>OY978451.1:15000000-20000000 GCA_963854805.1 Plagodis dolabraria | reverse complement strand
CTTTTCGAGTCTTTCTTTCACATGATGGACAGAATCGGTGCTTTCTCAATTCATTGGGACACGAAGGATTTTCGGGAAGGTCTTCAAAGCGTGCAGTGAATCTTTCATAGTACTTGCTATAGAAATATGTCTTACCGTCATCTTCAACAGCTTTTTCGTCCACCTCCTTGCCTCCAAGTTTAAACCAATCAGTAGGTATTTCTCTTTTTTCTACACAAGCTTTTCTTAAAATGGATGAAAGAGGAGCTCCATGACAACACCTATCCCCTAAAAATACTTCTCTTGGATCTCCTACCTCGCCCAATACTGTATCTGATGCTCTGATAAATACTTCTCCATGAAAGTAACCCATTTTAGGATTAAAAGTCTCTTTCCACATGTACACAACTCTAGCAACTAAAGCTGGAATGCTTGGTTGTGAAGTTTCTAACATGACATAGTCCCCAACACATAATTCAGAATCGTCTATTTCTACTTTGATGTAATATATTTTTGTAGCATCTGCTTTGACAGGTTCACCGATCCAATTAAGTTTTCTATTACTAGTTCCAGTCAATTTAACGGGTACTGCGTCGTCAATCTTATCTTGCTGTTTCTTTTCAATCGATTGCTGGTAATCTGCTTCATCGTCTGTGTCCGAATCCTCTGCTTGTTCTACTGCCATATTGGGGCAAAACCGACGTACACAAGCCTTTTTAGTCCGACCATGACCACCAAATTTGGCCATAGCTCTGCATGCATTGCATTCGCCACAATCAGGCAGCTGGCAAGCTTCGCAAACACCACACCTCTTTCTCCTCAAAACCAGTTCATGATTAGTTTTGTCCAGCTGATTGCTGAAAAAGCTTTCAAACGTCTTTCTCACCAGTGGTGTTGTAGTGGCCTTGGTCCATGCTTTCTTATCTATTTTCTTGAATTCAATTTTAGTTCGTGTTTTACGTTTCCCAAACTTGATGCCCATTAATTTTATAAGTTCTCTCATGCATGGTAATGTGATAAGAGGTTCGTCGTCTTCATCAGCTTCCAGGCTTACCACCTGGTCGCAAACAAAGTGTGCGTGTTTGTGCAACATTTCTTCACTCATCTGTTTATCATTCAGCTCTGGGATTACAGCACTTCTGATGTTTTCTAATAAGTCTTCATATGTCGGTTGAAGATAATGGTATTCCTCTAAATACTCCACAACTACTTTACTGATCCAAATTTTTTCATATAGATTGTCCATGAGTGGTTTGTACTGTTCACTGGGTTTCAGTAAGTTGTATTCTCCAAATTCTGTTGAAAGAGTAATGCAGTTCCTTTCCCCTCCATCAAAACCATGAATATACCTGTAAAAATCATAATCCTAATTATTTATGAACTGAATTTTCATTACATCAACTTTCACTGTGGTGTTAGAAATATTAACATTTGATAATCACCATTCAATGACAGGACCAACATCTTTGACTGGTATTGATTCTTCGTCAATTTCAACTGAATCAGAACAAATAGACTTAAGATATCCTGACACATATATTCGTATATCATTTTCCACAAGTCCACTATCTATGGGACAAAGGTGACCTTGTTGGTCAAATATTGAAAACCCTGTTATGTTTGTTTGTGGCCTTTCCATGATATCTCCATCATCACCTAAAAAAAATATTTACATTAAGTATTTAAAACAAGCTGACTGAGTTTGCATGGTGGTAGGGCACTTTGCAAATGCCCGCCTGGCTAGCTACCACCCTCAAGTTGAAAATCTGTCGCCAAGCACCTAACGGTAAGTTCCGGCAGCTGTCATTGAGAGCCAGTAACTCTAGGTTAGTCTGAACAACATCCTCGACCACATCATCACTTACCATCAGGTGAGATAGTGGTCAAAGGCTAACCTATCAGGCATAAAAAAAAAAAGAGTTTATTTAGTTTTGAATGTTTAAAATTCACAGGCTACTTCGTCATTCAATCTGCAATACGGTAAATTGCTTGCAGTGTTTACATTGCTAAGCTGATTTAATGAATGAGACATCCTAATCACCAAGAGATGTGCTACCTAGTGTGACAATTTAACGATATATTTTACAAGACGCGACATTTGACATTGATATTTTTTATTTTGTTAAAGATGTTGTTCAGGCTAACCTAGAATTACTAGCTCTCAAGGACAGCTGCCGGAACACACCGTAAGGTGCTTGGCGACAGATTTTCTACTTCAGGGTGGTAGCTAGCCAGGCGGGCACTCGCAAAACGCCCTCGCCACCATGCAAACTCTCTTCTTCTTCTAATTCCTCGCGCGAAACCATATTTTCAATACCCTCAAAAAAATAACTTTCATCCTCCTCCGAAACATTGTCGTTTATGGTTAAAAGCTCTTGATCAATCTCATTCACAAAACAACCCCATGGATAGCTTGGTCATATCTGCTAACAAATTGATTTTTATTGACGCATCTTTGAGTAGAAGTTTCTCAATTTCTTACATGGTACTAGAAACAGGACCACTTGATCAAGAGATGACTCTTGATCGACACTTTTGAATGGCAGATAACAAAGGAGCGGAATCCTCTTATACGGCCACCATGCCTTTGTGTATGTTTTTTGAGTTTTTCCTTGTTTCGCCAGGAATTTAATTAAAGCGCGATGCTCGATTTTTGTCAACATTGGGACTGCCGTCACAATGTTGGTTGTGATGTTCAGATGGTGGTGTTGTGACCATGATTGTGAAAAATCTAATTATGGTTGCTATAAACTTTGAACTCCCCTCTTATACCAATCTCACTATTTATTCAAACTAATTTTAAAATACTCTGAGGTTTGTGGTGGGTAAAACAATATGGTTTCTAATTCCAAGAATTTTAAGAGAATAGAATATACCTACTTTTATTCTGCTTTTAGTATCTTACCTGAGGTGAGAACTAATTTTTCATTAGTCAATGCTATGTATTCTTCCACAGCATCCTGTGGGTGTCCTTGATAATAAATAATATCCGAATTATTTAAAAATTGACCACATGTGTCACATTTATCCATGTTATTAATAATGTTGTTATTCTTGTTAGTGGAGTCAGCATCTACACCATCTTCTTTAGCATTGACAAGTTCATTGTTGACTATTATACTTTCATCAGAATTTTCACTACCACTTATATCTTTATTACCATTATCTGATGTAATTGATGCATTTGTTGCGTTAGATGCGCTAATAGTAATGTTTTTATCTTCATGATCTGGAGTCAGTTTCTCTTCAACTATAGCATCATCTGTATTTTGAACATTTTCAGGAATAGAGGTTGCGCTACTAGCACTTGTATCAACACACATACTAGATACTGCAGGTTCATCACTACAAGTTTTAATTTTTTTCTGAAAAATAAACATTATAAATAAACATATCTATAAATTTATGGTTTTTGTTAATCCAGGCGAGAGCATGTCAATTACCCTGCCCCATGCAAAATATTTAGTTGTTTTTATGCCTCCTGCAGCTTTCTCACTGTCATTTTGAACATTCTAATCAATAAAAAATGTTTAGAATGTGCTTTTCATAAATGTTATCTTCTAAATTCTACTTAAGAAAGGGTACAACTTTAATCTTTTAAGCTACATGAAATATGAGAGGAGGATTGGAATCTTTGCAAAAGAACGGAGTTTCCCAGATTCAACACGGATTGATGTTCTATCATTCAAGAATGTAACACCAAGCATGATACAACATACTGGTCATGACTCTCTTGGCCTGGTTGGCGAAAAATGCCCAAAAAGGCACAAGTGATAGTCTAGCAAAGAATATTAGACCAACAAAATGTATTTTGACCATCCAGGAAGTGAACGTGGATAAGACCCGATGTTTAAACAAAAAACGAGATCTAGGTGATCACGACCACCAAGAAGCAAATATTCGACGATGTCTCTGTGATCCAATTAGGTAAAAACCGGTAGCGATTACAGTATCGTTTGAGGCAAAAGCTTGAAAGGTAGAATGTTTATAGACTGAAAATACGGTTTGCAACTATCAGTAATATTTATGTGACGTATAGCTCTGATGCACTTTTTTGGGCCAAAAACGCTTGGTCTTTTTAGTAGAATTAGCCCAAAAAATTAACCTTTATCTCAATAGTGAAGCTATACACCCATTGTAAGCTGTTACTGCGGTCTTGGGATTAACTTCTTTTGAAAGATGATACAGAGCATAATTATGCCAAGTTATTTATCCTTTTAATTAATGTATCTGTATGATGTTTTCACGTCAATTGCTTATCTATGTGAAACCCTAAGAATTTGGTGATTTGTGTTTCATCTATAACATAGTTTCTAAATTTTACAACAGTTACATTTTCCTTGTTCAACCTCTGGCTAAAACGCATTACTTTTGTTTTGATGTAATTTATTTTCAAATTGTTTTGTTCCAACCAGTTAATGATATCATTCACCGCTTTATTAATTTCAGCTGGATAATTCTCATTCAAAGCTTTCAACTCCAACAACATAATCGCTTCCAGTGCCTAGCTGAGTGCGAAACAGTCGATGATATATACAACTGCTTGGTGGAAGCTGTCAAAACGGTCGATTCTGTTTTTTAAGACCCCCGTGGTAATAAGCCGAAGAAACTCTCAGAAGAAACCATGAAGCTGATGGAAGACCGGAATGAGATGAGACTGTAATCTTCAGCTGATATGTCGAACTACGGCAAGTTCAATAGACGAATTTTGAAAGCATTGCGGCATTTGCGGCACTACTTGCGCGCCTTCTATACAAATCGTATGAAGGTCGTAATCGAGCGTAACTAAGGCTCCAAGGGTTCGTAAAAAAATCCTCTATAGGGCAAAGCCAAATGACGAAGCTGATCAAAACCGGAGATTCTGAGAGAGCTTAAGAAGTTTTATGGATAGAGAATCCGTTGTCAGAGCAGCTCAACACAAGAGAGCTAAACTGACTATACCAAAGATATCAGCCTATACGAGATTAGAATAGCCCTCAAAAAGCTTAAGAACAACAAGGCGCAGACATCACGACAGAACTTCTGAAAGTGGTTGGAAAACCGGTACTTTCAGTCCTCCCATTCGGTTATAGGTACAACGAAGCGCTGAAGTGTTTGTGTAAGTGTAACGCTACCATGTCGATTCGACTACAGGACAACAGCACGGAACCAATCCAACTGTAATGAGGCGTGAGACAGGGAGATGTTAATTCTCCGAAACTGTTCACCAATTCGTTGGAGGAATTTTTAAGCCCTTGAACTGGAAAGAATTCGGCATCAACATCTATGGTCAATACATGATTCACCTTCGTTTCGCCGATGACATAGTCATAACGGCAGTGACTTGAGGAACTCAATACAATGCTCAGCTACCTCAGTAGTTTCCCAACAGGTGCGTCTTAAAATGAACATGGACAAGACGAAAATTATGTCTAATGTATATTTTGCAGTCGTACCAATAGTGGTTGGGAACGATACGCTTGAAGTTTTTGAGATTGTTTACATTACATTTTTCTCGGACAGACTGTCCAGTTAGATAGGTCCAACTTCGACAATGAGGTCGCCCAAAGAATCCAACTCGGATGGGCAGCATTCGGAAAGTTGCGTGACATCATCTCGTCGAACATCCTGCATGGCTGAAGACCAAAGTCTTTAACCAGTTTGTGTTGCCAGTGATGACATATGAGACGTGGTCCTTAACTGTGGCCCTCATGGACAAGCTCATAGTCGCTCAACGAGCTATGGAGTGAGTAATGCTCGGAATTTCTTCACGACATAACTTTCAGAATTTGTAATTTGAAGTGATAATGGGCCGGCCAAATTGCTCGACGAACTGATAACCGATTAGGAAGAAAGGTTCTCGAAGTATTAAACTGGAAGACATAGAATTGGTAGACCTCTGACAACATCGTAAAAGGGTCCAATGGTTACAAGCGGCTAATAGCCGTTCTTCCGTTCTTTGTTGCGTATGGCGGAGGCATTTGTTCACCAGTGGACGTCTTCCGGCTTATGATGATGTTGAAACAAAATTTCAATGTACCGTGAAACACTACAATTGAGAACTAATGTTCTGATAGATAGAGCCATCCACGAAGACTCACCCCTCTCTTTTTCAACAGAGGGAATCTCGGGGTGCAGGGAGTTCGACCCGAGCGTCAGTCGCGAACCGACCCGACAGCAGTTCGATGCATAAGTAGCCTAGTCCACATTGCGTTAATGGAGACTCGGTACGAAAGTTGCTTTTTTATTAAAAAATGTCTAGAATATCTCAGTGTGTTGTAATGAAAAGTCAGGTATATAAATATTATTACATATACATATTTTATTTACATTGCTTAGAATAAGTAGTACTACTAATAGTGGATTTATTTTATCTACCTACTGTTGAATTTAATGTTTTATTTATATTTAAGGTTCTATTCAGGCTACATTATTTCTAAAGTTTATTATTTCATGAAAAGAGAAGCAAGTAACAAGTACGCAGAAAAATCACCGACATTGGGGAACAGTAAAGGACAAAAAATATTTCTCAATAAAGTACCTACTATAATATTTTTATTGCGTATTTTCTTTATAATAACTACCTATAATAAAAAAAAGGTTATATTATCTATCATATAGTATATCAATAGTAACATTAAAATAATATAACTACACTGAACAAATTAAACTTAAAAAAAAAAGTAATTATAAAATAAGAGTCCATTTATCGTAGTGTGCGTGCACACTCAGAATTAATAAGTGTACCAACAACACTAAAACAATAGCAAAATATTGAACACACTACAAAACTAAGCGATCATGAAGAAGAGTGGGGCGCGTCTTCATGGATGGCACTATCTATAATAATATCCAAACTATTTTTCTTAATTTTACAAACTAGAATGACACACTGATGATCAATAATAAGTATTTTAGGCCCAATCACCAGAAAAGGTTTTTGCCTGGAATTTCGGGATGCCTGGAACACAATACTATACTAGTGGAAAGTTTAAAAGATGCCAGAACATATGAAAGACAAATAACGTTATGCTGGGTAGACTTGGAGAATGCGTTAAGTTCTGTGCAGCACATACTGCTGTTGTTCCCAATGAATGGTATAACTTTCCACTTGTGGTCAGCGACATCATCGCATCATATTACTCCTAATTTAAATTTGTTATATCATCAAAAAAGGGACACACTAACACATTGCAATACAATGTGGGTTTGCTCCAAGGGTGTTGCTTGTCACCAATAGCATTTAATATAGTTATTAACATTTTAATTGACAAGTTTTTAATTGAGCCCTGGGGCTATAGGTTTAAGATCAATAACAGGTACACGGAGTCCATCTTAGCTTTTGACCTTGCAATTCTGACACATAACCCAATACAAAGTCAGAAACTTTTACGAGAAGTGGATGAGTTCTGTGCATGGACTGAAGGGTTGAGAACAAAACCAAGTAAATGCCTGTCTGTGTCTAGGTAGACGGAATACCAAATTTACCTCTTTTGACCCGGGACTCTTGATAGGTTAATGTGCTGTGCTACAATTGCTGAAGCTGTGCCTTTTAAATTTCTTGGTAGAAAGATAGATCACAAAGAACGCACACCATCTTTAGTAGTTGTCGATAGCTTTCTAAAAGACCTTAGTATGGTAGATCAACAGCCAATAAGTAACATTAAAAAAGCTTGGATATATGACAACTATTGAACATCACAGACTTGCCCTTTTCTAGTATACAACATTACAAAATCCCTTTTAACAAAGCTGGATGTAAACATCATAAGGACATTGAAGTTATGTTTGGGGCTTGCACTTTTGGCAGACCCATCTACACTTGTGAGCAAAAAAATCGACTCAGGACACACGCTCGCGGTTAAAAAACTCTAGCAAAAAATCTCAAGCTTTGATTCTTTTTCTGACTTCAACATCTCAAAGCTGTTAGATTTAGCTTTAAAATTACTGGTCTGCAATGTTTTTAATTTTTTTTATTGGTAAAGAAGTAATATTGTAATTAACGGCAAAGAAAGTACCAGCCTTAATTCGTCAAAACAATAATTTAATTGTAATTAACTTATCAATATTTAGTGTTACGCCCCCTGGCCCTAATAACAGCTTCCAATCGCTTCTTCATGGATTGAATAAGTTACTTTACTTGATCTTGTTCATAGCTATCGCATTCTTCAATGAGCGCCATTTTCAGGTCCGATTTCGTGGCTGGTGCAGGAATTCTAGCTTTTCTTTTGGGTTCATCCCACAAATGCTCAATAGGATTTAAGTCCGGGCTACGCGCTGGCCAGTCCATAACGACAATTTAGACTGCCAGACGGAACCTGCAGTATGTGGACAGGTGTTGTCTTGCATTAAGATGAAGTTTTAGCCGATGAAACCGGCGGGTCCTACAACAAGACGAAAATGAAAGCTATAAAGTGCATTTCTAAGCATGTTGCATGTTCTTTATAGATATCATTTTCGTCTTGTTGTAGAAAAGATTTTACAATGTCTTTGTCCTCAACTTTCTTTTTGTCCCAAAACCAGCTTTGGTAGATTGAGCACCTATCATAAATTGTTTGTGGAATTGAAGCCTCAAATCAAGGTCAGAGGCACTTTTGTCTTTTGGGAGAGATGCGACTATATAGTCTTGAGATTTTAATAAGATGTGCGTTTTGGTTACTCTGAGGTGTTTATAGAGCTCCGATGGTTTTGTGGTAGCTGGGTTCCGCTTGTCTACTTGGTACTATGTGTGTCCAAAGGAAGAAAAGATGAAAGAAATAATTCGAGAGTTGTAACTAGTGTTTAATTGGCAAAATTAGCTTATTAAAATATCTATTCTAGTCTGGCAGATAACACGACACATACGCAGCACAATTTCCAAAACCCAATACTAAAAGTCAAATTCATTTTGATGACGAGTATCTTTTATCTCACTCGCACACTATAAATATTGTTTGCGCACACAGTTTTACCGCCAGTAGCCCTGGGTCTTTCGGCGCGGGTGCACGTCTCTGCTTTTCTTGCACGCTCCGTCCAACGCGACGCTTCATATAAATATTACGAGACGCGTGCGCTCGCCTCAGTATGCTACGGCGCGCCGCTGGAGCTGCGAGTGCCGGTGGATGTTTCTTTACAGGGTATTGTGGTGCTTACATCGGTTACCACATCACCCCCTCTCAAACAAAGCGTACATTGGGGCGTACTGTTCTGCCACTTCTTGTTGTGTATGACCGCTTCATGTGATCTGCCCCTGTATTATCGTCTGACGTAGGTAACTTAGACTTAGCGTTACTTGCCGTCGTAGCATCTGTAGGCTTTTCAGTACTCGTAGACGTCGTAGCTCTGCCTCTTTGAACTTCATTGTCGGTTTCTTCGTCGCATAAGTAAGCTGGCTTTAAACGATCGATTGATATCACTGCTGTACGAGTTGCTAGTTGTATCTTGAAGTACTTATCATGTTTCTCCAGTACTTGATATGGCCCTTCGTATGGTGGTGTAAGTGGCTTCTTAACGAAATCGACTCGGACAAAAACGTGTGTACAACTGGATAGATCTTTATGCACAAACGGAGTATGCGATTTTGACTTGCGTGCATTGTTCGGTGCGAGTGACGTCGTTGTCTCGGACATCTTTCTTATGAATTCTGCCGGTTCCTCCGTGTCGGCTTTCGATGCAATGAAGAAATCTGCTGGTAATCGCAGCGTGGTACCGTAGGTTTTTGTAACTGGACTCATGTTTGTCGATTTATGTAGTGATGCGCGTAAACCAAGTAGGACTGTTGATAATTCTTTTGTCCAATTGGTACTCGCTCCCCTTGCCATTAATGCCGTCTTCAGGCTCCTGTGCCAACGTTCCACGAGACCATTCGCTTGAGGATGATAGGCAGTAGTTCTTATTCTGGCAACACCGAGTTTTTTCATCAACGTCTGGAACAATGAAGACTCAAACTGCCGTCCTTGATCTGTAGTTATTCTTAACGGACAACCAAATCTGCAGATCCAGTGATCATAAACAGCTCTGGCTACTGTCTCTGCCGTGATGTCATGTACGGGAACGGCTTCAGGCCACTTTGTGCACCGGTCTATCATGGTGACAATGTAAGCACAATCTTCAGACGGTGGTAATGGTCCAACGATGTCCAGATGTACATGCTCAAATCTTCCAGCATCTTGAAACTGTCCGAGAGGTGAGACAGTATGACGTTGTATCTTGCTCTTTTGACAACTTAGGCACAGTCTTGTCCATTTTGATATATCTGTGTTCATAGAAGGCCAGAAATATCGCTTCGTGATCTGCTTCCTCGTGTTCCGGATACCTGGGTGGCTGAGCTCGTGAAACGCTTTGAAGGCAGCTTCCCGAAATGTAATAGGCAGGTATGGTCTCGGATCAGGCATGGACATCTCACAGTAGATAGTTTTGTTGACACCTGGCAAATTTATCTGAGCAAACTTCAAATTGCTTTTCATCCGCAATAGTTTGAGTTCTTCATCTATTTCTTGTTTCTCTGCGAGTTGATGATAGTCTAGCGTTGAAGTGCACGTTATCTCTTCCAGTCTAGATAGTGTGTCGGCCACTGGGTTCTTCTCGCCGCTGATGAATCGTATATCGGTACAAAACTGGCTGATAAATTGTAGTTGTCTCTCGCGTCGTGGCGTATCGTTGTTGCTCGGCGATTTTGATAAGGCGTATGTAAGTGGTCGGTGGTCTGTACATATAACCACTTGTGAGCCTTCAATATATCTTCTGAAGTGTTTGACAGCCGTTTAAATCGCTAATAACTCGCGATCGTACACGCTGTACTTCTTCTGTGCTTCGCTGAGTGTCTTCGAGAAAAATGCTATTGGACGCCATGCCGAGTCTTGCCACTGCTGTAATACTCCGCCCATACTCGTACCAGATGCGTCTGTCATCAAATGTAGCTTGGCTCCGGGTATAGGGTTTGCCAATGTCGCCGCGTGTTTGATGCTGTCACGACATTGTTCAAAAGCTTCTTCCGCTTCCGGTGTCCACTTAATTGGAGTTTTATCCTTCTTCTTGACATTATGTAACAGCTTATTGAGTTCTAGCTGTTTTTGAGCTTGATGTGGCAATGCATCTCTATAGAAATTGATCATTCCCAGAAATCTTCTCAGTTCTTCTATTGTCCTTGGTTTAGGAAATGATGCTATAGCTTCTGTCTTCTCTTCTGGGGGTCTGATGCCGGCTGCTGACACATGATAGCCGAGAAAATTGAGGCTTTCCTTCCCAAACTCGCATTTGTCCACGTTTATCGTTAGCCCATATTCGGTCAGGCGTTTGAAAACTTCATGCAGATGTAGTCTGTGGCTCTTCTCATCAGACGAGAAAATCAAAAGGTCATCAATGTAATTAAATGCGAAGTCGTCCAGGCCACGGAGGACTTGGTGCATGAAGCGCTGGAATGTCTGTGCAGAATTCCTTAGCCCCAGGGTCATAGAACTGAAATTATATAGGCCAAATGGTGTTGACACAGCACATTTGTCTGCATCTTCTTTGCTGGCCATCGGAATCCAATAATATGCTTTCTTGATGTCAATTTTTGAGTATATCTTCGTGCCATTGAGTCTCAGGGTGAAATCTTGAATTCTTGGTATGGGATAACGATCTGGTGACGTCATTGCATTAAGCCGACGATAATCTCCGCATATACGTATTTGTCCATTTTTCACTATATGTAGTGGATTGGCCCATGCGCTGTTTGATGGGTAACAGATACCCATATCCATAAGGCGCTCAAACTCTTTCTTTGCTGCGATATACATGTCAGGCGCTAGCGGTCGAGGACGGACGAAAACTGGTGGCCCGGTCGTTTCCAAATGATGAGTTACATTGTGCGGAGGTGGCTTTTTGAGCGACATAGGTCTCTGGATATCTGGGTACTGCATTAGTATTTCGTAGTATGGATGACTGTTGTTGATGACGTGTACTGTAGACTCATCACTGGACCTCGAAAGTGTCTTGACTGATAGCTTTGTCAGCCCATCTATCAGTCTTTGTCCTTTGAGATCCACCAAGATATTGTGATGACGTAATAAATCAGCTCCAATAATTGATCTTCTGACGTCAGCGATTATAAACGTCCAAGGAAAATTACGTCGTAATCCCAGGTTGAGTTGAAGCGTCTTCTCTCCGTAGGTTCGTATAGTGCTCCCGTTGGCCGCATATAGCTTGAAATCGGTCGGAGAATGCTTGCTCTTCGTCTTAACTGCCAACACTGAGATGTCGGCGCCGGTATCAATCAAAAAACGTTCACCGCTGTATCGATCAGTTACGCTAAGGCGGTTACTAAATATAGCTTCGACACCGGTGCCCGCCGAACCCGATGCTCTTCTAGTTTTCCGAAGTCTGTGGTTGTTTCTTCCATGCACACGGGGTTTCACATCTTCTTGCGTGGTTGCGATAGCGATAGTGGTATCTGCACAGCCAATCTGGGTCGCTAGGCTTCCTTGTTTTACTGCTGTTGGACTGTGATCTTGGTCTTGAACGGTTTCGGTTTCTTTGAAAATTACGACGGTGTGTCTGATTTCCTCTTAATTCGGCAATTTCTAGCGTAAGTTTCTCTATCTGTTTCGTCAATAGGTCCATCCTGGCATCTTGAATAGGATCTTTCACGGGTGAGATGGCTGCGACTTGCGGTTCCAGATGTTCCATCATTTTATCGGCCATTGAGGCAAGCGTCTCAAGCGTGGACTCGTCGTTGACGGAAATTACAGCTCGCACTGACGTGGGCAATTGATTTAGCCATAGAACCTTCAAAGCATCGTCTTGAATCATAGCTCCACCGAGGTCTCGCATCTTCCGTAGTAATTGACTAGGCTTCTGGTCTCCTAACTCCTGCCCGCTGAGTAACTTTTGGAGTTGTTTCGCTTCCGACTCTTGATACACGGAAAGCAGACGGTTTTTCAACGCGTTGTATCTTCCCGTGGCTGGTGGGTTTAACAAAATATCGCTGACTTGTTGTACATCAGCTTGCTGTAGCGCGCCCAACAGGTAACGGTACTTCTTGTCGTCTCCGCACTTCGATGGTTCAATAATGGCTTCAAATTGTGCGAACCATAGCCTGGGATATTCCCTCCAGAAAGGTACAATCCGGGACTGCATGGTCAGGTGCGCGATGTCGTATGCTGAACCTGAGTCTTCCATCTTCAATTCTTGCGTCGGGGTCACCATTTGTGGTAGCTGGGTTCCGCTTGTCTACTTGGTACTATGTGTGTCCAAAGGAAGAAAAGATGAAAGAAATAATTCGAGAGTTGTAACTAGTGTTTAATTGGCAAAATTAGCTTATTAAAATATCTATTCTAGTCTGGCAGATAACACGACACATACGCAGCACAATTTCCAAAACCCAATACTAAAAGTCAAATTCATTTTGATGACGAGTATCTTTTGTCTCACTCGCACACTATAAATATTGTTTGCGCACACAGTTTTACCGCCGGATCGCTGTAACCAAGTGCGCACGGACCTAACCACCCGTCGTACGTCTCTTGCAACTCTCACCGTTTATAATAGTTTTATAAATTGGTAAGATTGCGCCGGTGGCTACGGCTACTGCGGAGGCTACTTCCCCAGACCCTACGACGACCGGTGTTAATATCATATTTACGTGATATTAACACCATAGTCGCGCCGGTTACCTCACATAGCCGCTAGTCATGGACCGTGATCCGGGTCCAAAAAAAGGCCCTTTTCAGGGCCACAAGTATGACCATGCTCCCCAGCAACCACGCCGCCAAGAGGCGCAAAAAGGCCCTTTTCAGGGCCAACCAGAGCCAGTGTTCGACTCGCCAGCCTCCCCCATGCCGACAGCCACCAGCCCACCGACGTCATGAAGCACTCCAGTCTCGCCATACGGGATAGCATTATCGCCGAGAGGACTATATGAGAGTGATATGCTCACTCTCTCCGAACTTATTAAAGTTGGGGCGCTCTCGGACGGGATGCTATCATGAATGTCGATGTACCTGAGGGTCCAAGAAGCCGAAACGCAAGGCATAGAACTTTCTGCAGAAGATAGGATAGCTCTTGAGTTTGCAGCAAAGGCTATCATCACGCTGCCTCCACCAACGCATACAGTGAAGGAGATTCAAGCCAGAAGCCGTAAACACGCACCGGAAGAAGGTCGTAAGCGCCCTCGCGCCCGGTCGCTGTCTCTGACCCCGCCGGCGGCGAAGAAAGGATCATCCTCGTCTTCCCGGCCAAGAAGCCCGGTCAACCCCAGGCCCGCGCCCGAAGCGGAAATGGATACCGCACAGGCACAGACGCCAAGAAAGGTTACAGCGCAAGCCGCTGAACCGCTACCGCAAAGGGCTAAGCGCCCTGCACAACCCTCGTTCGCGCAAATGGCGCAGACCGAAAAACAGGGTGGCGTGACGAGGGCCCCTCCCCGCAACCCACCGCAGCCGCCGCGCTGTGCGACAGAGACAGCGGGAGAGAGAGACGGCAGGAGCCGTGCCCCTCCCCGTACCGCCACACAGCCCCCGCAAAGAGTGAGAGAGACGGGGCAACGACAAGGAGAGGAGATGGGTACGCAGGCGACCCCCGCCCCGGTCGAAGGGAAGGAGAAAGCTCCTCGCTACCCACCTCTCATTGTCGAGAAAATTCAAAACTGGACCGCCCATTTTAAAATCCTGGCATCCAAACTGAGCAGAACCCCGAACGGTAGGCCCTACGGACAAGGAATACGCTTCATGCCCGCGGATGAAAATGAGTATAGGGTCATCCAAGCATACCTAAGCGACCTTGAAAAGACAGAGAAGATCAGCTGGTTCAGCTACTCGCTGCCAGCTGAAAGAAGCCTCAAGGTCGCAATCCGCGGGTTGCCGGCTGAAACTGAAATCGAAATGATCGCCGCCGACCTCTTAGAACAAGGCTTTGAAGTAGAATACATGAAGAATATACAAGCCAGACAAGGTAAGCCGGGCAGCATATTCTACGCACAAATTAAGAAGACGCCAAATGTAATACCAGCAATATATGATGTCAGTGAGATATTGTACATGCCCGGCATTACTGTAAAAGCGTGGCGCGGCAAGAGAGGGCCCGCGCAGTGCCACCGCTGCGAAAAATTCCGCCACAGTTCACACAACTGCCATCGCCAGCAGGCATGCGTGCGCTGTGGCGAAGAACATGCAGCCAGGGAGTGCCCACGCCCCAGGGAGGAGCCCGCGACGTGTGCTAACTGCCAGGGGACGCACCCCGCCAATTTCAAATCGTGCCCTATCTTCAAGAAGGAGATACGAAACAAGAGGGCAGGGACTGTGGCTGCTACACAGACCACCCGGAGAGGCGCAGCCCCGGTGATACCTACGCAAGTGCAGGAAACCGCCACCGCATCCTTAATGGCGCCGGCCAATATGCCAAGAGCAGCCGGGCAGAATGCCAACATTAAAAAAAAAAGAAAAAGAAGAGCGCTAAGCACAATGAGCAGCAGCAGCAGCCACAACCAAAACCAAAGCAGCAGCAACAAGAAGCTCCCCGCCGCGACTCCCTGGGTCAGACAATAGGCGTCCTGAAGGAAATATTAGAGGCGGTCCAGGGTGGTACCGACCCGGAAACGGCCACATTGCAAGGCCTAATGCGCATATTGCAAAACAACAATGGACAGCAACCAATTTAAGATGGTTTACTGGAATGCCCAGTCGCTCCGGGGGAAGGTTAATCTGCTAACCGCCTTCCTCCGGGAGCACAAAATCCATATTTTATTGGTTAGCGAGACGATGTTAAAGAAAACGCAGACATTCAAAGTACCTAATTATATAGTGTATCGAAAGGATGAAGAAACCGAATCGGGCAAAGCTTATAGAGGACTCGCGGTTGTGGTCCATCGACGAGTTATACACCAGCTCCTCCCCATAGAAGAGTACAACACTGTGCAGGCCTTGGGTGTGTTGGTAAACATCGCCGGCACAAACCATAGATTGTACTCTATATATAAGCCTCCTCATAACAAGCTAGATAGCAGAGAGCTCAATAAGATACTCGGGAATGACATCCCTACGATTGCGGCCGGTGACTTAAACTCAAAACACACCCAATGGCACTCATCACACATAGACGACCATGGGCGAAGACTCCACAAGTACTCAATGGACCACAACTTTGAAGTTATGGGACCAGACCAGCCTACACACTATGTAATTAACGGCAGCTGCAACGTGATAGACATAGCGTTGTACAAAGGGCTGAATATGATACCGACGCTAACTGCGCTCCCAGACCTACCGTCAGATCATAGGCCGGTACTACTCACACTCAGAGAACTCCCAAGTAGAGTAGCCGCCCCCGCGAGGAGGCGGAAATTCTGTTGGGAGTCATTCATGAACGAGATGCAAGCCAAGACGGCAACGATGCCCATTACAACAGCTCAAGACCTGGAAGAAGCCACAAAGGAGCTCACCGTGTCAATTCAGGCGTCCCTGGAATCATCATCGCACACCAGCACACCGAGAGAGAGTCCTGACCCTCTCCCAGCGTGGCTCAGGAACCTTATTCGCGAAAAAAGGGACGTCCGGGAGCAATGGCAAATGACACGGTGCCCTGCCTTGAAGAGGAAGCTAAATGCGTTGGTGGAGAAAGTGAAGAACGAACTCGCATCAAACGCAGCCGACTCCTGGGAAAACCACCTGATCAACATCACGGAAGACATCCCCTCAGTCCACCGCCTCTGCCGCCAACTCACAGGTGAGAAAATACCAACAAGACCACTGCTAGATAAGCACGGACAGCTGAAGTTTGTTGCCAGTGATCGCGCTGAGATTTTTGCAGATCACTTAGAGGCACAATTTAAACCGAATCCTACAGACGATCACGCACATTTGAAGATGGTAGAGGACCACCTAGCCACCTACTTCAATAGTGAAGCATCCACAGAGCCGGCGACAGAGGAGGAAATACCTTTCTTCAGACCTGGCCAAGTAAAGAGAGCAATACAGAAACTACCTAATAAGAAGGCACCCGGCTTGGACGGTATTACCAATGAAGCTCTCAAGCACCTACCGCCCAAGTCCATAGTAGCGCTCACCAGAGTATACAACGGGATACAGCGGACAAGAAGTTACCCAGAACAGTGGAAAACCGGACGGGTTATAATGCTCCCTAAACCCGGAAAGGACCCGAAGAAGCCAGAAAGCTATAGGCCAATCACGCTGCTGAGCACACTCTCGAAGCTATTCGAGAGGCTCCTACTCCCACAGCTGACGCCACATATCATGCCTAGACCGGAGCAGTACGGGTTTAGGGAAGAACATTCAACAACACTGCAGATAACCAGAATGGTTAACTACATGGCGACCTCCCATAACAAAAAGGAACAAGTGGTGACGGCTCTCCTAGATATGGAAAAGGCCTTCGACAGAGTGTGGCACGAGGGGTTGGTGTACAAGCTGTCGAAGTCGCCCCTACCCAAGAGAGCCGTCGAGATCATCGCCTCCTTTTTAAGAAACCGCAGCATCGTAGTTGCAGTAGAAGATACAACATCCACGAAGAGGCCGGTACAAGCAGGGGTACCGCAAGGAAGCTGCCTCTCGCCCGCGTGCTACGCCTGGTACACCGACGACATCCCGGTCGTCGGGTAGGCGCAGCTAGCCCTCTACGCGGACGACGCAGCCTTCTACGCATCATCAAATAACCCAGGAGCGGCTGCAAAGAAGATTCAAACGCAACTAGACGCCCTACCCGAATGGCTGAAGAAATGGCGGCTTGCGGTCAATGCCAGCAAGACGCAGACAATGATTACTGGAAACACGCGACTACCCCATAAATTGACATTTATGGGGAGAGATCCCATGGCGTAGAACCATCGAATACCTGGGAGTCACTATTGACCGCAGGCTGAGTTTCAAAACTCACATAGAAACCATAGTGAGCAGGGTGAAACACGCGAGGAGCAAGTTACATCCGATACTCAACTCAAACCTACCACGCCGAACCAAGACGGGGATCTACAAGACGTATATAAGATCCCGTCTCACATACGCGGCGCCGGCGTGGTATGCGTTCGTAGCAACCACAAATCGCAAAAAGCTCCAAGCGCAAGAAAACAAAACACTACGCACAATCGTGCAAGCACCCCGCTTCGTTAGAAACCGCACACTGGCGAGAGACTTGAAGGTGGAGACACTCCAAGAGTTCGTCGGTGGGCTGGCTCGGAGAATGTTCGAGAGGGCGGACGCATCACGGCACGAACATATTAGAAACCTGGCTCCGCATCATGCAAGACCTCCTGATAAACGTGGCTGGAAGTCGAAACCGCATTCTAGAGATGCTATCACAAAAGAAGCCAAAGATGAAGAAGAAGATGTCGAAGACGTAGAGGTGAGGGGGGTGGGCCTGCTGGCTAGCACTGTCCGCGTCGCCGATCGGTCCGCTGGGCTTCCCACCAGCGGGATCAACCCGGCGCGGCTTGGTGGTGGAGATCGCCGGGACACATAGTGCGAACCCGGCAGGAAAACCCCCCACAGACACCATGAACACGCTATACGCGTGAGTGTAAAGAACTGTCCATAATTATGGACTGATAAGAGCCAAGGGCAGAGGGTACTCTAAACCCTGAACCCTTTTCCCCATATCCAAAGATATGAGAAGAAGACCAATTATGTTTTACCGCCAGTAGCCCTGGGTCTTTCGGCGCGGGTGCACGTCTCTGCTTTTCTTGCACGCTCCGTCCAACGCGACGCTTCATATAAATATTACGAGACGCGTGCGCTCGCCTCAGTATGCTACGGCGCGCCGCTGGAGCTGCGAGTGCCGGTGGATGTTTCTTTACAGGGTATTGTGGTGCTTACATCGGTTACCACAGTTTCTTTAATTTCATCCCAAAATTAGTTTGATCCCTAAATAATGTAGATAGGTCTGCCGAAAGTGCAAGCCCCAACCATAACTTCAATGTCCATATGACGTTTACATCCAGCTATGTTAAAAAGCATTTAGTAATGTTGTATACTAGAAAAGGCTAATCAGATGTGATGTTAAGTATGTTGTAAATCCAAGCTTTTTTAATGGTACTTATTGGTTGTTGGTCTACCATACTAAGGTCTTTCAGAAAGCTATCGACAACTGCGTCTAAAGATGGTGTGCTTCCTTTGTGGTCTATCTTTCTACCAAGAAATTTAAATGGCACAGCTTCAGCAATAAATAGTGGAAACACATTCTCCTCCTATCAAGAGTCCTGGGTCATTAGAGGTTAATTTGGAATTCACTCTACCCAGACAAAGACAGTGGCATTTACTTGGTTTTGTTCTCAAGCCTTTAGTCCACACACAGTATTATATTAGTAGTAATGATATCATTACTACTAATATAATTACATATTTCAGGTTTATTCTAAAAATGTTTGAACATAATTATAATTCTAATATTTATTATTTTTACCTCCACATAAATACTTACACTTAAATTAACATTATCTTCCGAGGGACTTCTACTCCTTTTTGATGGAAATATGTTAGTAATTTTTAATTGACTCTTATCTCCATTTCTGGTAGATCTTCGGACTGGTCTGAAAATTACAAAACACAAAAAAGATAAGCCACTATTTGAATCAAATTTGGCATGAACATGAACATGCCTAAAGATGGACATTGCTTTTCATCTTTTTATATATTATGTTGGGCTAAGGACACAGAAAGTTTATTGCATATAAAAATGTTAAGTAATTAATACTACAAAAATAGTGTTTTCTACTGGAACCCATCATAATATATGGCATAATGGTAAAACAGCACCAAATACAAGAAGCACACATACTATTTTCCAGTATTACAATAAATAAGTTATAATTATAATTCATAATAATAACAGGTTGGATTGTTTCAAAGTAGGAAAGAGGTAAGTTGATGATGTACAAGAAATCTAGGGCCTTAGAAAGAAAGAAACATTTTATTAGGTACTTACACAATATAGGACACAGAGCCGATATCTAACAAATAATTAAATAAAGTAGAACACACCTTAAACTGAAACACAAAGACACATAAGAATATAAGGTCACGCCTGAACCCTGGATGGGAAGGCAGACATAGACTACAGATTTAGATACACTTCCGCTCGTCTCATTTGTTTGAATACTTTTGAACGCAAGTACCTAACTGGTGTCCAGCTCAGCATGTGTTGAGTGTATTACCAACACCCAACGCTGGTTTTCAGCTGTAACCAAAATTATTTTACAAATTGTGTGATCAAGAGTGGTGACAGTGAAGTTCTATATATATTAAAAAAATAGATAGTAAAATATATAAAAAATACATATATATGTGCAAGGTCGCAAATAATATGTATTATATTATTTATATAAACAAATAGACAGAGAGATAGATTTTAGCTATATTTTACACCATAACCTAAATAAGTGAGGTATACGAAATGTCCACATTTATCATTCCATGCCGTATTTGGCCTTCAATGAGAAACTTTTTTAGTTTTTGTCTGAAACAGTTGACGCTTTTTGAAATTCTTAGTGAGAAAGGAAAGGAAGAATAGAGATGTGAGCTTCTTTCCAAAATTATGATTGAAATTACATTGAATCAAAACTACAAATACCAAGAACTAACAGTAGGAAAAGTTACAGCACTCCATGGAGATGATGGCAAATAGGCGACAATATTATATATTTACTTTAAAGCCTTCCAAAAACTTTGATTTTAGTACCAACTCTAAACACAGCATCAATTTTTGTAATCTTGAAAAAGCAGTAGTCGAGTATTAACCCCGGCACTCATACATAATGCAATTTAAACAGGAAACTTACTTTTGAGACGGCGATTTTAGTTTCGTCGAAGGCGATAGATCATTCGATAATCTTCCAGGGCTAGTCGGGAGGCTCCGATTTCTAACAGGCATATTTCTAAATGTCTTGCAAATTCAATTAACCAGCAAAGCCACCAAAAACTAAATAATCTTTTAGTTCATTTCAATAACTTTAATTCAACAAAGCACTAATAACAAGAAGCAAGTACAAGTCCGGTGTAACTACTAACTTGTCTCTACTCTAATAAAAATATAGTGCTGTTTCTAAAACGGCGGGAAGCGGGTGGCAGTAGTATTGCCACACCAGGATTTTATAATGCAGGAAAAAATTACTAGCTGAATCGGTTATATCAACAGACTTACATTCTACGAGTCTACAGTGGCACTTACTTGCAGTTCTCAAATTAAACTTCACGTCACGAAGGTGTAATTTTTTTACATACCGTCAGCTTACTGTGAAAACCAATTAACTGCATCTATTGTAGTTACGAGGAAATCGCGTTTAAAAGTTTAAGCTAAGATTAAAACTTAAGCGCTGGGAAATAACTTATGCAAAAGGATGTAATATTTATCCCTTTTTAAAAATGCATTATTATGTTATATCTCGTTAAAGTAATATCTCTATAAAATTAACTTTTATCCTGAAGGGTGTGCAGTTAATTGATTCTACCCGTAATTAGAAAATGTACTCCAAATTATGTTTCAGTGACTTCAGAAAGCTGATTTTAGCACTCAAACTATATGAAGTAAAATCTGAATAGGAACTTATAATTTTCGCAATACTGACTTCAAAATTCCCTATCTTGTCAAGGTTAACTGGTAAAGTTGAAGAATTTTTCGTCAGTTTAGTGTCATTATTACTATAATTACATATGAACTGTTTCACTAGTTAGACTTATGCTGTTTTACTAGTGTTATTACATATTTTTAGTGAGTTTATAATTTATATAACCTGAATATCTCAGCAACCGTAGGTCGTAGGCATTAATTCTGTTTTACCACACGATAGGGGGGAAAATATTACAATAAACTGCATTTCTAAGTAAATTTGGCCAAAAAGTGCAGATATACACTACTAGGGCATGGATACCGGTATTCAGTATTACCAAAAAACCGGTAATACCGGCCTATTTAGAGTACTTTCAAATACCGGTATTGGAATGAAAAATACCGGTATTTCGGTATTACGACAAAAAAGAAGTTTATATGCATGAAAACTAATCAAATGCTTAAAAACCAATACGGCGGCTCTAGATTATATGAATAACATCAACAACTAATCAAATAAACCGACTTCAATAACCATAAATTCATAATCTGATTAGGTAACGTTGATTCCTACTTAATAAAAAATGAAATTTTAAGATTGGAACAAGTCAATGACACATTGTCAATGCAGAATGCAATTGTGAGTACATAAATGGTATTACACATATGGTGGTAGTATTGTTTATATAGTTTAACAAAACTGACATATCGTCCGCCGACCACCGCACGCCCCTCAGACCCGCGCGGTGCATCTTTTTATCTCACGCATATTCTCAATTGCATTGTGCGCTCCCGCTTGGTTTGTCAGTTCTCTATTCACAATTATTTTATCACTACGCACATGCACGTGGTATACACGGTAATCATTGTTTCCTAGTATATTACAGTGATAAGAACTGTATATGAACTGATATCTCACACTGCGATCACCAAGACGCCTAACAAGCGTGGACATTATGGCAAACTCCGCTTTAATGAAGGAGGCTGTGTTCAGCAGTGGACAATCCAGCTGATACAGTAAGAACGGTGTGGGTAGTTTCCGATTTCGATACAATATTACGAAAAATCTATCATTTAGGAGATAATCGGTAAGTTAGAAACTCTAAATTCTTTCAAATTTAAAAAGCCTCATAAAGCGTATCTACCCTACTCAGATCGATCATTCGGCAACATCAGCAGATAGTGCCAAAACTGGTTGTGGCGAGAGCGTCGAGGTGCCGGTTCAGCTTCAATTTAATAAGAATTAAACAAAACGATCGACAAATCTTAAAGAGAAAAGTACATAAAAGGATATTTTACACTAATCACAAGGGATAGACAACGAATCTAACAACTCTGATCCAAAAGATGATAAATCTGATGCGATACATTATTGAATTATACACACGGAAATGACACAGTACGAAAATAGGAGACTTTATTGGGATGAACTTTATAAGACCTTACATCCAATTAGTATTTAATCCGAAATAGCGTTTTGAGTGACGAATTTTATCCAAACTAATATTAAATCTGATTGTTTATTTTTATAATATATAGTAAATATTTGATTATTTATTGGAATAATAAAAAAAACATAAGAAAATGTATCAAAAATTATTAATAAAGTTGATTAAAGAAATAACTGTTTCACGAAGATTTTATTAAAATAAAATAGGTGTATTAATTCAATCTAAAACAATATTACATGGAAAATATTTATTTTCTGCGTTTTTAACATTTATAGTGAAATACCGAAAAAATACCGAAATACCGGTATTCCGGTATTGAAAATATTGATACCGATATAATACCGGTATTGCCAATAAGTCTAATACCGCCATGCCCTATACACTACACATATTTTTTCTTATTTTATTATCAGTTAAATTTATGTAATTATCGTAGTGTAATTCTGTAGATAAAGTGAAATATAGTAAATGTCCTGGAAAATTAGGAAACCTAGCAACCCAGAAGGCGGGAACTGAGCACTGAATGCCATAATCAGAGGAACTGAGCCAAATCAAAAATAGAGCATAGAGTAGTACCAAAAATACCAATTTTATACACAAAGGGGTACGTTCAGAACCTAAGTTAGGGCACACGCGGGAGTGCAACTTTTCACACTGTTGTCGTCGTCGTTCGCAACTTCAGAGTAGAGCGTTCGGTTGTTGACAACTTGATCGTTCGGTGCTGTCTTCTCCTCTTCAGCATCTAAAGTAGCAAACTTCAGTGGTTGCAACTTTTTAACTATCAAAATCGGTAGTAAAAGGGTGCTACCTAAATTACTTAACGTAACCGTACTTGACATAATCACACACACACCACAAACTATCTATGCATTTTGAAAGCCTTTTCGAAGACTGCAAAGTAACTGTAATGTTGTTAAATAAAAATAATAAATATCTTTATCAAAACATGAAGAAATAGATGGCAGCCGCCGCGCCGCGCCGTTAAAGAATAATAATTAAAAGGTGATATCTCGTACACCAGTAATAGATGGAGTGTCTGTTCTCCCAGAAAGAGTCATGGGAAATAAAAGTAACGTGTAGCCAAAACTTTTACCTGAGTATGGAAATCCGATACATATTAGACTTGGGGAGAGGTCAAAATCGAAATTTGCTTATGCTTACTTTTTTATGCTATAGTGATGGAACAAGCACGAGGCCTACCTAGTGTTAAGCGGTAACCTCTGCCTATATAAGATGCAGTTCATCATAAGTGACAAAGTGCACTGCACCCATCACCCTGAGACATAAAGTTGTTAAGTCTGATGTGCTCGTTATTTCACCGGCACACATAACCTTCAAACCGGAACACAGGTTATTTACAAACATCAATATTTGTGTGATTACAGTAACCACACCAAATATTTGTTAATAAAAATATGCCAAACTGGACCGGGCATAAGTGCATGTACTTAATAGATATTTTGCAAATCTGAATAACTATTTATTTTGCAAAAATACATTCAACAAGTTATATAATCATAATGAAGTTGCTACAGCATCCTCGGTTGGTCCTTCGAACATGCGCATAGCAGGTTTTTTTAGTTTCGGCCTCCCAAATCAATTTGAACAATCCTTAGAGCCCTATTGACATATTCTAGGTATTTCAATGTTCGGAGTCGTAAAAGGCGACTAAAGAAAAAGTTGTGCCAAATAAGTATCATTCCACTACTCACGTGAATGTTGCTTAGACCAGCAAAAATTTAATATCCTCAATGTTCGGGTAGTCATTAAATTTAACGATGAATAATTTTCGACTGGCCGGACAACTTTGTAATTCAATACCTTTATCACTTGGCTATGGCTGGGGCCATGACCTGATGGACATGGGGCGGGAGCAGCGCAGTAATAGGCCAAGAATATTAAACCTAAGTGATAAAGCTATAAACGTTTTTTTATTTGTTGAAGCACATTACAATTTGTCAATAAGAAAATGTTCTAACAACTGTTGCTCAGTTACTATTTCAGGACTGTGAAATTATAAGCTTCGATCATAAATATGTCTTTATTATGGTATCATATAAGCCTGTTGAAAATAGTTTATAATACATACTTGTAAGTATGTATTATAAACTACTTTCAGTCTTGCCTAATGGTTATATATACATAATATGTATATGTATAAATAACCCAATATACAATAATAATGAAATAACCATTAATATATTATATTCACGTCACCATTAGCATAATCACGAAAGATGAAGCAATCCACTGTTTTTTTAATATGATTATATTAACCACTATCGCATGCTAAGCTAGTGAAAATTACATTTACATACTTTTTAGGGTACTATATTTCCCACCTCGGTTGGGAATCATACCCTAGGCCACCGAAACAAGGTTTGTTGAGTCGAAATGACGAAAAAACATCCTCAAATTAAATTGACGTGTAAAATACTAACAATATCGATGCTATGAAATACCTCGTTCTATCTGAGGCTACATCAAGTGTTATTGGTTAATCGACCTATTCCGGCTAGGAGGTCGTAGGGGAGGCTATTATTCATGCAAACATATTATAGGTGATTACAGACAGCTATACGTGTCTTAGGCTAGTAATAATTATGTGCCCTGTAAGGGCATTGCAAGCTGAAGTACATACATAATTTAAGTGACGCATTTGTAAAAATAACAATCTGGATTAATATGGTATCATAATTAATAACCGATAAATTAGAATATGTCCACTAGACCATTTCTGAGGAAAAAAATATTTAGTATTTGACGTGAATACGTCTTTATAATTGCTTTCATAGGGACGTAATTCAAAAAAACGAATGATAACAAAATCGGGGGATTAAGTTTATTGTTGTAGCTTACATGTACATATCTATCATCCCCATCCAAATTCCAATTACACCACTGCAACTGGATAGCTAAGAATCAAAGAATCTATTAAACTAAATAAGGACAGTAAGAACTCGCGCGTGGCGCGGCGGCTGAGGGGCAGCCCGCCATTTTTAGACGTATTCACGTACAACAAACGGTCGCGTCCATAACACAGCCACAGCCCATTGTTTTCAATTTATCGAGGTTTAAAAATATATTTAAAAAAACGATTAGTGTAATCAAACTTTTAGTTTTGTTTTATTTAGAGGTCATAATAAGCTTTCTTTAAAATCTAAAACTAGAAATGTATGTCCACTGTATGAAATGTATGTGTTGTAAAATATGATTTTCGCTTAGCACGTGATTTTGGCTTGTAATCATATTTAGAAATAAGATATTTAAATTCAAAATTATTAACAAGATTACAGAGATATCAGCATTAAATTAGAAGGTCTATTTGCTATATTAGAACAAGGCCTGTTTAAGGTACCTACCTTATCTAATTGCATACTTTATGCAATTTGATGTTTTAATAACTTATTAAAACACCAAATAAAATTATTAAATGTAACTTAAAATATCAAATAATCGGATTAATCACAGTTTCTACAGCTGATACTCAACTTGCACTGTTTCAAATACAAACGCGTACCTATTTTTTTACGTAGCTCGCTCTTTACCGCTGTAATGGTTAAAGTAGTTCTGATTTGATTTGCAGCATTAATAATTCGTTGCCTTCGCTCTTTAACTGATAGCACAGGAGAGATATCATACACCAAATATTTTATATAACCCCAGACACAATCGCCAAGTCAGGACTCCTCGCAGGCCAAGGACATAGCATTCGGTTTAGGTTAGGGCCCTCCTCTATCAATCACTGACCGAATAGAGATTGATTTCATATCGTCTTGTTAAAGGTTTTTTTATAACCCCAAATATCGATTTTTGGCGGGGGAACTAGCAAAATATATAGAAGTTTTATGATGTTTGAAAAGTACATAATAACTATCGTTACCTGCAACACACAAAAGAGTGCCTATAATTCTTTCAAGAAATGTCAAGGTCATGTCAGTTAAAGATTTAACATTTAAATTATGTACCGCTTTTGATAGTTAAAAAGTTGCGCTCTACTCGAAGGTTGTGAACGACGACGTTCCACTCCGAGTCCACACTAACCAAGGTTCGGAACGACCTCTAGTCCACGAGATTCATGACTAAACTTATCTTTGGCCATAGCAAAAACCACAGATTACATGCAACGATACTCCTTGCTTCCACGCTTGACGCGACAAATTTTTAAAATCGTGAAAATATTTTAAATTTAAATATGCATAATGAAGATTCAGACGACGGAAAACAAGTAGGACCTATAGAAAATGCATGGGCGTTAAAAATACCAAAATTCACCCCTGACGATAATCCACATGGCCTTCTCGAAGAAAGCAAATTTGCCACATTGTTTCCAAAATATAGAGAACAATATTTGAAGGAATGTTGGCCTCTTGTACAAAAAGTGCTTAGTGAACACCACATAACCGCTGAACTGGACCTCATCGAAGGTAGCATAACTGTGAAAACTACTAGAAAAACCTGGGATCCTTTTATCATCATTAAAGCTAGAGACATGATGAAACTTCTTTCTAGAAGCGTACCGCTGGAGCAAGCTTTAAGAGTATTGGAGGATGAAATTGGATGTGACATAATCAAAATCAATTCATTTGTGCGCAAAAAGGACACATTTCTGAAAAGGAGGCAGCGCATAATTGGTCCAAATGGAGTAACATTGAAATCAATAGAATTATTAACCGAATGCTATGTTCTTGTACAGGGAAATACTGTTTCAGCTGTGGGTCCTTACAAAGGCTTAGTTCAAGTAAGACGAATAGTTGAGGATACAATGAAAAATATACATCCCATGTACAACATAAAAAGTCTAATGATTAAAAGAGAATTGATGAAGGATGTTAGATTGAAAAATGAGAGTTGGGACAGATTTTTGCCCAACTTCAAGAGTAAAAATGTTCCAAGGAAACAACCAAAGAAGAAGACAACAAAGAAGGTATATACTCCTTTCCCACCTGCACAACCAGAGAGTAAAATTGATAAGGAGCTTGCAACTGGAGAATATTTTCTTAAAGATGAGCAAAAGAAGGCTAAGAAGCATCATGAAAAAGTAGAAAAACAGGCCCAAGCGAAACGATCAAAACAAGAACAAAGGCAAAAAGACTTTGTACCACCAGAGGAGAAATCCAATGTCATGATTACCACAAATACAGATTCTGTAGACATCAAAAAGTTGAAAGCTAAAATGAAAAAGTTTTCAAAACAGCACAAAACAATAAAGAAACAGTCAGAGCAAAATTAAAAATAGTAAGAAATAAAATGCATCAGTAATTATTTATCTTTTTATTTTTAAGAGTTTAAGTTCAGGAACTAGTGTATTTTTACAGATGGTTTTTTTTCCATTCATAAAAGGTTGCAAAACTTCTGGTATATTTATTTTCCCTTTTGGATGTTGGTGGGTTTCTAGCAAAGCTATTAACATCCTGGGTATTGCACATGCAGTACCATTCAGTGTGTGAACATAATTGATAGTACCATTGTTATTGTACTTCATATTGAGGCGTCTAGACTGGTAATCTGTACAATTGCTGCAACTTGATATTTCTCCATAAGCATTGCGACCAGGCATCCATGCCTCTATGTCATATTTCCTAGAATAAAAAACAGTAACATATATAACGGGAATGTTCTTGTACATTGATACAAGAAGCTTTTTTTATTCAAAACCTAAGGATTTTTTTCGACGTTAGTTGTAGCCATGCCAGCTCCATTGGAGTATACATTTATAACCAATTGGTAACCTTGTAGTTTAAAAAGTTTAACCCATGCACATCGTAGATAATTATAACAATAGGAATGGATGATATTGTCCACTATGGATGCTGAGAGGCCCAGCACTGGATTATGCTTAGATCTCAAAAAGTCCCTAATACCTTTCTAGTACATTATCTGCTATTTTTCATCATGTGCTTAAACTTATTTAATGGGCCATGTCTGGAGTGTAGTCTTCACGCTATTTTAATCATAAGCCAGCTCAATTTTGCATCTAAGAACAAGGGTACCTGATGAAGCTCCCTTTGTACATATATATGTTATCAGATGGACTTGCGACTTATATAAATACCACCAGATGAGTCAGGACATCATTTCTAAAAACTTTGTAAGTAAAGTGTATAAAATATGTTCTGAGATCAAACCATGTTTCTTGAATATTAAATGCATATGCTAATTTACAATTTTGCCATAAGGTTTTGTGAGTTCCACTGAGCAATATTTAAAGCAGTCTTTTAAAATAATATCCATTATGAATGAGGTTAAATAGTATGTATATTGCAATTTTGATTGATGGAAGAGATCAAATGTTTAAAGATTTCTTTGAAACCCTAAACAACTTTTCATGGGAATAAATTAAAAGTGGAACTAAAAGACTTCCAATATCCAATTTTATTACAACATATCTATTTAACCTTAGACAAACTAGAGCGTTTAATGCACCAATGACTTCTTCATTGTTTTTAAATTTATTTTTTAATTCATCAAAATAAAATTGTAAAAGACAACTGTAATGACTATGACAGATTACTCTCGAGGGTGGTGGCTCTCAGATTTATTCAAATCATATGAAACTATTTTTGTGTCATTGTTTAACAAGACTTAAACTCACCTATAAGCTGGAGCCCCTAATTCATGTGGCGGCATATCGAGGACTTGCATATGAAGCCCTAAAGGAGCAAACAACTCTTCTTGGATACTTAGGATATTTTCTAGCATTTCATCAGATTGTTCAGGGGTAGTCACTACAAACATTTCTACCTTTGTAAACTGGTGTACCCTGGTTATGATAAAAAGAACAATTAGAATGATAAATAATAACCATATTTATTTGTTGAATGAATGACTTACCTATAAATACCCCTCTCCTCAACAACATTGGATGTTTCAGCTCTATAGCATCTACTTACAGCTGCTAGCTTCATTGGAAGTTCATGTTTTTGATGCGTTTTGTTCATTAGAAAGCCAGCGAGGGACATCTCTGCAGTTCCTGATAGATATAGATCTAGTCCATGATGATGAGGATCTAATGAATATACCTATAAAAGTGATACTAAGTAAATATTTTTTTATTTACTAATATCATTGCAGTACCATCTCTTAGAAAATTCATTAATTGCCTGGACATAAAAAAAAATTATGAACATATTGTTACCTGTGTACGGTCATTATTTATAACCATTCCACAACTCTCTAATACATTCCTAGGTAAAATATCTGGTACCGATACCAAGTTAAACTTTTTATGTAACAATTGAGAGACAGTGTATTTTATTAAGGCTTCTTCCAATTCTGCTAGCTCTCCAAGAAAAAAATAGCTTTTATGCCCACAAGTATTGCCTAGTTTTTCTGTTCTCACCAAGTTAAGACGCTGAGCTATTTCACTGAACTCTAAAGGAATTGAGTCGCCAAAATCTGTTCTTAGGTTGACTTTGTGCTTCAAACTGGGTTCGATATTATTTATCACACTTGGATGAGTTTTATTTGGTAAACTATAAAGCTCCTTCAGTAAATTTTCTGAGTCAGTTTGGCTACAACTCTTGGATGAAATTAATAATTTATGCAACAAAAGGACTTTATCAATATTACCGACACCTTTCCGAATACTGATATTATGCTTAATTTCATCGACATTTTTAATATTGCAATAGTATTCTGTATCTAGATGACCTATTGTTGAAAAACGTTTTCTATGAAAATTACATCTTTGAAAACACCGTCTTATGTTAGATAACATTTTGTATCATGATTTATAATATATTCTTAAGCACTGTTTATAAATTTCAGTCTGTCTGTACCAAGGATAGTTAAAGAAAAGTAAAATATAAACAAAGTTACTATATGAAAAGTAATAATATACACCGGAATACTATCATAGATCCAAAGAAAATATTACATAGTCCACTTCTCTTCAAAGATCAAATAGAATATATATATATACTAGGCCGCGTTCCAAGCCTCAGAGTGTAGTTGTTTGGTTACTCCAAGGCTCCGAACGACTCGGTTGTTTTATAACCTCAAATATAGTTTTTGGCGGGGAACTAGGAAAATAAAGAGACGTTTTATAATGTTTAAAAAGCAATAACTACCGTTACTTGCAACATATAAAACAGTGCCTATAATTCTCTCAACAAGAAATGTCAAGGTCATGTCAGTTAAAGATTCAACCTTTTAACGACCGCTTTCGATAGTTACTCAACTTGCGCTCTACTCGAAGGTTTTGAACGACCTTGAAACGAATAGTTGCACTCCGAGTGCGTTCTAACCAAGGTTCCGAACCTCCTATTTACACAAAGTAGGGATGTTCGATCACATCGGATCACAGATTACTATAGTGCGCGCGGAGCTAGTTGGTTGCGCCTTAGGTGATGACAGGGGCAAGGGGGCTGGTTGCCTACTGCCCGCAACGCTGAGTACACTCTCACACTTATGTAATATACGTACACTGAGAAGCGCCCCCGCCTCTCCGTCCCACCGCTCACATACCTAAGGCGCGGCCAACTAGTTCCGCGCGCACTATAGTATGTAGCAGGCTAGATCCGATAACCGAACTTCAATACTTAAAAGTGTGAAATAACTTGTTGAAGTAGGTACCATGATAGTTCAAAATTACCTATTATCACAATATTGTGCGCATGGTACCGACTTCGACAAGTTATTACACACTTTTGAGTGTTGAAGTCGGTTCCATTTTTTATTTAATTTTTTTTTCAATGTTTTTAGTGACGCTTGCTACTTACGGTATTGATAATTCACTGTCAACGACTGTAATATCATCAAGATAGGAAAATATTTTTGAGTTACTAAACGTATTACGTAACTCAAAAACGGCTTGACCGATTTTGGTGAAATTTAAATGGGACCATGTTTGGCAGAAGATAAAGGTAAGAGCTTTATCTTCTGCTAAACATTTTGAGATGTTTATTTTTAAACCTTTTTTGTGTTATTAAGTAAACTATGTGTTTTTGACGGAATAAGCACGAGGACCACCTTAAAAGTGAGAGGTGTCATTCGAAATAAAGATTTCAACGATGTCTATCACGTTAGGAAATTGGTTGTCTATGACGAATAGTTTCCAAGGTATTGCTGTATTGGTAAACGCTCTGTTCCCATGGGGGACTGCTAGATGAACAGTGAGTGTTGTTTAGTCCCTTAGGGTACTATAGAGTAATAGTGAGAGCTGTACTGTCCCCTGGGGGGCTGAGATAGGGGATCTTAGACGAAAGAGTGATTTTTACGAATAAAGATTGGTTCCCGGTCGTCCCAGTATAAACTTAAACTAACCAATGTTCATGCATCAAATTTAAACATCGGAACGATAACCTCTTCACCTTTTAGATCAATTTAAAATCAAAAAATAAAATAATTTATCAATATAAGTTTGCCCCAAGTATGCGGTTTAAAGCGCAGCTTTGAGTTCTTCGGTTCGATCTCCGGGTCAGACATGTTGGGGTTTTCTGACAAAGTAATTTACAATAGTGGTCCGGAGTCTGGGCGCGGTAAATGGCAATAGGGTCACCCCTGATTACATGAGGCCAATACATGTCTGGCGAAAAGTGAGTGTTAAGACAGTTCTGCTTACCATTTCAGGCAATAAAACTTAAAAGTTCTTTAAAAGCGGAACTTTTCTAATGCATGTCCAACTCCAATCTCATTGTGAATCAACTCCGACTGTATATACCTACAGTTTTTTTTATAGGTATATATCGTGTGACTTGCTCGTTTAATATATCTCTTTTTTTCCGTGTAGGTACATTTTTTGTGTAAATGGCACCGTATCTTCAATTTTCTTTTAACATTTAGGAGACGAAGTTATGTAACGTTATTTTTTTTTATTTCCATTCAACTTTGCATGCCAATCTTCGACGGGGTTATATGTGGGTTATAGGTGGCGTTCACCAAACACTTATTTTATTCAATTGTTTTTTTAACCAAAGTTCTCTTAAAAACTTAGTCATTTTGGCAAAGCATTCAAATTTTATGTACCTAAGTACCTACCTACCTACTCCCATCCTTCTAGCAATTTGGTGTCGGTAGCAACGGCATGGAACATATAATATACTTACACATATGGCAACGGTAAAGCAGCGCTCAAAGCCACTATCTGTCTTTCTGCCTTGCTACTTGTATGTTTATGAGATATTTTCCCATATATAATAACATAATGCTATTTTAACATTTGGTAAACTCTTTAATACAGCATTTATGACAGGAGACGGAATACTTAATATTCAATTTTGTAGTGTCCATTGATCTGCTAACTTCACCATGTACACAATATAATTGCAAAAATGGTTTCGGGCAACATTTGAATGTTTTTATTTTGTAGTTAATAATCTAACCTTTGACCACTATCTCACCTGATGGTAAGTGATAATGTGGTTGAATAATAATCTGATTAAGGTTTATAATAAAATCTTCTAATGTTTTACTTCAGTAGGTAAAAAACTCTTTAGTTTGTTTTTATATGAAAAACGATAATCTGATTAAGGTTTATAATTTTTAATCTTCTAAAGTTCCACTGCAGTAGGTAAAAAACTCTTTGGTTTGTTTTTATATGAAAAACGAACGAAACAAACTACAATCTCCTTGGTGAAGTGTGGAAACGTTGTTTTATTTTTCTATTTAAAAACACTAGTGCGGTAAAGTAAATAAAAAGCACGAGTAGTAATAGACTATTATGACACTAAAACCGGTGCATTTAAGGCCCGTTACGAGCTTATATGTGTTGAAAAAGTTATAAAACTTACATTATAAGTGAAATAGTTTGTGAGCGAGGATATAAGAATGTGTATATGTTCGTTACACTTTTGATGCTGAAACCAATTTGTATAAAACTTTAAATAGGTGCCTACAAATAGTTTAAGTCTTGGAGACAGAGGATTATTTTCATTATCATCACTTTTCATTACTGTCTACCTATGTGTACCTAACCACGGGGCGCAGCTAGTATAACTTAGGTTGAAAAAAATAACATTATTTTAATGAATAAAAACGACACAGGTAATATAAAAATGAATAACTGGTTGGAGTACCCTTGGAGCGCAAAAAAAAAAAATTTTTTTCGCTTTAATACCTACGAAAAACTTAAGCTATATAGCTTCATGAGCCTTTATTTTTATTGTGCTTACACCTTACATTTTGTCCTGACAAGCAACACTTTGGAATCTTAAAGTCTTCTATACAGCCGCGGCTGTATATTTTAAATACTTTCCTGTGGAGTGCCGTGCTAGAATTGCACGTTGTTTTTGAACAATGAACATCTCCATACTGATGCTTTATTTAAAATTTTTATACACTTGATGTCTACAGGGTTATTGGAAAAATGCTAACAACCTCTTAGGGTCGACTTCTGCTAGTCCTAACAAACAATTTGAACACAATTATTTTTTTGTGTTTTAAAGCATGTTATATTCATTATTACGAGTATATGTCCCAAGTATCGCTAAAGAAGTTTATATTTGAATTTTAGATGTAAAATATGGATGAAACATGTATTTTTCTATGCTGTCAAATAGGCGATATTTGGGACAGCCAGATTTTTATTTATTTTTACGCATTTTGAATAAGATAGCTCAAACTATCTAAGTAAAGATTTTTCTGACACCCATGAAAAATTCCATAGCATTTTATGTGATATATACACTAGATATCCGCTATAATACGTAAATATGTGTAACAACTACGTACCTATAGTTGTTCCTTTTCATTGGTATATAAGGAACTCCAGTTTTTTGAGACCACCGCAATGAGTTATGTTGGTCAGCTATCCAAAATAGACAAAACCAAAATGAAGGTCAGCAAGTAAACACTATTAAAAACAATATTTAAAAGTGTTGTTTAATTATCCAGTCATACATAACACATTAAAAGACAATAATATTAAATTTTAAAATACAATTAATTACACATACCTATAACATAAAATATTATTTCCACCAAATTATTTAAAATTCAACCACTTATGTATTCGTAGTAACAGAACTATAATGTGTTTACGGTATACCTACCTACGATACGCACCCGATATTGCCTGAAAATCATACCTTATTGTGAAGCACATATATGATTTTTCAGATTTCTTCAGGGACGCCAGTAAAGCATTTAAAATCTTCATCATAGATACCTAGTGCCAAGTTTCTAATCTCATTTCATCAAAACCAATACTTCATGCAGATTATGAGACTAAAAAAATGGTTGTATACTTTATAAAAAATGATGCTGGTTTTACAGTGGCACCCTACAAAATGTTCATTTTAGTCAAAATAAAAAACTAAGTGCAACATCAAAACGCCTGTTAGATAAAACTATTTTCTTAACTATAAATTACTTATTAAAATATTCTTGCTTCTTATAGAGCACCAATCTATCCATAAATACCAAAATCCAACAAATGCTATGAAAATGAACCAGCTCATAACGAAAAGGTGAAGGCATTATAATAATTAATTATCATACAATACTTAAACCCGTAAACCAGCACAGAGATCCTCATACAGAAATTATTTTGATGCACATAATTGGAATTTAGATTTTTCGAATTTGACACATATAACTTGCTCGAAAATTGATAAATAATTCATACTTACTAAATATACATCCATTCATAAAATATAAGACAGATACCAAAGTTCAACTCTGGCTTGATGGCTTTACGTCACGTCAGAGGATGTAATGTGAGGTTGAGGAAGAAAGGGCTAGTTCGGAAATGGCACATGGCGCTATGCCCCGTGGAGTGCCGGGTTAGAATTGCACCTCTCCATTTCATACCGTGGGTGTCGTAAGAGGCGACTAAGGGAAAAATACTGGAAATTGGGCAGCAGCGCCTTCTAAAGAACTGCCAACTTACACTGCGATCCCCAAGACGCATGCCAAGCGTGGGGATTATGGCAAATACCCGCCAACTTTCACTGCGATCCCCAAGACGCCTGCCAAACGTGGGGATTATGGCAAAAACAGGGGGTATTTGCCATAATCCCCGCGCTAAGGGGAGGCTGTGTTCAGCAGTGGACGAGCCGGCTGTTACAGTTACAGTAGTTACATGGCGCTATAAATTTGATCAACCTTGATAAGTTGTAATTTAAATAACTATTTTCAGGGCTGTCCAAAGTAATTAATGATAAAGCAATAATTTATTTCCAATAATTAAATATCCGAACATTTTTTCCGAACCCTAACATAAAAAAGAAAACATACTTTTTTAATGTTATATAAGGATAAGTTATTGGCATTTATCAATATTTAAAGTGTTTTTTACTATGTCTAAAATTATCAATTGCAACTCGAGTTTTCACATCACAAAATATTTAAATTATTGTCGAAAAAACAGCGAAGTAAACATTCCTTGAAGTTAAATTACATCTCTATACACCCCGTTTTACGGTATTTGCTACAGTTGACAGAAAAATAACCGTACCACGAAATTAAATTCACCGCATCATATGGTGGAAGAGCATTTTTCGAAGGCCCACCTGACGAGCTACCACATACCCATATAGAAAATCTTCCGCCAAGTACCCAACGGTGTGTTCCGGCAGCTGTCCATGAAAACCAGTAATTGTAGGTTAAGCCTGTTAACACCATCGCTTACCATCATATGATATTGTGGTTAAAGGCTAACCTATAAAAAAAATTGTTAAGTAAATATTTCTTATTAGTGGAAACTGATGTTTATAGCAAGAAATTCAAAATTTTATCAGATTTATTGCGCTTGTAGCTAAGTATTGTAACTATTCTACATGATCATAGTATTCGCGAGTTTATAAAAATACTAGCTTTCCGGGAGCGGCTCCGCCCGCGCGTTGTCGGTTATCGCGCGAAAACATTAACCTCTTTTTGCGCAGTCGGATACAAACTATCCTATGTTTTTTCCAGGGTCTCAAACTATCTCCATACCAAATTTCATTCAAATCGGTCCAGTAGTTTTGGCGTGAAAGCGTAACAGACAGACAGACAGAGTTACTTTCACATTTATAATATTAGTACTGATTGCTTGTAGGTATCATCTTGAAAGTTATTGAACACCAATGCATAAAATTCCACAATTGACCAATAAAACTGTAAAATATTTACGTTTACCAAATGTCACCAATTCAATACTTAATCGCAATAAATAAGATATCGTAACCAATCTACTTCGGATCTCGTGTATTACGCGATCAAGTACAACAGTAGGACGACCGAGCAACAAAACCAAACAAAATATAATATTTTGAATTTCCCGCCATAGTCGTCAGAGTACCCCTTAAGACGCTGACAAATGCCGAAATTTTGTCTCTGGGTGCATAGGAGTGGAGAGACAGCAATGGTGAAATCTCGATCAGTTGAGGTAAAAATCGAAAGTGAAATTCTCGTGAGTTTCACACATATTTATATATTATAAATTAAACCTCATCAGGGCGAGTGCGCAGTTGCGTCTCCTAGCCCGTGCTGCGAGCATGCAGACGCAGCTGCGCACTCGCCCTGATGATGAGCATCTGCAATGCTCGAAACTCGGGTCGACGTATTCGATCCCCAACGCGAGTGTTTTTGCCGGTTTAATTTATAATATTTAAACCGAAAGTGAGCTTAATAACACAAAACTAATAACGTAAATCGAAAATGTAACTTTTCTTGTCCCTCTTGATAAGGTTTTGCTATTATATTAATACATTTTCATACACATTCATACGTGAATAATTGAGATATTTCCGTTACAAGCGTAATTTAGAGTCAACTTTGCAATTTTATTATATGGAGAAATTTTTAAGGAAACCTGTTTCGGTCTTTTTTTATGCTTGATAGGTTAGCCTTTGACCACTATCTCACCTGATGGTATGTGGTCGAAGATGTTGTTCACGCTAACGTAGAATTACTGGCTCTCAAGGACTGCTGCCGGAATACACTGTTAGGTGCTTGGCAACAGCTTTTCTACTTGAGGTTGGTAGATAGCCAGGCGAGCATATGCAAAATGCCCTTTTACGTGCGGTGGAGAGCTCAAGCCGTATTACCGCTCGGCCATTGCTCTTTGGAATAATCAATTTTATCTACACATCGAAATTAAAATTAGCCATATTATTAAATTCCTGTGACCAGGCGGCAAAGCGCGAGCCGTCCATTTCAGGAGCATGCGCATTACCGGCCGTCAGCGTGTGGCTCAGGCCGCCGATGCTCGCGCCACATTCCGGACACTTGCTTTCCTCCATCGCCCCGCCACATTCGCCTATACAGTAGAAGTGCCCGTTTGGACATTTATACCAATGCCCTGCTTTCAAACCAATCGCCTGAACTATCATTTTTCTTTCGAGCTTAACCAACACTACACTGGATGCTTTCAGAGTTTTCTGTAAGTCCTTGAGCGACTCCATGGCTTTTCTTTCGTTGAATGCTGTCCATGAGAAGACGGCCGCTTTGGCGACGTTGTAATGTTTTTGAACTTCGGGAAGGTTTTTCGCCTCCTTGTATGTCGAGTGCCCGGTGAGCTTGCTTAGTTGAACTATTGAATTCATCCTTTTAATCTCCAAGTCTAGGTCCTTCTGCTGTTGCTCGCTCACTTTTAACATCACCCCGGCGTTCAGTTTAAAGGCGAACACGTTACATAGCAGTTTAGTTTGCGTCTCCACTTCATTTTTCAGTTCAGTTAATTTCTCGCCCAAATATGTCTTGTAACATTCTGCTATCATGTCGAGAATTTTCAAGCAGATGGATTCCATATCCAATTGTAACTTGGATACTTTTTTCGTTGTTTTTGCAACTGCTTGCAGGTTAAGAAAGACTGCTTTGATACTTGCGTCCGCTAAAACAAGATAAGTGTATTTATTACTAACATTTTACTTCAGTGAAAAAGCATAGTAAAATAAAAGTGTAGCAAAGGTGTTCGTATATTCTTCGATCTAGAGAAAGTGGTGAGGTTTAGTTTAAATAATTCAGTGCTCAGTTCAGGCTCTGAATAAGAAGTCATCTCCCAAGAAGAGTAATACGAAGAGAGTGCCTAAAAAATAGGTATCTGCAGCTAACCCGTAATGTAAAGTCGGGAAAGGAAAAATTTCCGATCTGAAGTAGTCGCGTCGTTTGCATGCACATTCAAAGTAGCCTTAGACTTTTGGCCACGGATTGGCTTAAAGCCGTCGTTATTTCCGCCTTTTTATTTAAGTACTTAAATCAGACATACAGAAGGAGGCATTCAGGCGTAAACTGTTCTCCGACGGCATTATTCTTGTCGAAGAAAATGCCGTCGCTGTTGCATTTTCTTCGCCAAGAATAATGCCATAATGCAACAGCGACGGCATTTTCTTCGCCAAGAATATATAGTGCCCGTAAATGGCGAGCAAAATTGGAGCAGAATACTGAGCCCCTGTTTTGCGACAATGGCTGTACATTATTCCGCACAAAACCTTCAACGGCAGAACCTGTTATGAGGGTTATATCCCTGTATATAGGAATAGTCCTAGTCGGTCTGTTCCGATTTTCGGTATCTTGGTTCAATGAAATGGCGGTTAATCTCTGGAACCATATGTGACTCACGAATAGCCTATAAAACTTAAGAGAAAATTTGTAAGATCATCACAGCGATCGGTAATACTAGGCTCTTGAATATTAAGTAAGAGTGCAAGTGACAAAGATAGGAATGGATGGATGTGGGGTATGACTAAAACTATAGAGGAAAAAAAAATCTACTTCTTATTCCTGTCTTTATACCACGATTTTAAGTGTTATAGTCGACACAGCATGTATATTTTGTTCTATAATATGTCATCGCAGTACTCACACTTTTCATATACACATCTTTCTTCACACAGTCCATTCATAACTTATTCAATCCACATTCATATTCTACTTTCGTCCTAGCTCTTATATTTTCATTCCTAATGTTATGAAGATGGGTGTTGCAGTCGGTTCCATTTTTTTTTCCTCAAATCAAAAAAGAATTTTCTAAATCGGTTCGCGCAGTCAAAAGTTCTGAGGTAACAACAATAAAAAAAAACTGACGAACTGAGAACCTCCTCCTTTTTTGGAAGTCGGTTAGTAAGATTAGGAATGAAAATATAAGAGCTAGGACCAAAGTAGAATATGAATGTGGATTGAATAAGTTATGAATGGACTGTGTGAAGAAAGTTGAGTATATGAAAAGTGTGAGTACTGCGATGACATATAGTACAACAAATACATGCTGTGCCGACTATAACACTTATCGTGGTATAAAGACAGGAAGAAGATGAAGACCTTTGAGCAACCTCACATTAGAAGAACGAGGAAATAAGATCTATTTGGACAAATGAAAAATAACTAAAAAAACTGATAAGTACCTTTCAAAACATCTAAATATTTGGCTCTAAACTGCGATACATTTTCGATGAGATCATTCTTCTTCGCCTGTATTTCAGCATCGTTGCCGTAAATTCTTCTCTTTATTGGATTTATTTCTTCTTTAAATATCTTGTTGACCACGTCCTTGTATCGGCCCGTGTTAATAATCGGCTTGCGACAGAAGGGACATTTGCGTATCTCGACGGTCTCGCGGTCTCCCAACATCAGCGTGTCCATGTTTTCTACTTCCATCACGTGACCGCAGTCTTGCAATAGGATGAACCTGGAAATATAACTTATTAAGCTTTTTGAAGGAATGTGAAAAATTAATACATTCTTTCTAAGCTGTTTTTGAAGCGCTCGTAGCGAAGTTCGCTTAGCCATTCTGAAACGATCAGCAAAGTTAAGCAACGTCCGCCTCGGTCAGGAGTTGGATGGGTGACCGGTGGTGACATCACTACTGAGCGCTTCCGTGCTTCGGAGGGCACGTTAAGCCGTCGGTCCCGGTTGTTGTCTTAGGATGGCAGTCGTTACATGGTGGTAGGGCATTTTGCGAATGCCCGCATGGCTAGCTACCACCCTCAAGAAGAAAATCTGTCGCGAAGCACCTAACAGTGTGTTCCGACAGCTGTCCTTGAGAGCCAGTTATTCTAGGTTAGCCGAACGACCGGTTGTTTTATAACCTCAAATATAATTTTACGGCTTACGCGCCATTTTATTCATTTTGTGATTGTGTTTTTGTGATTTGTTTTCGGACAGCATAATAGACTATTTACGACACTCCTGTGTTTTACTGCCGTCCAGGCCCACGCCCCTACATTCACGCCCCAACAGTTATTAACACAATAAATTCATATGAATTAGGTACTGAAAGCTTAACTACAGTAATTGTAAAAAAAAACATAAAATGGATCTAATTTTAGTGAATATGCTTAGAGGATAACTAGGTATAGTTTTCCACTGTTCGCGTCACATCCATACACAAACTACGGTAGTGATATTTTTATTTTTCTACATCAAGTGTTCAGTACTAGTCCGGAATGCAGCACGATGTCCGGTAGATGGCACTAGGCTCGTCCTCTATTGCAAGGGGTAGGTATATATTTTTGCCGATTTGCGTATTTATGAACACAATCTCACCTGATGACATATTGAGATAATGTGTTCAAAGATGGTAAACCTGCATACTATAAAACGGGAACTGCGTTTCTACGGGAACACTCTGTTAATGGCTTGCCCACAGTTTTTCAACTTCGTCGTCACCTTTATAATTTTGGCTGGTGATGAGTTAATTATAATTAGAAGATGTAGTTTGCCTGTTTCTGTTCTGTTGTGCCGGGCATTTTTGTAATTTCTTTTTTTTAGTTCTTCAATTCTTTCCTGTTGCCTGACATACTCAAGCCTCTGGTGTATTTCATGTTTCAGTGTTCTCCTTGTGTCGTCAAAATCAATTAAAATCCTTTGACGTTTTCTATTTGGGCCTATAAAAGGTGTGCCATGGCCGTCACTTACTTCAATCTTTTTATAGATAGCAATGAGTCGTATAAGCCTTGTTAAAATATTTAATGCTCTTTTTCTAAAAGTACCTAAGTTATATTTTTCGCCATTTCGCTAGCTGGTTTTCTATATCACTACTAAGTTCATTGTTTCAGGCGTAGTCAAATACACTGATCGAACTAAGTGTGTGGCACGCTAATCGTCGACTCAAATAGAGAAGCGTCTGAAATCTAGTGTTACATTATCCGCGTCCACATTTCGCATCCTATTTGTGAAATAAATAACGTTTATTACAATTTTCGGTTGATTTTTAATCAACCAAAAATCCAGTCCGCATGCAAACAAATACAAATAAGGCGCATAAATAAAAATTATATCTACAACACAAACATCCATCATCCATCCATCGCTTCAGAGTTCCCGAGACGCTGAAGACCGCTACAAGTGGAGCCGCCACGCGAGGGCTGTTTTATCCAATTAAAATGCAGCATCATCAACCACACGCTGTCAAGAGTGAACGACTAAGTGTACGAACTGAGTGCACGCTCGACGCGTCCGGCGGGGCGTGCAGCGTTCATGTTATCAGATGCAAACAGTAGCGAGTGTCCCGAGTGGCAGCCGAGCGGCTCGGGCGGGGAGCGTGCTTGTTTGCGGTGAACCGGGCGTCGAGCGTGGCGTCGCGTACAACTTCTAACCAGTCACCCTTCTTTGTAAATTATCTCACTTGGACCTTGTTTCGAGTTGTAACATTATTTTAACTACACATCTTCTTCATAACTAAGCGCCGACTCTCAATATGTTCAAGGATCAAGTTAAAAGGTTTTATTTGTCCAATTAATTTTGCACTATATTTTTGACAATTTCTATGCTATATATGAGATAATATTATAATATGTATATATTTTTATATAACATTATCTATTATATATATGTTTATGATTGTATTTGTTTAATTATTATAAAAACCTATATGTATGCTATTTTTATATATTTGTTTAGAAATTACACTAAAATACGTTTTATTTTAAAATGTTTTTATGAAATTTGATTATGTATTTGTACTACACCCGCCTCTATTGTTTTATTCGTTCAACTCCATCCTAAGGTTGCCTGGTAGAGATCACTTTTAGTGATAAGGCCGCCCATTCACCAACACTATGTTATTATTATTTAATGTGTAAACTTTTATATTTCTAAAGTGGTGTAACAATAAAGAGTTTTCTATCTATCTTCATCATCATCTCCATTTCATCTAAATACATATCTATTATATCGTACGACCCCGACGCTATGATGAAAAATGTGACCACGAACGTTCACTAAGGCCACAGGGCGAACGCTCTTTCGCCGCTTGCCAACGCTGAACGATTTTTCACTCAGGCCTTACGCTAAGGAGGGTATGAACAGTTACTTGGCGTCGTCGTCGAAGGGATCGCCAAGGAAGTCGGTGGGGAAGTTGTCCGGATCGCAGAGGTTGCAGACGGGAGGGCAGGGCTCGCCGCAGAGGCCGCGGCACCTGTGCTCGCACGGCTGCATCCGCGGGCACGGTTCTGAGCACGGCGGCCGCACGCACGCCTCGCCACACCGCCTCCGACACACGCCGTGCTTGCAGCGCCGGCTACACCGCTCCTACACATACACAAACACTGCGTAAGGTCTGGGTCTCACCATTGACATTAAACATTTATTAAGTATTAAATGATTATTTTGAGCCGATTTCACTTACCGTTGAATTACGTCGAGAATGCGTCTCGACCGGTTTCGCGACCTTCAGAGTCATCGGCTCAAAATGATCATTTAATATGTGTCAAACTTACGTGAGTTTTAATCAATTATTTATTGAGTAAGCAATTTAATAGGTAGTATTTTAATTTTGTCAATGTGAAAATCAATTTAATTTGAAAATCGTAAGAATGTTTGAATATATATTTCTTGCTCAGTCTATATTTGTATGCCAGCAATGGTGAAGCACGCTGAACTACTTTTAAAATGTGACCTATATGTAACTACCGTGTTTCTTACAATGACGAATTGCACTGCGCCCGTCACGCTGAGACATACAGTTATAAAGCCTCATAAATGCCTGTAATTTTATTGGATCTCAAGGAATGCTGCGCAAATGCACTGTTAGGTGCGACAGATTTTAAAATATTAGCTATAATGGACTAGGAGCCTATTATGTAAAATTAAAACAACTGAAATTACGAAGTCATCTGTCAGTTAATTATAACAAGATAAACAATTTATTAATAATTATTACAATTACAGGTCAAAAATTTGAGAGATAACTCATATGGAATTAAATCAATAGATTTTAAATACTTAGGTTAACCAATATATTCGCAGCGGGTACTTTACTTGCATTTGACTCCGCCAGTCTTTGGTTCTCTAATGAGTTAATGTTGTACTCGTATGTATATTTATTTGTTATCGATAGTATAATTATCACGTAAATATTAAACATAAAAAAATATACGAACTGTATTAAACAGTTATATACACACGCTAGAAACTGCATTTGTTTCTTTTTACTTTTTTCATGTTATCGTGACGGAATAAGCAAGAGGCCCACCTGATCCTCTGCCCATAACAGATGCATTTCGTCAAGACGAACTGCACTGCGCTTGCCACCCTGAGACACGCAGTCGTTAAGTCTATGTGCCTGTAATTTACCAATGGTACCCGCTCGCTCTATGAAAATCAACTACTTTTCTGTTTTTACTAAGTGTACGGTCCGAAACCGTATTCTTAAGATGATATATAAAATGATAAATAAACGCTTGATTTGTTATAAATGTTTATTTGATAGGTAAAATGATAAACGTGATTTAATGATAGCGAGCCGCGCGCGATACGATCGAATCGATGCTAATTGCGAACTGGTCGTTTACTTAGAACGATGCCAAAAATGCTTACGCAGGAGAATGTGCGGTTGCACCGTACACTAAGTATGATAAAAATGTATGGTTGAAGCATCCAACCTCCTCAGGGCGTTACCTGACAAGACGTGCAAGGCGCGCCGCACATTTTGTTGCACCGCGAATGCTGACACCGCACTTCGCATTGCTTTTTGCACGGTGGACATATTTGGTTGCACGGCTCTTCACATCTGTAAAAAAGGTATGGTTTTTTTTTTTTTTTTGCTGATAGGTAAGCCTTTGACCACAATCTCACGTGATGCTAAGTGATGATGTGAATGACTAACCTAGAATGACTGGCTCTCAAGAACAGCTGCCGGAACACACCGTTAGGTGCTTGGCGACAGATTTTCAACTTGAGGGTGGTCGCTAGCCAGGCGGGCATTCGCAAAAATGCCCTTCCACCATGCAAAGAAATGACCTTACTGAACCATTACTACTTCAGTACTATCACGGTGACAATGTAACGTTTACCCTACGAATAGATATAGAGAAGTGTAACTCCCATACTGTTAGAAATAATAACTATCTTTGAACGCATCCTCTATGCATACACTCTAGCTTTATAGTCTGTAGTTAGATGTTTGATTGTATTATCTTTGTGTCAAGAATGGAGCCAAATAAAAAGCATTTTCCTATACAAGAAAATCTATAATTTCCACGTAAAACCTCATAATATTTAACACATTCAGTTACCGCTTTGATTCGGACTCATCAAGTTCACAATTAACATTTTTTTTTTATGCCTGATAAGTTAGCCTTTGACCAATATCTCACCTGATGGTAAGTGATGATGTGGTCGAATATGTTGTTCAGGCTCACCTAGAATTACTGGCTCTCAAAGATGGCTGCCGGAACACACCATTAGGTGCTTGGCGACAGATTTTTAACTTGAGGGTGGTAGCTAGCCAGGCGGGCATTCGCAAAGTGCCCTACCACCATGCAAAATGAACAATCTTCCAAATTCAATTGGATTGTAGAATTGATTTGGCGCTCAGAAATTATCGCATGCGATTGGTCGCATCAAAGTAATGTTGTTCCGTCGCACGGTATACTTACCTACTTTTTGAACCACGCCCGCCGCGGTGATGTTTTGTATTCTGCTGTTTTTAAACTTGACTTACATTTCTTTACATATTTATTGATAGCGTTTACGTCTGAATATTACTAAGATTTAAAAACTAAAATATATATTACCCTAGGTACCATTCAGTCGATAAGGTAGTAAGGTGTAAGTAGGTATACATACAAACAATTTGTTTCCTTTTGAAGTTATCTAAGACGATATGTCCATAAGTATTTTCACCCTACAAGCTACGAAAGATATTGTTTGATTTTGAAATTCGAACCTCTATAAAAGTTCCAGTCAAATGATTTTACTTTAAATATTCGTAATTTTACTATTAATTTTTATTAGAAACTAGATGACCCGGTGTACTTCGTATCACCTAATCTAACGGGCGAACGTCAAATGTTTGACAGGAAAGTATAGTCAGGACAGTTGTTTTTGTTGTTTTCACGGTCTTCCTATTAGCCTAATTGGTCAGAGCATACCCCGGCAAAAGGGGTGGATGGACGCGGGTTCGAATCCCGCACATGACTTCTGCCAGGAGGTTATGTCACGGAAGGAGATTGCAGAGAGGGAGAGAGAGTTCCCCTCCACATTCCCTATACCCTATACCCTCCTTCTATGCCCGGAGACCCGGGCATAGAAGGAGGGTATATCATGCCCTCCTCCGACTCCCATAACAGAGGCCTTGGCGATGGACATGGGGGTGTCCTTCGCCGCACTAAACACCAAAGACCTCGAGATGGCACGTGCGGTGCTACTAATGATGAAGGCCACATCCCCGGGGTGGACGGGGAAAAAAAGGTAGGTAAGGTAGTGTTACTGACTGGTGTTCGCAGATGTTGATCTGATGGCAGGGCTGCGTGCAGGGCGCGTGCAGCCGGCCGCCGCGGCACCGCGCGCACGTGCCGCGGCACGCGTGCCCGCACGCCAGCACCGCGCCGCACGCGGCCCGGCACGCCTCCACCAGCCGCCCAGCCTCTATGCTCTCTGCAACGCAACCAAATGGGGGGTAACCACTCTAAGTTCATTTTTTACACGAATCACCATCACACAATACACCTTCTTCGTAATTTTACAACATAATGTAAAAGGATCAATGCCCGACAAACTTGATTAAGCGAAAAACCCCTATACCTACTCAGTCTATTTTCACTCAACATTTTGGGCCCCGCATTTTGACCTCCTAAATTTTAAACTATATAAAAATCAAAATTTTATTATTAATTATTAATATTTTTACCATATTTTTTATTATTTTTTCCATTTAGACTGAGCATGGATACATATAGATGTATCCAATTATGAGTTGATAGAGTGAAACATGAGGTGGGTCTGGTGCTTGTTCATGTTTTTTTTCCTATCGAGGAAAATGTATGGAATTGTGTTTTTCGATCAGGCATCGTATTTTTCATATCCTCTAGACAAAATAATGTTCAAAATTTGACTTTTCAAACCCACTTCCCCTTAACACCTGCCAAGTGTATAAGCTTACGCGACGCACCAGTCCCTTTCCTTCCGTGGGTTCGAATCCCGCTCGTAGTAATAATATTTCCTTTAGTTGTAATTTTGTAATATAAGAATACCCACCTGCTGGTAGCACGGCAATATTGCAAGGCAGCGAGACTTGATGACCGCAGGGCGAGGCTATTTTCCGGTTCGAAGGCTCAGTGCATTTGGAAGGATCGCACTTCTCTCCACATTTCCCTTTACACACATGTCCGCAACTCATCTTTCGTTCACACTTATGTACACATAACTCCTTAGTGGGATTTTGTTTGCACATAAGTTTTATACTGTGCTTGCAGTCCGGTATCTCTTTCGTAACCTGAAATCATTGATAGTATTGTTTGTAAGAGAAAGCGATGTAAAAGGACACCTACGTGAAGGTGAGGGTAACATGGGGAGTGCGAAAAGATGGCGTTCCCGATCTATAGCCTGGCTGATCCCACTATAATCAAAAATTGTAGTACAAAAACTTGCGACACGATACCGTTCAAGTGAAAGGTAACGTTTTATTGCTTGCCACAAAAAATGTATTTGACAAGTTGTGCAATTTATTTTCATTTTTATTAAAAGGCTGATTTGAAAGTAATATGTACCTATTTTTGTGTATATCTATGTAACATATGTATACAGTCACGGGGACAAACATGTGTACATACTTGAATTTATTCTATCTAAATAAGGCGACATCTTCTCGTCGAAGATCCCGCAGAGCCTGAAGACCAAAGTCTTCAACCAGTGTGTGTTGCCAGTGATGACATATGGCACTGAGACGTGCTCCTTAACTGTGGCCCTCATGGACAAGCTCAGAGTCGCTCAACGAGCTATGGAGAGAGCTATGCTCGGAGTATCTTTGCGCGATAAAATCCGGAATGTGGATATTCGCCAAAGAACCAAAGTCACCGACATAGCTCTCAGAATTTGCAAGTTAAAGTGGCAATGGGCGGGCCACATTGCTTGACGAACCGATAACCGTTGGGGAAGAAAGGTTCTCGAGTGGTTACCACACTACACCGGAAGACGTAGAGTTGGTAGGCCCCCCACTAGGTGGACTGACGACATCGTGAAAGTCGCTGGTAGCCAATGGTTACAAGCGGCTAATAGCCGTTCTTTGTGGCACTCTATGGGGGAGGCCTTTGTTCAACAGTGGACGTCTTCCGGCTGATGATGATGATGAAATAAGGTTGAAAATTAAATAAATCTGTTTATATTTGATGCTTGTGAATGTATACCTCATTAAGTATATGAATTAGAATATTTAGACATGTTTCTGAGATGTGCGTAGTACATTTATTCTACAGTCTTATTACGTACGTACTAAGATCCTGTAAAAGTACCGATTCAATTAAATTTTCTGTATAGAAAATAAGCTGCCGAAAAAACCTCGTATCGGAATCTGTTTTTTAAATCTTCATTACTAAATTCTGTTGGAACAGGAACTAGAAAAATAGCTGTGTCAGTGAAATTAGCAAGATTAATTTTTTGAACACCTCGCGTTATTCTGTACTGTTCATCTGCAGAAACCTATCTGTAGATAGTTTTCAAATTACATCAAATTCATTTCAGCTCTTACAGAGAGAACTAATTAATATAAGTGGAATTGAATATTTACCTTGAAATTTGAATGGTAACTGCCGAGAGAAGAGAGAAAGCAACCATATTGAAATTGTTTAAAATGTCATCAGATTGACCGCGAAAAACAGTCATTTAGTTCAGTACAAATACCTAAGTACTGGTTACTTACTTAATAATACTCTAGGCACAGATAAACCAGGTGTCTAATTTAACTAAAAAAACTTTATTTTTTTTCAAAGAATATTAATAACATGCGCAGGGGAGGGGCATTTTGGAATGCTCGCCTGGCTAGCTCCCACCCTCAAGTCGAAAACCTATCGCCAAACCCCCAGCAATGTGTTCTGGCAGCAGTCCTTGACAGCCAGTAAAATTACAGGCACATGAGAACTTAACAATTGTATGTCTTAAGAGTGACAGTCGCAGTGCAATTCGTCACATGTGACGAAATGCACTTGTTATACGCAGAGGCTAGTCCCATCGGTCTGGTGCCTGTTTCGTCACAATCACATAAAAAAACGCATACCTATGTCTAATAAAAATTGCTTACCATTTCCGAACAGTCTCCACATTGTTCAAAACATTTATTTTTGCAGAAATGATCGCACGGCAGTTTCCGAGCGCATTTCTTCATGCAAGGTTTCTCATCAATGTTTGTCATACAAGTAGTCCGCTCTATATGAGCGCATTTTGATCTGCGCTTTGAAACCTGTCAAACATTTGGTAACTACAGAAGACAATTTAAAATTAGAATTATAATTATAGGTATTCTTTCTTACATTATAATTGTTAAACATTAAAGTCTAAACACATTTGACTTCAACACTCAAAAGTGTGTAATAACTTGTTGAAGTCGGTACCATGAATGTTCAAAAGTACCTATTATCGCAATATTGTGCGCATGGTACCGACTTCAACAAGTTATTTCACACTTTTGAGTGGTTTTGATGAAATTGAAATGGGACCATACGACAAGCATCAGCTTTCAAATAAAAAAATAAAACTCAAAATCGGTTCAACCAGTCAAAAGTTCAGTAACAAACAAAAAAAAGACAGTCAGTATAAGAACCTCATACTTTTTTTTTAAGTCGTTTAAAAACAATAACGAATGTTAGGTCTTGTGACATGACAAGTCATAACAAGTACCTAGGTACCTACGCACATACCTACGTAAATAGTGTTGAAATTTTGGTGATGATTCAAGACCATAACAGTTTTGCTATGGATTGTCGTTCCCAAGTCCATGGTTCGATTCCTACCGCTAGCTTAAGCATCACCGCATGTTGGAAGATCGTTTTGTGATTGCTCGCTTGGCTAGCTACCATTTTCAAGTAGAAAATATGTCGCCAAACATTTAACAGTGTTCCGGCAGCAATTCTAGACAGCTATCAACAATAGGTACGTAGGTGACCTCAATGAAAAAATAGAGATTCAGAATAGATACGTATTAATTACCTTGGCCATCACAGCCAATGTATATTAGAAAAATACATATCAGTAAGATCAAAATAAGAAACGGACATAAAATTATTGTAAAAAAAGTTACTTTAGTTGTCGTAATGACAGATTTGTTTGTTACCATTGCTTCGCGAACCGAAATTCGCATAAAATTAGCCATTCATCTTAGGCAGGTCCTTTATCTTTCGTTTTCCCAGTAAACAGTCGCCATAAGCTCGGACATGGAAACCGACTTCTCCACCTTACCAACATTTCTTTCGAGGTCTTCCTCCTTTTTTAATCCATTACATGGATCTTGTTTTGTCGTCTTTGCTTGTCGAGCGGTGTGAGTATTCGATACGTGTACAATTTTTTTTTCATATATAGGTAAATGTTGACGTAAAATTTCCCCAATTAATTCCTTCTTTCTTATCTGTAATTATTCAGCTAATTGGCAGCTCTCTCGACCTTGTTGAAATAAGCGAACCCATTTTTCATCTAGGTATACGAATGCGGAACCCATGACATGTCTTCAAAATTTTAGTATTTGATTAGAAGTATTTCCTTTTTTTTAGAATGTACTCAATCGCAGCGCGGTGTCTCAAATAGCAAGAATTTTCAGATTCGGCTAACATGGTTATCGCTCCTCAGAATAATTGTTCATAGCATATTATTTTATAAAGCCACAACTAGTGCTAATGAATCATTAATAAGTACCTAAGTCTGCGGACTTATCAGCAGCCCCAAATACCTATTTACAATAATACAGTTTATTTTATGAATTATGGTTTTGATACCTCCAATGTGGCCCTGTTAAATATATTTACCATATACTGTTAAGGCTACCTAAGATAAAAAAAATACAATATGTACCTGGACGTTGCAATCGTCGCATGTCTCGTGACATCTCTTTCCGCATTGATGGTCTCCACGATCCGTTTCAAGACCAGCCGTGCAGCCATTCTTTGCTTTTGCACAAGGTTTCATGCAAAGATACTGAAAGCACACGAATAGGATAGCTCGTTTATCGTTATTTTAGGGAGCATTTGAGGCATGCTACTTTTATATATGTTAGGTTTTTTGGAATGAATCGCACCACACCATATTATGAAGCAACAGTAGCAGTAGAACTCTTTCTGAATGAGTTAGGTCTGGATAAGTACTGCCACTATACATATTTCTACCAGCAAGCAGTAGTGTTCGTATTACTGTGTTCCAGTTTGAAGGGTACCAGTGAAATTACAGGCACATGAGACAGGACACTTTGGTCAGAGTGGTGGGAGTAATGCGGTTGTGAAGAAATACATCTGTTATGGGCAAAGGTTACCGCTTAACACCTGTGGAGCCTAGTGCTTATGATCATAATCCTAATCATATATAGAAAAAAAGTATCTTAGTAACATAAACCGTCCTTTGCCTTTATTGAGGCTTATCGCAGGCGCAAGCTTCTACTGATTATGCATTACTGTATGTTGTTGCGCAATTCAGCACTATCTCGAGTAAGCTATTATGTTCCACAAAACTACACTAGCGTAGGTGAGCGTCGTCGGCACCATCTGTTGGCATTTTCTAGCAAGTTACGCACCCGATATGCAATTAATGCGCCCACGGCAAGGGCAGTAAATCTTATAAACTGTTTCGTCAACGAGGTTCAAAATGCCGACATCCATGTCGATCCCCTTGGAACTATTTATAAGCATATTATGTTTTAAAATTGTAAACGTTTTGGCTCCTTAGCTGTATGTTTACTTTTTGTAATAAATAGCTAAATAAATCTAAATTTGCTTTTGCCTTTTCCAAAAGGAAAGCGAAAATAGGCTATTTGTATTCACCTTTGAGCTCATAGGATTATCTCTTAACCCTATGGCTACACTCGCCTATTTTGGTTAACCAACATTTAAGCATTAAATTATTGTTTGGGCTATTTTTATTTTTCATTTAATAATCATTGTAAAGACGTGATATCAACATAAACAGTGCTGCAGCGTGTAAAGCTAAGCAGCGTTTAAAAACAAATAACAATTGCAATCCGAATAATGGATAATGTCTGTATCTATATTCTATTCTATATTTTGAAGCAGTGATAGCTCAGTGGCTTTGGCTATGGAGTGCCGCGCAGCAGATCCATGGTTCGAATCCCGCCGCGGGCTTGAGCTTCACCGCATGGTGGAAGGGCATTTTTGTGAATGCCCGCCTGGCTAGCGACCACCCTCAAGTTGAAAATCTGTCGCCAAGCACCTAACGGTGTGTTCCGGCAGCTGTCTTTGAGAGCCAGTCATTCTAGGTTAAGCCTGTTTAACACCTTCGACCACACATCATCACTTATCATCACGTGAGATTTGTGGTCAAAGGCTTACCTATCAACAATAAAAAAAAAAAAAAAAAAATCTATCAATTCTAATAATGAGAAGTCAACCAAATTCGAAGAATATTTCTGCGGTAAGTGCATTTTTTATACTATAGTTTTTTTTTTATATGATGAAGTTAAAAACTTAACTCTAAACATAACAATATAGTGAAAACTGAACCAGCACGAGCAGGTTAAGACTAATAATCCCTAAGTTAATGATAAAACAATAATTACCAATATTTTTAGTAAATGCATACATACTTATACTGTATAAAATATTACTCGTATTTATGTATATCGTTAATTTATTTAGAACATATCAAAATAAGTACATAATAATTCACAGCTAGCAGCAATACCTCGTGGAAGTAAGTACAGTTTAGTAGGGAACAAACAGTGTATAATGCTAACTCGCACATAGTCAGTTTTTGTGTTGTAGTTATGCATAACGTAATCTGTGCCATGACGAAGATCGTGGTTATAACCAGTATTCACCAGGGGCCATATTCGAGTCATATATTCTTCATTCTTTGCCACGAATGTACCTTGATCAACTAGATTTAATCATAAAAATCTCTTTTTAATGAGTATTTACCTGGCTTAATAGTTACTGCCTACTTGGTATAATTTATAATACATACCTTTTCATGATCAGGATCGTTTTTCACGTGACAATTACGCAAACAGCCGTGTCCACATTGTTCCACGCGGTATTCACATTTCACTGTACATGGGACGTTTTTAGTGTCCACGTAGCACATTTTTTTGGCCTAAAATGAGTAATAATTAATACTATATTTCACAGATATAAAAAGTTCTTCTTAATATTTATTAATTAATAACTAATGACTTATTTATTTATTGAATTCTGCAATAATTATTCCATGTAACAATAATTCGACGATTGTAGTTTTGAAGCGCTCTTAGCCAAGTTTGCTTAGCCGTTCAGAACCGATCAGCAAAGTTAAGCAACGTCCGCCGCGGTCATGAGTTGGATGGGTGACCGCTAGTGACATTACTACTGATCGCTTACGTGCTTCGGAGGGCACGTTAAGCCGTCGGTCTCGGTTGTTGTCTTAGGATGGCAGTCGTTATAGAATGGTGGTAGGGCATTTAGCGAATGCCCGCCTGGCTAGCTACCACCCTTAAATAGAAAACCTGTCACCAAACACCTAACGGTGTGTTCCGGCAGCTGTCTTTGAGAGCCAGTAATTCTAGGTTAGCTTGAACAACATCTTCGACCACATCATCACTTACCATCACGTGAGATGGTGGTTAAAGGCTAAACTATAAGGCATAGAAAAAAAAAACTTTATAGCAATACATAATTAGGAAGATGCATACACCCCCGTGCAGGGCTAGGTAAGAATGGAGTTAGAAAGAGAGAGCGCAATGTAATGGACTTAAATAAAATAAAAATTGTCGTTACCTTATGTCCACAATCGGGCAATGTGACGTCGACTTGAGCAAAGCATTGAACTGTAGGATCGTCTGGCTCCATATAACAGTGTATCTCCTTGTCGTGGCCGCACGGCAAGGTTTTCTTTACCTTGCGTTTGCACGGGCCGCATTCGTCGGCGCATTTCTTAGGGCACACGTGGCCCAAATCACATAGAATTCTGTTGACGAAAAATAACATCATGTGTAATTGTGTTCACGGGAATCGGCTCAATCCCGTTATCGATCAGAGATCGAATAACGTCTTCGTTTTTATTTAGTTGAATTGCATTTGAGTAATTAATCTGTTGTTATTGTTGTTCTTTAAGTTAACAACGGTCCATACGGCCAACAATAGAAAGAAGGGGACAGTGAATGTTTTTGTAAAAAATAATCGTACCCTGAAAAGTATATGGATGACATCCCAGAACGAGTAGTTTGGAATCGAAATAGCGGGGGAGACTATATACAGAGTGTTCCAAGAAGTAGTGATGTACTGAAGCTGGGAGGTAGAGGACCTAGAGGGCTATCTAAATTACCCCCCATGTATGTTCCGCAATTTTTCATTTTTTTACTACTTCTTGGGACACCCTGTATAAGGAGCTCTTCCTTGTACCTGCTCTGTAAAGAGTTATCACTTATGATGTAATACAAACAAAAAATCAAAATAAAACAAATACAGTGGAATTGATAGCCTCTAATTTTTTTAAAGTAGGCTAATTAAAATGAAGGGTTATTTCACAGTATTTACAGTGTACATATGTTTGAACTAGGCATATCAAACATATGTGGAATGTGTACCTTGAATTATAACAAAAAAATATTGTTACCTTTCACATCGTCGAGGGCACTTTGTGTAGTTGGTGTTATGTAAGCGGTCATATCCGTGACAACAAAGTAAGCACTTATGTCCGCAACCACGCAGTAAGAAATCACACGGCGCCTTGCACCCGCCCTCGGGAACCTGATCGAAGTCTTCCTTCTTCGTCACCTTTTCCAAATACACAATATTAGCACATAATATGATGTACTGCGATGTTATGTATAATAACAAGACCTTTATGTAAGTCTTTATTGTAAAGTTTAAAGACACGTTAGTACATATACTTTAGTACCTTATAGTTGTTCCTTCATCACCGGAACATGAACCGGAATGTCCACTGTTGAACAAAACGCCATCCTATGGGATCGAATTATAAGATACCAGTTCTTCAGACGGCTGGCAGCAGCGCCTAGACTATATAAGGCGACTATTAATTCATCAACAATACTGCGGGGGATGGTGTAGAATCGATAACTGAATGTGATCCACTCATAATTAATTTTCACATAAACAAAATTAATACTAACTATTGCCTAAGCTGTGGCGCGTTGTTAGGTATACCTACCGAGTTCATTGCCCTCGCAATGCGTTAGAATACTTAGAACGTGTGTATAAGTGTGAGTCTAGTCCACGGCGGCCGCGAGTGTTGTCGTCGCTATCATTCTCAAAGTCAACGCGCCACAGCTTAGGCAATAGTTAGTATTAATTTTGTTTATGTGAAAATTAATTATGAGTGGATCACATTCAGTTATCGATTCTTCACCATCCCTCGCAGTATTGTTGATGAATTAATAGTCACCTTATATATACATACTGGTTTTTAACAATATTATTTTTTCTTTTCGTAGCCTCTTACGACTCCACATGAAAATATGGGGGGGAGTGCAATTATAGCCAGACACCCCACGGGCAAGCTGATGCTTAGTTTGAATAAATATTTCATCGAAAATATAGGTATGGAAACAGTTCGGTATATGGCAAAATAGGCTAGCCCCATTTACAATGAACCATATCATGTCTTGCGAAACAAAGAAACGAAAAATAAATTTATTAAAGTACACTACAGCCCTGCCGTAAAAAATATCCAGTGCCAATCAGGATAGTGTAAGGATTTTAACAATACCCCAAACGTCCAAATCTGCTGAGGCATTTAAAAGTTATGATGGAATAAAGAAACTCGCATGCATTCATACATGAACTATACAAACAGTACCTAGACTCCATTTGGGCAGTGTAAAATGCAAAGAAATATGAACTTTTTTTTTTATGTTATTATGACGGAACAAGCGAATGCCCGCCAGCCAGGCGGGCATTCGCAAAACGCCCTTCCACCATGCAGTGAAGCACAAGGTCAGCAGGTCCATGGTTCGAATCCAGCCGCGGGCTTGAGCTTCACCGCATGGTGGAAGGGCATTTTTGCGAATGCCCGCCTGGCTAGCGACCACCATGAAGTAGAAAATCTGTCGCCAAGAACCTAACGGTGTGTTCCGGCAGCTGTCCTTGAGAGCCAGTCATTCTAGGTTAAGCATGTTACCACCTTCGACCACATCGTCACTTATCACCAGGTGAGATTGTGGTCAAAGGCTTACCTAACAGAAATAAAAAAAAAAGCCCACGACGCTACGGGATTCGAACCATGGTCCTGCTGCGCGGCAGTCCATAGCCAATGCCACAGAGCCATCACTGCTTCAAAAACTTTCGACACTTTCAGAATTCATCCATGTAATCGGGGGCGAACAATTTTATGGATCAACTTTGGACATGTCTGAACTTTGAATGTACTTATTAATAAGAAAATATACAACAAAAAGTGTACTATTTTAAAGCAATTAGTACTTACAACTGTCAAATTATTTGGATGATTTTGGCATTTTAACGTGATGCTAGTGCCGACTGATTCACCCTTATCTAATGTCGTTGCAATATTCTGCCAAAGCTCCGAGTTGGCTTTTAAATTCTCTATGTTTCCAAATATGTAGAAGCCTGAAAAATACCACGTTTATTAAGAAATTGCTTCTTAACCCACCTCCAAAAAAAAAAACAATAGGAAAGGCGGTTCTCATGTCGACACACATATATTTTTATTAGGACGTGCGAGGCCTCTCAAATGACAATCTCCTTTCAGCTACGAAACCGAAGTCTGTGAAATGTACCTACGTATCACCATATTGGTGTGAACAAATTTGGTGCATGTGCAAAAATTGGTGCTATGCCAAAAGATATCGCAAAGTTTTTTGATTTACCACATGCTGACTCTCACTTTCCGCTCGTAGCAAAGTTTGCTTACCAATTCTGAAACGATCAGCAAAGTTAAGCAACGTCCGCCTCGGTCAGGAGTTGGATGGGTGACCGCTGGTGACATTACTACTGAGCGCTTCCGTGCTACGGAGGGCACGTTAAGCCGTCGGTCCCGGTTGTTGTCTTAGGATGGCAGTCGTTATAGCATGGTGGTAGGGCATTTTGCGAATGCCCGCCTGGCTAGCTACCACCCTCAAGTAGAAAATCTGTCGCCAAGCACCTAACAGTGTGTTCCGACAGCTGTCCTTGAGAGCCAGTAATTCTAGGTTAGCCTGAACAACATCTTCGACCGCATCATCACTTACCATCAGGTGAGATAGTGGTTAAACCTATCAGGCATAAAAAAAAAACTTACTGGGCACAGTTTTAGAAATATCAGCAACCTTACTGGCTGCTTCAGGAGCCGATATATAGACCTTCAAGCGTCATTGCGGGTGGCGATCCAACAGTCGCAGAATCTTATGTATTTAGGTAAATCCTCAATTCGCACTAAGATAATACAAATTTGTAGCCACAGCCTAAAAAGTATTTCCCTGAACCGTGGCCTTCAATTTCCTATGACAATTATGCCTAGTTAGTGCCTCCTTCAATATGTGCAGCACCTACTCCTATACAAATGAAGAACAATACGATACTCAAACATTCACGGGAGTTCAAAGTCAAAACTAGGAAATTATCTATAATAAAACGAACCAAACTGAAAATGCCAACAAGCACGGTTGAGTATCACTTTAATAATTGTTTTTTAATATTTGTTACGGTAATTAAATATTTTTTCTCAAACATGCTCGGAAATGTGAGCATTAGGTATTTTGACAACCTTCTTAGAGATAAATCGAAATTGCTGTACTGGCGAAATAAATGCGCGCAGCGGCCGGCAAAAAATGTATGAAAATCTATATCTGTCGTGTCTAGCGGCCAAATAAATTGCATAGTAAACTCATATCTGTCGTGTAATTTAAAAAATGGAACGATCTTTTACTTCGAAGCATGGCAACCATGGAGGTAACTTATCAACGGTTTTATATAAATTTCGATCTGGCTTGCAAATAGAACGCTGTTTATTGAAAAAAAAAACAAATGAACACTTTAACGCGGGCAATTTTATTGTTGTTTGTTGATAGTCATTGATTTAATTGTTTCGACAAAATGAGTTCAAGTGAAGACAGTGAGTGTGACGAACTTAATTCAACGCCTACTGAAATTCTTCACCTCTTTAGAATTATCCCAAACCAACATAATCCCCGGAAAGTCCACTTTAAAATTCATAAATTGTACATTTAACAACAGTATCTTCAAATAAAAAATTCTGCCTAGGTACTCTACTTTGTTTTAATTTCCGCGCATTATTGAGAAAAGCTCTATACAAGCCTTGGCCACAACTAGGCATTGATGAACTTACGTATATGTGCCTCGGCCCACGTTTACACGGTCGTCCATCAATGCCTCCTTTGGAATTTTCGAAAATTACTGCAGCTGCCACTGCAGTAATGTACTATGAATACGAAATTTTCGTATATGCCCCTCGCAAGCGTGTGGAAAAACTTTGTATGATACTCGTGCGCATGTTGGTCATTCATTATTACACACGAGGCGGTATAGCGGTTCAAACCGAAGAAGGGCTGTAATGAAGCCCAGGGTACATACACAACATAGCGCACTTGTATCATCATGTATTAAGCATTATATACAATCCATGATAGGTACCTTCTTTTGCCCTTGAAAGAGCCACACAAATTCTGTTCGCAGTTCCCAGAAATCCAATTTTGTTTTCTTCGTTGTTTCGCACCAGAGATAACAAGATGATTTTGGACTCTTCGCCTTGGTAATTGTCAACAACGGTTATTTTAACTCCTTTCAAATGTGTGTATTTATCGCTTTCCTAAAAAAACAAATAAAAAAATACAGACGAAGAATTGAGAACTTCCTCCTTTTATGAAAGTCTGTTAAAAATGACAATAATAAGAATGAGATACATATTGTCGGTAGTAATAGGGTACTATGGAATTCGTTTTCGTAAATGAAACCAATACAAATACACCTACTTAATTGCAGTTTTATAGGATTCATATAACCTAAGAAGGTATCAAACCAGCCCTTGACCCAGACAAAAAAGGCTAATCTTGTACTACTCACTTTTCTCATGTAAAACATTTGTCCTTTGTACGCAGCGAGAATGGTGACTTCCTCTTCCGTGTAACCCTGCTGCATGAGGTAGTTGGCCAGCGCAAGGACCATGTCCGCTTCGTTTTGGTTAGTGCGGCTCATGTTTTCAACCACCACCTAAATAGATATTTTTTTATTGTTTTAGGGTGGGGACAGACACGTGATTGATCCAAGCCTTCCTAGTTTTCAACGATGTAAAGAGTACCCTAGCAGTAAATGCCTAATATTTTGATATAAAAAGCGGTTTTTTGGCTTCCGTATCAGAAACCGTACATCCAACTATTAATGGCTTGTCTTTTGAACTATAACAGGTTGAATTTGATTGAAATTTTAACACAATTATTAATATATGGATTGTCTTAATATCAAAAATTGAGAAAAAAAAAATATCACGAATAATATGTAGTGAATACGGAAATTAATAAATCAAGGAGTGTCGCCATACAAAAAACGGTACACTGTAGAAAGATAATAGGTATATATATATGTTTTTTTATTTTATGATTAACATCGTTTTGTTTTCGTTTAGATTTAATTCATTTAATAATTAGTAAAATGTAATTATTATAGATATTACTTTGTGCTAACAAAACAAAGTTTAATAAAAGTGAATTTATTTATAAATTTAAGCTTTAATGCAAATTCAACCTAAAATACGTATTTAGAAAGATTATTTTAGCTAACTTCCCAAAGAATTGTCCTAAATTTGTTTTCCTTTATGTGAAAACTTTAAAACAATGCTTGAGATTAAAACTGAATGTGATGATGGTCGTATTACTAAAACCGCATGTATAAATGCAATCTACTCGGTCATAAGAATGAAATATAAGTCCTAGAAACTATACTACATTTTTCTGTTGAGAAAAGCCTTAATTGTAGTAGAATTAAGATTTTACATACAATGACTATTTTCGTTACAACATTCAACTTCCTTCCATCAAGCAATTTAATCCTTAGCAATTAGGCCTTTTAAGTTTAATATTTATTTATGAATTGCATATTTTATTTTAAAATAAAACTTGTTCATTATGAGTTACATTTCGTGAGCTAAATGTATCCAAACTTCAATAATCTCAAACCCAACTTTGACTTAGTTAAAGTACGGCTGTATAACAAATATAAAATTTTAGTTCAATATTATTTTCATGGTTACAGCTTTGTTTGCCCTTTTTCATCCAAGTTTGTGCCTAAAGAAGATTTAGATCATGGTTATTAGATACTCGTTAAGTACGATTAACGAAATCCTAAGCAAGTCAAACGTTTACGGGTAATTTAGCGCGATATGTGCTTGAGCGAAGTGTGTACTGCACATTAAAAGTAATCTGTCATCAAATATTTCAGTACGTCCATAGTGTCGGGTTCACTTACGTCTTCCTTGTGATCGTGCGTGAAGAAATACAAGTTTTTCGTCATTCCCTTGACGTCCGGGAACTCGTAGACGGTGGAGTGATTTTGAAGGTCCGCGTAGATGTGCGGGCAGATGAGGGCGGCGATCTCGGGCCGCATGCGGTGCTGCACGCCCAGCCGCCGGCTGTGGATGCCGTTTGAGATCATCCTCTCGAACAAGGAAACCTCCAGATCGTAGTGCCGAGCCAGTAACATGTGAGATGCTGATGGCCGTAGTTGCTGATGATCTCCTAATAAACAATATCTTAATGTATAATAAACGTACCTAACGTTCGCCCAGGCTAAAATCGAAAGTTCCAAAGTAGACTAGCATCAGACCGATTGGTCGTGCGACCGCATGCGACTCGAGACTTTTCACTGTGCAAAATGCAAATGCTCAGTCAAAAGCGATCGCTTCCTGCAAATAGTGGGTTAAAACGTGGGTAGAGAAATTACAGGCACATGAGACTTGACCACTATATGTCTCAGTGTGACGGGTGCAGTACAATTCGTCACACGACGAAATTAATCTGTTGTAGGCAGAGGTTAATCCGCTTAACATCAGGTGGCCCTCGTGATTGTTCCGTCACAATCACATTAAAAAAAATTTATTATATCAAACTTACAATTATCATTATAGGATTAAGATGCAACAACATAACACACAATGTGTCCATATATAATATGTAAACACCAGCTTTGTCGCCAAGCACCTAACGGTGTGTTCCGGCAGCAGTCCTTGAGAGCCAATGAAATTAGAGGCACATGAGACTTAACAACTGTCTCAAGGTGACGGGTGCAGTGCAATTCGGGACTTGTGACGAAATGCATCTGTTATAGGCAGAGGTTAGTCCGCTTAACTTAATATCAGGTGGGCCTCGAGATTGTTCCGTCACAATAACATTAAAAAAAAAGTTTCATGTTCGTTCATTCTGGATTTTAGAAGCAATAAATCAATCTAGCTATCGTATCTTGTCTGGGAAATTACGTTTAACATCGGTAGACCGAGTGGTGTGGTGTAAGCTTTAGCATGGTAGTAGATAGTTTTTTGAATGCCCGCCCCGGCTGGATGCCACCCTCAAGCAGAAAATCTATCGCCGAGCAAGTGCCCGAACGCTCCTTCTCTCCCAAGCTCTCCTTGAGAGCCAGTCTTTTTATTCTGTGACCCTGTTTGCATTCTAGGCCCGTTTACTCGACCACATTACCACTTACAATTAGGTAGCATTGTTGTCCAAGGCTAGCCTAACTGCAAAATTACTACGTAGGTTGCCACTAATTTAGCAACGGGTAGGTTTTTTTAAGCCCTCCTGATGCTAAGCAGACTAACCTCTGCATATAACAGATGCATTTCGTCACAAGTCACGAATTGCACTGCGCCCGTCACCTTGAGACATAGGTGTTAAGTCTCATGTGCCTGTAATTTCTCTGACTCTCAAGGACTGCTGCCGGAACACACCGTTAAGTTCTTGGCGATAGATTTTCTACTTGAGGGTGGTCACTAGCAGGCCGGGCAATCGCAAAATGCTCTTCCACCATGCGGTGAAGCTCAAGCCCGCGGCGGGATTCGAACCATGGATCTGCTGCGCGGCAGTCCATAGTCAATGACACTGAGCCATCACTGCTTTAAAATAGTATTTAAAATAGCGGGTATGGGGCTTCGTACTCGATAGGGTTTGTATAGTTAATGTAAAATATGCGTTGTATTTCGTCGGCGTTTTCTTAGTACACTTACTTACCTATAAGAATAAGATGCTGGCAGCTCTTTGTTAATGATGTTATTATGTGTTGTTCCAATACTTCCGCCGCTTCCTCTACAATCACTGCAGAAAAAAATACGAAAATAATTGATATGAAAATAATGCCTTGTAGAATTGCAATAGGATCAATGACGTTGTAGGAGAAGAGCGGCGTACCCATTTGGAGCGGCGTAGGTAAGGTATAGTAGTATTAACCCAACAAAAGCCTTATCAAACTTTTTTTTTTATTTTTGCCGATTGGTGGTAAGCTTTATTAAGGTGAAGATACCACCTTCTAAATTCTAGGATCGCTAGATGCCCCTTCTGATACCTTTATAATATTGTGGAATATCCAATTGCCTTGTCCATTTGGAGAATAAGTCAGAGCATCAGGAAAATTTAGATACTCGTACTTACCAATAGGAGGGGCCAAGGTTTGCAGCAGTTTCCGCACTCTAGCAGCCCCACTAGTCGTCATCCCGACAATTTTTCTGTCTTTCAATATTTGCATGTCCAGTAACATCCTCGCTTCATCGTATGCTGTGCTCACAGCTTTTACACCGGCCTACAAAATGAATTACATCTTCAAAAATATTTTCTTGGCTTATTGCGTCTTCTAAACTCAAATATATTACTTTACTATTCACATAGATAGTGGCCGCTTATAAAATAAACCAAAGACACATTTTCAGCTTTAGTCAGTTTTTTTTTTTTTTTATGTTTGATAGGTTAGCCTTTGACCACTATCTCACCTGATGGTAAGTGATGATGTGGTCGAAGATGTTGTTCAGGCTAACCTAGGAAGGGTGGTAGCTAGCCAGGCGGACATTCGCAAAGTGCCCTACCACCATGCTGTAACGACTGCCATCTTAGCAGCATCTTAGACAACAACCGGGACCGACGGCTTAACGTGCCCTCCGAAGCACGGAAGCGCTCAGTAGTAATGTCACCAGCGGTCACCCATCCAACTCATGACCGCGGCGGACGTTGCTTAACTTTGCTGATTGATTCAGAATGGCTAAGCAAACTTCGCTACGAGCGCTTCGATATAAGGAAGGAAATAAATCGCGTTAATAACAGACAGAAATTCCGATACTAGATTTATACATTTGACGTTTCTGTTTTAATCTTATTATTAACGTAAGTATACAGTAAACTTACTTGTAATTCACCGATTTCTTGTTTCTTTTCTACCAAACACCTTTCTATCCACATATAATACAAAGTCCATCTGTCTATCGGCGCAAAGCGATAAAAGTTTGTGTTCTCCGTAATAGCCACGCGGAACCTTCGTAATCGATGTTGCGACATATCCTGTGGGGATTAAATATTATAAAACATGATAGCATATTAAATTACCTACTTCATCATTATCATTTTGAATATTAAATCCGATTCAAGTTAGGTTTTTTGGTACCCAGCAACAATATTACATTCGTAACTTGTCTATATTATGGTCGAAATAAATAAACTCACGTTATACAATTCTTTGCGAGAATTAAAATACTGAATATCCAGCATTATGTTGCGTTGTTGTTGTGGATCATTACACGTCCTCAATGAAGCAATTGCTTCCTTTAACTTTGTATTTGTATCCTCTAAAGAGAAGCATGAAATAAAAGCCCGATGTGCTTTCTGTTCAGACTCAATGCTGTCCTGTTCGTCAAGTTGTACACCAGTCCTTCTACGATTTTCTTTAATATGCTCAGCATATTCATTACTGGTTGCATCTTCTTCCATCATCAGGATTCTATCGATGTCAGTATAATAATCTCCAACGTTCTCGAAAAGCCATTGGAACAATGGATCTTCATCACCGTGTGAAACGTTGTAAAAATAAATAAATTTTTGCAGGAGATCAATTTCTGGTATATCGCTCAACATTGTGCTTTTCATAACTCCGTTCAATAAGACATCTAGGTGGACCATTGCCTTTTGAAAATCAGATACGACTGACTTCAGTTTAATCTTCTGATCTACAAACACTTGGTGTGCGTTACAATGCGTGCTTATGTTACGCCGTAACTTTGTTAAATTGATTGCATCCATAGCCTCGTTGCGCGATTGGCCACCAACGCGAGCTATGGATTTTGTCACTTTCAGCAGAGCTTCCAAAAACTGATCAAGAGCATGGTTAGTGTAGCAAATAACAAGCATGAGGCAGCCACCGCTATCTATCTCTAGATTCTGAAACAAGGTCTTGGCGACTTTAATTCCGAGGTACGTTTTGCCAGTGCCCGGTGGTCCCTGGATAACGGCGAATTCATGCGTTAAAGCCAATTTATACGCATCAAGTTGGCTTTCATTGAACTGCAGTTCATTCTTATCAGGCCACGTTGCATCTTGTAGTACAACAAATTTAAGTTTTGAATTTGCATGGCTTTTTATTAGTCGTAGTTCTTCTGAAAATGGATCTGAATCTGTACTATCATCTGAATTATAATCATCTTCGTCTAAAGGAACGCGTTCATTATCTATCGAAATGATTGCAAACTCGGTGTTGGGTTTTAAGTATGCAGGATGTTTGGGTTCAGGCTGTAATGTGAAAATGTAGTAATGTTTTATATTAATTCTCAATCAGATAGTTATATACTAATAAATAAAGGATATATTCGAACTATTACTAATCTACATCACGATAGCTCATACTGAGCGGCAGAATATGTCCCGGCACCAGAGAAGGATGTCGCAGGATCAGATACTGCTGCTTTTGGTTTCTCTTTTTCTGTAAGCATATTCTTTCTAAGGTAATATGTTTTTTATGCTATCGTGATGGAACAAGCACGAAGCCACCTGATGTTAAACGTTAACCTCTACCTATAACAGATGCAGTTAGTTACAAGTGACAGTTACAGTGCGTACTTTACCCTGAGATAAAGTTAAATCTCATGCTTGAAATTTCACCGGGACCCGTACCCTTTGGTGCCGGGCTAGAAAGTCACCTTCTCATCTCTTTCCGTGGGTGTCGTAAGAGGCGAGAGTACCAGATATTTTTTTTATTCTATACCGAACTGGGTAGCACTTGACCACTATCTCACCTGATGTTAAGTGATGATGCGATCGATGATGGAGCGCGCTTACCAAGAAAAAGAGTGCGAGGTAGCGTATAATCCTTGGCCAGCTAGGGCAGCACTCTAGATATATATAATGGTCTTACTTACAAAATCCACTAAGTAAGTTGCTAAGCAGTCGATAACAGTGCCTAAATTATGTGTAAACATTTCTAAGGTTAGGTACTTATTAATGCTACTTATCACCTATTTAGCTAAGTAATAGACAATTTGGTCCAACGTATTTAAAACTGACAAAATTGATTCCGCACATGACTTTAATTTTTCCTTTTAATTTATTCAAAAACACAAAAAAGTCAAAATAAGTTCATTTCCATTACGCAATTTTTACAAATTTAAACCTACGTAGCGTAGTGTCATTTCAAAGCGAAGTTGTTTCACACGAAAATTAAGACGTTTTAAAAGGACATGACATTTGTTGTCTTTCGATTGTTTTTACATTCAGTTCGTGTTCAGTTACTGTGAAGATGGATAAAGCGAAAAATCAGAGGGATATTCGATAAGAGTTCCGACTAACGGTTGGGCTATAACAGCTAGACTAACATTCTAGCCCGACACCCCACGGGCAGATAAGCTATGCTAAGCATAAATAGACCAAATTGTACTCACATTGACATCTACGATGTACTGTTTCATCGCAATATGTTCCGGGAAAGTGGGTTCCTGCAGCGCTCGTAGTACGTGGTAATAAGGTTCATAGTACACTTCACTTTCAATCATTGTGTAAGAGTCTTCATCGTTATACAGACGCTCGTTGAACTCTGAGTCCATTAACGAGACTGGTATCTGGAATCGTAATACAATTTACGTGAAAAATAGTAAGCAGTTACCTAGACCGTAGAATTATTAGCAGATACAAATATCCATGTTTACTTCTACTGTCTCTATTGACTTCTACTTCTGTTTTTGCCTACCTATTCGAGAAAGCGGCATGACGCTGTGCATGCGTGTTATTGTTCGTGGCCGGGCATATTTATCTCTCATAATCATCATGACCTGCCTGGCCTATTTCGAGATCGTCTCCAAACTTGTCAGAACAGATGTCTTCCTCTTGCAACTGTTCCATTCACACGCATGTATACCTACTTTCTGTTACAACTTATTTAAGTCCATCCTTTCAATGTTTTCTAATAACACATTGGGTTCTTAGCATGCTGTTCCTAATTTTTTAACGCCTTTAAAACTCACACCGCACACATTTCTCAAAGCTCTCATCTTCCTACATTTATTCGACATTGATCCTTATAATGCTTCATAATATTTTAACTACCATATATTAACATCGGCAAGTACTACTAACACTTCTCTATGTACTGCCAGACAATCACTTTTGGGACACTTTTGGGTTGGTCATGAAAGAACGAAGTACCCTATTGACTTGATTTCCAGCATGCGCTCTCTTGTTTTAATATCTTCCTCAAACTCTCCATTCCCCATTATGATACGTTCCTAACTATTTAATAATTGTTTAACTTCTACTTCAACATTCATGTCTTGATATTACAAAGCTGTCATGTACTGATCCATTAAAAATATTGATCTTTGTCTTTCTTGAACTAACATTAATTTTGATTTTATCAAAATAATCTCGACGGCCATTCCTTATTTAGTAAGTTATTAAAGCCATTAAAATTTTCGCCCCAACAAACCATATTTTTATATTGCCTGCCTGGTTAGCTTTCAGCCGTGCAGCTGTCCTTGAGAGCTAGTCATTCTATAGGTTAGACTGAACAATATCTTCGACCACATCATCACTTACCATCGGGTGAGGTGGTGGTGTAAGGCTTGCCTATTATAAAATAAATAAAAATATATTTTTAAAGCACAACCAATCTGTACAGCATATGTAGGGTGACACCTATGCTACAACACTTTTTTTATGGCTGTGGCCACTTACTTCGGCTGATTAATATTATCATCACACCTCGGTAGACTTTATGAAACTTACCAAGCCTTGAACCAGGTATCTGTCTTCACGATCCAATATTGTACCAACAATGAAACTTTTACAGTTGTCTTTCGTGAACAACACTAGTGAACCAAATATGAATCTCTTGCTGTTTGTCCAATTGATTCTTTTGAAGTTCCGGTTATTTTTCATGTCAATTTGAACAAACGATCCCATTTTGGTTTGAGAGACGTAAGGTTTGACGAATTTCACGTTGTGAAACACACTGGAAAAAACATTCAAAATAAATTAAATATATATACATTGGATATGCCTACCTACATGTAACGCTATAGGCATAGCTGGGCATTAATATTACTTTTAATATGGGCATTAATAATTGGTTATATTAATATTGCTTTGTAATGAAAGCTGTAAGCCCCCGAATACAAGTAAAATAAAAAAATAAAATTAACTCGTGAACGGATTAACTTTAAAGTTAACTTTTAAAAATGTTAACGGTCACGTTGAATTCCGTTAATATGCAGAAGTCCGCCGTAATAATTAATAATTAATAATAGTTACCGCACGGCACCGACGCGACGGTGCAAGTGCCGGGCCAGGCGGCGCGGCGCGTGGCAGCGAGTGATTTTGTTCAAGCTTATCTAGAATTGCCTACAGCGAAGACCTACCAATAATTAAGGGTTCCTAATTGGAGTCACATAGACGACGCGACGTGATAATAAAAAGCGAATATATCTGCTTGATGAATGAAAAAAAAAATGCAACTGTTTTCAAATTATATTTTGGAACTCCTCACTCCTAAGATTTTTCAATTTTTCACATCTATCTGACGCTAAACCGTAGTGTTATTTTCGCCCTTTTTGTACAAACAAAATTTCTTACTTCGTAGCCGCCACTCACTGCGCGCATTGAAATTGAACTTATTTTTAACCGACTTCCAAAAAGGAGGAGGTTCTCAATTCGTCTGTATTTTTTATTTTTTTTTTATTTTTGTTACCTCAGAACTCTGGACTGGGGAACCGATTTTGAAAATTATTTTTTTGTTTGAAAGCTGGTGCTTCTCGTTTGGTCCCATTTTAAATTTAATCAAAATCGCTCAAGCCGTTTTTGAGTTACGCTCCAATAACTGAAAAATATTCACCTTGATGTTATAGTCGTTGACAATGAATGAGAATCGATCCCGTAAGTAGCAACAACTTTTTTGCACTTAATCTTGCAATAAACTGACGATATGGTATTTAGATATATTATTATGTTTAACGTTATCTCATATTTGTAAAATATTTTTCATCAAATTTACAAATTTTTAGAGCACAAAATTGTAAGTAATGTTATTTTCGCATAGCACGTATTAGTGCTTGTAAATTGTAATCATACTTAGAAATATATGTTTTATGCTATCCATACTTTTTCTTGTTGATTTATGATTTGGGATGAGTAAGGAACATATTTCGTATGAATCAAAACATCAATATGCAATAAATGCATTTTATACAGTTACACACAGGAATATAATTTAGGACGACTATTGAAGAATATAATACTTACGTCTTAGTATGAAAACGGAACAACCCCGCCACCATAGCACCAATTCACAAGTAGGAGATAAAATTAATAACTTCTATAGATATTACTATCTACTACCTTCCTCTCGCGTTGATTTAGTTAAGTATATCGCACATTCTAAATCATGACAAAATGCCCCAGTACACATAAAATTCCAGAACATTACGAATGTATGTAGGTATGTATACTAGCGAAATTTAAAAATAACCAACACAAATTACAATTTCAAATTATGATAATAAACTCACCGAATGTGATCATATTTTTTTCGCTTTGGGTCTTCCATATACTGACCTGTAAGAACGAGACAAGAAATTTAATAAGTAAATACATAAATCCCAACCTAAAAGGTATATAATTTTTTTACTCCTGCCTGGCAAAACAACATCACCACGGTATTATGTAGGTACAGGTATATTCAAATTATTAGACGAAATAATTATTACTTGACATCAAAATAACTATAGGTAACTCGTACTTTTCACCGACTAACAGACTATAGCTGCAACCATTTCGATATTTCCGATCTTAAAAATGCCTTAGAAATCCGTAGAAGTTGTGGTAGTAAAAACTAAAAAAAAAGTTATTAAAAACCAGAAAATAAGCTAAAATATCATTACGGCTATATAATAATAAATAATAAATGCGTTTATTTTCCTTGCAAATGGGTCTACAATTCATAACACATATCATACAAGCAATACTAATATTGCTGTAATGTAAAGCCGCATTGCAAGGACTGGGGCCCAACTCCCACCTTTTATAAACTATTATGGAATGCAAACGTCATTGTTTCAAGTTAAAATTATTGATACTAAGGTTAGTACCGTGGCCGTCACGAAACAATAATGTTCATATAGTGCTACCTCTGTCGCACAAATGACTTGATTCGATGCATGCATCCCGCTCTCACGTTGAAGTTTTTATGTAAGTATACTATAGTGATATGTGGCGGTGCGAATTAAAATTGTAAATGTAATGTTAAAATAAGACTGAATTAGGAGATGGGAGTTGGCCCCCTGGTGCCTGCAGTAGACATAGATAGTCTGTATCACAGGTCACCAGGCCCCACTCAACGGATCTGACATCACAAGTATTAGACTATAACTCATAACTAGTAACAGGGTTTAAACAGAGTTAACATAACTATTTTTGTATTATTACTATGTTCTATGAAATTGTGAAGGTAGTTTTAAACAATGCTATCAGAATAATTTTACAGTTTAATGTGTATGTGTGTTGTGTCGGTGTACGTGTGTTGTGTTGGTGCTAGTGTGCGTGAATATGAACTTGTATGTTTATCAAATGAAAGGTGCACCCAAGAATGTGTGCGTGCACTGCGGAGTGCATTGTTTGTAGTGTGACGTATTGTAAGCGTGTGCGCCAATCGTGTTAATAATATTGGTATATTGGTGATAATTGCTTTAGTGTGCGTGTACACATCGTTTTGCTTTCAATTTTTTGCGTGTGTGCACTGTAGGCTACGTAAATGACGCTAATGTTTGTGAGTTGTTGTTGGGAGATTTTGTGTAAGGAGCTTGTTGTGCTTATAGCTGTGTGATTATAGTCAGAGGTGGACTCATTTTTCAAAGGTAAAATGGAAACTACAATTTTTGGATTAATATATATATAAAAATTTACTACTGTATCAAAGCAATATGAACGGTATAAGATAAAAATAAAATAAATAATTCCGAGGTCTGAATCAGTTTGAACAGTACTCATTGAAATTGAAGTTTAGTGGACCGCTCGTGCCTGTTAACTATAGAACTTAAGGAAAAACAAAAGATTAGTGGACTACCATTCAGATATAGTATAATCAGGAAGGAACAGATAGTAAGTTTTCAGTTTCGTCATAGGTGAGGTTTTTTAAAAAAGCTGTTACGTTTTTCTTACACTGAGACTTAGTTTGAGGGTAAATAGTTAGTTCGTTATTCAAACAGTTATAGAGGTATGGACCCATGAAACAAAATAATTATGAGATAGATTCGTATGGAGTTGTGGTGCCCTGCAAACTGTGCCCTTACGGCGCTTGTCCTTCACCAGCTCAGGATCATATTTAGTTATGGACTGCTGTTTAAGGACTGTGCACAAAATGAATGTTTGTCGTACTGTTAGAACATCCCACTTTTTGTACAAATCTGTCGTGGGGTAACGGAAAGGAAGACAAGCACTCACTTTAAGAACAGATTGCTGTGCTCTTTCAATCTCAATGAGATGAGTCTTGGCTGCCCCACCCCAGGAGGTTATGCAATACTCAACTATAGACTGACAAATGGCAGTATAGACTTCTTTAATAATATAGTGGTCAGCTACATGTCTTAATGATTTAAAAATGTATATAAGTTTTCTAAGTCTGCTAGCCAGTATTGCAATATGGGGTTTGAGAGTGAGCGTCTGGTCTATAATTATGCCCAAGTATTTGACAGATTCATTTCTGCTAAGGGTGGAGCACATGCAATTACTAAAAGTGTTGCAAGAATGTGCAGTTAAGGTTAAGTTCTTTGGTGGAAGGTGGTTTGATCTCATTGCAAATGTGATATAATTAGTCTTTGAAACATTTAGAGTTAGGATATTGTTACGCAACCAAGTGGAAACACAGTTAAAACCCTTTTGTGCCAATAGAAAAACTTCATTCCAGCTGTTTCCGCTGAAAAAGAGAGCTGTATCATCAGCAAAAGTAAATATACTACCCTCCTGCAGTTTGAGGCGACAGAGGCCATCTATATAGATCAGAAACAGCGTCGGTCCAATAACACTGCCCTGCGGCACGCCATAAGTGATCCTTTGTTCATCACTCAACAAAGTGCCGATCTTTACGCGCTGTGTCCTGTTAGTCAGATATATCACTCGTACGTCCGCGTAATCAGCTCGGAGTATGCTCCGAGCTGTTTAATTTACCGGAGTAGTCATTAATAAAATACATACACACCTTTAACCACTATCTCACCTGATGATAAGTGATGATGTGGTCGAAGATGTTGTTCAGACTAGTCTAGAATTACTGGCTCTCAAGGACAACTGTCGGAACACACCTTTAGGTGCTTGGCGACAGATTTTCTACTTGAGGGTGGTAACTACCCAGGCGGGCATTCGCAAAATGCCCTACCACCATGCTGTAACGACTGCTATCCTAAGATAACAACCGGGACCGACAGCTTAACGTGCCCTCCGAAGCACGGAAGCGCTCAGTAGTAATGTCACCAGCAGTCACCCATCCAACTCCTGACCGCGGCGGACGTAGCTTAACTTATAGCTTAACGGCTAAGAAAACTTCGCTACGAGCGCTTCATATACGAGAAAGTCTTTGCACAGTACTTCCACAGACCTAGATCTACCTAGCTATATAAATTACATAAATATAAGTTACTAACACTAATGGATAGGTAAGTACAATGTAGCGAATCAGATATTTCTAGTACGATTCACAAGAACAGCGGATGTTGATAATGTGTCGTACACATTGTTAACAACATCGTTGTTTGGACAAAGCTGATACTGACGCTGAAAAAACTAGCAAAGTGCGCTTCAGACCAGAAAATTATGCCAAAGAAAAAATAGTGTTTATTTTGATCAGGTAAAGCTTATTATAAGCTAATAAGCTACATTATAAAACAGCGTTTTCATTATTTGTTGTTAGAAAGAAATAATAACTAGTTATATGGTACATTAATATTAGAATAATATCAATGTATACAGAAGTTCCTGATTGCTACTAACATCAGATTTAAAGATTTGCACCAAAAACCATCTAAAACGATAATTTTGGAAATGAGCTCTGATCTATCAGTACTCATATTATAAATGCGAAAGTAACTCTGTCTGTCTGTCTGTTACGCTTTTACACCAAAACTACTGGACCGATTTGAATGAAATTTGGTATGGTAAGTTTGAGACCCGGGAAAAAACATAGGATAGTTTTTTATGCAAAAAGAGGTTTATGTTTTTGCGCGATAGCCGACATACGCGCCGGCGGAGCCGCGCCCGGAAAGCTAATCTCTAATAAATTGACGCCCCACATTTATTAAATTAGGACCGCCCTTGAAAAATATCTTATAATTTAATACTTGTAGATCAAGATACTAGGCTAGCTATGCAGGCAGCGCAGATCGCACGTCATTATAGCATAATATGAGGGTAAGTACTTTCATGGTATTTTGGCGTGTTTCTGGACTATAACATTTTGATTTATGACAGTCGACGTAACGTTTCGGAAAATAAAATATTTGAAAATTTAACTAAATAACGTAAGTGATACAATGAAAATTGTTTTTTATCAGTACTAATATTATAAATGCGAAAGTAACTCTGTCTGTCTGTTACGCTTTCACGCCAAAACTACGCGACCGATTTGAATGAAATTTGGTATGGAAATAGTTTGAGACCCGGGAAAAAACATAGGATCAAACTGCGCAAAAAGCGGTTAATGTTTTTGCGCGATAACCGACATTCGCGCGGGCGGAGCCGCGCCCGGAAACCTAGTATAGAATACATAAGCCATATCATCTTTTAAAAACCGGCCAAGTGCGAGTGGGACTCACGCACGAAGGGTGCCGTACCATTATCTGTAACCTAATCTTGCAAGATACAGACACTTTTCGCGCAAGAAACGGTAAAAAAACAAGTTTGTTGTATGGGAGCCCCTCTTAAATTTTTATTTAATTTTTAGTATTTGTTATAGTGGCAATAGAATTACATCTGTGAAAATTTCATCTGTCTAGCTATCACCGTTCTTGAGATACAGCCTGGTGACAGACGGACTGACGGACAGCGAAGTCTCAGTAATAGGGTCCCGTTTTTACCCTTTGGGTACGGAACCCTAGAAACGTGAACACGACGTCTTTTTAAAACGACTAATCGACGTTTCAAAAAGACTACTAGAATCAACTAAAACTGTATTTTTTGCGTTCAAGTCTGCCTAGTAAGTATTGACTGTGCGTCTGCTAAGAAACCAGCATAATATCAAAACTTAAGTTAATGTGTTGTTGGAATAACTAGTAATAACATCAACAACCACACTAAGTTTATGTAATGTATTACGTCAATAACCGACGTTGTATTGTAACGACGTCGTGCCATACATAATTCGAGGAATTCTTACTTATGAATTCCCAAAACTGAATAGTGAAGCATCGGAGCCCCTGTGGCTAAAGTACCGACTTACACGACCTAATAACAGACGTCTGGACGACGTCATTTATCGTTTATAGGCGAACCCACACTACTTGGGGTGTTCTTGTTGATAATAGGTAACCCACTATAAACTGGCTCAATACTGAAGTATGAAATATATCGTCTGCAAGGACTGCAAGCCACTAATAGTTTAATCCCACAACTTGATGATGAAAAAAAAATTTTAACTAAATTACCGACTTCAACAAGTTATTTCACACTTTTGGGTGTTGAAGTCGGTTCCATTTTTTGTTAAATTTTTTTTTTTCAATCTTTTTAGTGTAACTCAATAACGGCTTGACCGATTTTTATGAAATTTAAAATGGGACCAAACGACAAGTATCAGCTTTCAAACAAAAAAGAATTTTCAAAATCGGTTCGCCCAGTCAAGAGATCTAAGGTAACAAACATAAAAAAAAAAAAAAATACAGTCGAATTGAGAACCTCCTCCTTTTTTGGAAGTCGGTTAATGATACAAAATTACTACCAAACTATTTTAAAACAATATACATTTGGAAAAAGCATGTCTTGAATTTCTTACCTAAACCATCGCGCAAGGGACCAAAACAGTCTTCTCTTAGGAGCCTGAACTGGACGTCTAAATAATGCTCGACGTCTTGATAGGCGCCTTCCACAATGTTGGGGCGAATGAAAGCTCTTCGTCGTAATAGGTCATCTCTTGTGGGCATAACGCTTAATTCACGAAAATTCTCTGGAGGCGCCCCTTCGTCAGGTTTGAAGCGTTTTCTTGAACCTTGGCCACTCTGGCAAAAACGTAAATAGTCATTAGTCTTCCCCGCCAAATAACAACTCTGCAGCCTTGCATAGCAAAATTGTAATTTGGCGCGCATAAAAAGCAATTTAGCCACTCAGATTTTGAATCATAAACAAAACCTTTCTCCGAGCTTGTGAGGTGTACTATAATTTATATACAACGGGTTATCACAAAATCTTTTTCTGAAAATTCAGCATCTTATGTAGTTACCCATCAACGAAATTTTAAACAAAGGTGCTATTGTGGCTGCAGTTTGTAGAAAACTGTTGAGACTTACCACTGTGGTCTCTGATAATTAAGATTTACATTTTCCTAATAAAGTTACAAAATACATCGAAAATTTACATGAATCAAATTCAGGCTACCAATAATTGGTAAGTAAGTATGAATATTAGATATCGACTGGCCGACACGCAGCTAAGTCCACGGTAAAAGAACAAAAAGACAGAACTTACTGACCAATAAACAATTCTTACCTCTTTAACTTTTTCAAAATCAGCCATTCTTTCCCGCAAATCTTTCAATTTTGTTGAGTATTCTTCAGGTAAAACATATGAATGTCTTTCTTTTAACCCATCCAAGCATGCTATTGACGTGGCTTCCACTAATGATCTACACTTATTAAGAGCCAAAGTAGGAGACGTGGTAACAACACATTCGAAAAACGTTACCAAGTTTTTCCAAAATGTGTCTGGGTCTTTCCAATACATATTGTTCGCGGCTTTTGCTTGCACGTACGGTAGGTCCATCAAATAGCTTTTCAGGCTAACGATAAAATTGGAATTGCAAGTGTCCATCAACAAATTCAGTTTGAGTTCATCGAAGGAAGACTGGCTCACTTTGGCCAGACTCTGAACGATCAAGACAAACATGTCGAATCTGTCGATAGGGGACTGTATGAGCTCGATGAATATTTCTTTGCTTTCCATAAGTTTCGCGAGCGCATCCTGACTGTCACACTCAGCTATTTCTTGGAGTCGCTTGAAACCGATATATTTCTTTCGATTTCTATCATTATTTTCATTGTTTCTTCTATTATTATTTGAATTGCCTCTTCGTGGATATTGACCATGGTTGTGTTGTTGTATATCTAAAATATGAAAAAAAAAATACTATTATCTTCCCACTTTCTTTCGCAATTTATGTACCACCGGAGGAATGTATAGGTATAACGGTAACTAAATTCATTTACCTACTATAATTCTGATTAAAATTATATTAGCACATGACTGTAGGGTCGACCGGAGACAATAGACAATTAGCAGAGTAAATGTGAATGGTGCACCTCGAGCAAACGATTGAACACGCATGCACACAAGCGCAGCTTGTACACGTATCAATGAATTTCTTTTATTTGTTCTCGACGTTATCAATGATGCTGAAGAATAAGGGTTCGGTTGGGCATTTGGGTTAGCTTAGGAACCATATTCATCTAGTGCAAAGCTACCGAACATTCAGATACACAAGCACCATGTTTTGCACTTGGCTCATCCTAATGTCTAATACAGTAAGAATTTGCTGACAAGTATTTTTTTTGTCAATTTCAATCAGTTGTACTGAATCAATGTTGGATTCCGTAACCGCAGTCGCCTACCAACATTGGAGCCCTCATGGAGACGTTCACGACGATGTACATATAAATTCTCCGAACTACGAATAAACAGCTGCGCCATGGGGCTTTATCACCAAATGCCAATTGAAGTCTCTGGCAACTCTTTTGTTGACTTAAGCCACAGCGAAAATGGTAAAAAATGATTGAGCGTATTTTTTTACGAGTTAAATTCGTTGCGATAATGACACACAATTTTCTAAAGTACTCCATGCGCCATACTCCTCTCCAATCTCCCAAATTAAAAAGTAACATGTTTCTATAGAGAGTTCCATTTTCGAATTCTGTTTTTTTTATATTGTAAGTGGCCAGTTCTAGGAACATTCAGCCCGTATGCCCCACGTATACTTTGGGGCTATATACGTATACTTAGGACCTATAATTTGGGGCCCCTTGAGACTAATGTTAGGGACGTTCGCAGTTTGAGAACAATAGCTTTACATTTGGATCGCAATGACATAAAAGTGTGGTAAATTCAAGTATAATAACGAGTTAATCGATTCTAGGAATAACATCTATATTTACTTGTTTTGTGGGTTCCTTTGATTATGGTAAGTTCCTTTGATAATACAATCTGCATATACACCTAACATATCATATTTTTATAATTTTTATCATCTGGCTAGCTAAGCTAGGCTAGCAACGGCAAGATGGAGATCTGTCGCCAAGCATCTTTCAAAGAGTTTTGGCAGTCTCTGTCAATCATCCCAATTTCCATTTCAATCGTGATATCATCACTTCCGCATATATTGCGCCAATAGCAGTAAGTATAATATAAACTAGGTAGTCAATTACAAAAATAAATTCTTAACAACACAACTAAATTTTACATTGACATTACAAACATCTGAAAGTGCTTTATTTTCAAACTGACATGGTCAGCTCATGGTGGACACGTTTTTATAATGTCGGTACCCGAAATAAGGTTCCTGGAAACGGGGTATTTACTATGAATATATAAACGGGTTATTTACTAAGAAATTCTTGTATACCTAGCTTAAAATACTTCGCGTTTTTTTTAAATTTTTATTGCATATGATTTATTTTTTCAATTAGGAACATCAAACAAAACACAACTTGCGTTTTGTTTTTCTTTATACCGCATTACCTCTATAGGGAACCAGCTTCCAGTATTTCCGAAACGATACTACTTAGGAGCCTACAGTAAGAGAGCTAGAGCATAGAAATCTTCAAGGCCGGGAACACATCTTCGAGACCTCTGGAGTTGCGGATGTCCATGGCCGACGGCAACCACTTACTTAGCGGTGAGCTGACTGCAATTCAATCACATAACAAAAGAATCCCACCTGGTGGTAAATGATGATGCGGCCGAAGCAGTTAGCAGGATTACCTAGATTAAGAAGAAGTCTCAAGGACAGTTGTCGGAACGCGGTTAGGTGCTTGGCGACAAATGTATCTTACTAGTTGAGGGTGGTACGAGTAGTAAGTATATAAAAGGTAAAAGTAGGTAATTCCTACAAACCTGCGTTATGTTGCTGACGTTGCTGAAACGTATTTGCATTTCCACCAGCTCTGCCTCCTCGGCGCAATTGGTGTCCCCCGCGAGGACGCTGCTGGTGATCCTGGGGGTAGGGAGGTTTTTGCTGTGGGTGCAACATGCCCCTGTTCCTCCAGTCGTCGTGAGCGCGGACGGGGAGTGGGTTTCTTTGAGCTGAAGCTGATCTCCATCTTCCGCCTCTAGGATTTCCAGGTCTACTATTCGATGCACTTCTTATAGGACGATATGGACCTGTTTAATGATACATTATAATTAATAATGGTCTGGTCAGAATCTACCTGGATGCTGTGTCAAATAGCTTTTCAGAAGTCTGACAGCTAGAAATAGGTATATATACATATATACGCAACTATTCCACCTCAAAAAGCGTACAAGAGGGGGAATGAAATGTCACGGTTGGACCCAAATTTAAATTTTGTGCTGTCATGTAGTGTGGGTAGAATTAAGAGGGGTGAAGATAGGAGATGATTTCGCAGTTACGGATAAAAATATGGATCGTGATTCGGTAATTGACGGTCCACGTACTTACTACGAGTAAATACAATAAAGACATACCTGGATTACCTGGGCCATGTTCTAAATCATCATCCATTATTCTGAAAAAAAATTGGGGATTTAGGTGAATACAACTGTTGTTCAGCACACTTTTCAACAAGTTAAACTTATAGTTTCGGGTATTTTCTTTGTGAACTATATAATTTTATAAGTCGCATAAAAGCATGACATACTTTTTGTGTTTGTCACAGTTTTGTTTAACTTTATATGAGACTAGCCGACCGCGCGCGGTTTCACCCGCTTTACTCCGCTCCCGTCGCTCATAGCGTGATGCGATATAGCCTATGTTCACCGAGGGTAGTGTAGCTTCCTAACAGTGAAAGAATTTTTTAAATCGGCCCAGTACTTTTTGAGCCTATTCATTACAAACATACAAACATACAAAAATAGGTACAAATCTTTCCTCTTTATAATATTAGTATAGATTATGAATAATAATAATAATAACATGTAAACATTTATACTATTTATGACATAAAAGCAATAATGAAAAAGTAATCCATCACGAAAAATATTTCAGTATTCTGTATGATGATGATGCTGATGTCCATTGGGGTATAACCAGACAAATACTCATCATAGAGCGATAGCAAACGCATCTTTTATGTTTTTTTTTATGTGATGGTGACGGAACAAGCACGAAACCCATCTGATGTTAAGCGGACTAACCTCTGCCTATAACAGATGCATTTCATACAGTTACATGTGAGACATACAGTTGTTAAGACTCATGTACCTATAATTTTACTGGCTTTCAAGGGCCGCTGCCGGAACACACTGTTAGGTGCTTGGCGACAGATTTTCTACTTGAGGGTGATATCTAGCCAGGCGAGCGCTCGCAAAATGTCCTGTCAATCAATCAAATCAAAAATAGTCGTATATTTATTTCCCCCTCATAAAAAGTTGGTGACATAAAAATACATTAATGGACCGACAAAAGTGCCAAAATTAAACCTAACTTTATGAGAGGCTTGTGCCTGAAATAGGTTCTCAGAATCTGTATCACCAGGTCACCAGGGCACCTCCCGCGGATAGTAAAAACTGACATCCCTACCTTGTTCACAAATTACATTACAATTTTTAAAATAAAATACAGTTTTACGTTATTACGAAGTACTTCTATGTAAGCAGTTAAAACTTAAAACAATATTTCTAAAATAAAATTTCCGATGTTACCTAAGTAACGCGGTAATAGGGTACCTCCAGATCATTGAAACAATCTATGATCTGAGCTGAGTGCTAATTAAAGATAGATACAAAGTCAATTAGTGAACTTAAGAAATTAAGCAATTAAACAAGTATAAGAAATATTGAAATGGAAATTTAAATTCAATACAGTTTATTTAATAGTGTATAGTCACGGTAATGCTATATAGATAACATTACCGTGGTATAGTTGAGGACAGTAGGTAACATTTCTACATTGTTTACATGCGAATACAGCGCGTGGCGACACTGCTGCGCAAGTACCGAACTTACCGATCGCTAAATTTGACGTTACAATCGTCTAATTCGATGGTTGCAAACATCGATATAACCCGTTTTATCGAATTTAGACGATTGTATCGTCAAATTTAGCGATCGGTAAGTTCGGTACTTGCGCTGCTGGTTTGCATGCAATACACGAGACTGCTGCTGCGCTCGCGCTGCCGCCGCCGCCCGCACCGCAGTGTTGGCATGGCAGTGTGTAAAGTGAACATGACTGTGTATGTTAGTTTGTGCATGAATAATACGAGTCATACAGCGAGAGTCAGTAGTTGAGGTCAATGTTTTAATAATGCTTTGTAAATTAAAGAGTTTTTATATAATTGTATCTTAATACAATACAATACAATAACTCTTTATTGCAAACCAATTTACAAATCAGTACTAATATTATAAATGCGAAAGTAACTCTGTCTGTCTGTCTGTCTGTCTGTTACGCTTTCACGCCAAAACTACTGGACCGATTTGAATGAAATTTCGTATGGAAATAGTTTGAGACCCGGGAAAAAACATAGGATAGTTTTTATCCAACTGCGCAAAAAGAGGTTAATGTTTTTGCGCGATAACCGACATGCGCGCGGGCGGAGCCGCGCCCGGAAAGCTAGTTTTACATATATTAAATAATAACAATGAAAACACTTACATAATGGTATTACAATGGGCGGTCTTATCGCTATAAAAGTAATTTCTTCCAGACAACCTTTGGATGGACAGAAACAAAAAAGGGAATAGGCGGTTGGTGCAACTTGAAGTCATATATAAGACGTTTACTAGTAGGTACTTTAATATACATTCTAATACATACATATCAATAAAAATACACTATTACTATACATATACAAGATACTAATCAACAAATACACACACACACACATATATATATATATATATATAAATTACTAATAATACATACATATAATATATAAATTAAACACGAATATATAAATATGAACAAATATCAAGCAGAAATTGATAAATAATAATCCTTAACTGAAGTCTTAAAAGTTGAAAGCGACTTGGCAAGCCTTATATGCACAGGCAGTGCATTCCACAATCGCACAGCTTGGACTGTGAAGGACTTATCCAAGAACTGTGAAGTATGGGGTGGCATTTTCAGTTGGAGGGTCTCAGAAGATCTTAAGGATAGGGAGTGTGAGTGATGTAAGAATTCAAAACGCTCTTTGAGATAGGGAGGAGTGCTTGGAGTGAAGAGAATATTGTAAAGCAAAGATAGGATATGAGCATTCCGTCGCAAACGAATTGGCAACCACTTCAGCCTTTTTCGAAAGTCGGAGATATGGTCATATTTTCGTAGGCCAAATATGAACCTTATACAAAAGTTTTGTAAGCGTTCAAGCTTATCTAGCTGATCTTGGGTTAAATCGACATAAGATATGTCGGCATAATCAAGTATGGGCAGCAAAAGAGACTGTGCAAGCGCAATTTTAGTGGTAATTGGTAGGAAATTCTGTAACCTCCTTAGAGAAGAAGCAGAAGCAAATATTTTGCGGCTAGTTTGTGCAATTTGAGGCACCCATAAGAATCTGCTATCAAATATCACTCCGAGATTTTTCACAGTATTGCTAATTGTTATAGCCGTTCCGTCGAAAATTACTTGTGGAAGGCGAAACCAGTCAATTAGAGAGATCATTCGCGAACTGCCGATGATAATAACTTGAGTTTTCGCCGGATTCACTTGTAGGCCGTATGAGTTACTCCAATCGGTGATACGTTGTAAGTCAGTGTTGATGATGTCAATTGCAATTGGCAACTCATTGAGTGGAGCTTGAGTGTAGATCTGCAAATCATCTGCATAAAGGTGGTAGAGTGAAGAGAGTTGATGAGATATGGAATTAATAAAAATTGAAAAGAGGAGAGGTGATAAAACGCCGCCCTGAGGCACGCCCGCAGTTGTAGTACACCAAGATGAGTAATTTTCATCAATGCGCACACGCTGCCGACGCCCAAACAGGTAACTACGAAACCAAGCAATCACCGTTGGAGATATATTAAGAGAGCACAAAACACCCAATAAAATGTCAAAATCTACATTGTTAAAAGCGTTGCTAAAGTCAAGTAATGCTAAAACCGACAGTTTTCCATTCTCCATGCCACATCTTACATCATCTGTGATTTTGACTAAAGCTGAAACAGTGCTGTGTCCCGGGCGAAATCCTGATTGGAAAGAGTTTAAAAGGTTGTTTCTGATGAGGAAAGAAGTAAGTTGTTGGTGGACAAGACGTTCGAGAAGTTTTGAAAGGAAAGGCAGAATTGAGATAGGGCGATAATCAGAAAACGAGGTCGCGTTGTTCTTTTTAGGTATAGGAGTGATCTGAGCTTCTTTCCAATAGGAAGGGAACGTACTGCTAGAGATAGAGCTATTAAGAAGGAACTGGATCACAGGCAATATCTCATCCAGTACTAACATGATCATTTTACGGGTGATCAGATCACTACCAACTGCATTCGATGTAATAGATTTTATGCTCATCTTAATATCACAATCGGTGAATTGCTTAAAGACGAAAGAACAATAGTTAGGAGTTGGAATGCAAGATAGATTACGTAATGTCGCAGCTTTTGTGGCCCCCATCAAATTGGGCAGAAGAGGAGAAATGCTGATTCAGAGCATCAATATCAAAATTGCTAGGGGTATTGTTATGGTGTGATTTTCCAACTCCCAATGTCTTAAGAAATTTCCATACTTTAGACGGATTATCATTTTGCGTTGTGCGTTTCTACACACCTGATTACAGCGATTTCTACGTTCCGTATACCTCAATTTGTTGTCATCAGTGGGTTTACATTTATATTTGAACTTGGCTGTTATCTTCTTATTCATGATAACTCTAATTTCAGATGTAAGCCAAGGTGCGGGTTGGTGCTTTACTTAAAGTACCTATGTACTTATATGTTTGTAATTTACAAATTAGATTTGAGTGACTTATTGACTTATTTGAAACTTATCGACGTGAGAGAAAAAAATCTTCCTGCCTCTGCTTCTGCAGTCAGACAAAATATATAGATAAAAAGTTTGTCGCTATTGTCATGTAAAATCAAGGTCACTTCAATAACATACATGTCTACAATACCTACCACTTCGAGTACTATACTATTGTAATTAAATAATAATAATTACTGTCAATAAATAAAAACAACAGTATAATAAAACTCGAATATTGCTTACCTAATCCTTTTTCTTTTGTGTATAAAAATATCCTCAGTCATTATCCTAAGCCCAGGGCCTCCGATAGGATAAAGACGGCCCTGATCCTCACGAGTTCTGCTACAAGAAAGGTTTTTATTTTAACCTTTTTTGTGTTTGCTCTATCATAAAAACGTTAATATATTAATATATACAAGCGTTTAACTTGGAATGATTTTTAGGACCATTTGAATATCCAATGTATATCAACAACTAATAATGTAATGCAAAATAGCCAAGTAAGGTTCCCACCAAGGAGCTCTAACTGTATGTAGAAAGCCAATATATAGATATAAGCCAACTTCCGAAATAGGAGGAAGTTCCCAATTCGACTGTCGACTGTTACTGTTGGTATTTTTTGTATGATCGTTATAGGTATGATCACAACGTCAATTAACAATTTGATTTTGATGATTATTTTCGTGGAGTGAATAGTACCTCCAAGTTGATCCAATTTAAATTTCATTAACATCGGTCTAGTATTTTTAAGTTATAGTCAATTATGTGATAAATACATGTATTTGCAATTTTCATATTTGGATGATTTAATGTAAACAGTACGAAACAACAACAAACCGAACATTGACCTCTATTTTTTTTATGCCTGGTAGGTTAGCCTTTGACCACTATCTCACCTGATGGTAAGTGATGATGTGGTCGAAGATGTTGTTCAGGCTAACCTAGAAAGGGTGGTAGCTAGCCAGGCGGACATTCGCAAAGTGCCCTACCACCATGCTATAACGACTATCATCTGAAGACAACAACCGGGTCCGACGGCTCCAAAGCACGGAAGCGCTCAGTAGTAATGTGACCATTGTCTATATACGTGTAACGTTTTATTTTGATGAAACCGAACAGTATTTTAGACAAGTGACAATAATATTTTGAGCAGTAGGTACGCATCATTGAAATGAGTGTATTTATTTGCATTTACTGTCTTCCAACACTGAAAAGTAACTGGAATAACTTTTGGAAGTCGGCAGTGGTATTCCACAAGCTATTTCATTCTTCATAGAGGGAAGTCAGTTCCTTATTTAATAAACAAAAATTTGACTTACATAATCTGTGTTTGTACGGAACACTTGGTGTTCAACCGAAGTCGTACTTGTTTGTTTTTTCGTTGAGGCGGTTTAATGGCTAACTCAGATTATTATGTTTAGTAGCGTTCAATAACTTAGAATAATATTTATTGTACTAAGTAATAATAATCACATTTATTTTATACTCAGTTTATTCAATTTTGTGTGATAATAATGGTTGGAAATATTTAAAATTAAAAGCAAATATTTTATAGAAAATAATTAAATAATATAATTTATAGGCAAGAGATATTTTATAGATAATAAATAACGCCATTTTCAACCCAGTAATGTGCATTGTTAATAGCAATGCTTATTTGCTGAGTTGTTGGCATTAGCCATGACATGGCTAATACTGCCAGCATGCTGGGCACGCTGCCAACTGGTAGTGGACATGAGCATTTAGACTGCCTGTGAGTCTGCTATGACTTATAGGTTGTCTAAATGGTTTTATTGTAGTAGCTGTAGTGTTGTATATAGTTCATAGTATTATGTTAAATAAAAGTTAAACTATAAGTAGTAGATTGAAAATGGCTGTATTAGCCATCAGGGCTAATGCCACATTACTGGATTACGTTTATTTAGTTTTATTTGATTTCGTCGTGATTTTACCGTGGCTGTTCAACTTATTCATTGATAAACCTGAAAGACAGAGGATGTGTATAAAGAATTTAAGAGTTGCACATTAAATGTCTTCTCTACGCTGACCAAGTGATACCTACTTGCGTCTTGGTAAAGGAATAGCAGGAGATGGTAAATGTTATGAATAAGGCTTTAGAAAAATAGGGAATGAAAATAAACGTAAATAAGAAGAAACGTATGGTGTTTGAACGAGATGATAGAGTGACCGATTGCAATAGTAATATACTGATACTTCAAAGTGGGTAGATCTTTAGGCTCTTTTGATGTAACATATCTGGCTGAGGTCAAAAACACATAGAGCCTGGCTTGTCCTAATACAGAATCGCAAAAATGTTGTTATCTCAGAAACAATGGGATCGGCCCCTATGCGAGCTAGCACGGACAGATCTTTTAAATACGTGTCCTAGCATCGCAGATCGTGCTCATATTCTCGCTGTTTCTCTGTGTTAATCTGGTCTTTGGTTAGACGCCATTCCTTCTTACAAAACTTGTAGCCTTATAGATCCATCCGCTTTTCGTCTTGTTATTAGCTTACGCTTGGGTGCAAGGTGTTGTGCTGCACATCACTGCCAGTGTGGTACTGCAGTTGATCAACTCGGTCACCATGGCCTCTCCTGCTCTCGAAGTGCTGGTCGAATTGCCCGCCACGCCAGCCATTCGCCGGGCTTTTACCAGCGTCAATGTTGCAGCTATCCTCGAACCAAATGGTCTGATGCGTGACGATGGTAAAAGACCTGACGGCATGACTCTGGTTCCGTGGAAGATAGGACGGCCCTGAGAGTGGGACGCTACTTACGCAGACACTTTAGCGCCGTCACATCTTTCTGACACCCGCGGCTACTTCAGCGGAGCGACTCAAGCGGCGTAAGTATGCTAACCTCTGTATGGGTTATATTTGAGCCGTTTGGTGTAGAGACGCTGGGTCCGTGGGGACCGGAAGCTCATCGTACTTTCCAAAAATTATCTGAGCGCTTGGTCGATGCGACGCGTGATCAAAATTATGGCACCTATTTGGTAATAAGGAATGCAATCCAACAGGGCAATGCTGCCAGCATGCTGGGCACACTGCCAAGTGGTAGTGGGCTAGAGCATTTATAGTGCCTGTGAGTCTGCTATGACTTATAGGTTGTTTAAATGCTTTTATTGTAGTAGCTGTAGTGTTGTACATAGTTCGTAGTATTTTGTTAAATAAAAGTTAAACTATAAATAGTGGGTTGAAAATGGCTGTATTTGTCAGAAAAACATGTTAGACTGCTATTAGGTACATTTTTGCATGACCTTTGTACAAACAAACTTCTGAAGATGGTAAGAGGAACTACGCACACGAGTTTATCTTTTTATGCGCACAAACAGATAAACTCGTGTGCGGCGACGCCTGAAGTTTTCCGGAGCTTAAGTTTCCATTCTACTCTGTTAATTATTTATTCTTCTTATGGTTACGGCACAGAACATTATAATAATACTACGTGTTACGGTACAATATTTCGGTTCTTTACAATTATAAAAACTTTCGGTTCTTTACGTCGACCTAGGTTTCGGGCATATCCGATGCCCTTCCTCCGACAATCTCGACCAATACGCTTGAGTACAACCGGTTATATAAAACATTAATTATTAAATGATTCAAAAAAGGAGGAGGCTCTCGATTGTTTGTTACCTCAGAACTTTTAAATGGGTGAACCGATTTTGATAATTCTTTTTTATTTGAAAGCTGATCCTCGTCGTTTGGTCCCATATAAATTTCATCAAGATCGCTCAAGCCGTTTTTGAGTTACCTACACTCCAATAACTGAAGAATTTAACCAAAAAATTAACTGACTTCAACACTTAAGAGTGTGAAATAACTTGTCGAAGTCTCTCCGTTTACGATCTAGCGACCTGTGACATATGGTCGGACAGACAGACAGCAGATTTTCGTTAATAAGGCTCCGTTTAGCCTTTTGGGAACGGAACCCAAAGAACGAGATAGCCTATATATCGCATACCTAATTACCTACAACCTACAAGTAATAAATACCTAGTACCTACTACATTTCTGTGTGTCTATACTCGTAAACAAACGCGTTGTACCTAGGTACCTACAATTGTCTGATCTATTGTTTGTTGTGCAAAATACAGATAGGTATCTTACCTACATAGGTAAGTAATAGAAATAAGAATAATATTAAATATAGAAGCAGTGAGAGCCCAGCGGTAATAGCTAGGGACTGCCGTTCTCCAGGTCCATGGTTCGATTCCCCCGTCAGCTGCACCGCATGGTAGTAGATCATTTTTCGCATGCCCGTCTGGTTAGCACCCTCAAGTAGAAAATCTGTCGATAGGCACTTAACAGTGTTCCTGTAGCAGTCTTTGAGAGCCCGTTTAAATTGACAGGCATCAAGACTTAACGACTGTTAGAGTGACGGTTGTAGTCAATGGCGCAGTGCAGTTCGTCGCTTGTGACGAAATGCATTTTATAGGCAGAGGAAGTCGGTATTCCGTCACAATCCGATAAATTAGTTAGGTACCTACATACCATCGAACTATTAGGCAGGTATAGTAACTATATGTAAGTATAATTTTATCAAGAAATTGCACCATCATTGTAGTTAACTTATTTGAAGTTTGGTAGGTGACAGAAGGTTGTAGGTATTCTGTGAATAATCTGTGATAAAAGTAGTTCTTGGGGACCTAGATATCCTACCTACTTATTACAAATCTTTTGAATATGTAGGTAGGTACCTACCGGTCCAAACAAAGGTAATTAGCACCTGCTGTAGATACCTATATACCTAATCAAAGTACTTATCCTTTGAAAAGTTAATTTAAACTCGAAAGCCAAAAATCTGAGTATAATAGGTACGGGGGTACTCGCTTACCTGGAAATATCAGGGTTAGCTCCAATAACGCACTTATTATTCTTTTTCTGATAAAAAATATTTACTGTCCAGATGACATTGGGCTCACTGTAGAAATAAAATGAATGTACATATCACAAAGTTCCTATACTAAAATTGGGCACTATTAATTATTCTGTGGTATAGGTACGAACTACTTTTTCCAATGACACTTTGTTCCTGACTGACTATGCGGCTCTATCAACGATGCCGTGCCGCACGGAAATAAATCTGAATCGATCGTTCGTCACGTCAACCGCCGTCAACAGATACTAGCGGTCATCACCGGAATTCTATAGCGAAGCTGCCAGCAGTAAAATTGTAATTACCTCAATTTGTTTTTAATTGTTCTCAATATGTATAATATATAATAACTAAAGATGTTAGGTTAAATGTCATGTACACCTCGGGAAATTCATATGGGGCTACCTTGCGTTTAAGCTACGAATAAATATGTAAACAAGTGTAACTCTCATACAGTGACCGCTTTGATTTCGGACTCGTCGACTCTACAAGTAACAAAACACCAGTGTTACCAGACGAGGAAACAAATATTACAGTGTTAGGTGCTCAAATTTACAGTGTTTGTGACAAAATTACAGCAAAAGTAAAAAAAAATACAGCAATTTCTACAGTAGATCTAAATTTTTTTTTTAACTAAAATACACATTCTAATATTTTAAAAAACCAACCACTTATCAATCGCTGTCACTGTCATTTAGCCCGATACCCGTTTCTTTTTTGTAAATTCCAGAATTAAATAATTTTATCATTTTCTCTGTCGGTTTAAAATTAACGAAACTGGTACTGGCTAGAACTACTCAACAAGCCAAATAAATTCGTAATGCACAGCAAAACAACCAATTTACAAGTATACTAATATAAGTTGGTCCCAATAGGCTTGAAAACTTACTTTACTCATGGTTGACAAAATTTAGGCGGTTAAAACTATAAAATGGTTCTTAGCCTATGACGGGAAATTCCCGCATAGTATACACCACGCACACACACACACCTTCATTATACAAGTAACTGCGCGCGGCGCCGCTATTCATGGCCGTAAAATAACATTTTCGTTCATATCCCAATAGAAACAAAGGTTATGACAAAAGCAAAGAGATGGCGCGGGTTCTAGTAGCCGGTTGCGTATCGACAAGTTCATAATTATTTTTTCTTTTCACAAAGGCTGCGTTAAGTTTACATTGATTGTTGCTTGTAGAAAAATTACAGTGTTCTCCATACACTGTAATTTTATCATTACAGTGTACAGTAGATCGTGTGAAAATACAGTAAATCTGCTGTAATTACAGTGTGTCTGGCAACGCTGCAAAACACCCACAAGTTTCCAAATTCAATCGGATTGGTTAATTGATTTGGCGTTTAGAAATGATCGCATCTGATTGGTCGCGTCAAGGTCATGTTATCACCGCCGTCATTCCTAAATGCCAAAGCCAAACCGCACTTTCATACATATACATAGTACTTTGTGGTTTTCATACAGAATTCTAAGACTAATAATGTCCCGAACTACTTATTGATTTAATGTAAAGTTCATGTTGCATAAAACTATCCAGGGTAGTCAAGTATTGGTATCGAAAATATTGTTATTTACTCGTTTATGAAAGCTATTCCTGAAATGTTTATATCCGTATGGCTTCTCCGGATTTTTATTGAAACTTCCCGCGGTACCACCGCATGACTCGAGCCCACGCGGTGAACTGAGAGCACCGCACGGTACACTTTTTAAACCACGCCCGCCGCGGTACTGTTTGCGTTCTGTTGTTTTTGAGCTTGAATTACATTTCTTATCATTATTTATTCGTAGCGTTTAAGCTACAATGTACAATTCCTGTATCATATACAAGGGTTTCCGGCTAATGTTCAGTTGGTAACATCTTCACCACTCACTTCAAACTAGCTCCATTATCATTCATTTTACTATTGGCTGGTACAATATATCATATATTTGTAAAATATCTATGGGAGTAGGTATTATAAGAATAAAACAAACTTATACTCTATGCTTCTGTTTATGAGGTATTATGTACATGATAAAACTTGTTTGCACGGTGCGGCTGAGGTTGGTATAAGCATTGTGGACGACTCGATTGAATAATTTATTTCGATTTAGTTGTTGTACGTAAAGTTACAGCCTTCTTTAGTTCTTACGGTTGATCAATATTGTAGGATTCTCATTAGGCTGCAGAAAGGCTTAACGGTTTGCAATTAAATTTGGTTGGTAGTTTTTATAGCATTATAAACAGCGCGAAACATATGTTGTTTTTATGATAAGATTAATTTAACTCAATATTGTTGTTATCTATGTTGTATATTAGACAACACAAATAAATTACTGGTGTGGAAAAAACTACAACACCACTTAAAATCATCACAATTTTATACGTAACTAATAATGTGTCTGTTATAAAAACACACAACATCTCATTTCCAATATGGCTGAATAGTTTTTAATTAAACATAATATGTTTATTTAACGCAACTACCTCACTTATGCAAATAATATAATTTTTCGACAAAAGTGTTTTCTTTTACAATATTATAGTTCTTCTTGATTAAAGAAATGAACTGGTAATATTTACACTACAACATTTAACTTCATATCTATGTGAAAACAAATACCTTTAAATTTAGTAATAAAAATATATAAACATTTTAAATTTAAAACCCTCCCTGAAGTGACGTTATGCCACTAGAATACTAATTTATTGTGTAATTATGTCATAACGATCAAATCATAAAATCTTAGTTGGTAAGTTTTATTAAATTATGTATTTCCTGCATGTGGCTTTATAGAATATAGGTTGTAGGATTACAAGTTGGCTTACTGCCTCTTGATTTAGTTATAGGTTGAGCAGGCTGGTCGGGCTCGTGAACAAGGTTATCGTTAATAAAACTATCATTTTCACGGTATGAATCACTGGAATTGCTGCTTGAGCTGCCACTGGAACTTATGGATGGAGATGACCTTGTATAGGGTTCAAGACAATATTATATCGGAATCAGTGCCAGAATATCATCTCGTTCAATGAATTTCTTAGTGGCAGCTAAATTAGACGAAGAGTTAACTCCTAAAGGCGTATATTAGGTTTCCTCATACTCAGATCAATTTTGTCAAAAATTGCATTAGGGACGTTATAGCACCGTAAGTACGAATATGTCCTGTGTTAGATTAGGATATAAAACCCAGGCAGAACCGGGCGAAATGAAAGCTGGTAGTTAATTATAGATGCGTACTGAATGTTATGCATTATACTGTCATTAATAAAAAAAAAAAAGTATACGAAATTTAAAAATTTAAATTAAAAAAAAAATATAAGTTTTGTATACCTATTCAACAATATAGAATCAAGTTTAGAATTTTTATACTTATAAGATCGCCTAGTATTTAGTTAGGTTCATAATACATTAGGTATATCCTAATGTATTATGAAGGCAGCTCCTTTAGGAACAGTCCTTTAGGTTTAATAAATTGGGAAAAACGTAGAAAGGTAACCTATGTGTTTTTTCTTAAAATTTCTACCTGATATGTGGTAATTTATTTTGTACTGGCACCATTTACATCCCATTGGGGAATTTCCCAGACAGAGCTTGGGCATGCATGACCATAGGTTATATATTTCAATACAACCATAAATTGAACGCGTTTGGGGTTCCGGTGAAATGTTTTCTAAGTTTCAAATTAGTCTCGTAATATTTGTACCATTCGTGAAGTTTGAAGCGCTCGTAGCGAAGTTTGCTTAACCATTCTGAATCGATCAGCAAAGTTAAGCAACGTCCGCCGCGGTCATGAGTTGGATGGGTGACCGCTGGTGACATTACTACTGAGCGCTTCCGTGCTTCGGAGGGCACGTTAAGCCGTCGGTCCCGGTTGTTGTCTTAGGATGGCAGTCGTTACAGCATGGTGGTAGGGCACTTTGCGAATGCCCGCCTGGCTAGCTACCACCCTCAAGTTGAAAATCTGTCGCCAAGCACCTAACGGTGTGTTCCGGCAGCTGTCCTTGAGAGCCAGTAATTCTAGGTTAGCCTGAACAACATCTTCGACCACATCATCACTTACCATCAGGTGAGATAGTGGTCAAAAAGGCTACTTTTATCGAAATCTTTTTTTGCTATTAACAAAAAAATAAACTGATCATTGAAGATGGGCTCCGCTATCCTTTTAACGTGGTTGTCTTGTTGTCGAGTAGAATTAATCGGCATCAATGGGGTGGAATGGAACGCTCAGCGACGTCGTTCCAATGCTGTTCCTGTCTTACTGTAAATCTGAGGCAAAATTTTTCTTTTACTAAACTAGGGATCTGAGACGGTCAAGTAGCTTGACGGCAAGTACGTAGTTTGGATTTACTTGTGCATGTAGCTTGAAGCACCCATCAAGCAGTTTGAGTCAGCAAGATAAACTTTCCTCATTTCGTACCCAATAGTCAGTAAAGTTGGCCAAATAAAGTCATATTTTTTATTTTTTAGTGAAATGGTATCACATGAAGACAACTTTGAGATGTTACTTCTAATGTTTCGTTCACTCAGTAATTTAATTTCCTACAATGACCTGTGCCTATGCTTTGAGGCAGATTTTCTAACAATAGGTACAAATAAACATAAAGAGATCATTAAAACGGACTCTTGCTAAAGAGATCTACCGCCTGGTATAAATAGTTAGAACGTCACACCACAAGTGAAATGGCACTAAATACGTAGGCACCAGCCTACTAGCGAAGTACGATTGTGATTCACTCCATAATTGAAGAAACCAATAAAATTTGTCTGTTTATCTAATCTGTCTTATTTTATTAGATAGATAAATATATATGGTGGTAAGATAACTAAAGAAAACCTTATAACCGGACTGAACGAGTTGCGAGAACGTTGAGTGCGTTTGAGGTTCCGGTTAATTAAACCACAATGTATTCTTACCACAGACCAATAACCAAGAATTCTTAACTTTATTCAAATTAGCCTCGTACTATTTGTACGTTTCCCATTCGTTTAGCAATTCAAGATGAAGGCCGACGTCTGGCGGGAAATTTAATTAAATTTTTTATTTCGCTATATTTTTAGACCCTGTAACATTTTTTAATTTATGTGTGGGAGTACAATGTTACTCGGAAGAATATTCTATGCTATACATAATTTAATGAGGATTTTGTCCGTGGTATATATTATAACTTATTTAATAACCCATTATAGGTATGTAGGTAGGTACTCGACAATTCACCACAGGAGTGTTTGCGTGGGTTCGAGAAAGATAGCGGTACAAAGGCAGTAATAGGTAAAGTGTTACGTAAAAGTAAGTTCAATATATATTTTTTTATTGTGTATTAATTGAGCCACTCCTATATTAACTCCGGGACCTCCGGAGTAAGTAGTATAAGTGATGATTGTTCCGAGTAAGCTGCAACAGGATAAATAATCCTAGAATGAGAAAAGCCTCTCAAGGTCTGGGACACAAAGCGACAAAGTTTATATATTACAACTGCCACTACCTGTGGCAATTGTAAGAGGCAAGTAAAGGAAAAACAATACTAGATGGGCAGCAGCGCCTTCTGAAGAACTGCCATCTTACACTGCGATACCGAAGCCGCCTGCCAAGCGTGGGGATTACAGAAAAACCCTCTCAATAGCGCTGTTCTGCAATGGACGATCCGGCTGATACAGAAATACCAGTAAAACTTGGCCGATCCAGAACCAGACCCACAAAATGTTGTTAGCTATTGATAATTATACTCCTTAGTTCTTTTAAGTACTTAAGTAATTACTACGATTTCACTCGAAAGCATGGCAAAGAGTTATTGTTCTATAATTTATAATATAATTAGTATCTTGAATCTAGTGACGTAGAGATGAATATTTTACGAATATACTACTAATTAATAAACTAATTTAGTATAATTCGGAAATAGACACGGAAGTCTCATATAAATACGAATTTAGCTCGCCAAGATTCATAAGTTTTGGTTATAAATTATGATGTATTCAAACACCTTCCTATTTAACGAAATAAGCAATTACATTTCCAACTACTTATAAATAAAAATATTTTTTAATAAAACTAGAAAATTATTTTACTCATAGTAAGACATGTTACATACAATAAAATGCATATTGATCATATCAAATTATCACATTGAATATAAAAGGGATCTTGCAATTCATAAATATATATCACATTACTAAACAAGAAAACAAGTACAATTCTCATGAAAAACTGTATAGAAAACATACATATATTTGTATTACAATTATGTATAACCCGACCAAGAAAATAATTATCTAATTTACCAATTATTCACAAAATAACCACCAACTCGTATTTATCACAAAATAGACCATAAAAATTATATTAGTGCTCCAGAATCAATGAGCAAATTCTTGACTGCTAGTACCAGGATAATTTTCCTTCAGGGACACATCGCAATTATAACAATTGATATGGAATTTGCCTTAGTATGAGTGTTACTCAAAATAAGAACTCAATTAAAAAGTAATTAACATTTCATATCTCTAATGTGAATCAGGTGTTCATTCATAATTGTGGCACACTGACTTCAGCATGGTAACTAATAGATTACTATTTTCTGAAAAGTTTCAATCGGATACGAGCAAGTGGTTCTACTATAGTGACGCATAACAATATATTATATTGGTGTAGATTCTAGACTGCATTCTTTTAATTGAAGTTGGATGTGTTGAACAGAATTCGGTTGGATGTGTTGAAATTCACACATATATACCTAAAAAAAACATAGTTGTACTTGTATTTTATGTAATTAAGGCAAGTGTATATAAAATTGTCTATGAATACATATTTTTCTGCTTCAGTTCTTCTTCTTTTTAATTCTTCTTCAGCAGCTTCTAAACATTACCGTGGTAAGGCTGCAAGTCTCTAAATCAATGTTAGATGGTAGAATTTGCGAACTGAAGCGGAAAAATATGTATTTATAGACAATATTATATATTTTGATAATGCACTCTAAAATGTACACCATCACACCTTTGCGTAAAAAACTTAGTCTCAAATGTTACACTATACATACTCTGTTGTTTTTTATTTTACAATCATTTGAAATCCCGTAAGTTCATCTCAAAAACTCAATATTATTTAGTTAGGTATATAATTTTATTATACTTACACTACGTATCCTTAAGTAGTAAATTCGTTGTTTCGACACAGGAATTACAAAAAATAAATAATTCTTTAATGAAAAAAAATTATAACGTTACTAAATTAAATCACAAGTATAAATGCTATTTTAATGTAGATAAATATTTAAGTAAATATAACATGGCAAAGTTTATATAACCGATATGTATAATTACAAAATATTTTATAAATAGTTCTAAGCAAAAAGTGAAGTCTTCGTTTCTAATAGAGAGCGTGTAAAATGGCACACATGCATAAATTAAATAATGCGGAAGGTGAGCATATGTTTTTTTATAATTTACATAAAACAAAAATTAAGAACATACAAATGAATGAAATATACCGATATCCTTAAAACTGAATTATTAAAATTTTTCGACTCTATTCTTCGACTCAAAGATTAGGTAACAGATAATAAGATCGCCCCCGGCGATATGACGTCACATCGGCGATGGAAGTCGTAACCATTAAAATAGTGTGCAATGAAATGTTAAATATGATTTGTTTTTAATACATTCTAATGCAACTTAAATTCACACCTCCCACATTATTAAAAATAATTGTGATTATATTAATAAAAAGTTTGTAAAATGAAGACTAAAGCATTGGCGCATACGACGGATTTATGTACAAATAAGATTCCTCTCCTTCACACGTACATCTTATTACTGTTACTTATTCACTCGCTCTTCAACCTCCCACGAAAAAAGTCCGTCGTCTACGCATACCCCACCTGAGTTAGTACATATATTCTATGCCTTAGCCTAAGTTATACAAACATAGGCACCGACCAGCGATAGATGGCACAACCGCCTAACCGCGACGAAAGACAATTTTCAATATTCATTGGCTATGTTTATACAACTACCTCTTTGTACTGATACAATGTTGCAAGAGTTGTATGATGACTGATAAAACTTGACGGCTCTGCGCTTAATAAGACTGCGTAGTACATTAAGGTGGAACTGGATGGTCATGTTTCCATACAAACGTCGAATCGTGATTACTCCCTTATTTAAGGTTTCAGGAGCAGAAATAGGTATGGTATCAATTGATCTCTTCATTATCTAGGCTTGTACATACATACATAAAATCACGCCTCTTTCACGTAGGGGTAGGCAGAGACCACAGATTTCCACTTGCTACGATCCTTATCTAGGCTTGTATCATTACGAAATTCCAAAAATATAATTCCCTTGAAATTTATGGGCCATAAAAGAATCATATGAAAATGTTTCTAAGCTAACAACTCTTAAGTAAATCATCTTTTTAAAACTGTTACGATACAAGCTTAGATATAGTAGAGATCAATCGGTATCATGCTTAGTTCTGGACCTAAAACCTCAAATAAGGGAGTAATCACCCTTCCACTTTGTATGGAAACGTGAGCGGCCAGTTCACCCAATCAATTCTTAAACCGTTTATAATAGAGAGCGTTTAAGTTCGCTAATTTGTGACTGAAGTAAAACGAACAATATAATAATATATATATTATATAGATAGTAATTGCGTTAAAATCTAACAAATGAGAACCGACGGCGTCGCTCGCACTATACGATACAACTAAGAGTTGTTTTATCTAATATCTGTGTCGTATAGTGCGTATATATGAGTTTAGAACTCTTTGTGCGAGTTCTTCCGGGGAAGTACTGCACCATACCTATTTCTACCGCCAAGCAGATATTTTCTCATTACCGGATTCCGGTATGTAGGGTTGTACGAGTGCCGGTGAAATTACAGGCACATGGGACTTAACGACTGTATGTGTCTGAGACAAACAGAGAACAACTGTATGCGTCAGGGTCACGGGCGTGGCGCAATTCGTCACTCATGACGAACTACATCTGTTATAGTTAGAGTTTAATGCTTAACACCAGGTGGGCCTCGTGCTTGTTCCATCACGATAGAAAAAAGTATATTGTTTCTTGGATACCCAGATTCTAAACGGGTTTTACCTGACTTATCCCACTGCAATCGTAATCTGCAAGAGTAAACATGATTATCAGCCAATATGACTGTTTTTATGCTACAAATATTGTTTTTATTACTGTTCTTAATCGAGCGCTCGCACGGCGACTGCTCTCCCGACTTGAAATCGCAAAAAGCATTGAAAACCGTTCGACTTAAATTACAATATATCTCTTGTACACACATGCGTACTTTAATGACCAATTTACTAACTTCGAAATTGGTGATTGTAAAACGAAATATGTTTTTTTAAGACGAAGAATTAGACCAACGACGTGGTGTTAGAAACGCCACATGTTACGAATGTCGGAACAATTTTCGACGCTTGTCACGAAACTCCGAGCTCTCGATCAATTTTTCGTGATGTTATCTCATCTCGGTTCTATTATTAGAGGTATGAGGAGGTAGTAATAAATATTTTCAACACACCTGGTCGAAACGGGCCTTTCAATGCACCGATTTTAGTGTAATAATGTCTATTAAGCACGCGTGTTTTTTTTTACTTTACCGCACTTGTGTTTTATATAGTAAAATAAAACAACTTTTCCACACTTTTCACCAAGGAGATTGTAGTTTGTTTCATTCGTTTTTTATATAAAAACAAACTAATCATATTATTACCTGCTGAAGTAAAACTTTAGAAGATTGAGCGAGTTTATATACTTTCTATACTACATTATTATTGCAATAAAAAGATATGTGAAGTATATTCCGATTCGTTTTGTATTGTATATAATACTTGGTATCAACAAATTGATTACGGAAAAATTATGGTGGTTCGGTGTTTTCATCAGGGCCATCTCATCTTTATTAGGAAATCAGCGCGCCATTGATAATTTTTTTTTAGTTTTCGTATTTGTTCCTCGCAAGTGTGTTGAAAAACGTCGTATGACACGCGTGTGGAATGTTGATCATTACTCACTCGGCTCGCGCGCTATATCGCCTCTTGTGTAATGATCAACATACGACACTTGTATCATAATGTACTATTATGTAATTAACGTGGATAGATGATAGGCACGATCCAGCTGAGATATTTGGAGACTCTGGTGTAGACGCCGGGTACGGGAGAGCCGCAGCCGCGTCCGAATGACGTCACGCCGACCAGCCGGTACACGCCCGAGGTATCGCTTCCCAGCAAGGGGCCGCCGCTGTCACCCTGAAATAATTAAATAAATCTTTTTTTAATATTTATTAGTTTATGTTTGCAATAACGCATGCTCTGCAGTAAAAAAAAATTCTCTCCCGCATCCCGCACATGACTTAAATTTTTTTTCTCGTAAATTTGTAATTTTGTAAATAAATCTTTTTTACCTCACAAACTCGGAAAGGTTCATCGTTCGAAATCCATTCCAAAGTATTTTTTATCAGCTTACGCGGAAAAGGTTTTCAAAATTAGAACCTTTTGACGATAGTTCTTAGTCATTTTGCTTTTAATTTTTAATGTGGATAAACACTAACTTTACAATAATTATTTAAGCTGTTTTTCTTGAACCTTTTTCCTCGTAGTGAGATGAAAAATTTTGAGGAGACTTAAATATAGGATTAAATAGGAGGGGCTCTCGGCTAACTTCACTCATATAAGTACGATCAGCAGCAAAACTTGAAAAAAATAGAGAAGCGCCATTTATTTATACGTAATTTTAAAGACCAGAAGTTTTAGATGTTAATAAATTCATATTTTTAAGGTTGACAGCACAGACGCTATCATGGTTTGATGACATCGCAGGCATCAGGGTCTTATTTCTCCGTCAGTGTAAGTACTACGCGACACGTTTCCGAGTGCTTGTTGATCTTCTCGTTTAATTTGTTTTTGTTAATTGTTATATGTTACCCATTACGATTATTACGATGAGTCAGTTGGCCATCAGGACATGAGCGGCATGGAAGAGCTAAGCGATCCAGATTAAGATACCTATGTGCAAAATATTGCTAACAAATAAAATCAGTTCTAATTATTTCTGTATGCTGTAAAGTCACCTACAATTTCGTTTACCTACCTATGATTACTTGTTCTTTTTACACGACTGCCTACAAAAAGGAGTTTTATGTTTTCAGGGTTCATATGTTTTTGAGTTTATTTATTCTACCATAACTTCTAAATGGCTTAACCGATTTTAATGTACCCATGAGATATCGTCAGATTTGTATTGATAGCGGAAGTGACACTAGGTACAAAAAAATTTTTGAATTTTAGACGCCATATAATGAGAAATACATTTTTTTGTTAATTCCAAAACCCTCGTGTTGGTTATCAAAATGAAGGGCTTTAATGATTTAATAAATATATTATAACTTGTAGTTTTAATTTAAATGAAACGATAAAAAGCTTAACAAAAATAAATAATTAGCAGTCGGTTTTTTTTATTAATCTATTCTTGTTTTAGCGTTTGTTTTTTTTGCACACTGTACCAAATTTTAGTTTTGACGTCACAACATGGCGCTTGGCCGGTCCTATTCTTATAGTAACCGCATTGTATTTGGTGTGCTGTAAGCTATTTTGTTGCGATTGCGTTGCTACAGTGGCATAAAATGGGTAGTCGGTTCCATATTTTGACGTTTCTTATTATCTTCTTGTTACGTATCTTATTTCAGTGGCAACATGTTCAAGTCATAGCATAGCAACTTTATAGTGACGCGATTGCTATACAACTGCGATTAGGAGCTAGAATTAGCAGACTACCGAATTTGACATTGACAGCAGTTCGATCGCAGAAGCATCGCAGTACTGTGGCGTTTGGTCAATAGCTTTTAAGAATTGGAGCCCAGTTTTGGTAAAATCCAAAAGTAACTAATAACACAAAACCAGTAACGTTAGTCGTAAATGTAACTTTTCATGTCCCTTTTGATAAGGTTTTGCCATTTTATTAATATAGTTTCATACACATTCATACGTAAATAATTAAGATATTTACGTTACAAGCGTGATTTAGAGTCAACTTTGCAATATTTTATTCTATTGAGAACATTTTAAGGAATATTGGCATTAGATAATGTGATCAATAATAACAAATACATTTAAAAGTATCTTAAAAAACATTAAATAATATTTAATAAAACACTTAAAAAAGCATAAAATTATATATCTAGTGGCAATTCCGCCTAATTTTCCTGTTATCTACGTGACGTCACAAACATCACACAGCCTAACCGGAAGAATACCCCATAAGCGCAAAAAATTAGGTGGAATTGTCACTAGATATATAATTTTATGCTTTTTTAAGTGTTTTATTTCAATATTATTTAATGTTTTTTTAAGATACTTTTAAAAGTATTTCTTATTATTAAATATGGATTTCCGCAAAGTAACGCCTGAATCTATTCATTACCATAATGTGATCAAATATATCATATAATTTCCTCAATGCTAAAAACTAGCACTTACTTGACAAGTATCCCTGGCACCGGTCGGGTCTCCAGCGCACAGCTGTTGGGGTGCGATGCCGTTGGGCAGTTTGCGCCACCCGGAGTAGGACGAATTGCAGTCGCCATTATTCACTGCCGTCACGTTCGTCTTCAGTAGAATGTTGCTACGCTGATTTCCTGATTACAAAACACCAATTTTACGTGAATATTTAGTATATATTTTACTTACTACTATACCCAAAAACTCTAAAACGCATAGAACTTACTGTGCCATGGGAAACAAACATACCTAAAGACCACACAAACAAAACATACAAATATTATGACTTAACAAACGAATTAACCAAAACGGTTATGTGTTTAATTTATATGGTGTAGAAGTCGGAGCAAGGGGTGTACCAGTGAAATCCCTATAACCTACTAAGAGATCATGGCGTGTCAATAACAACCGTAACTTCCATCCTAGAATATGTATCCAAGGCGGCATTAGTAGGATCGTACCAAATTTGGTTGGGCAGGGGAGGAGGCTCAAGCGGTGAATGGAGCATTGATGCATCATAAAGGGGCCCCTTCACCCTACTCACTGGGTTGTTAGTCCCAGGCACCTGGACTTTGGCCTCTTCCTCTGCAATGCTATGGATCTGACACCTGGCACGGTGAATCAATGGAAAGCTAAGTAATTCGTCTCATCTAAAATGTCACCAACAGGTATTCAAGTCTCGACACTTATGTACTCCTTTCCCATAAACGTGATCGTTCCGGCATCCAGACGGAGAGTACGCTTCTTTTATATCACCCATATTCTACTTCTAGTAAGCCACAATTCACCAGATATTAACTGATGGTGTGGTCGGGAGTCTGCTCAGGTCTGCAGCCGTATCAAGGTATTCAATCCAAGTGACTCCGGCACTTAAGGTAAAGGAGCATAGGCAACGCAAAGTAAGATCACGACCTAATTGACGATATGGTATACTCGCGTGGCGACAACGTGAACTGGAGAAATAAAGTGATTTTATACCTTTAGATTTTTAAATATGGAATCTTAAATCACTGGTATTTTTTGTATGTAATTGTGACGGATCACGCACGATGCCCACCTGATTTTAACTAAACTTTACTCTGCCATCCTCAAGACGCCTGCCAAGCAAGGGGTTTATATCTAACTGAACCAATGGTCAAAGTATGTGATTATAATATAATGGTATTGATTGGTCACTTACTGGAATTACTTGTTTTGCCCCACCCAGTGACGACGAGCGGCCTCGTGGGATTCTCGGTGGTGGTATCCAAACATACGGCGTTCAACGTGCTCGAGTAAGAAACCGCTTTGTTTATTCTGGAATCGATTAAAATAAATTGTTAAATTTTTTTTAACAAAAAATGGAACCGACTTCAACACCCAAAAGTGTGAAATAACTTGTTGAAGTCGGTACCATGATGGTTCAAAAGTACCTATTATCACAATATTGTGGGCATGGTACCGACTTCGACAAGTTATTTCAAACTTTTGGGTGTTGAAGTCGGTTCCATTTTTTGTAAAATTTTTTTTTTCAATCTTTTTAGTGTAACTCAAAAACGGCTTGACCGATTTGGATGAAATTTAAAATGGGACCAAACGACAAGCATCAGCTTTCAAACAAAAAAAGAATTTTCAAAATCGGTTCACCCAGTCAAGAGATATGAGGTAACAAACACAAAAAAAAAAAAAAAATACAGACGAATTGAGAACCTCCTCCTTTTTTGGAAGTCGGTTAAAAATAACAGAACCCTAGCTGTCGCCCACAGCATCGCCTTGTAATTTATTTGATCGCATTGTGCCTTCTTCAGTACTAGTGCGTAAGGGCCGGCGCTGACTGACGGCATGGCATGCTGACTCGTGGCGTCCAGCACAGAGCCCTTCAACGTGAAAGCGTATTCCCAAAGTTGATGGTGTCATTATGATTGACTGAGATTTAGAATGTATATCAGTTCTTGGTGAAGATGAAGAGAGACAAATACGACTGCCGAGTTGAAGAAAATATATACAACTAGCTTTCCGGGCGCGGCTCCGCCCGCGCGTATGTCGGTTATCGCGCGAAAACATGAACCTCTTTTTGCACAGTCGGATAAAAACTATCCTATGTTTTTTACCGGGTCTCAAACTATCTCCATACCAAATTTCATTCAAATCGGTCCATTAGTTTTGGCGTGAAAGCGTAACAGACAGACAGACAGACAGACAGACAGACAGAGTTACTTTCGCATTTATAATATTAGTACTGATAGTACTGATACTATGGCATGCCGTGGCGGCACGTGGCTCGTGTTATGACACGAGACGCTAAAGTCTCATTGTATCGAAATAAAGTTATATGAATTGTAAAGTCATAAAGATAAGGTTAAAAATAACTTGATCAGGAAAAAAATGCCGTCAGTCAGCGCCGGCCCCAAACCGGTATAAAAAGTATATTGTATTATATATATATATATAGACCCGTGAAATCTGTATAGTAAATTTCATAAAAATCTGGGGGTTACGGATGAAGGTAGTTGCAAACATACTCACACAAACTTACACATTTACTACCAGTTTAAGGAATGTTAATAAAATTATTGATTAGCTAGAATATATTTTCATGGAAATTATTATCTACAGTAATAGCTGTATAAATGTTAAATATATATCCTTTATATTAAACATTTGTACCTTATGGAAGAGACTGCCTTTTGTAACACAGTTTTTACTAAACCAAACGGCACAGTTTCATCAAAATTTGTACCAAATTTGTTTTTCAATAAACATATTATTTTTATAGCCGACAGACAGGCCAACGGTTACCAATGACACGATAAACGATCTATGACTTGACCTAATACTATGACTTCAATCAAATTTTGTTAGTAACAAGTTACATAATTGTCGGTCCACTGAGACAAAGCCAGATTCTGGTATTTCATTCACATTTTTTTCTTCACAACTGAATGTTAAAAGGGATAGCTTGTAAAGATACGTTCGAAACCCTTTCTGACCCTCTTTCTCTGTCAATGTTTGTTCTGTTACAAAGTACTCCAGACAAGTTTTAAATGAAATAAAAGTATAACTATCTCTTTCCTTATTAACCGCTATTTTATCGTTATTTTTCTCAGGAGAATTCTGACATACCTCAAGAGCGCCAAGTCGTCGTATTTTTCCCGTCGCGTGTAACTCGGGTGCATGATTATCTGTGCGATACCGACATCGCTCTCAGGGTCATAGTCTCTCCCGCCGATTTCTATCACTCCTGTGCGTACTATTGTAGGTTCTATGCTGCAAATTTACAATTCAGTTAATAACATGTATCACACTGTATATTAGTAGCGGTTCGCCCCGACTTCACATGTGTATTTAACAAATATATAAAAAAAAAAAAAAAAAGAACTTTTTTGAATATATTCTATAACCTATATAATTCAATAGGTTATAGAATGTAGGATTCTAATGGTGAAAGATTTTTCAAATCTATCAATTCGTTTTTAAGTTTATCGGTTACATACCAAAATACAAATCTTTCCTCTTTATAATATTAGTGTACATTTTATATGAGTAAAACTTGAAAGCAATTATAACCTAAGTCATATTTTTTAAGAGCCAGTAATTTTAGGCTAGCCTGACAACATCTTCGACCACATCATCACTTACCGTCAAGTGAGATAGTGGTCAAAGGCTAGCCTATCAACTTTAAAAAAAAAACTCTTGATTTTTTTTTAAGAAATACGTTTTTAGAAGCTTTAGGTTACCAGTGCTGTAATAAAATTATTACAATATGTGTTTAAATTATACAGATGACAGGTGGTAGCTTGCCACAGGCAGAAAAAAATGTTGTCCAAGCATATTTGTCGTTATAATCACTAACTGTAAAGTAGGCTTTATTAATAAAAAAAATTTCACATGCAAATTGAATTTTTCTTCAATGACCGTTGTAATATCTTTAGGGACTTTTTATTTGTTTTTGCTAATCCTGGCACCGCTATTTTATCTTTATTCCTTGTGTTATAATTGTGATTGCATTATATATTATGTAGAATTAAAAAAAACTAACTAGCGTAATATATAAACACACATAATATAGTTTTATATATCTTGAAGTAGTGAAAACCGGGCGGTACAATTAAAATTACGGGTGTTAAAAACGCCGTACGTAGGAGCTGTTTTTGCGAAACCCTGGCCAGCTATCATCCTTAAGTAGAAAATATGTCACCAATCACCTAACTGTGTCATCACTCTGTTTCGCGTTTAAAGATACCTGCCAAATGGTGGAACATGCTCACTAGATACTGGCAATATATAATCTGGGTGTTTCCATGAATATCTAGTAAGTATGTTCCACCATCGACCAAATGCATAAGATGTGTGCCCGTTGTCTCCATTGGACCTGTCCCCATTGCATTGGTGGAGACAGCGTGACTACAATATTTTTATTCGATTTGTTCCTATTAAAAAAATATTAAAACGAAAAAAGCAACCGTAGCAATTTCTGTATAAAAATTAACATGTATAAAAATTAAAGAGTGTTAAAATTAATTAATTGCAACACTGAAACTCTATGAAATCTGTGGTTAAGATACAAAAGAAAATATAAGATTTTTGCTCAGTTTGCGTATTTAATTTTATTACTTACTATTATTCATAAATACTTTGATAAAATATCAAAGAGGATAAACATGGCGTGGATGGCACCGTAATCTTTGAAGGGAATAACTACGACGAACATATTCTCACTAAATTCAGGTCTACCAAAGTGAAGTCATGAGTACTATCATCGACGATGTATGAAATATGAATGTAATGTTAGTGCATCAAGCAAGAGAAGTATGCTAGGATCGAGGCAAATAGAAATTCGTGATCTCTGCCTACTCCTTATAAAACATACATGATATTTCGTAACGTACCTGTCCAAAGTGTCGATACAATGTGCCGCCGTCAGAACATACGTTTTGGACACCAGTGAGCCGCCGCAGTCGAATTCGTATCCACTTCCCCTGTCGTAGCCCAAAGCCACCTGGAAACTTCGATTTTTAGTACTATTTCTGTTTTTTTTTTATTTCTGATAGGTAAGCCTTTGACCACAATCTCACCTGATGGTAAGTGATGATGTGGTCGAAGGTGTTAACAGGTTTAACCTAGAATTACTGGCTCTCAAGCCTCACATCATTATGTGCTTGGCGACAGATTTTCTATTTGAGGGTGGTCGCTAGCCAGGCAGGCATTCACAAAAATGCCCTACCACCACTTACTACTGCGATTAAGCTCAAGCCCGCGTCTGACCTTGGCATGCTTGTGCTTAAGGTGATAGGTCCGTATTATTAAACCAATCTCAGTAGTCAAGACTCTCAAGACCTGGTCAGCAAATTAAGATTATCACTAATTAAGAAACTCTTATATAATGCCGCTCTTAAGAATCAGCATCTTAAGACCGATCTCCAGACCTGAGATTGGTTTATGGTATCAGCTGAAAGCGAGCTATCAAATATCATCTGAAGATTGGCTTATTAAATAGTTCAGCATTTTAAGTTACCTCTTGAGATCATTCCTAAAACTCATTATGTTTTGTCGTCTGAAACACAGTGGTATCGGGCACTCAGCGAACTAGCACGGAAAGATCCTCGAACCGAATGGTCTAAAGCATGATGTCGGTGAAAGGCCTGACGGTATGACACAGGTTGCACTTTTGTTTAATATCAATTTGACGGAAAAATCTCGAGGCCCACCTGATGTTAAGCGGACTAACCTCTGCTTAAAACAGATGCATTTCGTCACAAGTAACGAATTGCACTGCACCCATCACCGTGACAAATAGTTGTTAAGTTTCATGTGCCTGTAAGTTCACTGGCTCTCAAGGACCGCTGCCGGAACACACTATTAGGTGCTTGGCAATAGATTTTCTACTTGAGGGTGGTCGCTAGCCAGGCGGGCATTTGCAATATTCCCTTCCACCATGCGGTGAAAAGCTCAAGCCCGCGGCGGGATTCGAACCATGGACCTGCTGCGCGGCAGTCGTGTCGGCATAGCTAATGCCACTGAGCCATCACTGCTTCAAAAATTTTGCATGGAAGTTAGGTTAGTGTAGGACGCTACGTGCGTTGACACTTCAGCACCGTCACATCTTTCTGAATCCAAAGTGTGGGCTGGCGCCGCGGCTACTTCGGCGGAGTGGCTAAAGTGCCCCAAGTATGTTTATCTCGGTAGTGGTTACACATTTGAGCCGTTTGATGTAGAGACATTTGGTCCGTGGGGGCAGAAATCTCATCTCTCAAATTATCAGAGAGCTTGGTCGATGCGACGCATGATCAAACTGCCGGCACTTATTTGGAAAATTGACTAATAAGCAAACCAACAGGGTAATGCTGCCAGTGTGGGCACGCTGCCAACTAGAAGTTTGCTGAAGCATTAGGACTGCCTGTGGGCCAGCAATGGCCTTTAGGTACCCTTAATGCTTTTGTTGTAGTAGCTATAGTGTTGTAATTAGTTTGTAGAGTTTTGTGAATACCACAAAATATCCTTTCAACTCGCATGAAAAAATTATGAAACCACAAGTTGACTCAATTCACACCGGTGTGCACGGCTGACAGTTTTGACTGACAAACCAATATCGACTTTGTATGTATCACGATAATGTATAGTATCGGCTAAAAGTCACGGCCGCTTGCAGCGATTCTATGCAATATAGTGTAAGAGGCTATGTCCAAAATGGTTTTACAATAAACCCCCGGCCGCTGCCACTTTGGTCTGAACTGAGCCTGAAATCTTGGCGAGAACAGGTTTTCGCCGGTTGAATATATATGAAGACAAAGTTAAAACAAAACATTACCATATATGGAAACTCTCCAACCGCTGCTTCCTCTCCGCCTACAATGTGGAAATCCAGTGGTTCTATATGTTTGATCTTCTCGCATTCTGAAAAGGATAATGTATTCATTGTGATTTATTGTTATGCTTAGTTAGAGTGCTCTAGAGCTGCATTATCAATTGCTGAACATAAGCCTTCACGAAGAGCATAATCCCGTCGCTTGACCTTGATAGGCGTTACTGGGATTGTAGTAGGTATAGTTCTACGACGTCTAAGGAACTGAACTTCTGCCTTGCTTTAATATTAAGGAAATTTTTTAAAGCGGAGCCTTAAATCAGAGAGACTAAAATCGCACTTGGCCAGTTCTTTTATCTTCGCCACGCGGTTTCCTTCTGGAAGTAGAACCTTACATAATAATATAATATACATACTTTAAAACAAGTGTACATTTGAATGAGAAAAAATAATTTATATGTATGAAACTTGTTTCTAAACATCAACCGGTTTAATATTTTATCTATTTTCCTCGTTTTTGAGTAGACTCTAACGACCTTCAGTGCGGTATGCTCGTTCAATCGTTCTTCTGATTTTCCTTGCCTTTTGAGTTAAATCCAAATAAATCAATATTTTTTTAATATCGAATATACATACGTAGTTCATTAAATAGTACGTACAAGAAAAACTATATTATTTTATGTAATCAACCACTTAAATAGGAACAGTAGTGGGTTTTTGCCCTTAAAAATTTACATCTATAATACTTAAGGCTAGTGTCTTCGAACCGCCATATTTTAAACATCAAGGGTTCAAATTTGATAGCATTCTGCATGCATGTCCTTGAGCTTAACATTTATGCTTCTAGTTTTCCTTTAACGGTTTACAAAAATATCCCAAAATTCGTTCTGTATGGAAAAATCTAAAAACTTGTCATATGTCTAATACTAAGTGTTTAAACTTAGCTACGAAACTACGTTTATATGACAGAGCTACGTGCACTCTAGCCTTAAAAAGTCCTAAGTCTCCTGAACTGTATCAAAGTCTTACTTTTTTTTATGCTTGATAGGTTAGCCTTTGACCACTATCTACTGTAAGTGATCACTATCTATAAGTGATGATGTGGTCGAAGATGTTATTCAGGCTAACCTAGAATTACTGGCTCTCAAGGACAGCTGCCGGAACACACCGTTAGGTGCTTGGCGACAGATTATATAATACTTTATTATATTTACAATAAAATAGAAAAAAAATATGGCTCACCTCTATTTGCAATTCTTTGTGCATTGTCATTTGTGCTAGTTGACCTTTCAGTTGAACCTATAAAATTGATAAAACTTGTTTTCAAATACGTTAAAAAACAAAAAGCCTGTAGCGTCAGTATGGACATTTTTTTTTATTGCAATGCTGATGAACGCGAACTTTTAGTAGAACAAGGAAAAAGTATTAAATAATAACAATAATTAATATAATAATATACAATAATTTGTTTATTGATGATTCTGCCTAAATTTCCTGCTTAGGTACAGCGACGCGATGTATGATCAGAAGCGCCAACGCTTCTACATGAGGCATCTACATATGAACATACAAAATGGATTCGTGTGCGCACGATCGATAATTCTCAATTGTTATTAATTTCCGCAAAGTAACGACAGAATCTATATTTTTTTTTTATAGTCAACATACCACCACCTACAATCTACATCAATGTGAGAGAAGTCTTTCTACACACTGGGCGTACATCGGGAGCCCTTACCATCTCAAAGCCCATATTACCGCCAAAGGTAGCAGGTATATGCTACCAACGAGTATTCCCTAGAACAGCTGACATCAGGCAGGCCATAAAACCGATGCCAATACTTAATACCATAATTATGTTCCTTGTGGTTGTTATATTGGTGTTATTTGTGTTGTTCTAGAAGACATAAAACCGACCCATCACGAGTGGGATAAGAAGATAAATATAGAAATTACTTTCTTGCCCATAGACTGTGGCCATCCGTCACATTCCACATATGGAGTGGTCAGAGGGCTTTATAGTGAAAAATATTGAACCATTTTATTGTTATGTATTTTGAAACTCCATAGTGAGGCAGTAATAACTTTGATGCTTAGGTCACGTAGCTGTGGCATTATTACATAGGTAATTTAAATAAGTAGGTAGGTTATTATGTGCTATTTAGTACCTTATTATGTGCCTTAGTACTCAAACTACTTCTCAGTATAATACGTAGGATATAGGTTTGATACATTGAGATAATATAACCAACGTAAGGATACCGTATAACTTAATGGTTTGAAACGCAAACTTACAGTAACTCGTGCAGCAGTAGCCGTAACTACAGCCAAAAAAATATTAGAATTATAGATTCTGCATCGTTCAGCATTGCTGTGCCTTTGTATCGTTCTCATTCAGCAATTTGTTTCTAACAATAATTTATCTTGTGTATGTTGCAGACTGATACTTTCTACATAAAAACGGAGCGCGCTTTTTTATGGTTCCGTACCCAAAGGGTAAAAACGGGACCCTATTACTGAGACTTCGCTGTCCATCCGTCTGTCACCAGGCTGTATCTCAAGAACGGCGATAGCTAGACAGTTGAAATTTTTTAAGATGATGTATTTCTATTACCGCTATAATAACAAATACTAAAAACAAAATCAAATAAATATTTAAGAGGGCTCCCATACAACAAACTTGATTTTTTTACCGTTTCTTGCTCGATAGTAATAACGGTGACAGGCAGACGCTTTAACAATTCACAGAATATTTAGTTTTAAGTTCTCTTTAAATACAATGAATTCAAATAAAATAAAAAATTAAGGGGGCTCCCATACAGTAAAAGAGGTTTTTCCCGTTTACTAGGTTACAGATACGGAACCATTCGTGCGCGAGTCCCACTCGCACTAGGCCGGTATTTTTATTTACACGAACGATACGAGTACCTCTTCGAATATTATGCGTGCCAAAGGCACAATAATTATCAAGTAATTAACATACTAGATAGACATTTTATTGTTACAAAACGACGTTTAAATGACTATTACCCCCCTTTTTAAGGTTTGACAAATTTTAGTTGTGACACGTTTACAAACCTGGTTTGTAAACGTGTCACAACTAAAATAGTGATAAATTTGTCGAACTTTAGAACGTTTTACTATATACTACGTAATTATACTTGGATTAGTGCCCGTGGCTACTAATAATAATTGTCAAAAATGTAACCATTTCGTTAGTATAAATAAAAGCACGCCCCGTTTTCCAACAGTTACTTTATCTGTGACATACAAGTAAAATACTTATTATACACTAATATTATAAGGGCGATAGTTTGTTACTTCTTCGCTCTCAAACGGATGGCCCAATTTTGATGAAATTTGATATGGAGCTAAATGAGGCGCTGGATTACAATATAGGATACTTTTCATCATCATCCATCACCACGCGGGTGTAACAGCGGGGAGCTTCTAGTCTTTTATAAATAACGGGTTCAGTATTAAATAATGTCTTCAATATCGTTGTACTAATACTTAACTACGATCATTAAGTATTACATAAGTATAATGTACTTACCAAACTTCGAAGTTGTGCGAGGACAACAAACAATTTCTTGTATGCCACTGAAACCACATCTCTGGAACTCATGGAATCTATTTATTTTTACTTCACTGAAACAGATGAGAAAACAAGAAATTAGAGGAATGTTCAGTAAATTGTATTGTATTATCAGCGATAAATTGAAGCGTAAATTGTATTGTATAATTGTATATAAGCGACCGAAAATAATAATAATTCTTCGTTAGAAATCGATTTCCAAAAATAAATCATATCAGTTTGCGATACTTATTTCAGTAAAAGCTGTGAAGAACAAAAATTCTTCTATAGAAACTCAGTCAATACTAACAAATAATTAACTATTTGATCAAATGTGATTTCCTGGCTACTTAAATATGAAATAATTAAATCGTAAATAGAACTTCTTTTAAAAATGAATATTACGATAGAACACTGCGTCGAAGTTATTTCGTCATTTCCACATTTAATCTTTAACCAAGTAAAAAAAATATCTGAAATATATTTTTTAACTACGTTTCACATTTATATATTTAAATAGAAACTCAGTGTTATGTTAATAATTCAAGTGGTATATTTAATCATAACACTATTAAAATTTTGCCAATTATATAGCATTTGCATCAATTACGAACACGTGTACTAATTTTATTCTTTTATCGAAACAAGCTTCTAAAATAGTTCAGAATTATTTCTCTTTTTTGCCAACATCGACTTCGAAATAAGAATTGTTATTTATTTACTTGAAACCTGGTTTCGAGAGTAGCCAAAGCGGAACAATCTGTATAAAAACGTGAAACGATAAAATATCATAGTGGTTAATGTTTTTTTTATCGCTTCACGTTTTTATACATAAATCAACCAGTTAGTGATTATTCCTTTGTTTCCTGTGATTTATATTTGACGTAGGTACTAGTTGAACAGGAAAAACAATAAGTACTCTTATCACCATCAGCATATACCTATAATGTGTATGTCTCCAGCTTACTCAATTGAAATTTCTTAATTCTGAATACGCCAATATTTAGAGCAGATTTAGTGCAATTATGAATACCAACTCAAAATTTAGGTGCCAAATAAACTTCGATGCTACAAGTGATTATAAGTGTGTTAGCTGGCGTTATGGTCTCCAGCTGACACATGCTGTATACACGAAACGGCTAAAGGTGTGATTATATACTATAGCCAGGGATTTAGAGCATAATTTGTGCCAGTGGCAAAAAAAAATTGAAACACCTTACTTGAAAACTGTAGTAGTAATGACCCGATTACAACGGGTTCGTGGCTTAGGCCCACAGTGGTCGACAGACATGTGGCTGACGCCCCCGATTGTAATAAATGTAGTATATTTTTTTAGTGCTATTTTCACTAAGTATCGTAAACGACAAAAGTCTTCCTTTACCAAATTATCATACGTACAAAGAAGATCATACGTACCATGCATACTTGACGCAGTTATTAAAAGGGAAAATTTTTAATGGAAAACGGGAAAATAAAAGGTTTAAAAAAACTTTTAGTTTCCCGTGTTTAAGTTAGTAGTCACTTATTTGCTAATAATGTAGCTTTCTATGGGTAAAACCCCATTTTGAGTTTACTCATTAAAACAAATATACAAAAATAAGAACAATCAAAACTTTTCTATTTAAATAATTACCTATTAGTTTTCATTTCGAAAAACGTTGGTAAATTTCGTTAGTAATTAATAAATTACCATGTGAAATCTTATCTTCCATCTTTAATCAACACGTCTACTAACTGGGCCGTAAGAACACTACAAGGAAGAATGAAAATATGATTGCCAAGTTCACTGAACAATACGAAAAAAAATTGCATGGTCATGTTTTACAACAAATCCTTTTGTTTTGTGGAAATTCGACCAGAAAGTAACATTTTATTATTTATTAACTAAATAGAGATGAGTTTGATTGTTCATTTTATTAAAGGTAATAGATGTGTTCTATAATATACATATATTCGTTTTTAAAGTTGATTATTTTGAAATGTTACTAATTTTTTAAAGAAAACTACACATTTCAAATGTTGTCTTTTTACTTTTGAGACTGATTGTCATAGTTAGGTAAAATAATTCTCTTGATATAGAACAATACAGGTGAACAAAACTGTGATAAAATTACTATTTTTTTACAAATTTGTATTTGACATAAATAAATAATGAAAAATAACTAAGACTTTTATTTTTTTTAAAGACACTTTCAAAGTAAAGCATATCTACTTTATAAGTATCATTACGATATAATATATTGCATAAATCTACTATAGTTAGGTATATAGTTAATAGTTATGTATAACATTTTTATGCCTGCCAGTACACTTGAATAAAAGTTGCTTTGATTTAAATTAAATTGACCGTGGGCTTCGACCACAGGTGCGTCGACCACTGTGGGCCTAAGCCACGAACCCATTACAACGTGTAAGCTGGTACCACGTGTCTACAGCTGCTCATCTGTATCTTCTGAACGAATGGGCCTACGACTTTGTTTACTCGTAATATGTCAAAATTTAGAGCCAAATTTGTGCCATCGGCACTAAAATTTTCAAGTCTATGGCTATTAAGGTTTTGGAGCTACAAGCTCAAATAAACGTGTAAGCTGGAGACACATGTCCCCAGCTAGCACATGCTGTACAGCTCAAACGGGTAAGGCTAGACTACTGTTTAATATCTTAAAATGTTGGGTAGAATTTGTGCCATCGCCACCAAAATTTTCAAAACAATGGGCCTCATAGTTTTTGCGTAATAAGCAAAAACATTTCTTCCCGCCTAAATATTTAAATATTTCGTTAAAAACGTTACTGTACGCGGCGTTGCCGTCCCGTTCGCTGTAACTGCAATCTGTTTTGAACCTTGTTTCTATAGCGTTTGAACTTACTTTTTGCTTTCACGTTAAGGATATGTTGAAGAAGTTACAAAGAAACAGTAAATGTATAGACTAGGAGAAGGTGTTGTGTAGTTTGACAACCATATAATGCCAATATTTAAAAGATATGTTGGTAGGTATTTTTTCTCTCAGAATGTTGACGTAATTACTAGATCTTTATTACATCCTCTTTGTTTGACCAAGATATTGCATTCTAATCTAATCCTACACTACATCTATCAGTGATAACTAGTTACGAATATACTGTAATTATAAAATTTAATATGAAAAAAAGAAAATTGGAAAAAAGATAATTGTTCGTAATTCTGTTATGGAAAACCAACTAAAATTAAGTCATATATAAAAGTTCTTAGTTTGTTTGCAAAAGTCCAAATTGGTATAGCTAGTTCTAGTACGGAACCCTAAAATTGTTATTTAGCTACTAAAATATGTAGTTATTTACACTTATAGGTATCTATAAACTAATATTTAACATTTTGTTTGTTAACATTAACGAAATACACTACGACCTTCCCTACCTACATTTAAAAACAGACTGCAAAAACATCGCGCTCTATCAAATAATACAAACAGCAAGCTAGTGAGATAGGTACATACCGGCTATACATACGAGTAGTTACGCATGCATGTAGGCGCTGACTAGCTACAAACGTGGACTTCCGCGTAATATATCCTTATTCAATACGTCGGATTTTCAAAACTCAGAATATCTAAATAGTTTCATTTCAGAACGAAAACTGAAAAACCCCTATGGCAACGTTGGGAAGATAGTTTTCGAAACCGGTAACGTTTTAAAACGACCACTCGTCAATAGTAACGGCTTCAATAACTTTGAAATCCGGAAAGCATTCATAGTATAAAATATTTGTCAGATTATATTTAAACCTTCATGCTCCTAGCCTATGTCTCAACGGCGTTTATTTTGTATGAAAGCGATAATAGGTTCCAAGCCTATAGAAATAAGGTTCAAGACAGATTGTAGCTACAGTCATCGGAACGGCAACGCCGCGTACAGTAACGTTTTCAACGAAATATTTAAATATTTAGACGGGAAGAAATGTTTTTGCTTATTACGCAAAAACTATGAGCCCATTGTTTTGAAAATTTTGGTGCCGATGGCACAAATTCTACCCAACATTTTAAGCTATTAAACAGTAGTCTAGCCTTTCCCGTTTGAGCTGTACAGCATGTGCTAGCTGGGGACATGTGTCTCCAGCTTACACGTTTATTTGAGCTTGTAGCGCCAAAACCTTAATAGCCACAGACTTGAAAATTTTAGTGCCGATGGCACAAATTTGGCTCTAAATTTTGACATATTAAACAAAGTCGTAGGCCCATTCGTTCAGAAGATACAGATGAGCAGCTGTAGACACGTGGTCCCCAGCTTACACGTTGTAATCGGGTCATTACTGCTACAGTTTTCAAGTAAGTATGGTGTTTCAATTTTTTTGTGCCACTGGCACAAATTATGCTCTAAATCCCTGGCTATAGTATATAATCACACCTTTAGCCGTTTACTATATACAGCATGTGTCAGCTGGAGACCATAACGCCAGCTAACACACTTATAATCACGTGTAGCATCGAAGATTATTTGGCACCTAAATTTTGAGTTGGTATTCATAATTGCACTAAATCTGCTCTAAATATTGGCATATTCAGAATTAAGAAATTCCAATTGAGTAAGCTGGAGACATACACAATATAAACATTCCAGAAGAAAATATAGGTACCATATTATTATAGTATTCTTTGGTATGATTTTCCTGTCCTAGCATTAGAATTTAATAAAGATTTAGACGGTAATAAATCTAAGGCAAAGCCTGCTTGTAGGTAGCAGTATTAGAGAAATAATCAAGAATACCCGATGGGTCTGTACGAGGAATGTGAATGAAAGTGAATGAAAACTATAAGAATGTGAATATGAAGAATGAGAGGGAATAAACCATGAAAAGTCAGAGAAAGTTGTCACTGCCTGCATTTGGAAGCATAATATATATTTATGTCAAACTAGTTTCCCCCTCTGGTTTCGTCCACGTTGTGTTTGATTTTACCTTGCGTTCTCGGAAAGTCCTTAGCATATGTTGAGAAAAAAGTATCTTATAATCTCAGGGCCCGAACTCATCTCAAAGGCACGGCGCCGCACCGTAGATTTCCACGGCACGACGCCGATGTGTCCGAGCCCTAAGGATATATGCACCAAATATTTTCAAAATCCATTCCAACACACACTTTGCAACTTTAGCAATTTCACTACTCGTTTTAGCAGGATTAATAGTCTGCAGCATAGGAATTCTACGTCGACCAAAAACGAGTTTTGTCTCGAATTCGAAATAAATATAAATAAAAACTTATTTATAGCTATATAGCTGTACACAAACATTAATAATTGGAATATTAGTCTTCTTTGATGATAGTAAGTATTTATGTACGAAAGTTGAACTAAAATGTCTTTCCATCCCCATACGATGCTAAGAACGAAATGAAAAATTAGAGTAATACGTCATATGTTACGTTGGCTTAGCGGTTAGAGCATACCCCCGCTGTAGAGGTGGATAGCGCGGGTTCGAATCCCGCAAATGACTACAATTATTCCTCTCGTTGTAATTTTGCTTACTTATTGTGTTTCATGATGTAAATATAACAATTATATAATGTCGAATTGCAACAGTTTCAATATTAATAATGTATAACATATTAAAAGGTACTTACTTAATAGCTGGTACGCAATCCGACAGCAGAGTGCAAACGCCATTCGTGATATCATTGTTAGGCTTACAGGAATCACCAACTGAAATATAATGTTACAATATATTCATTATAACCTGCCGTTCCCAACAGAAGACCAGCGCTGGTTGATCGCAGCCATCATTATGCTGAGTTGGGGTCGGTTTGTGGCAAAAAAAAAACTATGATGTATGTATTGTACCTACATAAATAAGTTGAAATGATTTTTGTATTTTTTATTTTTTCTGTTATTTTTTGTCACAAATAAAGCTATTTATATAATCTCATTCGGTAATATTCTAATTATGAAATGAAATACAGACTTTTATTGGCATATTTTATGTATGTACATAATTCTTTAAGAAAATAAAAAAAATAAATTAAAGCATTATTCTCCTAACAAATGAAAGCTTTAAAACATTTTTTTAATTATTAATGTACAATGAGTCCCTACCAAGGAGGTTCAATTCAATTTAAGAACACATTATCTGTGGTGAGCGCGCTGCGCGCGCAACTCGCTGGTATTTATATTGCATTTTATTTAATGTAGCTACCTATAGCTATGGCATTAAATAAAATAGTATATGCAACTGCATTTAATTAGGTATTAAAACACTCGTGTAATCTTACAAAAAAAAACTACACTCATGTTTTAATACCCTCTATTATATGACAGTTGCATAAACTACTATTCTATGTCTGTTATATTTACAATACCGATGGGATGCTGGGCTAGATTGCTACCTGTGGTTGTCGTAAGAGGCGACTAAAAATGAAATACCGGAAGGTGGGCAGCAGCGTCTTCTGAGGAACTGATATCTTAAGGCCCGGTTTTAGTTAATTAGTAGGCAAATTTATCGTGCGAGAGTTGCGGGCTATTGGCACTACGCAGCACTGCGCTCTAGTCGCACAGCGCGAGTCAGGTCGCTCGCTCGAATTCCCCAGCCGCACGCTATTAGCGTCACAGTGTAACTAAACTTAAATAGTTGATCAACTTTAGGTATCTGCTACTAAATCCAGAACTGCATCTAAATAATTATTTTGTTCTTGTGATCATTTTTATTCGCTTATAGAATAAAATTATGCGTTTCACAATAAGTACCTATTTTTATTAGATTTTGTTCGGATACATTTTTTTAGGGTTCTCAACCCAAAACGCAAAAAGGAGTCGTATTTATGAGTGCCCGATGTCTGTCTGTATGTCCGTCCGTAAGTCATTGGTCTTTAGCTCGTAAACGAAATAAGTAACAAACCTGAAATTTGGATATATTGTGTAGAACGTTTACCGAAACAAAAGACGAATAATGGGCTACACTTTATTCATTTTTTTATTTTTACTACCAGTACCAATACGTAGTAAGGTAGCTGAAAAATTGCATACTGGCATGTAGAGTAAATTAGTATTAGTTAGTATGAAAGAACTTGCGGAAGTTGAAAATAGAATATTTTAGATGATCATGGTACCGACTTTAACAAGTTATAGCTTACTTTTCAATTATTTGTAACTTTAGTTCGGTATAGGTATTATGAAATAAAACAAACTAACTAATTTTATAAAAAATAATTATTTTATTTTGTTATTGTATGTAACTGATAAATGGGGGATAAGCGTGGAGGCGTGCTCGTCGCATCCCCTGCCAGCCCAGAGGGCTGCAACTCCACTCGAAGAACCACCGTGGTGGTAGGGCCTTAGGGTCCGTCTGGATAACTACCACCCTCCCGTTAAAGTGTAACGCCAAATGTCCATGCCCCAGCTTGGACGTGTTCCGGTACTATTGCGGGAGTACCAGTCCTGTGTGACCTGTACTTGTCCTAACTTTTAGGGCCGTACTGTGAGTGAAGCAACAGTTAACTACTGGACAGTCGTGAAGGGTTGGCGCGGGGTCCAGGGAGACCCGGTGAAACGGCTGACCGCTGGCCGCCCGCGGGTTAGTAGGGGACCCGAACCCCGGGATTGCATTTAATCTCCGCCCGGGGAGGCTGTCCCGCCAACCGGCGCATAATCCTGAGAATCAACTGACGTGCCGGAGTAGGAGACCGGAGTGGATCCCGTCAGTTGGTTCCAGGGGGGACCAGGGGCCCTTCCGTCCCCCGCGCCAGCCACTCACGTCACTGTTTGTTGTTGCTGTTGCAGCTTCAAGTCTGTTATTTTGCCCTATCTTTGGGATTGGTACAGGACACACCACCGAACTCTTATTTTTCACCCAATGCCGAATATAAATAAAAAGAGATGTTCTACAGCGGCTTTAAATTCCACTTTATCTGTGGACTTCTGCAACATTCGGGGCCTCCACTCCAACCTAGATGCCGTCCATCACCACCTTGAAACGGTTAAGCCGGCCCTTCTCTTTTTAACGGAGACGCAAATAGTAGCCGTGGATACTCCGTACCTGTTATATCCAGGTTACACGCTCGAGCACACGTTCATTCGTCGTGCTGGGGTCTGTCTTTTCATCCGGGAAGATGTTTGCTGTCGGCGTCTTAATGGTTTCGACGACAAAGACCTATCATATTGTGGGTTCACGTGGATTTCTGTGGCAAAACTTTGGTTTACGCTTGCCTCTATAGGTCACATAGCGGTGATATGGAGACCACCTATCTTTTCGAGCACCTTGCTAGAGGAGCTGATAAGGTCGGTGAGCAGTACCCTTCGGCGGAACTAGTGGTACTTGGAGATTTCAACGCTCACCATATCGAGTGGTTGGGTTCCAAAGCTACGGATCACGCCGGCCGTACTGCTTTCGATTTTGCTTTGGCGTATGGTCTCTCGCAGTTGGTTAACACACCAACCAGAATACCAGATGTCGAGAACCATACACCTTCTTTATTGGATCTGATGCTGACTTCTCACCCAGATCACTACCAGGTATCAGTAGAAGCTCCTCTAGGTTCTTCTGATCACTGCCTGGTACGATCTAAGGTAGCGATCGTACGCAACCACCGTAATATTCCTCTCGGGAGTCGTACGGTGTGGCACTACCAGTCAGCGGATTGGGATGGATTGAGAGAATTTTTCTCGTCCTACCCTTGGAGGCAGGTTTGCTTCTCCTCGGAAGATCCAAACGTGTGTGCAGACTCCATCACTGATGTCGTGCTTCAGGGTATGGAATGCTACATTCCTAAATCTGTTGTGCGCGTTGGTGGTCGGAGCCGTCCATGGTTTAATAAGTCTTGCGCTGACTCATCTGGTCAGAAAAACGCTGCTTATAAAACCTGGACCGAAGCACTTACGCGTAAAGATCCGAATACCGCCGTGTTGAAGAAGAAACTAAATGCTGCCTCCAGATCTAATAAGAGGACAATTGCTACGGCAAGGTCTGAGCACATCAGCAGAATTGGCGACCAGCTAGCAACATTTCCCTCAGGAAGTCGTGCTTTCTGGTCGCTTGCTAAAGCTGCTGAAGGTAATTTCTGCCAGACCTCCTTACCAGCGTTACGTAAGTCGGATGACTCTCTGGCCCACAGTGCCAAAGAGAAAGCCGAACTTTTAGGTACTCTCTTTGCCTCTAACTCGACTCTCGACGATAGGGACGCGACACCTCCGATAATTCACGGATGTGAGAGTTCCATGCCAAATGTACGTTTCTCGCAGAGAGCGGTACGGAAAGAACTCTCCTCCCTTGATGTGCGAAAGTCGAGTGGGCCAGATTGCATCCCGGCTATTGTCCTCAAGTCATGTGCTCCTGAGCTGACTCCGGTGTTAACGCGCCTTTTCCGGCTCTCCTACTCCAAAGGATGCGTGCCGTCTTCGTGGAAGGTTGCTCTCGTACACCCTATTGCCAAAAAGGGTGACCGTACAGACCCATCCAACTATAGGCCTATAGCAATCACTTCTCTACTCTGCAAGGTGATGGAGCGAATAGTCAACGACCAGCTCCTAGGTTACTTAGAGGATCACCAACTGATCAGTGACCGCCAATACGGTTTCCGTCGTGGCAGATCGGCTGGTGATCTTCTGGTTTACCTCACTCATCGTTGGGCTGACGCAGTCGAGAGTAGAGGGGAAGCTTTAGCTGTCAGCTTAGATATTGCTAAGGCTTTCGATCGGGTCTGGCACAGGGCACTTCTTTCGAAGTTACCATCCTACGGTCTTTCCGAGGGGTTCTGCACCTGGGTCGCCAGTTTTTTATCTGGACGGAGCATTCGTGTCGTTGTCGACGGAGCTTGCTCCGATCCCATGCCGATTAATGCTGGCGTCCCTCAGGGATCAGTGTTATCGCCTACGCTATTTATTCTGCATATCAATGATATGTTACAAGTTTGTAACATGCATTGCTATGCGGACGATAGCACGGGCGATGCGCAATATTCTGGCCGTGTTAGTGCCCCTCGCGACGAAGTAGAAAGAAGCAGAACTGGTATTGTGTCTGAAGTCGAGGGTGCATTGGAACTTTTCTCACATTGGGGACAGCAGAACCTTGTCCAATTCAACCACAAAAAAACTCAGACATGCGTTTTCACCGCGAAAAAGACCCCCTTCATCATCACTCCGCAATTTCAGGGTGTTCCCCTAGAAATCGCAGAGAGTATTGGAGTTCTTGGCGTCGACATTTCCAAAGATGTCCAGTTCCGCTATCACATCGCGAGTAAGGCTGGGTTGGCATCCAGGAAACTTGGTGTGCTTAACAAGGCAAAGCGGTACTTTACGTCGAGCCAGCGACTTTTGCTTTATAAAGCACAAGTTCGCCCTCACATGGAGTACTGCTCTCACCTCTGGAATGGCGCACCAAAGTACCAACTCCAGTCTCTCGATGCTATTCAGCGTCGAGCGGTCCGAATTGTCGACGACCCCGAGCTCTCTGACCACCTTGAGCCACTGAGCCTCCGTAGAGACATCGGTGCGCTCTGTGTATTCTACAGGCTCTATAACGGAGAATGCTCTCAGGAGCTGTTTGATCTTATACCGGCTTCGCGATTCTATCATCGTACCTCGCGTCACCGGTTGAAAGCTCATCCACACATAATCGAGTCCTGGAAGTCTCACACAGCTCGATTTATGCGTTCCTTCTTACCGCATACTTGCACAATGTGGAATGATCTTCCAGCTAGCGTTTTCCCGCGGAGCTACAATATGGATTCCTTCAAAAAGGGTGTTAAAAGAGTCTTACAGGGTCGGCAACGCATTGGTAACGCCCCTGGTGTTGCAAATGTCCATAGGCGACGGTAACCGCTTACCATCAGGTGGGCCGTCTGCTTGTTTGCCACTCCATCACATAAAAGAAAAAAAAAAAAAAAAAAAAAATGGGATAAAAAACATGTAGACCACTCGGCGCTGTCAAAGTCAAAGTTTCATAAAGGATTTCGAATTTCCATCTCGTACTTAGCTTATGTCAAAGAAAATCAATGACACGTGGGCCCCAGCGAAGGCTAGTTGTATCAGAAATATGTAGGTAAGTAGTAAATATACAATAATTTTACATACTTGCTAATGTATTTATCTCGAATTAATATACTGGCTACAAAAACATGGAAGGTAAATAATTGATTATACGAGAGAGAAAGCCTATCACTTTTAGGCTGTCGTGCGTATCAGGACATTGCCATTAAATTAAGGCGTAGTGAGTCGCCAATGGCCTTCAGCATCTGGGCCTAATCGAGCTTACTTTACCAGCGCATCGCCGCCAGAAATCAACAAACGTTAAGCGCTCGCTGAACAAATATAACGGTCAAAGAATATGCAGATGCGCGATACGCTCCGGTAACATGTCACTTTATATGCCTACCGTACGATTCTAGTGAGTATCCGCAGTTGCAACTGCGACTGATATCAGGACGAAAATTCAAACCTACCTAAGTTTTTCTGGACGTCTTTATGGAATTAAATTTTCGACGACGTCATCCAAGTGAATAAAGTTACTCCGATTTGACTGAAATTCTAAATCTAGGTTGTTTTTGACGTCTATATTCCGAATTTAGAATTTATTTTGCGATGACGTCTGCCAAGTGTTAATGTTACTCCGATTTGGCTGAAAATCGACAGCTAGGTTTTTCTGGACGTCTGTATTACAAATTTGTTTTTTGGATTTTATTTGTAGTAATTAACATAGTAATTCGCGTATATTTTTCATTATTTTATGGATATAATTTTTCGACAACATCTGCCAGGTGAAGAATGTTACTTCGATTTGCCTGAAAATCGATATCTAGGTTTTTCTGGACGTCTTTCTTCCGAATTTGGAATTTATTTTACGATGTCGTCTGCCAAGTGAAGAAAAGTGAGAGAAGAATATACGTTCATTTTGGGAATAATGACGCCCAGTACAACCTTGATATCAAGTTTCAGCTGAATCGGAGTAACATTCTTCACTTGGCAGGCGTCATCGAAATATTAATTTCAAATTTAGAATACAGACGTCCAGAAAAACCTATATATAACTTTATTCACTTGGCAGACGTCATCGAAAAATGAATTCCAAATTTGGCATAAAGAATTCCAGAAAAAGCTAAGTATCAATTTTCAGCCAAATCAGAGTAACTTTATTCACTTGGCAGACGTCATCGAAAAATGAATTCCAAATTCGGAATAAAGACGTCAAGAACAACCTAGATTATGAATTTCAGCCAAATCGGAGTAACTTTCTTCACTTGGCAGGCGTCATCGAAAAAATTATTCCAAATTTGGAATAAAGTCGCCCAGAAAAATCTAGACATCGATTTTCAGCCAAATCAGAGTAACTTTCGTAACAAAACTTCTGGTTCTCAAGGACACATAGCGGTACACACTGTTAAGTGCTTGGCGACAGAGTTTCAACTTGAGCGTGGTAGATAGCCAGGCGCTCATTCGCAAGATGCCCTGCCACAATGCAAAATTACTGGTTCTTAAAGACACATAGCGGTACACACTGAAAAGTGCTTGGCGACAGATTTTCTTCTCGAGGGTGGTAGCTAGCCAGGCGCGCATTCGCAAAATGCCCTACCACCATGCAAAATTAATGGTTATCAAGGACACATAGCGGTAAACACCGATAAGTACTACCGATATATTATAAACTTTAGTTTATAAAGTTTAGTTTATAATATATATTATAATAGCATATTTTGATTGAAATAATATTTCAAATTACAAAAATACCCAAACTTATCGGTAGTTGCATCGGTTAATTTTATTATATGGGTAACCAAGCGGTAACCTTTATAGCGGAGCTTGAATCGTTAGATTTGTAGTTTTTTTTTTCTTGTTAAAAAACTATAGCTGAATTAGAAAATGTGGCTTCATACGTTCCTAATAAATAACAAGCTCTATCTTTTGGTATAACTTCCACATGGTTTGATGATAGCATCTTTTAGTTCTAGTCATTTTAAAACCGAAATGGTGTCATGTTTGATAAATTTTTTAATCGGAGAAATTATTCAAAATCACGTTTTCGGCTTCATTCATACGTTCCTGGAGAGTGTGTTCAACTTTATGTAAATTATTTTATTTATTCTAAATGTTCAGTGTTATTTGAGTTACAGATTTTAAAAAATATTTAAAATAACTACAATAGGGCCTTAAACTGCGTTTCCCAAGACGCCTGCCAAGCGTAGGGACTACGGCTAACTAGCCCTTGATGGGTAAGTAACTGTGTTTAGCAGTGGACAATTCGGCTGATACAGGTGATTATAATATGTAGATGTAGAGCTGCATTATGACCTTATTACTTATCGAACCACATAATCTTATCATACTTGCATATCAACACTCTTAATAATATTATTTAAATAAAACTAACCAAGCGGTGGACCTAATTGGTCTTACACACCGAGGGTTTCGTAGCATAATGAACCATATTTCGTTATTTTTTAAATACAGTACGAGGTCCTTAGTGGGAGTTCGAATCATGCTAAGTCGATTTTAATTATTTGTTGTTGTTCTTTTAGATATTAAACTACAATCACATTAAAAATTACCGTTTTACGATGGAGCAAATATAAGATATGGGCTACCGATTGTCTGTCTATCTGTACGTCAGAATGTCTCAGGTCTCTAACTCATAACAGTAATAAGTTACATAAAATAAGCCTATTTTGTGTTAAAATATAGACCCAAAGTAATACTCGTACATTGATTTATGAATTCAATAAATTTTGTCATTGGAAAACAATTCGTATTTACTCCGTATATTTAAAAAAGCTTAACGAAAGCAAAAAAAAATTTAAACAAAAAAACAAGTTTGCCTTTCCCAGGTTTTTCAGGTTTAATTACCCTAATAGAGCGGGGGGCTACTCACTCTCGACTAGTTTTTTGTTTTCTATGGTAACTTTACCTAGATTATCCTTAGTTAAATTTATAAACAGGCCATTGTAATCCCGAAAGTGTGAATGTGAATACTTCCACAGTATTATGTCTTATGGTATATTGCTGTGGGGAGCTGCTGCTGAGATAGAGACAATCTTTATCTTACAAAAGCGTGCAATTCGAGCCATATATGAAATGGATCCTAGGGAATCCCTGAGAGATATTTTTAAAGAAATTGATATTTTAACATTACCAAGTCTGTATATATTTGAAAATATTATGTATGTTCGTAAAAATTTGAGCAAATTTAAATCAAACAGTGACACTCACGATTATAACACTAGGAATAAAGATAAAATAGCGGTGCCAGGTTTTAGATTAGCAAAGACAAATAAAAGGTCCTTCTTAGGCGGTTTTATAAAAAATTGCCCAAACATATTACAACGCTCACAGAAAGAAAATTCAAGTTGCATGTGAAGAATATTTTGATAAAGAAATCTTACTACACAGTTTGTGATTACTTAAACGACAAAAATGCTTGGACTGGTTCGCCTCTGCCAAGCTAGCGCCTAACACCTACGTAATGTAAATTAAGTATTGTAATAATTTTACTATATAGTATGTACTTAATACATTTTTAAACAACGTTTAAAAGAATGGCCCCGAGTTTTTTGCCCGTTCTTCTCGCAGTGGCTCTATAATTTTTGTTTGCTAAACGTGGCAGTACAATGTAGTATATTTCAATATTAAAATTTGTAATTGACCTTCATAAGAGCGTCGTAGACGCCTAAATTGAATAAATGATTTTGACTTTGACTTTGAATGACTATGCTACTTTAGGACAGAGGTACATGAATGTACTGTGGAAAAATACAATAAGAAACAATATTGAAGCATTGAGCAATCATGAAAGTGCGAATGACTATCTATGCTATTTAAGGACATAGATTCATGAATATGCAGTAAGATTTTTTTTGACTTTTAATAATTATGATCTTTATATTGTCAACAGTAAATAGTGAAGCATTTACGTTTTAGTAATATTATTTATTGACGGCCTGCATGTTTTTCCTTCCAATAAATCAAACTTTTTCCCCTCAGTTTCAATCATAACACAAACTCATAACATGCATATTACAAATAAGGAAACTGTGATATAAATAACCAACATACGAGAATTGTTTACTTAGTATATCAGCATACGTAGGTACTTATGCTCAATTTGATTATTCTATTAATTCCAAAAAGGCGAATACTAAATAGCCTGTCATTATAGTGTCTTATCGCAAGTGCAAAGAAATATCGAGTTTTTATTTATTTATTCATTTATAGCAGATACCTTTCACCACTATCTTACCTAATAGTAAGGGAGTATGTGGTCGAAGATATTGTTCAGGCTCACCTAGAAATGCTGTTTTTTTTAATGTTATTGTGACGGAACAAGCTCGAGGCCCACCTGATGTTAAGTGAACTAACCTCTGCCTATAACAGATGCATTTCGTCACAAGACACGAATTGCACTGCGCCCGTCACCTCGTCCCGTCCACATCCTCTCCTCTGGGGACATATGTCTCCGGTCTGTGCTAGCCCCACTAATCCATATTTTGGCCTTAGCGAAAACGACAAATTGTGGAGGTGACAGTTTTAATTGCATTATAGAATTTTAAAAAACAGGGACTTTTCAAGTGGACTGACCACATCATGAAAGTTGTTTTTTTTTTTAATTTATTTTTGATGCCTGGTTGGTTAGCCTTAAACCACTATCTCACCTGATGGTAAGTGATAATGTGGTCGAAGGTAAAGTTCAGGCTAATCTAGAATGTAGTCATGGGGTAGGCAATTGTTTTCAGCTGCTAATAGCCGTTCTTTGTGGCAATCAATGGGGAGGCTCTGTGCAGCAGTGGACGTCTTTGGGCAGATGATGATAATTATAGAATAGAATATTTTTTTATTGCCTTAAGTAGGTAATTATTTTAAACATTTAATACTCGACAATTTTAAAATTTAAATTATCCTGGTAATCATCACCACTCTATGTTTAGATCACAAGACTATCCTAAGGCAATAGGGGTTAACTCAGCTTTTGTTATGTTAATATCACAAGTGTAATGTTTACATAATGCTGTTTTTCAGTCAACCCGGGAGTTTGAGCTATGGTCTTAGCCGAGACGCCTACAAACGTTACAAAATGCATTGAATATAACTAATGTACATACTATTGATATTACTATTATTGACGTACAATTAAAACAGTATCCGCTTGGACTATATTTTAGTTTATAAAATATTTAGTGTTATGTATTGATTCAAAATATCCATGTAGGTAGATAAATAAGTGTAGAGTTAGGATGATTGCTCTACCCTCTAAGGCCAGTTGATTTTGTGGGCTCTGCATAAAGGTCATGTTCTGGACGCTATGTTGTTTTAAATCAAGTATCCTGTAGGAACACAATATTTAGCATAAATAAACAAGATATGGGTGGTGTTAAGTGACTGTGATTTAGTGTGTGCAGGTGGGTGTGTTGTGTGTGTGTGTGTATGGAATTGCATACCTATATTATTATTTATTTGTATGGTAATTGCCAGATCCCTTAATTTTAAAGGTTGCTTCAAAGTTAAGTTTCTGACGATGCAATAAGTTCAGTTTGAAACGAATTTTAAATGTTTGGTTGCTGAGCTTATTTCTTAAGGGCAGTGGGAGATTGTTCCAGATTTTGGACACTCTGTACTTGAAGCAGCCCTTAAAACCTTTTGTGCTATGTTTAGGTGTATAGTAATTTTTTTTCCCCTCCCCACCCATGTATTTCTGCAACTGGATTGTAATGCAACCCCATTCATTACAACTCAGTTCATCAGTCCACAAGCATTATCCACTTCATGTTCCTGAAATTGTAACAGGTTATGTCTCAGTATTGCTAGGCCATGAGCAAAAGCTAAAAAAATATAAACTCCATATATTTGATGTCGATCATAAACCAATCTGACTGCAGCGCCGGTGCCGTCACAGTGCCGGTGAGTGGAAAATCACACATTAGCTAAATATAGACAAACATTGAATATATAAAATATGTATATTTAATGTTTGTATGGGTTTCTTTATCCAGTTAAGCAATTTCTTCAATTTGTACTGTACATTTTATTAAGGTATGGGGTGATTAGAAGTTATACCAATAGGTACCAATATCTATCATTTGAAGAATATGAATCAATAACTGTAGTCAGTAGGCTTATCAGGTATGCTTTTCAACTTTTTTTAATAGTCACCAAATTTTAAGTTTCACTTGTAAGCATGTGCTTTTTCAATAAAAATTTGTAAAAAGGGATGTAAATAGCTAAGAAGAAATTGCTGATTATAATATATGTACATATATTTACAAAAAAATCTAAAATGACAAAAACATAAATGTCTTACCTATATATCAATAAAATTATAACAAAAATAAATCTGACCAAACAGAAAATATTCTAAAACAAAAATGCACTAAGAATTAAATAAATCGGAAGGAGTTTAGAATCAGTATACATACATATCTACTATAGGAAGGGTTGGAGAGGGGAGAGAGGGGTTGTAGCATCCCCCCGGAGGGATGGAGGTTAACGGTTTTCTTTTTAAATAATAATTATTAAAAAAAATTATACCTACATACACTGAAAGTTAGATACCTATGGTATATGTTAGTACATATTACGTATTGTGGTTAGGGAGAGAGAGGGCGGAATATTCCCCACTGAAGGGAGGGAGATTACAGAAACCAATACTTTTAATACTAATGAAATATCTCAAAATTAGCTTCTTCTTCATGAAAATAATTAGTCACAAATCACAAGCACGAAAACAAAAAAAGGTTAGGCACAAGACACAAATGTCTTATTAGAAGTGAAGTAATTCTATGACAGCTCCGGCGCTGTGGGTATGCAGCGCTGTAGTCTTCTTAAACTAGCGCAGCTCCCCCCTCCACGCCTCCAGCTTTTAAAAAACACTAGGGGTGGGGCAGACAAGACTGCTTGGAAGGTGGGTGTTCCGATTCGGTTCTGTCACACCATACAACCTATTCTAAGCCACCTGAATAATTCGCAGTATTTTGAATCCATTAGGCTATACCACGCACCTAGTAGAAGTGCAAAATACACAAATAATCAAGGTTAAAATTAAAACTTCAATAATTTATGTCTCAAAAACTATTGATTTCCAGGAGATAAAATTTTGTGTGATTATTTAAAATAACTATATCTATCTGTAAAAAAAGAATTAAGGTACATTGTGGTGTATATTGTACACAGCTTTTCTTGTTCATTTTACATTGACAAGTGAAAATGAGAACATCATCAATGTAGTTGATGCCAATTAATTAGGGATAGTGGTCAGATGTCACTGATATTTAAATGAAAAACATGAAGGATCTGAAGATGTCTAGAAAAGCCTTTTAAGCAGCTTATCTTTCATATATAAAAAAAATCATCAAAATTAGTACAACCTGTAAAAAGCTGTGGGGTAAGACATAAAAGTATACAGTTGAATTATTGAGAACCTCTTCTTTATTTTCATGTGGTTAAAAAAATAACTGGAAAACATGTAATACATAAATAACTTTAATACGAACAAAATGCTGACTGTTATCATCTTGATTACAAAGGCAATAGTATTATGTTATTTAAAAATCACGTTAATCCACGCCTAGTAGTCACTAGTCAGGCCAGGGTAGCAGTGAGAGGATCGGAGATGGTATTGAAAAAAAAAACTATTCACAAGATATAATAATTTATACCACACATTTATTATTGCAATGAATAGAATTTATGTTATTTCTATTAAATTAAAACTTACCTTCATCTGCAATGATAGCATTTGATAATAATATATTTACAACCACAACGGTTTGAAGCCACATATTTGACTGAAAGTAAAGAAACCATTAACCGAAATAATTATTATAGTCGTAATGCGCTGATACGTGTGTAGATTCTGCACTTTATAAAAACATAAGTGTACGAATTGTATGTTATCCTCAAGTTGACAGTTGTATGTTACAATTGGTGCGTTCGTTTTGGCTTGATTGCATTTGTAGCAGTTTCAAAAGTGGCATTTGTATCTTAGCGTTCGGAAAGAAGCTTTTGCTATTTTTGACCACCAATGACTATAAGCTATCCGAACGACTTATACATATTTTGACAAGCACTGACAACCAAAATAACGTTTTCTAGGGGTGCGTTCTTATTTGTCGTCCGACGACGTCCGACGACGCCCCGAGCGTTTTTATATGCCCGGGGCGATCGTCCGATGATCATCCGGAGCGTTCTTATATATCGCTCGACGACGCACCGGTCGCCCCACGAAATCGGTGGATAAATATCGCCCTGACGTTTCATTTGACAGTTGGGACTTGATTTTTCTTTGTTTTAAGTTACTTTTTGTTTACGTAGACTTCTGTTTACAAAATTTTATTATTATTATTGTTATATTATGTATGTTTGTTTTAGTTGTATGTCGTGGAAAAGTACATAATTGTAAATACATTTCTTCTGAGTCAGTGAAACATTTTAAGTAGTGTTCTTGATACAGATATGATACAGAGCCGTTCTTAAAAGGCGGACGAAGAGCGTCGCTCTGCTTGGAGCGATCATCCGTCGTCGGACGACATATAAGAACGCAACCTAGAACTGCAGCTAGAGATATAGGTGCAATAACTGAAGCCAAAGTTATACGTCTGTAATTGAATCTGTCGTAGGCATCGTTCTATTCTTTATGATAGGAACCACAATATTTCTCATAAATGTTTAAGTAGATATGAATGTCCACCACAAAGGCTAAACAATATTCCTTGTTTCGTCCTGAACCAAGGAATCCATCTCCAAAACTCACATAAGCAATTGTATTGAATCTTCTATCGCGCCAAATACAACTGTCAAACAGCAGTTGTCAAAAAACGAACACAACGATCCCACGGTAAGACGTGGGTCAAAAATAACACTTTTCTCTGTCATTTGTAGCGTTTTCAAAGCTATCCGAACGGTGAGCGAAAACGATACAAATGCTCACGAAGTCCCATATCAAACGCCCTGTGTGATCATTTTTAGCGTTGGTGAGTTTTATTTTTGGAACTGATAGGCTATCCGAACGCCCTATATGTTATCCTCTCTCTTCGTAACGGCCACAGGTCGAACCAAAGATCACAGTCTCCAGGGGTGCGTTCTTATTTGTCGTCCGACGACGTCCGACGACGCCCCGAGCGTTTTTATATGCCCGGAGCGATCGTCCGATGATCTTCCGGAGCGTTCTTATATATCGCTCGACGACGCACCGGTCGCCCCACGAAATCGGTGGATAAATATCGCCCTGACGTTTCATTTGACAGTTGGGACTTGATTTTTCTTTGTTTTAGTTACTTTTTGTTTACGTAGACTTCTGTTTACAAAATTGTATTATTATTATTGTTCTATTTTGTATGTTTGTTTTAGTTGTGTGTCGTGGAAAAGTACATAATTGTAAATACATTTCTTCCGATCAGTGAAACATTTTAAGTAGTGTTCTTGATACAGATATGATACAGAGCCGTTCTTAAAAGGCGGACGACGAGCGTCGCTCTGCTTGGAGCGATCATCCGTCGTCGGATGACATATAAGAACGCACCCCAGGGACGAACCACAGATCCAGTCATCCAGACAGGCCAATGAGAACCATAGAACCTTCTACTATAGAGGCTCGTTTCGAACCTCTGTTAGAGCGGACTTGGAAGTTGGTGTACAACTTTTCACTCCAACGCAACGGTTGCGATCATGGACATCTATGTTGCGATCTAAACTGTCATGGCTTTGCATTTTGTTGATAGAATTTTGAATTTTGCAGTTAACGGTGGTATTATGCTTTACAAATACCATTAAACGTGTTTATTTTTGTTGCGATCTAAACTGTCACGACTGACATTTTGTTGATAGAATTCTGAATTTTGCAGTTAACGGTGGTATTATGCTTTACAAATACCATAAAACGTGTATATTTTTTGCTTATTCCCCTCCTAGAAAAAAACAACAAACAGAATACCCAAAAATAATCGTTTTCATAATAATGTCAATATTTGAGGTTATAAAACAACGGTGTCGTTCTGTACCTTCGTGTAGGTTGTTAAATCAACGAAACAACTACTCTGAGGCGAAATGTTCTAATAAGAAACACAGAATAAAACTAATCACCAAGTGCTTATTGCGCCAGCATTAATTCGAGAGTTAAAGTCGGGTTAAATAAGTTTTCGTATGACAATTTACACTTAATTCAAGTTTAATTCGCGTTTCCTCGTTGGCGCAAGTAGGCCTAGGAATGACAACTGGGGTACGTTCCAAGCCTCAGAGTGTAGTTGTTAGTTGTTTTTCTACCAACTCAAAGGGACACACGACACTTGTTTTTTTACCTCATATATAGATTTTTGGTGGAGAACTAACAAAATATAAGCACTTTTATGGTATTTGAAAAGCACTATACACCGTTACCTGCAAAATTTACATGTATGCTTATAATTCTATCATCAACAAATGTCAAGTTCATGTCAGTTAAGATTAACGACCGATTTTGATAGTCAAAAAGTTGAAACCTTCAAAGGTATGGAACGGTCGAGTTGTGACAACAGAACGCTCTGCTCAAAGTTGTAAACGATGTTGTGTTTTTCAAAACAAAATCAATAAAAAAAAAACAGTCGCAACCAGTGGTTTCAGCATCGAATTTTAAGGACTCAAGTACTTTATATCTATTATTCATGAGGATTCAATAATAATGCATGTCATTGATACTTAACCATTAATGAACTCTATTGGTTTGTAACTAATCTTTATCTCAAGAAATATAACATTTAATTGTTATCATTTAATGTAATATCAAACCAAAAATTATAAACTAGTCTATTATTCATTTTTGAACATTTGTTATATTATGACTTCAGTGGCACTTTTTTCAACACTGGATGTGAAATTTATTGTAAAATATGTTAAAAGACTTAATTATATCTCAGATTGAGTAAAAATTCATACGAAACAATTTTCTGAGGCATTTCTTATTAAAGTTGAAAACTTTGATCATGTCAAAGTATAATTTTGACATTATATTATTTATTTACTTATATTTATTCATTATTACTTATAACTGAAAAAAATACCGCATAAATAAAATAAATAAATAATTATAATTGCATAAGTTGATAAAAAATGCTATGTACTAATAGCTTTACCGCGGCAGTCTCCGAGTGCCACAACATGTCTTTTTTTGGTTCTGAATTTCGTATTTGAAACATTTGAATATTTTCAAGATGCGTCTTATAAGGTCTGCCATAACTACTAAGCCCGTAAGAAATCACGGAATCAGCTAGGTACAGCATTCTAAGGATCTCATAGGGTAGCTTATATTTCAGTGTTGATATTCTACTAAGTGTAGATAATATATATACTTATATTATTAAATGGATTTCGAATATTAAACACAATTGATCCTTGAGGATTTCTCAAATCTATGTTTTTTTTCTCAATGGTCACTAGTTTGTTTACCATAGTGCGCGCGGAACTAGTTGGCCGCGCCTCAGGCGGCGATAGGGGCGAGGGTGGGGGTGCCTACTGCTCGCAACGCTGGCTGAGTATATACACACACTGAAGTAATATACATACACTGAGAACACGCCCCCGCCTCTCCGTCCCACCGCTCACATACCTAAGGCGCGGCTAACTAGTTCCGCGCGCACTATAAAATAGGATACGGTTTGATTTATAGTTCGGATTATTTTCACGGAAAATTGTTTTATATTACACTATATTTCGGTTAAATTTAACTGGTCGTTCGTATTATATCATATAATAGCTGGTCCCTATTTAGGGACCAGCTATTATATGATATAGCGATGGGATGGATCGCATATATATCAACTCGGGTAAACCGAGTTCATATTTGGCATTATCCGGGTCGCAACTCGGGTTGACCCGAGTTGAGGAAGAATGGGAGGTGGGCCCGAAGTGCGGATGTAATTGAGAACTTGAGTAGAGTTGGCCCGTTATCTGCTTATTTCATATACAACAGACTAACTCGACTCGAGCGTTTTTGGCTGGGCTTGGTTGTCTTGTAGGAAGTTGGAAAATTTATCGAATAGATAGGTACTGAAGAACGCGACACTGTATCAGTTTTGCAATAATAAGCGCCACGTATTTTTGTCAAATCAACTTTATTATTCGTAACAATTACGTAGTATCACTTTTTTATAACAAATATGTATAATGTAATATGCCCATACAATAACTATTAAAAAAGTATCCTTTTCAAATTAAACAATAACTAGCGATTGAGTGTGAACATGAAATACGCCTTTTTCAATGCATAAGTTAAAAATATGACAAAATGGGAAACATATAATATGACTTACATGCTTGACTACCTTTGTAGCAATATCATCGTAACCAACACAATTTGCATTTTTTAATAAAAATATACAGTTTGCTATATTATAGTATGTAATTGGACTGAGAAATATTGATGAAAATTCAATTTACTGTAGTCAGAACTTGTATAATTAACTATATTTGATGTACTTTTAACGTGCTTTGCAAAGAAAACATTGAATGCGTTTGATATGTCACTAGGATAAGTGATTGTTTTGTTATTATGAATAATTGTAGATATATAATCTTTATTAACAACTTTGTCTTTATTAATGACTTGCCAGATTGCTTTCGATTTATTGGCAGTAATTTAATGTGATAAGTATTTTGAGACTTTTTAGTTAGTCTGATGATTTTTTTATACACTTGTGAATATTTCCTAAACGTTACTTTATTATGTGTAGTTGGTGCAAGACGGTACTGCCATAATAGTTGTCTTTTTCTTCTACTACATTTCCTAATACCCCTAGAAAGCCATTTTTTATTTTTATTTGTATTAACAATTATTTTTTTCCAGGGAAGCTAACTCTATCACTTCACCATGTCCAGCCCGAACATTGCTTATAATATTGTTGCTTATAAGTTTGGCTCTTGGGTCTGGTGGGCTTTTTTATTGAAAATTTCAAATTGAAGTTTAAGAGTGTATTTTCAAATCTTATTGTCCAATTATTTCTTACTAAGATATTAATATTAAAATCACCACAAAGTATGATTTATTTGTTTGAATTATTTGTAATTTTGCTAAGAATATGTTCTAGTACTTCAAAAAATATACTCATATAAATACATTTGGATTTGGACTTAGGTTTTCTATACATGGCAATAATTATAACATTGTGTTCTGTCAATTCGATCGCACAACACTCTATTACATTGAGAACCGATAGTTTATTAATATAAGATAGAGTTTTGTATTGATGATGACTCCTTATAATAATACATGATCCTCCTTTTCTTTGATTTCTAAAGTAACAAGATGCTAGTTTAAAATTTGGTATATTCAACATATTTTCATCCCCAGGTTTCATATTATGTTCGGATATGCAAATAACATCAATATATGTACCCAACTCATTAAGTTCCTCTAAATTAACAAATCTTCTAACTTATTGACCAATCCTGCTATATTCTGGTGCATCACATAAATGTTATTATAAACGAAAAAACTTTTCATCATGACTTTGTTGATGTAGTAGATTCTGGTGGCTATTAATTTTATTTCTGTCCTGACCTTTAGTATTAAAAACTAGCGGAAAGTAATCAGTAATAGTAACCTTCTTTTTAGGGCTAGTATGATGAACAGATTCATTTTTTTTGAAATAGTATGATAACGTTCCTACTCGATGTGAATTGTTTACTCTAGTTGTACTACCATTACTCAGGAAAGCATCGTTGACTGACTTAACATACTGTGGTAAGTACTTGCTGTTGTAATCGTATGTGTCTATCCAAAAGTTAATTCCTTTACACATTTCTTTCATTATATTAGAAGCATTTTTATCTATTTCTATAAAATTACACATTTTTAACTTATTTGATACAATCTTAAGGGATAAATTTAATTGAACTTCATTTCGATACTTATTTCTTAAGGCACTCAACAGGAATATGTTAGACACTTTAAGGGAATTTAAAGAGGAATATATTTCTAGAATCAATTTTATAGGATCAGTATCGTCTTCACCTAGGCATAAAATCAATTTATCCTCCACATTAAATTTAATGTTTTTACACAATTGTAATAAAGTTTCAGCCTTGGCACCAGGTTTCAACAAGGACAAAACGTCATATTTTTCATATAATGTATTAGTGCGGCTTAATGAAAGCCTCGATGCTAGGTCACGGCACTGACCACCACCTACTATAACTATTTTCTTGTTTTCTACTGGCACAGGTTTTGGTGTTTGATTCCCAATGTCTATGTAAAGCTCTTTAGGTTCAGGCGTGCCAGACACTTTTGGCTGAAGTTCACAATTTAAATTGCTAATGTTCTTGTTTTGTTCTATTTCAACTGGTTGCTGATTTATAATGCCATAATTTTCTTGGATTTTGTCGTCTGAGATGTTGGCGTGTGAGTATTGCTCACATCAATGTGAAATGCACGAAGAGGTCTTTTTGGTGTTGAATTTCTCGATGAAATATTGTGTGGGCTTAATATTTTTTTATAATATCAATAGGTTTTTGCTGTTCATATATTTTTTTCTTAAGAGTACTGTTTTCTAAGTTTAGTTTATCTATTTCTATGTTTGCACTCGACAAGTTAATGGTGAGCTCTTCAATTTCCAATCTTTGGTTTGTAATATGAGAATTTTCTAAAACAGACATATTTGGCAAGCTATGCACGCTATCATTTAAGAATGTACAATCCTCAACACTTTCATTATTAGTCAAATATATATTTTCCAAACAAATGTTGTGGGACTTTGCTTCTGGTTTTTGCCTTAATGTTATATTTTCAGTACTAGATGTGTTCGACGACGAGGATGTTAGTAACATATCCTTTACTACTTTGTCTTTTGATATGTTAACGTTATTAATCCTTTCGATGCAACTCATACAGTTCCATTTTTTTTTTATTATAGTTATTCTATAATAATTGTGCGTACTTATAGTTTCACCATCTTTTAGATTTAGGTTAGAAAATTGTTTAATTAAAAACAGAATTAACAACGTGAAAGAGTGTTTAATATCATAAACAAAGTCAGTTCCGTTTATTCTGCGAATCATTTTTGTTCGTTTATTATGCAAACAATGTTTGATAGAAACAATTCGTAATGTCACTTTACTGCGTGTTTTTCTAAAACTTATCTGAGATAAGACATTTACTTAACATACATACAAAAACGGAAAAGGTAGCATGGCAGAAGTTTAAAAAAAAATGCCAAAGCCTCATAGCAACAAAGCTCATAAACGCATGATAATAGGTAGGTAAGGTCCGACATGACAAAAAAAATTTAGGTATGTCAAATTCACGTGGGGCGCTCGTAAAATAATACCTACGTGCAAATGATGTTGTTTATTATAACTGATTACTAATATATTCATTATTAAACTCAATGGTCGGGCTGCCCCGGAACAATATGATAAACAAATGTTAAAACTTGGTAGCGATCAAATTAGTTTATATTAGGAGACAAAAACTTGATAAAATATGGATCCTAAATTAATGATTGAGCACGCGAGCCGCTATTGATGGCCTATTGAGAACAGGTTTGATTTTTATTAAGTCAACGTGTAAAATTATAGCTTGCACATATACCCAGATATTTATTCTCTTTCACTCTCAGGAAAATTCACAATTTTTTTTATCAACAATTATTACAAGATATACTGATATTCTTTAAATTAAGCTTACCATCAAAAGATTTAATTTTATAAATGCCAAATGATATACACCAACACTATCTACTTTAACTCTTCAAATAAAGAGCATTAATGATGTAGCGCTTCGTAAAAATACATTCAGGTAGGTTTTGACAAATGTATTATTTAATAATTTACGTAGTTCCGATCCCTATCCTGATACAAATTTTTAAGTGTTTCATCCATTCCATAAAACTATTACATTGCTTATTGTTAAAGTGAGATGCACTCCGTTCGTCCCTGTCCTTTTTGTCAGCCAGCACATATTCTTTTTCAGTTCAAATATAACACTAAATCCGATCCAATTAAAATAGAGTTGTTAGAGTTCGCGTTGAATAAGCTGAGTGCACATACCTGTATATTATTATGGAGGGTAGAGGTAAGGAGAATCATCTGTGTACAAGAAAATGTGTCCGTACAAATGCATTAAATTAAGTTAGCGTCATATTAAGGCGTATAGAGTCACCAATGACCTTGAGCATCTGGGCAATCGAGAAACTAACCTCAAGAGAAGCCATTCTAGTTGCTTTGTACGAAATAAATTCATTCAATTTTTCTCTTATCAAAACGCTTTCTTATTGGCTAAGCCACCACCACGTGGTTTATAGTGATGGGACGTGATTAATGTGTTAATTTAATCGATATCGATAAAACAATATTTTGATGAAATACAAAATAAGCGTCTCTATTCTATCTTGAGCGTTGAGTGTGAATACTATGTTATTATGTGCTTGGCTATAGGAAGAAGGTAGACAGTAGAAACTACTTTCTATGTGTAACATTATGTATTGTAAGAATTTACCAAATGCACATAGCTTTACTTATTGCCAGTTTATAACAACATCAACATTAGTTTTTTATCACAAGCTAGGGTAGGAATTATTTGCAAATTCTATCGATTCATTAATGAGTTCTTTCTGAATTTTGTGATTTGATTTTTTGAGACTTAAAGTAATTATTTACTTATACATTATTAAATTCAAAGAGCCATAAAGAAATAATGAAGATTAAAATTCCATAAAATAATATAAGTTTTGAAGCGCTCGTGGAGAAGTTAGCTTAGCTGTTCTTAACCGATCAGCAAAGTTAAGCAACGTCCGCCGCGGTCATGAGTTGGATAGGTGACTGCTAGTGACATTAATATTGAGCGCTTCCGTCACAGTAATATTATATTATCTCTACAGTATTTTAACTTCATAGAAACGGATGAAACGCGAGTTATACCTACGCGCCTCGACCTCGGCCTGCGCTCGGCACGCAGACCGTCTTGAGTGTCGCGACGTGACTGTGCCGCAGAGATGAACTAATGGTTTGTTGTTTTTTTAACAATAACCGCGCGATTTTTTCACTAAAAATAAGTTCAAGTACACGTTAAGTTATTACCTAATTGCAAATTATATGCGAGTAAACAGAGCATTTTCAATTTAACCGGTTAACACAGATTTGTAACAACTAAGAGGTTTATATGTAATCAACGACAATACATTGGCCGCGCGCCAAAAAAAAAACTTGAGCGCTATATTCCATAATTTTCGTATGTTGTTGGTATCACATTTGGGCAGTATATTTTTTTATGTATATTGTGTATAATGAGCAACTACGCTCACTTGTATCATAATAGACTATTATAGTGTTACCTCTCAGTTTCCAGGTAATCTAAAAATGTTATCTCTGCATGCGTTTTTGACGAATTCATGTGAATAAAAACAGCACAATATATCTTACTCGTCATATTTAATATGTAAATATGTACTTGAACTTATTTTTTGGGAAAAAATCGCGCGCTTATTGTTAAAAAATAACAAACCATTCGCTCGACACTGCGGCGTAATCGCGACACTTGACACACTCGCGTTTCGTCCGTTTCTATGAAGTTGTAATACTGTATATATATAACATTACCGTGTCTGGGCCTAATCAAGCTTACTTTATCCACGCACCGCCGCATAATATCAATATATATATGTTCGGCGCTCGCTGCAAAAATATAACGGTCAAAGAATATGCAGATGCGCGATGCGCTCCGGTAACATGACACTTTATACGCCTATCGTACGATTCTAGTGAGTATCCGCAGTTGTAATTGCGACTGAGATCAGTATGAAATAGAATTCCAAAGTTGGATTAAGGAAGTCCAGAAAAACCTAGATATCGATTTTTAGCCAAATCATGGTACGTTTTTCACTTGGCAGACGTCATCGAAAAGTTAATTCTAAATTTGGAATAAGGACGTCCAGAAAAACCTAGATATCGATTTATAGCCAAACCAGAGTAACTTTTTTCACTAGGCAGACGTCATCGAAAAATTAATTCCAAATTTGGAATAAAGGCGTCCAGAAAAATCTAAATATCGATTTTCAGCCAAATCGAAGTAAGTATTTCACTTAGCAGACGTCGTCGAAAATAATATTCCGAATTTGGAATAATTAGATCCAGAAAAACCTTTTCAGCTATATCAGAGTAATTTTCTTCACTTGGCAGACTTCGTAGAAAAATTGATTCAAGAAAAACCTAGATATTGATTTTCAGCCAAATCGGAGTAATTTTTTTCACTTGGCAGAGGTAATCATAGTCTTATAAAGAAAAATAAATTCCAAATTTGGAATAAGGGCGTCCAGAAAAACCTAGATATCGATGTTTAGCCAAATCAGAGTAAATTTTTTCACTAGGCAGACGTCATCGAAAAATAAATTCCAAATTTGGAATATATGTCATAACGTCAACAACAACCTAGATAACAATTTCGTTATTAATGCAATTATCCTAGATATCAACAGCCAAATCGGAGTATTTTATTCACTTGGCTGACGACATTAAATAAATAATTTCATATTTGTAATAAAAGACGTCCAGAAAAATTTAATATCGATTTTCAGCCAAATCGGACTAGTTTTGATTTTTAGAATCTTGAATCCGCCATTTTGGATTAACGACAAGTGTCATTTGACTGCTCTCCCGATTCCCTATGATAATTGTTCAAATCTCCCCTACCTATCTGTTACTATTTTCGAGATACGTTATCCATCTTCACGTGGCAGACGTTATCTTTATGCAGTATTACGAACCTATAACAAAACACCTGATACATTTATCAAGTTCGGAACTCCAAAAGATGTATGACGCCCCTTACAAACTCTTAATGTAGTAGATAACCATTTTGTACCCTACAAACTACTAAAGCCGGAAACTATTTACCATAATATAAAAAAAATATTATCTTTAGTTTACCAGTTATGTCATGACTGCGTTATAGACGTAACTAATTAATTGTGTATGTAATAAAAAAGAACCTATAATAAAGCGTCAACGGCCATACTTCACGTGGCAATCAAGTTGGCCCTCTGCAGCGAGCGAATCATTGCACGCACACAGCTGTAAATTTCGCGTGTTATTGCACTAATACAAAGGTAAGATCGTCATCCAGTATTTTCAAGGCCAGCAGCATAATATGTAGCTCAACAAACTTTGACAGTCATGCATGGCATCTTTGGGAAATTGTGAAATTTACTTTGGCTCGTTTCTGCTTAATTATTATATATGTGTTTTTTGTTGTTGTTTATAAACTAAGATAAACCTTTATTACAATGCGATGTAGTGTGCTTAACTTTAAAAGCGATAGTGAGCGGAAAATACAAGATGAAAGGAATTTCATAAATAAGTTTCAAGTTTTTCTTTATGTTTTGGTTATTGTAACAATGTTTTGTGTTTTATCACAGTAAAGTACTGCCAGTTTTTGTCATATTAACACTGGTTAAAAGGCTTAAGATCACGATTCAAAATTACGTTTATTTAAATACCTAAAATTCAGTGTTGTTAGTTTTGGGTCGTGCATTTACTCCTTTGTCCGTCTCTAATCTTATAATCAGTACTCAGTACTAATATTATAAATGCGAAAGTAACTCTGTCTGTCTGTCTGTCTGTCTGTTACGCTTTCACGCCAAAACTTCTGGACCGATTTGAATGAAATTTGGTATGGAGATAGTTTGAGACCCGGGAAAAAACATAGGATTGTTTTTATCCGACTGCGCAAAAAGAGGTTAATGTTTTCGCGCGATAACCGACATACGCGCGGGCGGAGCCGCGCCCGGAAAGCTAGTAGATAATATTCAATTATTTGATCCAATCATTTCATTACGTAATATGTATAATTTAAATTTTATCTTGTATTACAGTTTTCCGTATCATCGAAATACGAGTGCTGCATGTGGTCGATGTCAATGGGTTCCAAAACAGAGTTCCAAAATTTGCTGCCGACATTTTAACGCGGAGCATATATCAAGAGAAGAAATTAATAGATCCACCAATAATATGGTCTAATATAAATGTAGGATTCTATATAAGTATTCAGAAAAAAGAAGTCTGAAAAGGTTTACCGAAACGTAATCACTTCCAAGCTTTTAAATTTTGTGCCCTTGTACAAAACGAGTCAGTCACCTGGAATGTATTTTTAGCTCTATACGTGCCAAAGGCGGATTTAACAATAACCCAATTGAATTCTATTTAAAAGCGAATATAAAAGGCTTGTTACACACGGAGATATAAAACATATTACTTCAGGAAATTACATCCCCCTGGAAAACATTAACATTTTAAGGTTCGGTGAAAAGCGGTACGAAAAGAAAATTTATTTACACATACGACTGAATCTAAAGAAAATTACGAGTCATAATAAAGTTTACCAGTTATCGATAGTGACTATAACTAATTGTAGACCTTTCTTTGTGTACACAAGAATTCATTGAGTACATAGCCGGATTTGTTGTTAACAAAAATAAGAAACTGAATAACTGTGAGGAATGCTTCCTACCTTTAATATCGGATAATTATATGATGGATTAATTGCCAAGAAAGATAAAAGAGGGTTGATCTAACCATCGAGAGGCGTTATCAAAATATGCGAACGTGCTGAAAAAATATTTATATTGCGTTCACATGAAGGTATCAGCTTTTACAATGAGAAAATCTTAATGCAGAAATTAATACTTTCATGTTTTTAGGGCTGTGTACGTAAAATTTCTATATATGAAAATCTGCACAATAATGGTGCCCAAACATCGATTGGAAATCAAAGGATAATGCTATTGAAAGCAATCGCCATGAAATACTTTGAAGTAAGGATTCACCACAGTACTGAACAGTTTTTTGTACCTAACGAAAGGATTCGAAATATACACAATAAACTAGTGCCAGTCAAGGGGCAATAAATGTTTATCTCTGTTCTGTTTGATCTAGTATATAATATTTACATTATATGTTGATTGTGATTGAGGTAAAGTTATTATTTTTGAAACCTAGATCTGTGCCTTCAAGGAAATAAAATATTAAGCTATTGATATAATTAACCATAGATCTTGAATTTATATGTACCGTAGTTTGGTAGCTACGTAATATTTATAATATCTCAATTGAATATAAAATAATTTATATGATATTATCGCTTCTTGTCTTAAGAATTTGTGCTCCACTCCGCGGTGGAACTGCGTGGTAATTAAATCTCCCTGTTGCTAGGTAACGAGTAAGGTTTATGGTATCACTGAGTTCTATATACCTATGGTTATGTTTATAATATTTTGTCTCATGTCGCCACGCTACCCGTCTCTCTATAGCTTTTTTTTACTCTATGATGGATAATATGTGAGCTAGCGCAAACTGGTAATGGTATGATGTGGTGCGTTCGTTTTGGCTCGGTTGCGTTTGTAGCAGTTTCAAAAGTGGCATTTGTATCTTAGCTTCTGAAAGAAGCTTCTGCTATTTTTGACCACCAATGACTGTATGCTATCCGAACGTCTTATACTTATTTTGACAACCGCTGAAACCCAAAATAACGTTTTCTGGAACTGCAGCTAAAGATATAGGTGCAACAACTGAAGCCAAAGATATAGGTCTGTAATTAAATCTGGCGGTGGCATCGCCAGTTCTATTCATTATGATAGGAACAACAATATTTCTCATAAAATGTTAGCTGTCAAAAAACGATCACAACGATCCCACGGTAAGACGTAGGTCAAAAATAGCACTTTTCTCTGTCATTGGTAGCGTTTTCAAAGCTATCCGAACGGTGAGCGAAAACGATATTTATGCTCACGAAGTCCCTATCCGAACGCCCTGTGTGATCATTTGTAGCGTTTGTGAGTGTTATTTTTGGAACTGATAGGCTATCCGAACGCCCTAATGGTACGATGGAAATATTTATGACATCTTCATAACTGTCAAAGTCATAAGAAATGTCAGTGACATGTCACTAACATGTAGGGCGCGTTCGGAAATCGTTAGATGAATGTAAAAGTTACTTATGTGTTGTTCGGAAATCACCTCGGATAATTTTTACATTCAGTTCAGGCCGGGGCCGTTCGAAAAACAAGTAATAAATCATTTGACAGTTGAATATGTAACCCGATGCAAAACAAGGTGCGGATTTACACCTGTCGGGTGAATAGTAGTTAGTTGTCATATTTGAGAGTCCATTTAATGCATATTCTTAGGGTTCCGTACCCAAAGGGTAAAACCGGGATCCTATTACTGAGACTTCACTGACCGTCCGTCCGTCTGTCACCAGGCTGTATCTCAAGAACGGTGATAGCTAGAAGAAGTTGAAATTTTCACAGATGAAGTATTTTAATTGCCGCTATAGCAACAAATACTAAAAATTAAATAAAATAAATATTTAAGGGGGCTCCCATACAACAAACTTGATTTTTGCACCGTTTCTTGCTCGATACTAATAACGGTGACAAGTAGACGCTTTAACTTTCCACAGAATATTTAGTTTTATGTTCTCGTTAAATATAATTAGTTAAATTAAAAAAAAATATTGAGGGGGCTCCCATACAACAAAAAGTGTCTGTAACTTGCAAGATCAGGTTACAGATAATGGTACGGAACCCTTGGTGCGCGAGTCCCACTCGCACTTGGCTGGTTTTTTTTTATTTGTTTAAAAAAAATACATATTACAAATTTTACGAGAGGATAAATTAATAAGGGGTTCGAAACCCGCACAACACTTTCAGTTTTCCTCACGTAAATCTTTCAATGTAATCCGCAGAGCATTCGTTATTCCAAAAATAAAAATATTAAAAAAATACATATAAAAATATTTGTTTATACTAAAAACATGATCTTTTTTACTTTAATATAATGTTTTACAAGTTTTTAGTGTTTAATTTATTGAATTGAAAATATATGCAAAAGGTCAGGAAATAATAATGTCTCCTAGTTACTCGTGCCGTGAGTTACTCGGTGCTCAGAAATCAGTAGGTATAGTAAACATGACATTGATTAGCTGACAAGTGTTACACTGGTGAGAAAGCACACATTTCCGAACGCAGCTTATAAAGTATAGCTGTGTTGCCGCAACGTTACTTTACTAAAGCATTTCGTGTTACTCTTGGGCCTTTCTCGTTACATTTCCGTTATAAATCTGAAATGATTACTTTTTGACGGCTAGAATAAACTATATTTATTTGACATAAATCGGTTAAACTTATGTCAGACTTATGTATCGTAGCATACAATATAAAATGCAAACAGTTGGTGATATATTGCAACACATACATGTTTAAAAAAATAAAAAGACGTGTGGCACTCGGAGACTGCCGCGGTAAAGCTATTACATAACATTTTTTATCAATTATAATAATTTATTTATTTTATTTATGCAGTATTTTTTCCTTTTTTTTCTTTGATATCAATTCAAGTTACACTTTTTGAGTGTGTTGACCGATAAGAAAACAATTTTTTTTCTTTTATTAAATAAATGAGATATTGTTCAAAATTATTTTTAGTATCTTACAATACATGTAGGTTATTCAGGAATATTTATCATTGAAACTATAGGTTTATGGTAACTGAATAAAACACTTTGTACACAAATTATACGAGTACAGATATTCACTGTTGTACATAGATGATAAATACCTATACACCTATATAATTTCTCCTTCGATCAGGAATACAACTAGATTTCGGGTCACATACAAAATCAAAGCTCAATGCTGTCCGCGTAAACATATGCTTATACACCTACATTCATTTATTAACGAACTGAGACAAAAGCTTTCAAGTTCAACCTAATCACAACGACAGCACCTTGTAATAAAGTCACAAATCCTTTAAATATAACGAGTATGCACCATAGAAAACGATACAAACTGAAAAGACGTAGGTTAAATAACTTTCATAGTGAAATCAACCTTACACGGTTGTCTCGTAACAAGTGACGAAGCACTCTCTCATTGAAGACACCTTGAGTCTACCGGAAGTTTGGTCCTCAAAGCATTACCAAATAAGGTAATGCTTCGCTGCTAAATCGTTTATGATGATCAGAGCCAATCGGAGGCTTTATTATTTTGAAATTTTTGCTAAACAGCCGGAAGTTTTGAGCTCTGGCTTAAGTCTGAAGTTCGCTCATCTTCGCACCGTCGTGAAGTTTGGACGGTACGTACATATTTATTATTGCGACCTCTATAGGTTTAGTGAAGAACTAAATGATTCTAGCCACGATCGGTACTACAGTGAGGTGTGTAGACAGTGTGATAGCAAACAGTCATTCATACCATTTAGTACGCTGCGGCTTGAGCAGATGGCGCTGCTCTTCAATTCTAAGTAATTTTATTCTAATAATTTTTATAATTTATTGTACCTGGCCTTAGCCAGGTTACATATTCCCCTTCGGTGAGAAGAATTTTTTTTCATAGAAAAAAAATTCTCTAGCCTGAAGCGTTCCCAATACTAAAACTCTAGCAGGTCTAACTTACTCCAAGGATTCTACTTGAGATACCTATATATAGCTATGGTAACTCCAGTATATGGCCTTAGGTGTTAGCCTTGCCTAGTTCACTATAGTGATGTCATATTCTTACAAAAGAACTCCCAAGTAATCCGTATCACCGTTTGAGTGCATTAGTAAACACTCCAAGAACGGTTGCTGACAGCAGCATAGGATATATATATATATATAAGATATATATAGGATTTAGAATTCTGTAGGCTGCGGATGGATAAATCCCCAAGAACAGCTAGCTACATATAAGTCATGAACAGCACTATAGATCAATAGCTAAGTTTAGTATAGATAATAAGCATTAATGGAGTGTATTCTTAATATTTGTTCCAAGATTGCCTCGCTTATATTGAAAATTTGTATTATAGATAGAAGTTAAACAAAAGGAAAATTACATTAAGGCTTATTTAAGGAGTCTGTACCCGCTCCAGGTAATGGCTTGGTTTTATGAGTTACCTACCGCTCAGTTCATAAGGCTTATTTTTAAAGAGTTTGAACAACCGCTCTCAATTGAAGAATGACCATAATGGTACGTTATAGAATGAATTTAGCAAGTTTTTACACATCTTCCATTAGCAATTGGAAAGTGTCAGAGATAATGTATTGTCTGGTACTATTAATTCGGTATGTAAGGGGAAAAAATTAAAAAAATAGTTAAGTACCATATTATTTGTGTTTGTTTTATAGGTATAATATGGTTGAGATAAGTAGTATATAACAAACATTTATTAATGTATATAAGAAACACCATTTTTAGTATTAAAGTAGTATATAAGACATAATTATTTGCAAGAGTAGTAAAAAAAATTAGTTAAGTACCATATTATTTGTGTTTGTTTTATAGGTATAATATGGTTGAGATAAGTAGTATATAACAAACATTTATAGGAATCACCACTTTTAGTATTAAAGTAGTATATAAGACACATTTTATATACATAGTTCACTTGTATATAAGCTAACAAGCTTTCTAGTATTTAAGTAGTATATAAGATACAATTATTTGCAAGAGTAGTTATAAGATCTATTTTTCCATAATAGTAAAGAGTATGTTAAAAAATGATTAAATTAATCAAATTTAAGAGTTTGGTTTTATTTACCTACCATATAGTTATTTAAGATACAAGAATATATATTTTAATTGATGTTTTGTATATTTAGAGCAATTATTAAGTTTATTCATAGTATGAATTTAGTTTATTTAATGTTTACAAGTGTTAAGTTATAAAAAGGAATTTAGTGAGAGAAGTTTTGCATAATATTAAATGATAATAAAAAGTAAGGTAATTACCTAAGTATGTATTTACTCATTTTAAAATCATTGATATGCTTAAAGCCTAAGTTTTTACCTAGCATATCAGTCAGTTGATACACAGGAAAAATATTTTAGTTTTGAAGCGACAATCAAAGTATTCAATTACAAGTTATTTAGAAAACCGATATTTTTTTTTTAAATTTAATTATCAGCCAAAATATGAATTAAGGTTTATCTACTATATTTATGTTTAGTCAATGTCAATTAAGTTATATTAGAGAGATTTATCACAAAAAATTGCATTTAGTCAGTCGTTGTAATTAGAGAAGTAAATATTTAGTTAATATTTACTAAATAACTTTGATATGTCATAAATATATGCTATGAATATCGTAAGTTAACAGACAAGAAGAGATATAAGAATTAAAACGACATTCCAAGTAATTAGAGAACATTGGAATTTTGGAGAATGGCAGTCTCCGATGCAATTTTTGAGAAAATGTTAAGTTATTCAAAAGTGACATGATTTTTATAGTGAGAAAAGATTCGTTTAGGAGTGAGTGATAGTTCTGTGATCTATACCTATTACACCAACAAGGTCAAATAAAAGTTATACAGAAAAAATATTTTCTGATGGAAAAATGTAGGTAGATAAATATTAAGTGTGATAATTTTAAGTTGAATTCAGTTTAAAAATGAGATAGAACACTGTATAAGCAGGTATTTAATATAATGAAGTTAAGTTAAGATACAATAATAAGATTTAAGATCATCCATATAACCAAATAAAAAAAAACTAAGTGACAAATTTATTGCAAAAAAAAAACTTGATTATATGGTGCTTTGAAGAAGCAGTGGGTGGTTTTATACCCCCTGGGTGTTACCCGTGTCTTTCAGTCGCCTCTTACGACATGCAGAACTACAGCAGGCCTATTCTAAAAAGTACCCCGAGACTGCACAGGGCTTGGCCGTATAACACGGTGCTTTGAGGAAGCTATGGGCAGTTTTTACCCCCTGGGTGTTACCCGATTTTCTCTTTTAGTCGGCTTTTACGACATGCAGAAGTACAGCTGTCTTATTCGAAGAACCCCGAGAACAGCACAGGGCTGTACACAACTTATAATTAACACACAGAAGAACACAAAAACAAAAACAGTATACACAGAATAAAATGGCAGAGCCACACCCGAGAAAGCCTGCCACGCTAAACCTGTCTGTTCTGCTAGTATGGGCGCCAATGTCACCTTCCTACCTAGCAGTAGATAGTAGGGGGCATAAAAGAAAACAGAATAAGAGGTTTAGAGATATATTAAGAACGTTTAGAAGGGTAGATATAGCAAGTATGAGAAGGGTCGTGGATTTCAGACAGGTGGCGTGTGGTAGACTTCCTTTTTGAAGGACTTATCTCCGGTAAGTGAAGAGTAGCACGTGCTCAGCAGCAGGCGCTGTGATGCACTCCGCTCGTGGTCAGCCTGAGAGCCGCGCCGGTAGGTCGTCCCAGCCAGATGCTGTAGAGACGGGTCCGTGGAACCGTAGAGTGGCAGCGGTCGATAAGGAAGTTGCTGGCCTTGTAGCTTGCAGAAGCTAGCGGGTTAGAAGTGAAGCCGGAGATCAGCCTCCTACTGGAACCCTGGAATCCACATGGCTCCGGTTAAAATAGGTCCAGTGTGACGTTGAGCTGGTGGGTCCACTGTCCCTGCCACTGAGCATTTGGGGACGAGCAGAGAGCCTTTGTATGTGGCCCGCCAGCAAACATGAGGTTGCCTGAAGGGCTAGGTTGCCTGAAGGGCTAGATATAAAAACACAATGACATTACAAAATTACAAAAGTTGAAGATAATATGAATAGATAAAAAAGAGAAAAGGTTAGGTACAAAAAGGTTACAATGCATTAGGAGCTTGAAGAGCATTCCTAGCATATAGTTGTCACATGGTTGAGTGCACTGGTTGTTAAAATTAGGTTACATACCAGAAGTATTTGCAATCCAGTTTACACATGTTCATACATTGTGGCGGCTTTAGGAGCTTACTCACTGATTAAAAGCACATGGTAAATGTAATAAAGTTCAGACACTAATAGGAACAGATATAGAAGTATTTAGCACTGTTAATTTACACAATGGCGTTGCCAATTTAAGGTTAGAATAACACAGTATCATGGCTAGATCACAGAATATATACCTTAAAGCTACCACTCACCCTAGAACGGGGCAGAAAGTTTGAAAGCTTTTGTATTAAATTATAGTAAAGAGAATTTAGTAACTATTTCTTTAGTTCTTCACGGTCCGGTTGTCTCGTAACAAGCACTCTCTCATTGAAGACACCTTGAGTCTACCGGAAGTTTGGTCCTCAAAGCATTACCAAATAAGGTAATGCTTCGCTGCTAAATCGTTTATGATGATCAGAGCCAATCGGAGGCTTTATTATTTTGAAATTTTTGCTAAACAGCCGGAAGTTTTGAGCTCTGGCTTAAGTCTGAAGTTCGCTCATCTTCGCACCGTCGTGAAGTTTGGACGGTACGTACATATTTATTATTGCGACCTCTATAGGTTTAGTGAAGAACTAAATGATTCTAGCCACGATCGGTACTACAGTGAGGTGTGTAGACAGTGTGATAGCAAACAGTCATTCATACCATTTAGTACGCTGCGGCTTGAGCAGATGGCGCTGCTCTTCAATTCTAAGTAATTTTATTCTAATAATTTTTATAATTTATTGTACCTGGCCTTAGCCAGGTTACAATTACAATACAAATCTACTCCATGCATATATATTTCTGTTTACTAAATGTTGGCCAAACATTCGCCTTGGCGCGTATTTGGCCTTGGCCAAACATTCTCAGCGGTGGTTAAAAATTGGTAATTTTGTTAAACAAATAATATTATTGATTAAATTAAAGTTTACAATATAACGTATTTCACATGTGCTTACCAAAATTAAGACACTCTGGAAGATAAATTGCTTTTTTGGGCATTATTCTAAGAACTTAAATACGCATTGTGGCATTTTGAATAACGTGTTTACGTTGGCTGGGTTCCAACCGAACTAATCAAAATAAGAGCTCACGCCGCAAGTGAGCTGTTATTTATCGAGATGTATTTTTTGCGCCGACCCTATATCTATTTCATAAATAAATAAATAAAATAAATAAATAAATAAATATCTAGGTATTTCTGATCGAAGACTTTCTCATACAAAAGTGACGTCATCCAGCGTAAATCACAACAATTATTATACCTTCTTTCTATGAGCTAACAATTCATTCCGAAAGAGGTTTTTATTCTTTTTCGGCCTATACAAAGAATCTCTATGATTCGCTAAATTTGATATTTATCAAATTTAGCGTTTTATTTGGTGAAAACCATAGGCTTATTGAGAGTAGCGAAAAAATCCTAGGTCTATGGTGAAAACCAAACAATGTATTCCGGTATATTACTTTTCTCTATACATTACAATGCATTACTTGCTCAGTGAACCAAATTTTATTGTAACATCTTTAGAGGTATTTAAAATAAAACATTATATATAAATTATGAGCTATAAATTCTCAAGCCTAGAATCTACGCCACTGACAATTTACCTACTATATGAATTAGAAACAGCTACTATCAGAATTTACACCTATTTTTTTTTACCCTACAGGGGTGCGTTCTTATTTGTCGTCCGACGACGGATGATCGCTCCAAGCAGAGCGACGCTCGTCGTCCGCCTTTTAAGAACGGCTCTGTATCATATCTGTATCAAGAACACTACTCAAAATGTTTCACTGACTCGGAAGAAATGTATTTACAATTATGTACTTTTCCACGACATACAACTAAAACAAACATACAATATATAACAATAATAATAATACAATTTTGTAAACAGAAGTCTACGTAAACAAAAAGTAACTAAAACAAAGAAAAATCAAGTCCCAACTGTCAAATGAAACGTCAGGGCGATATTTATCCACCGATTTCTTGGGGCGACCGGTGCGTCGTCGAGCGATATATAAGAACGCTCCGGAAGATCATCGGACGATCGCTCCGGGCATATAAAAACGCTCGGGGCGTCGTCGGACGACAAATAAGAACGCACCCCAGAGGGAGGAGTCTCAAGAAACCAGCCCCAGCCGGCGTGAAGTGTATTTTGCGCTAATGTTTATTTTGTATGAGTCAGCTTATGGTTGATTTTTTTTTGGATTATGATTGTATCTGTCATTACATTACCAAAAATAAAAAAATTGCAACCGTTGGTGTATTTTGTCTTTTTATTCATCTACGTTCCTTTATTTTTAAGGAATAGTGTGGCAAAAGAGCATGATATCGAGCACTAGGCCTATTACAAGATCAGAGGGCGAAGAAAAATGCTTCTCACGGCACTGCTATGAGTTCGCCACCCAATAGTCTTTTATGCGCCACTAATAGAAGCACGCGCTGATCCATGTCATCATCACTGTTGTATGCTCAATGCGTATTAACATCCCATTCACACCGACCTAAGTAGTGGCATGCTGCCACGAATTTTTTCTTAGTCGCGTTTAGAGCTTGCAATCCGGATATCCGGATATCCGAATTATCCGGATATCCGCCAATTTATAAAATCCGGACAGTGACGACCTAATTATCCGGATAATTCGGATAATACGGATAGTTACATAAGTCAAAAAATACTTGTAAAAATGGAATTTACTCATCAAAACGACTATTTATATGCACTTCTTAGACGTATTTTTGTAGGGGGACACACTATTTATCCATTGTTTTCAATAATATTCAGAAAGTTGTCAGTGTGTGATTTTAGCCACTCCTAACCAACCACTCCCAAAATTAAAGAAAAAATAGTTTTGTAAACGTTTTATAAGTATAACCTGTCTCTGTCATATACGTGGCAATAACAAGAAAGAACATTAAGTAGCACTGTTTTAGGCCTAGACCGCACCACGGTTAAACCGCTGCGGTTATTAACCGCGTGATTTTGTGACTCAGGAAAACTAATACAAACGGCCGCACCTGCGGTTTTTTCCCGCGACTAAACTAAAAACCGTGAAATTACAAAATGATTCGCGGCAAAAAACCGCAGCAAAATTGTAATCCAAAGAACTAAGTGGGCGCACACGCACTATGCGGTAACCGCGGGCGGTTTTGGCCAGTATTCGGCAGACCGCCGCGCCGTGCAGAGTGTTTGTGTTGTCGTTTTCGTGCCATTGCAGTTATGTCGTCTACCGAGGAGTTTGTTTCAAACGAACCAGATAATGAAAGTTTGTCACAGAAAATCATTATAGAAGTATAAAAAAGACCAGCATTGTACGACACTACTTTTTATTAATGTATATTATTAATAGAAAGAATTTTGTTATTTTTATTTGTTTTTGTCTATTATTACCATTTTATGATTACGTTATTATACTATCATAGAAGTTAAAGTTTTAAAAGAAAAATTAATCACCTGATGGCCTACTTAACTAGTAAGTAATTCATATTTTAAGGATACCTGAATAATGTAACTTATGCTTACAACTAAAACGGTGCTACAGTGTGTTGTTCTTTCTTGTTATTGCCACGTATAAGACAGAGACAGGTAATACTTATAAGACGTTTACAAAACTATATATTCTTTGAATTTGGGAGTGGTTAGGATTGGCTAAAATCACATACCGACAACTTTCTGAATATTATTGAAAACATTAACAAAGCTAATTTGAATACTACTCTTTCATGTTGGTTTTTAAAACCGTCTTCAAAGATTTTCTCATCGGTACGCATGTCTTCAAAAATAATGTTCAAATAGAACTAATTTTTTTACTGTCTCATCTTTACTTCTACTTAAGAAGTTTCATTCAAGATATTTATGAAAACGTGTAATTTTGGTGTGCTTGGCGTATTGGCAAAAGCTACTGGTGTGGTCTCGAAAGGAAATCCTCTAAAAATCTAGGTCAAATTCTAGTGCTACATGCATATGTAAGAAAACTGAAGTGACTTCTTACATTGACAACGGTAAAATAACTTTTCCATACCACGAACACAATATAAACATCTATACTATTGAACCGAGTTGGTACAGACTTCGAGACGTTATTCCATACTTTTCAGTCATTAAAAGATTGTTCTGTGTAGGTACTACCATTTTTTCTTAAGATACCTTTTACATTTTGCAGCCCTCTCACTCGCACTTTTAGACGAAATTCCAAAAAGTTACAATAATATGGTAATGATTTTTTAAAATGTGTTCTGACATTATTTCGCTGCATGCGACTATAAATGTTCTCGACAAATTTTCATGTTGATATCTGTAATGAGGGATCCAAAACGCGTAATTTATTTATTTAAAATGTTGGGCCTCTAATTTTAAATGGACTCAACATGTTACAAAATAAAAATATGTTGAAACCATCTATAGTCGCAAAAAGCAAAATAATGTCATACCACATTTAAAAAAATCATTACCAATTTTTTTCTATTTCAAATTATCATTAAAAGTGCGGCGAGTGAGAGGGCCACAAAATGTAAAAGGCCTCTTAATACCATTTACTCGTAATTTTTTCAATAAATATCCGAATTATCCGAAAAATTCAGATATCCGGATAGTAAAGTAAACTACTATCCATATTATCCGGATACCAAAATATGACGGATAATGCAAGCCCTAGTCGCGTTTCACGACATCCAACAGGAGATCCTATTATTTATAAGCCACGAACTGTTCGGTATATACCAATAAATTACGCACAAGTTCACTTTGTTTATTTTTATTAAGTACCAAAAATCCAATAACACAGCTTCTACGTTTCACATTATAATCTTCTTCGTAGTAGTGGTTAGAATGTTGGCGTGAATGCTCACCATGCGGTCATCACCTCAGAGTTCGTAGGTAGCTAATCCTTTTGTGTCGTTGCCTGTGTTCTTCTGGTGCATTTGTTGACAGCTTTGGTTGATCTTGAAATCTTGAATGGATAGGTGATCTGCTACGAGCCTTAATGTTTTCGATTTGACCATGCACAATGAAGAATTTCATAGCATCATTAGTGCGCCGCAAGACATATCCAACGAGCGAAATTGGTGTAAATGTGGGCTGGAAGGGTGGAATATAGACGCTGTTTGATGCAGTTTTGGAAAATACCCTGAATTGGGTCCATCGTACATAAGCATCACCTCCCCCCTACTTTGTGCCTGGTAAACGAAAATGGTACATTTCTACTTGTAATCTAGCTGCCAGGTGTCATAGGTAATTTTTTTTTATTGTGGCAATTGTCAAATTGACATTTGTGTTTCACGTCAAGAATTAAATCAATAAAAGACAAAATTTTGCTAATAAAAAGTGATGACCAGAATAACTAACGTGGTTATATAATATTATATAGGATAGAAAATAACTAACATATACATATTTTTATATAAGGAAAAGTACAAAGTATTACATATTGAATAAGGAATGATTAAAATTAACATGATATAAATATAACTTATTATAAGTGAATATTATTGAGAGAGAGGAAGTCAGATAAAATTTTATATATATCAAAATGTAAGTTGGAAAGGAAACTTTTAAAGATTCAAGGCATAAATAAAACGCTACATGGTTATAAAGGGGACATGAAAAGAATATTATGATTGAGATCCCCCTCATCCAAACCACATTCACATATAGAAGAATCTTTAACATGAATCTTTTATAAATGAATAGGAGTACAACAATGTACAACCCAACCTCATACGGCTTAATGATGATGTAAAACGTTTGCTTAACTTCATCCGGGCAAACCACGGTTTGTTCGGAATCAAAGGTTGCATTTTAGCAAAACCAGATCCAGTTGACCGACTTCTGGTTCTCCAATATAATGACCAAGATTTTGATAAATAAGATTTTGGAAGACATAATAAGTCATGGCAGTAATTAATAAAAGGAACCTTATCTCCACAAACAACTGCATCTTTAGCAACTTTATCAACTCGTTCATTGCCAGAAATCCCAACATGACTGGGTATCCAAGCAAGAATAACGTCAAAACCCTTAGTATAACATTCAGCAATAGAACTTTAAATTTGAAATAAAATTGGGTTGTGTGCATTAGAAGAAAAATGGTTTGAAAGTAATGATTGGAGAGAACTCCGAGAATCAGAAAATATAATAGACCGATGCAGCTTGAAGAGAAGGATATATTTAATAGCTTCAAGGATAGCCAAACATTCCCCAGTAAAAACAGATGATTCAGGTGGACATTTGACTTTTTGAACGATATCGTATTGAGCATAAAAGATGCCATAACCAACACAGCCAACTGGTGAAAGTTTTGAAGCGTCTGTGAATATTGTATGCCAATCACGCCAATCTCTTTTAAGTAGCTCGCGGAAGTATTCATATGCATAAAGGTCACCTTTACAAATATCAAATTCTAAAATTATATGAGGTTGAGATATAATAACATTAAATTCATAATTGAACATTGGCAGCTTTTGAGAACGATAAACAGGGTCTTTTAAGGAATTAAAAATAACGTAACTCTTAACAAGCAAAAGAAAATGTTTACATCTCTAAAAACGAGTAGAGTTGACATTTTTTTTTTTTTTTTATGATTGATAGGTTAGCCTTTGACCACTATCTCACCTGATGGTAAGTGATGATGAGGTCGAAGTTGTTGTTCAGGCTAACCTAGAATTACTGGCTCTCAAGGACAGCTGCCGGAACACACCGTTAGGTGCTTGGCGACAGATTTTCAACTTGAGGGTGGTAGCTAGCCAGGCGGGCATTCGCAAAGTGCCCTACCACCATGCTGTAACGACTGCCATCCTAAGACAACAACCGGGACCGACGGCTTAACGTGCCCTCCGAAGCACGGAAGCGCTCAGCTTGAAGAGAAGGATATACATATTGATGAAGCAGTTGTAATTTTGGAATCAAAGGATGATTAGAGAATTGGATAAATCGGAAAAAGAATCTGTTAGCAAGGAATTGACGACGAAGGTGAAGGGGAGGGTCAACACACTCAAGTTGGAGAGCATTGACTGGAGAAGACTTCATAACTCCTGTGATAATACGGAGAGCTTTCGATTGTATCAAATCAAGTTTACTAAGGCTTAGCTTATTAGCAGGATCCAAAAGAAAGCATCCATAGTCTAAGACGCTTCGAATAATTGCATTGTATAAAAGTTTTAAGTTAAAAGGATGGGCTCCCCACCAAACACCGGATAGGCATCTTAGAACGTTGATGTTTTTCTCACATTTTTGGATAATGTATTCACAATGGTGACGAAAATTTAACTTGTTATCTAAAACAAGACCTAGAAATTTTATTGATTCTCTAACTGAGATTTGACAATTATTAATGAAAATATTGATAGGAGGGGGGTTTCTTTTACGGGTAAAGAGTACAATATTACTTTTAGCAGGAGAGAGTTCCAAACCATTTTCGTTAAGCTAAACATTCAATTGCTTTAGCGAGTCAGAGAGACAGTCACTTGCCACATCGATTTTGTTATTGGAATTATAAATGAGAATATCATCAGCATATTGTAAAATACGACAAAGACCAACAAATGACTCTAAAGCATACGTATAAATATTGTATAAGAGAGGGCTAAGCACCGATCCTTGGGGTAAACCACGCCAGATAACTCTACTCGGTGAAATAGAAGGATTGTCACAGCGGAAAAATTTAAATATCTCCGTCAAAAGGTTCATAATAAAATTTCTTAATTTAACAGGAATTTTTAAATTTAATTAATTTATTTTTTACAATTGAAAGTTGGACATTATCGTAAGCAGCAGATATATCAAGTCAAAGTCAAAGTCAAAGTCAAAATCATTTATTCAATTTAGGCGTCTACGACGCTCTTATGAAAATCAATTACAAATTTTAATATTGAAATATACTACATTGTACTGCCACGTTCAGCAAACAAAAATTATAGAGCCACTGCGAGAAGAACGGGCAAGAAACTCGGGGCCATTCTTTTAAACGTTTTTTAACAATGTGTTAAGTACATACTATATAGTAAAATTATTACAATACTTAATTTACATTACGTAGGTGACAGGCGCTAGTTTGGCAGAGGCGAACCAGTCCAAGCATTTTTGTCGTTTAAGTAATCACAAACTGTGTAGTAAGATTTCTTTATCAAAATATTCTTCACATGCAACTTGAATTTTCTTTCTGTGAGCGTTGTAATATGTTTGGGCAATTTATTATAAAACCGCACACAATTGCCTAAGAAGGACCTTTTATTTGTCTTTGCTAATCTAAAACCTGGCAACGCTATTTTATCTTTATTCCTAGTATTATAATCGTGATTGTCACTGTTTGATTTAAATTTGCCCAAATTTTTACGAACATACATAATATTTTCAAATATATACAGACATGGTAAAGTTAAAATATCAATTTCTTTAAAAAGATCTCTCAGGGATTCCCTAGGATCCATTTCATATATGGCTCGAATTGCACGCTTTTGTAAGATAAAGATTGTCTCTATCTCAGCAGCAGCTCCCCACAGCAATATACCATAAGACATAATACTGTGGAAGTACGCGAAATAAACGAGCCTAGCAGTAGCTACGTCTGTTAGCTGTCTTATCTTACGAACTGCATATGGAAGCTCCGACAATAGATTCACCACGAGAGAAACCAAGCCTTATATCTGTAGTGAATATACTAAGACTATCCATGGTACTTTTTCCTTTCCTAAAACCATACTGAGATTTAGCAAGTAATTCATAATATTCAACATACCATTCGAGTCGATTTTTAATTAGGTGTTCAGCTATTTTAGCTAAAACAGATGAAAGAGCAATAGGACGGTAAGAATATGGATCATCTGGATCTTTGTTAGGTTTGAGAATAGGAATAATAAATTGCGATTTCCAGCTATCAGGGACATAGCCAGAATCAAAGATAGAATTAACAAGGCATAGATAATAATTAAGGACACAGTCATTAGCCTTAGAAAAAAAGGAATAAGGAATGCCATCCATACCTGAAGCAGAATCTTTAACCGATTGCAATAGGTTTTTCAGTTCTACGATAGAAAAAGGCTGATCTAAAACGTCGTTAGAACTATAGGTAAAATGAGAAGGAAGTTCATCAGGTAGAGGACAATATTGAGGCGCCAATTTGTCCATAAACGAGTCAGCCCAAGACTGACTCGGGCAACAACGACGGTGAGGAGGGCACCAAGCTCTTCTATATCTGTGAATTTTATTCCAAATAATTGATAGTGGAGTATGCGGGCCTATAGAGCAACAAAAAGATTTCCAATCATGGAATTTTTTGGAGTGGAAGAGACGTTTTGATTGAGCAATCATTTTGTTCAATAGCATGAAGTTCTCTTTTGTCATGGAGAGGCAAAAGGTAGTTTCAGTTTCATTACGAAATTTAATTGCCTCCGAGCAGTCCTTATCCCACCATGGAGGAGAAGGTATTTTACTCGAACTATTTTTTTAAAATATAGAAAGACATATCAGCACAATCTAAAAGAGCTTTAGCAAGGCCCTCCGAACAAATTTTAATGTTATTGATTTTAATCACGGGTAGTTTAGAAACATTGATCTCTGCGATTTCATTAAATTTATCCCAGTTAGCATTGTCATTTAAAATATATTTAAGAAGAGGTGAATTTCGATAGACTGTTGGAGCCAAATTTAGTGAAATATTTAGAATAATAGGACAATGATCACTGCCATGAGTTGAAAGCAGAACGTGCCATGACAAAAGAGAAGCAAGATCTGGAGAGCAGAGAGATAGATCAACTGCACTAGGAAATTTGTTTCTTCTTGTAGGAGAACCATCATTAAGAATACACAGATTGAGAGTATCAAGGGAATCTAATAGAAAAACTCCAGAAGAATCTGAAATACCACAGCCCCAAACAGTATGGTTGTAATTAAGATCGCCAAGGACTAGGAGAGGTCTAGGAGGGGAGTTAAGAATAGGGATAAGCTTACGGATAATAGATATGGAAGGAGAGCAGATATATAAGGAAATTATTACAAAAGATTTTGAACGGACAGCTACAGCTTCAAAGCCAATTTGAGAAGGAATTGAAATAGGGGAAAATGACATATTATCTTTTAAAAAAAGAGCAACACCACCACAACCATCCTGTCGATCTCTTCGTACATCAACATAGCCAGATAACCTAAAAAGGGAATCAGGTCTAAGCCATGTCTCAGAGAAAGACAGGATGCATGGTTTGTATTTATTAATTAAAAATATTAAATCAGTTTTTTTATTGTTTAAACTACGACAGTTCCACTGGAGGATCCTGTCGGAGGGATCCATTTTGGAAAAGAGAGAAGAGAGTATTCAAGTTGAAGGCATCGTTGGACGGTAAAGCGTTTGGGGAAGTGGAAGAAGAAGTACACATAACAGTGGATAACAAATTTAAAAGCTTTATGAGCTCTGCTATAATATCAGGAATAGTAGGCATTTCAGAATTTTAACCTATAGGATTAGGGAGGGCACAGCCATTTTGGGAGGGAGCATCATAATCATTCCTTATTATGTTTACGTGGGCAGCCCGATCATACCCAACACGGGAAGTAGGAGAGACATGTACAGTTTCGGAAACTTTTTTCCTATAATGAACTTTAGATGGTGCAATTGTGTAATTTTTAATAGAGCGATTTTGCGGAGGAAAAGATGTTACAGAGAGTGCGGCAATTTCAGCATACGATGATTTAGACACAGGAACCATTTTTGAAGCTTCAGCATACAATATAGCTTTTTCAGACATGACAAGTTTAATATTTTTTTGTCTTTGATATTCCGGTATTAAAGACAAAAAAATATTATATTGGTAATCATTTCGCTACCAACATTTATTGGTAGCGAAATGATTACCATCGCACCATATACATTTTGCACTATCAACATCTGTTTCACAGGAATCTGCTAAATGGTTTAGACCAGTTAAAACAGGTGGGTTTTGAGTGACATTGAGTCTTGGTGTGTCCATATCGGCAGCATTGATAACATTGTATGGTAGGTAAGGAGTATAACTCAACAGGAATTGAGTTACCCAAAAAAACTCGTGAGGGAAGGACTTGCCATCAAAAGTCAATACGACCGTTTGAGAAGGTTTCCAATGTGTAGATCCTTCTATGATAACTTTAAAATTAAGACGACGAGCTTTAATTATGGGACCACAATCATTGGGAACCTTCATTTCTGTCATAATTTCTTCGGGAGACATATCGATTGGGATGCCACGGACAATGCCTAATCTCGTTATAATAAAGGCTGGAATGAAAGCTTTAAATTTATTATGAGATAAAGACGGAGAACCCATAAATTTATTGGCACAGGCAGCTGAGTGAAAATCTAAAGAAATTCTATTGCAACCGACGCTTTTGATGGAACCATCTATAACTCCTTCAAACTCTCTGGAACGACTAAATAAAAATCTGCCAAACGTTACCGGATGTAACGAGGTGCCAGCAGTTGGAGACGATTCATTTCTCTGTACATGTACCGTAAATGGACCACGATCATTTGGGCCATATGACTGACGACCAGTTGGGACATAAGAATTTTGTGATTGGAGTGGAGAAACTCGAGGGGAATCAGGCAGAGGGACAGAAGGGGCTATTTGTTGGTCAATATGGGTGTTTGGATTTTCCTCTCTTTCGTGCTTTTTTCGCTTTCGAACGCTTACGAATTACTGATTCGTATGGTAGATCATCAACAGACATTGTTATTGATTCAAACGCGGCTGGAGAAGGAGGTTTTACAATAGCTAATGTTCCACCAGGATCAGGGGGTTCATTCATCTTGATGAGTATGAAGCTAAGATACCAATCTACAAATAAGATTTATACTAATATACTATAATGCAGCTACTCTGGTCTAAAAATAAGAATAATTTATCAAGAAAATTAAATTTGAAAAATTTAAATAAAAATCCACGACTTGACGCTACACCGTAGCATAGGTAAATTATGAATGAACAAGCACATTAATAACATGAATTTTCGAAGTTTTATCACAATTGAATACGTCAGCCATCTCACTAAAAATTTCTCAGTGTCATAACATTCGTAGATTTTTGACAGACCCTCGATAGCCAGCCTTCGAGCTTACGTTAGAATCAGGTTCATGCTTGCGATTTCATACAAAACTTTTTACATGACAAAATATTCACGTTAAAATCTCGACACGTTAGTTGTCAAAACCTTTTTTCTGCCAAAATTTGGTTCCTTTTACGCACTGTGGAGGCGCTGATCAAATATAGTATCACCACTGTGCCGGTCAGAGTGGCGGGTGCTAGGTAATTTTTGTTACGGAATTTCTGGATTCGGTCTACACGCTCAAGGCCCGCGATAGAAGCTATGCAATAGCTTAAAAAAGTACATCGTCAACTTACTATATTGAGCAATAGCACGGTACCCTCGGTTCGTGAGTCAGGTTTTTATTGTTCGTTACTTTTTGTTCAAAAATGTTAAATTTTGTCATTTTTACTGTTCGTTAAATTTTGACATGCTGTACGTTACATTGATAAATGAATTCTGGCAACACTTTAATGGCTTGCACCAGTGTTGTCAGACATGAGATAATTATCCTAGATCCACGATATATTTGTGTATAATTAGATAAAAAATAACAAGTACGTATCGCACGATATTTTATCAAACTTCTACGATATTTTTTTCAAACACATGACATATTTGGGATGAATTCTAATCTCTGTGACGGAACGCAATTTTTTGTAATATATTTCAATGAACTATGACAGTCCAGACTCCAGTCAAACGTGAAATGCTTTTATTCCAAAACACTTAAATTTAGTTATAAAAACCCGACACTGTCTTATAACAACTACTGTGAATGGTATAGTTTTGGCTGATCAGGATGTAGATGGCTGTGACAGTGGTAGCGCAAAAACCTGCTGAATTGATTTTATACCAAACCGATCATGATTGAGTGTATGAACAGTGCAGGATTCCCTGAGAAAAACAGAGCCTCAAGGCCTATATGCTTCAGCTGCAGAAATTCAATGAGTTCTGATTCTGAGGCAGACATTACTTTTTGATTATCATTTAAATAACATAACAAACATATTCATTAAAAAAATATGATATACCTTTTAAATAGATACCTATCCTAAACAATTTTCTAGAAGAACAGAAACAACCTGCGTGTACTGTTCAGAAAATTAGGTGTGCGCCCAACATTAAAATGGTCTAATATGATAAATAATAGGTCATATCTAGGTGTAGAATCTACCTGAAAAAAATAACGATATCTGTTATGGTTACACACCCAAAACTTTTGCCGTAAAATCTTTTTAGATTCGGTTGAGCAAATGTAGACTTGCGATAAAAACGCGATAATTTTGCGTTAAATTTCGGATAAATTTTAACTCCTGGATCTGGCAACACTCGCCTGCACTCTGCAGTTTGTCTGCTCTCCGCTCCGCTACTGACTGTCGGGTTTTGGTGTGCTTTGTATGCAAGCGTTGGAATTCCAATGAAAAATTTTATGATATTGTGATGTGATGTGAGTGTTAACAAATGCGTAAAGATAATGTGATTCACAATCGTCGCTTCTATTTATCGATCAAAATGATAGAGACTTAGAACATGTGGGAATAGTGATATGTTTTTGTAATGAATTCGAACAAGGACGTACTGTTGTAGAAAAATATCAGTCGTCTTATGACCTCTCTGGTCGGTGCAGGTACTAAGTTCTGCATACACGCTGCAATGGACGGCCATATGGGCCATGGTACAAACTCGCATAAGTCCAGTGAACCCGCTCAACCCGTTACAGATCCAGGGATGGCTGTTGTCATAGCGCCACAATCTGGAATATGTTATGACGCTGTAGCCAGTTGTAGTGAATCTTCAGATTCCCACTCGCCGGAAACGCCAGCTAAAGCTAGTGATCGCCAGGCGCGCATAATTGCCGAGAAACAGCGCCGGAGTCAATATAATGCACTAATTAGTCAATTAATGTCTCTGTTGTCTGACATAGTGCAATCGCAACGTAAAGTAGACAAAACTAGCGTTTTGAGACTGGCGGCTAACAAGCTTCGAGTTGAACATGTCTTTGGCAAATCTTTTAAGTGCAGCCACACAGAGACGTGGACCCCAAAATTTCTTAAATTCTTTGACTTAATTGGTGGCATCATGTTAACTGTTACATGCCGTGGCAGGATATGTCTCATATCTCCTAATGTTCAAGACAAATTAGGGTATTGCCACATAGATTTATTGGGTTATGATTTTTACAACTATGTACACCCAGAAGATAAAGAAATATTACGGCAACATATCTATCCCCCTGAGTTGCAATCGGGGTTTGATGACCGTTTATTTGAACAACATCATAACTTCAACATTCGTATTTTGAGAGCTGGTGCTCGATCAGATACACCCAAATATGAAAGATGCCGTATTGACGGTGTTATTAAGAGGGCTGATCAGGCCACTTCAAACGAAGTTCAAGATGAAAGGATTATAAGGCGTCAGCGTGTCAGAGTAAACCGCACATTCTCATCCAGTGGTAATGATTTTGTCTTCATAGGAATGATTCATGTAATGTCCAGTAACTTGCCTCCGAGGATCTTGCCACCTACAGCATATTCTGAGTACTGGACTAGGCATTTGATAGATGGTCGCATTGTGCAGTGTGATCAAAGCATTTCTCTTGCTGCTGGCTATATGACAGAAGAAGTCACAGGTACATCAGCGTTTGTATTTATGCATAAAGAAGATGTCCGTTGGGTTATCTGTGTTTTGAGACAGATGTATGATGAAAGCAGAGAGTTTGGGGAGTCATATTATCGTCTAATGTCTCGTTCTGGAGATTTCATTTATATGAGAACAAGAGGCTTCCTGGAAATTGATAGAGATACAAAGAAGGTACAGAGCTTTGTGTGCGTCAATAGTGTGATAGGTGAAGAATATGGACAGAGAATGATGGAGGAAATGAAGCGTAAGTACTCAGTCATTGTAGATAAAGATAAGCCAAATGAATCCAAACCTGTTACTGTAGATGAAGCACCTGTGGAGCATCCTAAGCGTCTAGAGCGTATTGTGATGCATCTGGTGGGACCTCCAACCAGTGAAAATACTGATGAGCTTAAGCTTGTGCCTCCATCTAGAGAGCATATTATCTCTGCAATCAAAAATAGTGAAAAAGTAGTTCAAGAAACTGGTGTAAGGTTTGACTCAAGGAAAAGAAAAAATTCTGACTGTGATTATGACAATGATGATGGTGACAATTCTAAAAGACACAGTGGACTAGACATTTTAGCTTTATAGATGTATTCCTGAGTTATGGTAATTTTACATCTGTGTTGTTGTAAGTAAAATAAGGGTACGGGAAATTAATGTACCTTGAGCAGATTTTGGTAATAATAAACAAATTGATCTGGTAATGAGGTACAACTTCTTGTGCATGGTGTACATAATATTAAATAGGGAGTACAGAAATTTGGAGCAGAGTTATATCATGTAAACATAAGATTTTTGATTTAAAAAAAAAACATGCATTTTTTTTATAAATACTATTTATTGGTATGTTATCATTATATATATTATACCATTTTTTAATACTGACAATACCATTGGAATTTTATGTTGTCCATTTTGTGGATCTAAACTGTTTTAGGTAGTCTCTGAAGTGGCAGATAGTTGGTCAATAAAATAAATTATTAAAAATAAATATCTTACAAAAACAAACTGCATAAAAATAGACAAAAATATTGAAATGGTTTTCAGAACATTAGAGAGTCACAATGGATTTTTCACTTTTTCAAGAATGTGTAAGTCTATTCGATCTGTAAGTAGGTGTATCAAAAGCCATCAATGATTAACTAACGTTAGCAAGTATGCTATAAAGTTTTTTTTTAGAATTTGATTATTATATTCTAACTCTAGCAGACATTTTCCCTGTCTGGTAGTTTCAGATTTAAATATACTGTTTACTTTTTCCTATAGAATAGCTTTCCACCACAGTCTCACCTAACAGTATTGATGATGTGATTGAAAATAGTAACCTGGGTAAGGCTGCAATCACCAGAGATTTGCGGGGAAGATGAGCAATGTGAGAGAAAATAACCCTCAATAGAATTTCTACGCTGTGTAAAATGCGTCTAAGAAAATGAAGTGATCCTATTGGTAATTTTTTTTCCTCATACACCACACATTTCTGGTGGATACACAGCCTTTACCCTAGATTGGAAAGTAGTTCACAAGGAAGGATGAAATAAATTTTGTTTTATAATTTTTTTTTTCTTTTTTTTTTTAAAATTAGATAAGCAAGCATTTGACCTCTGTTTATTTTAAATTCACTTATTCGTCACCTCAAAACCGATGTTAAAGCTTCTTTCTTTTATTACCCCTTTTGTCAGACTGGCCATCATTTTATTCAGAAATATTTATCACTAGAGCTGATGTTTAGTACAAATATCATAAGTTATAACTACCAACATAATATGGTAAGTAAATATATTGTCGGAACCATATGCAATTTCTTGACTCCCATATTTACATATAAGGTTAAGGAAAAACCCCATCAAGTGCATTGTTCAATTGATCAATTATTAATACCTACCTTCTTTTTGAGAGTTGTGTCCTCTTTTTCCCACCTCTTCACTTAGCAGTTGCAGATCTTAGTGAAAAAAAAAGTTCTAGTAAATACAAGGGAAGTTATTATAACTTACATATAAGTTTATTTCTTTAGAAGTTACAGTCAACCAATTAAACTAAAAAATATTATCTTTAGAAGACAATAGTGAAATACAAGTGACATAAATTCAAATACAATCTTTTCGCAATAAAATGAGGCCTCTGTTGTGTAAAACAAAATATTGCTACAGAAGCATAATAAAACTTTAAACATAAAAAGGTATCGCCTGAAATGCACTTGAAACAGTTATGTAGCTAGTCACATAAAGTTGATCCCCCAAATGTTACTTTCATCCATATTATTGATGGCAAATCTTAAATCAATAAAATTGTAATATCAGGCATCTATTGAAAACAAATATTTGATAAGTCGAGCTCTTTAGAGTTACATTTTTTATTATTAATTTTAAAGTAAGTAGTAACCTATAGATCAATTTATTATTTCACATATTTTAAATAACTTTGACTCAGCATTTCAATGATTTTATAACCTTACTACATATTCTGCTTGTCAAAATTGGATAAATTCATATTGACATGTATGAATCAGTAATATGTACCATAGTTGTATGTAATATGTATCTAATGAATTATCTGTCAATTTTATGTCTTATAATTAATTATACTCACATGTTATAAAATTAAATGTTCAATGTTGTAATATGTACAATTTACTATGTATTTGAATGTTGTCCAAATTGTATCTAGTTGTAGATAGTACCCAATCTAATAAGTAAACAAAACTGAAAAGATTGTTGTCCGAATTGTAAAGTAGGTAGTAAACCTATCTAAGTTAGTAAACAAAACTGATCTAATTAAAATAATCATAGTAATCAAGTGTAATACCTATCAGCCTTTACTTATTAGTTGATTGTTTACTCTCATTGTTACAGTATAAGTAGCTATGCAATCAAAGACTTCATCTATCATACAAATTAGTGTAATATATTGGGGCATAAAGGCTTGTCATCCTGTTATGGTGTCACTTTCTTTGCAGATCATGTTGCTAAGTGCTAATGTAAATCCTAAATATAATAGTTTTTTCCCGTGAGATGAGCTAATCACACTGATATTATAAATGGGAAAATGTGTCTTTGTTGCAACTTATGAAACTTGGTACATACAGTCCAGAATAGGACATAGGATGTGAGTTATCTAACTATTGCTCATGAAGTGCGGTTGCAGATTAGTTTTTGGTTTGTTGCTTACTTGTTCTCAGTTTTAGTTTTTACTGACTTGATTTGTTTATTGGACTGTTTTCTATTGTACATTACAAAACAAATTATAAGGTATAATTTATTTTGAACTGATTAAGTTTGATTGTGACTTAATAATAATAAAGTTTAGTTTTTTTTCTGTATTCTGAGGTTTGGGGTTGCTAACCAACACATAGAATAACTGAATGATAAAAATGACAGTTAACATGCAGCATGTTTCAAGCTTTAACCAATGGATAGGCTAAATTGATGACTGTGAAACGCAAAGATAGTGTTTATTTAATAATTAAGTTCTGGGTAGTATAACCGGCAATTACTCAAGCATTCTGAAACAGGCCCTTAGTATTGAAAAATTGGTTTAACACTTTATCTGTTGGTTACTTACGCACTTCTTACTCCACTCACTGTTTCAGCGGCCCAAAGTGAGTCTTAGCCTACGATTGAGAATACGCCACTGGTTCCGGTCCGGTTGTGCAGTTTCAAACCAGTTGTATGTTGGTTAGTTGTCCATTATTAGTTAAATATAAAATTTACTTTTAATTGTCTTTATCGACAAAAATAGAAATCGGGGCCCGTCGGGATGGGTCCTTACGAGATCAGGTCCCTCGGGGACTTATAACCCTCTTTCCTTGATAAACCTTGGTGTTGTTATATTGAAGTATCTATGTAGGTTCTTATACACTGACTGTGTTATACAATATAATAAAAGTATAGTAGTAAGTACTAAGTTTCTAGTCTAGGCAAAAGTTGTCCATGACTTCTCACTTTTTGTATAGGCTCATTGGAATATTAACTTACTTTAGGGGTATTCTTGTGTTGATTGGTGTAATAATAACGTCCCATTGCCAACAAAGTGCTAGTTAGAGTGCATAGGTATTTAACTACCTATTAGGAATCTAAAAAAGGCGGTTTGTGAGTGTTCATACACCACTGCACTGCCGACCTATTCGGTTATCCATGTCTTCATATCACTGGAAAAATCAACTGCAACTTCTATGACCTACTGTGGATAATCAACAGTCTTTAACTCAAATACCACAATACAAAAACACTCTGCTATGGGCCCCCACTTGCATTGCATGTTAAGACCTGGACAATCAACACCTCTCTCATGCTCATATTATTTTTGTCTAGTTTTGTATGGTACATTCGCCTGCAGTTACAAGTATACATTTTATAATTTTCAAAATTGTGGCAAATACTTCTGTTTCTCTCTATGTAAAAAGGAGTGTCTTAAAATTCAAAGAATCATTTGAATTTTTTTGTCATGTTTGTTTCTGTTAACATTGACAATTAAGAATTTAGTGACATTATATTGAAAATTACGAAGTGTAAACTTGTTATTGAAGACGACTGTACATAATAAAATAGGTAGGTAGATCTAATATTAAAATTTCAATTATTTTAATTGATTAATTTTGTTAATAATCTAAAATATATATAACTTATCATTGAATTTTTTATTCCTTGACTATTTATATTTTTGGAGTAGCTATTTATCCAATAAGGTAATTTAAATCAAAACATAGTAATTAAGTTAATTGTGACGTAAATAACTTATCTTGTCTTAATTAAGTTCGGTATCCTATTGCCATATTTACTTAATGTAATCTTAAAAATATGCCATTACATATTTTAGCGACTTTGTTTAGTTAATGGTAATTTTAAGTTACATAATTGTTTTAAGAATACAATGATTAGAAAATGTAATTAATGTGTTTTAAGAATACGATGATAAGAAAATGTAATTAATGAAAACTATAAAGAACCAGTAGATATATTTTCATCTCATTGTTTCTTATAGTACACATTGTATATTAAATTTTATATATATTATTTTACTTTAAATTAGTAACTTGTATCATTTTTATTTTAGCTAGGTGTGATATGCCGAAATTGAATATAATTATGCAAATTAATGTATCATTTAAATGTTTTAAAAAAAGAATTTGATGGTAGCTTATTTTTTTTGTATATGACTGATATTTTATATGCACGAATATTTGACCCCACATTTTCCGTAGGTATCAATTCTGCATAGGTTATTGAATCATTAAGTTAGAAAATCACGTCTGTGCCGGGAAATTCAAAATTTGGACGATTTTCCATGCTTTATCTAGGTCACGTAATCTAAGTTTTTTGAACAGTTAGTTATTGGATACTAATGTATGAGGTTCCATAAATTACCCCTAAAACTATCAAAAACTCACGTACACTCGTAGAAACGTAATAAACTCAATTAGGATGAGAAAAAATATATAAGACGTTTAATGCTCTTCGAACCTCGCGTTTTACGAGATCAAGTGCCTAAGCTTCAATATAAAAATATTTTAACTACAAAACCAAAAAAAACAAAAAATGTATTTCTCGCAAAAGATCGCCTTAAAAATATCACCTGCGAATTGATACTTTAGTAGATACAAATATAATTCATTATATACTAAATACATATGTCATTTTTTAAAATAAGTACTTTTCTTGCTTGTAAAGATATGTAAATTAATGCTGTTAAATTGTATTGAGAGGAAATACCTTTATTTCTTATATAATTTCTCTAACAGTTAAGTATTGTAGTACTTGCTGATTAATAATACTAATGCAACTGATTACATTTGTTACAGTTACATACCAACTGAAATGTATTTCTTAAACATTTTGGTAGTTTTAGTGGTAACCTATGTAAACAATTGGGTTCTAACTATTTGTGTGATATTTCAATATCACAAAAATAATGTGAACAATATTATTCTATCGTGTCGAATTTCATGGATAATCTATAATAGTAGCAAAACATAACTGCATAAAAGTATTGAATTACCAGCCGCAGACGTGCGCTTTCCCCTTTAATTGGTCAGGTGCGAGAGAACCTTTAGCTAAGGCCTAATAAAATAAGTGCCATCATAACCGTTGATGCATGGCGGCTTTCGAAAAAGTTTACGAATAGTTTTCAATAATTAGGTTTGATGACATTTGTGACGAGTTCACGACGCTTTTAAAAATTTTGCGCTATTTGCAAAGATCTTACATACTGTCATAGATAAAACTTGACTATCAAGTAAACTCTGAATATTACTGCTCTATATCAAGAATGCGAGGTAGGTAGGTAGATCATATTAAAGATTTACAGGTGAACTGAAAATTGAGATAGTTAGGCAAGCATTTGTCCACGTGTATGTGGCAGGGTTGCAGGACTTGCAGGGTAATGTTATGATGACTATTGTGAGGGTTGTGATCAAGTTTCAATATGGTAAATGATTTTGTCTCTTACTGAACAACTCAACGGCATCACTATAGGGTGCACCCAGTCAGATTTCAATTATCCAACTTAATAGGTATGAGCATAACACTAACCCATCTATTTGTAACGTACAATGCGATAATTTTAATTGAATGTAAGAAATGAACAGATATTTTATACCTACCAAATCTTTGGAAAAAATAACTTTGGGAATGGTAAATGCAGTTGCTAAATGCATCTGTGCAGTGTAACCTATACGTACCGTTAATTTAGTTAATTTTATTTGTTAATTGTTTTGGTTTACTGTTAGTGTTTGTGCTAGATAATGTATCAAAAGATAAATGAATTTATTATATGAGTATAAGATGATATCGAATGTAAGTATACTAGGCTTAATTAGTTGTGTTTACATTGTTTTTCTCAGTTGAAAAGTAACAAAAATCATGCTCTAGGTCTTTTAATAGTGATAACAATGTCATCATATTTTGTTATAGTAGGTAGAACTCAGTATAAGTTTATAAGTGTAACCTAAGTAAGATCATATTGCTGTGACAGGAATCGCGTCTAACTTCGCTACATCAAATGATGTTAATACTATTTATATTATTTGGAGGCATCATTAAACGAAGCTTTGGCTGACATGGCACGAAGTGTAGCGAAGGATTTCGGTATAAAAATATAAAATAACCCGGAGAATTCTATTGTAATGTAATCGTCATCGATAAATTAAGACGTGTCTTGTGTTGTGTCTCTTTGACGTTACTGAACATATGGATGCTAATACTGTGAACGATTTTTCACTATGATTATCATTACCACATAACTGAAAAATCATTTGTAATTTTTGTTTCGCAGATATGTTTTCTTCATAATTTAATACTTGATTCAACTGCAGCGTTATAAAGGCTTTGTAGATAGGTAGGTACTAATACTATCCCTTATTTACACAACAAATCATATGGATGGAAGGCTGTGCTTATGATTTATAATGACGTATTCATAAACTATCAATTAAAATATGGAGACATCTACACAAATATGCTGTGATGTGTTTTCATATTGTACCTAGGTAAATACGAGTACTTTTTTTTATTAAACTTTGATGCAGTGTTATGATTTTCTCAATTTCGTGTAGTTAAATCGTGGATATTTTATGATGTTTAATCATAATCAATGTATTGTTTAAAAATAAGGACAAAGTGCAGTTTAGTCATATTTGTAAATATTTTATTAATTGTCTGAATGTGTTAAGAACTGCACGTTACATTGATATTATTTGATGGAATAAAATTACATAAAATCTATTTCTTTTTCTTTAAATAACTCTCACTAGATTAATAATAAGTGCGCGTCGACTCGCGCTGGGCCAACATTTTGTATTTGTTGTTATAGCGGCAACAGAAATACACCATCTGTGAAAATTGCAACTGTCTAGCTATCACCATTCTTGCGATACAGCCTGGTGACCGACGGACGGACAGCGAAGTTTCAGTAATAGGGTCTCGTTTTTACCATTTGGGTACGGAACCCTAAAAAATGAACCCGAACTGTTGATAAGAATGTACGAATAAATGCAGGTAGGTAATATCTATAAGGAGGATTGCTAGGAATACGCCCAGCCTGTACCGTCACGGAGAAATTGTGCCCTAGAAATTGTACTAATCTATGGGCCAATACACTTTACATACTTTTATGATTAAATGATTCCGACTGTCAGAAGTCGAAACATTATTGCTGGCATATTAAACTGTACGTAAGACTTGCACTTAACTACAAAGCAGAGAAGAGTGCAAGAAATGTTGAACCAACTTTGATAGGTAGGTTACCCGCCAGTACCTACTCTACTGAAAAAATTCGAAATAACTTGTGGAAGATGAGACCATGATCACGATAGTGTGATAGTGAACTCCGACTTCGCTTCCACTTTTCTCGTGCGTACTGCGAAAGAGGAATTCCTGACAGTCGTCAGTTTTTCCCGATGGATACAACATGTTTTCAAATCAAGAGTAAATAGGTTTATTCTAGGTAAGCGTGCTTCATATTAGACCACATCAATGCTTAACATCAGGCGGGGTGTGGCCAAACGCGAAATATTATTATGAATAAAAAAAAAGACTTAGAATTTTGAAACAGCATAGAGTACCACATTTCCACAAATTATATCACACTTCAGTGTAAGAAGTCGCTATAGTTTTTTAACCGACTACTGAAAAAGGAGGAGGTTCTATGTTCGATGATATGTATGTATATAATATGTTTATGAATTTTCACCGAATTCTCCCCCGTTTTAAGACCGATTCTCAAAATTCTCAGTGCAAAAGGTATAACGCCGAGGTGGTTCCATATAAAGTTCATTAAAATCGGTTTAGTAGTCTATAATTTATACCTAGTTAAAAAAATATTCCCATATTTAGATGTTTTAATGATATTTGCTGTTGTCGACGATGAAAATTATTTTAGGCGGGTAAATTATCTTGTTAGCAGGTTTTATCACAAACATTTTATTTTGCAAAAAATGGAACCGTCTTCAATACCCAAAAGTGTGAAATAACTTGTTGAAGTCGGTACCATGATAGTTCAAAAGTACCTATTATCACAATACTGTGCGCATGGTACCGACCTCGACAATTTAGTTTACACTTAAATAAATTGTGAAGCCAGTCCCATTTTTTGCAAAGAAAAAAAATTTCACCCTTATAGTGACCCTTGCTACTTACGGGATCGATTATGGTTCATTGTTAACTACTATATCATCAAGATAGGTAAATATTTTTCAGGTATTTTAGTGAAACTCAAAAACGGCTTGACCGATTTTGATGAAATTTAAAATGGGACCAAACGACAAGCATCACTTTTCAAACAAAAAAAAATCAATATCTGTTCACCACTGGGTGAATAGATATTTAATTTTTTTATACCAGAGTTCTGAGGTAACAAACATTAAAAAAACAGACGAATTGAAAACCTCCTCCTTTTTTGGAATTCGGTTAAATCGAGTAATAAAAACGTTTTATTTCTTTCAATAGATACTTAATTAGTGAAGTACTTACTAATTACGTATATATTTGTAATGTTACTACTTAGGTAGGTAGGTCCAAATTTAATCTTGATTAGAAACAACATGTCTCACAAGTAAGATTCAAATTCGAACTTGGAACGCTTTGGAATTCCAATTTCAAAATATTGAATCGCGCCACTACATTATCTATCTACCTACCTACATAAATAAATTAAATAAATACGTACATACATACATTGTGTAGAAAATATAAGTGCACTAAAACAATCACTGCATTGTTTACTATCATAAATTTTCCACGTACTAAGTATTTTATGTACCGTTTAATATGTATACATAAACAATTCAAAGGTTAGCGATAGCTCAGCACGTTGTTCGTAACGTGATGTCACCATTTTACATTACAAAGTTGCACGGACATTTTATAGGTAACATGCCTTAGGGGAAAGGGGGGCACAGTGAATCACATTTCTTTTGTAGGCAGCTAAATCTCATACTTTTTAAGATATGACTATACTGTTGATTTACATAGATAGCTAGATATTTTGGCCAACAAATTTAAGGTTTAACTAAGCTATTAGGTCAATAAATTTAAAATTATGGCCTCTTTAAAAAAAAGTGGGTAACGATCCTGTGTACCCCACGTTGGGGGCACAGTGGATATAAGCTTGGGGTACTATGGACCGGCAAGGGGCACAATGAACTGCTACATTATATCTTCATACTAATTCCTACGGGGAACAGTGAACTATTTGGTATTAACTAAATAAAATATTATTTTGTGTTTAAATTTGTCATTGTCTTTATTATGTGTAAATCAAATCAAAAACTAGTATTTGAAAGTTCATTAAGTATATTAAGTATTATTATTTTAGTAAAAAATCTAAATAAAATAGACTTAAACTTCTAAAAACATTGAGATATTAAAAATTAACAACTTAAGAAAAAATAACAGAAATCAGTCTTCAATGTAGTAATTAGAGTAGGTTTCGCTATTTTTAGACGTTTTCTTAAGAAATTTACTTCCAGTTCTTGGTTTTCATTCTCTTCTCCAATGACTTATAAAAAACTTTTTTATTTTTTGCAATGAATTCTACCAAAACAAAGCTACCTTCTTTTGAATAGGAGTCAAGTAGCCGCAAATTATCTGGTTCTATTGTTACTTCTTCATCTTCTACATTTTCATATTCGCCTTCTTCTGAATAAATATTGATTTTCTTCATCGCTAGATTCTGCTGTAAAACTTTTTCGCTCTTTTTTTTCGTCTGGTCTTCTCGGCGATTTTGAATTTTTATTTTATTCGATGTGTCGGTTGCAATTATGCTTCTACCCTTACGCCTTGGTTTACGAGGATTTTTCAGAGGTCCGGCATTCAGAATCCCTCTAAACTCAAAAGGACTTACTATGTGTTGATTTTTTGTTGATGTTGATCCATCTGTTGGTGGCGAAATGACTTCAGTGTCTGGTATTGGTGAATTATGCGGTAAATCAAGATGAATCATAATTGATGGTGATGGAGACAGTGTGACGATGTTGTCAGTTAGTTCTGCAACTTTTATATGAAGACCAATGTTCGTTTTTCTAACTCTGTTGCGGACCATTTCGAACTTCTAAAACATAAACATGAACATTTAATCAGCAAACTTATCAAGGGGCACACTGAATCGCTATCCACTTTGCCCCATGTCAAAATGATCCACTTTACCCCATGACGCCATATTAAAAAAATAACTAATTTGACTTAACCAAACACTTAGAATGTTATGTAATTATCCGTCAATTTAAAGATTAATTATTGATAATGCCGATAAAAAGACCACATTGTAAGTTTAACAAAGCTAACTCAATATAAAGTTACGAAAAAAATTTGTAAGAAAAAATAATGGACACTTACATCGGACAGTATGGCAGCCGCGCGTCCTCACGCTCCCACAGGGTAGCAAGCACTGGCGCGCGGGAGGGGAGTTTGCTAGATCGTTCGATCGTCAATAGTACGTGTGTGCGTGTGATGACAAACAAGCGAGTTATACGATTTTAACCACTGTACCCCTCGGTCCCCTGTGCCCCCCGTTCCCCTAGGTCTTTATATAGGTATATAGTACATACCCATTTATTACGTAGGTGTATATTCTATGATATTGGGGTACCTATGTAGGTATATCGGCAAACGAATATAGCTACGCAATTGGTTTCATGTAACTAGGTAAATTTACAAAAATTATGCTCTAAATCCCTGGCTATAGTATATAATCACACCTTTAGCCGTTTCGTATATACAGCATGTGTCAGCTGGAGACCATAACGCCAGCTAACACACTAATAATCACATGTAGCATCGAAGTTTATTTGGCACCTAAATTTTGAGTTGGTATTCATAATTGCAATAAATCTGCTCTAAATATTGGCATATTCAGGATTAAAAAATTTCAATTGAGTAAGCTGGAGACATACACATAAGGTAAGTACCTACCTACCTGATATTACACAGGACGGGTAAGTATACTTAGATAGGACCTTTTTTACTTTACCATATGCAACTAAATGAATAATCGGCCTACTAATGAATTAAATAAACCGTTCTCAGGTAAAAAAAAATCTTAGGTTCTACCGTTCTAATCCAACACTGGGTACCTATTTCTAATTTCCGTCTCCTACTAGGTATTACGGCTAAAATAATTCTTTAGAGCTGTCTGTACGGCATGTCTCGATGACCGAGTGGTTAAAGCACCAGGTGCGTAAAACTGGGGGCGCGAGTTCGAATCCTAATCGAGCCGAACATATTATGCTCTAAAATATTAATGTTAAATATCATGTTAATAAGTTATTATAAGTAAATTATTACTTACCTTTTTTTTCTAAAATTAGTTACTAGGATCTTTTTCCTTTCTTCAGTGAAAACTGCTTATTAGATCGATTGGTAGGTAGGCATAATTTAGGGCATTTTTTTTCAGTTACCTACCTAACTCTTTGATTGCAACAAGATCTGGGTACTCCACTAATGTCGAAGGATATTAATAAGTCCACTACTAGGTAAGAGTCTTAACAGACTTCAACTAGAAAGCTAGATTGGATACATTTTTCTTGAAGTCTGTGATTGGATATAATTCAGTTAAAGTTCTGTGTGTTCATACTTCACACCACAGACTTCAAGAAACGGTTAGTTTGAGCTTCACACAATACACAAAAACATTTAAACCTAGGTAAGTACACGTTGACAAAATGTAATAATGCTACAATAGTCGAAGGATGCTGCCTAAATTTTTACTCATATTTTATTGTTTACATTCGCATAACAGACAAACATTCGTGAATATTTCGCTTTCATTATGTTTGGCCAAGTGTTTTAAATTGAACGTTGTAAGTTGATACGGATGTTGGTCGAGTCACGTAGCTATACTTACCTACAGTGTATAATGGTAGGTAGTTACGTACGTCATCGACGTCAGACCGACTTGGACCAATAGCGGTGTTGGCGCGACGAGACGCGACGGCCAGGGCCCGCTTGTCCCTGACCACGGTCAACGACTCTTTTGAAGGTGCCCTCCCAAATTGAACGGCTCCACAGATTGATTCATATTTAGTATGAGAGCGGCTGCCTTGAGCGCTCTGTTGCGACCTACGTAATATCTGTTGCTATGCTACCTACATAATGAAATTGTGGTATACTCACCTAGATCTTTAAATTGAGGCCAATTAATGGCTAAGAATATATCATCACAAACAGGATAGTGCTGAAATTTATAGGTACGTACTGACCGAAGCCAGATTCGACAGGACATGAACGATGATGTTAAGCTGTAATTCAGGGAAGCCTCAGAAAAAGGAAACAACGAATGGATGATTTTGAGTGCTCTTTGAATTCAAGCAGCAACTCAAACGTGCAATAGAAACAATTTTAACCAAAAAATGGAACCGACTTCAACACTCAAAAGTGCTAAATAATTCGTTGAAGTCGGTACCATGTTTGTAAAAAAAATTCACTCTTTTTAGTGACCCTTGCAATGCAACTTACGGAATCGATTGTCATTCATTGTCAACGACTGCCTATATCATCAAGATAGGTAACTAATTAAAAGGCAATGAAAGGTAAATCAACATGGAATATTTTTGAGTTATTGGAGTGTAACTCAAAAACGGCTTGACCGATTTTGATGAAATTTAAATGAAACGACAAGCATCAGCTTTCAAACAAAAAAAAATTTCAAAATCGGTTCACCCAGTCAAAAGCTCTGACGTATAAAAAAATACAGACGAATTGAGAACCTCCTCTTTTTTGAAAGTCGGTTAAAAATAACAATCAATAATTGGACGACCTTGAATCGTTGTTGTATGCATGTGCCACGCGGAACCAGCCTCGAGGAACTCAGCCAGGAAGATGCTTATAAAAATGTATTGACCAACTGCAATACCTACATTTTATGTGATTCAAAATCAAATGCAGACATACAAAGCAGGCAGACGGCAATAATAGACATGGCAATGGTAATAGTTGTGGACTGCCGGGCCGCAGGTCCAAGTTCCAATCCCCACTGCTGCGCAGGCTTGAGCTTCACGTCATAGTGGAAGGGCATTTTGCTTAGTTGCGTGGCTACCTACCACCTTCAAGTAGAAAAACTGTCGCCAAGCGCCTAACAGTGAACACACTGTTAGGTTTTGTTGTTATCTTAGAGAACAACAAAACCTGTGGAGTAAAATATTAGACATTTAGGATTGTAAACAAATAAAGACCATGTTTGAGACTGTGTTCAGCCGTGGACAATCCGGCTGATACAGCAAGTGGACCAACTTAGGCATAAATTATTGTATGAACCAGCAGATCAATAAGCAGATATACTAAGTAATATGTAGATAAAAGAACGATAGTTTTTATATACCTACATACTATTACACTAGTGATCCAAATGTATTTTAACATCCGCGAGAGAAAAACGACCGTCTGACGTGAGTGTTTTACCAGTTAATTATACTACTGTTTCGAGAAGAACATTTGCTGGTGATCCAGCAGCAGTTCTTGAGAGCCAGTAAAATTGTGGGAAATTAGAATTAGTCGTGCGTGACCACTGTTTCTTTGGTTTTAAGGAAAAATAAATGTTTTTATTAATAATATTAATTGCACACTTATGTAGGTGATTACATTTATAATTTGCCTGTCCTAAATTTTAATATCAACCGAGACACACTAAGAAAAATTGATCGCTAATGCAAATGAACAGAGTTGAGAATACATTGACGCCGGGCAACCGGATCGGGTTGCGATGCGAACTGTATGCTGCGATGGATAGCGTTAGCATAGAACATATAATAATACTGTTATTCTTCTTAGGACCTGTTTCAGAATATTCGAATAAGTTAAGTTCCGGTTATACTACCGAAAACATTTATTAAACAAAACACTATCTTTGCGTTTCACAGTCATCAGTTTAGCCTATCCATCGGTGTTGGTTAGCAACCCGAAACTTTATTAGGACATTCCGAAACGGACCCTTAGTATACGTAGCGGACAGCATCTCTTGCTTACCGGCTTGAGCATTGGGCAGAATCGGGCGTGTGTGAGGCGAGCTGTTCATTTTGTATTGGAATCTGGACTCCAGCATAAAACATAATATAATAATACTACTCAAGGCAGCTTGATTCTTAATAAGAACAGGCCTGGACCACAAGGTTAGAGTTGACACTAATGCTCCACGGTCTTCTGTTTGCGCATACAGGCTCTTTCAGTGACCTGTGAGGCCGCGAACTAAGCGCAATGGCTTACGCTCTACTTTTGGCTGCAGCAGATTGTTTGCTTTTTGTTTCGAGTTCGAAACAGGGCCTTTATTTGTTTACAATCCTAAATGTCTAATATGTTAATCCACAGGTTTTGTTGTTATCTTGGAGAACAACAAACACCGAAAGAGAAGTTCTCTTTCGGTGAGCCAATACATTTATACTACACAAATCATCAGTCGAATTAACAGTCTATGAGAAAAATAATTCCCACTAGTATCACAAAAATAAATAATAGGTACGTATTGTACGTAAGTGCAATACGGTCAAATGAACTGATAATCGAACTATTGGGAACAGAGGCCTATGATTTGTTTTATTGTTAAAGGAAGACATTGTACCTTCCTCGCTTATATTAAGGGTTCATTGATCGATGATTTAGGTTGCATCAATTTATCCAATTGAATGATAGAGGCAGTGAGAAGATGTTCAATGGTAAAGTTGAGTACTACTAACCTATCATTCATAAATTGTTACCAGGCGGACTATTTTTGATAAATCCGAGGACGCTATAACAACAGGCGAAACAAACTTCAAAACCTTATCTGAATAAAAAAAACAGAGGTTATCACTATTATCGCGTGCAGTGTCGATATAAACATGCAGTTTTATTGAAGTGTTGGCTCCGTTTATGATTATTATTTATCTTCATCACTCATTCAGAATTCAAATAAAAAAAACATCATCATCTTCAGCCGGAAGACTTCCACTGTTGAACGAATCCTCCCCCTAGAACGCTACAATTAACGGCTATTAGCCAATGGTCACCTGCGACTCTTACGATGTCGTCAGTCCACCTAGTGAGGGGTCTAACATTTTTTTTTATATTTTTAAGCTATTCTTTGACCACTATCTCACCTGATGATAAGTGATGATGTGGACGAAGATGTTGTTCAGGCTAACCTAGAATTACTGGCCCTCAAGGACAACTTCCGGAATAAACCGTTAGATGCTTGGCAAGTTTGGCAACAGATTTTCTACTTGATGGTGGTAGCTAGCTAGGCGGGCATTCAAACAATACCCTACCACCACACTGAACTCTACGGTCTTTCGGTGTTATATGGTAGGTAACCACTCGAGAGATTATTTTATTTGTCGGTTATCAGTTTGTCGAGTAATATTCTCTGCACACTGCCACTTCAATTTGCAAGTACATACATACTAAAAGCTATGTCAGCGACTTTGGTTCTTCAATGAATTCACTCGTTCTTAATTTTAGTCGCGCAAAGAAACTCCGAGTATAGCTATTGACTCGAGGGAGACCACGTCTCAGTACCATAAGTCGTCACTGACAACACTTACAGAACCTGAAGACTTGATCTTCAGGTTACGAAATCAACGAGTTTCGAAGCATGAAATATATCTATAGGAATGTACGACATCTACTTATATTTATTCACTGCCCTCTGTCATGTACGCATAATAGGAGCATATAAAACAAGGCTCTTATCCGCTTACATTAAAAAACATTAAAGTGACTCCACTAGAAAGCAAGAAGAAATCAACAGTTACAGGCCCATATTGATAAATCTGACTCACTCTCAACGATAGTTCAATTGGCAGAGCATCTCCCGGCTATAGGGTTTAGGGACGTATGGTCGCGGGTTCAAATCGTGCACGAAAAATGTGTTCAAATTTTTCTTTTTTTTTGTAATTTTGTACTTAGTTTAGCTTATTAATTTAGCAGGCGTTAATGCTAGTATTGAACAATGTCAGACAAACCTCATTATTGTTACTTAGAAACTGTGGTTTTTTAGTAGCTTAAAAATATTGGTTTAAAACTGAAGGTCTTATTTAGCATAAGCCAGAAAAAGCCTAAGCAAAGCATAGTATAGTATGTCTATTGCTTGACAGATCATCTACAAGAACAGGTCAGCGTTAAGTACTACCAATTGGTAATAAATCTATATGTTTACCTCATTTCCAAAAAAACACGTATATGATTTAATGAGTTGTTGTGCTTATAAATCCATATGACGATTTGTTTAACAGATAATGATATTGACATATTAATAAATATGATGATTAATATTATTATTATTACGTGTACTCTTATTATTACTGTTAATATATTAGTATTACCCATATCGTCAGCTGTAATATGAATAATGTAACCGCCAAAATGACAAAATTGAGTTATAGGTAGGCATACAGTTCGACTGCAAATTTCTTGTCTTATTGATTGGTGTATTTAAAATCTCAATATCTTGAAACAAATGTTGATAACGAAAAAATCAGAGAACAATGTATATGGGCAATTAGTAGCGTAACGAGGACGCGCCATACCAGCGCGGAAAGATGGATTTCGCCAATGCGACCGAATTTACAAGTAAGGTCCCGCTTCGCAAGCAACGCGCTTCAGTCGGATTATAGTAAACACAGCTCTATTGTACGTATTTATTTTTCAACGCAGGGCGCTAGCAATCAGTAGGTAGGTAGGTATATAAACTGTGATTGCAGGTAAGTGAAATACAGAATTTGTGATTTTCTCTTTATTTTATCCTATTGCCCTAGTAAGTTATAAATTTATACATAATGTTTACGGTCATTGGTTGTTCATATATATTGTGTAATGTATGTAGGTAGGTATTATTGTATTGTAATAAAAGTACTTTCATTCAATTATAATATCTTTATTGGAAAAAAATATAATAGGAACTTACTTTCTAGGTATTTTTAAAACCGATAGGTTTTTTTTTTATTTATTGGAGTGGCAAACAAGCAGACCACCCACCTGATGGTAAGTGGTTACCGTCGCCTAAGGACATTTGCAACTCCAGGGGCGTTACCAATGCGTTAGGTATAACAAAAACCTATCGAACAAGGTAGCAACTACCTAGTGAACCTCGGTAGGTACTTAATTATTGTCATTATTTTATCATCATCATATATAATTATTTTCATGATAATACACAGTTCATTAGTTATTTATTAGGTAATTTATAATAATTAGTTATAAAAGAATAACCATGAATAAGCACGTGCCAAAATAGGTATAATACCAACTTACGTAGGTTCGAGGTACGTATTGTCACGGTAATTTTTATAGATACTATTACCGTGGTATTGTGATATAGCTACTTACCTACTTTCTGCATAGAGTAGGTACGTTAGTCTGCTACTCGAAATATTTATAAAATAAAATTCCGTTCTGATCCCGTCCTATTTTCCGTTCCGTTCTGATCCCACTTGTTTTATTGTCCTGTAGCCCTAGCACGAATAACTTCTGAAAATTTCTCCGTGTCTTTAAAGTATCGAAATGTCACCATTTTATATAGGATTTGATCGGCGCCCCTACGGTGCGTAAAAGGAACTAAATTTGGCATATTGAAAGGTTTTGACAATAACGTGTCGAGATTTTAACGAGAACATGTAAAAAGTTTTGTATGAAAACGCGAGCACGAACCCAATTTTAACGTAAGTTCGAATAAATAAAACGCCAAAATTGACAAACATCAATCATAGAGGACTTTGTGTAGGCTGGAAAAGAATTCAAACCTCTTTTGGAATGAATCATTAGCTCTTAGAAAGAAGGTACAATACATTTTATTTACGCCGGATGACGTCACTTTTGTAATCCTATCAAGTTCACCTTAGCCAACAAACGATGCGTTGTGCTGTCAACTATTGCCTCCTACGTAAACGTACTGTAAACTCGATCCGTTTACGTTAGGGTCTATCGAAATGTTCGTGCTTGGGCTACAGATTTAATAATAGATAACGTGCTTAAGTTAGCAAAAAAGAAAGATGCACACAATAGCATAAATACCAATGTACGAATTCTCAAACAACAAGGATAGCAGAAGTTTCATACTTTAGCTCTCTTTGAATCAAATTGGATTGTTGTATGATGTATTTATTTATTAAACTCAAAGTACCAGAAAAGCAGAAGTTCATAGGAGTTTCTACTGTAGATCTCGTAATAGAAAAACTGTATTTACACAATGTTTTATACATATGGGCTAAAATTAAACTCATAAAAGCACAGACCTTTAGTTATCGATAGAGCTAAATTAATCTAACCAACCTTATCCACTATGTTATATTTTGAGTAACCATTTTGAATTGTTTTAAATATTTGCCTACAGTTGAAGTTTGCATCTTTTTCTAAATAATATTGGGGTGTTTTTTGACAAAGTAGCTGTTTAATTCAAAATTCCAAGCTTCCACTTAATTCTTCATTCAGTGGTGTTCTTTATGTGCACACCAAACGTCTATGAAAATTTCGTCTTCCAGCCATTGGGTTACCATATAGTCATTAAAGACTTCTGCAGTACCTGGAGATGAATAATGTAATACCAGCCTTCTCCGATGCTTTGTATGGGTAGTAACGGCAATAAAGCTGACAGTGCAACATGTCATCGTGTGTCTTAGTAATTAAACAACTTTAAACGGTTTAAACCGCGTATATTTGTCATTATTTTGTCCCGACGTTTCAAACACTTTGCAATGATCGTGGTCACGGGGTGTCATGGTCGTGTGTCTTTTTGTTTTGTTAGATTTAGTGACTTTCCTTTCTTCCACACACTCTGTTAGAAATGGAAGTAACATCCTTTTACTTCAACTGATGAAAACACCGAATATAAAGCATTCATAGCTGCTATTCCAAAGTTTGTTATATATTCTTCTGGCTGCCATTATGGTATATTTGCTTTAACCATTTGAAAAAAATATTTTATATCTTTACAGCACGAGTGTAATCTATGTCATCTTGTTGAGTTTGAAATACAGTTATACCCCGACTTACGCTACCCCGTTTTACGTGAATTTGGAGATACGCGGTTTTTCATTTTGATTGCCGCGCGCATCGGCTCTCTCGCTCCACCAGTGTTCAGTTTGTGACAGGTTTAACGTGTTCCATGTGGAACTGTTTTAAGTGCGCAGTGCATTTTACTTATAATCTCTAGTTATGTCATCTAAAAGAACGAGAAAAATGAGTAATTTGAGTTAAAAAGAAAAGAAAAACATAGCCTTTTGAGTGTAAACTGAATATAATTAGATAATTTGAAGCAAAAATTAAAATTTGTGAATCGGCAAAGAAATTTGACATACCGGAATTGCAAACTTAACAGAAGCACTCAATTCAATTAAAAAGGGGTTACAAATTTTAGAAAAAATAGATTCTAATGAAGAACGCTTTTCTACTACACAACGGGGAATAAAAATCTTACTGGTATGCTACGAAGAAATTTTGCGTGAGAAGAAGAAAAATTTAACTCTTCAGGCAACATTTTTAGAATATATGAAGCCTTCGACATCAAAATAACTTTGGTTTAGGATTCTTTATTCATAACAATGTAAATTGTTTTATTGTCTTACACTTCATTCAACATTTTACTTTTAAATTATAGTTTTATCTAAAATCTGGTCCCAATTAAACATACTTTATAAATATTTATATGCAAAGTTGAACCCCGACTTACGCGAATTCAACTTACACGACAATCGCTCGGACCCACCTACCGCGTAAGTCCGGGGTATCACTTGATATACTAAGTAACTAGTTAAGAACAATTAGAACAATTTTATAATAAACTAGCCGGCCCGAGCAACTTCGTTTACGTCACATAAGGGTTAGAGATAGAACGAACGCTAGAAATATATTTTTTTAATGTTTGTAATGTTCGCGTAAATATCAGAAACCAATATGTTTGTAATGAGTACTGATTATTTGCCATAAAATAACATTATTTCGCATGCGCTGCGAAAAGTATTGATAACACATAAAATTTATGTTCTACATATTTATATTTTTCATCATTATCTACAAAAAAAGTCCGCGACAGTATATGTCTATCTTTTATGGTTAAAGAAAAATAACGATTTCTTTCGCAAAAAAAATAATTCCAAATCACCTTGTTCTTGCGAGCCTTTTATGCTTATTCATTATTACCTACCTATACCATACTGGTGCGGTGAGAATTTTGAAGTTTTATTTAATGGTTGTTGTGCCTCACTCGACATAGATAGGTATAGTATGTCGCGGACTTTTTTGTAGATATTTATAAGATCTACAATTAATTACAGCATTTTATGGTTCTATTTTTTATAGTTTAGGCAGCGTACGCAAAATAAGTCCTTTTCTGGTTGATTTTTTACACCTTGTGTCCGACAAACCCAAATATTTTACGGAATCCTATTTTTTTCCAAAATAAAATTTAGTCTATGTTACTCATGGACAATGTGGCTTTCGAATGGTGAAAAAAATTTTAAAATTGGCCCAGTAGTTTTTGAGCCTATTTATTACAACCAAACAAACATACAAACAAAGTTTTCCTCTTTATAATATGTGTAGATGTAGATTTCTAGCAAATATGCAAAGTAGTATTGACTTCTTAATACTTTTGCCCTCTTGGTACTTTGAAAATTAGTTACAAAATATTATTTTTCTGAAACTTATCTTGCAAACCGTAATAATTAAGTGCCTAAATATATATTAAAGAGTAGGTGGGATCAGGACGGAATAGTAAAATAATTTAAAATTTACGGATCCCACTTTAAATTATAAGTGGGATCAAAACGGAATAGAAAATTAATAAAAAATATAACTGATACCATGTGGTATCTCTTCGTGGGATCGAAGTGGAATACACCGGCTCGTAACTCACATTCACGAGTTCAATAAATTAATCAATTTGATTTCTGAATATTATTTTTATAGCATAGATAATAGATAGGTATAGATGTTAGTAGTAAACTTACATAGGTACTTACTTACCTATTTTCTACATAAGTAATATCATAATATTAGGTAGGATAGGTACGTGCAGTACGCATAACAGTTTTTGTAACCACCCTAAAGTAGAGAAATGTATTGCCAAGCTCCTATCAGTGTGTTCCGTCAGCAGTCCATGAGAGGCAGGAATAGTTCTAGGCCTAGTCCGGGTAGCATCCTCGATAACACCATCACCAACAGGTGCTAGCTGTAAAAAACCAAGTTTTATAATGAGTAAGCTTAGATACCTCAGTACTTATGTTATAATCTTCTCTGTGTAGTTACATACCTACATTTGGTCGAAGGTGTTAGCAGGCTTAACCTAGAATTACTCTGGCTCTCAAGGACAGCTGGCGGAACACACCGTTAGGTGCTTGGCGACAGATTTTCTACTTGAGGGTGGTCGCTAGCCAGGCGGGCATACATAATATGGCTGAACGAATCTTGGTGAAGATTTGTACAGGTATGCACCAACCTAACATAGATTTGGTAGGTATTAGTATCTGAATAAGTACCTTATAGATCTTTTTATCCCAGTAAATATCCATTAGCATAATAAAATTGTTGATAGGGGAGGGGTAAAACCGCAGACGTAAGTCAGGTAGGTAAGTAGGTACTTATATGAACAATTACACAAGGCGGCATTTAGATATATATATACGGTTCTAAATTTTATTCAGTAGGTGGTTCGTAGAAGGTAAGTACGAAATACCAGGCTAGTTACCAACCTTGTATGGTACAGTTCCGATTTTTGATTGCCAAAGTCGTCACCGTACTATCTATTTTGTTCTGGCAGACAGGTCAGCGACCCCATCGTCGCATGATCAGTGCGATCAGATGACGCCGCCCGTGCGTTATCCACGCTATCTTGTGCTTGAGCAGCATCGGTCACATTCACTAGCTCAATGGACGAAGCGTTTTGGTTTCTGTAAAGAATTTAGTAGTACATGAGTAGGTATAGGAAGCTAATTATAGGAAAAGTTAACTTAGGTACCTACCCATAAGTAGGTATTGCATCCCAATCTTCATAAATACTAACACCAAACCACTTGAACCAGCACAAAAAATATTCAATAAATAACTGAGAAGGTTGTAGAACATATAGGAAGTTAAAAAAATACAAATAGGTACGTAGGTATACTTACTTCTTTTTCTTTCTCATTAAATCATAATTTTTATTTGACATTATCACATACTTTGACTTATTGTACTATTATTATTTTATTTTTATTTTATTGCAATACTACTAATAATTATATTTGATTTTACTAACCTTTGATTACGATTTCACTAATATTTTAATGACCGTTATAATGTGATTAGGTATTTGATTTTAAGGTATTTTGATATGTTATTAATTATATGTTTGAATGTACATTTTATGGTTTAATAACTGAAATAAATTATTATTATCATATTATTATTTCACTGGCCCTCTCTTTTAAATATTTTTTACATTGTCTAGGACCAAATTTTCTTGGTTTTCTCATCGTCACCGGCACAAAAAATATAGAACCAGTATCCTGTTAGTTAATTAACACAGAAAAAAATACGTAAATTATTTGGAACGCGGTGGCAAGACGCCGAACAATACGTCCGCCTCGCAGGAATGCCGGGGCATACTGACTGAAGATAGAAAGAAAAAGCATGCAATGGATAACGAACGCTTACGAAAGGGACAGATTGCCAATGCGATTAGCAACTACAGCATTTTAAAAAGGTCAAAAGCGCCATATCAAATAATTGTTAATTATGAGAAAACTACACATTTAATAATATAACTGGTTTAAGGAACTAAGGGAATAGTAATTCTCTATTTATCAAAGTAAAAATCATCTTGTATTATGAACGAGTTTGTGATATAAATAACAAAACGTGTGTAAAACACACATTTTTCATATTTTTTTTCTATCGAGGTTTTTTTTCCAATCGTGTTTTCAGGTTTAAGGAACCAAAGAAAAAAGCACAAAATTTCAATTTAAAATAGCATTTTACCCGTAGGTCTCGAAAATACCAAGCTTTATGGGGTTTTTGGTGAGCAAATTATGTACGGCACGACCTTAACGTAAGAGTCATTTGTAGAAAAATACTCTTATTTTACTCATTTTGTGTTAGTTTATAACGTTTTAACCTCAGATCATAGAAACAACTATGATCTGAGGTTTTAACTGTTACGTTATGTAACCTAATCACTAAATGTAAATAAAAATTACTTTAACTACGAAGTATACAAGTTGTTTGTGGCTACGCTTGTAGTAGCTACGTAGCTACGCTAGTATTTGTACAATAAGATAAAAACAACAAAAGTTACAACTCTTTTTGTGATTTGTAATTTAGTTTTCTGGCTCTCCTGAAAAGTCGACTTTTGGAGGTTACGGTACTGTTGTACCTACATTGTGTAGGTAAATGTAAATAAGTAGATAGGTAACTACAAAGTTCTAAACTTTTGGAACGTTTTATTTAACATGTATACATTTGTAATATATGAAAAAAAAAACAAATACTTAATAAATAAATGTGTTTGTCCTTCATCCCGTTGCTTGCTTTTTTCTAATAAAATAATATTTGGAATTCAGCACACCTTCATTGTATACTTGCGATACCTATCTTGCTGTAATTTATAGCGCGATATGGTAAGCACAACAGTGAATAAATTTGTAAAAGGTGAATAGGTTAAATCCATACTAATATTATAAATGCGAAAGTAACACTGTCTGTCTATCTGTCTGTCTGTCTCGCTTTCACGCCAAAACGACTAAAATTTGTATGAAATTTGTTGCGGGGAAGGACATCTGATAGTTTTTATTTTGATATTATCGTTTATACCTTGAAATATTTAAAACATTCATATACTTATTAGGTATGTAATTTGTACTTATTATTTAGGGAAGACACTGCTGTCTGCGTATTAATACTAAAGCAGAAGGCAGGGCTTCAACTATAGAAATAAGAAAACCTATATGTTGAACAAGTAATAAATATTTTGTATTTGTATTTATCCAACTGCGCAAAAAGAGATATAACGGACATTCGAGCGGGCGGAACCGCAACCGGAAAGCTAGTATGACATATTAATTTCAATATAAAAACGTATTATTGAGTTTCAGTGCCACACTATGTTAAGTAAATAGTGCCAAAATTGAAACAAATAGGTATATACCTACCTACTTATCACAACACAACACAAGCGTTTCCAGATTGGTATCGATGATGATAAAATACACTACAGTTCAGTGGCTAAAGGTGACATTGTGCAGCCGTCGGCCGTCGACCTGATACGATAGCCTTGTTTTTCTTTTCTGAGTGATTAGGTACTTGTGTATGTGCGGCCGATGACGGTATAGCGTAGTGCTGCCACTGCGCAAAGTCACGTTTTAAATGTTTGAATTTGAGTCATCAATTACTTAAAATAATAATTTTGATATTGTTACGTTTGCAATAATGCATGCTCTGCGGATTACATCACAAAACTACATTTTGTGATAAAGTAATAAATTTCAACAAGGTGCTTGTATTTCAAAATGTGGAATAATATGTTCAAGTTATGCTCAAAAGATATAGGCACTAGAGATTCAAGCACTTCCGCTTTCGGACTTTCACAGGGTACCTGCTTACTTGAAATTTTTCAGCATAAGTACTATATTTGCATCTGTCAGAGGCAGAGGAGGCGATAGCTCACTTTGAAGGTTAACTCCCCTTCAGACGATCATTATGTGAATTCAGAAAAAAATAGTAGATCTTATGTATGGGACGTGCAACAAATCCATACTGAAGTATTTTTCACCCTATTTTTTGGACCCTCAACGATAACTTTGACTTCTTACTTTCGCTAAAATGTGACCACAACATCGTATTGAAAATTTAAAAATCTGACAATCGCATCCATGGCTGTGAAAAGTATTATTTTCTCTGATTTTAGTGCATTTCGTTCAAAAAAAGGTTGTAGGTACCACGTGCAGCGCGCATTGATAATGAATGTTTAATAATGAAGTAGGTAGGTACATAATTTCATGTTTTGTTTTACTTTCAGTTACAAGCTCCTAATTGATCTAATCCTCCTGCTTGATTTAAAAAAAAACTTTTCTGTGATGTTGGTTGGTATCTACACTAGTAGGGGTAGGGTTGCCAGATCAATGTATACAATTACTGGACATTTCTGGGGTCGAAAAGGAGTTGTTACTTTGACCTCAATTTTAAATCTAGACAAATCTACATGACTCATAACTCTATTTTTTCTCGTTGTTTAACCATCGTATGGGGATGGAGCGACACCTATAGTTCAACCTAAGTTGTACTACAAACAAGAATAACATAGTGTCAGTACGAAGCAACAAATGCGTTCCAGATATCGATATGAAGTTGGAAAAACATTCTGCTCTTTCATGACGTCCAATGAAAATTCAGCAAAATAAGTTAATAAAAGTTATAAAGCTAATATAGTAGTGGAACCAGTTGCAATAAATCGAAGTGAAGTTGCAATGCTGCCAGCATGCTGGGAACGCTGCCAACTGGTAGTGGGCTGGAGTATTTGGACAGCCAGTGAGTCTGCTATGACTTATAGGTTGTCTAAAGGCATACCACCAGTAAAAAAAAAATTGAAGTACATATTTCCAAACCAATACGATTTAGGAACCTTCAAGAAAAGAGCATATTGCCTCTTCAAAGACTGGTAACGCATCATTGATACCTATGATGTTACGGATGTATACGTGGCTGACGGTTAACACCAGGTGATGTGACTGTCCCACTTTTCTTTTGTCCTTTAAAACAATTAATTGTAACTAACCGAAGGTGGGTTGTTCTAAAACATGTTTTTTAATGTAAAGGATGTCTAGGAATTTACCAATGAAATAAAAATAAAACATCTTAATCTGCTCGGATAAAGATGAACTCATCCAAAGATACACCAGGTAATTTTTATATTAACGCCTGCTCAGCGAATTTTAACGAGCGGAATAAACATTTTATAGAACAAAAATGAATTAAAAAACCGGACAATTTATGATTAATTTATACAAATTCATGGAATTCATGAAATTCATGGAATCGCTTTAATAAAGGGCTTCCAGCCCTTTATTTTAATACCCCACTCGATGGGTTCGAAGAAAATTTTATTTTTTGTGTCTGTATGGCGTCTTGAATCCGCCAGTATGTTTTTTACACAACTGTGCAAGAAAGGAGTGTGCTATCAACACGAATCTAATGTTTTCTCATACATTAAAATCGGTTAAGCCGTTTAGAAGTTATAGTGGAATAAAGAAACTTATAAACATACATACATGAACCCTGAAAACCTAACACTTATTTTTTTGTGTAATGACAAAAACAGTGTGTAAAAATATATACACCTAGTACCTGAAAAAAAGTACTTACTCAAAAAGCTCTCTGTTGATATGAAGTACAAGTAGTAAGTACAACGTTGAGAAATACATTATCTAATTAATAAAGTGTGTAAATAAACTACGCATTACGTCACTTCTCATTACGTACGTCTCAACGTTGTACTTCTTGCCTGCGCCATAAATAGTTCTGTTTATTGCTGGACTTTGTTCCGACACTGCTTGCTGCACTTGGCAACATGTTTACTACCCACTGCAACATTGTGTGTTACATATACCTAATAATTATTATTATTGCCATTAGGGCTATCGCCAGCGAGATGTCTTGTTGCCGTACACGCAATTAGAATTAAATACTTGCAGGACTAAATTTTTGAAGCGCTCTTAGTCATTCTTAACCAATCAACTTTGATGATAATGATTTACATTAAAGACCAACAGTTAAGCAACATCCGCTGCAGTCAAGACTGGGATGGGTGACCGTGAGTGGCATTACTCGCACTGTCTAATTATTATATTATTATGTTCTATGCTACCGTGCTTCGGAGAGCACGTTAATTCATCGATCCCGGTTGTTGCCTTAGGATGACAGTGGTATGCAGCATGGTGGTAGGGAATTTTGCGAATGTCTGCCTGGGTAGCTACCACCCTCAAGTAGAAAATCTGTCACCAAACACCTAACGGTATGTTCCGGCCGCTGTCCTTGAGAGCCAGTAATTCTAGGTTAGCCTGAACAACATCTCCGACCACATCATTGCTTACCATCAGGTGAGATAGTGGTGAGAGGCTAACCTATCAGGCATTAAAAAATAAAAGATTGAATGTTAGTTCAAAGTTAATTGAAGTTCACGAGCTATACCTATACCTGGTACACTTTCTACTTGGCAAAACGAATTTGACACTGATTTGATATTGACTTTTGGTTCTGGAATTATCGGGATCATTGTAGTCCCCGAGGGGTCCGAATCGCCATACAACTAGGGCAAAGTTTTTAGCTTAATATAGTTTAGACTCATTAGAGGGATTGCAAAGATTTTAATGATAAGACTTAAGAAAATAATAAAAGGATTTGAATAAACATCACAAAAAAATCTGATGAAAAAGATGGATAGACGGGCATCAGATAAACAAAATAAAAGATAATTGGAAAGATTAATAAAGAAAAATTAGGAATTTGAAGATATTGAGAATTTCTGCGAATAAAGGTGAAAGAGATTACCTTCAATGGAGATTAATTATAACCGTCTTACTGGTTTGGTAGGTAAAAGTATACAAATTGCCACGCTGTCATATAAAAAACTGCAAAAAATCTCATTTCATATTTACGTTGCGTTCACTGTTCATTAGTTCTTTCACATGTTTTTTTAATGATTAAGATATTGCTATTACTTGAAATATATAATGTTTATTATTATTCACATCATTTATTTTAGAACATAATTTTAAATTTTTTACAACATTCATAAATACAAAAAATAAATATTATAAAAAACTTAAAACTAGGATGCAGCGGGGCAGGGCCCAAGCTACCAGCGGTTAGGACTGCAGAGAGAGGAACCTTCGGACAATGCGTGTGGTATCGAGTATCACTGCCTTCTGCATCTGACCCTTGATCCAACCGTCTAGCTAGAGTCTCTTGAGGTGTTGGTCGAGGCTCTATGAATATGCTGGAGGTTATGACAAATACTATGCCATATCTGAATATGCGATTACATATTATATTCCTCTAGGTAGAAAAAATCTTGAAGCTCTAAATTTCACCTAATCAATTTTTTTTTATCATATAAATACAAATTTTACTTATAATTATTATATAGCTACCATATGATACAGTGCATTAATGATGTTTACAATTTCTGAAGAACTCACTTTTATAAAAATTATTTGTGGTAAAATACCGACATATTGTTTCAAAAGAAGATTAATGAACTAAATTGAGACATAGGTAATTGTTTTGCCACAGTTCTATAATACGCGAGTTCGTTTACTTTTCTAACTATTACTCGAATTTTATTAGTTACCAAGATCTTCAAAAAGGTTCATTTATATAAACGTATGTGCTGATTTTCGTCGCGTGGAAACCCACATATTCATGGTTGGTAACTTTATATTGTGTAGTATCGTACAGGCTTAGGGCAACTTCTTGAAAACTATTTTAGTAAGTTTTAACAAGCCGTTATCTTCTGCCATTTCGTTTTTTGTATGATTGTCTTGTTATGAAATTATTCTTTAGTCTATTTTAATAATGTAAGTTTTTTGTATAATGTATATATAATGTAACATAGGTACCTAACTTTTGAAATTACCGAAATAATAAAGCATAAACAAGTACATAATAATTGTAAATCTTACCACTGAAATTAGATTTAGGTTACCGAAACGAAATTGTAATTATTAACGAAAAAACATATTTCACGTGACAATAACATATAGAAAAAATTATAACCCATCTCGCATCGGACATGGTGCAAATGATCCTGCTACACTAGGAGCGTTTCCTCGCTGAATTGCTATGGCCAGTCTTTGTACCAGGTACGACCTGGAACGGCCGTCAGGACCTGTTTCTCAACCGACGGCCAATGTATCTTATGAAGTCGATGGCTTTATTGCCCCAACAACTTATATTTTTTGCCTCAGGTGAGTAGCTGCATTTTCTATTTAGAAAAAATATATCGACTGTATTTTAATTTTCTGCTCTGGCTTTTTCGTCCACGCCATGAAGATTTTTTGTTTGGGAAATTCATCCATTTACGAGTATGAAGCTAATATATGTAGACAAATCCGTAGAAACTGCCAAAAAAGGTTTTACGTCGTCGGGAATAAATATTTCAAAACATCTTTATTAAATGGCTTTCCTTTCTGGAAAGTTTTCCCATCGTGGCTCGTTCCAAGAATAGCGTGAAACGTCGATTGCAAGTGCGCAGGGAACCGAGGTGGTAGGTATTGCTTCAGTTCATTATGAGAAAACAAACCGGCTAATAAATTCTAACAAAGTTGCTTCATACTCGTAGAGCCACAGTTTTATTAATACTTTCACAGACGGAAAGGGAAAAACAACACGTTACACGAGCCGAGGCGAGGGTTTCAAGTTTACAGTCCCGCCCGTAACCCGCTATGCATACTTATATATACTTACACAAAATCTATAAAGTACTTTGTCTACTGTAGAATCTGCAATACCTAGTTGTATACTTTGTATGCACCAGATGCGAAGCGTTCCCTCCATTCGAAAAAGAAACTTAACTCTAAAATTGGAGGGTTGAAAATTCTACTAGAAAATCAGGGAGCATTTGAGTAGCTCGATGTTTCAACGTCAGTCTTGCCGTGTTGGAATAAGGTACATATTGGAATGGATGAAGTCATTTGTTGTAGTAATACCGGGGGTGCATTGTTGAGGGTGGTGGTGAGGCTATAGATCCGGGAGCGGCCGGTTGCCTAGCAACGGAGCGTGATGGAAACGGACAGTTATTGATTGTGTATTTGTTTGCATATTTAATCTGTTCTGTACCATAGTCCTTCATCAACCAATTATGTGTCAGACAGCCGCGTGAAGCGAAAGACAATCTTCAAGGCTAAACGAAAGCCTTCAGTCCAGACGCTGTCCTTGGGGTTGCCCGGGAGACGATACCTTGAACGCTTCTAGGAAATCTGTATATTTAAACATTCCGTTTAGCGACGAACACGCTTTGTATACACTTCCTTGCTTTAGATGTTTTTTAATTCTTTTTTTAGGGAGGACCTAGATCAGCGTTGCCAGTTTTTTTTTGCCAAGTCAAGATTTTGTAACTTTTAGAGTGAAAACAGCGGGATTCATTCGTCGAAAGCAGGACATAGTAAAAAAATCGGTCAAGTGCGACTCGGACCCACGCTTAAGGGTTCCGTACCATTAGCTATACAACACTAGACTTCATATTATAAGCTTTTTTTGTTTTAACGTGCGCGAGTCCAACTCGCACTTCGCAACTTTTTGTATTTGTTGTTATAGCGGCAACAGAAATACATCATCTGTGAAAATTTCAACTGTCTAGCTATCACCGTTCTTGAGATACAGCCTGGTGACACAAGGACGGACGGACGGACGGATGGACAGTGAAGACTCAGTAATAGGGTCCTAAAAACGTATCTAATTAGAATTTTCCAAATATTTGTCATTTTATTTGAATTAAAATTACGTTTATGTGACAATAGATAGCAAAAATAGCCATAGTAATAAAAATATAATATTTTAAATCAGATTTACCCTTCTCTAAATATTTGAGTACTTATTATTCGTCTTCAGAATAAAAAAACAAAGTAATCAAAATCAAAAAAGTTTCATTCATTTCAAATATATGGAGTTCAAAACAATAGACTGTGGAGTGAGTGTTACAAATTGAAAGTTTTGTCAATTCCTACAATTTCTTGTTTCGATAGATATGTATGTAAGATATAAATAAACATACTTACTCCTCTATTATATTCACTTTCCCAAACTCCTTCACCATATTCGCTATTCGTCAAGTGTTATTATTATTTATGACAGCTGTTGTGGTTGGTACTGTTTCCTATTACAAGAAGAAGAAAGAAAAAAGAAAATACAATTATTGGCACACAAAATCTTCAAATTATACAATTGAAATATGGTAAAACCAAATAGGTATATAAATGTTCAGGTGCTGCCAAAAAGGTAATATCTCAGCTACCAAATAATAAATAAATATATATATATATACAACACAAAGTGGATTTGCTTAATTAAAATTAAAAGTTATATCTTTTTGTTTAATTAAGCGCGGCAGTGTGAGGTCACAATCATGTCCGAATCTTACCGCGAGCATGGGCTGTACGCCATGATGGAAGAGCATTTGACACGATTGCTTAGATAGCTATACCACCCTTAGCAGAAAACCTGTCATGTAGTACTTTTTTTGTTTTTTTTTTTATGTTATAGTCACGGAACAAGCACGAGGCCCACCTGATGTTAAGCGGAATAACCTCTGCCTATAACAGATGTATTTCGTGACTGGTCACGAATTGCACTGCACCCGTCACCTTGAGACATAGCTGTTAAGTCTTATGTGCCTGTAATTTCTCTGGTTCTCAAAGGACTGCTGCCGGAACACACCGTTAGGTGCTCGGCGACAGATTTTCTACTTGAGGGTGGTCGCTAGCCAGGCGGGCATTCGCAAACTGACCTTCCACCATGCGGTGAAGCTCAAGCCCGCGGCGGGTTCGATCCATGGACCTTCTGCGCGGCAGTCCATAGCTAATGCCACTGAACCATCACGTTTATGGAGCGGTAGCTCAGTAATGGGACATTTCAATAGAACATTTTATTCCAAGGCAAATAGAGAGATATTTATAGAGTTCGCAGCTTCACATTGAGACTTATTGATTTTCCTTCTACCTACCTGTTTCAAACACTATGTATACTTGTAGGTCAGAACAACCTTCATAATATCCATTTATAAGGTTTATAAATAGGTTCCTTACTGGCACCTAGAGCCTACTCCATCAATATCAGTACTATATACGATATATATAACACTGTAGCTTCTGCCTACCGCGGACTTCCCATAAGTATTGTGAACTGTGAAGTGAACTTATATCTATGACAGCCATTCACAGGCGTCCGCTGCATGGCTGCAGGTCATGCGCAGTTTGTGTCATAATTTTACTTGTGTATTGTCTTGATCTTGCTTTAGTTACACAATACCATCCGTATCCGACTATCCGTTGAGATGGGAAAAACATTGTGAATTACAATATGGTAAATATACCATTTCTTCACGTATTAAATGTTTTCTTTTTTTTATTTATTGCCGATAGGCTAGCCTTTGACCACTATCTCACCTGATGGTAAGTGATGATGTGGTCGAAGATGTTGTTCAGGCTAGCCTAGATTGATTTTCCTGATTGACTGAATTTCTGTCTAATTTAGACAGAAATTAAAGGTTTAGACTAAAGTTGCCGCGACTATTCGCTATTATTCGGTATTCGGCATTACTCGACATTTTTTTTGATATTCGTCGAATACCGAATAGTAGCTATTATTCGGCATTTGACGAATAGTCGTCTAAATTAAACTTTTATCGAACAAAAAACTAATGAGTTAAAAATAATCAATGTTTATTATTTTCTTAAATAAAACAATACACTGTATTAATTATTATCTGTAATATGTGCCAGTGCCTACCATATTCATGAAATTAAATTAGTTAATAATAATTAAATCAAAAATTAAATTACTATGTTACATATATGTAGGTATATATGACATGAAACAGATTTCCTTAACCTTATTGTTTTCTTTTTTCTCACAACCTTAGAAGAAGTTAGAAATATTTTTAATGTGCCTTATTTATGTCGAATAGTAATGTCGAGTTATTCGACTATTCGCCAAAGTGAATGGCGATTAATCGGTATTCGACTATTCGCTATAACAACTATTCGCGGCAACTCTAGTTTAGACTCTAAAGCGTAGTTTTGAAACCGAAATGTTTGAAAAATGGTAGGACATTACAAAAACTCATTCGCCAACAAAATACGGAAATTACCCTATATCACAGAATATAAAGTAACAGAACGATCACTCCGCAAAGCCATTCCAATAAATAAGCGACTCTAGTTACGAAGCAATAAAGCGCACTTCAGCTCGCAAAGCACGGAGTACCTGATATTTATATTGACCTACAAGTCGTCTCTTTTTAGCTTTTAGAGAAATCTTTCTGTATACATAAGCACTGGAACGTTGCCACATTTACAGAATATACTGTAAATAGGTACTTACTCAATAAACACTTGTGTTTGGGTTACACTTATGTTGTGGTAGCTAACCAGGCGGGCATTCGCAAAATGACCTTCCACCGTGCGAGGGAGCTCAAGCCAGCGCGGGCGGTGGGACCTTTGTAATATTATCGAACCTGGGACCTGTGGCACGGCAGTCCATACTTATTTCCGCTCGCTATCAAAGCTTCAAAATTTGATGTGGTCCAATAATCGGTGGAACGATCACGCGTACGGCCTCTCAGAGAGGTGGCAACTATGCTAAATATTCGCATAATTATGCACAAGTCATTTTCGTCCAGGAGGGTATGGGATACCATTTCCATTTGATTGACCGGTATCCGGTTGGGCCGTTTGCTAAGTTTGAAGTGCATAAAATGAATCATGCATGTTACATGTAGCACACGGGCTCAGAACTACTCACTTTGTTTGTAATATTATGTGTTATTTTCTATAGTGTACGTACCTGCTTAGGTTCTTAATTAGTAATATTATTTTGGAACGGTAATAGACAGCCGTTTGAAATTTTCACAGAGTATGTGATACTCTTTAGGGTTCCGTACCCAAAGGGTAAAAACGGGACCCTATTCTATTTCTGAGACTTCGCTGTCTGTCCGTCTGTCACCAGGCTGTACCCCAAGAACGGTGATAGCTAGACAGTTGAAATTTTTACAGATGTTGTATTTCTGTTGCCTTGCCGCTATAACAACAAATACAAAAAGTTGGCCAAGTACAAGTCGGACTCGCGCACGTTAAAACAGCGGTTAAAAAGTTAAAATATGAAGTCTAATACAGCTAATGGTACGGAACCCTTCATGCGCGAGTCAGACTCGCACTTGGACAATTTTTACTATAATTATTATTGCTATTCGGTAGTCAATCCGCTATGGATTGACAAACGAATAGCAATAGTTATTTCACACTTTTGAGTGTTGAAGCCAATTTCATTTTTCGAAAAAAAAAAATGTTTACCCTTCTTAGTATCCCTTGCTATTTACGGGATCAATTGTCATTCATTGGCAATGACTATATCATCAGGATAGGAAAAAACTTTCCAGTTATTGGAGTGTAATTCAAAAACGGCTTAATCGATTTTGATAAAATTTAAATGGGAACCCACAACAAGCATCAGCTTTCAAATAAAAAAGAAACATCAAAATCGGTTTACACAGCAAACATTTCTGAGGTGACAAACGCCTTGAGGACCTCCTCCTTTTTTGGAAGAAAGAGTAGACATGATAAGTTTCTCCCTTTATTAGACTGCCGTTTTACTTACCTATGTGTGTGTGGCTACAAGTTATACGGTGTACTGTGTAGAAAATATTTACCTACACATTTTCTACAAAACCCTTTTTTTATCAACTTAATACATTTGCTACGTTCATACCTACGTATATTATTTCTTACGTCTACGACAAGTAAACGACATTGAAATTGCTTATCAGTTGCATTGTGTCGACTATTCGATAATAACACGTTTATTGTACTATGCAGTAATGCAGTTCCTTATCTATGTTATAGCCACGCTATACCGTAACCAAGTATATTATGTAATACGTATGTGCGTACATACTACAGTTATACAGGGTAAATATGAGCAAAATAAGCTCCCTAACGCCATCTTTTGAGGCAGCAGGTTCAAGGTTCAATCCCCGCCGGCGCGCGGCGCCTCTTTGGGCTTCACCGCATGGTGGAAGAGCATTTTGCGTAAGCTTGCCAGTCTAGCTACTAACTACCTAAATAAATAGTTTCCTAACGCATAAGACGAAGAAGTTTCCTATTAGCTTTTTCATATACTTACATCCGTAGTTGGGTGTCTGTAGGGGAGACGCAAGAGCACTTAGAATAGCAAGCTGGGCACGTTCCGCTGTCAATAACTGTATAAAGAAAGACAGAAAAGAAGTTTATTAAAAACTACAAATTCTGTAATAAACTTAATCCTATAAAGTTTTAATAAACAATTTTCGTAGTTATTACGGTAGTGAGATGTCAAGTAGTAGTGAATCAGCCTTGTCTCAGCATAATGCTTATTGTCTAAGACAAAAGCGCTGATTTTCAGCCAAAACTAAACAAGAAATAATATATTGTGTTAAAGTTCTGGCTAGTTACTAAGCTTACTTACATTTATTACATACTAGCTTTCCGGGCGCGGTTTCGCCCGCGCGTATTTCGGTTATCGCGCGAAAACATTAACCTCTTTTTGCGCAGTTGTACTGTTTTATCCCGGGTCTCAAACTATTTCCATACCAAATTTCATTCAAATCGGTCCAGTAGTTTTGGCGTGAAAGCGTAACAGACAGACAGACAGAGTTACTTTCGCATTTATAATATTAGTGCTGACTAGTACTGATAGTACTGATTACTTTTTGAATACAAGATCAATGATTAAACAGACATGATATCAATTAATTAAAACAGGTTATTCACTTGATCTTTAACACTTACGTGTTGCCGATATAAGGATCGACAATTGTTTCGGCTTCATAAGGAAGACATCTTCAGGATCTGGAGTGCGGTTCGATCGAACCGCAACACGTAAGTGTTAAATATCACGTGAATAACCTGTTTTGATCAATTAATAAAAAATTGCGTGAGTTTTAATAATATTAGAAATGATATCATTCGAATATTTCACAGGGTGACGCAGTGCAGTTCGTAACTGGTGTAGAATTGCTTCTTTTGTAGGCAGAGGTTACCATCAGGTCTTAACATCAGGTGGGACTAGTGCTTGTTCTGTCACAATCCCATTAAAAACCTTAAAAATGCTTGAATCAGTTTATGGAATATATAGGAGAACAGCAGAAAGAAAGAAGCAGTGATAGCCCAAAAGCAACGTCGGCGTCGGTTGGACTGCTCCACAGGGGCTCCATGGTTCGATTTCGTTGCAGGGTTGTCCGCAGTGTCTAAGTCAAATCTCATGACGATATCGTCGTATAAAAAACAAAAGTGTCTCTGACCTTTCCGAAAGAGTTAGATGACCTTGAAAGGCCACGATCTTAACTTCAGTAAAGTCACGTCGTATTGTCTTCACCTCTGCCTTCTCTGACTGAACTTATAGACGCAAGCGGCTGTTCTCTGCTTTCAGCTGCATCGTTCGTACGCCTTAGAATTGAGACTTCAGGCGGCCCATAAACTCCCATTTGAGGTTATCAGACTTTCTGGCGCCTTCAGTTTCCTAAAATCATAAAACTTCTGTTTCCTAATCTCATTGATATCGATCGTCATATTCGTGTTTTCTTTGAATTTAATATTAGATCCTAGGACTACTTCCTTGTTATTAATTAGCATTGTTATAGAAGAAAAATTAGATATAGATGCGTAAGGTTCGCGCTCACCCATGCGGCCCATGCCCCGTGGGCTACCGGGCCCGAATGTCACCCCCCCCATTGCTACCTGTGCGGGTGTCGTAATAGGCTACTAAAGGTAAAATACCGGAAGGTAGGCAGCAGCGCTTTCTGAGGACCTGATGTCTTAAACTGCGGCCCCGAAGACGCCTGCCTAGCGTGGATACTTGAATAGAGTCCTACCATACCTATGAAGTATGAAATTGAATTAAGAATTGTAAACTAATGAGATAGTTGTCACTTTATTCTGTTGAGTCTCTTCTCTACGACAATTTCACATTAGAATTTTACCTACAAAATTACCATGATCGTTGAGATTCAAAATAACATAATTTATCCAAATGGAACTTAGAGCAATAGTACATTATTCAGTAGCCAGTTAAGGTAGCTGTTCAATAAAATCGGGGGCTATTTATTAGAAAACTATTGATTTAATATGAAGTCGCGGGCCGCATAGTTACTGTCCGAGGGCCGCATCTGACCCCCGGACCGTATATTTGTAATGGCTGGTCTAGTGTTACCTACGTGCTACCATTAAAAATAATCAGTAAGGAAGCGACCTATTTACAGTCCTACACGTGGGTGGTCTCGAGTAAAAGGAAAACGGGTAAGTACCTACATGGTACAGCGAAAAAAACATATAATAACATTGGGGGTTATTATCCTGGGGTACAAGGGTTTATTTTGCAAATGTAAGTTAAACACGGGAATGTTATGTTAGGCAAATCTCACCGAACGTGTTTGAGAGTTCGCAACATTGTAACTTGTTATACTGCGGATAGTAAGACTAGGTTAGAACAATGAGCACTATGTAGTATTTGATAATAATACACATGTTAGCAATGTACCTATTATTATATTGTAGTGGGCACTATTTTTAACTGACTTCTCCGATACAAGCGGTCGAGTACGTTGTCTCGTAAAAATCGATGCATTTGTACTTTTTTTGTAATACCTACGTACTATAAACTTGGAAGGCCTAAATTCTTTATTTTTATTTTATTATTGGGATTGTTGAAATGTAAGTATTTTTCTGTATGTGTATTTTTTGACTAAATTAGACCAAACAACATATAACTTGTAGATAATGATTTATAAAGGTAAGTCAAAAGATTAATTTCTCATAACAATCTTTTTCATTTCATTACACGACTTAGCTCCTATAAAATTTGATTGTTTTTGTATCTCTATTTCGCCCCCTAACAATGGTGGAATCATTATTTTTAGATCATTTTGTTGACGAATCTATTTCATTTTTTCTCTTTAGAGAGTAAGAAAAATAATGTAAGTGTCACGTATATGTTCGTCGAAAACAAATTGTATTTTTTATAATAATTGCAGATAGTCCTACTTTTAAAAAACTCAAAACAAACGTAATATATTCACATACCGAAGTTGAACATTGGCTAAAAAACTTCAGACTATAATCACGTGCAATCTTATAGTAAAACAAATTGTGACCTTAAGATATAATTAGTATTTATTTTCATCGTATCGATGTGACAAGTATTATTTTAACTAATTTCGAGCATTTGAAATTACTGTCACGAATTGACGGTTTGTTGTTTTCGCGCCGCGCCGCGCCGCTTCGCGTTCGCATCGAGATCGCTCACGCAAGACGCAGCGTTACCGCCGCCGCCAGTCTCACAGCGCGCCTTGATATGAACCACCTCATTGCATAAGTAGTTTATTTGATCTTCGTAGTCACTGGCAACAAGCTAATCACTTTGCCTGAGTTACCCCATAGATCTTTTTACCAGGCTCAGGAAGTGACCGTATGTCACATATATTCTGCCTCGAAGCAGTAGTCGAAGTAGTAGTGTACACACGCTGCTGTACTTAGGTGTGAAGGGCACTGTGGCAAGTGAAATAACTGAGCAAACGAGACATAAGGCCTTAAATCTCGAAGTGATGAGAACATTGCTGTGTCAAGCAGAACGAGGATGGTGACACTGTGAACTTGTGTCTCAGTAACGAAAAACGCTATACCTACCAACTATACGTTCGTGTTATGATGTGACAGTCGGAAAGAGAGATACACGAGTGATACACAAGAAAGGCCAAGTGCAAGTCGGACTCGCGCACCGAGGCGAGGGTACCGTACAAACAAACCTGTAGGTATAAAAGTAAAAGCTATGGTATTTTTATTGGTAGGTAAATAAAAAATAAATTAAATTAAAATATTTAAAATTATTACATGATTTTTATTTTAAATGTATGCTAAGTCCAACCGAAACTGGTTTTCCGGCCGAAACCGATACCGAATATTCGGCCGTGGCTTCAGTTTCAGCCGAAACCGAAACTGAAACTCACGTGTTCATGTATAAAATTCCTTGAAATTTAAATTTGGTGCTTTTTACTCATTATTCTGCATTAATTACGACATGAAATGGAAACAGAGTAATAATAACCCTAATAGAACAGAACTACATCAATAGGTCATCTGAATGAAAAACAAATCTTGAAATAAGTTTTCCTATACAACGTAATTTAACAAATTAAACATTTCACATTTTTCACTTAAAATCTCTTTTTTACATGTGACTTGATTTGTTAATAACAACAAAACAAAGTTACTGACTCAATATTTAACTATATAAATCATTCAAGTACAGAAACAACACAAAAACTTACATGTAATCCGTTCCATCAAAACATAACTTCTAAAGAATGTTTGCGTCGAGCGATAACGCACTAAGTTGTGTTGCTAGTCCGAACGGCAATCGACAATTCCCGAACAGGGCCGCCATCCAGCGTCCGCCTAAGCGTTGCCGCGAGAAACGAATTTAGGCGAGCGTGTACGACAACTTTCGAAATCAGTTTCGGTTTCGGCAAAAGTTTCGGCCAATTTTGGCTGAAACCGAAACTGCCGCCGAAACTTGATTGTTAGTTTTCGGTCGGACACTACTTTTCGTTATTTTTCCTTTATCTGTGCTATAAGGCGTTGCTTCTTACCAAATTTCAAGATTCTGAGTTCACGGGAAGTACCCTGTAGGTTTTGAATCCCTTGCGTGTGTCGAAAATATGAATCTTTTGATTGCGTAGGCTTAGAAGTTTGATTATTTCCAAGGAACAGTAGGCTTGCGTATTTGATATGCATTTCAGCTTAATACCTCCATGCCACGGTAATATTATATAGATAATATTACCGTGGTAATATTATATAGATAATATTACCGTGTCCACGCGTTCCTAAGAAAAAGGGTCTTGCTCGACAGACAGACGGATCACAAAGTGATCCTATAAGGGTTCCGTTATTTTTCCTTTTGAGATACGGAACCCTAAAAGACGAATGTAATCAAAACAAATAGTTTATTTGTAAAAATAAAAGTAAAGAAGATCTTAAAAATATAATAACACATAGTTGTTTTCGGTGCAACTCGTGAAAATATTTCTTGCAGCTACATTGCGATTTAAATTAATATAATTTTATTTTTACATTTATATATAACATTTTTACATGTAAATAAGGAATTTAAAGAATTCCTTAACACTATGAAAACAATTATTTAGCAGCCATGTACAAATTTTTGTCATAAATTTATACCAGAAAGTATTTTTATGCTATAGGCATAACGAGTTATAAATCGATTGCGACATACAATAAGCGTTTCGCTTGTACAAATTGTTTCGGGCAGGAGGTACAAATAAAATATTTATAAATACTATCTCGATGATAAATATAGATCTTTTTCGACTGGTATAAACTTCACTGCGTTTCAGAAAATACTTAGTCAGGATTTTGTTAGAGACAAATATTTTTTATACACAAACATTGTAAAAGAATATGTTGCACATAAAAGAGGTTTAATAAGAGAAGAGAGCTTACGAGCTTTCAAATCAATGCAATGCCTTCTTCAGCTGCTGATGGGTGTGCAAGCATTGTTTTCGCTTTAAACTTGTTGTAAACGGGTATTAGTGGGAGTCAGTTTTAAACTCTGCGTGTGCATTTGTAGTATATTATATGTACATACTTAAGTATATCTACTGAGTACTGAATGATAGCAATGCACTCTTACATGACGTTCAATGACAAACTTACAAAAATGAAGGTAGTTTTAAAATGCGCATGAGTGGTGGTGAACGGCGGCTTTGTGCAGATGGTATACTACTGCTACTGTCAAAAACGTTTTAAATTATAATTCAAGTGTTTGTAAGTAAATTATCTCGTAACTGGTTTGTGCTACAAAAAAGAATTTAGTGCCAAAATGGATAAACCTGTTTTAAAAAGTAATGTGACTTTGGATTCAACGTGGCCCAAAGGTAAGAAAATATTCAAATACAAGCACTACTTGGAAGTAGTGAGGAACTGAGGATGTGGATCGACTTGACTTTCAACACCATATGCCTTCAGGACTCCAGGTGAATCATAGATAAAAAAATGCTCGAACCTATACCTACTGATCATAGTATTTTCTTCAGTGGACAATATAAGTACTAAACGGATTCTAAGTTTTTTTCATTACTTATTTTTTTTTCTACGTCTGTAATTAATTGGTACCTAATTGATAATGTGAATAGTTGAAAATGATAGGAGGCTAAGCCAAGGTAGCCCAAGTCTTGGCAGGCAATTATCCGTAAAAAGTTTGATTGATTTACCACGTGAGATCCGGTCAATTGGCAGTCGACCCTCACTCCTACTGGATTATCATGGTTATACAAATACTAAAAGATTGAGTTATTTACTGCATAGATAGGCTTCCTGTAAAGGTATAGGCAGGTAAGATTTGCATTTTTTTTCTGTGAGTGGCTTCGAACAAATATTTGTAAATAAGAAATTTATTTCAAAAATGTGCGGTAATAATGGATTACCCCACGGGTACTCGTGGGGGGTACCGGGGTCAATCAGGAAAAAATATTTAAAAAATTCTATTTGAAGTAGTTTGCCTTTTTTATTTTTTTTTTGGTATGTTTGAAATTTGATACCTTTGTTCAAATTTTTGGGCACTACAGCTACAAATTCAATAATAACGACTATTCTTTTTCTAGGAATAACCGTGGATAGTTGGCGTTGTTATCGCGAGTTACAAAATTTTTCTAGCTACAACTGGTAACTTTATTTAAATACTTAAAAATAACAATTGGAGTTTAAAATTTTTGAAGGATAATGTTTGAGGGCCTTTGGTATAAAAAAAAACGTATGCGGACCTGGGCAGCCAACAACTTGCCCAAACAGTGCCCAAAAATTTGAACAAAGGTATCAAATTTCAAACATACCAAAAAAAAAATAAGAAAAGCAAACTACTTCAAATAGATTTTTTAAAATATTTTTGCTGATTGACCCTGCTGCCCCCCACGAGTACCCTCGGGGTTATCCATTAATTACCGCACATTTTTGAAATAAATTTCTTATTTTATTTTTTTTTTGTTTTGAGAAAAATAAGACTAAAGAAACGTAGGTGGCCATAACTCAGTAATTTGACAATAAAAAAATTGAGTGTGATACCATTAAAGAAACTTCATGAAGTCGGCATTTTTTTAAAGCTGTGAGCCACCCAGGTCCCAATACATTTTTTTTTTACCACAGGTCCTCAAACTTTATCATTACAAAATGGAAAACTCCAATTGTTATTTTTAAGTATTTAAAAAAAATTAACAGTTGCAGCTAGAAACACTTTGTACCTTGCGATGAAAACGCCAACTATTCACGGTTATTCCCAGTAAAAAAACAAATCATCGTTATTGAATTTGTAGTCGAGGTGCCCAAAAATGTAAACAAAGGTATCAAATCTCAAACATATAAAAAAAAAATGTAAAAAAACCAGACTGCTTCAGATAGTTTTTTTTAAATATTTTTTCCTGATTGACCTCGGTGCCCCCCACGGGTACCCGCGGGGTTATCCATTAATTACCGGACATGTATATATATATATATTCACAGATACATAGATTGAAGAGATTGAAGAATACAGCTTCCCGCTTTAAGGGGGGATTTGCCATAATCCCCACGTTTGGCAGGCGTCTTGGGGAGCAATTTAAGATATCATTTCCTCAGAATGCGTTGCTACCCACCTTCCAGTATTCTAGGTACGGGTGTGTAGGTATGTGTAAATGCTAGAGAACTGTCGACCTGCACTGCGATCCCCAAGACGCCTGCCAAGAGCTTCTTTTCTTTCGTTTTCGCTGTTGATTATGATGAATACTTACATTATTGTGACCCGGCACGTTATTTTATTCCGTTAGGTTCTTCACTCTGGCTTGGATCCTCAAATATATTTCAGACTGTATTTATATACATAGGTCAGAAAAAGTTTAATAAACCTGCTATCATTTTAAATCTTTAAAAATAATCTAACTCTTCTCAAAACCCTTCGATCGAATCTGGTTATATAAAGCTCCAATTTCGTACTCGGCGGAAGCGAAAGTAATTATAACCTAATTAGCTCAGCTTAAATGCCTTACGAGGGAAAGATATAAGTTATTTATACATTTTCATTAATATCAAATAAAATGAGTTTTCCTCGAACACAAAGTGGATAGTTTACCTATCAATGTTTTTTCACTTCCGTTATATTGCAAAACCTAATTTTATTTCCTGTAGATGCCCTTCTTGCAGTGAAGTTGGATCCTGCCGTTATAGAAGCGCAAGTCACAGTCAGTCCGGACAACCCTTTCACTCCAACTGCAGTTCCTAATCCAGAACCAGAAAACTTAGCCCTTGCTGAAGAAACACCGTCAGAAGTTAAAAATAAAGGTAACATAATAGAACAACAAAGTTTCAGAGGTTTTTACCGAAACATAACTTAAATTTAGGTTAGTTTGTGCGTAAACATCTAGATTTGGAACAAAATTATAATAAATAGATGTTGGAACTCGCATCATCAACCTCTTGCCGTATGAGTTAACGAAGAGAAAATATGTGCCATATGAACAGCATAATATTTACATTCTCACATTGATGTCAGTGGGGTGTTAATTGCTGCACATTGGGCGTACAACAGGGCTCTTATCCGTCTTATGAGATAATATCCAAAAGGTAGCGATAATACATAATGTGAGGCAAGCAGTGAATAAGGCAAAAGCTTTGCCATAAAACCGAAGCCGAACATAAAATTATATAATACCTAATGTCATGTGTTGTCCTAGGAACACATACCTATGTACCAATTGCCAGTAAAACATATTTTTAATACATGATAGATACATAAAGCAACAAAAAGAGGGATATATTAAGTATATCCTTGTGTTTGTCTTTTTGTTGCTAGAGAAGACATTTTGTACCTACTGATCCTATGCCTAATTCTAGCCATGAATGGGATAAGAATAGCAACTTAAGACGCTGTCAAATGATGAAATTTTATCACTATCAGACTGCGTAGGAGTGAGAGGCAGCGATTGTGATATCGCGATCTGATTAGGTTAAATCCTAATACCACAAAATTAGTAACGTAAATTGAAAATTTAACTTTTCTTGTCCCCTTTTATAAGTTTTTTCTTATTTATTCATATATTTTCATACACATTCATACGTAAATATTTAGGATATATACGTTACAAGCGTAATTTATAGCCATTTTTACAATTTTATTCTATCGATAATAATAAAGTAACGTGTTTCGGGCTTTTCTTGGCCTTGAATTCAAAAATATCCAATATTCAAAATAATTTATTGCATGAACATAGGTTCATAAAATGGTTAAGATGTAAATAAACTTTAATAGCTTCTACTACAATCAACCCAATTAGAGTTTGCAAAACAAATAGTATAACATAAGAATATTTTATATGTTAGTTATCGTTGTTTTAAATCAATTCAAAATTCACATTGCAAACACAAGTAAATTAAATGTCAGTTATAAATGTGAAGGCACCAAAAATTTTAATGCAACTAATAAATAAAATTATGTCAAAACAATAAATTATATGTATTAATTAGAGAATTACAATTAGTTGTCATAATTTCATTTTATTTTCATTCATAAATTCATTAATTGAATAGTATACCTTATCTAGCAAATAGCATTTCAGTTTGTACTTAAAAACACATTTATAAAATTAATGTCCTTTAGAGTGCGTGGCAAATTGTTATAAATATTCGTACCCATTATAAAAATACTATTACCAGACAAAGTCGTTAGACAGGAAATATTGCGAAGAGTTGATTTATGCCTCTCACTAGACTGTTATATTGACTGAGACCTTAACAAATAAAGAGGCTTCGTAGATGTAAATTGAAGGGAGAGTCAGCAGTCGCAAGGTTTTAAATACGGTTTGCATGATTTTGTACTTTCTAGACCGCAAATTGCTCTTACACATTTTTTGTGAGCCTTGAAAGCTGTCTCTTTTTTTGTAGAATTACACCAGAATACTACACTATATTTTAAGATTGAGCCAACATACGCGTGATATATTTGCCACATTTTTGAACATGTATCGAGCGTACGAAAATTAGGTGATATGATCAAGATTAAAATATAATTTTCTTACTGCTACAAACTAAATATATTTTTCTAAAAATCTGTTCAAGTAAAGCTATTTAGCAGTTGTCAGCGTCTTAATGATGTTGTACTTTGTGTTGTTATACAAACCTATATTGTACCGCCTCCACATAATATAAGTGGGAGAAAGGTTGGCAGATGACGAAGTAAAGACATAGCAAGTATGATGATGTGTATGTCATTCGATCCTTTGGTTATCCTGTATATGGTTACAGCTGGTTATGTTTAAAACCGAATAACCTCGACCCAGGAAACAAACTCGGAACATATCATTTGATATGACGATAATGCATTCTAAAGACCATCAAGTATATTTGTTAAAATTAAAATAAAAACCTATACACTAGCCAGTGTCACTTTGCCCTATACATCCGAATCTGTTCAGCCATAAATATGATATATAATACATATTTTAATAGGTACTTGAATTGTAGAAACGTTGCACCCTTTTGGGCATTTCTGTGAACATTAAATTAATTTTCCAGATGAGCCTAACAGCGTGAAGTTCGAAGAGATGGTGATGATGCAGAAGGCGGCGGTACTGTCCCTGGCACCGCAGCAGTTGAAGTTGCTCATGAGCTATGCCAGTTTACTGCGTATGCAACGAAGCATTAATCAAAAGCTTTTGGTAGGTATTGTCACGTTTATCCCGCCGTGTTAATAAATATGGCGTTACAGTATGAACCAGCATAATTTCGTTAGTTATTAAAATACTATAGGGATTGGTCTCACAGTTCTAAGAAAATGCAGAAGGCTGCAGTACCGTTTTTGGCACCGCAGCAGCTGAAGATGCACATGAGCTATGCCTGCACGCATGCCACAGGCGTCGAAACGTATAAGTAGGTAGGTAGTACTTGTCGGGGTAAAAATGAATACGTAGATAGCAGATATATTGTAGTTATGATCTACTTACTGTCATTGCTGACGACCACAATTAAAGTTTGTAGATAGTCATTGATTTTGAAAAGTAATTGTTTCGACATAATGAGTTCAAGTGAAGACAATGAGTGCGATGAACTTAATTCAACGCCAACTGAAATTCAAGAGGCGGCAAGAGCCATAATAGAAAACTTGTTATCGCCAAGATCGAAAGAAAAATATTTGAAAACCTATGAAAATTTTGTTAAATGGAAGAATGAAAGAAAATTTAAATCCTTATCCGAAAACGTTTTTTTGGCTTATTTCGACGAACTCGCCAAGAAAGGTTAGCCGACAACGCTATGGGTCATCTATTCAATGCTAAAATGCACAGTTTTAATGAAAAATAACGTGAATTTAAAACATTATCCAAATCTGACTTCAATGCAATTGTACATTTAACAACTGTATCTTCAAATAAAAAATTGATTGATTATTTTAATTTCCGCGCATTATTTGAAAAAAGCACTACTTATACAAGCCTTACCACAACTAGGCATTGATGGACTTACGTATGTATGCCTCGGCTTCGCCTCGGTCCACATTTACACGTTCGTCCATCAATGCCTCTTTTGCTGGCCGTTGTAGTAATGTACTAATTATATGTCTTATCTACTTGGCTGACGTATCTACTTTTTCCAGTTATTCTGACAACAAATGCCACGTCAGCGTTTCCAAGAAAAAAAAAAACGATTATAGTTTTTTGAAAACGAGGCCGTTTGTAGTTTTTTTTGGCGAAAAGAGCCACTGTTGTTTATAAACAACGTTGGGTTGGTTTGGCATAAGGAAATAGGAAGTCGCCTTGAAGTACTGTCGAAAGTTGTTTTGATTTGATTAGCAAAAGAATATCATGGTCTGGTTCGTGAAATAATTTTCTAGGAAGGGCTTGCTTTTTTATAACGAATGCCTATCAGAGACCGTGAAGCTTGAGGAATTGACGTGCTTGAGGGACATAATATGTAAAACCTTTAGTCAGTCATGATGTAAGTAACCTATGTAGTAGGTATCTGAATGTTGGTAACAAAGAGTGGTGTATGTGGCAAAGATGCGCGCTGTAGCTTGAATGACAAAAAAAAAACTTTTTATAAGTGCAACTTTGAAAGTAACACCATATCAAAAAATCGGTCAAGTGCGAGTCGGACTCGCGCACGAAGGGTTTTGTACCATTAGCTATAACATCATTAGACTTCATATTTTAACCTTTTTTTGTTTTAACATGCGCGAGTCCGACACGCACTTGACCAACTTTTGTTATAGCGGCAACAGAAATACATCATCTGTGAAAATATCAACTGTCTGGCTATCACCGTTCTTGATAAACAGCCTGGTGACAGATGGACGGACGGACGGGCGGACGGACGGCAGACAGCGCCTATTACTGTGACAAGTCTCAGTTATAGGGTCCCGTTTTTACCCTTTGGGTACGGAACCCTAAACAAAAATTATACAAAAACCGGTACAGGTCGTACTTTCGCTAGGGGACAGTATGAAAAATAATAAAGATCTTTTTTTTTATGCCTGATAGGTTAGCCTTTGACCACTATCTCACCTGATGGTAAGTGATGATGTGGTCGAAGATGTTGTTCAGGCTAATCTAGAATTACTGGCTCTCAAGGACAGCTGCCGGAACACACCGTTAGGTGCTTGGTGACAGATTTTCTGCTTGAGGGTGGTCGCTAGCCAGGCGGGCATTCGCAAAAATGCCCTTCCACCATGCGGTATATGCATGCATAAAATCTTTTGGTACAGAGTACGTGTGCGACTCCAACAAGACTTGGCCTGTATTAATTATCCATCCCACAATCTGAGCAGATCTTTGTCTGTATAATACCTAGGTAGGTAACTTCGATGATCCATATGTCATATTAATGATCGAAGGAAGTAAGCGCTGAGCGCCGTATTCTTCGAAGATTTATATAAATATACTACGGTACAGTTACGAAAACACTTCTATGTCTTTTGTTTCATTTACGTTGCGTAATAATCTAATGATATAATAATACGTATGTTGGTTGAACTGCTTTCAGAATAAATACACAGGCATACCTAAAATCTCCTCTTGTATGAATTACAGGGATGCGTATTCTGCAAGAACAACGGAGAGCCTGAGGCATGGTATTCCACGCACGTGCTGAAAGACAGCCGTAAGAGAGTTCGGTGCCCCGTGCTCCGAGGGTATTGCTGTCCTTTATGCGGAGCCACGGGTGATCGCGCACATACTATCAAGTACTGCCCGGAGAATCGTGGGGGAGGTTAGTTGACAGAGCAAGGGCAATGCGCGAGCGAATTGCGTCTCAGTTTCAGCTTGGGCAAAAATGCTTTTGTATCCTATTTTTTTTAATTATAGCTGATAGGCTAGCCTTTGACCACTATCTCACCTGATGGTCAGTGATGATATGTCGTTCAGGCTAACCTAGAATTACTGGCTATCAAGGACAGGTGAGGGAACACACCGTAAGGTACTTATCAGATTTGCTACTTGACGGTGCTAGCTACTAGCTAGCTCAGTAGTAATTCTCTCTCTCTCTCACTAGCGGTCACCCATCCCATCCATGACCGCAGTGGATGAACTTAGTTGATCGGTTAATAACGGCTAAGCAAACTTCGTTATCAGCGCTTCAATATGCATGTTTGTTCAATTCTTGAGGAGGAGAGCTGTCCGTAAGATCTATTGAGCGCCTGATTCTTGGTTTTCGACACCCATGCTGATAGCCGTAGGCGCTAGAGAGAGTGTGGTGTTTGGTTCCGTGCTGAGTAGTAAGCTGCTGCCTTTTGCGTGGCATCACAAAAGTTCACGTGCACACCACGGAGTACTGCAATGAGAAGCGTGGTGAAGGTTGGAATTCTTTAGAAAAAGCTTTTCGATTCCCATCAGTCATGGTAACGTTAAAACCTTCTTACTTTACTTACTTCTCATCCAATTGGCGAGAACAAAATAAGATATATAGAAGTTACTTTATTTGCATACCTTAAAAAACAAATACACCTATACAAAGGGCATATATAGCATTTTTTTCATTCAACCAAACCGAAAGACCTCTCCAAAATTGTTGCCATGTTGCAATAATTACAATTAACATTGTAATATTTATATCAACGCCTTCTAAGCGAATAAGCTTACAAAATTACAACAGAAGATTCTTTCATCGGACAATGAGACGAACAGGAATGCGGCATCCATAAATGGTCGATATTCCGAAAATACGCAAGAACCGCTTTAAATCCAGCATCATATAATGCGTAAGTCTGAAGTATAGAACACCAACCAGCGTCTATTTCTCGATAGATATAATCTGGAAGTCTTCAAGTACCTACAGATTGAATTTGGTATCTGCTAGGCCAGAATGTTCCACCGTTGACCGCGTACTCACTTTCCATCAGATGAGACTGTGGTCAAATGCTTGCATTACGACTTACGAGTATACAATGTTACTGCTATTAACTGGCGAAACTCGACAGGCGTAATGGGTATCGATAAATAATATATAAAATAAACACTTAATTACTGAGGCTCTTTAAAAAAATATATATATATATACAGGGGGTCCTGTAATTAATGGATAACCCCGCGGGTACTCGTGGGGGTAACCGGGGTCAATCAGGAAAAAATATTTAAAAAAAAAGAAGCAGTCTGGTTTTTTTTAGTTTTTTTTTATATATTTGAGATTTTATACCTTTGTTCACATTTTTGGGCACCTCGACTACAAATTTAATAATAATGATTTGTTTTTTTCTGGGAATAACCGTGAATAGTTGGCGTTTTCATCGCAAGTTACAAAGTGTTTCTAGCTGCAACTGTTAACTTTTTTTAAATACTTAAAAATAACAATTGGAGTTTTCCAATTTGTAATTATAAAGTTTGAGGACCTGTGGTAAAAAAAAATGTATGGGGACCTGGGTGGCCCACAGCTTTAAAAATATGCCGACTTCATGAAGTTTATTAAATGGTATCTCACTCAATTTTTTTACTGTCAAATTACTGAGTTATGGCCACCTACGTTTCTTTTGTCTTATTTTTCTCAAAACAAAAACTTTTTAAATAAGAAATTTATTTCAAAATTGTGCGGTTATTAATGGATTACCCCACGGGTACTCGTGGGGGGTACCGGGGTCAATCAGGAAAAAATATCTTAAAAAATCTATTTGAAGTAATACTAGTATTTGAAATAGATTTTAATAAAAGTATTTGAAGTAAAAACCAAGAAAAAAATAAAAAAATTTTTTAATTTTTTTCTTGGTTTGTTTGAAATTTGATACCTTTGTTCAAATTTTTGGCCACTACAGCTACAAATTCAATAATAACGGCTATTCTTTTTCTTGATAGTTGGCGTTGTTATCGCGAGTAACAAAATGTATAAATACCAGACTGCTTCAGATAGTTTTTTTTTTATATTTTTTCCTGATTGACCTCGGTGCACCCCACGAGTACCCGCGGGGTTATCCATTAATTACCGGACACCCTGTATATATATATATATACGGTGGATATTAATATATTAACATTACTGCGGGGGATGGTGTGGAATGGAATCGATAACTAAATGTGTTTGACTCATGCATGTTTATTTTTCACACATAGGCTGTGATATAGGTATAAGGTGGATATAAATATATCAACAATACCTACTGTGGGAAGTGGGTGTGACTATGGGCGGAACTATATAATATGTGTACCTATGTAATATTTGCTACAATGAGTGAAAGCCACGAGTTTTTTTTATAATAAAATAGTTAGGTACATATTTACATTGTATTTACATTATATTTACATGCTTAACTTCACCAACGTGAATTTCTAACTTTTATGAAATTAATAAAATATTTATCTTTTCAGATCGATGGAGTCGCTGACGGTGCGCAAAGTTATCTTTTGCATTTTGTAAATAGGTTTAATAAAACAAAAAAGATGTATGTTTTTCTTTATTAATATTTCTTCATTTTAAAATAATATAGTAAATACGTCTTGTATAGAAAAAAACAAGCGATAAAATCATGAAATTATGGTATTCATTAATATTTCTATGATAAAAGTACGAAGGCTTGGCATCTCCTTCTTTTGGAAGTCGGTTAATAATACACGGGCAGGTAATATTTGGGTAGGCCAAATGAGTTTATAAGATACACAATAGCCAATAAATTGGATTGGACCAATTTGATGATACTCAATACAACCTCGAAATAACTCGTCTGAAATTAGAGCTCTGGCATGTGTAAGGAGAATCAATGAGTTGGTCTTTACTTCGAACTCATTTTATTCACGAGATAATATTATAATAGCCTACTTATGATTATATTATCGGTTCAAAACGCGTTCCTTACAATACATGCTTTATAAATGAACCTAGACTGATGATTATTTGATTATAATTAATTATAACACGTGCGATTGAGATGGATAATATTTACTAAGAATTAAGCTTATTATATTAGCGCTGGATTGAGTCAAGGCTCAATTTTCAAAAAACACTGTACCTAACTATGAATACTTAATGGATGGGACAGAAGCATTTGTACCTAGTAGCCAATAGGCATATATATATAAGTAGATAAGTCCGATGCACATAGTGTTTTTGAAGTTGTAGGATTTGATTGACCGTTTTTCATGATGTATGTGGCTTATTAAAAAAATGTTATTAGTTATTACTTGTGATACAGAAATCACAACTATTTGCAGCTAATCTTGGATAAAATTAACTGCATATAGTTAAAATATGTACCTTTGCATTGGACATACACAGTTACAGATATTACCTAAATAACTATGTGCACTCATCCTTTTAAGTTTCAAATCCCTTGTAATATGAAAATATAAGGTCGGGATAACACCAGCATATTTTGGTGATTAGAGGTACCTACCTAGTGATACTACTTAAACCGTCTTATCAAGAAAAAGGCAATCCAGAATTGACAGTTATCTATGTTTCTTTTTTTAATGTGACATTAATAACATAAGTATCTAAAAATGGTTATATTATGGAATCGTTTAGTCAAACCATTGATTTAAATAATATGTTACCCTATCATCGAGACTCCTACTTATTAATTAGTATTTAATACAAAATACTTACACTAAAAAGATTTATAATAGTAGATAATATATTTAAACATTCATAGTCCTTAATCCTGATAGGTACTCCATAATTTTCAGATAGTTGTGACCATCTCAGTTCATGGTAAAGTAATACCTACGGCAGAAATTACGATATAAGTACTTACATTCTTTTAAAAACTACTTAATTATTTTTTTATCCTAACAGTTTAATTTATGGTGAGGCTTTGGTAAATATAGTTTGTTTGTTATAGCTTCATAATTAAAATATAGTAGACATTATCAGAATATAGTAGATATTATCCTTACGATCAGTTGTGATCGGAAACCTTACCTATAAGGATTGCAGGTGTAAAACTTACGTCTTACTTAACTTTACGGTGGTATGCCATTATTTATATTATACAACACTATGTACAGTTAAAACAACGAAAGCGTTTAGATAACCTACAAGCCAATGCGAACTCACAGGCAGTCAATATGCTCAATCCCAGTATCAGTTGGCAGCATGCCAAGCTTGCTGGCAGCATTACCTGGTTGGATTGCAGTGCTTATTCGTGGAGCCATATAGGTGCCAGGCGCCAGCATTTCATGCAGAGCGACAGTAATCATAGGTACAATCTGCAAAGATATCGTGGGTGTGTTACTATGGCAACAGCTGGTATACGCAGTATGTGGTACGTTGTCCTATATTAAGAATCATCAGTTAAAGTGCTACTCGAATGTGGATTTAAACATGAACATGATAAGAACTAAGTTCTTACCATAGCTTAGATAATTTAAAATTTAGTGATTTCTTGTAGGATCGACTCCATTACTTACGAGAGTAATGCACAGTGATTTGAAATATTTAGATTAGTTATATCCGAACATCACTGCTCTAAAAGCTTACTAGAATTTACCTATATACATACCTACGCACATGTATATGCAGTTTGTAATGACAAGGAAAGAACGTTCAAATATTATGCGTCATATCTGTTGCTAGAAAGAGATAAATAAGCAGTTGGTGTTACCACCGAACCGCCACGAGACGTTCCGATCACCATTATGCTGCGATCTCTTTCACTCTCTCACACCAAACGATACACATATCTCGCTCATCCATTTCATTGAGATTAGTTCCTAAGATAAAACAAAATGACGATATTTTCTATTTCAACAATAAAAGCAATAATTACGCGTGAAACGAAACAGTTTTCTTATCTCCCACAGTGCCTGTATAATTGGTGCAGAGTCTAAAGACACAAGAAAGGCATATTGTCCACAGATTATTCCTAAAAAACACGATTAGCGGCGATGTATTCACCGGACGCTTGGAAGTGCAAGACTGGTAGTGACTCAGGTGATTACCCTGAATTCGTCTAGTAAATATGGAGGCCATACAACACATCTACAGGTAAAAAAATCTTAGGTAATGCAATATTATTTCTCAAAGACATACATAAAATGTGAGTAGGTATGTGCCTATAGTCCCCAAAGTCCCCAAAGTGTCTTAGGTGTAAAAAGCACCCCAATTACCCCAGTAATTGCTGGGACTTATATGGAAGTCGAATGATTTTAGAAGTAAACTACTCACACGATTCGATTTAGAAGTAGCACGCTGCGTTGAAGAGCGCCGCCGCGCGGTCAGCCGCCTATCATTCAGTTTTCATACACCAGAATATTCTGCCGAATACGAGTATTCGGCTAACCTTCCGAATATGCCGAATATAGGTAAGTAGGTATATACTTACCTACTTCACACTTATGGTTATATTTAGGACAATTCAAACAATATCTTTATAAATTTATATTATGAGCCTATAATTATAGCCTATGTGTTATTCTGATATGTGAGATATATTGTTGGAAAGTGTCATTAAAATCCATTCAGTAGTTTTTGCGTGCAAAAGTCCACCCCTCATTTCTTCCCGTGGGTGTCGTAAAAGGCGACTAAGGGTAAAATACCGGAAGGTTGTCAGCAGCGCCTTCTGAGGAACTGCTGTCTTATACCTACTGCCCAAGATGCCCGCCAAGTGTGGGGTTTATGACAAACCCCCCTTTAATAGGTGCTGCTATGTTCAACAGTGGACAATTCTTCTATTCGACACTGGTATAACCGGCTAATTAGATAAAAGAAATTAGCATAAGCTGCACCCCAGAAATAAACTCTAGTTTAGCCAGAGAGGTGAAATACTAAATCTTAGAGTTTAGCTGGTTTTGCCATAATATACCTACCTACTTATACCTAACCTATACTATAGGGTGATTACGTCAGTTTTCGGCCTTTTAGCGGAAACACGAACTTTAAGATACCACCAAAAAATAACTGCAAGGATTATAATTACACAATTTATGTTTCTTGGTAGCTTATATATCGTAGTTTTCCATCACAAAATTTCTTGACTTCAAGGAGCTTAGTTATTTTACTACATAACTTTAATTATAAAAGTGGTGAAAACGCTAGTTTTCGGCCGTATGTGTCAGTATTCGGCCTCATATATTTCAGTTTTCGGCCACTGAGATATGACCGTTTAAAATTAAAATCTTATAAATAAATTCACATTAAAAATCAGATAAATTGAACTCTATATTTCGAATTGATTTAATTATTCATCCAGCAATAGATTCATGACAAGACAACATGGATTTATTCTTTAAAATTAACTATGGGCAGTCTGTAAAAGTACAAAATTGATACGAGTACTTATATTCTTTATTCAATTTACTCTCAAATTTCATGAAAGATGTCAGAGTTAGTTTAGTTATATTATTATAAGTTTCGTTGCCATAATTAACATCAGCTTTTTTTTTTAAGTATACCTAACTTAATAAAGCATTTACCAAGGGAATATACACTTCCTTTAGATATTGCTCTTTGTCATGTTATGATTAATAATTAACTAACTTGTATGACTGTTAGTTATTTAACTAACAGTCATAAATTCTCTCAAATCATTAATAGTTATTATCGCCAATATCACATTAAAAATAACGTTATAGTCAGGTACCTCTCTCAATTCTATTAAAAAAAAAACCCTTGTATTTATATCTTAGTCATTTTAATAAAACCGTCATTATATGTATGAGTAGTTATTAAAATGTAACATTTATGGGATTATTTTTGTTTCAACTCTTCTTAAATAAGTAATACGTATAGAACCTAATGCTTCAAATTACTTCTAATCATGAAGTTAAGTTTAATGTTCTTGTAAAAAACTAGTCATCAATATATAATATCTTCATAATTAATTTTCAATTAGATTTAATCATGCATTGCATTTGAAGGATTTATAATGCATATCTTCAAATTTGGGCCCCAATAATTTAAATTATACAATTTAGAGCATCTTCTGTGTTGCTTATTAAAAATATAGCAATTAGCTTTTCTTCTATTGCTTTTCATTTTCTTTTGACACATTTCTTTTCAAAACTGTTGTTCTCATCGACTGCTTTAACGGATCTTTTTCTATTCACTTCATTTCAGATTATCTTGCCTTTACAAAAAGTGAAAAAGTTGGTAAAGACCAAGATGTTGGTAGACACCAAGTTCTTTTTTCTAGTTTTAGGTTCTCTTTATCCTCGTAAAACTGACGCCATATTACAGCTGGTGTACGAGTATGTGCTCGTTCACCAGCTGTAGATGTAGTAGAAAATATTTGTTTATTTCTATATATTTCTATTATTTCTGCGGATGGTTTGGTATAACCAAATATTTTCTAAGGGCTTCTCGATGTTTTATTTCTTTTACAGAATCTTTTTAAGTAAAATTTGGTGTTCTGGTTTGTGTCAGTGCTTTTTGGATTGATGTAAGGTTTGATGTTGTAATTTCCGTTTCACAGTGGTCTTGCTTCACTTTTTTGTCATAATTTCGCTTGCTGCATGATATATGTGCTGTAAAATTACAGGTACATGAGACTTAACAACTCTGTCTCAGATATCTAAATATGATGTTTTTTAAAATCTTAAGAAGTAGAATTGTCCAGCGTGATCATTTTGTTTTTCCAGACTTATAAAATTTTTTTGGACCGTGTCTGGTAAATCTGATTTCTTTGAAGGAAAACTACACTTTGCTAAGTTCAATAATCAATCTACGAGATATTTTTTGACTTCATTTATGATAAAAGGATTAGGCCGCGCTTTAATCGTATCATTAGTTCTTCCAGAGATAAGATCTTGTATAGAAATTCCGTTATGTCGGCAAACTTCCCTTATAGACAATTTATTCTCTCTGAAATCCCTAAGAGTTATTTTTTATTTTGCTTCTGGAGGTGCCATCTAGACAGACAATTTTTTTAATTGATACACAAATCTAAGCCTAAATCGTCAGTAGTTTCGTTGTTTGAGTTTATTTTATTATTCAGTGTTCACACTTTATCATTTAGTGTTGATTTACGTACTCCAACCCAATACTTCTAAAAAAAGCTTGAAAACAATGAAGTAAGATATTTATGCAATAATAACATATATTTTTATCGGCGTTAGGAATTTTTTTTAGGAACATGGCCGGCAAATTGATGAAACCATTCAGTTTTCGGCCTAATTTTACTCCATACATTTTTGATAGGCCGAAAACTAACTCAAAATATTGTCGCAATTTTAGATTTCGGCCGTTACTGAAATAGAACTGTTATTCATCTATTTCGCCGTATTTAATGCGGCCGAAAACTGATAGCCAGGATCTTTAAGTGTATTGCAATAGTAAATTGAAAAGGAGTTTTATATAGCGGACCTATATGAAAAATAAGAGACAAAAATAATTTAAGTAGTCATAAGCTAGTATTTGGCCCCTAGGCCGAGAACTAAAATTTTTAATAAATTCATATGTTAATATTCGGCCATATATTTTTTTATAGTTTTTGAAGTAATATCGCAATAAAAACAATTGGTACCTTATCTTCATTTATTTCTTCATAGACTATAATGAACATCTACATTGTTTCCCGTAACCACATCAAATAACTTACCTTGAAGTGAATCGCGCGTCACTATTTTTTTACTAAATTTATGCACGCAGTCACCATCCAGTGCCGGTGTCGTTTTTTAACTATTTATTATAAATAACTTGTACATGCTACCCGCGTAAAAAAAATATCTGATGTTGTCCAACTATTTTAAGTGATATTGAACGTAAAGAAGAATGAAAAAGTACTATAAAAACTTTATTTTCTTAATTTTACTTTAAGACTTCCACCAAAAGGCCGAAAAGTAACGCCGGCCGGCTAACTAACGCAATGACCCTACTTAGGGTATACTATACGGTCTACCTATTACTATATCATCACACCATACAGACGGCGATGACACAATACAAGGACATTCTTGTTTGCAAGTATGACGACTACGAACAAACTATTGTGTTAGGTACCTACCTACCTATCTAGACTAGACATCTATTCTGAGCTTAATTCCTACCTACGAACGTTCTGTACAGACTCGCCCGTCACAATACAATTAAAATTTAATGTGTAAAAATACTCATCATATAGGTATAAAGATTTATAAGGACACCGTGATTGTGATGTACCCGACATAAATAGGTAAGTACCTACCTAGGTGTCACGTATAGGCACTTACCTGCTGACGACGCGACGACGTGGAGATGGGTGCCGGCTATGTGAGAAAAATCACAAATTGGGCCAAGGTCATCTCTTTCCAACTGTTTTATTCAGACTGATCTTGTATTATATTTATAGGTTATAATTATAACTTGCTTTGTCTCCTTTTGTCCACGTCTATCTTCAAGCCGTCGTCCCAGAAATTCAACATGTTCCCTTATAAATAATTAGGAATATAGGTACCTGCTCACCTAAGTACTACCTACATAAAAAACTAGACTGAGAATCAACAAAGAAATACCTATTTATGACTATTAAAGTTAAAATAGGTTTTAGGTAGTATTCTACAGAACCCGTGTATGAATTGTAAACATGTTATTTGATGTAACCAAATACATTAAATTAAATTGCCAGCATGCTGGGCACGCTGCCAACTGGGAGTGGGCTGGAGCATTTGGACTGCCTATGAGTCTGCTATGACTTATAGGTGTCTAAATGCTTTTATTGTAGTAGCTGTAGTGTTGTATATAGTTCATAGTATTTTGTTTAATACATTAAGAGTACGTATATAAATATATAGCATTGTGACCAAGTAAAACATAATCATGTAAAAATTGCAAAGATATGGAGACGGTTCCTAACTCGCGATAAGCACTCTACGCGCCGCCGTAAAAGCGTCAAAGATATCGCACTAGTTCCTATGCAAATAGCAAACGATCATTAGGCAAGCGAGTTCAACGGCCGAGTGACGATGAGCCACCATTTGGAAGAGTAGGGCAGGTCAGGAGAGTGGAGACCACAATACCATGCCGCACGCAATACCATGCAATACGCACGAGGTCCGTGAACTTGTTGCGAGCGAGCACTGTTATGTTATGCAACACCGACTGTTTTGGAGGCGTCGCGGTGGATGGATGGAGGCAAGTACCTACCTGACAGAGCGGAAGACCTTTCGATTAGACCATTTTACTGAAGGACTCATGAAAATGTTATTTTTCGTAAATAAGGTATCATTGGAATAAAGGCAAACTAAGTAGGTATCTAGACCTACCTGTAGATGTACAGAAAAAACCCCGTTTTTTGGGTCAACAGCACAGATCAACAACCTAGGTTCCGTAGTCTTTAATCGACAGCAATGTTCCGATCATAGATAGTTATTTAATGTATGATATGCTAAGATTTTTCTGATGATATGTAAATATTTATGTCCTCAATCCATCTATTTTGTAATTAGTTGAAAATTATTAAACATTTTATGTAGCTGATCCAGAACAGGACGTACTTTACTTAGTACCACCACAGAATAAAATGGGCCACTTAAAGTTATACCTATATAGTTACTAAGATTTAATTGGTGATTTGATAACTTACTCATTGAGGCAGATATAGGAAATATAATGAAGGACATTCATGACGTAATAGATTTCGGTTGATGTAAACTGCAAACGGGACAACGGGGAAGTGCTCAGACTGGTTGTATAATCAAAAGTTAACACTTCCCTCACCAAATAAATAATTTTGAACTTGTAGAGAGGTAGGTACGTATTCACGTTAATATTTGTATGTTTTGTACTGAAACATGGCTGAGACAAGATTTAAAGTTGTTTAATGACTCAAATCATATTCAGGTGGTTAAATCTTACGCAGAATTTAGGTTTAGGGTTGTAACTGTAAAAACGGAACCGACTTCCAAGACTGAAAAGTATGAAATAACTTGTTGAAGTCGATACCATGCTGAATCAAAAATCTGACCTTACATTATCATACTCCACATAAACAACTTTTCTTATTAGATTTGTGCAAGATACATATACGAAAGTTATACCTCTATTATTTATATCCATATCACTGGAACTCGATTCTTAATTTTTGAATGAGTTATCATCACAATCATCAGAGATATCTTGCAAACTAATAATAAAATCAACAACATCACGCAAAATTCTGTCGTGTTTGCAGTATTCGTCCTGAAAGCTCCCATTCTCCCTTCTCAAAAGAATATTTGGCAAATAATTCCTCTAATAGTGTAGTTTTTTTTGTCCAAATTGGAATTGATAACTCTTTTGTGTTAATTTTTCTTTAATATCACCCCAGACCAACTCTATTGGGTTCAGGTCTGGTAGATATGGAGGCAAACGCAGCACTTGATGATTCTTTTCAATACCTCGTCAATTTTGTAAATGCCTTCTGCGTTATTTTTAATTTTGTGGTATAATAGGCATGAGTTTTTCATTTATCCATATTTACTGAAATAAAGAAATTTATAGCATTGTGATGATTAAATACCTTTTTTTACGTTTGTTTTTGAATATCACAAGTGATCCGTCTACAACTATTTGACCTCCACATTGTATGAAATTAAACGGTTGCTTTTATCGATTTATGAGATAGCACGTTAATAAAATGTATCTCACATAGACTTTCGAAATAAATGTTGCCAATCAAAGGATAAACATATATATACATGCATATATGTTCATCCTTTGATTGCCAACATTTACGCATTTACATAAGTTTCGTCAACGTATAAAATATGTCTCCATCTCTACGATATTTTAACAGCCTTTAGGTATTTCCACCTCCACGATGTTAATTTTGGTTGTTTAATAAGGAGTTTCCTTTTAGACGACTGACCGCACTTCTTTAATTTATATTCTAGATCTCTTAAAGTAGCCTTATATATTCCCTGCCGCACTGTTTATTGTTACCATATTCTCTTCTCGAAGCGCAACGTTCAAAGTTGTCATATTAGGTATTTTTTTTTATAAATTGTTTATAACTGGGTGATTTTTCTTCTAAAGAAGACAGAAGGGGTCTTCTGTGAAATATCTATTTCCGCTCTCTTTCTACGAACTTGTTTTAGTTTTAAATTTGTCGTTCCCTTTCAATACTCTCCCTTGTTTTACAATAATTGTAGGTGTAGGTTTCCGATAGCCCAGGGGTGCATTTAGGCGACTTAGCCAGGATAAGATTTAAACTAGATAAACGTCAAACACCCCGTTTACGGCCTCCTCGAGGCGAAAATTTGCACAAACAAAAATTTTATATGCCCCGTTTAGGCGCGTCCGCTTGGTTAAATCTTCGCTAAGTAGATTAAATTTTAGCGACCTTTTGAGGTCGCTAAATTTTCGTCGGCTGTCAGATTTAAACTATATGTGATGTTACTTCAATCATAATACCAAAGATTACGGAAGGGCGGGAAGACATCCTATATAACAAGACAAGTTGTGTACATATGTTGGTGTTTTCTTGTAGGTATTCTTGTTGGATGGTTTTGTATTGGTTTGGGTTTAAATTTTTTCTACTTTATCGCGGGATTAGAGAATAATAATAATGTATATTATATTTAAATGTACTGTATGCAGGATTTTTTATAAATTTTTCAAGAATTATATAATTATAAAAACTTCGTTGCTGAATGTCAAATGAATTTGACAACAATAATTGACGTACGGCTATGACACCGTTTAGGCGGACCGCATCGGCGAAATTTTCGTCTGGTGAAAATTTATTCTACTCGCCTTGTTACGGTTTTTTTTGTGAGGGTCGGAACGATTTGTTTGTTCCATCAAGTGAGGTTCTGAACGCACCCCTTGCACAGAGTATTAATCCGTTTTCTTGTGATTGAAAGGAATATTATCTGTTTTTTTTGCCTCCCCTCTGATGGAAGGTTCGAGAGATCCCGAAACTTATAAATAGGCCTGCAAAGGCCCGTTACACTTCTTTTTCCGCTTGGAACTTTAAGCAGCCCCCAATCGACGCACTGCCTGAAGCGAGGTAAGAAAGGAATCATGAGGCGTCTGTCTGCCCTAGTGGCACGTAATAGCAATTCTTGAAAATTCATTTGATCTTTCAGGGCTGCAAAACGAAGCCAGGCAGTGCTCCTTTCGACGTCCGCCTTCCAGGGGATATAATAGACCTACCGGCTGAGAAAAAGAAACAATTTAACCTAATACAAGGAGGCGACTTCGTTCCTGGACTCGTGACGCATCCACGTGGCGTCCTCCGAAAGCCTTCGAACCTCCCCAAAAATAAAGGAGTTCTTGGTTAGGGCTGGTAAAATACCCAACCATACCCACGTCTACCATAGCCCCAACTCCGGTAGACAGCCAGAGCAGTACCTGTGGTCAGCGCTCTGCCTGACATCCCGGACTGCTCGCCTTAACTGAGTCTTCGGTCCAAGGCTGTGATTCTCCACGGTGCTCCGGTATTTATGAATTTCCCGGTCTCCTATAACCGGGTGGCGCCCTTTTCTTCTTTTTTTTACTTTGCGGAATTCATCTTTCACCCTTTGCGACTCACGACCTTACCCTGAGATCTAAATAGAATTTTCTGAGCAAGCTGGTTTATATATTTTTTTTACTTACACTTATATACTAAACTATAGAATAATATCTTCATAATAAACTTAAATTTTGTGGATCTACGTTGCTGGCACACAGAAATTGTAAACAACAGAATAAGTAGTTAAACCTAAGACATAATAACTTAAGTAAATTGTTGTTCGCTAGTACCAGTGATTGCTAACAAATTTCCATGTTCTAAGTTACTCTTTGTACCTGGTACTAACGGATAACCCGACCTAATTAAGGAAGGTGTTCTAGATGTATCTATTCCTTTTTTTAAAATGAGTTTTAGTGAAAATTTTAATTTTAAATAAATATATTTAAAAAATTGTTGAACGCTTCCATATTGTTTTTATTGGTGTATCTGTCGACATCCTAAAGTAGGTAGGTAGTGTAGTTAGGTGTCTGGAAGCTTCTCTTCCTCACCTGGAGAGTGGAACCCTCCGTCCTCTCTCCCCTTAATTTTTTTAATTTTTTATTTCATAACCCCATCTGTACACAAAAATCGTAACAGCCTAAACGCACCCCAGTAACTTCTGCTACGGTTTTGTTTAAATAAATCTTATTTTTTTCCCCTAAAACAATTATACATATAACTGATACAATTATACACTACAACTGACTAATAATTTAATGTCCAAATATTTTTTTTTAATATTTTTGTTACATTACCTTACGTAGAAAATGTAATGCTTACAGTAAAATAATCCAAAGCTGTATATCATCATATTCTGTAAACTATCCAAAATTAAAGATTAGTCTCAATGTCCAACAAAAAAAAAAAACAGGACGGTATGGTTTCAACAACGTAACACAGTTATTTTCTTTTAATTTCAATACATTTTATATCGTTAACAAACCAATGTTTTTCCCAAAGATTAGTTTCCAGGTAATGTTCCAATATCTAAGAAAATATTTTCTGAAATATTGTTTTTATTTATTTAATTTTAATTTCCTTCTATTGTTCATGAATAAAATAACAAACTATACTCGCTACGAGTCACGCCACCCACCGTGTCATCCCCACGTGTCCCGAGTAGCTACAAGCAGGTCCTGTGACTGTTTCATCGTGGAAGCTGCCTACTTGCCGAACCGAGCTACCCGCCGGAACCAGTGTTGACGTCACTCTGCGACCCTTTCATAATTTTTAAGTTTAAAACTAGTTCTCGTACATTGTTTACTATATTATTCAACATTTCTCATATTTGTTAACACTAAACATACCATATATAACTTAAAATTATTCTGTTAACAATTCAATAACCTTTTTATGTATTTATCACTTTAAAAACGTATATCTTTACCAATTGTAAGCTACAACAAAGAACAGTGAGTCACGATCGGGCCTATATAAAGGCGTGTTTAGCCGCTGGCCGTCTCCCGGGCTATTGTAGGGCCAGGCCCTCGCCCAAAACCCGGTGGAGCTGGACGACCGCACAGGCGGTAGGTAGCCAGCATCTCTGTCCTCCCTAAACAAACAAACAAGCTGGCCGTTTAGTCTCGATCGTGCGCTCGGTAAGTCAAGACCTCCTGAAGATGCTTCGTTTAGAAGCGAAACTAGTCGGGTATTCTTCCGGTTAGGCTGCGTGATGTTTGTGACGTCACGTAGATAACAGGAAAATTAGGCGGAATTGTCACTAGATATATATTTTATGCTTTTTTAAGTGTTTTATTAAAATATTATTTAATATTTTTTAGGATACTTTTAAAAGTATTTGTTATTATTAAATATGGATTTCCGCAAAGTAACGCCTGAATCTATCCATTACTCACGTGTGACTAAAATTATTAGTTGTAGTTTTTTTATCACCCTCACCTGGTCTTCACCCTGAGAGAGACATACAGTTTTCTCACGTGGGATTGCTGCAGGAACACACTGCATGTAAGGTGCTTTACGACAGATTTTCTACTTGAGGTGGGTAGCTAGCCAGGCGAGCAATGCAAAAAGAACGGTTTAACTCTAGATAGGTACAATCTGAGTGCAGCAGTTGTAAATTATGTTACTTTGGCGCAGATATAAGAAACGTAAACTAAAGTTACAAGTGTTACGACGACGTACCTAATACTCCTTGTTGAAAATAGATGGAGTTAATTCACAACCCAGATTAATTATAATAATAAGTACATTTAACAATTTATTACAGTAATATTCTTTTATGCCTACATAATAAATTGAGTTTTGTTTAAGTGATTGGAAATACTTCTGTCGATTACCAAGATAGCGTTACTATCTATCTAAGTATATGAATTCTGTGCCAGCAGCAGCGTTTCAATTTTCAACGTGACTCTCACAAAATCCGTAAATACACTCGAGAGCAATGAATCCGGGTCACTTAAAGAATGTTAAAAATCTCGGAAACTAAAAATGATAGGTTAATGCAATAAATTGTATTTAATAGACAATGTAATACTCCTTAAATGAAAGTAAAAAAAATATGAGTCACCATACATTTTATTAACACAAAATTACATAAAGAAAAAAACTGCTGATCTCTCCTTAAAACAAAAATAGGAAACATGAAATTTTTCAAACTTTATTACGATTTTCTTGAATTTTAATACTTCGTATTGCCTCCTCATGCTTCCATTACTGCGTTTACGCGGTTTGGCATGCTGTACACCAAGTTCCTTATACGATTTTGGGGAATATTCTCCCATTCCTCTGTGAGAGCAATTTTGAGCTCACGAAGCGTGATTGGGGGAGGGTTTCGTTGTTTTACGCATCTGCTTAGCTCGTCCCAAGCATGCTCGATCGGGTTGATATCCGGGCTGCGCGCTGGCCACTCCATACGAGTAATGTTCATCTCTTGAAGGTAGTCATTCACAATCCTACCTGTATGAGGTCGGGCATTGTCATGCATAAATATAGCATCCTCACCTAAATTGACCATAAATGGACCAACGTGATCATTGAGGATTTCTTCCACATATCTTACGCTAGTTAAAGAGCCGTTTTCTATGATCACCAGCTCTGTGCGACTTTCAGAAGAAATTCTGGCCCACACAAGTACAGACCCACCACCGTAGGCTACTTTTTCTTCGATGCATGCTTGCTTGAATCTTTCCCCTGGTCTTCGATACACTCTGTGTCTTCCATCGTGCTTGTAGAGCATAAATTTTGATTCGTCGGAGAACATAACTTTTGACCAATCTTCAATACTCCAATTTACGTGGCTCTGGGCATATCTTAGTCTCGAAATACGATGCCCACGCTCCAGTTTAGGGCCGTTTGCAGGTCTAAGGGGTTTTAACTTAGATTCAGCAAGCCGACGTCTTACTGTCCATGCACTTGGGTTACTTCCTCCGAGGCGTCGAAACTGATTGGTGAGTTCAGTTCCTGTGAGAAAGCGATTTCGAAGCATGGTGTTCAAGTATCGGTCTTCTCGTGCTGTGGTACACCTGGTTCTGCCCGTTCCTGGTCTGCGTAGGTTAGAACCAGTTTCTTCGTAACGTCGGAGAACTCTTTGTACTGTTGACAGCGACACACCGACAGTCCTGGCTGTATCGCGCTGACTCCGGCCGGTTTCCAGCATTGTAAGTATTCTGGTGCATTCTTCAGGCGTAAGCGACATAATTTCAGCTTGAATAATGAATATAGAGCACTATCAACATGGTTTATGTACCCACATAAATGACAGATTACAAACAAAAGCAAAACCAAATGCTGTAATTTCGTAGTTCCATCTTCGAAAGTGGCCGTTTTTCAAATTTGATTTTTTTATGATATAACTTTACAATAACTAAGAAGTTTTAATACCTTCATTTAAGGAGTATTACATTGTCTATTAAATACAATTTATTGCATTAACCTAGCATTTTTAGTTTCCGAGATTTTTAGGATTCTTTAAGTGACCCGGATTCATTGCTCTCGAGTGTAGTACAGACATTATAATGCGATATTTTACAAATTATTAGAGCACAAAGTTTTATGGCGGGAATTGAACCCCCGTCCTCCGATTTCGCACCGGATGCCTAAACCACTCGGCCACCTGGGCACGGCTATTTCTGCCAAAATTTCGTGCTCCAATTGTATTTCTTTAACTGTCATAGGGGATGGTGCGCGGCTATCAACCAGACTACTAGACTTCATCTGATCGAAAGAAGTGCATTTTCGACTGCATTGAAATATAGTATATTCTATTAAAGATTTTCAACACTTAACTCTCGGAATGATGTCGCTACCTTTCTATATTTCTGAATAACACTTAAAATTACATGCACAACCGCGTACTAAGCGAAAATCATATTTTACAAATTATTGGAGCACTAAATTCTAATGCGAATTGAGAAACGTCTGTGTCAAAATACTCACCAGTAATTAAAATTACGAGTGGGTAGCACCAATGATTACGTGATTGATATCATATATTATTATTATAATATTGAGTTTTTCTTTTGGGGAAAATGCGAAGGTTGATTGTTCATTGTATTTTTGTATAGGTACGTATTATTATTTTGAGAAAAACCCGCCAAACCTACGCGACTAGTGGGGGCGGTGCGTGCTTTCCTCTCGTGACACTTTTTCAGGGGGGCAAAATTTCATAATAATTATGATTGATATATTTTTTTTTGCTGATAGGTAAGCCTTTGACCACAATCTCACGTGATGGTAAGTGATGATGTGGTCCAAGGTGGTAACAGGCTTAACCTAGAATTACTCTGGCTCTCAAGGACAGCTGCCGGAATACACCGTTAGGTGCTTGGCGACAGATTTTCTACTTGAGGGTGGTTGCTAGCCAGGCGGGCATTCACAAAATGCCCTTCCACCATGTGAACAACAATTACTATAACTGTACATTTGTGTAAAAACCCCTAGCCTATAGTTTGCGGCAAAATAACAGCGCCTAGAGCGGATCCCTGGCCATGATATTTGACTATTCTAACAATATCAAAAATCACATCACATTTAGCAGTGCACCCAAATTTATATATATTCTATTAGGTATTTTCAATTATGTTCATATCAAGATTGTTTTCGTTTACATATACCTAATAGAGATATAATATATATATATATTACTAAACGTATTCAACATTAACACAAAATAGCTGTGAAAAGACATTTCGTTTGACCTTAGATCTAAAAGTATTAAAAATTGTATCACAGATTACGATCGCACTGAATACGAATTATATTTTAAACCAACAATTCCATTATCATACAATAAAACGTCAAATTTAAATATAGTTTAATAGATTTTACCCCTTTTTACGAGTTTGTGACGGAAAAATCACGTGGCCAACACGGTCATAGAACATATAATAATACTACGTATGGCCCGGTGTCAAGTGGTAATTTCTGCATGTAACAGAAGCATTTCGTCAAAAGTAACGAACAGCACTGCGTCCATCACCCTAGGATATAAAATTATAAAGTCTCATGTGCCTGCACCTATACCTACCTACCCGAAATAACATTCGCATTAGGTACTAACCTAATGCAAATATTATTGCTTAGCAGTAGAAATAAGTATGGTGCAGTATACTTCCCCGGACGAACTCGTTCGTTTTCTTCTGCTGGTAAGGTTGTTGTTGAAACTGTTGCTATAACTGTAACGTTATTAGACAAATGCGCCAAAACCGTTCACCATAATATTTTGTTTCTTTTTGCCCTTCACCATAAACACGGGAGATAAAAATAAACATCCAACTAAAGACGTTTTGGGAAAAAAAACATAACATAAAAATCATTGATTGACATAATCGATATATTCTTATTCGAATTTAAATGTAACGTGTTAAATTCGAATATACGAAAAATATTCTTATTCCATTTTCCACTTGACGCCAATAACGTTATTTTCGATGATTTTGACTACATTTTGTGTCTATGGTTATATTCAATATATGTAATTATATGTACCATAGACGCAAAATGTGATCGAAATTATCGAAAATAACGTTATTGGCGTCAAATTGGCGTCCAGTGGAATACGGCCTTAATTGCTGACATTGCCGCGCGCGCAACCGTCAGGCGTGTATTAGTAGGTAGATAATATATAATTTCTACACTCACTATGGTTCAAGTCACGCAAATATGCGCTATTTGCACTGTATGCACGCAAACGGTAGGTTCATAACTCGCTAAACAGACACCACGATAGCATAATGACGTCATCTATGACGTCACCTCAGGCCGCAAACAACGCTCACAGAAAAGTGGTAGTGCAATGTATGCACAAACGTCAAACTCAAATCTTGACAGATAGATGAGGAGATTTTTGTTGTTGTGGTTAGAATGTTGAACGTACAAACATCTGTTCCCAAAAGAATGCCTTGAAGTGCAATACTTCTATTATCAATAATTAGATTTTGGGTCAATTGCGAAAAAGCAAATTGACAGTTAGCAGATATTATAAGCGCGGCTACATATCGGTTCACATCGTTTGCGCGCAAACAATGCATATTCTCGTATTTCAGTTATGAACCGAGCTTTTGCAATGTATGCAGTGACAGCAGTGTTTGCGTGATTTAAACCGTAGTGACTGTAAAGGGTTATACAAATTTAAGGTGGCGACCCGACCACATTATCGAGTTTTTCGCGATCCAGATGACTACCGATTCGTCAAATATTTTTTTGTTTGGTTTGGCCTCGGTTATACCTACATAGTATATGCTACGGTAATAAGATCTACACATATCTACGTGCTACGGTCCTATCCTAATTGATAAACCCACATATTGGCACTTTCCTACGATTCTACATATATGTAGGTAGGTACAATCATAACAATACCCCCGTGGGATGCCGGGTTAGAATTGCACCTCCCCATTTCATCCCGTGTGGGTGTCGTAAAAGTCGACTAAGGGAAAAATACTATTAGAAGGTGGGCAGCAGCGCCTTCTTAAGAAGTATGCTATCTTGCACTGCGATCCCCAAGCCGGCCAAGCGTGGGGACTATGGAAAACACCCCCTACATAGGGGAGGCTGTGTTCAGCAGTGGACGAACCGGCTGATACAGTACAGTATAATCATCTATTTTAATAGGCGTATACAAAAGCAGGTAAAATGTAAGAGATATGTATCATTATTAATTTTATAAACGTACAATTAAAACCAATAAAATACCTACCTTATTATGTATTCCATTAAAGCATTAACTGTTGCCAAATGTGGCAACAGTTAATGCTTTATTTATATAAATTAGGCATATACCTACTTCAGTGTTGAAACTGGTTATTGCTACTATATACTCTTAGCCATTAGCGATGTTCTATGCCATTAGGTATACTTAGCTAATTTTCTTATAGGTAGGTAGGTATGTACTACGTAACTACTTTGTATCTACGTAGTTATGCAATTTTTGGAGCAGTGATAGCTCTGTGGCTTTGGATTTGGACTGCCACGCAGCAGGTCCATAGTTAGAATCCCGCCGTGGGCTTGAGCTTCGCCGCGTGGTGAAAGCGCATTTTGCGAATGCCCGCCTAGCTCAGCGACCACCCTCAAGAAGAAAGCTATTAGAAACCTGTCGCCAAGCACCTAACGGTGTGTTCCGGCAGCTGCTGCTGTCTTTGAGAGCCAGCAATTCTAACTTCTTTTAACACCTTCGACCACATCATCACTAACCATCAGGTGAGATTGTGGTCAAAAGCTTACCTATCAGGAATAAAAAGTAAAATAAAAATAGAGGTAACCTAGTAGACTAGTACCTACATTAACTCTACGTAAATATACTGCGTTTATTGTTGATCAACCACTAGGCAACGACCTATGGTTATGGTTTTAGGCGACAGATGGATCTCTTGACCCTGAGTCCGATCTCATGCAACTCATCACGAGGTGGGTATGCGTAAAAAAAATCCAGGTGCCAAAAAAAAAGGATAACCTGTGCAGGTTCAACACGTAACAAATAGGTACCTACTTTTTAACATGTATCTACTTATATACCTAGTTATAGTATGTAAGTAGATATATTATATGCCGGTATCCATTTAGATTATTATGGTAGTAACATATTTTTGTTAAAATTATTATCTAGGTACTCTAATTAATATCCACCTCCATAGCTATTACCAATGTATAAAATCAATTAAAATCTAATCTTAAGGAAACTTCTCATTTCCGCATGCGATTAATTACTTTAGAGCGATAGAGATAAAATTATCTGTGTAGCAGTGACTAGCAATAAATATGTTTAAAGGGTGATGATTTTGATATTATGTTATTATTACGTTGCGACTATGTTAGTTTTATCATCCTTAAAATAATTGAATCAAAACACGTATGACGTATGTGTTTGAGGGCCGTATGTACTTCGTACTACAGTCGTACCGCTCAGCACACGCAGTGCCTGTGAAATCTAGAACGTTGTGACATCTAGCGGCATGATATTGTATCACAATAGCATTCTGCTTTGTGGTTTAGGTTAGGTTCGCACAACATTCTAACCTGTTGGTGCGTACGTATTTACTTAGATGGCGCTGTCAGTTTGCTAATTGTAATTAATATCTTTACTTGTAGCATCGAGCAAGTAACTGACTTGTAGTCTGTAAACACGGAAGGTACCTTGGGTTTACTGTGTGCTTTATGCACTCTACAGATGACTGAATATTATGATATGAAGTAATGATTTAAAATTATTTAAAACCTATACTCATCTTCATTAGACATAGGTACCTATATTATAATATTTATCCAAAGGTATAAAACGCTCCTAGTACTAAACATGGAGCATAACCACTAAGAATATAGACATGCATTCGCTGATAATGTTTATGACTTAGACAAGTTGTTGAATGATGGCACTAAAAGCGTCCACAAAGTCAAAACAAAATCAATATGCGTCTTCGGTGATAATTGGTTGCGTAGGCGCCGACTGCTGCTTGCTACGGCCGACATGACACGGAGCGGGTGACGTCGCTCGCTAGTTAAACACGTACTAACTGTTACCTTATCTATGTAGTAAAGCCAAGCCAACATGTGCGCCCGACCGAGCTGTCAGCCGAGCCAATTGTACTGTTATCACCACTCGTGATTTCGATGTAACCAAGAGCGGTCGTATCGCTACTGGGCTCATTGTAGTTCGACCCGCGAAAGCCCTTAACAGTGCCTATTCAAATGTAGTCCCTTTCGTGTTACCTACAACAAAGGCTGTTTCTGACATTCGAGAGGAAAATCGATGATATTGTAAGTACTTGCATATTTTACTGTTTTCCTAGTCATAGAGGACATATTGCACAAGATTTTCACGACATTTCTCGGTATTTATATTTTTTCCAATTGAATCGTGGAAACCTTGCGTTTCTTGTTTTTGCAAGGTTTCACTTCAACCAACTTTCTCTGCAGTAAGGATGTAAGATGGTTATTAACCTCGAAGCTGACGTTTGTTATAACAGCGACTTCGTCATACTATGAGCTCAAATCGTTTGGGAAAATAGAAACATTCCTATCATTCTTTTATAGATAACTTATCTGTAATAGAGAATAAGTTACCGTGTCTTTTTAGTCTGGATTCTTCCAAATGTGTAAAAAATGAGATCATGCTCGTCTCGTCGCTCTCTCGGCATTTGACCCCAAATCGGCTTGTGGACTGAATAGCTGCGAACAATGTCCCTTCGCACGTGGTGTTTTATTTAAAGGCACATTGTGCCCTATCTCTTCTAAATCAGATATTATTGACAGAAAATTGTATGATATGTCTATAGTTTTAAGATCAATTCTTTTGAAATGATCTAATCAATTTTATCAAACCAATGTTGTATAACGTCCAACGCAAAGATATGTACAAAATCAGGCAGTAGTATATGAATTAGTAAGTATAATATAAATAATTTTATACCCGGGCTAGAATTGTATCTTCTCCCCATCTCTTCACGTGGGAGTCGTAATTGGCGACGAAGGAAAAATACTAGGGGTTCGGCAGAAGGGCCTCCTGAGGAACTGCAATACCCAAGTCACCTGCCAAGAGTAGGGATTATGACAAACGCTCCTCTAATGGAAGAGGCGTTTGTTCAACGTCGTAGTGTCTGTAACTAGATAATATTCAGGTATAAAAAAACCGAATAAAGTCATTGAACTATAATTTAGTTCTCACGTTAATTTAACTGCCTTAGTTTTGTCATGGAATTGTGAATAAGTATAGAATAGTTATTTGTTATACAAGAGTGCAAAGTTGCTTTTTAACCGCGTGTTCAATTTTGATGACCGAGCAAGCGAAGGATTCTACATTAGAATCCTGAGCGTTAGCGAGGGAATCAAAAGAGCACGAGGTGAAAAATCTTTGCACTCGAGTGCAACACGTAACTTTTCATTCCACCTCAGCGAGGAAAAGACTAAATGCAAAAATAAAAACGTTTTCTGAGAAAGTTTTGGCTTCTTTTGCTAGTCGCCACGTGTTGAACATATATATCGTACTGTTTTAAATACTTCTCGCGTGATTGTTGAGGGAGAAAGCTCATTTGCGCATTATTAACAGTTTCAGTCAATCCTGTTGGCGTCAAACAAACTTCCTCGTCGCTAGAATCACATTTTAGTTTTTACACTTGTTTTCAAGTTTCTTGTTTTTAATATAAGGTTTAACAATGACGTGAAAAAATGCCGCGTAAAGAACCGCGTACAAAGCAAATTGAAAAAAGAACACCAAGAAGGTTCCGAGTCTGAGTTTTTAACAAATTAAAAAAAAGTTGTATGATATATTCGGCACCATAGAGGTAGCAATAAATAGGTTTAATGTTTTTTTTAATTCACAAACTTCGTGCACACGATGTTCTAAATTCAATTTACTTTATCCTCTAGAGAATAAAAACGGCTTTTGCACTCAGATATTGAAGATTAAAAATACTCTTTCCGAGATGGTGGGATGAAAATAACTTATTCATAATTCCACTTATTCACTTTATTACCATCTGGTAATACTTATCTACTGTGTTCGATAACACATTGATAAGAGTGTTACGATCGGAATTACCCATGGCATGTGGCATGCCAATGGAATAACTTGACAACTTTAATGTGTACCTATACCTTAATGGTATCGTATACGAATAGCTATTTGACAAAATTAGATATTTAAAATAAGTATGGTGATATAATGTTCAAAAAATGTACGTGAGTACTCGAATCGTAATCAAGACTTCTTTTACTAGAAAGCATTAAGTATATGATATTTTATTGAAATCAGTGCCATTCTTATTTCAACAATTTAAATTCTATTATTATGTCTCTGACAAAATTTTAAGGTGGAGGAAATCGGTTTTTTTAAGTAGCTTGTTTGTCACTTTTTTTTATTCCTGATAGGTTAGCCTTTGACCACTATCTCACCTGATGGTAAGTGATGATGTGGTCGAAGATGTTGTTCAGGCTAACCTAGAATTACTGACTCTCAAGGTCAGCTGCCGGAACTCACCGTTAGGTGCTTGGCGACAGATTTGCTACTTGAGGGTGGTAGCTAGCCAGGCGGGTATTCGCAATATGCCCTACCACCATGCTATAACGCCTGCCATCCTAAGACAACAACCGGGACCGACGGCTTAACGTGCCCTCCGAAGCACGGAAGCGCTCAGTAGTAATGTCACCAGCGGTCACCCATCCAAGTCATGACCGAGGCGGACGTTGCTTAACTTTGCTGATCGGTTCAGAACGGCTAAGCAAACTTCGCTACCAGCGCTTCTAGGAGGAGTGAACATTTGTGGAGACTCACAGAGCATTCCCATGATTGCTCAATTGCTTAGAATGGTGGAATTAGTGTCGGCGTAGAGCAGGTCTCATCCCTATGCTTATGCGTAATCGAATAAAGATTTTCACGAATCGAATGTCCATTGTAAATAAATTATACACCAAATGAAAATGTTCGTTACTTATTAAAAATTAAGTGGATAAAAATGGTTTCCAATCAAAGTAATCAGAATAAGGTACACATTATCATACCTATTTCAAAATATGCTATCCGTCTTTTTATGGGGTTGAATTTAAGATTATATTTTTTATGAAGCACAGCACCAATATGCCCTCTAAGTTAAATATAATCTCATTAAATAAATCCGTTTATAATTCATGTTGTATATCGTAAATCTAAGCTTGTATTAGCGAATTCCTGTAAAATTGTATTTCGTATTTTTTTCCCTGTTCTTATCCCACGCTAATTTTTCCTTCCGCCTTGTCCTATTGCTCGTCATCTTACTAGAGCTCACTACTCATACATCCTTTCGTACACATTTTATATCCCTCTTCACGCAGTCCGCCTTCGTTGCTTTCCTCTAGTCATATATCTATCTACTTACTTAATCGCTTATCATCTGCAGTGGACGATATCGTTTTTATTGTAATAATTTTCTACAATGTGCATGAGGGCGAACGCTTAACGCTTTGGCAGGAAATTCACATTTGTAGTTTTGTAAAGGAAATGCCTAGTTTTATCGTTATTTTGATTTTGATGCCAGATCGACAACTATTCTACATCACCACGTATCGCCAGATTCAGATAAGAGTTATCACAATACCTATTTATTTTATATAGGTATATATATTTTTTTATTTTTTGAATACATATTGAATTATTTGAATTTTTAACGTAAAATATATAATGCTGTCTTAGGTTTTCGCGATTGTTACACATAGTAATTAAACAACTTTAAACGGTTTAAATCGTGACCACGATCATTGCAAAGTGTTTGACTTTGAAACGTCGGGATAAAATAATAAAAAATATATACGCGATTTAAACCGTTTAAAGTTGTTTAATTACTATGTAAAATAAATTTTGGTAGTTTTAGGGATCAATTATGGAATCATGTGCATTGGTGTTTAGTAACTGTTAAAGATAATACAAGCAATACGATTTCAAACTTGCAAATGGTAACGAAATGACATGCGTATACGACGCTCTATAGTTTCATTATGTCCCTGGAGCTACTTACAATCTTTGTGATGACATCTACGACATCCATATCAGTAATCCATCGTTATCAGCATCATAGCCAGTATAAACGTCCACTGCAGAAGTTGAACACAGTCTTTACGGGACAAGTTTGCATAAGGTCATCTTTCCGCTTGGCAATGCGCGTTAGATGCGGTGATTTGCTTTTGAATTCGAATAAATTTACGGAAGTGTATTCATATCCTAACGCTTGCCTTACAAACGTAGTTCCGTCATATTTTAGCGTTTGATATCTATTCTTTGTATATATGATGTACATTAAATATATATTTATATACATATATTATTACATAAATCTATTCTTGGTATATATTCTTTGTATATATTGATGTTTCTGATCTGTTATCCGAAAAATTGCATATTTTAAAAATTATTCGGATAAATCGTGTAGTATAGGAATATAATATTTTTAGGGTTCCGTACCTCAAAAGGCAAAACGGAACCCTTATAGGATCACTTTGTTGCGTGGAGGTATTAAGCTGAAATTCATGTCAAATACCTACTCAGGTCAGTAGACCTGAGATGAAATCAAACTTCTAAGCCAACGCAATCAAAAGATTTAGAATTCAGTCGTTTATGCCGCAAATTTTCGACACTCGCAAGGGAATCAAAACCTACAGGTTACTTTCCGTGAACTCAGAATCTTGAAATTTGGTACGAAGCAAGAACTTATAGCACAGATAAAGGAAAAATTGCGAAAAGCATAAATTTTTAGTTAGGTACATCATTTAACAAAAATATTTTTCATAAATTGAAAATGTGATGAAATGTTCATTTAGCAATAAAAATAGTACCTATAACTTCATGATTTTTACTATAATTTCATGATTTTTTTTGAGAGAAATATATGTGATCGTGTTTTAACATGGTATTTGTCATATCCCCTTGAATATTATATATTTTATACATATCTGTAAGGCGTACACTCTATAGTAAAAACATGTTCGAATCAAACTTTGCCTTTTGACGACTTATTTCGTCTTAAGTTACGGAACAAAATTCGTATCTTCTCCTAAACAAAATTTTCTTCAAAACCACATGAATGGACAGAATCTATGGATAAATGTAATATATATGATATGATTTTGGACAGATTAAAAAACAGTGTCTATTGAAAAGTAATATTTTTACGCAATATCTTGCATTTCGGACAGAACGATTGCCGTAACAGCTGGCACGTGTCAGCGTGCGATGATATGTGTTTATTTTAACGGCGATTGGTTTGATTTTTATACTGGCCGGTCAACAAGCTGCTAATATGGGTCTTATAAGGGGCTTAAGCATTAATATAAACGGTGGTAAGAAAGAGACTATGCATTATCATGAAACTTAAAGAATCAAGGGTAACAAAGTGGGGATGCAGCACCAAATTCACAGTTACCTTCTCACTAGGAAAAATAAGTGCGGCTTATCCATCGTGCCAGTCAGTGTGAAGGCTCAGAATACAGAAAATATTTTCCATGCAGTTTTTTCTGTATTCTGAGTGTGAAGACTGAAGAGTAGAAGTTAAATTTGTACCTACGTAATAACCTAATTTAACTTTTATTTTGTTGCTATAATCAATTTCTCAGAATTTACAGTAGGTGCCTAATTTAATTGCGTTTCGAGGTAAAGCTCCCGCTGAAGAACTAAAAGCGTGGACAATTCGTGATCGCTAAAGCTTTCATATTTGGCTATTAGGTACATTACCCGGAAGTCAGTCTATGATGTTACAGTTGCCATGGGCTAATTCATGTAGTATTTTCCTCACAAATGATTTTAAGTATCAGTTTTATGTAAGTGTCATATGATATTAGTATATTAATGACTAATCTCAGTACCTTAGTAATGGAAGAACAAAGTGAGTCACAGAAAGTAAATATACCTATGTCATAAGTAGCTATACCCGGCGCTCCGTTTCAAATTACATTTTATAGGCTTGTTACCTAGTTATTTATTTGTGCATTGTTAGGAAAATCACAATGCAACATAAAATATCGGATAAAACGATAATTTGAATCATGTGAAACTGCATTTGATCTGAAAATAATTTGTTGTGAAATTATCGATAGGTATATGTATACAATCCTATAGGTAGTATAATTTGCAATGTTTCGTTCATATGCCACGTAGTATTGAATCCACATTGCATATACCCATAATATCTTATGGTATGTTCCGGAAGCTGTCCTCGAGAGCCAGTAATTCTAGGTTAAGCCTGATAACACCTGCGACCACTTCATCACTTACCATCACGTGAGATTGTGGTCAAAGGCTTACCTATCTGTAATAAATCTTGTGTCTCGAGAAAGAAAATAAATTTTATCTTGTGTCTCGAGAAAGTTCAGAAAGCCTTCTTGCGAAATCTTTATAAGAAGACCTACGGCTACTATCCTTACCTTTACCCAACCAACTTCTTACTTGGCCAATTAGGGTATAATTCCTTGAGAACAAGAAGATCGCTTGACCAGCTAAAGACCGGAATCAAAATATTAAGAGGTGCTATCGATTCGCCTACACTGCACAATCGTATGTGTTCTTTATATTTACCCGATATGTATATCCGCCATAGACCCGATCACAGACACGAGCTGTTCCACATTGGCCGAAAACGTACAGTATCCCGGAGTAAGACACCTATATGCCGTATCATGAGTGGTCTCAACGCATTCCTTAACGCATATCCTAACATTGTCATTTTTTGTGATAGGTTGCCTGATATTTTCAATTTCCTCTTGACATTTTGTGAACTTAAAACAATATGAACCCATTTGACATAATTATGTGTGAATGTGATATGATAATTTGATATTCTAATATTTATATTGTACCAATTTGACTTTTTTGACTTTATATACCTATTTCATATATTTATGTATAATTGTGATATTATAATTTATTAATGTAATATTTATATTGTACCCCCTTGACATTTTGAATTTATTTTATTAATTATCATGATCTATGAATAATTTATATGTATCATGAGTTTTGGCTTTGTTTTGATAATAAGTGTAATTGCATTGTAAGCGTTCTTATTATAATAAAATAAATAAAAAAAAAAAAAAAAAAGTAGAGGCTCGGACTAAATGATCCTTAAAAGTATAGATTATGTGCTTAAACTTTTTCATCTAAAATTTGCGTTTAGCTGGTCATTTCAATTCCTATTGTTCTGTGACTACTCAGCAGAAAAGCAGATAAATAAATATTTCTTATTATAACCATGCATATCGATTCTAATGTTCTGGGTACTGTTACCATTTAGTTACCATACAACATTGCAATTCGTTGTTTGAATTTTTTATCTATGTGCTGTACATTATCTTGTTATTATATTATTTTAATCAAAAGCTGCTATGTATAAATAAACACTACATATTTTATGTAAATAAAAAACCAGTAATGTTACAAAACAAAATCATATTATTAAACTGTCAGAAATGTCATATAAGATCCCTTAAAGATTCAATCAAATCAAATATACCACTTCAAATACCAAGTCGTTAACATTACCTACATAGCACAATCAAAAAAAAGAAAACAATTTCTCACGAAACTCATATTGAGACACGTTTCTTGGAGGAAATCGAGTTAATAATACAGTTTGTTGTTATTTTTCATTCGCTTATGTTCATTATTTTGCTTTCAAGAGTAATGACTTTAGAGTGGGCCAAATAGCCAGTTATTATGGGAGAGTTATAAACAAAATGAGTCCTTTTCATTCCGACCTGTGCCGCCACGCCGTGCACACCTGTCTACAGCTCCGCCAGTATCTCCCAGTGAGACCGCAATAGTCCCCGCACTATTGCCGTCTCACTCGGGTCATCGTTCCAACGCTAGTTGCAGACCAGTGCCTTGGAATACGCAGTCCTGACGAAGTTTTGTTTTCTGTGCAGAAGCTGAGCAGCCACCGTCCGCCGTGCAACGTGAGCTACGAGCTCGCCGTGCCGGCGCGCAGAGGCGCTCTAAGACGTCAGGCATTACCACCTACCCAAGTCCCTTGTTTCGGACGAACAACATCATATCGGGCTGGTGGTCTTGTTTTGACCGCACTTTTCGGTGCGCATTTCACCACTTTACTACCCGACACAACATAGTAACAGTCGCGTAACAACACACTTTGTGCTGTTAAGCGACGTCGTTCAGGCGTGGGGTAGCGTCAGCCAAACCCGTCTGAACGATCAAATCCGCCATTTGCTGCGGTCGCAGTGTGACACCCTACGGTGACAACGGCCACTGTTGTTGTTTTGGTTTAACCTTGCACCGTGGCCTTTCCCGCTTCACGGGTCAGCCGAAGCAAGCTGGGCTCCGGGATTACTGGCCTTGGGGTCGCCCCTAGTCAACCCCGGAGTAGCGCTTAGGAGCACCCCTCTCCGCCGAGAAAAAAGCTCGGAGAGGGTACACAACTAGGGCACACCCTAGGTACACACTCCCTCTCACACAGTGAGCTCACAAGGTGTGTGAGGGAATTCAAACCCTTGATAGGGCGTCCTGAGTATTCCCCTCAGGATGCAGTCCCGTCCCTCTAACGGTGAGGTGCAGGTCCTTCAGACCTTCGCCCTCCGCCACCCCGATCTGTATGTTGCTCATATGCAACTCCTCGAAGAGGAAGCGAGTGCCCGCCTCACGGACACTCTTATTGCTCCCTCCGGGACTTCAATCCCGGAGGCCAACGTCCCTCCTCTGACCCGGTCCTTCTCAGAGGACAGCCCGCTTTCGCCCGCTCCGGGCCCGGATAATAGACGCACGGTGGCAGCCCCTCCCCGTGAGAGGTCTCGCTCGCGCTCACCGATCGGGAGGCCAGCGAGCACCCGTCCCTCCATCGCCGTTGTCGAGCCCACTTCGGACTCCGAAACGGAGATGGAAGTAGATCCGAGTCGCGCCTTACGCACTGACTCGGACTCCGATAACGACGGCTATACCGTCGTTGACCGCAAACGCAAGCGTGCTCCTAAAGCCGCTAGTTGCGCAACTTCCGCCCCTCCCGCCAAGGCACCCGCTAAGGCCCCCGCCTCCGGCAAGAAGCCGACCCCCGCCCCGCGCCCTGCGTCTCCTCCCTCCGCTCCGGCCACTACTGCCGCGTCCCCTCAGGACGCGAGCGCGCGCCGCGAAAAACCGCCTCCGCCCCTGTTCATTCAGGACAAAACCAAATGGGACATGCTGTCCCGTTTAGTTTCGGATCGTGGGATCCAATACACTAATGCCCGCTCCACGCAGCAGGGCATTAAAGTCCAAGTGCCCACCAGTAGCGACCACAGAGCGCTAACAAAGCTCCTCCGTAAAGAGAGCATAAGTTTTCATACTTATGCGCTCGAAGAGGAGAAAGTCCTTCGCGTTGTGATTCGCGGTGTGCCTAAGGAGATACATACCGATGCGGTATGTGACGACCTTAAAGCACAAGACTTCCCTGTGCATGCGGTTCACCGCATGTACAGCGGGAAGGACCGCAGTCCATATGACCTAGTACTCGTAGTACTAGACCGTACACCAGAGGGCAAGGCCATTTTTAATTTAAAAAAGGTCTGTGGCCTCTCAGGACTCGATGTCCAAGCCCCATACAAAAATGGAAGTCCCTCGCAGTGCCATAACTGCCAACTATACGGGCACGCCTCCCGTTTCTGCTTCGCTCGCGCTAGGTGCGTTAAGTGCCTAGGCGATCACGCGACAGCAGCGTGCACTCGCACCCGGGATTCGCCGGACCCACCCAGTTGTGTTCTGTGCGGTGCTCAAGGGCATACCGCGAATTACCGTGGGTGCCCTAAAGCACCACGAGTGAACCACAGGGTGGCAAGGCATAGGCCGACCCGCCCCTCTTATGACAGTTACCAACGGGTCAGCCCTAAACTAACGGTAGTACCTGCCTCACAGGTAATACCCGCGCCGCTCCCAGCCCGTAACGCATGGTCTAAACCACCCAGTATGGTTAAGACCGTCGCTACCTCCCGCGCCCCGGCCCGCGCGCCCGCGCCCGCGCCCGCCCCTGCACCCGCCCGCGCCGCGGCCCCTGCCCGCGCACCGGCCCCGGCTCGCCCCGCGCTCCCGGCACCCGCTGCCAACACCGTTCGCGCCCCTCCCCGCGCCGCTTCCCGGCCACAAGCTCCCCCTATGCCATTGATGGCTGCCCCTCTTCAAGAGGCAATCAACCTAGTCAGCGATCTGGCTATGTCGGTTGACATCAATGAGGTACAAGAGCTATTCCACAAGATGCAATACGCTCAATCCCCAGCGGACGTGATCCAATACACATTGGAACACGCGAACTTACTAAGCGCCCTTAAGCGCTTCGTTCCCCAGGCCCCTCCCCAGTACAACCACTATGGGTAGTACAACCGCACGCACGAAACCGCGCTCAGTTTCGTTAGCGTCATTCAACGCTAACGGTTTCTTTAGACAACGTGACCTTGTCCACGACTTTTGTTGCACCCACCTTATCGACATTATATGCGTGCAGGAGACCCTTCTAAAACCGGGGAAGGCGAACCCTAGGTTTGCCAATTACAGAACGGTACGTGATGATAGAGTGAACTCCCGTGGGGGAGGCACTCTTATCTATTACAAAAGGTCCCTGCACTGCATCCCCTTACCTACCCCGACTCTTGTTAATATGGAAGCATCTTGTTGCCTTCTAGCTATGACTGGTCATCAACCTATAGTCATAGCGTCCTGTTACCAAGCTTGTCAAAAGCCGATCGTCCGAGCTGACTTAGAAGCATTGTTCTCATTAGGAAGCGCCGTCCTTCTGATTGGTGACTTCAATAGTAAGCACATCCTATGGAATTGTAACGTCAACAATCCCAGAGGCATTGCACTTGAAAAACTAGTCGCAGAACTTAATTTTGACATAATTGCGCCCACTGAGCCCACTCACTACCCTCACACGGAAGACTTTCGACCTGACTTGCTTGACATGGCACTACTCAGAGGCGTAACACTCCAGTTACGCTCCATAGAAGTGGTTCACGAGCTTCACTCTGACCACCGACCCATAATACTGCGACTAGGTCCCGACCCAACAACAGACCTCCCCCGCCCCACTAAGACGATAGTGAACTGGAAGCAATTAGGCGTTGCCCTAAAGGCTATCAGTTCACCGGACCTTGACAAGATCCCTGACGACATCCTGACTAAAGATGACGTAACCCTTGCGATCGATTCGTTCACTAATCACCTCTCCACCGTAGTAGGTGCATCCGCAAAGGAGGTCATGGTGCCGGACGACCGGCGCCTTGTCATTCCAGCGGATGTGAGACGATTAGTGACGGAAAGTAAAGCAGTGACCCGACATTACGACTCTTACCCCAGTAAAGAGAACAAAACTAAGAAACGCCACTTTGAACGCATGGTTCAAGGTCGCATGTCTGAGTTGCGTGATCAACAATGGGGTGACAAACTTTCAAACCTCGTGCCAAGCCACCAGGCTTATTGGGACTTGGCGCGAGGTATGAAAGAAAGTAACTACAACGACATGCCTCCCTTATACAGACCAGTCCCACTAGTCCCAGCGTTCTTTGACGAAGACAAAGCTGAGTGCCTAGCTGATAGCCTAGAGGCTCAGTGTTCCCCTAACGTAGATCACGTTGACCAAGCTCACCTCGATTCGGTGGATGCTGAAGTCGAACGTAAAAGCTCTGTGGTCACCTCTGAACTCCCACCAATCACCTTAGCGACTTACGCTGAGGTGGCGAGACTGATCAAGGCCCTCCGACCGCGCAAATCCCCCGGTGCCGATGGCATCTCCAACAGGGTTCTTAAAACCCTCTCTCCTCCTCTCATCCATCTCCTAGTCAGCATCTTCAATGCTGCTATGAGCCACTGCTTATTCCCAGACACCTGGAAATGTGCAAATGTCATTGGCATTCACAAACCAGGCAAAAGCTCATCTGACCCCACCAGTTACCGCCCCATCAGCCTCCTCAGTGCCTTAGGCAAACTTTACGAGCGGTTACTTGCAAACCGTCTCCAGTCCCATGCTAAGGAACACCACCTTATCCCAGATGAGCAGTTTGGCTTCAGGCCCGGACACTCATGCGTCCAACAGGTGCACCGCCTCACGGAGCACATCATTGAGGGCTTTAACAAGTACCCCAAACCCCAGACAACGCTAGCAGTCTTCCTCGACGTAGCGAAAGCTTTTGACAAAGTCTGGCACAATGGCTTGATTTACAAGCTATACCAATTTGGCGTGCCAGAACGTCTTGTGCTCATCCTACAAGACTTCCTTAAAGCCAGAAGCTTTCGCTATCGCGTGGAAGGCACCCTCTCCTCCCCCCACCCAGTCAGAGCCGGAGTCCCTCAGGGCTCCGTGCTATCACCCATTCTATTCGCGCTGTATACCAGCGACATCCCACGCTCTCAGCCTAACGTCCTATTAGCCCAATACGCGGATGATACCGCTATTTATACCACTGGGTGGCATATCAGTAGAAAGTCCATTCCCGCCCTCCAACGGGCCATCACCGAGATCGGTGACTGGTTCCGTAAATGGCGCATCGCGGTCAACCCAGTTAAAAGTGCAGCTATGTACTTTACTGAGAAGGGCCGCCCCCGTTACCCGCAACCTTTAACTTTGTTCGACCAACCCATCCCCTGGGTTAGTAAAACAAAATATCTCGGAGTCACCCTTGATCGGAATCTCACCTTTAGCGATCATATAACAACCGTCCGTAACAGAGCGGCCTTTGTAATGGGTCGCCTTGGTCCCCTGATTCGCAAAGAGAGTAAAATGTCTCTTAGAAATAAGAAGACACTTTACACTGCCTGCATCCGCCCCATCATGACTTACGCATCAGTAGTGTTTAGTCATGCTAGTGAGGCCCATCTCCATAAGCTTCAAGTCATTCAAAACCGTTTTCTTCGTAGTGCAACCGGCGCTCCGTGGTATATCCGGAACACCGAGTTGCATTGCGACTTAAACCTTCCCTCTCTAGCGCAGTTCAATAAGGACTGCGCCCGCCGATACTTTGATCGAGCGCCCCACCACCCGAACCCATTGGTTGTCCAGGCATCGAACTACTCGACTGCCTCTTCTATCCCATTTTTCAAACCCCCCCGTCGCCGACCACGGCAGGTATTAGACGACCCGGATGACCCCATCGCAGCCATTACGTTGGCAGCTTTAGCGTTATCCGCAAGTCGTCGAGGTAAAATCCCCAGGTGTGAGGTAATCAGAGGTCACACAATCAAACACCGAGCTCGCCGGCGAGCTCGAGGCAAAAACAAGGTCACGATAAATTGCTCTCCAAATAGTCAAAGAGTATTATTCAGTAGGGCCCAATTGTGCAACACTGCAGTTGCACAGAGGCATTTTGCTCCGATCCCCCCCATGTCTCTCGACAGCGAGACAAGCCGAGGTCCGAACCACAGTGGTGCCCTTGAGCTCGCTGTCAACCCCTCCTATAATAGCGGTACGTTTTCGGCGTCCGCAGGAGACGGAGGTAGAAAGCGCTTTTCGCCTTCTACGCCCGTCTCGGGAGAAGTGCCTTCGGCACTTCTCCCTCCCGGGCTATTGTAGGGCCAGGCCCTCGCCCAAAACCCGGTGGAGCTGGACGACCGCACAGGCGGTAGCCAGCATCTATGTCCTCCCTAAACAAAAAAAAAAACAAAATGAGTCAACGTCGTGGTCACAAAGTAAAAGGGCCAATTTTACTAGCTGGAGAGTTTGAAAGGACTTTAAAATACTGATACAACATTATGTCTTCTAGACTAATATTATATGAGGAAATATTATTTTTAAGGTGTATTTTTGTATGTATAACGAATAAATTTAAACTTAACTGGACCGATTTAAAAAAAAACCTTTTACCTTAGAATTATAGGTACATTTATCCCTGATGAACATAAGCTATAGAATATTTTCAAAAAAAATTTTTTTTTTTTTTGTTTTTATGCCTGATAGGTTAGCCTTTGACCACATTCTCACCTGATGGTAAATTGTATTTTTAATTTTTTATTAAATTCCCGTGCGAAGCCGGGGCGAGTCGGGTTACTTTATATTCTTTGATAAGTTAATGCAAACAATAATATTATATCTACTTATATGTAAGGATTACCAATAAAAGTTTCAATATTAGTCTTATGCTGATGACATTGAATGTTTTAGGAGGATATTTAAATTAAATAATAGAGGTACTGACAATCGCAACATGCGAGTAAATTATTAAAATTGATTTTATGCGGAAGTACCTACAAACATCATAGTGGTGTGATATGGCATTTTACAAATGCTTCTCTGGGTTCAGATTTACCGCATAATGGAAGGGTATTTTGCGAATGCTCGCCAGGTACGAAAAATACGGCACTATCTGTCGCTCCGATAGTAATTGTGGTAATTGTCACATCTAAGAACTTTGTTGCTGTAATCCTCATCACCGATCATATCAGATACGAAATTTAAATGAATAAACCAAGACAAAACTTATTCAAACAACTTTTTGCGGGGTACCCAGGACTGATGGTGGATTTTATAACAGTCTCTCTTACTTAAACTTTGATTATACTATTAAAATACCGACGAAATATGGGTAACTACATAGCCTACGTGTGTTTTTCTTCGAATACTTTTATTTGCGCCGCGGCGACGACGCGACGTGTTTGTTTGTCGTCACCTCAGACCTTGCCTTTATCAGAGCTCTAACCGCGAAAACGTTTATCACCCCAAACTAGTCTTGTGACATTGCTCAAACGCATAAATGTTAACAAAATATACATTGCTTATTATCGCCTAGACAATTTCATGTGTTACATAGGGAGCTATCAACCAGCTGTTGCCAGCTCAAAGATCAAGATCGAGCCATTTTCAAGTTTTTGTGAGACTAATGCACTCTAATCACAGCGATAGAGTTTTATATACGTTTTTTTTATGGGATTGTGATGGAATGACTCGAGGCCCACTTGTTGTTAACCTGTAGGTAACCTCTGCCTATAATAGACGCATGCAGACATACAGCACATCACAAGTGATGAAATGCACTGTTCCCATCACCCTGAGTCATGTGCCTGTACTTAATGTCATAGTTAGAAGAAATTATACCGGAACACACCGTCAGGTCTCCGAATATTGATATGTTTTATAAATAAGCTTAGCGATAGCGACAGATTTTCTACTTGAAGGTGAAGAAGCCAGTCAGACGAGAATTCACAAAAGCCCTTCCACTGTTCGGTGAACATCAAGCGGGGCGGTAGGGATCGAACCATGGGCCTGCGGCTTCTCAGTCAGTATCTAGATATTAACGCTCGGATATCTATCAGTTATCACTGCTTCAAATTAAAATAGAAGTCAATGACAATTCATACATTGTCATTGACCTCTATTCTCGATGTGAATTGTACGCATCTTTTACCGCTTTAATTTAAGTAAGTATAGAAAACACTGTAGTTTTCATTCAATACTTAAGACTCGTTCCTCGTAGTTACACCGCATTTATCAATAATACATCGAACTACGTGACGTGATTGTTATTCATGAAGTTAATTAATCGATTGTCAGTGCAAGCGTTAGATTATAATTTTGTGACGATAGTGCGTCATCGTTTCCTCGATTGCCACAACGTGATTGTAAATCGTATTGTTGTGCAAATACGCTCTGGTGCGATATTTGATGTCGCTATTTGCCAGATAAAATACACTTCAATAAAGTAACAATACCCCATACCCCCACATTACCCACAGCTCTCGACCCATCCCCTTTTTATCGACAGTAGATACAATAAGATAAGTGATTTTAAACATACGTACACCCAACATTATAAAGATACAGTCTTGTTCTTCTTTAACGCTATTTACTTACCTATACACCTGTAATCAGTTCTGTAGGCTACATGAAAGGAAAAATCCCAAGGCACAGCTGTTTCATCCAAACAGTCGAGGACAATAATAGGTAGTTGGTTATATATAATCTATAGATTATCCACTGAGGGATATTAACCATGGACACCAGCTTCTTACGTCACAGGTGTAATGCGTGGCAAGAGGCTTAAATCATGAATGGAGTGCCCTTGTGAATCAAGCTTGATGATGATGACAGCTATATTCCCGGTATCATAGTTACTTAACTAGGAATACCTTATTCATTGCTGTATCTACTCGTACATTAGTGAGTTTCCCCGTGTGGTTATGTACCTACTTACCTAAAGCTATTCAATCCTTCAGAATCATAGATAACGAGGTTAAAAGAAATGTATTTATAAAAATATCAATCGGTCCTTCCGCGATGCTGAACAGATATGCTTGTAAAATAAAAAGTTAAAAAATATCTTTTAAGTATTGTCCAGATTGAAAATACTGGTATTTCAGCTCAAGCAGGTACTCAGTTACGGGTTTTTTAATTTGATAATCGCATTGTTGACTAGCTACCTAGGTAACTATACTTATCAACAGATCGCGTTCTTTGTTCAGGGTTTGTTTACAATAAACTGTCGCTAAGCTATAACGGCGGACCACCTCGGCGGCCGGTGCTCATTCATCTCGTCCTCACTGTTGTCAGGCTAACACTTTGTTTATGGCAGGTGATCGTTTAGTGTCGTTAGTGTTGTGTGACCGTCTCGCCTGTGCCAATGTCTAGGGTTCCTTTATATACCTACCTATCATTATCAGTCTACAAACCACTGCTTATGTTAGGTATACCTAACCTACGCTGTCAAAACCGTTTTGTGATCGCCTATTTTCGTCATTTGTTGATAACATTTTGATATCTATGCACAGGCAACAAAAAATATAGATTTAATACAGGTTATTTTTCTATGGTGAGTTAGAGACTAGAAAAAGATGATCGGGTAAAGCGTCACTTCTTTATATGTTTATTGTATACCAATAATACAAAAAACAAATTATTGGTATTATAATAAAATTAACACACTTAATTCCCGTGGGGTGCTAGGCTAGGAAGGTGGGCAGCAGCGCTTTCTGAGGAACTGTCATCTCACACTGCGGCCCGCAAGACGCCGGCCATGCGAGATTATGTCAAACCACCCAATAATGGGGGAGAATGTGTTCAGCAGTGGACGATACAGTACATAAAATTCTAATCTAATAAGCTATTTCCAGTCAGCAACATACTTAACCAAAGGTTTGGCCGCATTGCCACGTTGCATGGCAATGCTTTTACACTGCACAAAATATATGCCGGCATTTTGGTCACCGGTTACTTCGACCAAAACTTTAGAAACAGCAGCCATAGCAACGAAGACATTGATGATGTGAATTGTGATCAATGAATCAATCAATTTATTTATTGCAGACATATTGTGGTTTACATGCAGATAAAATAATATCCTGATAGGGTATGTATAGAAACATGTTACGCCATTTCATCTGTAATTATAACCATATTTAATTGTAATATTTATTATACTTATATTTACTTTTTACTATAACCTACTGGTGGTTTATTATAAACTAGCTTTCCGGGCGCGGCTCCGCCCGCGCGTATATCGGTTATCGCGCAAAAACATTAACCTCTTTTTGCGCAGTCGGATAAAAACTATCCTATGTTTTTTTCCCGGGTCTCAAACTATCTCCATACCAAATTTCATTCAAATCGGTCCAGTAGTTTTGGCGTGAAAGCGTAACAGACAGACAGACAGACAGACAGAGTTACTTTCGCATTTATAATATTATTAGTAAGTACTGATGGTACTGATTTTAAGGAAAGTGCTCCTACTCACAGTGCTCTCCATACAATTGCATTGCATGCATGTGTTTAAGCCCAATATCTATGTTTTTGATTTGCTAGAATACAAACTAGGTAATGTCAAAACAAAATTTGTATATTTTTGCTGAATTTGAGAGAATATTATAATGTATGTACTGAAACTTTTCAATACATACGGGTTTTTACTGATATTTGTTGTGGAATATGATAGGAAATCTAATGTACCGATCCCTTTACTTAATGAAACTTTTCGATAGACACGGGTTAATACTAACTAAAATAGAGTTGAATGAGTTAAGTCTTTAAAAAAAATCTAGTTGATAGTATATGAAAGGTTGCGCAATTTGCAGGTCGGTACGATTGCTTGCAATTTCTTGTCCAAACAGCAATTTGCTATATACATAACCCTTCCTTTGTAATTTATTTCATATTGACGTCAGTCGACTTTATGACGCGTGCAATTTATATGCACAGGTTTAGAAGACTTATCGTAAAAGTTATAAATAAAATCGTAAAGTACCTACTTCTGTATCTTGTGATTTATCTTTATAAACAGATAAATAAATGCGTCGCAAATAGCCTAAAAAACCTGACTTTGATTATAACATCAGCTTTCATCTACATAGTGTATTTACACTTATTTAAATTAAAGAAGGCCGTCTCGTTAGGATCACGTGAGAAAAAAAGGCAAAGCTGGATACTACTATATTTAGTTAAATTTACTAGTAATTTTTAAATCATAAATATTTTATAAATTGTAGGTAATGCGCACAATATTGTGATAATAGGTACTTTTGAACCATCATGGTACCGACTTCAACAAGAGTATTTCACACTTTTGGGTATTGAAGTCGGTTCCATATTTTGTTAAAAAAAAATTTTCATACTTTTTTGTTAAAAATTTGTTTTCAATCTTTTTAGTGTGACTCAAAACAGCTTGACCGATTTTGATGAAATTTAAAATGGACCAAACGACAAGCATCAGCTTTCAAACAAAAAAAAGAATTTTCAAAATCGGTTCACCCAGTCAAGAGATCTGAGGTAACAAACAAAAAAAAATACAGATGATTTGAGAACCTCCTCCTTTTTTGGAAGTCGGTTAATACATGATTTTGACCTTACCTGACCTGGGATTATGGTTTATGGATACACCCCCCCCTATATGTTATGTGATGGTCTATATTTAGTGCTATAATGATGTTTTGTTTTGTTGCAGATCAGTTGCGGTCTAGATCAGGGGTCTACAGTCCGCACCAAGCTTTCTACAGTTCTATCCCGATGGGTTGAGTACGCCTACGTTCCGTGTTTGTGGGCACACCACTGACGCTGTAAGTACCTGTAATAACTATCTAAGATACTTTAACCTGCGATAATTAACTTTGAAAATTAAAGGTCAATGCTAGTCTATGGCAGGTAATTCAACATTTTTATATATATTTTTTACTAGGTTGTCTAACTATTGTCTCGATTGCGTGAAACGCTCAACAACAATCGGATAATGTTTTTACATTACCTACCTACCGTTTCTTCAACTTTATTTAGGTAAACATAATATTTAAAAAAAAATATGGTTTATGGGGTAACTTATAGGATCATGTGCATTGTTGTTTAATAATATTTCAATAAAATACGAGACATTTTATTTTAAACTCGCGAATACCATGATCAATGATCATGTAGAATGATTTCTGTTTAAATTTTGAACTTCCTGCCACAGGCGTTCCTATGAACCTTAAACCTTTTTCGTTGATTCTATTCATCGAGAAAATAACGCGATTTGAGTGTAAAATAGGAGATTTCACTTTTAAGTTAGTCTTTAAAAAACCTACCTAACTTTTACTTTATTAGCTCAACTTTCGTTTCAATTCCTTACTGTCATTGCCAAATAACTAAAACAAAGATTTTACCAATACATAGATACAACCACAACATACTGTAAAACAAAGGAAGGTTGAGATAATAAAAACCGAAAATAATCACGAACGTCAAACAATACAAATAATAATTAAACGTGAATTACACATTAGTGATCAGAATGCCACAAGCGACACGGAAATCGAATTGTTTTCAAGATTACCTATGACAGTATCACTCCAAGTCTACATACATAGAGCGGTAGAGATGTAATTTTTTCAAGATGTGATGTGTCATTTTCTATGTGAAATTGGAACAATCTACAGAAATTATCAGGTGTGTAAACTTTACCTGCTTACGTAACAATTTTATTGCTAGTTGAAGCTGGTTTTTATACATGTCACTTTATTTCATAATTTTTCGAACAAATTTTGATAAGAAATTCAGCATAGACAACTCCAACATAGACGACTTATAAACTTTTTACAATTAAACTGGTAATAAAATTGTATTGTCCTTGTTTATTACTGTTACGTTTTTTGAAGCGCTCGTAGCGGAGTTAGCCTAAGTTAAGTTAAGTCCATCACAAGTTTAATTTAAAAAATAATTATTATTAACAACATAATATTAACATTACTTAAAAAAGTAAAAACCCCGACTGAAAATTATTTATTTTTGTTAAGCGTTTCATCATTCCTTCGAAATTAAAACTGCGAGGTATATGTATATTTTTAGAATTGTTTTTAAAACCCTTCCTGGGTGGATGGGCGTTCGCTGGTGACATTACTACTGAGCGCTTCCGTGCTTCGGAGGGCACGTTAAGCCGTCGGTCCCGGTTGTGGTCTTAGGATGGCAGTCGTTATAGCATGGTGGTAGGGCACTTTGCGAATGCCCGCCTGGCTAGCTACCACCCTCAAGTAGAAAATCTGTCGCCAAACACCTAAAGGTGTGTTCCGACAGCTGTCCTTGAGTGCCAGTAATTCTAGGTTAGCCTGAACAACATCTTCGGCCACATCATCACTTACCATTAGGTGAGATAGTCTAACCTATCAGGCATAAAAAAATACATACATACATACATGAACCCTGAAAACATAACTCTCCTTTTTTTTGGGCATTCGTGTAAAAATCGAAACACTGTAAAGAGTTATAAGGTAACACAGATAAAAATACAGTAAAATTGCTATCATATATAGTCGTATCAATAGGATATAGTTTTGAAGAGGTGGTAACCTGTAGTTTTAAAAGTACTGAATGCTATTTTCACTCCGTTTCAATACTTTGTATGTACCGAACATATTCATTTAACTATCTGTTGATAAAGTTCCATCAATAATAATTTGTAAGTCACTGCAATCAGTTTGAGAGCTATCGATTTTAAATAAAATATTAATCTCTTTCTTGGAAGGTATATATATGGGTAATACAATATTATATGCAATGACTATTGGTTTTAACGATCCCCAATCGGTACTAACTCGTCTCACCGCCACAAAATTAAAAAGAAATCTCTACAGAATGCAATCGGTTGAGCTCCTGGGGAATCCGCTCCAGGACCGGTTCAACGACCTCTGTGCCCACTGATCTGCCAGTAAAGTGAATGGAACCACATTTCGTGTACTAACTAGTTGTTATTCTATGCCAGAGTGTGTTCTCTGCATCTAAATCATTTTGTATTGGATCTAGTATAGAGTATCATGGTGTAGTAGCGCAGAAAGTGATGATACATCTTTAAACCCTTCCGTGTAGGTACTTGTAATGTTGTACAGGTTTCTTTTTGAGCTGTGTATGTATTTGTACATTACATTTCCCTAGCTTGTATAAATCTGATGGTTTATTATAATAAATAGCCCGATGTAGGTTCCGAGATATAAATAATTGGGCAAGTGATGTTTAAAGTTTTTTTTTTAGTACATATTTTCTATCTTCTCAATCACGTTCATCATCTAATCGCTAAGTGTGGTCAAATTGTAACTAAGAAAAAAAACTCTACCCGTCGGGATCGATGGGTTGGGACGAACAGGTCACAGAATAGAATAGAGTTACATCTTGACAAAGTCAGACAGTTTTTTGCCAGACAGGAATTTCCGGCGGCTGCTATGCCGCGATACGTCTCGCGCGTTGTCGCCCCCCGTCTGAGTTTATTTATGGGCGGGATAAATGTATAAACATAGCTTGCCTAAATAATATTAATTGATTAATATCTCAATTGCTACACTTTGCTTTTTATAGACGGAAAATGTAATTTATATGTGGAGAGGGGTCGCCAGTTGTTTCGAGGGTGTGTGTGTGTGTGTATTATTGAATGTTCTGTATGTGTGAAGTTATATATTTAATAAGTTTGTATTAAATAACGGCACGTTATTATGTGAGAGTAGCCCACATATATAAATATTATTACATTTAACTACACGTATAAGTAATGCGTGGCTTGTCATCGTTAAGCACGCGAAGCTCATGAAAATAACCTTGAGTACATTTTTTGATTTTCTTATTATCATCACTATAATGATAATATTTGTCCACTACCATCGACTACCGGTTGCCTACCAGTTAAAAACACAGGTAAGCAATCATAATGTTAGAGCACCATCTTGCACATTTTCTTTCTTACCTAGCTCTTTGTTATGAAAAAGAATATGTATCTAGTGTCAAAATCATTTATTCAATTTAGGCGTCTACGACGCTCTTATGAAGTTCAATTAAAAATTGTTATATTGAAGTAGTGTACATAGTACTGCCACGTTCAGCAAAAAGTTGCGAGTCACTGCGAGAAGAACGGGCAAGAAACTTGGGGCTATTATTTTTAACCTCTTTTAACAAAGTGTTACGAACCATATTTCAAAAATAGTACAATATTTGTTTAAATTACGTAGATGACAAGGTGACATTTTCCAAGCATTTTTGTCCTATAAGTAATTACTACTCCAAATACTAAATACTCCTCGCATTAGTATAGTAAATTCTACTCCTATATTCAAGTAACTAATACTAAGTAAGAATTAGTACGAGTAGTTTATTATTGGCATAGTAAAATGTTTAATCAAGACGTCAACAGGCATAAGTAACTTTTATCATGCATAGTAGAAATTGCGAACAAAAATATTTTGCGAAAATAATATTGGGCTTAAATTATTAGAATTTAAGATAACTTTATCTAGTGCGCTTACCTACGTAATATAACACGGCGTAATAGGGTAGAAACGCGTGTAAAGTAATACCCATTTGTTATATTTGAAACCGGAATATAAATTTATTTTTTCTGATGCAATGATAATCCAGAAACAATGGTCACAGACGGAGCGAGTGGAGCCCGAACCAAAAACACCAAGGTATGGTGAGCAGCTACCTAATGACGTAGCTTATCACTTAACAAGCGATAATGCTTGTAATTATATTTAGAAATATAGAAGGGTAGTGATATCATTACGAGAGTAATGTTTTTGAAAAATGGTCTTTCGATCAGATGAAGTGTTCACACTGTCCTTTATAACGGTAATAATAATAAAATTATAACATAAAATTTCAGCTAAGTCAAGCCAGTCCTCGATTGCTCAGCGGGGTACCCGGTGCGTAAAACCGGGCGATGAGAGTTCGATTCCCGCTTGATAAGTTTATGTTTTAAAATATACGCTTAGCACGCGATAGTATTTCTTATCATATTTAGAAATATCGTTAGGTGCTTAATCGAGCAATCACCAAACGTATGCCTCACCGCAAAATGCTAGCATTTTGCGGACTGCTTATGAGTCTTACGTTTTGTGATTCGAGTTCATAGATCACATGGAGTTCATGGATCTATCCACTACCGTAGGCTAGATAGATCCATAAGCTCGGTGCGAGGCAGTGCATAGCCATTGTTCCTCATCATTAAAGACGCAGCCACCTTCTCATAGAGTGCTTCTAAATATAGAGTCTAGGTGCAAACCATCGAATTTTTTACTGCTTTCAAAAATAAGTACTTCCAAACACATGTGCGAAAATGTTTTTCCCGAGTGGTAGAGTATCATCATAAAACCAAATGTACTCCCGAGTAATGTACCAGCTCTGTTATTGATTTACTTTCGGTTTGTTTACGCGAACGCCGGCCGTACTTGCGAATTCGGTTCTAATATTTATATTAAAATAACATAAAACCATTCAGAGCAACCAGAATAACTCAGCTACGATTTTATTTCTGCAGTCTTCGGTAAGCAGAGCTTGGATAAGGAAACCTTTTACTTTTTAGTCAGTGCGTTCGAACTTTGACCGTTAGAGTCGCATTACGCGTTATCATCTCACGGTAAGTATTTCCCTATACCTATATATAAATGATCTAATATTAATATTAATTTAACGTCCTGTAGTCCTGTACATAAAAAAAAATACCGTCGTTTTGCCTTTAGGGGTGGGCAAAGGTGTCTAAGTATCAACATTCGCCAACAATCCTTAGAATAGAATAAGTTAGAGTGTATATAATCTACTCAAAGTCATTAGATAAGTCAAATGTACTTATCTAATTAATCAATCTTTTTTAATGATACTCTACTTGACCAATTTTTTAACAAAGTGCTCAAACTATGCCTATATAATTTAAAAATTAAAAAAAAACTTGAGCCTAACTTTACAGACCCTTTAGTCTGGCTAAAACGTTTAAGTTCCTAAATGAGCAGAATCAGCCAGGTAAAGTTGAGATATATTTTATGAAAGGGGGTTAAACTTTTCATAGTGACAAAAATGGCATGTACTGATGGATATCATTTGAAAGGGCTATTATAAAATTGTCTTAAGATAAATTTACTAGTATAACCCTACCAGTACCTGCAAGTTTGGTACTAGCATTATCTATACGTATTGCCATACTATGGGTAAGATCGATAAGTCGATGTACAGTACAATAATCAAATTATTATTTCCCAGTCGAGGAGTATTCTTAATTGTTTCCTTAAAATTAACTGCTTATTCTGCCTTTTGTCACGTGAAATGACTATGCACTTTATTGTATGTATTCTACCTATGTGACAACTATTAGATGAATTGTGTAATAGGAAGTGAAATCTGAGTAATAGTTGCTAAGTGAAGAGTCGGGATCGGCTTTAAAGTGTCATATTGTTTCTGCCGGACAGTTCGCATACATAAAATTTACTATCGTCTTGTCTGTCGATAGCTACAAAACAAGTCATAGTATATATGATTTGAGGACCTCTCCCAATTACATCAGAATACTTTCAGTGATCAGTTATGTAAAAATTACAAACTCACCTGAATCTCAATATTGTTTGGTAAAAATTTGTGGAAAGTAGGAAAGGATAGCTTCACTTTTACCATAATATAGGCTGACAGGCAGGTACTTCTAGAATATTATAGAGACTCTTGAATTACTCTACTATGAATTATGGTTAGGATAGGTAGGCACGACGTGAAAATAAAACTGTTATATAAATTATTATTGCTTACTTAAATAAAATATCTTACAATCTAATTAATGGATTCAGGCGTTACTTTCCGGAAATCCTTATTTCCTTCTCAATTTTTAATAATAATTAAATATTTTAAGAAGACCTTAAAACACGTTAACTGGATATAAAAATAATTCCGCCTACTTTTCCTGCTAGGCGTTTGTGAAGTCTCGCCACGCAGCCAAACGGGAAGAGTTTTTGACGCATTTTGCTACTACACGAAGCATCCTTTGAAGGTCTTAACTCTACGAGCGTGAAATCGATTTCTGGATCGTTAGCTCGTTTTATTAAAATATTAATTAAATGTATTCTTAAAATATTTGTTGTTAAGAAATATATTATATATATATATATATATAATTAAAATTAATTATTAATTAAATTGTTATTAGTAATTTTGTCTATAATATGATTAGTGTTATTGGTGTAAGCCGTGCTAATTGACTAAATAAATAAATAAAATATATAAAATATTTTTAAAATATTATTTAACAATCAGGTTTAGGTATCTATTTTAACTTTCCCGTAAACTACGCGGTTATGAATTTTATTTTTTCAAAGCTTTATTATTTTTTTCATGAGATAAGTACCTACATACGAAAATTTAAAAGCCTGCATGTTTATTTTTATGTTTTATTTTATATATTTTCTTTAATGGTTATATTTTCTTTTCAATTATTTGAAAAGTATTCACATAATGATCGTGTTAGATTAAGTATTGTTTTTACTTGAATCATATTATGACTTTGCAGTATTATTTGACTTTGAATAACTTGTAAATAAATGACTTATACATTTCACAACTCAATATCAAGCCTAAACCATGTTAATGAATTTGTTTGCCAGGAAGTATTGATGAAGGGTATGATATGGAAGACCTCTTATCTTTCAACATTAAAAAGTAGTTACTTTGTTATCAAACAATACATAATGTTGAATAAGAACGTAAAACCTTTAAAAATTATTACCTTGTTAACCTTGTTCTAAATTGTATTATTTATTTAATTAGGTGATTGATGAACATTTCCTTATAAATTTCAGTATTAAGTAAGTAATATGAAAGTTAAATAATGAAGACTCCTTTTGAATTTAATTGTTATATTCGACGACTATATTTCGAGGCACCAAGTTTTTGGATTCCGTCTTCATACCACTACATACATATATATATACATACCCATCTGCTTTCATCCGTGCTACGAGTATCACAAATATGTATCTATAAAATTTTGCGTGTCTTACGCTGCCAATACCTGCTGTTAAGGAGAGTTATTTTCGGTTATTGCAATAGAAGTCTATTCCTGATGATACATATACAAGAGCAATATAAGTAGCACCAAGGAGCTTTAGTTGTAGATCTTAAAGTGATACATTATAGCAAACCAATACTGATGACGTACGTTGTGCGAATTTATTGCTGTCTTTGTACTTACGTTTATATTTATAAGTAGCTTTGTGGGATATTTCAGATAATTCCATAAATAATGTTACTATGTATATAACTATGATCTATAATATTATGTCTATAATATGGGATTATTGAATAATGCAGCATAGAATAATGATTGAAGTATTATGTTATTTATTTCTTTTTTTAAATATCCTGAAAGTGAATATAAATGAATATTTCGAATTTTTTTATACGTGCATATACTCGCAATACTATAGATCCAGCACGTAGCCACGGTAATGTTATATAGACAACATTACCGTGACGTAGGCTCGCCCGAACCTACTCAGTAAATCGGAATAAAAGTATCCTATGACCTAAATACAGGCCTGTGGAATATATAATTTCTGTTTCGGAAGTGATTGGGAAAGATCACACTTTTTTGCATATGATTTTTGAATTAGGTACTTATAATTTGTTACAAAATTACAACTACGGGACACATGTCTACAAACTTTTGGCCTAAAGTGCTCAAAAGGAAAAACAATCCTTTTGTCCCCGAAAACTTGGGGGACAACAGTAATTTCCCAATTTTTTCTCTCGTTTTAAGTTGTAATGTAACCCGCGAAGCCTGCGTCGTTACAAAAAATATAATTTATCTTGTTACAATGTCGATAACACAAACGTAAAGAAAGGTACTCAAGTGAAAATATCTCTGCAACTTCGCATCTATTCGTAAGTTACAATGATACTTTCTTCACTACTTAGGCAGTACAATAACTGTTTATAAAATAAATACAGGTATTCGCCGGCGAGCCATTGTCCATTGTTCGAGCTGATGCCGTAAATAAGCTGCCCTGAATGGTTTTAATATGCATCATTGTAAATGTTCCATTGAATTGCAAAAATGATCTCTGAGTTGAAGGATGTAAAAGCTAGGGACAAACCTTGGACGTAATAAGTAGATCACCCATAATGTCCACCGTTGAACAAGGTCAGCCTCTATTGGCATGGATCACCACAATTTCCACCCTTGGCAGGCGTCTTTGAGATCGCAATTTAAGTCGAGGCAGTCAAAAATAATTCCCACGCTAGCTCCGCCCATGCGGCGCAACGATCCCCGCTGCACCGAACGACGCGATGTGCAGCGGCGCACGCGTCTCGCTTAAAAAAACATTTTGTGTACTTCATATTAGATTCGCGAACACAGATACCATTGAGACGATTTCAACTTTTTTTATAATCTTATTCACGTGACGAATTTCGATACATAAAGTAACTTTGTATATACTGCAATTGATGTCACGTTTTTATTTTTATCAACATTACTAATATTTCTTAGTAAGAAATTGATTATTTGATTTACTTTTCAAAATTATCCTTACGGTCGACAGTAGCTCATAAAACTAAAGCCAAAAGTTTTACTTTTTACAATATGATAATGTCTGCTCGACTTTATTGGCATATATTATTATGTATGTATTGGTATATATATTATACATATTTAACTGACTTCCCAAAAGAAAGATGGTTCCTAAATTGACTTGTCTATTATTTATTTTATGTTTGACCACACATAACTTTTTTACTGAACCTTACAATCTTGAAGATTATTTTTTGCTAGTACAGTTTAACTCTTAATTCGTTTCATTTTAATTTCATCAACATCGGTCGAACCGTTTGCCAGTTACAGTCAACTTACTAAAAGTAATTTGCCAAAATGCCTTGACAATCGCAGTGCTTCTAGCAACTAATGTAAGTGGCAACTGTGAATATAGATGAAAGTTATTGTTAACCAGTGATAAAATCTATAAATAATATGTGAATAATAATCTCTCTTGAAAAGTCTGTAGTCATCAGTATATCAAATAACCTGTCGACGTCATAAGCACAAAATTGAGATCATATTGAACCGATATCAATGAGTTATTCCAGTCTTTTTAATTTAAAAAAATGTTTTCAAGTTGTTTATTTTTAATTTTCTTTGCTATGTTGTTGTGTCGCAGTTTCTGTGTTTATAGAGAAAACGTATTGCACCAAACCAACATAAAGTGAGACGTGGGTCGGAATATGATGATGGTACATAACAGCCCAAACGGCACGATATATATTGATAAATGGGGTGTTTTTAAATTCTCTGTAGTAACGAAAGTGATTTCTACTGATTAAACTACCTATAAAAATTTCATTACCCCTTGGCATCCGCGTGGACGATAATTTATGAATGAATCAACATTGTTCTCAGTATCTTGGAATGCGATTAATCAGATTACACATCATTAGAATAAAGTAAAATATCATCAAATTGAATGAGCATAATATTATATTATATTCGGTGAATATGGGTACAATTGACCTGAAATAAATGGATTTGATTTGATTAAATATGACCATTCATAATACCATGACTCGTCATACAAATATTAATTATAGTTTTTCATAACTGTGCTACTGTACACGTTCCCATAATAAAATAAAGTAGGTTTTTTTTTTTATTGCTATCATATAATTTTTAACTGTTAATTACTAATGTTGAAAATATGTTCGTATACATCCTAGTACATTTATTTTTCAGTTACAGTGGTAAACAGAATGGTGTTATTTTATTACCACTCTGCTTTAAGATACCAACTATGGCAAAAATTAGACCAACCAGATATAAGTAGATCTAGCCACTTCTAAACAGCAGGATAAGATTTTTTTTACCAAGCTTGCAGAAGAGTGTATATATGCAATTGTAAGGGATTTAATTATTGGGATATTTAATAAAAAACACACGACTGCAGAAACCTTGTAGAGAACATGTTATACAGGCTTCTTTTAATGCAACATAGCAGACAAGTGAGACAGTGAGTGGCACTGGAACAGGTGACTAAATTAGACTTTAAAATAAAAACAGTGGATTCTTAGATTGTTAGTAAGTGGACTATCATAATACAGATATTCGTGGATAGTCTACAGAGGTTATAGACACATTAAGTTAAGATGTATATGAATTAACAAAAAATCATTTATGAAATAAAAAATATATAGTTTTCCATTTATACAATTTTAATGAAATGCAAAAATGTGCGTGAGAAATAACGAGTATCAGAAACGGAAAGTCAAGTTTGCAGTCCCCCCGATCGTCACCCCGTGACCACGATCACTGCAAAGTGTTTGAAACGTCATGACAAAAATAATGATAAATATACGCGATTTAAACCGTTTAATGTTGTTTAATTACTATACGTAACAAACACTAAAACCTAAGACAATATTAAGTTAAGTCTTCTTTTTACGGTGGGAGGAGGTACTGAAGCATTTGCACTTTGATGTTGCAAGTCTCCCTCGACAGCCTGCTCTTGATTTTTCTTTTTATATAAGTTTCCACATATTCTTGATCCCGGATCATTCTTTTCTTTGAGTGGCGGGGATCGACCAGCTCGGGCAGAAGGCAGCCCATATTGAATGTGACTAGTTTTGTCTCAATTTTTTCCCTCCAAAATTTTTCTTCTTTTTGTAGAATTTCTATTTTTGATTTGTTGTCTCCATACTACACGGCAAATAAGCATTAGTTATATTACAAATGTGCATTTAGCCGAGTTTGATGATACCAATCAGATTTTTGATTGATATATACCTGCAAAAAATATAATTATACATTTTACAGACATTCAGTTACCTGAAGCCTTCAGAAAAGCAACTGTACATATCTGTTTGTCCGACAATCAATTTCGCACAATTTGTTAGAATGTGTAGATAGAATTTGTTAGTTCGTATACGAGTGCCAAGTAAGGATAAATGTCGAGAGAGCAGTCGAATGACACCTGTCAAAAATCCAAAATGGCGATTTCAAGACGGCCACCATACAAACTGCTCCGCCCCTGCTGAAGTTCGGCCTTCAGAAAGGGGGTGTTGGGAATATGAATAAATGAATTTAAATACATATATTCAGATAATTTGCACGTCAGATTATTTGCACGTCAAGAGTACAACATCGCTCTTTACCATCTATCTAATACCCTAATAATCGAAAAGGGGGCGAAGGCGAGTATAATACATATCAGCGATGGCATTCCCAAAAGGGAATTGCTTCAGATAGGAGGCCGGGCATAAAATTTAAGTCTTGCTCCGCACAATTATGTCAAAGCGTTGTCTTTTGTGTAGGTACTCAGAAAAAAATATATTGTTTATACCGACCCTACAGAGGTGTGACAAGTGCAGGGCGATAATAATGTAAAGTGTTATTTTTCAGTGTAAAAAGAAAATTTAAATGTATTTATAACGTTTTTTTTATTTAATTTTACCTGTTGCTCTGCTATGGATAGGTCAAAATAATTTTTAGCCTAATATAGGTAGTATATAAAATATTTCCTTTACGAAATTTAGCAATACTTTATTCAAAGAATTACTCACTTATTTTCATGTAGTGGAAGAACACAGTCTAAACTTATTATATGAGATGGCGACTCCGACAGTTTTCCCTGTCCGAGTGATCTCAGACTTCGCCTGATTTGTTATTTTTTTCATGAGAAAGAAGGTGCATTTTATGAGCACAGTCAATTATTCAACTCTATTTATGTATAAATCGATACTTATATGTACATGTCTAAGTGATAAAATGTATATTTATAAGTACCTATGCAGGTGACTTTGTATATAATATCTTGAATATATACCTACTTGCCTGATACTGAATATTCTTTCATTGATATAAATCTACATCTAGTCTTGAGGGACATAAACAATGTTCGATGTTTTATTGCGATATAGGTTCCTACCCACCAAACTAAATGCTTTGATTTGCTATGCTTGTGTTATTATTATTTAGCAACGCTCAACGCCATTTACGGTTGAACGGCAGCTGTACTTTAGAGCCAGATAATTTTACTTTATACCTGTTCGGCACCTTCAACCTCATCACTTACCATCAGGTGAGACCATAATTATACATATACCAGATATTATTATAGTACCCTACTAATCATACTAGATTAGTACGACATAAAGTTATTTTATAGCTCCATTACAGTACTAAAGGAACCTAGTTGGTATAGAATCTCTTAGTTCGGTAGAGATAGTACCTATGTTTCATGAATAGAATAAACACCAAAACACAAACGATTATTAAATTTGCATAGGTACAATAGGTAAAAAAAAACTGAAATCTTAATAACGAAAAATACTTACGCTTTTGCCTCTCTCATAATTCTTGCAAAGTCTTTGTATCGACTCTTCTGCATCCTTTTTATTTTGTTGGTTATCTTTATTTCCCATATTGATATACTCGTACCTACCAAGATACGTATTTATAATGCAGAGGTAATAGCGCGCGAGCGATAGGTCCACGTCCAACGGCGCACAGCGCGGCACTGAAGGACAGCTCTTACGCATTGATTTTATTTCGTAATCGTAAGCTAATAAGGTTGAATATCAAATCTTCCGATTGACCGTAATCCTGCACAGAACTAAAGGTCGTAAGTCTAAAACACAGTTTAATTTTTTATGAGAATACTAATTACTCTAGGTAAATTTTACTTATACAGCGGATAATAAACTACATTTCCTTTCTATGTGTATTTATTATTGATATGTAACTGATGTAGTTTCCCAGAAAAATCCAATAATTTAAAGAAAAGGCTTCAAAAAATTAAAACTATCGAGTAAATTTCTTTCAAATGTGTTCCTGTCTGGACAACGGATAGAAAAAGGTTTGAAAAATCAAATATTTGAGTTATCGTGTCGATTGCATATTTAAGTTGCTTAAAAAATCTAGTCGAATGAGAGTATTTTTTCCGCAGCCTCGTCTTAAGAAGGCTGACATATTTTATGTTATTATGACGGAACATGCCCGAGGCCCACCTGATGTTAAGCGGTATTCTCTGCCTATAGCAGATGCATTTTGTTACAAGTGACGAACTCCACTGCGCCTGCCACCCGAGGCATACAGTTGCGAAGCCTCATCATGAGCCTGTAATTTTACTGGCTCTTAAGGTCTGCCTCCGGAACCCACTGTTAGGTGCTTGGTGACAGATTTTTTACTTGAGGGTGGCAGACTAATCAGGCGGGTATTCGCAAAATGCCCTAGCACCATTCACTTACTATTTGTAAGTAGTAATAAGACGATACTATAAAATAATGTAAAATAGGCATATACAGATCCCACACACACTTATGATACAGAAGTATAGTTACGATAACGGCAGATATTTTTATTAAGTGACAAAAGCACCATTTTTTTTTAAATATGAATATATCTTTCTAAATATGATTACAAGCACTACCGCGTGCTAAGCGGAAATCATATTTTACAAATTATTGAAGCATATAATTTTGTGCTCCATTAATTTGTGAAATATAAATATATTTACTTACTTGCATTGATTTTAGCGCAGTCTGGTGGTAAGTAACAAAAACTCGACGCTTGAAAATGTAATCCAAGTTAAGATTTAATGCATGCATACCGTGCGATTATTCATACCGGTGATTCATATTTTGCATGGTGGTAGGGCACTATGCGAATGTCCGCCTGGCTAGCTACCACCCCTAAGTTGAAAATCTGTCATCTGTCTGTGCTCCGGCAGCTGTCCTTAAGAGCCAGTAACTCTGGGTTAGCCTGAACAACATCCTCGACCACATCATCACTTACGATCAGGTAAGATAGTGGTCAAAGGCTAACCTATCAGACATAAAAGAAAAATTGTAAGGAGGCTGCGATTGAGAGCGTCTTCCTAGATGATATTATGATAAGACATTAAGGAATAAGATGGCGTCCACCGCACAAATGAAACCTGTTACACAGAAAAATGGGCAGGTTGTGCATAAGTTCAAAGCATGAAGCTGTCTCCTATTTATACAGTTATTTTTTTCTAAGGGTGACTGATCCCACTCTTCAGTTATCTTGTTTCAAAAATAAGTACAACTTTTTTTGTATGCCTTATAGGTTAGCCTTTGACCACTATCTCACCTGATGGTAAGTGATGATGTGGTCGAAGATGTTGTTCAGGCTAACCAAGAATTACTGGCTCTCGAGGACAGCTGCCGAAACACACCGTTAGGTGTTTGGCGACAGGTTTTCTACTTGAGAGTGGTAGCTAGCCAGGCGGGCATACGCAAAATGCCCTACCACCATGCTATAACGACTGCCATCCTAAGATAACAACCGGGACCGACGGCCTACGAAGCACGGAAGCGCTCAGGAGTAATGTCACCAGCGGTCACCCGTCCAAGTGTAAAATACATCGTAGGAATACAAAATTTATTTCAATTTTAATGTAGCAACTATGTGAAATTTCACCTGAGATTTTTTTCCGTTTTACTCTTTTAAATCTCATTTTAGTATGTATTTATTAACAAACATTCGCTAAAGCTGTTTTGATATTGAGTTTCTGTTCTGTTTCGATGACTCGCGTGAAGTAGCGTGCTAAACGACGTCTTTCCGTCGAGGGTGTAGCATTCGTAGTCTCGTATTTTTCAAAGAATTCGACTTAAGTAGATCTTCCTTTCTTTACAGATAATATGTATTAAAAATATATTATAACTACTTACTTATAATATATGAATAATTACCTATTAGCTACCTACCTGATGTCTAATGCGTGATTCTAGTTATACGTTTTAGGTATTCTAAAAATACGTTGGTAAATTAACTTAGTTACAAGCCATTGTCATAGATACCTACTCACATCTCTGTTGTTAAGCGAACTAGGTAATTTGCTCCACGTGTGAAGTGTTAAGTAGAACAGCCTAGCACAGCTCTAGTCTCAGGTTATATCCATTGTCAGTGGATAATTGTACCTAGCCTAGCAAGTCTGTGTTGCTAACTGCATCCTCACTTTCTGTATTAGGGAAAAAAGAGCCTATCGTCCAAAGTATACGAGACTACGTCACCAATTTATTTTTATAAAGAGTTCGTATTTCAGCTGATTTAATTTCATACCTACATAAACTATTCAATTGAGAGACTACACTGTACCTATTATAGTTCCGCATTGAAGCAATCCGCGAACGAAAAAAAAGTTATTAAACAATCTTAAAGAATTCAAATCGCGTTTAATTATCATTATTGTTATCCCGACGTTTCATACACTTTGCAGTGAAACGTAGGGACAAAAATAATGATAAAAATATGCGATTTAAACAGTTTAAAATTGCTTACTTAATTATTATGTGTGATAGTCGCAAAAACCTAAGACAACTAAGACAGCTTAAAAAGTTAAATATAAATTGGCATTTTCAGTATACAGGGTCCATAACATACCAAAATTTCAGATTTCTATGGAAAAAAATATATTTATAGACAGACCCCGTAACAGAAGTGTTCTTAAATGGCGGACCCCCATTTATTAATTTTAATAAAGAAAACTACAGTACTTAATGAGCTCTAGACGATAGCATACTGAAAAAATACTAGCATGCGCTAAGGTGTAAATAAGTTTTTCCGGGTACCTTCTTTTCACCTACCCGAAAAAATCGGAGCCCCTGAAATTTTCAATTTATACACCTTATACTTTTATTTTCTAAAAATATTTCTTTAAAGATTAACAATCTTTACAACTTACCTAATTTCAGGTATTCGTAACATTCAGGTTTCAGATGGACAGGCGAGAAAAAGACAGTTAAGTCTCATTAATAGGGATCCGTTTTGTCTTTTATGGGTACGGAACCGGTGAAATAAATCTGTTGGAAACATTTATATACATAAAGCTTTTAATTATAAACCTTAAACATGTGTAAATGTGATTCCTTTCGCATGCGTTAGTGCTTGTAATCATATTAAGAAATAATGGAAATAATGTAGTTATGAACTGACTTAAAATGGGGGACGTTTCTTAAGTCGCTTAGTCGCCACGTATTTTTTTTTGTATGACCCACGCATATCTGTTAAACACACATAAAGATATTTGCTAAATATCTCACAATGTTCAATTTCAACGAAGGTGTTCATTATCTATTATAGACAATTATCACACAATCGATCCTGAACTTACCGTGAGCGTCTTACGCGCAAAAGAAAAGTTTTTTACGTTTCCTACGGTCAAATTATGAAATACCAAACATAACGGCGATGAGTTGGCATGATACTGTGTAGGTACCCAGTTTTAGTGAAATAGATAATTTTCATGTGCATTTTAAAAACAAAAATTAAGATAATCGTCAATATTTTCAATCCTAACAAAAAAATTAATTTGTCTAAGGTAAACAGCCGGTAAAAAATATATTTAACAACCTTAGAACTATGAGAGCCGATTCGATGCAGCATTTTTTTTTTGATGATACGTATCTTTTCGCTGGCGTATACGTTTCCTAGCATCGATACATGTAGACAATTCAATAGATAAAACTTAATTGTGAGTTTATAGGTATACGAGTCTGTCTTTCTACGTTCTGTTGTTATATTTTCATCCCTAAAATATTCGCACCTATCATTGTTTCAATACTGAGTGTCAAAGAATTTGTTTTGATCAGGAAATATTTATAAAGCATTTACACACGGATCACTACACACACAAGCATTGAATACAGTTACCTATAATAAATACTGCCACTGCCATTTTAAAGCAATATCCGCGTCCGCATTGTCCTCATTGACTTAGAACTCTACATTCGCAATATATATGTACTTTCAAAATTAATTTATAATGTAGATAAGTAGGCTATACCTACCTATTCTTGTCTATACTAAGCAGGTAACCTACCTAATTAAAATGTGTGTCATAGTTTCGCCTTTCCATTCATAAAATAAACAACGCTCAACACAAGTACCTATTAAAATCAAGTTTGGTTTTTACCACAAGAATAAATATGATTTATTCATGTTCAGGTTCTTAGTACCTACACGTCTCGCGTATCTGTGCTATTTAAATTTTTAATGACTGTCATGCATGAATGCCGTGAAGGCCAGATTTTTTTTTACATTCATTGGTTATTTCTTTGTGGCATCCGACTCACACTATTTTGGTTTATTACGAGTAGGTATATATAGGATAGAAGTTTGTCCAGTACAGTTCCCTTGGTGATGTTACTATCAACCGAAATTAGGGTTCAACAGTCTTTGAAATTTTATTAATAGGAAAACAATACAAAATGAGTTTGATAACGAACAACTCGCACTTACTGCTTAATCCGCTAGGATCTACACACATTTTAAAATCTGTTAGTTACTCTTAAGTATGGCTTTTTCTGAGGCCAATTTGTCCATAATATTGTCTACAACTCTACATTGATAATATTTGCAATACAGTACTCGGGAGATTACTCGAAATGGTCACTAACTATTCAAAAGAAGTGCAATTAAATCTGTTTTAATAGGTTTCAATTTCTAAACATTAATAAAAGGCTGAGGAAATTAAAATAACCTTCAATTGAGCCAATCGTAGTAATTGTTACTTTCATTGTTATTATAAATTAACACTTAACTCTATTAAATTTCTTGCACCTTGCATTTTCCTCGCTGTAGAGAGTTGAACAATTGTGAGTTTCGCTCAGCAGTACAGCTATTTTGAGTACCGTACTTTTGAACCTTACTACGCTTAGAATTCTCTATTTGGACCACTCGTTTCACGCAACGTTCAATCCTTTTTAATGAGAGTAGGTACACGCACCAAATAACAACTTTTAAGCCTTGCTTGACAAATAACTAAGTATTTATTAATTGGAGTCACTAATGCCGCATGATCCTCTGTTTTATACGCTTTTCAGAAAATACGTTTTTATCGATATAGTAGCTTGTTTGCTAGATTTTCCCTTATACAGCTCTACGTTATTTATTTCATCATTAATAATGTGTGCTATGGACTTTGTCTGCATAAATGGATTTTATTTTATTTACATATTGAAAGTTCACTAGACACTGCATGCGCACTAATGCAAAATTAATGTTATTTCTAAAATTGTTTGTGACTGTGCTCTAGTTGCCTATATAGGCTGTGGGTCTGCTAATTGCACCCCCTATCTAAAGCTTGTGGTCTACGCAGACATCCGCCTGGTCGTCCCCAATTTCCTATCTATGACGATACAGCTTTGTCAATTGATTTGGACGATTATTTTATCGATTAAAAATTTATTTATAAACTTTAATACACTGCAGAATGTCGGGTTATAATTTTTTTGAATATTTTAGACATCTACTTGCCCTTTGACGTTAACCCGTACCTTACCTACTAGGAAGTGAAATTGTGGTCGAAGAGGTAATACAGGCTTACAGGCTGAACGCAATACAGTTTCAGATAGATTATTGTACTCGTATGTATACTTTAACAATGTTTGGCAACTTCCACAGGGAAGGAAAACAAGTTTTTATTCCTTTATACGAATATAGTCGTGTTTTATTTAGCACATTTTAATAATCGATTTTTGATTTTGCCTACACTTCCGAGTACATAAATACTTACGTATACTGTAAACTAGCTTTCAGGGCGCGGCTCCGCCCGCGCGTATGTCGGTTATCGCGCGAAAACATTAACCTCTTTTTGCGCAGTCGGATAAAAACTATCCTATGTTTTTTCCCGGGTCTCAAACTATCTCCATACCTAATTTCATTCAAATCGGTCCAGTAGTTTTGGCGTGAAAGCGTAACAGACAGACAGACAGACAGACAGACAGACAGACAGACAGAGTTACTTTCGCATTTATAATATTAGTACTGATAGTACTGATAGTTCACATGTTCAACAGTCTATAATTATAGTTTAGTGCCTGAAGACAACAGGAAACAAGTCTTTACTAAGACATGCTTGTTACCTACTATTTGTTAAGATACGATATATTCCTATTTCATCTAGGGTAATTACCTACTCTAGATAACGAACAGAACGCAATGCTTAAACATTTAATGTATCTTATTGATATTTTGATAACAACATAATCTACCTGACTACTGGCTTTTACACTAGCAGTCGAGAATCATCGGTACGCACGAAAACTATGCAGTATAGTGCAGTGCTTAAATCATAACTATCTTTTATTCAATTAACTGTCAGTTAAAAAATCTCCCTAAAGTGATATCAACCGTTGGACTAACTCTGTATAAGGTGCAGATTGATGCGTGTTTTTGGTGTTGGCAATATTATACATAAAACTTTTTTTAAGTGAGTCAGATATTTTTCATTTTAGATCTAGATGCATAATAATTAACTTCCTTCGTGAACAACTACAGTGAGTAGGTATTGTTGTTTTGTAGCGTTGGATTCTAAGCCTTCCTGTATAGGTATACAATACAAAATACAAAATATTTATTTCAGTAAACTTAATCTAATTTACAGTTTATATGTTTGAGACTCTCTTTTAAGTATTAACATACCTGTGTTAGAGGGTCTCGCTCTTCCGTATTAAGATAATTGTGATTAAGTGGTGAAATTACAGAGAATTAAAATTTGTATATGAAAAATATATATATATATATATGTTTTAAATATTAGGTTATGTTTTGTATATGTATGTAGAGTGTGGATATAGGATGATAGGTAGGTACATATATTGTAATTTAGTGGTGTGAATGATGAATAATGAATACTGAAAACTTGAAAAAAGGTTTTCATCACGGAAAACATTTCCACTCATAATGCAAGTAGGTACCTAGTATAAGATGTTTATTAAAGCTATTAATACGGTTACATTAAAGGATAGCTCTATTTTTAACCGACTTCCAAAAAAGGAGGAGGTTCTCAGATCGTCTGTTTTTTTTTTTTATGTTTGTTACCTCAGATCTCTTGACTGGGTGAACCGATTTTGAAAATTCTTTTATTGTTTGAAAGCTGATGCTTGTCGTTTGGTCCCATTTTAAATTTCATCAAAATCGGTCAAGCCGTTTTTGAGTTACACTAAAAAGATTGAAAAAAAATTTTTAACAAAAAATAGAACCGACTTCAACACCCAAAAGTGTGAAATAACTTGTCGAAGTCGGTACCATGCCCACAATATTGTGATAATAGGTACTTTTGAACCATCATGGTACCGACTTCAACAAGTTATTTCACACTTTTGGGTGTTGAAGTCGGTTCCATTTTTTGTTAAAATATTTTATATGGTCATCCCTGTTTATCCTCGAAGGGATATGCAGAGTTTCCTAACAGCCACGTTTTGCTAGATTTTGACGTCGTGTAATATAAGGCGAACTTATTGCCATCATTTAAAGCATAGTTTCAGACTCCCGACTGCTACTGAATGTTTCTATATATCTACATTTTACGATATCTATCTAATCTAGTATCTCTAACCGCTTAGGGAATTTTCCTTAGATCTTCATGATCACTATCTAAGGGTATCGTAGGGATTTCTGTCGTAAACAGAACAAAATCGAGTATAGAGTTTTTAATTTAAATACCAAATGGTATAGGCAATTATTTAGAAATAAGTTTCGTACGCTACTACGGACTTTATTAATAATATAATATAATACTTATTTTTATGGGATAAGAGTGGAAACGAACAGGCACTTCACCTGGTGATAAGTGATAACTGACGCCAACGGACATCCGGAACACCAAGGACTTTGAGGAGGGCATATGATATTTTTCTTTAATGTTCCTTAATCGTGTCGGTTGGGACATACTTCAGATGGGAGCTGGTTCCACATTTTCGAGGTGCTGCGATAGTGCTTAGCGCATATCAGACGGGAATCGAACCCGCAGCTTTCTGCTCTACGCCGATGTTTTGTTTTTCATTCTGTATTTTCTTCATTGCAAAAATGAACATGAACAAATAGGAACGCACGAGGAGAAAACATAAACATTTATATTTTATCTAGTTTCAGAACTATAAAGGCCTTGTTCTAGTGTAGTTTTTCATTTATTAAGGGGTAGAAACAATTAAGAGGCTAACTGAAAAAAAATGTTTATGTGAACTGCGCGTGGTGGCTAAGGTTTTTTGTCTAAATAGCGCGAATATTAGAGAAATTAAAACATTTACCATGAATACGGTTGTCCCATTTCTTTTTAACACGAATTTGTTACTGATATAATAGGTCATATTTTCGCGAAAGCTAGATAAGAAAAATCATCAATGTGACTTCCAAAACTTATAAGAACACAGCTGCATTTTAATATATTTTGTTCCAAATTAAATAGACAGATATGAAAAATTCAATTGCACGTTGGTTGAGAAAATGTCCGTATATAAATAGTATTTTTTCTGAATCCAAACAACTATATTTTTTCTGTATTCTCTGAAAAGGAGTTCACCTTCAAAGTGACCAAAATCAGGGATTCACCCCCGTAATGTAACTAAGACCACTCTAAATACTCGTATGTCCTTGTGCTGCCTGTGCGGATATAAGACATTCCGACTCCAAATAAATGAGATAAGGTTAAGGCTACGATGTAAGGATATAATACGATTATTTTATAAAACGTTTATTTCGCGTCTCAGGGTTACTCTGCGTGTTTGCTGTCAACCTTGAGTTCTATATATCTACCTATATTATTTATTTTGGCTTGACTGTAAGTGTGACCTTGCAAGACTGAAAAACAAATTACCTTAAACATGACTTCGTTAAAATACAGCTTTCTTGCACATAATAATTATGAGTAGGTAGTTTTATAAGATGAGTGGGCATAAGTATTTGAATCTACGTACGAATGTGGCTCTGAAAGTGTTGTCCGATTGCCGCCGCCGCTGCTGCCAGGGTGTCGGCGCGCGGTTGAACCGTAGGTACCTCAGATCCTGAAGAATGTTTCCGTATGAAACCTAAACCAAATTAGAATTGTCAATCGTAATACATCAGCTTAAGTAATACATAACAAGGGGTTAGTGATGGTGATACGATGAGATGAGTGATGGACGATACCTACAAGGCTAAAGTTATGTATAGTAGGTAGGTATAGGTTCATTATAATGGTTAGCAAGCCACTTCACACATATTAGATAGTTATTAGATAATATATAAATAGGTAACTTGAGGTACCTCATTACGTTTACATCTAGTGACATAGGTAGCACATATATGACAATATACCTATACAAAATATGTATTTAGCTAAGGAACGCTATGGTATTTTATTGTTTTCACCAGAATAAAAATGACTATAGTTATAATATAATATAATGGGTTTGTTTGTAAATGTAGGCTGTTTTATTATATAAATAATCATTTTATAGAAAGAACTGAACATTTTATTTAAGGTGAAATATCGTCAATTCTAAAAGTGGAGCGTTTGTTCTACAGGCTATCTACACGTAAACTAAAAAACTAAATTAACGTTATTTTCATCACTCTTAAAAATACCTTTACCAAAATTATAAAAGTGTAAGATTTTCCACACGTCAATAGATAAACTTATTGAAACAAATAAGTTCGACCTCACCGGACCCATATAGATTTACGTTTTTATTCGTGCCCAGATCCTAATTTTGTTGAAAAGATAAATAAATATATATAATAGGTCAATGGCATTCTGATCACAGAAAGACTGGTTTCTTCCAATATCAATGTATTCATATAATTAAATTTCATCCGGTCAGTGTAACGACAATCAAGAGGTGATATATGAATATAATATATATTTATTTATTTGTTACTTAACGAACACGCACAGCTATATTAAAGATTATTAAACTTACTCCACTTGTAGTAATAAAACTCCTCATTTGTGTAATATTATATCGTTCATTTATCTGGTTTCCACGATACGGGCCAAGAGCCTAGTGTGGAACCGGTGTTTATAAATCTAGATATTCTAATATTGACTTGTTAATTATATCTACTGCACTACAAATAAGTTTGTATAATCTTGTTATCGTAAAAAATATATTATTATTATTTTTATAATATAGGTACAAATCAAATTCTACACGTGACAATTTGTTATAGTAAATATCTTATTTGTAGATTTTTACGTAGCGTACTCGTTTATGAGTAATCTCTGATAATATAATTTACTTGTTGCAGGGTTAAAGAATATACATAAAGAAAGTTGGAAGTTACCCAGTAACAATATCACGCGTGGAAACCGTGACCAATGCCTTCTCCGAGCCCATCCGTCGGAGCATCATCGGAACCGTGAACTGGCCGCACCAAACCATCTTTGATGGTCAACCTTCCGCTGGAGAAGTTAATCTATACGCACTGTCACTTCATTATTATTAAGTTTCTCAACATCTTCTACATTTTATAGTCTATTTTATATATAAATTCTGCTGAAATGACTACGGTACTGAAAGTAGTAGGAGCCTCATGGCTCCGGACGAAGATATCCTCGTACATTCTGGGGATTCTTGGAATATTAGCGATCTTGGCGCTGTTTGTTGGACAAATGGAGAGGTGAGATTATAACACGTCTATCTTAACAATATACCGTACCTAATACTTATCCCGATAAGATTAGATTGCGAAAATTTTATTTTCTTTGTTATTGCAAATGGCATTATACCCTCATGTGTACCCTGGACTCTGAACTAAAATTTTATTAATTCTCTTATCACTCATACATGTCTCGTGGCATTTTATGATAACGAATGAGCTCTTTGTTCTAGAATACAAGAAGACGGGAATTACGCAGCGACAGTATTTTACTCCGAGAAAACTGGCTACCGCATCGAGTACTGGGGTCAGAGCAATGAACTTGCTGATATACCGAGGGGAGTGGCACGTGCTTACTTCAGGATGGATGTCACTACTACTGGGTAAGTTTTTTGTCTGCATACCTATAAAATGTGGTCTTACTATGCCATCTACGGACCCCCTTAACCATAATCTCATTCAGCAACGCCGCTCTGTGTTATCATAGAACCTGCTCTTATTTTGCTAATAAGGTTTAAACGGGAATGTAGAAAGCAAAAGTTTGTATGTACGCATATGTTATTACTGTTATTAGCGAATAAGGTTTAAAGGAAAGTCTAAAAGCAAACGTTGTATTTTGGGATCCTTATGTCAGTGTATCACGATCTAGCTGGTATGGGATGGGATACCCTATGTTTTCCTACCTGAGTTGTCCTTGTTTTAGTATTTAAGGTTTCTTGTAACTAGTCTTCGAAACGCTTTCCATACAAACGCAGTTTCGTAATATTTTAATTATAAACCGAGTTAGACTCTGTTAAATTTTGCACCTATGTCTTAGAGTTTAATATCTATGCTTGTTGCCAATTGGCAGTTTCCGTAATTGTGCGTAATTTCAAAATTATTTAGAAAAACACAATTTGTTAAGATTCTTATTTTCACATTTAGGGATGAAATAAAAATTAAATCAATAAACTGGCAAACCAGAAGCCTAGATATTAGGATCAGGGATGTGCATGCAAAATTTCGGAGAGTGTAAACTTTTTGTGGTGCCGTGAGATGCCGGGTTAGAATTGCACGTCCCCATATCATTCCGTGGGTGTCGTAAGAGGCGACTAAGGGAAACATACTGGAAGGTGGGCAGTAGCGCCTTCTGAACTGCCATCTTACATTGCGATCCCCAAGCCGCCTGCCAAGCGTGGGGATTATGGCAAATACCCCCTTAATAGGGGAGGCTGTGTTCAGCAGTGGACGATCCGGCTGATATAGAACACTTTGTATTTTAAGAATTATGAAAGCGCTTAGTGCTCTTTAGCCTTCAGGACCTAATAAATATTTAACATTAAAAACTGTCTGATTCATTTATACGCTCACAGTTTTCTTCTATCATCTCATTTCCGCTTAAGTAGAGCAGTGCTAATGGAAGCTTGTCGTAATAGTATCATCTAAGTGTTTTAATATTTTGCTTTATATTATTCCGTGCACTTCAATATCACCGATAATCTTTTATTCAAGGTGGTCGCTCTTGGAGGTAGAAACCAATTCTTCTTACCCTGACGAAATCCAAGCGTACGCTGCGGGAGTAGTGGAAGGTGCCCTTACGTGGTCCCTCATCCACAACCACCTAGAGAACACCATCCGCGCCAAATGCGACGACACGCCTCTGGAGAAGCAATGTAACAAGCTCAAAGACCACCTGGATAAGTCTGTCGATATCTGGAAAAATTATGCCGCTGAGCATGAGAGTGACCCCTTTTGGCATCAAGTAAGTTACTAAAGCCTGATTTTAATCCTAAGTAGGTATAGGAATCATTGTTATTTCGAGTTTTTTATAGAAATATAGACGTTCAGAGTCATTGCATGTTAATACAGACAATACAAGTCGAATAGAAACAAGTGACAAATTAGGTACTTATAATGTTTTTTTTCTACACTATATCTACACTAATATTATAAAGAGGAAATATTTGTATTATTGCATGTAACAAATAAACTTAAAAACTACTGAACCGATATGAAAAATTCTTTCATCATTAGAATTCTACATTATCCCTGATGAACATGGGCTATAGAATATTTTCCAAAAAATGTTTTGTTTTATATACCGGTGCGAAGCCGGGGCGGGCCGCTAGTATGTTATAAAGTGAGGAGACAAACAAGTAGCCTGCCTGATGGTAAGAGTTACCCCGTCTCTCTATTACATGAACCGAACTAAACTCGTCACTACGAGACGTGAGTTTTTACGTCTCGTTTGCCTAGTAACTTCATTTGCTACAGGACCATTCACGCTAAACACTGTAGTATAGTACCTACGTCTAGGCAGAATATATATGACACTGGCATGGTACCCAAGACTGACTCTTTCTAAAGAGATCCACCACCTGGTTTGATTATTAGGTACTTTAAGTGATTTGACAGTGTGACTCTGACACCTGTATCAACCTTGAGATCTTAAAAGCATTTAGTTTCAAGGGAAACCTCAGGAAAGTTTTAAGTCTTTGCGCGTTTGTTATGTCGAATATTCATCCAGCTGGGTAAAGTGGCGTTTCTGACGTCTCCGTAGCATGTTCTAAAGGAATTAACACTTTCGCCATGTAATGCTTGCATGTTTCCAATATGAGCCTGGTGTTATGTAAGTCTAAACTTAAATGTTTTTGCATGCAGGTATTCCTTTATTATAAGCAAATCAATGGCATTTACACCGGCTGGAAGCACGGAGTGGAACGCAAGATGAATGAATACGAGACTGACATCTCAGATCTGTTCTGGCTGAACTCCATTGCTGAAGTGCCTGAGCTGCAGAAGAAACTGAATATTTCCATAGAGAACACCACGTTGGATTACTTGCCTGATCTTTCTAGTGCATTTTTGAGGATAGCCAATGAAACTAATGGTGATGGGGTCATTAAGAAGATATTTGTGGCGCAGAACGCGGCTGGAAGGTATGAGCTCAATACATATAATTCTCCCATTTTCAGATTAATGTACTCGTACCTATGTGTGCTTAGCAAGTATTGAATAACGCCTACCTTATACCTATGAGTATTCGCTCTTACTAAAAAGTTTCAAATAAACGTGAAGTTGATAACAGTTTATGTTTATTTTCCAAAAAAATAATTATGCATCTACTATATTAATTAATTAGCTTTTTTAAAAAGTCCTTTGTTAGATTAATGATCGAGTGGTTACCACATGACACAGGAAAATGTAAAGTTGGTAGGCCTCCAACTAGGTGGACTGACGCCATCGTAGAAGTCGCGGGTAGCCGATTTTAAGTGGCTAATAGCTGATTATTGTGGAATTCTATGGGGAAGGCATTGTCACGGTAATGTTATAGATAATATTACCGTGGCATTGTTCTACAGTGGACATCTTCAACCTTATGATAATTATGAGATTTAATTTATGGAGAGGAACAAAATTATAAAAGTAACCTAATTTACTCGTACATTCAGAACCATGCTAATCCTTTGATTTTTAATCACAAAAGACCACGATAATGTAAAACAATCATTTGATTTTGTTGCACAAGAAAATAAAATTAATTTAATACATTAAAATACCTCTGTTCTAAAAATATGATCCCAAGAATCCTGCGGCCGCTCATAGCCAGTTCCAATGATGGCTTATATAGGCGGTATTACACTATAATGGTTAAAGTAGTAAATGATGAAAAACTTAAAAAATCTCCACCAAAAAAAAAATCTAAACAAAAGTTAAAACAAAACTAAAAATTACTACCGAACAATATTTTGCTAATCCTTGCCTGGCTACCACATTTGAATAGAAAACCTGTCAATAAGAAACTGATGGTTAGCTCCGGCAAGTGTCATCGACAGCTAATATATTGAATCCAGGTTTAGTCTATTAATATTTTAACTTCATCCCTTACCTATCAATAGTTTAAACAAAGGCCTACCTAAAAGTGATATGCGCCTTATGGCTGAGTATTAAAATCGTAACAATACTTTGTCTTTTAGATAACAATAAATAAAAGATTTGAAACTGACCTAATGATGAATAGTTTGATCTCTAGGACTGCGGAACGATTAAATCGTGGTCACCAAATAATAATTGACCGAATGAAGGTCTCCGTACTAGGGTATCATAATAATTAAGTAGGTAGATAAAATTTGCCACGTCGTATCTATTTTTGTTTAATTGCTTTTTTGTCATAAGTCAGGCTAGCCTTTGACCATTATCTCACCTAATGGTAAGTCATGACGTGGTAAAAGATGCTGTTCAGGGTTACCTAAATTTACTAGCTCTCAACGATAGCTGACGTAATTGGTCTTGGTGACAGATTTTCAACAAGTTGGCATTCGCATAATGTCCTATTAGGTCATTATGCGTATATATATATCTATAATTGTCATATATATGTATATATATATCTATAATTGATTTTGTGTACTGTTGTGTTCCAGCTATTCATCAATGACCCGAATCTTGAAGCGGTACAAACTGAACTACCACGTAACGTCCTCGAGTCCTGACCTCATACCCGGCACATCCGTGGACTTTGCAGGCTATCCCGGCTCCATCACAAGCCAAGACGAGTTCTACATCATCAAAGGCGTCGAGCATAGGATGGCTGTTACAGGAACTGCTCTCAGGAACTACAATAACAAGCTGTGGAAGGAAGTTAACATCACTGAACAAGTAAGTTTCATACGAAATCCACGAATGGTCTCTCAGCCCAAGTGGGACATGCTCCAACCATCTCTGCTGCCCTGGTAGTGAGTCATAGACTTGTAATTCTAATTTCTCCTTTATATTAAGTAGACGGACGCTTATTAATATAAGAAGTGAGTTTCTATTTTAGCCTGCACCAGCCACGTAGATCCATATAAAAGAAAAGTAAATATTGTAAAGTTTGGTTTATATCATGATAAAAATAATTTATGTTCTCATCAAGGCTTTAAAAGTCTATATATACAAGATTCATACTCGCAAAAACATTAAGAATAAAATTTAACTGCAGATTTGTTAGTAGGTACTTACTATAAAATTTTCGGCCGATTATCATTTAGCTTCTAGTAGTAGTACACTAGATTGGGGATAATCTGTGTTCTAGTCTAGTATCATCTAGCAGAAGTGTTTATCAAATCATTCCATTTAAGGTCACTTTCAGGGCTTTAGTGGATTAGCTAGTATTATTTGGCTTTGAACATGGTTCAGCATCCATATCAGCATCACCTTGATTATTTGGTAACACCTTCCTCCCAGTGTACTTAATTTGTAACGTGTTACTTACTAATTCATTCATATGTAACTACAAGAGTTCAAGTTATATGTGCCGGATGACAGAAAATGTAACGACAAAACCTCTTCAAATTGTGTGCCTAAACAGAAATAGATGTGTTGTTCTCCGCACATTTTAAATATATGGCTTTTTGCCTATTTAATTGATGTCTTAATTGAATAGTTAAATAATTGGTGGCACTAGAATATAACAATAATACAAGGCTACATAATTTATCGTAGTGGCTATAAGCAAGAACGTTTCCTTGACCATGAAGTCGATATCCACTTACTTATTATGATAAAATTGGCAACTTCATCTTCCTGTCGTTATTCCACGTTAAATGGGGTCGGCACAACATGGTGTAGGTATTCTTCATCGATTCTGCTTTTGTTACCTGTTAGCTCAGTACTTAATTAGGTACTGTACTGTATCAGCCGTATATTGTCCACTGCTGAACACAGCCTTTTCATTAAGGGGGAGGGTTTGCCATAATCTCAACTTTTGGCAGGCGTCTTGGGGATCAAAGTGTAAGATGGGTTAAGGGGGTAAGGCTCAGGTACTTTTCCCTTTGTTGTTTTGTACGACTCACACAAGAAAATTTGGCATGCCTTACTTCTCTGATAACAAATCATATCATATCCATTCTATGTAGTTAGAACTCCTTTTTTTCTTTTCTTTTTTATTATTGATAAGTTAGCTTTTGACTACTATCTCACCTGATAGTAAGCAATGATGTGGTCGAAGTTGTTGTTCAGGCTTACCTAGAATTAATAGCTCTCAAGGACAGCTGGCGTGACAAATTTTCTACTTGAGGGTGGTACCTAGCCAGGTAGGCATTCGCAAAATGCCCTACCATCATGCTTTAACGACTGTCATCCTAAGACAACAAGCGGGACCGAATGCATCACGTGCCCTCCGAAGCACGGAAGCACTCAGTAGTAATGTCACTAGCGATCAACCATCCAACTCATGACCGCGTCGCGGCGGGCGTTGCTTAACATTTCTGATAGGTTAAGAACAGCTATCGTGACCGGTAAAGTGGATGGGAAAAGACCGCGTGGACGCAGCCCATTGCGCTGGTCCGACCAGATCCGCGCCGCTCTTGATTCCTCAGTCCACAACGCCCTTCACACCACCAGAGACAGAAACAGATGGAGAAAGATCGTGCGAGAGAAAGAGGTACAGAAGGGTGGTCACGACCCTCAGCATTGAGGTATACGACGCAAGGAGGAAGAACAGCTAAGCAAACTTCACTACGAGCGCTTCAAAAACATTCTAACATTAGTTGCATCTCTATATGCAGTTTTATTTTCTCCACCCAACACTCCGTAACGACAGGTCTTTTAAACTTCCCTCGATAGAATTCCAATGCCAACCAACAGCCCATTGACAACTTATACATCTTCTTGTTCCAGGTCCCAGTAGGTCCTCGGATAGCAGTCGCCAATCGCCTGGCAGTAAACGTGAGCTCCTGGGCGCGAGTCCTGGCCAGCAGTAACTCTGGCACGGCGAGCAAGCAGTGGCTCATTGTTGACTTAGGAAGGTTCCAACACCAGGACTTTATGAGAAATGGGACCAAGCATATGAGGAGCGACGTGGTAACGGAGAGCACTGTCAACAAGTACGTATTTGTTTTATATTGTAGGTACACGCTGGTGTCTAAGACTCATAAAATCAGTATCTTTTTTATGTGATTAGGATGAAACAAGCCCGAGGCCCATCCCATCTTATGTTAAGCGGTAACCTCAGCCTATAACAGATGGACTTCATCACAAGTGATGAACTGCACAGCGCCTGTCACCCTGAGACATTCAGTTGTTAAGTCTCCTATGCTTGTAATTTTCCTGGCTCTTAAGGACTGCTGCCAGAACACACTGAGAGGTGCTTGGCGACAACCGGGACCGCCAGCTTAACGTGTCCTCCGAAGCATGCAAGCGCTCAGTAGTAATGTCGCAAGCGGTCACCCATCCAAGTCATGACCGCGACGGACTTATTTAGCTGATCGGTTAATGACATTCAAAAAAGATTTTGAATATCAAAGGACATGATCAAAGTAGAAGCAAATAAATTTATGAAATCAGAATTGGAATTATTAGCATTTAACATTGTCAATTTTGATTCAAACGTGGTATTCTGGTCATACTGAATTGGAATTCATAAAAAAAAAAAAATTATACTACCCATAAATTATATTAGGTACCCTATGATATGTGCAATGGCTGGACAGAAAAACGTTGTCTTGCCCCAAAAAAAAACAATTGCAGCGCAACCAATTCAATTGTGAAACTAGACCACCCTGGGACGCACACAGCCAATTAGAGTTCAGTGACATAAACACGTACAAAATAATTAAATATAAAAAGATATTACCGCTATTGTGCAACTTAACGGCTTTTTCAAACCTATAAAAGCAGCTCAAATGCCCCAGCCCGTTACCGGTTGGCAGCGTTCCCGCTTGCTGCATTACCCCGTCAAATAGCGGTGCTAATTCGTTGAGATAATTAAGTGCTTTTCCTTCACACGTCATATCGTTCATTCCAGTTGAACAGTTCTCAATAAACTATCTCTGCGTTAGCACTAAAACATACTCTCTTGACTCGTTCATATTTGTTGGAGCTATAGTGCCAGTCGTAACCAAGTCAGAGCAATTTGTTTAGGTACACGTTGTGAAAACTTGCAGGCACGTGAGGCACACAGTGGTACACCGCGCTAGCAGCGGGCACGCCAAGGGGCTGGTGACTCTCGTGGAACAAGTGCCGGGGCTTACGCACTCCGCCGACCTCTCTGATGCTGTTCTGGAGCAGGGGTACTGGGCTACTTACGGATTGCCTTTCTTCAAGGTAACTATCCTTTTGACAAGTATTCTCTTAATAAATCTTTGGTAGGTTCAAATAACAGATCAGAATGGATTGGCGCTTTGTTAAATATACCTCTGGTTTCTTGTGGTCATACTAGGTAGTTAGTTTGTAATGTCAATATGACCACAAGGATATACCTAGATATCCTCATTAATTCTGTAGTACATACATTATTTTCCTTGTCCTATTTTAGTTTCCACGATAGTAGTATTGTCGCGGCAACTAAATTACTTTAGACAGTAGGTAATAATTGATTCATTATTGAGACTACCTTCATACCTCCCATTAGACCACTCCTCAGTAGTAGTAATCTACTGCATTAGTAATAGACTCTTAAATAACCTAACGCCACTCATACAATTTAGCAACAATAAAAAATATTTTGGTTTGTCGGATAATTTTGACTGTATAATATATTAAATGACTGTTTATATGCCTGTGGGGTGCCGGGCCCGGTCACTCCCTAAAATATGTAGGTAGTCATTTTGTTGTTGAACATAGAAAGTCCTAATTCCAATTTTCTTCGACTCCAGGATGTAGCTGAAGCAACGCACATACACAAAATGCACGAGCTCTATGGCAATGTTTTCTCAGAATCGGAATCTCCGCGCGCAGTATTATTCAAGCACGGCTATAAAAACGCTACGTCATTGGACAGTATAATAAAACTAATGAGGCAGAACAACGTGACTGCGATGAACAGAGCAAGCAACGATACCGATAGATGTGGTAACGATATGGAGTGTGCGATAACCGAGAGAGGGTTTTGGTCCGTGCTCGGAGTCCGCGGTGACATCGTCGCCAATAAGGAGCTATATGGAGTTATCGACACAAAGATCGTCAGTGGTGAGTTTCTAAACCTTCGGAGCTTTTCCGGAAGTTTCTCCACACTTAACAGCCTCTGTAGAACATGCACGTATCTCGCATTAAATATTTTTCCGTATTGAGTTTGAACTTTTAACATATAGTAAGCAAATGGCCTGGTCTTCCACAAATATACAGACTGTTCGAGCTTGTAAATGCAATGTTCTGCATGACATTGTCAACGCGTCAGCCCTCGGATATACTAGTTCTGATATCTTATGTGATCGTGATTTCACATATTACCTTGTGTTTCAATTCCTGCTTGAATAAAAAAGGTCCTACCACACATGCAATATAGTTTGATGATATTGTATTGAGGGCAAGAACTAAATATCTAACCTTGATGCACATGGCCATAGCATCAGATCACTATCTATTGGAAAATATATGTGTGTTTTTAATATTAAAATACCCACGCTGATATTTCGTTTGTACCGCATCCATTTATCATACTGATTTTCCTTGACAGCAAGCCAGAGCTCAAGAGCAACAGAATTCATCGCCATATCCGCTCCTCCCTACACAGCAGTGCCCCGAGCTAACATAACAGAACCAATAAATAAAGGAAACGTAGCACCGATATACACCCAACAGTTCAACGACAAACCGAACCTTAACGGCCTGGAGATCAGGGATCTCGTTCGGCAACAGCAAGAGGAAGCCCAACAAGAGACACTTGATTTGCTCAATAGAGATGTCATCGGACCCTTTCAATGGTCGGAGAGCGTTTTTGAAAACACCTCGCACGTGGGCCTACCAGACAAGTGGGCTTTCGGCCCCTTCAAACCGAATTGGTCGTGGTGAATCTCTTGTTTTACACGCTTAGTACCTATACCTACCATAATAATAAAATTTACTTAATTTATTTTAAGTGTTTATGTAAGAAATTAAGAGGTGTTCATTTTTCCTAGGTGCAGTTTGTCGTTGTAATTTGTGTCAACTTAGGTTTATATTTCTGTATTGATCTGCAGCAGTTTTTTATTGTCTGTGTAATATATACATTATTATGAATGATTTATTTATGTACCTATGTAATGTGGTGAAAAAATAGCATAAAATACATAGGTTTCTGTTTTTAAACTTATAGGTTAGATAATAACGTTTTACTTATCTACCTAAGAATATTTTAACTTATTTAATTTTGTGTTGGTCCCGTCTCAATTTGTTTGTATATTCGTGTTTGTGTATTTGGATATATACTATACCCAGTGACTACTTTTACTATGTACTTTATTTATATAAAATGACTACCTATTGGTGGTGCCGAGGAATCGGCCATTTTATTAAATTGTTTATTCCAGAAAAATGTTAATAAGAATGAAGTGACTTTAGCAATAAATTTTCGATTTTACTCTCGAAAATACAAAATTTTAAAATAATTATACATGGTTTTATTTTACCGACTTTGAATTAAGTAGGATTTACTGGCGTTTTATTTCCAAGGATGACGACAGAGAGTACCGGTTTTATCCACTATCCCAGAAGTTCTAGCTAGCCACTAGCGCCGAGCCTTTTTAAATCTTGTATAAGCTGATGTCCGGAATATCTTCTGTATAGTGTCGGGCACTGGTCACATATGACTATACTATTTGGCTGTTCTGTCCTGAGCTGCACTGACAAAGGGTTTAAATGTCGAGGTGTATATCTGTCCATAAAACCGCTCAAGCTCTCTGAATCTCCGTTTTGGTGAAACAATTCCACCATCGTCATTCCTTAGTTTCGTTATTTGGCTTTGCCCTACAAACGAATTAATTGCTAACACTTTGGAACCTTGGTTAAGCTTGATAGCGATGATCTTAAAATGTTTTGTATAGAATGCACGCAAGTTGTGTCGCAGTGCTTTCAAATCCGTCTGTTGAGCTTGCCATATTTCGACATATCAGCTGAAAATTGCAATCTCGTATCATTGCGGTCTTCCATCAACATGATTCTTTCTTCAGAAAGTTTAATGTTTATCTCGGCGGGGGGTCTCAGAGAACTGAAACACTATCACTTGGACAGCTTGGACCAGCCGCTGGGTCCTTTGGTTCCGCTGCCCATATCCAACAGCCCCACTCTCAACTTGAGCCATACATACCATGTAGTATGTTTCGGAGGAATCTATGGCTGCTTATATCTTCTTTTCGATATATATATATAGCTTCTACTTCATTGAGCGTGTCGAGGTCGGTGTGCAAAACTTCGACGAATACCGTTTGGTTTGGTACACTTTCGAATTTTTCAATGTTGTTAACGGACGAGAACCAACTCCGCACTGGGATTTTTTGTGACCCTAACATAGAATTAATCAACGTAGTCAAGGAAAACAGTGTTATGTCCTGTCCCTGTTTTCGGACTTCCGATAATCCAATGACGTCCCAGACTCGTGTACTACATCTCGACAATTTTGTAGCCCTCGCTCAGCGTGTGCACGTTGTGTGTTGCCTGGGACAAGTCATCTTTTTAGACGGTGGTAGCGGGGCATCTTCCTGAGATTCTTCGTACCCCATTGCATTCTCCTGCCTTACCTGGCCTGCTACCAGAGGGTTAGGAAAAAGGAGCTATCGGGAATTGGGGGCCGTGGATAATTTGTGAGTCATATGGGACATCTTTGCTCTAGGCAAACTCACTTGGCGTCAACCAACCAGTAGTTGTCAACCAACAACTACTGGTAACATGGAAGTTAGATATAATTAATACCTATAATTACATACTAAATACCTCCTTTCAATCATTTTTATGGTGTGATTGCTGAATATGTATAGTAAAGTCTAATACCCTATTTTCACATTAGGAATGATATTAAAGTGAGAAAAAAGGAAATACCATTGAGAAGGTAAGAATTACAACGACCTCAAGGAAGATAAACAACAAGATTAAAGTCGACGCTCAATTTATTTGAGAATATTCAAGGGAAATAGCACGCAGCGCTTTCCATGCAAACGCGCTAAGTACACTACACTTTCAGGTATATTACTTTTCTCTGTCTACCTCAAAGGTGGAGTGGAAACGTGTGAATATGAAGATTACAACTCTTTCAACTTTACGAAACAATTATATCCCAAAAACGGTGGCTCTTAAGAAAAAAAGTATATGACATTGTTTGTAGATCTTCTTAAAGATTCTACAGATGATTTTATTCTGATCTCCAATTATTGTCGAGGCTAATTTTAAGATAAAAATTACCGTTTACCTGAAAATCGCCAAAAACCCGTTTTTCAAGTCAACTACTCGGGGTCAAAATCCCAAGTATAAAATGAAACACATTGGGCAAGGGTTTTCTGCATCATATGTGAACAATCATAATTCATATTATCTTTTTTAAAAATGGTTGCCTATCTGTTTGTCTCGATGATCAATGCAAAGCGGTGGACAGAAAAATCCAACAACACTGCATTTATTTTGCAATGCCGACAAATGCCACAAGAAGCACAAAATAGACATATGTACACGGACAAGTTCTTCGCACTGCCATGTTAGATTTATAGACATAAGTAAATAAAGAGATATCTCCAGTTTACACAAGACAGCACGACAAAAAACACCGAGACAAAATCGACTCAGACGTGCTTGTTGGCCGTAACAATCGTGATAATGGCCCAATCGGGATCTCGTTTGCGTCAGAATAGGGAAGTTTGTAATTTGATTTGCAGGTTTAATTAAACGGTACTAGTATAGTGGATTTATAGAGCTCTTTATTTTCCACGGTGGTAATAGAGACTTATTGACACAACTTCTACGTGACTAACTTATTTTATGATATTTTGCTTCAGATAGCAGCTGGAGCAATGTGTACGACAAGAAATAACTTAATATCCGAAGAGTGGCAAACCGTACGAATTCAATTAGAATAAAAAAGTTACCGTACGCCCTATGGGAATGTCTAAAGATAAATATTGCAGTCAATGTCACTTTTTCGCTGACCTCTTTTTGTCACTGTCAGTAGTGTCAGGTAATCAGCAGATATTTTTACTACAGTACTAAAGTGACGTTTCTAGGGTTGGGGCACTGAATAAAAAAGTCGATTATTAAAGGTGCGTTCGTTTTGGCTCGGTTGCGTTTGTAGCAGTTTCAAAAGTGGCATTTGTATCTTAGCGTTCGGAAAGAAGCTTCTTCTATTTTTGACCACCAATGACTGTATGCTTTCCGAACGTCTTATACTTATTTTGACAACCGCTGAAAACCAACACAACGTTTTCTGGAACTGCAGCTAAAGATTAGTATTGTTCAAATCCGCTATACAGCACCAACGCGCTAGAGACTATAAACTATATTCGAATAGCGCGCTTTATTATACGCTATCGTTATAACGAAACAAGGCGCTCGCGCTAGATGCATATGCTAGGTGTCGTCACAATAGCGTCAGGCGCAACAGTATAACGCGGATATGCGCAAAGCGTGTTAACGCGACCGAAAGCGCGCGATGACTGAAGCTTGGCGCTATGCCGCTATCCGCTATACTGTTATAGTGACAGTATAGCGGATAGCGGCATAGCGCCAAGCTTCAGTCATCGCGCGGTTTCGGTCGCGTTAACACGCTTTGCGCATATCCGCGTTATAGGCCTACCCAGCCACGTTAGTGGACGCTTGATGCTAAACGTTATATTAATAGCGCGAAGACAATAATATACAAAGCGCGCTGTATACGCTACAAGGCAATAACACGCTTTGCTATGGCGCTAGATGCTATATTATCCACCACTACTAAAGATATAGGTGCAACAACTGAAGCCAAAGATATAGGTCTGTGTCGGAGGCATCGCCAGTTCTATTCTTTATGATAGGACCCACAATATTTCTCATAAAATGTTAAGGTAGATATGAATTTCCAAGTTGTCAAAAAACGATCACAACGTGGGTCAAAAATAGCACTTTTCTCTGTCATTTGTAGCGTTTTCAAAGCTATCCGAACGGTGATCGAAAACGATATAAATGCTCACGAAGTCCCAATACGAACGCCCTACGTGATAATTTTTAGCGTTTGTGAGTGTTATTTTAGGAACTGATAGGCTATCCGAACGCCCTATAAATGATATTGAAATAAAATCGTAGTGTGTAACACAAAATAGTTGCACTATTTGGCCAATTCACAAATAGGTTCGTCAACCCATATTTAACAGACTGTAGGTTTTCCTGTTAAATAGGGATGATCGATGACATCGACGCCATGCTTTTACATCAATGTTATGATATGATGATAATGATGTATAATAGTAAAAAATGAAAAACAAACTTTTTATTTCATAGTATTGAATATGTAGTTCAATAATTTGTAATAAAATTAGGTATCTTGTAACATCAATGTTAGAACATCGATGTTTTGTCTCTTAACATCGAGCATCCTTATTCCTTAACAATCTGTGAATTTTGTGAATGTTTTGATTGCTTCGTTCGTGCGTACTTCTAATTCTAAATATATTCATGCTTCTGTAATTTTAAAAATAAAACTCATTTTGTATATATACTCAAAATCCATAACTTTTATAATAATTTAATAATACATACATTCTGTTCCAACATGAATTTCTTCAAAAAAGCTCCTACAGTCAAAGGTAATGTGGCCCTCAATAAATTGATGATTACCTACAAAATGTAATTGTTTTGGGCGATAATATTAATGTTAACGTTACAGAGCAGCAACGACAAAATGATCGTGAACTGCGTAAAGCTGGAAGAGATCTAGAGCGAGATAAGGCAGCTCTTGAAAGAGAAGAAAAGAAACTGGTGAGCTCCATAACTTTTGTACATAGGTATACAATTATTAGTTAGAGACTTATCTTTTGCACAATATAAAAAATACAATCAATATATAGTTGAAAATTAAGAGATATTTAAGTGTTCTAAATTACGTTACCCAAAGTTTTCTTTCATCTAAGCAAGAAGCAAGTTGATTGCTCATATTTGTTGTTGTCTATGACTCATCTATCGTGTAGGAATCGTGATTGTGACGTTATGCGCACAGCGTATCAATAAAGCAATGTCTTTTATAATTTTTAGACCTTTTCACTCACAAATGCTCTCAAAGTAATCCTCCGCAGTACTTTTTTGATGTACATTTATACAAGTAGTCTATGTTTGTACACAACTTCTTAGAGAGGGCGTAAATTGTAATACCTACTGGTAATTGTAAACACAGTAAAAAATAAAATATTAAATGTGGTTTCTTGGATAGGCACTAGTAGATGAAAATACACTTAAAAAATTTGGAGGGGTGGTGTTTGTACAGATGAACTTGATACAGAATTTTTACTCAGCTTATATGGGTATTCCTTGCCAGTGGCACTATTCTGCAAATATATGTACATATATAGGTATACAGAGCTCTGTGTTTTATATTTTATTTTATATGTGTTAAATTATGTTACTTTCATAGTGATTGAAATTGTAACATTTAACACTTATGGCCTGTAAAGACCCTTGCTGAGTTTCTATCATGATTAGAGATTGGAATCTGGAGGTCATTCAGATCTGCATTGAAGTGATATGTTCGGGCCTTTTTAAAATTGTTTTGTGAATTTAGGGCAGGCATACTATGGATTGGCTTTGTTTAGAATCTTATGATAACTAAGAATTCATTATTATAAATATTAGAAAATGCAAAATACAGATAAATTACAGTTAATCTTCTTCACAATCAATCTATAACCTATGAATTATAATTAAAGTCACAATACAGTTTTTGAAAGGCCCCAATCACTTCAATACGGATCTAGAATGGCTTCCATATTCTCACGTCTGATCATGATATAGACTCAGCAAGTCTTTTACGGGCATTGTGTAATGTGCGATTACATTTCAATACTCTCCAAGAGGATTTTAGTCATCCATTTCAGACATTATATTTTATACCTAATTATGAGTAGGCAAGCACTGTTGGTTTGTCCAGAAACAGGTATGATAATGTCTTGAAGACCATTCTGAACTGATATATGACAATGTTAAAAAGGAAAAAGATACATTTATTCATGACATCAATCAATAATATAAGACAAAAAACAAACATAAAATCAGTATTTCTTTCCAAAGGAGTTCCAAATCAGCAAACGCTAAAAAATTCTCTATTGACATGGTGTCATCTAGTATCTCACTGATCTTTGGGTACTGGCCTCTATGGTTTTTAATTGTGCAAGAGAAATTTTGATGGTTTACTACTTGTTTTCATAATCAAGCCTTACCGCTCCATTATCATATGTGTGGGACAAACATAGAAATTTGGTGCAAAAATAATATCAATGAGTAGCACCTACACATTGTCTGCAATATCACATTGATCAGTTTGTGGTGTGTTGTAGATATAGTTCCATTGGTGCAGTTGCATCACACCGCGATGTGACTTGTTGCGTTCTATGGCTCACCTATAGAAACTGTTCACCTATTCACTATTCACTTGTGTGTTCACATATTTTTTGTGTATATTTCAGGAAATGGAAATCAAAAAGATGGCAAAAGAGGGCAACAATGAAGGGTGTAAAATATTAGCTAAGCAATTAGTTGCTATGAGAAAACAGAAGAATAGAATATATTCTGCTAATAGCAAGGTACATAATATATTATCATATTCATAGTAAAAATATTTGTATGTATTAGGAAAAATCCTCAAATGATGCCATTTTATGGCTGTTGTCTCCATGTAAAGAAGTTCTCTGATTGTAATTAGCCTTTTTTTTTATGCTTGATAGGTTAGCCTTTGACCACTATCTCACCTGATGGTAAGTGATGATGTGGTCGAAGATGTTGTTCAGGCTAAGCCTTTTCATTTCAAGCTGAATTATTAATTTACCATGACTTATAAGCAGTATTTCCTTAGCCAAAGCCCGCAGCAGTTGCTACAGCAATTTGTTTTGCTTATGCCTTCCTATTTCTATAAAAATCAATAATTCTTAAAAACATTAAAAGCCAATGTAGCCACTGAAATAAGAAACATAATCACTCACACAGGAAAAAAATTCTTTATCAAAGGTTTATGTGATTTTTGTGTTTTATTTTTTGTGAATTACATTACTCTGTGACGTAGATGGCAGTGGTGCAGTCACTTGAAAAATGCTAATAAATGGCTGAGTCCCTTGATTTAAATATGTCTTATTCAGAAAACATTCACAATGTCACTCTACTTAGTCCTGTATTGCCTTTGACAAGTACAAAACTAAGTTGATGGTGAGTGTGTATATTTTAATATACTTTGTAATTTGTAACATATATTTTAATATATTTTGCAGATTTCAAGTGTCCAAATTCAGAATAAAGCAATGGGTGCAAACATAGCAATAGCTGGTGCAATGGGCACCACAGCAAAAACAATGGGTAACATGAACAAGGTGATGAACCCACACCAAATTGCAAAAGACATGGAAGCATTTAAGATGGCCAATGCTAAGATGGATATGACAGATGAAATGAGTAAGTTGTTTCTTATATTATCAGGTTGTATGATTCTATATCCTGCTTCCAAGCCGTAGCATGCAGCGTTTAGGCCTAAATAGTCTGTAGCAATTGCAATTACTTGGTGAATGAGATACAACTAATGATTAAACTGGACTGAACTGGCATACTAAAGTATTTGAAGGTGTCGCAGCAGACTTAAGCAAGTTAAATGACTGGGCAAAAGAGACATTAAATTACCTCTCGGACAAGCACAGTACAATGTCAGCCAGAATGAATAAGGTGATACTGCAACTGTGATGGAGAGGTAGTAATTAAACTACTTTAAACGGTTTAAATCTCGTATATTTATCATACGGTAAATATCTCGCTAGTTCTAGCCTTTTCTTATTAAGTTAATAGCAAATATAGAGTTCCAGTTACTGAAAGAACTAAGTTCTTCTGGGTTCAGTTGCCGATTAGCGATGTTAAAATGACTATTTAAATAAGTATTATTAGTAATAAGAGTACATGATACACATACAAATGTACTTTTGTCAAAATGCAAAATGCGTCGAAAATTATTATAGACTCCGTACCGTATCAACGTCAACTAGGCTCATTCTCACGACAAATTGCGTGCTTGTCTAGAGTCGAGGCGATTCCTCTACGCTACAGGGTTGATTACGTTGCGGCCGCTGAACAGGCGAGAATACGTTTGCAAGTTCGTTTTGTAATTTTTTTTTCCACAATTCAAATTAATGTAGTCAGTCTTATTACATAATATTGATGTCAAATAATAAGAATACTATAGATTAAAAAATTCTATATTATGCTAGTTCTGTTCACGTCAAATTCATATAGGTACTTAAGTCTTGCGAATAACAGTCCTTAAATTTGACATATCTGTTTACAATAAGTCAGATGAACATGTATGTCCAGTTTAAGTACTGACAAAGTTAAGGGCACGATTTAGGCATCGTCTCGTATTTTGTGCTATTCATAAAATGATTAAATATAAAATTACCAACAACTGAATAAAACAAACAATTTAGAATTATCATTAATGTAGATTTTAGTATGAACATTATGAAGCAATGATAGCCGAGCAGTTATAGCTATGGACTGCGGTGCCGCAAGTCCATGGTTCCATCCCCACCGCTAGCTTGAGCTTCATCGCATTTTTCGAATGCCCGCCTGGCTAGCTACCACCCTCAAGAAGAAAATCTGTTGCCAAGCACCTCACAATATGTTCCGGCAGCAGTACTTGAGAGCCAGTAAAATTACCGGTACATAAGACTCAACAACTGTAGATCTAATCATAGGAGGTTGATATATCAGTACTATTATTATAAATGCGAAATAACTCTGTCTGTCTCTGTCTGTTACGCTTTTACACCAAAACTACTGGACCGATTTCAATGAAATTTGGTATGAAAATAGTTTGAGACCCTGGAAAAAACATAGGATAGTTTTTATCCAACTGCGCAAAAAGAGGATAATGTTTTTGCGTGATAACCGACATACGTGCGGGTGGAGCCAGTCATATAATAATAGTCAGGATGTAAAGGGCGTCCCACGACGATGCCACATGGAGGGAAAGTAACTTGAATATTGTAAATGGAACGTTTTATTGAAAAAATTGCATTTTATAAACAATTTAAACTGCATTCATAGATATTTAAACAATTACATGGTTGAACTGGGAACCGAACCTGTTACACGAGAAAAACAATCATTCTGTAGTTTTATCATACAGATCGAAAGGCTTCATCATAAGGATTATTTTTTGGTAAATAACATACTGTCAGAAATAAAAGGAAGACCATGAATTTTAATATTTGATGTGACATTTTTAATTATTTCTTTATAATCAGCCAGCCGCATTGCGATGGACAAAATAATTTATGCGTCTTTCAGTTCAGGATACGGCTCGATTTGTTGCATACATCCAGGTACCTACTAAGTACGTATCTCTTTATCACTTTATCATGCACTTAAATTTTTCTGAACAAAATTTCACATAAAATGAAATGGTCTTCCTTTTATTTCTGACACTAAGTTAATTAGCAAAAAATAAGCCTTATGGTGAATGAAACCTTTCGATCGGTATGATAAAATTACGGGCTGTTTTTTTCTCGTGTAACGGGTTCGATTCCTGTTTCAACCATGTACTTAATTATTAAATATCTATGAATGCAGTTTAAATTAAAATAATGTATTCATTCAGTAAAATGTACCATCTACAATATTCAGGGTACTTTCCTTCCATGTGGCATCGTCGTGGGACGCCATGTATATCATATAAGCAGGAGATATACAGCTGTAAGTGCGCAGGGCATTTGTCCCTTGCCGTAATGCATCTGTTATAGGCAGGGGTTAGTCCACTCATCAGGTGGGCCTCGTGTTTGTTCCGTCACAATAACATAAAAAATACTAAGGATTTTAAATTTAGAGAAATTGTAATCGACTCTAATATTTCAGTCGGGTAATTAAATGTCTAAAAATGTATATATGATATTTTACTCCATACGACAATACGAACACGAACTGTCAAATACGGACTTTTATGTGTAGTATGGATCATATTTTGCCTACGCCTAGAGTTGAAGCGATAATGTCGATACGGTGTCTGGTGGATCAGTGTGCGTTGACTATAATTCCGCTAGCCTACGTTGTTTTTATGATATACCATAATATATAGCTTCTTATTCTTCTGCAGTTAATGACACTCTTGACGACATAATGGGCGAATCCGGCGATGAGGAGGAAACTGAAGGAATTGTCAACCAGGTGCTCGACGAGATTGGCATTGAGATCAGTGGAAAGGTAATTGTTGGCCCTTGTTGTTTTACTGAATCTTGTGGTGGTGGTTTTGGTTGAAATTCATTGACCTATATATACTAGACGCGACATCTCAAACGAGGATAGTCGACCGGTGCAAATATGCTGGCTGGCTCTCCCCCACACGTAAAAATTACACGCGCTTTACGTTTAAATATTTTGTATTATCAATTGTTTATTTTAAATACACAATTTTCGAACGTAAAGCGAGTGTAATATCTACGAGTGCCCAACTGCGTGTGGGGGAGAGTATGCCGGCATACTTTCACCGGTCGACTATCCTCGTCTGAGATGTCGCGTCTAGTATATATAGGTCAATGTTGAAATTAAAGACTGTTTTATTCAATTATTATAACCCGCCCCGGCTTCCCACGGGTGCAATGCTGATACTAAAAATTTTATTCAATTACAACATTTACATTGTTTGTTGTACCCATATATATATAAATGAATAAAAACTGATATATCAATGAAAAAAAAATATAAATTCAATATAATATCGCATATGCGGTATTTAGGCTAGAGTCTGAGTAGGAAGGAGTCACATTCATTCCTACCCTAGAGATGGAAGCAATTACTAGGAGTCATTCCCGCCCTAAGGTTTGACTTTCCGAGTAATGAAAAAAATATATTGCACATATTTGGAATGAGGATAGGAAGATAATGAGGATGAATATTCAGGTAATGTTTAATGTTTTCAGATGTCCAATGCCCCGTCAGTGGCTCGGAACAAAGTCGGCGAATCAACTACAGATGCAGACAAAGAACTTATGGCGCAACTGGCTAAGCTTAAAGCATAGATACGTGTTATTACATTTTAAGCAAAGATTACCTTAACACTCCGTTACACGCGTGGGGCACAAATGCGCCCCTGATATAAATATTTACTTTTTATTTTAAAACAAGCGTACCCAGAATGTCAACTATTTCAATAGCTGTCCCTTATATCCTGATAAATTTGTAGTGAATCGGCAACAAGACAAAGCACGAGTTTGTTTTTTATCAACACCTTAGCAATACTAGGCTCCCTATATATTGCTTCGTTTTGAATGGAAAAAGCGATCGTTCAACCAAAACAAATATGTACTAGTGAATGTGTGGGGATCATAAATTATTGTTTTGTTTTTTATATTTTGCGACTAAGAAGTAACTTTGTTACGGTTCTAAACTGATTTTGAATACACCAAACTATTTTAAATTCATGTTCTATTTTATAAGTAATCTTAATTTAAAATAGGGGCATGGTGGTGCCCCGTGTGTTTAATGGCGTAATAAATAATACCGCGTGTAACAAAGTGTTAGTAGAAAAGTTGAATATTAAATATTGGATGTTTAGGAAGCAGAGCAACTAAAATGCGGCCGCTGAGAATGCATTTTATAGTTTGTTTAACATCAGCATAATTTTATATTTTGTTAGTATGATTACTACATGACTATCTTTTATATAATATATATACTCGTTCAGAAGTTCATTACATTTTTTTTACTGAGGTTGTACGTCAATTTTCTAAGTTAAAGGGAAAGATGTATGTAGAAATATAAAAGTTATATTTCTTACGCGCTGAGCGGAAAGAAATACTATACGAAAATCCTATGTTACCGTGCTGTTTTGTATTTTATTTTTTGTACATTTAGTAACAAATTTTTATATAGCTATAATGTCAGAACAAAGATTTTATCACTATGTCCGTATATATAATGATACATGCCACTATAGCTTTCTCTAAGAAAAGAAGCAAATAAAAGAATAAATAAGTGAACATCCTGCACGCGCGGTATGCTTTCTATGTGTAGTACTATTATAACTAATAGGCATTTGCAGTAAAAAAAAACTTATGTTCTTCGTATGTCATACATAGTAATACTATCTATCTCTCGGTAGAAAGTGCTATTCCCAATTCAGGTGTTATTCGGGCTTTTGCGCCTTGGGCCTCAAACTACTCGATGGGAATCAGAAACTCTTTTCCACGGTGAAAAATGTAGTTACTATTTTTTAAAAGCCACAACGACAATTCGATAACAAACTATCAAACGCATTCTTTCAGTTAGCTGGTGTTATCTGATTTATAAAAGTATTTAAATTATAAGTACTTAAAACGTGAATAATAATATAATATTATCTTAGGAAATTATTGTGGGCACGGATTTTGTAGCGAACACATGGAGGCTCGTAGCAGCCAGCCGGAGCAGAAAATCGAGGGCGATAGCGGGTTTTGATGGTGAATAATATCGGGAGTTTCAATAAGAGTGCACTATTTAAGAAATAAATTGGTATTTTTTGAGCGAGTTGACATATTTTGATAGCATTGTAAAGTTGTTATAGTTGATGGAATAAAATATCCAGCAAATGGTCTAATAACAGCCCATTGCTTATTTTATTAAAATTTCGGTGACTTTTTGACAAATATGTGGTAACTCAGCGGTGACGCTTTGGATCTCGGCCTTGAACTAAGGAATCGTTTCTAGTGTAATCCCGAAATTTTACAAATCCCAACGAAAGAATTCTCACTGTTTTAAATCGCACGATCTTGGTCAGTTGTCATCAGAAACTCGTGGCACTATTTATTCTGGAAATTGTTATTACAATAAAACAATTGTTTCATATGAATTATGGCAGATGGCGCGGTAATGCTGAAATCATATCTCATTCGTATTCATGGCGTCCAGCGCCAAAATAACTCGGTTATCTTCACAAAATCCGCGTCATCCACCCATCGGTTATCATGTTTCTATAGGTGCGCTTTTTCGAACAAAAAATCCTTGAAGTTTGCGAGCGGTCTCAGCGTACCTAACTTTCACAATTTTTGTAATGACTTTTCACAATGATTACGCGTTCTTCTTTTTTGTATCGCTCTGTTTCTCATCGGAACAATCACACCTAGATGTCAGCTGTAAATTTTCAGAATTGCCACACACGAAAAATGATACAAAATTTCAATACTTTAAATAAGTCTCATTAGGCAGCCTTTTAAACCTATTTTTAAGATTGAAAAAAGGTAAAACAAAAATCATGTTAACTTGTAAATGTAAGAGTTAAATGAAGTAAAAAGTTGTGTTAAAGTTATAGACAATGTGAGTTAATTAGCAAATTATATTGAATAATGTATTTTATCGTAGAAGTTGCAAAGTACTATATTTACTTTATCAAAATATGTTTCCTACAATGCGGAAAAATAACACGATTTCTGTATCGGATGATAATTGATTTCTATGCCGTTTTTGGCTATGGCAACATAAATCTATGTGAAATTAAGATAAAAATGAATTAGTTTGAGTCGGAGGCGTGTGCAATTATTCACCCAGAAGCATTTTCTCAAAAATATTTATGTTTTTCTGTTGGCATTAATTTTGCAATATTAGGATATTAGATTTTTTTGATTTTATGGTCAGTATTTCCGTAGATAAAGAAGAGAAGAGGTCAATTTTCGTATACTGTCTTTTAAGGTAATAAAGTTAAATAAAATGTAAAAAATAAAGCCCCTCAATATCGAGTCCTTTCATAAGTGTAACATGATGCACATAACTAGTTTTTTTTTCTAATTTTGTTAGTTAGTTTTCTAAAGTTAATATCGTTTAGAAGATGCATTTTAAAATTTATATATTAAATGTATATTTTATCCTCAATTATATTTATCTCAATAAGGCCTTACATTTGAAGCAGCTGCACTGGAGTAAAGATTTTTATGAACCTAGTTTTCTAAGTTGCTTTGCAAAATCAAATGCGGTGTCAGACGGATATAGACGCCAGATTCGCCAGTGATCCTGAAAAGGTTTTTTTTGTCGGATTTATGACCTTACCCTACAAATGGCGAAGTGAAGAGAGCATTGATATCATCGGTTAAGGGGCTATTTAACCTTACTCCCTGGATTGCAAGTCCCAGGCACCTTGACTTGGGCCTCTTCCTCTGCAACTCTATGGACCCGGCACCCGCACGGTGATTCCACGGAATGCTAAGTATTCGTCTCTGTTAATACGGTACGAGACTTGTCGTTCGATGTTTAGAGACTTGTAGGTATCTTAATACATCAAAATATAATTCTAGGGCTATTATAAAATATATTGTTCACGGTACTTACAAGAGCTTATTGTATTTAGTTTATATTGTGATTCTGTTATTTATTTAAGATTCTCACGTTTCGTCCATAAAATATGTTTGTTATACCTACTCGTTACATCTGTACATATAATGTGAAAATAAGTACTTTGCTGTGATATTTTTGTATTATATGATACTAATGACTATGTAATGTATGTATTTTATTTATACACCCCCACCAGTAGAAAATATGTTGCCAAGCACCTAAAGGTGTGTTCCGGCAGCTCTCCTGAGCCAGTAATTCTAGGTTAAGCCTGTTAACACCCTCGACCACATCCTCACTTACCGTCAGGTGAGATAGTGGCTAAATAGCCAGCCTACCAAAGTCCAAACTGAAGACTTAAAAGATAGGCACATACCATGCAAGGAAAAAGTAAAGGTAGGTGCTCGTTCCACCGGAGGACGCGTAGAATTGATTGTGATTGATGGTGAATTGTGCAGTGCGTTCATTTGCCGTGGTACCATTGACTCAATGGTACTATGAAAATGCTGATTTCTATTAACCGTGGTACCATTGAATTAAAAATTCCGTTGGCTTTGCTTAATTCAACGGCAGAAAGATCAATAAAGAACAATCTATATGTTAATATTTTTTATTATGATTTTGATGACTATTAGAAAAGTGACTATTAATTTAAGATTCAGTTGAAAATAATCTTGAAAAATATAAACAAATAGGTTTTAGATCTGACAGTATATGTCAGATAGATAGGTGTGATTTGTGACAGGTGTCAAAGTGACAGTTGGTTTTGTATTTTATGTACTCAATTGCTTTTCGTTTTCATGACATCTGTCCCACGATCTCATAGAGATCTTTACTTCAGATGACAGCTGTCAAATTAAAATAGGCTTTACAGTGTGCTGAAAAGTCCACCCAGTGACGATTGGATATAATGCGCCAAATGTAATTTATGGGCCAAGAAAAGTAAGCACGAGTGGTGTCAGTACATACATCAAGAGGGTTTCTTTGTGACTTCTGCACCAATTAGTCTATGTCCGTGACTTCCCTACATGCATCCATGGTTACCCCATGTGCTGTGGGGTAATCCTGTTCCAAAGGGTCTATCTAGTATTTTTGTTCAAATTTTATTATATTTTGAGAATTTACCTTCGTTAAATATGAGAATTTAACAGGGTGGTGGTTTGTTTTTGGTTATAATTAGGGTATAGAGGTTCATCGAATTTCCTTTTTAGATACAATACCAGCTTTTACAATTAGGGCCCGTTTCAGAATGTCCTAATAAAGTTTCCATTTCAAGCTGGATAGGCTAAATCGATGACTGTGAAACGCAAAGATAGTGTTTTATTTATTAAATATATTCTGGGTAGTAAAACTGGAACTTACTAAGGGCCTGTTTCAGACTGTTCGAGTACATATTTAATAAATAAAACACTATCTTTGCGTTTCACAGTCATCGAGTCAGATCGGTTAAAGCTAGAAACACGCTGCATGTTAACTGTCATTTTTATGATTCAGTTATTTTATGTGTTGCATATAGCAACCCGAAACTTTATCATGACATTCTGAAACGGGCCCTAAGAGTTTATTCGTGACATAAGGTACATCCGTCATATGTAGCCCACCCAAGAAAAAGTTCAAGAAGGCTATCATTAAATATTTTAACAGTTTCTGACCGAAAAGTAATTTTCTTGAGTCACAATTCAACTAATTGTGTTTGCCATCGCTCATGACATTGAAACCGAGCTCTAATTCGATCTCCACGATTAATAAATGATCGCGGAGACCTGTTTCACAACACCAATTCCCTGGTGTGTTTTCGGATTAGTATAACCATAGTCAGTCCGATAAAATATCGAATTTGTCTATGGAGTCAATATTTTAATAATTTAAGGGTATCAATACGACCCCATTGAAGCTAGATATAATAATGCAATAACTTAACAGACCAATCATGTATATTATATCTCTCCCGGATATTGAAAACAACTAACAATTTTGATCAAATGTGGGATATAGATATGCTTATGGTTTTGGTCTTTAAGTTTATTCTATTCAGGTGACTTTTCTGAAAACAAAAACCTTTGACATTTCAGATCAGATGTTAAATTTATTTATTTATTTACTTAATTAACACGGATAAACCAATTACGCTAATTAGATAATTACAAGCACATCATTTATATAAAATGTAGTCAAATGAAAATAAGACCACGGGCAAAATCAAATCATAATATGTCACAAAACAACTACAAATTACGTAAGCAAAAAAATACGTAAATTAATTAAGCCTTTCAATTAGCTGTCATAAAAGGAATTCGTAATAAAGCGCAACGAAGCAGTCGTGTGTGTCATCATTAGGGAGTAATATTCAGGTATAGTCGTTTCTGGTTAATGATATAATTCTATTTGTTTTTATTTCAGGCAACCAAAAGTACATGAGGTTTCAGGTAACCGACCTAGGGAGCGTCGGAACCTGACCCCTTTTGGCTAAAACACTGGTTCCATATCAACGTTGACAGTTCACGAGTAGACACACTCACCACAAAAGATTTGATAATTTTCGCCCTTTTTATTACATGGAACCAAAATATGTCTGCCGAAACGTGGGTGTTTAAGCACCTCTATTTTCCCCTCCGGAGAATACAGGCGTAACTATGAATATATATATAAGGAAACAAGTAAATGGAAAGTTGAAGTTCGGTGATTGGGCAACTACAGGTATTCGAAAAAGTAGAGATTATTTGTATGATCTGTATCGCAGGAAGAATTTGACATCCTGCAAGCAGTTTCGTGATTAGGTATGTTAGGAACTATTCAAAAATGTTTAAGTCTGTTTGCTTGTGTGCTAAATCTCTTTTTATTAGAAATAAAATTAGCAAGTCTAAAAATAAAATAAAAACCATTTGGAATACTATAAATACTGAGACCGGAAAAAATAAACCTAGAGATTCTACATATGTCTTAAATGTTGATAAAAATCAAATATCTGATCCAATACAAGTGGCAAATATATTTGACAATTTTTTTTCTAACTTACCCCTAGAAGTCACTAAGTCATTGGATGCATGTCCCGATGTAGCAGAAACTCTGCTAATACATAATTTCCCCTGCAAATCGCCGGACTTTTCTTTCAGACACACAACAATATTTGAAATTATAAAGACATTTAAAAATTTAAATATTAAGAGCACCGAAGACTTGTGGGGTATGTCAGTTAAAGTGGCAGAGTCTATAATATGCATTATTGCACCATATTTAAAAACAATACTCAATCTTTGTATTGATAAAGGAAACTTCCCCGACTTAATGAAACAAAGTAAAATCACTCCAATTTTGAAGTCGGGGGCTACATCTGACCCTTGCAATTACAGACCTATTTCTATCTTACTTGTTCTGAGTAAAGTATTCGAAAAAATTATGCTCAAACAACTTCTATCCCATTTTAATGAGCATAATATATTGAATGAGAATCAGTTTGGTTTCACAAAGAGCAGATCCACAACAGATGCAGGTGCTCAATTGATGTCACATATACTTGAAGCCTGGGAGAGTTCACAGGATGCTATTGCCGTATTCTGTGACCTTTCTAAGGCATTTGACTGTGTAGAGCACCGCACTCTGATTCGAAAACTTTCACATTATGGTATTCGTGGAAAAGCTCTGGATCTTATAAAGTCATATCTGTCAGACAGGCTACAGAAGGTTAGAATAAATGGCAATACTTCTTCCGGGTCTTTGGTAAGAATAGGCGTACCGCAAGGATCAATTTTAGGACCTTTTCTGTTTCTAGCATATATAAATGATCTGCCTTGCATGGTTAAAAATGTCTGCGATATAGTTTTATTCGCAGATGATACCTCCCTAATTTTTAAAGTAGATAGGAGTAGGGCATGGTGGTATTGGACTTGTTGGCAATACCGGTTTTATACCGGTATCAGTATTTTCAAAAACTGGAATACCGGTATTTTGGTATTTTTTCGGTACAGGCAGTCCTCGTACTTACGGCATGTTAGGTTCTCGAAATACGCGACGTAAATCGAAACGACGTAAGTCGAGACATATTTTTTCATATGTTTACATGTAAAACTCAAGGGTTAGGTTCCACACGGACTCGAAATAATAAAAAATTGTACAACAGTTTTTCCATTTCATAAATTAAAGCATTCCTTTTGCGTATAATAGTGCTGTTTGAAGAGACGGAAGGAAGAGCTGTTAAGAGTTTTTCTTTATCTTTCAATATTGTTTGTACCGTCGTGCGTGATAAATTAAGTTCTCGTCCAATAGATGAAGTCGAATAACCGCGATCTTTGAGTTTTAAAATCTTAGATTTAACCTCCATTGTAATTGACTTTCTTACTCTCTTCTTCTCTTTATTATTACTGTCTTGTTTAGGTGGCATTGTTTAAAATTCACTTAAATATGTATGTTAACACAAAAACTGTCAAAGATGCAAAAAAACTAATTTATTACGTCTTGATTGTCCGTTGTCCCTGAATGTACTAAACAAAATCAGCGACATTGCCGCGGTATTCCCCGCACGAGACGACACCGCGCCCCGCCCGCGCCCCTCACGGACATTGACCTTGCGACAAGTGAATTCTCCGATATGCCGGAAATCGAAACAAATGACGTATGCTTGAGGAATAGTGTCAAAACATTGTTCGACGTAACTTGAAACGACGTAAGTCGAGGACTGCCTGTATTTCACTATAAATGCTAAAAACGCAGAAAAAATATATTTTCCATGTAATATTGTTTTAGTCTGAATAAATGTACATAATCTATTATAAAAAGATCATCTTAAAACATTAATTTTTATTCATAATTTTTAGTATTTTCTTATGTTTTTTTTATTATGAAAATAAATAATCAAATATTTATTATTTATTGTAACAATAAATAATCAGATATAATTTACATTTAAACTGACAATAAAAAGTCAAGCTCAAAAGTTTCTTTCAAAAGACATTTCTTCATATCGTGATTAATTAAGCACAACTGTAAACAGTCTGTGGATAAAAGTAGTGCCTGTGTATTATTTTATTATATACACATTTTTGCTGGACAAGGTGCAGAAAACAAATGGAATATAAAGTCTTGTCATTAAATGAAGCTCGCCCCGGCTTCGGGCGGGAATTTAGAAAATATTCTGTCATCTATGTTCATATCAGGGATTTCAGGGAGTTCAAATCAGTCCAGTAGTTTCAATGCAAACAAACAATCAAATCTTTCTTCCATATAATATTAGTTTGCCATATAATATAATTAAATAGTCCATATTACACAATTCGCCCCTGAAAGCTCTCTTTCGGATTCAACACTAGTTGAAGGTAAGGTCTTCTACAGTTCATCCAAATAAAGTCCTCTATATCCGCCATTTTCGTGCTGTGTCGTATAACTGAATAATGTATCGCATCAGATTTCATCATCTTTCGGATCAGAGACATTAGATTTGTTGTCTATCCCTTGTGATTAGTGTAAAAAATCATTTTATGTACTTTTCTCTTTTAGAGATTTCTCGATCGTTTTATTTCATTCTTATTAAATTGAAGCGGAACCGGCACCTCGACGTTATCGCCACAACCAGTTTTGGCACTATCTGCTGATATTACCGAATGATCTGAGTATGATAGATACGCTTTATGAAGCTTATTAAGTTTGAAAGATTTTAGAGTTTCTTACTTACCGATTATCTACTAAATGATAGTTTTTTCGTAATATTGTCTCGAAAACGAAAACTACCCACACAGTTCTTACTGTATTAGCTGGATTGTCTACTTCTGAACACAGCCTCCTTCATTAAGGCGGAGTTTGCCATAATCCTCACGCTTGGCATGCGTCTTGGGGATCGCAGTGTGAGATACCAGTTCATATCACTATAAAATACTCGGAAACACTGATTACCGTTTATACCACGTGCATGTGCGTAGTAATTGTGAATAGAATTGTGAATAGAAAACCAGCGAACCAAGCGAGAGCGCACAATGCAATTGAGAATATTCGTGAGATAAAAAGAGGCGTGCCGTGGTCGGCGGGCGATATGCCAGTTTTGTTAAACTATATAAACAATACTACCACCGTATAAGTAATACCATATATGTACTCACAATTGCACGGACACATTGACTTCCAATCTTAAAATGCCATTTTTTATTAAGTAGAAATCAACGTTTAACTAGATTATGAACATATGTTTTTTTAAGTCGGTTTATCTATTAATTTGTAAAAGCATGAAAAACGTTAACTGCGCATTAATTTACAACCATAAAATTTAATAAGTTGTTGATGTTATTCATATTATCCATATATATATATAGAGCCGCCGTATTGGTTAAGCCTTTGATTAGTTTTCATGCATATAAACTTCTTTTTTATCATAATACCGAAACACCGGTATTTTTGATTCCAATACCGGTATTTGAAAGTACTCTAAATAGGCCGGTATTACCGGTTTTTCGGTAATACCGAATACCGGTATCCATGCCCTAGATAGGAGGGATAGTGAACTTATTCAAGTAAATAATGTGTTATCTATGATCTCTAAGTGGTTCGCGGCTAATAATCTTCTCTTAAATTCAAAAAAGACCAAATGTTTTAAGTTTTCTTTACCAAATGTTACTTATGTTGAACCAAACATTAAGCTTGGCCTAGAAAAACTCTCTTTTGACAATGCGACAGTCTTCCTGGGAATTAAAATGGATTCAACTTTACAGTGGAATCCACATACCTATACATGATCTATCTGGAAGACTTAGTTCTGCTGCATATGCAGTTCGTAAGATAAGACAGCTAACAGACGTAGCTACTGCTAGGCTCGTTTATTTCGCGTACTTCCACAGTATTATGTCTTATGGTATATTGCTGTGGGGAGCTGCTGCTGAGATAGAGACAATCTTTATCTTACAAAAGCGTGCAGTTCGAGCCATATATGAAATGGATCCTAGGGAATCCCTGAGAGATATTTTTAAAGAAATTGATATTTTAACTTTACCAAGTCTGTATATATTTGAAAATATTATGTATGTTCGTAAAATATTTTGAGCATATTTAAATCAAACAGTGACACTCACGATTATAACACTAGGAATAAAGATAAAATAGCGGTGCCAGGTTTTAGATTAGCAAAGACAAATAAAAGGTCCTTCTTAGGAAATTGTGTGCGGTTTTATAATAAATTGCCCAAACATATTACAACGCTCACAGAAAGAAAATTCAAGTTGCATGTGAAGAATATTTTGATAAAGAAATCTTACTACACAGTTTGTGATTACTTAAACGACAAAAATGCTTGGACTGGTTTGCCTCTGCCAAGCTAGCGCCTAACACCTACGTAATGTAAATTAAGTATTGTAATAATTTTATTATATAGTATGTAAGTACATACTATATAATAAAATTATTACAATCACACATTTTTAAAAAACGTTTAAAAGAATGGCCCCGAGTTTCTTGCCCGTTCTTCTCGCAGTGGCTCTATAATTTTTGTTTGCTGAACGTGAAAGTACAATGTAGTATATTTCAATATTAAATTTTTTTTCTTAATTTTTATTTATATAATTCAATATTAAATTTGTAATTGACCTTCATAAGAGCGTCGTAGACGCCTAAATTGAATGAATGAGTTTGACTTTGACTTTGACTTTATGTTTATGCATATCCTTGAGTCTAATATGTATGCTTCTGGATTTTCAGCTTTTATTTTAATATTTATTGTGGCTCTAAATGTAAAATTAAGAATTCTCACACAAAATGATTTATCTAAACTTTGAGAATACATATAATTTCACGGACAACTGGCAAATTATAAGAACGGAAAAAGCATCTAGATATTGAAATTAGGCTCAAGGACATGCATTCAAAATGTCACTTTGTTTTAATAATTAGTATTTAAAATATGACGAGACTACATTTTTATGAGCAATGCTATGAATACACATCCCTTAGGCAAATAAGTAAGGGTTCGTTGATATCTGTACTTCTTTAATAACCGCCTGGTAGTGCATGCAAGTATCAACGAGAAGCAGAGGAGGGTTGTTTTGTGAGTGTGAGGGTGTTATCGTAGCTCTAAAACACGCCTAAAACCGTGTGCATTACCCCAGCAAGAAAATCGCTTGTGGAATAAATTGAGTTCTACAAATAATTAGTGCGTTATTCGCTGTAAATGTGCACCAAATAAAAAAATTGTGCACTTTGCCGTTTTGTTAAAAAAAAGGAAAAACCAATTCTGCTAGAGTAACGTTGTTCCAGCAGGAAAATTTTAATCGAATGATCGGAAAGAAAAATTAAGTATATGGACAGATAGCTTATATTTGTGTGTAAAAGTGCGCCAAAAATTAAATTTGTGCGTCGTAAGGTTATCGAGATATTTCATTTCCTGCTGGAGTAACGTTTAGCAAAATCCATTTTCTCGAAAACCAATAATTGTGCAACCGTACAGTAAAAATATATTAGTAACTCTTAATTTGTGCTTATTTGTGACACCATGACCTTATTTGTGTACCATTTTTATGTAATTATGCAATTACGATAGTAAAAAAAATATGTCTAGCGCTAAAACGAACAAACGGTTGTACTCACTAAAAACGGTATTTGGTTTTTCTTGTTAATCCATTCATAAAAAGTAAACTTATTAGACAAAATATACACGCATTTATCAATAATATCAATATATGTCGCAACCGACAGTGTCATAGTTAGACATCAAAATGCAAGAAATAGAGTTAACTCAACATGTTTTGATGTTAACCAAAAATTAGTGCGTTTAATGAAACATATATACTGAAAATTTCAGCTTCATATGTAATGTATTAAAGAAGATATGAACAAAAAACCAAAACAATAGCGAGATTACTGGTTATCCGAGCAAATTCGAAAGATAGCAAAAAAGCGGCGGTTTCATACATATTGATGAGCTTCTTAACTTTGCTGAACTAACAGGTGTACACATATTGTGCCTGGGTACATTGTGGCATAAAACTGTTATGGGAAATTATTTAACTGCTTATTATATTGGGTTTATATAAAAGGTTTTTTTTATACGTAAGTACCGTGGTGTATCTAGTTATTTGTAGTTTACACAATAAAGCGTAGTACAAATTTATTAGGGTTACATTACTACATCAAACATTTTTATGAAATGAATGTATTTTAGGCATATTAATTGAGTTGTTTTTCATTAATTGCTAGTACAAGGACAAATTAGCTTTACGATTGTTAGATGGTGCAATTAGTTAACCATATCACAGAATAAATAATAGTACCTACATAGTTGTTATTGCTTCGTAGGTACATTCATCAAAATATCAACCATCTCCTCAACTTACCTATACAATACCTACGATTGCAAGTATTGCAGCGAAGAAGTCGACTGAAGTTCGCACGGCTATTAAATCATGGGAGATGGGGAGAGAGACTGATATAGTGTGCTCTGTTGCACTTGCAATTCCTATGGCTAGATGTAGAGATGAAACCACTATCAAATCGATGTTAATATGATAAAGCAGTTGAAAAAAATAGAATTAACTCTTATTAATTCGATAAAAATTTTCGTAAGTAGTACACATATTTAAACAATGTTGAAACCGAATTCACTTACGTTAAATCAGCCGAGTAGTTCAATATCGACCGGTTTTGCAACTATGAGAGTCGCTTCGACTTAGTACTAACTTAATCGATTGATTTTGGTATAATTAAAAGGTTTTTCATTAAGAGCGCTCGAACTTAAAAATAAAATAAAAAACCTGTTGAAGTGATATTGCCACAATTTTTATTTTATTTTAAAGGATATTCGCTTACATTATTTATGGAATATAATTTCAGCCAAATGGCCGCAGCGTCTCCGCTATAGGTGGTGTATCCTGGTGGACCAATTTTGGATGACATTTTCGCATAAATAGGGCTCAATTTCAAGAAGAGCGCGAGTTACGTTGGCCTACAGGGCGGCATTTGACTGTAGTTTGTCTGTATAGACTAGATACTTCACGTAACCCCACAGAAAGCAGTCGAGAGGTGTTAAGTCACACGAATTCACACGATATTGGTGGCCAGTTGATGTCGCCACTACGTGAGATGAGGAAGCATTCGAGTTTCTCATCCAATAAATTTAATGTTTCCCGTGCTGTATGGCAAGTGGCGCCGTCCTGTTGGAACCACATGTTTGTGAGATGTTTGATTGACGGATTGTTGACTTGAAAAGCCATAAATTGGACGCAATGCACGGAACGTAAGGCGAATAGGGTACTTAATTATATACTAAATTTTAACAATTTCTACGCGTTGTTGAAGCGTGTAGCGTTCCATGGTGAAATGTCACGACTAAATTTGTGTTCATGCCAAATTTGACAACTACCGCTTTACCAAGATGGCCACTATGACCTGTCAAAGTTCGCGCGTCCCTATTGAAAAACCCTATACAAACTAAATAGAATAACATCTATCAAAATGTTCCTATGTATTTTATTATAATAGACAATTGTTTTATTAATGAAATGCCTCCGCGTGCCATCCGAATGCTTATCAGAACACGATATACAATTAATAACAAAAAAGCTGTATATTACAGTTTCAAAATAACAAACAAAAATAATGCAAAAAACCCGATTTGATGCATTATACCTACTCTATAAATGCATATTAATTGTAAAAATAGCAATCGATCAGTGATTGATATGATGAATGCCATAATTACTTAATAAGTATTTCGTAATAGTTCTTCTGTATATTAACATAAAAAAAAATTGATCTTTTTTAACAAAACCTGAACTTTCATTTGATATTTTATAAGTTGCCTGAGCGTCGGAATTACATAAATAAAAATATTTCGACAAAATAAAAATCTCATCAATACCGTACCGCTATTATAAAAATAAACACAAATTCCTCTTTAAATATTTTATGTGTGACTGTACGGACATGAGCTTCCATTAATACTACTTATTAAAGAAGACCGAGATATGTATGAAACCGCCGCTTTTTTGCTATCTTTCGAATTTGCTCGGATAACCAGCAATCTCGCTTTTGTTTTAGTTTTTTGTTCATATCTTTTTTAATACTTTACAAATGAAGCTGAAATTTTCAGTATATATACTTCATTAAACACACTAATTTTTGGTTAAAACCGAAACATGTTAATAATTCTATTTCTTGCATTTTGATGTCTAACTATGACAGTTTACTTTTTATGAATGGATTAACAAGAAGAACCAAATACAGTTTTTAGTGAGTACAACCGTTTGTTCGTTTTAGCGCTAGAAATATTTTTTTTATTTTCGTAATTGCATAATTACATAAAAATGGTACAGATTTTTGAAAACCTAATAGTGTCACAAATAAGCACTAATTTACTTTTATTGTACGGTTGCACAATTATTGGTTTTCGAGAAAATGGATTTTGCTAAACGTTACTCCAGCTGGAAATGAAATATCTCGAAAACCTTACGACGCACAAACTTACGCATAAATATAAGCTATCTGTCCATATACTTAATTTTTCTTTCCGATCATTCGATTAAAATTTTCCTGCTGGAACAACGTTACTCCAGCAGAATTGGTTTTTCCTTTTTTTTAACAAAACGGCAAATTGCACAATTTTTTTATTTGGTGCACATTTACAGCGTATAACGCACTAATTATTTGTAGAACTCAATTTATTCCAGAAGTGATTTTCTTGCTGGGGTAATGCACACCCTAAAACCTTAGCTATCATATTCACAACCAAAACCCTAGCTAAAACTATACTACTACCAAGGTACCTAAAATTATATTTGTTTTGTGGTTGTTTGTATCTACCTACGTAAGAATTATTCTTGCAAGTTAGTTTTGAACATCTTGCATGTTCTTCACATATTAAATTTTCATCTGTTCACGCCCGGATTCCATGATATGCAAATGTCATTCCACCCAGAGCATGTGTGTAGCTACATGTAGCCTACCACGTCTAAAGTTTCTGTTACTGGTGTAACTTATAGGTAACAGTTGCTCTTTTTTTTCTATATGATTACCTACAAACACTATCGCGTGCTGAATAAAAAACCATTAAATTTCCGGAGGACGAGGGTTTGATTACCGTCCGGAACAAAAAAAATGTGCTCTAATAATTTGTAAATATGAATAGCTGCTCGATGGTTGAAGAACGAGAGCATACATTTGAGTTATGAGTCATAATGTCATATTAGCTCGGTTGGTCAAAGCGTACCCCGGCTATAGGGGTGGATGCGGGTTCGAATCCCGCACATGACTATGATTTTATCTTTCGTAAATTTGTAATTTTGTAATTGGTGCTTAACTGTTCAACAGTTTCAGTTACCATTCATAATGATAAAAAGAACTTAGACTACACTTCCTTTTGGGGAAAGCCGCCCTTAGATTACTTAACTTGGTAGGTATGGTTTGATAAAGACACGGTAAAGCCTCGACCGCGACATTGGTATGCGAAAGTGACTCAGTCATTTGTTTTAAACTTTAATTGAGTTTACTTTCGATGTTAACAGCACGATAATGTCAAGGTGCTGTGCGTGTTTCAGCATAGAATTATTAATCAATGGCATAGACCATTAATCTGGAAAACGTTTAGTTAAGACAAGTATTAATATAGAATTCTGTTCTTTAGTCCTTTGACAGCATTTGTGGTCGTCACTCTCCTCTCCTTGAAGCCTAGCTAAAAAGATAATTCTTAGAGAGCTGCGTTATTTGGTTAGCCCCATGACTGCTGGGCATTTTGAACCTTGGAATAAAAAGCTTTGAGTTATCATGATATCTGACCACCTGTTTGAGGAAGGGCTGAATAACACGTATCTAAATAATGACATGAAACATTTGGCACGAAATAAAAAGCTTTATGAAAAAACTCAGAAGGATTTTGTGAGTAAATTTCTAGCTCTAGTTGTTGTTTGAAACCGTTGCTTGGTGGTGTGGCGTTGTTTTTTTTTTAATGTAATGGAGTGGCAAATAAGCTTTCGGTAAGCGGTACCGTCGCCTATGGACATTTGCAACAGAGTTTCCAAATGAGCTCTGTTGAGCTATTCATACCGTGGTCTGACCCGACGAGTATGTACCCAACAAGGAGTTTCCAATAACATTACACTTTTATAAGGTACCGGATGTTATGTACCGAAAAGGCAAAATGGAGCCCTATTAACGAGATCCGCTGCCTGTCCGTCCGTCCATATGTCACGGATGCGCAGTTTTGCGAAACAAGATGTGCCCGGGCTCTAAATTTTTGTTTTTTATTTAAGCCTTTGACCACTATCTCACCTGATGGTAAGTGATGATGTGGTCGAAGATGTTGTTCAGGCGAAACTAGAATTACTGGCTCTCATGGACAGCTGCCGGAACACACCATTAGATGATAGCTAGCCGGGCGGACATTCGTAAAATGACCTACCACCATGCTATATAACGACTGTCATCCTAAGAAAACAACCGGGACCAACGGCTCAACGTGGCCTCTGAAGCACGGAAGCGCTCAGTAGTAATGTCACTAGTGGTCACCCATCCAACTCATGACCGCGGTGGACGATGCTTACCTTTGCTGATCGGTTAAGAACAGCTAAGCAAACTTCGCTTCGAGCGCTTCAAAATATATAGGTATGGAAATAAAAATTCGGCTTGAAATTCAACTAATATATTTTGCACCCTATAGCATGTGGGAAATCGAAGAATCGTTTAGAGCTTATTGAGTAGAATGAAACTATAATTTATCAAGTTATAATTTAAAAAGAATATGTGGTGTGTTAAAGTTCTCAATTTTGGACCATTTTTTACGGGGTCTATCTTGTAACTATTTTTTCAACACCCTTGCTCGTAAAGTGAGCTTTATTATATCGTTCTTATGGCCATAAACCGAATTATAACACCCTCATGCATTATAATATTATACACTAGTGCGTAATAGAATAATCCCTACAAAGTTAAGTTAGCACCTAACTGCAAAATAATATGCGAGTAAACAGAGTATTTTCAATTTAACCGGGTAATTTATCCCTACCAAGTTAAGTTAGTACCTAACTGCAAATTATATGCGAGTAAACAGAGCATTTTAAATTTAACTGGGTCATACAGTTTTGTAACAACAAAGAGGTTTAACGCTAAGTATACGTAATTACCAATAATACACTCGAGAGCAATGAATCCGGGACACTTAAAGAATGTTAAAAATCTCGGAAACTAAAAATGATAGGTTAATGCAATAAATTGTATTTAATAGACAATGTAATACTCCTTAAATGAAAGTAAAAAAAATATGAGTCACCATACATTTTATTAACACAAAATTACATAAAGAAAAAAACTGCTGATCTCTCCTTAAAACAAAAATAGGAAACATGAAATTTTTGAACTTTATTACGATTTTCTTGAATTTTAATACTTCGTATTGCCTCCTCGTGCTTCCATTACTGCGTTTACGCGGTTTGGCATGCTGTACACCAAGTTCCTTATACGATTTTGGGGAATATTCTCCCATTCCTCTGTGAGAGCAATTTTGAGCTCACGAAGCGTGATTGGGGGAGGGTTTCGTTGTTTTACGCATCTGCCTAGCTCGTCCCAAGCATGCTCGATCGGGTTGATATCCGGGCTGCGCGCTGGCCACTCCATACGAGTAATGTTCATCTCTTGAAGGTAGTCATTCACAATCCTACCTGTATGAGGTCGGGCATTGTCATGCATAAATATAGCATCCTCACCTAAATTGACCATAAATGGACCAACGTGATCATTGAGGATTTCTTCCACATATCTTACGCTAGTTAAAGAGCCGTTTTCTATGATCACCAGCTCTGTGCGACTTTCAGAAGAAATTCCGGCCCACACAAGTACAGACCCACCACCGTAGGCTACTTTTTCTTCGATGCATGCTTGCTTGAATCTTTCCCCTGGTCTTCGATACACTCTGTGTCTTCCATCGTGCTTGTAGAGCATAAATTTTGATTCGTCGGAAATACAATTTATTGCATTAACCTAGCATTTTTAGTTTTCGAGATTCTTAGGATTCTTTAAGTGACCCGGATTCATTGCTCTCGAGTGTACATTTGCCGCGCGCAAAAAAAAAAACTTAGCGCGCTATTTTCCATAGCTTTCGTATGTTGTTTGTATCGCATTTGGGCAATATATTTTTTTCCTCGCAAGGGTGTTGAAAAAGTGCGTATGAAAGTCGTGAGCAACTTGTTCATTATACACTTGGCTGATTTACGCCCTCGCCTACGACTCGGGCCGCAACCCACAGCCTCGTGTATAATGAGCAACTTAGCTAACTTGTATCATAATATACTAATATATTGTACCCAGGAACAAGAGCAGCGTGACATGCTATCGTCTCAAGATGGCGACACCTGCGAGATCCACGATCAGTTCTATCGTGATCATAAACTTCTTCTCGTGTTGTTTCGCGCCCTAGCAGTGATGCCCATCACTAGGTCGCGGCCAGGTAATTATTTCTTAGTTTCTGGCAAACAGTACGTTGTACACAGAACAAACAAATTACATTGCGCCTATTACCCTGACACATACAGTCGATAAGTGCCTGTAATTTCTTACTGGCTCTTAGGCACTGCTGACGGAACATACTCTTAGGTGATTGGACGTTATAAGGAGGTTTATTTACCGCTACGCATCGACCGGAGTCGATATCGTCCAGTTGTAAATGCAGTTTCATTGTTATTATTATCTATGATGCGCAAGGTTGTAATGAAACGACGGCGACGAGAAGAATAGTAAGCATTCTTTTCAGTGGAGACACTACTGGTTGATACAGTCAATAGTATAACATAACCCAGTTTCAAAAAAAATATTATATTCATAAAAATAGCGTGCAAGTGAGATGTACCTAATGAGTTAAGTATTTTTTTATTTATTTATGAGGTCAATTGCGACTTCCAACAACTTACAACTTATTTATTTTAAACACATAATAATATTTATTTAGATTTTTTTAAACTTATTATTTTATACCTACTTGTAAATTTGCAGTGCCATCTTCGATTAGTTTCTTTTAAGGTGTAACATAATAATAAAAGTAGGTAGGCACAAATTACCTATGTGTTATGGTACCGGTGTACAGAAAATTCCGGGTTTACTGCTTGATCCAATATATTTTTTCAAGGAACAATCACGTTCAGCTGGCGATCAACTGCCACCATGTATGCTGTGTGCTTCTACATAGCTGCAACAGTGGTGGTTCTCATCGTGGGCTACGAGCGTCTCATGATCTTGCGATCTATTCGACGATTTGACGATTATATCTACGCCATTTTGTTCGTCGTGTTTCTCGTCCCGCACTTTTGGATCCCGTTCGTTGGATGGGGTGTAGCCCACCAAGTGGCTATCTACAAGACTAATTGGGGAAAGTTTCAGGTAAAGTTATTGAAGTTGTTCCAAAGTCATCAAATTTGTTAGTTAAATTGTAAAGACAGGTACTTTGTAGTTCAAGTCTATACCACAGACTATAATATCTACTATTCAACATTTGTGGTTAGGTAGTAGATAGCATAATTTATTATTGTTTCGTACCTACATTGTTACCTAACTTACTTTAATTAGGTAATTAGAGGAATGTTGAAATTCATCTTATTACATCATAATTATCTTCTTACTCAGGTATAACTTATCTCAGTGTACAATACGATTACCTCAAAGTAATATTCGTAAGTAATTACCACCATTGGACTGCACGGCGGATATTGTAAACAAACACGCACCTACGCGCGCCGCTGGAGAGGCAGAATTTTCTAATGGTTTCGAATGGTCTCGCAAAATCCGCGCCGCACGAGCCACATGCGCCCAACGAACAATGTTGTCTAACGAAAAAATGCGCATGACGTCATCCGCCCGCCCAGGCCGTACTGCACACATCGAACGGGTGACATCATCCGCGCGCACTGGTGGAATCGTATAGGCGCCTACAGCATTTTACTGAAATGCGGGTCTTGCGGCACAGATAGTTGCGCGTGATCGCATACCTTATATTACATAGTATATATATATATATAAAGATATATGAAGTTCGACGACTGCAGGGACTGCGGCTCAACAGTGTGCCCAGTTCATCTTTAGTAACCGAATTTGTTCTGGTTTGTCACTGATCCGGTACCGTATCGTCATAGCCTTGCCTTAATCCATGCTCACGAGTGCGAGTAGTGTGTTGTGACAATGAGACGTTGAAACGATGATGAAGCCAGTTCTCCTAAAAGTGCATGCTTTCACCTAGATTATGTATTATTCTAGCTCCTTATATAGCTGATGGTTGATAAGGGACTATAAATGTCTAAAGATATTATCTATGTTTGAGATCATGTTTTATATAGCTTATGTGTCAAATAGGTGCGGTACTACCGCGTGACCGGGGAAAATCTCAAGTTTCCCAACCTGAAGACAACCATTGTGATCATAAGCGGGGGCTGCCTGTTGCTTGCCGTGTGCTTCCTCCTCAGTCTTTGCGCTCTACTGGACGGGTTCCTGCTAAAGCATACTACTGCTTACTATCACATCATCACAATGATCAACATGAACTGTGCGCTGTGGTACATCAACTGTAGAGGCGTTAAGATCGCCTCGCAGAGTCTGTCGGAGTGCTTTCGCAGGGTAAGGTTAATTACACTCAACTATCAGAATAATATGTAGGTGTATTATTGCTGATAGGCTAGTTTTTGAGACTATCCCCTTGATGAGTAATAATAATTGTGTGGTGGATGATGCTGTTCAGGTTTAGTTTTGATTGGGAACTGGCTCTTAATTATAGCAGCCGGAACACACTGCTAAATGCTTGGTGACAGATTATCTGCCTGGTGGCTCAAGCCCAGACAAGCATTCACACAATGGTATATATTACAATGCTGTGAAGTGCGCAAGCGGACGTTGGTCGCGGATAGACATCGCTGACAGCCCTTACCATCAACTCGTATGTTGAGAATTGTCGGTACGGACGCTGCCAGACTGTTGCGGGGACATACCTTGCGCTGCACCACACAATGCTCAGATAAAAAAAAAATTTTGTCCGCGATTAGCAACGTCACCATTAACAAGAACCGGCCAAAGTAATGCTCTAACATTGCAAAATTTGTAATTGATAGGATTCGTAGGCGCTCAGTTATAAATTATAGTAAATGATTTTGACATGTAAATATATACCTACGATGAAGTATCAATATCCTTTTTAGCGACTTGCAGAACGCACAATAAAAACAGTTAGGTTTGCATGGTGGTAGGGCATTTTGCGAATGCCCACCTGGCTAGCTACCACCCTCAAATAGAAAATCTGTCGCCATGCACCTAACGGTGTGTTCCGGCAGCTGTCCTTGAGAGCCAGTAATTATAGGCAAGCCTGTACAATATCTTCGACTACATCATCATTTACCATCTGCCGAGATAGTGGTCAAAGGCTAGCCTATCAGACATAAAAATAAGAAAAAAAAGTAGGTGAACCCACTCAGTACAAAAATACTTACCTCTCACCACAATTGTTGCCTATTCTTATGTCCTTTTACGCGTGTTTGAACATATCGTGTCATTTCAGAATACCGGCGGTTTTGTATTTGCGTTTGACCTTTTGTCATTAAACCTTTCCGTGAAATACCTGAAATCTTTACCGAAGCCTGTAAAATACCCATGCCATTCACGGAAACCAATATCAAATCACCCTTTTTTAAACATTGATTTCTAGCATTTAATACTAACATAATATTAAAAAAAAATTGAAAAGTAATATTTTATATTAAATTCACAATTTTTTTTTTTTTTTTTTTTTTATAATTTACAAGCAAGCATTTGACCGCAGTCTCACCTGATGGAAAGTGACGACGCGGTCGACGGTGTAACATGCTTGCCCAGCAGATACCTGTTAACTCTGTACTTGAAGACTTTCAGATTATACTTATCGGGAAATAGAGACGCTGGTAGGGTGTTCCATACATCGGCCGTACGCATTATAAAACTTGATTTAAAACGTTTTGTGCGTATTTTTGGAATATCGACAATGTATGGATGCCGTGTTCCTGTGCGTCTTGTTGTCCGATTAAAGAAAGGAGAAGAGGGAATGAGGTTGTGTAAATCGATCGCACACTCTCCGAAGTGAAGCCTGTAAAATACCGATAAACTGGCAACTTTGCGCCTGTGCTCGAGGCTTTGGAGTCTAGCCTCCACCAACGCATCATCACCAATGAGCTTCTTTGCTCGGTTATCTATCGAGTCCAAGGCTTCGAGCTGGTACTTAGCTGAACCGTCCCAGAGATGGCTGCAGTATTCCATACAAGACCTGACTTGAGCTTGATATAGGTCTAGAAGCTGTCTTGATGTGAAATACCGCCGCACTTTCCAAAGAACACCCAGCTTTTTTGCTGCTAATTTAGCCCTGGACTCAATGTAAGACCCGAAATTGAGTTTCGGTGTAAGAGTTACACCTAATAGCTCTAGTTGGTCGGTTATCGGAACAGGCACACTTCGGAGGACAGGAGTGAGAGTGAAAAGACTCTGTTTAGCACTAAAGAGACACGCCTGGGTCTTTGAAGCATTGAACTTGACTAAGTTAGCGTCACCCCATTCGCAGACTGCTTCTAGTGCCAAATTCATTCGCTCGACCATCGCCTCTCTATGAGACTGGATTTGTTGAACGCCGGCCCGTGCATCGGATATATACCTCTCTACAACTGTGCTGTCATCTGCATACCCAATGATACCGGGTTTGAGCAGATCATTTATGTGCAGCAAGAAGAGAGTAGCAGAGAGAACCGACCCTTGAGGTACCCCGGCATTTATTGCCAATTGATCGGACGAACATCCATCAAGGACAACTCGTAACGATCTTTCCCTCAAGAAGTCGGAAATCCAAGAGCACAGACTAACGGGTAAGCCATACGATGGAAGCTTATTAGCAAGACTGTCGTGCCAGACCCTGTCGAAGGCCTTAGAAATGTCAAGAGAGACGGCGAGTGCTTCTCCGTACATATCAATGGCCTCGCTCCAGATATGAGTGGCATACGCAAGAAGGTCCCCAGTAGACCGGTTTCGGCGAAACCCGTACTGTCGATCACTGAGGATATCATTTGCTTCTAGGTATGCCAGGAGCCTATTGTTCAATACACGTTCCATACTTTTACAAAGTATGGAAGTGATTGAAATGGGTCTGTAGTTAGCAGGGTCTGCACGACTGCCCTTCTTGGGCACAGGCTGCACATTTGCAAGCTTCCAAGATTTCGGCACTTTACCAGTCTGTAGAGAGAGGCGGAAGAGACGTGTCAAAACAGGAGTCAATTCAGGTGCACACGATTTTAGGACTATGGCGGGAATTCCGTCAGGACCACTAGCCTTGTTCACGTTTAGATTGCGGAGCACCCTACGCACTTCGGTCTGACGAATGCGAATTTCCGGCATTGATGCCTCGCATCGAGGTAGACATGGAGGTATTTTGCCCGCTGCATCTAAACGTGAAGACTCCGCAAATAGAGAAGCGAACAAGTTCGCTTTCTCTTTAGCAGTGTGAGCCAATGATCCGTTAGGTCTTAATAGTGGAGGTAGATTAGGGCGGCTGAAGTTGGATTCGATCGACTTCGCCAGGGACCAGAATGCTTTGCTACCCGCAGGATGAGAAGCTAATTTGGACCCAACACGGCTTATGTGATCGAATCGTGCCCTTTTTACAGCCTTTTTGCACGCCTTGGCAGCTTTGTTAAAGGCTCTCTTCTTGTTACGAACATCCTTGGTTTTGCGGGTTCGAGCATCGACCCAGGCTAAGTATGCTTCATGTTTCAGCGCTTCAGCGCGTCTACAATCAACACTAAACCAAGGAATTGCTTTGCTGCTCTGCGGCGCATCACAAATGGAATAAAATACTCCATTGCTTGACGCAGCACATCAGTCACAGCATCCGCGCAAGTAGAAGAATCACAAGAAGAGAAGCAAAGAGACTGCCAAGGGTAGGATGCAAAAAAAGACCGCATCCCATCCCAATCTGCTGACTTGTATCTCCATATCCGCCGGGTGCCTTCTGGCAGCGGTCGGGCGGGGAATATAGAGATACAGATTTCACCAGACAGTGGTCAGAGCTACCTAACGTTGAAGAAACTGACACTGAGTAGCGGTCTGGATCTGTCGTCATCAGAAGGTCGAGGCAATAGGCTGTATGGTCAGCAACGTCAGGTACCCTTGTTGCCCCATTAACAAGCTGGGTGAGGTTTAAGGTCAGGGCTAACTTATGCGCCTCTTTCCCAGCGTGGTTGGTATCCTGGTATGGGAATAGCCACTCATGATGGTGAGCATTAAAGTCCCCCAGTAACACAAGTTGGGCAGAAGGGTACCGTTGTTGAGCTATATCTGCCGTCACACTTAGATAGTCCATAAAATCGGTAACCTCCTGGTTACAGGTGTGCGATCGATATACTCCAGCGTAAAGAATTTTCTCTACACCGGTTTCCACCATTATCCATAGTACAGAGAAACTGGAGTCTTCAAGATTACGAAGACGCCGAAAACAGATGTCATCGCGGATAAATACGCACGCCCCGGCACGTGGCTTAAAACAATGCTCCAGGACGTAGCCAGGGTATGTCAAATATGACGCGTCATCCGGACATCTGATCTGCGTCTCCGTTAAAAACAAGAGGTGCGGTTTCGCAGTCTCGAGGTGATAGTGGACTGGGGTGAGATTCGAGTGCAGGCCTCGGATGTTAGAGAGATGCACTTTGAGTGAGAGGACGTGCATCCGCTGTGAAACCGTTTTCTTCTTTCTTGTTTTCATTTTTTTTTATTTTTTTTTTCTCGAGTGTGGTAAGGTACAAGGGTGGCAGTGAAACGAGGCGTCACCTACCGACTCAGACACACACACGCATGATGCTGCATCAAAGGATAGCTAGCTTGGAGACCGCGGGGACGCCCGAGCCCCCCCAAGAATGTCCATCGGGTCCTCTCTTCCGGTCGCCAACCGGCACGATGGCGCATTCCCGGGATTTTTCGCAAGATGGCGGGGCAGCCTTTCGTATGTGGCTAGCATACTACTTGGGCCCCCTACTATCTGCGGTCGGCCAGCGGAGAACCGTGCCTCGGATCCCGCTGCTCTCCAGAGCTAGCCATCGGGATACTACAAACATACTGTGTGTGTAAATTCAGTCGTTTTCAGTGGCGCAACTGTTTCGACCCACCCTTCGAAGTGGCTACACCAGAAATCATGTCGGAACACGGCTAGGCCGTTTGGCGACATGGCTTTATCTGATGGGTGGTGACAAGCCGCGGCCGAAGCCTACCACCAGAATTTTTCGCCCATTTAGCACCACCCAGGGATCACGTGTAGGGTCTCGAGGGTAAACCTACGGACGCGGGCGAGATAATCCCCAAAGAGATAAAACAATAAGTACATATACGTGCGCTTGAAGTCTGTTAAGTCAAGTAAGTAAAATAATTTCTATATTTGGAATATTAAGGGCCTGTTTCAGAATGTTGCATTTCACAGTCATCGATTTAGCCTATCCATCGGTTAAAGCTTGAAACGCGCTGCATGTTAACTGTCATTTTTATCATTCAGTTAATTTATGTGTTGGTTAGCAACCCGAAACTTTATTAGGACATTCTGAAACCCTAAATAATCCTCCTCTTTTCAACTATCTTTGTTTATATTACGTACAGCAAAATATAAACGTACTGAGTACTGTTATAAAACTCCGGTTTACCACAACAAATTTACTTTATTCTATGAACTCTGCTATTTCAATTTACCATCATACATGTGTTTTGAACCTTCGATTCAAAAAGGGGGTTAGGTTGAAGGTGAGTAGTTTGAGGTATGTGACGTCGTAGCTCCTAAATGAATGAACCGATTTTGATTCGTTTTCTTTTTTGTTTAAAAGCTAACCTAAGTGAAATGGTTATTAATTACAATTTATAAAGATCTGTGTCGATTTATATATTTATAAATTAAAATTTTCTATGTTATACTTGTAATATCTTGTCGAACATTTATTACATTTTCGGTACTTTGTACAGTAAGAAAGTTTTATGTAAGTAAAGAAGTTTTACGTAGGCATAGTACAAGATCCTTGATACAGAGACTTGTTTACTTCATCAGACTTCGCCGAAGACTTGATTTCTCCATTCAACTCACCATTTCGCCATGCTTATTTTCCCTTCAGATATGACGCCGATGCTCAGCCTTCCTCACTGCGGCATAGAAGAAGTGGTGTCTCTGATCTGTTCAGACCATCAAGTTGGTGACCGTCCTTCTGATCTCTTTCCTGCGGCGATGGTCCATGTTTCTGCTACGTACAAAAATATTGGAAAATCAAAGGACGTAGTTGCATTGATTTTGTTTGTGATACGTTACTACTACCACGGTTTTTCCATATGGTACCAAGTCGGGTCATTGCATCTTTGGCCATACCAATAGGTAATCAAAAATATATATTACTAAAAGCAAAATTAAATAAGTATTAAATAATCTTCACCATTAAAACCACGTTTATTTCCAGAGTACTTAAAAATGATTAATCAGAGATACTAAATACTTTCGAGATGACAGGCTCGTTTGATAGATCGAATCTACAGAAGTGGTTGATATTTTTCAATGATTGATTCAATTCATCCAATACTGCAGACTACCCAACATAATAAGCACGGGTTATAAAATTTGACCTTCTGATTTTATGTTTTTGTATTAGACGTGCTTATGATAATAAGAGAGCGAAGTGCACAAAAATATTGTTTTTTTTGGGAATCAGATTATTATAGCATTATTGAACAAACATAAAAAGGTAATTATTAAATAATATATAAACTTCAAAGAAATTATGAATTATTATTCAGTATACATACATACATAAAATCACGCCTCTTTCCCGTAGGGGTAGGCAGAGACCACAGATTTCCACTTGCTACGATCCTTACTTAAATCTCTTTCGCTTAATCTATACTCATCAATACTTTCATACATAAGCGTCGGTTTAGGGTACTCCTGAACTGCCCTTTTTTCAGAACATCTTCAATCTGATTTTGGAACGTTCGCCTAGGTCTTCCCCTTCCAACACTTCCGTTCACTTGTCCCACGTATACCTGTTTAGTCAATCTCATTTCATTCATTCTGTCTACATGTCCAAACCATCTTAACCTTTCTCGATTTTTGTCACTACATCCTCATTCACACCACATCGTTCCCTTATCACACCATTCCTTATCCTGTCACTCCGTTTGACTCCAATCATGCTTCTGAATGCTCTCATCTCCACTGCATTTATTCTACTGTCATGCTTTTTCTGCCATACCCAACTTTCACTCCTATACATTAGTGTCGGAACCAAAACTCCCCCATGAACAGCCAGACGAGCCTTCTTAGACCCCTTCTGACTGTTCATAAACGCGTGCAATGCTTCGTTAACCATGTTTCCAGCATTCACTCTCCTTTCTATATCACTTTTACACTCTCCAACTTTTGCAAACATGGATCCCAAGTATACAAACTCTTTCACTTGTTCCACTTTTTCACCTCCAATCACAATACTGCAATCGGTCACTGCATCATCTCGTTAAAACACCATAACTTTCGTCTAATTACGTTTATTTTCATTCCCTTTCCTTCTCCTATGCCTCATGCATAACATTTACCATCTCCTGCAACTCTTTGACTGACGACGCAAGTATCACTTGGTCGTCAGCATAGAGAAGACATTTGATGAGTAACTCGTTCATTCTTTATCCACATTCACTGTCTTTCACGTTTGTCAAGCAATTATCCATGAATAAGTAGAACAGCCACGGTGACGCTACACATCCTTGTCTAACACCTTTTTCGATGTTAAACCAATCAGTGTATGTCCCGTTAATCCTAACACAAACACTGGAATCCTCATATAGGGACTTCAGCGCTTGGATCAGGTTACCATTCAGCCCATTCATACAACGCTGACCACAGTTCATGCCTACTTTTTTTTTTTTTTTTTTTTTTTTTTTTATGCCTGATAGGTTAGCCTTTGACCACTATCTCACCTGATGGTAAGTGATGATGTGGTCGAGGATATTGTTCAGACTAACCTAGAGTTACTGGCTCTCAAGGACAGCTGCCGGAACACACCGTTAGGTGCTTGGCGACAGATTTTCAACTTGAGGGTGGTAGCTAGCCAGGCGGGCATTTGCAAAGTGCCCTATCACCCTATCATAAGCCTTTTCTAAATCTACGAAAGCGCAATAGACCTTTTGGTTTTTCACCCAGCATTTTTCGGCTATGCATCGTAAAGAAAAGACCTGATCCGTACCTACATCCCATTCCCTTTCCAAACCCTGCTTGTGCATCCCATACTTTGTCATCTGTCTCTTTTATCACTCTGTCAATCATTACTTTCGCATATAGTTTACCGACGATGCTGAGGAGGCTGATTCTGCGGTAATTCTTGCAGTCTTGTTGCGACCCTTTTCCTTTATTTAGCGGCACAATCACAGCCTTGCACCAGTCACCTGGTAGTCGGCCGCTTCTCCAGCACAAATTAAAAAGGCGGTGTAACAGACTAGCGACTGTGCCTCGCCCAGCTCTCAGCATCTCGACTGACACTCTATCATATCCCGCAGATTTACTTAATTTCAAACCCTTTAACGCTTTCAAAATCTCATCCATGCTTATGATGATTACATGATTCAGTATATATAGTTAACATAATAAGGCAACCATCATTTAACGTTAATTTTGAGGCATACGGTTTTTAATAGTATGATACAAATTATCCTTCTCAAAATGCATACTGCGAGTAGGTTATCAGGATGAAGTATATATAAGTCTATAATTTAATGCAGTCATTTAGTGTATGATCATGATTCTATGGTATATTTTTACGAAGTTCAACGCTCTTATAAATCTGGGATTATTTGTAACCAGTGAACACGAGTTTCGCTCTTTGTAAATCAAGTCTTTTATTTATGAGATTAATTTAAATAAATGTACATTTTTATAAATCACAAGTATTTTGTTGAAATATTCATGAGTTTTTAACTAAATCTGCTCCATAAGGGTAGAGTAGTTTAAAAAAACGTATTCGAGATAAAAAAAATCTTATACATATAGACTTTTACAAGTTATTAATACAAAAAATATTTTTAATATTTTTACGTTTGAAATAACGCATGCGGATTACATTACAAATTCTATATACCTATATATATATATATATATATATATATATATATATATATATATATATATATATATATATATATATATATATATACAATGTTGTCCGTACTATTACTATCTTTTTGTGTCTTCTTTTGTGTTTATAGAGATAGTCATATTTTACCAGCCCTATGTAAGTGGGATAATGAGTTGATTATGATGATTATAAAACACTATAGTATAATAGTATTATTAGGTTAATCTCTAAGAATACTGCTTAAACTACCCTAATTCTAATTATGTGTGGTTGGTACATACTCGTAGTAAGTCTTCCGGCCATTTCGCCAATGCCGTCCAGGCTATATAATAGTAAATCTGTCGCTGAGCACCTAATGGTATGATAGAACCAATCCCCATTCTTGGTTTGGCTTGATAATAACTTCGACTGTTACTATCATTTACTTAATATTTTTTATAGGGTATCATACGTGGTCAAAGGCTTATCTGTATTAAAAACATTATATTGACTTGCGTAATTCGCCATCCAAGTTTACCATCTTCGATTAAATTGTCATTTACCATCGTGTGATTGTGGTCAAAGGCTATCTTGATAACATATTTTTCATAAACAGTCAACTTCAATGAAACATTTTACACATGTCCCCGTTCTACATTATTTCTGTTTTTTCTAGGATGTGGAAGTGGAGTGCTCGGCGAAGCTGATCGCGCGTTACCGCTACTTGTGGCTCAACCTCTCCGAGCTCCTGCAGTCTCTCGGCAACGCGTACGCGAGAACCTACTCCACATACTGCCTCTTCATGTCAGTTTTTCTATAGATATTTTTTTACAGCTGAAAGCTTTTCTTTGGCTTCTCATCTGTTGATAAGTATTGCTGTGTTCGAGGATGGTAATCAAACAGACACAACTTGGATTGAGGACGAGCTTTCCAGGACAGCTACCCAAACACACCGTTACGTGGTGGCGGCCAATTTTCTACTTGAAGATGGTCGCTGATCTATGGGAAAGCTGCAAGACCCACGTGAATTTCCAAAATTAAATATTTTTTATTAAATATACAACAAACTGAACATCTTTGAACAAATTTATATAAAATGGTCAATTGTAAGCAATTGTTCTTAAAACACCAGGCTATTACGCAGTAGAGAATAGAAAGCTGGTTTATTACACTTACGTCGGCCATAATGAAGAACTTACCGAACATGAGAATTGAAAAAGATATTTTTTTATGAAAAAAACATAGGTAATAAGAAGCGTTTAGCAAGAGATCCAGGGGTGCAAAGTGTTCACATTATAAAATAGAATATGAATGTGTCAAAATCGTAAAATTGAGAATTAAACGAAGATGCGGCAATTGCCTTATATTTGAAATTACGACGGCAATGAATGACTCATGATGAATCTGGTCAGTGGCAAAATGTGGCAAATTATATGTAAGTAAGTACCTGATATCAACCCTCTCCAGGAGTACTAAAATACTATTGCAAATTGTGAAAAAGCTGGTAACGAGCCCTGTATACTGTATGTGTCCTTCTCCCTAGGGTGCCATCTTCTTAATAAAGGTCGGCGATCATCAAGGCAACTTGAACAGAGAACAGATCCTTTTGTTATACCACTGGCGTAGGTTCTTCAGCCAGGATATTCTACTCCCACCTAATGCTGTGTTTACCTTGGATCTTGCCTTGAATTATTAGCTGTAACAACTCGTACCTGGAATTTCTTATGATGTATCCGAGATATTCCAACTTTCTAACTTACACTGGCAGTAGTATATCTACTATTTTATGGTTCCTTTCCAGTACCAATTCGTTTCTTATCAAGTCTTTCCAAGATATTCCTAGATGTTAGGCATCTGTACATCTCAAACGCTTCAACTTTCTTGCACATGGAATCTATGAGTGTCCACGTTTGAATGCCGTAGAGAAGAATGGAGCACACGAAGCAGCGGGCAAGTACAGTTCGTAGGCTGATGTTGATGCGCCTATTGCACAGTAGCAATTTCATTTTGTGGAAAGCATTCCGAGCTTAGTCATTGCGGCACCTTATCTCAGACTATGATCTCCGTCATTATTAACAACACAACCAAGATCCCAATCCTCCAATCTTTTGGAGTCACATATCAATCCGCACAAATGTGTGGGCGAGAGGGTCTTTGGCAATAGTCATTAAGGTTAGTCCATACAAAGTGCTTGCTGACTGAACTTTGTCTAACAGTAACTGAAGATCTCCGCATCTTCAGTCATAAACCTTATGCCCTCACTGTCTAAACCTGTGGTTGTCCGAACATTCGGACAACCACAGGTTACAAAGTGCTTGCTGACTGAACTTTGTATGGACTAACCCTAATGACTATTGCCAAAGACCCTCTCGCCCACACATTTGTGCGGATTGATATATGACTCCAAAAGATTGGAGGATTGGGATCTTGACAATTTTGTATGACGTATTATAAATTACGAAAATGTATACGATCGTATATATACGAAGCCTGGCTCATATCCCAAGATTGCTGTTAAAGAATTTGATACCCAAACAGTGTCTCTAGCTCCCAATCCACTTCTGAATCCAAACTCTTGAGTCCAAAATAGTAGTTTCGCATTTTTTGTATATCCTGTTACGGATTATTTTTAAAAACATTCTACGAACATGACTAATCAGTGAAATAGTTCGGCATTCGCTGCTCCTCTTTGCTGTGAAAATTTTAGGTAGAGTAATAAAAGTAGATGTAAGTTGATCTTAAAAAAGTAAAAGACAATGCCTATTCCAAGCTAAGAGCGGCGACACTGGACTGCGCCGCGCACCCTTTGAATAGAATTTCGAATATTTACTAATTATAAGCCATAAACGCAGCTCATGTAGATATTTTAATTTTATTTTTAAATTTTATTTTATTTTTATTTTTATTTTTAATGATTTATTTTTAATTGATTTCTAACTTCACAAAGGAAAACACAATAAAATTGCATGAAGTTTTGCCTCTGGATTTATAAGCTGCCAGAGACAGTCCAGCTTGAGGTCTCATTGGTATAAATACAATATATTATAATATACTTGTATACCTACGTCTTTTCCGCCAAAAGAAGGCTCAAAGATTGTTATGAGCCCCGTTAGGATTTTAAAGAAAATACTATAAGTTTAGTTGTGTCATAATTATAACTGGCATCCTACTCTTTCGGCGCATCATTTTCCCTCAGTGGATCTAATAAGTTGATATGGGATAGAACGAATTCTTAAACCGGAAACTATACAACTGAATTTACTGACGTAGAATGCAACTTTACCATGTCTAACATTCCTACTAACCTAAGTTTATTTGGAATTTGCTCTACCTGGATCGAAAGTTATTGTTGTTTGAAATTGTTGCCACAAGCAGCTCACTTCTTGAACTTGTGGTTGATGATGCTTAAAATTCTTCGAGCTTTCATACGAGTGCTACCTATTTTTGAATAACAGGGTGTGTTATCTTGTGGTTATCTAATTCACTTTTTCTGGATTCATTTCAAGGGACAAATTAGAAGTTAATTATTACCTAACTTTGTATAAGTGCATCATGTATTTATATTGAAAAGTTTGTTATAAGTATTGGAATTTCTCCGATCTCCGAAACTAGTAAGCCATAAGTAATATAAAAAAAATATTGTAAAATTATGTATACTATGTGCATAGTTACATACACTTTGGCGAAAAAAAACAGCTAGCAAACAGGTGAAAATAGTATTGATGCAATGAGTTAGGCTAGAAAACCCTTACGCGACTCCGTCGTTAGCGCGGTTACCCCTACATATTTTGTGCATTCTATTGCAGATTTATTCAGACTTGACAGAGGTTTTTAGAGTAGCGTTGGCATAAATACAAATATATTACTTTTAAAATAGCTAACATCTCTATGGGAAGACTAGTTTTATAGAAGTCTATATTTCGACGCCCCTCCGAATAGAATAGTAAGGTGTTGTACGTTTATATTCTAAGACCAACATCCGTATCTTATCAAATGCATGAGTGTAGCGAAAGTCAACAACCAAAAGGCTTATGTTGCCACCCATGCACGAAACGGGTCCTCCATGAGAGTCTGTTAGAATTGGCGACTAAAGAGACAACGTTGGCGTGGTTGTGTGTAGATATGTGGTTTCACAAAGACGCTTCTTCCGGCGTTATGGTTTCAATACCTTCATCCTTGGACCTACATAGCCACTCATCCATGCATAGCCAATAAAAGTTAGCTTGGATTACGTAGTAGGGGAGAAAACGTTAATGAGGGTTACATAATTAAGTAAGAATAGACCAAGACCTATTTAGTTATGGAGCAATACTTTGGAAATAATTAAACTTACCAATACCTACCATTTCCCTGCATGCAAGTAAATGAAATTAACATCAAAGGCAATGAGAGTCAACACATTTTCAGCATTCATGATATATGAAATCTTCTGATGACTCTCATTCGGTGCAGTCTGCGTAAATTGTCTGTGTAAATTGTCCACATGAAATGCATTGGTACCACAACTCATTGCAATGACCAAACTTGCCGCAAATTAATCAGCAATTTCAAGCGTCTCTGCATCATCATGTTAGTGTTTTTTATCGTCGTAGATATATTTGTTTTAAAGTTGATTATCGATGAGGTTAGTTATTTGACCTATTAGTTATGTCTTCAATTATTTATTACTTCGTTTAAAGAATTTATTATCATATAGACAATATCACTTACATGAGAACAATATTGGACTCAAAAAGTATAAACCTTTTCACTCGTCACGTTAGGCACTTTTGTTATCGTCATCACTTCTACACCATTTCTTCATCTACATCACTTGATGAGTGATTAATGTGAGTACTCATTAGTTCATTACTTGACTAAAAGCAATATTTGATATAAGATATTCGTAAATTTTGGCCTTATATTCATAAAATGAGACAATTTAAACATTAATATGTAATTTGTTGTAAAGTTGTCACAGTTTGTTTCAATTACTACAGACTAAATTCGGTGTATTTCTGGCTTAGGTACGCATATTTCCGGAATAGGACATTTAAAATAAAAATAACATTCCACTAATCAATTACTTCAGTAATAAAAAGTAAATAAACTTATTCATTTTAACTATTTTTATTAATTTTTAACATTCCACTAATGTTGGTATTTAAGAGATTCACACAAAATCTTTTCTAGCTAAAAGTATTTACATATCGAATAAAAATTAGTAAAACATGAATAATTCAATAGGTGCAACAGGCACTTCTCTTCCAAACACTTAAGACCATTATGGCTCATAAATTTCCCGAAACAGCTATTGAAACCACCACCATACTCACTTTTACTTTTAGATTTGTGCAAAAAACATAACGTTTGTATTGCGCGCATCTTAGAAAATGAGCCAAAGAGCCAGTCGGAATTCGTTTTACAAGGGTACCACAAAACATGTAGTAAAAAAAAATTCAGATCATTAGAAAAACTACATTTTACATAGATTGGCATTATCAGTATATTTTGTTGTTTATGTAGAGTTTATTGATTTTATTTAATGTTTATTGTAATTTATTATGGCAAATTAAACAAAAAAGAAACAGTTATCTTAGAACTTTTGGGATATACCCCGAAACAAAATGGTAAAAAACTGACTACTGTGACAGCAACTACTTTATATTTATAGATAAAATATAGTATTGCAGTCTCAATCACTGAGCTCTTGACATACGCAGGAAAATAAATTCTTTCACCTACTTTTCATGTATTGGACCCCTGAAAAGACTTAAATTAATTTCTAATTTGATGTTTAAATTCGAGTAAACATTCAAAATATATAAATTGCAAGATTGTAACAAATTCTGTTTACGAGCTTAAGACCTGTATGTATGGACGAACAGACAGACGGACTGCAAAGAGTAGCAGCATTAATAGGGCTCCGTTTAGCCCAGGGTACGGAAGTCTCAACAACGTACAAAGATGAGTACCCCTTTAAACTATGGCTCAAAGTATATAGTCACAAACAAACAGTCAGAAGCGGCTATTGCATTTTCCGGGAAAGGCTCAGTGTTACCGCTTCATGGAGAGCAAACAGTTTCCAAACTTAATAATACGTAGGTTTACTTGATCGATTCCTTGCGGAAATACAAGCTAACCGGTAAGGAAACTTTGAGGCTGTTGCCCTCTGGCTATTCACAACTATCTACACGTTTTCAGCCTCCACACAGGGTTATTATCCTCAGACGGATACGAGGAGATTACATTAGAATAAGAATGTAAAAGGATACATAAGTTTGAATATTTTGTTTTCAACGTAATGTTTTATGTCTTTGTTCTCATAATAATCCACTCCTGTAATAGTGGATCAAGTATCAAGTTGCCATTTCAACGAAAAGGCTTTTTGAAATTAAAAACAAAAACTCTATAGTCTGATATTTATGATTATTTTTTTTTAAAACAATCATAGTTTCTACATTGAAAGAAATTACATTGTATTGTTTAACTTTCAATTGTTTAAAATAAGTTAATCAAGCTTTGACATTTTAACATTGTTACAATAACTTTAAAAACTCGTGAAATACTCGTAGGTGCATAACGTGACCATCCGTCCCTATAGTTGGGACATACTCTTCCAACTGAGCTATGATGTAGTTAGTAGTCATGGCTAATTACTTACTGACTTAAAAATTTTCCTTATTTTGTAAAATTTTATTAAATTCTTGTTCAGGAGGTATCAATATCTATATAAAAATGTAGGCAAAATAAACTTCTTTGCTCTTTAGCATGTGGAATGTCATCGCCTGGAGCTCGTCAAATAGAATACACATACATTTTATGCATCATTTATGAGAAAAAAAATAGGTATGAGGGGCCGCCAAAGTGAAAAAAACATACAATTCTAGACCAAACTATGATACTGGGTCTGTTTCAAATAATTAACTAGTAAGGAATCTCCAAATTCAATACATTATATAACCATTATATCCTCTATTTAACCAACAAATGCTGAAAACGCATTATGTAGTACTAACAAACATTATGTCTCTTTTACGGCTATTGCAATGTAAAAGAGCAAAGCACTTTGCCAGTTGTTATTCCATGTCCTTTGAGCAGTAAGACGTACGGCATGAAATTTCAAAAACAAGATGTACGCAAGTACCCTATCGTTGTTGCTCATTGCTTATTCATACATCATTTTGATTTTATTTTCTTTCATTTATGGAACTAAGGAAAAGAACACCTAGTCAGTGTTTCTGTTCCCTGGTAACTATAACATTCAATCTTAAGTTGTCATGAACAATAAAACACAACAATAACAAAGTAATTGGCCAGAACGGGTTTATTGCATGCTTAGGATTTTTTTTGTATACAGACCTATGTAGCACTTGACCATTATCTCACCTGATATTAAGTGATGATGAGATCGATGATGGAGCGCGCTTACCTAGTAGATACCTATTCAGTCGCGTTTTGAAGACCCCCATATTGTACTTAGCCGGAAACGAAGACTCAGGCAGGGTGTTCCATTCTGTGGCGGTTCGTATGATGAACGAAGAAGCAAATCTATATAATGAATGAGCTAATCTGAACAGGGACATCTCCCTGCATCAATTTACGACCAGCATTTTAAGTTGTCTGGTTAATTTCAGGTTTGCTAATATTACAATAGCAGTGTACGGTGCCCTGTCGGAGATTGTGGACCACGGGTTTGGATTCTCGTTCAAAGAGATAGGATTGATAGTCGACGCTGCATACTGCTCCACTTTGCTGTTCATATTCGTGGATTGCTCACACAAGTCTACACTCAAGGTAACATACTGACTTCGTTCGGACACCATCCTCTAAACTTCGAGCATGTAAGGTAGAAGTGGTATTAGATGCATGTGCAACAGGTGTGCGAATAAGCACAGCCGATCTTAAGTGGCTAAGCAAAGATTACTGTTTGGCGGATGTTTTATAAACAAAAAATTGTAGCTAATAGGCTAGCCCTTGACTATTATTGCCCTGCTGATGGTAAGTTATGTGGTCTAAGATGTTCAGGCTAACCTACAGTTACTGGCTCTCAATGACAGCTGTCGCGGAACTCACCGTTAGTTACTTGGATACAGATTTTTTATTTGAGAGTGGTAGCTGGCCAGGTGGGCATTCGCAAAATGCCCTAATAACATTCTATAATGACTACAATCCTAAGACTACAATTGGGACTTAACATGCCCTTCGAAGCACGGAAAAGCTTAGAAGTTATGCCACTCGCGGTACTCATTCAAGTCATGTCCGCGTCCGGACGTCGCTGAACTTATTTGATCGATTAGACCGACTAAACATTTACGCTACAAGCACTTCGAATGTTGATTCGGCGGGCGTGAAATTCTGACTTGTACCACAGATTTGAGTTTCCCTAACTCGTGCAAGGGCATTTCAAGAGCTCGGTTGCTATCTTTGCATAGGTACTTGTAAGAAACTTTGTCACCAAGTCACTGAAGATTGTACTAAACCAACAAGCCACGCTCCAAGCGGAGTTCAACTGACTCTTAGAGATACTACACATTAGAGCATATCATGTTAATCTTCGATAATCTACATCTTCGCTGAAAGTTGCGCAACAATATTTGGGGTATTATTTGCTTATGAAATATAAGCATATGAAAATTATACTTGGAAATTCAGAACAGTGGTAGCATAGCGAGTTTGTAGTACTAGTATTGCAACCCTTTTTTTCAACCAGAAATAATATAATTGTTTGGTCGATGGGGATACCGTCCCCTGCAGCGGTTACAAAATATCGTCTCTGCTGTTGGTTTCGGTAGCGACGATGAATTGCATCTAGTTGGTATAAGCCTTACCCGTAGGTCTAGTATGAGTTTTTCTCGCGATACGCTACGAAGGTTTAAAGGCGATTTTGTAGGGCAAAATGTTCGACATTACTAACGCGCCGCGCCGTTATCTTGCTGTGCGTTAACTAGCTCGCAGCATTAATTGAGAAAAACTCGAACTAAGCCCAAACAAGGCGAAATTTTGTGCTCTAAAATTTGGGGATGTTGATGAGTGTTCAAAGATTCGGTTTGGGTATCAGTTACAGACAATAAAATAAGACTACAAAATTGACATAGCTACTTTGGTTGGACTCTAACATCTATATTTTTTAGGTGGCAGCTGGAGTTCAGGACACGTTGCTCTCTATTGACGTATTAGCTATTGATCGACCAACACAAAAAGAGGTAAATTAAACTTCTATCATTATCACCAACAGCTGCAAAACGGTACCGTTGAACAAATGTCTCCCCCAAAGCAGGAGGTTTGCCATAATACCCTCGCTTGGCAGGCATCTTGAGGATCACAGTATAAGATGGCGGTTCATCACCTTCTGGTATTTTTCCATTCGTTGCCTCTCAAAACTTCTAACAGGAACATATGGGGCGGTACAATTCTACCCCGGCACTCCACGGCTACAAACTTCTATGAACAATTATTATTCCAAAATAGACAATGTATATTATTTAATACTTTCAGGTGGACCATTTTATTCAAGCCATTGAAATGAATCCGGCTGTTGTGAGTCTGAAAGGATATGCTCATGTGAACAGGGAACTACTAACATCGGTATTGTTTTTTATTTTACTTAATATATGCACATACAGATAGTGTAAAAGTTTTGGCTTTCATTTTATTAAAGAGAGCTATAATAATGAGCAATTTTTGTAGTGTTGTTATTTGGACTGTGCTCATTTAAAAATACTAGTAGAACTTCCATTCCTTGCAAGACTATGATATCATTAATATAAAGAAACAAGTCCGATATATTATTTAAATTAAATTAAGTAAAAATAAATTAAATTTATCAGACGAATACATATTATAATGTTGGGGATATTATATTCAGTGATATAAAGTTAGGTATAATTCCCAAATAAAATCCACCTACGCCGTATCTACTTACTAAGTAAATATTTTATGAATAATAATTCAAGGAATTTATTTCCAGGGATTAATAAGAAACCTATATTATCACTTATTAACTAAATTTTACTACACCACGATCCTACAGGTGCTAATAACAAATACTTTTAAAAGTATCTTAAAAACTTTAAATAATATTTAAATAAAACACTTAAAAAAGCATAAAATTATATATCTAGTGACAATTCCGCCTAATTTTCCTGTTATCTAAGTGACGTCACAAACATCACGCAGCCCAACCGGAAGAATACCCTACTAGTTTCGCTTCTAAACGAAGCATCTTCAGGAGGTGTTGACTCACCGAGCGCACGGTATATATTATTTAATGTTTTTTAAGATACTTTTAAAAGTATTTGTTATTATTAAATATGGATTTCCGCAAAGTAATGCCTGAATCTATTCATTACCTACAGGTGCTTATTAGTTTGAAAAAATAATGTGCTCTAATTTATTATTTTTATTCTTTCAGGCTATAAGCATGATTGCGATTTATTTGATTGTGCTGATGCAGTTCAAGATATCGCTCCCGAAAGAACCGAAAGATTAATATAAAGGTACTTCATACCAACAACAAATTTAATTAGTCTGATTGCTTCGATCAAGATAACGATTTATAGTGAAAAGCCATATTGATGTAGCAGATACGTGTATGTTATAGCATACACCAGTAATAAATAATTTATAGTAACTCTGTGCTTATAGTAGGCACCGTGTTCAGTGTCAAGGCATTTTCTCGTAACAAAATTTCTTTTCTAGTTCCTGTTTATCTTAGATTCAGTAAATCAACTTATCTACCATTTATTTTGACTCTAAAAACTGACGGTGACAACCATCGAAAAATAAAGCATTATGTTGAAAATTTTTGTTTGTGTTTTCTTTGCATATTTTCCCATTAGTGCACGATTTGGCGGGAAACGTATAGTACGTGTGCTTATTAGATATTAAACGGGCCAAGTGCAAATAGGGCATTGCTTTTTTAAGGTTCCTCATTGCAACAGCCTGTAAAAGAAAAAAAAAGTGTTTATTGATTTTGATCGCAGCTAAAAAAATTTCGGTTTCAATATTTTCTGGTAAGTATTTTTTCGGCTACCTTTACATGTATTGAAGGCCACCTGAAAAATAATGTACGAGTATATAATTATATTTTTAGTGTAGTATTTATTTTAGTTAATAATACGGAATGACTCATTTGAATAAGTCAGATAGCTCCAGCTATATAGATATATTTGCATTTGGCCGCTATCTCACCTGATGAAAAGTGATGATGTGGCCAAAGATGTAGCATGCTTGCTTAGAAGATACTTATTCACTCTAGACTTGAAGGCTCCCAAATTATACTGTTTAGGAAACAAAGACGCGGGCAATGAGTTCCACTCCTTCGCTGTACGGATGATAAACGTTGAAGCGAAACGCTTCGAACGAACTGGAGAAACGTCAACCTTGAAAGGATGACCATCAGAAAAAAATCAAATGACGGCCATCAGAGCGCCTTGTTGTCCGATGGTAAAAGGGGAATATTATGTGCTTTGGGCCAACGTTCTACCACAGGTTCTGGTCAAGATTTCAGGTTTGTAACTTAATTAGTTTAAGAGCTAGAGTCTCTTGATATACGTAGGGTCGGACGGATAGATAGTCAGGTAGACAGTCAGTGGAGTCTCATGGATAGGGTTCAGTTATTACCTTTGAGTATGGAACCTTGAAAACTAAGGTAATTTGAAACTTTATTTGTATTATAGGTTTTATATGTTCAAAAAGTTAACATGAGAATACCATCATGTAATAAATAATAACAGTTTCAAGCGCTACGTGCTCGTGCACGTAGCATGCACTGTTTAGTCATGTTTTCAAACATCTTTTTCTTATAAAAAGTTTTCCTTAAATAGGACAGCTAGAATAAAGCAAGTTATTCTTAGAACTTGAAATTCCTTTGTACAATTATGTATCTCATTCTATATATGGTTAACACAAAAAAAATCAGTAAGCTATTAGCCAGACGTGACATTTCTGCCTTATGAAATTATTTTCATAAAACGTGACATTTCTGCCTTATGAAATTAATTTAATTTTATTGGAGCAATAAACAATTTGTATTTGTATTTAACTTTTATATCAACACAGAAAACGCGCGTTTTTTCGTAGAATCCAGAAAGCCCAAATTGAAAAACTAAGCCCCTCTTCTATTTTAATGATTTTATAAGAATCTTGGATATGGAAACAAATACTGGCACAGAAAAAATTGCTACAATGATCTAACCAATCCATCTAAAAAAGGTAAAAACCAAAAAGCTTTCTAAAGTTTTCTATAATTTCGAATTAGAAAATGTGGACTATATAGAGTTCAACCGTAGATCGTCTTAAATTAGACTCAGAAAAATGAAATAATAGGGCTCTGCGAAATTGCAAACTTATGTATTAGTTGCTGTTATATTTCCAAAAACTTCCTTAAAATGCCTTTCAATAAATTTATGTTTTGGTTATTCAAACTAATACAAAATATATCAGCTATAAATACTTTGCCAGAAATCTATTTTTAACGTTTTCTTTTTGACGAATAATATGGGGTGCCGGAGAACCCCTAAAATTAAATATAGACAGATTTAAATTCATAATAAGAGTGGTTGTTCGTTCCTAAATTGTTAAAATAATAGAAAACAAAAATATATCTGCAATATGCGGCAATGCGGCACATAATGCGGCCCATAATATGTTTTTTAAATTAATACTTAATAATGCGTTTCGACCATATAAAACCCGTTTAATCGATTAAAGATACTAGTGTAATGAAATAGAAGGTTACTAATATTTATTACACATGTGAGTTAGGTATACGGTTTATAATACGTGCCCTAAGTAGAACTACACCTATTAATATTATCTTTTTCATATTCGAAATTAAGGAAAGTTTGGAAAGCCTTTTATTTTTTGTCAATATCCTTTTGATTAGATCTCTGTTGCCCAGAGCAATTCTCACTATCCAAATATTTGTAACCACACCCAGCTTCTTATGTAATCTTTTAATTAGAAGTGGAGCTTAGTTTTTCAATTTGGTCTTTGAGGATTCTAAGAAAAAACGCGCGGTTTCTTTGATGATATTAAAGTTAAATAGTTTCATAAGGCAGAAACGTCACTTTTGGGTTATAGTTTACAGAAATTTTACTTTATGTTGACCATAATATGTCTATATAGTAATACGTAAAAGGAAGTTCAAATGCTATAAATAGCGTATAAACATTGTAGGTTTGTTCTAAGACCTTGCCCCGTGGAGTGCTGGGCTGGAATGACACCCCCCCTTCTCTACCCGTGGGTGTCGTAAGAGGCGACTAAGAGCAACAAACCAGAAGGTGGACAACAGCAATTTCTGATGAACTGATATCTCAAACTGCGATACCCACGTAAACACCCATAAACACATCTGCCAAGCGTGGGGATTATGGCAAAACTCCACCATAATGGAGGAAGCAGTGTTCACCACTGGACAATCTGGCTGATACAGTAGATATATCTTACCAACAATGGAGGAATATCATGGTATTTGGCATGAGACATTTTTTAAAGATCTTAATGAGCTAAACCGATGTATAGCTTTGTAGGTAAAGACTTATTATGAAGAGCAATGAAATGCAAATTAACTATTATTTGCGCATACGACTGTTGATAGATAATAGGACAGTGGAAGATGAAAAGTGAATATTGCGGCAACAAGCAGAGCACTTGTACTGCCTGTGAGTCTGTAATGACTTGTACATTGTCTAAATGTTTTTATTGTAGTAGCTGTAGGGTTGTATACAGTTCGTAGTATTTTGATAATAAAGGCATATGGCCAGTGTAAACATAATGCAAAAACAGATGAGGATAATGTTAGAAAATAAAAATTATAGGTGCATTCTGTACTGCTGCAATATTTTTATTGTGCCTGGTGTCACTTGCGCTATCAAGACCAATCTAAAGATATCTCATACACTAAACTCGGTTAAGCCGTTTTGAAGTTATGGTGGAATAATGAAAATCACAAAAATACATACATGTACCCTGAAAACATAATACTCCTTTTTTTGGGCATTCGTGTAAAAAATACACGCGGCATAAAACCTACTTCCTCCTAATCAGTTGAGATTTCGTAAAAAACATAAACTCACCCAGAAAAAAAATTGTTATTAATGGGAAATCAAGAAGAAAGCTTCATCTAAAATGCCTTACCCAATAAGTTATTTGAAATAAAAATCTACATGAAAATTGTATATCAATGAGTTAGTGATTTTTATGAAAGTTGAAAAAAAAACCCTTGGTCAACACTAGAACCAAATCTCTTAATCTTCAAACACTTGATACATATCTCATGCTATTACTTAAATACAATACAACCAGAATGAAAGATTGCTTCAAATCTCTTCAAATATACTGGGTCGAAAATTTGGAGTTATCTTCCTCGCCCGTTGAAAAGAAAGATTCGTTCTGCTCTCTATAAACTTAAGTATACAAACAAATTTTATTTGATAGTCAAAGGACACAATTAAATTTTGAGGCAACCTTTAATGTCGAACGCAGCCAAGCGATACGAAACAATTACCTCCCACACCTCACAAACTAACAGAAACTCACCCTCACACAGACGCTGCTTCACAGGTGGGTACCTGTGAAGAAGTACGGTGTGTGGGTACACACCGTACATCACAAAATACGAATGGAATTAAATTATTTATAGATTACCTAAATCAAATATATAAATAAATTGATTGATGTTTTCAACATTTATACGTATATTAAAAATATTATAAAAATGTAAGTTTTGTGGATAGCCATCATTTTGATTATTTTCTATGTTTTTCATCACATTCGCGAGTAAATAATTATGAATTATACGTTTAATACTCAAGTCAGCACAACTATTATTACAAAACAAAATACATAAACATTTTTTTAGGCGATGGCAGTCTTTTTGCTCACACCACAGATTATACAGCTGATATCGTTCAGAAACGTTAAGGGCTAATACTTACGTAGTTATACAGACATGACAGTGAAAAAAATTCGAGGTTTTGATACATAAAACTATTAAAGTCGATTATTAAGAATATTAGTTCAGTGTTTAAGTAACATGTAGCGAGATTGCAATAAAATTCCTGTTTACATAACATTTTAAGACAAATTTTCAATTGCGTGTAAACTTCTTGCTTGAACTTGCATGACCTGTGTGCTATGCTATAAATAAAAAAAAATACCTTGGGTTTCATGACAAAAAGAAAGCTCGAGGGTTGTATATGGGCCATTACGGCCAAGTAAACCTGAATGTTTAGATAGTAACTGTTTACGTGCAAGTGTGATGAAAAAGATCTTTTAATTTGATGATTACGTAATCTTAATTTCATCCTCAAGCTTTTATAGTAACTAATGGTAGATATTATGTAGGTATATCTTATTTGATCTAGAGAACAATACAAACAAACAAATTGACATACTGGGACTTTGGCAGCTGTGCTAGGTCAGACCTGTGTTACAGCTGTCAACAACTTTCTTCTGTGCAAAATGTGATGTAGTGTAGGGAAACATTTACAATATTTTATTAGGTACTAAACTAAGATTGCCAACGTAGGTAAACTAACTGTGTAATTATATTTTTATATATAGATAATTGCAAGAGCATGTTGGCTGAGCCATACTACAATTTTAAAATACTTTCATTAAATATAAGAAGCTACCAATGTAATTGTGATAAGCTTGCCATAGCGTTACAGCGCATGGACTGTGGTATTGACGTTATTGTCTTGACTGAATGCTGGCTCTTCGAAGATATATTAATTGAACCTTTACTAGGATACAATCCTAGTAAAGGTTCGTTCCACCGTACAGAAAAATAAAAATGGAGGTGTAGTAGTATATATATCAAGAACTCTTTTAGATTTACTGTAAAAGAATTAATAATTGTTGATGCTGATTCCTTAATTATTGTACTAGACAACAAGATTGCGGTTTAAGGGGTCTATCGATCTCCAGCCACAAAAACTTATGATTCATTTATTGACTCCCTGGATTTTACTCTTAACACGTTAAAAAGTGTACCCTTTATTATAGTGACCGGCGACATAAATATAGACATAAGCAATGATGATGCGAACAACAGCAATTACATGTACCTGATGGCATCTCATGGCCTTTTACCCACTATATAAAGACCTACTCATGGCAAAACATGCCTTGACCATATTTTCGTTAAATCAAAATCGAAATCAGTTGGAATTATTTGTAAGGCTTCAATTACTGATCACGATATCACTATTGCTGGTCTATCCGTTGATAGGAAGGCACTGTTACAACCTAGCCTTAGACTAAAAACAGACATTGATGCAGTGACAAATGATATCAATAATTTTGACTGGTCTATCATAACGGCAGAACCCTGTGTAAACAACGCAGTGCTCGTTTTTAATCAAACTTTGACGTATATGATAGACAAACACACACGTAAAATTCAAATTGGTCGGAAATGGGTCGCAATGAAACCGTGGATCACACCAGGATTAATTAGGTGCATGCGACACCGCGATAGGTTACACCTTGAATCAAGAGCACACCCGGACGATTTAGTGCGTCGGCAAGTCTACACTCGTTACCGGAATTTTTGTAATAAACTCATTAAGAAACAAAAAAACGAATACAATACCAGACAGCTGCAAGAGACACAGACACGACACCAAAATGCTCTGGAAAACATTAAAAAATATATGCAACACACAGAAAAGTAAATTGGATCCTACCGACCTTCTTAACTATAAAGCCAATCTTAAGACATCCCTTCATGATTGTAACCAACACTTTGCGTCGGTAGGTAGCAGCCTAGCTAATAACATAATTCACAAGCTCCAGGTTACTCAAGATGCTCTGATATCTTCGTACAGATCTACGATCTACACATCTCATTCATTCTTTCTCCATCCAACAAATACTTTTGAAATCTCAAAGATCATATCCGAACTAAAAACTAACAGTTCTCCTGGACCTGACAGATTGTCTACAATTTTATTTAAAAAATCCACGAAATCTCTTCTTGCCCCACTCGCTCATATACTCAACCTTAGTTTATCGTCAGGCGTATTCCCAGAGTGCAGGAAAACTGCCTCTATTTCTCCAGTACACAAAAGTGGACCTAGAAATCTTCCTGACAATTACAGGCCAATAGCACTACTCAGCATCACGTCAAAAATTCTTGAAAAAGTTGTAAATAATCAGCTAACGTCATTCCTCAGAAAACATCTCATAATATCTGATAGACAATTTGGATTTCAGCGAGGCAGATCGACCGAAGATGCGGTGTCATTGCTTGGCAACACTGTCTCAAACTACATAGAAAACGGAGACAACTGCATAGCAGTATTTCTAGATTTGGCTAAAGCTTTTGACACCGTTTCGGTCGGCTTGCTTCTTAAAAAGATCGAGGATGCAGGCATCAGAGGAATAGCTTACGAATGGTTCAATAGTTACTCGTGTGACCGTAGGCAATTTGTTAAAATCGGTTCTCAATGTAGTAGTCAGCTCCCCATTAGTTTTGGCGTTCCACAGGGCAGCATTCTCGGTCTGACGCTCTTTACGTTGTATATCAATGATATAATAAATTGTTCTCCACGAAATTCTGATATAATCACTTACGCAGATGATACAGTCTTAGTTTTTCACGAAAAAGAGTGAGAGCAAGTTTACAGTCGCGCTGAAGAAGGACTCAATCATATTGGAAAGTTACTTGACCAGAATCTGCTAACATTGAACACCACAAAGACAAAATACATAGCTTTTTCTAAAACTTGTGCTGGAAGCTCTCCAGAGGGCAGTGTTCTCAAAATGCACTCATGTTCACAAGACAAATGTTTTAGTCCACCTATAGGGTGTGCATGTAGTCAAATCGAGCGTGTGAGTAATTTTAAATACTTAGGCATAATTATTGATGAGAATTTAAATTACCAATACCACATAGCAGAGTTATCATGTCGCATAAGGAAGCTTATGTACATCATGAAAAAACTCAGAGACTGTACACCCTTAGACCTGTTACGACAAATTTACAAGGCATTATGCCAATCAATCATGCAATACTGCATATAGGTCTGGGGAAGAGCAGGAAAAAGCTTTTTCATTTTAGTTGAGAGAGCTCAGCGTGCCTTAATGAAAGTAATTTTAAAGAAACCATTCAGGTACCCGACAAACACGCTCTACGAAGATTTCAAGGTATTGCGAATGCGTCAGCTCTTTGTCCTTTCTGCCACATTAAAAGCTCATAAAACCATTCGGAATCTACATGATTACAAATCTATATTATCTAAAAGAGTTCACCGATTCCCGACTCCACCTGCTTCATCTCTTTTAGTTCGAAGAAGTCCCCGATTTGCTCATGCAAACACCTACAACAATGTCAACAAAATTTGTCCAATTAAAGATACTAACGTTTGTAACTGTAACAAAATTGTCCAGAATTTGCTTTTAACATTGTCCTATGATGAGACAGAAGAACTTAAGAACTTATATTGTGGCACGGCACAGCCAAGGCAACCTATCATTATACACACACACTTTACATTAGTCTTACACACTCATTCTAATCACACACACACACTTCTTATTCCTTAGTATCAGCGTTTAAATTTATCCCCGTTATCCTCAGATATTGAGATGTAAATCAATCTGGTTCTTTATTGAATATCTATTATTGTTAAACATTCCTTCCTGTGAAAAATTGTACTTAAACTCTCAGTCCTTAAAATTCACCATAAAATATAATCACGTGTACCGTTTAAGTCTGTACTCTGAGCCCCAAGACACAGGCATTCGCCTAGTTTGGGTCTTAACGTTAACAAGTGTTCCTAATATTATTAGCCAACCTTACTGTGTATTATGTACAAACAGAAATGTAAAATCTTTTATGGAAAATAAAAATTATTATTATTATTATCACGACATTATTTAATTACATAATTTTAAATTTTTTACAACATTCATATATAAAAAATAAATATTATAAAAAACTTAAAACTAGGATGCCGCCAGCAGCGGGGCAGGGCCCAAGCTACCAGCGGTTAGGACTGCAGAGAGAGGAACCTTATTATTATTATTATTATTAATTTATCTATGTACCTACTCGATACAATGCACAGTACCTAATTAAAAAAAATATAGGGACATATATGTGAAATCAAATTGATAAACTTAGATTATAAAACACAAGTATTAAAAGAAAAGAATATGGTAAATAATAATCGTGTATCTACGCGTATCAGTCAATAAAGTCGATCTATGTTTCCTCGTATGCATTCAAATTACATGAAGACATAACTGGTATTTTATTGAGCCAAAGAATATCTACAAGTAACTGAGCGCTGCTTACGGATCGCGTATAGCACGGTACATAATTTGTGGAATTAATATTTTTATTTCTACATATGATTATTATTCCAAAGATTACATATGAATATTATTCCTTCCATTTTTAAAAAGTTGTCCACATCACGGACAAAGTGGTAGTCTACTCAGATACACTTTTCGCCACATGTCACACTTCCGCCAAAAATCCTTCCATTTTTAAACTCAGATGCACTTTTCGCCACATGTCACAATTCCGCCAAAAATCCTTCCATTTTTAAACTCACATGAAACGAAAGGATTTTTGGCGGAATTGTGAAATTCCGACAAAAATCCTTTCATTTCTGTAGCAGTTTAAGAAGGTAAGCCAAGCTTCAATGGGCGCTCTCAGTAGGTAGATACTCTGCATATCAGTTAAATAATTTCACAGATTTTAAGTATAGGTATTATTGTGGGTATGCTGACGTCAGACCACGCTAATTCTTTCATACGTTTGACACGGATCGGTGACCATCATCTTCAATTCATCGTTATTGACTTAGTGGCAAGTCTTCCTCGTGGTTTATTCCTCACGTTGACGTTACCACAACGATACGGTTAAAACGATAACGCATGGTGCATTCGTTATGTCGGTTATCGCGCAAAAACATTACCTCTTTTTGCGCAGTCGGATGAAAACTAGCCTATGTTTTTTCCCGGGTCTCAAACTATCTCCATACCAAATTTCATTCAAATCGGTCCAGTAGTTTTGGCGTGAAAGCGTAACAGACAGACAGACAGAGTTACTTTCACATTTATAATATTAATATAATAATATAGTTAGTACGGATACTGAAGTACTGATGCAGGTTTAATTTTTATTCAGTGGCCAGTGCTCTAAAACTGTAAGTAACTTCTTATTTACTAAAATATAATAAATCCTGTCATTATAATAATTGTATAATGGCCCATAATATTATCATAAAATCTCATAAAATCAAGTCTTCCAATCAAATGAAAAATCGGCATTCTCTGTCCTAATAAAATCCAAATTAATTAAAATTATTCGGCAAATCTATGCGAAAGGGCGGGTATGTCTCGAAATTGGTTGTATTTGCTGAAGGCCGAGTACTAGGCTCGTTGGACGTACAAATGTTTTTAATTGGAAAAGTTGACTAACTAACTGGCTTTGTGGTAGCTGTGACCGCATGACGTCACACCCCGAATGCTGCTGACAGATGCTAAAGCTGGAGAAACGACGAGTGATTTGTTATTGTCTACTCAACATTTCATTTAGAAAAAATGATAAACCAATACTGAAAAATGTATATTTTTTTAGCGGGAGCAGCGGCAGTGGCAGTAGAAGGCTCCAAAGGGCGAAAATACGAGAGTCTCGGCGATGGTTATATATTTCTGCCTTTTGGAGTAGAAACATGAGGTCCGTGGGATCCAAGCGCATGGATTTTATATAAAGATTTGTCAAAGCGGCTGATAGAACAGACAAACGACCGAAGATCTGGCCCTTACCTCGGCCAGAGAATTAGTATCGCTATACAACGGGTAATGCTGCCAGCCTTTTAGGTACTCTACCCGTGGACAGTGACCTGAGCTCTGTTTTCTACTTATGATTGCCTCCTACTAGAAAACAGAGCTCATAATTTTTAAGTGTAACATTTTTAGGTCATAAGTAGATATAGTTAAATTATTTATATATAATAAGAGTTCATTTGCATGTTCAATATTTTTTCAGTTGTAGCCTATGATATTTTTCCTATGAGTATGAATTTAATAAATAATATATCTAATATATATGTATATAAAGATATTCCTTTTTTTGTCGAGCCTAGACACATAATATATAACATTATATGTACGCTATTATATGTCTGTTTTCAGTGTAAGTAGTCTGTTTCAAGGAGAGGTAATACTCAGTCAAAACTCATCCTCTTCATACCCATATCTCATTACTGAGACTGTGTGTAATAGTTGGCATCTTGGAAATACTCGCTTGGAGAGTGGTAGCTAGATCTCTTACCAAGTCTGGTACCAAGCACCTAACGGCATTCTCCAACAGGTGTCCACCAGAACCAGTTCCTATTCTAGATTAAACAAGTTTACCTTCCTCAAACTCTACATACTTGTGAAGAAACCTCCGTGTTTAAGTCTGACTCACACTTGGCTGGTGTTATTCAAAACAACTAGATAACTTCTATGTAGGTATATAAATGGCATCGTCTTGTAAAGAAGCAAACTTTTTGAACAATTCTTTATTTGTCTTCTACTTGAATATTTACACTCGTCTCCAATATTTTCATTGAACCTAATGTCACACGTGCTTCAAAATAAATATAGGTCACCCAAATATTTGCCGTCTCCGAGGAATTGTCAGAAACCTTTTTCACCACCCCTTAAAACCATGATGTGAATATTGAAACAACTTCAGAAACTTGTCACTTTCCTATAGTAAGAAAAAACACAGAGTAGTTTCTTCTAAATATTTCATTTGGCAGTCTGAAATTTTATTTGATCAAGGAAAATCTTTAGTCTAAGTCTACTCCAAATTTCTTGAATAAGCAGGTAGATATTGTTAGTTCTTTCTTCTTACTTAGTAACTTTAGTTGGTAAAGTAAACACTAGTCAGTACGTCTTCTTGGAAGCTAGTTAAACTTATTTGTGAACTTACAACAGACATGTTTCAGAAAAGGTGACTTTTTTGGTCAAGAAATCACTTAGAGCAATGTAGTGATGCTGCGTTTGGGGTACGCTACCGACTGGTAGTGCAGGCCACTATAATATGGGCTTTTAATATACCAGCAGTTATTTGTTGCTCAGTTATTAGAATCTGCAGTATTGTAATTGTAGCTTGTGGGGATCTTCGTAATAAGTACTTAAAAAACTTTCCCGGAGTCATGAATAAGTAGTTGGATGATAATTTAGGCTATATAGTGATAAAAAAAACATGACTATCTCTATCATCATGTCACGTATTGACTTGAAATAGAATAATTTAAAGTGAAAGCTTAATATAGAACAACCGATCGGTGATCACTTACCTGGTGGTAAGTGATCACCGTTGCCCACAAACATCCGTAACATCAGATGTCTGGAGGATGCGTTGCCGGCCTTTGAAGAGGAAATATATGCTCTTTTATTGAAGACTCCTATTTCTAACGAACAAAAAAGAATACGAAACCATATTTGTTTGTGACTATAAAATAATGACCCTATTGAGAGATGAAACTTTGGTACTGAAGTAGTTTAGTTAGTAGGGACTATAGAATAAAAGCACTTTCACAGTTTAGGGTTCCATGTATCGGACCCGAATTAAAAGGAACACACGTCCACATGCAATACTCGACAAAATGTAAAAATATTTATGCAATAGATAAATTAATCAAGTGAAAAAAAAACAATAGCAGGTCAACATTTAGCACAACATCAATCGACTTTTTTAGTCTTACATTACTGGAACGACCGACAGGCGTGACTTATGTTACTCATCATAACATAATGTAAAATAAATAAGTGTTTACTCATATTGCCAAAAATGGCATATTTGAGGATAATGTGCTTTATGTTTTTACCATGAACCATATTCGAAACATGGCCCACAAGGATAGCAGCCGGAACAAACTGTATCACAACAAACTATTAAATTATTTATGGTAATACTCGTTATATAAATGTGTATATAAACCAAGGTATATAATACTTATATATATATAAAATTACGTGTCACGTTGTTTGTCTGCGATGGACTCTTAAACTACTGAACCGATTTTAAATTTGATTTGCACATCGTGTCCAATTTGATCCAAATTGTTAGATAGGATAGCTTACATCACATAAATATACCTAATAAGAGTTTATAAAAACACATAATAATTTTAACGTGGTAATAAAATAGATTGAAACACTGTTCATATGTACGAGTTAATAAAATCAATTATCTGACCAAATGTTGATATCAGAGTCTTGTTGTTTTATCTCGTATCCATTTTGTTTCACATCCGCATGCTCTCCTAAAGTAAATAGTCCAGTTGTTGATGTATCGGAGTTAATTGAATGGGCTATTGTGGCTCAAACTCGTAGGTGGATTGATTTGCTTTCCATTTTCATATTCATATCCATGTTGATATTACTGAATACTGATACAAAGTTGTTTGTTCACCTGGATTTATCCAGTTTGCCAAATTAGTGGGTCGATGTGGGTTGGTACAAACTCTAAACTTTTTATCTGTTCTTTTCTCTTGCGTACTGCGAAAGAGTGGAACTCCTAACCGTTGTTAGTTTTTCCCGATGGATACAATACAACCCATGTTGTATCCAAGACAACTTCACTTTAATTACTGTCGCGAGTTTTATCCATACTAACTTTGGCTAGGACTCGCGTTATCTACCGGAAAGATCTTTCCAAGAAAAGCAATAATATTTCCAGTAAATATAAAGCCACTTCCTAATAACTTAAAATATGAAAAAGATTTTGCAAATAATAAATACATTTAACTAAATTAATGTACAAATACAAGGCACTTTCAAAAGTAAATTTCTTTGAATATCTTATATACATTTACCTAACATTTAAATTAATATCGTAGTACGTAGTGACAGCATAGTATATTTTTTGCTGACAGTACCTGAGGTGACCCATAATAAATAACTCTGTACCGTGAAAGCAAATAAGATAAGGAGCTATTGTTTTCATAAACTAAGGCAGTCGATGGTTTAATCAGCGCTAGCGGTCTCATCAATGATTTTAACCGATTGGACGCGTCAAGGTATCTAATCTACTATTGTTGCGCCGCACAGTACAGTTTTAAACCACGCCCGCCGCGGTAAGGTTTGTGTTCTGCTGTTTTTGAGCTAGACTTACATTTCTTTACATAGCTACATTCGTAGGTTCCAACACAGACTGTATTACTGTAAAATAATTATTTTTGGTACATATATATTTTTGAATACAGAAATAATGTTGTGCTTTAGACATTTCTCTGTAAGCGTATTGATTAGTAATAGGATCGCGTTTTCTTATACAGAACTCTAAAAAATACATTGAAAAATGGTTACAATATATGGTATACCTATATATTTCAAAAAGTTTAAACGACTTTGGTCACTGACTACGATAAAGTAAATAAAAATGTTGAAATGTTTTCCAATATCGGCAATTGATATTTGTTGGTTTGTTAGATTGCTTTTAGCTAATTTATTTACTTGAGTCAAGGTTTTTATACTTCGAGAAACTTAACATATCGCCCGTTTTCAGGTTTAAATAAATGCATATAAGGTACTTACCCGTAGGTAACTTTCTTATTTCTAGAGATAACGACATGACAGTTTATTGTAATACCTTTAATTGTTTTATATTTCATACATGCAGTGGCATGCTGCTTATAAGCCAAGAACAAAGTATCAATTGAATAAATATTTAAAGACTTAAGGTTTTTCAAGGTAAGCTATGGACTCTGATTAAATGTTTTAATTTTAGTCCTCGTGTAGGATTGAAATGTTCAGTAATTAAATTAGCTGGTTTTGAACATACTTAAATTTTCCTTTCCCGGTAGCAATTGGGTATCAATGACGCAATATACCTACGTGATATCATTTAGAAGCTCTTAATCGCAGTATACTTAATAGACCGTACATAAACTTCATATACACTTATGAACGCTAAAAAAATAAGCTTTTACGCGAGTCAGGCATCATTCAATGAAGAGTTCATACTGTAGCTACTAATGGAAGTAAATAAAAATATGTTTTCATTACATCTCAAATATTGCATTACACGTCATCCTTTTTAGGGTTCTGAACCCAAAGGGTACAAAAACGGGACCCTATTACTGAGACTTCACTGTCCGTCCGTCGTGTCACCAGGCTGTATCTTAAGAACGATGATAGCTAGACAGTTGAAATTTTCACAGATGATGTATTTATGTTGCCGATATAACAACAAATACAAAAAAATGCCCAAATGCGAGTCGGACTCGCGCACGTTAAAACAAATGAAGGTTAAAATATGAAGTCTAATGTTGTATAGCTAATGTTACGGAACCCTTCGTGCGCGAGTCTAACTCGCACTTTGCCGATTTTTAAAATTGATTATTTAATATATTACTGATAACATATCTAATATTATTATATTATACTAATTAATAATAGCGTTTACAAAGGGGTGCGCTAATTTTATACATTAAAAACATGGCAAAGGTGCGTAATAAAACTGTTGTAAGCTACCTTTTTTACACAACTGCCCAAAAAAGGAGAGTTATGTTTTTAGGGTTCATGTATGTATGTATGTTTGTGAGTTTCTTTATTCCACCATAACTTCGTAACGGCTTAACCGATTTTGATGTTTGTGATATCATTAGAAGCGTTGAGTTATTCCGGGTAACATAGGCTAGTGAATGTTTAAAAAAATAAAGAGGGGGCCATAGTTCATGAAATTAAAAGAAAACCAAAAAAAAATTCGAGAAAATTTTACAAATTTTACTATCACCGTCTAGAGCTTGCTTAGTACATAACAAAAATATATAACAGTAGTATTCAATATACATTGGTTCACTAATATCAAAATTAATAAATATTGTCTTATCCGTTTCTACACTTGCTTCTTGTAGACACAAGAAATACAAATAAATAAATCACTGGCATGCGGCAGGACAGAGACCATGCGTTTTTTGACCGGAGAACGCCTTCAGAGAGAAAGGCATTTCATACACAACTACAAGAAATGATTATTTTGGCGGTATTAACATTTTACTGTTTAGTGACTTGATGCAGCTTTCACTAGTAGCTAAATCTGTCAGCGGGGCAAACTGAATCAGAATCATTTATTACATACTACTGCTTTAAACAACCGCCACATTTAAGTGCTGAAGTGGATTTATGGGCGTTATATAGCTTCTGCAAACTACCACAGAATATGAGGCAAGCAGACGACAGCACATTTGTCGATATTTTGAATAGTTTACGGGTTGGTCAACTCACCGTGCAGCAACTTGAATCCTGGGTCATCGTAGAGTACCACTTACTGGACCAGATGGCGAGTGTGTGCGAAAATTTCCCACGACAAGACAGGTGGATGACTACAATCAAACGATGACCACCGAACTCGCCAAAATTTGCGGATGTGTGACATGGTAGCATCAGATACATCTGTAGAAGCCAAAACCTACAGACAGCGGCCAAAACCCGAACTTATACATTCTGACCCCAATAAATGAGGAGATATTGTTCCATTCTTAAAATTGGTTCTCGATTAATGTTGCGGAAAAATATTAACTTTGGACACGGCTTGGTAAATGGCGCTATGGGGGTCATCCCAAAAATTCGTATGGCCAGCGCTACGTCGTAATCGGGAGAGTTACCGCAAGCCGTCTACGGAGAGTTCAATGACAAAATGATACGTCGCAACACAGTCAGTTTGGGTAACATAGTCAAAATTGAGCCTAGCACTGTCGAATTTGACGCGTTACGGGGTCAAGGTAAAGTCGAGCGGCACGTGCTACCACTGATATTATGTTGGACTGTGACAGTGCACAACTTGCAAGGAACGACACTGGACAGAGCCGTCGTGGATCTAGGCAATTTTTTTTGCCCAGGGGCAAGGTTTATGTAATTTGCATGGGACAGACTGTCTAGTTAGGTAGGTCCAACTTCGAAAAAGAGGACGCCAGAAGAACCCAATTCGGATGGGCAGCGTTCGGGAAGTTACGCGACATTTTCTCGTCAAAGATCCCGCAGAGCCTGAAGACCAAAGTCGTCAACCAGTGTGTAATCCCAGTGATGACATATGGCACCGAGACGTGGTCCTTAACTGTGGCCCTTATGGACAAGCTCAGAGTCACTGAACGAGCCATGGAGAGAGCTATGCTCGGAGTTTCTTTGCGTGATAAAATCCGGAACGTGGATATTCGCCAAAGAACCAAAGTCATCAACATAGCTTTCAGAATCTGCAAGTTGAAGTGGCAATGGGCGGGCCACATTGCTCGACGAACTGATAACCGATGGGGAAGAAAGATTCTCGAGTGGGTACCATGGTACACCGGAAGACGTAGAGTTGGTAGATGGAAAAGTCGCGGGTAGCCAATGGTTACAAGCGGCTAATAGCCATTCTTTGTGGCGTTCTATGGGGGAGGCTTTGTTCAACAGTGGACGTCTTCCGGATGATGATGATGAAAGTTTATGTTGCTCTTAGTTGCGTCAGACAGCTAGAAGAATTGGTGTTTTAGATCCATGAACGCTTATTAACGAGCCTCATGACAAAAAGTCTCTGCAAGAACTGAAAGACCTCAAAGTTATCATTAATAGTTAATTAATAATAAAAAATATATTTTGCGTTATCTTTTGCCTGATATTAATTTCCAAAAAACATGGGACATTGTGCGTTTGCAAAAATATTGTTTTATTACGAAAAGGTACGAAATAAAAAGAAATAATTTAAAAATTAAAAAACACGCCTGCCGTATCAAAAAGTGAACTAAAAAATTACAAACAAGTTACTTGATTTTAATGTTGAATGGCTCTCCACTGAACACTTGTGTCGAATCGTACATGTAATAATAACTTCAGATACTTTTCATAACAGAATTTGATGACGAATTATTATGATGAATTCTGTCATCTGACGATATGTCTTCCAAAATTTAATGATCTGTGATTAATCATTAAATGTCATCTAAAATTTTAATAAAAATTATGTCCGTGCCCCGTCCTCAGTTCGATTACTGCATTAGCTACTACGACTTATTAGTATGCAGGTCAATCGACCTGTGACTTAATCAGGTACGGTTGGATTCTTAGGCTCTGTTCAGACGTACGCTGTTTGAGCGCGGATTGCGAGCGCGCTCAAACCGCATACGTCTAAACAGAGCCTTATATTTGACGATATGTCTTCAAAAAATTAATGTTATGTAATTAATTATTAAACGTCATCTAAACTTTAATTAAAACCCATTATGATGGGTGTTCTAAGTTTGATCAATTAATATCCTACTACGACTTACTAGTAGGCAGGTCGATGATGTACGGTAAGATTCTGTTACCTGACGCATATCGTCATAGTATGCGTCGACAACAGAATCTTACCGTACCTAATCTTCTAAAATTTAATGTCACGTAATTAATCATTTAATGTCATCTAAAATTTAATTAAAACTTATGTCCGTGCCCCGTCTTCAGTTCGATCACTGCATAAACTACGACTTACTAGTACGCAGGTCGATGAGATACGGTAAGATTCTATTATGTGACGATATGGCTTTAAAAATGTAATGTCATGTAATTAATTATTAAATGTGATCTAAAGTTTAATTAAAACTTATGCCCGTGCCCCGTCCTAACTTCGATCACTGTATTACCTAGTGCGACTTACTAGTAGGCAGGTCAATGAGGCACGGTGAGATCCGTATCGCACGCACTCCGCATCAAGTGTGGTTATTAACGCTCGAGAGCACTCTAGATAATACGATTGCCTCAAAACGCATCCACTACCTACGTGTCGATACCATTCGTCATAACCTGATAAAACTCTATGATCTCTAATTCTCGTTCGATTTCAGTTGAAAGCTATGACATTTAAGTTTTTAGGTCAAATAGAACGGAAGCCCACATGGTGTGCTGCCCTGTCAGTATATATACGTCTGTAATACACATACAATTAAAAGAAAACTGTTCTATTGCACCACGCAGAAAATTGTTTATTTTACAAAATGTGTGTTATTACGACGAATACTTCGACAGCCTATATTAAAAGCACTAAGTAAAAATGAAGGATTAATATTCAATACAAGTAGGCACAATATCATAGTAAAAACAGTTATACTATAGTAATGGGGTCTAGTTCTTTTTAGCTTTTAAATTAGTGGCTGAAACAATGTATTTTCCAGTTTTAGTTTTTATTCCAACGTAAAAATTGTATGAAGATACGAATGTCAGTCAGTTTAGCTAAGGAGCCTCTTATCTAAAACAAATGATGGAAACTGGCTAAGTATGAGGATTCACGCTAAATAATTTTAAGATATAATAGAATATTACAGAAATATATTGTGTGTTGGTACCGAAACCTTAGCGCGCCTGTCCGATTAGCACTACCAGTTTTTGTATCATGTAAGTAAGTAGTTATGTGCCCTTTGTTTTTCCCTGCTACGATGGTACTATATACATTATATATTATTTAGGTCTTTACTATATTTTGTTCGTTTACACTTCAGAGCATCATGTGTAATAAAATTATGTTCAGTAATATTAGCAATGCATTGTAATTTAGTATTAGTGAAACCATTATGCTGATACTATTTAATTACACAAAGTTACATTAGCAGCAAATAAAAAAACGTTCATCGTGGAACAAAGACCTCATTCTAATAAGGAGTTTGCCATAATCCTTTCACTTGGCAGGTGTCTAGTGGATACCAGTGTTAGTTGGCAGTTCTTTAGAAGGCGCTGCTCATTATTATTTAGTAAGGAATGTAAGTATAACAATTTGTAATAAAAAACGAATTCAACTTTCAACGGTAACATTTATTTCTACGAGTAATTCATATTTTTTCCAGAAATGTTTCATATTAATAACTACAGAGGAAAATAAGCTCCAAAGTAATTACAAAAAATATACTTCTGCACATGACAGGTTTACGAATATGAAAAATTAAATCTTTTTATGTGTGTGCCTCCAAAGCGGTATATAGATTATTCAAATTAGCTATCTCGAGATTGTTGTATACAACTAATATAAGTGTAAGACTAGATTGCTCACATTACGCTTAAATATATCCAGGTTCTAAGTAAAATTTTGCATAATTACTATAATCATTATGTTCCTTGTATGTAATCGTCCCGTTATATTATCTATGTTATACTTTGCTTTATAATTTGTTTTTTTTTTATGATTTTGACCGCATTTTATAAACATTAATGATGGTGTTCGAAGATGTTGATCTGGCTAACTTAGAATAACAAGCTCTCAAGGACAGCTGCTGGAATACACCGTTATGCGCTTGACGACAGATTTTCTACTTGAAGGCGGTAGTTAGCCAAGCGGATATTCGCAAAGCTTCCTATCACCATTGGGTGCCCTTCGAAGTCATAACCGCAGCGGACGTTGCTTACTTAGCTGATCGGTTAAGAACGGCAAAGCAAATTACGCTACGAGCACTTCAGAAGATTCCAGCAATAGTACCAACAAATAATTCACTCATTTTAATTTGTTAATTACACGCTAATTACTATACGATATGATATGATCACATCATATGATTTGATAACTAACTGCAAAACCAGAAGCGTAAATGTTAGCCTCTAGATTATGTCCACAAAATATCAATGAAGGCCACGGCGTAAACTAACAAGAAGCCTCTAAAACTAAGTACTTAAGTAAGTTTACGTGTAGCATGATCTGTTTACTTCAACTTAGAACCAACTTAGACTGATACTCATAAACACCATTCCTTACTCTCCGAAACGAAAACAAACAACTAAGTTGGTGTTTTATCAGTAATAAACTACGGCACGCATAATTAGGGTCTTGTAAAGATATTGTAAGTATTAAGGTTTTGCTTCAAACTCTTCAAAGTATTTGTGTTTATCATATTCAAGTTATCATGGCTTAAAAAGTTATGAATTTTTTCATTGAATATTTTTTTGATTGATGCGAGTTTTAATCAAAATATTCTCGCCGGATTTGAAGGTCAACCCCCCTCCCCCATTTCTACCTATGGGTGCGTAAGAGGTTACTTAGGTTAAATACTGGAAGGTGGGCAGCAGTGCCTAATGAGGAACTGCTATCTTAAATTGCGATCTACAAGATACTTGTTAAGCTTGATGATTATGGCAACCCCCCCCCCCCCCCTAATATTAGAGGCTGTCTTTAGCAGTGGACAACCTGGCTGATACAGTTAAATACTAGTATAATTACCTATGTAATACTATTGTCGTCAAGGCAATCTAGTTTGATTATGATCACAATAACTGAAATTTGTTGTGTTAACTTAGAATAAATATATCACAAAAACGCCCAGCTTATAGAGATGTCACAGAATAAATAATATGTCCTCATTATACATGGAATCCTAGTATGAGGGTAGCACATATAATAACAATAGACTAACAAATATTGTCCATACGTATATTATGAATACCTGTCATTTAAGATAAATACTATGTAACAAAAAAATAGAAGGTGTGCGATGAGATATGCGGAGTGTGATGATCATATTTTCATCAATTTGTATCTGCTTTAAAGCTGTTTGGGTGCTACGATGGCACGAAATAGAATGATGCAATCACGCACAAAGACATATAATAAGTCTTGTCTTATGAAAGGTTCAGACTTAAAACAACCCTCTTTTGTCTTCAGGCATAAAGTAGAAGATTGTTTACCAAGGGATCAAACAACCATTTTATAGGCGAGAGTGTTTTTATAATCAAAGATTCTAGTGTACAATCACGAGCGTAGTGAGGAATCCTAAAATATCTATTCTAAAGGGTTCAAAGTTATTTAAGCTTAAAATAGTTGTTGGGTCCGAGGTGGACATTCTACTTTTTATCACCCTCTATGAGAAAATAAGCGTAACTTATGAATAAGAATAGTACATTTATTTATTTAGATATAATTTAGAAAAATGAAATGAAAAGAGGCTAATGATTATATTTGAACGATTATGGAAGTGCATCGTATCAATTTTACCACTACCATCCGTGACAGTTGTCGATTTACTTATACAGCTTGAGAATAGTTGTCTCAGAAAACGTCGTCACAGGATGTAGTTTGTGAGTTTTACATAATACTCGTACTAGTATACATACATCTAAAATAGACAACCGTGCTTACGATACCAATCATAACGACGAATCTTTATTTCAGAATCAATCTTCAAATCTCTTCAAATTTCGAGTCTAAGTAAAAACTTTTTCTTGAGGCTGCTATAGGCTAGCCTTTGATCAGTATAGTGAAGTGATGATTGAAGATTTTTTTCAATAGAATTACTGGCTTTCAAGGACTATTACCCGAACACACAGTTACATGCTTGGCGACAGATTTTCTACTTGAGGGTGGTAGCTAGCCATGTCATACCACCATGTTATGATGACTTGACAGTCTCGGGATATAACTGGGGCCGTGCTCTTCGAAGCTTGAAGGGCTCAGCAGTAATGCCACTAGCGGTCACCCATCTAAGTCATAGCCGCGGTGGACGTTGCTTAACTCAGCTGATCGCTTAAGTACGGCGAAGCAAACTACACTACGAACGCTTCCAAATTTATATACCTACGTTATTAAACAACTTTAAACGGTTTAAAGTTGTTTAATTACTATGTGTAACAATCGCGAAAACCTAAGACAACATACCTACGTTTTGGGCTCTTGTGCCTATCTGCACGGTTCGCCTTGTTTATATACGAGTGAGAAATGGCTTTAATGGTGTACTACGTAGCTAACTTTATCTTCTTCTAACGTTTAATTATAGTTATTTAATATTTTAGATTTCACATCATACGTAAGAACTAAGTAAGAACTGTTTAAAAAGTGTCAAAAGCTACAATAATGTGAAAATCCACAACAATTTGCTAAGTTAATGGACTATGCACCCTTATCCTACAAATTTATAGACGTTGAAACTAATTTGTATTAATTTGGGTAGCAGTATTTTTTGTAACCCCTTATTTAAACGGTTGACTTCAGGTTGGTTAATCACAAAGCATTTAATCTTAATTCATTAACGTGGTCAGTATCTTACAATTTCCTAATATTTCGGGAGATTTTCAGGAAGAACAAAAATTACGGAAGTATTTTTTTTTATACAAAATCTCCCTACCCTACCCTACCTGGGTCATTTTACATGAAAAAAAAACGAGTCAGTAAGCTAGTCGAATTATACCTTTAAATTTCTGATAATGCAACACATATTCACTGAATTCCAAAATGTATTCATTTGTTTGCGAATATTAACAGAATACTTTAATATTCCTGAAGTAGATCTTTGCTGACCATAAAACATCTAGAGATGGAACGTAACGCAGAATGATTAGTGTGAACGTCATCAGGCGCCAAAGCCTCAATTAAAAACTCGTCACTCTCTGACGGAATTATCAAAGAAACGCCGCTGTTGTTAATAAAGATGAGTCTACGAGGTTTGCATACGCGACAAACATTCAAAAGACTTGTTAATCTTCATGAAATAACCACTGACCGCTGGGAAATTACAAAAGCACTTAATTTTCTGCGTGACGGATCAGGTAATTGTCAAAGGATCATAAGAAACAGATCTGTCTGGGAGTAGCCATCACATTAATAGTTATTTAGTATTATTATAAAATTGCACTTGTGTTAATCATGACACGACAATGAAAACTAAATACAGCTCAGAAGTTTACCAGATATATATTTTTTACCTACTCGGTTTGATTTTCCCTGTTTTGGCTCACACACTATTTTTAAATCAGAATATAAGGTAACCTCCATACCCTTTTCTTAAAAATGTTAAAGGTGTTTGAAGCAGTGATGGCTCAGTGGCATTGGCTATGGACTGCCGCGCAGCAGGTCCATGGTTCGAATCCCGCCGCGGGCTTGAGATTCACCGCATGGTGGAAGGGCTTTTTGCGAATGCCCGCCTGGCTAGCGACCACCCTCAAGTGGAAAATCTGTCGCCAAGCACCTAACGGTGTGTTCCGGCAGCAGTCCTTGAGAGCCAGTGAAATTACAGGCACATGAGACTTAACAACTATGTCTCAAGGTGACGGGCGCAGTGCTATTCGTCACTTGAACGATGAACTGCATCTGTTATAGGCAGAGGTAACCGCTTAACAACAAGTGGACCTCGAGCTTGTTCCGTCACAATAACATAAAAAAAAAAAAAAAAATGTGACAAATGTAAACGCGTGTGAGTGTGACCCACACACACACACACGTACATAGTCCATAAATTCCTTCCTCCCATATACAATCGCACTATCAGGTCATCAAAATAAATGTTTAATGGGTAAATGTTGTAATACACACTATAAGTGAACAAAGCTCTCAAAAATACACAAAATCCTACCGTCAGAGATTCGAACAAAACTAAATGCCTGATTGTTAAACATATCTTGCACGCTTGTTATTGATAAAGTTTTTTAATACCGGTTACGAGCGCGTTTGTAGCAAAATTTACGGAATCAATTGGCATACGTCATATAACGAACAACAATTTGCTGCTATGAACCCATTCCAGATTTTTTTAAAGCATAGTGAATTCTGACATGGAAGTGAAACATACTTTTGAATTAGGAAATTAATTCTTTGGTTTGTAGACAATTCAGCCTACTTAGTATCAAATAATTTAAGTTATATGAGTCCCTCTAATATTTTCTACATTAATATTATAAGGATTTATTTGTATTTTTGTAATTTTTAACTCAACGAATAAACTTAAAACTACTGGACAGATTTGAAAAATCGGACGGTAGCTCATCGTATTTTGCAAATCTTATCTGAGTGCTTGCTCGATACGACGCGTGATCAAAATGCTGGCACATATTTGGCTCAACGAATAAGCATTGCAATTCAACGAGGCAATGCTGCCAGCATGCTGGGCACGCTGCCAACTGGTACTGGGCTGGAGCCTTTAGACTGCCTATGAGTCTGTTATGACTTATAGGTTCTCTTAATCCTTTTAATTTAGTAGCTGTAGTGTTGTATATAGCTCGTAGTATTTTGTTTAATAAAGGCGTACCGCTGGAAAAAAATCCCAATTTGAAAATTCTGTCACCATTACAATCCTTTCATTTACATTATTCCTGATTAATATTATAGCTTTAGATTATTTTCAAATCACTTGAAATTTCTATTAAATACCCATGCGAAGCTGGGGCGGGCCGCTAGTATTTTATAAGTGAGAAACTAATTTGAGCATAGGAACACATAACACAGAAAATCTAAAATTTTATTAATTTTACAACCGTTAATAACGCATCGTTGAAATCCACATAAAAGCGTACACTCTTCAAATACACGTACACACTAAAATAAACGTACCGTTCATTATACCGGATAAGAGCATTTTGTTCTCTATTGTTATAGCTCTCGGGTTTTTGTTCGTACGCGGGGTTCCCACAAAGTTAAATAGTTAAATTAGATCCTTCAACAGGAATTAACTTCTCGAAATTGTTCCGAGAACACTGAATGCAACACATGAACTATAAACTAATCAAACTTTAACTGTGCATACGTCGATGTTTATACAAACTACATACTAGTAGTTTAACAATTTTAATACCTACGAGCTTAAGTTAGAAATTGCAGTAGCTAAAATCGACTATGGGTTCGAAATTGTAGATTTTAGTTGTTCATTACTAACCCACCATGCTCTCACTGCTAAACGGGCCTTCATTAGAGATTATTAGATAAGAGTGTAATAATAACTTATCAATTATTAATAGCTTCAATATAATTATAATCCGCCACAAAGGCTCAGTTAGTGTGGCTTCTAGTATATGGCAGTGGGTGGTACTAGTGTTGAAGTTTTCAGATCGGAGGGATACTCCAATGAAGCCTAAAGCTTTAATCCTAAGACAACAACCTGGACCGACAACGGCTCTTTGTATATTCTAAATTAAAATTAAACTAGAAACACTTGCGCTTTTCGCCCAGTATCTAAGTAGATAACAAAAACAAGGCAATCATTGAATAAAAAAAGGCGAAATTATATTGGGAAATGGGTGCCTTTATTGTCAGTCTGCCACAAATAGTACCAAATCGCCATATTCAACAATAAAGTGTATTAAACAGTTATGTTGGGCGTGAGATTTAATATTATACAAGTTTTTTTATTAACTTTGAATACTGTCCCACCTAATGGTACAGACCTGTTTCGTCTCGATGGCATGCCCTTGCACAGTAAATTGTTGACGCAAATTTGTACGCGTAGGCCTCGTTTGTACATTAGGTCTAAGTATGAGTATAAATAGTAATGGTACATACAGTAAAACAATAAAATAAGATCTTACGTTCTACAACTTACCTTGTGGAAGTTACAACTTCACTCAAAAAATATGGAAGTGGAATGGAGGTATAGAGAGTTTCTTCGTGTGTGGAAAGATCTGTAAGTGATAACATGCTCGAAGGTTGTAAACAGGATTTACCTTGAATGTGCACTAGCCAGAACCATCTGGCTCTCAGATAAGATCAGCTGCTAGGTGCTGTCGGATCAACTGTTAGGTGCTTAACGCCGAAAAACAAACAATTGAAGGATCTGCTAGAAATAAAATGTATTTTTTTCTCATGTAGCGGTTAAATTTATACGTGTATCGAATTTGAACATTGTAGGTGTTGTTTTCTCTGTAAAAAAATAAATAAAAATATCATGACATACGGACAGACAGTGGCGGAGGATCAGCTAAACCATAAGAAAGTTTCACTCTTTTTTAAAGAAGTTATGAATTCCTTAAAAAAGAGTGAATTTAATATGTTGATCTAGCGCAGTTGTCATTTAATTCCGATATATATACAATACACGAGTGTCACTGAGCTACGCCGTAGCACTGCTACGAAAAACATTCTAACCTGTTAAAATTGCACCTACTGGCCTTCGAACATATAATTGTATATTTATCAAAGCAAGTACATTCACCAGACAGTATATATTTCAAAATGAACCTGACTTCAAACTATACCACCATTTGGAAAGATTTCTTGTGGAGACGACATGTGTATGGATATCGCCACCTGATCCAATCAGCCATCAAACGAAATATTTGTGTAATGAAAATATAGAACAACATATAATCACACTTCTATTCCATCAAAAAGGCAAAGATATTTCGAAGCTCCCGGCAGACGTTCTTTGCTACTACGTAATAGGGGTTGAGCCTATTACATATTTCGACATATTTAAGACAGCTACAGTTTCTCAGAAAAATCCAAAATAACCTGGAGATTCTACAGTAATTTGCGTAAGTATCCTTTTCCTGGTAAAAAAAAATTTAACTGTCACACATCACGGTGGCCATTATAATAGCAGTGACACTGCACTGCTGTGGTAAAAATCATATGAGGTGAAAAACATCACCTCAAAACATTGTTTCTTATCTCTCGTTCGTCCAGTAATTTCGCTTGCTACAGCACCCTTCATATATAAACATAGCAGTGTCCGTACTCTTCATCTTGGACGCAGAATATCTGATACTCCGTTGTTACCATCACGAGGGACTTTTGGTCCAGAGACCCACCGTTTAGTGAATAGCCCTCAGTCAGAGAGTCCCGTAGAATAAAACTGAAAACAAAGTCTTTATATTTTTTATTTGAAATTATATTATGGTGATTTATTTCCCTATATTTAAGACGACTATGGTGGTAGCGAGCTGTGCGAGAATTCACAAAATATCCTACCTTTATGTAATGTGACGTGTCGTGTAAGGCTTCTACTAAAGCCACACCTTTCTATACTTTCTCCTCAAGTCAATATGGTATGCAAAAGCCTTGAAAGCAAAATTATAGGTATTCATAATTCATAATCAATTTATAACTGAGCAATCACATCTAACATTGTAGCGAAATGTAATAGATGCTCGTAGTGTAGAAGCAATATCGTTTTATGGGAAATAACTTCAAAATAAAATTAAACCAAAATTATCTTGCAGTGTGTGTCTTGACAAAGTAAAATTGTATTATGTGTATTAATTGTAGCATTTTCGTAAAATAATCAGTTTTAATTATTAAATAATTTATTTACGAACTTCCAAGATATCCGTCTCTTTAAAAGCTTCTTCATAATAGGCTTCTATTAAAGATTAAGATTAAATCTTTTGATTTACATATCTCATGATAAACATTCAAAATGTTTCAAAGAAAAATATTTACTATGTGGATTTTCATCTGCTTTTAGATTTTTGTTTTTTGTACTTGTATAAGTATAATATAAGTTTGATATATATATACCTATATATCAAACTTAAAACTGTAACAATACTAGATTGCTTATAGTTCGTGAATGAAATGTATGAATGATAGAAACCATACTCAATAAACTACATTAATACGACCGTTTCTTAAATTTAAAATAGAAATGATTCTAGTTTGAACATCAACACCATAGTCTTATATACTTAACCAGAGGGTTAAGGCGCTGTAATATCAGTTCTGAAATTGTGTCACTTACGGCGTTGGAGTGAAAGAGAGGCAGGGACGGAGAAATCGCGATCAGTTTAGGTAAAATCCGAAAGTAAGCTAACACAAAACTGGTAATGTAAATCGAAAATGTAACTTTTCTTGATAAGTTTTAAAAATGTTTAAATATAATTTCGTAATATTTACATACGTAAGTAATTAAGATATTTAAGTTATTAGCGTAATTTAGAGTCAACGTCGCAATTTTATTTAAAAAAAAATAAGGTAACGTGTTTCGGATCTTTCATGGCCTTAGATAATGTGATTAAGATTAACATATAATTATCTTACAGCTACAAACTAAATACATTTTGCTAAAAATCTGTTATTTAGCACGTGTTAGCGTCTCAAGTTTTAGGGGTATTCATAGTGGCTTTATACATTTAGGATAGGTTTACCAAAAGGTATCAGTAATGCGCAAAGGAAAACTATATGCCCAGTTCTATTGACGTTTGATAAACCTATTATAAAGTTATGAAGTGATCATGAATAAGGGGGTAAGGATCTCATTCATATTCATTTCATGACTTAAAAGCTATATTTTATGAAACTTATTTACATACATTTAACTGATTACTTAGTTTATGGTTTATCAAATGTCATTATTACTGCATTGATGAAAACTCTTTTGCGCAGTAGGTACTTATAACGTTGGATAAACCTATCGAAATGTTATGATATGATTGATAAGGTTTCTTATTAATTTTGCCAACTTTTTATTATGAAGGCTATTATAGAGTAAAACCACGAAAAGGTCTTAAAATACATTTTCTACCGAATACTCAAACATCCACTTATGTCAAGGCAGTTTCTTTTTCAAACACGGAATTGAATTCGAAACTTACAAACTGTGGAGTTGTCTTATAGCTCACATAAGACCTAATAAATTGAGTTTCGATGCTTTTAGAACTTTTCTACCCTTTGATACTCTCATTGAGAGTTGTGTTAGTTATAGATACCACGAGGCCTTTTGTAAGATTACAAGTGTTCCAGTTTTAAAAATAGGTATTATCCCGAAATTTTCTAAAACTTTTCCTTCCAAAGGGATTTTGAGACTTTTAAGAGGATTTTTTTTTAATCAGTAACCAATGCCCTAAAGGGGGCCAAATTCACTTGATATAGGCTAGCCTTTAACCAGGCGTTCAAAGATATTATTCAGGCTTACCTAGAATTAAAGTATTTTCAGGGGGGCTCCCATTCCCCTAGTGCGTCGAGCTCCGCGGGGCGCCCAGGCGTTGAATGTCAAGCGGTGTGAGCCGATTTTGGCCGTCTGGCGTGCGTGCGCGTTTAACCTATGATTTCTAGAGTTTGGTAGGGCTTAGACCAAAAGTACATATGCCAATGTAATTGCGGTGAAATAATATAACTTTTAATGTAAAATAACTATATGTTTTATGTTTATTCCCACTGTTATTGCCAGTTGTAAATGAGAAATGCCGTTTTCCTCGTTTTTGATAAATATATTGTTATAAAGTATTAATATAACCATTATTTTAATGAAAAAGTACTTAAACATACATAGTCAATTAGTATTTATAAATCATATTTTTTAGATCTTATCTTTTAAAACATTTATTTTGCACCACGAGCTTTTTAAAATTTTGCCATGTTTATTTGTCCAATGATTTTCATGCATTTAACGATTTAAAAAAAAATACCACAGACTAGAGTGTCGTAATATTTCGGAATTGTAAGGCGACTACCACACGGAAATTCACAATAAAAAAATCCGGCTTCAGATCCGTTCAACACAATGAACAAAGGCGAAATAAAAAAGTTGCTCGACAGTTGAGAGGATACATGAGAAGTTAGCCCAAGAAAAAAGTTTTTAACCCTGGCAAGTGGATTGTCGTCGTTTACCTCAATGGGTCTACATTATATATATTTTTATCTAAAATAACGAATAATTTGGGGACTATCAAAGTTATCAATATTAGTCCATTTTTGTTACTCAGTCTTTTACAAAAATATACACGGAAAAAAATGGGTCCTGACAAAGTGTCAATCCAAGAATAATATTATTCTCGAGAGTATTGTTTAATCTCAAGTAAATATTTACTTAAAATAAAAATAATATCTTGAGTGAAGTTACGTCGTTTTCTCCAAGATAAATAATATTATTCTCACTTTATATTTTTACATCAAGATTATAACTATTCGTCAGAGATGTTTTTGCTCTTGACTATAGAAAATATTATATTTTGAATGAAATATTTTATGAATTCTCATTCTGAATATGTACGGAGTTACCATAAGAATTCTGAAATTTTATCCAGGAATAATAAAAGTTTTATTGGATTAAGATAATATTTCCATTCCTTCAACAACGATGGTCTTAATACAAGAAATTTCTTTTATTCATTTAAAATAATTATGAGAAGTAAATAACAAGGATAAACATATTTCCGAGCAAGAAAATAATTATCCTCTTAAAAATCTTTGTTTTCTATATCTGAGCCATATATTCTTTATTGAACTGTGAATTGGTATTGTCATGCTGAGATACATTGGATTTACAACAAAACAATATACTTGGTATAACCAAGACAAATATCTCAACTGCAGAAGTGACCTATATTAGATAGAGAATGTTAAAGTTGTCAAAGCAAAAGTACTTGATTGTTGATTGTGGAATGTATTTATCTTAAGTGAAAAAATCAAATTCTTGATCTTTGTTTCATTGTTCTTGATACTTATTTGATATTGTATTCTTCGGTTAAGAATCTTAGATTAACATGAAAACAATATCATTTATTGAACCAAGAAAACACATGTCCATTATAGACATAAACTTATTTAATCTGACGAATTTTAAAGTTTTCAAGCCAATAGTGATAGATTGTTAATTATTATAGTAATTCATCTTCAGTAAAGAAAAACAAATCTTGATCTTAAATTTGAATTCTTGATTGATATTTGATACGGTATTATTAGGTAAAGAGACATTATTTTTCAAACAAAACAATCTTATTTTATAACTAAAAAACTAAATTTTGATTGCAGATGGCTTCTATTAAATTAAGAATTTTTAAGTTTTCGAGGCAATAATGATATATTGTTAATTGTTGAAGTTATTCATCTTCACTTCAGAAAAGGAATACTTAACTTAAATGTACCTATGTTCTTGATTGATTTTTGATACGATATTATTAGGTTAAGAGATATTGGATTAACAGCCAAACTATATACCACTTTGAACCGATAAAGTACATCTCTACTGCAGAGAGTGACTTATCTTATGTGAAGAATATTAAAGTTTTCAAAGCAAAGTGTTAGATTGTAAAATTAGTTATAACGTATCTTTAATAAAGAAAACCAATCTTGGCCGAAATTTTTTGTTTTTGATCTAAGAATATTTACTTGATGCAATATTCTTTGGTTAAGAAACAGTAAATCTGCTGCAGTTCTTGAAGACAACCAGCTGAGCCCGACAATTTAACCTGGGTAATTTAGAAGTCACTAGCATAGATCCAACTAGTGGGCAGCAGCTTTCTGAAGAATTCCCATCTTACACTGCGGTCTCCAAGAGGTCTGTCAAGCATGTGTTACAGCTCTTATAAGGGAAGGCATTCCTTTAACATTCCAAGCATTCCTTTTTTGGAAAGAGTTCAGCGTAAGTTTGCCAGGTCCCTCTATAAGAAGATATACGGTTACTACCCCTTCCTTTTCCCATCCTTGTTTGTATCTGGTATGGTAGGGCTTGTTACTCTAGAGCGCAGGCGCAAGCTTCTACTGATTATGCATTACTGTATGCTGTTGCGCAATTCAGTAGATAATCCCTCAGCACCATCTCGAGTAAGCTATTATGTTCCACAAAACTACACTAGCGTAGGTGAGCGTCGTCGGCACCGTCTGTTGGCATTTTCTAGCAAGTTACGCACCCGATATGCCAATAATGCACCCACGGCAAGGGCAGTAAATCTTATAAACTGTTTCCTCCTAACTGTCCAAAATGTCGACATCCATGTCGATCCCTTTAGAACTATTTATAAGAATATTATGTTTTGTCTAAAATTGTTAACGTTTTGGCTCCTTAGCTGTAAGTTTACTTTTTGTAATATATAATTAAATAAATAACGAGTGGATGTTATGGCTGTTGATGATAATGATGAATTCTATAAAGTAGTTAGATTTTTTAAATTTATTCATCCTTTCTGCTACCAATTGTATTGTAAAGTCCACATTCCATTTTGATACGATGAACCTATATATACTGTGAACTCAGTGAGTAATTCACTAAGTATCGTAGTTTCAGAACAAAACTGACTTGACATTTAATATTGAAAAATATGAAATACCAAACTCGTTAAAGTCGGGAACATGCTAATTGAAACACTTTGACGCTCACACTTTAATTGACTTCCACAAGTAGATATAGGGTACGTATTTAATGTTTTTCAGTCTTAGAAGTCAAACAAATATATTATATCTACAAACTTGTAGATGATATCCATCATGTTGTATCAGCCGAATTGTGCACTGCTGAAGAGTCATTAAAGGGATGTTTGCAATAATCGCCACGCTTGGCAGGCGGCTTGGGGATCGAAATCATACCTACGTTAGATACGTATGTACATATTTAAACATAATTATGGTTATAACAAGAAAATCGAATTCTAGGTTAGCCTGAACAATAGCTTCGATTACATCATCACTCGCCATCAGGAGATATATAGTTCATAGTAGTCAAAGCTAATATCATAATATCAGGCATAAAAAAAATAAAGTTTTCATCACTAGCTTTTGAATCAAAACCATGAATTTTAAAGTAAAAAGACAAATTTCCAGTCAAGAATAACGGTTTCTTCATTCAAAATGTGTGTTTTCAGATCAAGTAGTCAGTTTTTAGTTTGAGAAGGGGTTTCTCTATTTCCGATTTTATTCAGTGTTGCAATTTTTTAGTTTTGTCTAGTTCTCCCTTGTTGTGGGTAAACTACGGAACGTAAAAATACTATTAATTATAATCAATTATGCATGCCGAATAAACATCATGAAATTCATATTATGAATGGGATATTTAAATTATCATTTCAAAAGTATAAGCTTACTCGGCTAATTCGGACTGGTAGACTAATATACTCGTAGTATAACGGCAAAATGGTAGGGTTTGAACCCCGCTAGTGCCCAAATATATTGGTGCTAGTGTTTTAAAACTGTCCGATTATCACCTTTAAGCACATGAATACGGTTATTTATTCATGTGCTTTTAGGTGCTCGGCTTCACATTTCCTAATTCAAAGTGGTTGAAAGCTAGCTAGGTGAGCATTAGTAAAGTACCCTATCACCATGTACTGAATCTCAAACCCGTTGCAAGAACCCATGGATTTCGTTAGTTATGACATTAAATCAAAGTCAGGTCAAAGTCAAAATCATTCATTCAATTTAGACATCTACGACGCTCTTGTGAAAGTCAATTAGAAATTTTAATATTGAAATATTGTACTCTGTACTGCCATGTTCAGCAAACAAATGTACAGAGCCACTGCGAGAAGAATGGACAAGAAACTCGGGACCATTGATTGAAATATCTTTTAACGTAGGTACCTACTATATAATAAAATTTATAATATTTCTTTAAAATACGTAGGTGACAAAATTGTCCAAGTATTTTGGTTGTTTAAGTAATCATAAACTGTGTAGTAGGATTTCTTAATCAAATTGTTGTTTCACGTGCAACTTGAATGTTCCTTCTGTGAGCGTTGTAATATGTTCGGAAATTTTATTATTAAACTGCACACAATTACCTAAGAATGACCTTTTTTTTGTCTTTACTAACCTAAAACCTGGCACCGCAATTTATTTTTATTCCTAGTGTGTTGATCGTGATTGATATTGTTTAATTTAAGTATTCTCAATTTTTTACAATTTACACAATATTTTCAAATATATACAGACTCGGTAATAATACAACAATAGGTAATCATCTATACTGCCAGTATTTAACACTGATCGTCAACCTACATGAAAAGTTATTCGAATGTAAAATAATATTTATATGTACTTATGTTAAATAATAATGATAATATGATTAAGTTTCGGGACTTTATATGGATGATGTTGGCTACACACAACACACTGCGCAGCGCGCTGCGAGCGAAAGGCGCACGCGTCGTTTAATAGCATTTTCGTAAATTTTGTTTAATAAAGTGTTATAAAGTGAATATTTTTCAAGTTATGCTTGAGATAGCAACCTAATTTGTGCTCAGTTAGGTAAGTTTGTTCCTTACTTTATAAATAGCTGTAGATAGAAAAAAAATATCCATCACAGGGGCTGCTAGATTTTCTTTGCCTGGAACGTGCTGTTTGGATACATTAAGTATAGCCAAGGACGGTAAGCAGGTAATACATAATTGTATTACATACCTACTGATATAATGACAACTCTTTATGATAAAGTTCAACATCAGCCTTGTTGGTAAATAATCCTTAAATATTATATTATAAATGCGAATGTATGTTTGTATTTGTATGTGTGTCTATTCCTCGTTAATTATTCAGAATGGATTTCGATGTATATATATCTACCTATTCTCTCTATAATGTTTTACATAGGTATACATAGATTTTCTTGTTAGATAAACCAGCATTCAAGAATATACAATGTGTTTTTTTACATTTCAGATCAAAAATTTACCAATGAAACATATGTGTTATGCTGCTCAACTCAATACCCCCAAGAGGAAGGCTACCACGTTTTGGAGCAAATTCAGAACTTTGTTATTGATTTTCAGGTAATTAAATCAATTGTAATTATGTAATGTAATTATGTATGAAAACACATATCTATTACACATATAATATATTTTTATTATTATGTTAGGAAGTCTCAATCAAATATTCATTCTATTCCATACTAAAATATAATATATATGTCAGTATTTTCTACACAAAACTTTTCAAAGTGTGTCGAATCATATTTCATGATTATGTACAGTATATAATAAAATGCACTGTCTGATTAACCGCTAACTTGCAGTTTAGATGATATAAGTGATAATAATCTAACGGGACGGGGTCTTCTGGAAGCTGATTTTGAAGACAGTTCTAATTTTAGGTTTAACCTGTTGGCCATCTTTGACCACTCAACATTATGTGAGATTATGGTCAAAAGATACCTATCGTCTATAAAAGCTTTATGTATTTTGCAATATTTTCATTTATTCTCTTTTTTTTAGAATCCTGGAGATGTCCAAAATAAAAGGGAGGAGGTGAAGAAAAATGCTCGACTCAACAAGCAGTGTTCAATCATACCTCATAACATGTAATGTGGTGCTGATAATAATGAGAAAAAATATTATCTGGTGGTAGATTAGGTCAGATTGAATTTTAAGTCACCTACATTTCACGCATTTCTACCAGAGTACCAGAGTGGTTTAATTCTCAACTACATAATAGGCATTTTGTATAATTTGTATTAAAGGTTTTCAATGTAATGAGGACGCTGGTGAGTGAGTTCCGAAATTATATATATATATATATAATCTGTTACATTTATGACATGTGGATTATGGTAAATGGTTCTGTGATAGTAAGATATTCTTGAAATCTAGCTTAGAGTTTATAATTAGTTTCATTGATTTTATGTTTGAGTGTTTATCTGTGAGTGTAATTCCTAAAAAAACGAATAACGCCAAACCATGTAGTTAAAATAATGTAAGCAATTACAAAATGTGAATAATTTTGAAGTATAATTTTTAAGTACATATCTTGAAATTATTAATAACCACTCAGAGTCGTTAAAATATTTATATATTAAATAAAATTATGTATAGTCAATATGATAATTATTATTTACTACAATTGTATGCTTCTTAATTTATTTTATAAATAAATAATTATCAACAGAAAATATTTATTGTATTTTATTTATTTTTACGATAATAGATGTTTTTAGTCTATCACTTTTAGAACTACTTTTAACTATTATCCTACTTTACTTGCAGATTTGAAAGGCGGAGATCAGATTGGTAGATCTGTACAGTGTACCAGGCTCTGTATTCTGTAAGTGAGTTTTTGTTCTTGTTTACTAACTGGACGTTTTATATGAATATCTTATTGTATTAATGGAAAATATCAATTATCAAAATATCATTATATTATGTTAAACCAAGAACTGAAACTTCTTATAGTAAAATGCATGGTGCTTTTTTACTATAGGAAGTCTCAGTTCTTTGATTTCGAACCAAGATAATTGATATTTTTAACAAAATACTATCTGATCTTCATATGAAACACTTTTATGAGTTGAACCAAGAACTAAGACTCCTTCCAGTAAAACGCACTATTATTGAACCAAGACAATAGATATTTTTCCTAATATATTATCTGATCTCCGTATGAAACATTTAGAGATTTGAACCAAGAACTAAGACTCCTTCTACAAAAATAACCTATTATTGAACCAAGATAATGGATATTCTTTACAACATATTATGTGATTTCCGTGTGAAACATGGAATGACTTGAACCAAGTAATTAAACTTCTTACAATAAAACGCGCCATTATTTTACTAAGATAATTAAGATCTAAATGTAAAATATGTAATTATTTTGAACAAGAACTGAGGTTTCTTACAGTGAAATTCCATTGTCGAGTCAAGAAATCTGATATTCTATCCTGTAGAAAATTCTGTCTTCGTGCAACATACATATTCTTTGGAACGAATCAATACAACTTCTTCGGGTAAAACATCCATTAGAATACTAAGATCTAAAATTACTTACATTAAATATACTTAATATTGAAATGAGAACTGAAAATTGTTCATTGAACTTTGGTTTCTTAACATAAATAAGTCACAGTATTCATATAAGAAGATTTTTAATCCTACCTAAAATATTTTTTCTTGTACGTAGAAAACTGTTGTTGGTCTAATAATAATATTTATTCAGAAGTATATATTTTACTTGAAGTAAGAATAATATCTTAACTGAACTATTTATGTACTTGACAGTAGAATATTTTTTTTTCTTGTTAGAATCTAATGAATGAGTGAACGAATGAGTTCATTTATTCAAGTAAGGATTGTTTTAAATTTGAGAATTTCTGATTCTCTAAATTAGAACAATGATGTACTTAGAGAGAGACATGGCTACTTTCTCTTAATAAGAACATAATAATCTTAGTAAGAGTAAATAAATACTTACATGAAAAATGATTATCAAGACAAATATTTACTAATCTCAAGAATATATTGTTTTCCCCATATATGAAACACGGAATGTCTTGACCAATAGATATATTCTTGATTTGAAACAATTTTTTTTTCCGTGTATAAGGTGGATATTAATTCATCAACAATACTGCGGGAGATGGTGTAGAATCGATAACTGACTGTCTTCCACTCATTTTTAATTTTCACATACAAAAAAATTTCGTACTATTGCTTAAGCTGTGGCACGTTGGCTTTGGGAATAATAACAAGGACAACCGCGGCCTACGAAGTACGGACACGGTGTATCTACTCTATTCACACACACGCACGATTGCTACGCGAAGTCAATGAACTGCTATACTAGGCACAATAGACAGCTGATTTGTGTACCTATTCTGCCTAGTCGGTCTTTGGCGGCTTGGGACAAAAGAACGCGCGACGCGGTAGCGGTTTAACACAATACGGCATACATAAGTAGCTGCAACACAATACAGTTCGTACCTTGAAATTAAAAATAATGTAGGTAAGTAATTTTTTTTATAATTTAGAAGAGTTTAATCGATTGGCGTTTATGCAAAGCATTCAGCAGTCTAGCTAGATTGGCCGGTAAGACCTTCGCGTTCGTCAGAATAGGTACGTGAAACATGTGTTTTTCCTCAGTGATAGCGTCTAATTGACTTCGGGTAGCGTTCGTACGTGTGAGAATCAAGTAAACCGCGGTTCTCGTTATCATATTAAAAGGCAACGCGCCGCGCTTAGCAAATAGTTATACTGATTTTTGGTATGTGAAAATTAAAAATGAGTGGAATTCATTCAGTTATCGATTCTACACCATCCCCCGCAGTAGTTGATGAATTAATATCCTCCTTATATAGATAGAAATTTAAAATTGCATATATAATCTGACTAACAAATATAAATGGCATATAACAAATACTGAAAATGCCGATTTTTACTGTAGCTTTGACGTTGTGATCTAATCCAAATTTTTTTTACAAGCTGTTGCATTTGTGAACAAAAGAGCTAGGCCTGAAGCGCATTTGATTATTTTGTTTTATGAAAGATATATTATGCATGTATCTAAATTGCGTTTGGTCTATTCATATACATATAATTTACATATACTCTATAGCGTATAACAAATGTATGTTTTTTTAAATTTGTTTTATATACTCGTATATTTACGTACCTTGAATCTTATTCATGACAGATTTTATTGAACTGCCATCAATAGGACCGTTACGACAGGACAATTTCCGTTTGATTCAGAAATCGTTACTGACGGGAAACAATAACGTCTGAGAGACAAGAAAATTGTTATCATGGGTGGTTGATCTTTAATTCAGTTAACAATTAGATCATGCAAAAGTTGCCGCTTTATTAAAGTGTAATAGGAAAGTTTGATGACTCAATTTGGCGATCAAAGGGATGTAATACGGGAGGAGCGGCGTGGTTCTTAACACGATTTATTAACTTAGATGTTTTGGTTGTGATTATATATTTTCTTAATAAGATTTTTAGCCAAGGCTCCCGATTGCGGCTTCGTTCATTTTTAATCACATTCAACAACCAAATCGCTATATAAAACAATTGTATACATATGTTTGCCCGTGTGCTGCCGGGCCAGAATGTTACACTCCCATCTCTACCCGTGGGTGTCGCAAGAGGCGACTAAGGAAGGTGGGCAGCAGCGCTTTCTGATGAATTTGCCCCCCCCCCCAGTGATGAATTTGCCAGCCAATTTTGTTCAGCGGTGATCAATCCGGCTAATACGGTATACATATGTTATTCAAGGAGCTAAGGAACATAACTGTATCATATTTCGTCAAAATACGTTCAGTCTATTCAGAGGTGAATAGGAACGGTTAGACACAATATCTTTTGGAAAAACATTATTATAGGGTATGTGACTTATTGATGTGGTATAAACAAGGAGGTGGAATGTAAATCACATTAAATACGAATGTGATTGGACATAGAGGCAGAGGAAGGCTCAATAGAAAGTTATGATGGACGTCAAGAATTACATTATGTGTTAAAGGTGTGAGTAACTACTAAGAAGATATGTCATAAAAATGAGTGATAGATATATTCATGATTTATCATTGAGCATGAGATAATATTTTTTTTTACCGACGGTCCTCCTCCTTGCGTCATATACCTCAATGCTGAGGGTCGTGACCACCCTTCTGTACTACTTTCTCTCGCACGATCTTTCTCCATCTGTTTCTGTCTCTGGCGGTGTGAAGGGCGTTGTGGACTGAAGAATCAAGAGCGGTGCGGATCTGGTCGGACCATCGCAATGGGCTGCGTCCACGCGGTCTTTTCCCATTCACTTTACCGGTCACGATAAGCCTCTCCAGGTTGTTTCCATCTTTCCTTGCAATGTGACCGAAGTATTCAAGGACTCTGCGTAAACACTCAGACGACAGCCGCAAGGAGATTTTGAGCTCCCGTAATATTGAGATGTTAGTCCGAAATGCTGTCCACGGAATACGTAGCATCCTTCTCCAGCACCACATCTCAAAGGCGTCAATGCGTTTACGGTCTGCAGCTCTCAGAGACCAAGTCTCAGCGCCATACGAAAAAATCGAGAAGACTAGTGTCCGCACCAGTTTGGTCTTTGTTTTAACGGAAATGTTGCGATCTCTCCAGATTTTTCCGAGCTGAGTCATGGCGCTCTTGGCCATGCCAATTCTCCTGCGCACTTCCTTCTCGCACGAACCATTGTTACTGATGTTGGAACCCAGGTAGATAAAGTTGTCCACTGTTTCTAGCTTCAATGCACCAGTAAATTCCAGCACTCCAGATCTATCCACAACCATGAGTTTGGTTTTGGACCTGTTTATAGAAAGCCCCAACTCCTCGCTTATCCTCTCCATTCGCTCCAGAAGCGCAACCATTTCCGACTCATTTGCTGCAAGAAGAGTGGTGTCATCGGCGTACCGCAGATTGGTGATTTTCATGCCACCTACTGTTATGCCTCCCTCCCAATTCTCGCAGGTACGTCTCATTATGTGCTCTCCATATGCGTTGAATAGAATGGGCGAATTACCGACGGCATGCCTATATTAGCAAAATATTACGAACTATATACAACACTACAGCTACTACAATGTAATCATTTATACAACCTACTAGTAATTGCAGACTCAAGCTGTCCTAATGCTCCAGCCCTCAACTATGTAGTTGGCGTGTCCAGTATGCTGGCTGCATTACCCCGTTAAATTGCAATGCCTGTTCGTTGAGCATAAGTGTCAGAATTTTGATCACGCGTTGTATCGACCAAGCGCTCTAATAAGTGCTGGCTAATACGATGAGGGAGCTCATTTCTAGGTCCCCACAGTCTTTTCTAATAAATAAATTAATTCATTCATTCATCCATCTCGATAAAAACAGGCTAAAGAAGAGTGATATGATGTATTTTGAAATTGAAGCGTTCGTAGCGAAGCCTGCTTAGTTGTTCTTAACTTATCAACTAGGTTAAGTAACGTCCATTGCAGCCGTAGTTCAGGGCACGTTAAGCATTCGATCCCGGTTATTGTCTTAGGAAGGTTATCGTTACAGCACAGTAGTAGGAAATTTCTCGAATGCCTAGCGTAGCTACCACCGACAAGTAGAAAATTTGTCACCAAGAGGCTAACGGTTTTTTACGACAGCTGTCTTTGAGAGCCAGTTAAGCAATACTAAGTTAGCCTGAAGGACTTTCGACCACAACATCTTTAACCATTAGTTCAGATAGAGGTTAAATAGCATATTTATTTATATGCTATTAAAAAAAGTCATGAACAAAGTGACCTAACAGTACTAAAACATAGATTTATTTAGCTTTTCAATTCCAAATTTACTTGATACTAAAAAGTAGAATGTTAGTGTACCTCATTATGTAACACTTTACAACAAAGTATGCAGGTATAATGCCCAGAGTTGATTAAGAATCCAGGAGCATAAAATAAAAGAAGAACAGTTTTTCATTACTTTTTATCACCGGTTTGGTAACGGCTATAAAAACATTAATTTTCGAACACTCTTTTCTTACCTGTATGTATGTAATGGAATTAAGAATTTAAGCTAATATTTATTTACTTATAACTGTTGCATAAACAATATACTTGGAAATTGTGTGCAGTTCTGGCGATAATAGTAAATATATTAATAATAACATAATATGTAAATAAAAATTTTGCGAAATCATTATTTTATAACAAATTAATGTCATAAAAATATTTCATACTAATAACAATTCGACAAGCTGTATAGAAAAAGCAGCTAGCACCAATTGGTGATGCTTCTTGTAGAATTGAAATGCGTCGAAAATTCTTTCTGTTCGGCTACGTGCCGTTTATCTTGTGAAAGTCACACCATGATAATGTTAGCTTAGAATTTTGAATCAGCATCATACCGACTTCCACAATTTATTTCATACATTTTAGCGCTGGAAGTCAGTTCCTTTTGATTTTTTAGATTGAGTTTTGACTTCTGCCGAATTACCTCAACTGTTGGCGAGTGCGGTGATGTGGTTAAGGATGTGAATCACGCTTTCACAATATGCACAACCAACATGTAGTTTCAACGGGGGATTGGAACCATGTACATTTAAGGATACGTCCACAGCTTTTGTCACCGCACCGGGTCATCAATGTTTCAAAACAATTACAAATCAGAGATTTATTCATCAATAGGTACAGGCGTTCCTTTGCAGTAATTCAAAGTGAATAGTAAGGGAACTATAAAGAAAACAATAAATTTATATTTGGGAAAACTATTTAAAAAAATCAAATAATACATCAAGTGACACTTCGGCTTCATTTTCCTGCAAAGCGAAACTGATGTTCATTAAATTTAAATAGATCACACTATAAAGTATAATCCACATATAGAAAAAAAGAAGACCATTAATGCATAATTGGAGAAGTAATTTGTTTGACAAACAACAACAAAAAACATCGCATTGAGAAATTGTTTCCTTATTCGGAAATCGTTTAAAAACTGATATAATACAAATGTACGTCATTTTGTGTAGGTCCCGCGCAGCTTCATTTATACACATATGTGGTCCCCGGATATAGTTCTGGATCCAAGTTCCGGAGCAATTTCCTCTATTTTACTTACTTTTATTTCACAGGGAGAAAAAAGCCATAAAAAAATATTACATATCTGATATATATACATTTCAGTAATAATAATAATAACTATTATAGCTTGCAACTTTTCGTGAGTCAGTCAAATCCAGTGAAAATAATACCCGCAAAGAATCAGTATTTTTAACTGACTTACGAAAAAAGAGGAGATGTACTATATGAATGTAGTAGATTATGGCGCACAGTGCACATTTTATTTACATGTTTTTATTTAGTTTTATTTTTTAAATACAAGAAGCAATGCTAAGCAAACACGACACTTTACAAATTTTAAGAGCAACAAATTTTCTTCTTGGTTTAGATTCGAATCCGCGTCCCGCCGCGGAATTGAATCACCAGGTGCATGAAACCGCCCGCCCATTGAGACTGGATAGACTGATGCGAATTTTATGGTCTAATTTTATATTTTTTACCGTAGTAGGGCACGGTCAACCAGACTACTAGACTTCATCTGACCGAAAGGAGCTTTTACAAGAATTTTACTCTCGTATAATGATGTCGCCCTTATATATTTAAATATATCATTTGAAGTTAAGTACCACGGTTTTTTTCTATAGTTAATAGACTTGCCTTTGACCACTATCACATCTGATAGTAAGTTATGATGTGGTCGAAGATGTTGTTCAGGCTAACCTAGAATTTACTGGCTATCAAGAACAGCTGCCGGAACACACCGTTAGGTGCTTGGTGGCAGATTTTCTACTTGAGGGTGGTAGCTAGCCAGGTCAGTAAATGTCACTAGCAGACACCCATACAAGTACTGTCTGCGGCGGACGTTACTTACCTTAGATGATCGGCTAAGAACGGCTAAGCAAACTTCGCTACGAGCGCTTAAAATCCTAAATGAACATCACGTTAATAGAGCACAAAACTCGCGTATGTCGAGCCACTCCTGATGGCCGTGTGGTAAAAGCACCCAGTGCGTAAAGTCTGGAAATTCGGGTCCGAATCCCACGTGATACGACAATTTGGTGGTTAAATTTATGAAAACAAATAATATAGTTATGATTCTCAAAATGGTAAGTAAAAACCTGGCCGTATTTTAAAAACAAACACCGGTACTTGTTTAGATAAAAGTTGATCCCTAAACAAAAACATAGAATTGAACTAGACAATATATATTAAGGTGGAACATACAGCTATAAAAATATGGCAATACATTAACTGTAAAAAAAATCAATAACACCTTGATCGATCTCAAACAATGAAAACTATGAAATAACTTGTTGAAGTCGGTACTATGCTGATTGAGACCACTGACCTTACATTATCATGGCCCGACTGCCACAAGACATTTTATACATTTCAGTGTTAAAGTCTGTGTTTTTTTAAACATGTTTTCCACTCTTTTAGTGATGCATACTGTTTACAAGATCATTCACTCGCCTTAAATACTGTTCCCCGTTGACAAGAGTTGCAATTAGCATCAAATCATCTATATATGCAAATACATTTTTCAGTTAATGGACTATAACTTAAAAAGTACTAAACCGATTCTGATGAAATACTAAACCCATTTAGGGTTGAAATTTGAATGTATATTCTTAACAACAAAATCATTAAAATCAGTTTAGGCTGAGTAATCGCGCAATATAAAAAAATATACAGTCCCATTTTGTACATCGATTAAATTGAGTAATAGTACAATTACAATCATTATCAATATAATCTTTGATACAAAGATTACTAAAAATCCTAGCCAAAAAGGCTTTAATTATATACGGTAAAATTATTGACTTAAAATTTAATCTTTGTTATAAAAAGCTAGCTATAAAATAGTAGTGCGTCGTAATCATCCTATTTTTAAAAGCAATATTTATATAAAGACACAAAAACAATAATTATTTTTAAAGGACGTCATCAACTAACTTATGTTAATTGTTAATGTTTCATTCCTATTGCAGCCTAAAAAGTTTTTACAGAAACCTAAAATAAGAAACTGCTTAAAATTTGTCAAAGCTCTCAAGCGATCATATTCTTTTTTTACGACTTTTAAATAATATTTAAAAGTAGTAAAAAAAGAATCATATTATGATTCTTGTGACATCATTCCATTAAGTATGTCAACAAATTCAGGTACATAAAAATGTATCGAATATCAATAATCCATGATACTCATATATAACATATTTACAAAAATTTAATAAATTCTTAGTTATAAATACAATATGCCATCGTTAGTCCTACCAAGCGGCTTGTGAATGAATTGAAAAAATAAGTCCAAAAAGCAAAAAAACATAACGTCAATTCTCAATAATAATGAAGCCCAAAAAACTGTCCAATTAATGCTAGTTAATTACATGTATTGGTGCATCGTATGCTCGTTAGCAACTGGGCGGCGCGGCGCGCCCTCGCTACCGCCCGCCCAGCCGCTCCTCAGAGCCGGATATATAAGCGCGGAGGAAGCCTACAGCCACACAACATCACCACCGCTGACGCTGACAACTACTAACCCAGCATCCAACACAGGTTCGTGGCAAATATTATCTTAACTATTTTTATAATTTCTAATTGAATTTGTGTTACCTTCAAAGTTCTTGTAACTTTTTTCCGCGTACAAGTAAAAGTCAGTTTAAAACTAAAGTTTTAATATTGAAACAATTGTATTTTGACGTTTTTATTTTTAATCGAATATAATATTAAGGAATAATTAAAAATAATGTTATTACGGATATTCCACCAGGGCAATAAAAACTTGCTTGCTACTCAACTTTGTAAAAATAATTGAATAATAAACACGAGGCACTTTAAATTGCACTTTATAAAGTTAAAAGCATTATTCAGATATGTAAAACGTTTTTATAAACAAATATTATAACGATCCGTGCCAAAGAGTTTATTTAAAAACTAACGATTTCTCTAATTTTACAAATGGCATACACACGAATTATATAAATTGTCAGAATTAATTTTATTATGCGTTAAACATATCTAGTACCTAATTAAAATATTTTTTTAACATGACAAATAAAAACTTTTATTCAAATTCAAATGTTTACTTGCCTGAATAGATCATCAAACTATATTTTAAGATCGAATATAATAATGTTAGGTCACTGTATTCAGCCTGCAAGCAGGCGTGTACATTTTTAATATTAGATGTTAATTTAATGAGTCAAGTTATTTAAAATGTTATGTCAATATAATATAAATTAGCCTTATGAAAATATTTAATTAGATTACTAATTAATTAGTGCGCGTAAAAAATGCCTTGCCCTATATACCACGATCAAAAAAATGCAAATAATATATCTGCTACGGACATATTAATAAGATACTTTCATACCTACGACATTTTTTATCTTTAACTTACAACTTGGATCAAATTTGCATATGTTACTCGTACTTCGTTTTGCCAAATATTTTTTGTTTCAATCATTATAATAAAATAAAATCCCGTCAATATAAAAATATTACGAAATAAAATAATTTAATGCGATCTTTCTAGATAGTACATAGGCCACTTATGTCCTATTTTTAGATTGAAATAGCTCTGATTCAATGAAACTCCGTGATCACTTGCACGTGTTATACATTTTCTATAACCTTCTTCCGATGACCCGATAACTTTGAGGATAAAAATACGCCTTGTTAAATACTTTCGATCCCTTAACGTTGTTCTTGATACGATAGACGTTTTGTAAGATAAATGGATGACTTGGGAATATGAAAGTAGCCTGAAGCTACTCCGTATTTATTCTTAAGTAAAATTTGTTAATAAAAGCAAAGTTAGTAAGTTTGTATACCACACAGCTATAGTGACATTTGGATGCAGTAATCCTGGCAATCTATTTTTTCCAAGCAATCAAATACAGTTATCGGTTTTTAGACGTACCTCGAAAGGTAGATACGTAACCTTCTAGGATCCCTTTCATGATGATAAAAACCCTTTTTCTCAGTAACGGGTAAAGGTTGAAATTAATGTCAAGTGGTTCGTACGAAATCTACGATTAATAAATGGTGACCTTCTAAAGTTCGTATATGAATACAATGTATTGGTCACTTTTGTCTCATATGTATATTTGTCAACACAATCAACAACCTATAGAGGCACTTATAGAGTATTGGACAGAACCATTTGGAGGCCAAATCAAAGCACAAATTAACTTAAAAATATCAATATGTTGTTCATACTGTAGTCACACATTTTTTGTTGCGATTATTAACATATGCAGTTGTTTAATTAATTTCAATTGTGTGGTAGTACAAAGGCTCTATACTTCCTTACTTATGTAGTAACTTATGGAATCTTATATTAATATGAAATGAAAAATATGTCTGTGTTGTATTAAAAGACTTTATATATAGATCACTCGCGTCTTCGATCCCACAAAGCAAAAATATTTCCATCAAACCTATCGAGAACAATTTTAGCGTATAATATTGTATTCAGTAATATCATTATGAGACAAAAGGCGATAAGTATTATTTTTTTTGTATAAAACTATGCTCTCTATGTGTACTTGGTGTGTTTCTCTACATAGGTACTTGTTATTATAAAGTCGAAAAGGTTTATTTCACAATTTTATCCACCAGTTTTGTAAAATAAATATCCTGCTTGACATGACTTTTGATGCTTGTTCGCGGAGCCGAGCGTTTTTATGGTCCGATAAGTTTCAAGTCACGTTTTCAACTTGCTTAATATGTGCTCTCGTATATTTTTTCTATAATACCAAGCGACTGACTGACAGATGGTTAGCACGTTGAAAAAGCTGACTGTTGTTTTAGGACGTTGCTTATTTTACAGTGCCTTTGTATTTTGAAGTACAAAAGTTGAAAATGTATGATTTTCATTCGTTGAAATGTGGACGAACTTTTTAATTGGACTGATCTATTTTTTTTTTATTATGTTTAAAATATATTAATCCTTTAAGTTACTGGTATTTGGACCTAATTCAGCGTTAAAATACTCCATTGGTTCATGTGAGTGATGTTCTACGTAATTAAATTCAATTATTTCAGTAACACCATTATAGTCTGACAATAGATGCATCTGATATGCCTGGAATTAAATTGATAGCAGATATTACTTCAAAAGTCGTTACGTGACAATATCTTCGACGACATCATCACTTACCATCGGGTGAGAAAGTGGTCAAAGAATAAACTATCGGGCATAAATAAAAAACGTGACAGCGGCAAGCAAATGAAGCACAGCACCGGAACCGAATTAGGTATTAAAATACAAATGGTTTTTTTTTGGTACTGGAAATGAATTTAATTTTGACTATATAACATTTTAGTGTTACGAGATCAAACAGAATAAAATAAAAACCATATCCTAAGGTCGAACACAAATGCAAAAAAAAAACACTCACCACAAACAGCTGTTTCCGCCCTTTTGTTTCAAATTTTAACACAGAAGAGTATTTTAAATACACGCTTTTTGATACCAATGCTATACAAATCAATAATTGAAAGAGCGTATTAGAGTATTTTCAACTAACTCTTTTCCAGATATCATGGAAGCAATATTTACTGATTGAATTCCAGTGCAAAGCTCTATCGGCAATATACGAGTGCTTCAGCAGTTATTAATATATTTTTATTGCGCAGAATTGAAACGTCAAGGCGGCATAGATTTTTATTGCCTTTGCGAGTTCCAGGATACGATATTGAATTAAAACCTTCGGTAAATGTAACTTGATTGCATTGAACAGCTAAGGCTTATCAATTTCGATGTCTTCATTAAAATTGTTTTAAACGTTAACTCCTGCAAATCTTCCTTTGTTATAGATATCACAATTTATTATTATTTTATTCATATTCCACAAAGTTGTGTTACTTTACTTTATGTTACATTTAACTGGAAAAAGCGTGTTCTGGCCAATTCATTATAAAAATTTATGATTGACATTTAGTTTACTTATATAACTAAATATAAATACTAGCTGTACCCGCGACTTCGTTCGCGATTGCCGTACCTGCAGACTAATTATTCACATTTGTGCACTGTTTATCCCATATTAAGCAACACTGTGGTCTGCGGTGAAGTACTCTTATAGTAAACCATAGCTCAGAATGGAGCTTTTTACTTTGGATTTCAAAACTCCCGGGTTGTATTTTCCAGAAGACAGTAGTTAAGTAACTCAGAGAGTTCTTTCCCGGTTCGCACAATAAATGTTGAAGCAAAGTACATTGTGCGTTTCTTTAGAATTTCGATTTTAAAGCGGCGCGGCGGTTTGTTTGACGGTAGATCAAAGAAGTAGATCAAATTTCTCATTTTCGGAAAGTAGTGTTTGTTTAATCTGAGTAGCGGGTAGGAGAGGCTCCTTCCCACCTAAGGCCGGGAAAAACTCATAGTAAATGCTTCCTTCTCTTGGGCCGGAGGACTTGTAACAATTGTAACCATTGGTGTAAACAAAGTTATATGTCTAAGATTTTTGGTTGTAAAATGCTCTGTTATTATAAAAAAATTAATAACAACTATGTTTGGCAGGGTAGTAACTAAATATAAGGTAAAAAAAAAACGACTTAACTAAAAATTTCCCTAAATTTCATTGTTCTAATTTCTAATACTCTTTTGGTAAATATTTAGAAAAACTAAATTTTTTTACCGCACTCATATTTTAAATGAAAAGTAGAGTGCTTAACACGTATGTAAGTCATCGATTCCTACTTGGACTATAGCCGCATTAATTTTAAATAGGTTCTGCTCTTGTTATTAAAATCAAAATAAATAATATAAAAAAACATACTATTTTTATATCGTTATTCCTTATATTAGTAGTGAAAAGCAGAGAGATTCCTCTTCGGGCAATAGCCGCCCGTAAATAATCCAAACAAAATTTTACGTAAAATTTCACAAATAGTTCTATCCTCTCAATAATTTTTTAGTAAGTAAGTTATTTTTTCAATGAATAATTTTTAGAAAAGCCTTTTTTTACTTTTTTTAAATTTGAAATGAAAAGTAGAGAGCTGAACGCGGGTGAAAGTTATCAATTCCTTTCGACCATTGTATTACAATCTACTAAACTTGTTCACTTCCAACTTTAAACGGATTAAATCACGTATATTTATCGTAATTTTTGTCCCGACAGTCACCCCGTGACCACGATCACTACAAAGTGTTTGAAACGTCGGGACAAAAATAATGATAAATATACGCGATTTAAACCGTTTAAAGTTGTGTAATTACAAAGTGTAACAATCGCGAAAACCTAAGACAACGTTGTGCACTTCCATTGCGCAGTCTCCGAAATGTATCCGGCAAAAGAAAGATATGTAGTTATAACAACTGATTGTGGTGAATGTACCACATTTTAGAGTTTTATCGTAGCAAGCTTGCAAAACTAAATAATTGTGTGTGATGCCGGTCTGTCCGTGGGGTGTCGTGCTTCCCGTGGGGTTCCGGGCTTCCTATGGGCTTATGATGAGCCGTACGTTCAAGGGTTTCTCAACATTCCGCGGTTCAAGTTATTTAAAACGAAATATTTAGTTTGTGATATCTGTAATTTCTTAACTGCAACTGAGGACTCTGAAATATTTACGGGAAAATAATTAAATTACCACTATTGTAACAAAAAAAGAATGATTGAAATCGGACTACGCGTTAATAAATTACAACTAAGTGTACATTTTAACTTTCATCCCCTTTCCCAAGAGAATCGTACTGAATTTCGGGATAAAAGTATCCTATGTCCTTCTTCATAGTATGAACTCGAATCGTGCTAAGTTTCATTCAAATCCATTCAGTAGTTTTGGAGTGATGCGCGGCCGGCATACAGACAGACAGCCAGAAAAAAGAAACAGTTTTTGCATCAGTATCAGCAAAGTCAAAGTCAAAGTCATACTTATACGATAAAGTGCGACCACCAGCTTAAGATGAGCCGTACGTTCAGAGATTTCTGTACATTTTGGGTGTCAAGTTATTTGGAACGTAATATTTAGGTTGTGATGTCTGTAATTTCTGAACTACAAACCCGATGACTTAAAAATATTTACGTGATAATTTTTAAAGCACCACTATTCTAATTAAAAAAATCGGCCAAGTGCGAGTCGGACTCGCGCACGAAGGGTTCCGTACCATTTGCTATACAACATTAGACTTCATATTTTAACCTTTTTAGGGTTCCGTACCCGAGGGGTAATAACGGGACCCTATTACTAAGACTTCGCTGTCCGTCCGTCCGTCCATCCGCCTGTCACCAGGCTGTATCTCAAGAACGGTGATAGCTAGACAGTTGAAATTTTCACAGATGATGTATTTCTATAGCCGCTATAACAACAAATACTAAAAATAAAATAAATATTTAAGGGGTCCCCCATACAACAATTGATTTTTTTACCGTTTCTTGCTCGATACTAATGACGGTGACTGGACGCTTTAACTATTCACAGAATATTTAGTTTTATGTTTTCTTTAAATATAATGAATTAAATTAGAATAAATAATGAAGGGGGCACCCATACAATAAAATTTCAGATAATGGTACGGAACCCTTCGTGCGCGAGTCCCATTCGCATTTGGCCGGTTTTTTTGTTTTAACGTGCGCGAGTCCGACTCGCACTTGGTCAAATTATTGTATTTGTTGTTATAGCGGCAACATAAATACATCATCTGTGAAAATTTCAACTGTCTAGCAATCACCGTTCTCGAGATACAGCCTGGTGACAGACGGACGGACGGATGGACAGACGGAGAGTGAAATCTCAGTAATAGGGTCCCGTTTTTACCCTTTGGGTACGGGACCCTAAAAAGAACGTATGAAATCAGACCACGCGTTAATAAATTACAACTAAGTGTATATTTTGACTTTCATCCCCTCTCCCAAGGGAACCATACTGAATTTCGAGATGAAAAGCATAAATTATCTTACCTCGTAGTATGAACTCAAATCATGCTAAGTTTTATTGAAATCCATTCAGTAGGTTTGGACTGATGCGCGGCCGGGATACAGAAAGACAGACAAAAATAAATAAAAAATACAATTTCGGCATTAGTATCAGCTACAGAGTACTGTATTTTTTTTTCAAAATATCTGCCATGTACAGAATTGGACCTGTTACAGTTTTATTATAAGTATAGATTATTTTTGTCCCGAATCACGATCACTACACAGTGTTTGAAACGTCGGGACAAAAATAATGATAAATATACGCGATTTAAACCATTTAAAGTTGTTTAATTACAAAGTGTTACAATCGCGAAAACCTAAGACAACATTGTGCACTTCCATTGCGCAGTCTCCGAAATGTATCCGGCAAAAGAAAGATATGTAGTTATAAAAACTGATTGTGGTGAATGTACCACATTTTAGAGTTTTATCGTAGCAAGCTCGCAAAACTAAATAAGGGTGCCGTGGTGCCCGTGGGGTTCTGGGCTGCCTGTGGGTTGTCGGGCTGTCCTTGGGGTGCCGGGCTATAATGTCCCCTCCCCATCTTTACCCGTAGTAGTTGTCGTAAGAGGCGATAAAGAGTAACACTACAGAGGGTGGGCAGCAGCGCTTTCTGAGGAACTAATATCTCACACCGCGATCCCCAAGATGCCTGCCAAGCGCCAAATTTGGCCGGTTTTTTTGTTTTAATGTGCGCGAGTCCAACTCGCACTTGGCCAATTTTTTGTATTTGTTGTTATGGCGGCAACAGAAATACATCATCTGTGAAAATTTCAACTGTCTAGCTATCACCGTTCTTGAGATACAGCCTGGTGACAGACGGATAGACGGACGGATGTACGGACAGACGGACGGACAGCCAGACAGACCGTTTTTACCCTTTGGGTACGGAACCCTGAAAAGAACGTAAGAAATCGGACTATGCGTTAATAAATTACAACTAAGTGTATATTTTGACTTTCATCCCCTCTCCCAAGGGAACCATGCTGAATTTCGGGATAAAAAGCTAAATTATCCTACCTTGTAGTATGAACTCAAACCATGCTAAGTTTCATTGAAATCCATCCAGTAGTTTTGGAGTGATGCGCGGCCGGGATACAGACAGACAGACAGACAGACAGACAGACAAAAATAAAAAAAAATACAGTTTCGGCATCAGTATCAGCTACAGAGTACTGTACATTTTTTTTTTTCAAAATATCTGCCATGTACAGAATTGGTCCTGTTACAGTTTTATTATAAGTATAGATTAATATATATTATATTTTCGTTAAGGATTTTATGTTAATATGGTCTCCATTTCAAATTCTAAGATATTTATATACTTATATTGGTAATATGTGCATATAAATCATGCCTTTATATCCCCCGAGGGGTATGCAGATATATCTAAATGTGATCAAATATACGTTTTTGCAAGTGACTTATTCTGCAGAAGCATCAAATCGGCTATGTAGCTATAATCATAGAGTTTTTAGAATTAAATGTTTTAATTAACTATAATACTAATAATGGTCGTAAAGACTTCTGATTGGTATAATGTTATATAATTATTTTTTTCTTAAATATTATATTCTGTTGGTTTTCTTAATGAAAATAAATAAAAAAATATGTTTTTGTAGCCTTTTACTATTTACCGTGCTTAGTTAGATACCCGGCTGCTGATGTTTTTTTTTTGTCAAATAAACCTACCTATTGCAATACATTTATGTACCGGGGATTAAACCCAGGGCCTAGGGATTCACAACCGATGTATGGCTTTCGACTAACGAGGCCGTAATAAATAAATTATTAACATTAGCAATTAATATTTTACCACACATTAGAAAATTGTATCCTAGATTCTAAATACCACTGCGTTCCTAAGTAATACTTCTTAAAACGAACGCACAAAATTAGTACGTATTAAACATTTAGGTCACCAACTGATATAATAAGTTTTACATCATAGATTTTTTAGTTAACATATTAACTAAGTACTTCTGTGTAGCTTGAATAATAAAATATGCAGTGGTCAACAGGTACACAATGAAAATGCGTGGAATCAGCGGAGTGCTGGCCGTGGCGGTAGCCGCTGTGCTCGTCTGCTGCAATGCAGACCCTCACCGGGTAAGTACATTGATGTACTACTTTTAAAGAAAATCCTTTTTTTTTATTTGATAGTAGCTTCTGTTCACATTTTGTTATCCAATTGTATGAATTCGCAGTCGCTGCCAAGGTTTTTTCCTCATCATCAACATCATCATCATCATCAACAGAGATAATGTCCATCGTTTAAACGCCATAAACGCCTCCTCCATAAGGGGGAGGGGGTTGCTATATTACCTATGCTTGGCAGGGGTGGTAGTTCTTCATAATGTGCTGCTGCCAACCTTCTGGTATAATTCACTTCGCCCTCTGTTGCGACAGTTTTAAAACAAATTCAATCTAAATTCCTTCAAATGTACATCAATATCATGCTGCCGAGTATGAACCATGTGTACGCCGTAGAGACACAGTCAATATATGGGGGTTAAGACAGAGAATCTGCGAAAGCTCAATATACATGCTTACGATGTGTACGTACAAAGAGATACAGCATTCATCTAATCTATATGTCACGCCTGCTCGTGACAATTACAGAGTTCCCCAGAAAAATTTAAACATCTACTCCGTACTGCTTTCTTACCGAATATCTTGCCAGTTATTATTAGTTCGTACAACAGTTTTTAAATATTAGTATTACCTATCATATCTACTAAATATTAATAATTCAATTTCAACGCAATACTAAATAAATTTACAAACTCGATACTCGAAACGATCAATTTTCCAATGAAATTATTTCTAAAGGATATTTTGATGACAGAAATTTGAGACTCAGCATTTTGCGGTGGTGACAAAATTATAATAACAACAACGTAAGCCTCAAACACTGGACCAGGCTGCGATATTATAATATTTTAAGCTACCAATCGCTGAGTATTCGTGGCGGTTACAAAATAAATTTCTTGTTTAAAACGATTAAATTAAAATCAATTAGCCTACTGGCTTAACTCGCCCAAAGGTAGATACAAATTCGAATTACATCAATTCTAATTAAGACAATGTTAATTTTATTAATGTTATTTATTCAATTTTGACTTTATTTTACAGAAAAAAAATATAATTTACAATATATAACAAAAAAGTAAACATAACTTTGTTCACAACGAGAGATAAAGCTAAAAATTATTGAAATATATACAAAAACTAACACGCTTAAGACTGTTCTTTATCCGCGGCAATATGTAAAAAGCTTTGCATATGAAATGATTGGTCTTGCATTTCTAAGAAAAAGACGAAGGAACATATAGAGAATGTATATTTAAGCAAGTGGTGAGCTACGGTATAAATGAAAACAAATATTTTTTGCTCAAAGTTTGAACTATTTTTTTAATAGAGCATGAGTTGCAGTGAAGTAGAGAATCATCATCATTATCATCAGGCTTTCATATTGAGGTGCAAAAGAAATTTCTAAAAACTAACGTGTCACTGGACTAGGATGGCTACACAAAATAGGGAGGTGAGAATATTGCTATATAGGGCGCATTTCCAGATTATTCTCAAAACCCAATAATTGTCTGACAAAGAGATTGAACCGAGGAGAAAACTCAGCAACAATGTACAGAATGAAATTATGTTTTCAAAACGTGTGCAAAATAAGCTACGCCTATAAAATGTATGTGATGTAGAATTAAAAGAGTTATTTATATACTCTTTGACATTTAATGTGACCAATTTAATCAGCAATAAAGGTATTTTCAGTATTTGACCTATTACGGAATGATAGATGACGACTTCGACGTCGACAGCTCAATAAAATTTATACAAAATACCGATAGGACTTAGTGAAACCAGCTGTTCTGTGAAAGTTCTTAACGTTTTATTCTTAAGACTTCAGTAAAGTTTTAATTCGCTTTTCCTAGTAATAAGAAGTAAAATATTATTGCAATATCAATTTACTTTATATCACTACCATCAGGTGAGATAGTGGTCAAAGGCTGGCCTATCAGGTAAAAGTACTATAGGGCCATAAATAACGGAATGCCACAAAATATGCTACGGCGTAGGCATATGCTACGATCAAGTTAAATACAATAAACTCTCACCCAATTTCAACATTTATTCAAACACTAGCTTTCCGGGCCCGGCTCCGCCCGCGCGTATGTCGGTTATCGCGCAAAAACACTAGCGGTACGCCCGGCCTCGTAAGGATATTAACCAAAAATTTCAAAAAAAACCTTTCTTGAAAATATTCTATTGTATATGTTCATCAGGGATAATGTAGAATTCTAATGGTGAAAAATTTCTCAAATCGGTTCAGTAGTTTTATATTTATTCGTTACATACATAAATACAAATCTTTCCTCTTTATAATATCAGTGTAGATGTATAATTGTTTAGTCATTTGAAAAGCAGTAACGTACCTGAACTTACGGAATAAATAACATCTTTTATCAATAAAAATAAATCTTTTTCCATCTTAGTAAGATAGTACATCAAACAGTTACCAATCTGCTAAGATTAAACACGACTATCTTATAATATAATTACTAAATCAAACACAATTTGACCTATACAAACACGTTTAATAGCCAGATAGTTTTAAGTGGCAGTACAATATAGAATATTTCAGTGTTATAATTTGTAATTGGCCTTTATAATAGCGTTGTAGACGCCTAAATTGAATATTGACATTGACTTTGAAATAGTTTTAATGCCCATACTAATTACAGGACCAAGATGTAAGCGGCGGCGAGCAAGGGCCAAAACGCTACGACCTCAGCGGTAAGACCCTTTAAACTGAATTTAACTATGTCAGCAAATAAGTTGCACACCTTATCGATTTCACACAATGATAATTTTATCTGAATGTACATTACCGCACACACAATGTTGGTAAAATGTTTCCCTGGCACTGTTTTCAAATAACCCCACGTAATGTTCAATGATATTGGCACAAAAGCGCATCGACTGACATTTTGATCACTACAAAAATGATTTTAGATTATTTTTAAAAAGATTTTGGATTGTGAAGACAAAAATTACGTCATATTATTTTGTCGTGGGATGAAATGTCTGTAGTAGCACTTTAATGTACAAAACCTATAAATGTTTCCTGCATTGTTCTAAGTCCAATTCAATTAAAGTTTAACCTTCTGCACTTTTATATTATATACCTTGTATAAATTTATCTACACAACCCCGTCAACACTGCACTTGAAGTTTGTAAAATATGCATTTCCACTATATATCACGATTGGTGAGGGAATAACGCACTGTACACACATGTTTCAGCACGACGATTTATCACTCTTTTTTGTGCACCTGTGCATTCGTGTTCACTTGTGTCCACTCATGACTGTTACTGCACTTGGTGAGTACCTCATTATTTTTTGTGTACTTATGTACCACTTTTTTCTTACTATTACTTACCATAATGGTATTGTTACAGATTACAAACAAGCTGCAGAATTCGAAGAGTTTCTCCGATTCTTACAAGAATACGAAAGCAGATTTCAAGACCGAAACGGTCTCAGTGGACTTGGGGGAAATTCTCTACTCGGCAGGAATATTAACACAGGAGGTCTGGGTGGAAGCTCATTATTAGGCAGAAGTGCTGTTGGACTGGGAGAGAAGAACATTGGCGGGTTGGGTGGTTCTAGCCTACTTGGGAGGAACCTGAATGGAATTGGTGGTTCTAACTTACTCGGTAGAGAGTCAGGGAGCGACAGGCGCCAGTACGCCAGATTTGTCGATTCTCTTGGAGGTGGCAACTTTGTCCGCAATCTAGACTCTATTGGCGGAGGAAATTTTGTGAGGAATCTGGATTCTATTGGCGGAGGGAATTTTGTGAGAAATCTTGATTCTATTGGCGGCAACAACTTCGTAAAGAAGAACTTAGACCAGCTTGGTGGTCCCAACCTTGTCAAGAAGAACTTAGATTCTATTGGAGGTGGCAATTTTGTCAGAAACTTAGACTCGCTCGGTGGTGGTAACTTTGTCCGCCAATTGGATCCCCTAGGAGGTGGCAACTTTGTTTAGATGTTACGCATATTACATGCATAATTTATGTATATCCCTTTCAATATTTCCCCAAACGTACAACGTATGAAATGTGATATCTCCCTAAGGTTTCAACATATTTTTATTTATTACCAAACTTTGTTGATAGCATTTGATGTTAAACTTTATTAATAAAGACGTAGTAACTTGACACATTGTTTTAATAATACATTTTCTTTTGATAACCTCTGCGTCGAAAACTATTTAATAAAGGTAAGTTTATGTTGAACACAAAGGAGTCATAATGAATTTGCTAATGATGTTCTCGATTTGAATGACATTTTAGGACACAAGAATCGAGTACTGCACCCTATATTCGAAGCAAATCCGGACGGGAGTCCAAGGTCTGTCTATGGAGCGAACCTGATGAAGATGCTTGATTACATATCAAGGTAAATAAAACATATAAAAATAATAACCATGGCTATTGGTACTTTAATTGTGTCAGTTTACGTTTAACTCTTTACTTATGACCGTTGCTTTACTTCAATCAACATGATATAAGCTCAAGGTATAATTCTTCTGTGCAGTGCTTAGTAACGCTTTTTAAAATTAAGCAGCGATCTTCAGTACGGGGATTTATATAAGAACAACACAGCTGCAAACTATTAAGCAAAAGGAAACTATACTACTAAATACTATAACTAAAACTAACTAAAATAACAAAACAAGGGGGCTCATGGTTAAAAATTGTTCGTTGTTATTTTTTTTATCTTAGAAGGTTTAACCTAGAAGGTACACTATGATATTAATTTCGTTTCACTACATTCTAAACACAAACAAATCTTACACAGTAATTAATTTGTTAATTTGACTTTAACAAATTATTAATTTGGTATTTTCGTTTAAAATCGTCAAATTTAAAATGCCTCTCCTATCGGTATACTCGTACCACCTTTCTATAAATTCAATTAACTCAAAAGTTTTTGGGAAATACGATACTAAATATTTCTTCAGGGTTATTGTGCCATGGGCTTCGTAGTTCCTGATACATTATTATATAGAGAATTTAACAATAATATTAAGCGTTCTGTTCTTTATATGTGGCTTGACAAAAATATGGTCAATGCGAGTAGCTTGTTCTTAAAAACATATCATCGCTCTTGCATATTCTCAAAGGGCCAGGCTGGCACCTAAATAGTTTATTAAAACCCAAACTTCTGCAATAATTTTAGGAGTCATGTTATAGATCCTACTGCCATCTAATTGAACAAAGTTTTATGCATGGAATGTTACAGTAACTTATAGTTAGACGAATTAAATTATCTCGATCTGAGAAACGAATCTAGGTTCTCGAGACGAGACGCTTTAAGTACTAGACCGATGCATCAGTTATTATACCGAAACAGTTTTCTCAAAAGAATTATGAATAACATTAATGATGCTACTTTTTTCCATTTTGTAAAGACTATGTCAGAAGTTCTACATATTTTTATTTATAACTAAATGTGAGAAATTATGATGTTCCCAGCAATAATTATCTAAATTACTGTGTATGTTTCACGAGATTATTTTACTTAATTAGGTAGATTAGTTTTTGTTACCTTAAGGCCTAATTTCACCATACCATGTTTGTTTATGCTAAATCAGGCATTAGCTAATGGGTCTTTAAAAATAACAGAGCTGTTAAATCAGTCTACGTTCTATGAAGTTAACTGAATTAATCATCCATTAACAGTTGGTGGGACACTCGGTTCAGTTAACAGTCCGTTAAAAGGATTAACAAGGCGTCAAATAAATAACAGAGTATGGTGAAACTAGGCCTAAACCAGTTACGGTTTTGTTGAAAGCTAAACATATTACAAAAGTAGGAACATATAAAATTAAAACTAATGTAGAATGTGTTGCACATCACTGCCAGTGTGGTAATGCAGTTGATCAACTCGGTCACCATGGCCTCTCCTGCTCTCGAAGTGCTGGTCGAATTTCCCGCCACGCCAGCCTTAACGATATCATTCGCCGGGCTTTTGCCAGCGCCAATGTTGCAGCTATTCTGGAACCGAATGGTCTGATGCGTGACGATGGTAAAAGACCTGACGGCATGACTCTGGTCTCATCTTTCTGAAACCAACGTGAGGGCTGGCGCTGTGGCTACTTCGGCGGAGCAACTCAAGCGGCGCAAATATGCTAACCTTGGTATGGGTTACATATTTGAGCCGTTTGGTGTAGAGACGTTGGCTCCGTGGGGACCGGGAGCTCATCGTATTTTCCAAAACTTATCTGAGCGCTTGGTCGATGCGACGCGTGATCAAAATGCTGGCACATATTTGGCTCAACGAATAAGCATTGCAATTCAACGGGGCAATGCTGCCAGCATGCTGGGCACGCTGCCAACTGGGAGTGGGCTGGAGCATTTGGACTGCTTATGAGTCTGCTATGACTTATAAGTTGTCTTAATGCTTTTATTGTAGTAGATGTAGTGTTGTATATAGTTCAAAGTATTTTGTTTAATGCAGAATTAAGTTACCTGCCTACTTCCAAATTATTTTTCAAGAACTATTTAGTCTAATATTTGAGATGATTTAACTATATAATTTTTTATACAAAAGTAGGATAAACAAGTTTCTACTAGTAATGTTTGCATACCTATATTGACATTATGTAACGCCCGTAAAAGGAAAACCTAAGAAGAGGAAATAATAAATTAGATCAAGAGATTCGAACCTACGACACTGTCCTTTAATTTAGGTTCCATTATAATTTTATTTTTGTCTTAAGCTACGTCCAAATGGAAATGTTAATGAATTTATGTAAACCAAGGGGAAAGGGTAAGTGCCTCTGGACGCCAAAGGTACGATCAAATTTGTTTCCGGTTGAAATCCCTTGCCTCAATTTTGATATTTTAAAGGTAGGCAATATTCTTCACCAGTAATTTTCCTTATATCCAATTGTACTACATATTTTATTCCACTAACTTTTTGTTATACTGCTTTTCGTATATTTTCATTTTCTTCTTACCACCGGGCAATGTAGAAAATAATTAACATACCTATGGAAACTACCCTTATAACATTGGAAATTTATTGTTTAATTACTATAACTAAGTACGGTCGTGTCGGATACTTTTGACTTGAAGAACATATAAAACGAGTATTAAATGCTACGTCATCAGATGATTCGTATGATAATAATTGATCAAGTAAAGCAAAGGATTATTTGGCAGATGGGGCATCATGGCATCTCAATGCTCGTAGTACGTTTAAAAAAACCTTCAAGAAACCCGCGTTTACTAAAAAAATATGAAGTAACTTACAATATAAACTTTTAAGTTCAATATTGTGCTAGTAACAACATAAAAAAACATAATATAAATAAATAAATAACAAATAACATGGTGGTAGGGCATTTTGCGAATGCCCGCCTGGCTAACTACCACCCTCAAGTAGAAAATCTGTCGCCAAGCACCTCATGGTGTGTTTCGGCAGCTGTCCTTGAGAGCCAGTAATTCTAGTTTAGCCTGAACAACATCTTCGACCACATCATCACTTACCATCAGGTGAGATGGTGGTCAAAGACTAACCCATCAATTAAAAAAAAAATCTTCTTAAAGGGAGTTGCATTTTTCATACACATAATAATATCACAATTTTATAGCCTCTAATACCCATTAGAAAACAACTGTTGTTTTTTGTTGTAGCACAGTCAGTTCAGTTTCAGTTCAGTTAGAAGCCAAAGTGCATAAAGACAGCACGGGTTTCAATTTGAGGCAAACAAGTACGTGAGATAATATATGTGTATGAGATAATAAATCTCGCACAGTAACTCATTTAATTATTTACTGAAAATAGTCTAACGTGTTTTCTTCTAGACCAAAGGAACAGAACAAGTACCCACTAATACCTATGGAAACAAGCTTCTACTACGGAGGGATGAATGATGACTACGCCAAACGTAACTTCGATGAAATCGACAGGTGAGTTCTACTTGCTTACGATAAACGTAGTTGATTTAATTGAAGTTAAAGTCTAGTGAACATAATATGATCCTACGAAAACATCTATCGATTGTTTCTAAGCATTTTCATTTTCTATTCATAAAATATTTTCTAGCTAATTTTACACGCGGGATTCGTTGCACAAATGATTCAGATCCATTTATTGCCTACCGAGATGACAAATTATAACATATATTATAGGTAAAAAAACAAACACATACATTATCTGCATATGCTATATACTCGTATTATCGGACCTCAATAACCCCACCGAATTTTTCAATGACTGGATATTTTTATGCTATTAAAATACACTACACCATTTAAAGTATAACTAAATAAATCCTAGATCAGAAGTTAAATACCTTAAATACTCTGAGGTATCTTGTTCTTCGGCCTGCAATTTTATTTGCTACGAACAGCTATGCTTTGCGCATTGAAGTAGCATTTCTGATACTTGATTGAGGTACTGAGGTAGTATTTACCAACATGGCACCTTCCCACTCGTATTCTCATATTATTATGTGAATAGAATCAGTTTATCTTAGAATCAGTTTATCTTTCTCTAAAAAAATATAATCAGGGCATATTGGTTTTGGTTTTCTACCTGAGAGGAACCCGACATGCAGTAATTCATCGTCCATCGACTAAGTATAATTACTAAATTTCCTTCTTACTTATCTCTTGAATCCCACGTTTTTAACAACAATTTTTAACAAGAATCCTATAAACACACGTATAATTTATACAGAGAGATGATAAATATATAATAATAATAATAATAATATATGAAAACAAAACTGTATAGGTTAACAAAGTGAATGTAAATTATTAATTATTCTAAACCGTACGCTCGTATACGCACGCATTATGAGGTAACATTATTTACTGAAAAAATAATGCTTGGTAAGGCTGAAGGGAAAACATTTTTTACAGTGTAATATTTCCCAACCCTATACTTAACCTACGGCTTCATATTTTCACTGATAGATTAAATGGATTGAGTATACGAGTACATAATAGATAGATTGCCGTAAGTAGCTAAGTAATGGATGACATCTTCAAATTAGATATTGTTCTGTAAAATGACCAAAAAACTTAATTTGAAATTATCAATACAAAACAAATCTCTATCGAATCAATAAATAAAATAGTTTTAAGTTAAGTGAGAGTATATCACTCCTATAATAGATTTTTCCTTTTGAGTGTCAACGAATTTATCACAGAGGTTGAAATTTGGAATAAAAGTGATAGTCAACTGTTTTAATTCAATCAGATACTAGCTATACATAAATTAAATTCATCAGTTTGTCAGCATTGACATACGATACCTGTCGATGCTTACATTCAATTAAACATTCAGTTATCAAACTAAACTAACGTCTGAATTTCGAACATAAGTACTTGCAAACGGACAATGTGTTCCTGCGTCGTCCTTTGTGTTGTCAAAGAAAACATATGTTATAACATGTTCTTTATGTCATCATTTCTATTTTTACAAAACATACCGTAACGACTCCACACACCTGGGTACAAGGGTAAGAAGATGATATCAGCTTGAGGGAAAACTTACTTATTGTTTGATGAGATAGTAATACATTAATACTATAATATTAAATTATTGTAAAAGGCGACTTAAGAAAAAAATACTAAATAGCAGCAAACATGCATTACTTCGACACTTGAGCGTTGCTATGTCTTGATGAAGGGACTGATTGACTTCATGTGGAACTGTTTATTACAAAGTATTTATCTTTTAACTATCAACATAATTTCTTCGAACTTCAACTTGTTTAACCTGTAAAGTGCAAAGCCTTTTACCACAATTTCTGCGATGAGGTCAAAGATGATAAACAGGTTAGAACGGGCATTGATTATCTAGGATAGCTTAAGGGAAACACCGTTTGGTGCTTGGCGACAGATCTCTTCTAGAGGGTAGGCCATCAACAAATAGATATAATTATTTGATTGAAGAACGTATTCTGAATTCCGAAGATTAGGAGAGTACTGTTTGATAATGTAAACTTTACCTTAGTTTGGATAGAATTACTATAGTATCCTTTTGGTACAGAAAGCATTCGGGAAGCGTTTCGTGTCGCTACTTTTCAGACTTGTTACAGTACTATGTACCTACATTAACTTTTCAGAATTTTATACTGTTATGTGGTAGTACCACGAGCAATAAAGTTGGTAAAAGATTAAACAAAGTAATCTCCACTACTTTGTCTCCCTTATATATTTTGCATTGTAAGCTAAAAAGCAACTCGAGCAGCATTTGACTTTTAAATAAGAAGGTATGCTTAGGAGGGTTTAAGTCTACGTTAGCACATTTCTTCTGAGCTACAGGTGAGTATTGAGTACTATATCTTATAAGCTTTAGTACCTTCTCCTATTGTAATTGCAAATGTGAGCTTGCTTCTCTCTTTTTGTTATTTCTTCACGATAAACTAATGCGATGATTAAGGAACATTCTTTGCGAGGAAGACAACAGGTGCCCTGCAATGATTTGCAAATCATCCAATGTGGTGTTACAGATTTAACAGCAAATTAAAAAAAATATATAACAATTTATAGTAAATAAAAAAAATATAGTAAATGAAAATATTCATGGATTTTTGTCCAGCATATTTGACGTAATTTTTTATATCAGCTAAATTAATCCCGTAATTCGTCGTCATGCTATGAAGCTTAATAATATTTGAGTATAACTATTATCACGGACAAGGTGTTCATGTCTATCTAGAGGGCAAATTAATTTAAGATCGGGTCTGATTTAGGAATGGAATACGAATCACTTATAATTCAGCTTCATAATGCGTACGGCTGAAGTATAGAAAACCCTACCAGATCTGTATTTCCCGGTAATCTGGGAGACTTCCAGTACAGAGTGAATTTGATAGTTATCTGCTAGGCAAACATGTTTAACCGTCAACTGCGTTCTCACTTTCAATCAGATAAGACTGAGGTCAAATGCTAGCTTATCATATAAAAAAATGCCTAGTAATATGCCCTAGTATTTTTTACTTTATCATGTGGATATGAACATGTATAGTTTCTTATAATTAACATGTCTCATATATCACCAATACTACACTAAATTAAAGGTGTAGTTTTAAAGATAAATCTCTAAATTTAAAATTCACCAATTGATGTTATATATGATTAAATGTTCTTGCTCGCACCTTAGAAACAGTAATTTTCATTTAATAAACACTATAAAAATATATTGTTACAACTGTATATCCCCGAAACGACAGACTTTTACAGAATGCCTTCCTTCTCTAAACGTCTCTCATTATACTTTAATGTGTGTTCGTTGGTTAACCAAGCTGCTTATTACAACTCTAATTTAGAGATTTTAGATTTAGAAAACACAGCTTAGGATAAGCACTTATTTAAATGATTAATAATCAAATAATTCTATTCGATATTCATGATTTCAAAATTTCATTTTAAAGCAAACAATATTCTATATTTAATCAAACATCCATCCAGTGTAAGGCAGTAATATTTATAGTAAGTGTAACATTGTTTTCTACAGGTCTAATCTGGACACCTTCGTAGCGAAAAGGAACTTCGACGAGATTGACCGCTCTTCGATGCCATTCCCCTACGCCACCAAGCGATTCTACCACGTGTACGGCAACTACTTAGACCTTGATACTCCAGTGTAAGACGTAAAAACGTCACACGATTAAGTTTCATTGCATGAATAGAGTATAGAAGACTAACTAGAAAAATCCGTTTTCAAAGTCTGCTAGAGAATAATATCCACCTAATAACAATCGATTTTGTTTATTGATGCTAGTGTTGGTAACACAAGTTAAATATTTTAACATAACCAAACGTCAAAATTTGTTATTAACTGTTGTTATAGCATACTCTATAAAACTAAACTACCTAATTACAGCCTAAAAGTTCCAAAACAATGAAATGTAATCTCTAAACATTATATATAATCTCACAACAACGTACCTGCGAGTTCGAAGCGGTATTAGATCTATGTGCAACATGTGTGCGAATTCGCGGGCCCGATCTTAAACGGCGTATTACTCATAGTTTACAGAAACATTAAAAGGTAATCGATTTAATATTAAATAGAAAGCGATGATTTATAATACGGAATCTCTCCGCCACTTTTTAAAAATAATATTCAATATATTAAACTTATCTGGCACATATTTGGCTCAACGAATAAGCATTGCAATGCAACGGGGCAATGCTGCCAGCATGCTGGGCACGCTGCCAACTGGGAGTGGGCTGGAGCATTTGGACTGCCTATAAGTCTGCTATGACTTAGAGGTTGTCTAAATGCTTTTATTGCAGTAGCTGTATTGTTGTATATAGTTCATAGTATTTTGTTTAATAAAGGCATATATTAAACGGTTCACGAGTACTTAATAAATAAAAAATCTTTCTAGAAAGAAACATCTTACCAATATAAAATTGAGTTAGGATAAAATGTAATTACAAAATCAGAAAGACAATCTGGCTTAACAAATTGCCTATAGGTATATCGAAAGCTTGTATCATATATGAAAATTTGGAACACAATTGTTGTTTCTATTATTACAGTACACATACCTACGTAATATCTCTGTGTCATAACCTTTTATACAAATATTTTGACAACGTGAGAAATAACAGACAGCGGTATTTTCCATGCCCTAAAATAATATGGCATATGATTCTGGCTTTTCCTTAAATTTATCCAATATAGAAATAATTTTCCATTTGAGATAACGTGAAAAAGTTTATTATTCAGAAAGAGGTGCTTTTGTTTTTCTAGAGAAGTTTACACAGAGTTAATAAAATCAAATCTGTTGCTAAATCTTTCATGCCTGAGAGAAAGCTTACCTTATGTCAACAACGTTTTTCAAAATGTTAAAGAAAACTAAAGAAAGGTGTATAATGGCTTTCTTAAATTCCATGTTAAGAATTCAGAATTGGCTTGGTTACCTTTGAATACAAACGGGGTTCCAAATATAATTACCAATAATAAAATTACTAGCACCTACTACTACCCATATAACACAACGTACATTCACGTAAGATATTTCTATAATAACGTAATGTTTTTTTCATAAAAGAATATAGGTAAAAATATCCACAAATTGTAAATAGAATTTGAAAAGGAGATTTAGGCCCAAGGGCTTTCAATTAGTCCGGTATAACGTAGAGCCAGGTTTGCTTGTTATTATATGCCTTATTTGTTTATTTTTCATTACTTTTTCTTGATTGGTTTAAATGCAAAAAAACATTCTTACCAACAAAAAAACATTCTTAAAAACAGTCAAATCCAAAACTGAATCAACTCGATTGATCTAAACAATATACAATTATAGTGAAAAATGATCTCATTTCAAACATATGTACAGCAAGATAAAAAATAATTATTTAGGAATAATCTAGCAATAAAATACTAGACTATGCAAATGTCTAACAGGTTTTTTTCTTAGGTTGCACAAAATTTATAATGAAGTCCTTAAATATAATAAACCATAGCCGGATATCTATATCCTGAAATACTACTGTATTACCACCAGACAAAAGTGTGGCTAATAATTACCAGCCGCACTAATAATCAAGTTTTAATTTCAATTTAATGTTCACATATAAGTATCTATTTTATTTTAGATGTTCAAATATATTTATTTTAGTTGATATAACACTAGCTCACATATGTGTCAGATTGTTCCCAATATATATATTTTTGTATTTGAGTCTGGAAGAGAGATATTTGTCTTGAATAACCAAGCGGATTAAAAAAAATGTTTTGAAAGGAACGTCGTCGTAAATTACACGTTCCGTATAATAAACTTCGAAAATAAATTATTTTTTTACAAAGAAGTAAAAAGAGTATTACCTTTTTTAATAAACTCTTTGTTTTCTGTGCAGGTCCGCCTTCGACAAGAAGCGGTACAGACCCGACTACCCTATGGATGAGATCGACCTCTCTCACTTCCCCATCGGATCTAAAAGGTCTCAGAACAGTTTCCCCTCCCACAACCTACAGTAATCACTACATGACATCTGTAAGAATCTGTCAACATTACTATTTCTCATCAACAGTATTTGCCGCAATCACTACAGATAACTTTCGTTTTCCTTTAAAAAATATGATGTATCGCTAAGAAATTAGTCTAACGCTTTTTCGATATTAAATATAAATACTTAAAACTAAAGATATTTCCATAAGTTAAGCAAAATTGAGGGAGAGGTTTAGATATTAATGAAATCATAATGGATTTTAATGCTAATTCTTGAGATGTACCTGTAAATTACTAATTTGTGATTAAGAGTTGTCACATTATAAATATATGTTTAAAATATTTTTATTATGAAAATTATGGATTAATAAAATACCTACTATAAATGTTAAACATGTTTGAGTATTTTATTTACCACCCAAAGTCATTATTATTATTATCATTTATCTACTCAATTTATTTAAGTAATATATCATTGAAACTATGTTAAAATATTTAAACACGATTTTCGAAGCAGCATGTCTCGTAACTTATTCAACGCCTTAATATACCCTAAGTAACAGATAGTTTCCGACTGTTACGAACATCAAAAAAAACAATGTTAAAATAAGGCCACTACCAGCGCACCTTGCAATAAAAAAATGAGCAAACATAAACATTTCACATGTACTTTGCTCTCCGATTATAGATACTATTTCTCGATCGACATGGTTTTGAGAAAATCGTTTTGAAGTGTGGCTTAACTTGTTTTGTATATCACGAAATCTTTTTTAGGGAATACACGGCATCATCACTCACCATCTCACCTGATGGTAGGAGATAATGAGGTTGAAGATGTGGCTTAGGCTAACCTATAATTGCTGGGTCTCAAGAACAGATGCCGGAACATTTTGCACATTAACTGCCGTAGTATAAATGCTTACCGTCATATTTTCTATTTAAGGGTTGTAGCTCGCTAGGTGGACATTCGTAAAATGCCTTGCCATGATGCTATAAAGACTGCCGTCCTAAGACAATAACCTGGACCAATGGCTTAACGTGCCCTTGGAAGCACGGGCTTCCGTGCTTCGAAGGGCACGTTAGTAGCTCAGTAGTACTACTAGCGATCACCCATCCAAGTCATGACCGCAATGGATGTTGCTTCCTGGTTGATCGGTTAAAATCAAATCGGCAGGCTATGCTATGAGAGAAAATCACAAAAAATAACTTGAGAAAGTTGAGAAAAATTATCATAATGTTAAGTAGTCTAGGATTTGACGTTTTTAAGTACCTATATTTAATTCATAATTGTTTAACTCATTCTTTAGGAGTACATCGATTTTAAAGTCAGTTCTGATTCGACTTTGGCTCTTATATACCTCATAAATACACTTTTAATATCTCATATAGGTACGACAATAACAACTTCCGTTCATTATAGCCCAGACCTCACAAGTGTGGTATTGGTTCTCACCGTTCTTTCTCGGAAACTGGGTGTATAATCAGGATAAAAATGTATAGTGTGTCGCATTCAAGAACCAGAGATATCAAGTTTTATAAGTAAGAATAAATGACGCTAGGTACTATCTAAAATCACCTCATGAGTTTTCAATAAACATGGGTGTTTAGATACTAACCCCTATTTACCACAGGATAGACAAGCGTTATGATAATATGCATATCGGTGTTGATAACTCTATGTTCCAATATAAAACAGCAATGCATAAATTGATGTAAGGCTATCATTGAATAATAGGCAAGGCATGTAGGTTCATTGTCTTTATAGCGGAATATCGATCGAATAAACGAATAAAGATACTTATAGAAAAAAAGTACCGACCAGCTAAGGACTTTAAGCACATATTTTCCGGCAGCTATCTATGTGAGCTAGTTTACCATTCTAGAGTTAGTAGACTACACTATTGATTTGTAACTTACTAACAAATTTTCGCTTGTAACTAATAAAAAGGTAACCTGAATTAATTTTCTCACTAGACACATCATTCGGTGAATCAAAGATCGTAAAGCTCACACATAGCATCATAAATAAAGGAAGGTGAGGCTCCGACGCGCGGTTGAGTGACGGAGGCGGTGGCCGTTCGACTAATTAAACTTCGTAATCTGAGTGTACAATCTGAACTGTGACAAATAGCCAGGAGCGACGTACATTCGATTAGAACCTCATTCAAATTTCACAACGCTGCTTAAGGCTGATTTACACATCAATAAGTACAGTAGCGAGCTAAGTTGCAGTCTTAGCGAGTTTAGTTGTTATTCCGTTGGACGCTTCAATCAAATTAGTTAGAAAGTTGTTATTAAATTTAGTAGCATAGACCACGATCCTGTTTTTTGGCAAGTCCGTTGCATAGTAGCCTCTTCTCACGCGTCACCCTGGCTGGCATGTAGACCTTCGTGTGTGAGTTTAGTACGGTGCAGTGCATTATTTCTTTCGTCCGGTCCGAAATGAGTGATCGACAATAATATTTTATTCCAGTTACTAACATAAAGCACTGTTTATACACACCCAATTACTGTAGTTTTCGTCGCGGAACTCCCACTGTTACACTGCACAATTTAACTCGCTCCTCCACGTTTGGACTACAGTTTAGATACCACTTACAACTTAGACTTCAAATAACACTGTTTGATTTACTAATGTACTATCTCGCTTATGTACTTCTTAAAATGTAAATCAGGCTTTAGGTTGCATACAATGAGACATAGCCAATTTCAAGAAAGCAGAACTGGAAGGAAGAGACAACTGTTAAATAAAATGGTTTGGGACAATTCGAGGAATCATTCCGTATTCTTGACGAGAACTTCTCGATCGTGCGCTCGTAGAGTCAAGATCTCCCGAGGATGCTTCGTGTATAAGCGAAACGCGTCGAAAATTATTTCGGTTTGGCTACGTGGTGTTTGTGACGTCACGTCGGCTTAACAGGAAAATTAGGCGGAATTGTCACTAGATATATTTTATGTTTGTAAGTGTTTTATTAAAATATTAATTTAAATTAATTATTTTTAAAATATTTGTTATTATTACATTTATTCTCATTATACAAGCATACCACACAAAATAGCAATATATTTAAATTAAAAGTTAAAAGCAAATTTGCTGAAGTGCATCAGGTTAAACGTGATAAGTTTTTTTCACGAATTACTAATTCTTTACGCAGAAGTCGATTTTACTGCTTTTTGCAGAACTAATTTCATTTCACAATGAACAATTACTTTATGTATTGTAGCCATCTACATAAGGTTATAGATATTGAGTGAAAATAGCAATATTACTCGTAAATCAATTACTGTAACCTTTCCACTAGTTCCACTTTATTTCCCTTAAAGGTAGTATTATTAAATGTTCTCTGCTTAAAGTATGCACCGCGTTTTTTTTATCTCGTCGTTTTGTCAGTGATATTCCATGTAAAGATAGCATCACTAGACAACACAATTTTTTTTTAACTAAACTAGTTTTCCGGTAGCAGTGATAGCTATGCTGGTGCCGTGACTGCATCGCCGCAGGTCCATAGTTCGATCCCTAATAAATCCCCGCCGGCTTCAAAATTACTAAATTTTAATATAAGCCTTTTTGAGAATGCGCGCCTGGCTAGCTACCGCCCTCAAGTAGAAATTCACTGAGCACCTAACAGTGTGTTGTCCTTGAGAGCCAGTAAGTAATCATGAAATTACAGGCTCAGAAGTGGTGGGTGCAGTGCAGTTCGTGCCGAAATGCATCTGTTATAGCCAGAGGTTAGCGCTTAACATCAGCTGGGATTTGTGAGAGTTCCGTCAAAATCTCATAAAAAAACAAAATAAACTACGATTAATACATTTTTTCTAAGAAAGTAAAATGATATTCTACCAGGTAAAAAACACAGCCCCATCTGCAAAGTAGTTTTCAATAATCAACTCCATTATTGTCAATTTTTTATTTTTTTTTATTGCTGATAGGTTAGCCTTTGACCACAATCTCACGTGATGGTAAGTGATGATGTGGTCGAAGATGTTAACAGGCTTAACCTAGAATGATTGGCTCTCAAAATGTCAATGTTCTATTCAGTGCATTGTTAGAGAAAAGGTTTTTTAATATCTCTTGTGTTGTAACAGAAGACAATATATTATTTTCTACTGACCCCACCTGACTGAGAAAAGGGTAGGTGACGATTCGTTGCTATACTTAATTCAAATGATCGCAAATAATTATTTTCTAACACACTGAAGTCTGTCTCCACCATAAAGCACACTATCATTCTGAAATAATTAATCTTCATCTATTAGGATCTCAGTAAATCTCTCCTGAAAAGTATTTTTAGAAATGTGCCAACATTTCCGTGGAAAAATATTTTATGTCAATTATTGGTTCGAAACGTACATTGGGATGAAATATGGGATAATCTCAAATTGGTTTCATTGTGAACGTTAACTAACGCGCTATGGAGCAGACAAGTACACTCGTGCTTACTCGTTCAATAAGGATTTACTTCCTCTTTTATATCTAATGACTACATGAATAGGTTAACTTTTAGTACTACATATATTAGTAATAAAAATATTATGAAATTTTACAAATTTATGGAGCACAATTTTTCGTTCCGGACGGAAATCGAACCCACTTCCTCCGATTTAGGGCCGGATGGCTAATCCACTCAGCCGCCTGGACACGCTCTTTTGAGCCGAAACTTTGTGCTCCAAATGTATTAATTTTACCGTCATAGAGGATGGTGCACGGTCATCGACCAGACTATTGTCTTCAATAATTTGAAAAATTGAATTTCGCTTCACTTGCTTGTAATCATATTGAGAAAATATATAATAATATATCACTTGATAATAAGCGAAATTGCGGCCGAAGATGTGGACTTACCGAGAATTTTCCGAATAATAGCTGCCATAACACTCCGCTACATGCTTAGCGACAGATTGTCTAGCGGTGGGGAAATTACCCAGACTGACATTCGCAAAACTGTAGAAGTGCTCAGAAGTAATCTCCTGTAGCGGTCACCCATCAGTCATTACCGCAGCGAACATCGCTTCACCGTCAATACAAGATATGAAATAACTGGTAGAAGTCGATATCGAGCTGTTGGGAGCACTCTGAACTCACCATTTCATAGTCCGATTTCCACAAGTTATGTCTTCTTTGTAGGTTCCGTCTTTTTTTATTTATTGTGTCACTTCCTCACCATGATGGTCGCGCTCTTCATCATTGATGTAAGATTATTTCTTACATCAATGATCTGATAGTTGCAGCTATTCACGAGCGCGACCATCATGGTGAGGAAGTGACACAATCAATAAAAAAAGGCGGAACCTACAAATATGAATCATTGCATACTAATATAATATATTATGGTTTTCAGTTCATTGAATAAAAGTAAGATACTAGACTATTGTTAATGTATTATAAATTCGGAAGCATACTTATATCCAACAAAAAAACAATCACCAAGGTCGGATGAAAGTAAATTATGCGTTGTAATGCATTTAAAAGTTACGTCATTGGAAACTTTCCTCATTTTTTGGATGTCGGTTAATTCGGTTAATGAACAACAAACTTACCTTGAAGGATGTTTTCATCATGGGCTTAGCATGATGAAAACATGATCATTAAGGAATAAATAGCTGCAGCCTCATTAAAAAATTTGATATTTTTGTGCATTTGTTACAAATAAGGCGGTAAAACTCATCAAAACATTTCCTTGCAGAAGCTAACTTGTCTTTATTAATATACTATTCTTTATATTTTGGGCCAAAGCTGTTAATCTTAATAGAATATAATAGTATTAAGAGAAATAAGCCAGAAAAAAGCCAATTAGCATTACTTTTCATTATTCTGCGACAAAAACGAGAACATGATTATGAAAATTAATTAAGTATTTCAATTTAATATTATTTTGTATTTTATCTATGGAGTGTAAGCCCTATAGAGCACAGACTGATTAATATGCAACGAAAGTCCAAACTTGGTGCAAGAGTATAAAGAGGCTAATCTGATGCTATCAATCATGAATTCAGCTTTTAGATTGGATTTGAAGCTTTAAATACAGCCACAAATTGCCTTTTGGGGACTTTGGCGAACTTTCGCAGTATGCGTGATAGCTAGCACGATTCTGTAGGAACGAAGAAAATTACACAATCGTAATTTAGATAAGTTGCTCCTCATTAAAATAATTGTTGAGTTCTGTACACCGAATAATTGTATACCGATGGTTGCGTGATTCTCTATTTTTACTAGACAATTACTTTGTATATAGGGGGATGATATTGCAAATAAATTTAAAAATCGAAATGCACAATAAATGAAACCGATTTAAGCATAAATGCTACGTACAAATAATGTATTCATTGCATAAATGTATATTTGTGGTCAATTTAGCTACACTTGTAGTGAAACAGCTCAATTTCCACCGGTCAAAAGTAACCTAATGCTCATTCTAAATGTCTATATTTTGAATGCCTTGGAAGAATAGCAAGTATTGAGGAACTGTTCTATTTACTACCTGCAGCACAATTTCACCACCGAACTTTTCTGTCAAATCGCAAGGTTGTGGACTTCCAGACGTCGACATTAAATTGATGAAACATCATGCTTTGTCGGGAATGCATGATGTTTCATCAATTTCATGTCGACGTCTGGAAGTCTACAACCTTGTGATTTTCAAGGCATTTTCTACCTCGCACTGCCACATTATGGAAACAGCTGCCAGGTAAAGTATTTCCGAACAGTTACGACTTAGGAACCTTTAAGACATCCTCGAGACCTCTGGTGTTGCGGATGTTTGTGGGCGACGGTGATTGGATTGGTGTGGGATGCTACTAGCACGGTTTACATGGTCACTGCCAGCCACATGTGTCGCTCGATCCACTCACCAGCAGGTGCTGAGGATGCCGTAACACGCAGCGATGGAGCCAAAATATGATTTAATACCCGTGGGCGCTGAAGCTAAAAATGTAGTCCGTGAAATAGGGCGCCGGATCAGAGAAAGGTGACTCCCACTTCGTCTCGTTCTTGGTGCAAAGGAGGGCCATTGCCGTCCAGCGAGATAATGCTTCCAGTATCATGGTACCTTTGCACCAGTTACAGTCCGGGGATTGGACTGAATTTGTTTGAACTGATAATTGTTTGACGATATCTTATAATGTATAATTGAATTTTTGTTTTGTTATTAAATGTAATATTTAAATGTAAGTATATATTATTACTGTGATATAATTATACCCGGCGTATCAGGGCCGCTACTACAGTTCAACGAAGTTTAGTTTTTCGTGTTTCGAGCGACACTTTAGACAACGAATATTTAATTTGCGGTAAGCATTTCGTTGTTTACTATACAGTCATGCTATATATTACTATATGTTGACTATACAGTCATCAGTCAGAACATATAATAATACTATAGCCATACACTCCATATCATAACCAATATATCATACGTAATGACTTTGAAACGACTATGATTTACTTATTTTATTTCTGCATATTAGTAGAAGTCGAGTTTCAAACGGATAAATTATTATTTCATATTTGGAAAATGTACACGAATCCGATATTAAAAATGGGGTGTGGCTGTGTCATGGTCACGGCCGTTTGATGTACGTGAATACGTCTCAAAATGGCGGACTCCCCCCTCCGCCACAATGTATTACAGTCCTTAAACTCTTTGATTCTTTATCTAGCCTGTGGAGTAATTTAAGTTTGGATGGGTATGATAGAAGTGTAGCTGCAACATTAAACTGTATCCCCCAAATAATTATCATTCGTTTTTTGAATTGCGTCCATAAGGAAGCAATTTTGAAGACTTATTCACGTCAAAATTATTTATAATCTATACAGGCAAATGCTTACTAGTCTATGCTACGAACGAAATTAAACAATGTAAGCCAAAACATGTTTTGCTTCGGACCCAAAAATCGAAACATTGACGAATTAGAGTAAGGGTTTCAATGGTTACCAAAAAGTTAGTAATATTAATAAATGGTATGATTTGTATACATACTCATGAAGACGGTAGCTTAATTGTTAATTAATTGTACTGCCATAGGTATATACCAGTTTTCGGAAGTGAGATATTAAACATTTGTCCGTTTTCAAAATATAGACATAACTTAAGAATGTCAATTTATAACGCAAAATATTTAGCCGTCCATAAATGAACTAAGCAAAGTTATTTTACATCTCGTACCCTTGAAACCTTCGGTCACTCGCTTCAGTCATGGTTCAATACTAGAATCCTTCGCTTCCTCTGGTTTCAATGCAAGTACTCGAGCTAAACAACAATTTTGCAGACTTTCATAATAAATAAGTATGTGTTCCAGCCGTAGTTAGTAGTTCTTACTTTGTTCAACAAGTTTTTTTTGGTGTGAGTGCCGACTTTATTCCGAGCTATAGGAGTAGTCTTAAATTTAATCACGAGCATAGCGAGTGATTGTACAAATAGACAACTGGTCAAAGTATCAGATTTAAACGATATAGTTTAAATAAATAGCTTTCGAGTAAAACTCTTCACCTATATAAGCGCAAATATGCAAAGATAACGAATGAACATAGAAAGTTCGTTTCGTTTGAATTTTGGGTGCGAGTGGCGACTTTAAATTACGAGCTAAAGGAGTAGTCTAGAATTGAATCACGAGCATAGCGAGTGATTGAACAAATAGACAACTGAATAAAATGTCAGATTTAAAGAATATAGCTTAAAAAATTAGCTTTCGAGTGAAACAACTTTGCACCTCTACAAGCGCAAATATGCAAAGAGAATGTATGAATACAGAAAATTCATTTCGTTTGATTTTATTTTTTCTAAGTTGGGTTCGAATTATTTTCTACATGATATACATGAGGTACAACAGATTGACCAAACTTTAACAGCACTGTGCCTGTTAAACTGGGACAATGTTAAGTCTCATGTACTTGTAATTTTACTGGCTCTCAATGACTGCTGCCGGAACACACTGTTGGGTACTTAGCGACAGGATTCCTACTTGAGTGTAGTAAATCATGCGAACATTCACAAAATGCTCTTCCACCATGCGATGAATCTCAAGCTAGCGGTGGGGATCAAAACATGGACCTGCGTCACGGCAGTTCATAGCTATTACTGCTTACTGGATATCAATGCTTCAATAATTATTTGATATTATCTTTCGTTCGCTCGCTGCGTACGTAAAGCGCAATATACCTAAATAGCGTTGTGGCTAAACATAATTTCAAATAAACGTTTGGATTTAGTGGCGTTTTTCCTATGTTGCTACGCTATTAGTCTATTTGTAACATTATCGATTAGTATGATTATTTCATAATCGGTCTCTTAAATTTCCTATATAAAATATATCGCAATATGACTAAGTAACTAATACCCTATTTCTTACATACCTACTCGTTTGATTTTAGCCTGATTCACGTTACGTTGTCGCAATTCAATAATAAAGTATTTTTTACATATGTTATATTCATTTGGTGTCTTTGAATTTCATTAAGTAGGAGAAACCACGGCATATAGCTTGTAATCAATAAAGCCGTATGTCGCTTTTGAACTTTAATTATCTCTTTTTCTGCTGGAGAGGTGCTGCTTGACTGTGTGTGTGTGTGTGTGTGCTTAATTTCATTGTGTTTTCAGAGCATGTGCATAATGCTTGTTAGAAAAAGTGATATTGTGCCGGCCATATTTGAAATAAGGTAAAAAGGATAAGCCAACGTTTTGACACCAGTTTCTATAAATGATCTACTGTGTGCAAAGAAAAAATTAGGAATTACTGATATGTCCTATCCTACGTCTGATTAAACTACGAGCACGTATCGTGCGAAGGATCTTAATTAATTAACACATGGTATCTTAGCCGCCAAGTACGGTCATACGAATTGAGGACTACATAATTAAACTTGCTATAGTTATTTAGTTAGCCTTGGTTGAATGTAGATACTATTTATTCTGCCACTACGGCGGTATTTTTAGGTTGTTACGGTTCGCCGCCGCTGCTTCTTCACACAATATATGTACTTAAATTTACATCATAGTAGGATTAAGTTTTCCTTTCTGTCATAAATTTGATGATGAAACTATTTATTGCAAATATTTTATTTACCTGCCAATATACATTCATTATTTATTTTCGTTAGTTACTTGTCTCATCTCTTGTCAACAATCATGTAAACAAAAAAAATAAATGGTATATTTCACAGTGGGGTGCCGGGCCAGTATTGCAACCCACCATAACCTTCGGTGGTCATAAGAGGTGACCAAAGGAAAATATCAAAAGGTGCCCACTTTTGTTACAGCATATATACATAGCATACCTTCTGAGGAATAGACCATTAACTCCGATTCTCCCAAGACGCCTGTCAAACTTGGGGATTACGACCAAATAGGGGTGAGTTTTGTTCAACGGTGGACGCGTTCCGGTTAATATGATGATGATGATATTTTTATAGCATTTTCATCAATAAAAATTGTTTTTAAAACGACCTCCTATAGACATACTTTAATTAATGTTAATTTCAGTGCCATATTTATTCAAAGCCAATCCTTACAACTAAAATATGACTTAACATGCTAAAGAGGTTGGTTTAGCTTTGAACCATACCCTCCGCATCATTACAGGTTGCCTTAAGCCTACTCCCCTGCAAGCTACTGTATCCTCTTGCAGGTATTGCTCCAACAGATATCCGACGTGAGGTAGCCTGTTCCTAAGAAAAATTCAAACAGGAAACTGATAGTCGACACCCTATGTTCGACTATCAGTCACCTCCAGCTCGCTTAAAGAGCCGTGAAAGTTTTTGCCGAGTTACAAGACCTTGGGAAAAAGATGTGCAAAGGAGGAGACTTCAACTTTGGCACAACAAATACCCCATACCCACAAACTATGTTACCTCAGCGGACCATCTGCCTCCTGGAAACGAACTGCAGTGGCCAATTTGGAAGTCGCTCAACAGACTCCGTACCCAAGTAGGTCTTTGCATAAGTAACCTAGCGAAATGGGGAGTACGGGCCAGGTCAGATGCGTAATGTGACTGTGGTGCCCCTGAGCAAAATATGGCACACTTACTGTCATGTCCCAAGTGCCCAACCACCTGCACACAAGATGATCTTACATATGCCTCTCACTGGGTCCCGGAGGTGGCCTCCCATTGGGCAAACATCATATAAGGTTCAATTAGCCATTGATATGAAATGAATGAGTACTTACAACTTCATAGTACTTCAGTAGCCCGACAGCAGCAAATTATTTTTTATAATTTTTAGTACAGGTTTTTATTTAGGCATTGAATTTTAATGTACTTGTATCTATATATTTGAAAACACCAGTATACTTTGTAAGGATAAAGAAACGCGTAAATCAGTTGACACTACTTCAAAATGTGATTTTCTAAAAACCAATAAACAAGCATTTCTGTATATATATGTATCAATATCAATGTTTGTACAAATTTTCATATTAAATTCAAACTTTTTTATAACTGACATTTGAACCCCAATTTTACCACTTTTGAGGGTGACTTTTCAAAAAAGATTTTTAATGGTTGACACCCAATCTGTAATATTTAGAAATAAATCATTTAAATTGACCAGCCACGTGCGAGTTGGACACCGGTACTAGACAATGTACTAGACAGAATGTACCAAAAAATCGTTATTTTTTTAACTGTTCGAGATCATTAGCTGGAGTTCAACCTGCACTTGGCCAGTTTTTATTATTAATTGCTTAACGGTAGATATTGGATCATATTCATATCAAGTTAGACGCTGCTATGTATAACTGTGTATACGATTAGAGCAAATACAATAATAATAACATAAACAATAATTTCTAATATGGAGTCCCTTTCTAGTTTGTATTTTAAGACAATTCACCATACTAACACATACAGTAGAATGCCGATTATCCAAACGCCGATTAACCGAATCACCAATTATCCGAATTGGTCCTAAACGTTATCTAACCTCTATTAATGTTGAGAATTTTTTATACATTGTATTTTTGTTAAGGCCTGATGGGGTTGCAACTTACTCTGATCAAATGTTCAAGTGTTTGTAGATCTGTGTTAGTTAAACTTAATAAAGTCTGTTCTATGTGTGACAGTTTGTCTTTCTTTATTACTAGTCTATTTCCGATTATCCGAATTTTCGATTATCCGAATCGACCCCAGTCCCAATTGATTCGGATAATCGGCGTTCTACTAAATTGTGAAAGTTCAATCTGTCACCTATACGGTTCCAAAGGTCGGACGGAAGCATTACCGAGGATAAGTAATAGGGTCCTATTTTCTAGTACAGAACTCTAAAAACGCGTCAATGTGAGAACCTTCTCGTTATTTCTCCATTAAATTCTGCCTAAAATCGAGTATTAGCTTGATATCTGATAATTATGTTGTAATTAAAAACATAATATATTTTTTGTGATTAATGCCAAATTGTTGATTGCTTTATATCTGTTTTATGTCAACAACTAACCGAGTAATTCAGTTTACGTACAAATTTATACATTCTTCATTTATTGCAAACTATATCTCTAACAAAGTTCAGATAGCATTATATAGATCAGCATTAAAGTTATCATCGAGTAAATACCTACAACATGCGTACAACTAACACTTCGTCGGGTTAAAATAATAATAAAGATATTCAATTAGCAGAATCGCTCCTCTGATATATCAAACGGCAGCATGTGTGGCGTCGACGCAACCTTTGATCTATACGAAAATTAACAACGGTAAAATAACCTTCTTTTTTGGAATATCTTTCCAGTTTCATTACAGTTATGTAAATATCGTACCTTTCCAAACATACCATGGATTGGTTACGTTACGATCTACAGGGGAGGATCCATCCACATCGTGTAGGCAAGGCAATAAACTGTGAGTAATGTGAAATTGAATCAAACGACGCATGGAGGTTTATAATTTACTTTTAGTATCCATGACAGTAAAAAATGAACGATAAATGTACTTTTCATCACTATGTTAACGTTATCCGGATATATATTATTTTATAAAAAATAATATATATCCCAGCTTTAATAATTCAACTAATATCAATTTCGAAAAAAATACCTAGGCCGTTACGATTACTCTAACCACACCACAGCATGTACTAATATTATGCTAGTTTATTCAATAGTATTTTGTTTAGTCTTAGTAACTATTATTTATTTATTTAATTTATTTATTCATTAATTACAACTATTTTTCATGCTTAACCCTAATAAAATGGTGTAGTAAAATATATAATTCATTTACTAAAATGATTATAAACAGTAATATTTCAAGATTTTTATTGTTTGCAATAACGCATGCTCAACGGGATTACTTTGCAATTTATTTGTAATTTTGTCAAGTAATATTTCATTTTATTATAAAATTATTATATGTCATTGTTATGAAATAAAATTAATTAATTGACAGTTAAACTATGAAATTAAATTGTGTCACATTACATCAAATTATCATTATTGTATTATTAAATTATAGGCATGTTATATATTTATAACTATTACCTAGTTAATGTAAAAAAAACGCAAGTGAACCGCGAACAAAAGCAATATGTATATACGAGAATCTGATCTTTTCTAGAATGTAGAACAGTGTTACCTGATTACCAACATCGTATTATTATTTTTCCTTCCTTTATTTTCCTCATCAAGAGCAAACAACCGTTCGAGTTTCCATCCAGACAAATATTTTCAAACCGTTTACTTTGATAAGTTACCTGCTGGTATTTATTTTGCCGTTCAGTTGATCCTTTCATCATACCGAAAAGCCGACGGCTATTCAATGACAGCAACATAGCTTTTCAGCTTAATATAAGATGTCTACTCACATGTGCCCCTTGGGGTGCAATTTCACCTCCCCATATCATCCCGTGGGTGTTGTAAGAGGCGACTAAGGTAAAAATACTGGAAGGTGGGCAGAAGCGCCTTCTACGAGTAAATAGCTGCCAACTTACACTGCGATCCCCAAGACGCCTGCCAAGCGTGGGGATTATGGCAAATACCCCCTTAACTGGGGAGGCTGCGGCCGTCAACTCGGATAGGTATTTTTTTAATATATAATTTTGCGTGCAAAAGTGTTTTTTAAACGCAAGTCAGGAATAAAACCGAACATCTAAGTATAACAGTATAAAAAATTACAATTTAACTCACCCTTACCAATTATAATCACTTTACTTCTAATATTTAATATAAATGAACACTGAAGCATCGATCCATATCACAATCTTTATTAAAACTAAACTATAACTGGTCTTAGTCCTGACAGATGCATAATTTGGCGTTCAGAATAATTATTTTGAAATAATTTAATTTTTATCGCCAAGATTAATATCAGAGACTAGTAAGTGCCAGAGTATATGAGCTTTCTTGTTTATTTTACCAGAGATATTCTAGAGAATAATCGATGAGCGTTGAATCGAATCGCATGTATAATGATCGCAGTTATAGGTTTTTTGTGATATTCTAAATATGAACTAAATATCAAAGAAAACTTATGTAGCATGTTACGTGCTTGGTGACTAATTACTAGATGAGAGTAGCAGCCAGCCAGGCGAGCATTCACAAAACACCGTAAAATGTTTATATGTATGTTTTTAGATAGTTTTATGATTAAATTCCGTAGTGGAGCTTGCCAAGTCATTCTTAATAGAAACTGAGTTAAGCGCTTGAGTTATTTAGATGGATTAGAAAAAATGGCTGCTAGTAGCATGTACTTGTGCGCTCTTCCGTGCTTCGGAGGGCAGATTGAGTAATCGGCTGAACCGAAACTATGAAAAACAAATGTAGGTACTCTAAAAATGTTTGCACATATAACACACTGAAATGCTAGATACCTAATAACAATATCGATACTATGAATCTAGATATGGATTTGACAAATAAATATAAATAATAGAACGCTACAAGTAAATTCGATTATGTAGTAATTTACACATAAATTTCTAATTCTCTTTGGTATTTGCAATCATTATATTGCTAAACAGATATTTGTTCAGTTATTATGTGTATAGTTAATATGTATTTCTAATTTTAAACTCAATCGATCATTGAGGATTAGTCGAATCAGTTTTTTTCTCTATGGTCACCAGTTCGTCAGCAAAAATAAAATACGGTGTGAATATATTTCCGCTTATTTAGCTAAGTTAAAATTGCATTAATGTCGAATTGGTCTCATTAATTTCCTATATTATTCAGATTGTTTTTCTTGCATCTACATATATTTTTCCTTGCTGTAGTGAGAAAACACATGAATTTTCATATATTACTTTTCCTAAAAATAACACCAATATTAAAAGTACAAGTATTGGTTGCGTAAAAGAAAAGTTTATTTTAAATTTACAAATTATTGGAGTACAAAATGTTTTGCCCCGGGCGGGAATTGAACCCCCGACCTTCCGATTTCGCGCCGGATGCCTAAACTGCTCGGCTAACGGGGGGCACTACCACTTAGTACGCGGTAGTGCTTGTAATCATAATATTTAGAAAAAAAAAGTTTATTTGTGTTTAATTCGTTCGGTTAACAATTTTACAGCCTGATAATTGTTATCTGATGATTGAATCTTGAATCAATTTAGGGCTGGTTTAGGCTTAAGTTAACTAAAACTAAGAACATGTATCACACCGTAAGAGTCACAAAATACCTTCATTGTCTCATTCTAGTACAGTATATACTTTATCATACGCCTCTCTATTTGAATGGCGGTGGATGTTTTCCGGCTCATGATAATGAGAATAACCCTCTTCTTACAATCTTATAAAACTTTAATATGAAAGTTAAGTAATATGTTAATATAAAGTCACTCAGAGTAAATGATCATATACGAGTACCAACATTTTGACACCGATACTGGGATTTTCTTGAATTTTCGCAAAGGCCTTCCCTAGATCTTGCCTCACTCTTTGATTATGGGTTACCCTTCTTCAAGTAGTTTTTAACCCAAATACCTCTTTTGAGGTATCTGGTACTTCACAATCTTTCATAGGTCATTAGTAACCAAATAGTCTAATCGAAACTCAAGAATATGACACTAACTGTAATTTGACAGCAATCGCACCTAAGTCCTTTTTCTAGGTAAATTTTGAGTCAGAAGTAGCCCATATAACACGAAATTAAAACTGATATTTAGGTACGACATCAACTACCTTTATCTAGGTTACTCGTAAAGCAATCACTTAATAAACCGAAATATACGACAACAACTGTCACTTTCACACCTAACACCTATTTATAGGTAACAGTCTGCCTGTTCGGGTAAGTATAGTTAACCATGGGCAGCCTTTACAACTGCTCAAGATTAGGACAGGAATAGTGCTGGCAAAGTCGTTGTCTTAAATACTACTACTACATATTCTGTGGCTAAGTCTATGTACTCCAATGTTCGGTTATTTTAGATTATTGTTTTTTACATAACATGACACATTACCAAAAGATAACGTGAATTAAAAAAAGTCTTATGGCCACCACTGTGATATACAAAATCTCTTACTGTAACAGCCGGATCGTCCACTGCTGAACACAGCCTCCCCTATTAAGGGGGTATTTGCCATAATCCCCACGCTTGGCAGTCGTCTCGGGGATCGCAGTGTAAGTTGGCAGTTATTTAGAAGGCGCTGCTGGCCATCTTCCAGTATTTTTCCCTTCGTCACCTCTTAAGCCTCCCACGGGATGATATGGGTAGGTGCAATTCTAACCCTCACCTCACGGGGTACAACATCTCTTAATCCCTCTTAATCTTTAATCGCTCTTAGTGAGATCCATTTAGGCATTTAGCCATAAAAAAACATACAAACATGACTCTTCATGTTTGTATGGCAGAGAGGCAAGAATTACTTCATTTTATAATATTAGTATGGAAAACAAACCATTGCAGTTTTATATAACAACTTCAACTAGAAAACACAGGCGTTCGTGGTATGTTACTGTTATTTCTAATCATTAATTATGTTGAAATGAAACCGGAAATGAATAACGAACCATCCAATTTAATCTCAAAATCTTGTGACATTTGCCTTCCGACAGAAAATCTCTTGACGTGTGTCCTCAGTGATATTTAAGTGGCACGTAGCTATTATAAATGAATAAAGATAAAAATAAATTGCGTTTAGAGCTAAATTTAGTCTTTCATTTTTAAGACAAATATATTTCCACTTTATGCACTTGTATTCTGTCATCCATTCAGAAACTTCTTGTCCTATTCTTTTCTATTCTTTTTCATCTTATATTTATCCCACGCTAAGTAGTTGTCATGTCAGTGTTTTCAACTTTCATGCACATATACTGATAGAGTCTATCAATTCTTCAGCTTTCTGCTGCTTCTATTCCAACCGCATTCATAAACACTTCTTTAGTTATTTAACTTAATTTTTTGTAGAGTAAATAATATAGTTTCTGAATAGGCATATTATTTATATAATTCATGAACCTTTAGTATTTGGAAATGCGTAGGCAGACTGATACATTCAAGGCACAGTGACACAGCGCATACACAAAGAAAAAAATGCATTTTTAAATGCTTCACCCGCAGGCCCTGTCGTTAGGCATTCCTTGTTACGGACATGGTCCTTACAGAGATATAGAAAGTATGGACTAGACGTCCAACGTAAATAAAAAATAACAATAACAATAGCGTGTCAGCCATCGTTTCGTTGCCGGTAATGTCGAACTTACAAAGCGAGCCGGCTTAAAATTACATTTTTTTTCTATAACTGATAAGTTAGTTAGTCTATGACCACTATTTCATCTGATGATAAGAGATGATGGTGGTCTAAAATGTTAACAGGCTTCAGCTAAAATTACTAGCTCTCAAGGAGAGCTGCCGGATTTTCTACTTGATGGTGGTACTTAGCCAGGGGGGCATTCACAAAATACCCTTCAACCATGTGGCAAAGCTCAGGCACTCACGTGCTTGAGCTTGAGCTCAATTGCCTAAAAGATATTCAGTTTAACAGTTTTGGTCGCGTTTCCTGCTCTAAGCATCAAGCTTTGACGAAAGCGAGATTGTATGGGTACTGTCACAATAATTAGTAGATATTATATGTGCGCTATATGGTCGGACACGCGGACTAAATTATGTACGGTTCCAATCATGAAAGCGTGCCCTTCAGTATTCCTAGAGTGTAGTTGCAACTAATACTGCCTACTAGCGATCATATTTATATTTTGTTGTTTTACTATATGTAGGTACTATTAGCCACCACAGCCATCCACACTACGCGGTAGTGTACAAAAAAGCCATACCCGTACAAATATATCTAATAGTATATCTAAAATATATAAAAACCAGTAAAGTGCAAGTCGAGACTAGTGCGCGGGCGGATCAGTGCTAGCATAGACTATAGTTTATAGTATTTTTTTGTTAAAATATGTACAATAATATAATATAATAAAACACGGACTGTCAGACAGAATAGTCTTTTTTTCTTTTAGTTACGTAACACAAAAGAAAAGTTTTTATTTTAACACTTAATTTAGTCTCAAAGTGTTTACACAGCTAAACTGAACCTGGAGTAGTACAAACGTGTAAACGTTTGTACTTCTGTTTCAATTTGAAATCAAGTGTTTTACGAGTAAACTTAAGTATAGCATTATACTAGTACGTAAGTACCCTCATAGGGATATTATAGCATACACATAAAATATATACCTGCATACATGACAACTTCCAAATAATTAACACAAGCATTCTCATTTTTAACCGACTTCAAAAAATGGGAGGTGTTTCTAATTTTTGTTTGTTACCTCAGAACTTTCGACTGGGTGAATTGATTTTAATGATTCCTTTTTTTATTTGAAAGACCGTGCTTTCCATGTGGTCTCGTTTGAGTTTCATCAAAATCGGTCAAGCTTAATTTGAGCTAAGCTCCAATAACTGAAAAGTGTTTTCCTATCTTGATGATATAGTAATCAACAGTGAATGAAAAATCTATCCCGTAAGTAGCGACAGTCACTAAAAAGGGTGAAAAAAATATTTTTACCTCAATATTTCACACTTATTATTTATCTCATTATTTTATCGGTGGAAACAACTTGAACACTCAAAAGTATGAAATAAGTTGTTGCACAATATTGTACTACTTGACTTTTGAATTACCATGGTACAGACTTCAACAAGTGATGACTACTTTTAAATTTTCTCATACTAATAGTTACAAATCACCAACTATCGAATATTTTGCCATTTTTTTACTCATTTTAGTGATTGTATCCTATCTAGAATGTTTATATCCATAGCAGTGGAGCACGAGTGGGCTCAACAACTTGTAACTTGTGCAATGGACAAGTGCAGAGATGCGGAGAAATAGATACATACGTTATATTTCAAAATGGCAGCGAGTTTGTCTGCGCGTTGCCTATCGAGGTATCTGACAACTACAATCATGTAAGTTGCAATATTATGAATAGATTCAGGCGTTACTTTGAGATAATCCTTATTCATATTTACAAATCTACCCTAACGAAGTTCCAAAAATTAATAATAATTAATATTGTATGATCCCCTACAAAGCTATGCGTAGTCATGGTAAATATATATTCGTTCACTTTTGAGATCCTGCCTTTGTTATTTTAAAAGCCGGTACAAACAATCAACAATCAATTTTCAAATGGTAAAATATGCCGAGTACATTTATTCTCAATCAAGTATTATATTGTTTAGTTATTGTTGTTTATATACATAGAGTACAAAGATTACACATCAACTATAGATAAGTTCTTTAAAATGTTATGTACCCTTATGTTTTCAGTTTTGTTTCAAGCTTAAGTTATTGAAACCCAATAATAACAAATATTTTAAAAAACATTAAATTAATGCTTGAGAACAATATTAATTAATTTTGAAAGTAAAAACCCGACTACAAATTATTTATTTTTGTTAAGCGTTTTATCGTTCCATTGAAATTGAAACTGCAAGGTATATATATTTTTTTAAATCCCTTACCATATACACTTAATATACAGGGTTACTGGTAACTTACGCAAAACCTCTTAAGAGCAATATCAGTACATCACAAGGAACAAGTTTTGATATATTTTTTTTCTGAAAATCAATTAAAAAAATCATCAAGATTTTCTTATACTCTCTAATAAATTTTAAATCTATAGCGTCGCAAATGTTAAAGCAACAACGGAGCACGTGTGGCTACGTTACTCAGAGAGCTACGAACGTAGCTACACGCACACACGTAAGCGTAGTCAACCAAGACGCACCGTAGAAACTATTAGTTATTCTGTAACACAGCGCGATCTACGCGGCATCTCCATATGCGATATGGATATCTTTCTGCCTACCTACCTACACCATACTTACATTTACCGTCCACCGGATGTTTCTTATTACATGTACACTGAGTCCACAATCCCTTCATACTTTACTGGCTAGATTAAAAAATAAAAGTTGATAAAAATACAAACAATCTATTAGGTACAAGTAATTCAGCAACAAATAGCATCAAAGGAGGCGCGCGGTCGCACATGTGATGTCTAATTGTCTACCTGTCGCGTAAGTAGCATTCAGGCACGATTGCGTACTTTTAGGGTACACAAAAACTTCCCACGTTTTTTAATCTATAAAAATGCCACTAGGGGTCACCCATCCAACTCATGACCGCAGCGGACGTTGCTTAACATAGTTGATCGGTTAAGAACGACTAAGTTAGTACCTACGCTACGAACGCTTCAAACTTAAACCTAAGTTCGAAGAAATTAATTTTAGATTATTTAAATATTATAAATAAAACCGACAAAACAATAAAAAGTAGATTATTTTTTTATGTAGGCGTATTTAAAGAGTGGAATCATTCTTATTTACAATCATTGAACTATTTACAAAATATTTACATACCATTTTACAAATTATCACCCCTCAAACTCAATTCCCGGGGGTGACGAAGTCTATCACGTGCAAATTGTTCAAAATAATCACCGGTACAACCCACACACAGTCCACATCTGAAATACAATTGTTCTTGAACCCAGGAGAGTACGGGTTCATGGGGGTTTTCGTGACCCCACAAATGTTCGTTTCTAGTATTAAACAGTCCCACTCTCCCAAAAGTAGCCTCATCGGTCCACAACACAGTCGGCCTCTCGGCAAGCAGCATGTTGCAGAATGTGACGCGATGAAGGTGGAACGGATATTTTCCTTCACTGTCCATGCGAACAATTGAGACACATCGAAGCGTTGAGCTGCATCATTTGTGTTCGCTGCGGGGTAAGCCTCGAAGAAATGTAGGATTGCGTCGTGAGTAGCGTAACACTAACACAAACACACACACACAAACACAAACTCACGGCAAGCTTCAGACATGTTGTCTCCACACCTAGCATAAACACGCACCATTTCGGTGTATTCAATATTGGTAGGTAGGTATATCGATATGCCATGTGCATCGGTCGCGATACGTCACATTATTATGTCACGTCACAACCGGCGCGCGCGCGGCGAAATTCGCGACTGTCGAGTGTCGGCTCGGCTTGCTTAACTAGCTCAAAGGACAAGTGACCGTCCCCTTTCTCTGCTAATTCTTCTAAATAGCGACACCGACACATCAAACACGTGCCGCGTGCCGAACTCTGTCTTAAACTGTGACTGCCTCGTATTTTCGTACCTCGTAGGTAGGTACTATGAGGTAGTCACAGATTAAGCCAGTGTTACGTGTCTGTAACTGACAAAGAGATTTTAATGGTAACTGATACAGAAAGCTTGTGAACCTAATACCTATAAGAACTTCATACTAAACCAGGCTTAGGAATGTCTACATTAAAAAAGTAATTATTACTTCTTTGCTTATGCTAGAACATATGATATGAACAACATAGGTAGGTATTCATCGTAATATTATGTTTGACTTTTATGTCTTTACAAAACTATACGTAGGTAGGTAGGTATCACAAATTATGCCAGTGTTACGTGTCTGTAACTGACAAAGAGATTTTAATGGTAACTGATACAGAAAGCTTGTGAACCTAATACCTATAAGAACTTCATGCTTAACCAGGCTTAGGAATGTCTACATTAAAAAAGTAATTATTACTTCTTTGCTTATGCTAGAACATATGATATGAACAACATAGGTAGGTATTCATCGTAATATTATGTTTGACTTTTATGTCTTTACAAAACTATACGTAGGTAGGTAGGTATCACAAATTATGCCAGTGTTACGTGTCTGTAACTGACAAAGAGATTTTAATGGTAACTGATACAGAAAGCTTGTGAACCTAATACCTATAAGAACTTCATGCTTAACCAGGCTTAGGAATGTCTACATTAAAAAAGTAATTATTGCTTCTTTGCTTATGCTAGAACATATGATATAAACAACATAGGTAGGTATCCATCGTAATATTATGTTTGACTTTTATGTTTTTACAAAACTATACGTAGGTAGGTACCTACCTACCTATTATTGGTTTAAATCTTACAGCCTATTGTTCACGCTGTTTATCTCTAATCTAAAAATACTTTAACAGTACCTACCTAAGTCCTAAGTAGGTAAGTATCTAGATATCTATCATTTCACATACATAAATCGAAGGGTTTTATTCAATAAAGGCCTAGGTAAATTAAGTGCCTACCTAACGATAAAGACGTCTGCCTGATAAGAATCCTAACGCCTAGTGATCGGGTTGTTGAACCTCAAACGGGTCCAAAAACAGACTAAATATCAGTATTTTCACTAAAGATGGTGTAGTAGGTACCTACCTAGCCAGACATCTATCGATGACAGATGTGTACCTGATAAGAATCCATTCCAGTGAGTAAAGGTCAGTAAAGGCGGTGGTACTACAATAAAATGAATATTCTGTGCCGCCGGCTTCGAGAGTCGGGCGGCGCGTGGCAGCTGCCACCTAAACTTTTGACTTTGATCTGCGTGCCGCATGCCGCGCCGTGGTATTACTAAGTTAGTATTATAATTAATTCTACGGTACCTATTGCTACTATTTACTGTATTTTAAAGAAAAACTCCAAAAAACAATGTTGTAAGGTCTTATCAGTCTACTCTGCTGGTAAAGTCGAATTTTACAGATATTTATTTAATAAAATCCGCCGGTTAAGTGGTAAAAGGCGCCGCCCGCGCCGCCCCGCGCGTACCGATGGCGCGGCGGCGGCGGCATGTGAAAGGAAGATCAAAGTCAAAATAATAGCGGCGGCGCGTCTTTTAGTCCGGGAAATCCCACCCGTTTTATATCTTAGCCGCGCGCCTGGCCTGCTCTCGGCGCGACAGCGGCAATCGATCAGTCAGTCGCGCTCGCGAGTTAGGTACGAATTGAGATGCGTCGGGGCATAGTTATTCACGATTTCGCAAATAATAAGACGATGTAATTTCAGTAGGTGCTTAATTTCGAGTATTAGTTCGAGTGACAGTGAGATGTGGTGTGATGATATGTGCCTGAAACCTGCCGCCACAGAGGACAGAATACTGAGGATATTCCCGAACATGCCTACATCACCAAGCAGTGTAGTGCCGCTAGCAACACAGCCACTTTTATCCAAGATCGTGTTCGGCAACAACAATTTCGGTCGTAAGCAACAGATTTTCTGATTGTGAGGAAATCTGTCGTTTAACAACGCCATCATTATGCGGTAGAATATCTAATAGACAGACGTATAGGTTGGTACTACTTACTGCCTTTATTGACGTTATTTTAATTTAGGTTGTAACCGTTAACGTAAACGAGCCGAAACTGTAGGTAACTCTTAAGATGTTATAATGTTAAATAAAAGTTGTGTTGACAATTAGGGTTTAATAACGCAACCCTTACTTGGTAGGATTCCCATCAGGTACACGTCTGGGTGGGTACTACCACCTTGATTAAAATAATGCAGTTTTTAATCTGTTTAGGGTCAACAACGACATCACTAGGCGATAGGATTCCTATCACCTCTGCCTATAACAGTCGCAATTTGTCACAAGTGACGAACTGCACTGCGCCCGTAACCCTGAGACATACAGTTGTGAGACATAGTCTCATGTGCCTGTAATTTTTACTGGCTCTCAAAGAACACACACAAGTACCTAATGTGCTTGGCGACAGATTTTCTACTTGAGGCTGGTAGCTAGGCGGGCTAATGCAAAAAAGGTGCCCTTCCACCGTGCGGTGTTGCTCAAGCCGGTGGCGCGGCGGTGGTGATCGAACCAGGGACCTGAGACATTGCAAGTTATGGCTATTACCACTCGGTCATCATTGCTTCAATACACACACATTACTACACCATTTGAAATCACGGTAATTTTATGGGCCCTGAACCCTTTTAGAGTTTAGCGACGCAATCACTAGGCGTTAGGATTCTTATCAAGAAGACGTATGTGTGTGTAGTGTGTACCAACTTTATTGTAGTTACTGACTTCTTATGTGACTGAACCAAATAACAATTGAAAGTTGGGTGCCACGAGTACTAATAGGTATTGTATGGGTTACGTGCGCAGGAGATCGCTGTGCCGCGCCGCGCCGCCGCGCTGCCCCGCCACGAGGCGCTCATCTCCGTCGTTGTCGTGTCGCGTCATTGTCCATGCGCCTTGCACTTATCTACCTGCTGGCTACTACATACACTGCATCGCTAATGTGCACGTGTACAAGTCCTAGTGAATATGTATGTGACTTTGTCCAGCAACGTAGGTACTTCATATTTATTTTATGGGTTTGTTGCTATTTAATTTACTAATTAAGTATAAAGGGATGGTAGACCCAGTGTACATACACGTAATAAGAAACATCCGGTGGACAGTATGTATGATGTAGGTAGGCTTCGCTGTGGCTTGGTTGACTACGGGTGTGCGTGTACGTGTGTGCGTGTCTACGTACGTAGCTCTCTAAGTTACGTAGCGGCACACGCTCCGTTTTTGCTATATCTTTTGTTACGTTACGAAACAGATCCAAAATGTGTTAGAGAGTACAAGAAAATCTTAATGATTTTTTTTATTAAGTTTTCAGAAAATTTTTTGAGCTAAACTTGTTCCTTGTGATGTACTGAAATTACCCTTAAGAGGTTATGCGTAAGTTACCAGTAACCCTGTATAACTCGATGGGTATAGAAGAAAAAAAAATCTTCTCACAATATGGCTTCTACCTACAATCCGTCAGTTTGATTTTTATTTCTTTTATGTAACTAGTGCCACTTAAGCTATCAAGACATACTAACGATATCTTATTAATAATTATAAATTAAAATCGGTTAAGCCGTTTAGAAGTTATGGTGGAATAAAGAAACTCACAAACATAGATACATGACCCCTTAAAACATAACACTCCTTTTTTGGGCAGTTGTGTGCACGTAAACAATTTAAAAGATATATATCTAACAAAAAATCCACCTATTTTCCTGTTAAACCGACTTGACGTCACAAACGCCTCGTAGCCAAACCGAAAGAGTTTTCGACGGTCTTTTCACAAAAATATAAAAATATCTTTTATATTTTTACATAGCACTAGTTACATAAAAGAAATAAAAAATTAAACTGACGGATTGTAGGTAGAAGCCATATTGTGAGAAGATTTTTTTTTCTTCTATACCCATCGAGTTATATATTAAGTGTATATAATTATATTATTATAGGTAAGGGATTTAAAAAAAAATATATACCTTGCAGTTTCAATTTCAATGGAACGATAAAACGCTTAACAAAAATAAATAATTTGTAGTCGGGTTTTTTACTTTCAAATTTAATTAATATAAAAATATCTTTTATATTTTTAGGTGTTTTTATAAATATTATCTTAATATATTTGTTATTATAGAGTTACAATAACTGAAGCTTGATAACAAAACTGAAAACAAGAGTAGTAAATTAACAACTTTGTGAATTATTAAACGAAAGCTGTGATAATATATTTTTCCGGTAGTCGAAAACTTCACCTTAGTTGTCATGTACATCATTTTAGAATTCATTACAGTTCTATGTGCACAGATTAGTAATATTTTAACGGCTGGACTGCCCAATCCAAAAGCATTGGGTTGGCATAGTCACGGGTAGGATTAAATAATGTATTTATTATATAATTTTAGTTTTTAGTTTACTAACTTAGTTTTAATATAAACTTAGTACTAACACTACTATGGATTTTGTTTCCGAAATAAATTATTTTTATTTTATTATTTATTAACAGATTTCATTAGAACCCACCAATAATGTGATTAGTATTAGGAACTTTAAAATGTGTACTTCTCCGTGTATCACATTAAATAGTACATTGTGTAAGTAAGGAATTACGATCGAGGCTCTACTAGAATCTCTGACATACAATGTTTTCATCAAATTTGCGAGAAAATAATTACTTATAAATTATGGCTTTAATATTCAAGTCAGCAAAACTATTACTACGAAATACGTGAACTTTTTTTAAGCAAATGGCGGGCTTTTTGCCCACACCACAGATTACACAAACGTTTCATTCAGTAACGATAGGGGCAAATACTGACGCAGGTATAATAAGAGGGAGTAAAAAGCCAGTCCTTGAGAGCCAGTAATTCTCTAGATTAGCCTGAACAACACCTTCATCAGGTGAGATAGTGGTCAAAGGCTAAGCTATCATGCATAAAAAAAATTCGACGTTTCGGTACAAAAACTATTAAAATCGATTATTAAGAACATTAGTTGAGTATTTAAGTGAAATGTTGCGAGATTGCAGTGTAATTCCTGTTTATATAACATTTTAAAACAATTTTTCAATCAATTGCGTGTAAACTACTTGCTTGAACTTGCATGACCAGTGTGCTGTGCTATAAAAGAGTGTTTTGTATGGGACATTACGTCCACGTTAACCTGTTATGTTTACGTGCAAGTGTGATGAAAAAGATCTTATGCAAAAATGCACTTGTCATATCCTCTTCAAACAGAACCAAGGAGGTTTCATTCCAAAGATCGGATAACCTAATTACGAAATCATAATGCAAAATATAGCAAAACTAATAAAGGTATAAGTCGGGCCTTGCTCTTTGATTGCAATATTGGTATAAGTAGTTGTATAGTACTGTGGTTCATTCTGTGAAAGTTATTAAAGTTGCAATTACCAACCATTCGTAAAATAAAATAAAAATATCTAAATAATAATAATAATATATAAAATATCTTGGTATTGATGCACAGTTTAATAAATAACCGGCGTTTTCAATACTTGTTGGTGAAATACGAAATATTTACCTGAGGTTTGTAATAAGTTGAGTTTCTGAGATATATTCCGGAACAAGAAGATAAATAAAATTGGAGAAATTGACTATTAACCGTATGTCTTTATTTATTGGATTAGAACATTAAAAAACATATTTGGTTACATAATTCATCTACCTAATGAGCTTTAAAAGCTGGTGTGCGAAAAAAAATGTTTAGTTATATCTTCTCAATTCCCTCATTCAACTTAAAGATATTATTATAAAGAAGTTTTATTAGCCTTTCCGTAATTTATATAAGTCCAATGTACATTTAATACATATACTGCTTAAGTATATTAAATTCTCAGTATGTCTATGTAAATAATTATCAAAACTTTATAGTCATAATATTTTTACATTTAATACAGTTAAATAAAATTTGCATTTATCGCGTTTGCACTTGTCCTAAGAACAAAAATTCTAAATGCATATTGGCAAAGGTATATTCCTGTAGTGTATAGAACGGATTGTTTTAAAAAAATTCTTAAGGTTTAGTTTGAACAAACTATATTTTAAGATGTGACAACCTATAGGATATATGATATATGCCATTATCACACACAAATTGACAATCATAAAATTAACAGTACGTATACTAATACAAAAATATATAAATAATTTAACTATATCTACTTATGACCTAAAAATATTACACTTAAAAATTCTGAGCTCTGTTTTCTACCAGGAGGCAATCATAAGTAGAAAACAGAACTCAGGTCACTGTCCACGGGTAGAGTGCCTAAAAGGCTGGCAGCATTACCCCGTTGTATGGCAGGACTAATTCTCTGGCCGAGGTAAGCGCCAGCCCTTTGGTCGTTTGTCTTTTCTATCAGCCGCTTTGATAAATCTTTATATAAAGTCCATGCGCTTGGACCCCACGGACCTAATGTTTCTACTATATACTATAGATGTGACTAAGCTTTTTGGGAATTTATTATACATCAGTATTTTCGAATAACGACCTTGTTTCTGTACTTTAGCTAATCTGATTTTTGTTATAACCCTAATTTGATTATTTTTTATAATTCGCTTTTCATTACTACGCAGATTGTAAGGAATAACTATTTCCTGCTATTCTGGAATATCCCTATCCTCATGAAATTTTAATAAACAATTATAGAGGTGTAAAGAGAAACAACTGTCATAATTTTGTCTTTCTTAAAGTTCTACCTTGCGGGGCTACGCTTTATCAGCCCATTAATTGTTCTTAATAAAATGTCAAATCCAATATTTGATTCGGGGTCAACATTCTACACGAAATTAATAATTTGAGGTTACTGATTTACAAGCACATATAACATACGGACGGACAGTTACACAAAAAGCCAATTTTTATGAAAGGCTTCATGTAGGTAGCGCTTTAGGCACGGAACCTTAAAAAGCTGCAAATGACCATAAAATTTAACTTTACTAGATGACAAGTCTATTTCACTATTTCTATATAACTTTTATATCGTCATATGGTTCTGCATATTGGGTATGTGAGTGAAGCCGCGCGGGGTAAGCTATTCAAACATAAAATAACACAGCTACTATACTGCTATCAACTGAGTACCAATTCTGATACTTTGATTCCATAAATTATTATTATTTTCTTTATTTTCAATGTTAATATTAAATCACTAGTTTCAATAAAAAAATAACACGAAATTATTTCTGCGCTCGTATCTTATTTTGGGCATATAATACGGTCTAACTCGTGGATAAAGGTAAGTCAAAACAACGTAATTTAAACAGAGGATGTTACAAAAGATATCCTTAATTCGATTCCCTTAGAATTTCGTCAACAATTGATCCTTTTAGTTGAGCAGACGTGAGGGGATAGTCGAATTCCTAACAAATTACACGAAATACTCGTAAATAGGGAAAATTTTAGCCATTTGGTGGGGGAAACCTTGTTTAACGGTGGACATTCCGGTTGATGTAATGTGATGAGTCGCCTGTTACGATCCATGTATATATTCTGACTTGAATTACCATGAATATATACAATTATATTCTGACACCCCACGGGGCGTAAAAACTTACAACGTGAGTGTAACTCAGCCATTTACCTATTCTGTGGCAGTTACAACAAAATAGCAAATAAAATGAACCAATTGGATTTGAAACGACCATGTCGCACGCTTCTTCTAATAAAACATTTAAAGATCTATAAACCAAAAATTGGCAATTTATACAACAAATTGTAAATACTCTAGTAATTATTATTTTGTGGGGCCCCTAAAACGAAATAACTAGGTAAATCTGGTCAGTGGGTATACGTGGCGAAGTAGAGTTCTTGAAAGAGAGTCGTGTAGTCTCTAAAGGATTTTCTTAAACCATCACAAGTATACTACTTTTGAAGCGCTGGTAGTGGAAATTGCTAAGTCGTTATTAAATGTCAATGCGCACGTATCGCCTCGGCATTGAACGATGGCGTCGCCTCGACTCATCTCAAGTTTGTCCCCAACTTGACTCAAATCAAGACGACGTCGATACCAGCGCTTATTAGTGTGCCTTGCAGTAATAGAGTCCCATAAAAAGAATACTGAACAGCTCGATACATGTGCGGCTGGCTCAGTGTACGCCAACCTTAAGCAATAATGTTGTCATTGATTTTCTCGATTATTAGACAGATTAACAGTTTGAATCGCGTATAGTTATCATTATTTTTATACCTACATTTCAAACGTCATAGGTCGTTGTAACGGGGGTGACTGATATAATGGTAGATATACTTTTACTAAATTAGGTAAATAGCACACAGCGCTTGACTACTCATGTCCGTCACCATAAATATTGTTACTTACATAAACTTACTACTTTATACTTTTATTACTTCAGGGAAGTGAAATTACTGCAGACTGAGACATAAAAACTTAAGTCTCGGAAGACTAACACAGTGCAGAACGAGGCCGATGACGTTCCGTAAAGAGGTTGGCTTATCCGTCTCGTAATATCAAATTATCTTTTTTATTCGTAGCATTATGTATCTTTTTTGCTAGTAATACACTCGAGAGCAATGAATCCGGGTCACTTAAAGAATCCTAAAAATCTCGGAAACTAAAAATGCTAGGTTAATGCAATAAATTGTATTTAATAGACAATGTAATTCTCCTTAAATTAAGGTATTAAAACTTCTTAGTTATTGTAAAGTTATATCATAAAAAATCAAATTTGAAAAAGGGCCACTTTCGAAGATGGAACTACGAAATTACAGCATTTGGTTTTGCTTTTGTTTGTAATCTGTCATTTATGTGGGTACATAAACCATGTTGATAGTGCTCTATATTCATTATTCAAGCTGAAATTATGTCGCTTACGCCTGAAGAATGCACCAGAATACTTACAATGCTGGAAACCGGCCGGAGTCAGCGCGATACAGCCATCAGGACTGTCGGTGTGTCGCTGTCAACAGTACAAAGAGTTCTCCGACGTTACGAAGAAACTGGTTCCAACCTACGCAGACCAGGAACGGGCAGAACCAGGTGTACCACAGCACGAGAAGACCGATACTTGGTGAACACCATGCTTCGAAATCGCTTTCTCACAGGAACTGAACTCACCAATCAGTTTCGACGCCTCGGAGGAAGTAACCCAAGTGCATGGACAGTAAGACGTTGGCTTGCTGAATCTAACTTAAAACCCCTTAGACCTGCAAACGGCCCTAAACTGGAGCGTGGGCATCGTATTTCGAGACTAAGATATGCCCAGAGCCACGTAAATTGGAGTATTGAAGATTGGTCAAAAGTTATGTTCTCCGACGAATCAAAATTTATGCTCTACAAGCACGATGGAAGACACAGAGTGTATCGAAGACCAGGGGAAAGATTCAAGCAAGCATGCATCGAAGAAAAAGTAGCCTACGGTGGTGGGTCTGTACTTGTGTGGGCCGGAATTTCTTCTGAAAGTCGCACAGAGCTGGTGATCATAGAAAACGGCTCTTTAACTAGCGTAAGATATGTGGAAGAAATCCTCAATGATCACGTTGGTCCATTTATGGTCAATTTAGGTGAGGATGCTATATTTATGCATGACAATGCCCGACCTCATACAGGTAGGATTGTGAATGACTACCTTCAAGAGATGAACATTACTCGTATGGAGTGGCCAGCGCGCAGCCCAGATATCAACCCATCGAGCATGCTTGGGACGAGCTAGGCAGATGCGTACAACAACGAAACCCTCCCCCAATCACGCTTCGTGAGCTCAAAATTGCTCTCACAGAGGAATGGGAGAATATTCCCCAAAATCGTATAAGGAACTTGGTGTACAGCATGCCAAACCGCGTAAACGCAGTAATGGAAGCACGAGGAGGCAATACGAAGTATTAAAATTCAAGAAAATCGTAATAAAGTTCAAAAATTTCATGTTTCCTATTTTTGTTTTAAGGAGAGATCAGCAGTTTTTTTCTTTATGTAATTTTGTGTTAATAAAATGTATGGTGACTCATATTTTTTTTACTTTCATTTAAGGAGTATTACATTGTCTATTAAATACAATTTATTGCATTAACCTATCATTTTTAGTTTCCGAGATTTTTAACATTCTTTAAGTGACCCGGATTCATTGCTCTCATTCAGTTTTTTATTTATTTAAATAGAAGCAGATGCAGTTGCATATGATCTCACTTCACCGAAGGACGAAGGAGAAGTAAAATCAGGAAACCACCATATCAACTTTTTCTTAAAAATCCAACAATTTACTAATTTTAAAAACCTTTTTTTATTATTAATAAATAACTGAGCTACAATATTTCATGGTAAGTATGTCCCGATACTTGCAATAGCATTTTGTATATAGCTAAGGTTGTGTTTTAACTTCTTGAAATCCAGATTGGTTTATGTCAAGAGTATTATTGTAATTAAGAAAAGATCACTGATTTGTATCAGCCACTACTGAATACAGCCTCCTTCACGCCTGATGCTTGACAGTTACCTTGGGGATCGATCACAGTATAATATAGCAGTTTCTCAGAAGATACTGTTGCCCATCTTCCGGTATTTTACCCTTATCCGCCTCTTACGACGTCAAAGGGAAGATATGGAGAGGGGAGGGGGAAGGGGGGGTAATGATATTCTAACCCGATAACCCATGGGTAAGTGTGGAAGGATCTGGAAAAAGAAAATTTTAGAATTGTTTGGTAGGGGTGCTATTTATTTGTAATTATTTGCATCATCTTTAGGCCCATTCTTGTGGAGGGGTTATATAACGGTGTTTTTTATTCATCTAGGCAACTACAAGTATATATTGACATATTTATAACACAGACCAGAAGGTCGATTATGTTTCCTATGTTTCTTTTAATAGTAAAGTATTGTTATTATGCCCGAAAAAATTCTGCATTTTTCACACTTTTAACAATATTTTTATCAACAAGAGTTAGTAAAATATATTTGCAGTTGGGTTGTGTCATATTATACAATATCTTCGGTGAACGTGTGTGATAGTGCGCAAAAATAAATAACTTAAAATTAATTGAAATCTTTTAACTGATTTATGATTCTTTTTCTGTGTTTTAGAAGTTATCCGCATTGCAGAAGTTACCCTCGTTTACCCGCTTTAAGATTGTTGGTGGTCGAACAACCCGGAGACCCGTAAAATCGCGGAGACTCATAAACAAAGTTGACGTACAAAAACAGAAAACTACAGTGAAAGTTGCGCCTTCTGTATATTGTTTCGTTGACAGAGCAATCTTCACGATTATTTCCTTCTGACTTTTCGCGGCAGCTTGGCGCGATATAAAAGTATTGAAGCCAGATCATTATTCTCCGAACTTACACATACCATCCCCTTTTTATGTTATTATTTAGTATATATTTACGGAACAAACTCGAAGCCCACCTGATGTTAAGCTGACTAACCTCTGCTTATTACACATGCATTTCGTCACAAGTCACGAATTGCACTGCGCCCGTTATCTTGAGACGTAATTGTTAAGTCTCATGTGCCTGTAATTTCACTGGCTCTCAAGAACTGCTGCCGGAACACACCTTTGGTACGTGGCAACAGATTTTCTATTTGAGGGTGGTCAATAGCCAGGCGGGCATTCGCAAAATGCCTTTTCATCTTGCAGTGAAGCCCGCGGCGGAATTCTAACCTGCTGCGCAGCAGTCCATAGCCAATGCCATCATTGCTTCAAGTGACATACCTATATATAAAAAAATGACATGACTTGTATAGCTATAAGTATATGGACACATACTCTCCCTCTACTTACTTACAATCATGGTGTCACTTTCCAGTCGATAAATGTGATAATCAATTCAAAACACATTAAAAAACAGTTTTCTTTTTGATCGGTCAATGTGTGGGAATAGATTTATATAAAGAAATCTACATTTTATTACTGTTACAAATCAATCTGGGCATAGTTATCGAATAATTTACTCCTGCAATAATAAGACACAAGCCAGCTGCTATAAGGTTAGGTACGCTGGTCATGTTGCTCTTCCAGGGTTACCCATTCCAACAGCTCCTAAAAGAAAACACTGGTGTTCGGTTTCGATCTTCAGAATTTAATTTTTTATCCCCGTTTTCAGTATTTATTGGTTAAATATAGAGGGATTTGGTAAATAATATACTGAAATTGCAGATTCCTAACTACTGGTTGTATTTTTTTTTTGATAGAGGCTGAAACAAAAATGCTCCTAAATTTTTATTGTCATTTAATCCATATTCCAATTTTCTCTACTGGTGATACTACGGCCGTAGTGATTTATATTTTAGATAATAAAATGTGGTAATATTAAAAAGGGGTAATATTCCTATTCTCCTCAATGAATTTTATAGAATGATATCTCACATTTTAGGTTATTCCTATTGTTTCCCAGTTCTTCACGCAAAGGGGCCAACTATCTTGAACAAATAAAAATATAAGTAATTTTAATTTTGCTGATCCCCATTTAAATAAATTAATGCACAACTAGTTATTTTATAAAGAAACTCTATTCAATAGTCCTGTATGCACAGTAAGTTTTTTTTTTTCAAATTAATTTTCCCTAATACAGTATTTTTGCATTCTTTATGATGCAGACATTTTGATGACTACCGGCAATGAGAATAAGTTCAAATGATTGTCAGTGACGGATTTTCCTTTTAAGTCTGACGATACATCTAACATGTTGCCACGCGGTTAAAAAAAAACGCAGTCTCACGCGGTACATTTACAAACGAAGCACTGAAATTTTACCCGGCTTTATAACCTACAATTTCGCATAAAATCACTACCAAAATTATCAAACACTTTAACTAACCTTTATTTTTGGGGAGGTTCGAAGGCTTTCGGAGGACGCCACGTGGATGCGTCACGAGTCCAGGAACGAAGTCGCCTCCTTGTATTCGGTTAAATTGTTTCTTTTTCTCAGCCTGCAATGAACAATGGTGTGTTACTTCCGTCTTCACATAAAGAACGCGATGTATGCTCTCATCGGAGTTGGTTGCTTACCGGTAGGTCTATTATATCCCCTGGAAGGCGGACGTCGAAAGGAGCACTGCCTGGCTTCGTTTTGCAGCCCTGAAAGATCAAATGAATTTTCAAGAATTGCTATTACGTGCCACTAGGGCAGACAGACGCCTCATGATTCCTTTCTTACCTCGCTTCAGGCAGTGCGTCGATTGGGGGCTGCTTAAAGTTCCAAGCGGAAAAAGAAGTGTAACGGGCCTTTGCAGGCCTATTTATAAGTTTCGGGATCTCTCGAACCTTCCATCAGAGGAACAGGCATCCCCAAGTGAGCCACCTTCTACTTCTGAAGATATCGGAATATCAAAGCAAATGAAAGCTCTCACAACTCTAAATCATCGCTATACTGGTGTGACTTGTGTTCGGGTTTATTTAGAGAGACTCGAGGAACTGTGTGTGACTCGTCAAATATCCGAGGTAGCTCTTTTCCAGGGTGCAGTGGAACTTTTTTCAGATCGGGCTCTTTTATGGTATCGTGGAGTCCGAAACGAAATGCGGGATTGGCCCACTTTGCGTTCAGCTTAATAGAAGAGTTCTCGCCTATTGACTATGATCAACGCCTTCTGCGAGAAATCAGTCTGCGTACTCAGGGAGAAGCGGAGTCTTCCTCAGCTTTTATAAGCATAATGCTTAATTATTATTCTAGGTTGTCTAAACAAGTTCCAGAGGATGAAAAGCTCCAGACCATCAGGTACAACCTCCGTCCACGTCTTATAACGGCACTTGCCATGGAGTCGATCAGGTCCCTGCAGGAACTTAAGTTGAAGTGTAGGATGCTGGAAAATAGCTTTACACGTGCCGCCGACTTCCGCGAGCCGCCGAGATCCCACTCCAACGCATTGGCGCCAGATCTTACGTACCATGGCAAAGCTCCGCCGAAGATAGAGTCAGTGAGGCCTAGTGCCCCATCTTCATCATTTCCTTCCACCTCGATGTTCTGCCTGCGTTGTCGAGTCCCCGACCATAAATTAAGTAGTTGTCCCTCGCGTGAGGTAGTTTGTTTTTCATGTGGTCGTAAGGGTGTCAAGGCGCCAGCTTGTCCTGACTGTAGGCAAAAACCGTCTTCAAAGCAAAATAATTCAAAAAACGCGTAAGCGGTTCCCCTTCTCGTAATGCACGCGCTGAAGAGGATGATTGGGGGAACTATATTATTCGATTAAAGCATTTCTTTTCGTCCTTGGTGAATGAAATAAAATTTTTAAAGCCGGGTGATATTCGCCCTCATTTAGTTGTTTCTATTTTTGATGGGGAATATTCTGGATTGCTGGATTCCGGTGCTTGTATATCTCTTGTAGGCTCCGGAGCAGTTTCTTTGTTTCAGGATTTGGGGGTAGCTTTGCACCCTTGTATTGAAGGTGATGAAACTCATATCACCACCGCTAACGATTCACGTGAGACGGTCAGTGGTGTAATGTATTTGCCAGTTTGTTGGAAGAATGTGACTCGTGTCATTAAATTTCATGTGGTCCCTGGAGTTACCACTCCCTTAATATTTGGTGTCAATTTTTGGAAAGCTTTTCGGCTGGCCCCTGAATTATTTGATGATCCTTCCGAGACCGTCCTATCGCCGACTGATCATGTGGTTTGCGAGGTGCGTCATCTACACCCTTTGGATGAGCTGGACTCTTCTCAGCGAAAAGCTGCTGATGATATCATCCGTGCTTTTGAAGAAGTTTCTTTTGAAAAGAAGGGTTTAGGGCGAACATCGTTGGTCTCGCACTCTATTGATACGGGCGATACTCCCCCAATAAAACAGCCATCTGTACACAAAATTGTAACAATGACGCCCCACGTTGGGCGCCATTGTTACAATTTTGTGTACAGATGGGGTTATGAAATAAAAAATTAAAAAAATTAAGGGGAGAGAGGACGGAGGGTTCCACTCTCCAGGTGAGGAAGAGAAGCCTCCAGACACCTAACTACACTACCTACCTACTTTAGGATGTCGACAGATACACCAATAAAAAACAATATTGAAGCGTTCAACAAATTTTTAAATATATTTATTTAAAATTAAAATTTTCACCAAAACTCATTTAAAAAAGGAATAGATACATCTAGGTATTAAAGAAGGGGAACCGGTGGAGTTAGCAGGGGTGGCTCGGCCACGTGGTAGACACTCGGGCGCAGCCCGCCTCACTTCACAAGGAAAAATACACGTGATTTTACCCAGAACAACGGCGCTTTACATGTTCAATCGAAATATTTGACGCGTGCGCACTAGAGAAGGCGTAGTCGAAATAGCGGCGTGTCGAAAGGTGCCACGCGGTTAAAAAAAAAACGCAGTCTCACGCGGTACATTTACAAACGAAGCACTGAAATTTTACCCGGCTTTATAACCTACAATTTCGCATAAAATCACTACCAAAATTATCAAACACTTTAACTAACCTTTATTTTTGGGGAGGTTCGAAGGCTTTCGGAGGACGCCACGTGGATGCGTCACGAGTCCAGGAACGAAGTCGCCTCCTTGTATTCGGTTAAATTGTTTCTTTTTCTCAGCCTGCAATGAACAATGGTGTGTTACTTCCGTCTTCACATAAAGAACGCGATGTATGCTCTCATCGGAGTTGGTTGCTTACCGGTAGGTCTATTATATCCCCTGGAAGGCGGACGTCGAAAGGAGCACTGCCTGGCTTCGTTTTGCAGCCCTGAAAGATCAAATGAATTTTCAAGAATTGCTATTACGTGCCACTAGGGCAGACAGACGCCTCATGATTCCTTTCTTACCTCGCTTCAGGCAGTGCGTCGATTGGGGGCTGCTTAAAGTTCCAAGCGGAAAAAGAAGTGTAACGGGCCTTTGCAGGCCTATTTATAAGTTTCGGGATCTCTCGAACCTTCCATCAGAGGGGAGGCAAAAAAAAACAGATAATATTCCTCTCAATCACAAGAAAACGGATTAATACTCTGTGCAAGGGGTGCGTTCAGAACCTCACTTGATGGAACAAACAAATCGTTCCGACCCTCACAAAAAACCGTAACAATGTGACAGCTGTCAAGGTAACTGTTGAACATTTTATTTTGGTATGAGACTACATTCACTACACTTACAAATACACTCAGATTGGTGTTACTAAGAAAAACTGTCATGTAACAACCGTTGAAGTGAAAGATTACGTATTTGAGGTTTGGGCTACTTTGAACTAAAACTTACACGACAAATATCTTACTGGGATCTGTTTCAGGTGACAGCTGTCAATGTCACTGCGGATATATCTCGTTTAATTTCGATACTACTAGTTTTTTCACAACAGTGATTGGTCTCACTGAGATCCTTGCCTTAAGTTACAGCTGTCAAACGTCAAACGGCTATATATCTGAAACTGTTAATTCCAGACTACTAGCTTATTTTCAGAAACGATAGATCGTATTGAGATTTTAATTTTAAATGACAGTTGTTAAACTTAAGAAGCTTATATCTCTGAAAATATTCTTTCCAGTTTACTACTTTCTTTATAGAAAAGTTAGATCTTCATTTGGAATGACATTTGTCAAACTTAAAAGAACTATAGAACTATGCCTCTGAAACTATTTATTCTAGATTACTAATTTATTTACCTAAAAGATAGACCTTAAACAATTCTTCATTTCAGATGACAGTCTAATTCTTTGTCTAGTTTCAACTGTAAGTCTTTTAAACTTTTCTTCAAGATGCCATGGTCTGTAGCAGGCAGTAGGTATATTAGGCGCATGTATAATCCTATTTGCCCCATGAGTCTGAAGAGCTGGGGAACAAATACATTTTCAGTTTTACCGTTTGGTACCCTAAAAAAGAGCGTTGTATATAATATTTTAAATATGTTATAATAGTATATTATGATACTAGTGAGCTAAGTTGCTCACGAGTTTCATACGCACTTTTTGAACACAAAAGGAAAAAAATAATATATTGTACAAATGCGATACAAACAACATACGAAAACAATGGAAAATAGCGCGCAAGTTAATTTTTTTATAAACCTCTTTGTTGTCACAAATCTGTATTACCCGGTTAAATTGAAAATGCTCTGTTTACTCGCATATAATTTGCATTTAGGTACTAACTTAACTTTGTAGAGATAATTCTATTACGCACTAGTGTATAATATTATTATGCACGGGGTATTGTAGTTCGGTTTATGGCCCTAAGAACGATATAATAAAGCTCACTTTATGAGCAAGGGTGTTGAAAAATGATATTATGTATCAGTTCTATAGGCCGGCAGCGCATCTTGGAGATTCTTGTTTTGCTTATGACCGTACCGGCAACGGTGATCCATTACCACCAGATGAGCCATCTGCTCGTTTTTCTCACTATTTTCGCCTATTTTAGAAGAGAAAAAATTCGATAATAGCACAAAAAATACACTCAATGTTCTAAGATAAAAATTTAAGTATTCAAAGTATAAAGAGCACTAATGAATATAATTGGCTTAAACTTGCTTTGCTCGTCTAGGACAAAAATATTTGTTTTCTCCTCATTAGATAAAGAAAGGAACATAAGAAAAATATTCCTGTACTTACACGTAAGTTTTGATCCTTATTATAATGTCAAACAATACTTTAAAGAGGAACTTCAAAATTACGAGCTACATATTTTAAAATCTTGTACGATTGGACATAGTACATTGTTTTAATTACCTATGTGAAAGTAATTACATTTTCACCTCACAACCTTGGAAAGGTTTTGTTTGTTATGCGAAATCTGCGTGCGAAATAAATTACAGGCACAAGAGACTTTTAACAGGTGGTCCTCGCGCTTACTCCGTCACAAAAAAAAATTAAAAAGAATATATTATATTTCTAAAGAAAACTCAAAACATTTTTTAACAGAAGTCAACTGTAAGAGGTTGTTTGCATTTTTTTCAATAACCCTGCATATATATATTTAAATATAATATGTAAGCTTAAATATTCTAAAGTAATTAGGCATTTAAAAGATAAATTATCATCAGACATAGGTACATACAAAACAAAAAACACCCAGGCTAACTTTCATAACAAATCGCCACACAGACCTGGCTTCACTCAAACTACAACATGTTATAATCACAAACCAATATCGCCTCTTGTAATCATTTCTTACTAAATGTTTACCTTACCTACTATATGATAAATATGAAATTTAATTAATATACTTCTTGTGTATTATAATTGTTATTGTATTTATTATTGAACTCTCTTCGTATCTAATTCCTTGTTAGGGCTCGATACGCAGCGGATTAGACACGTCGATGGTATTATAAGCGAGGAAAAGTACATAGGTTCACAATATTATCACCACCGGTGTCAACAACTGCTTTAAATAGCAAAAAACGATTCAGGTTTGTTTTATACCACTAGGGTTAAGTACTATATATCAGATAATTGCGTAATATTGAACAGTAGATATCTCAATTTTTTCAATACGTGATATCCATTTTTGTTTGGAATGAGGGGGCACTCGTGCAGAAGCTATGGCTATCTAGCAACAAAATTGGCAGTGAGTGAAACAGTGAGGACCGGCCAAAAAATTACAAGTTTTGCAATTTTTTTGTGAAACTTGTTTGTATTGTAACTCAATATTTTCAAATATAATTGGATATTTGAAGATAAGTAATTGATTAATATGTACATAATATTTAGAACACTTTATTTTCATCCCAAACAAAAGTACTTATTCGGTTTTATCCTACCGCTTTACGTTGCTTCAATCGATCAAGTATGTGCTAACGCAATGAAAAAATGAGAAGAAGTTTGTGTATAGAACAGTGCCATGTTCCATACATCTGTTACAATGTACAATACTTTTTTCTTTCCATGCAGTGCACTGGTCGGTTATACTTTTTCTTTAATAAGATCATTTAGGTTAGGAGCAAAATATAAAAGTTCCCATTTCAAATTTCCCTCCATATTTGACTAAGAACTAAATGTAACATATTATGGTGTCACCAAAAAAATTAACTTTTTTGAAAACATTATCTTGCGAGAATTTTTTACGATTTAAAATCTGACATAAACCCGGAATAATCTTTGAATTGACTTCGTATTGCATTTGTGGATGAAAGCCTTTATAAGGCAACTGTGACGCTCGGTTCAGCAAATTCAAACAAGGTTAACCAGATTTGGCCGATTAAGAAATATGTGTTTGCCCTTTGACGGTTGTTACAAAAAAACGTATCAGCGGTTAAAATTTGATCAAATAGAAATGGGTGAAATTCATATGAAGATATACAGATAAATATTGGATCAAGAAGCTTTCACAAGATTTTACATGAGCATTTTCGCGTGAGGAGGATGGTTTGAGCTGGGTACGCACAACCTTAACAATGCTTAGAAGTAGGTTTGCGTGGAATGGAGCCTTGAAGCGATAGTTAAGTTCGACGCAGGCTTAGACTTGTTATAACAGGTGACAAATCTTGGATTTATCAATATAATCCAGAAACGAAGCACCAGTCGACAGTTTAGTTGTTTCAAGGGATCTCTAACTTTTAACACAGAAGCTATTGAGGAAGCGCATGGAAGATTTTGATAGCTAGTTGTTTATCTATGTCATATGGCATCTGGTGTAAATATAATGCCGATTAGTACATTACAAATACTAGCCAGAAGTGGTCATTGCTGTGAGCAGCAAGCAAGTGGACTGGGTCTGCTGCTTTACCACGACCACGTGTCAGCGACTTCCTATAGACACCAAACCGTTCAAACTTCTAGGTCATCGTCCTTACAACGCTAATTTATTTTTTCCCTGAAATAAAAATTAAAGCAATGGGATGCACTTTACATCGCTGAAAGATGCGCTAGCTGCGTTCGAGCAGGCTATATAGTGGATATATGGCAGATATCTGCAGTGGATTGGAAAAAGTATTTTGAAAATTGGTATACTTAAGTCATGAAGCTTTGCACAAAGGGTGGTAAAGAGTTCTTTAAAAACGTTTTGTAATAAAAAGATTGCTCTTTACAATTATTTTAAGGTCTCATAGCTTTCCCCCTTGTCCAAGGTACACTATTTGCTTTATTACATGTCTCTCTCTGAGGTCTCTGATTTAGAGACATTTACTTAGGTCTTGTTCTTAATTGTGATCTCAATCACCAGGAGACACAAAATGCGTGCGGTTTGCATGATGTTAGCTGTAGCGGTAGCTGTCTTGCTAGTTTGCTGCAGTGCCGAACACCACGGGGTACGTACCTTCTGTAGATTTTTTATTGACACTTAAGTATGTCATTACTGGGTACAGACTATAAATGTTCTATCTAATTATTTGACAGTTAATGAATATTTATGATTTACATCATTATATATTGCCAGAAGATCTGGGCAGAAGATTATTCATTGGCATTGCTTTTTTTTTTATTTTGCTTTGTGCTAGCTAATTGAAATTCGTAAGTATAAGGGACGTGGATAGGTGTTTTTTCAGTACACCTAATGCTTAGGGTATCTAGGAAATCATAAAAAGACCATTTCTCTAGATGTTATCACAAAATATTCTGAATGATTGTGACGTATTAGGAGTTAGCATAATTTAATTCCACCATCCCCATTCCATCCCTGGACAATCAAAAAAAGAAAGCAATGCGACACCGTGACATGGTTGATGGCAGCTGTTCATACTGGTATTCTATCAACTCAAGCGACTAACTATCTCTCTACATCAGGTGAGATTGTGGTCAAATGCAAACCTGATTAGGACAAAAAAATTAAGGCTGAAAGTTAGCCATTTGTCTGTCTAGGTCATCCAATTCGCATGTTATATAACTCTGTGGTGACTGCACAGAGTGCACGTCAGGCACAGAGCATGGGCGCAGTCTAAGATCTTTACCCTATTCAGTAGCACGCTGGGTTGGTAAACAAATCATGTTTACCCGTTACAATGTTGTAATTATATAAATCATATTGTAGGAACACGAGGCAAGCAGGAGCGAACAGGAACTTCGATCAAAACGGTAAGATCACATTAAATATGTATTTTATTAGGATCTGTAAAATAATATGCTAATCATGTTATCTAGAAATTTACGAGTATGATTGAACTTACCACACCATTGTTGTTGTTTATACATTTTCAATTACTTTTGTGAAAGTATTTTACTTTAATTACTTATGATTTAGCTAATATCAGAACGGCATTTTAACTGTGACAAAAACTATTCTTAAATAAATTATAATACAAACTGCATGATTTGAGTCAAAAAATGTAATTATTCCAATCGAAGCTACCTAAAAATAATACAGAAACTTACCTTTGTGTGTATGGGAGCTCATCAAACATACAGTTCTATTTTGAGTGTATTTTTCAGACTCGTATTAAACAACAATCCACCAGTGTACATAGGAGGTCGCAGAGCAGGTCCACCTCTCACAACAACAAGGCGGTAAGGTTATTCAAATATAAATTTTACTCAATTTAGCATAAGCTGAAATAGGTTCCCATCACTAAGCCGGAAGACGTCCACGGTTAATCCTACCATGGCAGGTGTCGTACATTGGCCAGTTGGCCAGTTTATCAGAAGACGCTGCTGCTCACTTCGGGTATTTTTTTCCATTTAACGCCTCTTACGACCCCACGAGAAGATATGTGTGCAATTCTAGTCTGATAACCCGTGGGTTATCAGCTTAGGGTTATGGTGCCCGTGGGTTATGCTGCCCGTGGGCAGTACTAGTATAAGATACTTATTTACTAATATATATCTTGGCCAAGCAATGCTTTGTTGTAGAATGAAGGACCGTACAGACAGTGAAATCTGACTTGGGAACACATATTTTTAAATTTGAGGTACACACTGCTCTCCAGTGCGTTAGTAATATGATTGGCAGGCCACCGTTAGATTCTTAAGGGCTTCAGGGTGTAATTTTTGTTATGCACCTTTCAATTTCTTTTCCAGTCCCGAGGGAGATTTTGATGAGATTGATAACTCTGGAATTCCCATCGGAGGTATAGAGGAATAATTCACATATATTATTCACGCTGAACATCCTGCAACGACATTTTGGAAACGACTTTAATAAACTACATACGAATTGAACAACATATTTTAGTTGGTCATATACAAACAAAAAATAAGTACCTTAATATTATTATTATTCTTAATTATAATTTATAAATATTTTGTATGAAAAATGTGTTTCGGTAGATATTGTATATGTATATTCCTTCTTCAATAAATCCTATTATCAGGAGTTGGAGATGAGAAGAAGGATATGAGGAGTGGGAGATGAGGAGATGCATCTGAGGAGCTGGATATGAGGACATCTACAACCAATTAAAAACAAATGGATTACCAAAGGTCTCAAAAGATCTTCTATCAACAAGCGACGACTTTATTTACAATATCATCTTTCAGGTTCCAATAAAGGCAAAATAAAAAAGTGTATCATCGCTATAGTAATATTTATAAAAAATGTATATCTTCTGTTCAAAAAATAAATAACACAAAATGTATTATCAACGCTAAAAATAGTTATAAAGCAGCCTGGAAGATAATTAAAGGTAGTATGAATAAAAATAATCATTATACAAATATAGAATCCCTACAAGTAAACAAAACAATCTATGACAAACCAGAGACAATATCTCAATTATTTAATGACTTTTTCATCAATAATTTGACAAATAATAATAACAACTTAAACGCTCATAATAATGATTACCCATATGACATTCCCACAAACTCGAAGACAATTTTTCTTGCTCCCGTGGATGAATTTGACACCAATAAGATAATAATGTCCCTAAATAATACAAATGCGACTGGATATGACGAGATAACAACAAAATTGATTATGACGTGTTCGAAAATTCTAGCTTGTCCACTGAGCCACGTTATTAACCTGTCCCTTACACAAGGCATATTTCCAGATCGCTTTAAGTTATCGATGGTTAAACCCATCCATAAAAAAAGACGCAAAAGATAATATGAATAATTACCGACCTATAACGCTCATACCTATTATATCTAAAATATTTGAGAAGAGATGTATAACAAAATATCTAATTTTCTATTAACCAACCACATTCCTAAAGCAGAACAGCTTGGATAGAGATGACAACATAATAATATACATGAAATTATTTAACTATGAGAATAATTTTGAATATATTTTTTTTAGTTTAATATCAAGCCGAGCTAAGCCAGACATTCAGCGAAGCCAGAACACATATAACAACTGCATCCCTCACACAGACAACAATGTTTATCAGCAAAGTTCAATAGTTGATACTATCAAGGCATTTAATCAGTTACCGCCGAACATAAGAGCTCTCGAACGTAATAATTTCAAAACTTGCCTGCAAGAGTGGTTATTAAGCCTAACTTATTGAATAGTTTTAATATGTACGTTAGAATTCTGATATTATATTAATGATTTCATGTAAATGTTAGTTGCATGTTTAGTGTTGTTATAAATTAGGTATAACGATTCCTATAAATTATATTGTAAATTTAATACAAAAAACATTGTACACCTACGTCCGGGTCATTTGTGATTAAATTATTATTTTAAAACATTATGTAAGAACAAAATAATGGAACCTTCACATACTACGCAGATGACGAAGAAGACGCCATAGGACGGCTCGTTAGGAAGGCGATGGTTGCGACACCAAAAGCCATCCATGATTACAACCTTTAAATGGCGATCAAAGCACGAAATAGGGCGGTAATGGAGGCCCTGTTAAAATGTGACGTGGGAGAATCACAAAATATGTAAATTTCTGTAGGTATATTATTTTATAATTGTAATCGTTAGCACGGGTTTCCAGAGCGGTCATGTTCACAGAAAGGTGTTGTCTAGCGGCGGTGTTGTGTAGCCATCTTCCCGAAAAATGGTCGAAGAGGGCGATGGCTGGCACATGCTTCAACTCGTGAACGGGTGCTGCTAGAGGACACTGGTCTGCTCTGGATGTTAGTCTAATGACATTATCGAAGAAAAAAACTTTTCTTTTAACACTGTTCCCCCTTGGAATGTTGCATGTTTCCTATTGCTTATTTCTTGTTATAAATAAAAAATGACAGAAATGAAAAAAGTCAAGGACCCTGGAGTCTGTGGAGTGTAGATTTATAAAAAAAACAGTAATGTTGGCAATAAATGTATGACTATTACATATTTTATATTTTTACTCACACAACACATAAAAGATCAGGTAAGCGAGTTACGCGTAAAGCAATACCAGCCTTATGGGCAGCAGTAATGTTCAGTCTACAACCAGTAAAAATTGAGGATTTTTTTCAATAAAGCCAAATTGTAGTAAAAAGTACGCCACATTGAATAGGCCGTATGGCATACCAAGCAGCCGATGCAGGCTGGCTACCTGGTTGCATACATGTTCATATGTACTCTGTTCATTTTAATTTTCGATAAATATCCAGTATTTCAACGTTATACTTGTCCTCTTCCTACGACTAGCATACTTACTATTATAGTACTAGATTTCATAGAAGGAGCTGAGATGAGAAATTTAAAGAATTGATAACTTTTCTCTGCTTTAATTTCCCGCATTCCCACTAAGTACTGGCATCGCGGTACAAACAGTTTGTAGTCATTGCCATATAGAACACAGAACTAATTTCATTCCCTCTCTAAAGTGGACCGCCTAGTAAAGTTAATAGCATTTAACCTCGTAGAAAATTTTGGATTGTTACTATGTGCTTCTAATTTTAATATCAATACTCGCTATCAAAGTTCTGGGACGATTTAACAATCAACAAAACCATAAAAGTGTCTGTCGCTTGGATAGATGCTCTATCCGTAACCTCTTTTTGCGCAGTTGGATAAAAACTATCCTATGTTTTTTCCCGGGTCTCAAACTTTGTTTTGGCGTGAAATCGTAACAGACAGACAAAGTTACTTTCGCATTTATAATATTATAGTACTGATTTCATTGAAAGACGACAAGGCAGGATGTTGTATGGAGGAAACTGTTTGTACGCGCTCAATATAAGGGTATGTTAAAAAGAATACTTATATAAAAATTCAGTCACAGTAGATAGGTAGGCACAGGTGTTATTGATATAAAGTAGTAAAGTTGTGAGTGTGCTTCGATGAACAATATAATCGAATAAAATTAAATATATGCAAGTGCTCAATAAAAGTATCATTACGAACATATTATAAAGGTAAATTACTATAGAAGAACAATATTATGTATGTTCGTAAAAATTTGAGCAAATTTAAATCAAACAGTGACAATCACGATTATAACACTAGGAATAAAGATAAAATAGCGGTGCCAGGTTTTAGATTAGCAAAGACAAATAAAAGGTCCTTCTTAGGCAATTGTGTGCGGTTTTATAATAAATTGCCCAAACATATTACAACGCTCACAGAAAGAAAATTCAAGTTGCATGTGAAGAATATTTTGATAAAGAAATCTTACTACACAGTTGGTGATTACTTAAACGACAAAAATGCTTGGACTGGTTCGCCTCTGCCAAGCTAGCGCCTAACACCTACGTAATGTAAATTAAGTATTGTAATAATTTTACTATATAGTATGTACTTAACACATAGTTAAAAAACGTTTAAAAGAATGGCCCCGAGTTTCTTGCCCGTTCTTCTCGCAGTGGCTCTATAATTTTTGTTTGCTGAACGTGGCAGTACAATGTAGTATATTTCAATATTAAAATTTGTAATTGACCTTCATAAGACCTAAATTGAATAAATGACTTTGAAAATATTTTGAAAAGCATTAATATTTATGTAAGAATGGTGTACTACTCGCAAAATTTTTACAAAGTAAAGATTTTAAAAAGCTCATTATTTAGGTAACTATCTATTAGTTTCGTCATCAATATTGTTCTACCATCGCAATGACTTACCATAAAAAAATACTTAACCCTGCAAAGTCGCATATTCACCTATAGATTCCTCGTACTTGAACTACACTTATTCAAACATCCATGTTATTTATATAATTTAAACGTAGTGATGATAATTAATACTTTATAAAATAAACTATTTTAAAGAAGCACTGTACTTTTTTAATAAAGTTTACTTAAAACAAACAGTAGTGTATCAAAACTCTACTGAACCCTGACACACCATTTTAAATTGTTATTGAGATTAACTTATGCATAAAGATACATTTTAAAGTTTTATTTTGGTGCTTTTCAGACTCGCACATCAAGATATGAACAGCCCTCCATTTTTTCATTCGAGAGCTCGCAGAGGAAACGATCCCCCTACCAACAGCACGTAAGCCTTTTAAATGAGAGATTTTAATACATTCAATATAGATACTTATGTATTCGTATTATTTATAACTAACTTCCAAACCACGAGGAGGCTCTCAAGGTGATAAACGTATATTATTACTATACACTTTTATTTACATAAATCACGGACTAGGTCTAGTGTATAAAACCTGCAATTATAAAGGGACGAAAGAAATATTGCATTACAAAATTGAACTATTGATATGTACGATTTACGGTTTTACAGATGGACTTTATATAATTCCAACTAGACAAAATATAGATAGCTCTATACCCTTTTTGAAGAACGGGCAAGAGACACGGGGCCATTCTTTTTATATGTCTTCTATAAAATTATTCGTCTTTTCTAAAATTATTACAATATTCATTACATAGGTGACTGACGGTGGCTTGGCATATGTGCGATATTCCAAGCACATTTATCTTCTAAATTATCACGTATATTATAATACGATTTTTCAATTAAAAACTTTATTACATTCAGCTTGAATTTTCCTTCTGTGAGATCTGTAATATCTTTAGAAATGTTATTATAAAATCGCACACAATTACCTCAAATAGGCGCTATTATTTGTCATTACTAATATAAAACCTGGCACTGCTGCGACCACAGGCTGATACAGTAAGGTGTATTTAAGAATTAATTTTGAAATTAATTAACTGAAGGTGCTGCTACCCATCTTGCGGTATTTTGTTTTTAAACGCCTCTTACTCATCCAAGGAAAGAGATGGAGATGTTACATTCTAGTCTAGCCCAGCATCACACGGTATGTAAGGGCTTACACATATTTATGAGACGTTTATTTCCAGTCCCGAATTTGACGAGATCGACCTCGTTCAAACCGGAGGATTTGAAAACGTTCCCAGCGGAGGACTTGAGGACCGCTAATGTGCTGCTAAACATCCTGCCACGGCTCAAATCACTACAAACCTCAAATTATATATAATCCTCATCGTAATTCAATATGTTATTGTTGTATACCAAAATTAGAAAATGTTTTGATGATCATTCAGTATTAAATTACTTTGTTCCTAGTTGTTACTGACATTTTGGCAAAGAGTACATATTTGTTGTATTATAGCTAGATTGGGAATATTTTTTGACACAATCGTATGATAAGCTAGATTCGGAGAATATTCTGTACATTATAACTATCCAATAAACATATTAACAATGTATTTTTTTTTATTTTTTTATTACTGATAGGTTAGCCTTTGACCGCAATTTCACCTGATGGTAAGTGATGATGTGCATGGTCGAAGGTGTGAACAGGCTTAACCTAGAAATACTGGCTCTCAAGGACAGCTGCCGGAACACACCGTTAGGTGCTTGGCGACAGATTTTCTACTTAAGGGTGGTCGCTAGTCAGGCGGGTATTCACAAAAATGCCTTTCCACCATTCGGTGAAGCTCAAGCCCGCGGCGGGATTCGACCCATGAACCTGTTGCGCGGCAGTCCATAGCAAAAGCCACTGAGCTATCACTGCTTCTAAAAATAAATGTTACAACTGGTTACATTTTCTAAGGTTATGTACGAGTACATTATAGTTGACTAGTTGACAATTCTATGACCATTGATCACCAATAATCGCAAAATTTAGATACCTACAAAAGCAAAAGATAAAACATAAGTAATCTGTTTTATATCATTATGTTTCTTTACGTTTTCATATGGTTCTAGTAAGTATATAGAAAAATATTAATTTTTCCGATATCTAATGAAGACTTACGATTCTCACATACAGCTAGCTGTATAGCGGTACCCCAAAAAAAGCCTGCAAATGGTATTAAATGCATGAAAATTGGAACGATTGATCTTTAGGCCATACGAATAAATTTTGACTCGTAGCAAGAAAAAAAACCAGAAGAGGAGTTACACCGTCGTATTTCTTTTGTATGGGAAAAAAATTGTTCTGAATGCTATCGGTATTGAATGAAAGGTGTAAATATTTTTTCATCCCACCATCTCGGAAAGAGTAATTTTAATCTTCAATATCTGAGTGGAAAAGCCGTTTTTATTCACTAGAGGATAAAGTAAATTGAATTTAGAACATCGTGTGCACTAAGTTTGTGAATTAAAAAAACATTAAACCTATTTACTGCTACCTCTATGGTGCCGAATATATCATACAACTTTTTTTTATTTGTTAAAAACTCAGACTCGGAACCTTCTTGGTGTTCTTTTTTCAATTTGGCATTTAGTCATTTCCTCGCTGAGGTGGAATGAAAAGTTACGTGTTGCACTCGAGTGCAAAGATTTTTCACCTCGTGCTCTTTTGATTCCCTCGCTAACGCTCAGGATTCTAATTTTGAATCACTCGCTGCGCTCGTGATTCAATTTTAGAATCCTTCCCTTGCTCGGTCATCAAAATTGAACACGCGGTTAAAAAGCAACTTTGCGCTCTTGTATAACAAATAACTATTAAAATTGCTTTCTTGTGGGAGGATATGAGGATATTACATATCATGTTTCCGGTACGCGTGTCAAAACTCAATTAATTTAACAAGCCGTCACAATTAACATTCTGCTAACTTTCAACGGGTTTCTGGAACGCATATACTAATATGCGTTCCAGAAAAATTACAGAACACCTGATTAACACGCTTGTTTATCTATGATAACACGAAATTTGAAAATGTCGTTCAAATTCATTCATTCTCTAGTGTGATGTCTTGTTTTAACGCATAGCGTTGTGTCTTCTGTTTTGACTTGAAATTAATCCCAAATAATTTTTGGCATCGCCACCGTTACTATGGTTACCAATTAATTATGACGGATGATCGTAAACGTAAAACAACAAGAGAGCGGAGTTCGAAGCGTTCCTCTTTGTCAAAATACAAGCCCATTTGAGCATTCACATCCAACAATAATATTTGCGCTCGGATTTCTAACTGACAGAGTCCAGTCGTGCAAGTGTACGCTCTAATACCTAAAATGTCAACTTTGATGGGTGATCGCTAGTGGCATTATCTAATTTCATAAATTGTTATGAATCCCTTTATCCTCAATACCATCATGATGATTATAAATTTAATACTCTTTAATTTTATAGTTATTATGTCGCAGTAATAGTATATTGATAGTGAAAGTCACTAGCGTACTGAAAATGTGCGTGTTTGTTGTGTAAGTTCATTGATTGTGCTGTCCAAGCGTGCCGCTTTGATAGATCGATTTATAAGTGTAAATTATGCCAAGCTTGTATACAGCGCTGCGTTCAATGTGTGTTTTTTGGTTTTGCTAGACGGTGAAAAGGAACTGTATTTTCTTGCATATTTATTTTCGCAAAAAACCGGTCTCCCCTCACTTTTTGCTTTTTATCGTAAAAATCGATTAAAATAAAAAAATAATGAGCAGCAATTTTTATTGCTGATAGGCTACGCTTTAACTATAATCTCATCTGATGGTAAGTGATTAACGTCTGATGATGATGAAGTCAGTAGAGAAGAATAGGCAAGAACAGCCGTTGTAACATACCATTAGATGCTTGGTAATATATTTTCTACTTGAGGGACAACAACTATCAAGCCTATCAATGATTCTAAAAACTCCCGCCCTCGCATCATGCGGTGAAGTGTAAGACCGCGGTGAGATTCTAACTATGGACATCCTGTGCATCAATACAAAATAATACCACTTCTTACATCAACGTGAATATGTTGTAGCCGCACATTAGGCGCACAACAGAGCTTTAAACCATATCTTAACGCCCTTAGCCGAAAGGTGTTTTCTCAAAAAGGGTTGGGGTCTGGAAGGTCCATAACCTATCTTGGAAATGCTTTTGTTGGTACTACTATCTACCCAACTGCGGTTTGTTTGAGGGCTGCTATGGTTATGTTAAAGCACCCTATTGAGTAACAAATGAGCAGCAACACTATAATCACGTAGTCTATAGTAATATATTTACGTAGTTCTATAATAGGACTCTTGTTCTATACTCGTTCATCACACACACCGCTAGGGAATGGAACACTCTGCCTGAGTCTCTGTATCTGGTTAATAACGGGGGTCTTCAAAATAGGAGTGAATAGCTGGTATCTTCTGGGTAAGCGCGCTCCATCATCGATCGCATCGTCACTTAACATTAGGTGAGATAGTGGTGAAGTGCTACCCAGTACCCACGGTATATAAAAATGGCAATATGTGTTTTTAGAGTAATCATACTTGATATAATTCTGTTCTTTTTCTATCTTATCAGTTATTAGAGAAAACGCTGTAGGTAGGAATGTTTAAAACTATTTTTATATGTTTTTACGACATAATTGGTCGATTTTGGGCAATTAGGATTAGCCAGTTTGACAAACCGTTTACATACCGAAAAGCTTTTCTGAAACCCAAAACTGCAATAATTGGCGATTAATTGGAGATTTTACATTAGTGTTGACAAACAGTCACTTGAAGTTTTCAGCAACCCAATCTGCGTTTGACAATGGAATCAAGCATGCTGATTTGCGTTTCAGAAACCGTTGGTTAGTATATTTTACAAATAATGATTCAACCGTATATATGTAGGAGCCCAAATTTGGTAATTTTTATTTTAATTTAAAACAAGTGACTGAAATATAATGATTTGATATATTTTTAGAATCGGCTTAGTAAGATTTTTCATGCAATACCACACACGCGATAGGATTCAGAATTAAAAAAAAACCCGTACCAATAAAAGATGACGTCATAACTACACTCTTTTTTTTTTCGTGCTACGGGTCATATTGATTCGTATGTCCCAAAGATCAATCGTTTGCAGGTTTTTACTGAATTTCGGGGTGTTACCGCTAGCATTATACATGTTTACAAAAAAGTTATTGGTCTGTATTAAAAATGGCCTTTTAAACACAAATTACGATCAATAAATTAAAAACTTCATAAATGTGTTCGCCTCTGAGGCCGGTTGTGAACGGACGTAAGGTCAGTTTGCGCTCGTGTCGTGTTACACGTTTTATTTTTAGAAAAAAAATGCCAGATCCGTGTACTTGGCGCGTTGTGATTAATATACAATGCAAAGTGGATGTTATGGACGAAATCAGTTTGTTACAAATCTGTGAATCACATTTTAGTGGAGAAGAAATTGATGTTGCCAAGTCACTTCTTTTGGATACTACTCATAGTAGGTACTCGACGCACAACAGGGAAAGGCGACGGCAAAAACAAAAGGCACCTGTTAGATATAATTAAAATCTTCAAGGAGACGGAGCCGAGCTCTCTTTGTATCCCGAAATCTGAACCGTCACCCAAGTGTCTATTTCGACCACGTAGACGCATCGACTCTCTTAAAGGACATAGTGCTTTTAAAGCAAGAAGTACATAATATCAAGATTTCGTACGCAAAGCAGTCTGAACTAGAAATTGTTCGCCAAAACTTAAATCTACACAATTCCGCAAATAAAGAAGGTAGCGAGTGTAGCATTTTGTTCGATTCACTGTTAAACAACAACATTGCAAGAGAGACGCCGCTGAGTCCAGTTCCGCAGGTAGTTCTCACAAGTACAAGCGAAGGCGGCGTTGATCAGCTGTTTGACAAACAGGTTCCGCTGCCGCTGCAGGCTCCCGTACCTGTGCGACAGGCCGTGCGTGCCCCTATTGATACGCAAAGTGCTACCAGCGAAGACACATGTACGCACCCGAAGCGACATTCGATTGATTTACTGCCCTCTGATCATTACGTTACACATCGTAATAAAAAGATAGGAGCTTCAAGAAATTCTCAAAGCTCTCTGATTGAATCACAAAAGGAAAGCGACATCCGAAAGCCCGAGCAACAAAAGGACGAAGGATTTGTTACAGTATCGTATAAGCATAGAAAAAACAAAAACAAGAAAGGCCGTGCTATAATTCAAGACGATTCATATACGAGTATTAAAGCTGCTCCACGTTCAATTTGTCTATACGTATCGCGTTTAGATTTATCGGTAGGAAAGACGATATTCTCGAATATATAAAGAGGAAGAGTGAAGAAGTTATAAGTGTAGAAAAAATTGAATCTTATAAACTAACACATTTTGCGTCTTACAAAATAACTATATCATCAGAGAAGAAACAAAAGTTTATGAACCCGGACTTTTGGCCTATGGGTATTGTTTTTAGTTTGTTCTGGCACAAAAAATTAAAGCAAAATGAAGTTCGTAAGTTTTAACTGTCAATCGATAAAAAGAAGTGTCTTTCAAATCAGACAACTATGTGATAAGTTTGACGTCATAGCTTTGCAGGAGACTTGGCTCCTCCCTCATGAAATCTCCTTTTTATCCACAATTCATGATGATTTTTCTGCACATGGCACATCTGCAGTAGATACTTCCGCGGGAATTTTGAAAGGGAGACCCTACGGAGGCGTGGCCTTACTGTGGAGAACTTCCGCGTTCTATGATGTTAATGTATTGAATTGTTCTGTTCCTAATTTATGCGCTGTAAGTACTAATATTAAAGGTAATTGTCATATGTATTTCTCGGTTTATATGCCGCAGAATAATGTAGAAAATTTGCCTGATTTTATCAATTATCTGTCAATTATTCAAAGTTTAATTGAAAATAATAATGTTAATGTGGCGATAGGGGATTATAATGCCAATACAAACACGTTGTTTGACTATGAATTAGCAAAATTTTGTGATAAAAATGACTTGATTTATGTGGACAAAGATTTTTTTAGAAATAGTGAGGACATTTTTACCTTTGTTAGTTATGCTCACGGATCGAAGAGCTGGCTAGACCATTGCATAGCTACCCGTCTAGCTAGGTCGGCAATATCAAATGTCTATGTTATAACAGACGTGTTTTGGTCGGATCACAGGCCACTCGCAGTGGAGTTTGATTTTGGTAACATATCTGTCAACAGAGTCGATAACGATTATTGTCCTAACAACGTCAATCGCATCCTTTGGGGTAAAAGAAGTGGTGTAGATATCGAGTTCTATATGTCCCGCTGTAGTGAAAACATATCTCGTCTTAACTGGGACCTATTGCGTCAAATGAGTACGTGTAATAACTGTGTAGTGGAAACTCACTATGAGCTGTTATGTAGATTTTATAAAGAATTTATCAGTATCTTGCAGAGTGCTGCGGCTGCCGGCAGTGATCGCTTGGTTTATAGGCATAATCGTAAACCGGTCCCGGGCTGGAACCAGTACGTAAAAACCGCATACGATGATGCTAAGTCTCACTATCTTGCGTGGATTGACGCTGGCGCTCCAAGCTCCGGGCATTACTTTGAATGAATGAAACAAAGCAGATCTGTCTTTAAGCGTGATCGTTCTATTATATATTTATATATCACATCCATATTTATAGAATTATCGTTCTATGGGGCGTTATCGATGTTGTCCCAGATAAATCGACATATCTACAGTATCGAAAATAAAATAAATATTATATTTTATTTTCGATACTTTATTTATTATATACAGATACTGTAGATAAATCTACAGTATCGAAATGTTTTAAGGTGTTTAGTATTTCATTGAGTTCCATGTACAAAGTTTTTTGTAGTACAATACTTTTTGAAATTTGTTACCTATCTTCGGTTGCTTAGTGGTTAATCCAACTGGTCCGTAAAAGAGGGACGTGGTGTAATAGATTTCCATTTCAGGGGAGAAATTTAGTATTGTAAAAAATATGTGAATGTGATTTTCACTTAACACGCGATAGTGCTTACATTTAGCTCGAGAGATGTTACGTAACCCATTGACTGACTTGAATAAACATATTCTAATAACCGTTAGGCTAGTCTTTGATCACAATACCAACCATTGGTAGGTGATTTTGTGGCAACAGATGGTGATCAGGATTAACCTAGAATGGAAATTGGGTCTCATAGGCAGCAGCAGCTACACACAGTTGGGTGCTTGGCGCCAGATTTTCTACTTAAGGATGGTAGTTAGCTATGCATGCTCATAGTCATAGTCATAGTAATTTATTAATAAACTTTCGTTTACAAGTCAAATCATATGATAATTAAAAATAAAATGTTTATATACAACTACACAAAACAATTATGTATACTTTTAATACTTTGTTGATTATAAATCATTGATACACACAAAATAATTCTTAAAAAAATTGAAACTACTAGTAAAGTAATTATTTATTTACAGTCTATAAAATTCATCTAGCGAATAAAAACTTTGCTCGATGAGCCAGCTCTTAAAGCGCGATTTAAAGGCAGTAAAGCTTGCGGCTTCCGTATTGTTATCCGGCAGTCGATTATATACTGTTGGTCCCATAACGACAGTGACTGTGTCAGCTTGCTTGACTTTGACAAATGGCTCTCTGACTAATGGCAAATGCCTTACCACCACTGTCGGTTCGGAAGTGATAGCGAGTAAACTTGTGGGAGTGATTTTCGTTTTCTTTTCTGTTTAGGGTGGTTAATGCCACCATATTGATTATTATAAGTGTTGTGTTGTCCTATTTTGGTGTCGGTAAGATATAATTAGTAGTAGCTTTTGTGTTTAGTTGTCTAATTTGGTGTTTGAGGTTCACCTAACCTCAAACACCCATCATGGATTACGATCCACCCGACCCTCCGGATCCTCCGGACCCTACTACTACCCCAACCGCATCTAAGAGGCGGATTGAAATAGAAGAACAACCCCCGGCCAAGAAGGTTATTACCTCACCTGAGCTTGCAACGGCTTCTATTGAGACTGTGTACACGGATTCGTCACTAGTAGTTGGCGGACTCGCTTACACATCTCTGGACAAGGGCCCCTATGTGGTCCACGTTTCCCGAGTAGAACCCGATCTATCTGCAGGAACAACCATTAGACCTATCAAGTTTGGGCAATTTTTGAAAACACACAAGGTGTCCAATGTTTGTATAGAAGGAGTTAAAAGAGTAGGCAGAAATAAAATATCAGTAGAATTCACTACCGCTGAAGATGCCAACAAATTTATCAGCTTCCCTATATTAGCCATGTGTAAATACACAGCTACAATACCCACTTTCAACATAACTCGCATGGGACTCATTCGTGGAGTTCCAGCTGATATGTCCATGTCAGATTTTGTAGCCTCACTAGAACTCCCTGTAGGATGCGGTAAAGTCTTGAAAGCTCGTCGTCTCAACAGGAAGACCATAGTAGATGGAAATCCAACTTGGGTCCCCACACAAACAGTAGTTGTTACTTTTCTTGGACAGGTTCTTCCATCGCGAGTGTACTCATACTATACATCTCTGCCTGTAGAGCTCTATCAGTACCCCACCATCCAATGCCACTCATGCTGCCGGTTTGGCCATACTAAAGCCCAGTGCAGGTCTAAACCTCGATGCTTCCGTTGTACCAAAGAGCATACTGGTGATAGTTGCGATGTGTTGGAAAAAGACTCTACTTGTCTCCATTGCTCAGGCCGCCACTTTGCCACCAACAAAAATTGTCCAGAACTTGAGAGACAAAAGTCCATAAAAGCTGTTATGGCTCAAAACAACATCTCCTATGAAGAAGCTGCTACTCAGTGTCCTAAAGTATCAAGATCGTATTCTGAGGTCTCCCAAAGCACACTTGCTCCACCCCCCACCTCATCTCTTTCTTTGGCACAGCCAAGGTCTTCACAGCCCCAACACAATACCTCATATGTCAGAACTGTGTATTCCAGCCCTCGTACGAAAGCCCCTCTTGGGAAGTCGTACGATAAAGCAACCCACCGAGATATAGTTGCCACTCCTGCATCTGCAATGTCTAATGGTTGTGCTCTAGGCATTAACCAAACAACAGAATCTATTCCTCAAAATGACAATATGTTGGAGACATTGTTAAATTTAATCATAAACATCATCTTAATGAACCCTCAATCTATACCGTCCAACGTTGCCGATAAACTTAGACAGTTAGTATCATTTACTGGCCATAATGGATCCAGTAACCGTTCTGCAATGGAACACCCAGAGCATGCGACCAAAGAAGCATGAGCTGGTCCATTTAATTTCAAATTACCACCCGTCAGTCATTGCCATCTCGGAGACATGGTTAGTTCCTGGTTCCCAATTTAGGGTTGCAGGATACTCCTGTCTCCGGGATGACAGGGCTGACGGGTATGCTGGTAGTGCTTTACTCATAAAGCGCTCCCTTCCCTTTTCCCAAATTAACATCCCATCCCATTCCCCTGATATCAACATTGTTGGTATCAGATCCTTGGACATCTCATTCATCTCTATATACATACCCCATCCCAACTCTTCCCTAATACCTGATATACTCTTTCTTCTTTCTTCTATTCCTACCCCTATGATGGTAATGGGTGATTTTAATGCACACCACATAATGTGGGGCTCCCATCATTCTAGTTTATTTGGTCTTTCCCTCCTCGAAACATTTAATGAGGTTAATCTGTGTGTGGCTAATGATGGGTCTCCCACTCATAGAGTTTATCCATCCCAAAATCCTAAAAGTGCAGTAGATCTGACCTTATGCTCACCTTCACTCGCTTCACTGCTCACATGGAAAATTCTACCACTTACCTATGGAAGCGACCATTTTCCCATTATCATCTCTATTCCTAATAGAGTAGTACCATTCCGTAACCCTAGCCCATCATTAAAATACAAACTTTCTGCTGCTGATTGGTCGTCATACTCTTCTACCCTAGACAATAAATTAGTTGCATCTTCTATCTATCCTTTGGACATTGACCCTCTTGTTTCATATGAATTATTCATACAAAATATTACTGCAGCCGCTGACCTACACATTCCTTTTAAGAAAGCCGCCAAAGATTTTATAATATCAACTCCATGGTGGGACTCTGAATGTACATCTGCAGTTTCAGATAGGAATGAAGCAGAGCAGAATTATAATCTGTGTATGACAAATGCAAATTTCTTAAAATATCAGCAAGTAGCGGCTAAAGTTAAGAAACTTTCTTCCATAAAGAAAAAGTTTGGATGGATAGGTTTTTGTGAAACTTTGTCACCAAAAACTCCAGCATCTATTGTTTGGAAACAGATAAAACCATTTAGATGTTCAACAAACATAGAAAATATATCAGCAAATGATCCATCAAGTTGGCTAGGGGCCTTTTCAGATAAACTTGCTCCCCCTTCTGTCCCCTCTCTGGATTCTCTTCCTTCACCCCCTACTTACCTTCCTTCTCATGATTGCTTTGATCAGCCTTTTTCCTTTCATGAACTAACTCTTGCACTAGACGGACTGACGGACTCATCTCCAGGGATAGATGGCATCCCATATTCGTTTATACTTAAGTCATCTATAAAATGTAAGCAGACGTATTTAGATTTAATAAACTACTTTTTTGAACATGGCATAGTACCTGAAAAATGGAAAACTCAAATAATAATCCCACTTTTAAAACCTGGAAAGGATCCTTCAGATCCAAGCAGTCGTAGACCTATAGCAATGTCTTCAGTTCTTGCCAAAATTACCGAACATCTAATTAAACATAGACTGGAATGGCTTGTCGAGAACAGGCTTATTCTAGCCAAGACACAATTTGGTTTTAGGAAAGGTTATAGTACTATGGATAGTCTAGGCTTGTTAACAACGGACATAAACATTGCATATAAGGAGCAAAAATATCTCGTGGGGGTGTTTCTTGACATTGCTTCTGCATATGACAATGTGTTGCTTCCACTACTCAGAAATAAACTAATTCAGCTGAGTATTCCTGCGAGGCTTGTGCAATTCATTTGCAATATGCTAATGGAACGAACAGTAGTCGTTAAACATGACCAACATGTTCTGCCCCCTAGAACTGTTTGGAGAGGCTTACCCCAAGGTTCAGTGTTAAGTCCATTACTTTACAGCCTTTACACCTTCGACTTAGACAGATCTGTGGACTCATTCTGTGAAGTACTACAATATGCCGACGATCTGGCGCTGTATGTACAAGTACAGTCCATAGAGGAGGCAATCCATAGACTGAATATGGCTCTCTCGTATCTCGGAGACTGGCTATTTGACCATGGTCTATCTCTATCTGCTTCGAAAAGTTCAGTGGTAGTATTTACTAAAAAGAGAATTATCCCTCCGATCAAGTTGCTTATAGGTCAGGAATCTATTCCACAATTAAACAGCACAACTTTTTTAGGCATCAAGCTGGATTCGAGAATGACAGGTATCCCCCATTTTAATACCATATCACAAAAGGCCGAAAAAAACGTAAATATTCTCAGATCTCTTTCAGGTGTTTGGTGGGGTTCCCACCCATATTCCCAAAAACTGCTTTACAATGCCATAATCCGAAGCCACTTTGATTATGGTTCTTTTCTTTTAAATTTGTGCAATAAAATTGGGCAAGAGAAGGTATGCAAAATTCAGTCCAAATGCCTGCGAATTATCCTTGGCGCCATGAAGTCCTCACCTATTAATGCCATGCAGGTTGAATGCACAGAACCCCCTCTTGATATTCGCAGGCAATTCCTTTCAGATAGATTTATTTCCAAATTAATCCAAAACTCTAACCACCCCTTACTCCCAAAATTGAGTCTTCTTTCTGGCCTGTACGATTTGCGGAATACAGATAATATCCCTTGCCTTCTTCGCAGCTTCATTAAATTCACAAAGCTCCCTCATCCTCTCATTCAACTACCACTCAACCCTCTATACTCAATTCCCTATGAAGCACTTACTTTTGAACCTAAAGTCCTTTTATATTTTGGTATTCATAAAGAGTCACCTAATGCTTCAGCCCTGTTCAATGAACGCATTAGTTCTCAATTCATCGGTTGGCACTATTTATTTACTGATGCATCAAAGTTGTCACCTGATAGTGCTGTTGGTGCAGCGGTGTGGATCCCCTCTTCTAAAATTTGTCTTCCGTTTAAATGTCCTTCCTACTCCTCGGTATTTACTGGGGAAGCACTAGCTATATTGGAAGCGATCACTTTTGTTAAGTCCCATAACCTTAATAATACCTTAATTTTCACAGACTCTAAAAGCTGTCTAGAAAGCATCCTATCTAATCCTTTTCGTTCTTCCTCTCGTTACCCTGTAATTTTCCAAATTAAGCACATCCTATTTGAATGTCATAAACAGGATTTAAATGTTGTTCTGGCCTGGATTCCAGGTCATTCTGGAATTCCCGGCAATGAAACAGCGGACTCATGCGCAAAAACAGCTTCTCAAATCGGTTCTCTTGAGCATTTTAAAATATATTCGCATGACCTTTGTCTCCTCCCTAAACTACACCTTCAAGAATCATGGTCAAAATACTGGGAGAAATCGAAAAAACAAAAAGGCAAGCATTATGGAGACATACAACCCCAAATTCCTAGAAGTCCCTGGTTTTTTAAATTCCGTAATGCAAATAAAACTGTCACCTCCACAATTTGTCGCCTTCGTTTGGGTCATTCATGAACTCCTGTTCATTTAGCCAAATTACGGATCAGGGATCGCTCAAGGTGCGAGTGTGGCCTGGACGAGGGAACTGTGGACCACATATTTTTTAATTGCCCTAAACTGCATAGTTCTCTTTATGATATCCTCCCACCCTATATCCCCCGTCCAACTTCCTTTAAATGTCTGTTATCTCTAACTTTTTCTAACAAACAAATTATACCTATATTATGTAAATTTATAAAAATAAATAAGATAAGATTGTAAATATATACCTATTTTATAAGTATGTCTATTATATTTATGAATATGTATTCTACTAACATTGTATGTGTCTTAGTTGTGTTGTCTCTTTTGTTTTAGATTAAATAATCATCATGGATGGAAAACATCTGGTGGATTCTCCCTTGTAAACACCAACCATTCTCATTATATTAAGCACTTCCCACATGATTTATGACACTAGCATGTACGGACATTGGCAGAATTGTGACAATATGCCACAGAAGCCATAAATATAAGAAATCAATCAATCAATTACCACCACTGTCACCACTGAAAATGCCACTAGCACCCGATCAACCTAACAACTCAGCCATTGAACTCAGTTTATTACTTATCAAGCTTTGCTAGGTACGACCTTTATTTATATAACTTCCTTAAAACTTACAAATATTTTTGGTTTTGTGAATGCACGTAGATGGCTGCCACTCTTATCTAGTAATCAGTCACAAAGAAAGTAACGAAGTATTTCAAAAGCTGTATTGTATATCTCGTCCTTAATTAGATTACAACTAAAAGAAAAACCTATGACTGTGATGATTATATGCGATTCGATTCAACATTCATCGATTATTCTCTAGACTATCTCTGGTACATTAACGAGAAAGTTTATGATACGAGCACTAACCAGTCTCTGAAGTTAATCTTGGTGATTAAAATTAGATATATAAGTTCTACTTATTCCGAATACAAAATTATGCATCTGACAGGACTAAGACCAATTATAGTCAAGTTTTAAGCAAGTTCGTGGTATAGAATTGGCCTCATAGACGTCTAAATTGAATAAATGATTTTGAATTTTAATTTAAAGATCTTGACTGCATTCTAAGCATTTTTTTCATGTCTTTCATATGACATCGATATGACGATATAGGGTATGTTGTAACATCGATGTTCTAAGATGTAAAATATTCAAAAACATTATGATCTATAATTATTTCTTTTAAAATCTTTAATTTTTTTATAGATCTTGAATGCATTCTTATCATTTTTTTCATTTGACATCGATGTTATGATATTATTTAAGTGGTAATAATAGAAAATGTTAAATACCATTAGGTTTTTAATACCTTCATATAATTTTTAATGTGACATCGATGTTAATAGGTATGTTGTGAAATTGATGTTTGAACATCGATGTTTTGACATGATCAGAGAGCATCCCTAAATGTCCCTAATCTAATCTATGGGCTGCCATAATTTATTTTCTAAGGTATGGTGTTACAAATATAGTCCTGCATTTTCTCACTGTACTGCATAAAAATAATCAAAACCGAGATAAATTCAAACGCTACGCTAGTTAGTAATTATGAATTTGTATAGATATTATGACTGTATATTGAATATTTGTTATTTGAACGTGCAAAGAACTTTATAAATAATAGATGAATAACACAGATGTTCGGTTTATTTGTGTGATTGTAATTTGCTACCGTTTGTGTACATATTTATTTGCATAGATTTTTGCAATAAGTAGGGACCTATCATCAACAATGACGGACGGCAATTCTCTAACCATGGCGACCCCAAGCAATCTGCTGGACAAATCCAAAGAACTACAAAAGGAAATCCTTATGGAAAAATTGAGATCCAAAACGACTCAGTACAAAAATCTTACTGAAACTTCTAAAGGTGTGCGCATGACTATGCTGGTAAGTAGGTATCATCATGCAGTAAACAGAATAAAATGTTCTACTATATATTTTAATAGATTTTTACATATTAAAATATGAAAGAAGTAAAACTTACTTGGTTGTCAGGACAAACGATGGGCTATCGACAGTCAAGACCGAATGATTCTACAGAAGTGTTTGGACAGTCTCCAACACTGCATAAAAGTCAGCTCGTTACAGAGTCTCATTGAAAGGCTTGAATGCCTCTCTAGACAACTTGGGTAAGAATATGATTCATTTATCTTTCTCTAGTTGGAAAAGGCAATGTCTGCCTTTTTTACAATACAATGTATGCATTTCTGGGTCTATCCATTCTCATCTTACTCTTTCATATAACACTCAAAAAATAATAATGCTGAATCTGTTTTTTTCTCTTAATTCACTTTAACCACCTACTGATTTTGATAGGAAAGGTATTTTCAAAATCATTGGACTGTCACAAGCTCATGCAAGTAATCCTTTGATTATAATGTATTCAGAATGTATGTGCATCAAAATATTATTACATTTGCAACATTTTACACATATTATACTGTTATCTCACCAACAAATCGGCACTATTCGACACCTGTTGATACTCTCTGGGTAGGGAAAAGTTTATTTATTGTTCTGGAACCACGAATATTGGCTTGCTTGTCAAACATTGGCTATAATAATAAAATTTTAATTTGGTTTTATTATAAATGACTAACTGTTTAATACTGGTTTTACAATACAACTGATAGTTTTACAACTCTGTAATGGCCAGGTACTAATGTCAAGTTTTCCAAAAAGAGAAACAAAACATTGTTGTTGGATGATGCTACAAGTTTATTTTGTTTAGTCTTAACAGTTTGTTTTAATAATTAATATTGTTGAAATGCTAAGCTAAGCTTTATATTCTATTCAGTAACTATTCAGAAATTAGTTGGTAAAAGCGAGGTTGCAAAGTACTGTGAACATGCTAATTAAAAAGACTGATCAAGAGCACTCTAAAAAACTGTTGTTGTAAAACGGACTGCACCCTATGGGACATACATAAATAATACTATAGTCTTTTTTTTTTAACAAACAAGTACTGAGTATGTCTCTCGCACGTTTCCGATATTGACAGTAAGAGATGGGTCATTGCCGTCATTGGTCAATGCCTTTGTTCTTGTTTTGAAATTGTTTAGGTCTGTTCATATTGAATAGCACTTCTAAAATTTACTGTAGATAAAATTACGTTATTATTTTATGATTTAAATTTGCATACTTAGTATATTCATTACAAAATTTTTTGTTTGCGTTTGTGATATAAAACTATTGTTATTTATTAATATATTGTTATTTCCTGCCAGAGCCCTTCACTTGATACCAAACAAGTTCAATTGGGTTGAACTCACTGTGAAACGTCGGCAAACATATGATGAGACTATTTGCTGACTAAGGAACAGCATTTTTTCAAAATGATTTTAGTTTAGTATACCCTAATTCAAAAGTTGCAATTTTAGCATTGATTTGTTAAAAGCAATATTTTTCGCCGTGCAGGTAGTCGAAGACTCAACTGAATGTTGTACTGATACCTACATATAACTACAGAGTTCATGTGGAATGAACTTTATGTTGATTACATGGGCCAATAGCAACGCAGTAAAATTTTCCGTACTTGTCTGTTCAAAAAAATAGTTTATGTCCATGTTATTGTATCCACGTATGTAGTTACAAGTTGGCAAGTGACTTTTTGCTTTTACACAACCAGTTATCCAGCCTGTTCTTAAATGTGTTCACAGATGAAGCAGAGACAACCTCCTCAGGCAACCTGTTCCAGTTGTGAACAACTCTGTTGCTGAGGATATGGTGCGCAGTGTTTGTGTTAGCATATACACGCTGAATCTGCTGGTTGTGCCCTCTGACTTCTCTGTCACGGATAATTTTCACAAACAGATTGTGTATTTCGGGGAGGTTGTATAATCCGTTGAGTATTTTGAAGGTTTCTATGAGGTCCCCACATAACCTCCTTTCTTCAAGAGTAGTGAGACGCAGGATTTCTAATCTCTGCTCGTAAGATTTGCGGCGGAAGGCTTGCGGTATCTTTGTCGCTTTTCTTTGCGCACTTTCAAGCAGATCTATGTCTTTTCGAAAGTGCGGGCTCCAGATTTGAAATCCATACTCCAGCAATGGTCTTATGTATGTCTTGTAGATCTTGAGAAATACTTGAACTGTCATAGTTTGGAAAGCTTTGCGAATCACATATATAAAGGAATTTGCTTTCTTGACAATCGTTCCTATATGTTCTGCCCATTTGAGGTCGTTGGAGATAATAATGCCAAGATCTTTTTGATGACCGACAGATGACATGATTTGGCCATCCAATATATATGTCACTTGTGGATTATTTCTTCCTAGATGTAGGACACTACACTTGGTAGAATTCAGCTTAATAATCCAATCAGTGGTCCATTGTTGTATTCGCTCAATATCTTCTTGGAGCTGACCAGATTTAATGAGCGGGTTGGCAAAGAATTTGCCATCGTCCACAAAAAAGGCAGTTTGACATTCTATGAGCTCAACCAAATCGGTGATAAAGAAGCCGAAAAGGTGGGAAGCTAACACTGAGCCTTGCAGTACACCACTGAGGACTTGTTTTTGTTGAGATAAGGTATTGCCAACTCGGACTTGAAAAGTTCTACCAGTCAGATAACTTTCTATCCATTTGTGCAGGCTTCCCCGTATGCCGAAGTGATCCAACTTCATCAGGAGGCGTTGATGAGGAACTTTGTCAAAAGCGCGTTCAAAATCTAGATAAATTATTTCTATAGGATTTTTACTGTCAACCTCTTTGCACCAAGTCTGAATACAAGGGAGTAGATTTGTAACAGTAGATCTCTTCTCTACAAAACCATGCTGCTTCACAGAGATAATGCACTCCCTATTCAAGAAGCGGGTTAGTTGCTTGCTTATTATTTTCTCCATTACTTTAACCACTATGCTTGTATATTGTCAAAAAAGGGGAAATAGAAGTGGCACAGTTCTTAAGGATGTCGCCAGGAATTTGGTCTGGACCTGGAGAGGATTGAGTATTCAAGCCTAACAATGTCTTTTCCACTTCACTTGTTTCAAATATTATGTCACATAGGCTCTCATCGACTCTGGCTAAAGTGGTAATTTGGATATTCTGATTGATTGCAGGCTCTGTTGAGTAAGCTTTTTCAAATGTTTCAGCAAATACATTAGCAATCTCATTCTGTTTTGTTACAAGATCTCCATTGTTGTTTCTGATTGCTGGTGGGGTGCAAACTTTTGATGTGATACACTTCCGAATGTGCGAGTAGAATGCTTTATCACCAAAATTAAGAATATTTGACTCATAAATGCTTCTTTCTCTTCTGGACAGAGCCACACATTCATTGTTTAGTTCACGATAAATCTTGTAGTCATTTTCCTTCTTCGATGTTCTATACCTGTCCCATAATTCCTTCTTATTGACTGTTAGTTTTTGTATCTCTTTAGTTATCCAGGGTTTGTTAGTAATCTTACTAGGTTTAACTTCCCTTAGTGGAGCAAAATAATCTGTAGTCGAGTTGATTGCATTATCATATCCTCCCAAAGCTTAGCAGTGCTATTAGAGTAGTCAATAGTAGCTAATTTCTGAAGTAGATCTGAATTGTAATTGTCAAATTCAATGAGTGAGTAATTTCTTCTATATTTTGGTAACATGTTTTCTTTTTGCATAAGTACCTGGATACTAAATTCCAGCACACAGTGATCACTCTTCCCAATGGGTGGTTTGTATACAACATCCTTGATCAGAGCCTCTTCATTTACCAATATGAGATCTAGGACTGATGGTACATGGTTTGCTTGAAGTCTGGTGGGGCTATCAACTATTTGGTACAGATTGCTATTGACATACATATTAATAAAAAGATCTTCAGATTTAGTAATTTGCTGTCTGACCTGTAGCTGTACAGACATTTACTATAAAATGTAAAATAATTTCATACAAATAGCCATTACTGTCAATGCTGCAAAGTAAAAAAAATATTAGATCACAGATGATAGTTTTAATTTTACATTTTGCCCTGAATGTTTAGTTGCACTTGCTATTTCTATATATTTTTTAATTTGTATTAAAGAAGTTAAAGATTTTGTCGTGAATTTCACTGGAACATGATGTAGATAGATAGGCTACCCTGACTAAAATATCACTCTTGCTTTCCAAAATCATTAGTGTCATTAGTAGTGATAATTACCCTCCAGATGTCAGACCAAAAGTGTTGTGGATCACAAATAAGGTCAAGATTCCCAATATTTTTTAACCCAACTTGTCAATAAATAGCTTGAGAACCCAAACTGTCTACAAAACAGATCACCCTGCACCATGTTGCTTTGCCTCCTTTCATCGCAGTAGCTCTGACACAATATTGCGTCCATGGCAGTAATAGGATCAAATTTATATTGCATGGTGCTAGTGCACTTTGCAATAAAAACATTATATTTTCAACATTGAGTCTGGGAGTCTACCAGTCAGTGCTCACTCTATCAGAATGTAAAATTCAGAGGGCACCAGTTGGCATCCGAATGGCTTCAGCTCTATTCTTGAGTTATATAATCCTATGAAAATAACGCTATCCTATGATTTTTGTTCTTAATCAATTTGGTATCTCGAAAAAAAAATATTATAATTTTTTTTATGTATGTTGTGTCTATATAAAAACTCTAAAACTAAAAATCTTATCTAAATATAATATAAAAATCTCAAAGGCTAGCCTATCAGGCTTAAAAAATAGATTTATAATAACATACTACAATAATGTTGCTTGCTTACCTAATGACGAGCCCAGCACCGTAAGGCGCACGCGACGCGTAGTTGGGGACTTACGAGTATCCACCACAAGGATCACATGCTAGGTGATCCTTTACCAGATACACAATTTTATTACAAAAAAATCTTCGGTAAATCTGTATTGCTTCCACTATAACATTCAAATGGGTTCATGCGTGCACGATGTATTATATCTCTATAAGTCGTCAACATCGATTGCAATTGAATTTAAAAAATGTTAGAACTGAGTTAGACACTGCTTAAACCAAGGCTTGGGGCTGTTTAAATATAAACACGTGATTAAGGGATGTTTAACCCTAAGCGCGTGTTAGGCGCCGTTTTTTTTTTTTATTTTATGCCTGATAGATATACAACTTGAGGGTGGTAGCTAGCCACGCGGGCACTCGCAAAGTGCCCTACCACCATGCTGTGACGAATGCCATCCTAAGACAACAACCGGAACCGACGGCTTAACGTCCGAAGCACGGAAACGCTCAGTAGTAATGTCACCAGCGGTCACCCATCCAAGTCATGACCGCGGCGGACGTTGCTTAACTTTGCTGATCGATTCAGAATGGCTAAGCAAACTTCGCTACGAGCGCTTCAAACATGTGGTACAACATTTTTGGAATAACTGTTCAACACATGTCTAAGGCGTGCTTAAGTCTTTTGTAATAAGACGGCTATGTTCTTGCTACAAAATAAGGCGTACAACAGGAATCTCTAACCTATAAAATAAAATGTACAAAATCTTTGTATAAAAAAAGTACAAACTAGAGCTATTTTAGGAGTAAGTGTTACAGTGGATAGTCTCCCTTCACAGACTATCCCTCAGAGCAATTTCTGCCAAGGAGGCTCTGATCTATATTTATAAGCTTTTGACCATTAAACATATTTTTCTATTTTCAGCCTAAAATTTGTAGTCGGGACATCAGGAGTAAACCTGTTCATATCAACAGATATGTTTTACTTAGAAATACTGGTTGAATCTTCTGGCGGCATCAAAGATGTGAAAATACATCACGAAGGAAAGGTAACATATCAATCAGTCACAATTCATATTATTATTACTTATGTTATCAATATTGGTTCAGAGCTTACAACTCTCTTGGGACCTACTTAGTAAATCGGAATAAAAGTATCTTTTTGTACAAGGTGGGCCTAAACGACATACAATATTAAAAACCCTATTGCATTGAAAATTTGAAACAGATACGGGAGCGGTGCGCGGGAGGTAGGGATAAGCATCTTGATTCTCGGAAATGTACTCGCCATGGAGCGTTTCGTGCTTGTGCAGCATGCATTCTGTTTTGTGAAAGCAGAAACAATTCTTGAGCTCAAGGCCAAGATTCAGAAATTTCAAAAAGTAATTGAAAATTAACAGCGCTAGGCTCTATCATCAGATCTGCGATGGCTATTATAGGATATATGATTAGGTGCTTTACAGTTCAATAAAAATATCACAACTATCTCAATAAAAAAATATATTTTTATATTACTTAGTGCACTCTAATTAACCTGACGTGTCAGTAAAAAAAAACATATATGGCGTTCGTATAGGCTGTTAGCAAAAATAACAACATCCACAGATATGGAAAATGTGCATTCGTTTTGAGATGTCTAGGCCAAAAAAAGCGTTTTAGAATGCTTTACACTGTCCAGTAAGCTTTGAAAACAGCTACAAATGACATTGAGAAATGCTCTATTTTTGACCTATGTCCGAACTTTAGTGATCGTTTCTGGACAACTGATAGTGTGACAGTTGAACTTCGTAATAAAAGGAAGAATTTTATCCCATATATTTATCATATGTTTTTTCCATTAAAATTTATTGAAAATCTAGTTTTTAAAGTCGCATCAGTACTAATATTATAAATGCGAAAGTAACTCTGTCTGTCTGTCTGTCTGTTTGTCTGTTACGCTTTCACGCCAAAACTACTGGACCGATTTGAATGAAATTTGGTATGGAGATAGTTTGAGACCCGGGAAAAAACATAGGATAGTTTTTATCCGACTGCGCAAAAAGAGGTTAATGTTTTCGCGCGATAACCGACATACGCGCGGGCGGAGCCGCGCCCGGAAAGCTAGTAATATATATATAATCGCATTTTTGCTTGGAAGACTGAATTATAATGTTTCAAATCCAATTACGCGCGCGTTTTCCGTTGAGAATGCCAATTACTGTCTGTGGTGTATGGGCATAAATAGCAAAATTACCAATATGTACTTTGAATCTTTTTTTTACAGATTGAGCAGCAAAGTTGTGAAGAACTAGTACAATGTATATCGAAGGGAGATTTTGCAGACTTTACTGCTCAGTTGGAGGGACTCACTGCTGTCTACCAACTCAACGCCGAAAAGAAGGTAAAAATGTTATGTTAGAAATACACCTGATATGTAAATGTGATACTCGTTTAGCATGAAATCATGTTTAGAAATACAGAAGGGCATCGACATTATTATGAGGGTTGAGTGTTTGAAAAAGCTCTTCCTTCAGTTACAAAAATGTATGGGTAAAGTTAACGTTTTCCCTTATGCATTATTAGGAACGCCTCTAGCTGCAATGTGATCGAACCAACATATGTATGGTAGAACAACGTTAACTATTAAATCTCGTACTTAGGTACGGATAAAGTCCAGTAGTATGTTTGATGGCTGCACCGTTAACTACAATATGTAAATTATTAAAGTTGAGCACAAAAAATCGCATATTATGCAGCATGTCTCGATGGCCGAGCGGATAGAGCCGATGCGTAAAATCCAGCGACGTGGGTATAATTACTGCTCGAGATGCATGAGACAGTGCTTGAGATCATATTTAATACACTATCTGCTCTATTCTACATCAAATTTTATCGAATTCCGGTAAGCCATTTCAGAATGTGAGGGATAACAAATACACACAGATCTAATATTATCCAGTATTTTATATATTGTCCAATGAAATTACATATCTTTCTGTGGGATCCAGGGATTGGTTGGTCCATGGATAGAATTTAACTTCAATTGTCTAATTTCATTATATGAATTGGAGACGATTGACAAAATTATTTTGCAAGTATTTTATCACAGTCCCCTTGCATGGCAGGCGTCTTGGTGAACACAGTGTAAATGTAAGAGGCAGATAGATATGTATATATCTATTGTATAGGTGTTGAGTGTTTTATAGACCCGACGGGATGCTAGGTGGTTACAATACATAAACTTGTTAATAAAAAAATACTATATTATTAGCTGCAACTTTTGTTTATCTTATAGGTAAAATGCAAAGCATTTAGTGCCTTACAAAGCTTGGAAGAAGACCTATGCACACTAAGACAGCTGCAAAGCTTTATTAAGGACCCGTGGGCGCAAGTCCATAAGAGCCCTGTTGGATTCCTGCAAAGGAGGAGAGGAGGTAAGAAATTAATTAAACCAATTATGTATATAATCCGCATTAATATTATTAAAGCGAAATTAATTCTCTCTGTCAGTCCTTGTCAGAGTGTTTGTAGGCTTTTTATGGCTTAATGGCTGAATGGATTTTATTAATACATGATAAGGAATTCTGCATATTATATCCTACTGACACGACGGCAATAGGCTACTTTTTCGGAATAAATAATATTTAGTTCATGTAACAAAAGAAAAACTAATCATAAATAACTGAGCAGTTTCATATCTTTGTACCTAGTAGTATTTTGTTGGTTGTGCTGAATAATAGTGTCTCAAGTCTGCTATGAAAAATTACAGGCACTTGTGACATAACAACTGTATGTCGCGGGCGTAGTGCTATTCGTCACATGACGAAATGCTTCTGTTATAGGCGCTTATCATCAGGTGGGCCTCGAGCTTCTTCAGTCACAATTACATATAAAAGGGGCCATTGAGGTGGCCTCCCATTGGGCAAACATTATAGAGTCAATTAGCCATTGATACGAAATTAATGAATGAATAATAATGTTGAATAATTTAATTCAGTTATCGCTTCAGTAAAGTTCATAGGAGGCAAACAGGTTATTTTAATATTGTTAAGTTTGCAATGACGCCTGCTAGGCGAATTACATTACAAAATTACAAATTTACGAGAGAAAAAATTATAGTCATGTGCGGGATTCGAACCCGCTTCCATCCACCCCTTTAGCCGGGGTATGCTCTAACCAATTGAGCTAATATGACACAATGACTCATAACTGTAATTCTTGCTCTCGTTCTTCATGCAACCATCGTATCGGGATGGAGCGACACCTATAGTTCAACTTGCGTTGTACTACAAACAAGACCAATTTTGCAATTGGTTTTAAACTTGTAAATGATGACGCAACCTTATAATTTTAATATTGTTAAGTTTGCAATGACGCCTGCTAGGCGAATTACATTACAAAATTACAAATTTACGAGAGAAAAAATTATGGTTGCATGGTTGATGGTTGCATGAAGAACGAGAGCAAGAATTACAGTTATGAGTCATTATGTCATGTTAGCTCAATTGGTTAGATCATACCCCGGCTAAAGGGGTGGATGGACGCGGGTTCGAATCCCGCACATGACTATAATTTTTTCTCTCGTAAATTTGTAATTTTGTAAGGTAAACAGGTTAATTTGTCTGCATTTAAAAAATAAATGGTCTCCGGAATTGAGGTGTTTCTTTCATTTGTAAATTGTATAAATTCTGTTAATTTATTTGTAGTGTACTTATAATTAATAGCATAGTAGTTTTAAATAAGTGGTATGTGCCAGCTAAAACTTATTTTCACTAAGTATAGCAACAAAATACTTTTAACAGTAGCTTAGTAATGGGATGTCTAATAATTATGGCATCACTGAAGAAGAAAATCGTTCACAAGGGGAAAAAAATATAAAATGAAATGTTTAAAATTTTCGATAACAGCATGTAACAGATCACATTTAAAATCAAAACGTACATATTTCTATCTACCCCCGAAGAAAAAATCACACTGAAGTGTATTGGGCTAACAATAATTTCAGTAAAAATATGAATCATCTTTATAGGAACCTAATAATCTCTTCCAAACACATTGCAGAAAAAGAACATTCATCTCATTTCTCATTCAATTTACGAGTGGTGGTACATTTTACTTTAAATAATGCACAATTCATTCAAGTTTACAAATCTTGAAATTCGACACAATATCAAGGATGTCACATTTCTATTTTACCTAACCGTTTAGTACCTTACCTTATACCGTCCACGAAACACGGTGGTAACGTAAAAGGTAAAGAATTTATCAATAAATGTGTGTAGAGCGGTAATACAGTTTTATTTTGGGACTTAATACTTCCGGTTAGAAAACTTTTTCGCTTTCAATTTGGAACAGGCTATAGCTAATACCAAGATCTGAACAGGCTATGCTTAAACCTGAGCGTCTGAAAAACGGCTTAGGAGTTTCCTTTTTGCATATAGTTAAGCCTTTGACCACAAACTCACCTGATGGTAAATGATGATATGGTCAAAGTTGTTAACATGCTTAACCTAGAATTACTGGCTCTCAAGGAGAGCTACTGGAACATAAAGTTAGGTGCTTGGTGACAGATTTTCTACTTGAGGGTCGCTAGCCGGGCGGGCAACCGTTAAATGCCCTTCCGCCATGCGGTGAAGCTCATACTGCGCCATCACATGCTTCTGTTTTTTTTTTTTTTTTTCAAACATAGCTGTGACTGGTCGATTACTGAATTAAATTGTTCAAGAATATTATTTATCACAACTACCAAAAGACTACTAGAAAGATGAAATTGTACGGTAATTTTTTTTTACATGACCAAAACATATTACCTATTTATTCTGAAAAAAGAAGCCCTATGGCCGTCGCGTCAGACATTAAAGACTACTTTTGTGTAAAAAAACTGTGTTCTTAATATTTTGCGAATTCCTTGCGTAAACCTGACCATGTGTTCCGGCAGCTGCTCTTGAGAGCCAGTTGACATTCTTGCCTGCTTTCTAATTATACTCTATTTATCATCTTATTATACGATATTTTCTTTTGCAGGTCACGCTATGAAACTAACATACTTTGTATCTCCATACGAGCTTCTTGAGAAAGACAAGGGTCTAATACCACTTTCGATTGAGCTGCTAACAGTAGGCAAACCACAAGCATCGAGCGGTCTAGCATCGCTGGTCGCTCCGTCACACACATCTATCGGGCAATCGGCGACAGTGTTACTGGAAGGTTCTGCGGCGAATAAACTGCAGTTAGCGCCTATTATATCAAGACAGCAGTCGGCCAAAGGGTTAGTTATAATATAATATAAATGATAATGAAACTTTTTACCAAACGTAGGTGTATACGGCCTCGTGTAGTCGGTGTAGTGGTGTGATACTGACAACACCTCTATGTTCTGTATTGGAACCTTGGAACTCTCCACTTATTACAATAATGTAAGAAATTTTAAATATTTACCCATCATTATTTACGACAAATTTTCCGAGCATGAGTAATAAGTCTGTCAAAAATCAGATTTATAACATGATGATTTATGACAGAATCAGATTAATAATAATGATGATATTATAACATACGAACGAAAAGAAAATTAAATACGAACGTACGAATTATATTTCAATAAGACACACCTTGAAGCTTTGTAGGCTTCTGGTAACCAATAAGGTGACTATTAATTCATCAACAATACTGCGGGGGATGGTGTAGAATCGATAACTGAATGTGATCCACTCATAATTAATTTTCACATAAACAAAATTAATACTAACTATTGCCTAAGCTGTGGCGCGTTGACTTTGAGAATGATAGCGACGACAACACTCGCGGCTGCCGTGGACTAGACTCACACATACGAGTCTAGTCCACGGCAGCCGCGAGTGTTGTCGTCGCAATCATTCTCAAAGTCAACGCGCCACAGCTTAGGCAATAGTTAGTATTAATTTTGTTTATGTGAAAATTAATTCAGAAGACCCGAAACTCCGACTTGAATGGTGGTAAGATATTTTGGAAAAGCCCGCTTGCCTAGCTACTACCCTCAAGTAGAAAATCCTAGAGTAGTCCTTCAAAGCCAGTTCCTATTCTAGCTGAGAAGCCACCAGAGATGTGGGAAGAAAATAAGCGGGTAAAAGGAAAAGAGTCATTACTAGAATCACTTCAGTTTCCGAGCCTAGCTATTATACATATATCAATATTATAGCCAAGCAATAATATTGATGATTTTTCCCTCTTAAACTGCTCATCTTCCTCGCACATATCTAGTGAATATGCAGCCTAAAACTGTTAATCATCTTCTGTTAGTCACTTACCATCAGGTGACGTTACTAAAGACAATAAAAAAATATTAATGGGATAAGGTAAAAGAAAGATGATGTTTACTTTATTTCCAGTAACCCAGTGTACGCGCAATTGGTGCCACAGAACAGCGCCATGCTGCCGGCTTGCTTCACACTAAAGCTGTCTCAACCCACGCCGCTCTGCTCTGGGCTTGCTAAGCTCATTCATGCCACTACTGAGGTGAGTCACAACATTAATAAAATAATTAATGCCGTCTTCATAAGTGTGTGGCGTAGGTAAATCCATTTTACACGTCTGCCCAAAAAAAGGAGTTATGCTTTCAGGGTTCATGTATGTACGTTTGTGAGTTTCTTTCTGCCAAAAAAAATCTGTCGCCAAGCTTCTAACGATGTGTTCCAGCAGCAGTCCTTGAGTGCCAGTGAAATAACAGGCACATGAGACTTAATAACTATGTCTTAACGGGCGCAGTGCAATTCTTGACTTGTGACGAAATGCATCTGTTATAGATAGAGTTTAGCCCACTTAACATCAGGTGGGCCTCGAGCTTGTTCCGTCACAATAACATAAAAAAAAATAACTTCTATGTTATAACCGATTTTAATGTATGAGATATCGTTAGATTCGTCTTGATAAAGTAATCAATATTAGGTACATAATAGTAGTTTATGCAACTGTCATATAATAGAGGGTAGTAAAACACGAGTGTAGTTTTTTGAAATGAGCCGCAGGCGAGTTTCAAAATAACACGAGTGTTTTAATACCTAATTATATGCAGTTGCATACACTACTTTATTTAATATCATGGTTATAGGCAGCTACATTAAATAAAATGCAATATAAAAACCAGCGCGTTGCGCGCGCAGCGGGCTCACCACAGATAATGTGTACTTAAATTGAATTGAAACCTCCTTGGTCGGGACACATTGTGCTTTAATAATTAAAAAGTTGTTTTAAAGCATTGTTTTGTTAGGAGAAAAATGCTTTAATTAAATTTTTTAATTTTCTTAAAGAAGTATGCATATAAAATATGCCAATAAAAGTCTGTATTTCATTTCATAATTAGAATATTACCGAATGAGATTATATAAAATAAATGAGATTTAAATATTTTTTTCTTCCAAACCCATCATTTGGGTTATCAAAATGAAGGACTTTAAAAACTGATCCCATAAATATATATACCTTGCAGTTTTAATTTAAATGGAACGATAAAACGTTTAGCGAAAATAAATAATTTGCAGACGTGTTTTTTATTTTTTTTATTAAGTTATACTTGTATTTCATAATATATCAAGATATTGTGCTGTCCCGCCCCATTGGTGACAAAAGGATAGAAAAATAAGGACCATTGCTTAGTTTGTAGTGGCCTGCCTGCAGCTCTTGAGGTACCGGGCTCGCATCCAAGCTAGGCTCGTACATTTAATAGGTTTTGAATAGCGCGATGTCAATCAGCTGCCTTATATCTATAGAGAAAATCTCTTCGTATTAAGGTACAACCGCCCTAACCTGGTAACAAACATCACCCAGGAGTAGGGCTGCCATCACCTAAACCACCGATACCGAACAAAATCTTAAAAAACCTTTTTTGTCCATTATACAGCTCATTTGCGCAAAAACTACAGTGTTCTCTTACTGAGACAACATAGTGATAAAAATAATGATGAGCAGTGTTATTTGGCATCAAATACAGGGGTCGAAAATGGTCAGTAAAGTCAATAAAAGTCAGTTTTTTTAACCTCGGTCAGTAAAAGTCAGTTTTTTCCTGAAAATGGTCAGTAAAGTCAGTATTTTGGAAGAATTCGAAGAGGGTTTTAGAACAATGGCCGGCAAACGTTGAATATTTTACAACGTTTACCGAAGTCTAAAACGCTGCCGACATCTATGTTCTAAAAGAATATCCTTAGCTTCTCGAAGAGCACTACAAAGAAATTAAAAGTAGTGTCCACGGCACATAGTGTAAGGACATTATGGGATTTTCCCAACGTGTTGAACCTTTTGTGGGAAGAGGTGACTAGGCTGATTAAAGTTCTGCTTCATCGCATATGTGTGACGAAAGCGCTAATTACCACAGAGGCGGCATTTTCATCAGTGTTTTTTGTATTTTTGTGGAAAAAATTGTTTTAGAAAATCCCGTACCAGATGAGCTCGAATGCATTGACAAAGCTGATCGCATTTTTTTTATTTCTTATAGGTAAGCCTTTGACCACAATCTCACCTGATGGTAAGTTATGATGTGGTCGAAGGTGTTAACAGGCTTAACCTAGAATTACTGGCTCTCAAGGACAGCTGCCGGAACACACCGTTAGGTGCTTGGCGACAGATTTTCTTCTTGAGGGTGGTCGTTAGCCAGGCGGGCATTCGCACAAATGCCCTTCCACCATGCAAAACTTTATTGTCTAAATACCTTTTTGCTATGGGGATGGTGGAGGCCAAACAGAAAATAAAATATTCTCTTACTTAATTTACAACCCGTAAGAGTTGTTTAAGCTTCAAAAAGTTGACTTTTGCATGCGAAGTCTCAAGTCATCTTTTGCGAGTATTAATATGTCATAAACCCCCTTATTATACATTTCAGAGATTAAAGATAAGACAGTAAAAGGTCAGTAATAGGTCAGTATTTGTTAGTCTTACAGTCAGTAAAATCAGTATATTTGACTGTACAATCAGTTTCGACCCCTGCAAATAAGAAATAAATTATAATTTTAAATTATTTTGATTTGATAAATAATCAAATAACTATTAGTACCTAAATAGAAACTACAAACTACAATGATATTAAAATTTTTGAAGTCATTTTGTTTGGTTACGTAGATTAAGTACCCACACGGTAAAACATTTTTTTGTGTAAATTAAAAGTAAGTTACAAGTTTACATTTTGACGAGTTCAAGATCTTTTTACTTAAGGTAATGAATAGATTTTTCCGCATAATTTTCCTGTTATCTACGTGACGTCACAAACATCACGCAGCCTAACCGGAAGAATATCCGACTAGTTTCGCTTCTAAACGAAGCATCTTCAGGAGGTCTTGAGTGTCTTGACTCACCGAGCGCACGATCGAGACTGAACTGAACTGTCTATAATCGTGTGCGGTCCCGCGTCATCCACCCCTTTAGCCGGGGTATGCTCTGATCTGACCGACTGAGCTAACATGACAACTGTCACAATGCTTATTGTCATGTTAGTTCAGTCGGTTATAGCATACCCCGGCTAAAAGGGTGGATGATGCGGGTTCGAATCCAGCACATGACTATAACTTTTCCTCTCGTATTTTTGTAATTTTGGAATGTAATCCGCAAAGCCTGCGTTATTGCAAACATAAAAATATTAAAATGTTTTTACTTATTTCGGTATTTTTCAGATGTTCAAACTTTTGTCAAAGTGATCTTTCTTTTCCAACAGGAATTTGGAAAAGTCAAAGCAGGTCCTTAAATTTATACTTTATTTCGATCAGAGATGAAACCGTATGTTTTTTGGTGAGTTTTTCTCCTTAGTCCATTGCCGCGAGACTAGCAAATAAACTCACAATGTAACTTGAGTTGCCAACTAATATCAAGATTATCATATTTTCCGCCAGATTTCACTAGATGTTTTTAGCGTATGGTAATGAGAAAAAAGCGCTAAACACCCTAGAAATATTCTAGACCTAGCGCCAAATACGCCAAAACTGCAACACAGTGAGTGAATGATCGGGGTCGGCGGCAGTTTTTTTTATGTTGGGGGCCGGCACGGCGCGCGCCGCTGGGAACTTTTTGTTGTTGTAGATTTTTCAGCGCCGGAGTTAACTTGTATGCAGCTTACGAGTGAATATGCATATATGCAGCGCCGGTGTTTCAATTAATTGCTTACGAGTATATTTCAATCAATCCGATTTCCCCGGATACAAAAATTGCTTCTAGAGAATTGCTAAAAATTGCTGATACCCCGACTGAGGCACTTAATAAAGTTAACACATACTTAACATCTATTGGAGCTGCACTTGCAAATGAAACACTAAACATGATAGGTGCTACTGAAGGTCAACTTGCCTCACTTGCTAAAATAACAAGGTCTCCAGTCGACTCAATGTAATTTTTTCCAACTGACCCTACAGAAGTTAAGAGCATAATATTTGGACTGAAATCACATAGTGCCCCCGGATGGGATAAAATAACAGCAAAAATTCTAAAAGAGTTAATTGTTTTCATTGTTGAACCTATCACTTACATATGTAACCTAAGCCTTGAGACTGGCGTTTTCCCATCCATTTTTAAAAAAGCAGTAATTTGTCCAGTATTCAAAAGTGGTGATAAGGAAAATGCTTCCAACTACAGACCCATTTCCCTTCTTTCGACTCTTTCTAAAGTCTTGGAAAAGCTTGTCAAAAAAAGAGTGATGCGGTACTTGGAGAAAAATACTTTGTTACATAAAAACCAGTACGGCTTCAGAGAAGGAAGGTCAACTGAGGACGCCGTTCTGACGCTTACTTCTCTAGTTACATCTTACCTGGATAATGGAGACAAGTGTATAGGGATCTTTTTGGACCTTCAAAAAGCTTTTGACACCGTCTCCATACCCATTCTACTGAAGAGACTGAAAAATGTCGGTATAAGAGGTGTAGCGCTAGACTGGTTTGTAGATTATTTAAGTGAAAGAACACAAAAGGTTAAAGTAGATAGTCATGAAAGTGATAGCGCGGTGTGCACGTACGGCGTGCCGCAAGGCAGTACATTAGGACCAACACTATTTTTAATTTATATAAATGATCTATGTAGCACTACCTTGCAGGGCTTAGATCTCGTAATGTTTGCAGATGACACCGTGTTACTCCTACATGATAGGACATGGCAAAGCGTTACTGCGTTAGCTGAGAATTGTCTCTGCAAAGTGACGCTTTGGCTGGAAAATAGCCTTCTTTCACTTAACACTAGCAAAACAAAATATATGTGTTTCAGTATGACTCATGCAGGTGATCCTGGACCAAGTATAAACGTTAAAATGCACACCTTTCCCTGCAATAGGAGTAACAAAAGACCTAATCAATGTAATTGTGCAACTTTGACACGAGCTAGCTTCATTAGGTATCTGGGCGTAATAATAGATGACAAACTAAATTGGACCTCTCACATAGCTTCATTGGCATCTAGGACAAGGAAACTTATTTTTATGTTTTTAAAATCTTAGGCACGTAGTAGATCAAAAACTTGCAGTACAGACATATAGAGCACTTAGTGAGTGCCTCTTTAGGTATTGCATTTGCGCATGGGGCAGTGCAGCAAAAACTCACCTCATAACAGCGGAACGTGCCCAACGTGCTATTCTGAAAGTGCTCTTGCATCTCCCCTACAGACACCCAACTACGGATGTATATGAAAAAGCTAATGTCTTAAGCGTCAGAAAACTATTTATTTGGGAAGGCATAAGGCGCTATCATAAAAAAGTCATACCCACATTGCCAGAATTAAATAAGCGAATTTATAGATGCCCTGTACCTCGTGCAAAGAGTACGTTTGCAAAAAAGCAATATAAAGTAGTTGTTCCTCATTTAAGACCCTACCTCTTTGAGGAATCGCGATGCATTGGTGTGTTTTTTTCTTTGTTCTAATTAGTTTTTTTTGTAACTTAGTAAATGGCTATAGGCTGACGAGGTTTTCGTTTCAGGTGGAAGTATCAGGCGAATGGGCGAACGCAAAACCGCTGCTTGGATTAGTAGCGCAGCAGGAGTACAATAAACTAACGCCTGGGAAAACTATTGAATTGAATCTTAGCAAGGGACTATTTGTGGTATGTACCTTTTTATTATTTTCAATACATTGTCGATTTTCAAAATATAGTTATCAGTTTAGATAACTACAACTGAATAATTATTATGAGCATTACACAATTTCGTCTTTTATTAAGACTCGTATTAAATCATACCGAATCTTTACGAGAAAATTATAATATATCCAAACACTCGCTGTAATCAACTTTTTTATACTTTTCATTATACACACACTTACAATCACATCTACTAACAATTGTAAACACACAACATACACTACAAACTCACTTACACTCACATACACTTACACACACACCCTATTATCTTCCTTAGGCGCTAAGTAAATGTTGTAAGCACTAAGCAGCGGTTAGTTTATATTAGCCGTGAATGGCAGTGTCGTAACTATTATTGGAGAAGCCTATGGTTGCTGAAACACAGCTGACGATAGCTTAAGAGCCTATGTATACGCTGTACCTATGTAACTTGAGTCAATAAAAAATATTTGTATTTATATGATGTGCTGTTGAAAACCCTTTTTACGTTAGACTAAGACTTTAAAGTTATAATTTGTCCAGGTCGTAAGTACATTTTCTAGAGTCTGTCTTGGTGTGTACCGCTGCAGTGTCAGCTATTCTGCCTGAAGCAGTAGTGTGCAAACACTAGTGTATTTAGGCGTGAAGGGCACTATATCCAATTATTGGGTGAATGAGACATAAGAACTAAGGTGTCGGAACTTCGAGCGCAGTTCGAGTTAAGCAAGATGAGAACATCGACCTTGCAACTGTAAACAAAACCCACAGGCAGCTGTCTCGTCCGTCTCATTACCTCCTAACAATAAAATAGAAAGATGAAAAATAGAAATAAAAAAAATAAATATCTTAATTAGAATTTTACCGATCATAGAGTAAAGACATTCAATTAAAAAAAATACGCCATATCAATAAATGTTGGTGACTACACTTCTTTTATCATTAATAGTGTTTTTTTGTTTGTAAAACATTTGAACATTTTATCTGCAGAATTTACCTGACCAGACCCAATGCTACTTCCTGTGCGAGACTCGAGGTTTGGACGCTTGCATAGTGACGTCAGTTCCGTTCACTCATCCATCCCACGTGCCGCCCCTGCTGGCATGTCTGCGGCAACAGGCGTTGTTCAACACTCTGCTAGCCAGCTGCGTCAGAACACAAGCCAAGCAAGGTACGGCTCACAGTTGTGTTAGAGAGAGAAGGCGATACAGAAACAGATGTCACTTTCTTTCATTCAGTCACCGCCCGCGGTTCAAGATCAGTTCGATATATCCTGCTCAATGTCACTATCACCGTGGTAATGGAGACCCTGTTGAAATGTGATGTGAGAGAATAAAACAAAACAAAAATGTAAATTTCTGTATATTACTTATTTGTAGTCCCAAATTATCAATCTGTGTAATAATTGTAATCGTTGGCACGGGTATCCGGAGCGGTCATGCTCACACAAAGGTGTTGTCTAGCGGCGGTGTTGTGTCGGGTCGCCATCTTCCCTCGAAAGTGGTTGAGGAAGGCGATGGCTGGCACATGCGTCAACTCGTAGATGGGTGCTGCTAGAGGATACCAGTCTGCTCTGGGTGCTGGTGCTAATGACACTGTTCCCGCTTAGAATTTTGCATATCTCCTATCTTGTTTTAATAAAAATAAAAACATATCTGAAAAAAGTTCAAAACCCTGGAGTCTGTGGAGTGTAGATTTATAAAAAAAAGGTCACTATCACAGTGAATTACATTATTATCAATTGAAAGTTCTCCTTTTTTACATCACAAGAGGTTGGATTCACATCACAACAAACAAATGGTGCCAATCCATTCATAACCTTATAGAGGTTATGAATGGATGGTATGCTTTTATACTTACTTTTAACTAGGGTCCGGGTTGGTTGAGTTTATTTATGTAGACATTATTCCGCGTACGGGCATTACCAGTGCGTTGATTAGTGCTAATTGTTTTCGACCATTCCACAGTAATACTGTGCATAAAAGTTTATACCGAGTTTATTAACGCAGAATGTCTGTCGAATTTAAAGGTATTTTTACGAGATGATACAAAAAAATAATACAAATGTTTCTGCCATCACTGTCCAAACAATATTCTTGTGATATAATCGTAGGTCCATAGTCTATTCATATGAAATTGGCATTTTGTCACACTGGCCACTTTGATCTCCAATATCTGGCGTTTGATTAGGAATTACAAATTCAAATTTATTTCATACGAGCTTTCCGGGCGCGGCTCCGCCCGCGCGTATGTCGGTTATCGCGCAAAAACATTAACCTCTTTTTGCGCAGTTGGATAAAAACTATCCTATGTTTTTTCCCGGGTCTCAAACTATTTCCATACCAAATTTCATTCAAATCGGTCCAGTAGTTTTGGCGTGAAAGCGTAACAGACAGACAGACAGAGTTACTTTGTCATCAGTACTTCAGTACTAATATTATAAATGCGAAAGTAACTCTGTCTGTCTGTCTGTCTGTCTGTCTGTTACGCTTTCACGCCAAAACTACTGGACCGATTTGAATGAAATTTGGTATGGAAATAGTTTGAGACCCGGGAAAAAACATAGGATAGTTTTTATCCGACTGCGCAAAAAGAGGTTAATGTTTTCGCGCGATAACCGACATACGCGCGGGCGGCGCCGCGCCCGGAAAGCTAGTTTATAATATTAGTACTGATTTAGGGCCCGTTTCAGAATGCCCTAATAAAGTTTCGGGTCGCTATGCAACTCATAAAATAACTGAATGATAAAAATGACCGTTAACATGCAGGGCGTTTCAAGATTTAACCGATGGATAGGCTAAACCGATGACTGTGAAACGCAAAGATAGTGTTTTATTTATTAAATATGATCTGGGCGGTAAAACCGGAACTTACTCGAACATTCTGAAACGGGCCCTTAGGCTTGTGTATTTGTGTTTCCAATTTAGCGATTCATTTGTTTTCGCGTCATTTGGTTTTTTCTTTGACATCGTTCTGTTCATATACTTGGAAAACTTAAAATATCGGATTATTTACGAATACGAGTATCACCGTGGCACCAGCACCGCAGAATCCGCTCGAGGGAATTATGATGTGTATTGGGAAGGCTGGTTGATAGTACAAATTAGTTACCAAACCTAGCTAAACACGCAAAAAACTGTTTCAAGATTTTCTGTTGCAGACATGACTTTCCAACTTAAAACAATATCAGAGTGGTCACACAATTTTACTTCTTTACAGTTGTGGAACTGGATAGCGTGTTGATGTTCGAAGTGAGCGCCCTCTCGTGGCAACATATATCTATTTCTCTCGAGCATCCACTAGAAGAAAGCATGGCTACTGTTGAACTCGAACTGTCAGACCCTTCGACCCCGAGAGCTTCCGTCTACTCACTGAATACACCGGCGAGAGAGCACATAGACGATTACATCAGCCGGGTGCTGCAGAAAAGTCACTCTATCCCTATAACACTAAGGTAGAAAATTGCATTATATAACGTCACCCCTGGTTTGAGGATTGCTTGAGGGATTTCCACTTGTTACAGTATCGCCTTGCTACATTCTTAATTATAACTTAGCCTTTTTAGGATTGTCTACAACATCAATAAAAAACTTTCTGAACTGGTTCAAACCGGTTCTGCACCGAGTGAGCGCCGTTGCAACCCCCGCGTGTCTTGTCAGTGACTAATTACGCACACATGGCTGTGTGTGTAGTAGTGAAGCTTTCATTCTGTGCCATTCTTTATTCATGTGTCTTTTACATTCTGGGGCCTTTTTGTGTCACTAAAACGGTAAAGAACATGATCTTCATTTTGAAAATCGAACTCCATAATGGGCTTCGTTTTCAAAGGAATGGTACTTATTTTTCCTACAAAATGAAGTTAATCTCCATTACCATTCTAATTACGGAATAAGACCCCTGGTCAGACTAGTTTAGGACTGCCATTACATTTTGTAGTTAGCCTACATTATTTGGATGAAATTAAACTAAACCCTGAAACAAAACTGCAGATACATTGTTATCTTTAGATACAGTAAGTAGTATTGTACCATACATTCAAAAACGTTAGATTAGTTAGCCGTTCCACTTATTGGGTACGTGAACAACAAATAAATGCGGCTTGTTTTGGCCCGAGTTCACAAACTACAACAGAACCATTGGTTATGTAATCGCTAGTTATATTGTAACATTTGTATTATAAACCAAGTATTTTCGATTTTCACCATCCATATAAATACAACGACTAATTAATCAAATATTTTTGGATGCCTTAGTTTAGTATGTTCCCCTTCCGACTGTTCCATTCACACTCAGCTTTGTACACAAAGTCACGACGAGTCATTTACTCGTAGTTTGGCCCTACCAAGAATTCCCAAGTATTTATTAGTGTGGCAATCCCACATAATATTGTTATAGAAAAAAACTAATCTTTAATTTTGTTTGTTGCCTGGAAGAGATCGCTATTAGTGATAAGCCCGCCCATTGTGACATTTGCCAAAGATTTTGTAAGAAACAAATTTGTATTTTAGTGGTGTAACAATAAAGATTTATCTATCCACTGTTGCAGATCGCTAATAAAGATCTGGGAGCAGGAAGTGGCATCCAAACACATGAACGGAGGGTACTCTGCTTTGGACGCAAATTTTAATTGTGGCCTTGGGGGCCTCGACCCGGGAGGTGACCACGTCAAGCGTGAACCCGGCGCTCCAAGACCTCTCTATCCGGCTGGGGTCAACCATCCACATCAAGGAGGTCAGTACTACAGATTTTTCTGTTGAATAATGAGGAAATCTTGCAATAATAACTCGTAGTATCAGGTTGTCGGGCAATGTTACTGAAAAGAGGGGGAAAGAGGATTATGAACCTACTATTAGGGTATCGATTGGCTATGTTGCTGGAAAGAGGGAAAATTACGTAGTATTGGTATTAGGGTATCGCCGGGTTGTTTTGCTTGAAAGAGAGGGAAAATTAGATATTGTTCCGTCTTAAATGTATTTAATTTTATTTATTACTTGAAAAATAGCGGGTACATTACCAACGAGGGAATTCGCCTTACTTTGACTTACTCACTTCACAAACATGTACTGAGCCAGACCCCACTTTCGGAGATGGAATAATAATTTGAATGAAGTTAGGTGGATGAAATTTGCATTTTCTATTCCCAGGTAATTATCTCTCTGATCAGCAGCATCAGCTCTTAATGTTGTCTCAAGACTCTGGCATCCACGATTCGAAGCCAGCGATGGACGAGAGAAAGCCAAAGAAACGTAAATCAGACTCCGATGTATGGACGACAAGCCAGAAGAAAGGCAAACCAGGCATGTCTGATCTGATGGATACTGACAGCGACACTGACAACTCAGACGCATATGTTAATGACGATGAGAACACAAACAATAGTAACTCAACTAACGATGACGGAAGGGAGTCATCGGTGTCCCAAAATGAGTTTACGTCTGATTTGGAATTGTCAGGGATGGATGCAACGGATGCTATTGGTGGGCAGGATAATAGGATGTCATCTGATATGGACAATTCGAATGATGGAGACGTGGATGACAATAATATGCCCCGGTAAGTTATTTCACAAAAACATAAACCACGCATGAATACAAATGTAAAGAAGTGTAACTCTATTATCATACAGTTACCTCTTTGATTTCGTTGTCATCAAGTTCACAATTAACTAAATATGCACATCTTTGAAATTCAATTGGATTGGTAAATTGGTTTGGTGATTAGAAATGATCACACTACTAACATGTACACTTTTTAAAGCACGCCCGCGTTATGTTTGCGTTCTGCTGTTTTTGAGCTTAATATATAATCTTTACATATTTATTCATAGGAAACAACATTTGGTCTGTCAAAAGATTAACTGTATGACATTTATTCTTTTAAAATTCTCTGTCCGAAATATTTGTATATAACATTTTTGGGGTTTTCTCATATGCTTTTATTTTTTGTTCTATTAATTGTTTGTGTTTTTTTTTAACAATATAATTTTTTATATTTAGGCAGTACACAATACAAAGAGAATGGAAGCCGTGTTCATGAGGGATGTCAAGAGTTAGATTTTTAATTTATTTCTATACATATTTAGATTTTTCATACACAACTTTAACATTTTCTATTATTTACATTACATGTATATATATTAAAGTATAATTTACTAGATGAACTCTATTATTAACAGTATTTAACAAATTAAGTAGTTTGCAGAGTCGTTTTGCTTAAGATTCAGAGACAATAACATAAGATGGCAGCCAAATGTGGACGTAGCCAATCTATATATCTTCGCTAAGATTTTTTATCAGCGCATTGTTTATCGGTATTTGTGAACTATATAGTCTGCTGTAGTGTTCTAAACGTATCACTAAACGTATAACTTGCAGAAAAAAACATTTAAATCTTAAATTCTTCATGAACTGTGACTAACTGACGATAGTCTTGATATCTATGAAGATCATGCTTCGTCTTGTCCCTTAATTTTAGCCAGAACAGTGTAGTGTGATTTAGAAGTTTAAATTTAGCCATCATTACATGTAGTATTTTATTTATTTTATCGTGTAATTTTGCACAATTGTTAGATCTTAATAATGTCGAGTGAATTTAGCCCCTTTTCTTTGATCACAGTGACCGAAGATGTATTAAATAACATCGTATTCTTTTACAGGTCGTCTTTTCAGAAGTCTGAGCACAAAAGGCAAAAGCTTAAAACAAAAGAAACAGACATAAGGAGCGGTAGGAGTGCCTCGTCGCTTCTTCTCGACCTCAGCGAAGGTAAATCTTATATGCCTTCCTCCGTGAGCATCACACCCATAAGCTCAGGGTCGACGACCCCTGGAACATTACAGTCAGGAATGTCTTCCATGCTACCTTTGGACAGGCGTCCCGGAATAGAGCTCATACCTATAACGACCGCTGTGCCTGCAGCACTTCCCAGCTCCATTACCATAACCCCCATATCGTCCTCGCAAAAAATATCGATGGATGATCGCATCAGATCTGAAAAGAAATCCAGCAAATCGGGGGAAGAGCGCAGCAAAGAAAAGAAAAAGAAACGTCGGAGAGACGACTCCATGGGACCTCCTGAAAAAGTACCTCCCAAACAGGACCCTTTAACCAAACCCGTGTCAGTCAGCATCAAGCCAACTGATGGATCCCCTTTACGGTCAACGTCACCTAACTCACTTCTGAGAAAATTTAGTCCCAGTCCGACTCATGGGAGATCTGTATCTATAACTAAATCTCCAACTCCGAGTACTGTTAAAGGAATAGGGAAGTCATCTGGGACATCCAGCCACCACAACAGTCCTAGGCATTCTCCTGTACAAAACAGCCCAAAGCATCTAACAGGTTATTCGAGTCCAAAAAACCACAGCGTTTCCTCCCCTAAACATAGCTCGTCGGGATCGGGGAAACCGAGCATGTCCGCTTTGAAGACGGCAACTTCCGGCTCTCCTTCGGGAAAGTCTGGAACGACCGGCTATGACCTGTCGAAAAAGTTATCCAAAGACAGTTACAGTTCCAGTTCCAGTTCGACCACATCATCTAGAGATAAAGAAAAGAAACATTCCAGTCTGTCTTTCTCGAGCTCCGATAGAAGCAGTCCAAAGCTAAAGAATCCTGTCAAGTTAAAGCAGTTGGAGATCACGCCGGTCTCGTGCGACAGTCCCATGACTGAGCCATTGATATCTCCGCCTAACTTAGAGATGAATAAGTCGAGCGCTCCGAGCCAAGCTCGGAACAGGAAGGGTTCTCTCAGCGCCGTGATAGACAAGCTGAAATCTGCGCAACACTGCGGCTCCGAAGACCTCAGTACAAAATCTAGCTCTTCAAGCAGTGCCAAGTTCTCCGATCCAAAAAACAATATGACCACCAGCAGCACCAAAGTGGACAGCAAAAACCAAGAATACATGGTGAAGCCGAGCTCGGACGGCATGAAGATAACAATAAACAAAACTAGAACTAAAGAGTCTTCCAGCAGTAGTAGCTCTAAGTTAAATTACAGTAGCTCGAGTTCGGGTAAACAATCGTCCCCGCAGCTGACTCCACCGAGTCAGGGATCCCCTAAGACTCACACAGGGCTCAAGCCGGGCGTTATCAGTGGACCCGCATCTAAGAAGACCCAAGCGATGCAGTCTTCAAAATCAGGCAATGTGACCCCTGGCTCCACTCCTCCCAAAGCAAACACTAGTCCCTCCGAGTCTTCAGGATCCAGCACCCCCAATATGACTAAAGTGCCTTACAAGTCCTCCAGTAGCAGCAGCGCTGGTATCAATCTGTCGAAGTCAGCCTCCAAGTCGAGCTCAGGCTCTCCAAAAAGCGGGAGCGGGGATCTAGCCAAAATAATCCGAGACAGAGAAAGAGAGAAGGCCCGAACGAAACTCATGACAAACTCGGAGAAATCGATATTCGCCTCTAAATCGGAACGACACTCCAGTCCTAGCTCTAGGGACGAAATCGATGGAGACAGATTCAAATCGTCCAAAGATGCCAATTTCCTCGTCGAGGGCTTGATCAAACCACTCGACACGAGCAAGTTTCAAATCCCGAAGCTGAAGAACCAAAACACGCCTGACAAGAACAGTCCATCCTCGCAATACGACAGTCGATCAATGGTGAACGATTTCTCGCGATCAATGGACCAGAATAAATATCCATTTTCGCACTTCGACAACTCCAGATCGGATCCTATGCAGAAAGCCCCGTATCCGCTGAACGTGCCGAAACCTCTACTGAACATGGGTGCGATAAGCCCAAAGCTGCAGCCAGGGAAGGAGACCGATCGCCCTTTGGAATTCACCAAAGCGATGGCCGAGAGCATATCAAAAGGCGAGAGCCCACAGCGGGGCAAAGACGAGGCGAAAGATTACTCGGGCTCATATCCGCTGATGCCGCTCGATTTCAAGACGGAGGCTAAAGGCTTCGCGGCGCCGAAAGGTTCGGAGGAACGGAAGGGGGCAGAGACGTGCATGAAGCCGCCGGCGAGTGGCACGGTGGCGCGTAGTGGAGCGACAACGCCGCAAGAAGCGGCAGAAATGTTGCTGGACTTCTCATCTTCGTCGGGCAGTAAGGTGTCTGGGCTGGTAGCGGTGCGGCCCGTTTATCCAGCTTCGCCTGCACTTGCGCTTCAGCTAGCCAAAAGCCCAGCGCCATCGCCACTGGTAGCGCCCTCGCCGCATTCTAACTCTCCGTGCATCACAGACGATGAACTAATGGACGAAGCGCTCGTCGGTCCCGGGAAATGAGTGCACCTCCCGCCGCGACGCTCCGTGCGCCTCGCGAGCATCCGGGACCAGTGACGCGAACAATACAAAACACACGGTTGTATTAATTCTGCCCCTCGCGGGAATGCGATTGCCCTCATACTCTCCCTTTCAACTTCCCGCGCTAGCCCCTTTGCGTACAATCCGTACCAGAGCGGATATTTAACCGACGGCAGGTGCAGAGTTAATGTAACCATGTTGCACCTACATACTCACCGACTTACTATTTATTTATTCGAAATCGGACGATCGTATATTTCGTTCACTTGTTCTTCAGCCAGTGTTATTGGACGGTGTGACGTGGATATTATAGTTTTAGAAAATATTTTTTAATATACTTTTAGTGAACGGGTCATATTGTGTCATCTATGTATACTATGTGAAAAGACAGTTAATGTTAAAGTGGTCCATGTAGAGTAACAGTTGTTTATGTAATCAATATATACTTGACTTCTATTAGTTACATGTTAGGGGCTAAATATGAAATTACCAATATATCATGAAAAAATGCAATCACCTTTATATTAAGAAACAGTATATTTGTTTAAGTTAAGTATTTACTTATTTATGTATATATTTCTGCCATCTAAAGGACAATTGTTTATGCATTTACTATAGAGAATTTCGAGACCTATTGGATCGTTCATTGGTTAAGAAAAAAAAACTATTTGAAGGAAATTTTCCAAATAGCTGAAAAATATAATGTAAGTAATGATTTGGCTCGTATCAATAAATGCATCTCAAAGGTAAATTCTTTTACTTTTTTCATGAAAAAACAAATTCATCAACAGCAGACAACCACCAATCAGTTACTATTCCTTGTGAGCCTTCCTTAGGAGCTTACTCCGGGATTTGACCTGGGTAGTCTTTTCGTTTATCGCTTGGGAAAATCTTAAAGAATCTATGTCATTTATAATTCAATGGCTATTCTGTTCAAAATTCATTCATATCTATACCAACTCATCAAAACAATGCAAGCTTCAACGCGTGTGCCTCTGCGTCTATAATGTATGTTAATTTCTGAGACAATTCATTTCTCGTTTTTTTTTGTTTATATTGTATCAATTTGGTGCAATTGAATCTATATGGCGTGTAAAATAAAATCAAACCACGACGCTAATATAGTTTTTTGATAAGGTTCGGCTTCTCTCAGTTTTAATTAAATGCTATTTACCTTAGGAGCCTCTTCTTCCCCGTGGTTCAATAGTCGGAATATTCAACGAGACCGTTTTAAAATAAAACGCACAGCGTGTTCGTTTGTCGTGTACTTCCCAAACGTAGTACGCTTCGTTAGAACCACGTTTGAACTTATATTCAAAAATTGCTCTTATTTTCGAGTTATCTATGTTTAACTCAAATACGGCATGTAAAAAGAATAACAATTGGAAGTGAAACCATAGAAAGTAATAAAACACTTGAATATTCAATTATATAGTTTGTTTAACAAATGTTTTATTCACGAATCTTGGACCATGCTTATATTTGAAGTAAATGTAGCAACTGGATTAAACGTTCAATGTCATACTTTAACCTCTATTAGGTATACTTATTTGTTTATGATATACCTACTCCATAACCATATATAAAATACTTAGGACTTTCAAAATAAACTCTTTTGCAAAAGAAAACGGGCACTTTAGATTTTTTTCTCTACTTCAATGAAGAAGAAAAAGAAATAGGTTTTGTTAATTTGACGATGTATTGGCATGTTTTTTAAAGCATCTTGGCATGATTCTTTTCGTTCCAAATTTAAAATTTGAAATTATTAAAAGAAAAATAATGATTATTGTGGATTATTCTAAAATTGCTTTACTAATTTTAAAACTTTTTGGATATTTTCTGCAAATTAAACAATTTAATCTTTTTTTTTACATTAAATACCACATTTTGATATGAGTGATAAAACGATAAGGGCCGGTAAAATTATAGCCCTACTTGAAGAAGGTTGTTCGCAAACTTACGTGTCTCAGCGGCTAAATGTGAGTCGTTCAACTGTCCAGAGGACTTGGCAACGGTATCAAGAGACTGGTTCGGTCAAAAGAAGACCCGGTTCGGGAAGAAAACGATGCACAGAACCGAGAGACGACCGCTTTTTGGTGAGTAAGGCGTTGCGTAATCGTAAGGCGTCAAGTGTGGACCTGAAGAAGAGCCTTGAAGAAGTAAGAAGAGTAGAAGTTAGCTTGTGGACGGTCAGGAGGAGGCTTTTGGCTGCCAATATCAAGAGTTACCGCCCAGCTCAGGGCCCTAAATTACTCCGTGAGCACCGTGTTGCTCGACTTCAGTTTGCTCGGAACTGTGCTTCATGGACTCTGCTGGAATAAAGTATTGTTTTCTGATGAAGCTAGAATCTCTTTGTGTGGAGAGGACCTTCGCCGGCGAGTGCTGCGAAGACCACAGGAACGCTGTGCGGAAGTGTGTTTGAAGAAATCACTCCTTATGGCGGAGGCTCCGTTAAGTTTTTGGGCAGCAATTAATTCGACGGAGCGTACGGAGTTAGTTTTCATAGAAAATAGAACATTAAATGCACACCGGTACATAATGGAAGTCCTAATTCCATATGCACAACCCACATTGACTGCACTTGGGGAAGATTCCATTTTTATGGACGATAATGCTCGCCCGCACCTTTCTGGCGACGTGGAAGCGTACATGCAAGAAGTTGGGATCCGTCGTTTAGATTGGCCAGCTCGAAGTCCTGACCTCAATCCAATTGAGCATGTGTGGGATGTTCTAAAGAGACGGGTAACATCAGTTCAACCTGCTCCACAAAACATCAGGGAGCTAAAAAGAGTCATTGCAGAAGAGTGGGAACGTATTCCTCAAAACGTTATTAAAAACATCGTGGAAAGCATGCCCAGAAGTATTCAAGCTGTGATTTTGGCAAGAGGAGGTCACACTCGTTATTAGGTTTTTACATTTGTAACTTTATTTATTTAAAAAAAGTAAAAAAAACTCGTCTTTATTGCCGACCACTTCTTATTGTTTGGGCGTGTACATCGATTTTATAGAATCCATCGTTTTTTTTTCTTTTATTTGCTCGAATTCACTTCACGTGCATTAATTTACACGATTATAAGTTACAGACTACGTCAAAGAAAAAAAATTCATTTAATTAACTAAAATCGACCTTAGAACGTAAATTTCCTTGGGTGCCCGTTTTTTTTTCAAAAGAGTGTAGTTGAAAACTAAGAAATTGTTAAAAAGCTCAAAATCTTTAACCATAACTTAGACTTATCAGATACTTACATACTTATGGGTACTACTACAGTTTCGCTAACGTAACAGCCATGCATTTGCTATGCATCAACGCAAACATTTCGCTTCCAGTTTTGTGCATTTTAATTTTAACTATTGTTCAATGATTCCAACCTAAAATGGAGTGGAGCCGGAGCTAAGTTCCAATTTTACCGACTCATTCATTGGAAATTATTATATGTACTCTGGAATAATTTGTAATACTACATTATATAGTATAGTGATTATTTTGCCAGACAAAAGTAGTTGACTATTTCGTTGATACTGAATCCAGTGTAAATTAAGTTTTGTATCTAATTAAAAATTACATGAATGTAAATAAAATGAATTAATATAATAATTATATTAAGATTATTTATGTATGTAATCGATAATGGCATTTATGTTATATGATAAAGGAATAAATAAATGTATTGGAAATATAAAAATCTTTATATTGCAATTTAATATTACAGTAAAAAATTAAATACGAATAAATATTCTTAAGTAATACATTTGGCAAGTCTTAAGTTAGTAGAATCTTAGAGAGCTAGGGCGATAAAATCCGTAATACGGGTAAAAGAAATGAAACTTCCTCTTGAAGGGATTGGGTCTGAAATGCCTTCTAGTTGCGAAACGCCTACGCGGCTTCTGCTTCCTTCTGAATACTAGTGGAGTGGGAACGAAACCGGCGGCTGTCTCCATTATTTCTTCTTGAATTGTGTTTAGAGGGCCATCTCTGAATGGCATCTCATTCGGGAAATCATTGTGAAACTCATCCGGTATCTGAGGGGCGATATTAAACAAAAGCGGACTGTCATCGACCAGATTCGGGGCGACATCGATGGAACTTGGAGAGATATCGATAGGATTCGGAGCGATATCAAAAGAAATGGGCTCCTCGTCTATCGGTCTTGAGCCGATATCGAAAGGAATCGGGTTGTTTATCGGTCTAGGGGTGTCTAAAGATATCGAGTCGTTATCTGTAGCAGGCGGGGAATCTATCGGGCTTACAACACTTTCTTCAATAATAATGTCCACATTTCCATCGTATTTCCTATCGTCGTTTACGATGGAGGGCTCTGATACATTGATTGTTTCGTCTTTCTTTTGTTCGCCGTCATTGTTTAACGTTGATTCTTCGTGTTTTGTTTGTGACTCAATGCTTTCCGATTGCAGTGGATTCCTGTTATCGTCCGCAATTGTTTGTTTTGAAACAGGATTCGCAATCACTCCGATTACTCCCAACGCCAACAATATGAGTCGGCTCTTCATTTTTACTGTAAAATATTGACGAGTTACTTCAATGAACACCAAGAACAGTATGAGTTATTGCTGATCACATTGCCTTTAAATATATTGGCATCAATCTGGGTCGAAGAAAGGTGGCTGTTAGGAAGTACATACTAATTAAACATTCAAATAAATAGAATATTGCTCGAGAAAGCGAACTCGGGGAAAACCATAATGTTAAACACTGCAGTTATAGGAATACCTCATTAGGTATATTGAATCTGAGTACAAGACATTATAACCATTACTGAATTCGTCATACTTAGTTTATGGGTATAGTGATTCTGATAAGTAAACAAAGGCACGTGATATGTCTTAGGTGCGTTGATAAATTGCGAATTTCATGTAGGAGAAAAAAAGTAATAGTGGTCGATGTGATGAGAATAGACCTATAAATTATATTACAGAAAGGGGTGTGTGTGCTTTGGCGTTGTAGGATAACTATGACTAGATTATCTACGGTATTCCCATGATAGGTAATACATACCTACAATAATAAGGAATATGAGCTAAAATATTCCAATGATCGAAATGTTATGTGTTAGATAATATACTCTAAAGTAGCGCCAAATAATATCGATGTGTAGGTACGAGTATTATATGAAAGGATAATTGCGACGTCTCAATTCTTCTAATATACGCGTTTGCACTCGATTCGCGGAGCTCTCCGAAATATCTATGGATTAACAACATTTTTCCTTACATTATAACATTATTTTACTAACCAAACAAAGCAAAAATTACAACAATAATCATACCTACTGCATTTTTGGATTACCCTAATAGATATACGTTAGGTTACACATATACCTCATGATAATGACTTTTAAATTTACAAACTAATCAAATCAAATCAAACATCTACGGAATTCCATAATTGTCATCAGATATACTATGTACCAACGAAGGCGCATATATAATAACGATATTGTAAGCACATATAGAGGAAGTCGATGTGTTTATTATTACCAGAAATGTGGTCAACGGGCTAAGGTTAGCAAGCCTGAAATGTGTCATTGGCTATTTTTGTTTAAGGATACCTACGAAGTTTTGTGACAAATACACCTATTGTCAGTCAGTCAGCCTGTTCAGTCACCTAAAACCATCTTCATAATGTATCATCTATCATCTATGACCTCATTATATAGTAGGTAGGTATACGTATGGGACGTAGGTATACGATACGTATGGGACGTACGGTACGTATGTTAAGTACAAGTTTTAAAGTTTCTTATTTAACTTACGTAATAAGGGCACGGTGGTCGATAAGGGCGGGGTCCCTGGTTCACTCTTCTCTGCCCTTGGTTTCTCCTCTGAGCTCGCTCTTGTTCGCGCCTCTCCTTTAGCTTCCTCATCGCAAACCTTGGCAGGAATGGGTTCTGGGATTCTGCTACTTCCATCATTTCATCTCCTCCCGACATTTCTCCATTTGCTTCTTCTAATGGCTTCGGTTGAACAGCGAGCACGAAGAAAAGTAGCAGTGCGGTCATTAACTTGAACAATAAAACCATATTTACAGATATAATTGTTAAAGTTGGATTGTGAAGACTTTGAACGCTAATCCTTGTATATCCAAGCCGTAGCGTGAGTGACTGTTTTATAGGGGCGTGGAGTGACACACGATGGGTGCATCTGTTTACCAGAAGTTGTCATTTTAAGAATCGTAACGGGTCATACGGCCGTTTCTTATTAACACTTCCTTGGACCGTATTCATAGTTGACCCGAGAAATACGGTCAGGCATTGTTTATTTGCGTAACCTAGAGTAACGGTCGACGAGCCTACTCCACATTGTGATGCAGTCTATTAGACGTCAAGCTCTGACTCAGAAGTGTTAATGAAAAGGTAAACAGTAATATTATTTAAGCGATTTCATTTGATTATTCTTTTCATTTCACATACGTATTGTCACGAGAAGACATGAAGCACATTCATGTAGTACCTTGTAAAGACGACGCGGTCAGAAAATCTTAATATTTGCCAATTAAACGAAGATGCAGCAGTTTAAATACTGTTGATGCCTACTTAGGCATCAACAGGTAGATAGAACTTATTTTACATAGGTAGGTACTTACCTACCTATGTAAAATAAGTTCTATCTACCTAATCTCCTCAACAGATAGTATAATTTATTAGGTGTGTTTACTTACACCTCAATAAATTACATTTAATCCTCATTTATTGACTGATTAAATACTTTCATCTATGATCTGCATCTCCATACAATATGCTTGTCATACAATGCACTGATATTATATAGATCAGTATATAGGTAGACTGATCTATAGGTACATCGTTCTTATTTATTTGTATAAAATACTATAATTTAATTCTGTATGCTTCTAACAGGTGAATTTTAAAACTATTTAGAGAAATTCTTTCTTTGTCCCTCATAATAGGTTATGAGAATGTAGGTTACATGATGTCTTTGTCCGTCCTACCTAGGCCACATTGAAAGTTTTACACTCATGCAGCTTCAATGTTTTTTTAAGATTGATGAAGTTTACTTTGCTCACAAAGTAAACTTCATCAATCTTATTCTAGGTTAGCCTGAACAACATCTTCGACCACATCATCACTTACCATCAGGTGAGATAGTGGACAAAGGCTAACCTATCAAGCATAAAAAAAAAAAAAAAGATACGATTGATAAGGGCGTTAACTTATAAGTAGGTAGATATTGTATCAACTGAAAAACATTTTCCCATAGGTTAATGAAGGGAACTATACATTTGACCGCATGGTACAATAATACAATTCATGCTCACATGTGTCAATGGCTATCATCAGTCATTGCGACCGTGAATCACTTCTGCTAATAATAAAAGTCTTATAAATAACGGAACAATACCTGAATCAGTACTAATATTATAAATGCGAAAGTAACTCTGTCTGTCTGTTACGCTTTCACGCCAAAACTACTGGACAGATTTGAATGAAATTTGGTATGGAAATAGTTTGAGACCCGGGAAAATAGGATAGTTTTATCCAACTGCGCAAAAAGAGATTAATGTTTTTGCGCGATAACCGACATACGCGCGGGCGGAGCCGCGCCCGGAAAGCTAGTAACAAAACATTTTTAACAGTGCACGTAGGTATTAAGGCAAGTACCTACTGCTAACATCATTGATACTTTATACCTACTATGCCATTCTTTGTTTTTTTACCGGCGGTATCCCTTTGTTAAACAAAATACTACGAACTATATTACAACACTACAGCTACTACAGTAAAAGCATTTAGACTACCTATAACTCCTAGCAGACTCACAGGCAGTCCAAATGGTCCAGACCACTCCCAGTTGGCATTGTTGATTATTTTTCGCAGCATTATGAAACAGGTAAGTATTAGAGAAAGAGTGGCTATAGAAATTGTTGTTTGAGTAAAGGTTGCTGTTTCTACAAAAGAATTACCTAGGTACTTTTGTTGAAGGGTTTCTGTACCTACTAGAACGCTGTACTATGTAGAACACTGGCACTCAGAAGTGACATAATTTTAACGGGAGATGAAAACTGATAATACCTACTCTAAACTCTTCTCCTGGTAGGTATGTGTACTTCTACTGTTTAATTAATTAACTCTCTTCCAGTCATTCTTCCTATTATCCAGCTCGAGCTCGCTATTCTCAATCTTAGCTCCAGGAATCGCATCTATCATCACAAAACAAAACAGCCCACGACGTCATATTGTCATTTAATAATATATAGGTAGGTACTTGCCGAGTGCAGCGTCTGCACGTCCGCGTCGCTTCGGGAGGTTAGTATTAGTACGTCTTAGCATTATCTTTATTTCTAATCTAATCCAAGTTTATGTCACTTTTGGGTTGGTAAATTAATTATATTATAACCGACCGGCTTGCACAACCGTCCTGGAGATTGCTCTTGTTAATAGTATAGCTACTTACCCGCTAACCTTTGGTTAGTAATGGTAGGTACCTACCTATGTGATGGAAAAGAGAAGTTTTGCTCATAATAAGTATGGCACATCAGTCGTGGCGACCTGTGTAAGGTTTTCGATATACCTACCTACTGCACATTCAGAGCATATAATTCTTGGCCCTATTCCACGTTTGCCCAGAAAAAGGATCTATTCTTGATCCGGGAACTGGCTGACGTTTAATAGTAGGTATAGTAAAGTTTTTCACAAATAACATTCATAAAACAGTCTCAAATGGAATCATGACATCAAAATTAGAGCTTTATTTCCTTGAATATTGCACTAACTAAGCTTACATTCCAACTCTACTACAGTCGTATGTCCCACACAAGGTTTTATTTTTACAGCTGATAACTTATTCATTTTAGCCGGAATGGTAAACAGGCTAGAAGGTTTTGACTCTCAAGAACCGCTCTGCGGGAACAAACCGTTATGTGCATGGCGACAGATTTTCTACTTGAGGGTGGCATAGCCTGACTTGCATTTGCAAAATGCCTTTCACCAAGAGCTGAAGCTAAAGCGCACGGGAGTCGATCCTTAGTCCCGCGGCGCGGTTACACAGATTACATACGCGACAGTCCTTATTTTTAGTGCCACTGGATCATCACTATTATTTATTATGCTATCATCACTGCTTTTTCTATACATTTTTTTACTAGGCATATCGTCTAACTTAAAAACGCATTGGGAAAACGAGTTCCTTATTATTACTATTTGACTTACACAATGACACTAAAATAATTTTCAAATTTAAATAAATTGTCATGAATGTATATGAATTTAATCTCGATGAGGCCAACTAACCAAGTGTTGATTTAAAAACAACAGATTTTTGAATGCCTTGAATCACAATCTCACCTGATGGTAAAAGAATGGGAACGGGTGCTCAGGGGCAGCTGCAGGATGATTATTATTAGCTTGTTTGTCTACTTGAGGGTGGTAGCTAGCAAACCGGGCATTCGCAAAAGTCCCTATATCACCATACACGCATTTATCTTTGTAGATTCGTATCATAAAATCTATGAAAATGAGTGAAATTTGTATGATAATATCTAGGTCTTTACCTACGAAATTACCGTTATGCGGTATACTCTAAGATTTTTATATTTCAACTCTCTGGGTATACTGGCCATTTCAAATCAAAATATTTTTTGTTTGGCTAAGAATTCTAATATCAAATTAATTTTATTTTAAAACATGGAATTCTTTTTCCAAAAGTCGTCATTGGTTTATTGATTAGTGTTATATTTTCTTTCATAGCATTTCAATCTTTTTCGTCATCACGTATACGTTAAAAAATTGAGTAATTATGGAATGAGTAGGTACCTACCCTCGTGGCAGCAACGCGGCACAAGCGGCACGCAACATCAACGACGTTTACGGAGCTAACATTACCAACCAACTCACCATCTATTAATGGTTTGCTCGCTTCCGTTCTGGAAATTTCGACCTGAAAAATGAACCTCGCGGACATCCGAAGACTTTGGTCGACATTGACGAATTAAACGCGATTGTAGCAGCTGATGATACGCAATCTATACGGCTGAATTAGCAGCAGCTTTCGACGTTAGCGTCAAAACAATATTGGTCCATTTGGGTCGAATTGGCAAGGTTAAAAAAGCTTGACAAATGGGTGCCCCACGAACTCAATGATCGCCAGCACGAAGTACGCGTCGAGACCTGCCTTCCACTGCTCAACAGACACACAAATAAAGGAATTTTGAATTCTAACCAGCATTGGTCAATCGCTCGTCTCTGCTGCTCCTGCACGACAACGCGCGACCTCATACTGCACAACAGACGGTTTCCAAGTTGCAAGAACTGGGGTTGGCAGCTCTCCGTCATCCGCCCTACTCACCAGACCTTGCACCTACAGACTACTACTTTTTCCAGAATTTGGATAACTTCTTGGCGGGAAAAATATTCAATACTCGAGAGGCAGTACAAAATGCCTTTGAAGAATTTGTTGCCTCTCGTCCAGCTGATTTCTTTAAGAAGGGCATCAATAAACTGCCACTGCCTTGGCAAAGATGCATTGATTGCATGGGTGATTACTTCGACTAATACAAATAAAAATACATGAAAAAATTTGTTTGAATTTTTTCATACAAAACAGCAATTTCATAGGTTAAGAACCTATTAATAGTTTATAGGTATTTTCCTACTTAATTCTGAGAACAAAATATTCGGGAACTTGTTATACCTATGTAACTATTAATAACATCCTAATGAAAACATGGGCTTTTATTTTATTCATGCTACTATCCTAACATTATTCAGTTACACAATCGTGACTCCCAGACGAAGAACTTCAAATAAGTTCGAAATTGGTCGGAGTAATATCCGCTAAATATTGCGCGAGTCCTAGCCGGTTACTAAATAATAATTATTCATGAATATCGGATGCCGGTGTACGTAAGTTATTATCTAACAAATATACAAATGCTCAGACCTCAAACTTATTATAGGGACCTTGCTTGCTTACTTCGCTTCGTTAAGGTGAAGTTTTTGTAAGGGCCCAAGGATACTTCAAGATAAAATTAGCACCGGAACTCTGCGTTAGTAAAGTAAGCAGGTTCTTCCAAAGATTAAATATCAGTTACCATGTTGCTACGCAAACAGTCACAGCCTAAGTTATAGTTTCTACATGTATATGCTAAAAATATAGAAACTGTAAGGTAAACTGTAACCGGCAATGAATCTAATGAATCGAGACGACACTGATCACACAACAGTGATCACGTTTTGCAAGCACCGTATCACAGATTATATAGTAGTTACCTGGGTTGATAACCTTGGCACTGCTATCAAAGATAATTCAGTAATCTGTGTCAAACAGATCACTTCGCCTTAGGTATTTTAACACTAATCACCTCAAATAAAGACACATATAATTTTACTAACACGGAAATAAATGATTATTTTTTGCCTGAGTATAGTTTTGCTTTATTAGGGTACTACATGCGGCATCGCACCAACCCATTAAAGAAAAAAAAAATTTATTTATTACGCAGTCCGATATTGAAACAACTTCAGAATTTGTCGGCGTTTTTTATGTTTTATAAGGTTATTCAAATTATTAGCTTGAGGCTTTGATATGTTGTCAGTTTTGTAGGGTTCCGAACCCAAAGGGAGAAACCACGGATTTAGGAAGGGAGGGGATGTGTCGAGGAGGCGTGACACGTCACACGTGTCGCAGCAACGAGTTCCAAAGAACTTGTTAGTTAAAATCGTAAATGTCGTCGCGCCAGTCGCGCTTTGTCCACGGTCGTGCAAACATCGTGTAATTACCACCAAATGACAAGTTGTGCTGTCATTACGTGCAAGAACAAAAGTGATAAGGTGAACTATAGCATAAATGGAATATCATTAGACATCTAAATACAAGAATTCACATGTTATTATTTCAAATCAATCATAATTCCAAACGAAGTTAACAGAGCCGTTGAAAATGTGCAAACGGTGACAAAAGTATAGCATATTCATTATCGAAAGCCATTGCTCCTAATGTTATAAAATTGTTTACAACTCAACAAGCAAATGCCGCAATGTAGAATTGCGTTATGCGCCCTCCCTTCCTAAATCCGTGGGAGAAACGGACCCCAATTAACGAGAGACGACTGTTTGTCTATCTGTCCGTTCGTATATAACGGGGCTCTTGCACGTAAACGAATGACTTAGTCCGGAAATTTAGACACTTGGTGTAAAACGTTGACCTAAAGAAAAGTGATATATATTAGAAATTATTAAGAATATGCTCTAGTACACAAAAGTCTGTGTTAAAGCAAAAGAGCATACAAATGATTACGTTTTTAGTTTTTGAGAATTTCTCTGAATATTTTATCATAGTTGTAAATTTTAGTAAATTTTTGGAATCTCAAATTTCAGTAACTATGTAGGAAAACCTTTATTGAACCGAAAAATACTGAGGACGGATTTATATTGTGGTTTTTAGAGTAAAAAAAATCTCACCTCGATTGGGCATCGAACCCGGTGCGAAAACCAAGGGACGTCCCTTGGCTTTCGCACCGGGTGGCTATCGAAGCGCACCCGTATCGTATAAAATCGGGAGTCGTGGGTTCGATACCCATTCAAGGTAAGAAATTTAGCCGTCTAAAAAAATGAAAATGTGATAATTGCATAGCACGCGATAGTGTTTGTATTCGTATTTAGAAATTATATTATGGTTTTAAAGATGTGATCAAAACCAACAAACTACTATAATGCTACTCTGCTGTCGTTCTTTCCGTCAGAAGATGTCATGATGTCATGGAACTTCTTTGGAGATTGCATAAACGTAAGACTTACAGAACTAACTAGAAGTTACTTATAGAACAGTTTAATTATTAAAAAAAACTTTCTTACAATTTTGTGGTGTAATGGCAACAGTCGAATACTTATAGTTATATAGAGTCGAATACGTATAGTTTTATTCGCAGATGATACCTCCCTAATTTTTAAAGTAGATAGGAGGGATAGTGAACTTATTCATGTAAATAATGTGTTATCTATGATCTCTAAGTGGTTCGCGGCTAATAATCTTCTCTTAAATTCAAAAAAGACCAAATGTTTAAAGTTTTCTTTACCAAATGTTACTTATGTTGAACCAAACATTAAGCTTGGCCTAGAAAAACTCTCTTTTGACAATGCGACAGTCTTCCTGGGAATTAAAATGGATTCAACTTTACAGTGGAATCCACATATACATGATCTATCTGGAAGACTTAGTTCTGCTGCATATGCAGTTCGTAAGATAAGACAGCTAACAGACGTAGCTACTGCTAGGCTCGTTTATTTCGCGTATTTCCACAGTATTATGTCTTATGGTATATTGCTGTGGGGAGCTGCTGCTGAGATAGAGACAATCTTTATCTTACAAAAGCGTGCAATTTGAGCCATATATGAAATGGATCCTAGGGAATCCCTGAGAGATATTTTTAAAGAAATTGATATTTTAACTTTACCAAGTCTGTATATATTTGAAAATATTATGTATGTTCGTAAAAATTTGAGCAAATTTAAATCAAACAGTGACACTCACGATTATAACACTAGGAATAAAGATAAAATAGCGGTGCCAGGTTTTAGATTAGCAAAGACAAATAAAAGGTCCTTCTTAGGAAATTGTGTGCGGTTTTATAATAAATTGCCCAAACATATTACAACGCTCACAGAAAGAAAATTCAAGTTGCATGTGAAGAATATTTTGATAAAGAAATCTTACTACACAGTTTGTGATTACTTAAACGACAAAAATGCTTGGACTGGTTCGCCTCTACCAAGCTAGCGCCTAACACCTACGTAATGTAAATTAAGTACTGTAATAATTTTATTATATAGTAGGTATGTACCAAACACATTTTTAAAAAACGTTTAAAAGAAACGCTGTGAATCCCGAACTGAAACTGACAAAACAACTTTTAGTTACGGAACCCCCGCGTGGGGCCGACTTGCACTTGCCGTTTTCTCTTATTACTAGCAAACAAATATAGATTAGTTTAACTATGGATAATAATCATCCTTCATGAAGGATACGGCACTGGACGCGGTGATGAACTGCAAAAGCTGTGAAACAATAAACACTAAGCACTTAAATCCTATACGTATATGTTTTATCTGATAAGGATAACAATGATAATGACAATAATAAATAAATATAAATTGTCAACACTGAACTAAATTACGGTTTTTTTACTTTTCTGTACTTATAAAGGCTCAAAATACGACAAATTTATAGAGTTAATTTTATCCGTTCACCTCATCACTATCAATAAATACAATATCCGGTGAGGGGTTGCCATAACCCCCGCGCTTGGCAGGCGTCTTGGGAATCGCAGTGTAAGTTGGAAATTCTTCAGAAGTCGTTGCTGCCCACGATCTGGTATTTTCCTTTCGTCACCTCTTAAGGGGATCCCTCAGGAAGATATGGGGAGGAGTGCAATTCTAGCACGGCACCCCAGAGTGCCTGCCTTCCGTTCACCTTCGTCATCGTTATTCCGGCCTTTATATTTATTATCTAGGTTCACTACTATAAGCAACATACCGCTAATGTTAATATTTAACAGATCTTTACGCACTGGGGAATTTCCTGATGAATGGAAGAAAGCTAAAATTATACCGCTCCATAAAAAAGGTGATTTAAGCAATGTTCGGAATTATAGACCAATTTCTATCCTATCGTGTTTTGCAAAGTTATTCGAAGCGCTTGTTTTCCCCATTATCTCTCGTCATTTTAGTCACCTATTGTCTGAGCATCAACATGGATTTAAGGTAGATCGTTCAGTAGAAACAAATCTTGTTACTTTCGTGTCTGAAATATCTAGAGAAGTTGACAAGGGCCTTCAGATTGATACAGTATACACTGATTTTAGCAGCGCATTCGACAAAGTCTGCCACCATCTACTGCTAAAGAAACTGGATTCGATTGGCATTCATGGGAATTTTTTAACTTGGTTTCAGTCTTACCTTAAGAACAGAAAACAAGTTGTTAATGTAAATGGATATGAATCCCGAATCTACCTCGCCGAGTCAGGAGTACCACAGGGATCACATCTTGGTCCAGTGCTCATTTCGATATTCATTAACGACATCACCTTATACGTAAAAAATTGCAATTTCAAATTGTTCGCAGACGATCTTAAAATTTACAGATCAGTGGAGACTGAAATTGACGCTAATTTATTACAAGATGATATTAACAACATCAAACAATGGTGCGACATCAATCGTATGCACTTAAATGTACAAAAATGTTTTTACATAAAATATACTCGTAAAAAAAAGCCTTTCAATTCAATGTACACTTTGGATGGAAATTTTCTGCAAGAGGTAAACGAGATGCGGGATTTGGGAGTCATAATTGATGGCAAATTATCATTCACGACACACATTGATTCAATTGTGACAAAATCTGCGAAATTACTTGGTTTTATCAAGAGAAACACCAAAAATTTCAAATCCCCACGTACTAAAATTATTCTTTATAATTCATTGGTTCGCAGCAGTCTTGAGTATGCTAGCGTGGCGTGGAATCCTTTGTATGCAATAAATTCACAACGTATAGAAAATATCCAACGTGCATTTACAAGATCCATGGCATTCTCTTGTCCTGCAATTTCGCACAGAAGTCCATATGAGACTCGTTTACATTTCTTTAAATGCAATTGTTGCGTGACAGACGAAAAATTCGGGATCTCTCATTTCTTCATAGGGTTATCCATGGTTCCACTGACTGTTCATCTCTTTTGTCTAACATCTTCTTGAATGTTCCTTACCACTATCCAAGATATGAAATCTCCAACATTTTCCACTGTTCATATGTTAAAACTAACTTGGGTCACAATTGCCCCACACAACGTATATGCCGTACCTATAATGAATTAAATGCTGCTCTTGGCGATGTTGATATTTTCAATGATTCATTAAATGTCTTTAAAAGTAAATTAATTATGTTCTTCAGTGAATATTAGACTAAACATGTTTAGCAATTTAATCCTATTTTTGTTATATAAATTATTATAGCTACATATTAATACATTATTATTTATAAGAAATAATAATAACTAAGTTAAGTTCTCGCATTGAATATAAAACCACCAAACGTTAATACTACTAGAACTACTACTATTTAGTTATCTATATTTTAATGAAAGCTGTATATGCCTATAAAAGGTGTGCATATCAGACCAATGTAATAATGACTTATATCATTGTTATAATTTGTTAATATAAGTTTTTTACTGTATGTTTTAATATGTACACTGTTGGCGTATCTGAATAAATAAATAAATAAATAAACATAGATAGACCTGTTTATACCAAATTCTAAGAAACTATAAAATCCTACAGTAGATTAGACTGTGCTTGTACGAATGGCGAAAGTTGCTACCAAAGAAAGTAGTACGATGATACGAGTGGGAACATTGATACCTATCCCTGAACCACTTGCCGTGGTTACTTATCTAAAATTGGGGGATGCTCTTACGCCTGTGTTATTCAATCTTGCAGTAGAGACGTTATCAGACAAATGTGACTTGTTGTGTGTGCTAAATGTACAGCAAAAAGGCGTGCTTTGCTGAAGGTTTTTGTAAATTTTTATTTAAACATAGTTTTTTTTATTAACAATAACTGTAAAAGTAGTAGTAAAAGTGTTGTTAGTTTTTATAATATGATATGAGCTCATCTCCAAGGACAGCCAGCAATAACTGGTCAGATAAAACAGGGTCGTTCCAAAAACATTGGACAAAAATGATGAAATCCAAGTAGCGGCTTTGTTGTAAAAAGTGCCGAAGGCTCAATAATATTTATAGGTAAACAAAATGTTGGTTTTATGAACAACCGTAAACTTGGGGAACTTGGTGGTAGAAAACAAAAGATGAACAAAAAGTCAATATTACGAATAAGAATATTATTATATAAGTTTATCATTACTCGAGGATTTAGAATACGTACAGATGACAGTAGGTCGAGTCGAGTTCAATAGATAAGTGTAGGTACTAGTGATGTCTACTACTTAACCTCTATAATATAATCGAGCTTGAATAAGTTATATAAGTACCTACTGTGACAAAATATTAATTTCTCTGAGTATAAGTACCTATGCCGATTCGTGGCTTTATTGTGTGTATACAGTAGTACTAGTAGGTATTTTATTCTCTTGTTGGCATAAACTACGAATGAGACTGAGATCGACCCGATCCTACTAGTGCTGCCAAACTGGAAATATAATTTACACGAGGTAAATATTGAGGTTTCTGTTAGTCTTAGTAGTAAATATGGACGATGAAGAGGTATGACGAACGAAGACTTTCCTTATTATCTAAATGGCTGAAGACAAAAGTCAAAGGAAATCGATTCCCTCTTTTGTTTCTTCATTGTGTGATGAAACAAAAGAGAGAATAAAAAATTAAACAAGTATTAATAAAAGTAAAGAATAGGTTATTAAATATAAGAGATATCTAAATCAACATAATAGGTAAACTACATTTTAACTTCACCAAATCAAAGTCACAGTCAAATTTATTCGATATAAAGGTCAACTAAAAATTTAAATATTATATTGAATCTATTAAATAATTAATAATAATTAATTTAATTAAATCTATATATTATATTGAACACGTTCAGCAAAAACCTGCAATAGAGCAATTGCGAGAAAAAAGGACAAGAACATATGTATTCATTTAAAAGTTTTTTTTTCAATGTGATACTATAAACTTATTACAATATTTTTTTTTTTTCTTTCTTCTTGGCCACGACGCGGTTAGTGTATTGTGCCAGCTTATTACAATATTTGTTTATATAATGTAGGTGACAGGAAGGGTCAGAATTTTACACGGATGTCGCTTAATTATTCCTTCTGAATAGTTAACTTTATAAGTTAACTATTCCTAAGAAGGACTTCCTGTTTGTCTTTACTAATCTAAAACCTGGTACTGCTATTTCATGTTTATCCCTAGTATTATAATCGTTAGTGGATGTAATTCTATTGTGCACCATAAACTAAACTAATTTGAAGTAAAATATAAAAGATCTTATTTTCTTATTTTGTTTTTATTATTGGTTGGAGCTGATGTTATTATACCGTTTCTAGGTGTATGCATTTGAATTTTAGGATCATCGTTCTTATAGGTTACATCAATATGGATATATATTTTTTTCTTTTGACATCAATTTTAGTTTTTACTGTGGTGAATAGCAGAAATACGACCAATGCCATTGTTTAATTTAATAAACTAAATTACCGAGCATTCAAATAATATATATATATATATATATGTATATATATATATAAGGTGAATATAAATACAAATTTCAATAATACTGCTGCACATTCATTTTTCGATAAAACAATATCGCAGAGATATTTGAACATGTAAAATACTAAACAGAACAGGTCCTAAAACTGATCCTTGTGGAACTCTTATTTCGACAAGCAATCCTTATGGTGCTTGCTACTCTTGGTAGGTCCGTACATATGTTTGTATACAGTAGTACACAAATCCCCCTTTATCCAAATTAATGTACCTACCTATACCTAGGTCCAGCTGCATTGTCAAATATAAAAACTAAGTATATTTTTGTGCGCTCGTCTTATTGGCATAGAAATAATTCAGGAGGACTGTTCTAAAAATAAAACCAATTTAATGTGTACATAATGTAAGATTCTCATATATTTATAGATCTATTTCTTTTGGTCTTTCCTCTAAAAAGAAAGAGTGTGGGATATATAAAATTATTTGTAACTACATATAAATTACTTAGTTCGGTTTTAAGTAATTTTTAAAACGGAACGAGGTTCCTTGATAAAATTATTTGTAACTACGTATGTAGTTACAAATACTTTTATATATCCCACACTCGTTCTTTATGCCCTATACCAAGGACATGCGTATAATACGCTATATGACGACGAAATACGACCTACAAAAAATATTTCACTTTTTAGGATTCCGTAGTGTCGTAAAACATTATAAGGTTGTCCAATCAAAATACTAATATTAACTATAATTATTTTAAACAAATACTTATTGAAAAAATTGTACATATACTAGTAGGATAATTGCTATCGCCGATAGTAAAATATATTAACATATTGCTGGATTTACTAAATAAGTGTCAATCGCCAACGTCACTTACCTAAGTCCAAAAATCAGTCCGTCCTGCCCACGTGGATATTATTATGTGAATTGCGGCACAAAAACAGTGCCAGAAACCTATAAAAATTTAGGTATATGGATAAAACTACGCAAAAGAAAAAAGGTTTGAAAGAAAAGGATCTTCTATCATGTCAAATTACTTGTTCTACTGCATTGTTTACGACTATAATAATAAATCTTTATTTCGGATAAAAACCATAGTTTTGTTAATTACAATTGCCTTAAACCTATGTTAGTAATATTCGAGTTATTTCAGTTTATTGAGTCCTACCCGTGACAACACCTATCCAGTACTTCTGGATAGGACAGTCAAAGCCACTATGCTCACCGAAAAATAATAAACAAAAAATAACCGGGTTATCGTTTCCATAAAAGTATTTTGACTGACAATGGAGGGTAGATAATAAAATCAGGTTTTAATGTGTGTTCTTTCGAGATCTACTAACAGGTATTTTAAATTAATACAACTTCTTGCCTACCTTTTTAAATTAATACAACTTCTTGCCTACCTTTTTAAATTAATTCAAATTGTTGCTTAAATAACTCTAAATAGTATCTTCCTACATTTAGTAAAAAATTATAAAAATGTTAATTCGGACAATGTTCTCAGGCGGATGCAGCGTGACTTGTTTTCGCACCTTACACACACCCTTTAGCTTTTTAGCTACTTTAGTGTGCACTGCCGATCAGGTTCCACCTTCTTTGTGTTGATTTTTAATAACTGTGTGTTTACGTCGCTTAGTCATTCTCTGCATTACACTTGTCACTATACTACAGTCATCTTAAAATATATTTAAATACAGTTTAATATGACAACCATAGTCCATCGTATTACGTGGGGCATAGGTACTGAATATTCCTGGAACTGGTCATTTACAATAAAAAATATATTAAAAAGCAGTTACAGAATTCGAAAATGGAACTCTCTAAAAACAGGTTACTTGTCGTGCTATCTTCCCCGTCAAATGCGATACCGGGGTAAATGATACTTGATGTGTGCCATCGGAGCCGGTTTTAGCACTACCAGCGCCCTGGGCGAGATTTTTACCGCGCCCCCAGCGAGATTGAGTGTGGCATATAGCCATTCAAATTCATGAAAAAAAGTTAAGAAATAGAATTCCACAGAACTCTTTTATTTAGAAACCAAAGTCCGTTTTTCCACAATTTCATTATACACTCGAGAGCAATGAATCCGGGTCACTTAAAGAATGTTAAAAATCTCGGAAACTAAAAATTGTAGGTTAATGCAATAAATTGTATTTAATAGACAATAAGGTCTTCGATACACTCTGTGTCTTCCATCGTGCTTGTAGAGCATAAATTTTGATTCGTCGGAGAACATAACTTTTGACCAATCTTCAATACTCCAATTTACGTGGCTCTGGGCATATCTTAGTCTCGAAATACGATGCCCACGCTCCAGTTTAGGGCCGTTTGCAGGTCTAAGGGGTTTTAAGTTAGATTCAGCAAGCCGACGTCTTACTGTCCATGCACTTGGGTTACTTCCTCCGAGGCGTCGAAACTGATTGGTGAGTTCAGTTCCTGTGAGAAAGCGATTTCGAAGCATGGTGTTCACCAAGTATCGGTCTTCTCGTGCTGTGGTACACCTGGTTCTGCCCGTTCCTGGTCTGCGTAGGTTAGAACCAGTTTCTTCGTAACGTCGGAGAACTCTTTGTACTGTTGACAGCGACACACCGACAGTCCTGGCTGTATCGCGCTGACTCCGGCCGGTTTCCAGCATTGTAAGTATTCTGGTGCATTCTTCAGGCGTAAGCGACATAATTTCAGCTTGAATAATGAATATAGAGCACTATCAACATGGTTTATGTACCCACATAAATGACAGATTACAAACAAAAGCAAAACCAAATGCTGTAATTTCGTAGTTCCATCTTCGAAAGTGGCCCTTTTTCAAATTTGTTTTTTTTATGATATAACTTTACATAACTAAGAAGTTTTAATACCTTCATTTAAGGAGTATTACATTGTCTATTAAATACAATTTATTGCATTAACCTAGCATTTTTAGTTTCCGAGATTTTTAGGATTCTTTAAGTGACCCGGATTCATTGCTCTCGAGTGTAGATTCATAAAATTGCTAAGTGTCCATACATTTAGATACCTGCAGTTCTTGTAAGTCACGATTAATAAAATTGAAAATAACGAGAGATCGACATTCTGATCCAGGTAAAAAAGACTTATGAGTTCATTACACAGCATACAACATCTATATCTGATTTAGAGTCTACAGTTAATTTCAATTGAAGATCACTACAGAGTTTGAGAAGGTCTAGTTTTTCTGGAATCTTTTTTAGATTGTAAAACATTACTTACCTACATTGTATACATTGGAAAAGATCAAGATTTTGAATAATCATTTACTTAACTGTATATTTTTATTTTCTTTATAATTTTTTAATATTAAAAATCAAAAAGTAGTGTTCAAAAGACAATTAAAAATTCAACTTAAAATTTCTTTCAAAAACGTAACTGGCTCATCGCGGGCAGTATCACCAGCTTGGTGTTTGACACGAATGCTTGTTATGGCTCAACTTTTAGATTTTTTATTTTTAGCACTAACTCCTCAGCAGTAAAATGGCACTTTTAAAGCCTTTATTTCTATATTATTCCAAGAAAGCGCAGCTTTTTCAACATTTCTGTGCATTTACAAGATTGTATGTCTATCAAAGAGTTAAAAAATGAGGCTATATAGCTGAAATCTTTTATTTGTTCGGCTTGTATAGTAACCTCATGAGAGAATTGAATGAACTTCATTAATTTGAATTTCAGTAGCCAAAGTAATTAAAACGTCATGAATGGCACTCATTCGCTAACATACGGCTTTAACACTGTTTATTCTCGCTTCTATAAGAGACTCAATGTCGTCGTGTCGTTTAGAGCAAGTCATGTCCTTTAAAACTAACCATAATTTGTAGTCTAGACTAAAGGGTTGACTGAGGTCTGGACTAGATAAGGGCCAGTCTCCAGCTCTTATAAAGTCCAGAACGATGGTTTCAAGCCAGGCTTGGGTATATAGATCGTGTCTTGTGACCAGATGCGGAGTCCTACTGGAAAATCCACGGTACCTACATTTTTCAAAAGTGTATTGCTTAAGATTTCACAACACGATCCAAGACTGTCTCTTGATACACTTCGGCTGATGTTTTCACTCCTTTTTTACAAAAATACAGCTTTGTGACGTCTTGATAAGACACGCCCCACCAAACCATCACTGACGCAAGAATGATGACCACGTTTTTACGTACATTTTGTGCTACCTGTGGCAACTTGTCGACCAACACTAACATGTGCGCCCTCGGTTTAATCGATTTTTGACACTTATCTGCGAGTATTTGCGTGTATTTTCTTTACCTCAGTTTTGAGGACGAGATTAATCGGGTGTTTCTCGCGCGTCTAAGTACTCGTATAATGGGGGCGATCGACGATTTAGTAAAAAATTACTTTCCGTCCAGTGTTAGCAGACCCTTGATATGTGTGTGCGTAATCTATACAATAACGTAATTTGAACACAACCCACGAACTCGTGTGTGCGTAGCTTAAATACAATATCTTTGAATAATGCTGACGGTAGTGTAGGTTGTTTTTTTCAACTATTTTTAAAGTAATGGAATTATAGGTACTTCGCTGAATACTCAACATAACTGTTATATGTAAATAAATGAGTAGGTATTAAAAATTTATAAAATTTTCATGAAATTTGCAACAGTAAACGTTTAAAGTAATCTATATGAATATATCCTTTTAGGGTTCCGCACTCAGTATATTGCTATAAAATATTATTCTATTGATTAATAAAGAAAAAATAAATGGGGCACTGAAAACTAGTTAAGTAGCTATGATAAAAATTAAAAACTTTGTTTCGCTACTTAGCATTCATCAAGAAGAAAAACAGATAAGCAGCCATCGTCAACAGAGATAAAAATGAAATACCTACCCATATTATGCAGAAAAATCGCCAATTATATTTACATTTTCATCATTCGTTTGAAAATTACATCAACGGGAACAATTTTAATCATCAAACCATCATTATTCCTAATGAAGTGTCGAGAACGGTAAAAATGCTGTCGTCCACCACTCTCTCTACGCGCGAGAAAAATACTCTTCTCGTGTCATGCGTGACATATGTCTTATTTGCGCATGCTAGCCAGGCAGGTCTTGTTTTATAATACGCGACAGAGTCCTAGCGGGAATCTTCATTTCTCGGAATAAGATTTTTTTCTTCCTACTGGGATTTTGACGAATTCTTGCTTTAACAGCATTAGCAACCTTTGTAGTTCTAACAGCACGCGGCCGCCCCGACCTTTTATGGTCTTCGACAGATGAAGTTTTATTGTATCTATTGATAGAACGATATACGAACATACGGCTGATACCAAGCTTTTGAAGTGCCTGGAATATGATCGACGGCTCCATACCACTTTGTGCAAGGCGATCATTGCAATCCTATATTTTCTTTGACACCCCATTCCATATTGTAATGTGAAAAAATATGTGAGGTGGCGCGAAATCGAAAGAAGTTTTTAAAATAATAAACGCGTTTCAAATTCAAAATAATTACGAAGTAGAAAATAAAAGTTGTTATGTAACAATATTTATGGCCATACTAAAATACTACTTCCTCAATGGGCCAGACTAGTAATAATTTTTAACTTCTTTTCTTTTTGGCTCTCCGATTAACAGTTAGACATAGAACACACAATATCACATGTTAGCATTTCCGAATCAAATGAGTGCCATGGCGCAGATATTTTTTTTCTAAAATGTAGCGAAGGCAGCCTTTGAGTAGGTGGCGAAGCCAGTTTCTAGCTCCGTGTAAATTGATAAATAAAAATTAAACTTTTTAGTATATTTATATCATAATTTTGAATCAATTTACCTTCTGAAATATACCTGAAATATAAACTTATGTCTTGAAAATAATACTTTGAAATATAAATCTAAACCTCTGCTTGAAAAATTTATTAAATAGTGACTACGCGTATAGTGCAGATAATGCACTCGAAAACACAATTAGGTACTCGTAAGTACATACATACTATACATTTCTTCTGATAAAAACAAAATTATCTATCTATTTGGGTAAGGTAATAAGTAAGAGCGTTGTTTCAATCGATTTAATATACGATACAATGGTATTTATTTCCAGAAAAAATAACTTTACTGATTAGTCGGTAAAATAATTCATTTCAAATGTAGTCGAACATCGATCACTACCTACATCACAAACGCACTGCAGTTTTCTGCACTTTGCCTAAGTTCAATATAATTCAAACTACTTTAAACTTTTTACGTTGGTACTTAAACATATTCTCCGACCGTTTTCCTATTATATTAATGTAACAAAGTAGTAAAACAGGGCGGGAATCGAACCCAAGCCGAATTATTTTATGTACGCCAGTTTAAGCCTTATGTGTAGATATATTAAAAATGTGATAGCTTAGCATGCGATGGTATTTGTAAACATATGTAGAAATATAGCAGCGTAGTGACATTATTGCGTGGGTCGGGTAAGTGTTTCAAAAACACTTATTTCCATCAGATGAAGTTTAAAATTCAAAGTTGATGACTGCCCACCATACCCTATGACGATTGAAGTTATACAATTAGAGCACAATATTTCGGTTCCACTGAGCATGTTCCGGTGGCCGAGTGGTAAAGGCACCCGGAGCGAAATAAACATAACGTTGATTCAAATACCCCCCTTCCCCTCTGCCTATACGGTGGCGTTTAGATGTTTTCTGCAAGCCATGGAAAACATAAAAACGATTAAATTCGATAAAGGGGCGCCTGCGGCGCCCCTTCATACCTGTCGCCCTGGTCGGTCGCCCAACCCCGCCCTACCCTAACACCGGTACTCAGTGCCATCCCCCCCGTTAAACTACAACGTCGTCCCTAAAGGGATCGATGAAACTGTTTTTCCCATCTGCCCCTTTAGCGGGACGAGAGCACCGGGGAGGATGGGAGCAAGTCTTAATTTGGGATACTGTCATTTAATTTCTCGTGGCGCTAGATAATTGTGTCTCGCTATCCCAATGAGTTGAACTCGTGAAAATTTGTGCACAATGATTTTTTACGTGTTTCGCTATGGCTTACGTCAACAGGAGAGTTGCCAGAAACTTTGATTGGCATTTGGTGATGAAGTCCCATGTCACAGCTCTATGTATTCGTGGTTCGGAGAATCTAGACGTGGACGTGATCATCTCCATGACGATGTACGTGAAGGTCGGTTGGCGACTACGGTTACAGAACCCAAATTGATACTGTACGACAACTGATCGAAATTTTTAAAAAACATTACTTACCGTCTAGTAAATTTGTAATGAATTTGGCATGGGACTGAGCCAATCTTTTTGTAGTGACAGGTAACGAAACATTTGTATACTGCTTTGCACCGGAAAGGAAGAGCCAGTCGGATACAGGTCAATTCTATTGAAGGTCTACTAACGCTAAAAAGAAAAATCGTGGCATTGCATGGTAAAAAAATGATTGCGTAATTTTTCGCCAAATCAGAACATTACACAACAGTATCGCTAAACACTACTACAACTACTAAAGGTCAGTGACTGCAGATTGGTAAGTCAACACTGCTTGTCCAGAATTTTAGAAGTTCATAAAAAGCTCAAGGACGCTTAGCAATGTCGTCCTTCACCACGATAACGCGTCCAGGCATTCCGCTGAGGCAACGTAAGGGTATTTGAAGGCTTCAAATGAAGGACTGATGTGATCCACCATATAGCCCAGACCCCGCACCTTGCGACTTCTTTTGGTTTCTGAAAATTAAAGACAAACTTTCAGGCACACGTTTGAAGAGCTTGAATGCGTTCTACATACTTCTACGAAGCTTTGAAGAGGTCGCTAAGGTAGGCTGTTAATAAAAAGAACTACGTTTCACTTGCTATTCATTGAAAGTCACCGTGAGGGCTGATTTTCATATTCTTATGGTTGAAAAAAACCAAACTCGTGTTCTTTTTTTTTTCAAAATTTCGCCTATTTTGGCACAAGTACCTAACAAGATCTAAAAAATTTTACACGCTTTCTAAATTTTGGATTTCCATGATATTATCATTTATTCCTCGTAAGTAGCAATATATACTTATATTATTATGAATATACTTATATTATATAGAGTTGGTAAGCCCACCACAAGGTGGACTGACGACATCGTAAAAGTTGCGGGTAGCCAATTATAGGTTACAAGTGGTTAATAGCCGTTTTTTGTCATTCTATGGGGAAGGCTTTGTTCAACAGTGTACCTACTCTTCCGGCTGATGATTATAATCTATCTAGTAAACGAATTAATATCAATGATTTGAAGGAATATGGGAAGTTCAGTAAAGCTGTAACCTTATATCTTCAGGTTACCTATACAAAAAAAAACATAAGTACACAAAATAGTAGATTGTATGACAATTACATAGAACATGTCATTTTAGCCGAGGTGTTTAATTAATTTAAGTCGAGGCATACAACATATAATAATACTAGTCAAGGCTAAGATGAGTTTTAAGTACGAGTTATACATTGTGATTTTCACTTGAATTGCGAGAAAATTAAACAAATAATTCAAAAAATGTATTAAAAATTAAAGTGTATTTGAGATTTCAACAATGTTCTATTTTGAGTGTCTATTTTCGACAAAATGTATATCTGGGTCTTTGATAAACCCCTGACCTATGTGTATTACGCATTATGAAAGTCCACAGGAAACTTGATATATACTTAGATATTACAAACTGTACCTACATACATCTCACACTAGCTTTCCGGCCGTGGGAACGCCCGCGCGTATATGTATCGCGCAGCAGTTGGATAACAACTATCCTATGTCCTTCCCGGGTCTCAAAATATTACCATACCACATTTCATCCAAATCGATCCATTAGTTTTTAAGTTTATTCGTAGCATACAAAAATACAAATCTTTCCCCTTTATAATATTAGTGTAGATTGTAATTCTTGCATTACCACCTGCTTACAAAAATAAAGAATATGCACTTGTGCTTAAAAGCACAGGTCTTCTTAGGTCAAAATGCTGTTTTACTCTGGTTAAACCGGACATAAACAAGAACTTTACGTTTTGAGATGAGAAGTGAAAAATAATTTTACCATTCATAATTACAGAATATATTTATATAAAAAAAGTAAATCAGTTGGTACACGCACGTGATAAGGCGCAGCCAAGTCGCGTGCTGTGAATAAAATCAAATTATCGGCGTTATCGGCAGAGATTTATTACGCTGCACGTTATAAATCTGTGCCCATGTCGCGCTTGTTTGACATAACGCACATGGAAGCATGCGAACTTATCCACACATTGCGATTGTGGCATCTTCCCAAGGTCAGCAATGGCCATTGATTGATGGTGACGTCAGTGCGGGGCGAGCGCTCGGGTGGCTCGGCGGTACGTAAACGCGGCGGCGGCGTTGCTGCCAAATACCACTTGGCAGACCAGCCAGTCGTACTCCAAACCTCGCCAGCTTCACAATCAGCTGTCGCCGGCTCCGGCTCATACCCACCCCACTCCACTATCGATCGCTTTCATTCACAATCGCGCTGAAACAAAACAAACCAGCCTGAATTGGTGCTACATTACAACAGACTTTTATACCAACGCTCTCTACAAGTTATTTTGTTAATTTACGAGTGAAAGTTTTATACATAATTGTAAGTTGTTGAGTTTTGATGAAGAATATTATATCAACATGAAGGAAAAGGATATTAAGAGGTATGTTCTGCTTTAAGTATACGTATCTCTAGAATATTGCTTTTCCATTTAATTTTTTTATTTCATTCCTTGACCTCAATGGTACGTGATTATGTGGTCAAAGGTGTCAACAGACATAACCCAGAGTTATTGGCTCTCAAAATTACTTTTTGTAAATTAATCCTTATTTTTTTTGTGTAGGAATTTATTTTATTTATTTAATACATATGTATTTAATTTTAGTGAGCTGTTGCTCTCGAAATTACCTAGCAGGAAAATACTTCCGGATTCTACATAAAAAAAAATTTTTTTTTAGGAAATCGTATATTTTACAAAAAAATATTTTAATACTAAACCACTCTAAACTAAACAGAAAAAAATACATACGTTTAACGTCACTAAAATATGATGTAATCTACATATACATCGAAAGTACAGGTCAAACACGTGTACAAGCGGAAATATTTGTTACAATTAAAATCTGTTCAAATAAATGAATGGATATGTATAATATTGCTACAACATTATATGACTTGCGTTTTTAATCATATGTACTTTCTTGAGTTATGCCTACATGATCAGGAATTACTTAACAATGAATTGAACGTCATCAATACACTTGAGGTCAATCAATTTCATCATCTTCGTACATATGAGTACCTACCTATGTTATGTACCTATATGTTTCGTCATCAGAGCACTTCCGACATATATACATTAAAAACAATGAAAAAGTTGAAAAGTTTATCGCAACTATTTGAGCCATAGAAACAGCTTATTACGAGTACAGGGGTATATTTTATCGAAGGTACAGTGTTATATTATCGTAATACACGTTCTATTTTGACAGGGCGTAAATGGTTGGCAGACGTCTGGAGGGGTACTGCTGCCTTGTCCATTTATCAGTCGCGAAGCAGCAGTGTACTTGTGTTTTGTAATTCTTTCTATCGAACTCTTGAATATGAAAACGGATAGTTACGAGTTTTTACCGGTTTTAAGAACGCAGTAATAAATTATTATAGAGTGTAAACAAAATTTATTCCTGCAAAGCACATTTACGTGCTTGTTATCGGCAAGAGAGGGGCAGAGTCTTAAAATCAGATAAGGCTGATCATTGTCTCACAGCTTTTACATTAAAAATAAATGTTATACCTATCTATTGCTTTTTTTATAAAACAGCCTTTATATCCAATTCAATTAATTAAAATTCATGATCTTGATCATCAAACTTCTCTGTATTTATGTTAGCATTAAGTTTGTGCATGAGATTATTGAAATGATCTTTACGATGACCTTGTACATTTAGTAAATGAACCGTCAGCTTCGTTCTTAGGATATTCTTAAATAATTGAATATAAATATTTGCAAACTATTTACTTTACATTCGCATTTCGCATTCCCAAACTAGGTACCTAGGTACCTGTACCTACTTATTAAGTTTGGACAATAACTGCCAAATAATATTAGGTAGATATATATTATTATAAGGGTCCGTTTCAGAATGTCCTAATAAAGTTTCGGGTTGCTAACCAACACATAAAGAACTGAATGATAAAAATGACAGTTAACATGCAGCGCGTTTCAAGCTTTAACCGATGGATAGGCTAAATCGATAACCATGAAACGCAAAAATAGTGTTTTGTTTATTAAATATGATCTGGGTAGTATAACCGGAACTTACTCGAACATTCTGAAACAGGCCAAAAGTGAATTATATTTAATCCATGTACACCCTGTGGGATGTCAGGCTAGAATTGCATTTCCCCATATCTTCCCGTGGGAATCGTAAGGGGGGACGAAAAGAAATATACCAGAAAATGGGCAACAGTGCCTTTTAAAGAACTGCTATCTTCTCTGCGATCCCAAAGAAGTATGCGGGTGATGGTATTTATTCTATAACAAAATACAATAACTAGTGACCCAGAAAATACAATTAATTTTGAAATTAATATCAACAGTTATACTAAGTACCTACTCACATCTGTGAGCATTCTGATATATTTTTAAGTATCAAATTTCACGAGAATCGGTTGAGAAACCTGATGAAGAGAACAGCCGGACAGACATAATAACGAAAGTATTTTGCGCTAAGCTGAATAGGAGACATTTCGTTCGCGCTCGCTCGGTAAAAACATATACACGTTTGGGCCTTTCTGTTCCTTAGATTTGACAGCGGTCGATGTTGTTACCTCGATATTGAGGTCGTTCCTACTTATCATATTGGATTTCTTATTCAAATTGTAAATAAAAAACCGTTAAAAGTGTCGTTGTTGATGTTACAGATGTCAAATTGACAGTTATCGAGGGTACATTTATTTTGTAAATAAACGTAACCTCAACTTTTTATTTATTGGCAAAACGCTAGCATCTGACTTTTATCCCGTCCACTGATTTTCTTTTAGTAAAATGAGTTATCCTAGAGAACAAGGTGAATTTTTGTCCCCAAAAGCCTCTGATATTTACAGAGGGCAGTAATATACTATCTACTATTTTATATAGGTCCCATAAAGTTAAACCGAAATTATTACAAAATTACTCTTGTGGTACTATCATAATAACTTTGGTAATACGTTCCTAATTGTGGACCATGAAAATGTGAACTCCGAATGAAAATGTCAGTATGGTGAATTTCGTTTAAAAAGATGTATGCTAATACATACAAATATTATCTTATAATTTTAAATACTTACGTGCTTCATTTTTTTAAATCTTTTTATGCTTTTCTACTTCTACCTTTTTTAGTGGCTGTTACGCTAACCGGTTAAAACCAAAAAGAAAACTGGTTTTTATGTAATACCTATTTTAATATGTTTATATTGCACATCTATGGAAATATATGTATGATTATTAAGTCAGAGAGGCTCGTTCAGTTATCATATCATATGTATATACTCAGGGCGATTTTCAGCGTAGACGAGAAATCTTTACCTTTTTGCATTTTGAGTTAAGTAATTACGACCTACTTTCCGGGCGCGAGTGGTAATATAAGGTAAATAATATTATACCTAAGGCTTATACCATACTCTGAAGGCTTGTATTTCCGCAGTATCGCACTATACTTGTCGTATTTATTGTAGAAGAAGTTACTGATGCAAAGTCGTTTTTTTATTTTATTTTCAAATACGAGTACCTGGAAAGTAGGCTGAAAACAGTAGGTACAGTTAGTCCCTAGGAAACGGTTTTCCCTGCTATCATATAACTTTAAAAATTATGCAAGCAATGCCATCCCATATTTTTCTTTGCATGATGATATATAGGGCATGCACGCCTGGCTAGCTACCACCCTCAAATAGAAAATCTGTCGCCAAGCATCTAACGGTGTGTTCCGGCAGCTGTCCTTGACAGGCAGTTATTATAGGTTAAGCCTGTTAACACCTTAGGCTGCAGCATCACTTACCATGAGTTGAGATTGTGGTCAAAGGCTTACCTTTGCAGACTGCAGATTTTCTACTTGAAGGTGGTCGTTAGCCAGGCGGCGTTCCACCATGCGCTGAAGCTGAAGCCCGCGGCGAGATTCGAGCCATGGACCTGCTACGCGGCAGTCCATAACCAATGCCACAAAGCATCACTGCTTCTACTGCAAAAAAAAATCGCATTAAAGTTACTGTATTCTTATTTGTAACTTATTTAGTAATTTGTGTAATTGTGAATGAAACTATTCTAAAATATTAGTTGTTCGATGTCTTCCACCATAAACGCTGAGTACGTCAGAAGTATAGGTAGGTATGTATTTTTAGCCAAAAAATTTCAACGTTGCTTATGAACTTCCGTCCGTTTCAAGCTCTTGCATTCTAAATTAATATAATAGTCCTAGTAATATTTTATCGGAAGCGAGATGGAACTTGGGAAATTTAGCATTTTTCCTAATATTGCGTATCCAGTGGTAAGAGCAACCCTTATAGTGAAATTTGCAATGATACCTACTATTGCTGTTTTTTATAATTATACGAGTAGTATATTTTTAATGCTTTCCTCTCCGGTATTTGTGACAAAATCAAATAGAACATTATATAGCTCTTTTCTTTGCGGTTCGACATCAAAGCAAACATTAGCGGCATCACTTCAGTCAGAAATGACTTGGTACGGCTCATATTGCCATGAATATTATATATTTTTGAGCGAAAGGTGCTAGGCAACTCTGCCATCCACAAAAAGGTCTTAAATAATTGGGATTATTTTATGAGACTTATTGCAACAGAAGTCTAAGGTAGGTGTTTGTTCCCCAGCCTGCTGGTTAAAGGAAATCTTTGCAAACAACGAGTACCTTTTTTTTTTTTTTTTTTTTTTAATTGGAGAATCCTTTTACGGATACCCTGTTTTACACAAGGTTATGCCGGACTCACCAGCGGGTGTAAAGAGTCCACTGGTCCTACCTGCTAAACTCCACTGTGTTCCGTCTTCTTGCATAGGCAGGGGAAACGGTAACAGCGAACCTTGTCCGTTTCCCCGGCGGTGATGCATTCGTCCGAATACGGACCCTCTTTATATTTACTTTTTCCACCTCCGTAGTGGTATGACGGAACACGTGCATACCACCACACTCCTCCCAGGTGTTCTTGTAACTCAAACCCTGTCAGCGGGCTAGCGTTTGGGCATACGCCCGACGCCTGCGCCCGACTCTCCGGCGGCGGAGAGGATCTGCTTGTGGATCATCCTCTCGATGTCGCTCGCTCTCTTCCTTTTGGGTCATGACTGTCTCACAAAAGGCTTGAACCGCATTCCATCCCCTGTCACTGCCAACCATCGCTCTAACGATTCCTGGCAACGACAGGTCATTTCCAACCACGTATACAAGCTGAGACCGCTCAGTGACCCACCTTGGACACTCTTCGAGAGTATGTTGCGCTGAGTCTTCAGCCGCACCGCACTCGTGACATACCGGTAGTTGCTCCCTTTTCGCAACGTTGCACAGGTATTTGCCAAAGCACCCGTGTCCTGTGAGCATCTGAACGAGGCGATAGGAGAGCAAACCCCATCTTCTTTCTAACCATTCTTCGAGCACTGGTCTGATGGCCGCAATTGTGCGGTGCCCAGCACTTGGCACTTCCAACCTTAGTTCCCACTTGCGGTGGGCCACCTGCCGAGCGTTCCCTCGCCAGCGCTCAACCTCCTCAGGGAGCGGCATGGATCCACGACTCTTAGCTTCGGCAGTACACATGTATACCACCGCAAGAATTTCTGCTTCTAGGTCCCAAGGCAGCGTAACCCTAGAGGCGAAGCCGTAGAGGAATGGCTCGCAGCCAATGGATTGGTCGTGCTGAACCGTGGAACAATAAACACATGCGTGCGGATGCTGGGCGGGTCAATAGTAGACGTCTCGTTTGCAAGCCCGTCCCTAGCGTGCCGTGTTCAAAACTGGGCAGTATTGGAGGGTGAGGAGACTCTGTCCGATCACAGATATATTCGGTTTGATATCTCCCCCTCCTTGACAAGCCTGAACAGCTTCAGTCGTTCTGCGGCGGATTTGGGTCCACGCTGGGCGATGAAAAATATGGACAAAGACGCGCTCGTAGAGGCTGCTCTCGTCGAGAGTTGGACGCCGCAGCTAGAGATCGTCAACGTTGAAAGTGAAGCGGGATGGTTTTGCGAGGCAATGTCTCATATATGCGACGTTTCTATGCCGCGGGTAACCAGACTGTGCACCCGTCGGCAGATCTACTGGTGGTCATTGGAACTCAGCCACCTTCGTGCAGCTTGCGTAACAGCAAGACGACGGTACACAAGGTACCGACGCCGTAGACTCAGTGGACGTGACGAGGATGAGGAGAGGCTCCTTTATGCTGCCTATCAGAGTGCCAAAAAGGAGCTGCGCAAAGCGATCGGTAAGGCTAAAGAGAGTGCATGGGAAGAACTTCTGGCATCACTGGATAGGGATCCTTGGGGCCGGCCATATAAACTTGTCATAAGTAAACTCCGACCCTGGGCCCCTCCTCTAACGTCCAAACTAGAGCCGGAACTGCTGGCACATGTTGTGGAGACCCTGTTTCCTCCCAGAAGTGAGCATACCGCTCCATCAATGCTCATGCATCAAGAAGAGGAAGAGGCTGAGGAAATCCCGGAGATATCGGAGGGAGAACTGGGTGCTGCAGTGTTAAGACTTCAGGCTAAAAACACAGCCCCCGGCCCTGATGGGATCCCCGGTCGAGCCTGGGTGCTAGCACTTAGAAGTGGCCTCGAGACCAGATTTAGGGCCCTGTTAACGGCCAGTTTCAGGGAGCAAACGTTCCCCAGGGAGTGGAAAGTAGGCAAACTGGTGCTGCTTAAGAAAGATGGGCGTCCGATAGGTACTCCAGCAGCCTATCGACCGGTTGTGCTGCTTGGTGAGGCGGGCAAGCTCTTTGAGCGCATTATTGCAAACCGCCTCACTAAGCACCTTGATCTTGTAGGACCCAATCTGTCCGAGAATCAGTTCGGGTTTCGGCGCGGCAGGTCCACCATAGACGCTATTGCGCAGGTGAGAGCCATAGCCGAAGAGGAGGTTGCCATGGGAGGCGTAGTATTGGCGGTGTCCTTAGACATCGCGAATGCTTTTAATACTCTCCCCCACGCGTGTATAAAGGAAGCACTCCGGTTCCATAGGGTGCCCCTATACTTATATAAGACAGTAATAGCCTACCTATCGGATAGATCAATAATTTACCCCACCAGAGATGGATGGGATAGTTGGGACGTTATGTGCGGTGTGCCACAGGGGTCGGTTCTTGGACCACTTCTGTGGAACATAGGATTCGACTGGGCTATTCGGGGCTGCACTCTCCGAGGGGTTGACGTCACATGTTATGCTGATGATACTCTGGTGACTGCACGCGGCCGAACTTACCAGGAGGCAAGTCTACTGGCGACAGCTGGAGTAGCTTTTGTTGTGGGCAAAATAAGGAGACTGGGCCTGAAGGTGGCCCTTAACAAATCCGAGGCCTTGTGTTTTCACGGGCCTCGCAACGCGCCACCAGCAGGTGCCCACCTGATAGTAGGCGGAGTGTCCATCGGCGTCGGCTCTACGATGAAGTATCTGGGACTCGTCCTCGACAGTCGATGGACATTCAAGGAGCACTTTAAACTCCTTGCCCCAAGACTGACAAAAATGACGTCTGCCCTAACTAGGCTTTTGCCAAATCTGGGTGGACCGAGTGCTAAGTGCCGCTGCCTCTTTACAGCAGTGGTGCGATCGGTAGCACTCTATGGAGCACCTATATGGGCGGACTCTCTGAGTGCTTACAACAAGACCCTGTTGCGTCGACCACAGAGGGTCATGGCACTCAGAGTAACCCGTTCCTATCGCACAGTCTCTTTTGAAGCAGCGTGTGTTTTAGCTGGGACACAACGAGTACCTACTTCAACACCAGCAACATTAATTCCTGTGTTTTGTAAAAATGCTTAACACTTTCATACGGCGGTAAACTATATAATTAATGAATAGATTCAGGCGCTACTTTGCGGAAATCCATATTAAATAATAACAAATTAATGTTTAAAAAATATTTTAGGAATACATTAAATTAATATTTTTAAATATCTCATAATATTTGTTATTATCATCGGAAGATATCACTGTTGCCTGCAAATCACATACATATGTACTTACTTTAGCGTCTGAATTTTAAATTAATTTACTTAGAAGGTATGGTTGTTTTATCCTCAAATGAATAAAAAAGTTACTTCAAATATTATACCAACATCAAGGTGGAATAGAAGGAACTATATGGGCTACGTCGTCATACCATTGAACTATTTGATGAGGCGATGGTATGTCTCTGTCGCCAAGCACCTAAGAGGGCTTTACGGCAGCAGTCCTTGAGGGTCAGTAAAATAACAGGCGCATGAGACTTAACAACCGTATATCTCATGGAGACAGGCGCATCTATAACAGATGCAGTTTGTCACTTGTGACGAAATGTATCTATTATAGCAGAGGTTACAACTTAACATCAGGCGGCCTTAGCGATTTTTTCGTCAAAATCCCATAAAAATATGTATTTGCCATAAAGTGGAACCGTTCTGCCATTATTTTGGTAAACTCTAGATCTTCTGAGGTGATTTCATTTAATTACTCACTTAACTTTTTTCGTTAATATCTATGCAATTGTATGTAATTAGCATGTATTCTTATTCCATTACGTAGTCGATGTGAATATTAATTCCACAAAAAATCTACGATAAAATGAAAATGTTGAAAAAATACAAAAGAATTTGCATCTAAATGTCAGTAGAAAAACCGTTTATTCACACGTGCAAGGAGTTCTAATATGTAATACCGTAAGAATTTAACCTATACCTACTTGTTGCAAGCAACTGGATAGGTACATGAAATGAAATAAATACACCATACGATTATATCAATTGTGACTAATCTAATAAAACTTAATTAAGAATAAATACTTTCCTAGATAAGTACGTTGAGTCCTTTGTTCACATACCTATTGTGGTATGGTTAAGTTCCACCCTAACCCTAGGGGTATGGCCAGGTGTATGTGGGGTCAGACACGAAAATAACTCAAAGAGAAGCCATTCTATTTACTGTACTGAATCAGCCGGATTGTCCACTGCTAAACACAGCTTCTCCCAATATAGGGGGGTTTGCTATAATCCTCACCCTTGGCAAGTGTCTTGGGAATCGCAGTATTAAATATCAGTTCCCTAGAAAGCGCTTCTGCCCACTTGGTTACTCTTAGTCGCCTCATACGAGACCGACGGGTTGAGAATGCGCTGGGATAGAATGCGAAGTAGTGATGGCTCAGTGGCATTGGATATGGACTGCCGCGCAGCAGGTCCATGGTTCGAATCTCGCCGCGGGCTTGAGCTTCGCCGCATGGTGAAAGGGCACTTTGCAAATGCACGCCTGGCTAGTGACCACCCTCAAGTAGAAAATCTGTCGCCAAGCACCTAACGGCGTGTTTCGACAGCAGTCCTTGAGAGCCAGTGAAATTACAGGTACAAAAGAGACTTAAGAACTATGTCTCAAGGTGACGGGCGCAGTGCAATTCGTGACTAGTGACGAAATGCATCTGTTATAGGCAGAGGATAGTCCGCTTAATAGCAGGCGGGCCTCGAGCTTGTTCCGTCGTAATAACATAAAAAAAACGCTCCCTCCACTGACATTCTAGCCCGGCACCCCACGGGCCATTCTATTTGCTTTGTACAAAAATAAATTCAGCTTTTTTCTCTTATTTCTAATAGGCTAAACCATCACCTTGTGGTCTATAGTGATGTGACATAGGTAATTAATGTGCACATTTATTCGATATCGATTATATCGATATACGAGTATGTTGTTGATATAAAACAATTAACGTGGTAATCCTACTTCCTACTAATATTAAAAACGCGAAAGTTTGCAAGGATGCGTATGGATGTTTGTTACTCTTTCACGCAAAAACCACTGAACAGATTTTAATGAAACTTTTCAGTAATATAGCTTAGACATTAGAATAACACATAGGCTATAATTTATAAAGATATTATGTGAATTGTCGAAAATATAACGATAAGTGTCAAGTAACAAAAAAATCAGCCATATTCGATAATACCAATTCTGGCGTGCGCTTCAATAACTGTAAGTGTCACACGCACATAATGTTTAATGAAAATTTTTATCCTAAATTTACCTACAAAAACGCTCCCGACAGCATAATATATCTATCTTTTATGTGTAAGCTAAAATAGTGAACGATAAATACTATAAAAAAATTTAATTTATTTCTAATGCATATTCGGTAGTAACAAATTGATCCTTTTCAAACTAATATTATAATGGCAAATGTTTGTGAGTGTGTTTGTATGTTAATTACTCCTTCACCCTCAAACGACTGGACCGATTTTGATGAAATTGGGTATGATAGATAACGATATAGATAACTCTTTATTGAAAACATCATAATAACAACAATAAACTTATTAATAAAACATAAATTAAAACTGAGTCTATTAATGGGTGGTCTAATCGTTTAGAGCGATCTCTGCCAGACAATCCATCATGAATCAATCATACGACAAATCATTATGAAGAAATTCAAATTGTTCCTTGAGGTAGCGCAGGAATAAAAGATTGAACAGAATACTGTAAAGGAGAGATAATATATGAGCATTACGCCGACGACGAATAGGGAGCTACTCGAGCTTATTACGAAAATTGGAGACATGATCATATTTGCGTAAGCCATTAGTACTATTAGTACTAATATTATAAATGCGAAAGTAACTCTGTAAATTAAAGTAAATCTGTCTGTCTGTCTGTTACGCTTTCACGCCAAAACTACTGGACCGATTTGAATGAAATTTGGTATGGAAATAGTTTGAGACCCGGGAAAAAACATAGGATAGTTTATATCCAACTGCGCAAAAAGAGGTTAATGTTTTTGCGCGATAACCGACATACGCGCGGTAGTATATACATATATCTTATAATAAAATGTATGGTATGGAGGTAGATAAGGCGCTGCATTAACACATTATCATACATTTTGTCATCATCATCCATCACCTATATATATCAATAAACATCTTGAGCGTTGAGTACTATAATTTATGCTTGGAGTAGGTAGACAGTAGAAACTCAAAGTCATACATTTTTATTCAATTAGGCGTCTACGACTCGCGACGCTCACATGCAGGTCTAAATATTCTACGCTGTACCTATTGAAAGTGCAGTAAAGTGCAGTAAAAAAAATTGGTATAGAAATACTGTGAGAAGAACGATTAAGAAATTCGGGGCCATTACATTTAAAGTTCTTTTAAGTTTTAACAATGTATTACAAACTAAAGTATAAAATTGCAATATTTGTTTCAATTACGAACGCCTGTTGAGCTTGCATGCTTGACGAATACCTGTTGAGAATCTCAAGTAGAAAATTTGTATCCAAGCATTTAACGGCCTGATCCGGGATCTGTCTGTGAGATTGCCGACAAAAGCAAGGCGCGCATCTTGATCACGGTGCATGTATAATTTACTTCCGTGTCGGACATTCGTAAACTTTAAAACTAAAAAAAAATTTACTTAACCAAAAAAGTGTGAAATAACTTGTTGAAGTCGGTACCATGATTGTTCAAAAGTACCTATTATCAATATTGTGCGTATGGTACCGACTTCGACAAGTTATTTATATTGCAATAAAACAACAGATTTGTGATTTGTGTACCTGGGGTGCCGGGCTAGAATGTCCATCTCTACCCGTGGGTCTCTTAAGAGGTGACTAAGCAATAATAACTCACCAGAAGGTGGGCAGCGGAGCTTTCTGAGGAACTGATTTCTTACACTGTACGGGGGTTGAGGGTGTCCCCCTAAAAACCGCAGAGAATATTGGAATTCTTGGCGTCGACATTTCCAAAGATGTCCAGTTCCGCTGTCACATCGCGAGTAAGGCTGGGTTGGCATCCAAGAAACTTGGTGTGCTTAATAAGGCAAAGCGGTACTTCACGTCGAGCCAGCGACTTTTGCTTTATAAAGCACAAGTTCGCCCTCACATGGAGTACTGCTCTCACCTCTGGAATGGCGCACCTGAGTACCAACTCCAGTCTCTGGATGCTATTCAGCGTCGAGCGGTCCGAATTGTCGACGAACCCGAGCTCGCCGACCGATTTGAGCCACTGAGCCTAGGTAGAGACGTCGGTTTACTCTGTATATTCTACGCAGGCTCTATAACGGGGAATGCTCTCAAGAGCTTTTTGATCTTATGCCGGCATCGCGATTCTATCATCGTTCCTCGCGTCACCGGTTAAAAGCTCATCCACATATAATCGAGTCCTGGAAATCTCACACAGCTCGATTTATGCGTTTCTTCTTACTGCATACTTGCAAAATGTGGAATGATCTTCCATCTAGTGTTTTTCCGCAGAGCTACACTATGGATTCCTTCAAAAGAGTCTTACAGGGTCGGCAACGCATTGGTAACGCCCCAAGTGTTGCAAATGTCCATAGGCGACGGTAACCGCTTACCACCAGGTGGGCAGTCTGCTTGTTTGCCATTCCATTACATAAAAAAAAACACTGCGATGCCCAAGATACCTGCCAAGCGTGGAGATGATGGCAAACCCTGGGGGGTTATTGGTTATTTGGAGAGCCTGTGTTCAGCAGTGTTAAATCCTGCTGCTACAGTAAACAACGGATTTAGTTTCATATATTTGCAATATTTTTTACCCGACCACGGCGACTTTTCAAACACTTCGCGGTCGTGGTCACGGGTCTGTAATTTCTAAGTGTAATAAACTAATCGCGAAAATCTTTGAAGCTAAAAGACAGGTTTTAGAGATTAGAAGGTCATTGTAGAAGGGGATCTCCTTGAAAGAAATACTTAACCAGCTATTTGTACAGCGAGCAGGATAGCCTACAAACTCCTTAATTATTTGTTCCATATGTGTGTATTTAGCTATACCTATACATGTTATGTGTGTACACATTTTAAGAGTGCTATTCATAAAAACAAATTTGTTATTTGTAAAAAAAAACGTAAGGTGGCGTGTATTGCGTTTATACATTCTTTGTATGTAAGGGAAGACATTGGAGAAACGTGCATGCTTGACTGAAAGATCTCTACATATGACTTCGGATTGTATGCATTTGCATGTTTGCATATGAAAAAGCATAAAAATCGTTAATTACAGCGATTATGTATACTTTAGTTCTTGTCATTCGTGCTTATTTCGTTAATACTCGTGAGGTATCGAACGGTGCTGGGATTCCTAAACATGGAGTTGGGCGAGAGGGGTGGGGCGGAAGGCAAGCGGGGGCAGAGAGCATGGGCGAAAGCCATGGGAAAGCGAACGAGCACGCAAAGCAATGCACACTCCGCGCCGCGCACTGCGCTAGGAGAAGATTGGAAACCTGAAACTTTCCTCTGTGTAAGTCAAATATACTAGAGAAAATTATTATATCCCCACTCACATAAATTTTCAACACAATCAAAATGCAAAAACTTTCGCGTTTTTAATATTGGTGTGATATAAGGGTCAGGGAGGTAGGGTTAGCATGTCAAGAAATCAATTAACACGCTAAACTGATAATGATATCAGCTTGGAGTACTACGTATAGCAGTAGGTATTGCAGATAGAGTGAAGATACTCGCAGTGCCTAATGGATAGGACACGAAAGGATCAGGGTTAAAGGTCGCTTCGATAATGCATAATATTTGTTCCCTTGGCTCCAGTCTACCAACTGCGTTCAAAATAAAAGACGTCAACAGGGTAGCTCATTAATATGTGGTAAAATAACAGTGTGCTTTTAGTGATTGCTGTTTTTATTGAATTCTCCAATATGGTTGTTAGTTTCTGTGGTTACGTTATTTACTTTAAACAGTTCAGAGTAATAAAGAAACAGAGGTGAGTTACGAGTAGCTTTATAAAAGTGCTTACAGCACTTCTTCTTGCAATTCATAGTAGACAGTAAAGGCAACAATAGTTTTTTTGAGTTTTTAAACTGCCACAGTCATTAAAATTATAATTATTTTTTAATTATTTTAAAATTATAATAGTTATTTGTTATACAAGAGTGCAAAGTTGCTTTTTAACCGCGTGTTCAATTTTGATGACCGAGCAAGCGGAGGATTTTAACCAACACCAAGAAGGTTCCGAGTCTGAGTTTTTAACAAATTAAAAAAAAGTTGTATGATATAATATTCGGCACCATAGAGGTAGCAGTAAATAGGTTTAATGTTTTTTTTAATTCACAAACTTAGTGCACACGATTTTCTAAATTCAATTTAGTTAATCCTCTAGAGAATTAAAACGGCTTTTCCACTCAGATATTGAAGATTAAAAATACTCTTTCCGAGATGGTGGGATGAAATAGTTTTTTGCTTTGCAAGTCCGAAAAGTTACATATTTGCGCGGGTATTTTTATTTTAACCTGCGGAAGCGAATGATTCCAGGATTAAACTACGAGGGATAAGCTAGCTTTTCTAGCTCAAAAAAATAATCCTGAGCGTAGCGAAGGTAACAAAGGTACGAGAACGAGAAGTTTTGCTACGCACAACAATTCACTTCACTCCAGTGCCAGTGAGGACAATGCTAGGCACCACAAATTAAAATTCCTAGAATTAAATATAGAGTGCATACAACAAGTCATTTTAGCTGAGAAGTTTAATAGTCGAATCTAAAATGGGTTTTTTATCGAGTTATGACAATAACAAATAAAAATGGTATAATTACCATTGAATATAATGTTGTTAATGTGAACTGTTTACCTTTTTTAGATTTATTACGACTATCTACAAAATTTTTTTATATATTGAATTTTTGGCACTGTTGGGGTGAATAATTCTTATTTGAAGACATGGTTTCAAATCAAATTCCCCAAATAGAACATATTGAGCTTTTCCTAACAAGCACGCAGTCAGGTCTTGGCATCTGTGTGATGTGGTCATACTAACATCTATTCCATTTTCCTCAAATCCTCCATGTAAAATTGTTAACATCTCAAGTGTTACGTAGAGGCAGAGAATAAATGTGTTAGGTACGTGTGAGACGTTTGCAACCTTTCAAATCTTGTAAACAAGTGTCCATGAATAGATTACACAACATAATAACCAACTCTGACTCTGCACATATTTGTCTAACGTTCAAGCCGATAATAAACTATACTCTGTAGTACGCTTATGTATCCCAAAACGCAAGCAATGGTAGGTTAATATTCTGATAAGATATTAGCAGCAAGCTTTCGAAACTGGCTGGTTTGAATGAGCTTGCTGCTAACTCTCTACATCAACATCAATGACCATTGTTAAATCGTTACCACTTCAAAAATCCAGATTATCTTTACCCTTTAGCCAAATGTATCAGCTTTGCATCGCAAGGATATTTTCCTGAACCGTACATCCCTTGCGATGTAGAAATCTGGCTTGTGCTTCCCATATATGTACAAAACTTGTTCAATCAATACTGTCGCGTACAATTTAACTACGAAGCAGCCGACATCTTGTCCTTCAGGATCTTGACCGATATCTGGTCATACCCAGCAGCTTTTTTTGATTCCATCTCAATGTTTTCCTTATATTTCTTTCATACAAATTTTTTTCGAAACAGTGATGGCTCAGTGGCTTTGGCTAAGGACTGCCGCGCAGCAGGTCCATGGTTTGAATCCCACCGCGGGCTTGAAGGAAGGGCATTTTGCGAATGCCCGCCTGGCTAGCGACCATCCTCAAGTAGAAAATCTGTCGCCAAGCACCTAACGGTGTGTTCCGACGGCAGTCCTTGAGAGCCAGTGAAATTACAGGCACATGAGACTTAACAACTGTGTCTCAAGGTGACAGACGCAGTGCAATTCATGACTTGTGACGAAATGCATCTGTTATAATATTATATAGGCAGAGGTTAGTCCGCTTAACATCAGGTGGGCCTAGAGCTTGTTCCGTCACAATATGTTATAAATCAATAAAATCATCAGTGCTTTATATTCTTAATGCTGCAAAAGTATAAATTTAACAAACTTTCAAAACCCTTTCTACCGCTTTAGTAAGTACCTATGTACTCTCTTTTCCATTTTCTTCACTTTCATTCTGGTTTAATCTGTGAAAAATGTAAAATACTCGAAGTTCTAAAGTTCTATTATGTTATAAATCAATTACAGATAGAAGGTAATAACACAGACATATTATGTACCTAAGCCTTACCTTAACATGTAACTAATGTGTACATAATTTATGATCATATCAATATGTAACCATTGACATCATAACCGGTTGGCTTTAAACAACAAACTGAGTCTTTGTCTATGGATATGATCATATAATGCATTTGATAATGTAATAAAGGTCTATGGAAAAATAAATAAAAACATTTAAAGTAATCGATTCGTTACGTATGACAGAGTTATATAATACAATTTTACTTTTCTAAAATTAGTTTGGCAATTTTGGCACCTATTCAATACATTCATTTATCCACATTTTCGCAACCGTAATGACCGTAGTGAGACCGAATTAAATTAGCACAATAATACAGAATTGATTCGGTCATTTCATTTGCTAACATTGCATAAACTCGTTACTTAGGTCAGGTAGTAACAGTTGAATGATTCGTTTCAATGACGTAAGATCAGAGTTCATCATTGAGTTTGGAATACTGAAAGACAAACCTCTATTGAACGTTCTCGAGCACAATCGATATGTCCCCGATTTAAATCATTTTGTTTGTGCACCTTTGATTCGAACAGGTCTATTCAGTCGATTATTCATCTATATACTTGACTTAATTTTACGTTTATAGTTATGACATGAAGCATGACTTGCAGTTTACAATGTTTGCACTGTACACATACTGCAATGTGGTATTTTAAGTCGTAGGAATTAATTATAATTTATTTACTTAGCGATTTCATAGTTTCACTGACGTTTTGCCCATGATCTGCATTTCATATGATAACCCTGCTTCGGAGGGAAAGGCCTTCGGTCTTGTTTGTTGTCTCAGGATGGCAGTCATTATAGCATGCTGATGGGGCATATTGCTAATGTCCGCCTGGATAGCTCAAGCCCTCAAGTAGAAATACCTAACGGTGTATTCCAGCCGCGATTCTTGGGAGCCATTAATTCTAAGTTAGCCTGGATAATATCATAGACGACATCATCACTTACGATCAATCAGAGTTCTGGGTCTGAAAAGTTTGTTTATTGACGATGCGGCATTTATAGGTGAAAGATGATTCTGGGTATTAATTAATTTGGGCGCACTTGTTAGGCTATTTTGCCTTTGCATGCAAGCAAAACGATGATGTTAAACATTTTCGAAATTCACAAATAGCTAGATAATATGTGATTGATTTTGAAATGTGATTATTATTTACATATGATGATAAATAGTTGATTTTTAAATATTAATACATATTCCGAATTAAAGCAAATATATAATGAAAAAACTAAACGTTTTTCCATTATATTGTTTTCCCTTAACTGGGTCGTATTGTCCGCACTTTCCCTACTATGTACCTACATTCTTTGCTTCCATCTCTACTACAATAAAACTCAAGTAACATTGTAATTTTTTTAAGCTTTGCAAAAATCTGCTAATAACACGGCAACAAACATTTATGTATGGTAACTCTTTTATATCTCTGGAACACACTCATGGCCATAGTATCTATAGTCACCAATACAGCAAACATATCTAAGAGGCTTTTGAACTCCACTGAAGTACTTGAAAGCAACCGAATATAATTAGAAATGTCAGAGGTAAAATAACGGCGGGTAAAATAAAAAAGTTAATGTTTGTTATCGTTTATTTATCGTACAACATAAGTAGGTATATCTTATTTTAATATAACGCGTATGTTTATGAACATAATTTCCATATCAGCTCTTAACCAGTTATTCAGATTGCAATTCAAATGTCTGAAGTCCAGTATCTACTGACAAACAAAACAATACATATAAGTAGGTACAAACACGTATGTACTATATGAATAAAATTGACTGAGAATTACTGAGGTAGCTACACTAGCACATTATTTTTATGATATTTTGTAGAGAATATTCTGCAGAGGCTCAAGAGGTCATGTGACCACATAAAGTTTGCAAGTCTATACCTAATAGACTTCTCCTAGGCCACGAAATTCAGACCCAGTACGAGTACACAAATATCTCGGCATAAAAAAATGCGACCTAAACAAATTATCCATTTTGATTTTTGTCTTCATTTCTAAATCTATTGTGGTCATCACGTAATCTTGTGCCCGATAGATATAGATCGAAGAATCTTCAAAGATTAGATCAATTGAGTAGGTCCACGGATTTAGGAGGAGTAGCTCTATCAATCAGTACTAATATTATAAATGCGAAAGTAATTCTGTCTGTCTGTCTGTTACGCTTTCACGCCAAAACTACTGGACCGATCTGAATGAAATTTGGTATGGAAATAGTTTGAGACCCGGGAAAAAACATAGGATAGTTTTAATCCAATTGCGCAAAAAGAGGTTAATGTTTTTGCGCGATAACCGACATACGCGCGGGCGGAGCCGCAGCCGGAAAGCTAGTCAATACTAATATTATAAATGCGAAAGTAAGTCTGTCTGTCTGTTACGCTTTCACGCCAAACTTACTGGACCGATTTGAATGAAATTTGGTATGGAAATAGTTTGAGACCCGGGAAAAAAATAGAATAGTTTTTATCCAACGGCGCAAAAAGAGGTTAATGTTTTTGCTCGATAACCGACATACGCGCGGGCGGAGCCGCGCCCGGCGAGCTAGTTGCTTATATTTAGATTTCAGTTAGTTCTTCTCAGTCTCTGTTTTCATTACCAAGTTCAATGTTACAAAATGTGGGATGTATCATGACGTTATTACATGACGTTGTTTTCTTACATATGCCCACGCACTTTTACTTATATGTACGTATACAAACATTCTTGAAAGTCATTACAGCTTCTGAGTTCAACACTCCACACTAGAAATAGACACGCAACCACAAAAAATATGTGTAATATTATTGAGCTCCACATATTAATACTGTGACGCGACGGTCTAGTTCCGCAACCGTCGGCACATTTACTGAAAAACGTCAACACAGAAAATTATAACACTAGGAACAAAAATAAAATGGCTGTGCCAGGTTTCAGATTAGCAAAGACAAATAAAGTTCCTTCTTAGGTAATTGTGTGCGGTTTTACAATATAGTTCCCAAACATATTACAACGCTCACAGAAGCAAAATTCACGTTGCACGTAAAACACATTTTGATACTATATATTACAACGCTCACAGAAGCAAAATTCAAGTTGCACGTAAAACACATTTTGATACTATATACCTATTACAACACTCACAGAAGCAAAATTCAAGTTGCACGTTAAAAACATTTTGATACTATATATTACAGCGCTTACAGAAGCAAAATTCAAGTTGCACGTAAAAAATATTTTGATACTATATAGTTTGTGAATACTTAATCGACAAAAATGCTTGGACTGTTTCGCCCACGCCTTTCACCTACGTAATGTAAACAAATATTGTAATAATTATACTAAATTTTATATGTAACACATTATGTTGTCTTAGGTTTTCGCGATTACATAGTTATTACATAGTAATAAATAAAATAATTAATGATAAATATATGCGATTTAAGCCGTTTAAAGTTGTTTAATTACTATGTAACACATTGTAAGAATGGCCCCGAGTTTCTTGCCCGTTCTTCTCGTAGTGGCTCTATAAATTATTTTTCCTGAACTTGGTAGTAAAATGTAGACTATTAAACACACAAGCACAGCGATTTTGCATGCTTGAAATCAGTTCATCAAAATCACTCTGAGGAATGGCCGTCCACGTTCTTTGTAACAAGTCAACAAGCTGTTGTGGGGTATGCACGGCATCCATACTTGGCTGAGCTCTTATTTGTAGCATATCCCATGTTCATCTTATGTTCAATGGGGTTAAGGTCTGGCGATTGAGCAGGCCACGGCAGAACGTTGATGCGAGGCAAGAGTGCGAGTTACGAGTCTAACCGTGTGTGGACGTGCATTATCGTTCATTAGACGAAATGAATTACCCAAACGGATGATCACTTCTGAAACAATACCTACTCCCCGCATAAATCTCAGTATTGAGGTTGCCCCTGATCCTAATGAAATCGGTTTAAAACTTGATTTACCTACTCGAAAACGTACTTGATCCCAAGGCACCTTTGATGTGTGTATTTGTGACATCAGTTAAACACCTGCATCTGATATGGATCTGCTCTTTGTGTAACCAAACTAATTCTCATGCAATATAACATAATATTATGCTCATTAAATGGGATAGAAGTTGTTTAAAAGCATACTTTTTCGAACAATTTTATTATAATGAAGGGTGCATGGGAGCAAGCAATCGTTGAACAAAGCCTTTCCCATAATTAGAAGTTTGCTACAATTCCCACGCTTGCATGGCAGGCGTCATAGAAATCGCAGTGTAAGATGGAATTTCTTTAGAAGGCGCTGCTGCTCACCTTCCAGTGTTTTTTCCTACGTCACCTCTTGTGACTCCCACAAGAGGATATGAAGGGGGTTGCAATTTTTTATTATTATTTATAGCTGATAGGTTATCCTTTGACTTCTATATCACCTGGTGTGGTCGAAGATATTGTTCATGCTAACCTAGAAATACTGGCTCTGAAGGACAGCTGCCGGAACACACGATTTTCTCCTTGAAGGGTGGTAGCTAGCCTGGCGGGCATTCGCAAAATGCACTACCACTATGCAAAATTACTGGGCAATTATAACCCGCCATCCCACAGGGCACATACTACATATCCACAAATAATAAATATTTTGTAAGTTACTATAAATAGCAATTTTTACTATAAATGAATCCGACTACCACTTAGCAGATAATTATAATTTTATTTTTTGTAAAATTGTACTCTGTATAATTTGCCATTGATATACATACTAGGTATAATTTGAAATGTTCCAATTATCTTTGTCGTCTTTGTAGATAATCTTAAACTGTATGATACATAGAAGAATCATTTAAGTATTTACTGATTATCTAATTATCTGTCTTGTTTCAGCGATGGGGCACACGAGGCTATGCTCAAGGGCACAGAAAAGGTACCAAAGCTCACATACAGTCAAACCAAGAAAAAGGATGACTATGAAGCTCTTCAGAGCTTTCTCCGAAGCATTAGCTCGACAGCAACTCTCCCGCCTTATATCAAAGGGGAAACCTACTCGTCAGCAAAAGGAGTTTTTAATCAGGTAACACAAACATTACATAAAAAGTATTTATATAGTAAGTACTTTTTGGACCTTTAATCTTTCTTAAAAAAAAACGGCAAAGTGCGTACACATATTACAGTTCCCTAAATTGTTTTTCTTTTAATATAGTCCCTCTACAAAAGTTGTAATACAGAAGTTTAATTGGCCCCATAAAGCTTCGTTTAATAAATTTCACTGAGGGTCCGTTTCAGAATGTCCTAATAAAGTTCTGGGTTACTAACCAACACATAAATTAACCGGATGATAAAAATTCGGTTAACATGGAGCGCGTTTCAGGATCATGTTTCTAACAAGTTATTCAAATATCGAGCTGGCCTTTTCTTCTTAAATCATCATCTTCCTACCATTATCTCACTGTATGTGGTTCTGTACAATTATTTTTATCTATAACAACACAATACGTAGACAATCACAATAACATTATTAAATATATTTTTATGCTAAAATATAAAAAAATCTACAAGCACATAAAAAGTATTAGCGTAGTCTTCTTGATTCATTGTTGAAAGAAGATGTGAAATGTTCGTCCTTTCTCCCCTTGAATGTGATTGGGTGAGAAGTTGCTGAACCTTATTTTGTGTTCAGCAATTTAAAGGACAACCCCTAAACAAATTTATTCAAAATCCCACATAAACATCCACACGCTTTCTTTGATCATAGCAGTAACCCATCAAATAACTCTCTTACTTGCCGTTTCATCTGGCCTATAAATTAGTATAGTACCTAATATAGTTTTAACCGATGGATAAACTAAATCGATGCCTTCACGGGCACCCAAAGATAGTTCTTATTTAATAAATAAGTTATGGGTGCTATAACCGGAACTTACTCGAACATTCTAAAACAGGCCCTAATTGATCTAACTTCTCAATTATTAAAAAATAAAAATGTTTTATAAAAACTACTATTATTTTGCTTTCCTTATAATTGTAAGGAATAGTTGATTATTTGACACAGGGTGAAAGTCGTCAATTCCTACTCGGATCGGACTAGAGTAAATATATAAGACTCTACTCTAGATATATGAACTCGTATGGAAATGGATTTATTTCAACCCTTACATAACAATCTACTATTTTTGGCTACCTTATCCAGTATTTTGCTCTTCACATAAATCACTGATGTGATGGCGCCAGACAAAAATTGCTGCCGCCGCCGCCGGGATGCCGGAATAGGCTCTACGTAAATTTGATTGCCCTGGTGTCCAAGTCTAGGGGAGGATGGGACAAGACAGGGTAGTTTAATGATTAGTAATATCCAAATTCGTTAACATAATTTGAGATAATTAACAGACCAGGAATCATTACTGAATATAGTTATTTCTTATGCAATGCTGCAAACAAAAAAAAGTTGTTATTTAGCGCGAGTACTTCTACTGAAAACTTTTCTATTCTTATCTGAGGTTCAAATATAAAATTTGCTGCCGAGTGCAACACGATTGATCACCTCATTCCAACGAGGAAAATGCTAGGTGCAAGAAAAACAGCTTAAATAATATAGTAAATTTGCTTTAATTTATAGCAAAAGTAGAATAACTAAAATTGGTAATAGGTATACATATAAAATATTTTATTTCAGGAATAAAAGTTCGAATTTCAAAATTTTCACCACGTTTAATTCCTTTTACCACGCAAGCGGATAAAAGGCACTTTCCACGCAGATTTTTTGAAGCGCTAGTAGCGAAGTTTACTAAGCTGTTCTTAACCGATGCAACGTCCGCCGTGGTCACGAGTTGGATGGGTGACCGCTAATGATTACTACTGCATGAGCGCTTCCGTGCTTCGGAGGGCACCTTAAGTCGTCGGTCCCGGTTGTTGTCTTCAGATGGCAGTCGTTATAGCATGGTGGTAGGGCATTTTGCGAATGCCCGCCTGTCTAGCTACCACCCTCAAATAGAAAATGTGTCGCCAAGCACCTAACGGTGTGTTCCGGCAGCTATCCTTGAGAGGCAGTAATTCTATGTAAGCCTGAACAACATCTTCGACCACATCATCACTTACCATCAGGTGAGGCAGTGGTCAAAGGCTAATCTATCAGGCATAAAAAATCGAATTATAAAGAACACCTTTCCAAGCGTGTGAAGTGAAAATGTTATTTTGCCTTATGTGGATACTCGGATGTGGTTTGCTAACTTTTAAGTTGTATTTTCATTGAGGGTGGTCGCTATCCAGGCAAGCAATCGCAAAATGCTCTTCCACCATGCGGTGAAACACATCATAAAACAGATAACAGAGACAAAACGTACCTATCTTAAATTTAAACCAAGAAACACCTGTCAGTATTACGTTATGTTTAGTCATTTACACATAATAACTTACCTCGCTATCATCGTCGATATCATTCAACACAAGCACAATGAACCCAATTTTGACATTTAACGCAATTCTCGAACTCGACTCGAAGGTTGGATAACCTTCGAGCTATTCTGTTGTAGGTACTCATATAATCCGAGACAGCAAAGACATTCAGCATCATTTATTTATTTATATATGCTCATGCATGACAGTTACCTACTTACTTAATTCGTATGCCAAAGCCAGCATCATAAGCAAAAAAAAATTAAACAAAACTTACTGTTAATTCTCACTCTTAACATCTAATATTAATATTAGCTAGCTAACCACCGCAATGGTAATATAATTACCATTTCAGCGTTGTCATGAAAGGTATTAAAAAAAAACATAAAAATTGCAAAAAAAATATAAATAGGTAAATAATCCCAAATTTCAGAGGAACTGATATAGTGGCATCAGGCATGTGTGTGAATTTGTTCAACCTGAGAGCGGTGAGAAAAAATTTAAGCGAAATTTAAGGGAATCGTTTGGAATATGTTTTAAAAAGAGTACTTATACCTACTAACGCCTTGAAATATATAATATTCTATAGGATATGTCAAATACTGTGACTGATCCCAAAACGCTATTCCAGTAAGGAAAAAATCATGAATATAGGTTTAAAATTTCGCTTCATTATATTTTGTGTTTATATTTAGTAAATCATATTTATTTCTGAAAATAATGTAGCAACCATGTAATAGTGTCACTAAAAGACTTCAGTTTTTAAGTATGAATTTATTTAAAAAAAATTAGATCATGCTATATATTGCGTGGTTCTGTTTCGCTCGTTGATGCGAAACGAAGTATCTCCGTCATACACCCTCATTCTGTAATTTTTCAAAGACCACTTCCCCTTTAATATAACGGCAAAACAGACAACAGATAAACTATATATAGATTTATTTTAGTTAAAAAATATCTTGAATTTGTAAACCAGAGTTCTGATGCTCTCAATCACTTGTCAATCTATAAGGTAGTACCGAACTATATTATTTAGTAATGCTTTAGACATTGATGACGCAGTAATGTTTTAGACATTGCTAAAACATTGCTGCGTCGGGTCATGCGTGATCAAGAATTAAAGTCAATAGATGTCGTCAGTCAAGTTGAATTTAATAGCGTGTTTCTGAAACGGTAAGGGTGTTCGAACAAAAATAAAAGTCACATTATCAGGAGAGCGGTTTCATGATACGTGTCAAAAATCCAAAATGGTAGATTCAAAATTGGCAGCTTATAAAATTGTATCAAACCTAACAAACGCACTCGGATATAAAAATGAGTATCCGATCCGACACAGTAAGCGCGTACTTATTGTTTTATTTTATTGTGACAGGACAAGATCGAGGCCTACCTGATGTTAAGCGGACTAACCTCTGCCTATAACAGATGCATTTCGTCACAATTCACGCATTGCAATGTAATGAAACTAATCGAAATCAGACGCATTAAAAAACCTAAAGTAACAAGAGGTTCTTTTTTTTATGTAAATTAGGTACCTAAGTACGGTATATTTTAAGGATATCAGTAAAAAAAATGGTATTATGTATGTATATTAAAATTACCTATTACACTCAGAACAATCTACCAATAGGACAAAAATAATTAGATATAGGCATTATATATTATTTTAAATAGATATGGGCACGTACATCACATATCTGATTTTAACGCCAAAAACTTTTTATTGAAAATGTTCCAATTGAAAACTTTGGTAAACATGAGATATATTTATTATAATATCATTATCTAAAATATTAGATAGTACATGTAGTAGTGCTCCAAAGTATCTAAGTACTGTATTCAACTCGGGTTTTAGTGAATTACCTTCTCGCTCAAATATTTTTTGTGTAAATTTTTTAGTCGAAGATTTCACATATCTAGATATTACCTCTCCTATTTCCCGGGCATCCCTATTTAGTCACGATCTTACCATATACTTTTGCATTAGGTATATTTGTAGTAACTCATTTGATGAAACTTTAGAACATTTAAATGTCATAGATCAAAATCTAATAAACTGATAGGTGCATGCGCAGCATATGGGTGATTATTACAAAACACGACTTTGACCCCAATACCTTAGCGATGGTGATTTGCATATTTTTACCACTAACTGTGAGCATTGTTAGAAACTATAACGCTAAAATCAATCAACACAGGTCAATGTTATTTGCAAACTGTGCTGATTTGATCGATTTCGCAATATCAAATTATAGATACTGTTTAACTAAAGATTAACCTAAATAATTGAATTTTGAGATTTTAGGGAGACTATCTATAATAGGCGTCGTCAAGTACTTACAAGACCTGTCTAAGTGGACGCAGTGATGGCTCAGTGGCATTTGCTATGAACTTCCATAAGGTCCATGGTTGGATTCCCGCCGCGGGCTTGAGGTACACCGCATGGCCATTTTGCAAGTGCCCGCCTGGCTAGCGACCACCCTCAAGTAGAAAATCTAACAAACCTAACAGCGTGTTCAGGCAGCAGCCCTTGAGAGCCAGTGAAATTACAGGCACATGAGACTCAACAACTATGTCTCAAGGTGACGGGCGCAGAGTCATATTCGTGACTTGTGACGAAATGCATCTGTTATAGGCAGAGGGCCTCGACCTTGCTCTGTCACAAAAACATAAAAAGTGAATAGATTTACTTTACTTAGTGCTCTTAGAAAAATATATATTAATAAAATGTAGGAACTCGTATATTTTTTGGGTTTTCAGAATTCCGTCAGGTCCGTACCCGAAGGGTAAAACCGAGACTCCACTATGTCTGTTTTCTGTCCGCCGGTCGTCGTCCATAGATACGGGCTCTAGTTCATAAACGTATTAAGTTACAAACCTGAATTATGTATTTGAGGAAGAAAATTGACCCAATAACGACTATTTGACAAAAAAAACATTAAATTATTTTTAGTGACCCGCTAGGACTCGCGTAATATTTACCGGATATTGCTCCGACCAGTTTCGAACTTATTTGAAGTTCTTCGTCTGGGAGTCACGATTGTGCAGTGTGCACATTCGCCCGCGTCGAGCGCGGGCTTTAGCACGTAACTCTGGGTTTGAGACGGTTGCGTCGCAGCTGTCAAAGTCAGAATTTCTCCGTCCGAACTGTCACTTCTGTCACTATCACTATGATTGTCACTGTCGTTTTGGTAGGTAAGGGAATGTTGACACACTACACTTGTACTATCCTCTTCGCGGTTCCACCCCGATGCCGTATCATAAATGTTAAGGACTGGTATCCGGGCCGGCGGAATGTTCCACCCACGATCCCGATTAAAATTACGGTGGCGTCTAATTTCGATGGCCTCTCGTACTTTACGCTGAACGAAAAACTTCTCTCGCGCTAGTACGGCCGTCTTATCAAAACGGAGATGGTAAGCGCCTGGGATTTGGGAATGCTCTGCCACTTGGTATCCAAGTTTTTGACACTTCTGATATGCTCTGTCACTCTGGTGGAAACATTGCGTCGAGTCTCGGCTATATAAGAATTGCCGCAATCGCATGGGATCTTCATGGAGTGGTTTGAAGCTGCGGCACTGACAAATGCTGCCCTCAAGCCAAGGTACTGGTGGAGATACGTCGATGATGTGTTTGCCATTATTGATAATGTTGCACTCAGTGGGTTCGGTAATGACAGTGAGTCTTGCCGTGGTAAACAATGAAGTAAATTAACGGCGTTGATGTATGGACTAATAGTCTAGTCAACAAGTTCAAAAACGTGAAAAATAGAGATAAAGGCTCATTGGATTCGGAATCACCTCTAGAAAAATGTTTTTGAAGGATTTTGGATCATATTTAGTATTTCGTTAATAACTCGAAAAATATTAATAATTAAGGAATTTGGAAAAAAGCTCGTTAAAGTGGAGGAAATTTCTAATAAAAAAGTCCGTATTCCCGGAACTCTATCTCTATTATTTATAATTTTAATCGTTGAAAATAGGGCTCCGCGCGGCTATTACGGCATGTTACGGCATACACTCATATTTTTAGGACCTTTATTTCCATTTTTCACGTTTTTGAACTTTTTGACTAGACTATAAGCAGATACCGCATTCATGCAGATCAATAAGGAACTGAAAATGAAACAAAATTTTATTTAACAAAGTACAATCTCAAATACGCTCTGCGCGTGGCGGCAACGACCTACTGTTTTTCCATTGCGAATATTAGAAAAACAATTACTTTTCATAAGTCCGGTGTTTAAATTTTCAGCTCGAATCGAGTTCCAAAAATTAATTTGAAAACCGCTGCATTTAAATTATTTTTTTACATATTAATCAGTTACGAAAAAACCTCCATCACGGATTATTCAATGGTTCAGCATCAAAAACGACAGGCAAGTTTGTTTGATCTTTTCCTATACAGTTAGGTACAAGATATGGTTATTAATTTTTATATTAATGGAGCATTTGAGGACTAATAAGAGGCACTGTCGCAATTGACCTACGTGGTGACCTTTAGGCGCAATCACGAATAATATGTACATACATGTACATATTATTCGTGATTGCGCCTAGATAATAGAGAGTACATATATAAATAATACTGAACTAGCTAAAAGCAGTTGGAAAAGCATATCGTGGTTAAATGTTTGTAGAGTTAACCGAGCTACTTATATCCCATTTCTACCAATATGATAAGAAATTAGAACACTCCGTCTGGGTTTCAAGTTTATAAATACAACGACTCCTTTTATGCTAGGCCTCTAGGCGGCTGTCACTTTTTAACCGATTTCTAAAACGAAGGGTGTGCTCAATCCGATGGTTATTTTTCTGATATCGTTGTGAAACAATTCAGATGATTTGTTCTTTGTTCGTAATGGTAAAACTTACACTTTTGATATTAAAAAAAATAAACAATTTTACAGTGAGATAAGTTGTAGAAACTGGGGATCAAATATTAGATTTTTTAAAAGCTATCAAAGTTGTAAATACGAAAATTTGCAAATATATGTATATTCTCTTTCTATACTGCTACTTGACAATCTGTCTATAAAAGACAATAGTCCAATGAGCTGACTGAGGATCTCTGAATTCATGTCATTAGTCGAGAAATTTGTCCAGTTAGTCATCTCTTAGTCCGTTTCCCCATCTGTTTGATAGCCCTTGAATATTATCTCGTTTTAGACAGCAAAATTGTATGTATACATATCTAGGAGGAAGAATATCTATGGTGGAGTAGCTATGCGCGTATACCCGATAGAGACAGAGTATAAATACCTAATATTGCAGAATTACCAGTGTCCCATAACATTACCCAAATTACAATGAAGTTTTTAGAAAAATATTGCCGCGCCTACTGAAAAAATTCATTTGCATGGTACTTGCTTAAGGTGGACTAAACCGTTCAATTTGTTATATCGGGGTATTCAAAATTTAATGTATATTGCTAGATCGGATAACTTTAATACGTGTATTGTTTTTAAATTGCGCAAATCGGAAATTATACCCTAAAGTATTTTGGCATCACAACTTACAAATATATAATTGTTTCTTAACTATTTTTGCAGATTAGTAGATAAATATATGAAATCAGATACATATACGTAAGACACAATAACAAAATACTCTTTAAAGGATCTCTGATTTGAGTAAATTAAATACCTACAAATGTTATTCGATCTCGCAACAAATAGACAGACTGTTAAATTTTGAATTTCTCGCTACAGATTGAACGGTCCGCCTTAATGGGAGAGAAACCAGGTCAGCTAGTTTTAGAAAATTACCATGATTCTAAAACTGACTGAAAATGTACAGTATATTTTTTTGGTACAGTTTAAAACTATGGCATAATAAATATATAACTTAACCAATGGTACTATTGGATAACTAGCTTGCGCCTGTGGACTTAACCGTGTCGAATAGTTATATCGTAGTCCCCCGATAATACTCAATAACTCGGAATAAAGGTAGCCAATGTATTAATCCAGGTCCTACGGAATCTATATGAGAAATTTCGTTGAAAACTTCGGCGTTGAGTGACTTGAAGGTTTGTATGAGTAACAAACTCATACAAACTTTCGTACCTATAATATTTCATAGTGTGCACTTAAAATAAAACATAGTAATAATGTATTTATAGCTTTATGGTATATAAAACATACGTGTGAATAACATTGAGATTCAACATATTGGCACCACTTACAATTTAATTAATGGATTATGCATTTTTTATTTAATTAATTTTGTCGTCCAGTTGCAGGAATCCATACACGATGAAGGACAGCATCCTTATGAAAACTGCAAATCAAAATTTAATTGCGTTATTTTTACTGCATAAATGGTCAAAAGTGGTTCATACAAAATTACCCACTTTTATGGGAAATATCTTCGGTCATGAGCTGGTATTCCGAAAATTGCTATAATTCGAAAAAGTATAATTTTTGATCTATGTTCACATTCTCTTTTTTCCCTAAATAAATTTCATCATAGTAGAGCGAGATAGATAGGCAAAAGAACACTACTTAATTTTTATGGATTATAGTTCAAATCAAGAAATTATTTTGTAGTAAAATGTAAGATTATCAAATAATTTAACACGCAGACATTCATGTTGTGATCAGAAATTCATATATGATTCGCATAGACTGTGTAAAAATGGTGAAGACATATGAAAAATAGCACTTACATGTGATACGTAAGGTGTTCCATATTTCGTTCTGTTCTGTTTTTACAGCCATGAATTCTGCATTTCAACATGTTTGGTGGAAGCAGCAGCGTTGAATTTAACTTACAATTTACAATACACACTTCAAAGTCATTGTTTAACACGAATAAAGGACACTTTCAAGCACGGAATAAATTTGTCTGCCACAAAACTGCTTTGTGGCAAATAAAGAAATCGCATACGCCGAGCAAGACAAAAAAAACTGATGCTGTCTCTTTCAAACTAATGCAAGCGTATATATTACCATTCTTGTCTCACAACCAACAGAATATAAATGTCTTCTCCATCATAGATATTCTTCTTCCTAGATACATATCTATACTACTCTGTGTAAAAAGTATCGGGAATATGTCAATAAAAAGACCCGTGTAAAAGAGGTCGTTCTAATTTTTTTACTGCATGTTGGTAGCACTTTACTGATTTAGCGCGCAGTTTGAGCGGGATCTGTCATTTAATTTGTTTTAAACTACACTTTTTGTTGGTCATAGTTTTGAGTTCTCGGCGATTTTTACAATGGAAAATATTGTTGAACAAAGAGTGTGCCTTAAATTTTGTGTTTCGAATGATATTTCATGTGGTGAATCACTAAAAATGTTGCGAAATACCTACGGCGAATCGTGTATATCGAAAACAAGGGCTTATGAATGGTATAAGGCTTTTAAAGAAGGCCGAGAAGTAGTAGTAGACTTGCCTCGTTCTGGTAGACCTTCAACCGCTACGACCAAAGAAAATATCGACAGAATCAAGAAGCTAGTGCTCGAAAATCGACGTATGAGTCTGAGAGAGTTGGCTAGTGAGGTGAACATATCCACAACATTCTCATTGACATTTTAGGCATGAAACGCGTCGCCGCTCGACTAGTGCCAAAAGAGCTCAATTTTGTTCAAAAAGCGCAGCGAAACCATGTCGCTGAAGACATGGTTTCCCGAGCTTCTACGGATCCGACCTTTATGAAACGTATAATAACTGGCGACGAGACATGGGTTTATGAGTACGACATGCAAACAAGCCAACAGTCTTCAGAATGGCGTCTCGAAAATGAGCCGAAACCCAAAAAACCGCGGCAAAGTCGCTCCAAAATCAAGGTGATGCTGACAGTTTTTTTTGACTACCGTGGTGTGGTTCACTCCGAATTCCTTCCAGAGGGAGAAACAGTGAATAAAGAATATTATTTAGGCGTCATGAAGCGTTTGCGTGAGAGTATCCGCCGAAAACGTCCAGATTTGTGGCAACACAACTCATGGATGCTGCACCATGATAATGCACCATCACACACAGCCATTATAGTGAAAGAGTTTTTAGCGAAAAGTTCAACAAAAGTTCTCGACCAAGCTCCGTATTCTTTTTTTTATTTCCCAAGTTAAAATTACCACTTCGAAGAAAACGTTTTGAGTCGCTAGAAGCCATAAAAGAAAATTCGCTGAATGAGCTAAAGGCCATACCGCAAATAGCCTATGAAAAATGTATGGAAGACTGGGTGAAGCGTTGGAGATGTTGTATTGCAAGCGATGGGGCCTACTTTGAAGGCGATAAAATAAATTAAGATGAATAATTTGTATTTTATGTTTTATTGACAAATTCCCGATATTTAGTACACAGAATGTATATTAATTGTCATTTTCATATCTGGTTTGTTAGTGTTTTGTGGTAGAAAGTTTATACTTGTTTTTAAAATGAGTAAAATACTATAGTGATAAAAGCAATTCAAGGTTTCAAATCTCGAAAAAAACAATATCTAATATGATTGCAGTTAGTAGACCGATTGCTATTTATTTTTAATGGAGTACCAACCTACGTCTTTTATGAACGCAATGCATAAAAATTCTAGAAAACTGCATGAAATTATTTCCTCGTACGTAACTATAATGTTAGGGTTCATTTCATAGACAGGAAGGCTTGGATCTATCGCGTGTCTATCTATCCGAAAAAGCTATTTTTCAGAGAGTACTGGACTGTACGGAAAATGTTTAAATTTGGACATATACTTAGCATAAATAGACGAATTCTGATATTGAGAAATGACTTAATACCTATATAAGTACCTATTATTTTATTGATTAAAATGTGACATATCAGATGAATGAGTTCGTTATTAGAGCTATAAAAACGTGTAGGTATATATTTATTTATTGAACAATTTCAAAGTGGATAGGCAGGAGGTAGTTTGAAATATATGAAATAGAATAATTATAAGAAATTATCACTTTCGCCCAATATATGCGAGCATATACATTGTGCTACACACCTGGCATGAAATTTTGAAAATAATACATATGATAGGGCTTTTTTTAAACTTAAGGAAAATAAAAATAGAATAATAAAAGTACCTACTTAAGGCTATCTATTACTTCATGAGTACGTAAATTCGGCATGCGAGAGTTGCTGTCTATGCGCACAACGCGGCGCTGCGCTCTAGTTGCACAGCGCGCTCTCAGTACACCGAGCGTCGAATAGCTCAATGTCACGTCACACACAGTGCAACTAAAACAGTTGATTGACTCCAGGAGGTCTACTGCCAAAAACGAAGTTCAAAGTTTCGTTAAGATCGCACTTTTTCTTACCACGAAACACTTTCGGATCCAAATTTCTATAAATTCGTACTTCGTGAATTGACATAATATTGCCCGTATTTTACCCTACTCCCAAATGTTATTCGGAATTTATAATTTCGTATTTAGAATTTAAGTTGATTATGGATTAATGATAATCTCTTAATAGATACGCCTACTTTTTCGTCTGTTGTAGAGTTATCGTTTGCTGCGAAAATACTTTGCTTCGACAAAACTTGCTGCATTCCATATTTACACATTTTCGTTTTTAACTAAGAAACTATGTACCAAGTATAAATGAGCACCTACACAGGTATGCTATTTCATAGGATAGTTTATACATTGTACATTTTATCCCTCATTTGCAGCATACATCACAAAAATGAAACTAACTTATTTTATACCCATATAATGGTGATGCCATAACTTACCCATAACTGACTCCATAACTTTTTCTTCCACCACCGCTTGGTGGTGAACACGAATGTAGCTATATACAAGAGTCACTGTTACAACATATTAAATCATTCTTGTGTTTTCAAGAATATGTTTACTTAATTTAGGTACACGTTGCATGGTTGTTCGTAGAAAGCAGCGCGAGAAACAGGAACTTCAAAAAAGAAGGGTTACGTGTATTATGGGTCTGCCTCTTCAAAAAATAAAACATTCTGACAAACGTTGTATTGAACACATGGGCTTATCTACTAATGTAAGGCTCATGGTTGCATTCTCGTTTTCATATTCGAAGTAGAATTTACTAAAGAGTTTATAGTGTTAGGCATTATTCCATTAGGTTCTTTGTTCGTCGACGACACAACCATCACTGTGAAAAACATTTGTTTACTAAGAAAATAAATCGTAGAATACGTTGAATTCTACAAACACATACATGAATAAATAGTTTATTAATTACCGAAACATTATTCTTCTCAAATTCTTTTTAGTTTTTGATTATATACCAACTATTTTATGTTGTTACTTATTTTATAATCTTACAGTTCAAACACCACACGGTATTATTTATTTGCTTACTGAGTATTATAATCATGAAATAATACTCAATATAATAGTACCGCTCCTTAATATAATTTACGCTAGTTGTCTCATATCATCCCGTGGGTGTCGTAAGAGGCGGCTAAGGGAAATTTACTGGAAGGTGGGCAGCAGCGCCTTCAAATGATCTACCAACTTACACTGCGATCCCCAAGCCGCCTGCCATGCGTGGGGACTCTAGTCACAACAATTTAAGATATTAATGATTAAACAAATCTTACATTCACGAAACGATAAAAGTATAGAACTATCCAATAAACTACTTACATACCTATTTTATATAAATGTAGATTTAAATTTAAGTTTAAGAATTAGTTTTTTAATCAACTTAAAAAATATGGAGGAAAGTTATAATCACGTATATTTTTTTTATGTTACTGGATCATGCAAATCCAGTAAAAAGTAACGCTTAAACGTATCGTTATGATTATTTTATGTTGAGCAGCATATACCTACAAATGAGTGTTCTAGTAGTTCGTATGTTACTCTCAATTTACTTAATGAAATTATTTGCTAAACTACCAATTACTAACTAACAATTACTACTCTTGCTGATGTTAGCCAATATTATGGGTGACAACTTGTCTTAGACGTTAAATATACGTCTAAGACAAGATACTAAAAATTTTGAAATAAAATTAATTAAACGTCACTGACTCCTTTTTGAAGCGCTCGTAGTGAAGTATGCTTAGCTATTCTGAACCGATCAGCAAAGCTAAGCAACGTCCGCCTCAGACATGAGTTGGATGGGTGACCACTGGTGACATTACTACTGAGCGATTCCGTGCTTCAGACGGCACGTTAAGCCGTCAGTCCCAGTTGTTGTCTAAGGATGGCAGTCGTTATAGCATGGTGGTAAGACATTTTGCGAATGCCCGTCTGGCTAGCTACCACTCTCAAGTAGAAAATCTGTCACCAAGCACCTAAGGGTGTGATCCGGCAGCTGTACTAGAGAGCCAGTAATTCTAGGTTAGTCTGAACAACATCTTCGACAACATCACTTATCATCAGGTCAAAAAGTCAAAAGGCTAACCTATCAGGCATAAAAAAAAATAACACCAAAAAAGATGAAAGCAACTTGTGGAAGTCGGACAATGATACTTTGAGCTCAGAGTGTTTTGAATCTGCTTGGTATCGACATCCACAAGTTATTTCATACTTTTCCGCGTATGAAATTTATGTAGTTACGTTTATAAAAAATATTTTCTAAAACTCCTCTAAATTTATTTGACGTATGCTTTCTCCTAGTAGTGAATAATTAGGGTGAACATTGTCGTTATTGTTTTCATAATCAGGGTGAATGTTTATGTTGTCATCTTGAATTTTTAAGTTTCTAATGGACATACCACGCTCATTTCTGCTGTCTATGATTTCGGGCAGTAAGCATTTCATATAAAATTTTATTAATTTTGGTCTCATCTTAGTTTTCAAAAATGTAACCTTGAATCTGGTAATACCAAATTGAGTTTTTATTTACAGAAGTAGTTCTAATGTGTTTATTATATATATATATATATATATATATATATATATATATAAACTTTATTCTGCAGTTAAATAAAACATCTTGAAGAAAATATAGGAATGTTTATTGCTGAAAACAACTCCTCGATCTGAGAAAATTCTATTCCAGAAGCTATAACTCCCGTGGTACAGCTAAGTCAAACAAACTTCTTTTCACATTTTGCACTCAAATTTGAATATTAATATAAGTTAATGTCTTCTCTCACCAATCAAGAAGAAGTTGTTTTATTTACATTCAAACAAATTATTGTGGTGTTCTTTTTCTTGAACTTGTTTTAAAAAGTAGGAGATGTCAATTATTCGCCGTCCCGATATAGGTTGAAAATAGTCTTATATTTATCCATTTGAATAATAAACGCGTCCTCGTTGCCATCAATTTCTCTGTAACTCTGTAACATAAAATAAGATATAAAGATAGTACGAAAATTTAAAAAAATATTCCTATTAAATTCCAGTTTTAGAATTCAGTCCTTATTCTAATTTAGAATAAGTAAAAAGCCCAAATTTACACTTATTTTAATATACTTAAGGCAATAATCGTACTCGTTCGTTTTAACGGGCATAACGTAGAATTACTGGCTCTTAAGGGCAGCTGCTAGATACATGGTTAGGTGCTAGGCGACAGATTTTGTACTTGAAAGGATGGGAGCAAGTCAAGCAGGCATTCTTAAAATTCTCAACCGTCCGCAGTCCTTAAGAGCCACTTAAATTGCAAGCACATGAAACTTAACAACTATGTTTCAAAGTGATGGGCGCAGTGCAATTCGTGACTTGTGACGAAATGCATCTGTTATAGGCAGAGGTTAGTCCACTTAACATCAGGTGGGTGGGCCTCGACCTTATTCCGTCACAATAACATAAAAAAACTTAGTTGTCTGAAAAAAAATCACCACTTTTTCAAACTGAAAAGTTGACTGAATCTACAATATCTGAGAGCCATGCATACCTAGTCATAATGTTAAGTGTTTTGAAGGATTACTAGAAATAGTAACTTTTTACCTCTTTTTGAACCTACTGTTATGTTTAGACTGTGGTCAATAGAAATAAATAAACAAACAAAAAATTACTTACCATATTTCAATTCCCATTTTCTTTTGCCTTCAACCGTGATTTAGTGCGTGGTTTATTTTCTTTATTTGCCATTTCCAGAAAACAACCAAAAAAAATATTGTCTCATATAAGTTTTCATAAAATATTTACACAACGGGAAATAAACACAAACACAGTCTATCTAATGCCTCTAATATTCTAATAGAGATATTTACACTATGAGGAATAAACACTATGTCATAATTATATGCTATAGTTCACTAAATAATAATTATTTACAATTTATTGTGTATCCTCATGATATTTGTTTACGCAGATACCAAAAAGTGCGCGCGCAAAAATTTGACACAGATCTTGTCTTGGTGACGTCCCGAGGGACACTGATTAGCGACGTTTGGATATATTATCACTTAAATATTCGATTTAAAAAAGAATAGATGTAATGAGAAAAAAGGATCGCTTTATTTGTATTTCAAATTAAATTACCTACAAAATGGTATAAGTTATAGATTAACTGGAGTATTAGTACCTGTTAAAAATTAAATTTGGCCGGTAAAAAAACCGCAAATCGAACTTAGTATTTTTTTCTATCGAGAAAATTTACTCGTATCGTGATTTGAACGAATACACAATAAGGAGAAAGAATGTAACTAAAATATATATTTATTTCAGATTTGAAATGTTCTTCTTTGTTTATAAAAAACAACATCTACTTTAGGCAAAAACGGGAATACCCGACCTTAATGCAAGGCAATACGGAACCATCATCCACGCGAATTCAACGCGCCCTTGACCTGTTCTTTGGTACCAAATAATTATATTATCATGTATTGCAGCTAAAATAAAAATACTTATGCAGTTGTCATCAATCAGCTTATGCATTTTAAACACAATGCCGTACAACAAGGCAGCATGTTCTGTTTACAATGAATGTGATCATAAAGCTGTTTTTCAGTTTTCCCCTGACCTCTGGCTTTGGCATTGGTTGCCTTGGTCGAGATAAAGAAGTACCTATATTACATAATAAAATCAGTCTTGCAAAAAAATACCATAAATTATTTACAAGTATTACCTACTGATTTGTTTTACAAATAAAACAAAACAGCTTCCGCACTGCCTCTAAATTTATAATAAACAAAATAGTGTCAATATATTTTTTTTGCTCTTTTGTGTATCTGTATCGATTAGTGTTTTTTTTTTTTTATTCCTGATAGGTTAGCCTTTGACCACTATCTCACCTGATGGTAAGTGATGATGTGGTCGAAGATGTTGTTCGGACTAACCTAGAGTTACTGGCTCTCAAGGACAGCTGCCGGAACACACCGTTAGGTGCTTGGCGACAGATTTTCAACTTGAGGGTGGTAGCTAGCCAGGCGGGCATTTGCAAAGTGCCCTACCACCATGTTGTAACGACTGCTATCCTAAGACAACAACCGGGACCGACGGCTTAACGTGCCCTCCGAAGCACGGAAGCGCTCAGTAGGAATGCCCAACCAGCGGTCACCCATCCAAGTCATGACCGCGGCGGACGTTGCTTAACTTTGCTGATCGATTCAGAATGGCTAAGCAAACTTGGCTACGAGCGCTTCAAACTCATATATTTTTCGCAATCGTTGTTCATCGCATAGATATTCTTTCGCAGAGCAATTCCTCGAAGCATCGATCCTTATTAGAACTACTCTTCGTCGCAAATTAGTTATCCTAACCAAGATTACGGACTATTTTCTCATACTTACAGAAAAATAACATTATAATTTTAAGAGTGGGATTACCTAAGTTGCATTAGTAATCATTCTTTTTGTACGGTACCCTCCACAACACGATTTAAATCTCACTCGACCGGTTCTTTTGTTTATATTGTGGTAGACTATATACGAGTAGGTACACCAGCGTACACACAATAAAGATTAAAATTGGATCTAAATGAAATGGACACCACGCCTTAGGTCGTTAGCTAACGGAAGACGACATTCTCATACATAACATAACAAACCACTTATACATGTACACATATCAAACTACCGATCTTTTATAACTTATATATACAATACAATCAACACTAGAACAATATAACGTACTCGTATGTTTTGACTGGTATGGTAATACATGGCCCAAATAAAGTGTGTAGGGATGCTCAAAGTCGCCACATTCACGAATCGGTAGAAAATGGAGATCCAGCAAAAGTCTGGAAATTTCTTAGAACTTTGGGAATTGGTAAATTACGTCAGGACTCTGTTTCGAACAATTTAGATATTAATTCACTAACTAAACACTTTTCTACTTCTTCAAGCATTGATGGTGATATCAAAGCTAAAACCTTACAATTTCTTTCAACTAAACCAACTCCTAACTCTTCGAATTTTTTCTTTAGCCCATTTACCTGTTGTGATGTTAAGACGAGCGTATTATCAATTCTGTCTAATGCAGTTGGCAATGACGGTATAAGTCGTAATATGATCCTACCTATCCTTGATACCATTCTTCCTATTCTTTGCCATATTCTGAACCATTCCATCACCATGGGTGACTTTCCTTCCGTATGGAAGGAAGCGCTTATAATCCCTCTTCCAAAAAAACGTAATCCTAAATCTTTCTCTGACTATCGTCCCATATCCATTCTGCCATTTCTATCCAAAGTTTTAGAACGCCTTGTCCACACTCAAATTTCATCATTTATAACCAAAAACAATCTCCTCAACCCCTTCCAATCCGGTTTTCGACCTGGCCACAGCACAGTTACAGCCTTAATTAAAATATCTGATGACATCCGCTTTGGTATGGAAAACGGCTTGCTAACTGTGCTGACTCTATTAGACTTTAGTAATGCATTTAATGAAATCGATTTTGACATCTTATTGGGTATATTACGTTCTTATAACATATCTCCAACAGTATGTGGCTGGTTTCATAGCTATTTACATGGACGACGACAGCGGATTCGCCTTGAAGATAAATTTTCTTCTTGGTGTGATACGACGGCTGGTGTCCCTCAAGGTGGCGTACTGTCTCCGCTCCTTTTTGCAATTTTTATAAATGCTATTTCTAATCAGTTATCTTCGCCCTACCACTTATATGCCGATGATCTCCAAATTTATTCACAATCTCCCCTGTTAAGAATATCTGATGCTATCTCAACAATCAACAGTGATTTACGTCATATAACAGAGTGGAGCACTAATTTTGGCTTAAGAGTGAACCCAGCAAAAACGCAAGTTATAATTATAGGTAGCTCACGTATGATATCGAAATTAGACTGGGCTACTCTGCCGCCTGTTATCTTAGATGGCATTACTGTTCCATATAGTAAAACTGTAAAAAATCTTGGTATTACGTTTGATCAGCAGTTGTCATGGAAACCTCAAATTGAGAACGTTAGTTGCAAGATGTTTGCTTCAGCAGGTTCCTTACGGCGACTACGTAACTTTTTGCCCACAGCAACTAAAATTGCGCTTGCACAATCCCTTCTCCTTCCTATCCTTGACTATGCTGACGCCTGCTATCTTGACCTCACCGAGGACCAGTTAAACAAACTTGAGCGTCTTCAAAATTTCTGTATTAGGTTCATATTTGGCTTACGAAAATATGACCATGTTTCTTATTTTCGACACAAGCTCAAGTGGCTCCCTATTCGTCTTCGCCGGAATACTCATACTCTGTCTGTTCTTTATAGTATTTTGTTTAATCCCTTAGCCCCACGCTATCTTAAGGATCGTTTTAAATTCCTTAGCTGCTCTAATAACCTTAATCTGAGATCATCAGACAATTTTGTTTTGGAGTTACCTTTACACTCGAGTTCATTTTATGACAAGTCCTTCACTATTCAAGCTGCTCGTTTGTGGAACTCTTTACCAGAAGCAATAAGAAAAGCGCCATCGATTATCTCATTTAAAAATGATGTTAAAATGTATTACCTCTCCTCAATGGATCACGATTAAATATTTTGTTTTACTATGAATTATATTTGTGTATCTATATGTACATATAATATGTATTATTTATTTATGTATGTATGTATATATTTATATATAATGTGTAATTCGATTTTATACAGATATTAAATATTTATAATAGGTACTTGTATGTATATTTAAGTATGCAATTAGTTTACTAACCTCACTTAGTTTTACAATCTACCCCGATGTTAATCAAATTGAGTTTTCTGCCTACGGTTGCCTGGAAGAGATTGCTGCCTAGCAATAAGGCCGCCGATTGTACTATCTTTTTTATCTTAATGAAATATTTTGTTAGTTATATTGATTGTAATAAGAAAGTACAATAAAGTGTTATCTATCTATCAAATACCTACTGGTAAGTGTGTCCGTGAACTACCTACAACATCCGACATTTTGAAAGAAGCCAACTATCCACTATGTTCAGACATTCTGACTGTTAGGAAAAATGCAGTCTAATAAAAAGTACCTTATTTAATATAAGTACTTGCAATGACGCATACTCCGCGGATTAGGTACATTACAAGGAAGAGGAAAAATTGTCACATGACTATAATTTTTCCTCATGTTGTAATTTCGTAATCAGCTTATTTAGCCAAGAAGCCGAGTTTCCTCAATCTTTTGACTTTACCAATTACATTTTAATATAGGAGGAAAATATTAAATGTCTTGTACCTTGGAACTTCGCGTATGCTTGTCTGGATAGCTAACTATCCCAGGTAGAAACCAGTCGCAAAGTACCTAACGGGGTTAGGTACTAGTTCATGCAGGCGGCAACTGTCGTTGAGAGCCATAAGACTCGTATAAGGTAATGAAACATCTCAAAGCTGATCTATCTTAATATGCAGTTTTTACTTGCAATGTATGGAACATCAGTAAAAACTGCGTTTTAAGATCGAACTCAACTTTGAGATGCATCCATAAATACGGGCCTAGATATTATAGCCTACTTACACATTTACCTAACCGTTACAATACATACCAACATCCTTTTTATTCTGTGCCAAGCCAACACGTGATATAGTGGTCGCAATCGCGAGCCGAAGAGATATAGTCAGCTCTAAACACCCACGTTTCTCTAGAACTGTTAGAAGTCCCATGTAATAGAGGGTGAGCAAATTGCCATACAGTTCTAGTTTCCGGACTGCTACTGAAAATTTGGCTATTTTCTCGTAGCTCTCCGAGGAAAACCTTCAAAAATCTATCTCCTGTAAGAAGCAGACGCCACTGAAAATGCCCTTACATGTTCAGATTAAGGTTATTTATTTGTCAGAAAAGCCTAATAATAACTGACCGACCCATGGATTGAACCCAGATACTCGAGTTTCCAAAGCGAAGCTTTGCTAACTCAAATTTATAAGGCTTTTTAAAGAAAACTGCCTGTAGCATAAACGCAAGTTTTTCACAATCTTTTAGGATTTTCCAATTTAATGCTATATAAGGAAGGAAAATGGTTTTAGCTTATTGTAGCATACCTTAGTATAGCTTCCTACTTAATTTTGTATGCTGTGCTTTAGCAAAAATTTTCCTCATTGTTCCAGTGCCTCATAACATGTGCAGTATTAGTAATCGCTGCGGGTGCAGGACACCCCATCGGCTTCTCGGCCGTCGCACTGCCTCAGCTCACGGTCGAGAACAGTTCCATGCGAATAGACGACGAGATGGGCTCATGGATCGGTAAGTGATGACTGTCTCACATACTTAAACAAAACACAAAACTCATGTCCTTTGAGCAATGGAAAACCAATGGAAGGCAACTAACATAAAAAACCGGTCAAGTGTGAATAGGTCTTCCGTGGAGGTGCCGCAGTCCTCGTCGCAGTAGGTACCTAGTGATCTTTCAGTCTCAAAATGCTCACCCCCTCCCCCACTAACCGTGAGTAGGTATTTATTGTGTGTTATATGTATTAGCGATTTTACTGTGAAAGGATAAGTTCGCTGAAATCGCACACACGACAAGATGACTCAAAAGCCAATGTCATCACCAAAAATCACAATTCGCGGAATTCACACAGTCGCGGAACTGCAATTGTTATAGGCAGAAATTACCGCTTAACACCTGGTGGGTCTCGTGCTTGTTCTATTTCCATCACGATAGAATAAAAAATGCTATATTTATTTTTTGTTTATAGCCTTTAGACCTCAACTGATGGTAAGTGGTGAGGTCGAAGATGTTGTTCAGGCTAACGTAGAATTACTAGCTCTCAAGGAGAACCGCTGCCGGAAAATACATTTAGGTGCTAGGTATACAGTTTTATAACTCGGCCCTGCCTTTGAAGTAACTACCTACAGCCGCGCTGTACGTAAACATGCGATAGGGCTGTCCGCCTCCAGTATTTTAATTACATTTGCCTACTTTGTGTTTCTCTTTAGTTTTCTGATTGTAAATATACTTTTTGTAAGTATATAAACAAATAAAATAGTTTAGTACTTTGTGAATCGAATAGGAAGAGTTGCGTATTGTTTTTTGATTGGTAGATTTAATTAAAAAATAAACATGCTTATGTTTGAATAACAAATCGGTCTTATAAATTTGCTTTATTGGTATATGTTATTATAGCAGCAGCAGAAATACTTAATCTAAGAAAAATTGAACTACCTATCTTCTAAAAATAGTAAATAATACTAGACAAAATAAGGTTGACCGTCTGTGTCAAATTTATTTATCTAGTATTGTTCATACACACAATACAATTATCAACTAATATTAATAATAAAATACCACGTCATTACTTTGAATTATACAAACTCACAAAACAAAACATACATGCCACGAGGTTTTAACACAAGTGAACCTACCGTATCATGATTCATGAACCGGCTATAACTACCTAGATCACTTGTGTCAATCACTTTCTACACTATTAACTTTTTTTATTCATCCAGACATCTTTTTTTCGGGAGATAAAAGCAAATACTTATCCATTAAAAAGACACACATTATGTGCCTACCTACTAGTAAGTAAAATTATTTTATAGTCTTACATTATAGAGTTTCCAGGTAATATAAAAATGTTATCTCTGGATGCGTTATTGACGAATTCATGCAACCAAAAACAGCACAATGTATCCTACTCGTCATCAGTGCTAATGAGTATTTGAGTACTAATATTATAAATGCGAAAGTAACTCTGTCTCTCTGTCTGTCTGTCTGTTTTGCGCGATAACCGACATACGCGCGGGCGGCGCCGCACCCAGAAAGCTTGAACTTGTGAACTAGCGAAAAAATCCCGCGGTTATTGTTAAAAAAATCAACACACCGTCTGTTCATCACTGCGCTGCTGCACAGTCGCGACTGTCTGCATGCCGAGATCGAGGCGCGTAGGTATAGCTCGTTTCCGTTTGTGTGAAGTTGGAATACTGTATAGATAATAATATTACCGTGACGGAAGCGCTCATTATTAATTAATCTAGCGGTCACCCATCAAAGTCGTAACCGCAGCAGAGTATGAGATACGCAATAAGCGCTTCATTTGCATTGGCCATTCAAACCAACTATATACTCCTATATATTATGATTACAAGCACTACCGCGTACTAATCGAAAATGTATATAGTTGGTAAAGTTTGTAAATTTACCAACTATATACATTATTTGGCCCGTGAGGTACCGGGTTAGAATTGCACCTCCCCATATCATCCCGTGGGTGTCGTAAGACGCAACTAAGGGAAAAATACTGGAAGGTGGGCAGCAGCGCCTCCTAAAGAACTGCCAACTTACACTGCGATCCCCAAGACGCCTAGGGGAGGCTGTGTTCAGCAGTCGACGATCCGGCTGTTACATATATCCTGTACGATAGTTAAGCAAAATGCGTGACTAAATTTGATCGTTCCACGGCTGTCAAAGTCATTACTGTAGAAATCCGGAGGCGTGGTTGATTCCAGGTATATATTAAAGTTATGATGAAAAAATAATCAAAAAGCCATATATTTTTTGCATACGTAGCATGAAATATTAATTGGAATCAATATAGGTATACTCGTAGGTATATAGGTTTTATTTGCATACATCAGCTTTTTTAATCGAAAAGCGAGCAAGTGATGGATGAACTGTTAATAATGGTGACTTTTTATGATAGAACTATAACTCGTTTGTGAAGATAATATAAAAACCGAAAAATATAAATACTTAACTCGGTATGTACTCTAAATATAAGTACTGACTTCCGCAACTGAAAAGCATGAAAAGCAATTGGTTTATTTACTAATATTTTTTTATTATTTATATGTAGATATATTTCTGTTGTATGTTTAAAAACACAAACAACTAAAGTTATTTTGATAAAAAAAAATGGGACCACCTCACCAAATAAAAAATAAAAAGTGCGAGTCTCAGACTCGCGCACGAAGGGTTCCGTACCATTAGCTATACAACATTAGACTTCATATTTTAACCTTTTTTTTTATAAACGTGCGCGAGTCCTACTCGCATTTTGTATTTTTTGTTATAGCGGCAACAGAAATACATCCGTGAAAATTTCAACTGTCTAGCTATCACCGTTCTTGAGATACAGCCTGATGACAGACGGACGGACGGACAAACGGACAGCGAAGTCTCAGTAATAGGATCCCGTTTTTACCCTTTGGGTACGGAACCCTAAAACCAATCATTCATAATTGACGAAGTAATCGTAACAGTACTTAATAATAAAGAACAAAGTGACCTTCGACGTGTTCGTTAACTTACATTCATATGCTGTATTAGCCGGATCGTCCTATGCCGTACATAGCCTCTCCCATACACCCTCTCCAAGGAAGGGTTTGCCATAATCCCCACGATTGGCAGGCGGCTTGGAGATCGTATACATATAGAGGGTTATTGGTAAAATGCTAACAACCTCTTAAGGTTGACTTCTGCTAGCGCTAACATTATGAGATGTTTTTTTTTTGTTTTGAAATTATTATATTTTTGATTATTTTAAATATTTGTTTTTGTGTTTTAAAGCCTACTCCGAGCCAAGGGCGCCCGCCAGCGCCACGGCAACACTGGACCGCGCCGTGCTCCCTTTGAATTGAGTTGTGAATATTTACATTGAGCAAAGTAATAACATATATGAAATAATACAATACAGGCATCAAATATATTAACATCCATTTTTCCAATAACCCTGTATATTTCAATTAGTTTTACATTTTTGTATGTATGTTTTCACTTGATCCTCGAGAAGCATAAGCAGACTAATTTTGCAATTAGCTTTATTTGTTTACAATGACGCAATCCCATAATACAATGTAGCTACTTGATTGCAAAATTAGTCTTGTGTGTTGTTAATATGCTAAGATTGAAGATGACACTCCGTATAATGATGGTTGAATATAATAAAGAGAGGACTCTTTATTATATTCAACCATCATAAACTCAGACTATAAGTTGCCTTCATCACGGTAGCTCAAATTGGCAGAGCGTGTCCCGGTCCAAGCGACGAATGGTCGCGAGTTCGAATCCCCATCTCGTAGTTGAAATTAATCCTTTTGTTGAAATTTTATAAGCATTTTTAGGATTCCGTACACAAAGGGTAAAAACGGGACCCTATTACTGAGACTCCGCTGTCCGTCCGTCCGTCCGTCTGTCACCAGGCTGTATCTCAAGAACGGTGATAGCTAGACAGTTGGCATTTTCACAGATGATGTATTTGAGTTGCCGCTATAACAACAAATGCAAAAAGTTGGCCAAGTGCGAGTCGGACTCGCGCACGTTAAAACAAAAAAGGTTAAAATATGAAGTCTAAATGTTGTGTAGCTAATGGTACGGAACGCATCGTGCGCGAGTCCGACTCTCACTTGGTAAGTGACGATGTGGTCGAAGACGTTGTCCAAGCTAACCTAGAATTACTGGCTCTCAGAGACCACCGGCGGAACACACTGTTAGGTACTTGACGACAGATTTTTTACTTGAGGCTGGTAGCCAGCCAGGCGGCCATCATACAATGCCCTACAACCTTGCTACTACGACTGCCGTTTTAAAACAATAACCGGAACCGACGGCTTAACTTGCAATCCGAAGCACGGAAGCCCTGAGTAGAAATGCCACTTACGGTCACCCATCCACGTACCGTTGCTTAACTTAGCTGATCGGTTAAGAACGGCTTATCAAGCTACGCGGTACGATCGCTTCAAAACAAGTTCTCAAGACAGCGCGTATGTTTGACCTTTTTTTAACCTACTTCCAAGAATAAGGACGGTTCTCACAACACGCGAGTTTGAGTTTGTAATGTATGATCGAACATACGCATTACTTTTTACTAAATTATCACATCTTGATAATTAAATTATAAAATTTATTATTATTTTATTAATTATAAAATAAATTATTTTGTTGTTGGGTAGAGTTATACTTCCAAAATGGGACCACCTATTTAATTTTCCACCCGTATAATTCAAATGATAAATACACTTTTTTTTGTCATAAAATGATGACACGGATATGTCGCCCGCCCGGTAAACGTGTATTGTCATTTTGAAGCTCTTGTAGCGAAGTTTGTTAGGTTAGCAACGTCCACCGCGGTTATGACTTGGATGAGTGACCGCTAGTGACACTACTTCGCTTCGTGCTTCGGAGGGCACGTTAAGCCGTCGGTTGTTGTCTGAGGATGTCAGTCGTTACAGCATGTTTGTAGGGCATTTTTCGAATGCCCGCCTGGCTAGCTAACACCCTTCAAGTAGAAAATCTGTCGCCAAGCACTTAAAGGTGTGTTCCGGCAGCTGTCCTTGAGAGCCAGTAATTCTGCTAATACCTGAAGTAATGCCTGAACAACATCTTCGACCACATCAGGACTTACCATCAGGTGAGATAATGGTCAAAGGCTAACCCATCAGCTATCAAAATAAAAAAGATGGTGACACTGCCGTCACCATCTTTGTTTATTTATCTTATCACTGCACTGCGCTCCTTAGATATAGGTATCGATATTCCAGACGTTAGTTCATCGTCAAGTCATAGTATAAACACACCTAGATGAGTATAATAGGTACATTATACTCATCTAGAAGATGCAACTAAGACTATCTATATTGTGGGCTAGTAGTACAACGATGGCTACAGGACGCACCATGCATCAATGACTGCAGAGTACAGACACTAAAACTAAGATTTTTTACCTGTAGATGAGTTGTATGCCCTCCATATTTACTAGACGAATTCAGGGTAATTACCAGAGTCACTACCAGTCTAGCATTTCCGAGCGTCCGGTCAATACATCGCCGCTAATCGTGTTTTTTAGGAATAATCTGTGGATATTTCAACTTTCTGCACTAAAACTTGTGGAAGTCTGACAAAGAAAATGTGCGTTCAGATTGTTTAATTTCGAGTCAAGAATCAGCACGACTTCTACAAGTTATTTCATTATTTCCAGTGTGAGGAAATCGGGTCATATTTTTATTTTTACTCTATTATTGTACTTTGTGTCTATAGATAGCGTTTAAGCGCTCCGTCACTCAACTTGTTTCCTTTTCTGAAAAAACAGCTTTAATAATGGATGGCGCTCACTGATCTATCCGGCACCGTATTTCGCCTCAACTTGAAGCCATTTACAATTTTTGTATGGAGTTCGAACGCGCGCTGCAGGACTTATCGGTATCGCCTCGACTCGGGTAGAGATTATTAATTATTCTATGTATCGCAAATAGTCGTGAGAAATGGCTTTTATACGGTGCCGAGGCGATATGTATGCGTTGTCCCTTACCTACTGCATTACTAGGTAATTGTTAATTACCTACGTTTTTAATTAATACCTTCATTACTTCACATAGTTTAAGCCAGAAATACCTAGTTATTTCCGTGTTCCTTATTGACAGTGACAGAATAATTAACATTTGTACCTAAATATAATCTACTATAGTCTATTTTGTGCCTATAGCGGTGGCTTTAGATTACTTAACACAATCTAAAAGTGTACTAGCCATCAATTTAATTCTATTTATGTACTGCCTTTGGCTTTATTCTATATAATGTATATAGGTACTTACATTATTTAATAAAACAATTTAATAGCCCTCTATTTTGTGATTAGGTACGTTTCACATGCTGAAGTGGCGAAGATTTTTTTTCACCTTCTCATTTATTTAAGCCCCCGTAAAAATAATTTAAGTACTTAATTGATTTTGTTGTCAAATATATTTTTTAAGACAATACTATTTACAAAATATCTAAAGAGTTTGTAACTCATTCCGTTTACGGGCTACGAGACCCGTGAGGTAACGTTTTCGGTCAAACGGACAGATAGACAGACCAGACGTCAAAAATATAATTATATGATGAATACGAAACCATTCGCAGAATTTAGTTACAAGGGCTCCGTTTGCGCTTGGGGTATATACAGAATCCTAAAACGTTGAAAAAAACAGTTATCTCGTGTATACGAGGACTCCTTTATATTTTTAACTGTTTATTATTATAATTAAATACTTATTTGGCCATAACATATAATAATACTATCACATATTCTATGAGTATTTCATCCGGATACCTACGGTTCCAAACATACAGCTTGGACGGACGACGACGACGCGGTGACGGATAACAGAAGCGGAGTCTTATGGAGTTCTAGTATTTATAGTCCTATTTTCTAGTAGGTATGGAATGCTTAAACTGAAAAATATCTATCTTTGAGCCTATAGCGTCGTCTCTCTGTTGTTAGTCTGTGTCGTCAATATTTTAACTGGGACAGAATTCGTATAATATTGATTTGACGACACTTTAGAAAGTGTTCTTCACTGATCAGCATCGATATTCGCAGCGGTCATTACTTTGACGGGTAACCGCTAGTGGTATTTACTTTGACGCCGTCGATTGTTGTCTTAGGATGACAGTAGTTATAGCATGGTGGTAGAGCATTTTGAGAAGGCCCGCCTAGCTAACTAAGATCCTTATGTAGAAAACCTGTCGTCAAGCACCTAACGGTGTTTTAGGCAGTTGTTTTTGAGCAAGTTCTCATTGAATGTTATAACTGTTTACCTCCCTTGATTAAGTCATGACTTAGGTACCATTAACCATCAGGTGAGATTGTGGTCAAAGACTAGTGAAGTGAAAATCGCGGCGCGCGGTCAACTGCTCGGTTGGTCTTTTGCATATCTGGCCACAGTGATAATTTGTGATAAGAGACATCAGCATCACTAATACTTTATCTTATCATGTCAATGATAGATACTTACTACCGGCAGATTCACAATGATTTAAAACTGCTAGGTCATCCGGTTGGTTCGTCAGTGACACATAATCATCAGATAACTTATCGAAGTGGATGACTTTGCAACTCAAGCACTCGTTATCTACACAAAAACCAGTAATTATTTGTAATGTTGCGTTGTCACGCTAATTTTGAATCATCATTTACATACCAATCTATTAACACCCCTCGGAATTACGCGTTGTGAAAACCCACCATTTTACGAGATAAGGTTGTGAGTGGCTGAGCACTGATAATGTTTATTTTAAATTACATCACATACCTATATCATAATTCAAACAATTTACCTAACTACTTATAGGTTGAAAGGATTATGATGAAGAATTTAAAGACCGGCTTTTGCACCTTACGGGCATTCCGCGATGAAGAAGTTGAAATCAGGGTCTTAGGCAGGCGATGGATATTAAATTGGGTCGTCTTCCAGATCCATCTGTAGGCTCTAGATACTTACATATGTACTCCTCTCTCTCTCTCCTTTTATTTCCTCAACATTTTCAAAAATGTTCAAAAATAAATAGGTAATATACGGAACCATAAAAACGATATAAAGAAGTACCCACAGTAATATATGATGCAAGTGTATGAACGAGCAAAATTTTTTAGTAGGCACTTAGGTAAGCATATACTGATTTTGTATGGTAGGTAATTGTGATTATTCACATACCTACGACTGTCAAGTTTAAACATTTTTTGCACAAACATTTACATTCTGTGGCACAACTACAAAAACTTATTGACAAAGTTACAGAACAGAGCGAAAAAACTACTTCGTGTTGTTGACATTCATTATGTGCAAAATAATGGACCATCTCGTGATGGTGACTGTTCTCTTTATATCGCATTGTGAGCTCATTAGTCTTGTCCATACTGTATTGGTATGTTTATGAAGCAGTGATGGCTCAGTAGCATTGGCTATGGCCTGCCGCGCAGCAGGACCATGGTTCGAATCCCAGCGCGGGCTTGAGCTTCACCACATGATGGAAGAGCATTTTGCGAAAGCCCGCCAGGCTGACGACCACCCTCAAGTAGAAAATCTGTCGCCAAGCACCTCACGGTGTGTTCTGGCAGCAGTCCTTGAGAGCCAGTGAAATAACAGGCTCATGAGACTTAATACCTATGTCTACGGGCGCAGTGTAATTCGTGGCTTGGGACGAAATGCATCTGAGGTTAGTCCGCTTAACATCAGCTTGTTCCATCGCCATAACATAAAATATATACATGTCCGTACAATATAATTAATTTTGCTGCATATTGGGGGTGTTGCTTCAACACTACCTACAGTTAGAGAAGGATTAACTATGTTTGTTGTACCTGTTGTTTCCAACTCGTAAATTTCTGAATTTGAAGTAAGTACGCGTTGATGTGGCGAAAATATCAAATTTCGGTAGCCTAAGTTGTAAATCTTAACCTAAGTTGTATGGCTATATCATAGTTACGTTATATTCCTATTACATTGTATGTTTTCAGTGTTTGTAAACTTATAGCTACTTTGCTTAATTGTAATTCTTCACCAGTCAATTCAGTCCGAGTGACATTTAGGTAATCTAAGTAACTATATTTTCTGGATTAGCTAGATATCAAATTGAGGTAAGGTATTCACTCGATACCAGAATTGTGACTATGTGATACATGACATAGGCTGGCTAGCGCCACTAACTGAATTATTTTCTTGCAGCGAGTATCCACTCCGCGTCAACACCCCTCGGAAGTCTATTATCAGGACCAGTGATGGAAGCGTTTGGTCGACGGCGGACGCTTCAACTCTGCATCCTGCCTCTCATAGTGGGCTGGATTATCATCGGGACATCCGTGCACCACGCGATACTTCTGCTGGGCAGGGTGTTCTGCGGATTCGCTGTCGGAATTATGGCTGCTCCTTCGCAGGTTAGTGAGAAGTATGGACTTCTTATGAGTCTTGATACAAGCCACGTTATAAGAACGTTTAAGCTATGTAGATATATCGATCATCAGCAGCTTGTTAGTTTAGTGCCCTTTGGATTTATCTATAAGTATATGTATTATTATAATATACTTGATAGATCATAGAACATCTTTACAACACAAAAAAAGCTATTACAGTCAGGCAGGTCCTACGAACTATTGTCTCTAGTTAGTTCGTAGGTAAGTTTCTTTATAAGGAGTGGAAATACACATACGCCACTGGAGCAGCTACGCCAGCGATCCAAAGTCCTCCTCAGCTTCTTTCGAGAGTTAGGATGGCTTGGATAGAAGCTGACAGGGGGAAATGCAACAATACATCCAAATTAGGACGTCTGTGTTCTCAAAAAGGATTGGACTACATGTTCACTGTTGGTATACCTACTGCCTTAGAATCCTAGTTAAAGGAAACAAGCACCAGATTTTCAGACTGAGTGTAGTATAAGTGCCACGACACCAGTGAATTAAGCTGTAATCATTTTGTTAATTCGAACACTGTGGCGTGACCACACTTGTATAAATATTATACTCTGTTCACGTGTTTCAATGCTAATAATGGCATTGCCACGCACGTGCTCATTTTATTAATAGATAGAAATTGAATCTCCCTGACATTGGATGCACATTCAATGAAATCATTAATTACGACGTGATAAGAGATGTTGATGTGATGCCAAGTTTTTGTTTTTCAGGTGTATTTGGGCGAGATTGCAGAACCACGACTGCGGGGATTGCTCATCGGGACTCCGTTCGTGGCATACTCTCTTGGAGTGCTATACGTGTATGCGTTAGGGGGAGCATTAGACTGGCGGATTGTGGCGTTTCTCTCTATCGTGCTGCCTGTGCTTGCATTCCTTGCGCTATGCTTCTCTCCAGAGAGCCCCACTTGGCTGGCTAGGCAGGGGAGGTTCCATGAAGCCATGGCGGCGATGTCTCGCCTGAGAGGCGATAATGATACGGTGAGTCGTTTAATCGAATTAATATACCCATTCAATCTACGCTGCCCATGTTGCACCTCGTAGAGCATCGCTAAACCAAAACAGATGTTATTATTTTAATCAATATTATTTTTAAATGCCCAAAAGCTAGCCTTTGACCTGATGGGAAGTGATAATGCGGTCGAAGATGTTAAACGGCCCTGAAAGATGCTTAGAATAGGGACTAAATCTCAAGAACAGCTGTGGGAACACTCAGTTACGTGCTTGGCGACAGATTTACTTGAAATTGGTGGGCGGGTATTTGTGTCATGTGAATATAAAAAGAAAGTAGACTTCATGGACTATCGAAGAAAATGCCTGCTGACAAGGGACATTTTGAAACAAAGTTATAAAACGTATTGTTGTCGAGATAATAGTTATGTACAAATATGTACTTTGGCTATTCTCACATCAAAACGTAGGTACCTATAAGTAGATAGTATATAAGTAAGACTATGTGTGAGTTGGGTTCAAATATATATATATATATATCCTATATGTAACAAATTACTATTGAAAGTAGGTTGTTCAAGAACCAATTTAAAAAAATGATACGATAAGTAATTGGATGCCATTAATTAACAAAGTGTTGCTTTAGAGAGAAGTAAATTGTTCTTTAGCTGTTCTCAGACAGCAAAGAAAATATAGTTACCTTATAAGTACCAACGTACTTACGTACAGAACACACATAAGTATGTGTATAAAGAATTTCTGCGAGAGCGTAGGTTGTCAAGGACCCATTACAGAAAATGATACGATAAGTGATGTGCAGTAAGTAATTGAATGTCAGAAAAGTATTTATATAGACACGCACCTAATGGCCATATTTATGGTACCTACCTATTGCTCGTGTAGCGTTATCTTCCTCAAATAATTATAGTTCATACCTGAGTATTACTTGTACAATTTGTACATCCACAACATACTATTATGTGTGTTTATGTATTTATTCGTAAAGATATAGGCATTCATAGTTATAATATGTTGTTATTGTTGCGTGTATAGTATAGGTAGTGCAAATCGTGGAGCGTTTCCATGTGACATCAAGCTAAATGGTTTCTTAATGAGCTCAACGAGGAAGGCAGATGACAATTGATGTGACTTTTCTCGAACATGTGCGACCAAATAATAAATTAAAACAAATGAACAACAGTTAGGTACTTAGGGTTCTCAGATGTTCTAGAGCACGTGCTTTTGATTGCTATATCACAGGCTATGATTTTAAGGAGTAGGTAGGAGGATAAGGGAGTTATGGCTTGAGCAAATATCGTACATAAACAAATCATCATCAGTGGCTTTTTCATCATCAGCATTGCAGCCGGAAGACGTCCACTGTTGAACAAAGGCCTCCCCATAGAACGTCACAAAGAACTGTTATTAGCCGCTTGTAACCGTTGGCTACCGGCGACTTTAACGATGTCGTCAGTCCACCTGGTGGCCTGGTGGCCCTACCACCTCTAGCTCTTCCGTCACTTAAGTACTTGAGACTTAACTACCTTGTCTCTGGGTGGTATTATAGACAGAGGTTGGCTTCGTGCTGGTTCCGTTACAATACCAATATTGTCTTACGTCATGGGAGACACTTTAAATCCCAAGTGTAAGAAATCGAAAGTAACTTAGGCATATTTTAAATGCAGAGAGAAACTCGAGCTCGCCTACGACGAAGACGCAGTTTTATCCCTACGGGTAGGTAGAGACAGTTTAATCCCAAGGGACACCAGTTTTTGCCGCAATAAAATTTAAGACTATTTGGCAAAGTTATAAGCATAATATTGCTTTAGGTTTTCGCGATTATCGCACATAGTAATTACGATTTAAGTCGCGTATATTTATCATTATTTTTGTCCCGATGTTTCAAAGTGTTTGCTGTGAACGTGGTCAGGAATAAAAGGTTTTTAATCTTCTTCTCAGAATTGTGGCATCTTAAGAAGGGAACTCTTTCACAACGTAAAACTATTTGACAGGGTAAAATATAAATACTTAATATATATACCTACTAAAACAATTTAATAACAGTTCCATGTGGAAGATTTTCTACCTACCGTTAAATGATCAGTACTAATATTATAAATGCGAAAGTAAATCTGTCTGTCTGTCTGTTACGCTAAACTACGTGACCGATTCTCTGACAAAATAGAAGAAGACCGATTTGAATGAAATTTGGTATGGAAATAGTTTGAGACCCGGGAAAAAACAAAGGACAGTTTTTATCCAACTGCGCAAAAAGAGGTTAATGTTTTTGCGCGATAACCGACATACGCGCGGGCGGAGCCGCGCCCGAAAAGCTAGTGTAGATATAATTTTGATTATATTAGATTAAAGAATCTGAATTAAGATTTTTGTGTTCCTATAAACTTTACAAAATTTTTAATAATATAGGTATTAAGTAGGTATATCCATCCAACCCGTGTTTAAGATTTTAGGCATTTTAGATACGGACAATGGCATCCATGTGAACAGTAGGTATTATTTTCTCTAATTATCGCGCATTTTGGACAAAGATTTAGTCGTAGGCCTACGTTACATCACATGGGATATTGAATTGAACCTTATACGGTTTTCAGTTTATTTTCTCCTTTCGAGTTCTTAATTGTACTGAATCTGCCCCTTAGCTATTTGGAAGATGCACCATATTATGCTGTTTCCTGGACATTCAGATATAAAGGAGTCAAATTTCCTATCTTTGGGATGAAACCTCCGTGGTTCGAGGTGTAGGTAGTGGTTATGGCCAGTTAGATTTCGAGAGGTACGATCTTTTTTGTATATACTTAGCCTCGACACTTTTTCCGTAGCGAGTTAGGATCGCATTAATAAATACATCTCAATTCTGCAAAAGATGCAGTTCTGACGTATAATGTATGGAACATCTATCATAGCTGCTTTAGAAGCAATGGTGGCCGAGCGTAATAGCTATGCACTGCCGTGCCGCAGGTCCCTGGTTCAATCCCCACCGCCAGATTGAGCTTCACTGCATGGTAGAAGGGCATTTTTCGAATGCTCGCCTAACGGTGTGTTCCGGCAGCTGTCCTTGAGAGCCAGAAAAATTACAGCCACATGAGATTTAACAAATGTATTTCTCAATGTGACGGGCGCAGTGCAATTCGTGACTTGTGATGAAATGCATCTGTTATAGGCAGAGGACAATCCGCTTAACATCAGGTGGGCATCGTGCTTGTTCCACCACAATAACATAAAAATGTAATATTAATAAAATTGTCTCAACTTTGAGATCCATTTATTAATGATGACTAATAACTCTCTAAATTAAAAAATTTAATACAAACTTTGAGCACGAGAAAACAATTAATTGAATAAAGTCATACCGTACGCCCAACAGCCTGAATTGGATATTGGCAATGTACCTACCTACGTAACGGGACAATTTGTTGTTCTTTGAAAAAACAAACCACTTACGCTGATCAGTGAAGTATCGGATTCCCGATAAAAGATGATTTATGATGATGAACATTGTTATTATTATGCCTTCTACTTTGCCGTGTAGAGGTTGACGCACACTGAGTCATGCGGCACCGTATCAACGTCACCGCAACTCAAGCTGTTCAACATTCTTTTCATCCCACCATCTCGGAAAGAGTATTATTAATCTTCAATATCTGAGTGGAAAAGCCGTTTTTATTCTCTAGAGGATAAAGTAAATTGAATTTAGAACATCGTGTGCACTAAGTTTGTGAATTAAAAAAAACATTAAACCTATTTACTGCTACCTCTATGGTGCCGAATATATCATACAACTTGTTTTTAATTTGTTAAAAACTCAGACTCGGAACCTTCTTGGTGTTTTTAGTGTTTAGTCATTTCCTCGCTGAGGTGGAATGAAAAGTTACGTATTGCACTCGAGTGCAAAGATTTTTCACCTCGTGCTCTTTTGATTCCCTCGCTAACGCTCAGGATTCTAATTTGGAAATTTTAGAATCCTTCGCTTGCTCGGTCATCAAAATTGCGGTTAAAAAGCAACTTTGCACTCTTGTATAACAAATAACTATTGTATGGAAGTCTATACTGCAACGTACACTTATCTACGCTGCATGGGCATCGCCTCGAGTTGCCGTGAGAATGAACTGAGGCGACGTTGATTCATGCGATTTTTTTGACGCTTGCGTTTTTTTGAAGCTTGTACTAGCTCGCGGGAGTTCTTTCCTTGCGTTATTGTACAAATAAAGACAAGATCCTTACGTATGTTAGTAAATTTTATTCGTTCACAGGAAATAAAACGAGACACTATGAAAACTTGAACAATTATATTCAAGTTTTGTTTTCGTCCCCTAGCTCAGCAGATGATAACTTAAAACATATTAACCGTACCTACTAAAGCTGCTCAACAATTCGTGCGGGAGATGATAAACGCTACGTTGTCGTCTGCTAATAATAGTTGCAGTTCCCTTTCAACTCCACTAGCTTCACCATAACTGCTGTGGAGCTACGGCAAATGTGACGTATGTTTAAGTTACGTTTTCATTGACAGGCTCAACGGGAGCTCCATGAGTTGATATCAGCTCGAGAGAAGGAGAAAGCTCGCGGTGAGGAGAACCTCCGGTTCTTCGCTACTATATCCCGAGCGCCTGTCCTCAAGCCGCTGCTCCTTATCAACGCATTCAACATGCTGCAGATACTCTCCGGCAGCTACGTGGTAATTTTCTACGCGGTCGATATTGTGGAGCACACTGGTGGCTCTCTGGACCCTACGGTAAGCAGTTTACTTACTTTTTTATGGCGTTTTCGGTTTGAAGAGCACGGGTTTAATTACTTGATTAAACAGAAACTACCACTGACTTTAAATAAACTTAAACAACTTAATGATACACTGTGAAAAAAAAACAAAACTCTTTTTGGGCAGAGCCGCGGACTCTTGCAAAACAAGCAAATTCGCCCACTCTGTTACTATGTAAAGCTTTCAAAGCCCTAATTCTTTCACCTACCTATGCGTACTTGAAATTAAACCAACCTGGAAGACCTACTAATCGATATCGAAATCTAATTATCCCGTTAAAATGGGGGTTTCAAAATAGTAAGAAGCTTACGGGGTCGTAAGAGGCAACTAAAGATAAAATACCGAAAGGTAGGCAGCAGCGCCTTCAGAGGCACCAAGCGTGGGGATTATGGCAAACGCCGGAGGAGGCTGTGTTCAGCAATGGACAATCCGGCTGATACAGTAAGAAACTCCTACGTATCAAAGCCCTTAAACTTAAAATTTGGTATATATATATATATATAAAACCATAATAGAGTATAGACATAATAGTTTAGGAATACAAGAACGAATTCAAGGCTGCCATCGAAGTAACGAAGTTTGTTTCGAAAAAAATACCATATGTATATGTCATGTGATTTGAACTAGGCAGAGCGATAAGGGAGCGCCAACTGGAGTTAAAGTGGGTCAGGAAAATTTTGGGAACAGGAAAAAAAAAAAAAAAAAAAAAGAAATCGCGATAGGGCATCGGCGTTGCTATTAATTTTACCCTTTTTATATTCTATTTCGTATTCAAACTCTTCGAGTTTAAGTCTCCATCGTATGAGTTTGGATCCCGGATCTTTACAATTAAATAACCATTTAAGAGGTATGTATGGTCAGTTACAATTTTGAAACGGGGCGGCCGTATAGATACGGTCTGAAGGTTTAAGTACCAAAAATTATTGCTAGGCACTCCTTCTCTGTAACGCTATAATTGCTTTCTGCTTTGTTCAGAGTACGCGAAGCATAGGCGATTGGGCGATAATTCCCAAAGGATCCTTGAGAAAGTATCGCGGAAATAGCAAAATTAGATGCATCGCAAGTAAGGACGAAGGGTTTTGAGAAATCAGGGTAGGCTAGTAAAGGAGCTGAAATTAAAGCATTTTTTAAGTTTTCAAAGGCGAGTTGGTGTTCATTGTGCCAATTGAACGGAACATTTTTTTTAAAAGGTTAGTAAGTGGTTTTGCAATTTTTGACAGATCTGGTATGAAACGGCGATAATATTAATTCACTACCGTAGTAGTCGTGCTTATACAGAAATACATAGTGACGACATTCTACTAGTGCTTTTATCTTCATAATGTTCTGTATTTAACGACAGAGTGAAATCAATAAAAAAACTTAATCCGTGCAGTAGCGTCAAATAAAAATAACATTCGTCTCACGTACTAGTCAAACTACAATATTAAAATAGTGATTCACTGATCATGTCTGTGACGTCATAAATTATACAAAATATAAATTCAGTCAACGATAAACAGTACATATACTCCGTTAATTCCGTACAAATTATTAAACGGCTTTTGATCTTACTGATCAAAGCTCAAAATCTTTTTTTTGTTCAAAAAACTGTATAAAATATTTATCTCTTAAAGATTTTTTTTTAGTTTCATTTATTGACTATATATTTAATATTTTAGACATCAAATAAATACCCTATCAAATCACAGTTACTTAAAATATAACCGGCCAATTGCGAGTTGGACTCACACACCGAGGGTCCAAGTACCAAGACAGAATGTAACAAAAAATCGTTATTTCATTAAAAATACTTCGAGATCCATAGCGAAAAACTAACTCGCTAAGCCGATATTATCTGATATTGTACGATAGATATCGTGATGGGACAATACATATTCTGTAAAAAAGTCAACCTACAACCGTTTCAAATATACAGCCTAAGATCAGTCGGACAGCCAATGCCTAGTAATAGATTCCCGCTTTCTAGTACCTAAAGAACCCTAAAGATTGTACTGTTTTCAGATGGCCGCAAACGCGACGGCGTTAGTCCGTTTCTGCGTGACGGTGGTGGCTTGCATCCTGTTACTGCGGATGACGAGACGCGCGCTCGTCCTCATCTCGGGCGCGGGCACAGCTGTTTGCACGTTAATACTCTCACTGTTGCTGCTACAAGGGCCCGCTGAAGGCTGGCTTCCCCCCGCACTCATCCTTGGGTACGTCGCCTTCAACACGCTCGGCTTCTTCGTCCTCCCCGGCATCATGATCGGGGAACTCCTCCCGACGCGCGTGCGCGGCCTCTGCGGAGGCTACATCTTCTGCGTCTTCAACGCCGTCCTATTCGGTTTCACGAAACTCTACCCCTACATGAAATACTCCATTGGCATGGGCGGACTCTACGGTATCTTCGCCGCGTCCGCCACTCTTGCCACTTTAATACTATTCCTCCTCTTGCCCGAAACAAAAGGGAAATCTCTTATACAAATCGAACAGTACTATCAAAAATCTAACATTTTATGGCTTACGCGCAATTCGTCTGACGGACAACGTGTCTGATTTCACCTTTTGGCCTACGCTGATCGTATAATTTTAAGTACCTACTTAAGACCTTGTATTTGTGATGACACTACGGCAGGTATAAAAACGCGTGATATGTAACCAAGAAATATGTACTTTGTACCTCAATGTATGCCGCTTCGACTTAAGTCTTACCAAAATGTTACTACGTACTTATATAGCAATTTACACTTACTTAGGTATATGTTTGATATCAATGTTCGTAATATTGAAATTTACATGTTATGGTATACTGTTTATTATTACTTAAGTGCATTGTAGTATAATTGTAGTACAATTTCATATATGTGAAAAATAAATTTATAGAAAATCTTACGGGTATTAAATATGCGTAACGAGTTTATGCGAGTGTCTATTTCGGTACCTATACCTAAATAGTACCTAATTAAAACATTTTTTATTTAAATTATTATCGTCATGTCGACTCGCTGTAAATCGTTGCGCTTATACAAGGTTATTGAAAAAATGCTAACAACCTCTTAGAGTTGACTTCTCTTAATCATAACAAACATTTTAGTCGAATGTTTCTTTGTTATATATTGTTTTTTATTGTGTTTGTGACGGAATAGCACGAGGCTCACCTGATGTTAAGTCTCTTGTGCCTGTAATTATTATTTAATTTTTTTATTACTGTGTCCCTCATACTTGTTACGTCACAAAAACATAAACGACTAAATTTTTTGTTAGGACTAACAAATGTCAACTCTAACAGATTTTAAGTATTTTTCTAATAATCCTGTATAACCGTATATTGCAACTATCAAATGGTTTTATTAGTTAATACATTATTTAATGCATTTACAAAACAAGAATATATAAGTATACGTCGAACATAATGCTTTTCTATTATGTGAAAATATGCGATTGTGTTTGATTATTTTTTATTTACCAGTATCAGATATCGAGAAACTAAAATATATGATATTAAATGTGAAACGCATACTAAAACGGGACAGTGTCTATGCCCTAAGTGCTGTATGTTATGTACAAATTATGCCTGATGCCACAGTATTTGGCTTCAGAGCGATTTTCTTATGTTTGTGGTAAATCACATATTCAATAATATTTAAAATGTGATAAAACTAAATCTTTTATTTACCATGCTGCTGATGGAAAATCCTGTTATTATATTTAGGGTCCGTTTCAGAATGTCCTAATCATGATCCAAGAAAACATATTATTGTATCATGGTCCTAGTAAAGTTTCGGTTTGCTATGCAACACAGAAAATAACTGAATGATAAACATGACAGTCAACATGCAGCGCGTTTTAAGCTTTAACCGATGGGTAGGCTAAATCGATGACTGTGAAACGCAACGATAGTGTTTTGTTTAATAAATATGTTCTGGGTAGTGTAACCGGAACTTACTCGAACATTCTGAAACAGACCATAAATCTTTTATTTTCCATGCTGCAGATGGAAAATCCTGTTATTATATTTAGGGCCCTTTTCAGAATGTCCTAATAAAGCTTCGGGTTGATATGCAACACGTAAAATAACTGAATGATACACATGACAGTTAACATTAAGCGCGTTTAACCGATGGATAGGCTAAATCGATGACTGTGCAACACAAAGACAGCGATTTATTTAATAAATATGTTCCGGGTAATAAAACCGGAACTTACTCGAACATTCTTTAACAGGCCCTTAGTATGGTTAGTTGAGTATCTTATAAATAGTAAACAATGTAAACTTATCAAAGCACTCCGTACTATGAAATTAAAATCATGTTTTAGGCTGCCTTTCCACCAGAGATGTGAGCTATGAATGCGAGATACTTCACGCATTCACCAATGAGATCGCTTGATTTGTCAAGTTATGTCGAACTGTCAAGCTGTCCTATGAAAACGAAGCGATCTGATAGGTGAATTCCGCACGCATCCATAGCTCACATCTCTGGTGGAAAGGAAGCCTTAGGGAGGCACCCTGTTATACCATAGGTTCCGTACCAATGATTTCTCAAATAACCTCGAATCGTAAGCAATACAGCAAACATTATAGAATAGAATACTTAACTTACGGCTTACTCCAAGCATAGCTTTTTGAAACGTCATATTATATTAGACACGGCAATTAAGTTTAACTTTGCGCTGTATATAGGACTTATGAATGAAGTTTAACACACCATTTCAACAATGAATGGACATTGGCAGGATTGTCTATTCTAGCTATTTCGACAAAATTGTATGCTGAACATTTATCTAAAACTTGTAGTTTTTATTTATTTTTACCAACTAAAAAAAACCTTGTTTGCATAGCAAAATGTTCAATGCATCGGGATACTAAAAGTCGAGATCAATGCCGTCTTTAAATAAACAATAAGAGAGTTATGATATGACAAATAGTCACTTATATGTATAAATATAGAAACTGATTAAATAATATACAATAGAACGCCGATTATCCGAATTAATTGGGACCGGGATCGATTCGAATAATCGAAAATTCGGTTAATTGGACATAGACTATGGTAATAAAGAAAACGAACTGTCACACATAGAATAAACTTTATTAAGTTTAACAAATACAGTTCTAAAATAACGCCCACTTGAACATCTCGATCAGAGTAAGTTGCAACCCCATCAGGGCCTTAATTAAAATACAGAGTATAAAATTCACAACAATAATAGAGGTACATAGTAGCAAAATCTTTCAACCATAACAGTTGGAATATATCTGGACTCCAGCGAGTTCCAACTTTTTACAACAAAACAAAACAAAAATTACATATGTACATGGTTTTATTTTTTTATATTACACTTAGGACCGATTCGGATAATTGGCGATTCGGTTAATCGGCCTTCGGATAATCGGCGTTCTACTGTACCTGAAGTTGGCTTGCAATCAGTTTTATGTAGGTGTATACTGACGTGATATTATGTAATGCATTTTAAACAGAGCAATGAGAGATTAAATATGTTAAACTGTGATTATTATAATGACCACATAACGTATGTAATACTATGTAGATAATTTTTAATTTAAGTATTGTAAAAGAAGTTATTTTTCTATTGTGAAATAGACTTAATCTAAAATGTGATATAATTAAACTGTTCGCACTATTTATCTAATGATTACTTTATACAATGAAATGTACACCATCTCGCCTGTAAATGATGATGTGGTTGAAGATAATGCAACCGTTACACACTAGGTGCTTGGCAACGGATTTTCTACATTAAAGTATTAGATATCCAGTCGAGTATTAGCTCTATCACCATGCGATGAAACTCAACCGCGTTGGGAACAGAATCATGGACCTCCTCGGGCGCTAGTGTCATTGCCACTGGCCCGTCACTGCGTCAAAAGATTATTTTAGTACATTTTTCTCAGAATTATCACCATCATAAAGAAAAAAACTTGTAATAATATTCCGTATCATATATATTGCCTAATTTATTTATATATGTACATAAAATTTACAGGTTCATACAGCAGTCTTAGCATACATTAAAAGAGGTGCCTCTAAATATTTTGATATACTCGTCGAAAGGTAGATCTTATCCCCCAAGTACATGATATAATAATATTTGAATATTAATTTATAAAGGCCCTATTCCACTTGACGCCAAGAACGTTATCTTCGATATTTTTGATCACATTTTCCGTCTATGGTACAATTAATTACATACATTTAATATAACCATAGACACAAAATGTGGTCAAAATTGTCGAACGAAAAAACGTTCTTGGCGTCAAGTGGAACGGGGCCGAACTAAGTACTTAAGATTTAATAAAGCTATATATAACAAGAAGTATATAATACTTACAAGCTTTGAATCTAGTCTTGTAATCTTACAAAATAAATGCTTAGTGCCGGCAATTTCAATTAGAGCTCGCTTTTATCGTAAGGCGCTGTAAGTGTTAAACAGCTTTATTTGAACAGGTTTTTAGTAAAAATTAAGGCGTCACATTTTTTATTTAGGTTCCTAGTTTTGGGTTAATAAGCTTTCTTTCGTTTTTCATCCAAATTGATCACGATGTCATCATCGCTGCCTCTCTCCTAAGCAGTTCGGCGGAAGGAATTTGAGCATTTTTCAACGTCTTATACATCAGAGTAGTAGACTCACTAATTGAGGAATAGCTTTTTATATCAGTAAACGACATTATAATTGAAGAGATATTTTTTTTTCATATATTTCGTCATTGTATTCTTCGTCGCTCAAATACAGAGTTCAATTGAGAGCAGTCTCTGATTAATATAGGCACCTTAACCCATTGGCAACCGCGTGGATGATATCGTCCATTTATGAATGAAATTCTGTTGTTCTCGTTATTGAGAAAAAATAACATTCAGCGGGATAAGAACCCGCAACCCCAGAAAATAAAAAGTAAACTTAAACTGTAAGTATCGCTACGTGTCATATCAGTTTACACAAGGTTTAAACACAATCTAATAATCACGAAATCTAGTAGGATGCCAAAGAATTTACCGAGGTCCGAACGGGACGTAAGATTGACTAATCTACACGAAGTTATGGTAAGTACGCTTAGCTAAGCCATCATCTTTCAACAAACAAGAATGTCCTTGGGATGAGATGCGTTATTTTTTCGCGTCTTACCCTTGGCGGCAGGTTTGTTTTTCTTCGAGCGATCCCTCAACTTGCGCGGATGCTGTGACTGAGGTGTTACGTCAGGGTATGGAATACTTCATACCATTTTCTGACGTCCCGATGTCCAGCAAAGCTCGCCCATGGTTTAATGCTACATGTGGAGATGCAGAAGCGTCAAAACATGAGGCCTATTTAGCCTGGGCTGATGCTCGAACCCGCAAATCCAGAGATGTACGTGAAAAGAAGAAAGCATTTAACCTAGCCGCCAAGTCCTGCAAAAAGGCTCTCAAGAAGGCTCGCTTCGACCACATACGCCGAACAGGGAACTAACTTGCTTCTTACCCCTCGGGTAGCAAAGCGTTCTGGTCCCTGGCAAAGTCGATCGAAGAGAACTTCTGCCGCCCCTCACTGCCTCCACTGCTGAAACCTAACGGCTCACTAGCGCACACTGCGGAAGAGAAAGCAAATTTATTTGCCTCTCTGTTTGCAGAGTCTTCACGTTTAGATGCTGGCAATGCTGTACCTTCTAGCCTGCCAAACTGCGGGACGTTAATGTCAGAAATCCGCATTCGACAGTCTGAAGTACGCAAAGCGTTGCGCGATCTGGACGTGAACAAAGCTAGTGGTCCAGACGGTATACCAGCTGTAGTCTTGAGGATGTGTGCGCCTGAGTTGACTCCAATATTGACTCGCCTCTTTCGCTTGTCTATGACGACTGGTCAAGTGCCTAAGTCCTGGAAGCTTGCAAACGTGCAGCCCGTGCCCAAAAAGGGTAGTCGCGCAGACCCTGCCAATTACAGGCCTATTTCAGTCACTTCCATACTCTGTAAGACGATGGAACGTGTACTGAACCACAGGCTCCTGACATACCTAGAAGTGAATGATCTCCTCAGTGACCGACAATACGGGTTTCGCCGAAACCGGTCTACTGGGGATCTTCTAGTGTATGCCACTCACATCTGGAGCGAAGCCATCGAGAAATACAGAGAGGCGCTTGCTGCCTCTCTCGATATCTCGAAGGCTTTTGACAGGGTTTGGCACGATAGCCTTATTAGCAAGCTTCCTTCATATGGCCTTCCCACAGGTTTATGTGTTTGGATTTCAGATTTCTTGAGAGATCGTTCGATTCGAGTGGTCATCGATGGCTGTTCTTCCGACCAATTGGCTATAAACGCCGGAGTCCCTCAAGGATCAGTACTCTCTGCAACGCTTTTTCTGCTGCATATTAATGATCTGCTTAAGCCCGGTATTTTTGGGTACGCAGACGACAGCACCGTTGTGGAGAGTTATACATCTAACGCACGAACCAGTGCATTACAAATCCAGTCTAAGAAGCCAGGGAAGCGATGGTTCAGCGCTTGAACTTTTCTCTGAAGGCAGTCTCCGATTGGGGCGATGCCAATCTGGTTAAGTTCAATGCTGCTAAAACCCAAGCGTGCCTTTTCTCCGCCAAACGGAGCCCTTTTCAGCTGGCTCATACTTTCAGGGATGTGTCCGTGCCGATAAGTAACCATCTCGAGCTTCTTGGCATCTCATTAACACCGACTCTCAATTTCGGCTCCTATATAGAGTCTAAAGCCCAGCTGGCCTCAAAAAAGCTTGGTGTTTTGGCTAAGGTGAGACAATACTTCACACCGGGACAGCTGCTTAATCTTTATCAAGCGCAAGTCCGGTCGTATGGAGTACTGTTCTCACTTTTGGGATGGTTCTGCCAAATACCAGCTGGAGACACTGGAAGCTATTGAGAGGAGAGCCAAGAGACTCATTAACGACGACGAACTTATAAGCAAGAGACTCCAAAGTCTCGAGCATCGCCGCAAAGTCGCTTGCTTATCGGTTTTTTATCAGATACATTTCGGGGAGTGTGCGACAGAACTACATGACTTGATTCCGCCATCTCCATTCTTTAACCGGACATCCAGGGATACTCAGAAGCGCCACCGCTATATGGTAGATATTCCATTTACCCGAACAAAGCGATTTGCTTCTTCGTTTATTATACGAACCGCCAGGGAATGGAATACCCTGCCTGAGTCTGTGTTTCCGGTTAAGTACAATATGGGGGTCTTCAAAACCCGAGTGAACAGATATCTTCTGGGTAAGCGCGCTCCATCATCGACCGCATCATCACTTAACATCAGGTGAGACAGTGGTCAAGTGCAACCCAGTTCAGTATAAAAAAAAAAAGAAAATCTTCAAGAGTACAAATGCCAAGTGCAAGTGAGATAGACGGAACAGTGGGTGGGAAGTGAGTGTCGCTGTGATCCCTGCTATATTTAATCAAAGCGCAACGCAGTCTGTTTCCTCATTAAACTCCTTGTTTTTTTTATCTACACTCCACAGACTCCAGGGTCCGTGACTTTTTTTAACTATGACATAAATTATTAGTAAACAAGAAATATGAAATAGGAAACATGCAACATTCCAAGGGGGAACAGTGTTAAAGGTTTTTTTTTCCGTTAATGTCATTAGCACCAGCATCCAGAGCAGACCAGTATCCTCTAGCAGCACCGTTTACGAGTTGACGTATGTGCCAGCCATCGCCTTCCTCAACCATTTTTGAGGGAAGATGGCAACCCGACACACAACACCGCTGCTAGACAACACCTTTCTGTGAGCATGACCGCTCCGGATACCCGTGCCAACGATCACAATTACAAAAATAATTTGGGACAACAATAAAATAATATACCTACAGAAATTTACATATTTTGTTATTCTCCCACGTCACATTTTAACAGGGCCTACATTACCGCGCTATTTCGATCTTTGATCGCCATTTTGAGGTTTGTCTCATTATACTCTTAAGGGGGCACCGAGCTTCTGGCGCTCAGCGATTTTAGGTATTCTATGCGCTCCGCGTATGTGTGCGTGAGTAAGGCACACAGTGATGCCGCGCGCCGCGCCGCCGCGCCCCCACTGCTGCCGCCAACAAGATCTAGCAACTAAATATCTATGCGCTGACCCGCCGCGCCGAGCTGCGCCATTCGACTAGCTAGGGTGCTACAAACATTTATTTACAAAATAAAACAATAACTTTCAAATACTTTTATTGAATATGTTCAGCTAAAAAACGTTTTTCCACATTTATTATTTTTCATTTCTGACTTATCGGTTCTTCAGTAGGTATACATAATTTACTCTTCAAAGTAGATGTAACCAATTTCCAATGGACTAGCTAGGGTGCTACTTATATTTATACAAAATAAAACGACAAATTTTTATTTATATACTGTTATTGAATATACTTATTCACGTAAAAAAACCTTTTTAACGACGTCGAGGTACGTCAGTAGGTACATATAATATAGAACGGATATATAAATAGGGTAAAAATCCCAGTGATTGACCCTTTTCAAATTTACATTATTCACTCAGAGTAGACGTACTCAATAGATTTCCATAAGGTATATATATATATATATATACGTATATTATGTGTGACCACGAATAATCACCAAGAATATCCGATGTTGGTATATTTTTGGACAGAGTAATTTACATCCCCTAGTAGGTTTTTGAGTGACACCTAATCAATAATCTACATTATAGTAACAGTACTTACATCCGCAGCAATCTCGTCCATTTGCGTAGTATTGGGTAATTACTTAAAAAAATCTGCTAAATAAGAAATCGAAAGATATTTAGTAGTCAAATCAAATCAAATCAAATCAAATCATTTATTGCATATTATGTAGGTATCTTAATAACTATTTACATAACACTACATAATGACCCAAGTTTAGGTATGGCAACTTAATGTGGAGCGGCCCGACTTATTTTTTATAAATATTTGTCACATAAGTATTGTTCTATCGTATAATAACATTTTTCTATCAATAAGTTTTTTAGTTTTTTAGTAAGGTCTTGTTCATTTTCGTCAGTCTTTAATTCGTCCGGTAATTTATTAAATATTTTTATGGCCATAGCATGGGGACCACTACTTTGCATTAATAATCTGCACTTAGGTATTTCCAGTTTATGTTTAAATCTGAGCGGGTAATTTCGTGGTTGGTCTGAAAGTTTTTTGAAATATTCTGGGTATTTTTTAACGAAATTACAAGTTTCTAAGATATAGATGGATGCGACAGTTAGGATTTTATATTTTATGAAGTATGGTTTATGAAATTCTATTTTTGTGATGTCTGGAGCTTTGATATTTGCGAGAATGCGGATTATTTTTTTCTGTGCGACAAAGAGTTCACCTACATTTACACTATTACCCCAAAGTGTGATACCGTAACGGAGCCATGAGTATGCGTAAGCGTACAGCGTACTATACGCTGTGTAGTAGAAGAGAACAGTAGAAATCTTTATAAATTTAAAACCGATTTTTTCAGTGATTGTTAGTGACGTGACTTTCAATATTTATATGCTTTATTCAAAGTCAAAGTAATTTATCGTACAAATTTTATATTGAAATATTCTACATTGTACTGCCATGTTAAGCAAACAAAAATTGTATAGAGCCACTGCGAGAAGAATGGGCAAGCATCGACGGCAACTTGGGGCCATTCTTTTAAACGTCTTTTAACAATGCGTTACATATTATATTCCGAATACACAAAATATTATGTATGTTCGGAAAAGTGAATTTAAATTAAACTGTGACAATCACGATTACAGCACTAGGAATAAATATAAAATATCGGTGCCAGGTTTTAGATTAGCAAAGACAAACAAAATATCCTTCTTAGGTTAGTGTGTACGGTTTTATATTTTTTTTAATTTCCCAAACATATTACAACGCTCACAGAAGGGAAATTCAAGTAACACGTGAAAACCATATTGATTAAGAAATCCTACTACACAGTTTGTGATTATTTAAACGACAAAAATGCCTGGGCAATTCCGCCTCTGCCAAGCTACCGCCTGTCACCCACCATATTTAAACAAATATTGTAAGAATTGTATTATATGGTAAGTATCCCTTCTGTGAGCGTTGTAATATGTTTGGGAAATTTATTATAAAACCGTACACAATAACCTAAGAAGGATTTTTTTTTAAAGATCCTTGAGAGATTCCCTAGGATTCATTTCGTATTGTCCGAAATTGCACGCTTTTGTAAGATAAAGATTGCCTTTATATCAGCAGCAGCTTCCCGCAGCAACACACCATACGACATAATACTGTGGAAGTACGCGAAATAAACTAGGCGAGAATTAGCTACGTCTGTTAATTGTCTTATCTTACGAACTGCATATGCAGCAGAACTAAGACTTCCGGATAGATCATTTATATGTGGATCACTGTGAAGTTGGATCCATTTTGATTCCCTAGAAGATTGTCAATAGCGAGTTTATCTGGGCCAAGCTTAATGTTTAGTTCAACATAAGTAACATTTGGTAAAGAAAACTTTAAACATTTCGTCTTTTTTGAAGTTAAGAGAAGATCTTTAGCGGCAAACCATTTACAGATCATAGATTAATACAGGAAAATAGTTCATAAATTTTAAAGTTTTTGCAGAGAGGCTTGATTGAATTTATGATAATGAAGTTGACTACTCAGGTATTTGGTTAGTTATGGCAAGGAACATGAAAGTCAGAAAGAGAAAATAACTAACTTCCGCTTTGCTTCTGGAATTAGAATGGAATTAGAATCGCGGGAAGAATTGCTTTTCTACGTTTTCTGAGTTTTTTTGTTTATTGCATCTAAAATATATTGTGGCTCACGAATTTGCATTTTTCAGTCTAGCCTTGAATCAATATCAATAATTTCTGGTAGCAGGTTTTCCATATTCTTCTCCCAGAATTCGTCATCTCATTTTATTTTCTCTATTTTATGTTTTTTTCTGTCCACACAACAAATTAACAAACTGCTTTCTGCTAGTGATGTGTAGCTGACCCTGCACCTGGTAGAACCAATCATGTTGTTTATTTATTGTCAAGTTTCCGTTTCTCTACTGATTCCAGAATTTTTTTTCTGCTATTTCTTCTTCTACTGTTTTGTCTTTAGACGAATACGGACTTGATTTCAATGATTTTATCATCTATCAATCCATCTGGACTTGCCGCCAAAAATGACAGTTCAGAATCGATGAATCAGCCACATTTTTTTTATACCATTGAAGTTAGCTTCTTTGTCGAGTTTGAGTACTTAAGCGAACTGTTGTTACGCAATATGTTCGTGTTCCTTGCCATAACGAACGGAGTTTGCGTGGCTTAAATCACCAGTCACATTTACAAGACTATACTAGAGGTGCACATTTTATAAGGCCTCTATTGCATACCTTTCCAAAAGTAGACGCAGTAAGGCGTAACTTTCTCTCTTGGTGCCATTCAATCGAATCCGCCTGCAAAATAGTTATTTTTTCAAGTGACTGGCGATCATTATCAGAAAGATTAATTTTCTTCATAAGTTTTGATTTAGCAAAATCAAAGTCAGCTTGTTCTAGATCTGGCTTTTGACAAGACTTGCCATGATATTTGTCATTGGTAGTGATTGTACACTTTTTTGTCCCAAAAGATTTTGATGATCTACGTTTTAAATCAGCAATTCTAAATTTTTTTATCGCGTTTAAATTCTAAGCGTCTAACAATAGGATTAGGACTTCGCATTAAAATCTTTTTGCAAATATACGATTGCGGTTCTTTAGTGTTAAATGACACAACTGAGCCAGCACAGCGAACTGTTTCAGACTGTCGACTTGAATAATTAATTCGTTTACCGCCAACTAATTTCGCGATTACACTGTTGAATACTTCTGCCATATTACTATTTACATTATGTATTAGGCTTTTAGCATTGTTTACCAATATGGACATGATTTTCATGACAGGAGCAAAAATATTACTAGACTTTATTTCAGCAACAAAATCTGTAATTCTGTACGTTCATTTTGATCAATATTTTGGCAGAAATAAGGTTTGCATAGTTTATGATTTCCGAAAACGTGATTTGGTGCATTCAATTACTTTTTGGGTGAAACTTTAATCTTTTGAATTTATATGTTTGACAGCTCCTATAGCTGATCTACGCAAGCGCATTATATTTTTTCCAAGTACTTTGCGGTATTTAATAGGATAGTAAGTGTTTTTGGTTAATTCGTCTAGTTTCGTGCAAAAGTTTCTCAACAGATGATTAGTGCATTCAATTTTTTCTACCAATAAGTTTCCATAAGGTTTTGGTTCTAATATGCTCTTATATGTACTGGAGTCCCCATCAGCAATTAACTTAGAGTAAATTAAGCCCTGATTTGGTAAAGAATGTTTAAACCCTTCAACTATTGCTACGGATTCCATTCCCCTTGAGGATCCTTTAAATTAAATTTTTAAAACACGTGTGCTCAGGTGGTGGGATTTTTTTTTTCTCTGACCGTGCACAAATCATACAATATTTGTTTTTAACTGTAATTTAAAGGACTTTCTTTGTTCTGTAACCAATAATTACTGCAGCACCCGACAACGCGTTATAATTGTTTTTAAATGATCTTTTTGACCAACATCCATCAGCAACTACGGTAATCATAGGTACTCCGTCTGCATTAACATCCCGAATAGAGAAGTCGTACTCTGCTTTTGCTGCTTCTTCCATACATTTTTCTTTTGCCGTTTCCCATAGTTCACAGACTCTTGCGTGACACTTAGCAAATGATCCGGTATAGAAGGTATATCAAGTGAGGCCGACACTTGTTCTAAGCCTGCCTATCTTACACCTATAGATATGAAACCACCTACCACATTTTTGTTGAGATCAAGTTCTTTGTTATTATTGGATTTTTCACAATTATTTAAACTTAATTTGGCGTTGCACATTTTGCAAACACACTCGTACTTTGATACAAACCCGGTTCTTTTTTAATAAATTTATATTGGAATACAAAATGTTTTGCCCCGGGCGGGAATTGAACCCGCGTCCTTCCGGTTCTTTTTTCTCCGACTAATTTCAAAGGATTAAAATTGCAACCAAATGGAGAGTTATGCTGCGGAATTTCCTGCAATTGTTCAAATCTGGCAACTGATGCGTAGACACCTAAAAATTAAACCAATTTTAATTAAACCAAAATATATTTAATTTTATTTATCTAACATCAAGGTTAAGCATACCTTCGTTTATTTAAATTCATAATTGTGCAATCATAACGATTTTTGAAATATACATTAAAACACAGAGAAAAATCATCTCAGAGCAATCAAAGTTACCACCAATCACCACTTTAGAACAAAATTATATGTAAGTATAATGCTTCATGTCCACAGATAAATCATGAAACAATTTTACTAGGACACATAAAACCATCATGATCAATATCGAACTTACTTCATGGCATTATTTACTTGGTGTGAGTAATTCATGTTATTATCTATTTCATCCTCCGCTGAAAGACAAAAATGTTGTGCCGGTGTGTGTAAATGGTACCCAGTAATAAAACAGATAATTTAACGTTTATATTATAACATTATATATATCAACAAAATAGTTTTTTTAAGGAAATTTTTATTTATTATTTAATAATTTAATTCCATAACAAAAACTGGTTATGTAGTTGTAATTCTAAAGTGTGGTAAATTTAACACTCCGTATCATCCGATACCATGGAAATTCGAAAATATTAAGATGGTTTGGTAAATTAGCAATTGAAACCAAATTTATTATATAATTTCCTTAAACACGTTACGTTCAAATACGTTCAAGTCATCGGTTCTTCTTCTTATTTCCACAATTTCGCCAATGATCAGGTGACTTGTAAACGTACCATTAGTTGACAGTTCACGAAGTATCATCTAATGATATCCTTTTTGAACAATAAAATAAATTAATTTAAATATAGAAGACCCGACTGCAAAACAGACAATTTCAAATTATAACTAAAAAACCGAAGCGAAATTGTGAATAGCAAAAATTTTTTTTAAATTAATTTATTCTATTGACTTTTTGTGTCCCGGCGCACTGTCATAAACAAAATCTGTATACTTGAATTATATTATAAGTCGGATAAAATGTAGTGATGATTGATTGCTTGCCAAACAAAAGAGACAAATATGGGCTACGAATATTTATAACTATTATTAATTTCAACTAACGCTGGCCATTTTTACGCAATCAACAACTTTTTTGAGCTATTTACCTATTTACCTACCTACTAACAACATCTTCGACCGCATCATCACTTACCATCAGGTAAGATAGTGGTCAAAGGCTAACCTCTCAGGCATAAAAAAAAATTAAAACATAAAATTGTAATATCTTTTCATTTCCTTTATCTTGATGGCTTTTTTTTATATATATAATGGTTGACAAACAAGCAGACGGCATAAATATAATATTATATATTATATATTATTATAATATTATTTGGTCTACTTATAAATATAATATAGGTTTGATATTTATTTTTTAACAACGTATTACTGTTTCGCGCCAAAAAAACGACATTTAATTTTTTCATATACCCATCTAAGTCCCTTGTGTTCCAAATATAAAAAAGTGTGGGTTCAATTGTTGAAGTCAGTGCATACCGTAGTAGAGATTACAACGTATGGATTTAATCATTCACGCCTGGGAAGTCAGTTTTATATTTTATCAAAGAGTTTTTATTAAGTTATTTTTATTGTATATTTACTATACTTACCTAGGTACAGAATATTTATGTTCAAAATTTTCAGTCTGTAGTGGTATTTCTGTCAGCGTGTCATCACATGAATCAAAATATGTGCTTTACTGTGAAATGCCAACATTTGGTACATTCACCCTATAAATAGAAAATTTTAAAGAAAATATTTGATTAAATTAGTAGATTTAATTTAGTAAACTTTACCCAAACTTGGAAGATATAATTGTATAAGTACTACATGTAATACTAACGAAGGCATAGAATTTTCTTTGTCTTCAAAATTTTCTGCCTGTAGTGATATTTGTTGCCTCGCGTCATCACATGATTCAAATGTACTCGTACTTTGCAGTGAAATGCCAATAGCTGGTACATTTTCCCTATAAATAGAAAAGGTTACAAAGAGTGGTTCAATTAGAATTAGTTTTAGTAAGTAAATATTGCTGAAATAAAGTAAATACTCGTTTTAAACTACCTACGCAGTTATAGGTATGTAGGTTGAGTATACATACGAAGTAAGAGTATTCTCTATGTTTTTCATATTCTCGGCCTGGAGGAGTCTTGCTCTAGAAAGACAAATTTGATTGTGTTTGAAACATTTCAATGTGATTTTAAAATAAATGCATGTTGGGGTAAGTAAAAATAGGAACAAATATATGAATTTTACCGCGCCAACCTCTTCGCTTCTTTGATTTATTATCTTTGTTCCCCGTAGTAAATAAACAAAATTATTACGTAAACTCAAATATAGTTTTTAAAACCGTGCGTGAGCTCAAGTGATACGTGTTCCCCGTCTGACGGCCGCAGCAGTACTAAAGCGGATAGGGGGGAAGCGTCGCAGCTCTGGCTAAAATGGACGGAACGTGCGTGAATTTAGGTATTTCCTTTGTATTATAAAAACTAATACCTATTTGGAAAATGTAATGTGTATACGTTACAGAAAACACATTGTTCTTTTTATTAATCATAAACTGATGACTCTCCGTTAAATATTTACGCCATACTAAGGGTTTATTTAGTTTTTTAGATACAACTTTGGATTTTTTTTCTATCGAGGAATTTTTAAGTAATCGTGTTTCTAAGTTGTATGATCTATAGAATGAATCCTTAAATATTATATATATGAATTGCAGAACTCAAAATTAAGAAATAAAGATACAGCACGGGATCAAATGAACGACAATTACGTATCGCTGCCTCGGTACAGGCTTAAAGGTTACCATAATTACACAGCACAGTGCAGTATAGCTCAATGTCGATGATTAGTCACCCTTAAGACGGCGATGTTAACAGGAGCTAAAATTGAAAGATAGGTAGCAATGGTGAAATCACGATCCATGAGGATGAGAAAAGAAAGAAAGCCCGTCCCCGATATCGCTACCCCACTTGTACCTGCAAGATCAAACCGACCGATATCAGCCAAGCAGCGCAGATAATTAACATCACGTGAGTGCTAATTTGGGCTCAAAGGTTCCGAGTTCGACCTTATAATATTTTTAACTGGACCATATTTTATCGAAGGCTCGACCTTATATCTTTTGAAATAGAGCTTATCGCGCACAGGATTTCTGATTCGGAAAAGTTTAGAGTCAACTTTGTAATTTCATTATCGATAAAAATCAAAGGAAAGTGTTTTGGAGCCCAGAAGAATATAAGGATAATTAATATTTAAATTGCCTGCTCCCATACATTTCATGTTTTGCTAAATATCTGTTCAATTAAAGTTTTTAGCTCTTATCAGTGCGCTACGTAGTTGGTAATCTTTTTTTGTTGTTTATACTGAACTGGGTAGCACTTGACCACTATCTCACCTGATGTTAAGTGATGATGCGGTCGAAGATGGAGCGCGCTTACCCAGAAGATACCTGTTCACTCGCGTTTTGAAGACCCCCGATATTGTACTTAACCGGAAACACAGACTCAGGCAGGGTATTCCCTGGATAATCATCTCCTTCATCATCATCTGTGCCCTTTAAGTTAATCGATGGTAGCGCCTGATATATCACTTTCCGTGCACCTTCTCCGAGTAGAAGCGAGCTATGTTATTGTTGCGTGGCGGCGGCGCGGGCGGTTTGTACTCGAGGGCGGCGGCGGCGGCAGGCGTGTGTCACGAGGAGTCCGGCAGCCGCTGGTAGAGGTGAGGGCGGGACGCGCACCCCGGACACACGTGCAGTGTGGTAGAGACCACGGCTTCACACTCCCAGCAGTAGTGTTCGTGGCACCGCTGACATCGGTACAACTACAATACAATTTAAACTATTTTAAAGGCATTATAAATTTATTTATTCGATACAATGTAAACGCTTGGGCAAATGTCACTGACAAATGTCAAAAATAAGACCAAGTTACAAGATATTTCTGAGTGAGATTACATTTTACTGTAGAGGAATCCCGTTTTCTGGTACCAGTCGAATTCTGGGCATAGGGGATAGAAGTGGAATTGCATTTGTTAGTAGTAATTGAGATCCCCAAATAGGGTACTTTAGTGTTATACAGTCCCCTGGGGGACTGAAATAGGGTGTCTTAGTGTTACGAGCGAGTTATACACTTATTCAGGACTTATAACAAGTATTTTTGGTGAAGTGAACCGGTACCATTGGTCGTGATGTGATACTGGTAAAATCACCTCAACTATGCTATTGATAACAGTGCCAGGCGCATAACCTGATATATTGGTACCCATACTTTATAAACAGTATTTGTAACAGTGCCAAACAAATATTTATCTAAGCTAGAGTAAGAAAACAGAAGTAGGAAAATAGAAACAAAAGGCATATGGTAGAGGTAAGGAGAGTCATCTCATATGGTAGAAAACTTTAAGTGTCCAGCTGTAAGATATAAATAACAGATCAAAAACCTTCCATGGCATCATATAAACGTAGCAATTGTAAGCGAATTGAAGTATGCCGAGATAGAAATAATATATATTACTGTCGACTAAAGTTACTTATAGTAGTTATTTATTTAAAATTTCAACTACTTGGATAGTACAAAGTAATGTAGTAAATATAACCTTAAATAATTATTATGAGAAAATGTGTCGCTAGAGTGATTTTATTTCATGAACTATGAATAGTATGTTTATTGATTTTGGCGCTTCCTTTAAAATGTATCCCGAGGCGCCACCCTAATTTAATGCATTTGGACGGAATCTTTTACATGTACACAGCTGATTCTCCTTAACTCTACCCTCCATAAATAGTCACTAGAAACGTAACTTCTTCAATCAGTGCCAAACATAAGTTAAGGCTCGGAAATTACAAAATAGTGCCAACATGATATGGAAAATCTCATAAACCAGGTACCGGATGGTACTGCAATTTAAATACACGATACTCAAGGATATAAGTAATACTTTCATCGATTTCAAAACATGTTTCCTAATAATTGGCTCGATAGAAAAAAATCTCAAAAACACCTCTGAAAATAGAGGATTCCTACTTTTTCCGCCAGATTTTAGTGTATTAAAATTTGTTTTTTTTTTCTAAAATATTGATTTTTTAAGTACAATAAATTTCATTGATTATTTTAATCCAAAAAAAGCACAGTTAATGCGTACTGAGCCTGTTTACAAAATGTCACATACGCCCTTTCATTCCGAGAAGCGTTAACATCATGTCGCACTATTTACTCTAGCGATCTACGTATATTGCTATCATCCTCGCTCATATCGCGGTCAGCCGCGTCATGCGTCGGACCTGTGTCACTTTTCTCGGCGATCTCAATTAAAATAAAACATGGGTAAAATTATAAATAAACGCTTTGGGAATGCAAAAAAGATGTATAAAAATCGTCAAAAACGCATGATGGACATAATAAGGTAAGCATCTATGGCTTCCTTTCTCCATGTACCTATGTATATATATCTTATATTAATGAAATTATGATATGATTGTGAACCCTAACGCAATATAAAAAACACTTCAAACATTTTACAAGACATAGGTACAACTTTAGCTACCTAAAATAATTATTATAAGCAATATTCAGAATTTTTCGTAATGAATGTGTTGTAATTATTTTAGATGGATCATGATTAATACAGTTTCTGACAATAAGGCACAAAGGTTATGTACATAATTTTCGACTAATCAATCGTCGTTCAAATAGCGCATAGTAAGTGACATCGCTTCACAATTGAGAGGTACGAGGATCGAATCCAGCGTAAAGAGATTCTTTTTGGTCAAATTTTAATTTTACGACATAATTCTTAATAATACAATAATAATTTTACGTATGTACGTGGACCAATATAATGTGTCTGACAGTAAGGCATAAACGATATGTGTGTAATTTTCGACACCTTGGTCTATGATTGTATAGTGTGTAACTACTGAAGTCGAATCAGAAGATCGAGTACCGTGGATCGAATCTCACATACCTAGATTCTTTTTGGTGACTTTTTTATTTGTATTACTTTTTATTTGATACGTATTATATTTACGTATAATTAAGTTTTCTGACGCGTATTCAATTTACGATTACAATGCTTGCAAATTTATTAGGTATCTCGAGTTTCCATGTTTTCATATAATTAGAGAGTTTAGTATATCTAATGAACGTGAACATTAAATAGGTACTACCTAATCTAGCTACCTGAACACGTTTTTTCATAAATCTCGAAAAAGTATGTCTTGGATGGACACGAGTTGCCACAGCGTAATAGTTACAGTAGAACAACATTATCAATTTACTAAAAAGCTATGTTGAGTAAACACCGTCCTTCTGTCCACTACTATAGAAAACACAAACTTTCATACATGGAAAGTTATTGAAATATTCATGGTATTATCGAGTACGTAATATATTAGTACATATAAATTAGTAGTAAAAAGATGGCCGTAAACGTTTGATGCGATAGAGATAATGAAATTCTGAAATGAAAACTTAATACAAAAAGAAGAAGCCTAAGCTTCTGCTTTAGAATGAGACTTTCCATGGTTTTCTTGAATAGCATAAGAATTAAGAACTGACTAAAAGAAAATGAAATAATTAGCACCATACCAATACTTACGTAAGAACATCGAGTAAGGTGCATTATAGGGGACTTAACTATAACGCCCTTTATAACCAAAGTATAGCGGATATACTACCAAAGAGAGTATTCCCCAGGACGTTTTGGTGTTAAGGGGCGGCCGGTAATTCAACAAAAGTTAAAATTATACACATTATAGCCATTATGTTTTTAAATGTTACATCTTCTGTGTTGTATAAACAACATATGGTAGCCATATAAACAACCCCATATATTGTAGGATAGGAGGATGCTTCTTGGTTATTGATACTATCCCATAACTTACTTACCAATAAAATTCTTCACCAAAAATATTATTTGAAAATCAATAAAAGTTTGTTATTTTTCTAGTATAGAAAATGGAGGAGAAGAACGACGCATTGTTGATATACACTATTACACAAAGAGTATATTAAGACAAATCTCGAAACATTCACCTTTCGATTATTTTTTTATTAATATGCAGGGTTATTGGTAAAATGCTAAATCCAGGGAAACCCGGACGGATGGCAGCCCTACTCTCATAGAATGTCCGATTTTATGTCGCACTCCGGTGCATCTTCGCAACATAATCTACCTATACAAGTACATACATCAAGTGACGGCACGGGTGTCGTTTACAAACATAAACGTATCTTTCGTAATCTTTGACAAATACAGTTAATAACAGTAATACCACGGTTTTATAATCGATATGTAATATTGTGGTATTACGTATGAATAGTAATACAAAGTAATACATTTTCAAACAAAATACTTATCTTTCTCCTTGGGTGATTTCAATAATGGTATTATTTTGTTAGAAGTTTTGTTGTTCCACCCATCTACACAATAGCATCCACGAGATGTATTTATTATTATTAACAAATTGAAACAATAACTGGTAGGTACAGTTACAGTACTGGTACTACATTCTCCATGTGATTTTTTGTAAGTGAAATCTTAATAATGACTTGTAGTAATGACACGAGCAGGTACCCTTGATTGTTAGCGGAAACAAAGCCAGGATCAGAATGAACTACGCTACTTGATAAAAAAAAAACAAAAATTGGAACCGACTCCAACACCCAAAAGTGTGAAATAACTTTTTCAAGTCGGTACCAGTATAGTTCAAAAGTACCTATTATCACAATATTGTGCACGTGGTACTAGTGTTGGACTTCGACAAGTTAATTCACACTTTTTGGTGATGAAGTCATTTCCATTTTTATTTTTAAAAAAAACACTTCTTTTTATGACCCTTGCTACTTACGGGATCGATTTTCATTCATTGTCAACGACTATATCATCAAGATAAGTAAATATTTTTCAGTTATTGGAGTGTATGTCAAAAACGGCTTGACCGATTTTGATGAAATTTAACTGGAACCAAACAACAAGTATCAGCTTTCAAACAGTAAAAGATTTTTTTAAATCGATTCACCCAGTCAAATGTTCTGAGGTAACAAACATATAAGAAAAAACAGACGAATTAAGAACCTCCTCCTTTTTTTGAAGTCAGTTAAAAATACCCAATAGTATAACCCGCTATTTGTATTTTGATCAGGGGTAAAAAAGTTTTTTTATGATTTTCTTTGTAAATTTTACACAATATACTTGTTTTTGGAATAATAAACCATCTTTTGTGTAACAGCTTACGCCTTGCATCAAAGTAGATAGTTAATGTTCATCAAAACCATAGTTCATGTTCATTAAAAATGAACATACACAAAAACTGCAAAAATCAAACAAGTTGGTATGGTAATAATCAAGACTAAACTTGTTCTACTGTAGGTATGGTAAATTTATTAACTGTGTCACACTATGATATTTACAGCATACAATCAACTAATGGTTGGTATCATGTATGCGTACTAGATGGCGCTTCAGCACACATCACATTCGTGTGTGACAAGATGGTTTCTACTAGTTCTACTAGAGAGCGCTCTAAATTTTTAATCAAATAAAATATTACCGTTGACTTGCGGACGTTGCGCCATGTACACCGCGAAGTAAACACGCGAGGAGAAGTGGGGACAAAATCTAACATCTGGTTTTAGAATTCTGTCCCTTAACACCACATTGACATGTTCCGTGGCGGGCGCTACAATACACCGGCTATGATGGTGTCAATATTGCACGTCAATTGAACGACAGCTTGTACGCGTATTTGAGAAATTAAAATGTCACTCCGGCCCGAAAATCAAAGTACAGAAGGAAAGAGAAGAAAAACTAACCTGTTTATCTAGATCTGTGAAGTTCCTCAAACATGCAAAACAGTACTGAGCCTGGCCCTCGTTAGGCAACTCTTCGTAAGCCTCTACCGGGAACAGGTGATGATACGATCTGAAAATTAACGCTCATATGAGGCTGGACACATGTATTAGATTCGTTTTTCATCTCGCCTATAAGTAACAATAGACCAAAAACTCTGTGCATAACCACGAAATTATGTATAATGTTTGAACAATAAATAAATATTTTCTCTTAATAGAACACGCTATACAAAACACATAGACCAGAAAATATTACTCTCGTACGCGATGTTTTGAAATGATGAAAAGGTTCCATAGTCTATTACAAAAGCAAAGTTGTTAACATATAGTAATATGTTAGACGGGTATACCTCTGTATATTAACCTATAACAAAGCTAAACCCCTCCATATTACATAAATTGACCACTACTTTTTATTTGACACTTTTACCGCGGTATCGGAGTTCAGGATGGTGATTAAACACTCGCTGCTTGTAGAGCAATAAACACATACACTTCATATGGAAGATATAATAAATTGTTTGTTTGTTTTGAAATCGATAAAGGAGTGTTACAAAACAAACAATTTATTATATCTTCCATATGAAGTGTATGTGTTTATTGCTCTACAAGCAGCGAGTGTTTAATCACCATACGATGGTTAACGAGAACCAGAGTAAAAATTACAGTTATGAGTCTTTGTCATGTTAGCTGAGTCGGTCAGAGCGTACTCCGGCTATAAAGTTGGATGAATATAATAGCTATAAAAGGGTTCTACTTTAGAGAAACTTGGTTGCGAATTACTAACACACTTACTCCCCGTCGCGCCGTCTTCGGGATGGCTGCAATACAAATGTTGCGTAGATACATTACCTGGCGAGATGCGGCGCCGAGGCCAGCGTGAGGCCGCAGGTGCGGCACTGCGCGGGGAGCGAGCAGTACTTGCTGCGGCACTGCGGGCACAGGTGTCCCTCGCCCACCACGCCTTCGCCCTCGCCTTCTTCCAAGTGGCTGCAAAACAAATTATCTAAACGTTTTCATACGCTACGGGTTTTTAAATAATCGTAAAAGTAATTTCTTTATAGAACCTACGCTTTCGTCAACAGTATTTTTTTTCCTCAATTAGAATACTACAGTTTCAGTTTTTTATCTACATCTGGCTCAAATATTTTGAGAGATAACGGGGAATCCCTGCTGTTCGCGATTTAGCCATATAGGTCCACTTGAAAATTCACCCTGTATTTGAAACTGCAAAGTCTGACTCCTGGATTCTTCTAAATGCCTGGTTGGTTAGCTTCAATGCTCTGGTACAAAATCTGTCACCAAGTGCCTAACGATGTATTCCGGCATCTTTCTTTGAGAGGCAGTTGCGGTTAAAACTTACTTACCATCAGGTGAGATTGTGGTCAAAAGCTAACTTATCAGCAGGAAAAAAACCCGACCTCAAGACTACTTTGAAGATTTTTAGATGTTCCTTGAAGTTTCAGATTTGTCCATGAAGACCCACCTGGCTTAGTAAATAGCTTACCACATGCAGACAGCAATAGGTGGGTCTGCGTTGGTGGGCGCGTCTATCTGCGGAGTGAGCGGCGCACAATGCGGGAAGCCCATCTTGACGAGCCCCGCGTCCAGCGAGCGGGCGCGCGCCGGCGGCGCCGTCTGATCCAGCAGCAGGGACCGGTAGTGCACGTCGTCTAGTACTACCTGAACACAATAATTATAGCTTGCTTATTTTATTATATAACAATTATTATTTTGAAGCAGTCATGGTATATGTACCATGTTGTATGCAACAGGCAGCAATATGTATGAACAGTCGTGCAGGAAGTCCACGGATCGTATCGTATCCCACCGCGGACCTGCTAACCAATTATGTAATTTCTTACTAACAAAATCTGATGAAATTACTTGAGACGCTGTCAAATGCTGAAATTTTGTCACTATCGGACTGCGTAGGAGTGAAAGAGAGACAGTCACTGTGAAATCGCGATCAGTTTAGGTAAAATCAGAAATTAAGCCTAAACACAAAACTAGTTACGTAAATTTAACTTATCTTGTCCCTCTTGATAAGGTTTTGCTATTTTATTCATATGTTATCATACACATTCTTTGTAAATAAGATATTTACGTTACATGCGTAATTTAGAGTCAACTTTGCAATTTTATTATATCAAGAAAATTTTAAGCAAACGTGTTTCGGACTTTTCTTGGCCTTAGATAATGTGATCAAGATGAACATATCTACAAACTAAATACATTTTGCAAAAAATTAGTCAAAATCTATTTAGCACTTCTCAGCGTCATAAGTACTAAAGCTGTTATTTACTGAAGCAGTTGACAGCATTAGTTGTGTACAAAAATGTGAATAGGTAATACTCACACCGATAATGTTTTTATGATTTCAATCAGATTTAGTAATAATAAATTACATAACTGGGTCTCTGAGCTCCACTACATAGTGGTGAGGCATCACGCCAGGCTAGCTACCACGCTCAAGTACAAAATCTGTCACCAATCACCTGACGACGGTGTGTTCCGACCATTTGTCTTTGAGAGCTAGTAATTCTAAAGCTTTCCAGAGTAATTTTCCACCACATCATAACTAATTAACAGATGAGATAGTGGTAAAAGGCTACATTTCTCGCCGACTAGCTACCACAGAAAATCTACCACCAAGCACCTGACGATGGATTCCAAGAATTTGTCCTTGAGAGCCAGTTTTTTTATATATTTTCTTTTAACATTTCTAGACAAAGCCTGCTAGAGTCTAGCAGCCTTACTGGACTAATCCTCGATCACATAATCACTTATGAACAGGTGAGACAATGCTCAAACAATTAATTGCATTTTAAAGTAACTAGTAAACGTAATTTTACCAAAGAAATTTCTTCTAAAAGAGCACTGTTGCAAAGTTTACACCTTTACGTACCCAACACAATTACCAGACAAAAGGGAGCTTTTTATCAGGTCTTGTATGTCCTATTTTTTATAGTGGCTATTAAGTAATATGTTCCCTAAAGTTTTGATATTCGCTTACAAAATGAGTATTAAGTGATGTTTATTATAAATATGGAGTATAAACAGTCAATGATAACCGTGCGGTTATAGCTATATATGGACTGCGGTGCCGCAGGTCCATGGTTCGAACCCCACCGCCCCGGCTTGAGCTTCACCGGCATGGTGGGAGGACATTTTGCGAATGCTCGCTTGGCTAGCTTAGTAGCTAGAGGGTAGTCCTTCAAGTAGAAAACCTGTCGCCAAGCACCTAACAGTGTGTCCCGGCAGCAGTCCTTGAGAGCCAGTAAAATTACAGGCACATGAGACTCAGAACCTGTATGTCTCAGAGTGACGGGCGCAGTGCAGTTCGTCACTTGTGGTGAAATGCATCTGTTATAGGCAGTGGTTACCGCTTAACATAAGGTGGGCCATATATGAATTATGCTTTACGAACGTTATATAGTAATATGACGTTTATTGAAAATGTGGACAATTGTGAAGAAAAACGAAAACGACTGTGTAAGGGGAGTTCAATGTATTCTTAGTATCGGAACTTTTTTGTTGGTAATGAAGGTAGTTCCTGTCTATGGTCAACATGATATCATCCAATGTTATGACATTATCAAAAGCGACCATGCGAAGTTTACTATTATTCGTTTTTACTCAAACGTGCTTCGAGTGCAACAAATGTCTAACAAGAAAATGTGGACTGAAATCGAACACAACGCTGTTATTACATTCCTGACAAAACAAGGATAAACTATAAAAAAATGTCCTGCACATCCGAAGAAGTTCAAAGTCAAGCAATCAGTCGGCTCATGACCACAATATTCTGAGACACGAAAGGTATATTGAATTTATACTAAAAAGATCTTTCTGCCTTGTCTATCACATCAAGTTTAAGACCGAGAATACTTAGAACTCCGCTTGTACATAGTGACTGTTGTATCTGAATAGATAAGAGTGTAATTTTATAAAACATACACCATAATCTCCACCAGTGTCTGTGCACAGCTTCTTGCAGATCCTGACTTCTGCTGCCAATCCAATAACTGAACATCTGATGCCATCTGTTTTAAGTGCCTAAAAAACCACCAAGTTTATGAAACATAACTAATTTAACATTGTAGAATGTTACATGTATTTGGTTGTAGATTATAGTGCAGTTAGTTGTATACATGACTGTGTCTTAAACAATATAGAGTATTAAATTACACTTACTTGGATTGATGTTGTTATATCTCCTGGGTCACAAGTCGTGAGTGACGCAAACAATACTAGAAGTTCTCTAGAAGCATGACCTGGCAGAGGTCTGAGGACCCTGCCAGCGAACTCCAGCGTGTTTTGTAAAGAGGGCTCACCAGTTAGTGCCAATGTTGTTAAACTGTTACCAGAAAAATAAGACATGTAAAGATTTTATTTCTAAGATTACGTTAGTATCATTCGAGCAGCATTGGTTACGCTTACCCTTGCACAGCTTTAATGTGCCTCCGAATATTCCCAGAGAGCTCTGTTATTCTCTCAGCTCTCTTGTTTTTCATAGCTACTATACCCAGCTGACTTAATGGATTTTGGTCGAAGAACTCTTCAACAAACTTTTCAAGCAACTGGAACAATTACATTTAACTTTATTTTAAAATTATCAATCAGTTTTTTTGTGTTAGACAGGATTCAAAATAAAAAATGTTATTTTATGCGGCAGAAATGGTCATCAAAAGGTGTTTAAGAAATATATGACCAATTCAATAGTTTATGCCCATGAGAATGTTGCTGGCATTATTGCGGCAGTTTGAACAGTCACGTGTAAAATGACTACCTCATGTTCCAATCAGTTCTCGGAATTTGAATTTGGATCTAGGGATGTTACGAACGGCTGATTTAATGATAATTGCAAGTCTTGTCGATGTTGAACAGTATATTTAGGCGAGTGTATTATATATTGAAAGCAGTATAAATCACTAAAAATAGTGGCATCACAGTAAAGTATGAAATAACATGTGGAAGTCGGCATATGATAATGTGAGGTCAGTGTTTTGAATCAGCATGGTACCGACTTCATACTAAAGTTTGAAATAACTTGTTGAAGTAACAACCGATTCCCACCACAGTTCACTGTGTTTCAAATTTTTTAAATACTTTTTATAATTAAAAAGGGAGTCCACCAATTCCGGACATGTTTATAAGATATAACAATAATAATGGGCTTATTACTCGTAAGTTTAATCATAAAAAACCTTCATCATTCGTTGGATCTTTTAGATTGACATGAAAAGTGTGGAAAACTGTCAGAATCGGAACAGATCAAGAAAGTACTTTTTATTTTAAATAGAAATTTAAAACAAGACATTCTTCTTCTTATTTTATTTAATGGCTTCTGCGGTATTTCCACAATTTCACCAAAACGAGACATTACAACTAACGCCTGGAGTGACGAGCACAGTGCAGTGTCATGCTCAAGCGGACAGTGACATTGCAACTGTAGTGGACAGCTGTGACGTTACCACGTGCCGGGCGATTTGTCCATCACATCACTTCATAACGTAAAACAGGTAGTCTGTTGAAATTTTTGCGTATTCACGTTGTATATGTACGATGACACTACGAATTGAAGAGATGAATTCCTATTGTATTGGAGTGTTAAAACTTAATGTTATAGGATACTATATTCATACAGTACAGAGAATGCAGAAAATCCAAACAAAGTATTACCTTTAGAGTGCATAAAAATCGTGAAGGTTTTAGGTCTTGGGAGTTCATTGCTTCAGAACAATCAACAGCTACCAGGAGATGCCTCATCATTCCTAGTCTCACAGGACCACGGCGTGGTTGTGCTGCTTTTCGAGCTGCTTTTTGTGCAAACTCAGCCACCAGTCCTTCAACCAATCCATCTTCGTCTTCTTTGATAGCCTCCCTGGTGATTTTATTGCATTCAGTATTAAAATGGTATGGTAAACCCAGAACTCACAAGGAAATCTTAACAAGAATAACTTGTAGGTTTGCTGATCATCATATTCTTGTACTGTTTGAAATTTAAATTAAAAATAATATGATTATATTAAAAACCCACAAATCTAGTTTAGTCTGTCATTAAATAATAAACCAGCATTATCAAATTTGGTTAAGGTGTAAACGTTTTCTCTCAAAAAGCCAATTTCACGATAGTCTAAGTCAAAACCTGTTGGATCTGATTGTGCTTGTCGATTGTACATATTATAAATACAACAGCTTCTTCCGGAGGACAGAATGAAATACACATCGTAATCAGTGTACGCTACCACCTACCAAGAATGAGAGTACGGGGAGGACCGCCACCCTTATCGATAACGAAGGATTCACTCTTGTGAAGAAGAAACCGAGAGCTAGAGCGTCGCGCAATAATCGTGGCACAGCTACACCTACAGCAGAGAAAACTGTACTTCATGCTGTGGAGCCGACCATTTCTATATATCTCTCTCGTTTGGACCCAACAACATCCGGGAACGATGTACTTCAGTACATCAAAGAGAGGTGTGAAAGACGTCGAATACCATTTGAAGTGGCGTTACAGCGGCTGGAATCCAGCCGGGTGAAAACTTTTAAATCTTACGTGCTTCGGGTTCTAGCAAAGAATAAGGATGCGTTCCTAGTTCCTGACTTCTGGCCGGAAGGCGTAGTATACAGGCGCTATAGGGAGACGAGGCCGAAAATGAAAACTGTTTAAAAGTGTGTCCCAAAACTGTTTAAAGGTGTTTTTTTTTATTATATTATATTGTTTATGTTAGTCTGTAAGGTATATATTTCTATGGGTCAGTGTTTATTCAATCCTGTTACCTGAAATAAAGAGTTATTATTATTATTATTATCATAAAAATACCTCAGACAAAAATTGTAGATCATAAAATTATCTACAAAAATGAATCAATACTTTGTTTTCTACGAGTCACCGTTTTTGAGATTCAACGATTATAAAAAGTTGTAAAAGATAGATTTAGAGAATGCGTTTGGTTCTGTGCAGCACAAACTGCTGATGTTCGCAAGTTCGTAACTTTCCACTTTTGATCAGCGACATCATCGCATCATATTACCTCCAATTAAAATTTGTTATATCATCTAAAAAGGGGCACACTAACACATTGCAATACAATGAGGGTTTGTTCCAAGGTTGTTGCTTGTCACCAATAGCTTTTCATACAGTAATTAATATTTTAATTGACAAGCTAATTAGCAGAGATCGGAATAGGTAGAATGATTTAGGGTCAATGATCTCGAACGTATATGTTAATATGGATAAGCCTCCCAGATTTCGGAATTTTAGTCATTCTTTTTTTTTCCCGGAATATCAAAAATATTACGTGGAGGCGTAAGTTGAGTAACGTATCAATATGAGCATTTTTTTTCTGTATAACTTTTAATGCTCTTAGAGCGCCATAGGTGACCGGTATTTTATAGCAAAGAAAACTGTGGTGTTCAAATTCTTTAAGTAAAAACCTAACTAAGTATAAATAGAGATCAAATTAGCTCTACATACAAAAAAAATTAGGTAACTATAACTCGGGAAATGGGGTATTTTGTCACCTTATACTTAGTATGCACAATTGTAACCAATCAGAACTGAGTATCTTCGATGGTTCATTTATTGTCCGTCAGAATATTGCGCGCTCGCTCACTTCACAGGTAAATAACTCAGTATAAACGAGATCAGATTCGCTATAAATACCATGAATAATAATAAGTACCTATGACTCGGCAAATAGGGTCTTTTGTCACCTTATCATTTGTATGCAAAACTGCAACCAATCAGAACGGCGTATCTTCAATGACTTATTGTTTGTTTGTCAAAATATGGCATGCACGTGCACATTGCAATTACCTATCTCATTCTCTTACTTCGGTTCATAAAGTGCGTTTCTTTCTTTGCTGTGTTGTGAAAGTCGTGAATTGTACCATAGAGAAATGAGTCCTTTTCATTTATCTATGATTGTACGGACTTTCTGGAATCTTCTTAAAACGACGAATTTGGCTTGGATCTAAGGACTTTGATTAGTTACTGAATCACTATTTTAATAATATTATGTAACGCAATCCCGTGAATATCGGAACTTTCCGGAAAAAATGGCGTATCCATGTTATGACAACGTGATGTAAGTACGTAAAATCATTCAGCCTATTCCGATCACTGCTAATTAGTCATGAAAAAGTGGGGCTATCGGTTTAAGATCACAGATACACAGAGTTTATCTTAGCTTTTGCCGACGACCTTGCAATTCTGACACGTTATCCAATACAATGTCAGGAACTTCTACGAGAAGTGGATGAGTTCTGTGCGTGGACTAAAGAGTTGAGAACAAAACCAAGTACCACTTTACCATGCCACTGTCTGTGTCTGGGTAGACGGAACACCAAATTTACGTCTTACGACCCGGGACTTTTGATAGGAGGAGAATGTGTTTCCACAATTGCTGAAGCTGTGCCATTTAAATTTCTTGGTAGAAAGATAGATCACAAAGGACGCACACCATCTTTAGTAGCAGTTGTTGATAGCTTTCTAAAAGACCTTAGTATGGTATACCAACAACCACTAAGTAACATTAAAAAAGCTTGGATTTACGACAACTACTCTGACTTGGCCTTTTCTAGTATACGACATTACGAAATTCTTTTTAACAAAGCTGGATGTAAACGTCATAAGGACATTGAAGTCATGGTTGGGGCTTGCACTTTCGGCAGACCTATCTACAATATTTAGGGATCAAACTAATTTTGGGATGAAATTAAAGAAACCATCCGAGCTCTATAAACACCTCAGAGTTACCAAAATGCACGTCTTATCAAAATCTCAAGACGATATAGTCGCATCTCTCCCAAAAGACAAAAGTGCCTCCGACCTTGATTCGAGGCTTCAATTCCACAAACAATTAATGATACGTGCTCAGTCTAGCACAGCGGGTTTTGGGTCGAAAAAGAAAGTTGAGGACAAAGACATTGTAAAATCTTTTCTACAACAAGACGAAAATGATAGCTATAAAGATATCCCTCTGGCGTTAAAGTGGCGTATCGTGATATACGATTGGTCACCTGCCTTATAATTTTTTTATTTAAACGCCTTTCAGATGACTCTCCCAGACCAAAGTAACTGAGTAAGATGGGGGAAAGCCACCGAAAAGTCTTGCGGCATTTGTCGGGAGGCGATAGGTACATCAGGGCACTTAATGGTAGGATGCAAGGTGCTTCTTAATAGGGGTCATTATTCACGTCGCCATGATAGAGTCCTCGAAATCATACGACAAGCGGTGAGTCTCTCGGTAGCTAGAGCAAAAAAAGGTTTGACAACGAACAAACGACATGTCGATTTTGTAAAAGAAGGGTCATCCTCATCTACAAAATCTAAAAAATCGGGAGTTGCAGTTGTTGATGGAGTAAGCTCCATCATAGGTGCAACTCCCGATTGGACTCTTTTAATGGACACATATGAAAAACACTACAAAATTCCTGAGGATGTTGATGTTTCGTCTTCCAGACCAGACATTTTTCTGTACTCAAAAAATCTAAAATGCATAGTACTTATAGAACTTACTGTGCCGTTGGAAACGAACATACCTAAAGACCACACAATAAAAACAAACAAATATTATGACCTAACAAATGAATTAACCAAAAACGGTTATGTGGTTTATATGCTGTAGAAGTTGGAGCAAGGGGTATACCAGCGAAATCCCTATATAACCTACATACTTAAAGACTGGCCTGCCAAAAACAACCCTAACTTCCATCCTAGAACGTGCATCTAAGGCGGCATTAGTAGGATCTTACCAAATTTGGTTAGGTAGAGGAGGAGGCTCGAGTGGGAAGGATTGATATATCATAAAGAGGTCCCTTAACCCTGCCCCTGGGTTGCAAGCCCCAGGCCCCTCTAGCCTCTTCGTCTGCAATGCTATGGACCCGGCACCCGCACAGTGAATTATTAGCTGTTATAAGGTTTCAAGATGAAATTTGAAGTTTAATGAAGAATTGAACCAGACACCTAAATTACGCACTGTGTTGACTTTGTCCAGCCTAATATCATAGATAGAATGATTCTACTGTACTATGTTCTTTTTTTTTGTGAAAGTTATATATTGGCATTTTTTTTATATTTAGTGACATATTGTTGCTTTTACACCAGTTGTTCAATACATTGATATTATACTGAAGAAGAATACAATTATCAATACTTGATATCTCAGTGTATAATTTTAAATCATCAGCATAAGCCAGACATTGACAAGTTGTTTCTTCCAAAAGATCATTAATGGAAGCTAAAAAAAGTATGGGACCTAAATTCGATCCCTGGGGAACTCCTGACATAGGTTTGAAGGGAATTGATTCAAAACCATACAAGGTAATGTAACAGCTGAGTGCGAGTTTCATTGGGTAGGGATGAAGCCAACGATGAAAACTACCATGAATACTGTGTTGTAAATTAATTAAGAGTACATTCATGATTACCGTGGTCAAATAGATTGGCAAAATCTACTATGGTTAAGAGGAAGGTATAATTTCTTTTTGTAGAAGAATAAATGGACGAAAGATATTACAGAATGGATCCCCTAGTTTTCAGACAAAAAGAAACGAGGAAGACAAAGAAAACGTTGGTCTGATGACATAAAAAAGAATATGGGTACACTGTGGCATAGATTAGCACACACAAGAGTAGAATGGAAAGAGCTGGAGGAGGCCTTTGTGTCACAAGGACACGCTGACATCAAATTAGATGGGAAAAATTGAGAAAGTAATAAAATAAATGTTAATATATTTAATTGCATGCTAAAAACTAAATAATGAATTGTATATAATTATGTTGGCAATAAAGGCTTAATAATAATAATTTCTTTTTGTAGAAGAAGTTAGGTAATTTTATGAAAACTGATTGTTTAATTGGAAGCTTTTAAAAATTTACTGCCCGCTTTAATCGTAGGGATGGGAAATAATATTAAAAGTATTGGTCAGTGGACTGGGAATATCCCATCATCTTCAATTAACACAAATATATGAAGCCCAACAAATTTATAGTAAAAGGTTACTACAGAATGACATAAGAATCATTTGATAATTTACTACCATTCTGCTATAATCAACCAAAATACAACTTTGAGTATAGCATTTCCAGTTAAGGAGACACTCTTGTAATCAAATATGTTAACCATTTTATTTGTGTGTACACCATTTTCTAGCATTGCAGCTGGCCAGAGCGGAAGATGATAGAATGACATTCTCCAATAAAAAGCAGTGCACTTGTGGCCCTATAAATCTGTAGCCGATAATTATGTGGACTGTGAACCTGCATCTCTCTTCTATCCTTTTTATACTGATATTAAAAGATCAAGAAACTGTACTGATAATTATATGTATTCCTAAACCCTCTGATAAAGCTTAAAGCTCTATCATAGGGTTTATAATGGTTTTTACATGCTAACACCATTTTAGTCATACCGCCAAAGTAGATAGTTTACTGTGTAGTTGAACAAATTCTATTATGATAGAAACTAGACACCGCGGTTTCAGTAGCAAAATTTGAAGATGCGCTTCCATTTCCTGAATAAACTAGTATTTGTGCTACTTGGGGATAGGTTGTTGTGCCTTGGTTATGTTTCATCAGTTTACATATTATTTTATCTAGGAACTTACCAGGTTTTCTCATAACCGGTCTCCCATCGATATTCTTTTAAATCCTGCTCATCGTCTGCCATTCTTAGTGATTATTTGTAGCGTATATACAAGCGTAAATCTCAGATATATTCAAGGGTTTGTTTGTTTTGTTGTGTTATGCACGGCGGTTAATCACAAAACTTTATCTACGATTTTAGAAATGAACGGAGCGGACTGTGACCGATGAACGTTGGTAGGCTTTTGACATTACTTGCTCTGTGGTGGTATCATTCATTCTTTCCTGTTTCAGTTCATTTCCCACCATTTTATTTATCAATTTGCTTGTGAAAATAAGAAATTCTGATTGTAAATGTGGATGGTTCTTGTTTTATTATATTACAAACCAGGATAAAAAAAATACTGTTGCTGCTGTGTGTTTTACAATAATGTCTTCTCGCTCGTGTTGCATTGCTAGTTGTAGCTGTAAAATAAATACGTGCCAGCTATTTCGTTTTCCTGGCCATCAAGACAGGAAGAAATTATGGTTGGACTTGGTGCAAATGTAGCTGGTATAAATGCTCCAAGGATATGCAGGCATCATTTCGAGGACAAATATCTTCGGGGGCGGAGAAGATTGCATATAGGTTGCCCAACCTTATTTACACCGAAAGAAATTGAAACCAGGAAACCTGACAATCCTGTAGGCTTGAGTAAGTACCTAAATATTCTTCTGTATGTTCTATTGAAAAGTATTATGAGTCTGAGGTGTTTATAATTCTATAAGGATTATAAATGCTACATTAACTAACCTAACATTTGACAAAATCTAAAAAAGCACTATTCTCTTACATAAAAAACAATTAATAGCTAATGTTTATATATTAAGTGATTGATATATTAAGTGATTGGTATTGTCTTCGCTGATGCAAAATGTCATATGTTTTAACAAAACTAATCACTAAATTGCTAATAAATCATCGCTATTCAAAGATCATGCAAGGATATATGCATATAATAGTTTATCCTTCCAATATGACACATTTTGTAATTTTACTGAACATGATAATTCCCAGGTAAACAAAATTAGATATATAGGACCACTATTTTTGAAATTAATTGATTCAAGAAGCTAATCACCATTAATTAATTATTTTAAATATATACAAACTATTGGAGCACAAAATGTTTTGCCCCGGGCGGGAATTGAACCCGCGTCCTTCCGATTTCGCGCCGGATGCTTTATCTTTAAGCTACCGGGGGGTCGGCTGTGTCGCCGAAATTTTGTGCTCCAATAATTTGTAAAAATTTATGATTTTCGCTTAATACGCGGTAGTGCTTGTAATCATAATATATAGAAATATACAAACTATTGTTCAGTGTGGAAATAATATGCTAATACTTTTTCTTTACTCCGACGTACTGACCACACATTTTTGTTTTGGTAATCATTTATTGTATAATATATATATAGTAACATTTTCATAGACTGTACACTATTACATACTGGTGGCCCACCTCGGTTTCGCACATGTATTTAACAAAAAAAAAACAAAATAAAAACTTATTTTTTGATAATATTTAGATATTAGTATGGACATGTTAATACAGAATAGATATGTTTTAAGTTTACATATATATGGGTAATTGTTTAAACAGACTTATAGGATATATAGGCAAGTAAATTGCTTGTAGCGGAGCTATGTCGTAGATGCAACATAGACAGCAGTGGTATGTGATGGTTAAAACTGTACTATATGGGAAGTTTGCTAATTTATCCACCATGATCTCAATCCCAACTTCATTATCAAATAAATAGTACATTTTTAACAATTTTGCATGTTATTTTTCAGTGTACACTGACCAATATGCCATTCCAATGCTGACAAATACTGACCAGTCTTCTATGGCAAACAGTAAGTTACATCTTATAATACATAAATAAGCTTACATAATTGTTAATAGTACAAAATATGTTTTTATATATTTCTGGTTTGAATGTGTCACACAATAACTATGTAATGGCTAAACAAATTGAAAGAGTCAGTTGGAACCTATTTCTATAAGTTATTTAATATCCAGGATGCCGGGCTAGAATAGCATCCCCCCATCTCCTGCCGTGGAAGTCTTAAGAGTCAATTAAAGGCAAAGTGTGCTAAATGTTACGTATGTTCAGTTAGTAATACCTTTCCATAAAAATGAGCAGCATGCAACTACTCACATAGCTGTGGGTGTGGTATGTTGCTCATTTATCATATTTTTCCCTGTTGCTGTTTATTGAATGCATGACTCCTTCTTTCTTAGCACCATACCAGGCTTTAATACAGTATGAGCTTGTGTTCCTGTCTTATGTCTTATGTGTAAGCGAAAACTATTATTCATAGTATATTCTTGTATTTCGCCCAGTGTGATACAGAAAACATATTTTAAAGCTATTAGATGAGACCAAAAACAAATCTTGGAAATGTGGGTGTTACATGTTTTGGATTAATGTCTTCTCGCTCGTGCTGCACACAACACACTTCTGTATTCACTTTCGAGGATATGAAGATAATTTTATTGTAGTTGAATTATTTTACATTTACTGCTACATTCAGAAAAGTAAGGGTTATAATGATATTGCGAGAAATATGGGAAAAAGTCCCTCATTAACATGCTTTGTAATAATGAATATTAACAGAAATAATATTATTTTCAGCTGAGCTTACGGAATGCTTAATAAAGGTTAAGCACGACCACACCTATGCTAAAAACACTGCATTGATAGGTATTTCTGAGGATAATTCATGAATGTGTAGATTGACACTGTAAAGAAGTAGTTTAGTTTTTTCTTAGTTAGTATCATTATCTTAGTTTGTAGATGGTGCATGTTCAGTCAACACTTATCTTATTTTTTTTTAATAAATTATTTATTTTTTAAGTATATATTGGGGTATTTATATTTTATAAATTAAATGCATTGAACATGTTATCTCCATATGTATCAGAATTATAGGAGATACCATAATCATAAAAATTATCCCTTATTTTAGTTTCTCAAATGGCATTCTTTTGTAAAACTTAAAATTATTATAAATTTTTTGTCAGTGCTTGCCATTTCCAGTTAGTAATACCTTTCCATAAAAATTTCCAGAGCGTTTCTATTGTTTCAAATACAAAATCAAAGTAAACAAGGTACAAGGTCATGGTATGGAATTGGCTTTTTATTTTGATGACTTTATTGCTTGAATATTTCAATCAAAGTTAGCAATGTACATAATAGTTAAGAATCTATGGCCTAGTTTCATTTGGGCCTTAATCACCACCCTGTAGAAGTAGATATTTTGTTTAGTTTTAGATAGATAACTTTTTATTGTTCTAGAAACTTACAACAAAAATATGTTCTAGTCAAATAAATAGTTTTCTGTAGTTATGAATTATTTGTTAGTAATAAATATACATAATACAATTATAAACAGACAGTTTAATAAATATCCTTCACAATAACATTTCCAGGTCATCCACCTATATCATGGACTGTGGAGCCGGAAGTTCCAAAAGAGACTCTACCTTCATTTGGGACTTCAAGGATAGCAGAGGTAGCTACAACTTCGAGACCTGCTGAAGTTGCTTCTACATATGGGACTACTATCACAATCCATCAGGAATCTCCAGTTGCGTCAACTAACTCTGGAACATGTAAGTTATATTAATAGTTCGCTCGAACTGAACCTCACAATATCTCGACATGCACTTAGATGATTTGGCTCATATTCAAATTTAAAAATTCCATTGGCATAAAGTATGCGCTAATAATTCATGACTATAGGACATGGTTCTCAAATTCTCGTCGGACAAATATAATAAAAACATTAGGTTAGCCTTTGACCACTACCTCACCTGATGGTAAGTGATGATGTGGTTGAAGATGTTATTCAACCTAGAATTATTGCCTCTCAAGTGCAGCTACCGCAACACACCGTTAGGTGCTTGGCCACAGATTTTCTACTTGAGGGTGGTCGCTAGCCAGGCGGGCACTTGCAAAATGCCCTTCCACCATGCGGTGAAGCTCAAGCCCGCGGCGGGATTCAAACCATGGACCTGCTGCGCGGCAGTCCATAGCCAATGCCACTGAGCCATCACTGCTTCAAAAAACATGTTCAAACATTCTTTATTATATTATTTTCTTAGTAACCTGACTCAGAAGGGTTTATGTGTGTGTATAATAAATAATATTTTTTGTTAAATACCCTGCGAAGCCGGGGCGGGCCGCAAGTTAGTAATAAATATACATAATACAATTATAAACAGACACTTTAATAAATATAATTCAAAACAACATTTCCAGGTCATCCACCTATATCATGGACTGTGGAGCCTGAAGTTCCAAAAGAGACTCTGCCTTCATTTGGGACTTCAAGGATAGCAGAGGTAGCTACAACTTCGAGACCTGCTGAAGTTGCTTCTACATATGGGCCTACTATCGCAATCCATCAGGAATCTCCAGTTGGGTCAACTAACTCTGGAACATGTAAGTTATATTAATAGTTCGCTCGAACTGAACCTCACAATATCTCGACACGCACTTAGATGATTTGGCTCATAAAAACTCCATTGGCATAAAGTATGCGCTAATAATTCGTGACTATAGGACACTACTCAAATTATCGTCGGACAAATATAATTAAAACATATAAACATACAAACGCCGATATTTCTCTGAGACCTTGCTCCGCTTGGACCATAATTTTTAGAAAATTACTAATTTTTATGCCTCATAGGTTAGCCTTTGACCGCTGGTACCTGATGGTAAGTGATGATGCGGTCAAAGATGTTGTTCAGGCTAACCTAGAATTATTGGCTCTCATGGACAGCTGCCGGAACACACCGTCAGGTGCTTGGCGTCAGATTTTCTTCTTGAGGGTGGTAGCTATCCAGGCGGGCATTCGCAAAATGCCCTTTTTCGGTTTTCGTCTTAGGATGGAAGTCGTTAAGCATGGTGGTTTTAACGTCCCAAGACGAAAACCGGGACTGACAGCTTAACGTGCCCTCCGAAGCACGGAAAACATGATGAGAGTGAGGACAAAATAACTCGGGTAACCAACTCTGTTATGTCTACCGGCGGCATCCAGTCTCAAGGTGCTGTTGGGTTTCACATTCACAAGTCTCTGACTAAAAATATTGTTACCTTTGACAGTGTGCCGAGCTGTGTTGATACACCAAACAAAGGTCACTGACATAACTTTAGAGCTTTTATTTAGTAAGTAAAATAGCAGTGGGCAGGGCTCATAGAACTCTGGCGTCTGCAGGAAAGTACCCTAAAATGGATTCCCTACACATAGTCCCTGGGTGCTAAAACAGCACACAGCAACAAGGTAGATCTTTTAAGCAAAAGGTTGTCTCATTGGGCAGTCTGCAGTGTCCTATATCCTCTTTATGTTCATGCATCTTAAATGACGTCTGTAAATAATGCTTATTTATCTCTAGAAATGAATGTGAATGAATTGAGTAGAGATATGATTTTAATTTGTCCATGAAGGTGATGTCACAAGCAAAAGCTGGTTAGTAATAATTCTCATCGTAATTAATTTCAGGTTTGACAAAGGCTGGAAGACAGAGAATAGTTCGGAGCATTCAACAGCTTACTCCTAAATGTAAACGGTTGTATACCAAATGTCTAAACATCATGAAGTCAAAAAAAAGGCTTGCTTTCAGTTGCGAAAAAAAATAGAAGTACTTAAAAAACTATGTGATAAAAATTCTTTTGACTCCCTAATTGAGAGTATGACACCTGAAGCGAAAACATTTTTACAGATGCAAATAAACCAATGCAATAAATATATAAAGAGGAGGCGCTTTACCAATGAAGAGAAAATATTTGCTTTATCTATAATGAAGCAAAGTCCAAAAGGTTATCAGTTTTTAAGAAAACTGTTTGTTCTACCTTCAAAAGTGACTCTTAACAAGTTCACCAAAAATATGTCACTCACTTCAGGGCTTAACGCAAAATTACTTGCTCATCTGGAACAGTTGATAAGTAGCTGGGATGACAAAAAGAAACTTTGCTCGATAGTTTTTGACGAAGTAGCACTTACACCGCATCTCAACTTTGTTGAGTCCCTTGATGAAATAGAAGGTTTTGTGAATTTCGGACCAAACAAAGAACGAAAACTATGTGATCATGCATTGGTTGTTATGTTGCGAGGTATTTGTACATCATGGACACAACCAATCGCATATTACATGTGTGAAGGTGCTACTCCAGCATTAGTTTTAAAAAACATTCTAAGAGTAAGTACCATTGTAAACATTTAAAGAAACAATTAGTGTGTAGACATTTCAAGGACCATTCAGAAAGCTCATACCCGTTTGATTTTAGCCAGACTTTTTATATGGTTTTTTGTTTCCAAATTAAAGTGTAGAGTAGGGCCAGTGTCTAGTGTAGAGCAGCAGTGTTAGCGTGCAAAATGATTACAGTAGAATATTTTTGATCTAATTTCGTTTCTTATACTTTATAAATAAATGAGCTAAAGCAATTATCTGACTTAAAATACGATAGCTTTGAAAATATCCGATCACAACTGTAAAGTATATGGCATGCAAGGAATAAGAATATTAATTTCATGTTAACACAGCTTTAAATCATGAAGTAATTTAATTTTTCGTTTCATTTCAGGATGTCGTGGATGCTGCTGTTAAAATTAAACTTAAACCTATAGCTGTAATTTGTGATCAGGGCTCTACATTCTTGTCATGTATGAAAAGTTTCCAACAGGAAACTAGACGACAAAACTTATTAAATGATGTCCCTGGGGGTAAGTTACTGTATTCTTATTGTTATTCTAAATGGGGACCCTGAGCCCTGCATTGATGTCCCGCTTGGGGTGTATTGTACATATCCCCTTCCAGCTGTCCTAGCCAACCTAACTCCTAACCTATAACGGAGTGTTTGGTAGCTGGCACAGTTGTTGAAAATGCTTCCTGCCCATGAAAGAGATTCTTCTGTAACAATAGAGTCTAAAAAACTCCAGTCGTTTTTGTTTAGTATATATGGGAGACGAATTACTTAGCATTCCATGGATCAACCGTGCGGGTGCCGGGTCCATCGCGTTGCAGAGGAAGAGGCTAGAGAGACCTGGGACTTGCAACCTAGGAGTAGGGTTAAGGGGCCCCTTTACGATATATCTACTTGACAGAATTTCTACTTGAGGTTGACAGCTGGCCAGGCGTGCATTCCCAAAATGCCCTTCAACCATGCGGTAAAGCTCAAGCCGGCGGTAGAGATCTAAACATGGATCTGCGGCAAGTCATACCATAGCTATTACCGCTCGGCTATCATTGCACACATAGTACACATAATAACACACTGGAGACATATAATAAAAACTATTTGTATTGATTCAATACTATCGAGTACTGTATATGAGTAGGTTACTATATTAATAATATTTTCATGAAACATGTAATGCTTTATTGCGCTTTCTACCGTTAAGAGAGGGTGGTCCTTCTTGCTGTGAACACAACATGCTTAAAAAACTTCTTATAACAACCCCAATCTCGTGTCCAGAAAAGAAATGTATAATAAGTTTTTTTTCCAGACAACAAAATTTACATCAATCATCACAAATTGAATATTATTTATGATCCACCCCATCTAATAAAGGGTATTAGAAATAATTTTTTGACCAAAGACATGGTATTCCGTGGCAAGGTGGCTAGATGGGATGATATTGTAGAAGTATATAAAGCGGATTGTGAGTTGGGCGGTATACGTTTATTGCATAAACTAACTGACGAGCATGTGATCCCAGCAAAAATAAAAAAAATTAAAGTAAAGAATTGCACACAAGTTCTAAGTGAGAGGACCAGTGCAATGCTCCAGTATACTTCGAGATATGGTAAGTGATTAATAATGATTTTATTATGACTTTTCCTTTGTTAACTTAGGTGTTTTTCAAGCCAATTTGAGATTACTAGATAGGTTTTCGTAGCAACAAAATATATGATCGAGTTGATGTTTTCTGTGGGTAGGTAAAATTAAAGATTTTATGAGATTTTTAGCTGGTGATGTGCGGAACGCATTGTTCTATCTAGAAATAATATTTTTAAGATGGTAATTACAAAGGTTACTTGTTTAATGGCTTATTTCTGTGAGATTGGACATCATATCACATATATAGTAAGAAGCTGCTACGCAGAAGATCATGGCCCAGTTCGAGCTACAAGCCTTAATGGTCAGAAGAAGAATGCATACAAAGAAAACATTATTATCTTTCGTGGTCTTGCTGGATACGTGTGACATGCCACAAAAAATGCAATTTTGCACTTATAATATCAGTCAAAATAAGATATTATTTTTTCCTAGAAAATCATGCAGACGGGACCCTGGTGAGCCCTACGATGAAAAATACTGCGGAGGCAGTGCTGTTCTTTGACAAGCTGTTCGACAGCGTCAACGGGTCTCGTGGAGGGGCAGCGCCAGGGAAGATGAGAGGACCGGCGAAACTGGATAAAACAGGTGTATCAAAACATGTTATATTTTGGCGAGAGGCAATTAATATCTTAGAGAATATATATTTTATTGATAGGAATAGTAAACAGGCCCAGCAGTTAGGTCATTCAATTAACAAACAAGTGCCTAGTATTAAAAATTGGGTAACAACTTTGAAAAGTTTCATTGACATCTGGACTGATTTACAGGGATCTGGTGTCCAATATTTCTATACCAGAAATCTTAATCAAGATCCTCTAGAAAACTTTTTTGGCCGTATTAGAGCATTAAATTACCGCAACACAAACCCAGACTGCTATACTTTTCAAAATGCTTTTAAATCTCTTTTGCTCACTAAAGCATTGATTCCGTATTCTCCAAATTTTAGTTGTGAGAATGACCTGACTGAAAATGTAGTCCGATCAGAAGTTATACTAGGAAATAATGATTCTGCCAATGTATTTTTTGTTGCAGGTCAACTGGCTGATACCGCAGTATGCTCCCAAAGATCTGCTGGACCTGTTGAAATAGTGTCATCAATGACACTGTCACAACAAGTCCAGCAAGAGGGCATACCTCTTTTTTCTGTTTCAGATCAACTGGCAGATAATACAGGATGCTCCAATAATTCTGCTGGACCTGTTGAAACAGTGCCACCACTGTTTCAACAAGTCCGGCGGGAGAAGATTCGCGCACAAGCTTCAGCTTTTACAGCAGGCTATGTGACGCGCAAATTATTGAAAAAATTTAAATGCCAAACTTGTAAACATCATTTTTTAACAACAGACTTATCTGGAATCCACGATTGGATTACCCTAAGAGAGAGGAGAGCGTTACGGGGACCAAATCTTTGCTATCCTACCGCGAAATTCATTAGACTATTTAGAGAGCTCATTGGAGTTATCAATGAGTATCTCGAATGTTTTCCTCACAATCCGCATATTGTGAAAAATATTCGAGATATATTTCTCAGAAATGCTGTTGTTGACTGGTTTGGATGTCAACAGCATCATGTAGAATTACTAAAAAAATTTATCTCATTAGTTTGCCGCTTGCAAATACACAATTGGTGTAATTCAATCAACAGAATTTTGAAGGGTACTGATATTGAACGGTTATCGTCATCTAATATGACAACAATGCAAAGTTTGGCATTTAAAAAATTTAAAGCAATCAGATGTAAGAAATAACATGTTTTATTTCTCACCTGTGATTGTTTTTTTATATATTATGTCGTAGCCGGATCTACCGTCATTTGTTTACTAAAATATACTGTCTAGGTCGTCTTTTCCACTTATCTGATCTGTAACATCACATCACACATTGTTGATTGAATAAATTAAATATGTTCGTGTTAAAATTAGTCACTTTCAGTGTATTTAATGCAAATGACGGTAGTATTTACTGTAATAAAATTTAAATGTTTTTTTGTATTTTTCTTTCAGATCTTTGGTAGAAGCGGAAATGTTGTTCCTGCTTTCAAGTATTATATTGTATTGTTATTTGTTTATTACTGAATAATTGAGTTTATATAATATAATAAATATATAGTTAATTCATTTGCAGGGTACATAATCTTAATTTGATTATTGTATTATTTTAAGTTGATATGACTGCTTTTGATTTGTATTGATCAGATAGTTAAATATGATATAGTACCTAATTTTTATTTGATTGCTGTTTTAGTTGGTTGTTAGTTCAATAAAGGCACATGCCCATTCTGTGTATAATTTATTTTCTTTGCATAATTCTGACAGTTAAATATTGTTTGTCTAATCTTTATTTGATTGATGTATAAGTTAGTTAGTGGCTAGTACAAAAGAGGCACATGCCCATTCTGTGTATAATTTCTTTTCATTTGCATCATTCTGACAGTTAAATATTGTATGTCCAATCCTCACTTAATTGATGTATAAGTTAGTGGTTAGTTCAATAGGGGCACATGCCCGTTCTGTGTATAATTTCTTTTCTTTGCATAATTCTGACAGTTAAATATTGTTTGTCTAATCTTTAGTTGATTGATGTATAAGTTAGTTAGTGGCTAGTTCAATAGAGGCACATGCCCATTCTGTGTATCATTTCTTTTCATTTGCATCATTCTGACACTTAATATTGTATGTCTAATCTTAAGTTGATTGATGTATAAGTTAGTTAGTGGTTAGTTCAATAGGGGCACATGCCCATTCTGTGTATAATTTCTTTGGATTTGCATCATTCTGACACTTAATATTGTATGTCTAATCTTAAGTTGATTGATGTATAAGTTAGTTAGTGGTTAGTTCAATAGGGGCACATGCCCATTCTGTGTATAATTTCTTTGGATTTGCATCATTCTGACTGTTAAATATTATATGTTAGTCTTAAGTTGATTGATGTATAGGTTAGTTGTTAGTTCAATAGCGGCACATTCCCATTTTGTGTATCATTTTCTTTCGATTTGCATCATTCTGACAGTTAAATATTGTTTGTCTAATCTTTAGTTGATTGATGTATAAGTTAGTTAGTGGCTAGTACAAAAGAGGCACATGCCCATTCTGTGTATAATTTCTTTTCATTTGCATCATTCTGACAGTTAAATATTGTATGTCCAATCCTCACTTAATTGATGTATAAGTTAGTGGTTAGTTCTATAGGGGCACATGCCCGTTCTGTGTATAATTTCTTTTCTTTGCATAATTCTGACAGTTAAATATTGTTTGTCTAATCTTTAGTTGATTGATGTATAAGTTAGTTAGTGGCTAGTTCAATAGAGGCACATGCCCATTCTGTGTATCATTTCTTTTCATTTGCATCATTCTGACACTTAATATTGTATGTCTAATCTTAAGTTGATTGATGTATAAGTTAGTGGTTAGTTCAATAGGGGCACATGCCCATTCTGTGTATAATTTCTTTGGATTTGCATCATTATGACACTTAATATTGTATGTCTAATCTTAAGTTGATTGATGTATAAGTTAGTTAGTGGTTAGTTCAATAGGGGCACATGCCCATTCTGTGTATAATTTCTTTGGATTTGCATCATTCTGACTGTTAAATATTGTATGTTAGTCTTAAGTTGATTGATGTATAGGTTAGTTGTTAGTTCAATAGCGGCACATTCCCATTTTGTGTATCATTTTCTTTCGATTTGCATCATTCTGACAGTTAAATATTGTTTGTCTAATCTTTAGTTGATTGATGTATAAGTTAGTTAGTGGCTAGTTCAAAAGAGGCACATGCCCATTCTGTGTATAATTTCTTTTGATTTGCATCATTCTGACAGTTAAATATTGTATGTCTAATCTTAAGTTGATTGTTATATAAGTTAGTTAGTGGTTAGTTCAATAGAGCGACAAGCCCACTGTGTATAATTTATTTTGTGTTGCATCATTCTGACAGTTGTCGCCAAGCACCTAACGGTGGTTTCCCGTGGGGTGCCGGGCTAGAATGTTACCCCCCTATTATGACTTGTTCTGTCATAATAACATTCTTAAGTTGATTAATTTATTAGTTAGTTGTTAGTTCAATAAAGCCCGTTCTATGTATAATTTCTTTTGATTTGTGATACATATCAAATAGTTCAATATTTTTTTAAGGAACCGTTTTCTATATATATTTTAGTATAATTGTAGAATAGAATAGAAATATATTCTATTCTACTCTATTAAAAGAAATTGCACGCAGAAAAGATGAATGCATAAATTGAACTATTAGCTACTTACAATTCTAGAATAGAAATCTATTCTATAATTGTATGTAGCTAATAGTTCAATTCATGCATTCGTCTTTTCTGTGTGCAATTTCTTTTATTAAATATTTAATTCAACTTGTATGATACTGATAGATCCATAACTGTATGTAGGTACCTAGTTCAATAAAGCCACTTGCCCATTCTATGTAGCATTTAATTTGGTGTGATAAATTGTTGATTTATTGATCCATGTAAAATTACATTTTGAATGTGTATGTTAGTTATGCGATTCAATAAAATGTCAATTTTAAGGCTGTATACCTAGTCAAATTTCATTTTATTTTTGTAATATAGACTAAGATAGTAATCGGAGAAATCGTCTTTTTTATTTAAATTTAAACTTTGTTTTAAGGTTAGTACCAAAGAAATGTACCGCTGAATTCAAAGGTAAAGTCTGCATTTAAAAAGAAATAGCGGTCATGACAGTTTATCTGAATAAAAATTTATATATAAAAATAAGTGTTTTATTTTTTAAATCAGGAAACTGAAGTCGAATAGGTTACTATAGCAGCTTTGATATAAATGTCCCATCACTAGTTTACATAAATGTCAGTGATTTCGCCCGTTTTCAAGCACTAGACAGTCGCAGAATACATAATAGTTACTGTCATCAGTCCCAATTCATGTTCACCTTTAACAATGGCTTCGTTGTTCAGTTGATTTGTATCTATACGTAGTATATATTCTATTTGATCTATGGTGTTATGGTGTGGGTGGGTTAGAGGTGTGGCTAATATATTCGTATTAGATATATGTAATAGGTTCAGGACAGAAGTTTAATATTAAGTAATATGAATTTTGTCGTAATAGGTTATTCAAATAATAGTGAGCGATGTGACGGCGACCGAGTGACGCTATTCTTCCTTACAGTTGACAATGACTTGCCATCTCAGTCGTCGCGAGAGAATGCGACACCGACATTCCAATTGGCAATGTATCCTCGTGGCTCGGCCCTTGCGCGCGGAGGCGCTCGGTGAAGTTATTGCATGTGTTGTAATACATGTCGTTTTTTGTATAGAAACTTCGTGGATATTCAGAATGAGACAAAGCAATAGTAATCGATAGATTATTAAAAAAAATGCAATGGTATGGGTAAGTAATAACCTATTATTTTAACGCTGCCTCCTACAAACTATTTTTGATATATCCAAAATTATATATAAAAAAACATTATAAACAAAATGAACATAAAATTGATCCACATTTGTAATGTAAAAACAACCTATGGAATCATTGTAAATGTCGTGATTTCGTCGACAGTCCAAGGTCTGTTAAAGTATGAAGGCAAAGTAAATCACTGTATATTTATATCAATAACGTGAACGATTTTTTAACTATTACACATAATATTAAGACCAATAATGGTTAAATTGCGCGTCTTTATGAACGAATAATATGATACGTTGACACTATTATTTGACTATTACCCAGTAATAGATTAGATAACGTTATATTGGCTAAGCGCTATATTCGATAATAGGAATACGAAAATACTATCCTAAATACACCTCTAGTGTGGGTTTGTTTGTGGTTTTTTAGTCTGTAGTTTCAGTATAATCTCTGACAAACTAAGAAGGACTTACATACTAATTGCCATGGAAGTAATAAGTACTATGTACAACAGGAATGAGCTCTATCTGTGCATCATGCAGCTAAAATAAAGAAAATAAAACCTAATGCTAAGGTCGTAAGATTCTTGTGCGCGCAAAATAAAAATGAAGCCGAGTGAGAAGGCTACCACTGAACCCTGTGTCCCGTTCTAACAGTGACTTAGAGTTGCCAGAGTTAAGTTGATTTCAGTCCTTTCTCTGTGAGACGATTGTCTCAAAAAACGAGGTTACCGCCTCCCACGACCTCTCGTCACCGACCATCTTTACAATGATGGCCGTCAAAGAGAAGTCGGGTCACTATCTAATCCTAGTTCAAGAACAAATAACTTAAATACCTATGCATTTTTTATTCCTTTCTCTATTAAAATAACTTTGTTTCAATTTCAGATTTCCTAAAGATCCTAATGTTAGTTTAACTCATAGTGCAAAATTAGAGTCAATGAAACATATAAGAACTAAGCTGGGTTTGCGGCAGAAACTTCACAAGACTGTTTTATTCAACAATATCTGATTTAGAATTAAACTTAATTGTAAACTTAACTGTGTTTTTCTTACCTAATTAATGGAATAGGTAGCTAATCGTAATTTTATCTCAGTCCAGCTACATGTCGTATACCACAAGGACCAGTAGGTAAAAACCTACCTAAATGACGCAAGTGTAAAAAGCAAACAAAAACAGTAAATGTACATTACTACAAAGGGCAAGTTTCATCTTCGATTAAAATCCATCTGAATCAATTATCTGCTGACGTCATATCACAAATATATTTTTATACATATTGTCCTTAAATAATATTTCAATATAGTCACCATCGCCAGAGAGGGGTAAGACGTACAGTTACTGAGCTCTCGTTCTTCGAGGCTTCAATTTTGTGACAACAGCTCATTCCTGTTGTACGTAGTACTTATTACTTCCATGGTTAACCATAACATTTACCTTGGACGGACTGTCCAGTTAGGTAGGTCCTACATTGACTACAAAACAGTCTTGTGAAGTTTCTGCCGCAAATCCAGCTTATGCCTATACGTTTCATTGTTTCTAATTTTGCATTATGAGTTAAACTAACATTAGGAAATCTGAAATTGAAATAAAGTCATTTTAATAGAGAAAGGAATAAAAAATACATAGGTATTTAATTTGTTCTTGAACTAGGATTGGATAGTCATGCATGGTCACCATAATTCCTCCCTAACAAATTATGTTTAAAACTATTGAACCTGTGAAAAGATAAGCCATAATCAGGATAATACTTGCTAACGCAATCCTCCACGACACAAATTCTCCCCATTTTTACTAACCTTCTTCAAAAATATCACGGATACAAAAAACACTCGGCTATTAACGTCCGAGTCGTCAATTTCATGTGGCGTTGTCAGGTCAGGTATAAGTATTTCATACAAATAAAAGAAAATCTATACGCCAATCGCAAAATTTTTGCATTAGTAAGGCTTAACACGTAGCAACATACAATATTGCTTTAACATGTTGGTACTAAATTATTATTTATGTTTAGAAACATTTTAGAAGTAAATGTTTTTACTTCATTACATTACATCATTCGCATATATTTCGACAAACAACGACAGGATTGAAATAGACTTAAGTCTGGCAACTCTAAGTCACTGTTAGAACGGGACACAGGGTTTAGTGGTAGCCTTCTCACTCGTCTTTATTATTATTTTGCGCGCAACAAGACTCTTACCACCTTAGCATAGGGTTTTATTTTCTATAATTTAGCTGCATGACGCACAGATAGAGCACATTCCTGTTGTACGTAGTACTTATTACTTCCATGGGTGCGACAGATACGCATAGCCACAGATTTGTGGTAAAAGGCTTCTATCAACGCGACAACAGCCATGTTTGTTAAGCCTCCTCTACACGTCGGCAGATGCGTCCGCAGATGTGGGAAGATGAATCCGCAGATGGATCTCCACGAGCCGTCCACACGTGTGTAGGTTGATCAGTCTGTGTTGGTTCTCGACAGACGCAACACATGCGCACGCAAAATGGATATTGAGACTTTAGCTGCCGCAGTTATTTATTTAAAAAAAATGGAGAAGCTGGTTGATGCTGACTATACATAGAAACCGAAAAAAGTACTGAAATGCCTACGAATCATTAATATGAAACAATAAATACTTATAATGTGGGTGTATACGTAGCCTTATGTCGCGTTAACACGATCAAAATACCTACCTACCTTTACCTGTTTAATATAATTTTGATTGTGTGTCACTGCGGTTTAATTCAAACTGAAATAAAAATACAATATCCAAATTGTTTTATTTAATAGTATCCAATTGATAGTGGCCAGTAGTAGCCACAGCTGAATTTATTTATTATTTTTTGAATTTAATTATTGGTAGCTACTTAAATAAAATGAATTAATTGTATACTTAAATGTTTGCTCTTACAAAGTAGTATACTTTATATTTAGGATTCCATAGGCAGTTTTCTGTTTGATATAGCTCCAGGAATTTGAATGTTTCGTCGGTGCTCATGTTAGTAATTTTAACGAGTAAGTAGGTACCTAAAGAAATGAATAAAACTGCAAGAAGCACGCATGCACTCTCATTCGCTTCCCGATGAGCACTGATGCGATCGTCAGACGTGTGGATAGACACCGAGCGCTCGCGCTGAAACCCTTTGATCCGTACCACAAAAACCGACAACAAACGGATTAGTGGCGGACGCATCTGCCGACGTTAAATACCTACCACAGACGAGCAAATCACCCCGTCTACACGTCGGCGGACGCGTCCGCCGATGACATCTGCAGACGAATCTGTCTACGTGTAGAGGACGCTTTATTATTAAAATTACAAATTTGACAATTTAGAGCATATTATCGAAAATTATGTGAATGTAGTGCTTTTTAAGTAATAACTCAACGCGCTTTCATTATATTATAAGGCCTGTTTGCACATTGATTAGTGTTTAGTGCAGCTGTTTAGTGCTTAGTACTCGCTGAACACATATGGACAGCAACTGTTTAGTGTTTAGACTCTGTTGAGCAGCACGTTCTGTTTCTTTTGCGAGTATCTAGGTCTCGAGTACTCCTATTTCTTCACTCTCAGCGTGCCCGGCGCCCACCATTTGGACGGGCTTTTCTTTGCACTGCATTTCATATATCGTATACTTGTTTTTTTTTCATTTTGTTTTTTCACAGATTGTATGTTTATTTTAATAGCTTGTTTAACTTCTTAGTCGACATCGATATTGATCTACTAAACACAACAGTATTGGACACTACTTAAAAATGTGCCACACAGTTGGAAACCTTGGGCTCCACACAGTTGGAAACTTTGGGCTCCACCCATTGGCCTTGGCGAGTGGCTTGTTTCTCACCACCGTCGGAATTTGCTACTACACAGTTGCTCACCACAGTGTATTTCAAACTTCCGCGCCGACAACACGCATCGAACGAAAGCCAAACAAGTCTGTGAGTGGATGTCAAAAAAGCAAAGTAGCTAATCGAACAAGTGACTCCATCCAATTTTACTCTTTTGAAATCTACAGTGACTCAAAGCTCAAGAACCAATCAATTATCACAAATTTTTAATACTTCCCATTCGGAGTGGTAAAAAGAAATTTAGTAAATTATCTTGTGTTGTATGTACTTATTCAAATATATAAATCATTAAATAAATAATTATTGTAGTTATAACAGTCGTAATATAAAGAAAAAAAAATAGAGCCTGGCGACAGACAGATGGACGGACGGATGGACAGCAAAGTCTCAGTAATAGGGTCCCGTTTTTACCCTTTGAGTACGGGACCCTAAAAATAAAACTATATGCATATAATAAATTGGCAGGTAGGTAGGTAATTACTTTTCCGCCACTGGCAATCACTAATATCGATTCACTTTACTTTTCTTTTCCAAAGTGTGGAAACTAATTCCGTCACTGGCTAACACTAATATCACTGTTCTTTATGAAATTCCGGAAGCAAATGAGTAACGATTATCCCTAACATTCGTATTTATATTGGTGAAGAATCAAAAAAGTTCATGCAAGATTGCAAGGACTTACACCACAAGTATTAATTTTCACGTCTGAACAAGCGTTGCGGACGGGACGCGGCGGCCGGCACGGCAACAGCAAGTCTCGACGCGTTGTACTGAATATGGAATATGCAAGTTTTTACCAGTAACAGCCGCTGAGCTTCTTAAAATATTGTCTGCCTATATTAATAGGAGAAGTCAAGCCCACGTTTTAGTACTTCACTATCGAAACCAAATTAATTTTCATGGACCCCCGCTTACGATTGTGGTCCCCCATTTTTTGTCACACCCAAAGTAGACCCCCGTTAAGTCTTCCGTAGACCCCTGGGGGTCCACCTGGAACGCTTTGGGAATTACTGATCTACACATTTATGGTTGCCAACCATGGTGGGAGGTTTGTTTCCGAGTGTGTAGCACAGCTTTTACAATAAACAGCTTCACTAAACACTAATCACTACAACAGGAGCGCGTTCCGAACCTCGGTTAGAGCGCACTCGGAGTGCACTCGGAGTGCAACTTTTCACTCTAACGTCGTTCACGACCTTCGGGTAGAGCGCAAGTTTTTAACTATCAAAAGAGGTAGTTAAAATGTTGAATCTTTAACTAACATGACCTTGACATTTCTTGATGAGGGAATTATAGGCACTCTTTTATATTTTGCAGATAACGGTAGTTATCGCTTTTCAAACATCATATAAAGTCTACAAATTATGCAAAATTCGCCGCCAAAAACGATATTTGAGGTTATAAAACAACCGGTCGTTCGGAACCTTCGAGTTCTATAGCAACCAAACAACACACTCTGACCCTCGGAACGCGGCCCAGCGTTATTAAACACAAGTTGGTATTTGGCAACACTATTTATTGGTCTGTGATCAGCCGTGGCTGGCTTTTAGCGAGCGAGCGAGACGCTTTTGTTCGCGCCGTATAATTAATTTTAGTATTGTTTCGTATTTTTAATAATTTTCCGCAGTGAGTATTAAGTTACTAAGAATATAGCATAATTTCTATAGTGGAATAACTCAGGTATAAAAATAAACTTTTTTCAGAACATGTCCGGCATAGCGAGCGCACGTTTAGCCGAAGAGAGAAAAGCTTGGCGCAAGGACCATCCTTTTGTAAGTGCACGTATACTTGTTTAGCAGCTATTGTTTATGTTTTGAGCTTGTAATATCAATTTGCGATGTTTCTAGGGATTTGTCGCTAGACCTATGAAGAATCCGGATGGCTCTTTGAATCTCATGACTTGGGAATGTGCGATTCCTGGAAAAAAAGGGGTTAGTATTTTATATTCAAACCAACAGTCCTGACCGATTATGTGTCGTAGATGATTTTAAGCGCATATTTTCTGAAATATTAATATACTGTTGTTTAAATTTTAGACACCATGGGAAGGTGGGCTGTACAAACTGCGTATGATCTTTAAAGATGATTATCCATCAAGCCCTCCAAAATGCAAGTTTGAGCCCCCTTTGTTCCACCCTAATGTATATCCATCAGGCACAGTGTGTCTATCGTTACTGGATGAAGAAAAGGATTGGCGTCCAGCTATTACAATCAAGCAGATCCTACTTGGTATTCAAGATTTGCTCAATGAACCCAATGTTAAAGACCCAGCTCAGGCTGAAGCTTATACAATTTACTGGTAAGTACTCTTTTTGTAAGTAACATGTCTACATACTGAATATACAATGAGAAATAATATTTTATGCATCCACCAAAATTCATTTGATTGATGCAGTATTCAGATAAAACTGCAGTTATAGGAGCTAATATTCCAGGGTGTATGCAATCAAAACATAATTAAATATAGAGTTGGAACTAGTACCTTCTATAGTCTGTATTAAATTGAGATATGAAATGTAAACAAAAACATATATTGTATATATGGTGGGCCCTTGTAAGCTTACCTGGTAGACTTAATTTTATAAAAAAAAAATAAACTCATTATTTATGGAATTTGAAAAGCCTGCGGAGTCAAAGGGTTCCCATAGGACAGGTTCTATGTAACATTCTTTGTTATTCCATCAGGTTCAGCAATAAAATGTTAACAATTAGGTACTCTATTTTAATATCAACAGATATTACTAGTAGCTCTGTGAGCTGAAAACATCATGACTGAATATTTATATCATAACTGATATAAAAATTGGAGTTACACAATATTTTTTGTGACATAATGAGTTGCGCCTTAACGCATGTCATGTGAATGAATTCCCATATATTTAGTGCTTACATAATTTGAATGTTGATTGTTTTACGGGGGTCTAATACCAAGCATAAACATTTTCCTTATACCTTACACACTTAATTTAATTTTATGTTAATTAGTACTTATGAATTTTCTATAAATATGGAAGAGCGAGGTCTTCTGATACAGGTATACATTTACTTAAAAGAAGGCCTCTGCACAATGTTATATGAATACATGTAGTTTATGAAAATAAATATCTTATCTACACATAATAGAATCCAAGAACAATAGAAGAATATCATTCATAAATGCCTGAATTAGGTTGCGTGTGATGCGAAGCTAACAGACTAAGCTGCTTTCAATAACTAATTTACTTACAAATTAAATGATATCTCCAAAATTTTACACATAATTGATCCAAAACTTGGTGTCTCTTCTTCTTCATTTTGGCTTTTATTGTTGTTTGACGATATTCTGCCAATGTCAAAGTATGACCAGTGTATGTTTATTTAGATAAGTCTGGTATAAACAGGAAGGTAATTAATCATTTAATGTAAAGATATAATAGACATAATAGGTTAGTAGTTCACATGCAGGTTAAACATCAAAAGGATTAAAGTTGTAGATTGGAATTAATAAATAGATAAGGGAAGGGCAGGATGATGTGTGCCTTTTCCCAGGGGAACACTATCATTCTGCAAACTTTTTGACTTATAACATCAAAAATATTTTTTTCACAACAACATAGATAAAGTTCAGCTTTATATATAATGAATCTGGATTTAAGGACCAGCTAAGGGATAAGCAAAGATAAAGATAATAACCTTTACTTACGAGAAACTAGTGAACTATATGTTTTTTTTTTTTTCTTTCCTACCCTCGGCTGAACGAACAGTTTCGGAATTAGTGTCGCATTTTAAAATCTTATTAAAAATAGTAAAAACGTGCCATTGTCGCTAAAACTTCACTAATTGTGTGTAAATAGCAGCCAAGAATTGTGAATAACTATTAATTAGTGAACAAAATCGCGTGGTGAAGTGAAAAAAAGTTAAACATTTTTAACGACTTTTTTTTGGTGCCAGTTTCGAACTTTTCGCAAAAAAGATGTGCTTCCAGTGTGAAAATCATAATGATAAGAATTTAGTGCAATGTGATGGCTGCAAGCGTAACATCTGTTTGCAATGCAGCTATCTAACAAATAGTGAGATGCGCGTCATGGGTCTGAAAGGCAAATGCACCTTACTGTACCTATGCCCACCATGTCGCGAGGCCTTATTTCAAGTGCCTAAATTAATTAAATCTAATTAAGATGGAATGCGTGCAGAGCTTGATGATATGAAGAAGCTTACTGCAGAATGTACCAAAAATACTCACCCAGGCAGCATCAACATCAACGGCAGCGGCGCCACCCCCTGACACCAACGCAATATTGGATGAATTAGATGAGCGTGAGCGAAGAGCCTACAATGTCATTATAGTTGGAATAAAAGAATGTGCCTCAGATATTGGCAATGATAGAAAAGCTTATGATGAATCATGCGTGAAAAAGATATTTTTGGACATTGACAGTGACTATTCTGACAAGGTGATCTCAGTGCAACATCTTGGTAGTCGTGAAAGTGACAATTGTAGCAAACAGAGACCAATAAAAGTGACATTCAAGTCACGTCTAGATGCTCTCAGGATACTGAAGAATAAAAGTAAGGCCTGTAGGGAGGTAAGGATTTATGACGATAAGACACCAATACAGCGTGAGGAGCTAAACAGACTTCGTACTTACACGTACGTACACTCTAAAAGCCAGAATTGAAAATGGTGAGACCAACCTTACTATAAAATATGTAAAAGGCAACCCTAAAATAGTCAACCAAAAAAACTAAATCATGCTTGTAGAAATCCATACATTGACCTCACATTTATGTATATCAACTTGTTCTCATTACCACCAAAATTTGATCTGTTCCTGCTTTACATAAACAATAATAGACCATCTATAGCAATTGTTACAGAAACATGGCTTAATAGTAAAGACCGCAATGGTACATATAACATAACATATAACATAACGTGTTTGCTAACCCTGGTTATACCTTATTTAGATTATATCGTAATCATAAAAAAAATAAGTCAGAAGGCAAGACTAGGGGCGGAGGTGTGGCTATGTATGTTAGAGATAATGTGGATGGTATACCTATTATTGCTAGAAAAAACAAAAATTATATGTGCGATGGAGTGGAAGCTCTTTATGTAGACATTCAATGTGGTACCTTTCACTGTCTTGTAGTGGGTATTTATCATCCAGATTCTAACAATGAAGCTATATGGAGGCAACGGGATGCAAAATTATTGGAACATATTGAGGCAGCTGCAAACAACAACACTATTATTATTGCTGGTGATTTCAACTACCCATCTATTAAGTGGCCTATACAGGCAGGTCAATACAGATCTGGTCCAGAGGAGCTCTTTTTTAATATGTTCCACCGCAACAGCAACCTCTTCCAATTAGTCAACAGTTTTACAAGATTTCAGGCAGCTCAGGCACCATCATTATTAGACCTGATAATGGTCAATGAGGAAACACTTGTCAGTGAAATAAGTTACAAACCACCCATAGGAAAAAGTGACCATTGTGTGCTGGAATTCAGCCTTCAATTTCTTCACCAAAAATCCAATTCAACACAAACGCTTAAACAATATTACCAGTTCATCGACTTTAACAGATATAACTCTGACTTATTAAAAAAATCTAGAGTGGTGTACCGCAGGGATCAGTGCTCGCTCCGACTCTGTTTGGAATTTTTGTAACTGACCTATTTAAACTGATAAATTCTGAATCTGCCTTCTTTGCTGATGATGGAAAATTCTTCGCTAACCCACTAGTCAGCTCTGGTCAGTTACAAGAAGACCTTAACAGAATACAGGGTTGGACCAAAGACTGGATCATTAGTCTGAACTCAGCAAAATGCAGTGTCTTGCACCTAGGCATTTCTAATCCCAGAGTCGCATACTACCTAGAAGGCAAAGCAATTGAACCAGTTACTATACAAAAAGATTTGGGAGTACTTATCACTGGTAACTTAAAATGGGAAGAACACATCACCGCAACAGTTAAGAAAGCTAACTCACTTGTATATGTTATACGAAAATCATTTCAAATAATGACTTTAGAAGTATTTCTTAAGATCTACAAAACCTACATAAGACCTCTGCTTGATTATGCCTTTCAGATATGGAGTCCCCACTTCCATAAGGACATAAATTTGTTAGAAAGTGTGCAAAGGAAAGCCACGAAGATACCACAAGCTTTAAGAAGAAAATCTTACTTGGACAGATTGCACGCATTGCGCCTAACTACACTAGAAGAAAGACGTCTTCATGGTGACCTTATTGAAACATACAAGATAATTACGCACAAATACAACTTGCCATGTATTCACGAAATGTATGTAGTCAAAGAAATAATAAGGTCAACCAGAGGAAACCAGACTAAAATAGCTCGAACACTTTCAAGTACGACAATTGCACACAACCTCCTCAGCAACAGTGGTGCTCAATTGGAACCGATTGCCAAATGAAATTGTGTCTGCCAATACTGTGAACTGTTTTAAAAACCAGCTCGATAACTGGCTACGAACTAACAAACTAACTTTAATAAGTGAACATCCAAAGTGAACTTAATGACTTTCGATACTGTGTGATATAGACATATCAGCAATTATGCTGCTCGTCTATAAACAAATAAATAAATAAATAAAGCACAGTGCAGTTCCTAACTAAATGTTATAGGCAGAGGATACCACTTAGCATCAGGTGGGATTTGTGCTTCTTCTATCACAATCCATTAAAAATAAAAAAACTACACTGAAACAATTAAAGCGGCACAAGTGCGATGTGACTATTTTCAATACTCCTGTGAGTAATTTCTATAAAATATCACTGTCTTTATGTAGTACAATTTACAAATGCATGCTCATTTTATAAAAAAGGGAATAAGTTGCCTTAGGTAACTTATCACACCATACTGCTAACAGTAAAGAGCTAAATAAATCTTTAACTTCAAATAAGAGAAACTGCTTGGTGTCTATCGACTGACTGCTTATCAAAGTAGACAAAAAAGTAAAAACCATGTGTACTGAAAGAAACACATTTCAATACAGGTGATAGTAATAGAGCCTTTATGAACAACCTGTTACTGTATTGAAAATTATGTTTCTTCTATTTCTTTTTATTAAGTCTAGTTGTGGTTATTCTGATCAAACTAACTGTGCACGTCATAATACAACCTGGCGGATTCAAAGTCAAAGTCAAAATCATTCAATTTAGACGTCTACGAGGCTCTTATGAAGGTCAATTACAAATTTTAATATTGAAATATACTACATTGTACTGCCACGTTCAGCAAACAAAAATTATGGAACCACTGCGAGAAGAACGGGCAAGAAACTCGGGGCCATTCTTTTGAACGTTTTTTAACAATGTGTTAAGTACATACTGTATAGTATAATTATTACAATACTTAATTCACATTACGTAGGTGACAGGCGCTAGCTGGGCAGAGGCGAAACAGTCCCAGCATTTTAGTCGTTTAAGTAATCACAAACTGTGCAGTAAGATTTCTATATCAAAATATTCTTCACGTGCAACTTGAATTTTCTTTCTGTGAGCGTTGTAATATGTTATTGCAATTTATTATAAAACCGCACACAATTGCCTAAGAAGGACCTTTTATTTGCCTTTGCTAATCTAAAACCTGGCATCGCTATTTTATCTTTATTCCTAGTGTTATAATCGTGATTGTCACTGTTTGATTTAAATTTGCTCAAATTTTTACGAACATCGGTACTAATATTATAAATGCGAAAGTAACTCTGTCTGTCTGTCTGTTACGCTTTCACGCCAAAACTACTGGACCGATTTGAATGAAATTTGGTATGGAAATAGTTTAAGACCCGGGAAAAAACATAGGATAGTTTTTATCCAACTGCGCAAAAGAGGTAAATATTTTTGCGTAATAACCGACATACGCGCGGGCGGAGCTGCGCCCGGAAAGCTAGTACATAATATTTTCAAATATATACAGACTTAGTAAAGTTAAAATATCAATTTCCTTAAAAAGATCTCTCAGGGATTCCCTAGGATCCATTTCATATATGGCTCGAATTGCACGCTTTTGTAAGATACAGATTGTGTCTATCTCAGCAGCAGCTCCCCACAGCAATACACCATATGACATAATACTGTGGAAGTACGCGAAATAAACGAGCCTAGCAGTAGCTACGGCTCGTTAGCTGTCTTATCTTACAAACTGCATATGCAGCAGAACTAAGTATTCCCGATAGATCATGTATATGTGGATTCCACTGTAAAGTTGAATCCATTTTGATTCCCAGGAAGACTGTCGCATTGTCAAAATAGAGTTTATCTAGGCCAAGCTTAATGCTTGGTTCAACATAAGTAACATTTGGTAAAGAAAACTTTAAACATTTGGTCTTTTTTGAATTTAAGAGAAGATTATTAGCCGCGAACCACTTAGAGATCATAGAAAACACATTATTTACATGAATAAGTTCACTATCCCTATCTACTTTAAAAATCAGGGAGGTATCATCTGCGAATAAAACTATATCGCTGAAATTTTTAACCATGCAAGACAGATCATTTATATATGCTAGAAACAGAAAAGGTCCTAAAATTGATCCTTGCGGTACTCCTATTCTTACCAAAGACCCGGAAGAATATGTATTGCCATTTATTCTAAGCTTCTGTAGCCTGTCTGACAGATATGACTTTATAAGATCCAAAGCTTTTCCACAAATACCATAATGTGAAAGTTTTCGAATCAGAGTGCGGTGCTCTACACAGTCAAATGCCTTAGAAAGGTCACAGCATACGGCAATAGCATCCCGTGAACTCTCCCAGGCTTCTGAGACCTAAATTTAACATTAAAACAACCCCACCTTGGCTAATGTACTGATATGGTGACTCATTTAATATGACTGGTTGTGAAAAAAAGAACTAGTCATGGTGGGTTCACAAACCCACCATGACTAGTTCTTTTTACTTGTAATATTACCTTACGCAAACCTTCAGGAATCACAATCATATTACAACTGAAAGTCCATCATACAAGTATTAATAGAAGTCAGTGAAACAAAATCAGTTTTGACATATATTTAATTACAATCAAGCAATGTCAAAGTACATTATCGCCCTGCTGGAGCTAATTTATATATAACTAGCTTTCCGGACGCGTATGTCGGTTATCGTGCAAAAACATTAACCTCTTTTCGCGCAGTTGGATAAAAACTATCCTATGTTTTTTCCCGGGTCTCAAACTATTTCCATACCACATTTCATTCAAATCGGTCTAGTAGTTTTGGCGTGAAAGCGTAACAGACAGACAGACAGAGTTACTTTCGCATTTATAATATTAGTACTGATGAGCATTTTTCTTTTAATAAAATTTTCTATTTCCTCTTAGCAAGCTAAAAAGAATACTTTGAAACTCAACATGAGGATTATTGACACGACTGCCATAAAAGGAGTGTTATGTTTTAAACGGTTTAACCGATTTTAATGTATGAGATATCGTTAGATTTGTCATGATAGCACAATTAAACTACTTACCTACATAAAAAAATTACACCAGCGGATTTTAGACGCTATATTGTGTGAAAAATAAAAAATCTTTAAACTCGTAATCAAAATTAAAGGCTATAAAAAGCTATTCCATAGATATATACAGGCGACTCTCGTTAATTCAAACCTGCGATAATTCGAACCTCATCATAATTCAAAGTTATCACGAGTTCCCTAAAAATCTTTTTATATTTCGAACTAAATCAATACATTTTTATGCACTTTGTAATTCAAACGAAAAAATCAACGCTACGCAACAAAATGACGCGTTAATTCGAACTTATCGGCGTCAAACACTCGACAATTCGTAAAGAATAAGTCACTTGATCCTCTTTTAAACAAGTCCGAGTAATCCATCCCGCCGCCGCGCGCCGCCGCGGAGACATCTAAGTACATTGCAGAACATGTTCAAGCTTGTATCATCGTACACGAGCCTTTGTTTTGGTAATGATTTGTTAGTTTGACATACACTTCCGCAATAATTGGTTTCTTTCCTTTCAAAAATTTCGAACCATTTGATATTTCAAACACTCGATAATTTGTAACATTTTAAGAGTCGCTCAAGTTTCGAATAAACGAGAGTCGACTGTATTTATAACTAACAGTTTTAATTTCAATGGAACGATAAAAAGCTTACGTAGTAAATATTGTAGTCGGGATTTTTGCTTTTTAAATCAATTTATATCTGTTTTATCTACTTATCAAGTGGTCACTCATCTATTCGATAGTCGCTTGCCACATTGTTCATCTATGATATTATCTTTATCAAAATCTACTTCATGTCCTGCTCTATTATACTTATCGCAACTTGCTGTTATTTGTAATAATAAAAACTAAAAATTGTTCGCCTCTACGTTCTTTTTACAGCAGCATTATTCGAAAATACTTACGGAACCCGTAAAAATATATATCGTGTAAATTTTATGTTAATTTCAAGAAGTAGCAAAACCGTACATCTAACATAATAAACTACATAAGAACTAAATCTCAAAACGTCAGATAATTTCTGCTCTATGGCAGCGATATGAGAATTATGAATTTCTATAGTAAGAATTCTAAAGAAATGTTTATAGTAAGAGGACTCACCCTTACTGCTGCAGCCATAGATACCAAATAACATTAATAAAAATGTGTAAACCGGTACAAAATAAACGGTAGATTCAGATTGGGTATGATTAAAGTACAATGTCTACCGTATAACAAATATTAATGACTACCGGTAATGATCTTAAGCAGTATAAAATAAACTATTTCTCTGTACATTATGTGTTCCTATGGAACCCTCTGTGTGCGAATCCAACTATACTAATTGTCCGCTTGGGTTTATTGTATGTATATTCATAATTAGTTAACTTTTAAATATTATTGAATCTTTTATTTTGCATGTGGGGTGGCAAGCTAGAATGTCACCCCAGATCACCCTATCTCTTCCCGTGGTTGTCGTAAAAGGCGTCTCAGGGTAAGATGGGCAGCGTCGCCTTCTGAGGAACTGCTATCTTATCTAACTTTTATTTAACCCAAGACGCTTTTCAAGTGTAGGGATTATGGCAGCCTCCCTCCATGAAAGAGTCTGTATTCAGCCGTGGACAATCTGGTTGTGATGTTACATTATATTAATCATAAATGTTATCCTTCTTTTACAGCCAAAATCGACTAGAATACGATAAAAGAGTAAGAGCTCAGGCACGCGCCATGGCCGCCACCGAGTGACCCCCACAACTATTGTATCTACTAAGAGCCACATTTCAAGTTCAACAAACGCCTATCAGGCAAAGACCATACTATTTCAAAAATATTTAAAAATGAAATGAGCTGATAAATGTATTAAAACCATTCCAACAGTAAGAACATTTTATTTTTCAAATGTTATGGCATCATATAGCTTTCTGCCACACGAATATAGTAAGTATGGCTGGGCACTAATTAAAATAAATAGAATAAGACAAATTAAAATATTTGCTGTACGTAGTGATTATTTCAATTTATTATTAATTCATTTAATTATAGGTACTTACTATAAATTTAACATTGCAATTATATTGTTATGCATTATCAAAACATGTAACTCATAAGTTCTTATTTATTTGTAAAAACAGCATATTTTATGACTCAGTATTGGTGTTCCATTGTAGTATGGTGGTAAAGTTAACTTAGTTTATTTTTTTACTAAACATTGAAATGTAGTTAAGTACTACAAATTAGCAAATATCTATCTTATTAACCTACATATATTAGAACTTTTTGTATTTCATCAATTAAAACCTATCATATTTAGTTCGACAACATTAGAGAATCTTCATCGCCCCAGTATAATTTTAATAATATTTTTGTATGTTTATGTTAACAGTATCGAACAATAAAATTCTGATAGTAATAACATTGCTGTTTCCTTAAATTTGAATTGATGCAGCTGTTTAAGGGAATAATAAACCAACTAACTTTGGTAAGTAATGATTTTAATTGACTAGGTAGTCTTTTATCCATAGCAAAACTAGTCTGTTTTTAGGGTTCCGTACCCAAAGGGTAAAAACGGGACTCTATTACTGAGACTTCGCTGTCCGTCCGTCCGTCTGTCACCAGGCTGTATCTCAAGAACGGTGATAGCTAGACAGTTGAAATTTTCACAGATGATGTATTTCTGTTGCCGCTATAACAACATATACAAAAAGTTGGCCAAGTGCGAGTCGGACTCGCGCACGTTAAAACAATATAAGGTTAAAATATGAAGTCTAATGTTGTATAGCTAATGGTACGAAACCCTTCGTGCGCGAGTCCGACTCGTACTTGGCTGATTTTTTCTATGCTTTAACTTCGTTGAATTGGGATATTAGTCTTATTATTTGTAAGGAAAAAAGAAGAATCTTGTATGCCACCCACATACTGTCGGAATTCCATTTCGGAAAGTCGATTCGAGTTTTCGAACGCAACATATAAGAACAGTAGTGTCCCGTTTGAAATTGAAGAAAATATCGTTCAGAAAACTACCTTTGGGTTTTCCGCGTTTGATTTTCCGAAACAGGATACCGACTGTATTTGGCCGGGCCGTAAGCTGCAGTCGGTCGACACAAAAAAATTCTTGCAGCAGGTGTAAACTTGATTAACTAGGTGGAAGAGTCGACTAAAATTTCTCCAATGGTCTGATCCTACAGCCCAATAAACTGACAAACTGCGCCTGTTGCGGAAGACATCTTGGGCATATTGCCCCCGTCCCCGGGCGAGAACAGGCACCAACGGAATTGTATGTGCGACGCATGAATAAGTTTTTTTTAAATCATAGAACAATATATTATAGAAGTTATTATAATAATATATAAATGATGAAAAACACTATTGCTTGCTTAGATAAAATGACATTTACAAATTATTAGACGACAAAACTATAACCACTCTGCCACAGGACAACGGTTTAGACATCCGGCGGGAAATCGTTGGACGCGGGTTCGATTCCGGCCCGGGACATAAATTTTGTGCTCTAACAATTTATTAATGTTATTAGATTTTGGTTAGATTACCGGTTTTTACAGGTGGACTTATATGGTAGTATATAAGAACCTCCATTATGGCCGGTGAAATACACATAGAAATCCGATATTAGAACGCAACAAACGCATCGAATTGAGAACTCCTCCTTTTTTGAAAGTCAGGTAAATAAGGAAGATGCCTCTAATATCATGACAATATAATGCGGAAAAAGTTTTACACAAGCATGGAACGCACAAGGCACACTTCCATTGTATATAATACCTACATACGTTTTCATGTATGTATGACAAACAAGAAGACGAGCATGCAATAGACGCACATACGCACACTACTGCGACTCAATCAGGAGACGTGCTCGCCTGATTTGACATTGCCATATACGAGGTGATAACGGGTGTCGATTTTTGTTTTTTATAAGTTCAACTTCTCAAAGTATTTACTCGAAGAATAACATCGATATAATCGTGATCCAAGAAACATAATTATTGTTTCATGGATAGAGCTAGCCTGGCCACAAATAATGTTACATAACAGCTTTTCTGTTTTTCAACTTTTTAATTATTTTGAATTTGGAACACGTTGCTTATTTTAAAAACTTATTTCGATTTCTCGCCAATTCACATAATTATATTTTAGTTAGCAAATTAAAATATGGAATGGGATTTTTAACCCACTTAAAAGGAAGAGGTTCTCAATTCGTAAATTTTTTTTATGTTTGCTACCTCAGAACTTTAGTCTGGGTGAACGGATTTTGATAATTATTTTTTTATTTGAAAGCTGATGCTTGTCGTTTGGTTCCATTTAAATTTCATCAAAATCGGTCAAGCCGTTTTTGAGTTACACTCCAATATCTGGAAAATATTCTGTGCTTCAACACTCAACAGTGTGAAATAACTTGTCGAAGTCGGTACCATGCGCACAATATTGTGATAATAGGTACTTTTGAACTATCATGGTACCGACTTCAACAAGTTATTTCACACTTGAGTGTTGAAGTCAGTTCCATTTTTTGGTTAAAAATTTATGAAATTAAATTCTCGCCAGCTTCACACATTATTATATGTTATACACTAACCTGCAAATTGCAATAACACTCACGTTTGGGATCGTATACGTCGACCTGGGTACGAACATGTCAGATGTTCATCATCAGCTGGGCGAGTGTGCAGCTGCGTTTGCGAATTCCCGGTGGGAGCTCGCAGATGCAGCTGCTTACGTGAAACCCGGGTCGACGTATTCGATCCCCAAAATGAGTGTTTTTGCCATAACATTTAAAATAATGGGGTGTTAAAGAAAATAGGATAACAGTGATCGGCTTGCACAAAGTGGGTATGGAGTTCGGTCATAATAAGCTTGGTATCAGCCGTATGTTCGTATACCGTACTATCAACAAATGCAACAACACTTCCTCTGTCGAAGACGGATCGAATAAAAGATCGAGGCGGCCGCTTGCTGTTAAAACTAAAATGTTAAGGTGACCCTACCCGCCACACTCTCCATACAAACGCTCTTTCGTGATTATGGTTTCGTTAAAAAGTTTTTCCCAGATATTTTGAACTCGCTCAAAGGCACATTCGCTTCAGTCTATTCTATGTTTGCGGTGTGGACTGTGGAATTTGACTTGCGAGCGCTCACGGTTTAGCGTATTTACGTATTTAATTTTTATTTGACCTATCTATTTATACCGGACATTGATTTTGCTTTCGAAAGGACTAGTGATATGTGCTTTATAAAACGAACATGGCTTTGTGAATACGGACATTGATAAAGACTTTCCACTGCAGGGATATTACGGTATGGGTATTTACAGATACGATTTCACTAATAAGCGTAATGAAACAACGGTAACAGGTATATATCTGTTAACATAATTGCGATACGATAACCGAATTCCATTTCGGTCTATATGTATTTTATGTTAGTCAATGACAGTGCAGCGGGCGGGCGGGGGTGCGGTGATGTCGTGGCGCATACGCTGCGGGAGGGAGTGGGGGGAGCAGTACTGCGAGACTCGCCGCTCGCGCTGTTTAGATAATTATAGGTTTACTAGCTGCGCCCCGCGGTTTCACCCGCGGGTTGATGGGTGATGATAAAATGTATAATATGTGTTAATCCAGCGGCTTATCTACCTCAATACCATAAATTTTTGTAAGTATAAGATTTATATATGGCTTACGCAAATATGATCATGTCTCCGATTTTCGTAATAAGCTCATGTGGCTAAACTGTATCAATGGGTGAGTGTATTAATGGGTGGACTTACCGCTCAGAGCGATCTCTTCCAGACAATCCATCAACAATAGATATGGTCAAAATATTGGGCGGGGTTTCTTATGGTCTTAATAATTGTATACATAAATAACTGCTGTATAGCGTTACGTTTTCTAATGACAGTAACGACATAGAATGGGTAGAATGAAGAAATTTAAACTGTTCCTTGAGGTATCGCGGGGATAAAGGATTGAACAGAATACTGTAAAGGAGAGATAATATAATGAACATTCCGGCGACGACGAATAGGGAACCACTTGAGCTTATTGCGAAAATCGGAGACATGATCATATTTGCGTAAGCCATATATAAATCTTTAAAAAATTGTTTGGTATGAAGGTAGATAAGGCGCTGGATTAACACATATCATACATTTTATCATCATCATCCATCACCACGCGGGTGTAACAGCGGGGCGCAGCTAGTTATTGTTATAAGTAAATACTAACCACAAAAATATTTAAGCTGTCGTGGTATTATTGTAAGTGGGTGTTAAGTATTATAAAGTACCAAACAAAAATATTAAGCTAGGTAGTTAAGTCGCTAGACTCAACGAATCACACATGTCAGCGTTCTATTTTCTAGCAACTGATAAACTGACTCAGCAGACTTTGCTGATAAGCTCATCCGCTCCCACGATAGTTTGATGTCTAGACACTAGATTTAATTTAGAATTAAGGCAGTCTTGTAATAGCTTTTGAAGACATTAAACGTCTTAAATAAAATAATTGTATTTTTAAAAGCTCCTCCCGCTCGCCCCCGACTTGACTGGCGTAGCCGGTAGTATTTCCGCGTCGCGAAAACTTAACTTCAGTGCCCGCGACTTACGTTTTCACGCGTTTTATGGAAATCCACGAACCAAATAAATAAGTCAAGAACTGTAATATCGAGTGAGTGAGTGCCAACACGATCCGGAGGAAGACAAGGCTCCAACAACGAGGGACATGGGCATTCTGTGAGTAGACCTTAATCGCTATTTCCAGTCGTAGTCCAATCCTATTCCATATTTTATTTATAAGTATATAGATTATCCGAACGCTATTTCCGACAATTGAAAGGTGTTTTGTGGTTTCTTTTAAATAGGTTTAAGTGAATACAAGAAATATAGTTAAATAAAAATACATAAATTAATAAGTGCATAGCTCACATACTTTATGTAAAAAATAGTTACTTTATATACTTCAACTTAAAGTGTATAATAAGTTAGAAAGATATAAAAAAAAATATTAGTGATTTTATATATTTCAACTTAAGATATATAACAGTTTATAAATAGTTATAGTAAGATGGACATAGTTCACATTCCACGTGAATTTACGAATGTCGTCCCGAAGTTCGACGGGGACGAAAAATTATTGAGTTTATTCGTAAGGAAATGCGAATACTTAATAAGCTGTTGTAGAATAGAAAATAATCCACATCAGGACCTCTACATCTTCAACATCATAACATCACGATTAATAGGTAGAGCAGCCGCTCTTGTTAGCGAACGACAAGACTTAGATACCTGGGCTGAATTAAAAGTAGCTTTTGAGCAACATTTTGGTGATCCCCGTTCAGAGGAATGCATAGCAATAGAACTAGAAACATTAAAAATAAATAATGGCGAATCATATCTTGATTTCTGTAACAGGATTCAGCACGTCAAAAGTACGTTATTCGCCAAAGTCAATTTAATTAATGACGTCAACTTACGTCAAAGTAAAATCATCATATACAACAACATGGCCAAAAACGTATTTTTGTACAACTTACCCGAAGAATTACTTCGCATAGTGCGCCTCAAAGGCTCTACAACATTAGAAAATGCATTAAGTATTGTTCTCGAAGAGGTAAACTTTATGTTTCAATATAATTCAAAAAATAAAATGTTACGATCTCAGAATTTAATGCAGCCAAAGCCTCAAACTATGAATCATAATCCTTTCATAGAAAAGTTTGGAATGAAGCCTTTCTTTACTTCAAACCCGCAGCCTCAAAATAACTTTAAGTTTGGCATTCCCCAAAGTGGTCCAAGTACATCAAACGTACAGCAAATGCAGCCGAAATTTAAATTTGGTATAACACCCAACCAACAGTTAGGTTACCGGCCTCAACACAACCAAGGCCAACAGCAATTCGGTTACAAACCATCATTTAATCAAACCCCACAGCAGTTTGGTTACCGACCTCAACTCAATCAAGGTCAACAGCAATTCGGTTATAAACCTCCATTCAATCAAACTCAACAACAATTTGGCTATCGTCCTCAGTTCAACCAAGGTCAGCAGCAATTTGGCTACCGACCCCAATTAAATCAAGGACAGCAACAATTTGGTTACCGTCCCGTACAGAGGTTAGCACCTCAGCTATCCACTGACGTTAGCATGCGTACAGCACTCCCAACAAAACCACAAGGGTTTAAAATGAACGCATTATATAATCTTAACGAATCCGAAACTGACGACATGTATGAGCTTCCCGAAAATGAATGTTACTATGAATATAACGATATTGACTCTACATATAACGTAGAAACTTATGAGACTACTAACGAACAAGAAGATCAAGACTCAGCTTTGCAAAATGATGAAAATTTTCAGATCAATGCCTCCAACCAACCCCTGAAATAATACAACTTAATTGTAATACACTAAGCTTGCCATACATAGTGATACCGGAAATAAATGCTAAACTAATGATAGATACCGGAAGTTCAAGGTCTTTCATTAGCCCTAAAAAAGCAAATGAATTATTTGCAGATTTTAAACAACACGAACCATTTGAGGTTAGAAGCACACATGCTTCAAGCCGACATAATGAAGTAATTGTCATACCCTTATTTCCAACTCTTAATACCCCTGAGACGCATAAATTCTATATTTTTGACGTAGATGGCTGTTACGACGGACTTATAGGTAGCGACCTTCTTAAGCAACTGCATGCAAAAATAGATATGAAAAATGAAATTCTCTACACTCAAACTACAGCTATACCCATAATATACAATCCCAATAACGTAATTAAACTTGCCCCACGTACCGAACAACGAGTAAGGTTACCGATTAATTTAAAAGACGGTGAAGCGATTCTTAACTACAAACTATTCTGTGATGGCGTCCGAATGCCTACTGCTATAGTAAAATGTAAAAATGGTTATGCGACAACAATTATACAAAATACTCGAGAGGAAGAAATGACTTTAAAAATTGACAGACCACTAATAGTAACAAAATATTGTGACACAGAGAAATGTGACTTAAATAAACTTGACGACAGAAATGACTTTGAAATTGACCAAATCTTAACTGAAAACATAAGTAAATTACGTTTAGACCACATGAACCCCGAAGAAAAGGACTCTATCCAAAAACTTTGCCTACAATATAAAGACATTTTTTATACCGAAAAGTTACCATTGACTTTTACCAACGACGTCAAACACCACATCCGGACACGTAATGAAGACCCGATTTTCGTCCGACCTTACCGTCAGCCTCAAGTAATTAACGACGAAATTAATAGGCAGGTAAATAAAATGTTAGATGACAAAATAGTACAACCATCACACTCTCCTTGGAGTGCACCCGTGCACCTTGTACCCAAGAAATTAGACGCGACTAATGAAAAGAAATACCGACTTGTAATTGACTACCGAAAACTAAACGAAATTACAATCGACGACAAATACCCACTACCAAACATAACTGAACTATTTGATAAATTGGGACGCAGTACTTACTTTACCACCCTTGACCTTGCTAGCGGCTACCATCAGATAGAAGTAGCAGAAGAGGATAGACAAAAAACTGCATTTAGTTCAAATTCGGGACATTTTGAATTTTCTCGTATGCCTTTTGGCTTAAAAACCGCACCAGCAACTTTTCAGAGAACTATTGATAATGTGTTACGTGGCTTACAAGGAATACACTGCCTAGTGTACTTAGATGACATAATCATCTACTCATCTAGCCTACAAGAACACATAGCTAAGTTACGTACCGTTTTTGACAGACTCAGAAAAACTAATTTAAAAGTACAGTTAGACAAATCGGAATTTCTCAGAAAAGAGGTTTTATACCTTGGACACACAATTACAAGCGACGGTTTAAAACCCAACAACGATAAAATTAAAGCAATCTTAGATTACCCTATACCCCGTACTACCACAGAGATTAAAAGCTTTTTGGGCCTAATCGGTTATTACCGGAAATTCGTGAAGGACTTTGCGAAAATTACTCAACCGATGACAGCTAGATTGAGACAAAAACGTTCAATGCCTGTTGATGACGAAAAGTACATAGCAGCCTTTCAAAAGTGTAAAGAGTTACTTGTAAATGCACCGATTTTACAATATCCAGACCCAGAAAAGCCATACATACTTACAACGGACGCTTCAGAATTTGCTCTAGGAGCAGTCCTTTCACAAGGCTCTGTTGGCAACGATAAGCCCGTTGCATATGCCAGCAGAACATTAAACGACGCTGAAACGCGCTACAGTGTCACTGAAAAGGAATTACTTGCCATAGTATGGGCAGTGAAACACTTTCGCCCATATCTCTACGGTAAGAAATTCACAATAGTAACTGACCATAAACCCTTAGCCTGGTTAAACTCCCTAAAAGAAACAAATAGTAGATTAACTCGATGGAGACTACGATTAGCCGAATACGACTTTGAAATAATCCATAAAAGTGGCAAACTTAACTGCAATGCAGATGCGCTGTCACGTATTCGAACAAATGCATTAGGAAACAAAGATAATATGTCCACACAAGTTAACATTGATAAAGATGAAATAAGAAACAGAGAAATTAGTCGATTAACGAAAGAAATAGAAGAACTAGGTAAAGTACAAAAGAAAACTCTAGGTCGAAAGTATGAAATAGAATGTTTTGACTCAGATGACGAAAAGACAATAACGGTATCAGATTCAGAAGGTTCAATTAAATGTCGATCCCCGTATTCAATACCGTGCTCATCTGGTAGTTCGACTTTAACAGCTTCTAGAAACTCTTCCAGCACAGAAACTGCTCATTCAGGGCAGGAGACTGAATCAAAAGGTATTCCAATTTTGCAGGAAGCTGTCGATACCAAACCAAATCAAATACTTGTTCATTCCTGGTCTATAGATAAACTATCGGTTAAAAATCTATCCCGGCCTAAACAAAGAATTCTAGAAGTGCACTTACCTTTAAACAGAACCGATCTCGTAAAACAATTCCTGAAAGAATACATTAAAAATAATACAAAATATTTCATTTACTTCGAAGAAGAAGAACATAAGCGTCAGTTTGCACAAATGGTTATATACTTGTTTAAAAAGGAATCAGTACAATTCTTCGAATGCACTAAAAGAGTAATATTTATTGAAGATGAATCGGAACAAAAGGAAATCGTTAGTAAATATCATACTGGTAAAACATGCCACCGCGGTATTAAAGAAACTCTTACACACATCAAGCGCACTTACTTTTGGCATAAAATGGAACAAACTATTTCTAGCTTTATAAATTCATGCGAAACGTGCAAACGCATGAAATACGATAGAAAACCCTTAAAACCAACACTTCAAATGACGCATACTCAATCAAAACCTTTAGAAGAAGTTTTTATGGACCTATTTTCTATTGAAGGGCGCTATTATTTAACAGTAATAGATGCTTTCAGTAAACTGGGACAAGCATTGGAAATACCTAACAGATCAACCCCTGAGGTAGTCAGAGCCCTCATTAAATACTTCTCATTTTATGGCGTACCCCTCAAAATTAGTTCGGACTCGGGTTCAGAATTTAATAATGCTCTCTTAAAAGAACTTCTAACCCTGTATAAAGTAGACCTACATATTGCAACCCCTAACAACCCCAACTCTATGGGTCTTATAGAAAGATTCCATTCCACTATTATAGAAATTTATCGACTGGCCAAATACGAACACAAGTACAGCGATGCCGCAACTGTAATGAGTTATGCTATAATGGCTTATAACCACTCCATACACTCATCTACTGGTTTTACTCCCTTTGAAGTTTTGCTAGGACATACCGATTCTAAAAATGTATTTAATTTGGACTTTGAGAAACAATACATGCAACAATTAATTAAAGAACATGCGAACAGAACTAAATTTCTATATAAATATTTATCAGAACAAGCCATTAAACAGAAAGAGAAAATAATAGAGAAAAGAGGTGGAGAAACAGAATTTAAAGTAAATATAGGCGATACAATTTTTGCAAAAGAAGTAAATAAAAGAAGCAGTAAAGACAAACCACGCTATCAAAAGGCTTTAATTTCTGATGAAATTGTTAGAAACATAGTTCCTATTCAAGTAAAGAATCGTAACACTAAGGTTCCACTAAAGAATGTTAAACGCCCTCCACAGGCACATCGCTCTGGCAGTAGCCATGGTGACCCAACTGCAGGCACTTCAACTTCAGGTGCTTGATAAAAACCCGGGAATCCTGCCCGTGAAAAATGGAATTGCCGTAATCAGTAGAGACAAATGGACAATTGCAAGAGTGTTGGATATTAACCCTTTAAAGGAAGATTTGACGTTTAACGTTCAACGACTCTCCGATTTAGATAAGTTAGTTAAGGTTAATTTTTATAAGAAATTTGCCGATAATTTGATAGATGTAAGAAGTCAAGTAGAGTACTTTAAAAACATAACTATAACTAAGTTTAACCAAATAATTCCAACGGTTCGAATTAAAAGAGGCCTTATTAACCCACTAGGGTCACTTATAAAAATGATTACTGGAAATCTTGATAATGACGATGCCATTAAATACGACAGATTAATTAATAATATTAAAATCAGAGATAACTACAATAATGAAAAGCTAACAGTGATCACTGAAATGGTTCAACTTTTGACGAATTCTACATTTGTATTAAATAATAATCTGGTTCAACTTAATAATAAAATAGGGATAATATCGAAAAATCTCGAAGAGTTAGAGCATTTAAGCATTCAGTTTATAAGCACATATAATCTGTTAATCCACAATTTTCAAGTGATCTATCGCACAATTAGATGAGATAGAAACCAGTTTATCATTCAGTAGATTAGGAGTTCTACACCAATCCATAATAGAGTCAGATAAGCTTTTGCCTCTACTTGTACGTATTAATAAATTAGAAGAATTAGTTTTTACACCTAGCTTAGAAAACTTAGTTAAGATAGAACAGACCATTACATTGAAAGCTTATTTGAAAGAAAACCAAATAACTTACCTTTTGGAAATACCTGTTATTGAAAAAGATACTTATATCTATTATAAATTAACACCCTTACCTGTGCTATCCCTCGACTCCACTGTTGTCATATTGCCCAAGTATCCTTACCTAATAGCGAAAGGGTTGAAGATCAGATTGCTCAGTCGCCCATGTGAAGAAATCGACGAGGCCAGCTTCCTCTGCACTGATGATGAAATGTCTCAGTTCATTAACGACCCCTGTGTAACCGATTTGATGACGTATGCTGAGAACGTGACGTCATGCACTCAAATTCCTATAACTATTGAAACGGTTCGAGTTCAGTTTCTGACGACAAATAGATGGATACTCTATAGTAGAGATGAAGAGCTACTTACAAGTACCTGCAATAACGAAATGTTTCGTTATAATGTTCATGGCACCTACATACTTACTTTGGACGATCTCTGCGAAGTGAAAATTCGAAACATTACCCTGAAAAGGCACCAAACGTATATTGAAAATGTAACATACTCGAACTTACCCATCGTAAACTTACCTTTGCTGTACTCACCTGAGAAAACTACATCTTCTACACCTGTAAACCTGGAAGGCGTCGACCTAGCGGATTTGAAGCTCCTGGCATTGGCGCTAAAGAAAAGTTATAGTGATAGTGAGAACAGTGAAAGTGAAAGGGCAATTATTGAAGTGCGTAGCATAAGCGTTTGGACTCTTGGAGTCTACATTCTTATTTTTGTAATTCTGTGTTTCTTATTATATAAATATCACTCAAGGTTATTTTCATGTGTTCGAAGTTCCCCTATAGAAGAGAACATCGAACTTAAGGAGGGAAGAGTTAAGTCGCTAGACTCAACGAATCACACATGTCAGCGTTCTATTTTCTAGCAACTGATAAACTGACTCAGCAGACTTTGCTGATAAGCTCATCCGCTCCCACGATAGTTTGATGTCTAGACACTAGATTTAATTTAGAATTAAGGCAGTCTTGTAATAGCTTTTGAAGACATTAAACGTCTTAAATAAAATAATTGTATTTTTAAAAGCTCCTCCCGCTCGCCCCCGACTTGACTAGGTAGATAGGTAGTGCATCCGAACGTCCGCCGAGCAGCCCCGCGCGCCGCGCGAGCCGCGCCGGACCGCACTATAGTATCGCGGACTTTGTTGGTCATCGTCGTAACTAAAAAAATATTTGTCCAAATGATGTAGTGTAAAGGACAAAGTATATCTATTTTAAATACCAGAAACGATAAAAGTATTCACTTTGATATAAGGATCAATTTGTTACTACCAAATGTCAAAACTTATTTAAAACTTATTAATTACAAACTTATGAACTTACCAACAGATACATAGTAGATAGGCATTTTCTGCCCATCAACCGCATTCTTCCAAGTTGAATTTTGCGAGGTATTGTTTGTGGGGCTCGTTTGGGCCTCTGTAGTTAGTTTTATTAGCTTTAGCTTATTTATACAATTACTTTTTGACATTTCTTGTCGAGCTAATTTCTAATCAGTTGTTTTTTGTTTCCATGGCAACGCTGCCCGTTTTTTGTTTCCATGGTAACGCTGCCCGCGACACCGGCGCGCGCACTACGGACGACGTTGTTGACGCGAGCCTTCATCTGGGTTGAGACGTCGCAAAAATTTCTAGTGTGGCTTTATTAACAGCTTTTTTGATATTTTCGTCAATTTACACAGTATATCTTTATAAATTATAGCCTATGTGTTATTCTGATGTATAAGCTATATTATTGTAAAGTTTCATTCAAATCCGTTCAGTAGTTTTTCCGTGAAAGAGTAACAAACATCCATACATCCATACACACTTTCACATTTATAATATTAGTAAGGATAAGGATTAGCACGTACCTATATTTATTGTACAATTAATATAAGATCTTATATGACATGTATTTTGGCAAATAAATTATTTGATTATTTGATTTGATAATATCACAATCATTGTCTTTACACTATAAGTAATGATGTTCTTTCATTACATTTAGGTTTTCAGTCGTTTTATATCACAATCACTGTCTTTAAACTATAGTTAATGTGTTACTTTTATTACAATGAGGTTTTCAGTACTTTAATATCACAATTGGTCTTTAATCTATAACAAATGAGCTTTTCATTACAATAATATCACAATCACTGTCTGTAAACTATAACTAATGTGTTTCTTTCATTACAGTTAGGTTTTTTCAGTTTTTAATATCACAATCACTGTCTTTACACTATAAGTAATGATGTTCTTTCATTACATTTAGGTTTTCAGTAGTTTAATATCGCAATCACTGTCTTTAAAATATAGCTAATGTGTTACTTTCATTACAATTAGGTTGTCAGTACTTTAATATCACAATCACGGTCTTTACACTATGAGTAATGATGTTCTTTCATTACATTTAGGTTTTCAGTAGTTTAATATCGCAATCACTGTCTTTAAAATATAGCTAATGTGTTACTTTCATTACAATTAGGTTTTCAGTACTTTAATATCACAATTAGTCTTTAATCTATAACTAATGAGTTTATTTCATTAGAGATACGTTTCAGTACTTTAATAGCATAGTCCCAGTCATTAAACTATAAGCAATGATGTTCTTTAATTACAACTAGGTTTTCAGTACTTTAATATCACAATCACTGTCTTTACACTATAAGTAATGTTGTTCTTTCATTACATTAAGGTTTTCAGTAGTTTAATATCACAATCACTGTCTTTAAACTAAAACTAATTTGTTTCTTTCATTACATTTAGGTTTTCTGTACTTTAATATCACAATTACTGTCTTTACATTATAAGTAATGATGTTCTTTCATTACATTTAGGTTTTCAGTAGTTTAATATCACAATCACTGTCTTTAAACTATAACTAATTTGTTTCTTTCATTACATTTAGGTTTTCTGTACTTTAATATCACAATTACTGTCTTTACATTATAAGTAATGATGTTCTTTCATTACATTTAGGTTTTCAGTAGTTTAATATCACAATCACTGTCTTTAAACTATTAGCTAATGTGTTATTTTCATTACAATGAGGTTTTCAGTACTTTAATATCACAATCACTGCCTTTAAACTATAGCCAATGTGTTTCTTTCATTACAATTAGGTTTTCAGAACTTTAATATTACAATTAGTCTTTAATCTATAATTAACAAGTTTTTTCATTACAATAATATCGCATCACTGTCTTTGCACAATAACTAATGTGTTTCTTTCATTGCAATCAGGTTATCAGTTAGTACTTTAATATCACAATCACTGTCTTTAAACTATAGCTAGTGTGTTTCTTTCATTAGTATTACGTACCAGTACTTTGATAGTACTGTTAAAGTACTTTAAAAGCACAGCCCCAGTCATTAAACTAAAAGTAATGATGTTCTTTCATTAGGTACATATAGGTTTTTAATAGTTTAATATCACAATCACTGTCTTTAAACTATAGCTAATGTGTTTCTTTCATTACAATTAGATTTTCAGTACTTCAATATCACAATCATTGTCTTTACACTATAAGTAATGATGTTATTTCATTACATTTAAGTTTTCAGTAGTTTTTTTTATCACAATCACTGTCTTTAAAATATAGCTAATGTGTTACTTTCATTACAATGAGGTTTTCAGTACTTAATTATCACAATCCAGCTGTCTTTAAACTATAGCCAATGTGTTTCTTTAATTACAGTTAGGTTTTCAGTCCTTTAATAACACAATTAGTCTTTACTCTATTACTAATGAGTTTTTTCATTACAATAATATCACAATCACTGTCTTTGCACTATAACTAATGTGTTACTTTCATTACAATTAGGTTTTCAGTACATTAATATCACAATCACTGTCTTTAAACCATAGGCATTGTGTTTCTTCCAATACAATTAGGTTTTCAGTACTTTAATATCACAATCACTCTCTTTAAACTATAGCTAATGTGTTTCTTTCAATACAATTAGGTGTTCAGTACCTTACTATCTCAATTAGTCTTTAATCTAAAACTAATGACTTTCTTTCATTAGAATTACGTTTCAGTACCTACTTAATACTCCTAATAGCACAGTCCTAGTCATTAAACTATAAGTAATGCTGTTATTTCATTACAATTAGGTTTTCAGAAGTTTAATATCACAATTAGTCTAGTATTAGCTAAATGCACTAAGAACACACTACATAATTTTTGAGAGGTGATGAAAAGAAAAAAATCTTACTAACTGTCGTATGTACATAGGTCAAGGACAGGTAGTGAGAACATTTACTGCCTCCTTTAGCAGATAGACCAAACTTAAAACTCGAATATCTTTTAAACGGTAAACGATACATAAACGACGGTTAGAGAGAACTTGTTCAAAATGAAGAGACGGACACGTAGGTAGTGGTCAGGTAGATAGGACAGTTTGCGAGATAGTGCAGTTAGCGGGGAGGATGACGATATGACACGTGTCATGAATGTGACATGACTTTCAGTAAGTAAGTATGAAGTGCTCCATGTACCTATGTAGGTAGATGTATTGTGTATGGCAAGTGGGTACAGATAATATATATAATTAAAAAATATACATCATAGGTATTTCGGACCTTTTGTAAAAATACATAATGTAGTATTTTTAACCAACTTCCAAAAAGGAGGAAGTTCTCAATTCGTCTGTATTTATTTTTTATTTTTTTATGTTTGTTACCTCAGAACCGATTTTGAAAATTCTTTTTTGTTTGAAAGCTGATGAAAGATGAGAAATTTTTAGTGTAACTCAAAACCGGCTTGACCGATTTTGATGAAATTTAAAATGGGACCAAACGACAAGCATGAGCTTTCAAACAAAAAAGAATTTTCAAAATCGGTTCACCCAGTCAAGAGATCAGGTAACAAACATACAAAAAAAATACAGACGAATTGAGAACCTCCTCCTTTTTTGGAAGTCGGTTAAAAAGGGAACCGATTTCAACACCCAAAAGTGTGAAATAACGTGTTGAAGTCGGTTCCATTTTTTGTTAACCATTTTTTTTTGTTTGGCGACAGATTTTCTACTTGAGGGTGGTAGCTAGCCAGGCGCGCATACGCAAAATCCTCTACCATCACGCAAAATTACTGGTTCTCAAGGACACGTCACACATAGCAGAACACACTGACAAGTGCTTGGCGACAGATTTTCAATTTTCTACTTGAGGATGGTAGCTAGCCAGGCACGCAGTCGCAAAATCCTCTACCACCACGTAAAATAACTGGTTCTCAAGGACACATAGCAGAAAAGACCGGTAAGTGCTTGGCGACAGATTTTCTAAATGAAGCTGGTAGCTAGCCAGGCTTGCATTCGCAAAATTCTCTACTACCACGCAAAATTACTGGTTCTCAAGGACACATAGCAGAACAGACCGGTAAGTGCTTGGCGACAGTTTTTCTATTTGAGGGTGGTAGCTAGCCAGGCACGCATTTGCAAAATCCTCTACCACCACGCAAAATTACTGGTTCTCAAGGACACATAGCAGAACAGACCGGTAAGTGCTTGGCGACAGGTTTTCTATTTGAGGATGGTAGCTAGCCAGGCACGCATTTGCAAAGTCCTCTACCACCACGAAAAATAACTGGTCCTCGAGGACACATAGCAGAATACACCGATAAGTGCTTGGCGACAGATTTTCTACTTGAGGGTGGTAGCTAGCCAGGCGCGCATACGCAAAATCCTCTACAATCACGCAAAATTACTGGTTCTCAAGGACACATCACACATAGCAGAACACATCGACAAGTGCTTGGCGACAGATTTTCAATTTTCTTCTTTAGGATGGTAACTAGCCAGGCACGCATTCGCAAAATCCTCTACCACCACGTAAAATAACTGGTTCACAAGGACACATAGCAGAAAAGACCGGTAAGTTCTTGGCGACAGATTTTCTAAATGAAGCTGGTAGCTAGCCAGGCTTGCATTCGCAAAATTCTCTACTACCACGCAAAATTACTGGTTCTCAAGGACACATAGCAGAACAGACCGGTAAGTGCTTGGCGACAGATTTTCTATTTGAGGGTGGTAGCTAGCTAGGCACGCATTTCCAAAATCCTCTACCACCACGAAAAATTACTGGTCCTCGAGGACACATAGCAGAATACACCGATAAGTGCTTGGCGACAGATTTTATATTCTAGGGTGTTAGCTAGCCAGGCACGCATTCGCAAAATCCTCTACCACCACGCAAAATTACTGGATCTCAACGACACAGCGAAACAACGCTTAAATGCTTGGTGACAGATTTTCGTCTTGGGCGTGGTAGCTACCTAGGCGGGCATTATGTCTTACCACCATGCTAACTGCCATCAAGCTACCACCCTCAAAAAATCCGTCGCCAAGCACCTACAAGTGTGTTTGTGCGGGCACCCGCACAATTTTATATGTAGTCCATTGAAATGTTACATGTTTAAGGCCTTACCTTGCGTTTTTTAGAGGACGCAATTTTATTCTTTTAATGTGTAGGGGGGATCAACGTTAAGCTAAAATCAAGTTTGTGGGGTCGCCACCCTTGTCCCACGGCCGCCATCTTGAAAATAGGGGTAGAAAAAAGTTTATACATTTCAATATAACTTTTTTTTTATCATATTACGAAAAAATTATATCAGACCATTTTTGTAGATCGTTTTTTGAGGAACAACTTTTATAGGCAAAATTTTTTTCATAAGTCAATAGCTAAGGTTTTACAGCGCTCCGAAGTGAGTACTATTTTTCAGTACTCTTAACTATACACATATTATACGAATAATGTGTCATCAGTTATTTTTTTATTTTGTTATTATAATTCTTTTAATTAGTATTTTTGCTATATAATTAATAATTAATTATTAACTCTTTTCTCCACCACCCACGAGGTAGAGTCTGGAGGGGCGTTTTTTTACGTGAATAGGCCTAATCCACGGAGATTTTCAAAATTTGAACTACTCCATCCTCAGTCTTTTCGATGGACCAGGCTGCGGTTCAGCATCTGATCGGCTTTCTGAATTAAATATCAGTGGGAGAACTGGAGAAGGAAGGGGTGTCAATGTCAGCTGTTCATCATCTAAGTAATTTTCATTTATTAATTCTGAGAGCTCCATTACGTTGCTGCAAGTCTCTCCAGAACAATGGAAGCACACTGCGGAACATTTAAGCCCTGCTTTTCGACATCCACACATCGTTCCACAGTTTCCTCCAGACTGTACCTCGTGGGTGGTGGGGAAAAGAGTCAATAATTAATTATTTATAATATTGCAAAATTACTACTAGAGCAGATCCATAACAGATGCAGGTGCTCAATTGATGTCACATATACTTGAAGCCTGGGAGAGTTCACAGGATGCTATTGCCGTATTCTGTGATCTTTCTAAGACATTTGACTGTAGAGCACCGCACTCTGATTCGAAAACTTTCACATTATGGTATTCGTGGAAAAGCTCTGGATCTTATCAGGTCCTATCTTTCAGACAGGCTACAGAAGGTTAGAATAAATGGCAATACTTTTTCCGGGTCTTTTGTAAGAATAGGAGTACCGCAAGGATCAATTTTAGGACCTTTTCTGTTTCTAGCATATATAAATTATCTGTCTTGCATGGTTAAAAAATTCTGCGATATAGTTTTATTCGTAGATGATACCTCCCTGATTTTTAATGTAGATAAGAGAGATAGTGAACTTATTCATGTAAATAATGTGTTATCTATGATCTCTAAGTGGTTCGCGGCTAATAATGTTCTCTTAAATTCAAAAAAGACCAAATGTTTAAAGTTTTCTTTACCAAATGTTACTTATGTTGAACCAAACATTAAGCTTGGCCTAGAAAAACTCTCTTTTGATAATGCGACAGTCTTCCTGGGAATCAAAATGGATTCAACTTTACAGTGGAATCCACATATACATGATCTATCCGGAAGACTTAGTTCTGCTGCATATGCAGTTCGTAAGATAAGAGAGCTAACAGACGTAGCTGCTGCTAGGCTCGTTTATTTCGCGTACTTCCACAGTATTATGTCATATGGTGTATTGCTGTGGGGAGCTGCTGCTGAGATAGAGACAATCTTTAGCTTACAAAAGCGTGCAATTCGAGCCATATATGAAATGGATCCTAGGAAATCCCTGATAGATCTTTTTAAAGAAATTCATATTTAAACTTTACCAAGTCTGTATATATTTGAAAATATTATGTATGTTCGTAAAAATTCGAGCAAATTTAAATCAAACAGTGACAATCACGATTATAACACTAGGAATAAAGAAAAAATAGCGGTGCCAGGCTTTAGATTAGCAATGACAAATAAAAGGTCCTTCTTAGGCAATTGTGTGCGGTTTTATAATAAATTTCCCAAACATATTACAACGCTCACAGAAAGAAAATTTAAGTTGTATGTGAAAAATATTTTGATAAAGAAATATTACTACACAGTTTTTGATTACTTATACGACAAAAATGCTTGGACTGGTTCGCCTCTGCCAAGCTAGCGTCTGTCACCTACGTAATGTAAATAATAGCCCTGAGTTTCTTGCCCGTTCTTCTCGCAGTGGCTCTATAATTTTTGTTTGCTGAACGTGGCATTAGAATGTTGTATATTTCAATATTAAAATTTGTAATTGACTAATTGAATAAGGGCGTTGTAGACGCCTAAATTGAATAAATGATTTTACTTTGACTGATTAAAAGAATTATAATAACAAAATAAAAAAATATTAGTACCCACGTATAATATATGTAGTACTCACTTCGGAGAGTTCGGAGCGCTGTAAAACCTTAGCTATTGATTTAATAAAAAAATGTAGCCCATAAAAGTTGTTCCTTAAAAAACGATCTACAAAAATAGTCTGCGGCGTTAGGGAGCTGCTAAGCACCTCACGGCCAGCAGGTAGATAGGTAAACTCAAGGAATGGGTTTAAAAAAGTTTATTAGGCCTTATCAGGTTGCACAGCCGCGCACTTCTACTCGAAGGTGAATAACCGGAGAGAGTCTTTTTTTTTTTTTTTTTTTTATGCCTAATAGGTTAGCCTTTGACCACTATCTCACCTCATGGTAAGTGATGATGTGGTCGAAGATGTTGTACAGGCTAACCTAGAATTACTGGCTCTCAAGGACAGCTGCCGGAACACACCGTTAGGTGCTTGGCGACAGATTTTCAACTTGAGGGTGGTAGCTAGCCAGGCGGGCATTCGCAAAGTGCCCTACCACCATGCTGTAACGACTGCCATCCTAAGAAAACAACCGGGACCGACGGCTTAACGTGCCCTCCGAAGCACGGAAGCGCTCAGTAGTAATGTCACCAGCGGTCACCCATCCAACTCCTGACCGCGGCGGACGTTGTTTAACTTTGCTGATCGATTCAGAATGGATAAGCAAACTTCGCTACGAGCGCTTCAAAAAACTCACTGGCCTGATCGAAGATGTGATCCGTAGTCGCTCAGATCTGGCGGTCTTGACGTCGGCTGTTTTCTCAACTCTCGGTAGCTGTATACAGTAGCAGTCTTAGTCCTCCAGTTATTTCAGGATAGTAGTAGAATCCTGGAGAAGAGATACACCGGCTTAGTTGCCTGACACGATCGTGATTCTACCAGGTTATCAGTGACTCAGATTTTAAAATTATAAGTCTAGCGCGGTTAGGCAGAACAGCTGTTAAGGTTCTAAAATTATATTAATCACTCAGCATTATGGAATAATAATAATAAGGAACTCGCCCTAGAGGGATTCACGCACTTCACAACAAGTAAATAACAATTTATGATCGATACATAGTACGTAATGTATTTTTATTTAGCGCAAGACGAGTGTTCCTTGCCAATTGTATAGACGAATGAAGCCGCCACAGATTAACTCATAGTAGATGGAGCTAACTGCGTTTAGCGTTCCTTCACTGGTTTTCGAAGCATTTAGGGAAATACTTTTAAACGTACGCAAGCCGTGGGTTCCGCACGTAATTATTTATAATAATTAGCAATATTAATGTAAGCTTATAATTTTAAGTAGTATGTAAGTTAGTTAAAGAATTTAATTCATATATTTTTAGTTTATGATTAACATCTATTGTTTCATACTACGAATAATACTATTATATAAGTAACGGCGTTAGGCACAACGTTACAAGTCTGATATAATTTTTTCGTAAAATGATAAAAGAAAAAGTTATATCGAAAAGTATAAACTTTTTTCTAGAATTTCTGAACATTTTCACTTATAACTTTTTTATTTATAGTTCTACGACAAAAAGTTACTGAACCAAAGTTATAGAGAATTTAATTTGCAACAAAAAATGTTAACCATTTTTTTTTATCAGATAAATAGTTTAAGAGATATATCGTAACAACTGTTTCAACCCCTATTTTCAAAATGGCGGCCGTGGGACAAGGGTGGCGACCCCACAAACTTGATTTTAGCTTTATACTTACCCCCCCTACACATTAAAAAAATAAAATTGCGTCCTCTAGAAACGCAACCCCAAATGTAACAATGGACTAATTTCAATTTACAAAAATACCAAAACGTATCGGTATTTTTGTAAATTGAAATATAAAACTGTGCGAGTGCAGGCGCCCGCCCGCCGCGCCGCGCCCCCACGCCTCAGCCGCCGCCCGCGTTTGCCCCACGTGACGATGCCGCCGCTAACAATGTGACGTTTCGGTATTTTTGTAAATTGAAATATGGGCGAGCTGCTAGTTCTAAATAAAGTCATGAAATCTGATTATGTTGGCTATAATGTCTTTATACTTACCTATATATCTACTATACATGTCGACTAAATAAGATTACTTATTCTATTTTGACCTACTAACGTTACCTCACTTAGTAAAAAAAATGTATAAAAACCAGAGAGTTGAAATATTAGAGTAGTTATATCCGAACACCACTGCTCTAAAAGCTTACTAGAATTTACCTATCTACATACCTACGCACATGTAGGTATATGCAGTTTTTTATGACAAGGAAAGAACGTTCAAATATTATGCGTCATATCTGTTGTAAGAAAGAGATAAATAAGCAATTCGTGTAACCACCGAACCGCCACGAGACGTTCCGATCACCATTACACTGCGATCTCTTTCACGCTCTCACACCAAACGATACACATATCTCGCTCATCCATTTCATTGAGAATAGTTCCTTAGATAAAACAAAATGTTGATATTTTCTATTTCATCTGTAAAAGCAATAATTACGCGTGAAATTAAACAGTTTTCTTATCTCTCACAGTGCTTGTATAATTGGTGCAGAGTCTAAAGACACAAGGAAGGCATATTGTCCACAGATTATTCCTAAAAAACACGATTAGCGGCGATGTATTCACCGGACGCTCGGAAGTGCAAGACTGGTAGTGACTCTGGAAATTACCCAGAATTCGTCTAGTAAATATGGAGGGCATACAACGCATCTACAGGTAAAAAAATCTTAGATAAAAACGCATGTCATTGATCCCAGTGTCACCTTCCTACCTAGCAGTGGGTAGTAGGGGGCATAAAAGAAAAAAAGATGAGAACAGATTTAGAGATATATTGAAGATGTCAGATATAGTAAGTATGAGAAGGGTCGTGGATTACAGACAGGTGGCGTGTGGTAGGCTTCCTTGTTGAAGGACTTATCTCCGGTAAGTGAAGAGTAGCACGTGCTCAGCAGCAGGCGCTGTGATACATTCCGCTCGAGGTCAGCCTGTGAGCCGCGCCGGTAGGTCGTCCCAGCCAGATGCTGAAGAGACGGGTCCGTGGGACCGTAAGGTGGCAGCGGTTGGCGAAGAAGTTGCTGGACCTTGTTGCTTGCAGAAGCTAGCGGGTTCAGGTGAAGCCAGGAGAATTGCCTCTTTCTGGAACCCCAAGAACGGGGTTGAAAGCTATTGTATTAAATTATAGTAAAGAGAATTTAGTAACTATTTCTTTAGCTCTTCACTGTCCGGTTGGCACGTAACAAGTGAGGGAGCACTTTCGAATTGTAGCCACCTCGAGTCTACCGGAAGTTTGGTCCTCAAAGCATTACCAAATAAGGTAATGCTTCGATGCTAAATCGATAGTGAGGATCAGAGCCAATGGGAGGCTTTATTACTTTGCAATTTTTGCTAAACAACCGGAAGTTCGTTGACCGCTGACTTTAGTCTGACGTTCGCTCAACTTCGCACCGTCGTGAAGTTGGTACGGTACGTACATATTTATTATTGCGACCTCTATAGGTTTAGTGAAGAACTAAATGATTTTTAACTACAATCGGTACTACAGTGAGGTGTGCAGACAGTGTGGAAGCTAACGGTCATTCATATATTTATTATGTCAGAGTTCGAGCAGATGGCGCTGCTCTTCAAATTGTCTGATCCTAAGTAATTATTCAAATAATTTGTATAATTTATTGTACCTGGATTTAGCCAGGTTACATATTCCCCTTCGGTGAGAAGAATTTTTTTTTCTAGAAAAAAAATTCACTAGCCTGAAGCGTTCCTAATACTAAAACTCTAGTAGGTCTAACTTACACCAAGGATTCTACTTGAGATACCTATATATAGCTATGGTAACTCCAGTATATGGCCTTAGGTGTTAGCCTTGCCTAGTTCACTATAGTGATGTCATATTCTTACAAAAGAACTCCCAAGGAATCCGTATCACCGTTTGAGTGCATTAGTGAACACTCCAAGAACGGTTGCTGACATCAGCATTTAGGATTTAGAAGTCTGTAGGCTGCGGATGGATAAATCCCCAAGAACAGCTAGCTACATATAAGTCATGAACAGCACTATAGATCAATAGTTAAGTTTAGTACAGATAATAGGCATTAATGGAGTGTATTCTTAATATTTGTTCCAAGATTGCCTCGCTTATATTGAAATTTGTATTATAGATAGAAGTTAAACAAAAAGAAAATACATTAAGGCTTATTTAAGGAGTGTGTACCCGCTCCAGGTAATGGCTTGGTTTTATGAGTTACCTACCGCTCAGTTCATAAGGCTTATATTTAAAGAGTTTGAACAACCGCTCTCAATTGAAGAATTACCATAATGGTACGTTATAGAATGATTTTAGCAAGTTTTTATACATTTTCCATTAGCAATTGGAAAGTGTCAGAGATAATGTATTGTCTGGTACTATTAATTCGGTATGTAAGGGAAAAAAAAAAATAGTTAAGTAGGTACCACATTATTTGTGTTTGTTTTATAGGTATAATATGGTTGAGATAAGTAGTATATAACAAATATTTAATAATGTATATAAGAATCACCATTTTTAGTATTAAATTAATATATAAGATACATTTATATACATAGTTCACTTGTATATAAGGCTAACAAGCTTTCAAGTATTTAAGTAGTATATAAGATACAATTATTTGCAAGAGTAGTTATAAGATCTATTTTTTCATAATAGTTAAGAGTATGTTAAAAAATGATTAAATTAAGCAAAAGAGTTTGGTTTTATTTACCTACAATTTAGTTATTTAAGATACAAGAGTATATATTTTAATTAATGTTTTGTATATTTAGAGCAATTATTAAATTAATTCATAGTTTGAATTTAGTTTATTTAATGTTTACAAGTGTGTAGTTATAGAAAGGAATTTAGTGAGAAGTTTTGCATAATATTCAATGATAATAAAAGTAAGGTAATTACCATAGTATGTATTTTCTTATTTTAAAATCATTGATATGCTAAAAGCCTAAGTTTTTACCTAGCATATCAGTCAGTTGATAAACAGGAAAAATATTTTAGTTTTGAAGTGACAATTAAAGTGTGTAAGTACTTACAAGTTATTTAGAAAACCGTTTTTTTTTTTTTTTTTTTTTTAATTTAATTATGAGTCATAATAAGGATTAAGTTTTATCTATTATGATTATGTTCAGTCAATGTCAATTAAGTTTTATTAGAGAGATTTATCACAAAAAATTGCATTTAGTCAGTCGTTGAAATTAGAGAAGTAAATATTTAGTTAATATTTACTAAATAACTTTGATATGTCATAAATCTATGCTATGCATAACATAAGTTAACAGACAAGAAGAGATATAGGAATTAAAACGACATTCCAAGTAATTAGAGAACATTGGAATTTTGGAGAACGGCAGTCTCCGATGCAATTTTTGAGGAAGTGTTAAGTTATTCAAAAGTGACATGATTTTTATGGTGAGAAAAGATTCGTTTAGGAGTGAGTGATAGTTCTGTGATCTATACCTATTACACCAACAAGGTCAAATAAAAGTTATACAGAAAAAATATTTTCCGATGGAAAAATGTAGGTAGATAAATATTAAGTGTGATAATTTTAAGTTGAATTCAGTTTAAAAATGAGATAGAACACTGTATAAGCAGGTATTTAATATAATGAAGTTAAGTCAAGATACAATAATAAGATTTAAGATCATCCATATAACCAAATAAAAAAAAACTAATTGACAAATTTATAGCAAAAAAAAACTTGATTATATGGTGCTTTGAAGAAGCAATGGGTGGTTTTATACCCCCTGGGTGTTACCCGATTTTCTCTTTTAGTCGGCTTTTACGACATGCAGAAGTACAGCTGTCCTATTCGCAGAACCCCGAGACAGCACAGGGCTGTACACAACTTATAATTAACACACAGAAGAACACAAAAATAAAAACAGTATACACAGAATAAAATGGCAGAGCCACACCCAAGAAAGCCTGCCACGCTAAACCTGTCTGATCTGCTAGTATGGGCGCCAATGTCACCTTCCTACCTAGCAGTGGGTAGTAGGGGGCATAAAAGAAAAAAAGATGAGAACAGATTTAGAGATATATTGAAGATGTCAGATATAGTAAGTATGAGAAGGGTCGTGGATTACAGACAGGTGGCGTGTGGTAGGCTTCCTTGTTGAAGGACTTATCTCCGGTAAGTGAAGAGTAGTACGTGCTCAGCAGCAGGCGCTGTGATACACTCCGCTCGAGGTCAGCCTGGGAGCCGCGCCGGTAGGTCGTCCCAGCCAGATGCTGAAGAGTAGGGCATGGCGGTATTGGACTTATTGGCAATACCGGTATTGCACCGGTATTCATATTTTCAATACCGAAATACCGGTATTTCGGTATTTTTTCGGTATTACACTATAAATGTTAAAAACGCAGAAAAAATATATTTTCCATGTAATATTGTTTTAGACTGAATTAATATACCTATTTTATTATAATAAAATCATCGTGAAACAGTAATTTTTTAATAAACTTAATTTTTATTATAAATTTTTGGTATATCTTCTTATGTTTTTTTTTTATTATTCCAATAAATAATCAAATATTTAGTATAAATTATAACAAAAAACAATCAGATATAATATTAGTTTGGATAAAATTCGTCACTGTAAACGCTATTTCGGATTCAATACTAATTGGAGGTAAGGTCTTATAAAGTTCATCCCAATAAAGTCCTCTATTGCCGCCATTTTCGTACTGTGTCATTTCCGTGTGTATAATTCAATAATGTATCGCATCAGATTTCATCATTTTTTCTTTTGGATCAGAGTCATTAGATTCGTTGTCTATCCCTTGTGATTAGTGTAAAATATCCTTTTATGTACTTTTCTCTTTTAGAGATTTGTCGATCGTTTTATTTAATTCTTATTAAATTGAAGCTGAACCGGCACCTCGACGTCATCGTCACAACCAGTTTTGTCACTATCTGCTGATATTGCCGAATAATCGATCTGAGTAGGGTAGATACGCTTTATGAGGCTTATTAAATTTGAACGAATTTAGAGTTTCTTACTTACCGATTATCTCTTAAATTATAGTTTTTTCGTAATATTGTCTCGAAAACGGAAACTACCCACACCGTTCTTACTGTATCAGCTGGATTGTCCACTGCTGAACACAGCCTCCTTCATTAAAGCGGAGTTTGTCATAATGTACACGCTTGGTAGGCGTCTTGGGGATCGCAGTGTGAGATATCAGTTCATACACAGTTCTTATCACTGTAATATACTCGGAAACACTAATTACCGTATATACCACGTGCATGTGCGTAGTAATAAGATAATTGTGAATAGAGGACCGACGAATCAAGTGAGAGCGCACAATGCAGTTGAGAATATGGGTGAGATAAAAAGATGAACCGCGCGGGTCTGAAGGGCGTGCGGTGGTCGGCGGATGATATGTCAGTTTTGTTAAGCTATATAAAAAAACAGTATAAACAGTACTACCACCACATATGTAAAACAATTTATGTGCTCAAAATTGCATGGACACATTGACTGGTTCCAATCTTAAAATGTCATTTTTTATTAATTAGAAATCACCGTTACCTAATTAAATTATGATTTTTTGGTTATTGAAGTCGGTTTATTAATTAATTTGTGAAAGCATGAAAAGAAAACGTAAACTGTGCATTAATTTACAACCATAATATTTAAGAAGATGTTTATGTTATTCATATAAGTAATCTAAAGCCACCGTATTGGTTTTTAAGCCGTTTGATTGGTTTTCATGCATATAAACTTCTTTTATGTCATAATACCGAAATACCGGTATTTTTCATTCCAATACCTGTATTTGAAAGTACTCTAAATACGCCGGTATTACCGGTTTTTCGGTAATACTGAATACCGGTATCCATGCCCTACTGAAGAGACGGGTCCGGGGGACCGTAAGGTGGCAGCGGTTGGCGAAGAAGTTGCTGGACCTTGTTGCTTGCAGAAGCTAGCGGGTTGAGGTGAAGCCAGGAGAATTGCCTCTTTCTGGAACCCCAAGAACGGGGTTGAAAGCTATTGTATTAAATTATAGTAAAGAGAATTTAGTAAGTATTTCTTTAGCTCTTCACTGTCCGGTTGGCTCGTAACAAGTGAGGGAGCACTTTCGAATTGTAGCCACCTTGAGTCTACCGGAAGTTTGGTCCTCAAAGCATTACCAAATAAGGTAATGCTTCGATGCTAAATCGACAGTGAGGATCAGAGCCAATGGGAGGCTTTATTACTTTGCAATTTTTGTAAACAACCTGAAATTCGTTGACCGCTGACTTTAGTCTGACGTTCGCTCAACTTCGCACCGTCGTGAAGTTGGTACGGTACGTACATATTTATTATTGCGACCTCTATAGGTTTAGTGAAGAACTAAATGATTTTTAACTACAATCGGTACTACAGTGAGGTGTGCAGACAGTGTGGAAGCTAACGGTCATTCATATATTTATTATGTCAGAGTTCGAGCAGATGGCGCTGCTCTTCAAATTGTCTGATCCTAAGTAATTATTCTAATAATTTGTATAATTTATTGTACCTGGATTTAGCCAGGTTACACCAGTACGTACGGTACATACCTGACTAATTATTACTTATGCATAAATAAATATAGGTAACTACTGCGGCACAATATATTTAGTAGAATAAAATGTAAGTACATATAGTTGTCCATGCGTCCATTAGACAGACGTGATGCGACGGTGTGCGTACTCCCAGCGGCAACAGGTTGAAATACATGATTTGAGCTTAGCAGATATTTAGTGTATGAACTGGTGTAAATGTGTATGGTAGTTTTAAATTTGTGTGTCCAGCCATTCATAAGATACTTGCGAAAAACACTTTCCGCTGGGAGAACGTTCTCCCAGCGGAACTTTTTCGTCAAAACGGCCGCACGAAGAAAAGAAGTATGCCAATAATTAGAGTATAACGAGAGGTAAATGTGTGTCTTTAAATGAAATTTGTGTGTCGTAAGACTCTGAAGATATGCAAGATTCCGCTGGGGGAACGTTGGGCTGTTTGCTGGATATCCTAAACGGTTAAGCGCACAATTATGATTATTTTTACACAGGTCTCTATGAATTTGTGTGTAATGTTTGTGAAAACAGAATCCGAAAAAACATTACAATTAAGACAAAAAAAAATTATACGATAAATAAGGTTTTTAGGTTCTAGTGCTTAAAATAGATGTCTTCGAGACTAAATTTTCACGTCAATATGTGCCCTTTAGTAGCTTACAATATCTTGCCAAGTCTCATTTGTATAATATGAGTAGTTAATGAGTTTCGTTGAAAAAACCATGCCTAAATAACGCCCGTTTTCGCCATTGGGTTTGACGAGTTTTACAAAGGTTGGCAAATCAAAAGGTATCACAACAATTAGTGCATTCATCCAATTATCTGCTCACAAAATTTTAGCTCAATACACTTAATAAATAAAGAGATAAAGTTAAAAAACCCTTAAAATCTTACCGCGAGAAATGAAGATTCCCCCTAGGACTCTGAAGCTCGGTGCCTACCGTCGATATTACAAATCGGACAAAACGTCTTCTGTAGAAGACGCAGGTAAAGGGCGAAGAAATATCTTCTTTAGGGGAACCTGGGGACACTTGATCCCCCTTTTGTTTTTCATCCCTAATTTCCTTAGTGACTATCCATTTTAAAAGATATTGGTACTGAAATACGTGAAATTTATTTGCCTATAATTGATGTAAGACCCAAAGATATAAGTGTCTAAATTTAATAGTTATTTGACTAAAAGTAAAAATAGGGAATGGTATCAAGTGTCCCGTATATACGCAAGACTTGATCCCCCCATCTGGATGACTTGATCCTGGGGGATCAAGTCTCACATATCTAGTTCACATGATACTATTACTAGGGAATAAATAAAAAATGTTTTTAGAATATGATAAACTTTTTTAGATTGTTTTCAAAATCACATGACATAGGCATATCACACCGTCTCTATACATAAATCAATTTCTAAATTTGAAACTTCCGCTTCGTATTAAAAATATTTTAAGTATTTAGGGAATAAGGGCTCTTATCCCTAATAGTAAATTTTGCTGTCGAGGGAAGTTCTTAATAAAACTCGTAAGTGTGTGTATGGTAATCGATATGGAACGATGATTGGTTTTATTTTGAAGCGCATCAATATATATACTAAAAACAAGGATAAGAAATAGGTCGATGTGGCGTGATGTCGCGTGATGTCGCCCTGTCTCCTTTCCGCGCATCTCGTGTCCCGCTCCGGCGCTCGCGTGATCTGTTTGATTTGAGACGGTTGCCCGCGCCCTCATACCGTTCGCGGCGCTCTCAAGGAGCGTGCGTGTGCATCTTTCCACCGAGACAGTGCGTGCGCGTGATGGACGTCGACGAGTGGTGAAGATTTGTGCTGTGCTGCCTGGTGAAGAACGGTGATGGTGCTTCGCAATCAGAGGGCTCCCAGTGAATACACCACCCAACGAGATCGCTCAAGAACTCAAGAACATTGGTTATGAACCAGAGAATATGAAGAGGATCAAGGCCAGAAAAGGCAGTCCCGGCTGCATCTTCTTCGCAATGCTCAAAAAAACCAACGGCATCACACCAGGCGACCACCCTCAAGTAGAAAAATCTGTCGCCAAGCACCTAACATAAAAAAATATTACTAAAAATATTTGTGGCCAGACAAAGGCATTGTTGTATAAAAGCCAAAAGTGGCCTTTTCGAATAGATTTTTTTGCTGAGACTGATAATACGCGTCTACATATAAGTTTTAGTAACATTACATTAATTTATAAAAAAAAACGCATTTAAGTAGTAACGGAACTTATAAAATAGCTGAGCGGTGGGTTAAACCAATCACGGATTAGCGAACCACATCATAAAGAGTTAGGCCTTGCCCTTAAACGTCCGTATTAGCGCTTAATTGCGTTTATTCATACGTACTATTCACTCAATCTAAGTACGGCAATAAATTTTTAGTTGCATTTTTTCATAAGAGCCCAAGTACCTACTGTCATCATAGACAACACATGTGAAAGTCTGTTCAGCTGGGAGTTTCTCCAGTTATGAATTACAGAGACGATTGCTTTAACGTGCAGACTCTTATCAAAACGGTGGTTTAACACGTTGTTTGAGTAAATATGTAGGTAGGTATAAATTAACGTTATTTAGCGCTAAGCAGTGGATGGTCACAGTGGAATTCAGTCCACAGAATTACAACTTAAAACATTATTGCTTCAAAAAATAACTCAAGTGAAAAAAGAAACAAAGCAATCGTAGGTAGTCGCAACAACCAGTGCGAAAATCATCAATAACGATTATTATATTTATTATCAGGTAGACAGTTGTAGCAACTGATAGTTGCCTGTATCCTGCTACTCTCTACTAGTTCCTCTTGTTACATGTAATCAGTACCGGCGTTAGGGTAGGGCGAGGTTGGGCGACCGCACAGGGCGCCAGGTAGGAAGGGGCGCCGCAGGCGCCCCTTTATATCCACTCGCTCGAAGTCCAACTTACTCGTAAATTCCCAAGTCTAGTAACAAAAACCACTAAGGTGGCATGGCAACACTAGGGCGGAACGCAGTGTTCCACTGGAGCACTACTGTTAATTTTACCGGGAATACTCGACGACCTATCCATATTTTTTCAACATTTTAATGAATCTCTCGTCTCTTGCTAATATTTTTCCAAAATTAATAAACAAAAACACGTTTTTTTTGGTCGAGACCAAATCCTGGTTTTACGTTTTCCTTGGCTTGCAGAAAGCATTTAAACATTTACGCCCCCGCGTAGGTAGAGAGGGGGTATTTGAATCAACATGAACCAATGAAATGTACTACAGTGGTGTTTCAGAAAGGAAGTTTTTATGTGCAATAATAATTTCGCTGCAGGTGCCTACTGCCTAAACCACTCGGCCACCGGAACATGTTCAGTGAAACCGAAATTTTGTGCTCTAATTGTATAACTTATTAAGACCAGTGTTTCGTATATTAAACCCTTACTTATTACCTTACCCAAATAGATAGTTAATTTTGATTTTATCAAAAAAAGTATTGTATAAGTACTTCATTGTGTTTTCGAATGCATTATCTGCATTATGCGCGCATTCACTATTAAATTAATTTTTGAAGCAGAGGTTTGGATACTAATATTTCAAAGTATTATTTTCAAGACATAAGTTTATAAGTATAGTGCAGAAGGTAAATTGATTCAAACCTATAATATGAATATATAAACATAATAAAAAGTTCAATATTTATTTATGAATTTACACGGAGCCAGAAACTGGCTTCGCTAGGGACTCAGAGCCTGCCTTCGCTACACTTCAGAAAAATGGTAATTATCTTCGCCATGGCCTACGAATATTATTCGTAGGTCATGGCACTCATTTGAATCGGAAATGCTAACGTGTGATATTGTATGTTTTATTTATTATTCAAAATCTTGGTCTTTTTTTTACAATGTAAACAATGCAGGTAATTAAGTAAAGTTTTAAAATGTAAAAAAAGATTCCAGAAAAACCAGACCTTCGCAAACTGTAGTGATCTTCAATTGAAATTAACCGTCGACTCTAAATCAGATATAGATGTTGTAGGTATGCCGTGATGAAGTCATAAGTCTGAAATCTGTTTTACCTGATCAGAATGTCGTTCTCTCGTTATTTTAAATTTTATTAAAGATCGCGTATCTAAATGTATGCACACTTAGCAATTTTGTGAATCGAAAATGAAATTATGGAAAATGGACTTTGGTTTCTTCTAAATAAAAGAGTTCTATGGAATTCTATTTCATAACTTTTTTTCATGAATTTGATTGGCTATAAGTCACACTCGATCTCGCTGGGGGCGCAGTAACAATTTCGCCCAGGGCGTTGGTAGTGCTAAAACCGGCACTGCATGTAATATATTTGTCGAGTCAAATCTTGAATTGATTTACATTTTATGCTGAAATTACGTCTTCCGGAAGTTCCATGCATTGACTACTTGATTGCTGAAAAAATGTTAGTGAGCATTGTTATTTGAAGAGCTGGCACATAACTTGAGATGGTGTCCTCCTCAAATGGACTATTTCATTGCGAATATTTTTTTTTTTATCTTTAAGAGGCCTTATTCCAGCAAAGCCATTTTACAGCCGTTTTCTCAAGGCTGTTGCAGCTAAAGTATAAAAGTTTTTGTTTTTTAAATGATGCAGGAAGAAAGTTTATTGTTTTTTTAATGGAGTGCATTAAACAAAACAATAAAAAAAACAACTGAAATCCGACAAAAATTTTTTTACCAACTCATGTTTTCATAAATTTCTTCATCAGTGTGACTTCAACAGTCTTTTTATCGAACAAAAATTATTCGTTTTACAGATTGAAAAATATCAGTAAACCAATCATATTACCACCAATGGAGTGCATTAATAACATTTTGATAAATATATGTGACAACTGAGTAAATAAGGGATTGAAAGGGCACTTTTGGCACAAAAATACCATTCAAATTTCTTGTTATTTCTACAAAATCTGGTATTTTATCAAATAAATAAATATGCAATTCATTAGTTGAAGTTTTTATTTAATAGATAATAATATTTTGTCGTTCATTTAGTGAAAAATGTATTTTATACAATTTTTTTTTTTCAATATGACCTATAAATTACGGAACACAACGCCTTGCATCTCTTTTCTCGGGAGAAGTGCCTTCGGCACTTCTCCCTCCCGGGCTATTGTAGGGCCAGGCCCTCGCCCAAAACCCGGTGGAGCTGGACGACCGCACAGGCGGTAGCCAGCATCTATGTCCTCCCTAAACAAACAACAAACCTTGCATCTCAGTTTGCGCCTAGCGCTCGCGGAGGTAGGACGTATCGCTGCTCGTCCCGCGCCCTACACGTGCCGCAACTACGGTGCGCAATGAAAATATAGCGTGACCGAGTTGTTTTGATCTATGCGTATGCTTTTATTATTGTAAAGGTATTTTTGTTGAGACCATGCCTTTTTCATTATTAACTAGGATTTATTATTTCCTGATCGGAATTGAATTTTTAACCGACTTCCAAAAAGGAGGAGGTTCTCAATTCGTCTGTATTTTTTATGTTTTTACCTCAGAACTTTTGAAAGGGTGAACCGATTTTGAGTATTATTTTTTTGTTTTAAGGCTGATGCTTGTCGTTTGGTCCTATTTAAATTTCATCAAAATCAGTCAAGTCGTTTTTGCGTTACACTCCAATAACTGAAAAGTATTTACCTATCTTGATGATATAATCATTGACAATCGATATCATAAGTAGCAAGGGTTACTAAAACTAGTGATCAATTTTTTAACCATAAAATGGAACCGACTTTTTGGTTTTTGCCATAGTAAAAAAAATGTAACCATAAAATGGAACCGACTTCAACACCCAAAAGTGTGAAATAACTTGTCAAAGTCGGTACCATGCGCACAATATTGTGATCATAGGTACTTTTGAACTATCATGGTACCGACTTCAACATGTTATTTCACACTTTGGGTGTTGAAGTCGGTTCCATTTTATGGTTTCCTTTATTTTTCACTTTGGCAAAAACCAAAAAGTTGCGTAGTTGCTATATATAAGAAAAAAGTTTATAAAAAAACTTGAAACTAGCTAGAGGCTAAAATGTATTTTTTTTCTTATTTGTTCTTTATTTTTTTTTATTTTATATTAGGTATTAACTTGGCCAAACAGATGGAAACGAAGTAATACATTTTTACAACAAGTGTCTTTTACACGAAATAATTGGCCATCAAAAAGCACGATCTATGCCTCTAAGAAATAATTTTATTTAAGGCAAGACTATCTAACGGTCTGTACCGTGTACTGATTTGGAAAAATAAAAGATGTTTATAATAATATAGACGTTATATATTTTATTAAACAATTAGTACCGACCCTGAGTTAGGATTTAAGACCTCTATATTAAACGCACCTTATTTTCTTTCCGTAGCGACCACTATAGCCGCTCCGCCAACGGGGCAGTTATACAAATATAATGAACCAAGATATGCATGCACAAAGCAGGTATACAAACTACAAAACTAAGTTGTTTGCCTATATACAATGATGGTTAGAAGTACATAATCGAATATAGATACCTACACAGTAGTCCATTGAAATGTTACAATTTGAGACCGAATATTGCATTTTTTTGAGGGCGCAATTTTACTTTTGAGATATATGTGGGTGGTCCGTAGAAGCTTAACCTCAAGTTTGTAGGGTCGCCACCCATGTCCTCCGGCCGCCATCGAAAGTATGCGTCTTACAAAAAATTCTACAGCATATAATTTGCAAATTATTTTGCCTACAAATATGATTATATAACTTTTTGCCCTAAATTAAAAATTTAAGAAGTTATAACCAAAAAGAGTGAGAAAATTTTCATATATTTTTTTTTGCTCTATAACTTTCTTTTTCTCATTTTACAAAAAAGATACCTCAGACCAATCTTGTTGATTATCATTTGAGGATTTTTTTTATGATTTTTTAATTTATTTCATTTAAAACACTTACAGCGCTACAAAGTTGACCAGGTTCATCAATGCTCATGGGAGTCCGGTCAAAATGAAATGTTTAACTTATATTTTTCATATCCTTAAAAAAAAAATTCGTACAACTTCACTTATTCATACCTAACTGTTTTCCTTACCATAGAACTTACCAAATATAACTTACCGAAGGATAAGCAGGTAGAAAAGGTCTGAGTTACCGTTTGGGGATAAAGGAACATCTGCCTGCTACGACTATTATTATTATACGCAGGCTTAGCTGTTTCTTCTCTTAGTTGTGCTACATTTTTTGTCACGTGTAAACGTGTTGAAAATTGTGGATATTATTTTCAGTTTAATCAATTAAACTGCGGGTTTCGGAAAAAAAATCCTCAAAACTACAATATTGTTCTGGGGTATTTTTTTGTAAAATGTATAAAGAAAGTTATAGAGTTATAAAATATATTTTTGCTTATAACTTCTTTTATTTTTAATTTAGGGCACAAAGTTATATACGTACCATATTTATAGGCAAAACAATTTGCTACAAATTATGTCCTAACGAATATTTTGTAAAACGCATAGTTTCTGAGATATCGCAAAATACGTGTTTTCACCCCTTTTTCCAAGATGGCGGCCGGGGGACAAGGGTGGCGACCCCACAAACTTGAGGTTAAACTTCTTCTATAGACCCCCATACATGTCTCAAAAATAAAATTGCGTGCTCTAAAAAATGCAAAGCTCATGTAACTTTTCAATGGAGTATAGTTATAGATAGGTGTGCTAATGTTAGTCAATGAGAGGTTTATTATTAGGTTCATTTAAGTCTACTTTGTATGTAAACTGTAAAGATGGGAAATGAATTTACAAAGTTACATAACATTCCACATTATTTATCAAAAATAAATAACACTTCAAAAAGGATCAAAATGTTTTATTCCATGCGACATGTCTTTGACCGCTCGATCCTTGCTAACGGTGTTCTCGTGTGCGCCGCGCTACGATAAATGCCTAAATTTGAACGTTAGCGCAAGGCGTAAAGACTCTTACCGTCTTATTACAAAACGTAGACCAACTGTGGTCTAACGATAGTACTGGGTTAGTACCATGGTTTAAGTAAAATCCTTATTACAAAACCTAGTTTATCGTTGATTCGAGAATCTTCTACGGTCTAAAGTTAGTTTTCCGATGACCCTAGTTTAACTATGGTACTAACCTCAAAGATAGCTGTCAAGTTCGCTATTTTAAAATTATCTTGATCTTTGTTACGAATTACATGTCTAATTTTTCGTGTTTTTAAAGAAAAATGGATTTGGACATCTTAGATTACATGGATTTAGACGATTTGGAGTTGTTAGAGGCTACCTGGCCACCTAATAAGCTTAGACATCACGTGAACCCTTTCGACCTAATTGACGACGATTTTAAATAGAAATATAGGTTTACAAAGGATTTCGGCGACAAAATTGAGGACTTAGTGAAAGATAAGTTATCTCATGACCCACGGGGATGTCCACTACCTCCTGAAATGCAAGTGGTTTGTAGTGCATTAAAATGCTGGGCTCGCTATGAAGTAAGTACTAACAGCATAAAAAACCTGACAAGCGAATTGTTTATAGTTTTATGTTGACATATTAATAATATATACCATTGTTGTTTTTTTTTCATTATTTATTTACTATTCTATTTTCACAAACAGACGTACAACAGTGCGTCGTGACAACACACTTGTGCTTTGTTCCAGTTAATAAGAATTAAGAAGCACTTGAAAGCGTTTTGGATTTGTTTATTGTAACTAAGTAATACAACAATCAATGAAAGTGACTTTTAAAATTAGCGCGTCGCGCAACGTCATATTATAATTGTCGCTTTATGCGCACTATAAAAGTATCTTTGCTAACTAAAATACTAACAACCTTGAAAATGTTGTTACAAAGATGATTGTCATGAATTCGATTATTTATTCATTAAAATTAAGTAAACAATATGCTTTCGAAGGCTAATTAATATACTTATATTTTAAACATCGATTCTGACATGTTTGTGACTAATAGTGTTATGGTTCCAAATAAATTTATTATTATTTATTATTATTAAACGGGAACAGTAATTCTAATTCTACATTGCGTAATACACGGTACGTCGTGAACGAATGGAGTCAAAGAGAATGAACTTTTTTCGTATTTAATCTATGATCAATATATAAACCATGGACTAACTGGTCTTCGATAGGTCTGCGTTTTGTAATAAAGTCAAGCACTAACTGCTTAGTACCGCAACACACTCTGACTTGTTGGTCTAGGTTTAAACCCTGATTTAGTCTGTGTTTTGTAATAAGACGGTTAAGGTCACAATGACCATGTAAAATCTTATATGTCTTAATTAGATCTCCACGACACCTGCGATCTTTTAAATTTATGAGCTTCAACACTTTTAAGCGTTCTTCATATGGCTGTCGTTTTAGGGCTCTTAGCTTTCTAAGTGATTGATGTCAAATGCGCGTCCCACTTCAAGTCCTCTGAAATCTTAACTCCTAGGTCTGTTTGCACTTTGACCTCCATCAGATTAGTATGTATAGGTTAGGTTTAAAGAACTTTATTTCTCATAAGAACTAATGCTCACTTAAAATTAGATACAAAATATACCTATAGTATGTTAATTAATAGTCCTCTGGCTGGAGCTATACAATGCTAGGGTAAATCTGTTAGGTATTTTTTCAGTTTATTCCTATAAGTAGTGATGCTACTACAGTTTTTTATTTCATTTGGCAATCTGTTAAACATCTGTACTCCTTCAAACAAAATTGTTTTTTTTCCATAGTTGCTACGCGTCTTAATCAGTTCAAGTTTGATTTTATTTCTTAAGTTGCAGATATTTTCTCTTTGTGTGAATGTTAGGTTAGAGTGAATGGATTGCGTTATAGGTAGTATTTTTTATGAAAATGCATGAGTAGTACGTATAGAGTTTCTTCAGGTTAAATAGTTTAGTATCATCGTATATTTGCTTTGTTGGAGTAAAATAGTGATAGTGAAACAGAACTTTGATTAATTTATTCTGTGTCCTCTGCAAAGGGCTTAAGTTTGTTGGCGCTGCTAATCCACATATTTGAATTAAATATTCAAGATGTGATGTAAATTATTACATTAGTGGCCCTGCTGGTCCTCTCTGCGATCTCTTGGATCGCTGATTCGGTCTCGAGCATACAGATTTGCAGTCTCCACAAAGAAAAGTCATGACGCGAGCGACAGTCTTGAGCTCAAGTACACGCACCTCAGTTGGTGATAATCCATGACAGTCTCCACATAATAGTATTTTACATAAGTCACAGGTTACGGTTATTTTTTCTCATTTGGAAGTTTACTGCATTTCGGCGCATTTTTCTTTAAAAAAGTGTATTTGAATTCACATTTTTCTTGGAACTCATAATTTTTGTGTTATTTTTTGCAAGATTTACTGGGAACACTTTGTTTTTGGTGGTAATATTCTTTTTGCTTTTACTGGCAGCACTGATAGTTGACACCATAACGTTCTTATGTCACAACTGTCAATGACAATAGAAATAGTGAGGGTAAACTTAATATTTCAAATGCGTGTTTTTATGCACTTTTTCGTTACTTCTTTGCTATTTTTCACGTAAATAACACTATAGTCTGTTTTTTTAAAAAAACGAGTACTGATTTTTTTACTAGACTAGTAGTAAAAAATTTTGATTGATAACGTAGGCCAATAGGCCCACGTTATCAATATAATTCCGTTCCACTCGAACTCTGTAGTTACATGCAGGTACATTCAGTTGAGTCTTAGGCTAAGATTCAGGGACAAGTCGAAGCGTGAACGAATGCTTTAATCCGTCAAAATGTAGTGCTTAGCTTCATAATTGTATTCAGAGACGTCTGGTACAGCTCTTAAACTTAGCGCGTGCTAAGCCAAGTAGTGTAAATCGTCTATTTTAGCATGTCTCAAACCAGGAGTGGCGCCGCCAAGTGAGACACCGAGGCGTACGGTGCAAAAAGTTCTTCAGGAACTTTTTTCGTAAATTGAAAAAGGCACTGATTTTGTTTCACTCACTCCAATCATATTTTATATACTGTTGTTCTTGTTCTTTTGATCTTTTCTTTTTATATTAGGATGCACAGTCAAGAACCGGTAAACGTTCCATAAGTGAAAAATGTGCCATAGATAATAGAGTGTGATCTAAACAAAGAGCAAGGTAAGTAGGGCTCAGACTATATCTCTGAATATGACATTTAAAGATTGGCTTCGCCGACGCTAGGTTAAGACTGGTCTTTGACCGTCTTACACAAATGTCACTGAATCTCAGCCTTAGACTACCTGCGCGTCCAAAAATATTGCTTATAACAAATCAATACTAAAGTTGCATTTTTTGAATTAGGGTTAGCAAAACAAAGATCGTTTTGAAAATGTGTTGTAGGTATATAAGTCAACAAATCATGAATAAGAACTGTAGAGAACAACAAATAAGAAACAAAAATGTACGGAGTCGAAAATCATGTACAAAATATATTAGGTAGAGTAATTTACTATTGACGTATCTGCAGGAAGCTCATCAGAAGGATGATTATTATATAAGATAATTTTTAAGATTACAAGAATTATAGTAGAATTATTTGATTTATATGTTCTAGTGCATAATATATAATATACTATTGCAATATGGTTTTTTATCATAAACGCGTACTGAAAATGTTGTTACGAATATACTAAGTATGCAAATTTAAAGTATAAAAGAATAACGTAAATTTTTCTACAGTAAATTTTATAAGTACATATTCAATATGAACAGGCCTTAACAATTTCAAAACAAGGACAAAGGCATTTACCAATGACGGCAATGACCCATCCCACTCTGTCAATATCGGAAATTTGCGAGAGACAGTATGTCTCTCGCAAATTTCCGAGATACTCGTTTGTTAAAAAAAAAATAGACTATAGCACAGCATCCAACGTTTTCCAACATTTTAACAATGTTTTTATTGCAATTTTCACAACTTTACATACAAAAATAATTCATTTATATATATTTATGTATATTAAGTATATATATAATATGTTATATTATAATTTTCCCTCGCCCAAAGGTGCCCAGGTAGGCCCAAAGGTAGCCGCATTCCCCGCTGTATTGCGAGGGAAATCGCAAGCGCAAGCGCAAGCGCCGCCCTAGATCTGCCGCAAACTTCTTGGCCTCTGAACACCACGGCCCCATCCGTACCTCCACAGAAAATGGCACGAACTCGTACGCCAATTCCAAGGCAGCGTATTTATTATGCCGCCTCTGCACCCCCACCGGTGGTTTTCTGGGTAGCGAGCAGGTGGCAAGCAAAAGTGTTCATCCCAGAAGAGACAACGCCCCCTCAGCCATGGGATCAGAGTTAGCCCATCCGGCCGCTTGCTATCAGAGCGCGAGATGCCGGGAGGCTCGAGGACGCAAGGGACTTCTGCCAAAACGAGGGCAATGATGTCGTTGATGGCTCTTAATGATGTCGTTGATGGCATGACGCCGGGGCCTCCGTCCAGCGCAACGAGTGCAACCGCGAGCGTGTAGGCCATCCTACTCCACCCTCGCATCACACAGGCAAACGTGAGGCTCACAGACCGCACAACCGAGTCGGTATTCCGCAGCCACTCTCACGGAGTCGTCGTCCAGCAGCGTGCCCACGTTAGGTGAAGGTAGGGCATGCAGCCAGGCGCCGGACTCCTTCTTAGAGACGGCATTTAGACGGTCCAACTCAGTCGTAGACGCTCCACTGCGCAATTGGGTGAGAATATGCGTCCCGACCAGATCATCCCAACTCCTCTGTAAGTTCGGCTTCGCAGGCAGAGGCACACCCGGATATAACGTCTCCCACTCATTGTGGGCCTCTGCAGCGAAGGGAATAGCGAGAGAGTCGCCGAAGCGCTGTAACATGCGGTGGACCAGGCCTGAGGCCCCAAAGGAGGAAGCTAGGAATGCGATGGGGCCCGACTATATATATATATATATATATATATATACGTTTTTTATATATATACGTTTTTAAGACTATATTTAAGATTAGGTAAGACTATAGTCTGTACTAGGAAAATAATAATAGGTGTTCTAAGCATTAATATATATATATATATATATATATACACCTATTATTATTTTCCTAGTACAGACTATAGTCTTACCTAATCTTAAATATAGTCTTAAAAACGTAACTTTTAATGATTTTGACGTTTTCAGAAGAAATTCTTGGAATCATGTGCATTGGTGTTGAAGTAAGTACCACCTTTTCAAGATAATACAAGTAATTTTTTTAAACTGCAGAATGATATAGTCTTGCAGAATGGTTACAAAACCTAGCTACAACCACAGAGTAAACTACAATCTGTAATTTGAATTTCCCGCCACAGATATGAGTTTCCATGAAATTTAGAAGAAACAACACTACCCTTCAAAATAAGGATCTTTAAGTTTGGGTGATACAGTAAATACCTAATATATTATTACTGGAACATCCAAAACTATGGCACTACTTTTTGTGGCCCTTAATTTAATTAACTAAGAAACAAAAAGTCGCAGCACACTGGATCATGTCATGAATTATCAAAATAAGTGTTTTGTCGGTGAAACCAGACGGCCAGTTACCAAAGTCGGTAAAATTTTCGGTTCTTTCCAAACATTAAGTCTGTTATAGTATGCTACTCTCTACTAATTGTAACTGAAGGCCCCTATTGGTTGCTGACTTCAAATCTTTGCTTTGTCATTGGCTTGATGAATTTTTGTGAACAAAGAAAACAGTACTTGTCGGCCATCCGCTAGGTGGCACGTAATGCGTGTCGGCCAAATGCTTTTTTCCTTCATTAATTATACGATTCTTCAAGTGATTTGTTTCATGTTGCGTTCCTTGAAAGATATAATTTTTAGAAAAAATAAATTGTTTTGGTGAGTGACATTTAAGTGTTGATAGCCCTGCGAATAAACTATGCATTATTTGTTAAGAAATTAATTAAAGAAAAGGAAATTCAAATATTGTTAATCTAAATGCAAGCGTCAAATTTTAATGGGGCGATAGTGCAATAACTCCAGTACCTAGCGTTCATTTACTTCGGTTTACTTGTGAATTGTACCGTTAAAACTTTTGTATTATATCAGAGAACTTTATTAGAGTCATTTCCATGGTGATGATAATATACCATGGAATTGGTATCCACATGAACTTTATCATGGTTTGGCGGGAACGCCGCCGGCGACGCTTAGGTTATTCTGTATTCGTTGATGATTTTCCAGATTTGAGATATTATGGCATCATTGGAAGAAAGTGACACTGCAGAGGATGTTCAAATGGGAAAACCTGAAGAAGTCACTAAAAATCCTTTAGCACTAAAAGGTACAAATACTTTTGTTAGTATCATGTTTAGAAATATTCTGATAGAAATATTCTTGATGAATGAGTTTTATAATTGTATGCATAATTTTAATGCAGTAAAGACCAGCATAAGTAGTTTATTGAAAGTAGGATTTGATAGACTATATTTCATGTATAATATATGTGGTTTAATACAAAAATGTTACTACTTTGTGATAGAGAAATGGTTTATCCACAAGTTCCTGGTATTGTTTTAAACCTTTCTCATGCAAAGGAACAAGTTCTTAAAAAGTGGTGAGTAGATAATCATTCCCATCAGTCAATAAAACCACCTGGAAGTAAGTTTATGTAGTGTAGTGTAATGCACACAATTTGGTACACAGTTGCAAGATATTATTTATATATTTTTTAAATAGTTGCACTCATCCATTAATTTTATATCACAAATTCCTTACATTTGCTAAAATACAGTAAATGGGGTAAAGCCGCATTGACACAATCAGAGTATATTATGACTGTACTCTTACATCTAAGGTTCATAAGAGTGCACTCTGGTAGATGTTAACCAATATCATAGTGAACCATTGTTTAATTCGTCTCCCAAATATACAAAATGGACCTCTTGCTACAAGGTAATGCGGTTGTGATTGATATGTTAAGTGTAGTACTTAGAACTTCTAACTGTGGTTCTAGTAAGAACTCATAAATAAATAATTAATGAAATCTCACTTATGTGTTATTTGCTCATAGGCAGTCTATAACGCATTGACCTTAAGTGAGTAATTTTTACTCCACCACCACTTTTGTACGTAATCAGATTTGGATGTTATAGAGTATTAGTTTCCTTTTAGTGTTTGTTAAGGCAGTTATGTTTTTCAATTAATAATAAATTTGGATGTTAAACTTTTAGTCCCCTCTACATAGATACCTCAGCAAAAATACTCAATTATTTATTGCAATGTACGTAGCTACACGCAGGTATTATTTAACATGTTTGTGTGTGTGTAATGCATATGACCCTATAAGAGTATGGCAATGGCATTGTAAAAATCTTGAAAAAATTTCAATGCAAATATATTATTGTTGTAGATGCTCATGAACAAATGGCGACCCTGGATGTTTTGGTTTGTGGACAGTGTCATTCTGCATTCCATTTTGTTGACGAGTTCAATGAACATAAAGATTCCAGTAACTGCACAGGGAAATCTCCAGTTAGAGACAGTGTAAGTTCTTATTCTTATAACGTACACCACAAAATTCACTGATATGGCAATTTTCCCATTTTGGAATTGGTATAAAATGCCAATGGTCACATGGTAACTGTTTATATATAGGTTGTTGTCTTAGAACAGCTGTTTTAGACTTATGTTGGGTGCCTTTGGGTGGCCTGAAAACTAACACTTTGCATGGTTGTAGGGCATATTACGAATGTTCACCTGGCAAACTAACACCTTGAAGTAGAAAATAGGCAGATGCAATAAAATTATCGGACACGGTCATAGTCTTATATGTTATTCATTGTGTGAGTCTGACACATTTAATCTGGGTGTCCTTAAATCCGGAGCAAATAAGCTTTTCTAGGCCAGCCTGTATCATTCTTGACTGCATTGTGAAATTTCTGTCAAATGAAACCTTATTCACAATAAATAAATACCTTGAATACTAAACACTACAGTATACCAAGGAGGGCTGGCAAGGGCATCAGGAAGGCGGCTGGCATAAAACCGAAGCCAAATTTTCTGCAATATCTTAGTGTTTTTGATGAATAAATTTGTTGCCTAACTTCAAATACATACAAACTTTCAGCCTCCATTTACACCCTTTTTATAAACTGCAAAACATCAGACATTTTTTTGAAGTTAGGGGCATTCTTAGCCGGTGTCTACTATAGTGTAGGAGTACTGTATCAGCTGGATGTCCACTGCTGAACACAGCCTCCCCCCTTCAGGGGGATTTTACCATTATCCCCATGCTTCGCAAGCGCCTTGGGATTGCAGTATAAGATAGCTATTCATCAGGTGCTGCTACCAACCTTCAGGTATTTTACCCTTAGACACCTCCTATGACACACATGGGAGAAATAGGGGGTACCCCATGGGCTTCTTAACTGGTGATATTATATTGTACACTATGTACCTACTACTGTACTGTATCAGCTGGATTGTCCACTGCTGAATACAGCCTACCCTATTATGAGGGGGTTTGCCATAATCTCCACACTTGGCAGGTGTCTTGGGGATTGATGTACCTACATCTTATGACAAATATACATGCCAAATTTCAGCTTTTTTGATCTTAATTCCATAAGATTATCTTTTTTATGTTAAGATAGAGTATTTCGACATTACATGTTTTTATAATTTATTAGAATGGAAACAATGTGATTGCTAGTACAAAGTTTGGTTTAAATATTTCAGAATGAAAACAAAGCCCAAGTATGGGCATTTCTGCTATGGAAATGTTCATCAGTCCGTGATGGGTCCACCATTAACACGGATAATAGTTGGAAGCTGTACCAGCAGTGGTGTCGGATGGCTGAAGCACAGAGAACTGCATGGATCACAGCAGGAGCTAATGTACAAGCTCTGTCCAAATTTGCACATGCTAAAGTTGTAAGTAGTTTGTGGAGAACACTTGGTCTTATTTAGATTATGGCATTGAATTGTATATTACACTCGCAGGAATAGGTAAATTAAAAACAAAATACTTTTGTCTATAGCAATATAGAACCATTTTTGTATACTATGTAGGTAGTAAGGGCAACAAAGAAGCTAAAGCAGATATGATTCAATCATGCTAAACAAGCCGCCTTGTGACTGATTTATGGTCACACTCTGTACGTACTTCTTAAATTGACACTAAAAATACAAATCAAATGTCATATCAATCAAAATCAAATTGTATATTATTATTATTTTTATTCAAAAAAGTTATATTTTTACTTTTTTGAATAATAATGATAATATACAAACTTTATTCATTGATATAATCTTCTAAAATATTTTTCTAACCCCTTTAATTATTGTATCATAAAATCATAGTGATATGTGATGCTGACCAAACATTTAAAAATCTTGTTTTTTTTTAAATAAATTAAATTGTGTTCTATTTCATTATTTTATCGCCATGTATGTATTATTAAATAATAGTTAAAACTTATGTAAGATAATTGACAGATACACCACTGTTGTTTCAAAGAGAAATACCTACGCATTTAATCACCTGCCCACTCTCAGATCAGTACGCAAAAACGTGTGTAACGCTCTTGAATTAGCGTTACTTATACTGCGCACAGCCTGCAATTTACTAGCGGCCCACTATCATAGGACTGATGCGGTGTGTTAGGACTGACTTACTGAATTGAAAATAAAAGATTCATACATAATATTATGTACATGTAAGTTGTCTTAATAAAGGTTGTAAAATTAGATTCTTACAAAGTTAGCAAGTAAAAGACGCGCGGGTGAGCAGCCACATAAATTTCACCATAAAATTTTTGGACGATAGAATAATATACGAGTAGTTTCTGCTTGACCCTACACTGCGTTTGTCACCCCCGGGCGTTAGTTTATTTATGTCTTGTTGACGCAGCTTGCTACATAGGCCTTAACGCTTAAACACAGTAGGTAGTTTGCACACTACAGCTTCGAGGCAGAATATCTGACAATGCAGTACCCACTAAGGTGGACCCTTGCTGAAGATACCTATCACCTGTTAATATGTATAATTAAAAAATGATGCTTTGTTGTACCTATCCATTCAAATATCAGCAACCTCAGAGATTCAAGCAGTACTAATATTATAAATGCGAAAGTAGCTCTGTTTGTCTGTTACGCTTTCACGCCAAAACTACTGGACCGATTTGAATGAAATTTGGTATGGAAATAGTTTGAGACCTAGGAAAAAACATAGGACAGTTTTTATCCAACTGCGCAAAAAGAGGTTAATGTTTTTGCGCGATAACCGACATACACGCGCGCCCGGAAAGCTAGTATTCTGATAATTCAGCTTTATTTCCACTCTGTGCGTTTGGAATGTGTGGTGTGTATGTGTGTGTGTGTGCAACCAACCAAAACGAATGATTATCGACTGTTGTTGTTCATAGATCGATGTTGGAGGTATTATTACATTCTCTTGGATGTTTGGTTCCTCATCCTAACTAATATATTTGCAGTGTAGGTATGTACATTTAAAAATTTTCCTAGATCATATCAATCCTAGAAAATAATATTACGTATATGATAGACTAGCTGCGCCCCGCGGTTACAGCCGCGTGGTGATGGTTGATGATGATAAAATGTATTAATTGTGTAATATGCGTTAATCAAGTGCCTTATCTACCTCCATACCATAATTTTTTATAAGTTTTAAAATAAATGATCATGTTTCCTATTTTCGTAATAAGCTCAAGTGACTCCCTATTCGTCGTCGCCGGAATACTCATATATTATCTCTCCTTTACAGTATTCTGTTCAACCCTTTATCCCCGCACTACCTCAAGGAACAATTTAAATTTCTTCGTTCTACCCATTCTCTGTCGTTACTGTCATTAGAAAACTTAATGCTATACCTACAGCAGTTACAATTATTAAGACCATAAGAAACCCCGCCCTACATTTTGACCATATATATTGTTGAAGAAATCGCTCTGAGCGATTAGACCACCCATTGATACACTCGGTTTTAATTTATGTTTTAGTAATAAGTTTATTGTTATCATTATGGTGTTTTTAATAAAGAGTTCTCTCTATCTCGCTATCTATCATACCTAATTTCATCTAAATCGGTCAAGTCGTTTGAGGCTGAAGAAGAAATGAACATACAAACACACTCACAAACGTTTGCCTTTATAATATTAGTTTGAAAAGTATTAATTTGTTACTACCGAATATGCATTAGATTTTTTTTTATAGTATGGTTTACTATTTTGGCGCTATATGCTGACGCGAGCTTTTTTGTAGGTAAATTTAAGATAAACATTTCCGTTATACATTACGTGCGTGTGACACTTAAGGTTTTTGCACCGCACGCCAGAATTAGACCTATATGGCTGATTTTTTTCTTACTTGACAATTATCGTTATATTTTCGACAATTCACATAATATCTTTATAAATTATAGCCTATATGTTATTCTGATGTCTCAGCTATAATATTACTATATAGTTTCATTAAAATCCATTCAGTGGTTTTTGCGTGAAAGAGTAACAAACATCCATACATACAAACTTTCGTGTTTATAATATTAGTAAGATATGGTGCAGGCAAACTAAATTTTATTAACAGAGTAAAAATACCCTTAGGTAGGTAACTATAAAACCTATTTGAATGGTTTAATTACTCAACTCACCACTCTTAGTAAGTACACAGGTAACTTTAAATTCCTTGTTTAAATTTTCCAACACACCTACTTATCATAGGTAATATACTAAGTAAGCGCTTATAATAGAGCTGCGCATGCGCAGCCCGAAAGTGTTGGTACATATCGCTGTAGGTACGGTCGAGTGATGTAAGCCTTCTAGTGCTTAGATGTCTAGTATTGAAGGCATTTCAGCATGTTTTCATGTATAAAAATCCATCAATGATAATTTAAAAATATATACTTCATGTCATCTACAAACACATATTAGAAAATAGTATAACTATGAACCTGTAACTAGCACACGTTCATACTTATAATTAGTTATATCATAGGTTTGCTAGTGTTGTATTTTTCTATAGTATCAAATTACTCTATAGTATCAAATCTTTTGCAATGAAATGTAGCTGGATATGCTAGTCACAAAGGTTATTTATTATGGCGATGACAATTTATTTCGAATGGTGGAATGATGAATAAAAGTAGTATTTTCTTAAGACAACAAATTAAGAATGAAAAAAAAACCATAACGTCTAGTTCCCGATTCCTCTTAAATTAAACATTTCAGACCAATTCGTAATCAAAATGGCAAAGCGAAAAATATTATGTGAATCTGCATTAATTCAAGTCACAGGGCATTCAATCTTAAATGTCAGTTTTGTATGATTTCCTCACTGTAAACAAGAGTTCAGTTTCAATCTACAGGGTTATTGGTAAAATACTAACAACCTCTTAGGGTTGACTGAGCAGAATGCTAGTCCTAACAAACAAATATGATTTATTTATGTTATGTGATTTGTTTTTATTCCTAAAAGTTGGTATTATCTTTTTTGATATTGATACATTTTCAGATGGAATTGAAGCCTGATGATCAACTTGTGCCTGTTCAAACACCTGTTTTACAAGAAACCAAAAAGCGTGGAAGACCTAGAAAAGCACTAAAAGCGGTAAGGCCGATTTTTGTATGTCTTGGCTTTTTCATAATTTTGAAATATACTCAATGCAAGTTTTCACAAATAAATTTATATTTTACAATCACAATCACCACATTTGTAAATTAAATAAAGGATATTCATACTATCTAGGCAAGTGCCCTAGCAATTCATATTTGACATTCTTATAATTTGATAAGATTGATAACCTAGCTTTTAACTCACAATCTCACTAGCTGGTAAGTGAAGAAGCTGAACCAGTTGAACAATATAGGGTTTACTTAATTTGTGGATAGCCCGTTAAAATGTAATAAGCTTTTGATATCATAGATCGTTAAACGTAATGGAGTTTTTGAATTTGTTGGCGTTCTGTCATAGAATAAATAAAACTTCTTGGATTGCGCTTTTTTGACATGTGAAAGCAGCATGTTTATAGAAATAGTATGTAGCTGTAGCAAGGTGGCCTTATTTATTTTTCATAAATTAAATTGTTAATTAATGTATGAAAAACAATGTTATATGGGTTAGTTAATTAAATTGCTAAATATTTATGTATATATTATATAATTATTAATTGTTCATTATTATATAATAGGTATATACTTTGTTTTTGACAGAACACGATCAAAATTCCAAAACTGCCACTGGTTTTGACGTTCTATGTTAGCAAAAGCCTATTACATTTTAACGGGTTTAACATCACCAAATTCGATGGTAAATCTTGGATAAGATTCTTCCCTTTGCTTTACAGTTGTTTGCCTTATGTAAAATTTCATATAAGTCGATATCATGGCAAATTAAAAATACTGCAACATCATTAGATAACTGGTGTGATAAAGATCTATCATATTTTATTGGTTACATAGATTAAAGTTATTCTCGTTTAGGTTTATCCTAGTTTGATTAAATTGGCCATTAGAATGTAAACTGCAATCAATCATTTATTTGTCAGAATGCACAATAATTACAATTTCAGATGTTAGGAAAATATATAGCAATGCATTCAACTTGCAAGCAGGTTTACAAATATTAGTATTTATTCCTAAAAATATAGTTTTTTTTTTCAAACAATAAAATACATTAAATTATTATACATTAAAATATTCTGTCATGCTATAAAAACAATTGTCCAATAACCAATTGTGCAGTTTAGTTTTGAAGCTGTTTCCGGTCAAAGTTTTTAAGTTGTCCGGTAATTTGTTAAAAACAGTAATAGCCATATTATAAACATTTTTTTCATAAATAACTTTTTGGCATAGAGGATGGTATGCCAAAAAAATGGACATTTGCGGGACTACACCATTAGGTGCAGGTTTGTCTACGAATAAATATGTAAAGCAATGTAAGCCAAGCTAAAACCAGTAGAACGCAAACCTAACCGGGCGTGGTTTAAAAAGTGTAACGTGCGGCTCAACAACATTAAATTGACGCGACCAATCGGATGCGGTCACTTCTAAGCGCCAAATCAATTAACCAATCCAATTGAATTTGGAAGATTGTGTGTTTTGTTAATTTTGAACATGATGAGTCCGAAATCAAGGCGGTAACTTTATGAGAGTTCACTTTTTACATGTTTATTCGTAGAGATTTGTATTAGATATAATAAATAAGTATAATAAAATCTTAAAGCTTACTGTGACTAAAATAGTTCTTGCTCATTATATGAAATGACTTTAAATGGCTCTACACAATTATTTCTAATTAAGGACCCGTTTATTTTTCTAAGGCAAATTTGTTTAAAGTTTTGTGCACTGTAAGGTCTCAGTTTGCAGCAAACTACACAGACATTATGATTGACACTTTGGTATGTCTGACAGGATGATGACATTCAGCCATCAGGAGAAGACGAAGACATTGTCAAAACTAACGTCATTGTCAACAAGGTGCCCATCAGCCAAATAGCAAGGAACAAGGTAACCACGCCTAAAACATTTTATTAAATAAAGGGTATTATGAGGTAAAACAGCCGCCACCTTGCGTCTTCTGCGACGTAAGTCTATCGATATAACGTTACTAACACCTAGTCGGTAGTTGTATACTGCTCATTTGGCGCATATGCATTTTTTCATATCATTCGTATAGTCATCGAAACTTAAGATTGAACTTTGATTTAAGGTTTTTATTATGTTGCTATCCGCTCTTATGTACTAACTTGTTCCGGTCTTGTTTTTTCTACTTTTAGAAAATAATTATTTCTTAAACTTTAAAACTAATTCAAGTAAAACAATTAAACCACTACAAATAGTAGACGTATATATTTGTTGAGAGAAATCAAAAGTATTTCCTCATGGGTTACCGGGCTAGAATAGCACCCCCCACACATCTTCCTGTGGGAGTTGTTAGTCATTAGAGGCGATTAAGGGAAAATACCAGAAGGTGGACAGGCGCCTTCTGAAGAACTGCATTTTCACAATGTGATCCTCAAGACGCCTGCCAAGCGTGGGGATTATGGTAAACTCGCTTAATGTGGAAGGCCTCTGTCCAACGGTAGATTTTACTCGTATGACTGCTAAATTTGATGATGCTTAATATAATAATATCGTAAAGAAGTTACTAAATTAAAAAAAAAAACAAATTCGTTATTAAATAATACGGGATAACTCATGTGAATAAGTCAGATAGCTCCGACTATAGTTTCAACCACATTCAGTGGTCTTTTTCAAGGAGAGCTCGGGACGGGAGCTTGATTCACGTGAGTTATCCCATATTATTACTAAAATGAGTGAAAACCACGTTAGTATTTGATACTTGTATAATTTGTATATTAAATATGTAACGATTTTGTTATTACGAAAATAAATTTAAAACAAAAATTAGAATCACCCATATTTACATATTAAATATGACGAGTAAGTTTTTGTATAAAAATATAGTAGTTTTTTTTGTCTGTATAGGATTCGAACGAGTCTGTCCGTAACGCCCAAGAGCGCGTTCCGCCCGAAGAGAGAATCGCGCGGCGCACGGAGCGGTCGGGCGACCCCACCGAGTCGGGCGAGTTCGTTGTCGAGAAGATTCTCGCGAAGCGGTTCAATCCTCGCCGCAAACAATATGAATACCTGCTCAAATGGGAGGGGTACCCACAGTAAGTTTTGCGTACTTATGTGCTTGCTTTCAAAGTATTTAGTTCTTTCTTCTTGTTTTGGCTTTTATCGTCGTTTGACGATATTCTGCCAATGTCATAGTATGACCAGTGTATATTTGTGATTGATTATTTTTTCATTCCTGATAAATTAGCCATGTGAAGTGATGATGTGGTGGAAGATGTTGTTCAGGCTAACCTAGAATTACTGGCTCTCAAGTACAGCCGCCAGAACACACCGTTAGGTGCTTGGCGACATATTTTCTACTTGAGGGTGGTAGCTAGCCAGGCGAGCATTCGAAAAATGTCCTACCACCATTTATAAATTGCAAATTATTTATTATGTACACTGTCTAAAATTACGGAAATACAAATTTTGTTCTTATAATAGTGAGCAAAATACATGGGAGCCAGTAGAAAACATGGAAACTTGCAAACACCTGCTTGAAGCATTCGAGAAGCAGTTGGCTCGGCAGAAGGAGCTCAAAGCGATGCGGGCGCAACAACAACAACAGCAGCAACAGCAACAACATCCTGTGCAGGTCAGTTACTAACTGTTGTTATTACAGAAATAAATAGAAATAGTGTCTCATTTTAACCGATTTCAAAAAAAGGAGTAGGTTCTCAACTCGTCTGTTTTTTATATTTGTTACCTCTGATCTTTTTACAAGAAACCATAAGCGAACTGGGTGTACCGATTTTATGTTTCTTTTTTTATTTGAAAGCTGATGCTTGTCGTGTGGTCCCATTTAAATTTCTTCAAAATCAGTCAAGCCGTTTTTGAGTTACACTAAATAACTTAAAAGTTTTTCTCCATCTTGATTCTTGATGATATAGCCGTTGTCAATGAATGACAATCGATTCCGTGAGTAGCAAGGGCTTAAAAAGGATGAAGAAATATTTTTTTTCATTAACTTCAACACTCAAAAGTGTGAAATAACTTGTTGAAGTCGCAGTTGTGCGCATGGTACCGACTCAATTTGCTAAGAATAACAATAGATTTAATTGTTTCAATTAATTACTATCTATAGAGTTTAATAAACCTATCTTTTTTTATTGTAATTCTCATTTTATCTATGAAGGGTGCTCACTCATAGAACTAATTTTCTTATTGATTTTAAATAAGAACGTTTAAAATGTGTATTATGTATACATACCCAGGTGAAACAAATCAACACGCCAACTCCTCAGATTGTGAAGCAAGTGGTCAAGAAACCAGAGAGTACAGCTATTACAACACCAGGGTAAGTGAACCTCTTGAGCCAGATCGTTTAGTTGCGGGCGTACGAGCCCAATATAAAAGAAAAACCGCAAATCAATACAAGATAGCCGTTTAGCACACGTAAATATGAGGTCAAAACAATCATTTTGACTTGCAGTTTCTAAAAATATTTCCCTTAGAAGGCAAGTAATGACGCCATTTATTTTTTTAATTAGCCTATAATTTAGGGTTTCAAATCAAAGTATTGCCGGAAAAATTGTACTAAAGTCAACTGTACACTAACTCTATTACTGTACAGCTATCAATTAAGGACTTCAACGTCTAGTGTGAAGACCACCAGCAATACAAGGTTTGGAAAATTATTAATTAAGCCATTTTTTTGTATTCTTCATATTATATTTTTAGAATTGGCTTAGGAATTCCTTTCAATTGATTCCCACATGATATATTCCAGAGAAATAAATAATCGTTTTCATAAAACATAAAGAAGACACTACTAGTTACTACTCTCCTAAGAGAAATATTTTTAAGAACTGCAGGTCAAAATTATTTTTTTCAGCTCATATTGACATGTCCCAAACCACTATCCTGAATATCGATTAGCGTTTTTTTTGTGTACACCTTGCATTTGTTTAATGTTCGATAAAATCAGTAAAATTTCGCGTAAGATATAAAACCTTGCTTTGTGTGAACCTATTGCAATAGGTTCACACAAAGCAAGGCTTTTTAGTTTACCTGAAATTTTACTGATATGACATATTACCTTATACTTGACCTTATAGTTGACCTTGACCACAGTGGTGAATCATTTGCTGTTGTGCTGGTGTCACCATATTTTATGGACCTCCAAAAAAATTTATAAATGAATTGGATTTTCGATATTTAATCAATACTCTCAATACTCAATTATTTATTGCTACGATGGTGGATTGAAAAGTTCGCGGCCTAACACATAAATACTTGAACTATTTTAATGTAACTGACCTCATTCGATTTGCTTACTATCTGGTTGTCACATTGTAAAATTTTATCGCAATAGCATTATCAGTTTTTAAATTTGACTGAATTTTGTGATCCTAAGTGCAGCATTGTTAAAGAATGGAGAAAATTGAGCAACGTACGGTCATCAAATACTTGTTTAAAAAAAAACTAACTCCAAAAGAGATTCACGAAGACATGTCAACAACATTGGGGGAATCTGCTCCGTCGTATACGACTGTGAAAAAGTGGGTTGCTGAATTTAAACGCGGACGAGAGAGTATTGTAGATGACCCTCGCTCCGGCCGGCCTACGACGTCTACGACTGAAAAAAACATCGGGAAAATCTGTGATCTGATATTGGCAGATCGGAGATTGACCATCAGGGAGATTACAGACACTATTGGCATCTCGTATGAACGAACACAAAACATCATATTCAATGAACTTGGATTGTCTAAGGTTTCTGCGCGGTGGGTACCCAGATTGCTTTCAGTTGAACAAAAACGAATACGGCTCACGATTTCTCGCGACTGTTTGGAAATGTTTGAGGCTGATCCACAAGATTTTTTGGCCAGATTTGTGACAATGGATGAAACCTGGGTACACCACTTGAATGAATGAGAATCAGTTTGGTTTCACAAAGATCCACAACAGATGCAGGTGCTCAATTGATGTCACATATACTTGAAGCCTGGGAGAGTTCACAGGATGCTATTGCCGTATTCTGTGACCTTTCTAAGGCATTTGACTGTGTAGAGCACCGCACTCTGATTCGAAAACTTTCACATTATGGTATTCGTGGAAAAGCTCTGGATCTTATAAAGTCATATCTGTCAGACAGGCTACAGAAAGTTAGAATAAATGGCAATACTTCTTCCGGGTCTTTGGTAAGAATAGGCGTACCGCAAGGATCAATTTTAGGATCTTTTCTGTTTCTAGCATACATAAATGATCTGCCTTGCATGGTTAAAAATTTCTGCGATATAGTTTTATTCGCAGATGCTACCTCCCTAATTTTTAAAGTAGATAGGAGGGATAGTGAACTTATTCATGTAAATAATGTGTTATCTATGATCTCTAAGTGGTTCGCGGCTAATAATCTTCTCTTAAATTCAAAAAAGACCAAATGTTTAAAGTTTTCTTTACCAAATGTTACTTATGTTGAACCAAACATTAAGCTTGGCCTAGAAAAACTCTCTTTTGACAATGCGACAGTCTTCCTGGGAATTAAAATGGATTCAACTTTACAGTGGAATCCACATATACATGATCTATCTGGAAGACTTAGTTCTGCTGCATATGCAGTTCGTAAGATAAGACAGCTAACGAGACGTAGCTACTGCTAGGCTCGTTTATTTCGCGTACTTCCACAGTATTATGTCTTATGGTATATTGCTGTGGGGAGCTGCTGCTGAGATAGAGACAATCTTTATCTTACAAAAGCGTGCAATTCGAGCCATATATGAAATGGATCCTAGGGAATCCCTGAGAGATATTTTTAAAGAAATTGATATTTTAACTTTACCAAGTCTGTATATATTTGAAAATATTATGTATGTTCGTAAAAATTTGAGCAAATTTAAATCAAACAGTGACACTCACGATTATAACACTAGGAATAAAGATAAAATAGCGGTGCCAGGTTTTAGATTAGCAAAGACAAATAAAAGGTCCTTCTTAGGAAATTGTGTGCGGTTTTATAATAAATTGCCCAAACATATTACAACGCTCACAGAAAGAAAATTCAAGTTGCATGTGAAGAATATTTTGATAAAGAAATCTTACTACACAGTTTGTGATTACTTAAACGACAAAAATGCTTGGACTGGTTCGCCTCTGCCAAGCTAGCGCCTAACACCTACGTAATGTAAATTAAGTATTGTAATAATTTTATTATATAGTATGTACTTAACACATTTTTAAAAAAACGTTTAAAAGAATGGCCCCGAGTTTCTTGCCCGTTCTTCTCGCAGTGGCTCTATAACTTTTGTTTGCTGAACGTGGCAGTACAATGTAGTATATTTCAATATTAAAATTTGTAATTGACCTTCATAAGAGCGTCGTAGACGCCTAAATTGAATAAATGATTTTGACTTTGACTTTGACTACACCCCAGATTCAAAACAGCAATCCAAGCAGTGGAAAAAACCTGATGAACCGTCTCCAAAAAAAGCCATAGCAATTTTGTCAGCTGGCAAGGTGATGGCGTCAGTTTTTTGGGATTCTAAGGGTGTCATAATGGTGACTACCTTGCAAAAGGTGAAACTATAAACTCGGCTTATTACTGCATCCTTTTACGTCGTTGGCGTGAAACAATTAAAGCGAAAAGGCCAGGATTACTCAGCAAGAAAGTGTTGTTTCATCAGGATAATGCACGCGTTCACACGTCTGTTGAATCTATGGCTCAAATTCGCGATTGTGGCTTTGAATTATTGCCGCATCCCGCCTATTCCCCTGATTGGGCACCTTCAGACTTTCATTTATTCCAAAACCTAAAAAAACACCTTGGAGGGCAAAAATGTTCATCAAATGAGGAGGTCGAAGCTGCAGTGGGTGACTTTTTGAAGGCCTTGAAGAAACTTTTTTTATGACTGGCATATAGGCGTTGGAAACCAGATGGAAGAAGTGCATTGAGTTTAGGCCCTTGGGTACGTCAAATTCGTACTTTCTAAAGCGAACTCCTCCGTAACCGCTGAAGTTGAATATTAGAAAAAAAAATATTTTATTGATGAATTCAAGTACAACATTTGCAACATATGATTTTACGGTATTACTTATTACTTTTGCCTTAAAAAAAATTCAATCTACATACTATTTCTTGACTTATATTGCGAACCTTTCTTCTAAATGTTCTAATTCCTTCTAAAAGGCTACGATTTTTGAAAAATAAATTGTACCATAAAATTTCTAGATAGATATACTACAATTACAACATAGCATTTGTAAATCCAATGATATTTTCCTAAGAAAATGTCGAATTATTCAGATTCAGAACGATAGCTGTTCCGAGGTGCTCTGCGCGGACGCGGGCGGCAGTGTTGCTCAAGCGTTGGCACGGGGAGGTTGTGTCGCTCGTAGCTCCGCTCGCGCTTTCGACTGACAATGATCTTGTCTTTGTATTAGTGCATTGACACGCGAGATTCGCAGCTGTATGCGTGCAATGATTCGCTCGCTGCAGAGGGCCAACTTGATTGCGACGTGAAGTATGCGCGTTGTCGCTTTATTATTGGTACTTTGTAGACATATTTTATTTGAATTGTATCACATATGAAAATAATCAAAACTTGAAAATGTTGTAGATACTTTACAATGGGCGGCCTTATCAATAAGATCAATGAAAGGTTTAGGTGCATAATATATGTACAAAATTAATTAGTAATGTCTATAACGCTCTCATGTTATAACTGGTAAATTATAGATAATATATATTTTTTTGTGAAGATGGATATCGTATCTCGAAAAATATAGTGAGAGATAGGTAAGGGAGATTTGCCACGTGGGGTTCCGGGTTAGAATTGCTCCTCCCCACATCATCCCGTGGGTGTCGTAGGAGGCGACTAAGGGAAAACTACTGACAGGTGGGCAGCAGCGCCTTCTAAAGCCAACTTACACTGCGATACCCAAGACGCCTGCCAAGCGTGGGGATTATGGCAAATACCCCCCTTAAAAGAGGAGGCTGTGTTCAGCAGTGGACGATCTCGCTGTTATAGTTACAGTAAGGGAGATTTGAACAATTATTACAGGCAATCAGGAGAGCAGTCAAATGACACTTGTAATAAATCCAAAATGGCGGATTCAAGATTCTAAAAATCAAAACCAGTCCGATTTGGCTGAAAATCGATATCTAGGTTATTCTGGACGTCCTTATTCCAAATTTGGAATTTATTTCTGATGACGTCTGCCAAGTGAAAAAAATTCGTCCGATAAGGCTGAAAATCGATATCTTGGTTGTGCTGTGAGCCGTCATTCCGAATTTGGAATGTATTTTTCGATGACGACTGCCAAGTGAAAAGAAGTTAATCCGATTTGGCTGAAATTCAAAATCTAGGTAGTTCTAGACGTCTTTATTCCGAATTCGGAATTTATTTTTCGATGACGACTGCCAAGTGAAGAAAGTTACTCCGATTTGGATGAAATTCAAAATCTATGTAGTTCTAGACGTCTTTATTCCGAATTTGGCATTTATTTTTCGATGACTTCTGAAAACCATTGAAGGAACGAATTCGAATTCAAACGAACGAAATTCCTTATCTCTTGAACGCAGTTAGCTCCAACTACTATGAGTTAATCCGTGGCGTGCAGCCATTTGTCTATGCAATTGGTGAGGAACACTCGTCTTGCGCTAAATAAAAATACAATACGTACTATCGATATTAATTGTTATTTACTTGTTGTCAAGTGCGTGAATCCATCTAGGGTGAGTTCCTTATTTATTATTGTTATTTCATAGTGCTGACTAAAACCTATGTAACGTAAACAGCTGTGCTGCCCTACCGCGCTAGACTGTGAGCTTTAAAATGTGAGTCGCTGGTAATAGTACCACGATCGTGACGGCGTGGCTTGGCAACAGTTGGCTGAGGAATATCAGCCACTAAGCCGGTGTCTTCCTTCCAGGATTCCACTTCACTGACTTAACCTGAGGACGGTAGTTTCGAGCACTCGCTACCGAGGTCCAGAACTATCAGCCGACGCCAAGACCGCCACATCTGGGACCTGGATCACGTGTACTATCAGGCCAGTGTCTCCCTCCGTTCTATATAACTTCAGGTAGAACTGTGTGGCTGTGCAACCTGATAAGGCCTAATAAACTTTTCAAACCTATTCCCTGAGTTTACCTACCTACCTGCTGGCCGTGGGGTGATTAGCAGCTCCCTAATAGGATAAGACGCAGTAGGATAAGAGTAGGAAAATTAAGATTACTTATCAATCAATTATTCAAATCTCCTAATAAATGAGAAAGTATCTCAGTTACCTTTTTAACTATGGAACCAATCTTTACAATATAGCTGTTGATAAAGTGCCCATATTATTATTGCCTAGACCTACAAGAAATTATCATTCTCATATCTCGTACTCGGTGTTTAAAGTAGTGTTTGTTTGATACGAGTAGCGGGTGGAAGACTGCTTCCCACCTAAGGGCGGGAAAATCTAATAGTAAATGCTTCCTTCTCAAAGGCCGACATGTCTAATACCTCGTAAGGGGATTGATTCCTTTCAACCCTTGTATAACAATCTACTATCTTTGAGGATCATCTCTGTCGGCGACACATAACTGTATGTGTTATAGCATATGTTTTTTAATGTCTTTAAAAGGAAGTAGCTATTTTTAAGGTAGCCTTGATGGTATTTTTGTTGTGTATGTAATGTATGGAAGTTGCATTATTTATATTTAACAGATACGATTGTAATATCTATGCATTTGAATAAGCATCAAAAACCAGGCCGGATGTCAGAGGGGCTAGGTCAGGGGTGTGGGGCGCACAAACGTTCGCCATTTTGTGTTTTTGCGTACGACACAGTCGTCCCTATTCTTATTTTTCAATATATTTTCGCCATTATACAAATCTTCCTTTTATATCGTCGTATCCGATATATCTTAGCGTTTTAAAGATACGTCATCTATCTTTACTTAGCAAACGTCATTGAAAAATGAAATCCAAATGTAGAATAATGATGTCCAGAAATCAATTTTCAGTCAAATCGGAGTAACATCTTTTACTTGGCAGACGTTTTAGAAAAATAAAATCCAAATTCGGAATCAGGACGTCTAGAACAACCCAGATATCGATTTTCAGCCAAATCGGAATAACTTTTTTACTTAGCAGACGTCATAGAAAAATAAATTCCTAATTCAGAATAAAGACGTCTAGAACAAGCCATATATCAGCCAAATCGTAGTAACGTTTTCCATTTGGCAGATGTCATCCGAAAACAAATTTCCTACGTCTACAACCACCTCAATATCAATTTTCAGCCAAATCGGAGTATTTTTCTTCATTTGGCAGACGAAATGAAAAAAAAAATCTAAATTTGGAACAATTACGCCCCGCACAACCTAGATATCGATTTTCAGCCAAATCGAAGTAATGTTTTTCACTTGGCAAACGGATTGTATGTAACGTGTAAGTTTATATGATCATCTTAATCTTAAATAAATACGTATATTATTAATATATACATTATGAATACATAATATTATACTAAAAGGTTACTTCTTAAAATTATCAATAAATTTAAGAAATAATCGATAAAACTTTATCAGTCTCATCAATGTTAAACGTAAACAACAAATTAACAATGATGCTTTTGTCTTCATACACTGAACAATGTTTTATATCGCACTGATTCAGGACTTGATTATATAAATATGTTTCAATAAAAGGGCTAAATCTTCTTGCAAAAGTTGTACGAATAACAGGTAATTTTAACCGGAAAACTCGTTTATGTAGCATATTACTAAAATCAGCAGATTTTTTAAAGAGTCTGTGTGCGAACTGAGAACAACCTAGATATCGATTTTCAGCCAAATCTAAGTAACTTTCTTCACTCGGCAGATGACATTGAAAAATAAATAAAGGAAATAAAGACGTCCAGGACAACCTAGGTAGGTACACTATAAATTTTAATACTGATCTCAGTCGCAGTTGCAATTGGGGATACTCACTAGAATTGTACGGTAGGCATATAAAGTGCCATGTTACCGGAGCGCATCGCGCATCTGCATATTCTTTGACCTTTATATTTGAGCAGCGAGCGCGGAACGCATGCGGCGATGCGCGAGTAAAGTAAGCTCGATTAGGCCCAGATGCTCAAGGCCATTGGCGACTCTATACGCCTTAAGTGGAGATTACGTGGAAAAATAAAATTACTTTTGTTTATATTATACAAATAGTTTTCTTGCTGAGGCCGCGAACTTTTCAATCCACCCTCGTACATAAGTCACACATGCAGGTCTTATTTTACATGTTTGTGTGTGTAATACATATGACCCTTTAATGTGGTCTTTGTTGTGGCATGGCAATGGCAGGATCTATTTGTATGTCATTCAATTTATCATTGAAAAAAATATCAAAGGTATAATAACATTTAGATTCAAGTTAGGATTTAGTAACGTCGTATGTTTAATAGTTTTTATTGTCGGTTTTAGTCTACATAAAGCAGAAGAAGAAATAGTGCGTCGGATAAAAATATAAGAAGAAGATGAAATAAAACATGCCATATTTTTAGATAAAGCTATATAGCTGTCGGAAAAAGAACAAAAATTTATTTAACGTCTTGTATAATATATTATTTAGATAGTTCTTTAACACGGTCTTGTTGCTATGAAATATCTAGTAAGAAAGGGCCTGAATCCCATGATACAGAGCCACCTATTATAGATATGGATAGTGTGGGATTCAGGGATACTTGTTAACACAATACATGTTATTTGTACCTAGCTATATTTAAATTAGTTAAACTCATATATTACATTTAAGTGTAGCCTAAGTTTCGGTATGAATAAAGTTTTTATTATTTAATCATTTTAACGATTAACCTCATATCTTCTCTTTCCCTTGCAGTCGTCTTCAGCGTACAAGTAAGGTGCGTGCGCTGGACCAAGTGAAGGCATGGTGCGGTGTTGAGGAAGGTGAACCGTTACCCAAGAAGGTCAAGAAAGAGGCCTCTAGTGATGACGATGACTATTCTGAAGGTGATACGAAGTGTAAGTTCTCTTGTTTATCTATATTCTTATAAATATAGCCATCATCAACAGTTTCGAAAATTACAAGTTAGATTTAAACATTCATAACCAGGGTATAACTTTACATCGATAATTTTTGCCGTGAAGTCTTTGTCGATAAAGGCGATAATGAATGTGTGGTTTCTCTGACACCGCCTCCTTTTTACTGTCCTCGAATTAGACATTTACTTGATTTTGTAAATGATCTACTTTCAACAGACGTTAAAAAAATATATGCTAACAGTTTTCAGAATCAATTTTGACTACATTTCCAACATAAATTCATACTTGTCGGTAGAGGTCAAACTTTTCAAGTTAAACAGTTGTTTGTGACATGAAGTTTTGTTATGTTAGTTTATTATTTTCTCGTTTTTTGGACGGAGCTATTACCATAACTCTCACGTTGCAGCCTGCGCAGATTTCTCAGAATAATATAGATATCACTCTTTGTAGGCTGATCTCACCCATATTTTGATCATTGGTTTGTTTTATTTTTCATATGGGATAAAAAGTTGCTGATTTGGCTAATAAATAAGAAAGCTATACCCAGGTTAAGATTGTTTGTTCAAACTGGCTTCAATAGAATAGATAAATCACGTTCATTTGCCATTGCCTCAATCAGTGTAGAAAATTTCAACTAACAGAGATGACGGCTTTCTTGGGCTTTTCTTTGGGACTTACTAAGATTCCTTTGTGAAAAAATCTAATAACGGCACTCAAGGATTTTACCTAGGACCTCGGAATCTTAATGTGACAGTTTCTCCACTTCCCCAATGTGGTAGTTTCATATAAAGTTTCCGATTCACCGCACTACTGGAACTACGTCACCAGCAAGTGTGTTAACCTAAGAAACTGCTTGTAAAGTTCCCATGTTATTTAATGGTTCTGTTTTTCTTGAATTTAGATTATTATCCATATTAATTGTTTTTTCTGTATGTTTTCACTTTTGCACATGTTAAATGTATTTTTTGTACTCTTATGCAATAATTTCTAAACTGTTTTCCCATCTCGCTCTAACTTGCATCAAAATTGTAAATGTTAATGTTCAATTGGTGCACCCCTTCTTAATTCCATAGATTGTCTGGAGTAATACAATTATTAAATTTATCAACTGTTACTATAAGCTGAAGTGATTCCAAGCTATTTTTGGCATTGGCAAAACTCATATTGCTTATAAACCAATTGCTGGTGATTTGTCCCGTTTATAAAATATGCCAACGCTAAGTAGTGAAAATATTTTTTTTCTCTTTGTAAACAAATATACAATTCGAAGTAAACAACAGTTACAGTTGAGAAGAAAGTGGTGAATGGGCAGCCCTCACCCAAGACGTCGCTAGACCCTGAGCTGGTGAAAACGCTTGGTCTCACCGGGAAGGGCATGCCTAACATCAAGGGCGTCATCAAAGTTGATCCCAAACATATGCCCAATCTCAGTACAGGTATGAGTCATTTGACCTGTTTTAGATTGTGCGTCACAAACTTAGACTTAGGTTGCCTAAATGTGCTATTAGATATGGTTAATATGCTGATTATCATGTCATAACGAAAATACAATAAATATGGCTAATAAAGGCTGGTATAATAAATTTGAGAAATTTGCATGCACCAAAGCAAATATATATTTTTTTGTATTTGCACACATGCATTTTTTTGCCATGTTTGGATATGCAGAGAGGTAGCACACTTTCTGATGGAGTATGTTGAACACTGTTTGAATTCTAATTAGTTAAAGTCCATATTTGAATCTGTTTGATGCTGCTCTGTTTTGTTGATTCAACAATTTCAATAGCATGTGTGTATGGTTTGCATTAATCCATATTTAGTCCGGTAATAGAATAAACTATGAATCTAACACCATTCATAAATTTATTTTCAATGCACAATGTAATTTTAAAGATTTGTTTCCATTGATGCAGGTGTTTACATAATGTCGAAGAGTTCTGGAATCATGAAGATTGACTCACCGGGCAAACTTGGACCAGGCCTAGCCAACATTGACCAAGATGTTATCAGGAAACAAATATTAGCAGCTAAACAGGTAACCATGGTTCTTGCAACATATAAATAAGCTAAGTTGATATCAAACCTGACCAAAAATTTTGTTACAGAAAAAACAAGAGGAAGTCAAGCAGTCGCCAATGAGACCAATGGCATCGCAGGCAAGTTGTGCATTCATTATTAAAAGTTCTATTTTAAGATTGAAAGACTGGTTATTAGTTATGTTACAATATTTGAAGTCGCAAATTCTAACAAAACTTAATGCTTTCAAATTCAAAAAAAATATTCTTACATCCTAAACTGTCCCACATAAATTTGTGCGCCCCCATTGTGTTGTATATTAATTTGTTTGCAGTGGTGCATCCGCAAATAATGTATCCTGCTATATTGTTCTGATATTAGTATATTTTTTCATAAATTTATTTCGTGTCTAATATAAAAAAAAATATGTATTTTCATTATGTCAACTTAATAGGTCAAGAAAACGTATGGTTCTGCTGGGCAACAAGTGACAGAGAAGACTATCATCACACCATCAGGACAGAGAATCATCCAGCGAACTATACAGCGATCAGTGGGACAGAGCTCTGATGTCAAATCACCGGTTAATATACTTCAGAATAAAAAACAAATGATACAGGTAAGCTGTCCAATGCTTGCCTGTTTTTCTCGCTTTGTTAAGGAACAGTGTATATGGTATGTAGCCTAATAGATGTTGTCTTTATTTATGTGACCATCACTGTATATTATTTGTGATGATAAGTTCTTTGAAGGTCTGTGCTCACTGATGTTTGTGTCTAAATTTGTTTGGGCCCAGTGTTATTCCAAGAGTGAACACTGCATACAAAATTGTGGTATACCTTGAAATCCAGTTTTGATATATTTAAATGCCAAATAAGATATAAGTAGGAGGCATAGTCTGATTCAAAGCTCTATTTAAAAAAATCTTTTAAAAAATAAGTTTTTCAGTAATGTAGTTTTTAACAGGTCAGGTTTTTAAATTTTTCATTGGAATATTAGAGCACTTTAAAGTCAATTTATTGCTTTTAAATCTGGTATTAACCTTTTAAATCACTCGTAGTGAAGACCGCTTTTAACCGACCAACAAAGTGAAGCAACATCATGGTGGTCATGCGTTGGATGGGTAACCGCTAGCGACTTTCGTATATTGTTGCTCTCTAAAACTACCCACAGTTGAATTGAATAATTCTATTTTTAGAATTGTCATTCTAAGTGTTACAACAAATTTGGACTTCAGTGTGAATTGAATAAGAACTACCATACTTTTATTCATAAAATTATTTAGACCATAAGACACCCCCACCAATACTTGGACCATATCTCTTATTGGGTTGTCTGGAAGAGATCGCTCTAAGCGATAAGACCGCCCATTGACACACTTGCCTTAATGTTTTAGTAATAAGTTAATTGTTGTTATTACGGTGTTGTCAATAAAGAGTTATCTATCTACTTCAGAGAATTCTAAATTAAGAAAATTCTCACAGAATTGATGCCAGTGTCAAAAGCTGACTAAATATCCTAAAAGAAATGTTTTGTAAAGGGCGACAGTTTGTTGCGTCGTGGAGGAAGTGCACGCGGCCGCGGCCGAGGCGGGCACGCTGCCATCGCCACCGCTGCGGGGAACATCGTTCGCATTCGGGAGAAGCCGGTCACGGTACCGATTGAATTTGAAGTAAGACTTGCCATTATTTACTTACTAATAACAGTAGAATTATTGTTGTGTACCTTTACATTTGTTGATGTAATCATTTAAATGACAAAAATGGTTTCAGTTCACTGAACTCTATTGATACTATTACACTGAACTTGCAGTTGCAAAATTTGTATTATTCCTGAAGGATTGCTTAAGGCAACATTAAATGTATAAGGAACTATCCATGTATCTATTAGTTCGTAAGCCAAAGTGGGGTAATTTTAATGTTAAATTGAGGTCATAGACTTAATTTTGGCAGCATCAGGCTCCAATCATATCCAGTGCATGAGAATAGAAGTCAATGTTTCTTTTACAGTTGAACTAGACATGTAAAAAAAAATTATAATTTCATTTAGAAATTGTTACTACTAACATGATATTCATACAGATCTGCAAATAAATACTTCAGTATTTTAATATCTTCTTTATATCAAATACTTCTTTTCTTATTAACCTCCATGCTTCCATGAAAAGGGATTATATCTTTCTTGTTCTTAGAGAGAAAAAAAAACTATTATGTTATAGTTTGTTTATACACATATCTTTTTTTTTGTTGAACAGTATATTAGAAGTTTTAACCATTTTAAAAGTGTTATGCTTGAAACATTGATGGCAAAAAACAAGTCACGAACCTCTCATGGTATGTTCAATACGCGTGGCCTTGGCATTCGATCTCCAGGCCAACCAATATCTCGTATTTGTAGAAAAACTAGCAATGCTTCTCTGAACAAGTATTATCTTCCTACTAGATATTTTCAGTGATAGTACAGAATGAAACTGGGCCTGGGTAGATAGATTATAGGTTCGCCCAATATTACTTGGGATCTAAAACATCTAGCGACTATTATTTATTAAAATGGATTTTTTTTAAATGTAGATGTTGATCAACCTTAGCTTACCCATTCATACATGTATTGTTTTGCTGTAGGAGGAAGCGTCGTCGGACACGTCTGACGGTATAGAGGACCCGTTCCCCGCGGCGCTGGGCCCCATCCCGCCGCCTAGCCCCGACCGGCCGCTAACGCTGGACCCGGAGTCGGGTCAGCGGCTCGCGCGTGCAGAGGGTGAACCCACACCGCCGCCCACGCCCAGCCCACCGCCCACGCCCCCGCCAGCCACGCCGCCACCACAATCGCAACCCACCATGCTTATGAAGGTATTCACATTCTCTATGAGAAAATCTTTCTCCAAGCACCTAACGGTGTTTCGGCAGCTGTCCTTTGGAGTCAGAAATCCAAGGCTAGCCTACAAGCAATAAAAAAAGTGGATGTCGCACGTAAACATATAAAAATGATGACCGTAGTATAAGCAGTCTTGTGTAAAGTTTTTAAATTTATTTTCCCAGATGTGTGTAGTTTTACTGTTTGCGCATTTCAAGATGCATACACCCGCTTCTTCAGTCCATTGTAATATTGTGATCATGGCCGATTCAACTTTATTGAAATGTTGACAATAGTCAATTCTTTTAATTTAGTATAATGTGCTTGACACGTTACCATTAGTTCCTCTGAAATGTTCCATGTTCTCTTATATATTGGTAATAAGCAGCATTATATGTACTGTATTTTATATGTCATTCCTGTTTCATAAAAACGGCAAAAGATCCATATCATGACTGTACAGATCATATAAAACAATATACTTATAATAAGATGTTAAACATAAATTATTGAAACAGGTGGAGATGTCCCCCGGTGGCACGACCGGCATGCTCGTACAGGGTGATGGCGCGCAGCCTTCTCTGCCAATGCTAACAGATGAGGATGGAGTAAGTACCTTATCATATCACTGAGATATTTAGAAATTGTGACACAAATTCTTTTATAACTCCTGTGCAGCTTTCATAGCTCTTTTCACTAGAACCATGAAGCTGAATACATAAAAAAACTTGACTATACCATTAGTCTAGAGGTTTAGAGGTTGTAAATATATTTTCCACATTGTTTTTACCTTGCTTGCTGTTGTAATGCTGGCATTAGGTCTTGGAGGGAAGACCAAGGAAGATGCCTTGCCCATTATTATTACATTATTAGCCACCAAATAGTGATTATGATCAGGTAGAAGACTATGCCACAATGATGTGTAATGCAATTATGTCTATTAACCATTTGCATCCATTTTTGATGACAAAGGTAGAAATTCCTACATGGTGGACAAGGTGACAAAGTAGCCGATTCTCCTAGCGTGGGACCTTCCTACTTAATTAATTACTTCTTGTGAGGTGGTGCGATAGGCACTTGAGAACCTTTCTTTCACATTCAAGTGTATCCCTGTAAAGTAGCGATCGTCTAAAATGCACGTCCCTTAAATGCCTATGCCTCTACATGGAAAATAGTGTATAGACACCATATACGCAACACTGTCAATATCATTGGTTCTTCAGTAAACGCGTTGTATTTGTGGAGTGCGCTGACTGAGTCCGAAACACATTTAAATCGCGGCACCAACACATTGCGTCTATTTTTGACAAATGATAATACTTAAGTAATACCTGTCTTCAGACTGAAGTGAAAGTGGAAGGCGCTACAGTGAAGCAATTGTTAGAAGAGGGAGTGGACGACAGCGAAGAAGTCGGTCTTCAACTGCACGCCGGACATCCGCCTATCATGATTCGAGGAGAAGATGGTGTTCTATACCAGGCAAGTTAAAACATCGATTTACATTGACAAGAAATGAATGTAAAAAGGGGGCTTTAACTTATACAAGGTTTTTGAGTCGAGCCAGAGCCCATACCTTGGTTTCACTTGGTAAACAAACATATACTTCTCATGCTTCTCTTTAATTGTTTTCTTATTCCTCGCTCAACAAGTCATTCTTAATTTTTCTCGAATTTAATTTCTCTATTATACAGAATATACCATGAGTTCAAAGGAAATACAAATCTTTTGAACAGATGAGAAGACATTGAATATAAGCAGGATGAGACAGGATTTAGACAATTATTTTAACAATATCCCACATGCTGCCTCTTGATTTCATATGTAAAAATAATAAATAATGGTGTGTTTACAGGTTGCGGGTGAGAATGAAGACGGACAAACGCTGCTGGTAGCAGCGGAGGGTGTTGAGGGCGCCGTGGAGGGTGTCGAGGGAGGTGCCGAAGGAGAGGGTGACGTTATGTACGTCACCAGGGAAGATGGTCAGGTAAGATTCTCCATCCTTTGGTACTGAATTATATGTAGTGTAAGTAGCTGTAGCAGAAGATACTTTGTAAATTCTTTCAGTTTTGACTTAGTCATTAGCCTTGTCTAGGCTTTTATAACCAATCAACTAGGTAAAGCACTATATGCTGTGGTCATTATATGGATGGGTGACTGCTAGTGACATTTAGTACTGAGCGCTTGTGTGCTTCAGTCAGCATGTTAAGACGTCACTTAGGTCCCTCTTGTTGTCTTAGAGTGGCAGTCATTAAGCTATATTGGTAGCTATATATAAATTGATACTATATATCATATAGCATCAATTTTTAGGTTGCCCAAAGACGATAGGTGACACACCTCACCTGATAGTGATGACGCGGTCGAAGATATTGATCAGGCTAACCTGGAATTACTAGCTCTCAAGGCCAGCTGTCGGAACATACCATCAGATGGCGACCTGGTCTCGAGAGCTTACCAACTGAGATGGGTGTTAAGACCACAATTAGGATTGGTGTATTAATCCATGCCCATCATAGATAATGATAACAATTAAGGTATGTCTCGATCGTGCGCTCGGTAAGTCAAGACCTCCTGAAGATGCTTCGTTTAGAAGCGAAACTAGTCGGGTATTCGTCCGGTTAGGCTGCGTGATGTTTATGACGTCACGTAGATAACAGGAAAATTAGGCGGAATTGTCACTAGATATATAATTTTATGCTTTTTTAAGTGTTTTATTTAAATATTATTTAATAATTTTTAGGATACTTTTAAAAGTATTTGTTATGATTGATAACAATTAAATTTCATTCTTAAATAACCAACATTGGTTGTGTGTGATATGTGTGCCAACGTGTTACACTGACACATGCTTAATAGGTCTTTGGCAAAATATATTTAGTTTGTAGCTGTGAGAAAACTATTAGTAATCTTAATCTGCCTTTCTCGCTACGCATCCGATTAATATGGAGGCTAGTGAAAAATAGAAGAGATATACATGTCAGGGCTACCCCATGGGTTGCCAGGCTAGAATTGCACACATACAAGTATCTTCCTGTGGGAGAGTTGTAAGAGACGACTAAAGGAAAAACATCAGGAGGTGGGCAGCAGCGCCTTCTGAAGAACTGCCAAATCTTGCAAGGCAATCCCCAAGCTGCCTGCCAAGCGTGGGGATTATGGTACAACCCCTCATAACGGCGGAGGCTGTGTTCAGAAGAGATCGATCTGGCTGTTACAGTAGAGTAGTTAGTGACAAATAGAAGAGATATACAGGTTAGTTGTTGTGTGCAGGAGGTGATGGGCATCGACCCCGCGCAGCTGGCGGCGCTGATGCCGGGCGGCGGCGGCGGCGGCGCGGCGCTGCAGCAGGTGGCGGTGCAGGTGGAGGGCGAGGCGGGGGAGGACGCCACGCAGGTCATCGCGCAGCTCTTGCAGGCTGATCTACCCTCACCAGGTATACACGCACTTCTATATATACCTACTACATAACTGAGCTCTTGAGACCTTGCTAGATGAGATTGGTGTTGAGACCACAACTAGGATTGGAGTAATTGGAGCTTAGTTCAGTCTTAGTGGAGTCATTTATAAAGTGTCAAAATGAACAAGTGTCCTGTCTACAAAACCAAAAAGGACGAACAGTGAAAATATATATGAAACTTATAAAAAAACATCGCAAAACTGTTTATGCCCCTGTCCTTTTTATTGGTTTCTTTATTTATGATATATCAAATTTGAAAGTATGAAAAAACTTGAATCGTAACGTGTAGTTTGTATTTTCACGATGCGTGTTTTCTGTTGAGTGCGAAACACACAGTGGCTGAAAACTGTGTTGTAGTCAGAAACTACGACGATGGTAAGCATGTAACCACTCGCCACGAGGGCACGTCGTCTTTGTTTATTTGGTTAACAACCATAGAAAATCAGGTATTATTGTTAACCAGTACCATAAGCCTTGGTGTGATACCGGCACCAGCGTCTTATCTATTGGTTATTGGTACTGGCATGTTCTATTGGTACCAGCACTTTGGTTAGATAGATAGAAAGTATCGGTATCAATACTACAGATGAGGTTGGATGGGTATTTAACTAAACCATTTTTATATTGCCCTGCCTAGCCAAATTTGAAAACATTCTTTTATATACTTATACCACTTTAATCACTGCTAAGAAGTAATAGTAGCTATTCTCAATATGTTAAGGTACCCTTAGTATGTAGTAGGCTACATGTTCTCATTTCAACAGCATATAAATTAACTACATAATAATTTCTGGTTAACATAATTGTCACAGCATACATAAGATTGTTTATATTATCCTGATTTAAATAATTTTTAACTAATACAGTGATAGGGCAAAAAGCAATGGTCATTCAAATAGCTTTGTATAAACAATGGTCGTAATTCTGCCACCCACAACAAACTGACTAAAATTAAATTAACCACAAAAGTTGCTATTCTGTTCGGGATAAAATATAAATTGGTTGACACATGAGAATGATAATTATAAAAGTTTGATATCTGCTATAGTATATATAAATATTACATAGATACCTATAAAACTCACAAATATGTACAACCCCTCATTTCCAGACTAGAGAAAGCATTTTTGAATCTCCTTCGGGCTTCATGTCAATCTATTTTTCTGGTTTTATTATGATAGTTGGCATATATGACGACTAAATATATTTAAAACTATCCGCAATTGCACAGACTAAATTCAATTCTAGGTTTATAATTTCTAAGTGATATACCAATTTGGACTTGAGTGCAAGCATAATCCGAACTAGCTTTTGTATTTTACTTACTTTTAGTATTGTTTGTGTGGCAAAACAGAATAACGTCGTTGTGAACAAGATTAATGTTACTAAGTTATATATTCGAGGTGAGTTATTTATAAATATTGTATTTTCAGGTGGCACGCGGCGGGTAGTTCTTTTGTTACCAGACGGGAGCTTAACAATGACTGAACTTGATAAGGAGCAGTATGAATCAATCACGGAAGCCGGGAAAGCGCAGGAGTGAAGTGACGCACTAAACGTCTTTTGAGTTATGGACTGATAATAACAATATATAAGCACAAAGCTCGAAACTGTGCTTATGTCGATGTCTGAAACTGAATTAGTTTATTGAAACATGGAATGATGATTGTAAGAAAATATTCTATAAAGTTTTACAGTACCAAGGTAAACGTATGTTATAATTTATTATATAAATGAAGAATCCGCACAGAATACACATAAAACGTATCACTATTTTTTTGTGTACTAGTTCAGTTACATTGGAATAATTTGTATGTAGCAAAGATTAATTTTAATTCTAACTTCGAAGGTCCCGACGAACTTGACTCAGAAAAATTATCAGAAATTTTCAGAAGTTAGGTGAATTTGTGGTACCTACTTATATTGATAGGTCTGTGTACATATTCTCGTTTTTTATTAATAGTCTCTGGTATTTCTTTCTTGCCCATGGGGTGCCGGGCTAGAATGTCCCCCCTCCCCACATTTCCCGTGCGTGTCGTAAGAGGCGACGAAGTACACTGCGATCCCCAAGCCGCCTGGCAAGCGTGTGGATTATGGCAACATCCCCTCTTAGTGAGTGAGGCTCTGTTCAGCAGTCGACAATCCGGCTGATAGATTTCTTTCTTATATATCTGCAGTGTTGTGATAAAAATGTTGTCAATATTGTAAATATATGTATTTGAGTATTATGACTGTAATATGAAAAAAAAATGTAGTAAAGGTGGAACACATAATAAGTCCACAGTTTACAATAAAAGCTTAAAAAGTAATGCATACATATCTGCTAATCTTTTTCTTTCTATCAAATTAAGCTCACTCCAAATAATATAAATAATAGGTATTTGGAATCTTACAAATATTTCCGATTTTAGATTAGGTCTTGTTCTTGACCAATAAGGGTGCCTTGACATCAACGCAGCGTGAAGAATCAGAACTGTGACTGTAAAATACACCAATATTTTTTCATTTTCACAAAAGTCACCCAAAAGCTGAACGCGCTCCTAGACGGGCGCCGCCTATCTTCCAATATACTTTTAGTAGAATCGGTTGAACATATTGGACAATTTTTTGCTAAAAGTTGAACAGCTTGGAAATGAAATAAGAAAGTCAATTGTATTACAATTGACTTCAGTCAAGTTATTCAACTTTAAGAAAAGTTGAAACGGCTTGGCCTATTCACACTCCTGCATATAAGATAATAATTATTTAAATTGTAGAAACAGAAAAATGCCATTAAAACGTGAAGTTTTTACAATGTGCTAATGTACTGTAGGTAGTACTATGTACTAGTTATTTTCATCACAAACATTCCAAAAGGAATTGGTCGGTATTTATTTCACCATTAATAAATTCATTTGTTACTCCATAAGATCTATAAGTAATTAAATAACTAGATTTTAACCCTCAGTTCGTTTGTCAAATTCTTGATTATTAGAGACTAAATACTGAACGCTCATTGGTCAATGATATTCTATGACGCTATGGACGATCAATGAGTGCTCAGTATTTCGTCTGTTAGCTGATCAAGGCTAGACGAACGTTCCAGAAACTGGAGGTAAGTTGTTACTCCATTATGAACCAATATTTTATGAATATTTTAATGGTAACATATATAAAATCATACAAATAGAAAAAACTAGTTTCTGTTCAACTAGTACAAAAGTTGAATAAAAAGTACGAAAATAGCCTCAGTTCCGACGGTGGAACAAAAAGTTGAACAACATATTTGAAAAGTCTGCCCATGCTGATCATCTTTTCTCAGAGTTGAAAAATTGGACAAAAGTGGTGCCAATATGTTTACCGGTTGAACAAAAAATGTATGTATTAGAGGGACGGGCCGCAAGAGCCGCACGTGCCGTAGTCATCGAATTCATTCAAAAATGCAAGGTCATGTCTCTATCTGCGCCGAACGACCCGCATTTTAGAATGAATTCCATGACTACGGCGCTTTTACCTTTATGCCTTGTTCTATTGCTGCGTTATTGCTATGTAATGGCGCATGCTATCCAGTATCTGTATTGGATTTATTTGTTATCTTGAATTTTATACTGGATTGGAAATCTACGTTAATCTGGTAATTTTATTAAACATTTATACCAACGTGCTGGATTTTAGGCAAAACTATAATTCTAAATTATATTTTAAATTAAAGAATTTTAAATAATCGCAAACTAAATAATTTTAAACTTATTGTCTTAACAAGAGTGAATGTAAAATCACAAACAAATAAAAAAACTGAATTTCCCAAGTCTTAAGTCCGTATTTCAGAGAACTTAGTTACAAATATAAAAAAAACACGGCACTATTGATTAGTATTGTCGAAAATTTTATCCCAATGACTGACGTTATATTATATTACTCGAAATTTTGGCATAATTATAGGTTAACTTCGCACCAGAATAGAAGGGTTATGACCTTGTGACTGACATAAACAAGGAATTACTGTGGGCTATAGAGATTGCCTTATAAAATGCTGGCACGTAGTCAAAATACATATGTGTATTCCTTTACTTTTTGCACGAACTCAATTTGTTTTGTTTAGTAGAATCCTTACTGTAAATACTTACTGTTTGTTTTGACGGAAGACCTAATTGTCATAAGTTCTTGAAAGTGAATTTCAGCAAGTTGATATACTCAGGTGTATTTGAATTTAGGCCCTAGATATTGCATTTACAATGACATAAAATCTTATAAAATAAGTACCTAATACTGATATCTACACTACGGTTTAAATCATGCAAACACTGCATTCGGGGAATATATAGCAAACGCTTGGTGCATAATTGAAATACGGGAATATGCAGATAAATATTCACTGTATGCACACAAACAATTTGAACCGAATAGCAGCCGCGCTCAGTACATCTGTCAACCTTCTTATAACGACATTAGTAGAATTAAATTTCAAAGAATTCTTTAGTGAACATGATTGCTTCACTTATAAAATACTAACCACTACAACATAATCTCTTCATCTTTCTGTAAGAAATTGAGTTTGACGTTTGTGTACATGCTGTAATACCTGTTTTCTGAGCGTTATTTAAGCCAGAGGTGACATCATATTACCGTCGTGTTGTCCCTTTAGCACATTATCAACCCAATGTTTGTATTAAATAGCGCATATTTGCGTGACTTGAACTGTAGGACTAGTTGATATCAAGGTTTTTCTAGAATATAAAGTGATGGGGGGTGGTAACCATTTGGCCAGCCCATCAGTGAAGAGAGGAGGAAGACTACAAATATAGATATTTCCTTCTACCCCTACCTATAGTTTTAATTCGTTTTGTATTATAAAATTTTCATTATGTATTTTTTTAACAATTTGTACGTCAACTCAATTGATCTTTGTAATGTAGTTATATGTAGTATAAGTATAGGTAGTGATCATGAACCTATAAAAAGAGGCTGGTCTCCTGTCATTTGGCATCCATCAAATATGAGTATTAGCATTTAGGTTGGTTTAGGGACAAATGTATTGGATTTCTCAGGTTGCACGTTTTTGATGTGACTGGCGGGGTGTCCTAATTTTTATAGGTTCATGGAATAGTTAGATCAATAAAATTAAAACATTTATAAAGTGGGATTTGTGTATACAAATTGATATACTTAAAATTATATATACATATAATTAACATGATTCCACTCATAAGAATGTTTTACTTTTTCTTAAGATTATGTTGTCGCTTTAGAATATTGTTTTAATTTTGTAATTTAAGCTTATTACAAAATAATATTAAATAAATAAATAATATTTACGATAGTATGATTGTTGGCTTTATTGTTGTTGCTTTTAAATCCTACGAATAATTATTCATATTTATTATTCTTAGGAAAAAGGGTATCGCTGTGGTGACGTCACCACAGTGGCGCCACCTGGTACTAGAAAACTAACATCTACAGCTATGAAATTCATGCTAGAGATAGTGCTCGGTGAGAAATAATTTGTGCCAAAAAATCAGACTTGCACAAAAAGTATTTTTTGAGAAAAAGACTACTTTTTATGACAAAAGACCTAGGATTTTCAATTTGTTTGGATAAAACTTTTTCACGGTAATATTATCTATACAGTATTTTAACTCGGCCCTGTCCTTGAAATAACTACCTACAGCCGCACGTAAACATGCGATAGGGCTGCCCGCCTCCAGCATTTTAATTACATTTGCCTACTTTGTGTTTCCATTTAGTTTTGTGATTGTAAATATACTTTTTTATATAAGAAAATAAAATACTTATTGAATTGAATAGGAAGTGTTCAATAAAAATGCATGTTGTTTTATGTTTGGTAGATTTAATTAAAAAAACATGTTTATGATTGAATAACAAATCGGTCTTATAAATTTGCTTTATTGGTATATGTTGTTATAGCAACAGCAGAAATACTTAACCTGAGAAAATTTCAACTCTCTACTAAAATAGTAAATAATACTAGAAAAATAAGTTTGACCGTCTGTCTGTCACTGACAGACGTTCAAATTTATTTATCTAGTATTTATTTATTTTATATTGTATGAAAGTTAGTTACGTTTGTAAAAAATATTTTCTAAACTCATACAGGAAGCTTGTTGGCTGTGCACCCCATCGCTGACGGAATGTGCCAACAGTGAAAATATTCCCCTAGAAATACGTAGAACAATACTCCGCAAGAGAAAGCTACGCAGGATCTGGCAACAAAGTAGACTGAAGGAAGACAAGGCCATATTTAATGAAGCTTCTGATAACCTCAAAGTCATACTACAGGAATGGCATAATATTACTCTGAATTCAAAATTAGCATCACTCACAGCAACGAGAGCCACAAATTATTCACTGTGGAAATTTACCAAAGACTTCAATAGACCTCAAATTTGCAAGCCTCCTCTAAAAACCTGTAATGGCTGGGCTAGAACTGCACAAGACAAAGCTGATGCCTTTGCATCTCACCTTGCTTCAGTTTTCTCACCAAACAAACCTGTCAAGGAGACTCAATAGACTGATATTGATGAAATTCTGGAACAAAAATTCCAACTATCTCTACCTGCCAAGCCTATAACTGTAAAAGAAGTATGGAAAACCATAAACCAGCTTAAAGACAAAAAAGCCCCAAAAATTTACAATGGGATGCTCAGAGTGCAATACTTTCCTCAGCTATGGAAGGTCTCAGTGATACTCATGATCCACAAACCTGGCAAACCACCTGGCGATGTTACATCCTCCTGCGCAGACTAATTCCCATTCTAGAAAATCAAAAAATCATTCCCGACCACCTGTTTGGATTTAGACAACATCACTCCACAGTTGAACAGGTCCACCGAGTCTATGAGCACATAAGAAAAGCCCTCGAGGAGAAAAAGTACTGCTCCTCAGTGTTCCTGGATATTCAGCAGGCATTTGACAGGGTGTGGCATCAAGGCCTACTATGTAAAGTTAAATCGAACCTGCCTCATTCCTACTTCCTCCTGCTACAATCATACCTGTCAAGCAGAATATTCCAAGTTAAAGAGACAAACTCAACATCAGCTTTCTATGATATTAGAGCTGGAGTCCCACAGGGGTCAGTACTGGGTCCTCTATTGTATACAATATACACAGCTGACTTACCCCAGTGCGATAACATTACGACAGCCACATTTGCCGATGATATGGCTATTCTTGCCAGTAGTACAGATCCAGTAATAGCTTCTGCAACTCTCCAAAAGGGATTGGACAAAATAACATAATGGCTTAAAAAATGGAGGATAAGAGCCAGTGTTACCAAATCCGTGCAGGTAACCTTTACACTTCGAAGGGGTGACTGTCCCCCAGTAAGCTTAGATGAAGCAACCCTACCACACCAAAACAAGGTAAGATACCTAGGTCTCCACCTTGATCGGCGAATGACCTGGCAAGATCACATAATAGCAAAGAGAGAGGAACTCAACCTACGCTATAAAGGCTTATACTGGCTCTTAGGTCGAAACAGCAAACTGTCCTCTGACAATAAACTCCTAATCTACAAAAGCGTGTTGAAACCAGTTTGGACCTATGGAATGCAACTGTGGGGCACTGCAAGTAACTCACACATCGTAAAGCTGCAAAGAATGCAAAACACAATCCTACGCACTATAAAGGAGTAAATACACCAAGCGCCTGGCGGTAGCGGGGCTGGCGGGCGCGGGGCAGTTGCCGCGTGGTAGGCGTTCACACCAAATTCAAAATAGCGGCGCGTGTGGGCGCGTGCCCGCCGCCAGCGTTGCCATATATACAGATTTCTCCTAATTTATAATGATTTTCGATGTGCGATACAGATTACCATTGGCTACAAATTTTAAGAATTTTCACATTCTAGTGACCTAATTGCAGCAATCTGCTTAAAAACATATCAAAATAAATAATCTACTCATACTCATGCCGTCGGTAATTATAATGCTTGATATAATGACTTCTGAAATAAACTAATATTGTATTGTATTATTATTAAATGTTGTCAGCAATATCTTATCAAGCCTTGTCGCATTTATAAGAAACATTGATGGATATGTATAGTAACACATAGTTAGGTGATTAGTGATAGATAGATTTACTAGTATAGTGTGGTATCTGGCCAGGCGTTCATTAATAAAATAACCTACCTCAATCCTATAACGACTGCCATCCTATGACAACAACCTGGATCGATCGACGACGCAACGGCTTAACGTGCACTTCTAGGCATATAGGAGCGTAATTCTAAATCCCACTAATAGTGACCCATCCAAATTAGAGTATTGTATATATAAATTATCGATTTTTGACCTAGTAGATAGATAACTTTTGCTCTTTTGGCGACATAGCCCACTGCGCCCTGTACTGCAAGACACGCCACACGTACGCATTCTTGATATTTTTTTTATTTATACCTACCTCACGTCACGCCTACCACACTCCTTCGTGCTTCGCTTCATCGCCTTGATCAGCAACTATAACGCTACGTCACTAACCTATCTATCAATATTTCATATAGATGCGACAAGACTCACGCTTAGATCAATTCTTCTGATATAACTCCATAATCATCCATCTAATAACTTCAGGAATTCCTTCATTAAGTCAACTCTCATATTTTTCTAATGATAGCTTATAATTCATGAAGATATGTGTAATCAGAAAGTCATGACTCTTATAACTAGTGGTTCTCGGAACCATAATCCTCGAATTTCTACCCTTGCATAGCTTACAATTGAGTAAAGGTGCACTGCGCACGCACATGGGGAAATGGGTCACAATTTGATGTGACACAGGCAATTTGCATTTCTTCATTACTCCGGAAATGGAACCGACTTCAATACTCAAAAGTGTGAAATAACTTGTTGAAGTCGGTACCATGCGCACAATATTGTGATAAAATGTACTTTTGAACTATCATGGTACCGACTTCTACAAGTTATTTCACAATTTTAAGTGTGCAATTCGGTTAATTTTCAGGTTCATTATTTTTTTGTGACACTACTTACGGGATGGATTGCCATTCACTGTCAATGAATATAATCATCAAGATATGAAAATACATTTTACTTATTGGAAAAAAATACAACTAATAAAAAATCCCTAGATCGATTTTGATGAAATTTAAATGGGATCACACGGGAAGCATCAACTTTCAGATAAAATTAATCTTCAAAATCAGTACACCCAGTCAAAAGTTCTGCGCTATCAAACATAAAAAAAAGACATGCTGAGTGCCTTCTACTTTTTTAAAGTCGGTTAAAAAAGGTTGCATATACACAGTGTCTAATGTAGTATTGATAATGACACGGAACCTTTCGTGCACAAGTCCGACTCGTATGTAGTCATATTTTTCTTACGATTTAATCACCTCCGTTTTGGTAAAAAAATCTAAAAACTGATTCAACTAATTTTTTATGTAATTATCTAACCTACTTACAATTTTGCACGAGATTCAGTTGCGAACTGCGACTTGTAGGGGAGAATACCTGGACAGATAGAGACGCTTCGTGCTCACTTGGTAATAATCTCAATTTGTTTGGTCCGGCACTCATTTCCTTATCAATTCTATGTTCCATAATACCTATTCTAAACAGTAGGTAAAATCAAAGTCAATTAAATCCATACATCAATATTCCAATCAGTATGAAACGTAGTGCATAAAGAAAAGCCAAAGTTGGTAAGTAGTTAAAATCCAAGTGTAACCTGCTCCGAAATATTCTTAAAATAGACACAATAATTAATCAACACTTTTGTCAATTATTTTTTTATATGGCAGATATAAGATCATTTTAAAGTTTTAGAACCCCATATAACTATCGTTTTGTAAAGTTTCAAAAAACTGAATCGCCAAAAAAAATCAATAGACATATCGAACCTGAAATCAGAATCGATACTTCTACACAACTTTTCAAAAGTAATAAGCCTTAGCTTAAGCATTTCAGACTTTACTACACGCTGTGATGAATTAGATTTAAAAACCGATTACCAATTTTACATTTTTAAACCACAACCACACGCATACAAATTTATACAGAGCAGAGCTTCGAAAAAGCAACTTCGTCATTAAATAGTAGTTCTTTGATTTTATCCTAATGAAAACATCGGAACCATCAACAAAACTAGTAACACCGAGGAGCGCGGTTGCGGTGATGTTGGCAGCGCTGGAGGCGTGCGCGGGCGGCGCGCGGCGCAGGTCCCGCGCGGGTGCTCGGTGTGAACGCCTCCATACAACCCCATACATTTCAGACAGCGCGGGACCGCCACGCGCCGCCTACCGCGCACGCCCCGCGTCTGGTGTGCACACAGCTTAAGCAATGTACCATGGTATATCACTAACACGGAAATACACAAAAATCTGAAAATGAGCACAGTGAAAGAGGAAACAAGGAATGCGAGCGAGTCTTACCATCAGCGACTCAAGAAACACCCGAACACCTTGGCAGCCCAATTGATTACTCAGGGTTATAATAGACGATTAAAGCGGACACAAGTCCTAGTTACCCATTAAGCGTCCAGGGCAGTCATAACAAAATGAGGAGATGTACTCGCTGGAGGACACACTCTACCTGACAATACGCGGTACGCCCACAAGACATCTGCTTAAAGTGGCCACTGATTTTAGATGGAAAGAATAAAACAAAAAAAAAACTAAATTTAATTGACGTATGCTTTCTCTTAATTGTGAATAATTAGGGTGAACATTATCGTTATTGTTTTGATTATCAGGGTGAATGTTTATGTCGTCATCTTGAATTTTTAAGTTTTTATATCTAGCAGAAATGAGAGATATGTATATGTAATGTACATATCTCTCATTTCTGCTGTCTATGATTTCGGGCAGTAAGCAGTTCATATAAAATTTTATTGATTTTGGTCTCACCTTAGTTTCCAAAAATGTTATCTTATTCTATGAATGTAGTGTATATACTTCTATTCTCGCCTGCCCATATAGCTAACAGGCACTTTTGTCGTTCTGACATGTGTAACGGGCCTTGAATCTGGTAATACCAATTTGAGTTTTTATTTACAGAAGTAGTTCGTGTTTTTATTCATCATCATCATCATCATCAGCCGGAAGACGTCCACTGTTGAACAAAGGCCTCCCCCATAGAGCGCCACAAAGAACGGCTACTAGCCGCTTGTAACCATTGGCTACCAGCGACTTTCACGATGTCGTCAGTCCACCTAGTGGGGGGCCTACCAACTCTACGTCTTCCGGTGTAGTGTGGTAACCACTCGAGAACCTTTCTTCCCCAACGGTTGTCAGTTCTACGAGCAATGTGGCCCGCCCATTGCCACTTCAACTTGCAGATTCTGAGAGCTATGTCCGTGACTTTGGTTCTTTGGCGAATATCCACGTTCCGGATTTTATCGCGCAAAGAAACTCCGAGCATAGCTCTCTCCATAGCTCGTTGAGCGACTCTGAGCTTGTCCATAAGGGCCACAGTTAAGGAACACGTCTCAGTGCCATAAGTCATCACTGGCAACACACACTGGTTGAAGACTTTGGTCTTCAGGCTTTGCGGGATCTTCGACGAGAAGATGTCGCGTAACTTCCCGAACGCTGCCCATCCGAGTTGGATTCTTCGGGCGACCTCTTTGTCAAAGTTGGACCTACCTAACTGGACAGTCTGTCCGAGGTATATGTAATGGTCAACAACTTCGAGCGTATCGTTCCCAACAACTACTGGTACGGGTGCAACATGGACATTAGACATAATTTTCGTCTTGTCCATGTTCATTTTAAGACCCACCTGCTGGGAAACTCTACTGAGGTCGCTGAGCATTGTACTGAGTTCTTCAAGCGACTCTGCCATTATGACTATGTCATCGGCGAAACGAAGGTGAGTGATGTATTCGCCATAGATGTTGATGCCGAATTCTTTCCAGTTCAAGAGCTTAAAAACATCCTCCAACGCATTCGTGAACAGTTTCGGAGAAATAACGTCTCCCTGTCGCACGCCTCGCTGCAGTTGGATTGGTTCCGTGCTCTTGTCCTGTAGTCGAATCGACATGGTGGCGTTCCTATACAAACACTTCAGCGCTTCGATGTACCTATAGTCAATTTGGCATCGCTGAAGAGACTGCAGTACGGCCCAGGTTTCGATTGAATCGAAGGCTTTTTCATAGTCCACAAACGCTAAACATAATGGCCGATTATACTCCTCAGTCTTCTGTATAATCTGGCGGAGCGTATGTATGTGGTCTATGGTACTAAAGCCTTTTCGGAACCCGGCTTGTTCAGGAGGCTGGAAGTCATTAAACCTACGAGCAAGACGATTCGTAATGACTCTCGAAAACAGCTTATAAACATGGCTTAGAAGTGAAATGGGCCTGTAGTTCTTCAACAAGGTCTTGTCACCTTTTTTGAAGAACAGTACCACTACACTTCTGTTCCATGCTTCTGGCGTTTTACCTTCAAGGATGACGGAATTAAATAACTTCTGGAGGACTAAGAGTACCGGTTTTCCACCCGCTCTCAGAAGTTCTGTCGTGATTCCGTCATCACCTGGCGCCTTGTTGTTCTTAAGCTGCTTGAGAGCCATTCTAATCTCGTATAGGCTGATGTCCGGGATGTCTTCGGTATAGTGTCGGGTCAGTTTAGCTCTCTTGTCCTGAGCTGTACTGACAACGGGTTCTTGTGTCGAGGTGTATAACTGTCCATAAAACCTCTCAAGCTCTCTCAGAATCTCCGGTTTTGATGAGATGATTCTGCCATCGTCGATCTTCAGCTTGGTCATTTGGCTTTGCCCTATAGACGAATTTTTTGCGAACACTTTGGAACCTTGGTTACGCTCGATTGCGACCTTAATACGATTTGTATTAAAGGCGTGCAAGTCGTGTCGCAGTGCCTTCGAAATTCGTCTATTGAGCTTGCCGTAGTTCGACATATCAGCAGAAGATTGCAGTCTCATCTCACTCCGGTCTTCCATCAACTTGATGGTTTCTTCTGAGAGTTTCTTCGGTTTGTTTCGGCGGGGGGTCTTAAAGAACTTAGACCCCACCGCTTGGACAGCTTCCACCAACCCGTTGTTTATCTCGTCCACTGTTTCGCATTCAGCTAGGCACTGGAAGCGGTTATGTAGTTCAAGTTGAAAGCTCTCGGGGTTTTGAATTTGGGCAACGCCAGGACGGAGCGTGGAGTTTATCAGACGGGACCTCTCAAGCTTTACATTGATATTCAATGTGCCTCTAACGATACGGTGATCGCTACCGGTTTTCACCTTATGGATCACAGAGACATCATTGAATATTTGCTTCCTGGTCGTCATGATAAACTCGATCTCATTTTTTGTTGAACCATCGGGGCTTATCCACGTCCACTTCCTGGATGGTCGCTTCTCGAAGAAGGAGTTCATCGCAAAGAGTCCCTCCTTCTCCATGAAGTCGACCAGCCGCTGGCCCCTCTGGTTCCGCTGCCCATATCCAAATGGCCCCACTCTCAACTCATCGCCATTCCGTGTGCCCAACTTAGCGTTGAAGTCCCCCATAACAACGGTGAAGTATGTTTCGGAGGCATGTATGGCTTCAGATATCTCCTCATACATAGCCTCTACTTCATCATCTGAGCGGGTCGAGGTCGGTGCGTAAACCTGTATGACCTTCAGCGAATACCGTTTGGTGATTCTGAGTATAAGGTACGCTACCCTGCTCGACACACTTTCGACTTTGACAACATTGTTAACAAGGGACTTCCGGACGAGAAACCCAACACCACCCTGAGACTTTTGGTGACCTTCCCGGTAGAATAACAAGTTACCTGAGTCAAGGATAACGGTGTCCTGTCCCTGTCTTCGGACTTCCGATAACCCCATGACATCCCAGCGTAACTTGTTTAATTCTTCCTCCAGCTCGACAATCTTGTAGTCCTCCCTGAGCGTACGTATGTTGTGTGTTGCCAGGGCCAAGGGTCGTCGTGTTTGAGTGCGGTAGCCGGGCATCTTCCGGAGATTCTTCGCACCCCCTGCTCCACCGTTACCTGGCCCGCTACCAGGGCCAGGAATAATAGAGCTGCCGGGGACTGGGGGCCGAATTGTTTTTGTGCTAATCATAGGGGGGGTTTTGCCATAATCCCCACGCTTGGCAGGCGTCTTGGGGATCGCAGTTAATGGTGTTAATTTCTCAGAAGGCGCTGCTGCCCACCTTCCGGTATTTTTCCCTTAGTCGCCTTTTACGACACCCACGGGAAGAGATGGGGGGGTGACATTCTAGCCCGGCACCCCACGGGGTTTTTATTATAGTCATATTAATTTTTTTTTTTTAAATTAACATTTTGCATAAACTTAAATTCTGCAGTTGAATAAAACATCTTGAAGAAAATATAGGAATGTTTATAGCTGAAAACAACTCTTCGATCTGAGAAACTATATTAGAAGCTATAACTCCCGTGGTAGCAGCCATATTAGCATCGACGTGTTCAGTATCTTTCTTATTTTCAGATGAAATCAAACAAACTTCTTTACACATTTTGCACTCAAATTTGAATATTGATATAAGTCCGTCTTCTCTCACTAATCAAGAAGAAGTTGCTTGATTTACATTCAAATAAATTATTGTGGTGTTCTTTTTCTTGAAGTTGTTTTAAAAAGTAGGAGATGTCAATTATTCGCCGTCCCGATATAGGTTGAAAATAGTCTTATCGGTATCCATTTCAAAAATAAACGCGTCATCGTTGCCATCAATTTCACTGTAACACCATAAAATAATATATAAAGATAGAGAAAATTATTTCTATAAAATTCCAATTTTAGAATTCAATCCTTATTCTAATTTAGAATAAGTAAAAAGCCCAAATTTACACTTTTTTTTTATTAATGCTTATAGGTTAGTTGAGGCAATAATCGTACTCGTTCGTGTTAACGGGCATAACGTAGAATTACTGGCTCTTAAGGGCAGCTGCTAGAATACATGGTAAGGTGCTAGGTGACAGATTTTGTACTTGAAGGGATGGTAGCAAGTCAAGCAGGCATTCTTAAAATTCTCAATGTGACGGGCGCAGTGCAATTCGTGACTTGTGACGAAATGCATTTGTTATAGGCAGAGGTTAGTCCGCTTAACTTCAGGTGGGCCTCAACCTTGTTCCGTCCCAATAAGATAAAAAAACTTAGTTGTCTGAAAAAAAATCATCACTTTTTCAAACTGAAAAGTTGACTGAATCTACAATATCTGAGAGCCATGAATGCCTAGTCTAATAAAGTTAAGTGTTTTGAAGGATTACTAGAAATAGTAACTTTTTACTTCATTTTGAACCTACTGTTATGTTTAGACTGTGGTCAATAGAAATAAATAAATAAACAAAAAATTACTTACCATATTTCATTTCCCATTTTTTTGCCTTCAACCGTGATTTAGTGCTTGGTTTATTTTCCATTTCCAGAAAACAACCAAAAAAATGGTATGAAAAAAGTTGTCTCCCTATGGTTGCACCATTTTGACAAATATCGCCGTCTCTGTCTCACGTATATGATTTGCATCTGTTTCGCTCTCGCTCATGCACTTATGCGCAGTGATACTGCTGCAGTGAACTTTGTGATCGGCCCATTTGTGGAAGCTACGAGTATAATAAAAAAAACATGTAATTTTTTTCTATTGTGACGGACCAAGCCACAAGTTCGAGGCCCACCTGATGTTAAGCAGACTAACCTCTGCCTATAACAGATGCATTTCGTCACAAGTCACGAATTGCACTGCGCCTGTCTCCAGGAGACATAGATGTTAAGTCTCTGTACCTGTAATTTCACTGGCTCACAAGGACTGCTGCCGGAACACACCGTTAGGTGCTTGGCGACAGATTTTCTACTTGAGGGGGTCGCTAGCCAGGTGGGCATTCGCAAAATGCCCTTCCACCATGCAAAAAGTAGGGACCTGTAAGAGTAAAAGTAGAAAAAGCAGTGATTTGAAGTTTTTTCATTTCCTGCAAAATTGTTTCATTCTTACTGCGACTACTAAATATGGTATGTAATGTAAAATTTCTTTGGTTACATATATAACGTATCTACCTAATTGGTTTTTACTTCCGATATTTTTGAGCTTTCTTTGAAACTAAATTGTTCACCAAAATACAGATTACTTTATTTTTCTTCGGCATAGAAAATAATTACTTGATTTCAATCTATGAAAAACATAGGCCTATTAGCATCGACGGTACCTATTATAAGAAAACTACGAACATACACTGTACGAACTTGATAACCATAATTTATTCAAGAATCATTAATCTGTGTAACTTAAATCAATTTCACGTGATTTTCTTTATTAAAAAGAAAAGGTGAAATCTCTTTACTGTTATTTTACTGCCCCCCAATTTCCTCAAATTAGGTATGAAGTTTGAGAACCGTTGATGACAGTATGCTTGACAAGCTTGTGTCCCGGTACATGACATCCGGTCTCGGAGTGTAATACCTGGCGTAGTATATTATTGTACCATGATTATCAGTCACTAAAATATTCGATTTAAAAAAGAATAAATGTAATAAGAAAAAAGGATCCTTTTAATTGCATTTCAAACTAAATTAACTACAAATTGGTATAAGTTATAGATTAAGTGGAGTATTAGTGTTAAAAATGGAATTTACCTGTTAAAAATGGAATTTGGTCGGTAAAAAAATCGCACATCGAACTTAGTTCAGTATTTTTTTCTATCGAGAAAATTTAGTTGTATCGTGTTTTGAACGATTACACAGTAAGGAGAAAGAATGTAACTAAAACATATATTTATTTCAGATTTTAAATATTCTTCTTTGTTTATAAAAAACAACATCTACTTTAGGCAAAAACGGGAATACCCAATCTTAACACAAGCGTACCTACCTACCGTACGTCACTTGTGTCAATTACTTTCTTTTACTCTATTCACTTTTTTATTAATCCAGACATATATTTTACGGGAGATAAAAAGAAAAAACTTATCCATTAAAAACATATTATGTAGGTATGTACTAGTAAGTAAAATTATTTTATAGTCTTTACATTTCAGAGTTTCCAGGTAATATAAAAAAAGGTATCTCTGGATGCGCTATTGACGAATTCATGCAACCAAAAACAGCACTCGTCACATTAAATATGTACTTGAACTTGTGAAGTAGTGAAAAAATCGCGCGGTTATTGTTAAAAAAACAACCATCGTCCGTTCGTTACTGCGCTGCGGCACGGGGCACAGTCGCGACTGTCTGCATGCCGAGATCGAGGCGCGTAGGTATAGCTCGTTTCCGTTTGTGTGAAGTTGAAATACTGTATAGATAATATTACCGTGACATTGTACAGTCATGAAGCTTTCATTATTAACTAGGCATTGTCTAAGTCACGAAGAGATGTTTAAGCCTGAACAAAGGCAGCGATACGTAATTGTGGTTCGTTTGATCCCTTGTATCTTTATTTCTTAATTTTAAGTTATGTAATTTATATATATTATATTTAAGGATTCATTCTATAAATCATACACTTTGGAAACACGATTACATACAATTTTCTCTATAGAAAAAAAATCCAAACTTACATCTAAAAAACGAAATAAACCCTTAGTACGGCGTAAATACTCAACGGAGAGTCATTAGTATTTGAAAAATAAAAAACACAACATGTTTTCTATAACGTAAACACATTACATTCTTCAGCTTTCAGGGCGCGGCTCCGCTCGCGCGTATGTCGGTTATCGCGCAAACATTAACCTCTTTTTGCGCAGTTGGATAAAAACTATCCTACGTTTTTTCCCGGGTCTCAAACTATTTCCAACCAAATTTCATTCAAATCGGTCCAGTAGTTTTGGCGTGAAAGCGTAACATACAGACAGAGTTACTTTCGCATTTATAATATTAATACTGATTACCGTGACTTTATGTTATCACTAAGTTCTTTTGACATATTGGTGTTTATAATATTTTATCCATATATTTAACTTATGTGGCCACCAGGAAGCTGGGAGTGTTGTCTCCCAGCTTCCTGGTGGCCACTCTATAGCTTTGTTACTCTATGATATTATTGTATCATGGTTCTGAACCTCTGAATGTTCCCACTTTTTATCTAGCAAATTAAGAGAAAAATCTATACTTCCTCCTAGAGAAAAATCGATCGTGCAACTTTACCTGACATGACAAAAAAAAAGTCATATTATATCACGGACTTATTATATCCATCGATTCATGTATCATAAATATCATAATATCGATAACTTTATCATCAGTCCTAGCAAAGGTTACATAGTCCCCTTTCCTACTGTCTAAAGGGGTTAACCGTGCAAAAAAATTACAAGTACTTAGTAATTGTATTAATTTTGGAAACGGATGAAGCATTTAACATATATAAAATATTTTAAGCTATAATTAATTATTTTAGTATGATTGTAACAATTTTTTATGCGCGTGCATATTTACGCATATATTCAAAACTGAAAAAAATTGTGTATCATTTTTTAGTTTTTGATTGCCACACTGGCTGGATCGTCGACATTTCCAGCTGATGCAATCTATCCCCGCGGTTCAAGACACGCAAATATACGCTATTTGCACTGTATTCACGCAAATGGTCGGTTCATAACGTGCTAAACAGACACCACGATCGCATTATGACGTCATCTGTGACGTCACCTCCAGCTGCAAACAATGCACACAGAAAAGTGGTAGTGCACAAACGTCAAACTCTAATTTTGACAGATAGAAGAGGAAATTTTAGTTATTGTGGTTAGAATTGTATATGTACAACCATCTTGTTCACAAAAGAATGCCTTGAAATACAACACTTCTAATATCGATAATTGACGTAAAGGTTATTTACGAAGAAGCAAATTGACAGTTAGCAGATGTTATAAGCGCGGCTACTAATCGGTTCACATCGTTTGCGCGCAAATAGTGCATATTCTCGTATTTCAGTTATGAACCAAGCGTTTGTAATGTATGCAGTGACAGCAGTGTTTGCGTGATTTAAACCGTAGTGTATGCTTGTACTCTTGACTCGTATTTAAATTTTTAGATTTCTCACCGATTGTTTTTCTTGTTATTTTTATAATCGTTTATAGTTATTGTTAGAGTTGTGTTCAGTTTTTGTTTATTGTTACGTTAATATTATTTTCGTAATATGGAAGCTGGAGCTTCCAAACCAGAGCTCGAACCGCGCTCTTCAACAACGAAAGACATCCTATCTCCTGTTAAGAAACGCTCCCGCAAATTTTAGAGTGCTTCCGAAAAGTTCACGGTGATGAAGCACACATCTCTTGTGTGGCTGAAGGACGAGCATTGGTCTTTATGGGAGTCTGCTAAAAACCGCTGACATGTTGTGTTGGGGATATCATCAGTTTCAGTCAGCAACGTTGTCAGTGAAAATAAGGACAGCGATGAGTTCACTTTACCAAGAAAAACAGGACACCAAAGTAGACATTTTGAACAAGTTTGATGAAGTCACTTTTCACGCTTGGCAGATTGTGTAACTTTTTTTCAAGACAGGGCCGCGTTCCGAGGGTCAGAGTGCGTTGTTTGGTTGCTTTAACTTACTCGAAGGTTCCGAACGGCCGGTTGTTTTATAACCTCAAATATCGTTTTTGGCGGGGAATTGTGCAAAATTTATAGACATTTCGTTGCTTTGGATGAATACTGTTGCAACTCAAAATGTGTATTTTTTTCAACAGAGCTGATTGAAGTTTACTATTATTTCAAACTTGTGTAACTTTTGACCTATTGAACTCTTTTTGGTGAAAATAAAATAATAACGTAAGAAATTTATTGTAATATTTATTTAAAAAACACGTGTTACGACTTTAGCCTTAACGTAAAACAAAACTTATAAAAAATTAAAGGATCTTCGATATGCTTTAGAACGTCTTTGGTAATTTTATGAAGTATACCGACTCAATTTCGTAATGATGCATATAAAGTCACATATTTTTTTCAACATCAATGATGTTTATTGCAGTAATTCAGCATAAACATAACATTTTTTTCAAGAATACTGTCCCACTTTGTGTAAAGACATTCATACGCATTCATATGCATAATTATACAGTCATAACACGAATTCGGCCATTATTTGACCAAAAGATGAAGTTTAACAAAACATAGAATAAAGATATACAATGTCACATTAAGTCTTATGACAGATAAATCATACCTAGGAAAAATTAAACTTTTATTAAAAATACACAGGAAAACTAGGATAAATAAAATAAACATTTTTCAAAGAAAGTAATAGAAAACGAAACAACTTAATTATCATTATAATATACTATCTTGAAACTTTCATAAACTCTGTATCAAAATTTAATTTGGCTATTAATCACAGTTAGTTGCCACACTAATACTATAATTATCACAACCTCAAAAGCCAGGCTTATTTAAGTACTGTTCTGTACCTACCGTATGTTTCTTTTATTAAATAGTATTATTATTATAACAATATAATATTTTAGTTAACGTAACAGCCTTTTGCTTAAAGAAAAAAAATATTCTTAAAACTTCTTTCATTAACACTTAATACTAATTATGTTTTGTACAGTCTCAGACCAAATAAAACCTAAGACAGCGTTGCGAACAAGACATCGAAGCATGCCAAAATTAGTGTAGTTTACGGAGGTGAGCGAAATTACAATAAAACTACTCCTCACTAAGTGCACACATAATTTTGTTTACGAAACCGGCCTCACATCACTGATGTCAACGCTATGTCTTGGTTTTTAATTGGTCCAAGTGTACAGTATGAGATCAACTTACTGTTTTATCACAATTTAAACAAATCAAAAATGAAAAAAATCAAGGACTGAAATTACATTCTAAAGGTTTTCATAGAATAGCGAGTAACATTTAGGAATAGTATTTTTTCTGACGAGTCCTAAGAGACCTTTTTTTCTTTTTTTCACAGACTGTCATCTTTCTTGTGTATGTTTTCGTCAATACAATGTTATTTTGCGTATTTCTTGTTCTTCCTACCTTATCTACAACCACTCTCTTGAAATTTTCTTGGTCATAGAAAGTTTTGTATGAGAAGGTGTAATTTTGGGTGTCGTCCATTTCTACTTGTAATATTTTTATATCGGTTAATTTCAGAGGTTCTTTATCAGAATTTTTTGAATAATTCTTTCCAATCGCTGTTGCTAAGCTTTTAACATCATAAAAGTCTGAATGAGACATTTTGTGGATTTTGTAAGGATTACCAGTCTTCTTGGCACTTCTAATTATCTGAGTGTATTGATCTGGGGTAAATATTGCTCCAGATCTGAGGCTTCTTTGGATTTGCCTTTCTATTACTGAGTGGACACCGTCACCCTCATTCTGTGTATGGCCTTTTATAAGAAATTTATGGGATATGGAATTTATAAAATCAAAGTGATGTACGGCGTAAATGTACACTGCTATCAAGTAGTGATTCTTTTGCTGCCCGCAGCAATTATCCGAATAAAATATCAGATCCAGCTTTGAATCCAGTATCCTGGACCTTTCCTCCAAACTTTTAATGTATTTCAGCACACAAGAACCTATTTCAATTGCACCGCGTTTTGCTTCACCTTCATGCCATACATAAGAGCTCACCTCTTTTGTTTTCAGATCACAAATTGTGAAATTGTAAAAATTTAATTTGGAAACGTAATAAAATGTTGAAGTATCACCCTTTGGGCAAGGCATTGCAGCTTGTAGATCATATACTGATACTATACAATTGTCTGGGGTATACTTTTTATCCTCATCTTTTTGATCTCTTGCTAGTTGCTTCTCTTTTAGGTGTAGTTCATATTGAATTTTCATTGTTTGTTTATCTTCTTCAGTTGCATTAGTATAGTTTGCACAGTCTTCACACTGATCTTTCTTAGGTTGAAAGAATGACATATTATATTCGTAACACAGAAAATATTGTAATACGCAAGATAGTTTCCGAATGGTACACCAGCAGCCTTACAATCAGCAACATAGTCTCGATGTAAATCAGCTACGGTTTTACTGCCATCTATGTATGTTCGCTTGGTATTTGCACGACAGTAATGGCTTTCAATATTCGGAATAGAATCCAAGTGCTTGCGAATACCATCTTTTATTACCGGATCTAGATGAACGTGGTTTTGATGTTTACCTCGACGATCCTCCTCTAAAATACCAGTGTCAGAGGTCTTCTGTATTACAGTCTTAATTACTCGATCGTTAATATCCAAGGTAGCCTTAAAAAAAGTTTTGCAGACTCTGATTCTTTTATCTCCAACAGTCACATAAAATGAGAAATTGTTCCCCCTGTTACTATTATGTACTTTGTATGAATATCTCGGTTTAATAACTGAAATATGTCGCATGATGAATTCGCGCTGCCGTTGCACATCACCCATATCCCAATAAGTTTCAAGAATATTTTGTCTCTGTAATTCTGTGATGTTTTCTTTACATTTAAATTTACATTTTTCACCACATGCAGTTTTGAGTCGTCTTTCAGGAAGTACTTTATTCTTTTTAGTCACATAGGATTTACCGCGATTTCTCAAAACTTTTGCTTTCACAGATATCCAGTTCATGGGATTAGCCTTCCGTTTGCGACCAATTTTACTATCGGTTTCTTCATTATGCGATGTTGTGTCTACTGAGACAGGTTCTATTGATGTCGTAGCGTGACCTCTACCCTCAGAAATGGTTTGGTTAGATATTAGTGTATTCATTTCAATTATAGGCGACTGCGTGACATTTTCATCCTGAGGTATTATGGCTCGAACGTTTGAGGTAGGCGATGTATTGGTTATATTCGAAATGCTATCCCCAATACAATCTCCACTGTACGAAATAGAGTCTCTATTTTTTGCACTGGGGAAGATTTCTGTTTCTGTTTCCGTATCTGAACTGCTAGATTCTGAACTGTCTGATGAGTCTGAAGAAGAGCTTGAACTTGATGAACTCTGTGGAATATATTTAACTATTTTGGAAGTACTTGGCTGAGTATCATTATAGTTAAAAGTGTGGGGCTCAATGAGTGCAATCATTGACATGGGAGTTGTATCAGTCTCACTTGAAATCATGGGGTCGACTTTACCATCAATTTCATTTACTTTTGTTAGTTTTTTTTTATTGCGATTCTCTTTTTGGAAAGAATAATCATAATAATCAGAATCCGAATAAGAATCAATAGAATTTACGTAGTTAGGGTCCTTAACGCTGTCATCGGAGGAATAATCTTGTATATCGCCGCAATCCGTAAAATTGTTATCTTGACACGGTAAAGATGATAGTATTTTGCGTTCTACATGATTTTCTTCATTTTGTGCGTAATTAACCTATAATGAAAATTAGTAATTAAAATATAATATACAAAACTTTAATAACATCTTACTGTCGTCGGCGTCGTCGCAGTTTTCATCAAACCATCACAGTTCCGAAAAGTAAGATTCGAAATACTCCGTCTTTACAATAAGTATAACTTAGAGTCAATCAATCTGGCTAGCCTTATCCCAACTATGTTGGGGTCGGCTTCCAGTCTAAGCGGATGCAGCTGAATACCAGAATTTCACATGGAGCGAAAGCGTATCTGACCTCCACAACCCAGTAACTTGGTAATACGATATTCCGAGGTAAGACTGGTTGTCTACTTCCGGGCTTCTGACGAACCGTAACGAAAATCAAAGATCCACAAATGACAGCCGGGACCAACGGCTTAACGTGCTTTACGAAACACAGAGGAGTCTAGGTATGTAAAGATGGTTACCCATCCACGGACCAACCCCGGTAAGCCTTGCTATTATAACTTATGGTATCAAAAATAATACTTACAACATCTTCTTCTATCCCTTTAGTATTTATAGGAATACTGATGTTCTTAAACATTTGTAGCATTCGTCGATTTGCCACTGAAATAGTAAATAGTAAACAGTAAAAAAAACATAGTTAAAATCGATACCTAGGTACTTTTATTTATTGACACTGGTAAAAAAACGAAATTTTTCAACACCTAGAATAATAATCATGCCAACTTACATAAAAAACATCAAAACACAATGAGAACTGATTTTTCTGAAATAGGGCATTAAGTTGAAAAATGTACTTGATATTTTAGGGTACACTGTCTTATTCAAAAACAAAACTAAAACATCATAGTCATAATTATCTGTTAAATAGTAATATTTAGAATAGTGACAAATTTATCTATTTTATTTTTTATCTAATACGGTATTATTTTTTATTACTACATTACACTCATACTTACTTTTTCTGGAATAAGGTCCCAACTCAAAATGCGATTTCAATTTTTGAACACTTTTTTAAAGAATAGTGAATCAACACAAAATAATACACTACACTGGATAAAATGAAACACACTTTCGGGGTATTATTTCGTGATAAGACTCTTTTACGGAGAAAAAACGTGGTTTCGCCTCAAGATTCATGTCTCAACTGGTGAAACATCACTGTCAAAAAAAAATGGCGACCAAAATCCACCAATGGCGTAAAGTCTTTTCGTGGCGCCACAGTCACAAGAATTGTGATACGAATATGATCTTTACTGAGTATAGAATATGGATTATTCTCCATCGCATGGTCTAACTAACTCGAAATTGTAGTATTTTGTAATAATACAGTATTCTTCCAAACCAGCGATTTTATGATGTTTGAAAAGCAATAACTACCGTTACCTGCAAAATTTAAAAGATTGCCTATAATTTACTCATCAAGAAATATCAAGGTCATGTCAGTTAAACATTCAACATTTTAACGACCTCTTTTGATAGTTAAAAAGTTGCGCTCTACCCGAAGGTCGTGAACGACGTTAGAGTGAAAAGTTGCACTCCGAGTGCACTCCGAGTGCGCTCTAACCGAGGTTCGGAACGCGCTCCTGCAAAATCCCTACTTTACTAAAGATAATAATTAATACTTTTGTACCTACTCACCAAAATAAGAAAAGTTGTAGGTACCTACTCAAAAGTAAATAGTGCAGCAAGATGCACCGCTCAGATTACGTAAGAAAATGTTTGAAGAAAAAATGTTGTATACCCCTGACCTTTCAGTTTGACATTGACATTGCTTTGTTTACGTTTTTGATCTCGAATTAAAAACCAGAGTATAGGTTTTTGGCAATTTGTTGTTAAATTAAACCTACTCAATAGGCGTTACTGTTACATTTACAAAGACGATATTTAATAAGTTATTACCAGCATAAATATTGTAGTCTTTGGTTATTAGTTATTACCGTACGTTACATCAAGTCACTACCTACAGCCAAATTACTTTCCCAGTCCAGTATGCAGTTCAACTATTAGAAATGAAATCCAGTTTATTGAATTCCTAGTCCAATATTCATCTTTAAATCGACATTTTAGACTTATTATAAAAATTTGTAGGTATGTAATCAATTCCTCTTACGAGCTGGAGATCTATTTAATTATGTTACCTTTATTGTGCATTAACAAGTTCATACACCTTAGACACAAAATGTATGGAATTTTTTAACATAACATGAGTAAAGAATTGTTAAAATAATGTATTTATTGAGACAACTGTCATATCTCATAATATTTTATAGGTACAATATTACATGATGTAGTACTCTGGATAAGGAACCCTAAAAATCACCTGTTAATATTAATACATTAATAAAACAAATTAATGGGCATATAATGACAAAATGTTTCCTAAATAAAGTTTTTGCGTGTACTGGAAAAAAGTATGTGTGTGGATTATGATGATTTAGTTAATATCTAGGACAAAGTAATTTTGCTTTCTTTCATCACTGACCAGCAACCTAAATTTCCTTCAATATGTTACAAAGTTTGCATTATGCCATATTGTGAACCAACTAAATATTTAATGGGCTGGACAAGAGGTCACAAATGTAGTCAATACTATGTAATAAATGGCCAAACTATGTTTGACATAGTTATCATGTCTTATTCAGAAAGCAGTACCTACATGGAACTCTAAACTACGAAGCAATAAAGTGTACTTCAACTTGCAAAACTGAGTACCTAATATTTATACTTACCTACAAAGGGACTCTTTCTATCTCATAGCCACACATAGCTCTGATCTTTTCTGATATGGCAATAACCATTGAATAGTCCTGTTCAGCTTTGTATCTAATGTCCAGAGTGAGACAGTCCTGGTATTAGGTACATTAAAATCCATAGGGATTTTAGTGTAACTAATACCATTGAGTTGTGCAACATCATCAATACTGTAGAGTATTGATGATGCCGCAAAACTCCACTGCCAGGATGGTTACTTACACTGTTTGATTGACTGTTTGTTTGAGATTGTCACAAAACAAAAAATAAGATTAATGTTATGTAATAATTTATTTCCTAGCACACTTAGAGGTGAAAATACACATTATGCGGCTCTCAGGTTTTCATTTTCCACCTAAGAAGTCTGCATTCACCTTCCAGATTTTTGCACAAAAGCAAATAATAGGTACTCTAGTTTTAGCAGTTTTCCAGTTCTACTTACCATCAGGCGCGATTGTGATCATAGGCTAACCTTAAAAGCAGTTAAAACATCCCTAAGGTAGGTCACAAAGATGTGTTATGGATGAACTTAAATAGATTTGTATACCTACTAATCTATCCTCTTTGCCCTACTATAAATAATGCTGATTTTACATATTTTTACAACACTCATAAAGTTTGCTTAAGCCTGAACTTCATTTAATTAGCTTGAATACTACAAACATAGTTATTAATTACTATAAAATGAATAATATTACTTGTGTTACAACATAAACTGCAGGTTCAATACAACATAAAATGTAGTTGATGTTACATACAATGAGATTATAGAAAAAACTTACCACATATTATGTGGAAAATCTTAAATCCTTGTTGTATATAGAGGTAATCCATATGCAGAACATGTAGTAAACATAATTATAAATCTGTTCAACAATTCCTTTGAAAACATGTTTATGTTGGCCTTTAGTTTTAGTAGACATCTCAAGGAGTTTGCCTATCAAGCATCGCACCACCAGATACCCAGAAAGAACTCCTCCATTGCTCTATGCAACTACATTCATATCACAACTAAAGGGATTGTAAAACTGTATACAACTAATTTTCAACAACCACAAAGGTAACTTATCTTTGTCAGCCTACCTTGGATATGTAAAAATTAAGACCTTATTGGAAATTGCAGTAACTATTATGACTTTTCAGCACACAGTGGCAAGAATGAAAATTTATTGCAAGTTTTACTTTGAAGATTTGTATACAAACCGCAAGAAACTTTTTCAAGATGCTCTAAAGAATGCCAAGAATGGTAAAGTACTTTATGTAATGCATGAAGAACTGGAAGAATTGCCACAACTTTCACAAGAACTAAGTTCTACCAACAGACATTATATGAAAATGATTAGTTTCTTGTATGCTAATTCAGTGGAGTCACTTTTAGAGAGTTTATCAACATTGCCCAATTGGCAAAGTGTACCTTCAACCATAATTCTTGATGATTTATCAACATATTGCAACAAGAACAGTTTGCACACTGCTTGTGGGGTTGTTGCATTACTTATAGATTCTATTAGAAGTTGCAGTGTATTTCTCAAAGAAACTTGTAGTTTATATATTTCTGCAACAAAAGGAGTTGTTGATGAAGATTATTGCAATGTAATAAGAGAATTATACTTAGATTAAATGCATCTGCTATTGTTTTAATGTACACAATATGGATTATCAATAAAAGGTTGGTCTTCCTTATATTGCACAGAATTGAAGACACTTTATTATTTCTAGATTGTTTTAATAAATTTACAAATAACTTGTTGATTAAAGATTCAATTATTATAAACAATGGTAGTTAACAAATTTATTTACATGTGAATAGAACCAAACATAAAATTAATAAGGAATGGAAATACATATTAAGGCAAGTAACATAATCATCTAAATTTTAAAACAATATACAAAATGCAGAAAACAAATATTGAAAATAGAAACAAATAGAAGATATAGTAGTTGTGATTCCCTTTTCCAAGTTTAAGCACTCTACCCATGGTCTTGCCGAGAAAACCCGAACTCTTGTCTACATCATCGTCTAGCCCACGTAATAGTTTGTGTTGATGGCGTACTTCATTGCCCAACTCTATAGAGATGTCTTTCAATGAAGAAATCTTTCCACTGAGCTCTTGGGCCATCCGGTCATTTTCATGTTCAAGTACTTCATCTGTACCTGCCCTAGGTACGGGCTGATAGTGATAGCCATCTCGGGCTCTTCGCATATTGCTTCGTCCTGCCGTTTTGGAAAATTTCGTTATTCACCACGGGCTGAAGAACACAATTCACTATTAGTTAAATTGCACTCCAGCAAGCCTGTTTGAAGCGTACTTTCAATAATGATCTTATAACAACTAAAAGACGTACGATTTATAATTAAAAAACCAGAAGTTGGAACAGAAGCATAATAAAAAAACAACTTGTGATACAGGATAATAATGTGTGTTGTGTTGTGTATGTTAATCCACAGTCCGTCCACGTTGTATCATAATATATTTAAGACACGTCTCTCCTTGCCAATATATTTCGAAACATAGAGCAAAATCTTGCTCACAATACTTTAATTCGCGTCGTCCGCGCAAGAGACGGGCCTTAAAACAAACAATTCATGATTCAGAAACACGAACTCTATATTTCATTGGTTCACGTAGTATAACTTGCTCCGTGATTGGTTCAAATAGCCTCGTAAGGCATGTACGTAAGCATAGATTTTGTCCGTACAAAGGCAAACGTTTGTTTTTGTCTAGGAGCAAGTATCTCTACTTGCTCCTAGGTTTTTGTGATTATCGAAAACCATTTGCAAGTTTCTCTTTCTACTGTTTTAGGGCGTTCGGATAGCCTATCAGTTCCAAAAATAACACTCACAAACGCTAAAAATGATCACACAGGGCGTTCGTATAGGGACTTCGTGAGCATAAATATCGTTTTCGCTCACCGTTCGGATAGCTTTGAAAACGCTACAAATGACAGAGAAAAGTGCTATTTTTGACCCACGTCATACCGTGGGATCGTTTTTTGACAACTAACATTTTATGAGAAATATTGTGGTTCCTATCATAATTAATAGAACTGGCGATGCCTCCGGCAGATTTAATTACAGACCTATAACTTTGGCTTCAGTTGTTGCACCTATATCTTTTGCTGCAGTTCCAGAAAACGTTATTTTGGGTTTCAGCGGTTGTCAAAATATGAAAATAAGTATAAGACGTTCGGATAGCATACAGTCGTTGGTGATCAAAAATAGCAGAAGTTTCTTTCCGAACGCTAAGATACAAATGCCACTTTTGAAACTGCTACAAACGCAACCGAGCCAAAACGAACGCACCTTACGTATACATATATTCAATCGTCTATGACCCTTCCGTCACGTCTGTGGTATGACTGCTGTGGTCAAAGAGTAGTGAGTACAGTTAAAACCTAGGACGATGTATAGGGCGTTCGGATAGCCTATCAGTTCCAAAAATAACACTCACAAACGCTAAAAATGATCACACAGGGCGTTCGTATAGGGACTTCGTGAGCATTTATATCGTTTTCGCTCACCGTTCGGATAGCTTTGAAAACGCTACAAATGACAGAGAAAAGTGCTATTTTTGACCCACGTCTTACCGTGGGATCGTTGTGATCGTTTTTTGACAGCTTGGACATTCATATCTACCTTAACATTTTATGAGAAATATTGTGGTTCCTATCATAAAGAATAGAACTGGCGATGCCTGCGAAAGATTGAATTACAGACCTATATCTTTGGCTTCAGTTGTTGCACCTATATCTTTAGCTGCAGTTCCAGAAAACGTTATTTTAGTTTTCAGCGGTTGTCAAATAGGGCGTTTGGATAGCCTATCAGTTCCAAAAATAACACTCACAAACGCTACAAATGATCACACAGGGCGTTCGGATAGGGACTTCGTGAGCATAAATATCGTTTTCGCTCACCGTTCGGATAGCTTTGAAAACGCTACAAATGACAGAGAAAAGTGCTATTTTTGACCCACGTCTTACCGTGGGATCGTTGTGATCGTTTTTTGACAGCTAACATTTTATGAGAAATATTGTTGTTCCTATCATAATGAATAGAACTGGCGATGCCTCCGCCAGATTTAATTACAGACCTATATCTTTGGCTTCATTGTTGCACCTATATCTTTGCTGCAGTTCCAGAAAACGTTATTTTGGGTTTCAGCGGTTGTCAAAATTAGTATAAGACGTTCGGATAGCATACAGTCATTGGTGGTCAAAAATAGCAGAAGCTTCTTTCCGAACGGTAAGATACAAATGCCACTTTTGAAACTGCTACAAACGCAACCGAGCCAAAACGAACGCACCAAGAATAAGTATAAGACGTTCGGATAAAAACGAACGCACCAGTATTGTGATACATCGTCATAGGTTAAAACAGTTCAAAAACATAGTATTACTTGCTCAGTGGACCTATTCGTTTCGTTTGGCGCGCTGTCAACGATGAAGTTTCAAAGAAGGGATGTCGAAATAATCGATTCTTTAATTGATTTGTGCAGACCTTATCGATTCTCAATTACATTGACCTCCATAGTATCGATTTTAATTTATCAACGAGATTTATTTTTGATGTAAAATTTTTTTGATTAATGTTTGTAATATTATATAGAACGAGTTTGGGTTTGCGTTCAAGCCAAAAAAAAACAACAATAATTCAGTTTAAAAACAAATCCTCTTGCACATAAAATGTTAGTATTTATGAGATGTGAATTATATACTAAATTGCTTTCCTTGAAAATTGCAAAATAGGCAAAAACAGGCCTGTTTTTGCCTGTTTTGCCATTTTCAAACATTCTTTCACGCAAATGAATTCATTTATATGCGACGATCAGCACAAAATGCTTCAAACTCGTCTTCAAAGAAAGCAATTTAGTATATAATTCACATCTCATAAATGGAATGTAAATTGCTCTTGATCATACCCGTCAGAAAATCGCCTATAATTCACATCAATATCATTATTTATAACATAAACACATTTAAGTTATCCATGATTAAGTTTACTGTTACAAAGCAGTTTTAATTCTGTAAAAAGTTCAAATAAGTTAATTATTATGTCCATAATCGAATCATTACTAGATACATATTAATAAGAACTAATATCCATACAACGGAACCAGTGCCGGTTTTAGTACTACCAGCGCCCTGGGCAAGATTCTTACTGCGCCCCCAGCGAGATTGAGTGAGGCATATAGCCACTCAAAAACATGAAAAAAAGTTAAGAAATAGAATTCCACAGAAGTCTTTTATTAAGAAACCATACTCTATTTTTCCCCAATTTCATTTTCGATCCACAAGATTGCTAAGTGTCCATACATTTGGATATCTGCAGTTCTTGTAAGTGGCGATCTTTAATTAAATTTAAAATAACGAGAGAACGACATTCTGATTAGGTAAAAAGATTACAGATTTATGACTTTATCACACAGCAGAGAACATCTATATCTGATTTAGTCTACAGTTAATTTCAATTGAAGATCACTACAAAGTTTGAGAAAGTCTGGTTTTTCTGGAATCTTTTGTACATTGTTAAACATTACTAAACTACCTAAATTGTTTCCATTGTAAAAAAAAAGACCAAGGTTTTAACTATAGATAAGAATTATAATATGTATGACATGTGATGTAATTCAAAATCTTAAAATTTTTATTTTCAAATGCTAATTTAACGTGTACAATATGGATTTATATCTGAAATAAATGCATTTTATTTATTTTTATTTATTTATTTATTTATTTGAATAATCATTTACTTAATTAACTGTTTTTTTTATTGAGATATTAAGGTAGACTTCAAAAGACAATTGAAAACTAAAAATGTATTTTCTGGGGACGTTACTACTGGCTCTTCGCGGGCAGTTTCAACAGCTTGGTGTTTTTACACGAGTCTTTTTGTGGCTCAATTTTTAGATCTTTATTTTTAGAACTGCTTAGTAGTTGAAATGTCACTTTATTTCTATATTCTTCCAAGAAAGCGCAGCTTTTTCATCATTTCTGTGGATTTACAGAGATCAGAGATCCATGTCTTCTGATTACAGAGACTTACTGACGACATTAATTATAAAAGTATGTCTACCAAATAACCAAAGAGACTATGTAGCTGAAATCCATTAGTTGTTCAGCTAGTATAGTAGCATCATGAGAGAATTGAATGAACTTCAGTAATTTGAGTTTCAGTAGCCAAAGTAATTAAAGCGTCATGAACGGCACTTATTCCATAACGGAAGTCTTTAACACTACTTATTTTCGCTTCTTTAAGAGACTCAATCTTGCCGTGTCGTTTAGAGCAAGCCATGTCCTCTAAAACTAACCATAATTTGTAGTCTAAAGGGAGATAGAGGTCTGGGCTAGATGAGGGCCAGTCTCTAGCTAGATCTTATAAAGTCCGAAACATTGGTTTCAAGCAGGGCATGGGTAGTTCGTGCCTTATGACCAGGTGCAGAGATCTGCTGGAAAATCGAGCTCACAAGCGTCTAAGGAGAGACTTTGCCTCCTTATGCGTGTTCTACCGTCTGTACAACGGAGAGTGTTCTGAAGAATTGTTCGAATTGATGCCCACGGCTACCTTCCACCATCGCAACTCTCGCCATCGACGGGGAGTCCAACCTCACACATTGGAACCAGAACGGTATCGAACTGTGCGGGCTCAAAGGGGTTTCCTTCCGCGGACGCTTCGATTGCGGAATGAGCTCCCTGCCGCGGTTTTCCCGATGGAGTATAGCATGGGGTTCTTTAAAAAGGGCGTGAAGAGATTTCTTCAGGGTCGGCAACGCGCGAGTGATACCCCTGGTGTTGCAAGCGTCCATATGCTACGGTAACTGCTTACCATCAGGCGGGCCGTATGAAGAACTGTGAGCGTCCAATTTATAGTTTTCCTTAGTGTAGTGCTCTTCAATAATGAGGATGCCCTACACCTGCGTGTCGCGACGGAAGGCGTAAGATTTTTTGCTTCCTAATGGGATTGCAACGATCTTTTATGGTCTTCGTCAGAGGAAGTGTTATTGTATCTATTGATAGTACGATATACGAACATACGGCCGACACCAAGCTTTTGAAGTGCCTGCAATATGATCGACGACGGCTCCATACCCACTTTCTGCAAGGCGATCATTGCAATCCTATTTTTAACCGACTTCCAAAAAAGAGGAGGTTCTCAATTCGTCTGTATTTTTTTTATGTTTGTTACCTCTGAACTCTGGACTGGGTGAACCGATTTTGAAAATTCTTTTTTTGTTGTAGGGTGATGCTTGTCGTTTGGTCCCATTTAAAATTTCATCAAATTCGGTCAAGCCGTTTTTGAGTTGCACTAAAATACCTGAAAAATATTTACCTATCTTGATGATATCTTAACAATGAATTATAATCGATCCCGTAAGTACCAAAAAGTCCCGTAAGGTCACTAAAAAGTGTGTTTTTTTTTTTACAAAAAATAGAACCGACTTCAACACCCAAAAGTGTGAAATAACTTGTCGAAGTCGGTACCATGCGCACAGTATTGCGGTAATAGGTAGTTTTGAACTATCATGGTACCGATTTCAACAAGTTATTTCACACTTTTGGGTGTTGAAGTCGGTTCTATTATTTAAAAAAAAAAATCTTTAGCAGCTCATCCCATATTGTTAATTGCTTATGAACACGAAAAATTATGTGTAGCGGGGCGAAATTGAAAGAGATTTTTAAAATAATAAATGCATTCCAAATTCAAAATAATTAAAAAGTAGCAAAACAAGTTTGTATGTAGGTACAGTATTCATGGCCAGAATACAATATTTACAATAACTTGCTCAATGGGCCAGATTATAGTTACAATTTTTTTGTGTTTTTAGTGCCAAAAAGAAAATAAATTGCAAAAAAAAAATTGCAATTCATTTTCTTTTTGGCACTCCGTTTTCTATATTTTAAGCCAGATATGATTGTTTTGACAGTATTAACATGCTTTAATATTTTATACTAACCAAATATTTAGTAAAAATTCAATTGAATCTGCAACTGATGAATTCCTTCTAAGTACAATATTTTTTTTTAAATAAATGAATTAAATCCTGAAACCTTTTTACTTTTACTAGAGATTAACAGTTAGACATGAAACATACAATATCAAACGTTAGCATTTCCGAATCAAATGAGTGCCACGGCGCAGATAATTACAATTTTTCAAATATTTAGCGAAGGCAGACTCTGAAATATACTTAAAACTTGTATCTTGAATATTTAAACTTACATATATCTTGAAATAATACCCTGAAATTGTAGGATCCAAACCTCTGCTTGAAAATATTAATAATTAGTGAATGCGCGCATAATGCAAATAATGCATTCGAAAACACAATTACCTAAGTACTTATATTTTTTTTTTCTGATAAAACAAAATTAACTATCTATTTGGGTAAGGCAAATAAGAAAGGGCGTTGTTTTAATCGATTTAAAATACGTAATAATGGTATTTATTACCAGAAAAAATAACTTTACTGATAAGACGGTATAATAATTCATTTCAAATGTAGTCGAACATCGGTTACTACCTACGTCACAAACGCTCTGCAGTTTACTGCAATTTTACCTGAGTTAACTGTAATTAAAACTACTTTAACTATTTAAGTATGTAAATATATTCTCCGACCGTTTTCCTATTATACAAAATAGTAAAAAAGGGCGGGAATCGAACCCAAGCCAAATTATTTTATGAACGCCAGTTGCCTAAAAAATGTGTAGATATCTTAAAATCGCTTAGCATGCGATGGTGCTTGTAATCATATTTAGAAATATAGCAGCGTGTGAGTGACATCATTACGCGGGTTAGTTAAGTGTTTGAAAAATCACTTCTTTCGATCAGATGAAGTTTAAAATTCAAGAGAAGATTTTAGATGCTTTCTGCAAGCCATTGAAAACATATAACCAGGTTTAGGTTTCGACGAAAAAAAAAAAAAATTAATTTCGGAAAAATAATAGCAGGAGACGCTCTTTCAGTAAAACGTTGAAAAAACATGGATAATGTGTTATGTCTGTCGTCGAGGATTCCCGGCAAAATTAACAGCAGCGCTCCGACCGACACTGCGTTCCGCCCTAGTGTTGCCACCTGAGTGGTTTTTGTTACTAGACTTTCGAAGGAATTCACGAGTAAGTAGAACTCCGAGCGAGCGAATATAAAGGGGCGCCGACGCCCTGGGCGGTCGCCCAACCTCGCCCTACCCTAACGCCGGTACTGAACGGAACGTTCAATGAAACGAATAACGCCGCGGTGGCGACTGTTCACGAGAAACTTACAGAGTGGCATCTACTGATGAAGTAAAATACTGATTAATTATGTATCTAGACTAGACCTCGTGACAAAATTAGTATGAAATTGTCAACTTCAATTTGAGTTTTGCCCTTGAGTAGAACAGCACATATGACTCACATAATATGGCATGACACCAAAGTTTCATTAATTTCGTTACAATTAAGGAAAGACGAGTCAATTTGGGATAATCTAAATGCTTAGTTATTGATTTATTTGATTTAATTGTAATTCCAATAAAACATTAAGTTTAGTGTACATGTGTGACATTTTTCGTTTCATCACGACCATTCGCACTGCTAACATAGCACCTTGCAGATTTGTAAGTTGTCTGTTCTCGAATACCCATTCGACTAAGTCAAATGATAAGAACAATCGAATAATTTTGTCAGTATTTTTAAGTCACCCATCGCTACAACTGATTAGTATGGAGTTTTAAACATTCTTCTTATTGCGGCGCTTTTCGATTTTGATAAATCAACAGCGTATATTACGTATAATATATTGATTCAGTTTGATTATCAGAGTCAGAGAATCGATCTTTTAAATTGACCCCCTCTGTTCAATCGATCCAAAAAGCAGCTTTTGTTCCCAAATTAACCGATTTCAAATAATCGATTTAAAATTGACATGCCTATTTCACAGTGTCAACTGTCAAGGTCTCAAGTTGATATTTTGGGTTAAAATTTTGAATATCTATTGCTCCTTTTAAACGATATATTCAGTTTCTCGCCGCTCGTATAATTTTGTTGGAGAATAATTACATTCAATATCAAAATATGGCATACAATCTCTCAGAAGGATCTCTGGAGGTGGGACTATATATGTTTTCCAATGATCAAAAGTATTTTTGCCGGTTTATAAATTACATTAAAAATTAATATAATATGGTTTTCTAGGTGATTATGAATGGTGGGCATTACGATAAGCCTGTAATGCAAGTGCTAGGGAGTAAAAAGATTCAGGGGAGTGGAGCTAACGAGCGGTACCGACTTCTTGTGTCCGATGGGAAACACTCTCACAGTTTCGCTATGCTCGCGACGCAGCTGAATGATAAACTTATCACCGGGGAACTTTCAGACTACTCAGTTGTGCAGATTGATAGATTTGTTACTTCATTGTTGAAAAACACTGGCAAAGGAGAAAAGTAAGTTAATTTTTGGTTTGCTTCAAATATAATAATTATTATGCAATAATGCGATTTCCCCTATGGTAATGACATAAACACGTTTTAAGTGACAGAAAAAAATGCCTTTAATCTGCACTTGGTCAATATGAGACAGCAATATGGTACTAAGAGTTTTCATGGAAATTAAACTTAGGTGTGCATTTAAAGACTGACACAACTTTGGTGCAAAGGCTAGTAAAAAGCAGGTACAGCAACCGCTTTATATGACTACCGTCAGGACTATTCTTGCTTGCAATGCTTGGTCACTATAGTATTGTTTACCTATGCTCATTATCCCAGATTTTTGGTGCTTTTCCAGGCTCCACCAATAAATAGTTTTAAGCCCTCATATTGAGATTTCTTTTTGTTCATTTTAAGGTTGCATTAAAAGTACCTTCATAGGAATGTTATTTGTTTTAAATATTTCATTATATTATTGTTAAGACCCTGTATGTAATTTGTTGCTCATGTTTATTTATTTAATAGCTATATTGTGAGCTAATACTTATACTGCTAGAGCTCCAGCCACATGTAGCACACGGCAGTGGCAGTTTTGGCCCCTATTTGTGTTAATGTTCTTTATATCTGAGGAAGAGGTGAAAAAAAACACTAAAACATGATGAAGGAACATAAGTATTTCTTTGATCTAAATAGTATTTAAGAATACATAATTATTATAATTCAAATGTTCTTTCAGGAGTTTATTCAGGAATATTGTTGAATGGAACAACTATGAAACTGTGGCCATAACCAATATCCAATATTGAGAGGTTCTTTTCATCTACAAGACCACTGTTTAGAACATATGAATTAGGCCAAGTGGGAGTTGAACTCAACTGAGGGTTCTGTACCAATAAACAAAAAACCATATATTTTTAATTATATATATATATACAAGGTGTGGTATAATGAATGGATACTTACTTACTTGATACTTGATAGGCGGGCTGTTTTCCGCACCCAAGCTGTCTGCAGCGGCACATTGTGCATGATGCCGGGTGGCGTGCGTTACTCCAGCCACCCGATGTCGTCGAGGAAGGCTAGCAGCTCGCTGACGCCGGTACAGGCCTCCTTGACGGTCCTCAGTGCCCCGAGGAATTCTGCCCGTTGGGACGCTACGCTCACACACTCGGTGAGCATGTGCGCAGCCGTTTCTTCTGCCTCCATGCACCCTCGGCACAGGGGGCTGTCTGTAACACCTAAAGTAAACAGGTGTTTATTAAGTGAGCAGTGTCCCGTGATAATTCCGATGATTCGCCGGAGTTGGTCATGTTTTAGGTTGCAGAGTCTTTTGGAGTATCTCGGGTTGAGATCCGGGAAAGCCTCCTTTGACTGCCTGCAATCAGTGATACTTGCCCAGTATTCCTGGTGTTTTAGTTTGGTTTTGTTTCGGATCCAGCCTCATATTAGGCTGAACGGCAACGGGATCATTGGTTCCGGTCCTAGTGGACTAATGTTAGCCCTCTCCTTGCTAGTTCGTCTGCCGCGTCATTGCCTCTGGATCCACTGTGCCCTTTAATCCATTGGAGAGTGACATGGTTATATGTACTTACTTTTTCCAGTACATAGTGACACTGTTTGGTGAGCCCTGATGTGTGTTCGTACCGTTGTAGGGCTCGTAGAACTGCTGTACTGTCAGAGAGTATCCTAATATTAAGATCAGATACCTTCCTTCTTAGTACTGCTGTAGCTGCTTGTATTATACCCACGCATTCCGCTTGGAATATTGAGCTATGCTTACCCAGGCCCGTCGCTATGTGGATGTTCAAATTGTCAGAGAAAGTTCCTGCACCGGTGCCTGTTGTCATTTTTGAACCATCTGTATAAATTCTTACTTCCTTAGCTCCTGAGCTGTCTAGCGGCTCTTCATACAATTGTATTTTGAAGCTTTTAGTAAATAAGTGTTCTTTGTGCTGCTTGTCGTAAATTGAGTTTAGGATAGGATATTCTGTCGTAAATTCATCTAGGATGTTGGAGTGACCGGACAGAATATCCCTATCCCAGAGTTGCAGAGCCTTTAGCCTGAAGGCAGATGCTGCTGCTTCTTGCTGGACGAACAGGTGTATTGGCGTTATTCCTAGCAGAGCTTCTATGGCTGTGGTAGGTGTCGTCCTCATACAACCTGTTATGGCCGCACATGCTAGTCTGGAATTTCCTCAGTTTAGTGATAGTGGTGCTTAGTGTGGTCCTGGGCCACCACACTAGTGCTCCATACGTTAGACAAGGCTTGATATAGGGTAATTTTTGGGCTTAGTCCCCATGACTTACCAATCATCCGTTTGCATTGCCAAAAGGAAATGCTGGCCTTGGTTATTTTATTATCTAGATGCTTCGCCCAATTTAGTTTGCTGTCTAATGTTACTCCCAGATATTTTACATCATCAGACAGTTTCAGTGTGTGTTGAAAAGGCTGGGTAGCTTATACTTACCCAGTTTTTTCTTGTTTGTGAACAGTACAACTTCAGTTTTGTTGGGATTCACGGAAAGTTCGTTACAATGCACCATTTTTCGACAATCTTTAGTGCGTTTTTCATAATGTCACAGGTCACATTAGCAAAGTGACCTGATATGAGAATGGCAAGATCATCTGCGTAGCCTACCGTGAAAAAGCGTTGGGAGTTGAGCTTGTGGATTAAATCACCAACCACCATGTTCCATAGGAGCGGTGACAGGACTCCCCCCTGCCTCGCGCCACCACTCCCGTGGTTGAGCCGTCTAGGTTTATACGTACAGCTCTCAGTTTTAGCATGTTGATGATCCAGTCCACAAGCGTTACATCCACTCCGTGTCTGTGCAGTGTCGTTTTTATGCTGTTGAAGTTGGTATTGTCAAAAGCTCCTTCAATGTCTATGAAGGCCCCCAGGCATAATGCCTTGGTTTGGATGTCGCGTTCAATTCTTGACAACCTTATGTAAAGCAGATTCTGTTGATTTACCTGAGCTGTAGGCATGTTGTTCTGGATGCATAGGAACTTTGGTTAATATGTTATCTCTAATGTACCTATCGCATAGTTTTTCTAGTGTTTTTAGTAGGCATGACGTGAGGCTAATTGGTCTGTAGGCCTTAGCGTCTGTGTAATCGCTCTTACCCGGCTTTGGTATAAATATAACCTTTACCTCTCTCCAACTAAGTGGAATATACTTGTATGCTAAGCATGCTCTGAGGATTCGGGTGAGGTTCATATATATTATAGTTTCTCCCCATTGAAGTAGACCTGGGAAGATACCATCAAAACCGGGAGCTTTGTATGTAGAGAATGTTCTTATAGCCCATTTTACTCTTTCACTGGTGACCACTGTCTGCGCGACTAGCCTGTCTGCTTCAGTGGGTTCTGTATTAGGGATGTTTTCCCAGTGAACTACCTCGACTAATTTACAACCGGGGAAGTGAGTTTGCAGTAGTAGGGCATTTGTTTCTTTTGTTGAGTTAGTGTATGTGTTATCTAGTTTTTTAAGGGAGCCAATTTCTCTGTTGGAGTTGGTTGCTATTATTTTCCTTACTCTATTTGCCTGAGCATTGGACTCAATGTTAGTGCTATAGTTTTTCCATGACCTTCGCCGACTAGAACGTAACAATTTTTTGTATACCGACCTCTCTGTCTTGTAGTTGTCCCAGTCGTCGTCACGGTAGTTATTCATGGCTCTGTTAAATAACCTACGTACCTGTTTTCTTTGCTTTTCCAGCGCTTTGGACCAGCCCCGATTGCCTCCCTTACCAGGTTTCGGTTGGGTCAGTGGACAAGCTTGTTCATAACAGTTGTTTAGGGTGTCTGTTAGAGCCACTACAGCTAGTTCGATTGCTGCTGTACCATTGAGTTCGGTTTCCGTACTTACCTGTTGCCCTGACAATTGTAATGCTCTCACATAAGCTGCCTTGTCAGTTTTGCGTGGGTTGCGCGTTGGCTCAGGTGTGCTGTATTCCAACTCGAGTTCGTACCTGATCCATCTGTGATTGGAGCCCGAGACCTCATTGGATACTCTCCAGTTCCGGACTAAGTCAGTATTTCCTGATGTCAAGGTAAGATCTATGATGGTTCGGTATCTGCTGTTTACAAAAGTTGGTTCGGACTCCCGGTTGGCTATAGAGAGATTGGTTGAGAATAAGAACTCTACCATTTCTCTGCCTCGTTTGTTTGACTTTTCCATGCCCCATATAGGATGGTGCGCATTTGTGTCTGCTGATATTATTAGGTTAAGTTTACTTAGTTCACAGTGTCTTACCAGATCCACGACATTCTTAGGCGGAGCATCTTCCTCAGCGGGCATGTAGGCTGATGCGACTACCAACTCAGTGATGTCGTTGGCGCTTCTGTGCTGGAGTCTGACAGTTGCCAAGTCTCTGGATCAGCTACACAGCTATCATATTACGGGGCACATATATACATGCCCTATGATTGTTACACCTGTTATCAAGTATTAACTTACCCTCCAGGTTGTTGAGACCACACACACGCCCAGCCCTAATCCACGGCTCCTGGATTAAGGCTACGGTCTTGTTGTTGTTGTACTCCAGCACTCTGCGCAGGTTAGCTGTTGCAGTTTCACTGTGCTGGAGATTTGTTTGTAGGACGTGACTACTTGTGGAGTTCCGGGTCACCATCATACAGGTTACCCTCCTCCTCTGACGAGTCAGTCACGTCTTCCCTAGGTAACCTCCAGAATCTTCCTCTAGGCGAGTCGACAGCTTTCTTCCCCTCCATCGGCCTTGAGGTCGACGGTTTGGGGGATGAATGCTGTGGCACCGTACGACCGTGCAAAGGAAATACACTGTAAGTCCAAATAATGCATTTTGAGAAAAGGATCAATGAAACTTTTTTTGATTTTATTTGATTATTCTTTTTCGTGATAAATTTAGAGACTTTTTATTGGTACAGAATTCAAAGTATTTTAAATATCTATCTAGCCATATAGTGTTTTCTCTAGTATTTTCAATAGTAAGTAAAATATAAGCAAAAAAGTGTTTTGCCGTGTCAAAATTCTTCGGTTATCTAGCAATTGTTGTGGCAAAACACTGTATGTGGTAATACTGTACTAATCATTGAGTGATTTACTGTATAATATCATCAATTCATAATACTTACAGCGAGCATTCTATGTTATTACCAGCGTGGTGATGAAAAATGGTGATAATGATGATGATGAAAGTAAGCAATGCCTTTCTCCATAATTTAAGCTGTGTCCATTCCAAGTTTAAATACTTTTAGCCATTTCGGCTTGAGGGGGACAAACATACACATTGGACCCGTAATATAAGTGTGATTAATCAATTAAATTTACTATTACTGATTAAAAATAAATTGGTGGTAATGAAAATAAAAATCAAAACATCATGAAATTTTTTATTCATAACTTTGCGTTTGATCTCTTACTTAAGTTTTCCCGCAATTGTGTACTTAAAGCGTATTAAGATATGGACACTGCTTACATAATAGGAGGTATATCAGTCATAGTTTCAACCATAGATTTAGTGTGTTTTTTATTATTATTCACGTAATTTATTTTACAACATAATTTTAAATTTTTTACAACATTCATATACAAAAAAAATAAATATTATAAAAAACTTAAAACTAGGATGCCGCCGGCAGCGGGGTAGTGCCCAAGCTACCAGCGGTTAGGGCTGCAGAGAGAGGAACCTTCGGACAATGCGTGTCGTGTTGAGTATCACTGCCTTCTGTATCTGACCCTTGATCCAACCGTCTAGTGAGAGCTTCTTGAGGTGTTGGTCGAGGCTCTTCGCTATTAAGCCGTTCATTTTTATTATTATTATTAATATTATATTATAATTTTATTTTATAATATAATTATAATTTTTTTTAAATTCATTTTTATTATTATTATTATTATTATTATATTATATTTATTTTTTATTATTATTATTATTATATCTATTGGAATTATTGCCTATTATAGTTAGCTCATGATAAGTCACAAATTGTTAGTCATATCCATCCCCATTCTATCGAATGGGGATGGCGGATATATAGACATCCAAGGATACTGTCAAGCGCCACCGCTATATGGTGGATATTCCATTTACCCGAACGAAGCGATAAGCGTCTTAGTTCATCATACGAACCGCCAGGGAATGGAACACCCTGCCTGAAATTGTGTTTCAGATTAAGTAAGTCTTTTAAACGCGAGTGAATAGATAATTCTATCAGTCGCGATCGATTCGATACCTTCTGGGTAAGCGCGCTCCATCATCAATCGCATCATCACTTTACATCATGTCGTCACCCTCCCCGCTAACTGTTCTAAGTGAATATTTACACTTTGCCAGGACAACCAATTTTCGGTTCAGCGCTACAATAATGTTATTGTGGTTCCGTTAGTTTTAGCTTTATTATCAATTGTGTAACGTTTTATTGAAGCTTTTATTTTATACCTTAATTGTCTAGAAACTTTAAATTCCTAATGTATTTATTTATTTATTTGTATTCGTTAGAAGCAGATAGGTCACTCTGTGAGAACTTTGTTTTACAACTTGTGTTAGTTACTAATATTTACTACTACTACTAATTATTATTTTATCATTAATAATATTATTTTCATTTATTAATAGTACATATAAGGGTTAAGTTAAAAAAATTATGTTTTCACATTTTAGGTAATTTAGCAAAGAAACTCATTTTTATAATGAGTTTTTTTCATTACAGTGAGGTTTTCTGTAGGTACCACCATCACAGTATTAAAACTATAACTAATGAGTTTATTTCATTTAAATTACGTTTCAGTACTTTAATATTACAGCCCCAGTCATATGATGTTCTTTCACTATAATTAGGTTTTGAGTAGTTTAATATCACAATCACTGTCTTTGCACTATAACTAATGTGTTTCTTTCATTACAATTAGGTTTTGAGTAGTTTAATATCACAATAACTGTCTTTAAACTATAACTAATTTGTTACTTTCATTACAATAATATCACAATCATTGTCTTTGCACTATAACTAATGTGTTTCTTTCATTACAATTAGGTTTCCAGTACTTTAATATCACAATCACTGTCTTTGCACTATTATAATGTGTTTCTTTTATTACAATTAGGTTTCAGTACTTTAATATATCGATTTTTTTGGATATGACCAAAGCCTTTGACTTTGTCAGTCACAAAATGCTTTTGTATAAATTAGAATGTTATGGTATACGGGGTCCAGCTTATAAATGGATCGTTAGTTTCTTAGAAAATAGAAAGCAATATACTGAAATTTAAAAAATTATTAAAAATACATTCAATACATTTACAACATTCAATACATTTACAAAAGAGAAGTTCAAATCTGAACTATTAATTAACAATACTGGTGTTCCTCAAGGAAGTATACTGGGACCACTGTTATTTTTGATTTATATAAACGACCTCCCTCAAGCTACTCCTCATAAGTGTATACTCTTTGCTGATGACACTACAATAGTCATAAAATGTGCCAATAAAAACAAGGCTCAGCAAACGGTATATAAAGCCCTCTCAGATGTGATCCATTGGATGGAAACAAATAATTTAAATATTAATATTAATAAAACCAAAATTATTCAATTTCTTTCCTATAATTCTAATGCATTACCACTTGACATTTATTATAATAATGAACTAGTTGATAACGTTGACAATTATATTTTTTTGGGTATAACCCTCGACAAACACCTTAACTGGAAAACTCATATTCATTTATTGTGTAAGAAGATTGAACGATTTGTATTCGCGCTCAAAAAAATTAGGCAAACTGTGTCTATGGAAGCAGCATTGGTGGCATATCATGGACAAGTGTCGTCTCTGCTAAGCTACGGACTGATAATGTGGGGCAACTCAGTCGACATAGATAGAGTGTTCATGATCCAAAAACGATGTGTTGGGGTCATAAACAAGGCGTGGTTCTTAGAAAGCTGCAAACCCCTTTTTAAAACATGTAACATACTTCCTCTACCGTGCATGTACATAAAAGACATTTGTGTCTTCACTAAACAACACCCTGATTTATTTAAGAAACGTGGTGATGTTTTTACACGTCAAAAAAGGACAAAGTTCACCAATCTATTATATGAACCACATGCTAAGAAGGACTTATATAAAAAAAATATTTACAATATGTGTTTATCTATTTATAACTGTCTACCTAACGACATCAAAATATTGGATGGTAACAAATTTAAAAGATCATTGACTCACTGGCTTCTTATAAACTGCTTTTATAGCGTTAAAGAATTTAAAGACTTTTGTAAAGTGTAATATTGACTGAATTCATACAACATAAAAATTTGCACGTCTGCTTGCAGACTAAATACATTGTATCTTAACAATTAATATAAGATCTTATATGACATGTATTTTGGCAAATAAATTATTTGATTATTTGATTTGATAATATCACAATCATTGTCTTTACACTATAAGTAATGATGTTCTTTCATTACATTTAGGTTTTCAGTCGTTTTATATCACAATCACTGTCTTTAAACTATAGTTAATGTGTTACTTTTATTACAATGAGGTTTTCAGTACTTTAATATCACAATTGGTCTTTAATCTATAACAAATGAGCTTTTCATTACAATAATATCACAATCACTGTCTGTAAACTATAACTAATGTGTTTCTTTCATTACAATTAGGTTTTCAGTACTTTAATATCACAATCACTGTCTTTACACTATAAGTAATGATGTTCTTTCATTACAATTAGGTTTTCAGTACTTTAATATCACAATTAGTCTTTAATCTATAACTAATGACTTTCTTTCATTTGAATTACGTTTCAGCACTTTAATAGCACAGTCCCAGTTATTAAACTATAAGTAATGATGTTCTCTCAGTACAAGTAGGTTTTCAGTAGTTTAATATCACTATTAGTCTAGCATTAGCTAAATGCACTTTTTCTTTACAGAAGCACAGAACACGATTGGGCCCTGTTAAACCAAAACACTGTAACTTGACTTACAGTGTTTTGCCTTTGCACGGTAGCGTAGTGGCTTCCTCTGTCGGGTTCTCTAAGGTGATGTTAGTTAGTACACAACCTAGGTCTTCTTGACCGTTTCCGCCGGCTCCCGTTTTCGGTTCTGCCGTCGTGTCCGATGGCAGCTCCTCCGGTGGCTCATCTTGCAGAGAGCCGTTGGCGGCGTAGAAGCGGACGTAGACGCTCCCTAGGTTGTGTGTGAGTCGCCGTTCTCTTCCCAGCAGCGTCGGCACAATGTCCTCCGGAATTCCGAGTGTTAAAAACATTGTGTTATCTGATTGCTTGCTGTGGGAGTAAATTGTCCAGGAGTTAATTTGGGCCCATTTGTTTTGTTTTTTGAGCACCAGACCCACATCCTCCACGCCTCTCTTGCAGCCGGGATGAACAGGGCCGCCCTAATTCTCCTGGAGAGTTCTTTTTGGCGTTTCACAGTGACTTTCATTCCCATGAAGTCAGCTGCGTCCGCGATCATTTTCTTGATCCACTGCAGCGAAGCATCATCCTTGCACCAAAGCTTAAGGGCACCATCAGCGATGATGGGTTTGCCTCTGAAACCGGGGAAGAAGTCGCTATTGGGGTCCCTAGCTGCATTCAGGATGCACTCTTCCAGGTACCCTTTCACTGCATTGGCCTGCTCTTCTGTTAACTGTTTGTTGTTCACGCCCGTGATTGCTACGCAGAGGTCGTTCTGGACGATGTCGGCGTAGCTAGCTGGGGTGCGGCGTGAGCTGTCCAGTGTCGCCTTCTTACTGTCACCCCTCGGCGAGACTGTATCGTCCATCCGCGACCTTTTACTCGGTTCCGTACGGGCTGGTGCCTGCGCGGACCTGGCGATGGCAATTGCCGCTCGTCGTTGTCGGTTCTGGCGGTTGGCGTGCTTCTTATGGCCTCCCTTGCCTTTGGACTGGCCTTCCTCCGCGGGCACTTTGGCATTTGGCTTACGGTTTGGGGGCCGTCTGCTTTCTCTGCTTGTAGTGCTCGCTGTTTCCAGGGGCACTAGATCTTGGGTCTCCAGCTTTGGGCTTTTGTCCATCCGAACACGCTGTCGGTCTGGGGTCGCCGGTTTTACACTTTTGTCCCACAGGACTCGACTTGCTGGGGCTTCCGAGTTCCGGCTGTGGGCCTTTGGCTTACCAGCTGCGGTTCGGGTTTACGGTCTCCAGCTTTAGGCTTTTGTCCTTCCAGATTTGCTGTCATATGTTGTTTTTTGAGTTTTTGATTTAGTTTGTGCCTTTGTTTCTTACTCAGTTTAACCCCGGGAGTTTGTTTAGATAGATAGATAGATAGAAAACTCTTTATTGTTACACCACTTTAGAAATATAAAAGATTACACATTAAATTATAATAACATAGTGTTACAATGGGCGGCTTTATCACTAAAAGTGATCTCTACCAGGCAACCTTAGGATGGAGTTGAACGAAGGAAATCGAAGCGTTCCTTGAGATAGCGCGGGGATGTAGGACTGAACAATATATTGTAAAGGAGACTGAGAATATGAGCATTCCGGCGAAAACGTATATTCAGCCAATTGAGCTTAGAACGAAACTGAGATACGTGATCATATTTGCGTAAACCAAATATGAATCTAATGCAAAAATTTTGAAGACGCTCAAGTTTATCTAGCTGTTCCTCCGTGAGATCTAGATAGCAGGCATCAGCGTAGTCAAGAATAGGGAGTAAAAGAGATTGAGCTAATGCAATTTTAGTGGCTGTTGGAAGAAAGTTGCGCAACCTTTTTAAGGATCCTGCTGCGGCAAATAGCTTGCGACTGGTGATTTGTAGCTGTTGATCCCACCTCACATAGCGATCCATTGTTATTCCAAGATTCGTTACAGAGCTACTAAAGGGAATAGCAATACCACCAAAGAAAACTTGAGGAAGTAATGTCCAGTCTATTGTAGACAGCAATCTTGAGCTACCAATTACTATTGTTTGTGTCTTAATGGGATTTACTTGTAACCCAAAATAATTGCTCCATTTAGCTATACGATCAAGATCAGCATTAACAGTCTGAATTGCTTCAGATAGTTTATTCACTGGTGCCTTAGAATAAATCTGTAGATCGTCTGCATATAGGTGGTAGGAAGAAGTGAGGTTGTGAGAAATGGAATTAATAAACAAAGCAAACAATAAAGGAGATAAGACGCCACCTTGCGGGACGCCTGCTGACGTGTTACACCACAAAGAGTATTTATCTTCAAGGCGAACACGCTGCCTGCGCCCGTACAGATAACTGTGAAACCAATCAACTACCGTTGGAGAAATGTTAATTGAGCGAAGGAGAGCAAGAAGAATGTCAAAATTAACAGTGTTAAAGGCGTTGCTAAAATCTAATAGAGTTAATACGGTAAGTTGGCCGTTGTCCATTCCAAGACGGATATCATCAGTAATTTTGATGAGAGTAGTTACAGTGCTATGCCCAGGTCGAAAGCCAGATTGAAAAGGGTTTAAGAGATTGTGACTAGATAAGAATTTGCTAATTTGGTTGTAGATAAGACGCTCGAAAACTTTTGACAGGAACGGAAGGATAGAAATGGGTCGATAATCGGAATAAGATTTAGGGTTTGATTTTTTAGCCAAGGGAATAATTTGAGCGTCTTTCCAAATTGAAGGAAATACTCCATCAGAGACAGAGTTATTAAAAATGTGACAGAGAACAGGAAGTATAACATCTAAGATGGGCATAACCATGATACGACTTATGCCATCAACACCAACAGCATTGGAAGTGATTGAAATTACGCTATTATATTAGTTTGTTTACTCCCCGGGTTCGGAGTGGTAAGGTGGTCTCCGGCAAGCCTTTGTCCCCTGTACCCTCCTTTATTACCTTTCGGCCTCACGACCGTCCAGTTAGCAGAACTGGTCTCCGGGGCGAACGCCTCCACGAGATCCCGAACTGCCTCCCCTTGACCCTGGGGGAGGGTTTGCGATAAAAGGTTGGATTTACTAATTTGTTCCATGTTGTTTTTTAATTCGCCTTCCTGGTTCCCCACCCTCCACGGAGCCCGCACCTGGGGATATCAATGTTATTGAATATCAGGGCTACCAGTCCGGTATAGACGCAGGGGTTATGTTATCTACGAGCCTGAGTGGTGCAAAGAGGACCACACCAACCCGACGCAGTATTCCGTGCTCCGCCGGCTGCAGACCCCATTAACCCCCACCTCTCGCCCGGCAGGAGCAGAAGGCTGCCCACCAATGCTGAATTGCCTAGAGTGGCTAGTCCTAGGCCCCCCGTTTAGGATGAAATTAACACCAAAGAGGAGTGTTGTGTTTTTGCGCTCAGCCTCCAGGATTGTTGCATCCACCCATACGGGCCCCCACGTACAGCATCAAAACACGTGGGTGGTCAATCCCCCCTCTTGCCATCCCTTTAATTTCGGATGGTAAGACCCCAGATACTTGACCACAGTTTATCCGGAGCGGATAGGAAAGATTAGAGTAGTGGTAGGAATTACAATGATAGGATGGGAATCAGTAGGCAGTGCGGATGGGATGGGAAGGTGGGAAGGGGGTACATACCAGTGAGTTTGCGTCTAGTGTTTTTGTTACGTCTGTTCCCGAGGGGATCAGACCAATTAACAGGCGGCACCACGAGAAGGTAACATATTAGACTTGTTATGGATGTCAACACGACTTGCGCTCCTTTCCATAACCGTACGTCGAACCTGCTCACCGGACAGGTGGCCAGGTTAGGGTTAGTTACTAAGTGCTTCGTTATGCCGTTACACCGAACAAACCCCCCCAATATATAATGAATGGATAATATAGTACATGCGGGTAGAGTATGTTGTGGTAGTTCAGAAAAATATGTTTCTTTTTTATTAAAAGTCCCTTGGTTTTCAAGATATATAATATTTTCGAAAATTTAAAAATAATGTTATTGACTCTAGTTTTGTTTGGAAGAATCCAAATGAAAGAATTCTCGCAATCTGTTTTTAGTATTCACACACCCTGTATATAATGTACTATATGTACATAAAAGTACCTAATAGAAATCACAGTAACAGTGAATTTCTGTTATTTATTTCGAAAATCAATTACAATATGATAGCACAGTCTGTTAGCCGCATAAAATGCCTCAACCTTACATTTTTTGACACCAGCACGAAACTTAGCACATTCGATCCTTGACTCAAAATAAACCAATTAAGATCAATAGCCCTCCGGTACCCCCCTCTGGCGGCGGAGGGGGGGCTGTAAAGCGCCGCTCCGCCCGGCTTCATTCTAAAAATTATAACTGTCCAGGTTTAGCTAATATGTCAAGTTTGGTATCATTTTCGTATAAATCAATAACGTAGAATTCATTTCTAATATAATAAAAAGCCATTTCATATTTAGTTTCTTAATTATTTAACTACATTTAAAAATGACAAGTACATTTTTTATTTCAGGTTACTGTAAATATTACACTGGTAATTTTTTATATAAATAAAAAATACGATAACAAAGCCGATTTTATGCAGATTTGAAAAGATATAACGTTGCAAAACAATTTTTAAAGGTTGTGTGCCGCCACCTTAAAAGCTGCTACGAGGTGAAAGACGCGTACTAGCAACAGAGCGCTTGCAGGACTATGCCTGTTTCAACCTTTCAATTGTTGTTAGTCAGTTCACTTGTGTACCACAATTTCTTTATTTCCGAATGAAAATTGGTTTAAGGGCCTTATAAATTTCGTTACTTACTTATTAGGAAGGAATTTCTAACCTTTATTTTGATAAGTTCCACACGCACCAAACTTAACCTAACCATCATTTATTTATTGTAACGTAAACGTATTCCAGCCATATGAACATCAAATTCCATAATTTGTCTCGTAATGCGTTGGCATTACGGCCGTCAGTGGTGTAGTGAAAGAACGAAGAATTGCTCTTTGCGTTTCCTATGACACTTTTATTGTTTTTCTATTACTGTATTATCTTGAAGTTCAAGTGTTGTTTACAATGAATACTATAAGTACTTATCTGTTCTTACAGATCAAGTCCTTGCATAACAGTTAATGAATTCCAGCAATTTTTATTTACAAATAAAGATCGGCAGCTCGAAAATATACCCCCAATATAAGCCGCCTTACACCAGCGTATATTATATACCTACAGTCTACAGTATACCAAGGGGTTCATGTTTGGGGCCAGGCGTCGGTTCCTCAAAAAATGTTGCCCAGTGCCAGTGGCTACCACTACCTGTGGCTGGAGGGAGGAAGAAGACCATTGGCCAGTAGCCAGCATTTGTTGGAAACTAACTAAATGTAAAACAGGATGCAAAACTCGTTTGTGTCTTTGTTGAACTGTCTGCAATGTTAACTTGCAGTTGGTTAATCCGGAGATTTTAATACAACATAAAATAATATGATGATATTTTTAAAATGTATTCGATTTTTTTTAATCATAATTATTTAATTCTCCATATTCATGTGTACAATAGATCTTAAATAATTAACTAACTACTAACAACATGAAGCCCTGGTGGGTGGTAAACATCCGGTCACGCTTCCCTGGGAAAGCAGAAAGATTTACCAGCGGTATGCCTTTATTAAACAAAATACTGTGAACTATATACAACACTACAGCTACTATAATAAAAGCATATAAGCATTAGATATTGTACAGTGAAAAAATAGTAGTTTATGCAACTGTCATATAATAGAGGGTATTAAAACATGAGTGTAGTTTTTTTTAAACGAGCCGCAGGCGAGTTTCAAAATAATATTACACGAGTGTTTTAATACCTAATTATATGCAGTTGCATACACTACTTTATTTAATCTCATGGCTATAGGTAGCTACATTCAATAAAATGCAATATAAAAACCCGCGCGAAAAGCGCGCAGCTCCCCACCACAGATAATGTGTACTTAAATTGAATTGAAACCTCCTTGGTTGGGACACATTGTACTTTAATAATTAAAAAATTGTTTTAAAGCATTGTTTTGTTAGGAGAATAATGCTTTAATTTATTTTTTTAATTTTCTTAAAGAAGTATGTATATAAAGTATGCCAATAAAGGTCTGTATTTCATTTCATAATTAGAATATTACCGAAGGAGATTATATAAAATTATTTATCATACTTTTCAACTTAAAAGTTCAACACATAGTGTGATCATCAATATTAAATGAGTACTTATTGAGCAGTTTCAATGTTTTGTGGTTGGTTACTTTGTCATTATACATTTTATGATAAATACGATACTAAAATATAGGTGCAAACAAACTAATAATTTACAACAACTTACAGAACATGATATTTACAATATTGGTGATCTTATCACTATAAGCGGTCTTTTCTAGACAACCAGTTGGGCGAGGGATTGTTAAAAAAGGGCTACCTTTTTAACAATCACTTGCCTATGGTATATATACTGATTATACGAAACATTTAAATATATAGTAAAGCGTTTTTTGAAGCGCTCGTAGCGAAGTTTGCTTAGCCATTCTGTATCGATCAGCAAAGTTAAGCAACGTCCGCCGCGGTCATGACTTGGATGGGTGACCGCTGGTGACATTACTACTGAGCGCTTCCGTGCTTCGGAGGGCACGTTAAGCCGTCGGTCCCGGTTGTTGTCTTAGGATAGCAGTCGTGACAGCATGGTGGTAGGGCACTTTGCAAATGCCCGCCTGGTTAGCTACCACCCTCAAGTTGAAAATCTGTCGCCAAGCACCTAACGGTGTGTTACGGCAGCTGTCCTTGAGAGCCAGTAACTCTAGGTTAGTCTGAACAACATCCTCGACCACATCATCACTTACCATCAGGTGAGATAGTGGTCAAGGGCTAACCTATCAGGCATAAAAAAAAAAAAAAATAGCATATTTGGGATGTTGCCGCTAAAAATAAAATGTCAGCGGGCGACAGTTATGATTTTTTAAAACTATTTATTGTTAGTTTAGATACATAAAAAAATATTTATTTAAATCTGTATAAAATCGGTTTTGTTATCATATTTTTTATTTGTATAAATAATCACCCGTGTAATATTTACGGTAACCTGAAATAAAAAATGTACTTGTCATTTTTAAATATTGTTAAATTGTTAAGAAACTACATAATGAAATGGCTTTTTATTATATTAGAAATGAATTCTACTTTATCGATTTATACGAAAACGATACCAAACTTGACATATTAGCTAAACCTGGACAATTATAATTTTTAGAATGAAGCCGGGCGCAGCGTTGCTTTATATCCCCCCCTCTGGCGGAGTATCGGAGGGCTACCGATCTTAATTGGCTTATTTTGACTCAAGGATCGAATGTGCCAAGTTTTCACTTGTGTCAAAAAATGTAAGGTGATTGCATTAACAAGTTGTACTATGAGACGAATTACTTAGCATTCCATGGATTCACCGTGTGGGTGCCGGGTCCATAGCGTTGTAGAGGAAGAGGCTAGAGGGGCCTGGGACTTGCAACCCAGATGTAGGGTTAACAGGCCTCTTTACAATGCATTAACGCTCCCCTTCCCGCTCAAGCCTCCTCCCCTACCTAACCAAATTTGGTAAGATCCTACTAATGCCGCCTTAGATACACGTTCTAGGATGGAAGTTACGGTTGTTCTTGGCAGGCCAAGGTCTTTAAGTAGGTTATACAGGGATTTCGCTGGTATACCCCTTGCTCCGACTTCTACAGCATATAAATTAACCACATAACCGTTTTTGGTTAATTCATTACCATCAGGGAGATTACAGACACTATTGGCATCTCGTATGAACGAACACAAAACATCATAGTCAATGATTGGATTTTCTAAGGTTTCTGCGCGGTGGGTACCCAGATTGCTTTCAGTTGAACAAAAACGAATACCTACGGCTCACGATTTCTCGCGACTGTTTGGAAATGTTTGAGGCTGATCCACTAGATGTTTTGGCCAGATTTGTGACAATGGATGAAACCTAGGTACACCACTACAACCCAGAGTCAAAACAGCAATCCAAGCAGTGGAAAAAACCTGATGAACCGACTCCAAAAAAAGCCAAAGCAATTTTGTCAGGTGGCAAGGTGATGGCGCCAGTTTTTTGGGATGCTAAGGGTGTCATCATGGTGGACTACCTTGCAAAAGGTGAAACTATAAACTCGGCTTATTACTGCATCCTTTTACGTCGTTTGCGTGAAACAATTAAAGCGAAAAGGCCAGGATTACTCAGCAAGAAAGTGTTGTTTCATCAGGATAATGCACGCATTCACACGTCTGTTGATTCTATGGCTCAAATTCGCGATTGTAGCTTTGAATTACTGCCGCATCCCGCCTATTTCCCTGATTTGGCACCTTCAGACTTTCATTTATTCCCAAACATAAAAAAACACCTTGGAGGTCAAACATTTTCATCAAATGAGGGAGTCGAAGCTGCAGTGGGTGACTTTTTTGAAGGCCTTGAAGAAATTTTTTTTATGACTGGCATACAGGCGTTGGAAACCAGATGGAAGAAGTGCATTGAGTTAAGTGGAGATTACGTGGAAAAATAAAATTACTTTTGTTTATATTACAAATAGTTTTCTTGAGGCCGCAAGCTTTTCAATCCACCCTCGTAGTTATTAGCCATAAATAATAACCAGGGAGGAAAACAATTTTACACCAATGTTGTTGTAAGATGTTTACAAGTCATATTTGGGTATATAGGGTCTGCTCTCAGTGTATCTGCTTATGAATTTTTAACCTCAACACTCAACATATAGAAGATTAATAATTTCAATTTTTTCTGTTACAGACGTGTCATGATCATCCTAGACTTGACAATAATGGCTCCTGGTAGTGAAGTAGGCAAAAAGCTTGGTAATCCCCAAACTTGGTCTGAAGAGTCTGCAGCACCACCTCCTCAACCTACCATGCAGCCAGTCCAGAGAGCTATGCCAAGCCCTGCTCCAGCACCCAGGCCTACTGCAGGGCCAAACCTAGACAATAGCTTAATATCTTCACAGATGACCCATCCCATTGCAAGTCTGAGTCCTTATCAGAACAAGTAAGTTTTATGTTTTAAAAAGTTACCCAAAAAGTTCTAAAAGTTAAGAATAAAATGACTATGCATTGTTTCTATTTGTATGTATATATAATAAGCTAAATGTCACTCAATGACTAAACAAGCAATCTCGAAAACTTAATAGAAGTAGGAGATTTCAGCTAAGAGAAACGAATTTTCCGACAATGTCGTATGTCTGATTGGAGCTGAAAGTTTGTATGTAAGTCCTGATTTTAAAGTATTAAAATAAGTTTGATAACTTATGTTAAAAAAGTACTGTACTAAATTTTTCTGATAGGGCCGTATTTAAAGGACACAAATAGGAGTAAAACTTTTTTTCGTTAATGTACATTTCATTACTTTGAATTCATCATTTCACCTGCTAGATATGGTTGAAGATGAATTGCTGCCAATATCGTTATGTACTTAGTGGCAGATTTTCTTCTTGGGGAGGTAGCTGAGCTAGGCAAGCGTGTGTCCTAAGCTGTGACGTGTGTTTTAGAGTGTTAGCGATATAGTTTTAGGTCTACAAGCGCGACAAAACTTTAAATTATGAATATTCTGCCTGAGACATGAGTTTCTGTCCACCATAAAGTCGAGGTCGAGGTAGACATAGACATCAATATTACGATCAAGGTTGAGGTAATGTAAATTGTAATGTTTATATGAATGTACTGAGTAAATAATTGTAAATGTTTATGTCAAATGTACCTAAATGAATGAGAATGTTACTATGAAATGTAAAATAAAATTTAAAGATCAAAGTAAACGAAGGTGAAGCAAAATTATAAATCAACAACCTAGTCGATCAGTTTTAACTTGGTCTCCAAACGGCAAAAAAGTATGGCAATGTCCCTAAATGTTGGCGCTCAGCATGCACTTCCACGCAATCAAACACTTATATAGTCATACATAACATAGTTTAACATATTGTACAGTACATATTGTATTGTACAGTAGTCAATAAAACTAAACTGACCCAGAACCAGAAAACAGATAATAGGATATCTTATGCCATGCCATAGGAGGCAAGCCTATTGCCATATACCAGCAATGCTGCTACTAGGAACTGTGAATTTCTTTGACAGAATAAATAGGTAACAACCGTCATACCTCAGGATTTAATGCAAAAAAAGCGCTCACTACTACAACAATAAAAAACTGAAAAGTTTGTCTTTTGATTCAATAACTAAAACTACTAAACGGATTTTAATGAAATTTCTATGGTACCAATCTGAAAGTATAGAATTTCAAATAAAAATGAATTTTCTAAAGACTTTTATATGACTGAGTTCTGAGGTAACAGACATTAAAAATCCAACAATGTTGAGAACCTCCTCCATTTTACGGAGTTGGTTAAAAACAAAAGATTATTTCAGGTGGGTAATAAAAGCTCGTGTCATGACCAAGTCCCCTATACGCACATGGAGCAATGCCAAAGGAGAAGGGAAGCTGTTCAGCATGGACTTGTGCGATGAAAGTGGAGAGATCAGAGCAACTGCTTTCAGGAACGAATGCGAGAAGTTCTATGATATGATTCAGGTACATTACTATCATGATGGGATGCTTTTTTTTAATGCTGGTAGTTATCCCCTGTCTCACCTGTTATTAAATGATGATGCACACGAGAGTAGTGAGTAGGCTTAACGTAGAATTACTGGCTCTCAAGCGCAGCTGCCGGAACACACTAATAGGTTCTAGGGTACAGGATTCTACTTGAGGGTGGCAGCGAGCATTCACAAAATTCTCTTTCACCATGCAAAAACATATACTATGTTTAAATTGTAGTTGCCATTGAAATATACATATTACCCTGTTAGTGCGAATACTACTACTATGCTTAGGCTTATAGGGCACTTCATCAATTAGTGTAATTACTTAAGAACTAACGTCTCGACAACAGTGACAGTGACAAACGCAGTGCAGTGTCAAGCAGAACAATAAGGATGACACTGCAAATGTAATGGACAGTTATGACTTATGACTCTTACGATCAGGCAAGCTATTTGTCATCGTTTTATTACATAAAAAGGAACCTTATGAGCCTCTATATAATGTCTTCATTGCTGTTTGGCGGCGGAACTAATCAAGCAGGTGGTGTTACCTATCCAGACATTTTCTACGCCAGAAATTCTATAGACCACTGACCTAGTCGTGGCAGTTTATCTAAATAACAAGATGGACTTTCAGGTAGATAAAGTGTACTACATCAGCCGATGCCAACTCAAGACTGCCAACAAGCAATTCACAAGTCTGAAGAATGACTATGAGATGACATTTAACTCAGAAACGGTGGTAGCTGAATGTATGGAGGATGCTTCGTCAGTGCCAACTATCAAATATGACTTTGTGCCCATCAATGAGATTGGGAACAAGGCTACAGATTCACTACTTGGTGAGAACCACTATACATTGCTTATAAATATTAATTGATAGCTATACCCACATGTTTTAAAGAAATTTAATTATTCTGCGTAAACTTCATAACCTTACGTAACTGTCGTAATTGGCAGTTGTTAGCATGACCGTGTATTACGACTTTATTGCGCAATTTATATATGTATGCTCATATATCTCTACTGATGTACACGTAGCTTCCAGTTAGGACAACACCAACAGAAACTGAAGTCTGAACAAATGCTGAAATTTTGTCACTATCGGATTGCGTAGTAGTGAAAGAGAGGCAGTGATGTTGAAATTGCGATCAGTTTTGGTAAAATCCGAATGTAAACTTAATAACATAAAACTAGTAACGTAAATCGAAAATGTAACTTTTCTTGTCCCTCTTGATAAGTTTTTGCTATTTAATTAATATATACGCATACACTTTAATACGTAAATAATAAAGATTTTTACGTTACAAGCGTAATTTAGAGTCAAATTTGCTATTTTAGTCTATAGAAAATTTTAAGGAAACGTGTTTCGGACGTTTCTTTGGTCTTAGATAATGTGATCAAGACTAACACATAATTTTCGTACTGTTACAAACTAAATACATTTTGCTAAAGATCTGTTAAAGTAAAGCTATTTAGCACTTGTTAGCGTCTTAAAATCCTTCGAGTCAGTGGGGTACTAAATAATGAATAAACTTGCTAAAACCGTGGATTCGCAATCAAAATTCTTTACTTGACAGTTTGCTCAATACACAACTTGACTTGTACCTAAGTATTCATGACAACCAATTTGGTTTTAAAGCAGGTTTATCAACTGAAACAGCTATTTTGTGTCTGAAGCAAACTTTAAAGTATTATACTTGTCGAAAAACGCCCATTTACCCCTGCTTTCTTGACTTGTCGAAGGCTTTTGATCTGGTGTCCTATGACATTCTTTGGCAAAAACTGGAAAATATCTCAATGCCACCCGAAATTGTACAAATTTTCAAATATTTGTACAAACACCAGGTCAATGTCGTTAGATGGTCAACTGCATATTCGGACCCATACAGATTGGAGTGCGGGGTAAGGCAAGGTGGGTTGACCTCACCGAAGCTCTTCAACCTGTATGTAAACGCGTTAATAGAGGAGCTTAGCAGCACACATGTCGGCTCTCATATTGACGGAGTCTGTATCAATAACATAAGCTATGCGGATGACATGGTGCTGCTAAGTGCTTCTGTATGTGGTTTGTCTAGACTTATCGATATCTGTGAAAAGTATGCATCTGGTCACGAGTTGGTGTACAATGAAAAGAAAAGTGAGTGCATAGTATTTCAGGCCAGGGGAAAATGTTTAGGTACAATTCCACCTATAAAATTAAACGGAATACCACTGATAAAGGTAGATAAATTTAAGTATCTCGGATATTTGTTGACCTGTGACCTGACAGACGATGCAGACATCGAAAGGGAACGTAGGGCTCTGTCAGCCAGAGCTAACATGTTGGCACGCAGGTTTGCTCGCTGTTCGAGTGAGGTCAAAATTACTCTCTTTAGAGCCTTTTGTACTTCTTTCTACACGAGCAGCCTGTGGATAAGTTATACAAAAAAGCAGTACAGCGCCCTACGGATTCAGTACAATAATGCGTTTAGAGTGCTACTGCGTTTGCCTCGGTTCTGTGGCGCATCGGGGAAGTTCCCCGAATCGCGGGTCGATTGTTTCTATGCGACCATGCGGAAACGGTGTACATCCCTGGTGCGCAGGGTCCAGGCCAGCCCTAGTGGCATTCTGAAAGCATTTGCAGAAAGATTAGACTGTCAGTACCTGAATCATTGTTTTATGATTCATGTACTGACTAATGGTTAGTACATGTGGATGACATTTAATAATTGAATTTTCTAAATATAATCAGTACTAATATTATAAATGCGAAAGTAACTCTGTCTGTCTGTCTGTCTGTCTGTTACGCTTTCACGCCAAAACTACTGGACCGATTTGAATGAAATTTGGTATGGAGATAGTTTGAGACCCGGGAAAAAACATAGGATAGTTTTTATCCGACTGCGCAAAAAGAGGTTAATGTTTTCGCGCGATAACTGACATACGCGCGGGCGGAGCCGCGCCCGGAAAGCTAGTTTACTATAAATTTTATTGATTATTACTAATGTTGATTTAATTATAATTACATTTTAGTTTTGATGCTACATTTTGATAAATTGTAATAATTTTGACATTCAATTATTAATATGTCTCAATAAAACCATATTTTGCATGGTGGTAGGGCACTTTGCAAATGCCCGCCTGGCTAGCTACCACCCTCAAGTTGAAAATCTGTCGCCAAGCACCTAACGGTGTGTTCCGGCAGCTGTCCTTGAGAGCCAGTAATTCTAGGTTAGTCTGAACAACATCCTCGACCACATCATCACTTACCATCAGGTGAGATAGTGGTCAAAGGCTAACCTATCAGGCATTAAAAAAAAAAAAAAAAAAGTAATATAATTATAAATACTGTAACATGATCCTTGTTGGTTGAAATGAATACTTTGATTGATTTAACAACCCACTACCCCCAGATGTGATTGGCGTCTGCAAATCAACCACTGATGTACAAGAGCTGACAGCAAGAAGCACTGGCAAGTTGCTCAAGAAGCGCGAGTTGACACTTATGGACTCTACTGGTGGTGCTGTAAGTTTTACACTCGTATGTTTATACTTACTTCAAAATGAACAACATCCTCGACCACATCATCACTTACCATCAGGTGAGATAGTGGTCAAAGGCTAACCTATCAGGCATTAAAAAAAAATATATATATATATTAATTATACTAGCTGCACGCCCCGGCTTCGCACGGGTAATAACGACTATAAATTAAGATGTAAGCTATCCTATCTTTCAATTTGGATCAAATTGCACACGGTGTGATAATCAAATTTAAAATTGGTTCATTGGTGGTGGACTCCATCGCGGACAAACAACGTATATATATTTTTATGTGATTGTGACGGAACAAGCACGTGGCCCACATGATGTTAAGGCGATATGGTCCGACAAAGTAACATCTTTGAAAATCGAGATAAAATACTTCTTCGATTACCTAAGTCGCATTCTTTTGATATGTATATCTTCAGTTCATAAACTTAATTATGATCTCGGCAAAAACACGATTACGTAAAAAATCCTCGATAGATTTAATTTTTGAAATGATTTTTAAATTTTATTATCCCCGATATCTTAAAACTATAATTAATATTAACACTAAACTGGTTTTATTCGATAGTTTATTAGTATATCTAAATATTTGCCTAATATTTTATCAATATCTATAGTGGATGATTTTCTGGCAATTTTTTCTCATTATAAACTACGAGATCCCTTGTGCCCGTGTCGCCAGTACGCCCGTGACCGCTGTCAACGACGGTACTGTGCTCGTTTCTTTCGCGCACGGATTGTATACGCTATTTCGGAATCGACGAATAAATAAATGGGAAACCACAGTATAAAAAATAAGGAACGCTTACGTCAGCTGAGGGAGCATATTATGATATTGATTAGAGATCGAAATCGGTAAGTACTAACTAGTAGGTAAGTAACTAATACATTTATCAAATGAATAAGCCACATGATGGCCTTTGTCGGTGTAGAAAATAATATCAAATATATTTCATATGTATCAGTATTTCAGTATTAATATTATAAATGCGAAAGTAACTCTGTCCGTCTGTCTGTTACGCTTTCACGCCAAAACTACTGGACCTATTTGAATGAAATTTGGTATGGAAATAGTTTGAGACCCGGGAAAAAACATAGGATAGTTTTTATCCAACTGCGCAAAAAGAGGTTAATGTTTTTGCGCGATAACCGACATACGCGCAGGTGGAGCCGCGCCCGGAAAGCTAGTGGTATAATAATCACATAAGTAAATGCTTAGTATATTCCACGTTTTGATATTTCCCTATTACTCAGGTTCATCTGTACGTTAGTTTAGGGAGGACATAGATGCTGGCTACCGCCTGTGCGGTCGTCCAGCTCCACCGGGTTTTGGGCGAGGGCCTGGCCCTACAATAGCCCGGGAGGGAGAAGTGCCGAAGGCACTTCTCCCGAGACGGGCGTAGAAGGCGAAAAGCGCTTTCTACCTCCGTCTCCTGCGGACGCCGAAAACGTACCGCTACTATAGGAGGGGTTGACAGCGAGCTCAAGGGCACCACTGTGGTTCGGACCTCGGCTTGTCTCGCTGTCGAGAGACATGGGGGGGATCGGAGCAAAATGCCTCTGTGCAACTGCAGTGTTGCACAATTGGGCCCTACTGAATAATACTCTTTGACTATTTGGAGAGCAATTTATCGTGACCTTGTTTTTGCCTCGAGCTCGCCGGCGAGCTCGGTGTTTGATTGTGTGACCTCTGATTACCTCACACCTGGGGATTTTACCTCGACGACTTGCGGATAACGCTAAAGCTGCCAACGTAATGGCTGCGATGGGGTCATCCGGGTCGTCTAATACCTGCCGTGGTCGGCGACGGGGGGGTTTGAAAAATGGGATAGAAGAGGCAGTCGAGTAGTTCGATGCCTGGACAACCAATGGGTTCGGGTGGTGGGGCGCTCGATCAAAGTATCGGCGGGCGCAGTCCTTATTGAACTGCGCTAGAGAGGGAAGGTTTAAGTCGCAATGCAACTCGGTGTTCCGGATATACCACGGGGCGCCGGTTGCATTACGAAGAAAACGGTTTTGGATGACTTGAAGTTTATGAAGGTGGGCCTCACTAGCATGACTAAACACTACTGATGCGTAAGTCATGATGGGGCGGATGCAGGCAGTGTAAAGTGTCTTCTTATTACTAAGAGACATTTTACTCTCTTTGCGAAGTAGGGGACCAAGGCGACCCATTATGAAGGCCGCTCTGTTACGGACGGTTGTTATGTGATCGTTAAAGGTGAGATGACGATCAAGGGTGACTCCGAGGTATTTTGTTCTAGGAACCCAGGGAATGGGTTCGTCGAACAAAATAAGCGGTTTCGGGTAAGGGGAGCGTGTCTTCTCAGTAAAGCACATAGCTGTGCTTTTAGCTGGGTTGACCGCGATGCGCCATTTTCGGAACCAGTCACCGATCTCGGTGATGGCCCGTTGCATGACGAAATAGGACTGTCTGTTGATATGCCACCCAGTGGTGTAAATGGCGGTATCATCCGCATATTGGGCTAGGAATACTTTGGGCTGAGAGCGTGGGATGTCACTGGTATACAGTGCAAAGAGAATAGGTGATAGCACGGAGCCCTGAGGGACTCCGGCTCTGACTGGGTGGGGGGAGGAGAGGGTGCCTTCCACGCGATAGCGAAAGCTTCTGGCTTTAAGGAAGTCTTGTAGGATGAGCACAAGACGTTCTGGCACGCCAAATTGGTATAGCTTGTAGATCAAGCCGTTGTGCCAGACTTTGTCAAAAGCTTTCGCTACGTCGAGGAAGACTGCTAGCGTAGTCTGGGGTTTGGGGTACTTATTGAAGCCCTCAATGATGTGCTCCGTGAGGCGGTGCACCTGTTGGACGCATGAGTGTCCGGGTCTGAAGCCAAACTGCTCATCTGGGATAAGGTGGTGTTCCTTAGCATGGGACTGGAGACGGTTTGCAAGTAACCGCTCGTAAAGTTTGCCTAAGGCACTGAGGAGGCTGATGGGGCGGTAACTGGTGGGGTCAGATGAGCTTTTGCCTGGTTTGTGAATGCCAATGACATTTGCACATTTCCAGGTGTCTGGGAATAAGCAGTGGCTCATAGCAGCATTGAAGATGCTGACTAAGAGATGGATGAGAGGAGGAGAGAGGGTTTTAAGAACCCTGTTGGAGATGCCATCGGCACCGGGGGATTTGCGCGGTCGGAGGGCCTTGATCAGTCTCTCCACCTCAGCGTAAGTCGCTAAGGTGATTGGTGGGAGTTCAGAGGTGACTACAGAGCTTTTACGTTCGACTTCAGCATCCACCGAATCGAGGTGAGCTTGGTCAACGTGATCTACGTTAGGGGAACACTGAGCCTCTAGGCTATCAGCTAGGCACTCAGCTTTGTCTTCGTCAAAGAACGCTGGGACTAGTGGGACTGGTCTGTATAAGGGAGGCATGTCGTTATGGTTACTTCCTTTCAAGCCTCGCGCCAAGTCCCAGTAAGCATGGTGGCTTGGCACGAGGTTTGAAAGTTTATCGCCCCATTGTTGATCACGCAACTCAGACATGCGACTTTGAACCATGCGTTCAAAGTGGCGTGTCTTAGTTTTGTTCTCTTTACTGGGGTAAGAGTCGTAATGTCGGGTTACTGCTTTACTCTCCGTCACCAATCGCCTCACATCCGCTGGAATGACAAGGCGCCGGTCGTCCGGCACTATGACCTCCTTTGCGGATGCACCTACTACGGTGGAGAGGTGATTGGTGAACGAATCGATCGCAAGGGTTACGTCATCTTTTGTCAGGATGTCGTCAGGGATCTTGTCTAGGTCCGGTGATCTGATAGCCTTTAGGGCATCGCCTACTTGCTTCCAGTTCACTATCGTCTTAGTGGGGCGGGGGAGGTCAGTCGTTGGGTCGGGACCTAGTCGCAGTATAATGGGTCGGTGGTCAGAGTGAAGCTCGTGAACCACTTCTATGGAGCGTAACCGGAGTGTTACGCCTCTGAATAGTGCCATGTCAAGCAAGTCAGATCGGTGGTCTTCCATATAAGGGTAGTGAGTGGGCTCAGTGGGCGCAATTATGTCAAAGTTAAGTTCTGCGATTAGGTTTTCAAGTGCAATACCTCTGGGATTGTTGACGTTACAATTCCATAGGATGTGCTTACTGTTGAAGTCGCCAATCAGAATGACGGCGCTTCCTAATGAGAATAGGGCTTCTAAGTCAGCTCGGACGATCGGCTTTTTGCAAGCTTGGTAACAGGATGCTATGACTATAGGTTGATGACCAGTCATAGCTAGGAGGCAACAAGATGCTTCCATATTAACAAGAGTCGGGGTAGGTAGGGGAATGCAGTGCAGGGACCTTTTGTAATAGATAAGAGTGCCTCCCCCACGGGAGTTCACTCTATCATCACGTACCGTTCTGTAATTGGCAAACCTAGGGTTCGCCTTCCCCGGTTTTAGAAAGGTTTCCTGCACGCATATGATATCGATAAGGTGGGTACAACAAAAGTCGTGGACGAGGTCACGTTGTCTGAAGAGGCCGTCAGCGTTAAATGACGCTAACGAAACTGAGTACGGTTTCGTGCGTTCGGTTGTACTACCCATAGTGGTTGTACTGGGGAGGGGCCTGGGGAACGAAGCGCTTAAGGGCGCTAAGTAAATTCGCGTGTTCCAATGTGTATTGGATCACGTCCGCTGGGGATTGAGCGTATTGCATCTTGTGGAATAGCTCTTGTACCTCATTGATGTCAACCGACATAGCCAGATCGCTGACTAGGTTGATTGCCTCTTGAAGAGGGGCAGCCATCAATGGCATAGGTGGAGCTTGTGGCCGGGAAGCGGCGCGGGGAGGCGCGCGAATGGTGTTGGCGACGGGTGCCGGGAGCGCGGGGCGAGCCGGGGCCGGTGCGCGGGCAGGGGCCGCGGCGCGGGCGGGTGCGGGTGCGGGCGCGGGTGCGGGCGCGCGGGCCGGGGCGCGGGCGGTAGCGACGGTCTTAACCATACTGGGTGGTTTAGACCATGCGTTACGGGCTGGGAGCGGCGCGGGTATTACCTGTGAGGCAGGTACTACCGTTAGTTTAGGGCTTACCCGTTGGTAACGGTCGTAAGAGGGACGGGTCGGCCTATGCCTTGCCACCCTGTGGTTCACTCGTGGTGCTTTAGGGCAACCACGGTAATTCGCGGTATGCCCTTGAGCACCGCATAAAACACAGCTGGGTGGGTCCGGTGAATCCCGGGTGCGAGTGCACGCTGCTGTCGCGTGATCGCCTAGGCACTTAACGCACCTAGCGCGAGCGAAGCAGAAACGGGAGGCGTGCCCGTATAGTTGGCAGTTATGGCACTGCGAGGGACTCCCATTTTTGTATGGGGCTTGGACATCGAGTCCTGAGAGGCCACAGACCTTTTTTAAATTAAAAATGGCCTTGCCTTCAGGTGTACGATCTAGTACTACGAGTACTAGATCGTAGGGACTGCGGTCCTTCCCGCTGTACATGCGGTGAACTGCATGTACGGGGAAGTCTTGTGCCTTCAGGTCGGCACATACCGAATCGGTATGTACCTCCTTGGGCACACCGCGGATGACCACTCGGAGGACTTTCTCCTCTTCGAGCGCATAAGTATGAAAACTTATGCTCTCTTTACGGAGGAGCTTTGTTAGCGCTCTGTGGTCGCTACTGGTGGGCACTTGGACTTTAATGCCCTGCTGCGTGGAGCGGGCATTAGTGTAATGGATCCCACGATCCGAAACTAAACGGGACAGCATGTCCCATTTGGTTTTGTCCTGAATGAACAGGGGTGGAGGCGGTTTTTCGCGGCGCGCGCTCGCGTCCTGAGGGGACGCGGCAGTAGTGGCCGGAGCGGAGGGAGGAGACGCGGGGCGCGGGGCGGGGGTCGGCTTCTTGCCGGAGGCGGGGGCCTTAGCGGGTGCCTTGGCGGGAGGGGCGGAAGTTGCGCAACTAGCGGCTTTAGGAGCACGCTTGCGTTTGCGGTCAACGACGGTATAGCCGTCGTTATCGGAGTCCGAGTCAGTGCGTAAGGCGCGACTCGGATCTACTTCCATCTCCGTTTCGGAGTCCGAAGTGGGCTCGACAACGGCGATGGAGGGACGGGTGCTCGCTGGCCTCCCGATCGGTGAGCGCGAGCGAGACCTCTCACGGGGAGGGGCTGCCACCGTGCGTCTATTGTCCGGGCCCGGGGCGGGCGAAAGCGGGCTGTCCTCTGAGAAGGACCGGGTCAGAGGAGGGACGTTGGCCTCCGGGATTGAAGTCCCGGAGGGAGCAATAAGAGTGTCCGTGAGGCGGGCACTCGCTTCCTCTTCTAGGAGTTGCATATGAGCAACATACAGATCGGGGTGGCGGAGGGCGAAGGTCTGAAGGACCTGCACCTCACCGTTAGAGGGACGGGACTGCATCCTGAGGGGAATACTCAGGACGCCCTATCAAGGGTTTGAATTCCCTCACACACCTTGTGAGCTCACTGTGTGAGAGGGAGTGTGTACCTAGGGTGTGCCCTAGTTGTGTACCCTCTCCGAGCTTTTTTCTCGGCGGAGAGGGGTGCTCCTAAGCGCTACTCCGGGGTTGACTAGGGGCGACCCCAAGGCCAGTAATCCCGGAGCCCAGCTTGCTTCGGCTGACCCGTGAAGCGGGAAAGGCCACGGTGCAAGGTTAAACCAAAACAACAACAGTGGCCGTTGTCACCGTAGGGTGTCACACTGCGACCGCAGCAAATGGCGGATTTGATCGTTCAGACGGGTTTGGCTGACGCTACCCCACGCCTGAACGACGTCGCTTAACAGCACAAAGTGTGTTGTTACGCGACTGTTACTATGTTGTGTCGGGTAGTAAAGTGGTGAAATGCGCACCGAAAAGTGCGGTCAAAACAAGACCACCAGCCCGATATGATGTTGTTCGTCCGAAACAAGGGACTTGGGTAGGTGGTAATGCCTGACGTCTTAGAGCGCCTCTGCGCGACGGCACGGCGAGCTCGTAGCTCGCGTTGCTCGGCGTTCGGCGGCTGCTCAGCTTCTGCACACAAAACAAAAACTTCGTCAGGACTGCGTATTCCAAGGCACTGGTCTGCAACTAGCGTCGGAACGATGACCCGAGTGAGACGGCAATAGTGCGGGGACTATTGCGGTCTCACTGGGAGATACTGGCGGAGCTGTAGACAGGTGTGCACGGCGTGGCGGCACAGGTCGGAATGTGTCAGTGTCCTGTAGTCTCATCTGTACTGGACGACTTATTTGCATATCGCCGTTTAGTTTGCGCATGTAGCGCCAACATATCAATATCAATAACGATTTCGTCTGCCAACTGAAGAAAGTTGCTCCGATTTGGCTGAAAATAAAAATCTAGGTTGTTCTGGATGTCCTCACTCCCAATGCAGACCTTATTTCGATGACGTCTGCCAAGTGAAAAAAGTTACTCCAATTTGGATGAAAATCGATATCTAGGTTGTTCTGGATGTCCTCATTCCAAATTTGGAATTTATTTTACGATGATGTCTGCCAAGTGAAAAAAGATACTCTGATTTGGCTGAAAATCGATATCTAGGTTGTTCTGGATGTCCTTATTCCAAATTTGGAATTTATTTATCGATGACGTCTGCCAGGTGAAAAAAGTGACTCCGATTGGGCTGAAAATCGATGTCTAGGTAGTTCTGAACGTCCGTATTACGAATTTAGAATTTGATTTTCGATGACGTCTGCCAATAGAAAACAGTTACTCCGATTTGGATGAAAATTGATATCTAGGTTGTGCTGGATGTCTTCATTACAAATTTGTTATTTTTTCTTCGATGGCGTCTGCCAAGTGAAAAAAGATACTCTGATTCGGCTGAAAATCGATATCTACGAGTAGGTTGTTCTGGATGTCCTTATTCCAAATTTGGAAATTATTTTTGATGACGTCTGCAGCGTAAGAAAAGTTACTCCAATTTGCATGAAAATCGATATATATGTTGTTCTGGATGTCCTCATTCCAAATTTGGAATTTATTTTTCGATGCCGTCTGCCAAATGAAAAAGGTCAAACCCTCAAGTTGAAAATCTGTCGCCAAGCACCTAACGGTGTGTTCCGGCAGCTGTCCTTGAGAGCCAGTAACTCTAGGTTAGTCTGATCAACATCCTCGACCACATCATCACTTACCATCAGGTGAGATAGTGGTCAAAGGCTAACCTATCAAGCATAAAAAAAAAACGATATCTAGGTAGTTCTGAACGTCCATATTACGAATTTAGAATTTGTTTCCGATGACGTCTGCCAAGGGAAAAAAGATACTCTGATTTGGCTGATAATCGATATCTAGGTTGTTGTGGATGTCCTTATTTCAAATTTGGAATTTATTTTTTGATTACGTCTGCCAAGTATGAAAAGTTACTCCGGTTTGGATGAAAATCGATATCTAGGTTGTTGTAGATGTCCTTATTTCAAATACGGAACTAAATTTTCAATGACGACTGCCAAGTGAAAAAAGTGACTCCAATTTGGCTGAAAATCGATATCTGGGTAGTTCTGAACGTCCGTATAACGAATTCAAAATATGTTTTTCGAGGACGTCTGCCAAGTGAAAAAAGTTACTCCGATTTGTTTGAAAATAAATTTCTAGGCTGAAACGGACGTCGTTATTCTGAATATGTATTTTTTTCGGATGGCGTCAGCCAAGAGAAGACAAATGACGTATCTCTAAAACGGTCTTATGGAGTGTAAATATCAGTAATATATTTACAGTTGTAGTGCGTACTGGGTTACACGGTGTCTTAGTAGTAAGTAGGTACTAATTCGAAATTATCTCAATGTAGACCTACCTACTCTTTTGATAAACGTATTATTCCTAAGACTTTCTGAATACGGAAAAATGAAATATGAACTGTTCCACAGAAAAAGTAATTCACTCTCTACTTAGCAAAATATATGGAAAAGCATAATTTCAGGTTGGTGCCACAGTAAAAGTTCTTTATAATTGCAACGCAAAGGAAGGGAAGACTTCAATCAGCTTTTTTCGACCGTTCCGTGTTACCAGGTATGAATGTACAGAATATTACAATACCTTCCTTCTATATTACGATGCTAAGTTGATACTTATTATTATACACATTGAAATAATAAGCTTATTCTGAGAATATACATAAGTATTTGCTGTCATTGATATTTTGCATACCCGCTACGAACTCAATAATCAAACAAAAATTATAAAGATTTTTTTTTTTTTTTATGCCTGATAGGTTAGCCTTTGACCACTATCTCACCTGATCGTAAGTGATGATGTGGTCGAGGATGTTACTCAGACTAACCTAGAGTTACTGGCTCTCAAGGACAGCTGCCGGAACACACCGTTAGGTGCTTGGCGACAGATTTTCAACTTGAGGGTGGTAGCTAGCCAGGCGGGCATTTGCAAAGTGCCCTACCACCATGCTGTAACGACTGCTATCCTAAGACAACAACCGAGACCGACGGCTTAACGTGCCCTCCGAAGCACGGAAGCGCTCAGTAGTAATGCCCAACCAGCGGTCACCCATCCAAGTCGTGACTGCGGCGGACGTTGCTTAACTTTGCTGATCGATTCAGAATGGCTAAGCAAACTTGGCTACGAGCGCTTCACTTCGCTGATTATGGTTTATTTTTAGTTTGTCCAATCCTTACGCTAGTAAAATAACGTATAATACCCCGATCTTTATGGCAGTTCCAATGGGGTGGTGTACAACAAACGAGATAGTATACTTTACCTCGGAATTGGATATAACCGAGTAACGTAGCTAGTAATTTTTGGAAGTAAATATAATCGAAAATATGTACCTAATTATATAGTATATAATTAGCGAATTGACTGTAGATTATCTTCAGCTTATAATTTTCCATAGTAAAGGATGTTATAAGTACCTACTCATTTACTAAATACAAATCTTGAAATTATAAATTTACCTTTTTGTACTTACTACTAATTGCTATAAGTAGATAGATTTATAAGGGATTTATAATTATGACTTATGAGGGTAGGATTGTCTACATTTAAATTTTGTACACATGCTACGGTATACAAAGAAACAGTAGCGTATGAAGCAGTGATTCTTGAGTAGTGTTTCGTCAGCAGTGAGAGTCAGTAATTTTAGTCACTTTACCATCCTTGACTGTATTCTATACTCGTGATTTGGTTTGGTATACACATGTTGTAAATATGATAATAGTTCAATTTACATATAGTAAATCATGGTTTTAGGGAACTAGGCGTTTCGCAACTTATAGACAATGGTGGTAGCGCCCAGGAGCCATCGAACAAATCTTTTGCCAACTTCAAAATGACCTTGGTTTCGAGAGTTGAGTAAGTACTTGTCTAGATTTTTATATTTGATGTATTTTATATAAATACATCTTATCATAACTTTTTTACAGGTATTGGGACGGCGCATTTCAACATAGAGACTGCAGTAATTCAGATAACTCTGAACTGACCAATAACTTAAACATCTATACAGAAAATGAGTATGTAGAGTTCAAATATACAAATAGCAAACAAAAGAAGTAGTTTTTTAAATATAATTTGTGATTTTATATTCCAGTGTTGAAGAACAACTGATAGAACTGACCGTTGAAACGATCAGTGAGTCAAATGATTTTCACCCCGTTACTGGAAGAAGATTTGTTGATTTGAATGATTTTCTTGCTCAGCTACAAAATAAAGTAAGCTTCAATGGTTTGTCCGCTTGTAAGACTGAAAATTTTAGATTGGTGGACGAGAAAAGATTAGGACTGACATCAAAATTTAAATTTGAATGCAATATGTGCCATGAATTAGTGGTGATTAAATCTGAGGATAGCAGTGATGAAAAATGCGTAAATGCAAATATAGCTGCTACTAGCGGAATCATAGCTTTAGGCATCGGTTACTCTCAGTTTCAGGAAGTTTTCTCTGCATTGGATGCACCAGTCATTTCGACAAAATATTATGGCAAGATTCAAAATCAGGTTTATGAGAAATGGGAAGGAGTCGCAGTTGAATCAATGGAATCTGCAGCATTGTGCGACAAAGAAGCAGCTATAGCTGAGGGTAGGACTAAAAATGGAGTAAGTACCTTTAATTGACAATTTTGTCCATGGGTCTGCAAGGTCAAATGGTATGATAAAAAATATGGAAGAGGATACATTTTTGAGGACGAAAATGAAACCACAACTTGTAAAATTTTACATGGACTCTCTTCTACCGAAATAATAGATCCTCGAAGATAAGAGGGATAGAGATAAGAAAAATAAAAGGAACTAAAGAAAATAATTGATTACTTGTAATTATTATATATGTTATATATATATTAACAAATTAAACTGCATTTTACTCTAAAAATATTAAAATACTTAAAAGTATCCTGGCCTTTTAATGATCTTACCTAATTGTATCTACCAACACCCTCCTAAATTAAAAATCTCCTTTTTTAACTTTATTTAAAACTATTGGATTTGACTATTCCGTGTTACTTTTACATACAGAATTTATACAATACGCATTACTTGCTATATTATATTATATTTTAACTGATTACTAAACAGCATTTTGACTCTAAAAAAATTAGATACTTTATCTTCTATTACCCTTACCTGATTATATACGATTATTCCTGATTACTATTACGATTATATTAAAAATTCAACATAAGTATGACATACATATATTTTCAACACCCTCGCCCGTAAAGTGAGCTTTATTATATCGTTTTTAGGGCCATAAACCGAACTATAACACCCTCATGCATAATAATATTACACACTAGTGCGTAATAGAATTATCCCTACAAAGTTAAATTAGTACCTAACTGCAAATTATAAAAGCCTTTTATCTAGTAAATCGTTGACTCCCTATGAACATATATATAATCGTTGTTCCATTGTTAGTATGTGTCATATAATCATAAACATCATTCATTATTTATGTATGTATATATTATTATGTTGTATATGTGCATGTATTATTATATATGAATATTATTTGTTTATCTATATGAGTATTCTAATTATATTTTTGTATTTATGTAATGTAGGTAATATATAAGTTAATTGTCAGTGTAAGTACTATAATATCTTGCTCACCGCCGTCCCTTGGATCTCTTTAAATTATGTCTCTCCTTCCAATGGTTTGTCTGGAAGAGATCGCGTTCAGCGATAAGACCGCCAAATGTTGCATTATTTTAAATTGTGTTTCTGCTTAAACTATTTATACGGTGTTTCAACAAAGTGTATATCAATCTATCAAATTATATGCGATTAAACAGGGCATTTTCAATTTAACCGGGTAATGTATCAGTTGTACCAAACTGCAACTTTTATGCAAGTAAACAGAGCATTTTCAATTTAACCGGGTTATACAGATTTGTTACAACAAAGAGGTTTATACGTAATCAACACCATACATTTGCCGCATGCAAAAAAAAAAAACTTGCGCGCTACATTCCATAATTTTCGTATGTATTATTGTGTTTGTATCGCATTTGTGCAATTTTTTTTTCTCGCAAGGGTGTTGAAAACGTGAGTATGAAACTCGTGAACAACTTGCTCATTATACACTTGGCTGAATTACGCCCTCGCCTACGGCTCGGGCTGCAACCTACAGCCTCGTCTATAATGAGCAACTTAGCTCAATTGTATAATAATCTATTATTATGCACGTAAATATTATGAATCCACCCGTAATATTATTACTTCGTCCGTGTCTGTAGTGTTGCAGTATAAAGCCATAGAAACTACACTTTCAACATGATTGTCATTGTAGCAAAACGTGGAAAAAAATATTGTAATAAATGTTAAGCTTGCAAAACTGTAATTTTTACACTGTGACGCTGTCTTTTCGAACTGGAGGTCGTTGACCGCGTCGCGTAATTCACGGCTAGTCCATGCGTGTGGCTATGCGTACTTATCTTATTCTATAGGGATACGTTCGAGCGCTATTTGCCTAAACTGTCCGGAAAACGTCGCCTTAAGCGGATTAATGTCTACCTATAACAGATGCATTTGCACTGCGCCCGTCGTACTGAGACATACAGTTGTTGAGTCTCATGTGCCTGTAATTTTTCTGGCTCTCTGCGGGAACACACTATTACATACTTGGCGACAGATTTTCTACTTGAGGGTGGTAGCTAGCCAGGCGGGAATTCGCAAAATGCCCTTCAATCATGCGGTGAAGCTGAAGCCGGCGCGGCGGTGGGAATCGTACCAGGGACCTGCGGCAGGGCAGTCCATAGTTATTACCTCTCGGCCATCATTGCTTTAATCACAATATTGTATTTGCAAAGAAATTTTAAGCTTTTACGAAAATTTATTTTATTTTCAGGTTGTTTTAACTTTATGGGGCAATGAAGCAGAGACCTTTGATGGAAGCACGAATCCAGTAGTATCAGTGAAGGTACGTAACTAATCAAAACGTACTACGATCAGTATGAATGTTTTACTTGGAACTTTTCTGCTATAAGTAGCTCCAAGACCTTAGTATGGTAGACCTACAACTAATAAGTAACATTAAAAAAGCTTGGATATATGACAACTACTTAACATCACATCTGACTTGGCCTTTTTTGTATACGACATTACTAAATACCTTTTAACAAAGCTGGATGTTAACGTCATAAGGACATTGAAGTCATGGTTGGGGCTTGCACTTTCGGCAGACCCATCTACTTTATTTAGGGTTCAAACTAATTTTGGGATGAAATTAAAGAAACCATCGGAGCTCTATAAACACCTCAGAGTTACCAAAACGCACGTCTTATTAAAATCTCGAGACGATATAGTCGCATCTCTCCCAAAAGACAAAAGTGCCTCCGACCTTGATTCTCTTGATATCTTGGCTTCAATTCCACAAACAATTTATGATAGGTGCACAATCTAGCAAAGCGGGTTTTGGGTCGAAAGTTGATGATATGGTCGAAAGGTGTTAAACAGGTTTAACCTAGAGTTACTAGCTCTCAAGGACAGTTGCCGGAACACACTGTTAGTTGCTTGGCGACAGATTTTCTACTTGAGGGTGAGATGTTGAATGCCCTTCCACGTTAGGTGGTTCATGGTGGGAGGTGTTGAATGCCCTTCCACCATGTGGTAAAGCTCAATGCCGCGGCGGGATTCGAACCATGGACGCGGTAGTCCATAGCCAATGGGACTGAGCCATCTCTGCTTCAAAAAGGTTATGATTGGACTCTAGATGTTTTTTAAATAAATGAAAATAGATAGGATAAAAAACAATGAAACTTCATATAAAATTTAAATGCATATATGTTGAAAACGATAATAGTTATTTGTTATACAAGAGTGCAAAGTTGCTTTTTAACCGCGTGTTCAATTTTGATGACCGAGCAAGCGAAGGATTCTAAAATTGAATCACGAGCGCAGCGAGTGATCCAAAATTAGAATCCTGAGCGTTACCGAGGGAATCAAAAGAGCACGAGGTGAAAAATCTTTGCACTCGAGTGCAACACGTAACTTTTCATTCCACCTCAGCGAGGAAATGAAGAACCGCGTACAAAGCAAATTGAAAAAAGAACACCAAGAAGGTTCCGAGTCTGAGTTTTTAACAAATAAAAATAAAATTGTATGATATATTCGGCACCATAGAGGTAGCAGTAAATAGGTTTAATGTTTTTTTTCATTCACAAACTTAGTGCACACGATGTTCTAAATTCAATTTACTTTATCCTCTAGAGAATAAAAACGGCTTTTCCACTCAGATATTGAAGATTAAAAATACTCTTTCCGAGATGGTGGGATGAAAATGAAGTTAATATGGTAGTATGGGGAGTAGTATGGTGTGTTTGAACCAAAGGAAGCCATAGCCAGTCGCAAGGGCTTTTTATGACAAAAATCAAAGACCATCCAAGGCGGCCTAAAATAAAGTGGAATAGCGGCTTTATACTAGATGTATTGGGAACATTGATGTAATTGTTCATCCAGAGCAAGTCATCGGTTCATGCTTCTTTTGGTTCGAAATTTATAATATTTTTTTCAAACACTATACTATTGAGCTGAAATTTGGCATGCCAACGTTACTTCGATGACAATCCTATAAATGACCTCGGAGCTGGCCGTATAATGAAGCCGTAATGGCCATAATAAACTTATCTGAACTCAACACGACAACCTGTTTGTGTCTGGGCCCGTTGAATTTCTGTGTGTAGAAGACCAGATGGGTCGCTTTCTAATCCTGGATTCGATCCTCGGGTCGGAAAAGTTACCAAGTTTTTCACATTGAAATGTTCAGTATTTCAATGTAAAAACTTGGTTCGGGCTCTGCCCAGGGACTGTGGTAGATGACAATAGGCTCGCCCCCTATTTCATGTGAACAAACCATTACTGGCGAAACGTAGGTGATCAGACTGCGCCTACCCCTGTGGAGAATACAAGCGTGACGATGTTTCATACTTTTATTATATATAGATAAATATAAAAAATTATATTACTTGACCAGGGTGCCCGACTGAGTGAGTTCAACGGTAGTAAATCTCTATCTTGCCTCGCGAGCAGCATGGTGCGACTCAACCCTGATCTCCCGGAGGCACACAAGTTACGCGGCTGGTACGACAATGGCGGCGCGGACATGGAGACTGTCAATATATCTGCTAAGTAAGTACTATTATCTAATCCCCGTTCTCTAAAAGGCTGTTATCTATACTAAACGTCAGACATACGCCAACTTCTGAACGGATGGTGTGGAACAACAACTGCGTTTGATTTACTTAGTAATGGCTGTTGTTTTAGTAGTCTATGTATTCGTAAACCATATATGGAGGTTAAATAGAAATTTAAATCATATGTTTGGAACGTTACTAATGTCATGATTTTCTAGATAATTTTATCTGAGCCAATATTTTATTCAATATTTCGGTATTTTAAATAGTGGCAACACACACGATCTCGTGGTCAGTTAATCAAAATCGACCAATCACTATTGAGCTCGATCGACCAATCAGAAAAGATTAACCACTATCGCATTTTGAAGGGATAAATACAGGAGTAAGAAACCAGTCAGTCCGTCCCATGGTCATTCTGGCAAGAGACTTCGACGCGAAAAGTATTAGCTTGAAATTGTACAAGTTTGTAATAAGGTAATATATTTTTTTAATCTAACTTTTGAAGCGCTCGTATCGAAGTTTGCTTAGGCGTTCTAAATCGATCAGCTAAGTTACGTCCGCTGCGGTCAAGAGTGACCGCTAGTGACATTACTACTGAGCGCTTCCGTGCTGCGGATGGCACGTTAATCCGTCGGTCCCGGTTGTTATCTTACGATGGCAGTCGTTACAGCATGGTGGTAGGGCATTTTGCGAATGCCCGCCTGGCTAGCTACCACCCTCAAGTAGAAAATCTGTCGCCAAGCACCTATCGGTGTGTTCCGGCAGCTGTCCTTGAGAGCCAGTAATTCTAGGTTAGCCTGACAAAATCTTCGACCAAATCATAACTCATGTTTCTAAAATCATGACTTACCATCAGGTGAGATAGTGGTCTCAGTTTAGCCTATAAGCTGTAAACAAAACTAACTACTCTACTTAAATATCATCTATTTTCAGAACGGGACTGTACAGTGGTGGCAGCAACGAATGGATCACATTCTCAGAAGCCGAGAGCCGACAGCTGGGCTCGGGCGACAAAGGCGATTACTACAGCCTCCTGGGCGTCATCACGTTCACATTCGCAGACAACGCCATCTACAAGGCGTGTCCGCAAGAACAATGCAACAAGAAACTTGTCGACCAGGAAAATGGACTGTTCAGATGCGAGAAGTGTAACAGGGAATATCCAAATTATAAGTACAGGCTCTTACTTGGGGTAAGTGTATTACAAAAATATTTTGAATATGAATGTAGAAGTTATGTATAGACAGCAGCGAGAAGAATGATGTGTGAGTAATGTGTTGTTAAGCCATTATCATCACAAATTTGGGGTTAGGCTCTCTTCGTGCTATTACTCAATTATATAAAACTTGAAAATAGAAATATTCATTTTCATCCCACCATCTCGGAAAGAGTGTTTTTAATCTTCAATATGTGAGTGGAAAAGCCGTTTTTGTTCTCTAGAGGATAAAGTAAATTGAATTTAGAACATCGCGTGCACTAAGTTTGTGAAGTAAAAAAAAACATTAAACCTATTTACTGCTACCTCTATGGTGCCGAATATATCATACAACTTTTTTTTAATTTGTTAAAAACTCAGTCTCAGAACCTTCTTGGTGTTCTTTTTTCAATTTGCTTTGTACGCGGTTCTTTACGCGGCATTTTTTCATTTCCTCGCTGAGGTGGAATGAAAAGTTACGTGTTGCACTCGAGTGCAAAGATTTTTCACCTCGTGCTCTTTTGATTCCCTCGCTAACGCTCAGGATTCTAATTTTGAATCACTCGCTGCGCTCGTGATGCAATTTTAGAATCCTTCGCTTGCTCGGTCATCAAAATTGAACACGCGGTTAAAAAGCAACTTTGCACTCTTGTATAACAAATAACTATTATATTTTCAAGTTTTAACTTAATGATCCCTTTATATTTTTAATTGGTTGAAAAAAGCGTATCTGGGATTTCCTCTTCATCTCTTCACATACATTGTAATATACCGTATTAAATTGTCGTGTCTTATCAGGTATCCTAACATCTGTTCCCTTTTATATCGTTGACGAAAAGCATATATTTATTATTGTTCAAAATTTTCTTAGTCGATCTTTTTGTCCGAAGGATTATTTCTATCCTTCTCTAGCACCACATGTCATAGCTTCACTTCTAGTCTTTCTCTTTTTTTGTTAATGTTTAATTAACACTGCTATTATATAGTTATAAGAATGAGTGTTGCGGCGAAGCCTGTTAACGTAGGATCGGTAGCGACAAAGAAAAAAATAATGATTTATTTAATATTGCAATACTGCAAGCCCATAGAACACATTAGGAGTTTTAATTTTAACTTATATCTGAAAAATCCAAGGTGACGACATGAGAGAACTGAAGTGGAAACTTGCTCTCAAGGGTCAAGCAGCTGAGGTTCAAGTACACCTTTAAGTTTTTTGTGTTTATATTATTATAATTTGTACTTGATGGTAAGTACTGATGCGGTCAAAGATATTGTACAGGTTAACCTATTATTACTCGCTATGCTAAAGTACAACTGCCGGACGGAACACACCATCCTTGAGGACAGATTTCCTATTTGGTGTTAACTATACAGGCGGACTAAATGTCATCCTAAGACAACAACCAGGACTTCAGCACTCAGTTGTAAATGCCGCTCACGGTCACCCATCAGAGTAATTACCGTTCATTTGTCTTGTTTTGATTGAACGATTGTTGAGTCTAATAGCCGCACTCAGAGTCTAAATAACTGAGGTCATCTATTTCACATATATGATTCTGGCAGTATTTAATGCAAATTTGTGTTTAAGGGTGTTGCACCCACCAAATCTTCCCGAGGAAGACTTAAGAGATTATGAAAGGTAAAATGCCTGGTGACTGGCTGCAGCGCTTCCTGAAGAACTTTCAATGAATTATCTTTCACTGCTAACCCCAAGACGCCTGCCAAGCGTGGGAAATATTGCAAATCCCAGCAATGGAGTGGGTCCATTTCTATAGGTATGTTACTTATTGCAGGCCAACGTGTCGGACCCGACGGGAGACCAGCGCATCACGGCATTCAACGAGGCGGCGGAGGCGATGCTGGGCCGCAGCGCTGCCGACCTCGGCAAGATGTTCGACTACGACAAGGCGCAGTACACGCAGTGCTTCGAGGAAGTCAAGTTCAAGAGCTTCGTCTTTAAGTTCAGGACCAAGATGGAGACTTACAGCGTGAGTTTCACACCTAACCAATTTTGAAGCGCTCGCAGCAAAGTTTACTTAGCTGTTCTTAACCGATCAGCAAAGTCAAGCAACGTCCGCCGCGGTCATGACTTGGATGGGTGACTCCTAGTGACATTACTACTGAGCGCTTTCGTGCTTCGGAGGACACGTTAAGCCGTCGGTCCCGGTTGTTGTCTTAAGATGGCAGTCATTATAGCATGGTGGTAGGGCATTTTGCGAATGCCCGCCCTCGAGTAGAAAATCTGTCGCCAAGCACCTAACGGTGTTCCATCAGCTGTCCTTGAGAGCCAGTAATTCTAGGTTAGCCTGAACGACATCTTCGACCACATCATCATTTACCATCAGGTGAGATAGTCGTCAAAGGATAACCAATCAGGCATAAAAAAAACCTAACTATGCCTTACGTCCTTGGGAGGTATTGAAATTACAGGCATATGAGACCAACTGTAAGTCTCAGGGTGTCGGGGGCAGTGCAATTCGTGACTTGAGACTAAATGGATCTGCTACAGGCAGAGGTTATTCCGCATAACATGACCTGAGCCCTCGTGCTTGTACCGCCACAAATCCATAAAAAAGGTGACCTTTTTTGTCTGTAACGGAAAATTCATTATTTATTTTTTACTTTTGATTCTAGTTTATATTACTATTGTACTTGATAACGTTAATACGCGAGATTTGGAGAAATCTTTTACTATATACTATTTTATACCTTTATATATAGAATAGGCCAAATGAATTCTCCTGTTCGTGTTCGCACGTGGGCGCGTTTTGCTCAATTCGGTAAATATTTAGCTAACCGAACGCTAAGCTCTCAACTAAAATAGCTTGTGCGAACGTAGCCTTTGTTGTCATCAGAGTTCATGTTATCTTAGTTATGTATTTTGTAGGATGAAGCGCGCTTGAAGATCACCGTTATGAATGCACAACCCGTCGACTACAAAGATGCGAACTCCAGGCTTATCAAGAGCATCAAGTCGGTAACAGGAGTCGAAGTCTGATTTGTAACATAGAAACGTATTTTTATTGTTGATTAGATTTAAGTAGTATATAAGCTAAATCTCACAAGTGAAATTATGTTGCCTTTTGCTCGTGCGGCAGAGCCGATCGAGCCAATATAATGTTCTAAAAAATAAGTTAAGTCATTCATATTAGAAAAAGTAACGAAACGAATCTAATTCTCTTTCCAAAGATGCCTCAGATATCATTCCTTTTTGTAAAATTATGTTTTTTCATGATAAGCTGAAATTGATAAGTTTTGTATCTGAAAATAAATGATAATTCCGATTTTCTGCTTTTTATTCTTACTTAGTTATTTCCAGTGTAAATTAGGTTGGCAGTGCTACCAACGTTATGATGGATAGAAACGTAATAAAACTAGGATTTACTATGTAGTTACTTTATTCAATCTCATTTGATATGACTCATAATTTGGCTAATAAACTTCAAATTTCATTGTACATACTTGGACAACAGCAAGTCAAACGGAAAGTTCTCTTTTATGTGAACTGAAACAAGTACATGGTATTGTACAAAGAGAGAAAGATATTTCAATCATAGTGAATAACAATGGGTTAAACCGGCTTAGTCCCAAAATTATCTTTAAATTTCCCTAAAAGGGGATTTTGGGACTTTTAGGAGCAAATCCCCTTTAGAGCATTGATTGCCGATAAAGAGGATTTCGGCACTACCACTGTAGGTATGTTAAAATTCCATTTTCGCCAGAGACTGTAATTTCATGTAACTTCAGTTCGCCAAACATGATTGGTGTGACTGAACAATAATTTACTTTTTAACAGTTGTCCAAGTATGAGAAAGAGGTGCATAAAAATAAGTAGCTCACTCAGTTAGTCAATAACTACAAAGGGGTTATCATTCTGTAAAATGTACACTTAGATTTAAATACAATAATTTAATTACTACAAGGACTAAATTAAAATGACTCAAATAATTTAATAATAAGTTCAATGGCAGTGATTTTATGTGATCGGTATTTATAAGTCCATATACAGTGTGCTACGTTAAACGAAGGACATAATTGAAGGACGGTACTCAGTATTCTATTCTCGTCTACATATTATGTTAAAAACATTTACCCATATCTTTTGAGAAGACAATTTCTTAAACACATTCATGAACACCAGTTGCGCATAAAAACAAACTCACAAACGAAGTGATGAAGCGGCAAGGCACGCGCCTGAATTCCCCCTTACATTGTCGGCGCTGCATCTGCTGATGTACTCACCGACTACCTCCAATTTAATTATTATCCACCGTCAACCTCCTGAGATCAGCTGATTTTAACACAACGGTTCAACTTTATCCACCTTGGTGTTCCTTAGACATTTTCACCGTTATCAAAGCTGTTCAGATTTCCGTGTTATTTCTTAGTTCATTTGTATATTTTTCACGACTTCATTTAAGGATTTTTTTTTCGCAATTACTACAAATTATAACAATACACGTCGGGATAAAATTAATGATAAATATACGCGATTTAAACCGTTTAAAGTTGTTTAATTACTACATGTAGCATGTATTACCTTTATACGTCCCTCGTTTAACCTATCACAGTGTTTAGTGAAATTGATTTTTTATTTACATTTTACAATATTCAAATATTGTAGGCCATAATAATATCATGAAAATAGAAGAGTAATACAATATTATTTGGGTTCTACGTTGAGATTCGGAGTATCAAAATACATTTTAATATTGACATTTTTTCACACTTGACAATGCTTACAAAGTACTCTCAGCATTTTTAAACCAATCTTTCATAGATCCTGCTACATTAAATTTCATAAATGTATATTAGAATAATATGACACGATAATAATTTTACGAGATTTAATCAGAATATTTAGATACACGATAGCCACATTTTAAACTGCTCTCGTAACGTACAAAAGCTTTCTGCATTTACTCAAGTGCACATAAAACGATTATCAGTCGCAATTACCATTTATAAAAATTAAAGCAAACATACAAATAAAAACAAAGCTTTTATACAAATAATCCAGTTTCACACTGATAGGGGTAGTATTATATATCTTATTGGCCGCCTCTAACAAACTCTAAGTAGTAAAAAAAACCCTTATCATCAACTCATTTCACGTTAACAACTATATCAAGTTCCCTTTTAATATATAAGGGCCCAGTTTAACAATGTATGTGGAATAGTCTACAAAACTGTATGAAGTACAAAGTTTTTATCGTTAACTCCTAGTCTATTTGCAAAAACTTACATATAACAATAAATCTGCTCAACTAATACACAAAATCGTGATTTAATTATTTGTAACTTCTGTTTGTACATTTATTGAGGAAATGCAATAAATTTGTATATATAAGTAGGTACAGGATTAAAAAAACAACCTTATGAACCTAGAATAAAAAATCCTTACAGTAAATGTTCGTGATGTTACACAAAATATGAAATGCTTTTTATTGCATAATATAAGTAGAAGGTTGCTTTATGAATAAGTAGATTCAAAATAAATGTTGCATTAAATACATAATATTTGAAAACAAATTGACGTTGTAGCAACCATACACATACTTCTTTATTAGCTGCCAACATCCATATTATAATGTTTATAAACGTAGCTCTACAGATCGGACTGGGATAAGTGCAATAGAAACAGTATATTGTGATATTAAAAATATTAGTGAAAAAATATGAGTAAAAATTAATAGTAATGGAAATTCTAACTTTGATAGAAACAAATCTATACAGAGTCCACAAACCCGCATTACCTTACATTTACAGTTTCCTTATAACCCCTCACATACGCGATATAAGAAATTCCTTGAAGGACCAGCTTCTAAATATCTGTCCAGACAGATAATTTTCATGCAAATTTATCACATAATGCAAATATATCATATAATCACACTAAGTCCGTGATATTCGTTTTCTATGATAGAATATTTACTACGTACGATATTTCGACGCTGTTGCAAGCGCCACGAACTCATGACATGAGCTCAAAGACAAAAAACACGGATTGAAATTACTAATAAAACCAATGACTGAAAGGTTAAATAAAGTGGTTCACATTATAATTTCCCCTGTTAGCGATATAGTGAGATGTTACCAAAAGCAACGACGCTTTTGGTAACATCTGACCTTATCTTATCTCGTAATAACCTTTTTTTTGTTCCAATAAACTTTTCGCGCGCTCACTGTTAGAGGTAATGCGGGTTTGCAGGCGGTAGGAAATCAACTGAACTAATTTGAAATAACGGTAAGAATTTATAATGTCTATATGCATAAATGAAAATAATTCCAAGTCCAGACAACTTTTAACTGTTTGTCCTCGTAATAACAAACAGTTAAAAGTTGTCTATACGTTCACATTTTCACCAACAGCATAGAAACACTCCTGTACAATCGATCTTAAGATAATAAGCTTATTAGCTAACATTATAACTAAGCTGCTATATTTTTTTCTTACGTGTACAGATAATATTAATAATACAAGTTGTCTACTCTACATTTAGATAAACTTTAAGAAAATATTATGTATTTTTAAATAATTTTCAATTCCAAATAAGATCAATTTATAATTTCAAATCAGAAACGAGGAATGAGATTCTATGTATCACCATAATCTATAACATAACACAATTAATCTGTATAAATAGGCAATCATCATATAAAATATTAATAAAATAGATTTTACACAATAGCGAGTACCGTACTAGGGGGTAACTTCATCAATGAAAATTATTAATTCCTTCGATCAATAAATAGTCATAGCCGATCGCGCAATCAACTAACGTCGATGACAATCCGAGCGCGTAGCACTCGTCCATATGTTCACTACACTATTTGTGCACTAACACTAGTTAGTAAGTATTACAAAACGCAGTAAGTGATATAGGGTAGTTGAGCGAGCGGTTTAATCCGTCGCGGGTCGCCTGCCCGAGCGGCCTCGCCCTCCGCCCCCCCGCCCCTCCGCCCCGCGCCACACACACACTCACACGGCAAGCACACACACACACACCACGCCACGCCAACCGACACTGCTACGGAACGATATCTACAACTAAGGACTAATTCATAAATTAAAGCGAATAAATAAAACAACGCTCTTTGGAACAGATTACATTCGAGGTACGCCACCTGTCCACTGAGCGGACGGGCGACTAGAGAATGCGTTCCGTACATAGCGGAGCGACAACAAAAATTATCACACTTATTAAATCAAATTAAAACTTATAAATCACACGTAAAGCCTCGAAAAGCGATACTTTCTTTGACATTAAAAATAATTAATAAATGGCTCGAAAAGTTACTTAAACGAGATTCAAACTTACCATACAAAATAATATAAATTAAAGTATTCGTTATAAAAACTAAAATGTGATGTTATCGTAATTTTAAATATACACGAAAAGGAATCATAGCACTTACACTGATATATATATGGCCCAAAAATTTTAATTATTAGTCTATTTACTATTTTCGCCTGCGTCACTGTAACATATAGATTAAATACGATTTGATATTTTACATTTCAATAATTTTGCTCAGCCTAAGTACTATGAAGTAAAAAAATATAATCTGTGCATTGCGATTGTGAACCTTAGCGTATTTTATATAAGGTTTACAATCGCGTTATATCATTCGGTCCTCTCATATTTCTTTTAGACAAGGATATAAGCGCTTCTGACCACTTCCATGTAACAGTGTGGACTCTCACATTCAATGCAAAGTATTATGTATACTACATAAATAAGTTGATGAACGATCTATGGACTTTTATTTAACTGTAGTATAAACTCAATCCATTGCAATAGAATGATCGTTATCTTGAACAAAGATGTACCGACCGACCTTAGTTTTTTTTACATACGCTACAAAAAATACCGCAAAAGTGAACTAAGCGATTCAAAGCACTCTTTTGCCTTCAGCAGATTAATTTTGTAAATTGTCACTAACAGCTTTATTTAGTGTGAATACGGAATCACGAAATCGCATTTCTTCTATGATATTAATCAGATTTTGTTAGTAATAAAATACACGCACATCCGTGCGATATGATTAAAAGTAATCAAATATCGTTGCGTGATAGGTTCAAAAACCGACTTCAAATACCGAATGCACAAATAGTTGCATTATAGAAATTCTAGTCATAATGTCTCGGGAACTCTTCAGAGTTACCATTATGACGCTGAAGACCGCAACAAGTGGAGGCGCATCGCGAGGGCTGCTTTAGCCAATGAAAATGCAGCATCATCAACCACGAGCACGCTGTCAAGAGTGAACGACCAAGGAGTCATAATGTAACTTTTCTGGAATGAATGAAACACGGCATTCGCGCCTTTTAAGATCTGTGGAAGTGACTGTTTTACGTATCAAGAAAAGAAAGTGAAGTACACATACAGATTATGTACACGTTCATCACAACTATTTTGTTAATTCTATTAAAATTAACAAAATTATAAGACATATTTAAATATTATAAATTAAACCGGTAAAAACACTGACGTTGCGGATCGAATACGTCGACCCGGGTTTCGAGCATATCAGATGCTGTGGAGCATATCTGATGATGTGGTATACCCTGATGGTGGGCCGGATCGAAGTATTCGAACCCCATGAGTGTTTCAGCCGGTTTAACTGATAATATTTAAATATGTGTGAAAATCACTAGAATTTATTTTCAAAAATTATAAGACAGCTTCAAATCGATGACGCTGTGGTATTCTTATACATGCTTATCCATTATCAGCGATTATTACCGTAAAGCGAATAATTACAGTAAAGTTTTCGCCAAAATCATTCTGGACAGAATCTCAAACTCGACGAAAACATACAAACCCTAGCAGATAAATGTAGAGAATCAGGCCTAGAGATGAACTCCGGCAAAACTAAGATGATGACTAACTCAATTCCCGTAGACATAACAGTTAAAGGAACTGAAGAAGTCATGAATCAGAATCAGAAACTGGAATGTGTTTCATTACCAGCAATTAAACCGCATCATCATATCTGGCAACATTTCCCTAGGCAAGTCGGTACAACGTTCAAGATCAGAGCTGCGTTACATGTAGGCGGTGTGTACGTTCGAGTCGCGGCGGCACGTACGCATATACGTCCGCGCCGCACGGACCCGACACGTACATTCTGGGCACGTCGCTTTCACCGAGTACAGTCTCGTAGAGAGAGGGCAGCGTGTATGGGTGCGCGTGTAGTTGGGCAGTGTGAGGTGCGTCAGATCCACATGGCGCGGGTGCGGTGGGGGTGGAGAGGCGGCGGTGGGGGGAGGCCGCTAGCCGGTGCGCGCTCACGGCACCAGGTCGGGCAGGCGTCCGCGGCCCTAGGGGCGCCCGCCGCTCTCCGTCGACACCACCTGCCAAATACACAATATACAACACTTAGCCAGTGAGTAACCACCATAAATGTACGAGGAAGATTAGCAATCTGCGAGGAAGAAATCCACCAATAGGATCGCTTCATTTTCATTGCCTCGCTGAATGAAACGATCCTATAGATCGTATTACTAAATGCTTCTCATAGTTCAGATCGACCTTAAAATGCTTTCAGTTTTGACGATTAATGTATGGAACATCTGCCAAAACAGCGTCTTATGTTCGACCTCAGTCCTTAGATGAGATTATTAAGACCTTATATTCTTACATCAGAAAACATACACCTACATGTGCAGTATTGTGCAGCTTAAGTCTCTTTTTTTTTTTTTTTTTATTGCTGATAGAGATTGATCACAATCTCACGTGATGGTTAGTGATGATGTGGTCGAAGGTGTTAACAGGCTTAACCTAGAATGGCTAGCTCTCAAGGACAGCTGCCGGAACACAACGTTAGGTGCTTGGCGACAGATTTTCAACTTGAGGGTGGTCGCTAGCCAGGCGGGCATTCGCAAAAATGCCCTTCCACCAGGCAGTGAAGCTCAAGCCCGCGGCGGGATTCGAACCATGGACCTGCTGCGCGGCAGTCCATAGCCAAAGCCACTGAGCTATCACTGCTTCAAAACTCTAGCTCTCCATGTAGTTTACGACTAGAGATAGAAAATATATGTATTTTTGCTGAGGAGCTAATTGTAATTAGCTCCGGTTACATGACTCTAATGTGGAAATTAAACGAGTGACTAAAGCATAATTATTTTTGCAATAATTTTTACTACGAACCCCCCTCCACACGAGTTCGACTCGCACTTGAACGATATTTTTTCTTATGATTAACACTCTTGAGTTTTGACTGGTGGATTACTTAATATTTATTTTCTTGAAAAATTTCGTTTGAGCTAGGTTAATTATCTTTCCTAATAGTTAATATAACTCTATGATTGATAATTTCACCCTTGAACTTGACGGAGGTATCCGTGCAAATTAGCGGAACGTACATATGACTAAGACCGCGGCATCGAAGACAGCGGTGGTGATCACGAACGTCCTTCTATCTACTATTCTCTCGCCACCGATAATTTATGATAAGTAAACCGGCAAGATTGAGATTAAAATTTAAAGCTGTGCCACACAGTTGGAAACCACAGGCTCCGCCCATTGGCTTTGGCGAGTAGCTTGTTGCTCACCATCGTCGGACTTTTCTACTACATAGTTTCTCACCACACTGTATTTTGAACTCCCGCGTCGACAACACGCATCGTACGAGAGCCAAACAACACAGGATATCCTTTCGTTTTAAAATTAATATTTTTGTATGAAATTTGAAAGAAAAATATGTACTAAATAATGCATTATATTTGGTCGTGGCTTTTATACCTGCGTATCTCAAAGAGGGAATCGCGCTATGCGTGCCCTCCCACCATGCGTGCGCTCTCGCCGGCTGCACTCTGCAGCGGCATACTTACTGTCCTGCCCTCGCGCGGTTTGCAACCGGCGCGGCGACCACACAGTGGGAAATAGTGGTTGCTCACCACGGTTGTCAAAGCATGCTCGCAATCCAAGGGCATTGGAAGGTCATACGTAATTTGGTCGCAAACCATCATCTCCACAGTTGTAAAACATGTTTGGCGACCATGGTGGGATGCTGGTTTCCAACTGTGTGGCACAGCTTTTAAAATGATCAATCATAGAGTAATATTTAACCCTGATAAAAGCATATTTTTTAAAAGTCTACTTTGTTTATGTGATGCAGAGCTACTATTTTAACGCGAAGAAAAGATAAAGAAAAAAAAGTGTTACTGACTTTTCGCTCCTTGTAGTAGAGTTCCTCGCTCTCCTTGTCGCACAGCAGAAGCACGACGGCGCCGAAGAGAAAGATGGCGGCGCCCCACCCGACGCCATACGCCCACCCGAACTCCCACACCGATCTGTTGCCTGGACATGCAATCAAACATATTTTATAATCATAAAGTAAACTATAAGTAAATATGCGACTACGAAAAAAAAACAGACTATAGGTTCGAGATTATGTGACAGTAAAAGCTCATAACATTTTAATGTCCGTATAAAGCTATCCCTAAATACCAAGTTAATCTCTACATTGGTGAAATTGTCCGTAAGAATATTATTATTGAACTTAAAAATCAAATTGTGAATAACAAAGGGCAAGAATATCTAAAATTCTCAAATGTACTGAGACTAGGTAATGACACAAATGTATATGACTAATGATTAAGTCTCCTGGACAGCACCATCTTTTCTTGCTCTGGAAACTTCATCTTCATACGAACAACTTTGTAAGCCGTACGATTATATTTGTGAGTACTCGATTATAGAACACTCCACATACATACGTTTGAGATCTCTTACCTTATCACAAATACGAGGCAAAAAAACTTATTGCGTTTGACCACTTACTTGGTTAGGAAGCTTGGAAAGGTGTTGTTTATCAATTGAAATCTGTGTGGAAATGTCCTTTTTATCCCCTAGCGTGCGCTTGCACGATTAATTTATTTAGAAGAAATTCAAAACGCTTGTTTTGAATTTCTAAAATAGATCTCAATAATGTATACTGTACATTTACGCAAATATAGTACATAATTGTAAAATTAGATTATTTAAGCGATTTTTATTTCATTTTCTTGGCTGAAAATTGTAAGTTGCGCTTGGTAGCAAAATTATTATGCATCTCGTACTTTTAAAACCGTCAGGATTCTATATTTTCCTAGGATCCTAGAATCCTTCGCTTTATAATAATTTGCTTCCACAATTTGCAATAAAAGTACTCGCGCAAACAACCAACATAACAACTTTGCAGGTTACAAAGTAACATACTTATGACACAGTTACAAACATGATGGCAAGTATTATTTTATATATATATGTATTATATTGATATATTATTGCCCCACTCACCTAAGTTCAACTCAGCGGCAAAACAGACCGGGTAAATGACCAGCGCTATCAAGATGCACATTACTGAAACATAAAGTTATCTATAATTAAACACAAGCTATAAACAAATACATAAATTAATTTTATTGCAAAGTATTTTTTTATTTTAAAACAACCAGACTATGGTAATATTTGATATGCTATTGTGATTTTGAAGCAGTGATGGCTCAGTGGCTTTGGCTATGGACTGCCGCGCAGCAGGTCCATGGTTCAAATCCCGCCGCGGGCCTGAGCTTCACCGCATGGTGGAAGATCATTTTTGCGAATGTCCGCCTGGCTAGCGACCACCCTCAAGTAGAAAATGTGTCGCCAAGCACCTAACGGTGTGTTCCGGCAGCTATCCTTGAGAGCCAGTAATTATATTATATAAAGCTCGATTACCACACACTGACTGACTGACTCACTGACTGACTGACTCACTGACTGACATAATTGTTCTCCCAGAAGGAGTAGAGTAGGGTTAAAATGAAGTATGGCGGAAATGTAGGGGGGGTTTAGGTGAGTATGGGAAAAATCGAAAATCATAAAAATGACGCCTGCCAAGTAAAAGTGGATGTCGTATCTCGGAAACGGTAAGAGATAGGTAGGGGGTGCTTGACCAAATGTCATAGGGAATAGGGAGAGCAGTCAAATGACATCTGTCAAAAATCCAAAATGGCGGATTTCAAGATGGCCGCCATACAATGTGCACATATTTTCTACCGTATTAGGAGTTTTTGTGGGATTTTCGAGTGAATTTGGAGTTTTTGTCCTATAACAGTAAAATTCTTGATTTTTGTAATTTTTTTATTATGCTTCGATGTTCCTCTCATTCTTCATACTGCTTTTGGAGTATTTTACCTTACATTTTCGACTGTATTTGGACTTTTTGTGGTATTTTCGACTGAATTTAGAGTTATTGGCCTATAACAGTGAAACTTTTGAAATGTGTCATTTTTTTATAAGTCTCAGATGCTCCTCTCATTCTTCATACTGCATTTGGAGTATGATACCGTACATTTTCGACTGTATTTGGGGTTTTTGTGGGATTTTCGACTGAATTTGGAGTTACGGTCCTACATCAGTGTATAGCGAGCCCGAAGGGCGAGCTTCTGGTGAGGCCGAAGGCCGAACTTCTGGTGAGGCCGAAGGCCGAACTTCGGCCCGCGAGGCCGAAGGCCGAGCGTATGGTGCGCGAGCCCGCAGGGCGAGCGCATGGCGAGGCCGCAGGCCGAGCCGTATTAGTGTCTTGCGAGGCCGAAGGCCGAGCTCTGAATTTACATGCTCCTCTCATTCTTCATACTGTATCTGGAGTATTTCACCTTACATTTTCGACTGTATTTGGAGTTTTTGTGGGATTTTCGACTGAATTTGGAGTTTTTGTCCTAAAACAGTGAAATTTATTTTTTTATCATGCTTTGATGCTCCTCTCATTCTTCATACTGCATTTGGAGTATTTTACCTTACATTTTCGACTGTATTTGGAGTTTTTGTGGGAATTTCGACTGAATTTGGACCTACGGACCTACATCAGTGTAGCGCGAGCCCGAAGGGCGAGCGCTTGGCGAGGCCGTAGGCCGAGCCCAGTTAGTGTCTTGCGAGGCCGAAGGCCGAGCTACGTATTGACATGCTCCTCTCATTCTTCATACTGTATTTGGAGTATTTACCTTACATTACGGACTGAATTAGGAGTATGAGTACGTTCTTATGCCGATTTCGATGACGTCTGCCAAGTAAAAAAAGTTTTTCCGATTTGGCTGAAAATCGATATCTAGGTCGTTCTGGACGTTCTTATTCCAAATTTGAATTTTTTTTGTCGATGACGTCTGCCAAGTTAAAAAAGTTTTTCCGATTTGGCTGAAAATCGATATCTAGGTTGTTCTGGACGTTCTTATTCCAAATTTAAATTTTTTTTTCGATGAGGTGCCCCTCTTATTCTTCATACTGCATTTGGAGTATTTCATTTTATGTTTGGACAGTATTAAGAGTTTTTGTGGGAGTTTTGACTTTATTTGGAGTAACTGTCCAAGGCCGAAGGCTGAGCTCCGACTTGAGGGTATTTTTCCACATCCCCGACTGGTCTCCATGGCAACTGCCCGCGATAACCAAAGCACCCACAAGTGGGGTTCCTTTACCGAAGTGACTCAGAACCCTGGTACGATTCTGACCGTACCACTTTTTTATGGCAGTAGGGTAAATCTGGTTTGGTGGCTACAATTTGGTTCTTTATTGTATTCGGAGTTTATATGGGATTTCATATTTCTATTGGAGTTTTGAACATACTTTTTTTTAAATGTAAAAGTTGCTTTTATGACAGTTCGTACTGACTCAAGATAGATGCGGGCCGCTCGCGGCCCGCACACCACTTACCATCTAGTTATAATATATAAAGCTCGATTACCACTCACTGACTGACTGACATAAATGTTCTCCTAGAAGGAGCAGAGTAGAGTTAAAATGATGTATGGCGAAAGTGTTCGGGGGGTTTTGGTGAGTATGAGAAAAATCGAAAATCATAAAAATGACGCCTGCCAAGTAATGATGGATGACGTATCTCGAAAACGGTAAGAGATGGGTAGGGGGTGTTTGAACAAATGTCATAGGGAATAGGGAGAGCAGTCGAATGACATCTGTCAAAAATGCTCCTCTCATTCTTCATACTGAATTTGGAGTATTTTTCTTACATTTTCGACTGTATTTGGAGATTTTGTGGGATTTTTGACTGATTTTGGAGTTACTGTCATACGTAAGGGTATAGCGAGCCCGAAGGGCGAGCTTCTGGTGAGGCCGAAGGCCGAACTTTCGGCCCGCGAGGCCGAAGGCCGAGCGTATGGAGCGCGAGCCCGTAGGGCGAGCGCTGGACGAGGCCGCAGGCCGAGCCATATTAGTGTCTTGCGAGGCCGAAGGCCGAGCTCCGAATTGACATGCTCCTCTCATTCTTCATACTGCATTTGGAGTATTTTACCATACAAAACTGACTGTTTTTGGAGTTTTTGTGGGATTTTCGACTGAATTTGGAGTTACTGTCATACATGAAGGTATAGCGAGCCCGAAGGGCGAGCTTCTGGTGAGGCCGAAGGCCGAACTTTCGGCCCGCGAGGCCGAAGGCCGAGCGGATGGTGCGCGAGCCCGTAGGGCGAGCGCTTGGCGAGGCCGCAGGCCGAGCTGTATTAGTGTCTGGCGAGGCCGAAGGCCGAGCTCCGAATTGACATGCTCCTCTCATTCTTCATACTGTATTTGGAGTATTACACTATACATTACCGACTGTTTTAGGAGTTTTTGTGGGAGTTTTGACTACATTTGGAGTAACTGTCCGAGGGTGAAGGCTGAGCTCCGACTTGAGAGTATTTTCCACATCACCGACTGGTCTCCATGGTAACTGCCCACGATAACCAAAGCACCTACGAGTGGGGTTCCTTTACCGAAGTGACTCAGAACCTTGATACAATTCTGACCGTACCACTTTTTTATGGCAGTAGGGTAAATCTGGTTTGGTTGCTACAGTATGAATCTCTATTGTATTAAGAGTTTATATGGGATTTCATACTTCTATTGGAGTTTTGAACATACTTTTTTTTAATGTATAAGGTGCTTTTATGACAGTTCGTACTGCATAACGATAAATGCGGGCCGCTTGCGGCCCGCACACTGCCCGAAAAACTAGTTTATAATATATAAAGCTCGATTACCACTCACTGACTGACTGACATAAATGTTCTCCTAGAAGGAGCAGAGTAGAGTTAAAATGATGTATGGCGAAAGTGTTCGGGGGGTTTTGGTGAGTATGAGAAAAATCGAAAATCATAAAAATGACGCCTGCCAAGTAATGATGGATGACGTATCTCGAAAACGGTAAGAGATAGGTAGGGGGGGTTTGAACAAATGTCATAGGGAATAGGGAGAGCAGTCGAATGACACCTGTCAAAAATGCTCCTCTCATTCTTCGTTCTGCATTTGGAGTATTTTTCTTATATTTTTGACTGTATTTGGAGCTTATGTGGGATTTTCGACTGATTTTGGAGTTTCTGTTATACATGAAGGTATAGCGAGCCCGAAGGGCGAGCTTCTGGTGAGGCCGAAGGCCGAACTTTCGGTCCGCGAGGCCGAAGGCCGAGCTGATGGTGCGCGAGCCCGAAGGGCGAGCGCTTGGCGAGGCCGCAGGCCGAGCTGTATTAGTGTCTAGCGAGGCCGAAGGCCGAGCCATATTAGTGTCTTGCGAGGCCGAAGGCCGAGCTCCGAATTGACATGCTCCTCTCATGCTTCATACTGCATTTGGAGTACTTTTCCTTAATTTTCGACTGTATTAAGAGTTTTTGTGGGATTTTCGACTGAATTTGGAGTAACTGTCCTACATCAAGGTAAAGCGAGCCCGAAGGGCGAGATTCTGGTGAGGCCGAAGGCCGAACTTTCGGCCCGCGAGGCCGAAGGCCGAGCGTATGGTTGGCGAGCCCGCAGGGCGAGCTTTTGGCGAGGCCGCAGGCCGAGCCGTGTGAGTGTCTTGCGAGGCCGAAGGCCGAGCCCCGAATTCACATGCTCCTCTCATTCTTCATACTGTATTTGGAGTATTTCACCATATTTTACCGACTGTTTTAGGAGTTTTTGTGGGAGTTTTGACTTCATTTGGAGTAACTGACCGAGGCAGAAGGCCGAGCTCCGACTTGAGAGTATCTTCCACATCTCCGACTGGTCTCCATGGTAACTGCCCGCGATAACCAAAGCACCTACGAGTGGGGTTCCTTTACCGAAGTGACTCAGAACATTGGTACGATGCTTACCGTACCACTTTTTTATGGCAGTAGGGTGAATCTGGTTTGGTGGCTACAGTTTGGTTCTTTATTGTATTAAGAGTGTTTATGGAATTTCATACTTCTATTGGAGTTTTGAACATATTTTTTTTTAACGTATTAGGTGTTTCTGTGAAATTTACAAATGACTTAAGATAGATGCGGGCCGCTTGCGGCCCGCACACTGCCCGAAAAACTAGTTAATAATATATAAAGCTCGATTACCACTCACTGACTGACTCACTGACTGACATAAATGTTCTCCTAGAAGGAGTAGAGTAGGGTTAAAATGAAGTATGGCGGAAATGTAGGGGGGGTTTAGGTGAGTATGGGAAAAATCGAAAATCATAAAAATGACGCCTGCCAAGTTAAGATGTATGACGTATCTCGAAAACGGTAAGAGATAGATAGGGGGTGTTTGAACAAATGTCATAGGGAATCTGGAGAGCAGTCAAATGACATGTGTCAAAAGTGCTCCTCTCATTCTTCATACTTTATTTGGAGTATTTTCCTTACATTTTCGACTGTATTTGGAGTTTTTATGGGATTTTCGACTGAATTTGGAGTTACTGTCATACTAGAAGGTATAGCGAGCCCGAAGGGCGAGCTTCTGGTGAGGCCGAAGGCCGAACTTTCGGTCCGCGAGGCCGAAGGCCGAGCTGATGGTGCGCGAGCCCGAAGGGCGAGCGCTTGGCGAGGCCGCAGGCCGAGCTGTATTAGTGTCTAGCGAGGCCGAAGGCCGAGCCATATTAGTGTCTTGCGAGGCCGAAGGCCGAGCTCTGAATTGACATGCTCCTCTCATGCTTCATACTGCATTTGGAGTACTTTTCCTTAATTTTCGACTGTATTTAGAGTTTTTGTGGGATTTTCGACTGAATATGGAGTAACTGTCCTACATCAAGGAATAGCGAGCCCGAAGGGCGAGCTTCTGGTGAGGCCGAAGGCCGAACTTTCGGCCCGCGAGGCCGAAGGCCGAGCGTATGGTTGGCGAGCCCGCAGGGCGAGCTTTTGGCGAGGCCGCAAGCTGAGCCGTGTGAGTGTCTTGCGAGGCCGAAGGCCGAGCTCCAAATTTACATGCTCCTCTCATTCTTCATACTGTATTTGGAGTATTTCACCATATATTACCGACTGTTTTAGGAGTTTTTGTGGGAGTTTTGACTACATTTGGAGCAACTGTCCGAGGCCGAAGGCCGAGATCCGACTTGAGAGTATTTTCCACATCTCCGACTGGTCTCCATGGTAACTGCCCGCGATAACCAAAGCACCTACGAGTGGGGTTCCTTTACCGAATTGACTCAGAATCTTGGTACGATTCTGACCGTACCACTTTTTTATGGCAGTAGGGTAAATCTGGTTTGGTGGCTACAGTATGGTTCCTTATTGTATTAGGAGTTTGTATGGGACGTCGTATATCTTTTGGATTTTTGAAAATTTTTTTTAATGTATATGGTGTTTTGATATAATTTAATACTGCATAACGATAAATGCGGGCCGCTTGCGGCCCGCACACTGCCCGAAAAACTAGTTCTAGGATAAGCCTGTTAAACACCTTCGATCACATCATCAGGTGAGATTGTGGTCAAAGGCTTACCTATCAGCAAAAAAAAAATGTGAGAACATTTGAGTAAAAAAACTTTCCTCAAATGTTGACTGAAGTTGGTGCGATAGTCGGCGGCAAGCAACTCGAGCCCCATGATATAATAATAACAATATTTTTTTATGAAATATCTAATTTTTTTTTGTTGGCGTGACATATCCTACCTTAGTAACAAAATATTAAAATAAAACTAACAATGATATGTGACTAACTCTTTGGAACACCTTACGTACGAGTACCATGGCTAGCATCGTGGGCCGGTAGTACCGAAACTTGGTACGATAGTCGGTGGCGTGCAGCCCGATCCCAGTGAGCTATGACAAATTCTATGGTATACAACTAGCGTGCAAACGCCATAGCACCGCAAATAGGTAGTACCAGAACTTGGTGCGATAGTCGATAGGCGTGCAGCCCGAGCCCCTAAGATATGTTTAATTCTGAGTATAACTTACGTGCAAGCGCCATGGCTAGCACCGCGAACCGGTAGTACCGGAACTTGGTGCGATGGTCAGCGGAGCGCAGTCCGAGTCCCGTGAGCAGTGCGCCGCACACGTCTGCCGCAAGCGTCGCCACGCACAGTCCTGCTGCCGCCCTAGAAACGTTACAAAGACATCATACACTACCAGTTACAACTCACGTGGATTTATTACTTCTTGGATCAATCCTCTGAATTCCGACCTTTTTTTAAGAGGGTATGTATTGACTAGATCTTGACCACTATCTTACCTGTTGGTAAGTGATGATGTCGTCGCTGTCCCTCTGAATTTCGACAGTTCTTTTGTTTCGACACGACACGTAGGTACTTCGAAAAAATTTTGCTCGATAAGGCATTGTTGTACTTTAGGTTAGGTTAGATACCAATTTAATATTATCAGAAACTAGGTACTTAATCATTCCTGATGATAATAATGTTAGGTAAGGATGAATTGGCGAACTATATTTCGTAGTAATGTAGTGTCGAAGTAAAGAACTGTCGAAGTTCAGAGGTTCACCCGATGTGGTCGAGGATGTTAAATGGACTAGGCCTTAAATTACTGGCTCTCAAAGACTGCTTCCGGAACACACTGTTAAATGCTCGGCGACAGATTTTTTACTTGTAGGTGGTAGCCAGCTAGACTAGCATTTGCAAAATGCCCTTCAACCATGCGGTGAAGTTCAAGACTGCGGCGGGGATGGACCCATGGATCTGTGGCACGGTATTCCATAGCTATAGCCGCTCACATTGACACGAGTCGACTCATCTGACACTGATTACCAATCAGGATTAAAAATCAGTCTCACAAGCGTCATTAGATAGCTTTGGCAGCTGCTAATTTATGCCTGATAGGTTAGCCTTTGACCACTATCTCACCTGATGGTAAGTGATGATGTGGTCGAGGATGTTGTTCAGACTAACCTAGAGTTACTGGCTCTTAAGGACAGCTGCCGGAACACACCGTTAGGTGCTTGGCGACAGATTTTCAACTTGAGGGTGGTAGCTAGCCAGGCGGGCATTTGCAAAGTGCCCTACCACCATGCTGTAACGACTGTTATCCTAAGACAACAACCGGGACCGACGGCTTAACGTGCCCTCCGAAGCACGGAAGCGCTCAGTAGTAATGTCACCAGCGGTCACCCATCCAAGTCATGACCGCGGCGGACGTTGCTTAGCTTTGCTGATCGATACAGAATGGCTAAAATGATGAAATGTAGAAAAAAGTAAATTAGGGAAATGTACGAATTATTTTGAAAGATTTTCTGATAGAGTTGAGGCAGCAATTCCAGCTTCAATTTATTAATGAAAGCGTTGGGAAAGTAAAATAATAAGGAAGTTATTGTGAAAGTTCCTAACGGTATGAAGTCAGGAAGAAATGAGGCGGGATATAGATGGAGGTGCTAAGGGCTGATCAAGTCTTCACGTCGTAGCCAGTCTGTTGCATCGTCTTTTTACTCTTTGCGAGGATACCGTCCAAATACCAAGTGATTGGTGCAAAGGTGATAACGTTCCACTTTATAAAGATAAAGGCTATAAGCAAGACTGCAAAAACTACAAAGGTTATTACTTTCTATCAGTATATAGATAAGTTCGATAAACGTGTACTCGGAGATGCTACAATAAAAGCCAATTCGTTAACAGAGACGGCCAGGATATCCATGACTTGAAGACTTTTTAAACCTCTCAAAAAGCAGTGCAAGATGAGTGCCATAAGTGCTTACACCACCGGAGAAACAACCGCTAATATGATGTTGTAAAGATATTTTGGAGCTATGTGGTGAAAATCCTTTCAGTATTTTTGATTCGATGTCTACCCGAGACCAAACCTGCGTCGGTCACTTTGATTCTGAGAGCAATCACGAGTCAATGCAGTAGGCAAAAGAGTATGCAGCACCTCCGAAGAAGTTCAAAGTCACGCAGTCTGTCAGAAAGCTCAAGGCCACAGTATTCTGGGACTCGAAAGGGATTTTGCTCATTGAAATTTTCAAAATAAGCTAAAGTACAGTCGCAGCAACATACGCAGCCACTGTACGTAATTTGAAGGAAACAAAGAAAAATGGCGAGAAAAACTAATTGCGGGTCTTCACAATGCGCCGGTTCACTCGGCGTGCGTGCCAAGGCTGCTATTTAGGAGTGTGGTTTCCAAGAGATCAATCGTCTACCTTACAGGCCAGACCTGGCACTTGGTGATTTTTTTTTGTTGCTGAAAAACGTTATTCGTGGAAAGCGATTTTCCGACGATGAAGTGGTCAAGGTGGCCCTGAACGAGAAATTTTCAAAATAAGGCGCTGTACCAACGCTTTAAATATGCCCAAGACCATTTAAGGAAACGATCCATCTTGCTCGGCTTTTCCTTAGAATAGTTATATAGCAAAGAGAGTTAAAGGGTCCTGTGTAGCACAACGGAACAGGTTTCGCCGTGTCCACCCTGGCCGTCTGTATGTATGTCAGGTCAGGGTCAATATATTCAAAAACAATAAGACCTAAAACAATGCAACTTGGTAAACATATGCATAGGTAATGAGTAGTTTCAGGCGTTAATTTGCAGAATAAATTAATTATAACAAATTATTATATTTTTATAACAAATATTTTAAGAATTTTATATCGTGTCGGGCGATTTTACTAAAATGTCTTAATTACTTGCACCTCCTAGTTCTTAACTAAATTTGCCTTAACCATACTGCAATCATTTTGAAAGGTTATAAAATTAATTTGATTTTAACCCCCAAATTCATAGCAAAAAAGAAATCTAATCTTATAAACGTTTTATACGCTGCGATCTCCAAGACGCCTGCCAAGCGAGGAGATTATGGCAACCCCCCTCCCCTTTATGGGGTAGGCTGTGTTCAGCAGTGGGCGATTCAGCTTCTACAGTAAACGTTTCATAGGTATATTTTGCAAGGTTGTATGGCATTTTCAGGATGGCCACCTGACTTACTACCACCATGAAAATCAGTCACCAATCACCTAAATATGTGTTCCAAAAACTGCCATTAAGAACCAGTGATTCTAGGCTATCCTGTACAACATCTTCGACCGTATCATCACTTCATCAGGTGAGAAAGTGGTCTTTGGCTAGCCTATCAGCAATAAAAACACCTGTCCCTAGTCAATAACGTCACAGTAATAATAGAGGACAAACAACATTTTAGTTACAAGATGTTTGCAATGCGTCAATGAATAAAACTATTACGTTTTTAGAATAGTTCTACATAAATATAGCCGACCGAATTAAAGATTAAGTTTGTTCAAGAAAGTCAGCTTAAACCCTGGGGTGCTCTCGAATTCAAACATCAAACCGTCCTCGTCCAAGTTCTTAGGCAAAAGTTTTGGCTAAGAACTTGAACCGAGACGCAAAACATACGAACGCTCCGCTTAGGATGATTTTGGCCCAAAACCATCCTAAGCGGAGCGTGAGGATATTTTGCGACAACAGCTTCGAAGAGTTGTAGCACAGTTTATACATACCTGCTGTGATAATAGGTAGATAGACATTACCGCACCCAGCACTTGCCGATATTTCATCCATACTATCACAACAATGTCACAATATGTATGTACGTACTTAATATAAGGCGCGGGTCTCGCAGCGTAGCAGCCGGGCTGCGCCGTGATGTCAAAGGGCAGCGGCATTGGTGCTCCCGGATCGATGCAATGCATGAACAGACCCTGCCGCCACCCAGCCGCCATCAGCCAGTCAGCTGAAGCCAGCCCCAATACCATCAGGATCACTACCAACAGCCCACATATCAGGGCGATCACCTGGAGAAAAAAAGAAAACATCATCACTTTTCAACCCCAGCGGTAAGCACAGATTGTATAAAAAAACACATTGACTTATTTTATTATTAGCGCATAAAAATATTCAACTTTTATTTAAGCTGGAATCGACCCGATAAAAGACCCCGGTGCATAAAACCAGAGACTTCGATTCTCGACCGAGGTGAAGTTTGCGGTCTAAAAATTTGTTAATATGATTTTTGCTTAGCACGCGGTAGAGCTTGTAATCATATTTGAGAACATAGAAGGATAGCGACATCATTAAATGTTTACAAAAAGCACTCATTTCGATCAGATGCAGTCTAGTGGTCGTTTTATGGTCGCATCGTCCCCTTTGAGAACTAAAGTAATACAATTAGAGCACAAAATTCGACTCAGTCGAGCTATCCTCGAAAGCAGTGGTTAAGACACACGGTGCGTAAGGTGGGGGACAAGGGTTCAATTCCTGCTCGAGGTAAAACATTGTGCTCTAATAATGTGTCTATGTGATTTCCGTTTAACACGCTATAGTGTAATTGTAATCATATTAAGAGATAAATAAATACCCACATTTCGCACTCTTTTAACAAATTCTTATAGCGGCGCCCAATGTGGAATCAATATTGGTTCCACATTATATTGGTTTCACATTGGAATTATGTTTCTATTTAGCAACACTAAAAAAAAAGTGATACTCGTATATTCCACGTTAAACCCTATACTTGGCAGGAATTTGCGATTCTAGTTTTCCTTACTTTCTTCATTCTAATTAGTTATATAATAGTTATAGACCCTACGAAAAATATTATAAAAAAAATATATTCCTTATTATTGGATTTAAAGCATGTATCTTAAAATGCACATTGCCAAGAACGCTAATAATTTCCTGTGAAAAAACATGTATCCGGAAAGATACATTGTCAACTAAGGAGACTTTCAAATATAGTAAATAATTACTAGAAACAAAATTTTATTTTAAAATATAACAATGAGATCGACGAGAAAATAATAAATTGAAAGTAACGTTTTATTATTTTTAAACTTATATTCATTGTAATCAAATTTCTCCGTTGGTGAATAAAACAAAAGTAATTATTTTTATAATTTGTGTGTGATAATAATAAAAATAAATGCGTTCTGCTACCAAACAAAAGCGTGCATTTGTCGCACAAGTACTTTGTTTGGCCCTTGATGCAATTTTTACAAAGACCTTTAGTCGTGTAAGATGTCCCACTTGGTCATAACGGCTATCACACTGATTTGTATGCGTAGAAAACTTTGGCACTCCAGAGGCATTATCTGTCCACATTTTTGGTTTGGTTACTAGGCTTCGACATATGGCACATCTGAACTCTTTTAATTTGCAGATAATCAGAGAAATATGTAAACATTCAGATTTTTTGAAACTACTTCTTAATGTTCAAATATTCTCAACTTTATCAAATCTCAATAATTTCGACCAATTATCGGTATAAGCCGACATTGACGCTACTCCCATCAAGATATTAATTGCTATAAATTGTTTTATATCGTCGATCGTGAGGTTTAATGGTGTTAACCCTTTATCCCTTTTACTTGCATGTGGTATAAATTAGATTTGTGAACTATCAAGACAAACAAATCATCTGAAAATTACCGCCTGTCTGATGACTTATCAAATTATTTGCCTTGAATGGCTTTGCCTTCAATAGGTTTTCAGTCCATTTTACTTCCATTTTTTTTAATATACTGATAGACAGAAATGAATTTAAAAATAAAAGGAAGATAAATATTATTACTGTTTATGGTCCTCTTTTTAATCTGGTAGCAGTAGAAGGTGATGATACAGAAGGGAGCGAGGATAAAGGATAAGATATAGCTACAATTGAAAGGAAAAGGTGTCCAAATTGTGTGAGATTGAAGAAGGTGTCAGAACTAGTCTGTAAGAAAAGTTTGTTCCTTGCAGCAAAGAGGGAGAATCAGAGGCATCTAAGACAGAGGGACTCATTGACCGTAGGGACTGAAAAGTACGTGTGATGTTTAGTTGTGAGAGTGCGGCACTCACAGTTTCTTCCAATTCATTTTCATCATCTGATGAATTTTACATCTTCTAATGCTGGTGGCAGGGTTGCTGGAATTGTTGCCGTCTGAATTATAATCATCTTAGTCATGGTAGCAATTTAGTTCAACTCCTGAAGAAGCGCTGTTGTCTTTATCAGAACAAGTTCTAGGTTTCGACACTAATGCTAATTTTCGTTGTGCTCACGTGAGAGCATAAATTAAAAAAATACTCATAAAATTACTTATATTGTATGTATAAAAAGTAGATATTACTTAAAATACTCATCACACGGTATATAAATGTATCATGCTTATGATAGTAAAAGCTGGCAATGTATCCTTCAGTGCACACCATCCAGAAATTGTATAATGTAGATCACCTGGCAATGTGCATTATTAGATACATCATGAAAGGCCTAAGTTTTTTTGTTACAAATCAATTACATGCACATACAATCTATTGCACATTTAGAAAACTGTATATTTAGCTACAAAAATACAGTGTGATGTTTAGTTGTGAGAGTGCGGCACTCACAGTTTCTTCCAATTCATTTTCATCATCTGATGAATTTTACATCTTCTAATGCTGTTGGCAGGGTTGCTGGAATTGTTGCCGTCTGAATTATAATCATCTTAGTCATGGTAGCAATTTAGTTCAACTCCTGAAGAAGCGCTGTTGTCTTTATCAGAACAAGTTCTAGGTTTCGACACTAATGCTAATTTTCGTTGTGCTCACGTGAGAGCATAAATTAAAAAAATACTCATAAAATTACTTATATTGTATGTATAAAAAGTAGATATTACTTAAAATACTCATCACACGGTATATAAATGTATCATGCTTATGATAGTAAAAGCTGGCAATGTATCCTTCAGTGCACACCATACAGAAATTGTATAATGTAGATCACCTGGCAATGTGCATTATTAGATACATCATGAAAGGCCTAAGTTTTTTTGTTACAAATCAATTACATGCACATACAATCTATTGCACATTTGGAAAACTGTATATTTAGCTACAAAAATACAGTTTCTTTTTGTAGGAATTGATACATTTTTTAAGATAGAAAAGAATTCATAACTTAGACATCGTGGACAGTTGTGCACGTTCCGACATCTTGCAATACACAGATTCCCAGTATAGCCAGAGCTCATTCGTGATTTTTCAGTATTAAATACATTATATAATACTACTAATTCAAAATTACCACAACTAACGTGTAATCTAATCTATCTTTACTTTGCCACATTATTTTTCTTAAAGACGTGTGCATTTCTAGATACTCTGCCAAGTTAAGGGTTAACACTAAACTCAAAGCTATGTAAAAAAAATACCAAAGTAGAAATTATAATGTTTTCACTTGAACCGAAGCAAAACGGATCGCCTCAGCTTAGATCATTACCGCTTCTATGCAATTCTTTCAAAAACTTGATGTTTGGTTACAACCCTTATACATTGTCGCGGCATTTGTTAAATTTCATTCATGCGCGGCTTTTGATTATGTCGACTTTTTAGGTATAAGTATGACGGCACGTTTTTAAAATCTTATTGCAGAAACTACTTATAAAATATACTATACCTACCACTTATAATAATTTTTATATGGTCTGGGGTAATCAATCATATGAATGTAAAACAAATAAAATGAATATAACTATGACAATGTGTCACTGTAGGTACGAGGTATGTTCTAGTAAAGATATTAGGTACCTACCTAATGTTTTTGATAAGAACCCATACATAATCCAGCTTATAAAGGGTATTTTAGTAATTTTACTGTTAGGTGTGAGTAAGTATTCGAGAACTTTGCACTTGCGAAGGCGCGCCCATCCATATTTTTTGAATGTAGTTGCAGTGCTTACCCAAGCGATCATATTTAAAATTTTATTGCGTTACTGTATGTACCATTAGCATTTAAACCCACACTAAGATGTAGTGTACAAACAAAACTAAGACGTACAAATGCGCACCAATAATTTACTGTTTTATCTAACTGTGCGCCTCGTGAGTAAACAGGTCTGTAGTATTGCAGAATCCTTAGTAGATAATTCCCGTTTGAAAATTACCTTAGTCGACATTGTATAGAAGCCCTTATGGCTACAATCAGCCATGTACTTATTATGACCATTATAGCTTATTATTATTCTTATATCCATTGACATCCGAACGATCCAGATAAGCAACGCAAAGGCGGAAGACATATACACAAAATACTATATACTATAAGGCGCTGAAATTCTTTGTATGGATTATTCATAAAATGTGTGCAAGATTATAGTAAACATATTTTTCCTATTACCAATCTGCCTCACCTAATAACAACAAAGGCATCATGCGTTCAACCTACAGTTATGTCAGGCCACTTAACCACAAGTCCATAAACTGTAGTCATCATTTAACGATTCCAAACAAATTATTACGGGACACAATCCGTAATTTGTATGTGGCTTACGAGCGTCATTACCTGTAAAGTTTGTCATCCGTCAAGCTCGAGGCGAATATAAACGGCACGCAACGCAGTGCGAAACAGAAATCAAAACACGAGGGGCAAAGACGCGCTGTAAGGTGCCTCAGGCGTCCAAGGGAAAGAAAAGCGGGAAAGTTAGGTGTGGGTGGGTGTCTAGAGGTGAGGCGGGGGAGCGCAGGGTGCGGTCATCGATCGGGCCCGACGGCGCCGGGGGCCGCGGGACACCCATCAGCTGTTGGCATCGCCGCCGCCTCTCTGTCTCAACTCAGAACATTCAGAAACATAAAACGGCGGACGAGGTCCTACCTCACAGTTAGCGCCAAGACCAGCGCACTAACTAAAATGTATTCTGTGGTCTAACCCGCGACACCCTTACATTTTGCACCCTCTTTCACGCCCACGCACGGAATACTCCGCAACTAAGCCCTCTTCACACAAAACCCCTCAAAACTTGTCTCGTTTCAAGTGCCCGCTATCGAAAGTTAACCTGACGCTCGCAAAACTTCGTAACAATACGAGTGCTCGTCGCGTTTGATAAATTAGTCATGGTGATCTTTTTTGCAATGCTCAGCTCGTGGTTATATGAACCGAGATTTCATTCAGAAATCTTATGAGGTAATTCAAATAGAAAGTTTCTTACGTGCGGGTACAAAACGTTCAAGCGAAGGGGGACATTGCAGCATTTACTTACATTAATCACTTCCAACAAGCCAACCGGAATCATCTGTCATTCAAAGGGATTTCATTCATTAAATTGTAAAGCAAAGCTAGCGGCCGTGGGGTTCCCGGTCATTTTGAAAGGGGAACCTAATAAAGGTTTACGTATGCTTTGGAGGAAGCTTGAAATTAATTCCCTTACATAAACAAATTAGTCTCTATTTTCTCACTTGGGTGTACGTTTGATTAAAGCTATTACACAACTATAATAAAGCTATTATTCCACTACAATATAGCACTAAACACAAAAGCTGTTTAAAATAACTTAATTCTAAAACAAAGATATTTGATATTGTTGTCCCAGCAGATATCCATTGAAACGTTTCCATACTAGTTACCTATATCTACTAGAGCTAGAATCCAATTTCCGCTCTCATACAATGCAAAAGCATCCATTGTTGCTCTAAATACGGACTCTGCAGTTCATTGCGACCCGTTCAATATTAAATAGTTAAATAGTCCATTAAAAGTCTTTGTGGTGGAATTTGAAATGAACGTTAAACTTTAGCCATTGTTATCGATGCAAAATTAGTTCGTAACTCACTCTATATAAGAACTATGATATTAAATTATGTTCGGAGTCAGTCAGAGTAGAGTACCAATACAACTATAATTACTTATCATTATCTACATTATACACCTTAAATACATCTATAATACATTTTTGTGTATAATAGATTCCGTGTCCCTTGCTTTAACGTCACAACAACAAGGTAAGCCAAATTTTAGCACCGTTTTATTGTTACAAGTCATATAATTATCAAGTAGTCGTAGTATAAGCAAGGGGTGTGTATACATATAAAAGCTCCGCAAAGCAAAACAAAAGATACTGTAATTATATTTAATTTTATCATACACAAGAAACGTGAGCTCCCTTTCTTTTGTGTGGCAAGTAACATCACTTTCTTTTATTTCTAATGTATGGTGTCCAGTGTTACCAACCCAGTATTAACAGTTTGCTGTTTTCACGTTAATGTACCTGTTTTCTGTTTCATTCCTAATTTTTACTGTTTTTCAATTAGCGTTTTTCAGCGCCACCTATTACACTATGCAAGATTTTTTGTATAACCACTACGTCCTACGTAATAAAATCCAATGACACTAGACGGTAGTTTCTTTTGAACAAAACAAAATTCCCGATATTATCGACTTTTGGAAACATGTACACGAATTAAGAAATGGAGACGAATCTCAAACATTCCCCACATTGTGTGAATTGGTAAAAAAAACTTTTGTGCCTAACTTTACTTTGATTTTTGGTTTTTGTTGTTGCGATTATTAATAATTATAACATTGTAAGTAACAATGTAGTAAAATTGTTTTTTGTTTAATTATATAAGCAAACGCATGAAATCTGCCTCTTTTACTTTACCTACTGTTTTCTACTGTTTTTTTTGCGACTAGTTGTTTTTTTAGTTTTTAGGGGTTGGCAACACTGATGGTAACATTGCAAATTTGAGCTGAAGTATCTCCATATAAATTGCACGCAAGATAGATTCCGTTTAGTGGCGATATTGTATAAGTGAGGGGTCGAATGCAATGCCATCGCCCTTTATAAACGAACAGGGTAACATGACAGGTAGACACTATTTCTTTATCTAATCAAAAGCGGAATCAGGCGAAGTAGGGTCTTTATTTACATTGCACGAGCGGGATCATGCCAAACCAGGTACAGCGAAACTAAAATATTAGATTGGAATGAAGTAGCATCGTCTATGACCCCGACAATAAAAGAAATAGCTTAACTCTCAGTTATTATATAAAGTAGTTAAGGTATTACCTATATCAAATCAATATAATATGTCAACTTTCTTCACCAGAGATGAAAATCGGGATTAATCAAGGAAGAAATAAGTGTTTTCGTACGTGGAGCTTGTTCAGTTCAGACGTAGTTTTAAAAGTGAAAACTCTCTGCGGTGTTTATATAATTAAGTATGTTGTAATCATCATCTTCCAACCCTTAACCCAAGTGTTTGGGGTCGGTGCAATATGAGATCTCTAACAACAGGAAGGACGATACAAGAACAAACATACTATAGGAAATATTGTAATTTTTTTTAAATATTATTGTGACGGTAAAAGCTCGAGGCCCACCTGATATTAAACTAACTCTGCCTATAACAGAAGCTTTTAGTTACAAGTCACGAATTGCACTGCACCCGTCACCTTGAGACCTAGTTGTTAAGACTCATTGTGCCTGTAATTTCACTGTCTCTCAAGGACTGCTGCCGGGAACAAACCGTTAGGTGCTTGGCGTCAGATTTTCTACTTGAGGGTGGTGCCAGGCTGGCATTCGCAAAATACCCTTCCACCATGCAACATTTTTAATTTAATTATATTATTAAGGCTTTATCCCTCGAGTAAAAAATAAAAAATCTAAGATGGTGTTGGGTTTCTCGTTCGGTAGTATCTTGTTAACAACGTTATAAAAGTGCAAAGTTAAATTTTGACAACCAAGTAGCGAATATTCAAAAACAAATGTTTAAGCTTGAGATCCGCGTTGCCCAAATCTACGAAATGTACGAAATCGTTTCGTTGATTGGATTGAATTCGCGCGATTAAATTGTCGTGAGAATCGCAATTATATGGACTTCCAGACTCAGTGTATCCACAATCAACTGTGGCTCTTATACCTACACATTTTCAAAGTTGCTCAACGAGCTATGGAGAGAGCTATGCTCTAAGTTCTTGGCGAGATAAACCTGGAACGAGGAAATTCACCGAAGAACCAATGTTCATTGGTTCTGGAATTTCCTCAACAAAGCTTCAGAAATTTCAAGTGGAAGTGGCAATCCGGAGGCCACATTGCTCGACAAACCCATAATCAAGGAGGAAGAAAGGTTTTCCAGTGGTTACCACATTATATCGGAACACGTAGTGACTTAGTTGGTAGGCTCTCACCAGGCGGAATGACATCGTTAGGCTGCCTTTCCACCAGAGATGTGAGCTATGGATGCGTGCGGCATTCACCAATCAGATCGCTTCATTTTCATAGGACAGCTTGATAATTTGACATAACTTGACAACTCAAGCAATTTGATTGGTGGATACCACACGCATCCATATATGACATCTCTCGTGGAAAGGCAGCCTTAGAGCCACGGGGAACCGATGGATAAATAATGGAAAATGGCTTATATCCAATCATTGTGGAGTTCTATGGGAGAGGTCTTTATTCAACAGTCGACGTCTTGCGGCTGATAAAGATGATATTGATGTCTCTATTGATCCTTAAGTATCTATAACATGGTGGGTCAACAAAGAAGCCGGCTGATAATGATAATTAACTACATAGGTGCGATATTTACCTGTGCGATCTGATTGGCCGGCATCTCGTCCTGCTCAGTTGCAAACTGCGGTGGCGGCGGCAGCACTGGCGGCTGGAGGGCGCGCGGGTTGGAGCGGAGCCCGCCCGGGCCTGCGCCCGCGCGCCCCTGCATGGACCGCTACCTGACCGCCGCCACACCACCCGGTACAGCACACAACCTTCCTTATATCATGCCACCACCACACAACCAACTAACCCCGAGCTCCAACTAGAGCTTTGAAGCCTTGACATGTACGATCACACACTTTGGTAGAGTCCGAGATGTCAAACCATCAGATTATACTCGTACTATAAACACAGTTTACTCACTTAGGTACGTATATGCTTCGAAATTATTCTTCTTTTCAGCTGATTAAATTATTACAACTTCAAGGGAATAATTTGGGTTTTCATTCTTTCAGACACTTGTATATAAATATAAGTTTTTAACAGTCATGAAATTTATTTGTTTAAAGGCTCGGTTTTTCAATTGTTAGTTAATTACTATTCATAAGAATAATTGTATAGCCGCCAATATAAAGAAAAGGAAAGTTAGCTGTTTAAAATAAAAGTTGATTTATTTAAAATTTTGTCGATTAACATTTTATCAATCTATTCTTTCTCTGATGATTGAACAATCGTGTGTCTAAGTTATATTACAATTTGCCTCATATTTGTGTTGATATTACTTATACCTTGAATGAAAAATGTTATTACACTCACGATGTTTTTTTAATACAATCCTAATAAGGACAGAGATCTCGAAATACATCAACTGAGTCCATGAAAATATAAACCGGCCAAGCATGAGTCGGATCGAACGGGGGTTCCGTTCTTCAACACAAAATTACGGCAGCCGCACGCTTTACTGCCTTTAAATCGCACCTAAAGATCTGGCTCATCGAGCAGAGTTATCATACGCTAGATGAAGTTTATAAACTGTAAATAAATAATTACTTGACAAGTAGTTTACAATTTTTAAGAATAATTTATTTGTATTTTATGATTTATTTTATAATAAATATTTCGACAAACACACACAGCAGCTACACAACATTCATAATTATGTTGTGTAGCTGCATATAAATATATTATTATTAATTATCATATAATTTGACTTGTAAACTGATGTTTATTAATAAATTACTTTGACTATATTATAAAGAGACAAATAACTTAGTATTCCATGACCGTTTATGTAATTCGCGTTGCAGGGAACGAAATTATATAGAGTCATGCCTGCATGGGACTGAAAACCTCTGGTAAGCCAGTTCGCAGGGTTAAGAAAGCCTTTTAATGTAGGCATATTGGCCTCCACTCCTCTAGCTTCCTCTACTAGCCAAATTTGATTACATCCATACTGATAATTCCTCTTATGATACTCTTTCTAAAAAGGAATTTACGGTTGTTCTGTTCAGGTCAAGATAAGTTATAGAGAGATTTTGGTAGTATACCGTTCGCACCGCCTTCTACAGCATGTAAACTACACAACCGTATATGTTCACGTCATATGTTAACTCGTAATTAGAGTCTAGATACCGGAATGTCCCAGGACTATTTCTAAATTTAATAGTCTCGGGTCCCGGGACTTACGAGTCAATACTTGTCGATTTTGTATTGTGTACATTTTATTTCAAATAATTATTCAAAATATTATGTTTTATTAGATTCCCGCACTCTATCATCTGCAGCGCAAGTACCGAACTTACCGATCGCTAAATTTGACGTTACAATCGTCTAAATTCGATAAAATGGTGTTTGCAAACATCGATATAACCCGTTTTATCGAATTTAGACGATTGTAACGTCAAATTTAGCGATCGGTAAGTTCGGTACTTGCGCTGCTGTTGTAGAAAGGAGGTGTAAAGAGTACGAGTATCAAGTACGTTAGTAACTGTACCTACACAATAAATGTGTTCGTCATCATTTTGTGACTTTTGTTCCTTTCGACAGACGATACCACAAACATGAGGAAAGTTAAATCGCAACGCAACGCAACCAAGCACAGCACTTTATCTCATAAAAAATATAAAAATCATGAAATGAAGACTAACTGATATAGATACAAATATTACGTATTTTGTAATTTCGGCTCATACCCCATAGTTTAAAGATTGTAATTTATTTACACTTCAGTAAGACGTTTACATTGGATGAGAATTGTGTTTTTGTAATGAAATAATTAACATTTATGGTCTCATATTATTATTTTTCATTCTCATAATTAACATATAACATCTATTTTCGATTATTATTATATATTACGTTAACCAATTTAAATAGATAGGTGTATACCAACCAATTAATTAATTTCAATGGAACGAACAGCAAAAGGTGTAACATAAACTAATAAAAACAATAAACGAATTAACCGCATGGTGCTCGGTATATAAGTTATTTAGTATACGAGTTATACCTACTTATGAATCTGAGGATTTGATTTTATACCAATTTTATTGCATGCATTTATGCAATAAAATTGGGGTGTCTTGATATATCTCGCCTTAGATATTGTTCTGAGAAGTTTCGGAATACCGAGACGTTCCGGCGGGACATTGATGGTGGGTTGTGTCGTGTCCGAGATTTTTAGACTGTCGAGACTTCCCAAAACCTAGTCGTAATATATTTTCTTTTAGTCTATAACTATATTAGTTTCCCGAGGTACAATAAGTATCTACCAAAGGTTTAAGCTTAAATGCATACAGAAATATGTCTAGTCTGAATGACGACACATCAACAAAAATTTTGTAGTTTTACTCATACGTTTCATTAAAAAAAGGCCACCTTATCTAAGGTTGATTAAGGCAGGCTTTAAAAATTATTTTCACAAAATCTTTAAAAATTTTATCTTTTGTTCGTATTCACTTCTTTATCGCAACGTGGGGCGTCGTCGTGAATAATGAGTAATGACCCATATCAAGGACCACTTCGCATCCTACCAGCGAATGCCTACTGCCTAGGATGTATCTACTGCCACGCGTCATATGTAGTAAGAAATTTGGTTAACTTTCTTTCATCTGACTAGGTAAATATTATTAACCTTGTCATGGGAGGGTCATCTGGAAAACGAAAAGATTTCAAGGTTTTGTGAGAATTTCAATACGGCTCGAGACCAATAAGTAATCAAGGTGCGCCACTATAAGGCCATTAGGCAGGACAGATAAGATAATTCACCCATGGTTTTAAACCACTCGCTTTACATTATAAGCACATTGCGCGCACTCTATAATTATTATCGTTTTCAATTTATTTTGGACAGATTTTACTATATATTGTTCTTCGATTGAGTACATAATGTATTGTAGTAAGATTTAAGCTGAAACTCTGATAAGTTTAGAGCTCCGACACTTTTTTAATTCCTTACCCAACCCAAAACTATTATGATCTCTATTTAAATTATTTGTTTTTGCTGAAGACGCCAGTCCAAACCTTGACTTGAGATAGATCCAATAACATAATTGGTCCAACACTCACAACTATCACAGCCCTATCTTGATATTTAGTAATAAGTATATAAAATATGAAATAGTTTTTAAGTATAAAAAAGCTGCTTTCAATGTAATTACAATAATTATATTTTTTATCTGACTTGGAGCATAGAACATATTATTATAATAATACTACGTACTTAGAGTGAGCACTATGTTTTCTATAGATGGTAACACAAATGATGATCTATGCGATGACACGGACAGATAGAAAGCAGAGCGACATTAACAGGGCTCTGTTTTGCCCTTTAGGTACAGGACCCTAAATATTGCACCCATATCGCCTGCGGTTAAGTAAAGCAATACTGATTGAAAAGCGATCGATTATTTCACGGAGATTAGTCCAGTGTTCCCTAGTGGGGTTCGGTGATACATTTTATAAACCCCTGGAATCTTGCAGAATAAGGTCATAATAACGGTGACTTCAATCGCAGTCCGCAACTGATAAACCAGTCCAGTTTACGCACTCCGCATGCTGCACGACTTTTAAATCCCACAATTCCCATGCCTATACATTCCATGCGTATCTTGTGATGATTGTAGTACTCTGTATGTAGGTCAGGGGAGCGATAGCCTGCTTTTTAGGGGAAACGGTTGGCCTAGAATGGGGTCGTGACACGCCGCCGCACGGTGCACGCTAGAATTACATATCGAGTATGTAATATGCGAATATACCTAGGGTTATAGTGTTGACTGGAGCCTATATGAATCACGCGCATTAAATAAGGTCAAACTTAGGTACTATTTATTTCCCTGATTTCAAGAATAGAATAAAGAAACACATTTTTAATACAAAAAGTTTAAATTATAATAAACCAAATCGGGCCTTACGCTTTATTCATTTATTCCAACATTTCTATTGGATTCCAATAATAAATAACAAAGTAATGCCGAACAGCGAATAGGAAGAGAAAAAATGAAAACATGTATGATACATATCCGACGGCTGTCGGATGTGTTTACATAGAAGGCTATACAAAGAACTTGTGCGGCGTAGTGTAAATTGTAAACATATTTATACATTTAGATTAAGGGCAAGCAAAGCTGTGGCAACACGTAATTGTGAATGATATGAGTCATAAGCGAAACTTTTTAGTAATAAAAAAAAACGAATCTGATTCACCAAGCGAGAGGGAAAGGATTTATACATATAGTTTCAAGGACATTTGGGAAATCCAGTTTGAATAAAGTTGAATTTCAATTTGGGCAATACTTGTCAGATTATGATCAATCGATCGACATAAAAATATAAGTACTAGGATTCTCTCATACTCATTGAGAAATAAATTGTCTTAACTTCAATCCATACTACAATAATACCATATTATGTGTGATAATCTGGGGTCGCTTATAAATAGCTAACATATCATTCATATCATTATCATAATATTATATATTTCTCTAACAAAAACAGTACGTATGTACGTCTGAACGAAACGAAAGAACTTCTCGAGTGAACGCGCGATAATTTTATTAAATTCAATGCAGGCGAAATAAGCTAGTTATTTACGAGTATTTATTCCCGGATTACTAGTCACTTTGAATGTGGACGCGTCATAAAAGAATCGTTGTTTAGACGTACTGAAGGTTTTATCGTAACTGCTTGATAAATAGGTAAAAAAAAACTAAAATGCATCTCTATTAAAATAGTTTCTTAAACTTCTAAACATAGTTGATTTTCATACATCACTTTCTCTAAAATTTCCCTTAAAACATAACCATTTATATCCTTAGCAAATCCGTGTTGAATAATTTTACAAGCATGCAACTGTATTTATGTGTAAAATATTATTTTCACTAATTTTCGTGCAATTCGGACAAACAAGAGGTTGTAACCGAAACATGCAGCGCGCATTGAGATTGTATTTTATTTTTCATGTTTACAATAATAATAACAATAATAACTCTTTATTTCAGGTAACAGGATTGAATAAACACTGACCCATAGATATATATACCTTACAGACTAACAAGTTTATAAAACAAAAAGAACATTTCTGTTACAAGCTCCTAAAAAATTTTCTAAATCGCTTATATATATATGTCACAGCCAAAGTAATAAATCTGGATATTATATATACTGTCTAGCCATTATATATAATGTCTACTCAATTAAGATAAAGTGATAATTGACACAAAATTTTACACAAATAAACGATCGAAATGTATTACTTTTAGTAGTAATTATTAATAATTCACGACACATATTGGTAAAAGTTATAAAAAGGGGTTAAATATCATATAGTCTAGGGCAAAGTCATATTTAGGTGCGACGACGAGCGAAGCGAGGAGGAGCGTTAGGTTACTTGTGACTACAACAACGCGCGAGCCGAGCGAGCGTAGCGAGCGTGCCGCGGCCGCGGCCGGCGATGCGCCACATAAATTACTACTATTCTTATATTTATTTTTAAGCTCTTTAACCATTCTGGTGCGCCCTCCGTGACCAATAGAAATATGAGTCTCATGAATAATATCAAAATTTTGTGTCAATTATCACTATCTAAATTGAGTAGACGTTATATATAATGGTTAGACAGTATATATAATATACAGATTTATTACTTTGGCTGTAACATATATATTAATGTTTGCTTAGATACGTTTTCTCCGAATTAAATTCTGGAATACTTCTTCTACTCCAATGTGTCGCGATATGAGTCCCCATATCTCCTAGTGAAACACTGTGTGAGTTGTGTAACTATTTATGTTTACTAATTTGATAATGCAATAGGTTTGCATGTAGGTATCTCTCTTGTCTTTTTTTCCGTATATATAATATGACCCTTTAAATTTGTGTTATATGATAACTGTTAATGATTTTGAATTTCCCCTTTCATAAATAATCCGCTCGATAATACACTGTAATAAATGTATGGTTCTTTAATTTTTTGTAAACTAATTTGTATTGTAACTAAAATAACAATTATTATTTTTCAGGGTTCAGTATCATATCTCAAAACCTCATTGCTAAATACTCAATACTTAAACCAAGTTTTATATGTCTGAATAAAATAATTATACATTATATTATTATAATACATAATATACTTCAGGCGTGTATATCATGGTTCCGTTTTTGTAAGGAACACTAAAAAGTTGCGTTTAGTAAAGTAATGAGCAGTCAATTTCATGTCGGGTTAAATATAACTAGGTAATCCGGAGCATTGCGGAAAACAAGATAAATATAATAACAACGATCTTAGAAAAATAAGAACTGCTAGTAGGACTCAAACCTAGGCCACGACAAATTCTAATCGAATCAAGCTATCGCAGTGAGTGATCCCTAGCAGATGTTAGCAAATATTATAATTTCAATATACCATCTTATATCTCATTAGGATTATAAAAATAAAAGGCGACGCGACCTTCACACAACATGATTTTAGGAAAGAATAAAACGAGGTCCAATTTGGCAAAAATACTGGCAGGTAAGCACCCAGTATTATTTGTTTTTTGTTAAAAGCAGAATAATTGTTGCGTTGACCCGTGTGATTTTAAGCTCGTTTAATTTAACATGGTGGTAGGGCATTTTGCGAATGGCCGCCTGTCTAGCTATCACCTCAAGTAGAGAATCTGTTGCCAAGCACCTGATGGTGTGTCCCGGCAGCAGTCCTTGAGAGCCAGTAATACCAGATATAGCCTGCTAACACCGTCGATCACATCATCGCTTACCATCCAATGAGATCGTGGTCAAAGGCTAACATATCACCAATAAAAAAAACATAATTATGTATTGATTATGATTAAAGCCTCAACATTTCAGAAAGTTCCTAGTTTTACTGCGGAACCCAAAAGACATAAGTATACCACAATGGGGAGTAACGGTATTTAAATTATCTTAGGTACAATTCTTTCTTTTAAATATTTTATGTCTTTACACCACGAGTACAAAGTACGTATATAAGCATATAAATTAAATATAAGTAGAATAATTATCAAACATCTCTTGAAAAATAAGGTATTTTGCCGTCCTAGATTTCATTTTCATTTGTGAGATTTGCGCATTGAGCTGCGCCTGTGTCGTAGTGATCTACTAAATATGTCACCTTTTTGTTCAACACTTAACGTTCTAACACTTAGTTTGAAGTGACTTGACCGTAAGATTAAGAGGAAGTTAATCTGCTGGATATGCAGATGTATGCATGGGGTTACGGTTGCGGGGCGGGCGACTGCACGAGGGCGGGCGGACCGAGCGGTGCGGCGCCTGACGCGGGACTGCCGCCCGCCCAACCACCCTCCCGCGCCTTGCCGCCCCGAGACGTGCGCCAACAAAACACAGATTATGGAAACACATTTATTAGCCAAAAACGCTACTTAAACTTCGACCGTTCTACGAGACAAATACACATAGCGATCTATACTTCATAGAGTAGACTAGTAATCTATCACCGTTAATTCTATTCCAACAGTTATGTACACAGTATAGCGTCACGCGAAATGAGCACTGTCCATCAGGTCGTGAACATCACACCTGAGTGATTTGCAGGCGCGGAGGTTGTGGCTGGCGACGAGGTGGCCGTCGCGGGCGCGTGTGGCACCATCCACCCAGCGCCCGCAGCCGCCGCGTGCATGCTGCTCGCGACGGAACCTGGCACCACCGCCGGCGCTCGCTCGCACCAAAAGTCGTCGACATTCTATCTCCGGGTTTCGGCTGGTCATACGATATCTTAGGACTCTCCACTGCCTCCGTTCCAGGTGCAATCCGATATTTTGCACCCGATACGGCCTTTTTTATATCGTTCAAAGTCCTTCTAGCTCGATTCTCATCTTCTTTCAAGTCGAACGTTGTCTCTCTCGGAACTGCAGTTAGACGACCCGTTGGCGGTTGTGGAGTTGGTTTTATAAATATGTCTTCCTCTTGGCGTTTAAACAGGTTCCTTATCCTTGAGTAAACTGTGGGAGGTGGCTCCGTATTGGTACCGATCGTGCATACTCGAGGTCTGATTGTGGCGGTCGTGGTTGTGTACTCATTTTGGATCGCCGGAGTGGAGATGTAAGTCTGAGGCGGGAGCGTGGCTGAACGTCTCTGGAGAGGCTCATCGTGCAGGTAGGCTATGTGGAGGGTGCTAATACTGAGGGGCTGCTGCGGCGGCGGCGGCCAGAATTCTCTAGTAGGAGGAACGGGAGACGGTCTCTCCCCAAGCACGCGCCGTGCGAACTCCGCGGGCTGCCACAGGTAGCTTGCGGTCAGGTTCCCGTGTGTTTGCATCACGACTAAAGCGACCACTAACGGCACGCAACGCGCTGATAATCCGATTCGAGGCTTCGCGCACTTGTCGGTATTCGCAGAGAAATGTCAGTAAAGGCTTTTTATAAATTGAATTAGTTGGCGAATATAGTGAAGAATTCATAGCAGCATGTATTCTTTTAACAGTATTAGAAGTTCTGACTTTTTCTATAGTCACAGGGATGCAGGTGTCAGAGGCTACATGGGCATTGAGTCTGATCTCTAGACAGGTTACTAACACTGAAGACATTTATCGATAAAATATTTTATATAGGTTATACTGGAATTTAAATGATGAACTGAAAGCAAATGGCGTATCAAAAGAAATGGGTACCACCACACACAGTAACCATATTATATGGATGAATTTAAGAGGGTATATTTTTGACTACAGACCTGTTCATTCACCTCGGCGCGTCCACAGTAAATAAATAAATACATAAGTAAATAAATTTATGCGTCTTTTTACGAGTAGGCCATGTTTGTACACACAATCTTAGTGTGGGTGTAAAGGCTAAATGGTACATACAGTAAAAAAAAAAATATCGCTTGGGTAGGCAGTAGTAGTTAATAGGACACAAATACTTGAGACCACTTTATATACTGACAGCTAAATAAACACCAACAGAGAACCATAAAACCTTACCTTCAGTGGTCTTATTATGGTGACAGTTTCGATCATTGTAGTGGATGCCATTTTGTGCGGTGTCGCCATTCCTGCGAAAAAAAATTGTTAAGCTGTAAATTCAAGTCTTTTTATGTTTATTGCCGATAGGGTAGCCTTTGACCCCAATCTCACGTAATGATATGATCGAAGATATAAACAGACTTAACATAGAATGGGAACTTGCTCTCGAAGACAGCTACCGGAGCATACCGTTAGATGCTTGGTGACAGACTTTCTACTTAATGGTGAACGCCCTCTCAAGTAGAAAATCTGTACCGTAATCTATACTTTCGACAGGGATTCGCAAAAAATCCAGCCTAAAATTATTTACGATTTATTACTTTATTTACGATCAAATTATAGTATCTTCCTAGACACTGATACCATAATAACAAAAATTAATTATTAAAAATTTAAAGCGCTCGTAGCGTAGTTTACTTAGCCATTTTGAACCGATCAGCAAAGTTAACGTCCGCCGCGGTCATGAGTTGGATGGGTGACCGCTGGTGACATTACTACTGAGCGCTCCCTTCGGAGGGCACGTGAAGCCGTCGCTCGGTTCCGGTTGTTGTTTTAGGATGGCAGTCGTTATAGCATTGTGATTGTGATAGGGCAATTTGCGAATGCCCGCCTGTCTAGCTACCACCCTCAAGTAGAAAATCTGTCGCCAAGCACCTAACGATGTGTCGGCAGCTAGGTGTCCTTGAGAGCCAGTAATTCTAGGTTAGCCTGAACAATATCTTCGACCACACCATCATTTACCATCGGGAGAGATAGTGGTCAAAGGCTAACCTATCAGGCATAAAAAAATAACAAATAAAAATTTTTCTTCAGCCATGAGTGATGGACAGGCAGATCACCGCAGATTGGAGATATAGTCAAGATTCAAGGAGACTCAATAAATCGGCAATACTGGAATGTGGGAAGAATTAAATCTCTCTTTAAGACTCTGAGGGTGAATGTCATTAAATAGTTAAAAGTTTACTATTTCGTGTTCTTGATAATAGCTGATAATAGAAATTCTTGGAAAGCAATTTTCTGACATTGAAAAGCTAAAGATAGAGAGAGGATGAATGCAGTTCAGAATACCTGAAAAATTTATGGATAGTCTCCTAAAAACCTTTTCCTGTAACTATAACAGTTAAGATACCGGCCCTTACTGTCCCATCTCAAAAATTCACCCTGTATATTATCATAATTCCTGTGTTGTCAGTCATCAATATCATATAAGTTTTCAAATCTACACTAAAAGATAAGATGTATGAAATATTCAACAAATAGGAGGGTCAAACTGAAAGTTCTTGGAAAATCAAAAACTGATTAAACTACCAAGCTATTAGTTATATTAAATCTTTTCAAAATAGTGTCCATTCACGTCAATACATAGCATCCGATAGAACCACTGAGAAAAGCACTTCGCCCACTGGTCTTTAGGAGTCTCTTCCATGGTGTTTGGTAAACAAGGGTAAACAATTCAATCGGTTTATGAACGCGCGGTCGCGAATCTGTTGTCCGTGTTATCTCTATCTATTGAGTGAACGGGTGCAGCGCTGGCCGTTCACCTCTGATTTCAATGTCAAGTCAGTGCGCTCTCAGACTTTCTCATGCACGGACATACGTTTATTGAAACAAATGAAATTATTGAATTTTGCGTCTAGGCGACTGGATGTGCTAGCAAAGGATTGCTATAGATATTAGTGAATATAAACAGTGTTTTTTTTTGTGTGAGTGACCGTTATCTTGGACGCCGGCATTTATTTTTGATGGATGGATGAGCAAGCTGTTGGGGGCAAACAATTCAACATCGTGGTCAAAGAAGCATATCTTCTACAAAAAATCCTCAGCATTTGTTAATTGATCAATTAATCATTTGTAGGATGTGTCTAGCGATAGGCTTCTTTTGACGGAGCAATGAGCGGGTTCTCTGAAGGTAGGTCCTTCCCGCCCAATTTTTCTATATGCCTAAGGGCATATATATCGGCTGGTGTCTTCCTGTGACATTACAAGAGCCCAGTCGAATATGCCACGACATCGTGGTATAGTTTGGGACTACAGGGATAATAAGGGGCCCCAACCCCAACAAAAGGCTTTTTTAAATGCAGCCATAGCTTCCTCGGCGTCCATAAACATTTTCCTCAAAGTTTTTCTTATATTTTCAGGAATAAACAAAAATCGCAAGGTGCGAGGTTGGGTGATCTAGTAATTCCACTTAAGACATCGTCAAATAGTCGACCGTCCGCCTGGCGGTATGCAACGAGGCGTTGTCGTGGTGAAGGAGGATCCTACTGCGAACTTTTTTCAAGACCAGTGGCAAACAATTCTTAGTATACCTGCAGTAACTGTTTTCCAATCTTCTAAAACAATTGTCACATAATGACCTGTATTCCAAAGAATGAGGTCACTATCTTATTTTCCCTGTATATCCAAAGTGAAATCAATAACTTTCAATACTGTGTAATAAATACATACTATCAGCAATAATGCTGCTCACCATAAACAAATAAATAATTCTTAATATGAAATAATATGGTGTAAATTAGTTTAATTACTCTGTAATTAAAATATATCTTAAGAGATTCTACAATACAAAAAAAGGTGCAAATACGTAAGAAGTATTGCCATTGAAAATAAATATTTGCAAACCTACACACAACTGGAAAATGAACTAAACATGGTTAGAATATTTGCTCATAAACCTAAATATTTCTATATGTACATAGTATTGCACATAGGGAATGTAATTCCTTTCTCTCATACACCATACATGATGGTAACATCACAACTCACAGCAGTAGGACAGCCATAACAACCAATGGACCTGGGTAGAGATCACAAGATCTAATATGGTGATATATATCACAAAAAATGCTAAAAGCTTCTTATATCTTGGTTAAAGCCTTTTTTAGATTCACTAAAGCGATTGTAGTGTTTTTATACTAAACCTTGGAGAAGGCTTTCCAAGTTGCCTTAGTTGGAGTAGCTATAGATTCACATGCTAAATTAATTATTCGTTTACTATAACTTACAGGCAGTGAAGGTAAGCTGTCCTTTTATCACGCGTGGCTACAAATTTCACAAATTTGTGTATACTCCAAACACTCGCTCGAGTTTAGCAAACAAAACTGCACTGTTGTAATTTACTTTCATGTGATTTAGAAGCAATACACTATCTTGTATTTGAAACAACGGTTTATGTTGAAAACTTTCATTAATATTCCTTATCAACAAAGAAAAAGCTTGGTAAATAAAAATACATCATGGACTGTTAATAACTCTCTTGCTTGACTGACTCATAGATCAAATAGAATATATAGGACTGACTCTTCTACCAAAGGCTCCTAAATTTCTCAAGTTCTCAACCAAAGATTACACTTACAGCTAGGTAATCTGTGGATTACAGAGAATCTAGGGTAGGGATGCCTTCTGTTTCACGGCAAAAGCGATTTTGTCGTCTTTGGCGATGTAATCGCCATTCCGTCTCAGCGAAATCATCCCATAGATGGTCTATATCTATTCAGTGGTTCGGTACTATTGAGGGCATGTGGGTGGGGCGCTCATACTTCCAATTTTCTTAAGTATTAAGTCGCACGTGCTGGGCCGCACCTGCAAGTCTTTTTTCGTAAATTTCACCATAGTACTGTAGTAGCCTGATTGCGAGTTCAGTGCAAGTGATCATGTAGTTCTAAAGTTCGAAAATTACGAAATGCTAATGTGTCTTGGCAGGTATAATAATTACTTTGCGGCAGCACTTAAGGATCATGAGAATCAATTCTCTATCACGCTTGGGATACAAGAGCCTACAGTAATGGCTTTTAATTGGCTTTGCTTGTTTACAACACCAGCAATGTCAGTGGCTGTATTCAGCATCGAGCTGATGCAGGAAGACGTTGTGTGTAAAACATTGAGGAATAGGTACTTGTTCAATTATGTCCAGTCTTACGTGAAGATCTCAGCGAATTAGATCTCCCCCTTGTCCGGACAATGTGTTTACAGCACGACGACGGTGCTCCTTCTTTATTTTTATTTTTTTTATGCCTGATAGGTTAAGCCTTTGACCAATATCTCACCTGATGGTAAGTGATGATGTGGTCGAAGATGTTGTTCAGGCTAACCTAGAATTACTGGATCTCAAGGACAGCTGCCGGAACACACCGTTAGGTGCTTGGTGACAGATTTTCAACTTGAGGGTGGTCGCTAGCCAGGCGGGCATTCGCAAAGTGCCCTACCATCATGCTATGACGACTGCCATCATAAGACAACAACCGAGACCGACACGTCTTAAGGTGCCCTCCGAAGCACGGAAACCTCATTTCTCTCGTGCTGTCAGGAATTACCTGAGCACGTGAATATAGAGAGAGATAGATTGGACGTGGCTCTGCTACTCCGTGGCTAGTTTGCTCGTCAGACCTAGCGCTCATGATAAGAGTGACGTGAAGAATACAACTGGAGTGTCCGTGTTTCCATATGACGACATATACTGACAGATCTGTTATGAAAATCTCTCTTAATATCTAACAATCACTCCTCTTGTTTCATACACAAGCACAATATCAACTTCAACTTCTTTTTTGTGGGTGGCTTCTGTGGTGTTGCCACAATTTCGCCAATGACGAGTCGCACGGATAGAGTGGGAAACAAACGAAAGAGACTGATCGGTATAATTAACAAGTGATCGGTTGCTTAATTTTTCTTTCAGGATAACTTTTAATAGAACTTAGGACAACATATGATATGTACGATCAAACAAATATAATATCTAACTACACAACAATATATACATAAACATACATCTAGAATATACGCCATCACGTTATTCATAGCTTAATTTTATTAATTGAAATACATTTACCAATTATATATACATATGGAGTAAACACAAGTGACAATAGACTATTGAAGTTAACAGGGAGAGGTATATCTGGGGGAAGTTTGTTATACAAAGAGTAACTCACAAGCACAATATCAAACGGAATATATCTAGTGTCAAAAGCTTGATCTCTGAAACGGAACGGCGATAGTCGCTATATACAATAAAATCGCCTCATGGCGTGAAATGGAAGGTAGCCTAAGGGAGCGGTCAGTTAATATGCGCAATTGGTACCATTGGTTCCAATGTCCATTGCTATTGAGCCATGGACATAATATATCTATGGACTGGTAATACCTATAAAATAAACGTGTATACCTAATTCATGAAAGGGCAAATGAAATGGCTGCGATCTTAAGAGTTGTTTTCTTCAAACTTGTTTGTCGATATCGATGATTTATTATATTATTGTGTATAAAACCAATGCGATGGTATAAATAAATACATGTAGAGAATAAGCTATGAGTAAATATGAAAAAAGTGTAACTTTGATACAGTTATCGCTTTGATTTCGGGCTCATCGAGTTCACAATTATTAACAAAATATACACAATCTTCCAAATTCAGTTGGATTGGTTTGGCGGTTAGAAATGATCACATCCGATTGGTACTTGCGCCAAATGATAGCCAAAAAACCCCTGATACTGGATCAAAAGGTCTGCCAGGTCTAAACTTGCCGGAACTTAGTGATTAAAAAAATTAGGAATTTTAGTTCATGCTGAATGCCGCCCAGTGCATCTACAGTGATTGATTTGTAATTAGCAAAAAACGCAAAAATAATTGAATTTCACGTGCTTTTCTTGATTTTTAATAGCCAAACCTAGTCTGGCGTCCCAATTAAGTCCCAGCACCTCCACCATTTTGTCGCGCCTTCTATACGTTTACGTAAAGATGGCTGAATCCTAGTAGGTATAGATATACATTGGGCAACAAAGAACGCATACATTTTATAATATGCATGAAATAATAACAACTATCGAGAAATCTGCTATCGCTAGCTACCCTCACATAGCCTTGAGGCTATTACCAGATTCCATTGTCCCCACTAAATGCGGGGGGGGTCCTAGAAAGAGTTCAACACCCCATCACGGATGACTATGCCTCCGGTCTGAGCACTCGTAATAGTGCCCTGGTGCCTTACGTAATCCTGCGGGATCTGGTAACCAGAGAGCCCACATTAACCTTGTCTTGAGTCTCTGTGTTTACAGAGCTCTGACCCTGGACTACTTCGAATTATTGGGGATGACGTATACAGAGCCCCAACCCTGGCACCTGCCGGACTTGGGGGCTTTGCCCCAAGAGGCCCAACACCATCCCCTACTTGTCCTGGCCACTTTCCAACTGAAATCACCCGTGATATTATGGCTTTGCCTGTGTGCTTCCGGACACACCCAATTGTGAGCCTCGGGGCTCCCTGTCCAATGACTACCATATTAATATACTTTGTGGCGTGTGATTGGACTATGTATATTTCCTACCGTTCCACACGTATGTGAATGCGGTTTACCCATAATTACACCTCGCGGTCCATAAGGAACTATGGATGAAGGATTTTTTTAATATAAAAGAACGCTACTTTCCCAAAGTCTGGAAGACAGCGCATATTGTACCTATAATAAGGGCCTTAGGACATCCATTGAAAATTACAGACCTATTTCTATACTAAATGTTGCAAGTAAACTAATGGAAAAAATCGTTCACCACTTTATGTATCCTACCATTTCCAAAGCCATACCTATTGAACAACATGGTTTCATGAAAGGCAGGCCGTCTACATGCACAAACTTAGCCATATTTTCTAACTATGTTCTCCGTGACATGGAGTGCGGAGGGCAGATTGATGTGGTCTACACGGACTTCCAAAAAGCATTCGAACGTGCGAATCACTTGATTCTATTGCGTAAACTCCATGAGCTCGGAATACACGGGAATCTAATTTGGTGGGTTACTTCTTACCTTAGAAATCGTAGCCAGGCAGTTGTTGTAGGTGGTTATAGATCTGACTATGCTGACGTCACATCTGGTGTGCCCCAAGAGTTTATTTGCGATGGTGTACCTATTCATATTCCATATAAAACTATGAGACATGCACATACTGCGTATCCAGACTAGAGTAGGCATTTAAATCCACGAGCCTCCACTCAAGCTAAATTTCTGGTTTCACTACGCTTTTACACTCACACACAATCACATACACTCTAAAAATGTATGGTCACAGCGAGGATCTCAAAAAAAAAACAATTTTATTTCAACTTAATTTAATTTCATATAAAAGTTACAATTTATTCTAAGTCTAAAATCCTTCGTCCAAAGTAAGGAACAAAAGTGTCTTACAACCTAGAAACACGCGGCACGAAAACGATGCTCGATGCTGATGCAGCCATTGCGCGGCGATTGACGTCAATGCAAAACTGGGTCGGTGCGAAGTGCAATTATGCAATCTTCATAGCGGTGCCATACATAACACCGCCCCCCGTAGAACAGCGAGTGAAGACTTTGGTATTGAACGAAGCTAGGGGTTGATTCGCATCAACCCTTCCTTCAGTGTCAGGAACAGCGTAGATCCGCGATAATCCCGACTGGTCTTCCACAGGTTTTTTCTTCTGCCAGTACTTGCGGTATGCTATGGTTGCAGCAATCACACAAGTAATAATTAGTGTTAAGTAAAGCGATATGGTGGTATGATACACGCTATAATTTGTATCCGTCTTGACTTCTATAGGCTGCTGCATGGTGATCTTGTTGTTCAAGGTATGCAGCTGGTTGAGGTTGACAGAATTCATCTTAATAGTACCCGCTGCTGGTCGTAAGACAGGCTTTTCTAGCGGTAAGTCCATTATTTTAAGTACTTGTCCTTTTAGAAGATCATTCGTATTGGAGACAACGAAACCTGGTGTTTCGATGAAACAGCTGTGCGGTACGACGCGACGGCGAGGTAACTGCCTTGGAGTACTTTGTAGAGTTCTTGTCCACAGGAAAGATGTACTTTAGTTGGTGAAGGGAATCTGAGCCTATAGTGCTTATTGTCGAGTTCGTCATAGGCAGGAACTTGCAGTGCTACTGGAACAGGCTTACAAAGAGTGGTTTTTTTGTTGTGAGATTATAAGTTGTTGGATACAGTCTTGTTTCTCGCGAGTCTGCAGGCCTTAGTTGGTGAAGGGAATCTGAGCGTATAGTGCTTATTGTCGAGTTCGTCATAGGCAGGAACTTGCAGTGCTACTGGAACAGGCTTACAAATAGTGGTTTTTTGTTGTGAGATTATAAGTTGTTGGATACAGTCTTGTTTCTCGCGAGTCTGCAGGCCCCGTTTCTCGTCACAGATTTACCACTTGCTTGTCTTCGGGCATTCTGCCACTATGTACTTGAATTCTTTCTCGTGAATTGCCAGGAATGGATAGGAAGGTATTATGATCTCGTCATACTTATTAGGGACAATAGATAATTTATACTCGTACATATCATATACTTGGGGAAATACAATTGGGAATTTATATACCATGACTATTTCGTTATCTACGTAATAAGAACCTACTCTGATTATGTCGTAATATTCTATAATATCGATTTCAATTATTTTATCATTACTGTATAAATTTCGCAATTTATTGGTAATAACGTCAAATGATTTCCTGCTAATAATTGAATGATGCGGAATCGACATTTTAATAAAACCTAGCGAGTTTTGCAGTCTAAGTACTTCTTGCGAAATCGAGTCAACATTATCACCAAGTATTAGAAATGCTTGTGCTAAGTATGCGTATTTAAGGAGGTCGCAGTCACGAGTAGCTTCCGTTTCGCTAATTTGGTTAATAATGTGTGTGATTTTAGTTTGACTATTTGCAATATTATCTACAATTTCCGCATATTGAGACATCCATTCTTTAGAAATACTAACATGACTATTTAACTCTGTTACTAACTTATTATCAGTAATCGGAAGGTAACTTAGTATCAGTAATTGCTTGGTTGTAATGAAGAGCATCTGTATAGTCTAGGTTACCGGTGATACTTTTAATTATAGATTCGAGCCCGTCTACCAGTCCCCTATTTACACGACTAACCTCAAAAGTCTTTAACTGCTCAGAGACACTTTGAACTTTATTCGACAAATAGTTAAGGTGAGGTTCGAACAAAGAATATGTTTTATTGTTTAACACAGGAACCATTGGATGTAACTGGTTAGCAACTGAGTTTATCTTATCTTACAATTCTTGTAGGTTTATGGATTGAACAAATGAGTGATAATGTGATATGACTCTAGTGGGACCTAACCTGAAAGGTAAAATTCCGGGACCACCATCGAGTTCCTCAAGCATATTTATCTCCTGCGTCAGCGCCATCGATGGTAGGAGAAGAAGGACTACCAGGGGAATCCTGCAACAATTGAGCGCATTTTGGTACTCTCTTAAGTCGAGATTTAGCGACAGGTCCTAGCTTTATCTTTGTGTAGATATGTATAGATAAATCGGCCATAACTTTATCGTGCGTGTACCGCGGGGCCAGTTTCTGTCGGGCAGCTAACGGATTTTTGACAAATATTTGTTGCTCGGGAGAATAATCTATCTCTGGGTCGCGATTAGCATTGCGACTGTCGGTAAGGTTTGTCCGTAGCGTGGTACACGAATCGTGAATTATATTAATAAGCTTTACACATTCTGTTCTTATGATCAGTAACGTATTGTTGCAATAGGTGTGAGGAAAGATCTATATCGAAGGGGTCACGTGGGTCGAAGTGACCAGTTATTACTTCGAATGGCTTACACTTAGTAAAACTATGAATTGAGTTATTGTAAGCAAGAATGGCATAAGGCATAAGGTTGATGGTAGCTTCACCTTTATGCTATAGCTTTAGAATAAGTAAGTGCTCTAATATTGTAGAATGGAACTTTTCGACTAAACCGTTCTCGTTAGGTGTGTGAGGTGCTATTCTGTGGTGTTGAATTTTGTGTAATCTGACAAATTCAGTCATTAACTGATTGACGAACTCAGGTCCGTTATCTGTTACTATAGTAAAAGGCATTCCATGGTGAGTGCAGTTTGAAAGGAGCGCTTGAACGACACCAATTGCTGTTCCGTCTCTTAAGTAGTTGGCCTGAGCATATTTAGAAAATGCATCAACAATGGTTAAAAACTTCTCACTCTGAATAGTTAGCAGATCCATATGAACTAGTTCAAGTGCTTTGCTGGCTGGTGGTACGACTCTAAATTGTTGTTTGACAGGGTTCCTATCGTACTTTGCCTGGCCGCATATTGTACATTCATTGATGAATTTTGTGACGTGCTCTCGCATTTTAGGCCAATAATACTTATGAGACAGAGCTAGGTAACATTCGTTAATACCGCGATGGTTTGTTTTACCATCGTGATATTTACTTATTATTTCCTGGTGTTGTAGATATTCACGAACGTTTTCTAACTCCTTTTTCTCTAACATCATGTTCATAGCCGAATTTTTAAATGTACTCTGTATGACAGGTATAATTTTATACATAGCTTCGTAAGGGTTAATAAGCAAGCCAGTCTTTATCTTAGGATGCACATACTCTCTTATACTCGTAGCATTAATAACGTCCTGCTCGAGGTTCGACTCAGACAAATGAATAGACGTTCTAGTGTGTGTGTCGAAAGGTTTAGTCACAACTGTCCTACCCTTAATGTCACCCACAACAGTGAAAACAATTTGTTTCGTGAACCTATTTAAGGGGTCATCAGTAATTGGGACTTCCAAGATGGGGTTTTCAGCGTCAGTGTGCACCGTAATCGTACGTGATTGGTCTGCAATTTCCGAAGCTGTGAGCGTTCTCGAATCATCTAACGGATTTAACTTTTCTGATGGATTTACTACGATAGAGCTAATATCTTCGTTATTAATCACAATTCGCGATAAGGCGTCTGCGTTCGTGTTGCACTTGCCCTGTTTATAGATGACGGTGAAGTCGTACTCGCTTAATTTCAATCGCCATTGTGAGTCTCGAGTTAGGCTCTTTTAAACTCATCACCCACTGTAAAGGCTTATGATCAGTTATGATTTGAAACTTTCGACCAAAAAGATAAGGTCTAAAATACTTTGTAGCCCATACAATTGCAAGGAGCTCTTTTTCTATCGTACTGTAAGTCAGCTCGCTAGAATTAAGAGTTCTTGAGGCATAAGCGATGGGTTTATCAGAACCAATAGTACCTTGCGATAGCACGGCTCCAATGGCGACATTGGATGCGTCAGTTGTTAATATAAATTCCCTCGTGAAGTCTGGGTACTGAAGAATCGGGTCATTGGTTAAGAGTCTTTTACAATGTTCGAAACAGTTGTTGTAGTTTTGATCAAGTACTATCTTAGAACCTGTTTTTAGACATTGTGTTAGAGGTTTTGTAAGTCTAGCGAAATCGGGAATGAATTTCCTGTAATATCCGAGAAGTCCGAGAAAACGTTTGATCTCCGTTGGGGTTTTAGGTATGGGATAATTTTGAATGGCTTTTATTTTGTCAGGGTTTGGTTTTACACCGTCTCGGCATATGACATGGCCTAAAAAGTTGGTTTCTAACTTTAAGAATTCCGACTTATCCATCTGAATCTTAAAGTTAGATTCACGTAATCTCGTGAAGACCTTTTCGAGATTTACCATCATCTCCTGAAGGGAGGTACTGAATAAAATAATGTCATCCAGATGGACCAGACAGATGTTGTGTATGAAGGTCTTTGAGGACGTTATCCATCACCCTTTGAAAGGTTAATGGGGAGTTCTGTAACCCCATGGGCATCCGGAGGAACTCATAATGACCATTTTCTACGGTAAATGCGGTCTTGAATATATCGGCAGGATCCATTTCTACTTGATGGAACTCGCTAGCCAAATCCAAGGTGGTAAAATATTGGCATTTCCCCAATTTATCTAAAACGTCGGTAATGTTAGGAATCGGATACTTATCATCAATCATTTTCTCATTTACTTTTCGAAAATCTACTACAATACGCCATTTGGTTTTATCGGAAGCATTACCTTTCTTAGGGACAACCCAAATTGGCGAGCTCCAGGCAGATTCAGATGGTCTGATGATGTTTTGGTCAAGCATTTTAGTTATTTGGTCTTTGACCTCCTGTCTATGGACGTAGGGATACCGATAGCTTTTAGTATATACAGGACATTCATCTGTAGTTTTAATGCGATGTTTAATTTTATTAGTGAACGTCAAGCGTTCACCTTTAATGTAAAATACGTCTGCGTAGCGGGAGCATAAGGTTCCTAAGTTAGCGAGCTCTTCTGGATTTAAATGATTTGTTCTTAGTCGCGATAAAACTTCGGTCGCGCGATCTGATAGGTGTTCTGCACGTTCGCACTCTACGTTGAGTATTTCAGCCGATACCGGTCGGTCCATTGAAAAGATGACGTCATTAGGCGAATCGTTACGAACCTCAACCCAACCGCGATTATTATTTACCGATGTTAGACAATCGGTAACTATACATGTACATATAGTTTGACTTTGTAGGATGACGTCATCATCTTGACTGTTAATAGGTAACCGAACCAACTTTGACGAATGTGCCGGAATGATGTCTTCGTACAAATTCACGTTACGAGAGTCTTAAATCTGTAAAGGGATTTGCGCGCTTCTCGTTGTTAGTATTTTATTCTTAAGATCTATGTTAGAGTCCCAAGCCGTTAATTAATCTAAACCAAGTAAACCGTCGAAATACTGATGGAAATGGTAATAGAAAAATGTTAATAGAAAACTGCAAATAACTGGACATAACCACGCATGTTTACATGCGATCAGTACAAGAGATCAGATCCAGATGATCTGCAGATGTGACAAACTTGAGCAAGTAGAAAAATACAAATATCTTGGTCTCACTATAGATGACCACTTTAATTGGAGCCATCACATAAATACAATTTGTGACAAGTTGAGAGCAATGATAGCAAAATTTTCTATACTAAAATATAAAGTCCCCTTCAAATAACTTATAAATATGTATTATGCGCTTGCTGAATCTATTATTGCCTACGGCATTACTAGCTATGGCCGATCCTTCAAAACATACCTAGACAAAATTTACAATTTACAACTAAGAATTTTAAAAAATATTTTACCTAAAAATACCAAAAACAATTTATGCTGCAACGCAGAAAATATGATAGAAATATTTCAATGTTGTAAAATACTACCGGTCCACACTAAATTCAAGATGTCAATACTCACTGAACAATTTCACAACAAAGAAGTTCAAATAAAATTTAGTAACAGAAAATCCAGAGAAATTTATCGATGTAAACTTAAAATCCCTAATGCTAAAAATTATTACGGTAAACGTACAACACGATACTTAATACCTAAATTTATGAATGAGATACCTGCTAAAGTTTTATCAGAGATGACAGATACCAATTATGTCATCAAATACAAAAAATACTTTCACGATTTGCTACAAAAAAAACAACTATATGCATAGTATTCACTATTTGATTTCAAGTATTTTGTACATCCCGTATAAAGTTCAATGTTTAAAGTAGAACACGGTACGTTGTATTAGCAGCGAACCGGTTTTGTAGGAGCTGGGCATCAATGCAGCAGTGTGCTCAATTGTATTGTTATTTTTTATGTTATATTTACCTTCTATTTTAGCTACCTGGCTTACCTTTAACACAGAATAGTTTATTATTATGTATACGTATATTCCTATCTATCATTTAATTACTTGGCTTATTTGTTGCTATCTTAATTATTATTTTTTTACTTATGATGCTATAAGCATTCATTCAAACCAATCTGCGGTTTTTGTAATGCTTTTATATTAAACACTGTAAAGAAATGTATAAGTTAAATAAATGAAAAAAAAAAATTAAGTACACGAATAACGTCATATCACCCTTTTCATTATATTCTTTAAAACAAGGCAGAGTTATTGAGTGTTTGTGTGTAACATTTGAGTTGTAACATTTCGAACGGTTCATAGTTCAGTGGTACGTTATAGAAATAATTTTGCACACCTCGAGGGCTTATAAAAGACCGGTTAGCACCTGTGTCCACTAAGGTTTTAAGGGGTGGATCATTAATTTGAACGTACATGAGCTGTCTTTGTGTTTGCAAATTTATTTCTATTTTTGCTTGTCTGAACTCGGTTCCTTCTGAAAATCCTCTTGCTCCGGTGTAATAGGGTTCCCTATTTCTTCTACAACCGTACCTACTTGTCGGATTCTCATAGCTACAATCGTAGTACTTGGGGTATTGATCGCAGGTATAATAGAATTGATCGTACTTAGGGTAACTATTATCGTAGCCATAATGTTAGTCATAGTCGTAACCTAACTCATTGAAATTGACCTCACGCGTTTTAAAATAATTGCTTGGAGGCGGGTTGCCGTGAGTTCTCCAATCACGACCTGTAAGTGGTAATGGCTTAGAAACAAAATGGCTAACGCGCCAAACTCATTGGACGCGGAGCATTGGAATTAGTTGATTGATTTTGTGGTCTGAATGGCATAGCAAATGCATTATTTTGCGGCTGATAGTTTGGTGGGGGTGGGCGAAATATTTGCTGTGTGCGTGTCGGACCACGGAACGAATACATTTGATTATGATGAGGCCTCCAACCTTGTGTAGCTTGAGGCAACATGGGCTGGTGGCGTGGTTGACCGGGTGCACTATAAATTGGCTGTGTTGATGGACCAGGCATGTTAAAAGCAGGGGTTCTAATCATGGGTAGATGACTATTTAAAGGTATTTTAAAATTGCTAAGGGGCTGTGTTTGCCAATATTTTTTACCAGGGCCACCCTCATTACGTTGTTGTATGTAAAGAGTGTTAACCTCTTCCTGAACAAATTGAAGAGCCTTTTCCATAGATCCGGGACGCATGCATCGATTCTGAATCCTAGAGGATCTTTAAGACCACGTAAGTATGCTTGAAGAGTTAATTTCGCGTATAATATTATTTTAGCCTCCACCGTGGTAGGCACAGACTCATGAAGCGACACGTAAGTCATTATAGTGCTGAACAGGTTTTGACAACGTTCGTAAAATTCTTGCGGGGTGCTAGACCCTTGAGTTTGCAAGGATTAATCGCTGTATAAGGCGGTCTCATCGCGATGGTCCGCAAAGTTATTAATTAACGCGTCACGTATACTATTCCAGTTATCCGGGATACCGTTCGAGCTTATAAGCCTCGCCGCGGGCCCCGTCACTTTGTTCAGAATGCCATTAAGAAGAGATAAATTAGCTAACTCGTGACCCTGCCCGTCTTTATAATGCTCCAACACTAACCGGTCGCACAGATTTATAAAACGTGTTAAGACATGAGGATTCCCGTCAAACTCAGGCAACAGTCTGAGGGACTTATAGATCACATCTACTTGGTCAGACATGGCGTTCGATTGCACTGATTCTAAATCTCTACGTTCGTCAATTATACTTAACCTACTATCTATTCTATTACTATCCCTATCACTACTTCTACGCCATGATTCTCGTGGATGAAAAATCTTGCTAGCTAATAAAGACACTACAAACAAGATAATCTAATCTATTCGCGAGAGTAAATTACAACGCACATTACCGCACATTAACATATAAAAAAAAGGACATGGAAATACAAGAACTAGAAAGGCAAACACTTGAAAGATTTAATGTACTCACATAATATTCTCTACGAGTCGAAGTCTGGACTCTCCTCGGTAGTGACCACACCGTAGATTCTTGATTGCTTGACAGGAAACCGACGATGTGTTCCCGAATTCCCTAAGCAATCCTACTGACTGCGCCAAAAATGTATGGTCACAGCGAGGATCTCAAAAAAAAAAACAATTTTATTTCAACTTAATTTAATTTCATATAAAAGTTACAATTTATTCTAAGTCTAAAATGATATGCTTCGTCCGAAGTAAGGAACAAAAGTGTCTTACAAAGTAGAAACACGCGCCACGAAAACGATGCTCGATGCTGATGCAGCCATTGCGCGGCGATTGACGTCAATGCAAAACTGTGTCGGTGCGAAGTGAAAGTGAAGTGCAACTATGCAAACTTCATAGCGGTGCCATACATAACACTCTCATACACACCATCATACGAATGTGCTCATATAATATCCTATTTATTGTCTTAGAGTGTAAACTTCATTTTAAGTATTGTTTATTTAGTATAATATATTTTAATACGTTGAATGTAATATCTTATCGTTAGTCCGTTTTTAGCTGCAAGTTTTAGTATTTTTGTAATGTACACATAATTTTAAAAGCTGTGGATTAATAAAATAAATAAATAATAAATATATTATTCAAAGAATGCGGATGTTGGATTCACCTAAAACCGCAACAGCGCACATACTAAGTTGGGTTCGGTATGAGGAGACCTTAATTTTAGATTAGGTTAATCACATAGTTTAATCATGGTTCGTCGTATGTTTTTATTGTCATTAATAGTTTTAGATTAATATAAAAATATAACGTTTACTTTAAAAAATTACAAGTTGTTGATAAATCTGATACAAATACCACTGAAAAAAATATATTGTTTTTTTTCCCTCTACATTGTGAGGAATTGGCGTCGCATGTTGTGCAGATCCATCATGTTTTAGGTGTATTTCGGATATAGTCGATTTTGGAGCAGTTTTATTTGTATTTTTTAATATAATGAAAAAGTCCAATACAGATCACATATTAAATATATAATTAAAAGAATGCGGATGTTGGATTCATTTATAACCGCAAAAGCGCACATACCGAGTTGGGTTCGGTGTGAGGAGACCTTTAATTATAGATTAATCACAAAGGTATAATCATGGTTAATCATACGTTTTTATTGTGTCATGAATAGTTTTAATATTTATAAAAAATATAACGCATACTTAAAAAAATTACAAATTGTTGATAGTAGATTTATCAACAATTTGTAATTTTACAGGTACAAACCATGGAAGTAATAAGTACTACGTACATAAGGAATGAGCTCTATCTGTGCATCATACAGCTAAAATAAAGAAAATAAAACCTTATAGTAATGTCATAAGAGTCTTGTTGCGCGCAAAATAAAAATGAAGCCGAGTGAGAAGGCTACCACTGAACCCTGTGTCTCGTTCTAACAGTGACCTAGAGTTGCCAGAGCTAAGTCGATTTCAATCCTTTCGTTGTTTGTCGAAAAATATGCGATTGATGTAAAGTAATGAAGTAAAAACATTTACTTCTAAAATGTTTCTAAACATAAATAATAATTTTGTACCAACATGTTAAATCAATATTATTTGTTGCTACGTGTAAAGCCATACTAATGCAAAAATTTTGCGATTGGCGTGTAGGTTTTCTTTTATTTGTATGAAATACGGTACCTGACTTGACAACCCCACATGAAATTGCGGACTCGGACGTTTATACCGGAGTGTTTTTTGATTTCGTGATATTTTTGAAGAATTTTAGTAAAAACGGGGAGAATTGTGTCGTGGAGGCTTGCGGTAGTGAGTGTTATCCTGATTGTGGTTTATCTTTTCACAGTAATAGTCTTAAACCTAATTTGACAGTGAGGAATTACGGTGACCATGCATGACTATCCAACTATAGTTCAAGAACAAATAAATTAAATACTTACCCATGTATATTTTATTCCTTTCTCTATTAAAAAATATCTTTGTTTCAATTTCAGATTTCCTAAATATCCTAATGTTAGTTTAACTCATAATGCAAAATTAGAAACAATGAAACATATAAGGAATAAGCTGGGTTTGCGGCAGAAACTTCACAAGACTGTTTTATTTAACAATATCTGATTTAGAATTACACTTAATTAACTGTTTTTTCTTACCTAATTAATGAAATATACCACAATAGGTAGTTTATCGTAATTTTATCTCAGTCCAACTGCATTTCGTGTACCACAAGGACCAGTAGGTAAATACCTACCTATATGATGCGAGTGTCAAAAGCAAGCAAAAATAGGAAATGTACGGCGCCGCAAAGTGCAAGTTTATCATTAGCATCTTCGATTAAAATCCATCAGAAGCAATGATCTGCTGAAGTCAGATCACAAAACATTTTTTAAAATAAAATAAAATTCCTTAAATCATATTTCATCAATATTGTCACCATTGCCAGAGAGGGATAAGAGGTACAGTTACTGAGGTCACGTTCGGCTTCAATTTTGCGACAACAGCTCATTCCTGTTGTACGTAGTACTTATTACTTCCATGGTACAAACACATACCACTGAGATATATAATATTGTTTTTTCCCTCTACATTGCCAGTCATGTTTTTTGTCTTCAAGTTTTCAGATTTTCCTTGTTTTAGGTGTATTTTGGATATTGTCAATGTGGGAGCAAATTTATTTGTATATTTTTAAACGGGGACACTGATAGGTATTTATAAACAAGGATTAGGTACGGCTATAAGGAGAAAAATATATTGATCTTATATATTGTACTTTCAGACTTTTTAAACTGGCAACTTTTAATCCTGGACGCGCGACGCTGTATTTCTTGTTCGCGTTCTTGTGCTTTTGCCCGCCGCTACTGCCGGTGTCTGCCATTGCTTGTACTTGTTACCTACTGTCTTCGTTGGCGCGAAACAAAACTCTTATCGTTTGCACACTGTCTTCCATCAGTGCATCATGTCCGGTGTTAAGTCCCTGACGGTTAGGGGCATAAGAAGTTTTGGTCCTGATGATGCAGACGAACAGCGTATATCATTTGATAGGCCGCTAACTCTGATTCTTGGACAAAATGGTTGTGGCAAGACAACTATCATTGAATGTTTACGGTATGCCATTACGGGGCAAATGCCCCCTGGAAGCCGAAATGAGTGTTTTGTACACGATGCAAAAGTGAATAGATCCACCGAAGTGCTTGCGCAAGTGAAATTGAAGGTAAAGTTTGTGTTATTTTTGTTTGCCGGAAAATAACCTCTACTGGCACTTGTTTTCCAAATTTTCTATTGTATCCCAATCATTTAAGGCATGCATTGTAAAGCTGACCTTGTACAAAATATTTCTCATTTTAGATTGTAAATGCTAAAGACAAACAACTTGAAGTAGCAAGATCAATGAAAGTAACTGCTATGCAAAAAAAGACAAGGTTCCAAACATTAGAGTCTTACTTATCAACTGTTGATGAGAACGGGAAACCTAAAGACATCTCCTCGAGATGTGCAGATTTGGACTTTATTATGAATGAAGAACTTGGTAAGTACACTGCACCACCAATTTTGTTACAGCTAATCCTTGTCCATCACACATGTTTTTGTTGACACTACACCAAAAAAACAAAACTAAACTTAGTTAACACATGGTCAAAGCAAAAAATTAGTAAGAGGGGTGTGGTACTGTTATTTGAAGTCAGACTAGATATCACACATGAGATTTTGAAAAATGAAAGAAATTGACGTGACCAAATATGTAGCTTATCAGTACTTCAGTACTAATATTATAAATGCGAAAGTAACTCTGTCTGTCTGTCTGTCTGTCTGTTACGCTTTCATGCCAAAACTACTGGACCGATTTGAATGAAATTTGGTATGGAGATAGTTTGAGACCCGGGAAAAAACATAGGATAGTTTTTATCCGACTGCGCAAAAAGAGGTTCATGTTTTCGCGCGATAACCGACATACGCGCGGGCGGTGCCGCGCCCGGAAAGCTTGTGTAAAAATATAAGTGGCAACTTTAGGTTGTGGTGTCATAAAATTTTGCTTAAATGAGGAGGAAATTAATATAGTATCAAAAATACTACGAGGTTGATGTGGAATTGATAACTGAATTTGTTCCACTCATGTTTAATTTATACATATTACATATATTATACATAATCACACACCAACCTATGAATGCTACCGAAAGTAAATAAAATGCTGTCACTAGGACAAAACAGCTGTTAGGAGTAGTGTCGGATGCAGATGCAGGGACGCAGGGCTAGTTTGTATCAGGTTACCGGCCAGCTAGCCTGTCGAATGACTTGAATGATCGCCAATCTATTCTGGATTGATTCTAGAGCACAAAATTGTATGTCCCTGTTGGAAATCGAACCCGTGTCTTCCAATTTCACACCAGATGCCTAATCCACTCGGCCTTTCGCTTATCATGTGATAGTGCTTGTAATCATATTGCTAAACTATTATAAATCATTACAAAATTCAAATTTATGAGAGGAAAATTTTTAAGTCATGTAAGGATATGGGGATAAATAAACTAGTAAATTTGTAATTTTATAATGTAATCCATAAAGCTTGCATTTTTGCAAACATAAAAATATTAAAACTATTATAAATCACTCTGTGACTCTTAATTACAGTTTTAATCGAAGGACTTTGTATCTATCAATATAATCCACATGTACTGTGAGTAGGAGGCAGACTAAGGGGTAGGTGTTAGGGAAACCTATAAATATTTTTAATAATAATGGTTTAATTATGTAATTATTATAAAAGAATAGAGACAAACATTGAAAATTGTACGAAGTTAGGAAACTTCATATTCAAACAAACAATTGACCTCAACATGATTAAAGAGTATTTTGTACAATGAAAAATATTGTCAGATGCAGGGTGTACACTGTACAGCTGCCTCTCTATAACTTCATCACTTACTATTAAGCAGTGTTATTCAATTGGAGTCATAAAATTAATTTGGATTAAGGTGTCAAAATGGAATAGTATTGATTTTAGAGTGTATTCTCTGCTTTAAATACCATGAGACTACAGTTGTTAAGTTTGATTTATAATTTGGATCATTAAAACGGCAATGACAATACTTATTGAAACTTAAGTAATAAAACAAAGTGTTTTTGTAGGAGTCTCAAAAGCAATTTTGAATTCCGTCATATTCTGTCATCAAGAAGACTCAGCATGGCCTTTGGATGAAGGCAAGAAGGTGAAGGAACGGTTTGATGAGATCTTTGATGCTGACAAGTACAGTGATTGCTTTGAACGCTTCAGGAAAATAAGAAAGGAGTATGCTAATGCCCTGAATCTCCTTGGTAAGCATATTAACTTTACTTTTTATGATCATACCTGTGTGCAGAAACAGTGGATAAATTTTTAGGTAGTGAAAGTAGCATTGTAACAAAAGTGCACTCACAGCTGGTCAAAATGTATGAGCGGTGCCAAACATTTGCAGAACTGATGAGTTTAAAGTCATCAATAACAATAACATTAAACTCATCAGTACTGTGTCAGTTCTGTAAGCTCTGTGTATTACTTCACCACACAGCACTTACAGTAATCACTGCTCTATAGATACATACTGTGAGTACTCCATGCCCAATATAAAACTAACCTGGGGGCCAACTGCCATCTTTTACAAAACCATCATAAAAAAGAAGTTTTACATTTCATGCTCAAAATAACTGTTTGGAACTATGATGTTCTGGATATTTTTACGACTATATAATATTATTGTATCTGCTTCACAAGAGCAGTCTGTAACTTCATTAGTTTAAAATTAAACTCATACAGCTAGTACATTTGCAGTAATATGCTATCTAGATACACAAGGATACCTGCATAAAATAGTATCATACAAATGATAGGCAATTTGCTTATTCAATCTCAACAGATCAACTTAGTTAAGAAAAGTACCCTGCAGTCATGATTTGCTTTCGAGGGCATGTTTAGCCGTCAGTCCCAGTTGTTGTCTTAGGATGGCATTCATTAAGGCATTTTAAAAATAGACACACGTCTATATCCTCAAGTAGAAAGTCTGTCGCCTAGCACCTAACGGTGTGCCCTGGCAGATATCCTTGAGAGCCAGTAATAATTTTGTTACCTTGACAACATCATTGACCACATCATCACTTACCATCAGGTGAGATAGTGGTCACAAGCTAGCATATAAGTTATAAGAAAAAAAATTGTGTCAATCAAATATACATATGAAGAAACATTGTGAAATGTTTTCTACAAGACGACAAACATTAGAGCTATAAAGTGATTTTCCAAATTGTACTTTCAAATTCATATTTATTGTATTGATTTTTCTAGCTCAAGAAGTAAGCTTTCTTACTGAAAAAAAACAAGATCTAGACAAGAAAAAACTTGAAGTAATTGATACTGAAACTAGAATCTCAGAATCTGAAATCAAGGCAGCGGAACTTGCCACTGAATTGAAACCTATCTCAGAGAAGTTAAATGCCATCAAAGTATTGGAAAATGACCTACTATCTTTTGAGTCTCAGCGAGAGAAAATCAAAGTCAAGTATGATTTTTATTGTATTTATGATATATTTGTTAGAATTTTATGATATTATTATAATTGTAAATAACAGAATCCAGTACACCTAGTTTGACATTTTATAGTTTATTCACCATAAAAGTTAACATTTTCACTTATAAATGATTGTAGATCCTTCACGTTTCAGCTAGAGCGCTGATATTAAAAAGAAGATTTCCACAAAGTAATGCAATAATCTATTAATTATCACTTTTTTAGATTGGAACATTGTCAAACCCAGGAGACAGAGCTAAAGAGTTCTATTAAAGACATGTTTGAAGGCACTCAAGAAGAATTGCAAGAAAAAATAAGTAAGTATCAAAAAACTAAATGTAGTATATACACTCGAGAGCAATGAATCCGGGTCACTTAAAGAATGTTAAAAATCTCGGAAACTAAAAATGATAGGTTAATGCAATAAATTGTATTTAATAGACAATGTAATACTCCTTAAATGAAAGTAAAAAAAATATGAGTCACCATACATTTTATTAACACAAAATTACATAAAGAAAAAAACTGCTGATCTCTCCTTAAAACAAAAATAGGAAACATGACATTTTTGAACTTTATTACGATTTTCTTGAATTTTAATACTTCGTATTGCCTCCTCGTGCTTCCATTGCTGCGTTTACGCGGTTTGGCATGCTGTACACCAAGTTCCTTATACGATTTTGGGGAATATTCTCCCATTCCTCTGTGAGAGCAATTTTGAGCTCACGAAGCGTGATTGGGGGAGGGTTTCGTTGTTTTACGCATCTGCCTAGCTCGTCCCAAGCATGCTCTATCGGGTTGATATCCGGGCTGCGCGCTGGCCACTCCATACGAGTAATGTTCATCTCTTGAAGGTAGTCATTCACAATCCTACCTGTATGAGGTCGGGCATTGTCATGCATAAATATAGCATCCTCACCTAAATTGACCATAAATGGACCAACGTGATCATTGAGGATTTCTTCCACATATCTTACGCTAGTTAAAGAGCCGTTTTCTATGATCACCAGCTCTGTGCGACTTTCAGAAGAAATTCCGGCCCACACAAGTACAGACCCACCACCGTAGGCTACTTTTTCTTCGATGCATGCTTGCTTGAATCTTTCCCCTGGTCTTCGATACACTCTGTGTCTTCCATCGTGCTTGTAGAGCATAAATTTTGATTCGTCGGAGAACATAACTTTTGACCAATCTTCAATACTCCAATTTACGTGGCTCTGGGCATATCTTAGTCTCGAAATACGATGCCCACGCTCCAGTTTAGGGCCGTTTGCAGGTCTAAGGGGTTTTAAGTTAGATTCAGCAAGCCGACGTCTTACTGTCCATGCACTTGGGTTACTTCCTCCGAGGCGTCGAAACTGATTGGTGAGTTCAGTTCCTGTGAGAAAGCGATTTTGAAGCATGGTGTTCATCAAGTATCGGTCTTCTCGTGCTGTGGTACACCTGGTTCTGCCCGTTCCTGGTCTGCGTAGGTTAGAACCAGTTTCTTCGTAACGTCGGAGAACTCTTTGTACTGTTGACAGCGACACACCGACAGTCCTGGCTGTATCGCGCTGACTCCGGCCGGTTTCCAGCATTGTAAGTATTCTGGTGCATTCTTCAGGCGTAAGCGACATAATTTCAGCTTGAATAATGAATATAGAGCACTATCAACATGGTTTATGTACCCACATAAATGACAGATTACAAATAAAAGCAAAACCAAATGCTGTAATTTCGTAGTTCCATCTTCAAAAGTGGCCCTTTTTCAAATTTGATTTTTTTATGATATAACTTTACAATAACTAAGAAGTTTTAATACCTTCATTTAAGGAGTATTACATTGTCTATTAAATACAATTTATTGCATTAACCTAGCATTTTTAGTTTCCGAGATTTTTAGGATTCTTTAAGTGACCCGGATTCATTGCTCTCGAGTGTATATCAAAACTAATAATCTGGTAGAAACATCAAACTTCAAACTTGTTAAAAATTAATTAGATGCAAAACTAGCGCCTCTAGAATATACTTTGTTTCTTAAAATAATAAAAATTTTAAGTCTAAATCAGTCACTTGAGTTAAAAAATTGCCGAATTTAAGACAAGTATGAAAGTTCAAACCTTTGCAAAAACACATTTAGTGTGGTTGATGGCCGCATCATTCCCAATGAGGTTTAAAATAAATAAGAGTACAAAATTTGCGTTATATATTCCTATATACTTCATGAATAAAATAAATAAAAAAATGAGTTTATTTAACAGTCACATGTGTTTATATAATATTGAGGAAAGACAGACATAGTTTCCAATTTTTAAATTATTGTTTCTTTATTCAGCCAATTATGAAGACGTTCACAAAGCAAAGAAAAAGGAACTTGATGAATCTGTCAAGAAAAACACCTCATTTACCAAGGAGGACGACAAAATTACAAAGGAAAAAAACTCCAATGATATCAAGTACAACAAATTCACATTACTCGAGAGCCAGAACCAAGAAAAGATTGATAACAAGTTCAAAATGATTGTTGATACTGCTAAGTTAGCGGGTAAGTTAAACATTACTGTCCCTACTCTCAGGTAGTCCTCCTTATAATGTCATGCTTGGGGTCTTTGTAAATACAATCGGGATAAAAGTAGGAATGATTGACTTTTTGATATTATTAATATCAAAAAGTTTATTATTAATATCAAAAAGTTGATTGGACTATGTAATGCTAAAAAATAATATTCTGTACTCTGTGATTAGAGCCAGTTATTCCCAGACTTCCCTTGCCAAAGTAAGCACAGAGAGCAATAAGAATATTCTTTGCATATGTTGGCAGATAAATTCCGAGAGTTGTCTACTGAATCAGCCGGGTTGTCCACTGCTGAACACTGCCTCCTTACTAAGGGGGTATTTGCCATAATCCCCATGCATTTTTATGGAGATTGCAGAGTAAGATGTCAGCACTTTAGAAGGCACTGCTTGACCTTCAAGTATTTTTCTCTTAGTCGCCTCTTACGTCACCCACGGGAAGATATGGGGAGGTGCAATCCTGACACGGAAAACCATGAAGGGACATACACTAAAAAAAAATCAAATAGTTATATTTTAGAAGGTAAATTTTGGCTTTATTCCAGAGATTGAAAGCATCACTGAGGTCAATTCAAATGAAGAGGCAGAAAAAGGTTTTGAAACCATTACGGAGAAGATTAAGAGCTTGAAACAGGAGCTTGCTGATCAAAAAGCTGAAGCTGATACAGAGGAAAAGAAAATGCAGACCTTTGTAGATGAAAGTCGTGATGAGCTTGTAAGTTGGTATTAATATTATAGTTCGTTCTTCATCATCATCAGTAACCGGAATTACCTCCACTAAACTAAGTCTTCACCAGTGATTTATTATCTTTTTTATAACTGATATGCTAGCCTTTGACCGCTATCACACCTGATGGTAAATGTTGATATGGTTGAAGATGCTGTTCAGGCTAATATGTTATTATTATTGTGATACACTAAGCATCTAAGGGGTATAAGGAAAAAACAGTGCACATTAATTTTATAGATCCTATAGATAGATAGATAACACTTTATTGTACTTTCTTATTATATATAACTAACAAAATATTTCATGTTAAGATAAAAAAAGACAGTACAATCGGCGGCCTTATTGCTAGGCAGCAATCTCTTCCAGGCAACCGTAAGCAGAAAAATCAATTTGATTAACATCGGGGTAGAGTGTAAAACTAAGTGAGATAAGTAAACTAGTTGCATACTTAAATATATACAAGTATATAGCAAGGGGGTAAGATAGTGATTAAAATTAAACTCATATGGTAGAAGATCACTACGAAATTTCGAATGTTTGCAACACACGTCTTTCATGATGAGAGGATCACCAAACAAATTTAAAAGGTTACAAATGTAAAAGAAAATAATGGGGACCTAGAAAATAACCTTCTTTTATTGCTGATAGGTAAGCCTTTGACCACTATCTCACCTGATAGTGAGTGATGATGTGGTCGAAAGTGTTAAAAGAAGTAACCTAGAATTACTGGCTCGAGGACAGCTGCCGGAACACACCGTTAGGTGCATGGCGACAGATTTTCTACTTGAGTGTGGTCGCTAGCCAGGCGGGCATTCGCAAAATGCATTTCCACCCTGCGGTGAAGCTCAAGCCCGCGGCGAGATTCGTACCATGGACCTGCTGCGCGGCAGACCATAGCCATTGTCACTGAGCCATCACTGCTTCAAACATTTAAACAGTGACTAGATAATTGAATCGGTTCAGTTTTGGAGGAGCAAACCGAGGGATTCGAAATATCGATCTAATGAAGGTTCTTCAAATTCTTCGCTGGCCTCGTTCCCTTTTAACAGCCTGATTGCAGCGCGCGCAACGCAGAGAGTATTTTAATGTATGCGTACGATATTTGCATGTGCACACTTAGAACTGCTAGGATTAAATGCGGCGCACTCCTAAGGTTTTATTTAATTTGATTTTAAAATCCCTCTTGAAAACTTACCTCTACTGTAAGCTCGATACTTTTCTGTCGGAAAAATGAATGTATGCAGAATGGAATGCTTAGTGCTTTAGACGTCATATTTTTTACCTAGATTTAGGTATTAGCAAATATCGCAAATCATTAAAATGTCGCCACTTCGGTATACAATAAAACAAATACAATAGTATTCCCAGAGAGTAAGAACATCGCGACCCCGACATGTAGTAAAACGGTCGTAATAGGATTCTTAAAAGAAGTGTTCTTCTCATGTAGCCGACGGCATTTCTGTTATTGAAGATCACATTTTGAAAGCAGTGAAACCTACCGGTATTGCCTTGGACTGCAGTGTTGCAGGTCTATGCTTCGATCCCCAACACAGGCTTGAATTCACCGCGTGGATGAAGGGCATTTTGCGAATGCTTGCCCTACTTGCTACCATCCTCAAGTAGAAAATCTGTCTCTAAGCACCTAACGGTGTGTTTAATGTGTGTGTTTTTTTTTTTTGGGTATATTTTAGACGAACGCCCCCATACAAAACGCAGCTCCAATCTCATTTTAATAATAGCGAATAAAACTCAATGATTTTTTACCTACGTAATCACTACGGTTTGTGGTGCATCAGATTTTCATTAAATTATACAGTTTTGAAATTACACTAGCTCAAAAACTCGTAATTTTATATAAAAGAAAGACCCAACTTTAAGCATCTCTTTCAATAAAAATAAGCATGTTTTAAATATTTCTATTGCACCACAAACATGGGGAATATAATGAACTTTATATAATGGGAAGTTATTTATACATACATGTGTACTATACTTTTTAAATAAATCTGGAGCTACGAATAACTGGCTCAAACTCCTAAAAACGAGTGCTATATACTAAACGCTATATAATAAAAAAAATATGATTAGTCCAAAAGAAAAAGGATTTAAACCAGAAACGATAGGTCTAATAATACACTATATTTACATGCGAGTTTTTTTTAATAACAAGTTGAGTTTACATAAAAGTTCACGCTTTGGCTGGCGGGTATATGTCTTTAAGCAGCGAGAAAGTCTGTTAATCTTTCATCATCACTTATTGAGATAGTTGTCAAAGGGCAACTATCAGTTGCGAAGCAAAACTTCTAAGCCAGTGTGATTTAGTACAAGTGAAAAGTATCTCAAGTAGCTAGTGGCAAACGCAATGTACTACCTCTCAGAATATTTAAATGTTCTGAATAGAATGAACCGTCCCATATGCCGGCTGAAATAATAAAATTAGTGCGCAAATTCTCATCTTATTCCGCCTGTCACTATGGCCGGTTGAGGCACCCGGTGTGTAAAACTGATCAGAAGATGAAAATGTTGTTTTGTGTAAACTTGTTGTAGGTATTGTAAAGTGGCAGGTCCTTAGGTTCCGTAAAGGTTTCCTAACTCCATTTCACTATTTTTTTTCTGGATGAAAGAAAAAGGATATGAAAGATGGAAAAAATAATTATGTAGTTATAGGGGTAAATATCTAAGTCAGGATAAATTCGCAGCACATACAGCCTGTGCAGCGCAACTACGAAAAATATAAATTTACTATGGTAAGAAATTGATTGTAGTGTGCGGGATTCGAACCCGCGTCATTCACTCCTATGGCCGGGGCATGCTCTGACCAACTGAGCTAACATGACTATGAATCATAACTCTAATTTTTCCTCTCGTTCTTTAACCATTGTATGGGAATGGAGCGAATTTATAATTTTGTAATGTAATCCGGAGAGCATGCGTTATAACAAAAATTAAAATATTAAAGCAAAATTCCTTAAAACTTGGTTATATTGTGTATTGTACACATTTCAGAGTAATGCGCTAACAAAGCCGCCTCGCAAAATATACAGTTCTTAGTAGAAGTACAATGTACACTTTGCTATGGTAAAATATATTGATTTTAGCTGATCAGCAAATCCTTTGTTGGTACCTCCTATAGCAGCTATAGAATAATAAAATTTGCGCTGATAATGGTCATTGGTTGAATTTTAAGTGATACATACGTGATTTATTGACATAAGTCTGTGTAATACTAATTATAGCAACCAAAAGAAAATAAATACACTTATAATTAATGCTGTTTATTCTTTGCAGTCACAACACAAGCAGAAAATATCTAGTAAAGAGACTGAAATCCATAAAAACAAGAGAGAGCTCACGAAGTTGGAGAAAGAAATTAACGCAACAAATGAGTCTAAAACAAGATTGGAAGCTTTAGAACAGAAACTTAATGATGCAGAGACGTAAGTACAATATATTTATACCTAAGCATTTAAGATGCTGACAAATTCTGAAATTACATCAATATACAACTGCGTAACATTGAAACAGAGGCAGCAATGGTGAAATAGTTCTGTTGAAAAACGAAGGAAAGCTTTTTCACACAAAACTAAAAATATTGAAATTTTCGTGCAGGAAAAAATAGGTTGAAAAATAAAAAAAATTGTCTGATCATAATAGCTTAGTGCTCATATTTTGAGTAACCCATATAAGTTTTTAATTTTAACTTTTTCTCCAGTACAATTTTCTTAGTTTGCGGGCGTTGCAGTTTGAGGCGCGGCTAATAAATGCAGGGAAAAACCAGCTTTCACTTAATAACTAGAATGTATGAATAACTGCCGCGGCAGTCCAGGTGTCGTGCTATGTGTGGTAGGGCATTTTTTGAGGGCTCGCTTAGTTAGCTGTCGTCTTCAAGTAGAAAATCTGCCTAAGCTAGCGTTCGTAGCGAATTTTGCTTAGCCATTCTGAACCGTTCATCAAAGTTAAGTAACGTCCGCCGCGGTCATGAGTTGAGTCCCGCCCTGGGACATTACTACTGAGCGACTTCGTGCTTCGGAGGGCACGTTAAGCCGTCGGTCTCGGTCGTTGTCTTAGGATGGCAGTCGCTATAGCATGGTGGTAGGGCATTTTGCGAATGCCCGCCTTGATATCAACCACCCTCAAATAGAAAATCTGTCGCCAAGTCCCTAATGCTGTGCTCCGACAGCTGTCATTGAGATCCAGTAATTCTAGGTTAGCCTGAACAACATCTTCGACCACATCATCACTTACCATCAGGTGTTATAGTGGTCAAAAGCTAACCTATCAAGCATAAAAAAAACAGTATGGCAGCCGTTCCGGCAACTATTCTTAAAATACAGTACTTTATAGGTTACCAAAAGGTGGGATAGTGGTCAAAGATTAACTTAATAACTTTAAAATAATAATCAAGAAACGCTGACGTCTTATACGTATTTTTAGGGGGGTAAAAGCGGGACCCTATTACTAAGAATTCGCTGTCCGTCCGTCTGTCACCAGGCTGTATCTCAAGAACGGTGATAGCTAGACAGTTGAAATTTTTTCAACTGTCTAGCTGTGAAAACATTTGCACTCCAATAATTTGTTGATGTGATTTTCGATCAACACGCGATAGTCCTTGTTATATTTAGAAATATAACGAGGACTACCGCTTCCCGCTATGGGGTAGCGACATCATTGAGAAAGTTAAGTTAAAAATAGCTATTTTCCATCAGATGAAATCTAGTAGTCCTGTTGATGCCCGCGCACCGTCGCCTATGACGGTTAAAGTAATACAATTGGAGTTTTGAAGCAGTGATAGCTCAGTGGCTTTGACTATGGTCTGCCGCGCAGCAGGTCCATGGTTCGAATCCCGCCGCGGGCTTTAGCTTCACCGCATGGTGGAAGGGCATTTTTGCGAATGCCCGCCTGGCTAGCGACCACCCTCAGGTTGAAAATCTGTCGCCAAACACATATCGGTGTGTTCCGGCAGCTGTCCTTGAGAGCCAGTCATTCTAGGTTAAGCCTGTTAACACCTTCAACCACATCATCACTTACCATCACGTGACATTGTGGCAAAGGCTTACCTATCAGCAATAAAAAAAAATTCGACTCTTAAGAGTAAGGTTCCGGTGGCCGAATGGCATAGGCATCCGGCGCGAAGTCGGAGGACGCGGGTTCGATTCCCGGCCGTAACAAATATTATTGTAATGACTTTTACTGACATTACCCGTGATTTAATCGGAAACCCCGCGTTTTGCACGTGACGCACATGCTACTGCTGCAAAGTGACAGAAATGTAGATACAATCGTTACAAATACCTCGCATATTTGCAGGGAATTTGAAACAGCTGGAAAAGAATTGAACCCTGAGGAATGCCAGCAAGAGATCAATGATGACGAGAAAGTTATTGAGAAGCATGAACATGACTTGGAAGAACTCAGCACTAAGGTAACATCTTGTGAAATAGCCCTTCTGCAGATATCTCACTACTGAATTTTCTACATTATTTTTTTCTATAACAAAAAATTGGAAGTGTAGGTGTTTTGTAAAAAAATGCTACTAATGAACTTCCCAAATAGTTCTTATTTTGATATCTTTATCAATAAATTGGAAGAAAAAGTTTTTTTTGTAATCGTTTGGTATACATTTTGTTGATAAGATTTAATAAGGATGTGAAAAAAAACATATATTTGTGTTCGTGTGAGAACATATATTATCATGACTATAGTAGTAAAAGATCTCAAACGCACAAGATGCATGGTGGTAGGGCATTTTGCGAATGCCCGCCTGGCTAGCAACCACCCTCCACCCTCAGTAGAAAATCTTTCGCGAAGCACTTACGGTGTTTTCCGACTGCTGTGCTTGAGAGCCAGTATCAGGCATAAAAAAAAGTAGGTGCATATGGGATAATTGGGTGTAATAATCACTTCTTGTTAACTTTAATCTCTTTATCTACCTACAGGTTTCGAAACTCCAAAAACAATCTGCTAAGCTAAAAGAGCGAGACATGATCGAGAGTATGCTCAAGACCAAGGAGAAAGAACTCGCCGTGTTGATGAATAAACACAAGGTCGCCCTCACTGAGGTCCTGGGGAACGTTCCCGAGAAGGACTTTGCTGTCCAAGTGAACAAGTTCGAGTGTGAAATCCGGGCTCAGGTTGATGGTTTGAAGAAAAAATTAAAGGAGAAAAATACAGAGGTGCGTATTATAGTAGTACCTGACACTATATTTATTTTCTTGCTGAAAAATTAAGCTAGTATAGAAAGTAGTTTTCCTGTGATATTGACTGTATCCAGACTATAATATTTTTGGCCAGTAAAATAGGACAGTAATACTAAATTATTGAAAATCACCTAGGCATGAGTTTCGGTCAAAGGAATTATTGTCCAAGAGATTTCTTGTATTTTTCAAACAACTCTGTATAAATTTAAATATTATAAATTAACCGGAAAACGGTTGGTGATCGAATACCTGCCCTCGGGAGCTCGCAGACGCAGCTGCGCACTCGCCCTGATGATGAGCATCTGAAATGCTCTAAACCCGGGTCGACGTATTCGATCCCCAACGTGAGTGTTTTTGCAGGTTTAGTTTTAATATTTAAATATGTGTGAAACTCATGAGAATTTAATTTCAAAAACTGTATAAAATTATGAAAATGAAAATTTAAAGATAAATTTTACTTTCAGTCCACAAAACTAGAGACGGAACGAAAGCACATTCGCGAACTGTTGACCGAACGTCGCAGCGAGCTGACCAAGGCGGAGGACCAAATGTACCGCGCTTGCGGCACCGCCACCTATGACGCCACGCTCGCCAAGTACACCTCTAGCGTTGAAAAGTTACAGGTACAGTAAGAAATGTTTGGCCTTGTAGCGACCTTGCCATCGTGTTGTTGTATTTACAGACCCCCGCCTAAGATTATGTTAGTATAGATTCCAGGCTAAAATAGCTCACTCAATCAAGGAGAAACAACACTCGGAAAGCGTTGCTAAGCTAGAAGTTTGTTTAACTTCTCTATACCCTGCAATGATTTTCATTTGTAGATATGTCAGTTCAGAGAGCATTTATGCAATGTGTAAAACGGTTGAAATCAATGAACATCTCTAAGTGTGTTAATAATCTAAAACATGAACTCCTGCAAACTTTTGTGATTATATACCGATGTATTTATATATTATATACCTATAATATAATCATATTTCAGTTTATTATATGCTCTAAACTTCTAAACATTATAATTTTTCAGGATGAACACAGCATGCTTGAATCTTCCATGTTCATTTTCACTAAGTACAAGACTCAGCTGAAAGATAACAACTGCTGCCCACTTTGCAGTCGTGGATTTGAGAATGACAACGAGGTACATACATGCATACATTATATTTGTAATAACTACAGTAACCATGTTTATTAAATTGATAAACTTTATTTTATTATAACAGGTCACAGATTTGATTGGACATTTAACCACTCAAGTGATGAATGTACCTGCAAAACTGGAAAAAGTCAGTGCAGAGTTACAGAAAACTTCTGCAAAGAAAGACGAACTTCTCGGCATGAAATCCCTTAATGAAAAAATAAACAAATTAAAGGAAAAGGATATCCCTGACTTGGAGACTAAATTGGCTGACACGGACACTGTAAGATATTATTTGTTTAATAAATACTTAGGATTGCTCCACAATTATTTGGTATCAAAATAGTAAATTTCTTACTATACCCCATCTTTCAATAATAAATGAGATTGTATAATTAACATAAGTATAAATAGTGCCCGATACTTCTTTGATATACTTCTGCTAGTCAACATGTACAAAATTTTATTCATCTCAAGCAGTCAATGATTTCAGAGATCCCCTCACGGTTTTCTATACTCTAATTAATAGACATTCTCATAGATTTTTGTCATTAGACAATACAAACATGTTTTCTTTAGAGGTTACTTTTGAAAGGTTACTCTTGACATCATATTAGAAACCTTTAAAGTTATCAGTGTTTCTCTCGTATGTTATGCATGTAATATACATATAAACCTTTCTCTTGAATCACAAATATCTATTAAAAAAATCGCATCAAAATCCGTTGCGTTGTTTTAAAGATCTAAGCATACATAGGGACAGACAGCGGGAAGCGACTTTGCTTTATACTATGTAGTGATGATTTACACACTACATTTCTCCAATATTCTTTTGATTTTATTGCTGTTATATTATTCAATAACATACTTAAAATCATATTAGTTTCGCCATCTAAGATGAAATAATTATTTTTATATAATTCGTAGAAAATAAAATCATGTTCTGAGACGATAGAAGAGTTACAAATGTCGCTGATAGAACCGGAACAAAAGATGCAAACTGCGAAACAAATACACGGAGATATGCCGCTCATAGATCGCTACCTGGCTGATTCTAAAACCATCACAAAGAATGTAAGTATGAACTGTTCATTGCAATATTGTACATATAGATGATTATTGAATGGATATTTATTACAGAAATTCTTAATTATTTCTATTAAATCCTTACTGAATCTATCTGCACATATAAATTCATTCATTGCCTAAATAGTTAATAACGAAGCCTAACTTAATGTATGAAACGGAAATTTGGTGAGTAGTAATAAGTTAAGAAAGGGTTTTGTGACAAGGATATAGGGATTCAGACAGGGCTAAAAAGTATAATGAAAGTTTGGTGACCCTGTGGTCACTGAATTCAACTCAAACCCATGTGGAGTCAGTTGAAGGCTGCTCAGCTTGTGTTATAAAAATATTCATGCCAGTATCAATATACTGGTCTGGCAGTACTGGACGATTTTTCAGTACCTCTAAGTAATATTATAAAGCAAATATTTTTCTTGTTCTATTTACAGTTGGATAATTTGAAGGCTCTATGTGCGGATATGGTGACCGATATGAGTCTAGATGAGGCGACCGCCAAGCAGACGGATCTTAGGCACAAGCTGTCAACACTCCGCAGTCGAGTCAAGTTGTCGCAGAAGAAACTCAATATTCACACCAAAAAATTACAAACTCTTGGTGATAAAAAGAACAAGATAAAGGAGGAACTTCTTAATGTGCAGAAAAAGGTATGTATCTGGACTAAGTGCCATAAGACCTACAAAACTATACCTCAGTATGTAATTCTATTAAAATGTAAAATGTATATCAAAATTGCTACAAAATTAAGTTGTAAAGCTAACTTCTAACATTTGAATCATTAATAAGTTTGCGGGCAGCAGGGCTAGCGGGAGACGAGGTGCGGCGTTCGTAAGCTAGGATACACGCGCCCGACTCGAAGAGTGTGTCCGACGAGTAGGAAAGCTTCTTGACAATGTTATTTTCCATAAATATAATCCCAATTTATACACTTTCTTTACATTTAAATAAACATGCATGGAAATATATATGCATAAGAATTACCCGTGACTTCTCATATCACACTCATTTAAAAATATCTTAAAACATATTCATTGATTCTTTAAAATCCTTGTATGTGTATTTTTTTTGTCAGGTGCAAGACTTGGTAAATCTACAAGAAACAAAGAAAAAGGTAGAAACCGACAGGGAAAGATTACTAAAGGAGCTCCAAGAACTGCAAGACGGGCTGGCGCCCTTGCAAGAGGCTCTGAAGGGCAAACAAGAGGCCAAGAATGAGACAGTCAAGAAGTACAGGTATGTACCATTGTAAAACCAGACAAGTAGTTTGACTCCACGGTACCAAACGTGGCTTGTATATGTGCGCGCCCGTATGCACGCGTCACAGCATGCACACTATGAAAAATATCTAGCGTTTCCAGAGTGCGCCAGCCGGGGCCGCACTAAGTCCGTGCTGACCGCAGAGACCGGTCCTCTTGTTAATTTGAACAACACAAAACGAGTGTTCGCAGCAGCAACGGCTCGCGAGAAGTCAGAAAAATTCGTATATTCTAATCTGTTACCACAGATATTATATCATATTACTGACACCTACGAGAAAATATGTAAAGCAATGTTATTCAAGCTCAAAAAAAGCAGAACGCAAACCTTACCGTGGTGGGCGTAGTTTACAAAGTGTGTGGCGCAACAACATTGCCTTGACGCGAACAATCAGATGCGATAATTTCTAGTGCCAAATCAATTAACCAAAAGTATTTGTTTTAATACTTTTGAAGGTTTCCTTTTTAAATCCATATTATCTACTTGACGTAATAACCTACTAACAAAAAATCTATTTAAAAATATATAGTAGTTTTGAGAGTTTCATAGTTTTTTTGTTAAATTGGTAAAATCATGTAATTCATCACCACCACCAAACAATTATCTAATTATGTCTACACAAAAACCTAGCTCGGATTTTAAATATAGAATTTAAAACCCGAGCTGGTAAAGTAGTGGAATTTAATTACGAGCATAGCAAGTGATTCTACTTACGACCGCTGAGCACAGTGTGGGAGCCACAAGACCTATTTCAAACACTTCTTTTCTTGTGTGAAATATACAAATTTTCACCTCCACCGGCAAGAAACTTAGTTTCCCGCCAGAACGCACTTTGCTTAATGTTTTCTTTTTTTTGGAGAAAGCGATTTTTTTACTAACTTAACTTACTGTTCGTTAGTATAGCTATAAATGAGTAGCCTTTTTGTAAAAGCTTTATAGTAAGACAGGAGTTCGTTTTTTATAATGTATAAGATATAGAAAACTAGGTTTTGGCCGTAACTCTGAGTCTCAATCAACAACTTTACAATAATCCTATTCTAAAATAAAATTACTAATTTTTTTAAAGTATAGATAGTGCCATCCACGAAGACGTGCCCCACTCTTCTTCTTGATAGCTTAATCGAATTAGAGCAACTTTCTTGCTATGTCTCGATTAACGAAATGTGAACTAGGCTACTCGGGTCAGACCCCCAGCACCCCGTGATTCCCTCTGTTGAAAAAGAGAGAGAAAAAAATGTTTTGTTGATAAATTATGGCGTATTAGTTGATATAATATGTGATGTTCGTTTTTTGAATTTATCATACAAGGAATGTGCAAGGATGGAGGACATCTTCCATACTCTCATTGTTTGCTGAATGTATGAAGATGTATTAGATGATGAGGTCTTTCTGTATATGTAAACTAAAGTTAGTGCTATATAAATTGAGTATAATTTTACTTCACATTACTTTAATTTCCACAGAGGACTAGTCGACGCAAAGAACGTTTTCATTACTAAAGTAGTTAATTCCTTTGAGAAAGTGAAAGCACTTGACTTGGAAATAAAACAACACAAAGATAAGAACATTCCCGGCGAGATGGAGAAACTAAAGGAAGCAAATGCGAAACTAACTGAAAGGCAGAAGCAGATCGCAGAGGAAAAGGAAGCACTCGCCAAAAAAGTCGATGAATTGAAAGATGAGATAGCTAAGCAGGAGGTTAGTTATAACATAACACATACATATTGACAAATTAAACTTAACATGATTGATTTTATATAGTATGAAACTGTTTTTCCTAACACTTCTTTTGAAGTCTTGGCTTGGTTTGATAAGCATGGGTGTAAACGTACGGACGTACCATACTGAAGTTCGTGATGAAGGCTTCTGAAAGAAAGCAAACAATTGTACACCATAAATTTTCATATTTTGAAATTGTGGGTAGCAGGCTGCTACCATCAATAGGGCAATTAAATTCTTGACAGTAAAATGCATTCTTAATTTTATGCATGTAAAAAAAAACCCTGTAACAGTCATCTGCTAACCTGGTTACTTATGTAATGTAAATAGATATTGTAAGAATTTAATAATAGACTTATGTACAAGTTTTAATAAGAGCCTGGTGAAACTAAATGCAGCGTTGTGTACTCACAAAATATTTTTTCAGTTATACAAGCGTGATTTGAAAGACAATATGAAGCTGCGAGACACACAAAAAGATATAGAAAAGTACCAAAAAGATGAGACAGAGATCAATGAGAAGCTGAATGGTATCAATCGGGAACAGTTAAGTGAGAAAGAAGGTTTGATCACACAGCAAACCAAACTGTTTAGGGAGAAGGCGCAAACTGAGGGTAGTTTGGATGAGTTACGTGTAAGTACCTATTTCAAATCTGTTATCTGTACCAACGATTTTACAGTTAGGTAAAGACCCAATCCTGCTACTTGTATAGTATTTTGTTTAATGTATTATATTTTTTTTCTGAATAATTACACAATAGATTTTGTTTTGTTATTTTTACATTACTTTATTGTTCTCCTTGCTCTTGTCCATTGTTTGGGGTGTAGGAAACTTGACACTAAAATATTGGGACTTGAAAAAAATTTGATCAAAAAACAAATGGGTTTGGTGTCAGGGGTGATTGTCGAATTGGATGCATAGAAAATATCATGTCATTTAGTTATTATATCACAAAAACTGTAACAGAACCTAGTCGGGCGCAGACAAGTATCAGGTGGAGTCAGGTTTAACCCGGTTCTACCTGGTACTTATCTGCCCTGTTAAGCATGGGCGAAGAGATTGCTATCCCCGGAACGCCGGATCAATTGCACTCTCGTGCACAAGGTCAATTACCTCGGTGTAAAGGCCATTGAACTCAAGGACAAAATATATGATGTCTGGGTCAAGGTTATCAACTCTGATCAAAACACATTCTACACGCGCAAAAAGACGTTTATTAAATCAAGTTACATTTTTTTACAGAAAAGCCTGAAAACTAGCAGAAATGAACTGAAGAAAGCGATGGCCAAAGACATTGAAAAGAAATACAAAGAGAAGATTTATGAACTGCAAGTAACTAAGGCTATTGACAAGGATATCAAAGACTATTCTGTTGCTTTGGAGAAGTGTCTTATGGAGTTCCATAAGGAGAAAATGGAGAATATCAATCTTATTATTAGGTAATTATGGCTACCTGTACCTGATACCTGTGGGTTAATTATAGGCACATGAGACTTGTCAAGTTTATGCCTTAAGGTGATGGGAAAAGTGCAGTTCGTCTAAACTCACAAATGTGTAGTCACACGATGTCGTAGAGAAAAACCAGCATCTTGTTATAGGCAGAGCACTAAATGCATCGTTATAGGCAAATGTTACAGCTTAGCACCATTTGGGTTTCGTGCTTGATACGTCATTACAACATGATATGTATATAATTTGAGTTGAAAGATTGCGAATCATGTGTGGCTGTTATTTCTATTTCTACCCAGTCTCTGACAATTCTAAGGCTAGCGTATCAGCAGTGCGTGGCGGCGCTTTGGATACAAGCGTAGTGTCGTCATATTTTAAATACCTACTAAGTTTTGAAACTGGTGAAATTTTGCATACCTGAGACTTATTATGTTTTATACGTTCCTTTTAACCGCACACTTGCAAAATGTGGAATGTTCTTTCAACTAGAGCATTTCGGCAGAGCTACAGTATGGATTCCTTCAAAAAGGGTGTTAAATGAGCCTTACATGGTCGGCAACGTATTGGTAACGACCCTGGTGTTGCAAATGTGCATAGGCGACGGTAACCTCTTACCATCGGGTGGGCCGTCAGCTTGTATGCCACTCCATTTCATAAATAAATAAAAAAACTGATATCTGGCAAACCGGGATCATATAATTAGGCACTATGAGAAAATCTCTAAAAATACCAAGCTATTTAACTTATAAAAGGTTAACTGAATATTTTCAGAGAACTGTGGAGGAAAATATACAGAGGGAATGACATCGATTATATTGAAATCAAGACTGAAGGCAGCGTTTCGACAGATTCGGATCGTCGCAAATATGATTACAGGTAAAATTCATATTCTTAAGGTTACATCCTTTTTATGAAGCGCTCGTAGCGAAGTTAGCTTGGCCGTTCTGAATCGATCAGCAAAGTTAAGCTACCCGCCTCGGTCATGACTTGGATGGGTGACCGGTAGTGACATACTACTGAGCGCTTCCGTGCTTCGGAGGGCACGTTAATCCGTCGGTCCCGGTTGTTGTCTTAGGATGGCAGTCGTTATAGCATGGTGGTAGGGCATTTTGCGAATGCCCGCCTGGCTAGCTACCACCCTCAAGTTGAAAATCTGTCGCCAAGCACATAACGATGTGTTTCGGCAGCTATCCTTGAGAGCCAGTCATTCTAGGCTAGCCTGAACATCATCTTCGACCACATCATCACTTACCATCAGGTGAGATAGTGGTCAAAGGCTAGCCTATCGGCAATAAAAAAAAAAAATTTAGGATATATTGCTACAGCCTATTTTATATTATTTACACTGAAAAACACGACATAATATATTGATATTAATAAGAAATCAAATATTTTTATGCCATATCAAGTTTAATCATCATTAATATACACATACATAAATATATATATATATATTATATACAGTAGTTTTGAATCGCGGTTTCGCCCGCGTGGCGATGGATGATGATGTTAATCCAGCGCCTCATTTATATGTATGCCAAATTTCATCAAAATTTGTCCAGTGGTTTGTATGTGTAAGTAACAAATACACTTACAAACTTTCGCCTTTATAATTTAATATTTTTGTATTGTTGACCAAGTAAAAATGTAATTTTTCTTCACCGCGCCGTACGTAGTTATTAATACTAATATTATTTAGAACACATGTGTGCAACTAGAAGATATGCTCTTCTATCAACAACAGCACAATAAAAAAACACAACATTCACAAACTTACACATAATGCCGGGTACAGACCAAGCGAACGAGAGCGAGCGAAGGGTAACGAGCGAGCGCAAACGAATCAGTGAGGACGTTATGCCGTAAGCAAGCGAAGCCAAACAAGGGCCTTCGCTCGCCTTCGGCCGTGCTCCGGCGGCCGTCGGTACATCAAATGGAAATAGAACGAACGTACGGCCGCGGTGTGGACGGACGAGCAAATGCTCATTCAGTTGCGGCGATTGCACGTAGCGGACGTTTCGATCCAGCGAATAAATTGTATCAATTAACGCTTATGGAATGGTCTAATGGTATATTTCTAATGCTGATAGAACTCTATAAGCAGAAACCGAGGCTTTGCGATCCTAAACATGCTGACTACAAGATAAAAAGTAAAAATAACGACGATTGGACCCTGGAGTGCGAAATAATGAAAGAAAAAAGAAGATGGTTTCTCTACTGGTATACACCAGTGCCGCCGTTTTCTTCTAGTCCGAGTACTTTCGTTTACCACAGTAAATGTAGCGCTAGCTACTAGAAGATCGTTGTCGTCCACGATCACTAAAATGCTACGTGAGTAGCGGTTCGCCGATTGTCGATAAACTTCAATGCGTTCATTTAGTGTGGACACAACAGCGAACGTGAGCGAGCGTGCGGTACTAGTCGGCAAATCCCACTCGTTAGCATTCGCTCGGCCTCGTTCGCTTGGTCTGTACCCAGCATAACACGTAAAACTTGAAAAAAATGTGTAAAAAAATTAAACGAAGTAAGATTACTTTACTGTTCCTTAGAAAGTGAAATCTTCCAATTGGTAATAGTTTTTTTGCTTGTGTTTTAGCTAAATAATGTTTACGTAATAAATGAACTTTACAATAATTATTACTGGAAGGTCTCTCGAAAATATGAAATATCCTGTCACAGTGACGGAAGATTTTTCCATGATACAATAAAAAATCAAAAAAAAAAAAAAAAAAAAAAAGCAAAGACGTTTTTAATGTTCCATTAAAAACGTCTTGGCTACTAATACTACGCAAGCCTGGGAGCATCTTCTAGCATTCCCGTACCACGTATTTCACGTGAATTTTGATCCGTCTAACAAAAAATCACTTACTACTAGAGTAAAGGAAAACTGCGTGAAATACAGGGCACGGGAAGAGCAATCTTTTGGCACAACTATAATCGTTCCGCCTCTGCGGCGGAATACAAAAACAAATAATTTCGATTCAGCTACTATTAAAATAGTAGAAAACAAAATTACTGATGGTGATATTAAAAACGCGGCACGCATCTTGTTTTCGAGTGATACAATCGCTCCTTTTACATCTGATACGTTGAATTCCCTAATTGAAAAGCATCCGCCTGCAACTGCAGGTCTCCACCTTCCCGAATCTCCTATACAAGACATTGTTGAGGTGACCCCACAGGATGTTTCTGCAGCCGTGGCATCTTTTTTAAGTGGTTCAGCCGGTGGCCTTGATGGCCTCACGCCTCAGCACTTAAAAGATATTTTATCTTTTAGTTCTGGTGAGGTAGGCGAGACACTTTTAAGGGATGTGACGGCTTTGGTTAATTTGATGTTGTCGGGTCAGGTCAACAATGAAATTACCGAAATTCTGTACGGTGCGAATTTATGTGCCCTAAATAAAAACGATGGTGGTATTAGGCCTATAGCAGTAGGCACCACTTATCGTCGCCTCACAGCCAAATGCGGTTGTAGGAAAAAGGTTGCTTTTTTAAGTAATCTTTTTCAACCACTGCAACTCGGTTTTGGTTCACAGGGTGGCTGTGAGGCTGCTGTACATTCACTTCGCACATTTCTTGATCAAAATTGTGGAGATGTGCTTTTGAAGGTGGATGTTAAAAATGCATTCAACTCTTTAGATAGAGGCACTCTTTTGACTGAAGTGAAAGATAAAATTCCGGAATTATACCCTTTTCTTTGGCAATGCTACGGCAAACCGTCAAAATTAACATACCAAAATAACGTTATTTTATCTTCCGTAGGATGTCAACAGGGTGATCCTCTGGGACCAGCCATTTTTAGCCTTGCGATCCACTCAATAATTCAACGTCTCCAATCAAAACTTAACGTTTGGTATTTGGATGACGGAACCTTAGGAGGCGATGCAAACACGGTTTTGGATGACTTGCGAGTACTTATAGACGATTTTCGTGTTATTGGCCTTGAACTAAATTTTTCTAAATGTGAACTTTTTGTTTGTGATACTTGTCCGGATAAAGTTTCGATTATTGAAAAATTCAACTTACTTGCGCCTAATATAAAATTAGTAGAAAAAAGTTCGCTTCGTCTTTTGGGTTCACCGATTCTTAACGAATCTTTATCACCATTTGTCGAAGAACAAATTCAAAAGTTTAGAAATGCTTCTAGCAGATTATCCAAAATTAACGCCCATATGGCTTTTACAATTATAAGATTTTGCCTTTTCGTTCCTAAATTTACATACTATTTAAGATGTTGTCAGCTGTGGCAACACAGTGAGCTTTTGTTAAGCTTAGACAACTTAGTAAAAGATACGTTAGTGTCGGTTTTGAATGTTGAGATGGATGATAGGGCTTGGGTGCAAGCTTCCCTCCCTGTGAGGTTGGGGGGCATAGGGATACGCAAAATTTCTAGTGTGGCATTACCAGCTTTTTTGTCTTCTGTACACAGTACACACAAATTAGTAGAAAAAATTCTTGCACGATCTTTAGGCTCTTTCGATGTAGCATATCTGGCTGAGGCCAAAAACACATGGAGACTGGCTTGTCCAAATACTGAATTCCCAAAAATGTTGTCATCTCAGAAACAGTGGGATCGGCCCTTATGCGAGCTAACACGGAAAGATCTTTTAAATACGTGTTCTAGCATCGCAGATCGTGCTCGTATTCTCGCTGTTTCTGTGTGGGAATCCGGTCTTTGGTTACAGGCCATTCCTTCTTACAAAACTGGTAGCCTTATAGATCCATCCGCTTTTCGTCTAGCTATTAGCTTACGCTTGGGTGCAAGGTGTTGTGTTGCACATCACTGCCAGTGTGGTACTGCAGTTGATCAACTCGGTCACCATGGCCTCTCCTGCTCTCGAAGTGCTGGTCGAATTTCCCGCCACGCCAGCCTTAACGATATCATTCGCCGGGCTTTTACCAGCGCCAATGTTCCAGCTATTCTCGAACCGAATGGTCTGATGCGTGACGATGGTAAAAGACCTGACGGCATGACTCTGGTTCCGTGGAAGTTAGGACGGCCCTTAGTGTGGGACGCTACGTGCGTGGACACTTTAGCGCCGTCACATCTTTCTGAAACCAACGTGAGGGCTGGCGCTGCGGCTACTTCGGCGGAGCAACTCAAGCGGCGCAAATATGCTAACCTCGGTATGGGTTACATATTTGAGCCGTTTGGTGTAGAGACGTTGGGTCCGTGGGGACCGGGAGCTCATCGTATTTTCCAAAACCTATCTGAGCGCTTGGTCGATGCGACGCGTGATCAAAATGCTGGCACATATTTGGCTCAACGAATAAGCATTGCAATTCAACGGGGCAATGCTGCCAGCATGCTGGGCACGCTGCCAACTGGGAGTGGGCTGGAGCATTTGGACTGCCTATGAGTCTGCTATGACTTATAGGTGTCTAAATGCTTTTATTGTAGTAGCTGTAGTGTTGTATATAGTTCATAGTATTTTGTTTAATTATGATACAATAATATACTGAATTATGTATGAATTTTTCTATCATTCATTTCTAGTATATACATAATTCTTCGGACGAAAAGGGTGGTTTGTACTACTTCGTACGAAGTAAATTGTTTGTGACATAAACTTTTGGAAAAGGTAGCTAGTGAAATAACAGTTACATCAGTTGAAATCTATAAAAAAACACTTAGCTTAGGATATTTTCATCCTCTTCGTACTCATATCCCACGCACGTGAGGTCGAGTGTTTTTCATTTTTAGTTCTATATAAATTAAAAGTGTCCTAATTTCACTACTACCGCATTTAACGGTCGTGTATTTTCAGAGTTGTTCAATGCAAGAATGGCGTTGAAATCGACATGCGAGGCAGGTGCAGCGCGGGTCAAAAAGTATTAGCTTGTCTCATCATCCGTTTGGCGCTCGCTGAAACATTCAGTTCCAGGTAATACACTATTTTAGATGGTCACTAGTCACCATCTCTACAACAGTTTTGCTTAGTTGTAACTACACTCAAAAAATATAAAGGAGCGCGCTTTCACTTTTAGTTTGGGAAGGTTTACCCTGCCTTTAATCGAAGCGATGTGACGCTGCGTGGCCATGGGCATTACTCATCTATGCAAATCCAGTGGCGCTTTATAATCTTCTAAAATGTGATTATTTAATTTCAGGTTTGGCATATTAGCTCTCGATGAGCCGACGACTAACTTAGATCAAGAAAACATTAGGAGTTTGTGCTCCGCACTCGGAGAGATCGTCCAAGAACGCATGTCGCAAAAGAACTTTATGTTCATCATTATAACCCACGACAGAGAATTTATCGAGTCTCTGGGAAATATTGATAAGGTCTCGCACTTCTACGAGGTGTCCAGAAACGATGACGGCAAGTCGAGGATCAAGAGAGTCAAATTCGTATAACTATAGTTGAAGCATTTTATTTCTACACTATGTCAGGATTAATTACAGGCATTCCCTGCGAACCGATTTAATGATTAATAGTTATGAAGGCTGTGCCTTACTCATACATTATTCATTGAAATCAACATTTAATAAGGATAAATATTTTACAAATAAATAAGTACCATTAAGTTCTTCAATAATGCTTGTTTTATTTATTATATAAATATTATACTTAACTTATTAATTAACACTGTAGTTAACATAAAATTTTGAATCTATTAACGTTATTTATATAAATCTTCATAATCGTTCCTTACAAAATAATTACCTACCTAAATATAATTTTACAAAGTTACCTTTCAGTTTATAATAATTCCAGTAATACTGTTGAGTGGCTCACAAATTCCATTCTGATCAATATGCAAAATTTTACTTTCCTGCAAAACTGTCAATGTTACCCCGAGTAGTTCTGCAATCTGTGTAGAAGGAAATGAATGCGAAAGGCATTTGGTGATGTAGGGAATCAAATCTTCTGTAAAGCACACACAGAGAGATATAAAATTCTGCCGCTCAATATCTGTGAATGCCTGCTGTTCTCTGTGATAGAATGCAACCAAGACTTGAACAGACTTCATAAATGACTGTCTAAAGGCACCATAGACTTCTTTTACTATATTTAAAGGTGCTGTGACTCTAAAGGAATTCAAAACAGTCAACATCCCATTGCAGTACTCTGCTAAGGGATAGTAGTCCAGCAAAGTCTCCGGTGGTCCTGTTGCTACATTTTCATTGATAGGTCTGGGTACATTTTTGATGCTTGGAACTTTATATGTTCGCATTTGATTTTCAAAGTGATTGTCAGCTTTTTCTAGGCCGCTGTGGAATTGGACTAGGATGTTTTCTCTGTAGAGAGGCGTGAGCACGCACCTCATGTCCGCGCCTACTCGTCCAAAAGATAAGCAAAGATACATGCACTGGTTCAGAAGGGATTCAAAGCTGGATTCGTCTTCTTTAAGCAATTCTTGGTTGAGTATTTGCGCAAGAGCTTCTACCTGGAAAAATAATAAACTGGTATAATTCACGACTCAACATGGTAACCATGTTAAAGTTACCGTGGTTGTTATGCCAACTCAAGTCTATGGCGGGAAGTTCCAAATTTAAACTGTTTTGCGTTTGGAGCTAGGTTTGGTACCCATTCTACATGACCATGGTATTCACGAGTTTAAAATAATATTGCTGGTATTATCTTCAAAAGTTATTGAACACATGCTCACGATTCCAAAAATTACCCCTAAAATGGTGGAAAAATATATTTAAAAAAATACGCCGTAATAATTAAATTAATTCAAGTATAAAAAATAATTAGACATTGTAAAAACGCCGGGTGTTCCACTATGAATTAAAAACCAAACGCTAAAACCAGGGAACGAAATAATTATACGAGGATAGCAGGGCCAAAGAGTATACTTAAAACTCAATCATAATGTATAAATGTGGACATACATATAGGGGGTCTGTATGGACCGATTCCCCGAACTTTTTCTTTCCTAGTACATATTATTATTTCCATTCGCATTTTTTCCCAACCGTATTCGTATGGTCTACCGTATGGGTAGAGTGTGTTCGCAATTTCTTTGTAGTGAGATGACGGCCGATAGAGCGGAATGGAAAATATACGAGTTGTGCCAACTGCACTTAGCTTCATGAAGCATGGGCTTCCAAATAACGTAAGCAATTGGGTTATATAAGAAGAAGCAAGAACACAAATAGTGTCGAGCGAGACACGACCAAAGTATTTTAAGTCTTCAGTTTTTCAGTCAATCCGATAACTTTCAGTCAGTAATAAACCTAACCTAATAGAATGAATATAATTGCAACATATTTCTTAATGTTGATGGGGCATTTTTCGAATGCCCGCCTGGCTAGCTATGTCGCCAAGCACCTAACGTTGTGTGCCGCCGGCTATTCTGGGGAGCCAGTAATTCTATGTTAGCCTCAATATCTTCGACCGCGTCAACATTTACCATGAGACGAGATAGTATATATCGCTATAAGCGATAAGGTCGCCAATTGTAATTTATTTTTTGTGAATTCATGACATTTTCTGTGGTCTTTCAATAAAGAGTTCTATCTATCTATATATGTAAGTGTTGTCTATTATGTACCGAAGAAATTGGTTTAAATCCAATTACCTTAAGCTTGAGCCAACATGATAAGGCGCTAGTTCCATTCAGCTGATCATCCTTCACCTTGGATTCTTGGGAGTCCGAGAGAAATATTGATTTGTGCTGCGTGAGCACATTGAATAAGTGTATCCTATGTAGTTCTACAAGTCTTCTAAGTAACCTCTCCGATGCTGTAACAAATACACGACAAAAATCTTATTCCTCATTTGAAAAAACTAAAAGCTTATAAACCAAAACCTAAAGATAACACAGCAGTTAGCATAATGTAATTAGTTCATGTTAATTATAAATGATTTATTGCAATTAATGATTACAAAAATAGAAATATAAAAAATGGTAGGGTTGCATCATCGCTAATAAATTTAATTGTAGTAGCTGTAGTGTACTGTGTTGTATATAGTTCGTAGTATTTTATAAATAAAGACATACCGCCGGTTTAAAAAAAATACGAATTACAAAAATTTGTCTTATTTGTAGTACAACGTAAGTTGAACTATGTCCCCATACGTTGTTTAACAACGAGAGAATTGGAGTTAAGAGTTATGTCAGGTTGGCTTAGCGGTCTACGCATATGCCCAGGCTATAGGGGTGGCTGGCGCGGGTTCAAATCCCGCACATGACTATATTTTTTCCTCTCGATGTAATTTTGTAATGAACTTAAACGGCGGAGCATGCGTCATTGCTATTATTGTTTTTAAATTGCATCTTTTGGTTATCTGTGATAAGATTCCGTTCTACTATGTTATTTATTCTCAATCTCATGCTGTAACCTCAAAGCATAATACAGCTACCGTTCCGTCCGCCGCGGGTAAAAAATCAAAATAGGTATAATCGATTGGGTAAGAGTAATTTGCACTACGCTCAAAAAATATGGAGGAGCGCACCTTTGCAAGTGGATTGGTCTGCAAAGGCTGATTTATTTTATACGTATCTTATCATACCTGACTAAAAAAAGGTGGTGTAAAGCAATATAATAGAATTATGGAAGCTTATCTATTCTAACTTATTCCGCACTTTTCGTACAACTACGTTATTATTTTAATACTCAAGCTAATAACTGGCGTTCACCGATGTTCGGTTACTTTTTTTTTATGAGCTATTTGCCAAGCTCCGAGATATTCCGAAGTCTAAATTCGCTGCGCTGAAAAAAATATCACCATGGCATGGCCACCTTTTCATTGAAATATCTAGATAGGTATATATTTCGGAGACAGTAAATCAATTTTTTGGGAAGTAGAGACCACTTATGTTTTTTGAATTTTGGCCAAATCGGATCAGATGAGCCATTAAGAAGAAACTGATATTTTGGAAGCGTTGTGACGACTTACTCTCAGTATTTTTACAATCCTCCAAAGCTTTTTCAAACCAAGCATTTCTTGCCTTCAAAAAATGTAAGTGTAGTCCATCCGATGTGGTATTCTTGTCACCATAATGCACGCCATTTTCATCGTCATCAGTTGATTTGTACACTGTGTTGGCTCGTCGTAGATACCCTAATATCTGAAAGCATTTTGTAATTACTACTTTTAAAATATGACGATCAAGATTACCATTTTTACAAGAATGCCCAAAAAAGGAGTGTGTTATGTTTTCAGGGTTCATGTATGTTTGTTTCTTTATTCCACCATAACTTCTTAGCGGAGTAACGGATTTTAATGTATGGATATATCATTAGATTCGTCTTGACAGCGCGAATGACACTAGGTACATAAAAAAAAGTAAAAAAATACAAACTGGCGGATTTTAAACGCTAGTTTGTGAAAAAAACATTTCTTTTTCTCCCAAATCAATCAAGTGCGGAATCAACACAAAGAGCTTTAAAATTCGATTCATACATACATACATAAAATCACGCCTCTTTCCCATAGGGGTAGGCAGAGACCACAGATTTTCACTTGCTACGATCCTTACATATCTCTTTCGCTTCATCTACACTCATCAATCCTTTCATACATAAGCGTCGGTTTAGGGTACTCCTGACCTGGCCTTTTTTCAGAACATCTTCAATCTGATTTCGGAACGTTCGCCTAGGTCTTCCCCTTCCAACACTTCCGTTCACTTGTCCCACGTATACCTGTTTAGTCAATCTCATTTCATTCATTCTCTCTACATGTCCAAACCATCTTAACGTACCTTTCTCGATTTTGGTCACTACATCCTTATTCACACCACATCGTTCCCTTATCACACTATTCCTTATCCTGTCACTCCGTTTGACTCCAATCATGCTTCTCAATGCTCTCATCTCCACTGCATTTATTCTACTTTCATGTTATTTCTGCCATACCCAACTTTCACTCCCATACATTAGTGTCGGAACCAACACTCCCCCATGAACAGCCAGACGAGCCTTCTTAGACACCAAAATTCGATTCCATAAATATATATAACTTACAGTTTAAATTTCAATAAACGATAAAACGCTTAACAAATATAAATAATTTTCTGTCGGATTTCTTTCATTTTTAATTAATGTATGCTTGTATAAAATATGTAATTTAGAATCTAATAATAGAATTGAAAGTTGTATAAGCTACTTGCTATTTTAGAGTAGATTCCATAGAAAGTTACTTTAGATTGTTATGGCGACCAATGCTTACAAAAGCGGCCGTGATGCACTACTTGCGGCTACCGCCGCCGGCTGCCCGGCATGTTACGCGAAATAAAATCAAGATAATGAAATATGTGACTGATAATAATCATAATGTTTTATTTTATATATAGTAAGGTACCTGCGGGTTATAAGGGCCGGCGTATAAGTAGGGGCACTTCTATAAAAACACACTTCCGACATTTTTCAATATATTCCACACACGCACACATATAAAGGACCAATAGTAAGTCTACCATTCGCGGTCCCGTCGCTGTGCGATCCGCCATCTTGTCAGTCACCGCGAGTCCGTCCATGGAGTTGGTTTGTATTACTCCACAATAAAATAATCTCCACGTAACCGACAAATTGTGTAGAAAATAGCGTGATATTTATAAAATTTGCAATTGTATAGTTAAAATCAGGGAACTGTGTTGATTTATTAAGGTGAGTTTATTAAATACATTGTTATTTATGAATTTTACATTCGATCTTATAATATGAGTCTCCTGGTCTAATAAGGGCCACCTACATAGCGGATTAATAGGGCCGGCCCTTATTAAACTTTTAGTTAGTCTAGTATTAGCCAGCACATTCGATTAAAATTTTATTTTTCTTTATTTATTTGGACCATTACATTATATGCCTCTTTACCAGGTATAAGTAGGTGATGCCTTCGTTATCTTAGGTGCAATATTTATTTTTTAGGACGCAATTATGGTTCCTCCAGCAAAAAAGCGTCGTGGCCTCTGGTCACTCCAACAATTGCAAGACGCAATGGCTGCAGTTCAAGGAGGAACATTATCCCAACGTGCAGCGGCTGCGCGGTATTCTATTCCTAGAAGAACATTGACAAACCATTTGAAATCTGGAAAAGTAGAAAAACAAATAGGCCGCCGAACAATATTAACCACGGACCAAGAAAAAGATTTGGCGTCAAGGATCAAAAGGCTTGCTGCCGTAGGATTTCCCTTAACCCCAAAAGTTATACGCCATCAAGCATACGTGTTTTGTGAACAGCACGAAATTACAAATAATTTTAACCAAAATACAAAGCAGGCTGGAAAAGATTGGTTAAGATTGTTTTTAAAAAGGCACCCCGATATATCAAAGCGTAAGGTTCAGATTTTAAACCCAGGTAGAGCACAAAAGCTTAATAAGAATATTGTGATGCAGCACTTTGAAGAATATAAAAAAATATACGAAAAACTAGACATCGGAAGCCATCCACAGCGCTTGTACAATATGGACGAAAAAGGCTGCAGACTGACTATTCACAACCAGCCAGTGGTATTAGCACAAAAAGGCGCTAAAAGAGTGCATATGGTTGCGCCAGAACATGCAGAGAACGTTACAGTGGCTGCTTGTGTAAATGCATTAGGTAGTCCGATACCTCCTATGATAATATTTAAGGGACAAAGACTAAAACCAGAATTTAAAGACAATTTGCCTGCAGGATCCCTTGTAAAAATGGCTCCAAAAGGAAGTATGACTTCATCACTCTTTGTAGAATTTATCCATCACTTAGGACAATTCAAAGCTGCGGGCAAGTGTTTACTAGTTTTTGACGGCGCTTCATGCCATTTAGATTATCATATTGTAGAGGCAGCAGATGAAGAAGACATTGTGTTGTACTGTTTACCTTCAAACACTACACACGAGCTCCAGCCACTGGATAAAAGTGTTAATAAATCTTTTGAGCATCACTGGGATGAACAAACATTACTGTTTTTATACCACCACCCCGACAAAAAATTGACCAAAGCGCGATTTAATTCAATTTTTAGTAGAGTCTGGTCAAAATGTACGACCCATGAAAATATAGTCAGTGGGTTTAGAGCTACAGGTCTTTACCCTTATAATCCGGATGCAATTCCAGATGAAGCCTACGCACCGTCTCTACTGACTAATAGGCCTTTGGAGCAAGAATCTGATACTATAGGTAGCTATGGATCTTTCCAAAACTCACAAACTTCAGGAACTCCCAATATAAACGTACGGCACGCAGTACAAAGTCCTAGTAGTTCTGATTCCAACAGAACATCTATTGATGATGAAAATCTACACTCACCATCTTTACTACAACGAGATGACTCTTTATTGCGTGCAGTACCAGAAGAAACGTATGCACCATCTAGACTAACTAAAAGAATTGTTTCTGAGCATGAGTATATCACCGCAGGAAATGATCGCTCTTTGGACATATCTCCAACTCCTGGTCCTTCCGGTATAAATTTACGTCGCTCGCGTCCAGCACAAAGTCCTACAATTATTAGTTTCAATTCAAATAATGTAATCTATGAAGACCAAAATGTACGTAGTTTAAGTAACACAGGATTTAAGAGACGTCTAGTTGATTACAGCTCGTCAGAATCTGACTCTCAAATATCGGACTTACCAGCTGGTAAAAGCAGATCTGACGCTACAATAAGACCTCCAGTTATTTATAGCTCTGATTCTGAATTCGATTGCTTTGATATAGAAGAGTTAATTTCACGCAAAACGTTTCAACATAAATCTATTAATAATATATACAGTACATCTGAAGATGAAAATGCTGACTCGGTGCCAAGATATGAGCGTACTCCCATCAAACAGATCAATACTTCATGTGTCAACATGGGCGTTATAATGCAACAGCAGCGTGGTGGCTTTTCGACAAGTGATGAATCGGAAGACGACATACCACTAGGGAGGTTGAAACCCCAAAAAAACTTTAAATCTCCTTTCCAGCAGTTAATACCAACGCCAAACTTTGCTGTGGTAAAACAACAGAAGCCAAGACGGAAAGCAATCAATTATAAAGCCCTGATAGTAACAAAAGATTTGTTTACAGAAAAAGATACTAAGAAAGATATGCAGAAGAAACAACAACAGAAGAAAAGCATCAAAAAAAAAGAAATTATAAGAAAAAAGAAGGAACCGGTAACGCGAATCGAAAAAACGCGAAGTAAGACAATAAAAGGCAAAAAAAATAACAATGAAAAAGTAGATGCTGATGATAAATGGTACTGCCACGCATGTAACACAGAGAGTTTTGAAGATATGCGTCAATGTCCAGTGTGTCAAAGATGGTTCCATGAACAATGCGTGGGCCTGATAAAAGAGGATGTTGAGTTTAAATGCCCGATGTGCGATTAATTGACCAAAACAAATTGAAACCGATCATGATCTCATTACTATTTCGTTGATCTCACATAGTTAAAGAATTTATAAAATTATTTGTTAAATGAATATGTTGGTTATTGCACTAATGATAATAATAGTTTATTACTGTATTCATATACTTAAATATGTTTTCTACTGATAGATGTTAAATAGTTTTAGTAAGGTGAACATTTTTTTTAGTTTAATAAGTTTTGGCCCATAATGTTAATTTTATATTATCCATTGTAATTTTTGAGAGCAATGAGGCCAATTTGAAAGCATGCACAAAGCAGTAAGCCTGATAAAAGAGGATGTTGAGATTAAATTTGCGATGTGCTATTAATTGACCAAAACAAATCGAAACCGATCATAATCTCATAACTATTTCATTGATTTTACATACTTAAAGTTCCTATTATTTCTTTATATTAGTTATTATCTATTAGTTATTTGTTAAATAAATATGTTGAATACTGCTATAATGATAATAATAGTTGATTACTGTGTTCATATAATTAAATATGTTCTCTACTGGTAGATGTTAAGTAGTTTTGGTACGGTGAAACGTTCTTCTCTCTCTCTCAATCTCTTATACAATTTGCATGCAAAATAAATTGGGTACTTTACTTTAAATAATTCTTAGAAAAAGCCATGTGCCTCCCATATACTTAGCGGCACCTTCTGTTGTAGCACATAAATAAAGAAAGGAACAGAATGAAAGCTACGATAACTTTGCCCGCTTACTGAGCTGGTTCAAAACGGTTCTGCACCCGAGAGGGCGCCGCTGAGGCCGTTGCAACCCCCGCATCTTGTCAGTAACTAGATATGCACATATAGCTGTGCGTGTAGTAGTGAAACTTTCATTCTGTCTGTACCGTTCTTTATTATTGTGCTTGTAGGCACATAATATACACATTACCATAGTTACTATGGATTAAGTGTCTCTATACTATCCGTCACCGTCACATGTCACAAATTAAAAATAAATATAATAATTTGATGCTCGATACACATGCATGGATAATGCTGTTTTCATTGAATGGTCGTTTTTTCATTCAAAACGTGAGAAATATAAGTGTTAATATATGACTCTTTAGTCATAGTCAACTCTTTAGTTGATTAAATATGAACTGATTATGATGATTATTTTTGGTTCGGTAGGGTATAGTTGGTCCCGTTTAAATTTCATCTAAATTGGTTGAGTATTTTTGTTATATTCAATGAATTACAACATGTAATTTCATACCTGGATGATTTAATAGTAATTTTAACTTGTCAATGGTGAACAATATTGTAGGCGAGTGAATAATCGTGTAAGCAGCATGCATCACAAAAAGAGCGAAAATACCTATGTTTGCGTTTTCATACGTTATCTCAGAACAAAGTATTACACATAAACATACCTATTATACTTATACATAAATCTAAGGTAGGTCAAAATAAAAAAATAGTTTTGAAATGTGCTAACAAAGCCACTTCATATATGATATTCCACTTGACATATTTATGTGCCTAAAAATATCAACCCTCTTTATTTACCTATTTCATCATCAGCCGAAGACGTCCACTACTGAACAAATGCCTCCCCCTTAGAACGGCTATTAGTCGTTTGTAACCATTGGCTACCCGCGACTTTAACGATGTCGTCAGTCCACCTAGTGGACCTTTACCTATTTACGATAGGTAAAATAACAATCACATTGGCGTATTTTGCTTACCTGTAGGCATTGTGGAAGCGGGAGATCATATCTAAGTTGATTGAATAAGTGATATAACGTCTCAAACCATAGAGTCATAATTTCCGATGTTGTGTTCTGTAAAAATTATAAATTAATTTATATTTCTGTACTAATTATGTAATCAACTAATCACCTATGCCAGCAGATGTAGAAGAGTTCATGAGATATCCGCGGAAGAATTGCCGCGTACATGAGTTATGAATTCATGAGCAGTGTTCTGATTTTGGTACAACCGTAGTACTTAAATAAAAGATGGCGTGATGACACCATTAGAGCTGTTAAAATTGACATTGAATCCTTACTTATGAAACCAAAACTGTAAACACATTTAAACTTAAAATAACAATAAGTGGTAATAATATGTTATCCATGTCATTGTTTTTTTATCGACGGTGTGCAATTACTAACAAAACACTATGAACGATATAAGGCTACAACTATCTGGGTACTAGTACTATATTCGGCGGAGCAACTCAAGCGGCACTAGTATGTTAATCTCGGCAGTGGTTACATGTATGAGCGGTTTGGTACGGAGACGTTTGATCCGTGGGAACGGGGAGCTCATCGTACTCGTATTTTCCAAACTTATCAGAGCGCTTGGTCGATGCGACGCGTGATCAAAATGCTGGTACCTATGTGGCTCAACAGCAATCCAACGGGGCAACGCTGCCAGCATGCTAGGCACGCTGCCATATGGTAGCGTGCTGGAGCATGTGGACTGCCTGTGAGCCCGTCATGGCTTCTAGGTCGTCTAAATGCTTTCTAAATTGTAAAATTTTTAAGCGACTGCCCAATACAATGAACTGTTAAGCAAATGCCTGAACAGATTGCATGTTTTAAGTATCTAGTCTAGTAGAATACAGCATCCAACTGAAACTGACTACTTTTTTTTCCTGGTCGGTCTGTACATAGATAAAGTTCAGCTTTTGAAGTTTGCGTATAAAGGCGTCATTCCGGAAAATCGCATATTTAGTACTTAAAAGTGTGTTATTCATTATGAATCGATAGAGCCCTCATACAAATTTAAATCATATAGCGCTATCTCGTAAATTATGGATGTACTTGAATTGTTACTGTTGATTGTTTTGTTAGCCTAGCCTACATGGTTGGAATTGGATGGAAAAACTACGAGCGAAGTTAGGTAGGGTAGGTTTTAAAAAAGAAGCTGAACGCTGCTTCAAGGTCTTGCAAGAGGGAAGTAGCCGAAGCCAAGAAACTTCATGTGAGCAGGATTTGGTGACAAGTTGATAAGCTTTCCTTCAGGCAGTAAGGCGTTCTGGTCGCTTGCCAAAGCTCTCAAGGGAACTTCGGCCAATTATCACTTCCAGCACTTCGTAAGCCGGATGACAGTTTGGCCCACAGCGCAAAAGGGAAAGCAGACTCCTTGGCATTCTCTTTGCCTCAAACTCGACTCTTGACGATGGGGATGCGGCACCGCCAGTTATACCGCAGTGCGAGAGTTCCATGCAGATGTACGCATCTTTCAGAGAGCAGTACGAAAGGAACTCGTATCTCATGACGTGCTAAAGTCGAGTGGGCCGGACGGCATCCTGGCTGTTGTTTTAAAAAAGTGCGCACCAGAGTTTTCCCCGGTTTTAACGCGCCCGTTTCTGTTCTCCTACACTTCGGGCTGTGTGCCATCATCGTGCAAGGTAGCTCTTGTCCACCCGATCCCTAAGAAAGGCGATCGCACGGACCCTTCTCACTACCGCCCCATTGCAATCACTTCTCTGCTCTCTAAAGTCATAGAACGAGTAGTGAACTCCCAGCTTCTTGGATACCTGGAGGAACACCGGCTGATCAGCGACCGAAAATATGGATTTCGTCATGGCCGATCAGCCGGTGATCTTTTAGCTTATCTTACTCATCGGTGGGCCGAAGCTGTTGACAGTAGAGGAGAAGCGCTGGCGGTAAGCTTAGACATTGCCAAGGCCTTCGATCGGGTGTGGCACAGGGCGCTTCTTTCGAAACTACCATCATATGGCATATCTACGGGGCTTTGCAAATGGATATCCAGCTTCCTCTCCGAGCGTACTATTAAAGTCGTTGTAGACGGATCTTGTTCCGATGCCATGCCCATCAACGCTGGAGTTTCCAGGGTTCTGTGTTGTCGCCTACGCTATTCATCCTACATATCAATGAAATGTTACGGATCGGTGACATTCATTGCTATGCGGATGATAGTACGGTCGGCGCACAGTACTCTGGTCGTGTTATTGCCCCGCACTCTAGAGATGTTGGAAAGCAGAAACAGACTTGTGTCCGAGATTGAACATTCCCTTGCCAAAATCTCGTGAAATTCAATCCCTCTAAGATACAAGTCTTCAAAGCTCTTTTTGGCGTCGGTCCGCAATTTCAGGACATTCCCATGAACATATCAGTGTTGCAGATGTTCGGTGGTTACCGTTTACCATCAGACGGGCCGCCTGCTTGTTTGTCACCCATAATATTAAAAAAGTCCTCCAGGTACAAAACAACACAATTCTGACATTTTAACAGCTCTCACGAAACCACTCTGGCAAATTTCGTTTTTCCTTTTTAAACTTGGGTCACACGTGGGATACATATTAAAAATAAGTGTGAACAGGTGCGAAATGCCAACAAGCTAAGAGCCGCTAAAAGTATGTAAGGGGTTATTATTTCAAAAGCATATATTTATAACCTAATATTAAAATGGTAAGTGTAAAGATGTGTTATGCACTTAACGTGCAGCAACACAGACACACAGTATTGGCAGACTTTTGCTTGGCAGAGCATTTTTCCCTAACCTATCACAAACATCCAATGCAATGGGAAGATTGTACAGTCTTCGAACTCGTAAGCGGAAACTAAATGATTATATCTTACATAACTGAACAACTGTTTACTGAGCTACGCCTTTCTTCACAAAGCACTCCATGTTTGCTTTGTCTAGCTGGCGGACTCACTATTAATATTTATTGAAAGCACATGTATTCTGGTTGTTGCAATCAATGCTTATGAGGTACAGTTCTGAAGTCTTTTGATGCGCCTCTGACGCGTGCACTTAGCAACCTCAACATTATGCGGCTGAAGTGGACCAACTTTATTTACAAAAATCGCATTAAGTACATGTTCTGTGTTACAGAAATTAGATAGTAACCAAAATGTAATTTATAATTACTGTTTTGTGTTGGTACCTGTAAAGATAGATGTTTGTATAGAAATAGGTAAATAAATATTATTTATGATGTAGTTACCTGAACAAATGGTATTTCAGAATATCTCTTGGATAGGTTCCTTACAAAAGTGAAAATGTCCAAGGCACTTTCATAATCTTCGGCATTTAGAGCCTCGCGCATCAAAGAAGGTAATTCAAGAAGTTCCAATAATTTGTCGCTCTGGCCGCGAATGGAGCTATAGCGGCTAAAATAAGAAATATATCAATCATGTTACATCCTTATTTGCATATTATAACTAGCTAATCCGAGCAAAATGTTGTTTTGCCATTAAAATTTTATTATTTCTAGTGACTATTCTGGTTGTTATATAAAAAATAACGAATGTATTGTGTGTGGTATCTATTACAAAAAAGGAATGAAGCGCTGTAGAAGGTGACTGTCAATATAAACAAATTGATAATGAAAAATGACACAAATCTTGTGGATACGCATCCCCTCACGCAAGTCTCTCACCTAACTGTGTGTACTGGCAGCAGTCCTTGAGATCTAGTAAGTAACTATTAACAAAAAAATACAGGCACATGAAATTTACTTTGAAGCTTGGACACTCACTCAGAAGGAAGAATACAAGCTGCATGTAATGAAGCGCAAGGTACTCTGCAAAATTCTTGGGCCGGCCCGAAGAGTGGACGGAAGTAGGAGAGTCACGAAGAACGCCAAGATTGGAGAACTAGAGGCCGACCCCAACGTTATAGGCGAATTGAAAACACGCAGACTTCGCTGGCTTGGCCACGGGAAAGAATGGGAGAGGATTGCTCCCTAAAAAGAGGAGACTTGGGACAACTAAAAAGCCGACTGCCGGCCTGGCGCCGTAAGTACCGCTGGAAGGACCAGGTGAAGTAGGACCTGCGAAAACTTCAAACAATGAAGTGGTAAGAAAGAGCGCAAGACCGCAAGGAATGGTGTCTCTTGGTATCGGAGGCCAGGATGCAGCTTGGGTCGATGTGTTATTTTAGTAAGTACATATGAGATTTAACAACTGTATATCTCAGGGTCATAGGCGCAGTGCAGCTCGTTAGTTGTGACGTAATGCGTCTATTATAGGCAGGGGTTACCGCTTAACATCAGCTGGGCCTAGGGTAAGTCCCATCTCAATTCCATAAAAAAACATTTAAAAAAGAATCTAATTTACGGTAATAACAAGGCTGTAAATCTACCTGCGTGTAGTTTGCTTGTGCCCAGCAAACTACACACAAAATCTTGTGAATTAGAATCTCCACAAGCAGAACACTTGCAGCCCAGTGAACCCCGCAACTCGAGAAAAACAAAATCTAATTGAAGGCAACAGAAAACGAAAACAAAAATCTTGCAGCTTAGAATATCAGAGAACCTGTAACTGTGAAACCAGTATCTCCAAAATAAAAAAACAACTTCAATTTTGTTATAGAACCACATGTTAGTTTTCACTAATGTTATCAAGAAAAAAATACGGGTTTACTCACTTAGATAACCAAAAGATATTTATTTATTAAATAAGATAAATCCGATTACAGTTCCAATCACATCTGGTGATACTTTTCAAAAGGTGTTCAGGAAGCTCGCGCTAACATCTCATTAATTAACTATAGTAGGATTTATCTGACTTATCTATGTGACTAATCTTAAAAACGGTTTAAACAATCTTGTGGATCGAAAAAACTTCACCTACGCCCCTTGCCGCCACGCATTTTTGAAATTTACTATATGTATAAAGTAGAGTAGTGGCAAAGGAACTAAAAATGTTCTTACTCGCGATCCAATACGCGGCTTATTTGAGGCCCACGCACATTCGAAAAAATAAACAACATTAAATCGAGGATCATGGAAAAGGTATTATCAAAATTGTGGTCGGTATTCACTGGCGCGGGTCAATTGCAATCCCGCGAAGCACGTACCTTCGAGAAAAAATCAAATTGGGGGCAACAAAAACGATTCAAAAATCTTGTAGGTAGGCCCCGCGCGTCTTGTCAGTGACTAGTTACGCACACATAGTTGTGCGTGTAGTAGTGAGCTTCATTCTGTATCGTTCTTTGTTCAGGTGGTAATCGTAAATTATAAAGGATTTTTTAAAAAGGTATTTAAAATACGCCATTGCTCCTTCCTTGTTCTGGATTAGTAAAAAAATATTCAATCACTGTAACATGTGCTTAACATAAGTATACCAGATACAACAACAGGATAAGCTAGGTTTAAAGTTTTTTTTTTAGTAATAGTGATTTACACTAGTAAAGGAACTTATTCTATGGTATCACCAAAGGCAACCACCACCACTACCACCCAAAATATTTTTAAACTTTAGTTGGGCCATATTTTATAAAAATCTGTGACGCCCATATCTCATCATTTTTATTGAAAGAGTATGATCATACATTTTTGATTCAATCAACTCAGAAAATAAGGTTTCATAAAATCCTTTTTTTTCTTCTAAGTATTACTCCTAACTAATACTCATAAGCCAGTCTTTATCAACTTTGAATATTATATACATTATAAAACTCACCAGTCAAATTGATTGATACAATTCAAGATCCTGGAGTTTTTTATGATAGTTAAAAATTATTTGACATGCATGTTAGCAACATACATTCTAAGCAGAGCATCTTGTGTAACTTGGTTTTATTTTAAGAATGTCTAGTGAGTGTCCAATATAAAAAAACTTTATAATCCTTTATTGTGCATTAATGCCCATTTTCACTTAGTATATCCATCACAGGTCTAACCAAGTTGTTGAAGAGTCCACTTTTCGAATGATATATTATAGCGACATTAATAATGACCCCTATCAAAGAAGGAGCACTTTGCATCCTACCAATAAGAGTCTTGATGTATCTATTGCCTCCCGAAATAAAATCTTTTTATTTTAAAAAGAGCGTGTGTACACCTAATTTTCATTACATCAAGTCAGAGAATAAAAACACCCATACAAATTTTAACACCCCATTTTACCCTTTAAGGGGTAGATTTTTGTAACACCCTTTCTTAGTCAATACCTACACTTCAAAAGGAAGAGACCCTTCATATTTCATGAATCTAGTACCAGTGGTTTCAACTGTGCGTTAATATGTCAGTCAGGACTTAAAACTTGAAATAATTGGAGAAATTTTGAGGAGGTTATACTTAAATACAGTTCCATAAATAATTTTAGTTAGGAGTTACTTATCTTTTCATAGAAATAATGAATTTTGTGTCAACATTTAGTTAAAAGTAAAGTAATTTTTTCATTTAGTCAGGTTATCAATTTGTCAAGCTGTAGTTTTCACAAAACTACAGCTCGACAAATTGATAACCTGTCAGCATTCTATAGAAAGAAGTATGTTAGGAATTACAAGAATAGAATAAAAAACTCATACATCAGAGAAAAAACTAAAGTCACTGAAATAAGTCAAAAAATTAAAAAGTTAAAGTGGAGTTGGGCTGGTCACATGGTAAGAGGTCATGAGAAATGGTGCCAAACTGATACAACTTGGTACCCTAGAGGTAAAAACCGGAAACAGGGCAGACAGCACAAAAGATGGGAACACGAGATTGTAAAGATGGCTGGAAAGCAGTGGTCAAGACTAGCACAAGAAAGGGAACACTGGAAGTTGATGGGGGAGGCATTTGCCAAATGGCAAACAAACACAAAAGAAGCTGCATTTTGATGTCATAGTATTTCAATCATATTATCAATACTATAATTGTTACTTTTTATATTATTATTATTAAAGTCATTTTTTACTTTGAATTAATAAAAACCAGAATTTTTACTGTCTCTATTGTTCACATGTTAATTCACATAAAAATAAGGCAATTACTAGAATTCTGTAAGTGACAAGTTGGATAGACTTTTAAATCTAAAGTCTATCCAACTTGATTCTGGGACAATGTAAGGATGACAAGTATTTAATATAACCAATAATCATATACAAAAAGGCAAGGAAGTACACCAGTACCCTGTATAATTGAAACTTTTATTTTTTTTGTATTTTAGAGTTGTTATGTTGTTTATATCCAATGGAAAATATATAGACTAAAACAACAAATACCTAAGTCGGTAAGGTTCAAAACTTCACAGATATTGGGCCGTTACTTACTTTTTCTCTTTGATTATATTACTAATGACTTGTGAGAACTTCTCGCATTCTTGCAAAAATGAAGGTGTTGTTTCAAGAAAATTTTCTAATGAATCTTTGGACTTATCTAGGTCTTTCCTTATTGTCCGAGAAATCTCAGCGGTTTCTACAAAAGTTTTATAGTTTGTGAATGCCAGTTCTTGTGTCTGTTCTGTGAGTTGCCTCATTTCCTCAGTTAGTCTCTCTGGTTCTTGAAGTATGTATTCCCAATTTTGAGAGCCCAGTTTCTTTATATAGTCAACAACATCGGTGAATGTTTCATTCTCTGTAAATTTGAAAACAAATTTTACTTGTTAACCAATATAATCAAATATTCCCTGTGGGGTGCCGGGTTAGAATTGCACCTCCCTATATCATCCCGTGGGTGTCGTAAAAGGCGACTAAGGGAATAATTATACTGGAAGGTGGGCAGCAGCGCCTTCTTAAGAACTACTATCTTACACTGCGATCCCCAAGCCGCCTGCCCAAGCGTGGGGATTATGGCAAATACCCCCTTAATAGGGGAGGCTGTGTTCAGCAGTGGACGATCCGGCTGATACAGTATCAATAAAATAACACGTATGATCCCAGAGCAAATTGCTTACCAGTTGAAGAGACAGGAAATAATAGTTGAGTTAGCTCTTTTAATTCTTGAGACATTCTCGATTAGGTACAGGTTGAATAATACTATCAGAAACAAACAGAGAATTAAACTTTTGTAATGAATGGGGTTTATGGTTTCGTTTTCGGCAATGATTGTTTATGTATTTAGGCTGTTGTCACTTTTCAGAGTTTTCAGGGAATGGAAATGGAAAAGCCCACAGATCCAATCCAAGACAAAATTAACACAAGGTATATAAGGGTCTTCACACACACAACTCGGGCTGGTAGTGCAAATTACAATTAAGATCAGAAACACATTGTAAGGAAATTTCTATCAGAAATATGCTTGCACTTCCGCACGCTCTATCACTGCAGTTCAAATCATGCAATAAACACTTCTTTTTTTATTGCAAGCTTACAATGTGCGGTCGAACTAACATTTACGGTATGTGCACTACAAATAGTACGATACTAATATGAAATGAAATGAAACTAAAAAAAAGATGCTTTGTCTATGAATTCGCTACAATGAAAATTGGAAGGAAACGAGATAGCCATTTGCTTTACTTTACTAGGTAGCCCAAAATTAATGATTCGTAACTTTCACGATTATTTTTAAGTGTGTTACATTTAATGTTTTGGTAAGTAATAAATTTGATGATAACCTCCAAAAAAGTTGTTACCACTTTGGTTATATTTATGTTTTCATTGGTGATGATCTGATGGTTTATCGCTCGACGGTATGATTGCGTCATGTAAAGGTATAGGTATGTAAAATGTAAAGCAAATTGGAATAACGTTTTGCTATCAAGGTCCTTGTTTAAAGGGGAAACTTAATTTATCGTAAGTAGTGTTATCATCAGATCAATATAGACCGCTAAGTATAACCTTTTCTTTTGACATCGATAACCAAAGCTTTTTTCTTTTTATTTCTTGTCTCGACACCATGTTTGTTGCGCAGCATCATTTTATTATTAGATCAAAACTTCTTGTTGCAGATATTGTGTTAATTTGGGGTAACACGGGATCACAAGTGGATATGTGTTAACAGGATGAAGTTCAATAAGGTTATGTTGATGTTTTGATCATAGATTAAAGGGCTGTCAGAGCTTCTTTGGTACAGTCACTCATGTAAGTGCTTCAATTCAATTTACTCATTAGTATGATAAAAGTTTTTATTATAAAATTGTAATTCAAAGAGCTTATGCTTGGAAGGGCCATTAATGATAATGTTGTAAGAAACATTTTTGGTAAGTGTGTTAGAAGCATTACATTGCAACACAGACACTGGATGTGAAGTAGCTGTGTCTGTGAAACCATGGAGTAGCAACTAAACTAGGTCTACATATGGTGCACTTTACATTTGCACTCTCAGATTTCCATTCAATCTTGTTTGTCTCTTTAATCAAATCTAAAAAGTTCATGTACAGAATATTTTTAATGAACCAAATTGAATATGCCTAAATTTGTTGTATTATTGAATATATGGCTATATGCAGTAGGGATGGGCCGAATATTCGTTTTATATTCGGTATTCGGCATATTCGGCAGGTTTGCCTAATATTTGTATTCGGCCGAATATTTGGTCAAATCACTGAATATTTGATAAAAGGGTAGGTACTCAAAGTGAATACGGTATTAAACCGATTGATCATGAGTTGAGTGTTAAATGTGTCCTATTTTTATGTACACTGTAGTTTTATTTCCAATAACAGCAGATAAAAAATATGGTTATTAAAAACAATTTATAAGTATGTAGCTGTTTTGGGGTTAAACTACTGTACTGTCTGGTGGTGGCCTTTGTCGGCCTTCAAAGCTCAGCTTCCATCGGTGTTCTGTGATGCATGTTGTTTTGACATAATTATGGAGTTTTGCATGCAAGGGTGTGCCTGTGTATGTGGACATAAGGTCTCTTGGTCCTACCTATGTAGATTTTTTTTAAGGTGTCAACATACTTCTTTGGTCTTTTTCATGTCGTTGGTAATTGTGCTGTGATTCTCTTCAATTTTGTAAGCTACAGCATTAATTTCTAGGTGTGTCTAAATCTGTACTGAAACGACTCACTGTTTCGAAACATTTAGATGTTTCAAAAGATTGGAACATTGATAATGTTTAGAATGCATCATTTCTGGAACATTACTTGGAACTTTGTTCAAGCGCGATCATTACGCGTAAGCGTGCCATAGCAATCTGTATTTTATATCATTGACGCAATGTTCCAAATGATACATATCAGTGTCCCGGAACAGTTGACTGATCGAGATGCAAATGTTCCAATCGCGATGATGTGCCATTTCTTCCACGCCTATTAATTTCCATTAAGGCAACCCCTAATTTGCCCGTATGAGGTAGTAGTGAGATAAGTTTGTATGAGGTAGCCAGTCTACAATCTGCCTGATTTTAGTAGGACATTTAATTTTCGCTTTTCCAGTTCTAGATAAAGAGTCAGTCTTTTGGGAAGTGTCATGTCTGTTACATTTCATTAAAGAACATTGAAAAACCTTTTTAAAGCATATGCTATCTCCCATATGGGTCCACATCAAGTCTCCTCTGCTTGGGCCACCTGCATTGTGACTATTTTAATCTAATTTTTTAATTACTAGACACCTAATTTGAGCAGCAGCACCTCTTTTGCTAGATGACTACCCTGCAGAGGTGTCAGCTTAGTCCTTATTTGTGGAGCTGCACAAGAAGCTGAAAGGTCCCTATGTTTTGTTTGGTACTCAAAGCCTCTATTGAATTAAGAATGACCTTTCTTACTGTCTTCAGCTGGTTGAGTTCTGTACCGATTGCTGACGTATTTCAATGTGCTAACAAATCTAAAATTTTGCATGGCTTTGTTCTGCACCTCAAATTAGTTCTTGATGTTCAGGTAGATGCAGCCAAGACGACGGATAACTTAGCTTCCCTGCTTCGACAGCAACGCGAGCGATTGTTCCTCATTCTACTCTGCGAAAATGAGGCCCCTAATATCGAGCGCGGGCTTAAATGCTAAATAAAAAATTAAATTTCGGCAGAAATGCCAAATCTCAGGTGGCCGAGGAGGTTTAGGCATCCGACGCGATATCGGAGGACGCGGGTTCGATTCCCGCCTTGGGCATAAAATTTTGTTCTTCAATAATTTGTAAAATATAATTTTCACTTAGCACGCGATAGTGCTTGTAATCATATTTAGAAATATAGAAGGGTAGCGACATCATACCGAAAGTTAAGTGTTTGAAAAAACACTTCTTTCGATCAGATGAAGTCTAGTAGTTTGGTTGATGGCCGCGCACCGACCCCTATGATGGTTAAAGTAATACAATTGGTGCACAAAATTTCGGCAAAAATGCCTAGTCCCAGGTGCCCGAGGAGGTTAAGGCATCCGACGCGATATCGGGGGACGCGGGTTCGATACAATTTTGTACTACAATAATTTATAAAATATGATTTTCGCTCAGCACGCGATAGTGCTTGTAATCATATTTAGAAATCATCTAAAAGGCATTTAGATAGAATTTTAATAAGCAGGTGACCAATCCTATTTCAAGTTGCGCCACATTAACGCCAGAACAGTACAAAATTCACCTATGGTTAACCATTCGCTTTGCATTTCCAAGCTCATTGCATGCACTTTATAGCTATCATTTTCGCCTTGTTGTAGTAAAAGAGACGTCATTATCCTCGATTTTCTTTTTAGACCCAAAACCCGCTTTCCTGGACAATGCACCTATCATAAATTGATAGGACATTCATATAAACATTTCAATTTCCATTATCTCCACATTGACCTTAACCAATACATATCTATATGTACCTTGAACTCAACTCCAAGTTGCCATCAACATTATCCAAACCATATTTTTATTCTAATTAGCCCCTACCTAGATACTATCACCTGTATCCATACCCTCCTTTCCATACTACTTTGAGAAGTTTAGGATTAATCCTTCATTCTAAATGTAATTTTTAGGTGATGTCTACATACTATATTATATTAAATGTAGATCATACCCAGTTTCAGCTAAATCAAAGGATTTTCATATAAAATTGTTTATGTCCCTTAATTTACCATTGTCTTAAAAATCTTAAGACAGTATGTTCTGTGTCATAAAACTTACTACTGAATTTTAGACAGAAGCATAGGGATTTTCAGACAAAATTTCAATTTGACCCCCTTAATGCTGCCCTTTCATAAAACCCATTCTTGACTGATGTCTCTTATCTATAAATTGCCTTACTACAATAATTCAGATTTTAGTTGAAGTAGTTTGACGCTAGAAACAGAGGACTCGTATAAATTTTTCACCAAAATTAATTTAAACATTATTTATTTGTCTTATTTGATCCTATTGTGAAAATCGTAATTATTTTTAATTCTATGTCACAAAAAATATCAGGAAAATATCAGGACGTCATAGCCTCCTAACAATATTTAAGAAAGTAAATAATGGCCTTTTCACGAGTTCGTCGTGAAAAGGCCATAAAGGCCAGCTCCAGCCTGAGGTGAGATTCAATATCCGGTCCATAGCTATTGCCTTTGGGCCATCACTGTACCAAAGGGTAGTTAGTTTGCTAGTCTATGTCGGATGCCTATGTATACTTTTCCGGCCTCGAAGAAGCGTTAGTGTAAGATCCAAGTGAGCTCCAACACGCGTTTTTTGGTCTCCGGGTGGAAGCAGCAACCTAGGAGGGTCGGATCCCTCGCGATAATATAATAACGGATATCCGTGGCGGGTTCGCGGTTGTGATGGAAAGCGTCCCCGTGTTCTCGTCGAGAAGCAGTAGGTTTTTAGTCGGTCCACTTGCTGCTGTTGGCAGTTAGTAAACGCATTTTCAACACGCTAAACAAGAGGGCGTCACGTAAGGAAATTCAAGATTATTTTCCTGTATCTTACTTTGTGTATGCTCTGGTTCACCTCAACGTTTAGCAGTAGTTTAAGCGAAAACCATTCATTGATCATTGGCGGCTTTAAGTTTCAAGGTCTCATGAAAATTTTTAATCGGCTCCAGGAGAATCTCTGCGAAATCGTTAGGTAAATGGAGATCTTAATATTAGGCAATAGGGCACACTAAAAAAGGGGTAAATAAAAATGTTAAGGAATGAAATAGCAAATAAGAAAGCTTCTAAAAATAATTCAAAAATACCGCGGTTTCCGTGCCAATACAGAATGTACCTAAACATCGTTATTTTTCCATACCCAAAGAGGAAAATGGAGCCCTATTAATGCGACTCGGCTCCTGGCTGTCTGTCCACCAGACTGCCTTATGTCACAGGTCTCTACGAGCCTTACAAAGATGAAATACAGGATAATCTGTACAGAGATCTGATAGATACAGGTAATTCTGTGCAAGGTATGGAAATAGAAATTCGATTAAATTGTTAATGGGGTACTCCATTACTACTTACATGTGACGATAGTCGAGAAAAACTTTTTTGCACTCTGTCAAGTGTGTATTAATAAATTGAGGCGGCCAAATCGTCAATTATAGACCACTAGCTTTCCGGGCGCGGCTCCGCCCGCGCGTATGTCGGTTATCGCGCCAAAACGTTAACCTATTTTTGCGTAGTTGGATAAAAACTATCCTATGTTTTTTCCCGGGTCTCAAACTATTTCCATACCAAATTTCATTCAAATCGGTCCAGTAGTTTTGGCGTGAAAGCGTAACAGACAGACAGACATAGTTACTTTCGAATTTATAATATTAGTACTGATTGTTGTTATAGTGTCTATCTCAAAAACTAAACTTATTAGGGTTCCAAAGATACTTTAAAGGTTGAGCAAACGGACTGACAGATAGTGCAGGCTTAGTAATAGGTTCTTGTTTTCTAGTATGGACCCTAAAAAGAAGGGCGCTATTTATAAACTTTCAGTTAGGGTTCGTCGACGAATAGAGGTGTGAGGACATATTTCACATAATCAACACCATCTGTAACCAAGAACCTAATTTGGCTACAGATATTTTACTTAGGTGTCGTTGCGGGTCATGTCACAAATGTCTCTTTGCATGGCTCATCAGTACTAATATTATAAATGCGAAAGTAACTCTGTCTGTCTGTCTGTTACGCTTTCACGTTAAAACTACTGGACCAATTTGTATGAAATTTGGTACGGAAATAGTTTGAGACCCAGGAAAAAACATAGGATAGTTTTTATCCAACTGCGCAAAAAGAGGTTTATGTTTTTGCGCGATAACCGACATACGCTCGGGCGGAGCCGCGCCCGAAAAGCTAGTACTACATATATTTTTATTTCACAAAACATGATATTTTAAAACGTTTTTGTTTTTATTTAGATTTCATTCATGGAGCCTTAATAAAGCGGACGATGGACGGGGACAGGGAGTTCAACCTCCATTGGGGAGGGGAGGTTGTAGTCAAGGTAAGCATTGAGTTAGTATATTAGCTTCTACCGCAGTTAAATGCGACTCTGATTGCATATCTATATAATATTAGCTATACATATAAATATGTTATTATATGTCTTTTTTATATTTGCTGATAAGCTAAGCCTTTGACCACTATATCACCTTAGGTAAGTGATAATGCTGTCACAGAAGTTTTTATGCTAAATTAGAATTACTGGCTCTTAATGACAGCTGCCGGAACACACAGTTTCATGTTAGATGACAGATTTTCTATTTGTTGGTGGTAGCTAGTCAGGGAGGCATTTACAAAATGCCCTACCACCATACAATGTCTGTTGTTATGGAAAACTTATTGAACAGGCCCAATAGAAATTGCGTCACGGGTAGGAAGATTATAAGGACATATGGATCAAGAGATCAATAATTTTCATTTCTTTATTTGCAAACATTTAAGTATCTACATAAATACATGGTTATCAAAAGATTAAGACATGCTGACTGTATCAAAATATACTGTATCAATACATACATGCAAGGTTTTGATACAGCAACAAACAAACAGCATTAATAATATTATTTAATATAGCCCTGTTATTATACTAGAATTTGGCATTCAAATAACTTTTTCTTTTCAGCATGATCCAGATACAGTCACAAATGAAGTGATATGTAGACTTGACAATGTTCACAATTCTTCGTTTTCTAACATGGTAAGTATTTTAAATCAATCACCCTTATTGTATAATCCATGTGTGGTGCCGGGCTAGAATTGCACTCTCCCATATCGTTCCATATCGTCTGAGTTGTTTGAGGTGAGGAATTGAAAAATAATAAGGTGGGCTGCAGCGCTGCGGAACCCCTCCTCCCCACTAATAGTGGAGGTTTGTGCAATGGTGAATGTGAGCTGTTGTACAGTGAATTAATGAAAAATTATATTATAAATGTACATTTCCAGAATAATTTTATACTTTTTTTTTTCTATTCTAATATCTTTTCAGACTGAAGAAATGATAGCTGACACAGATCAAATGGCAGCAGAGAACCTGATGTTCTTATCACAAGATGTGGTCGGTTATACGGAGACAGCTGAACTTGCTGATGATCCCAATGTTGAGTGTGTTACTGAGGAGGTCATCACTGATGATTGGGTTGTACCTGGAGGCCAAGAGAGGTAGTATATAGATAGTGCCATCCACGAAGACGCGCCCCACTCTTGTTCTTGATCGCTTAATCGAAGTAGAGCAATTTTCTTGCTATGTCTCGACTAACGCAATGTGAACTAGGCTACTCGTGTGCATCAAACTGTGTCGGCTCGTGACTGGCGCTCGGTTCAGACCCCCGTATCCCTCGATTCCCTTTATTAAAAAAGAGAGGGACGCGTCTTCGTGGATGGCACTATCTATACTCCTTAAAGTAAAATACTAGTGGCAAAACATAAATATACTGCTTAGAAGTAGTAGTGTGCTAACACTACTATTTGAAAGCGTGAAAGGCGCTAATAAGTGTTATTACTGGGATATAAGAACTGACGTCTCATAGTGACGTATTCAGTCCCGTGTGAACGAGGATGGTGAAATTTTTTTCTTTATAACTGATACCCTTTGCCTACTATCTCATATTATCGTAAAGGAGGATGTGGTCGAAGATGTTGTTTAGGATAACTTAGAATTACTGGCTCTCAAGGATAGCTGCCGGGACCCACCGTTTGGTGCTTGGCGACAGATTTTCTACTTGAGGGTGGTAGCTAGCCAGGAGGGGATTTCGCAAAATGCCTTACCACCATGCTGTAATGACTGCTATACTAAGATAACGTGCCTGTATGTTTTTTTTTTAAAGTTGATGCATTATAAAATTTAGTACAACATACTCGATTATTATGACACAGGATGTTTTAATGTTGGCAATAAGCTAGCTGTTGCAGAAACTTTTATAGAGGATTTATAGCATGGGTGTAGATAAAGATATAAAATATATCTCAGGCCAAATGTAGCTGAACTGTTGCGGACGAACAGCAAGCTGCAGCGGCCGTTAGTTGAGACATGCCCTGACGCCTCGCGCCGGATATAAATGTTAAACATTGAAAAACCGCGTTTTTATGCGCTTTAAAGAACATAAAAGTAATCAGGAAGTTGTAAATTTGAGTTGTAAAACTCCACCTGTATACCGATAAACAGTCGGATAAACGAGAAAATTACTTAATAAAAACGTGGTAAAATTACCGCAGTCGGAGTTAATAATTAATAATATCTATAATGGAAAACTTTCAAGTTGTAACAAAGTGGCACATTTATTTTTCAGAGTTGAAGTCCCCATGGATCATTTATCGCATCCTTTGTTGGTTCTAAAAGAAGACAATGATATTGATGTCCCATTGCCGACAGATCAAGTATGTATTTAATACAGTTTATATGTTTATTAAATAAAGGCAAGCAACCCAGTTTCATCTGGAGGAAAGCTTTTCCTTTCTCGAAGTTTTATAAGTATTCATATGGTTTTATATAATGTAGAGTTGAAATCTCATAAGTGTGTATGGATACAGCTTTCAGGTTGACTCCTAATGTAAAAATGTAAGATTATGGGTCCATGTGGAAAAAATGTGTACAGTTGTATATGATATGTATATATAATAATATGTACTATTCACATTCCAAACAGCAGAATGGCTTTTAATGAAATTTCGTACATAGATTTTTTAGGTTTTTGATTAGCATGTAGAATACTTTTTTTTATTTTTGCAATGACGCCTGCTCTGTGGTTTATATAACAAAATCAGATCATACCCCGGCTATAGTCGAAATCCCGAACATGTCTATATTTTTTTTCTCTCGTTGTAATTTTGTACACATGGGGTATGATCTATGTGCTAAGCCAGCATGACATATGACTCATGACGGTAATTTCTCCTTTCGTTCTTTACCATCGTATGAGGATGGCGTGATATTAATAGTTCAATTTAAGTTGTAATACAAACAAAGGGTTCGAATCCCGCATCAGTACTAATATTATAAATGCGAAAGTAACTCTTTCTGTCTGTCTGTCTGTTACGCTTTCACGCCAAAACTACTGGACCGCTTTGAATGAAATTTGGTAAAAAAGCTAGATGTTAATAGTTAAAGTAGATTTGCTAAAATGAACTAATAAAAGTAATAGTTGTCTAAGCTAAATTGATTAATCAGAAAAAAAGATTTTTCTCCGAAATTGTCAAATGTACAGCATAATATTTTACAATTGACATTACCATATAAAATATTTATTGTTTGGCTTGTGTAACTTGTGTTACAGGACGAGTATACAGCAATGCGACCGTGGCCCTGCGACTTTTGTTCTCGGCGGTTCCGCAAGAAGGCGGCGCTGATGAATCACATGGTCGCTCACCAAAACGACCGCCCGCACGCTTGCAACCTGTGCGGCGTGCGTTATGTACGCAAGTGCGATCTCATGAACCATCTCAAGGTGCACGCGTATGTTCCGGATGATGCGGATTCACAGGATATTGGTGAGTACTTAGTAAGAAGAAAATACATTTATTTCTGACAACACACAACATCACAAAGATGACTGTCAATTTTCGGCTCTCCCTGAACAAGGTGCCCGAAAAAAAGTAAATATTCCAATAAATGAGATTGTATTTAAAATTAATTTCTGTGCTTTACCTTTGTATTAACTTAAACCTATTCAAAATAATTAAAAAAGTATTGATCTGATAATATCCGAACATACATCGGACTTACATAATACAGTGTTGCCAGCAACGAAATACGTAAAGTATACACTTAATACAAAATATTAAGTTTTGGTGAAATATGACTTAGTAATGACTGTGACTAGACCCAAACGTGACTGTTGTGACTTGACTATTTAGTTACATATTCAACAAAGAAATCAAACGATTTCGCTGTCACCGATGTCATTTATTTAATTCTGCTTTCCCGGTGTTGTGATTAACAGCTCTCGCTCGTTTGATATTTTTGCGTTTTCGTTTTCCTAATGGATTTCGTCACACTCACGATGACTTCAGCTCGCCTACGAACATTGATACTTCTCCTCATGATGACCCTGGCCCGCCTTTGAAAACCGTCTCCTGAGCCAGGGGAGGGAATCAATAAAACAATATTGCTGCAATTGCATTGTGGACCGAAGGACAGTGGCTTGTAGCTGCGTGGTTTTTGAGCTGGGCAAGGTATCAGGAAGATCTTAATCCACCTGCCCAGTTTTTAGATAACATGCTGTTAACTTATGATGATAAGTAATAATAAAGAAAAGTAATAAACGTGTTTTGTTCCAAAAGCTATCAGGATTAAGTAGACTATCGGGAGCAAGGGCTTGTCTAACATCCTGATACAATATATGTATGATATTATTATTTTAACAGATATGTATAAGCTATTAAACCTATATCATATTTATACCTAGTGTCTGTTCATTGTAGATGAAAAGGTACATACAAGTGGACAATGCCCTTTACGAACAAAACAAAAATATAATATTACATATTAAACAAAAAATCAATCAATAAAAGAACAAACATAGACAGACAAATCCAAAATATATAATATTACATAAATAAAATAATTTCGATGTTGCGTGACGTCATAAATGAGCCCCCCGACTCAGCATCACAACCATAGCGTTACAAAAACCATAGCGCTGTTTGTCAATCGGAACTCACGACTGACATCACGAACGCACATGAACAAGAACATAATCCTAAAAAATGTTAAAACAAAAAAAACTTATTAAAAAAATAATCGTTTGCACTAAATATAAAATCACGTACACACCCTTAAACGGACGTGGAGCTGTCACTGTCACTGTCCAGTGACAGTTAACATCTAGACATTCGCTTGTTATCGCGTACCCATCCGTCTTTCCGTCAATCAATCAAATCATATCCGGGTTTTTTACTTTCTGCTTTTCTCTTCTAATAATCATACACACCCCGTTTTAACACTATCATCCACTGCTAAATACAGCCACCACATTATTATGGGGTTGCCATAATGTCCACGCATTCACACGCTCCCACCAGACCTATTTCCACCGCCAAGTATGTTAATTTTACTATGTTTTGGTTGGAAGGGTATGGGTGCTGGTGACAGGCATATGAAATTTAAAAACTTTATGTCTGAGTGTGATGGGCGCAGTGCAGTTTGCTACTTGTGACGAACTGCATCAGTTGTTCCAGCAAAAAACAGCAAAAACAATACTTTTTAGGGATTGCAGTGTAGATGTTCTTGAAAAGACGCTGCTGCCCACCTTCTGGTATTTCAAGTAGGCAATCCATACACTACATAGTTATAATAAAATGTTAATTTATTATAACTATGTATAATGTGATAATTATTTTAAAATGTTTTTATGAAATTTGATTATGTATTTGGACTACACCCGCCTCTATTGTTTTATTAGTTCAACTCCATCCTAAGGTTGCCTGGTAGAGATCACTTTTAGTGATAAGGCCGCCCATTGTAACACTATGTTATTATAATTTACTGTGTTAACTTTTATATTTCTAAAGTGGTGTAACAATAAAGAGTTTTCTATCTATCTATCTATAAACATCGCACCACAACCCTGTCTAAAGCTTTGATCTCTTGATTCCAATGCACATGGTAAATAGAGCATAAATACTTTATCCCATATATACATTTGTAACACCAGTAAATCAGTAAAGTTGATGACAATTTTATTTTAAATGGATTGTATTTCCTACTTAGTGATTTCCATCATAATTATTTTTAATTTTTAACCGACTTCCTAAAAGAGAGGAGGTATTCAATTCGACTGTATTTTTTTTTGTTTGTTACCTCAGAACTTTCGAATGGGTGGACCAATTTTGATGCATTTTTTTTTATTTAAAAGCTGACTCCTGACTCTGTTTGGATTGGAGTCAGGAGTCAGAGTAACTCAAGATAGGAAAACGCTATTGAGTAATGGTGTTTTCCTATCTTGATAATAGTCATTGACAGTAAATGACAATCGATCACGTAAGTAGTAAGGGTCACTAAAAATTTTCACAAAAAAATTAAACCAACTTCAACAGTCAAAAGTGTGAAGTAATTTGAAGTAGTCGGTACCATGCGCACAATATTGAGATAATAGGTGCTTTTGAACCAATATGCTACCGATTTAAACATTTTATTAAAGATTATAGAATAAGTTCATAGATAATTGTTATATATATTGGATAAATTAAAATTAGACTTACCAATGCATTCCACGGTAACTACAAAATTGTGAACTTGAAGGAAGCAAACACCCTCGATTCAAGATTTTTCTTAGTGAGGGCTATGCAAGTCTTCTATAATTTAGTGAGTAAAACATACCATAGACTATTTTGAACTTCTTAAGTTATGTATTGTATTTATGTGTGTGTTTTAATGAACAATAAACTTATTATTATTATCTAATAGAATTGGTAATTAATGTTTCTGAAATAAAACATTGAAATATTTTTTTTTGTACAAAATTTTTTTCGACTTTTATTCCAATAAATTTTTGTATGATAGTTGAAATGAATAAATCAATAATTCAACATTAATTACATTGTTACAGAGGATTTGCTAGAAAACAACCAAATCATCAAACCAAAGAAGAAGCGCGGACGACGGAAAAAGATTGTGGAACCCGAGGAGGTATTATATTTATGCACCAGTATTACTTGACGCCCTCGTGGGGTTCTTGGTCGAAATGGCCTTATTGCCTTGTAAGTTTTTCTTGCACTTAATTTGCATTCAGTAGGAAGTTAATTTCAAGTTTTCACATACCATGACACTACTTATTTAAGTTTATCAATTTAACCTCCGTGTTTCTAAGCTAGTACTTGTGTGTATGAAACAGATTTCGGGAAGTTAATATTTGCTATTTTCATTTTAACAGGTTTAAATATTGTGCATATATGAGTAATTTTTCCATAGTTATTTTCATATTGCATTTATGGTTTACACTAATCCCGCTTTTCTAACAAGATAAATTTTCTGTAACAGTTTGGAATCTCAAATTAGCATGGTACCTAAATGGTATAAAGCTCGCCCCCAATCAAATGGTTTACAATACCAACATTTGTAATTAGATAACTAATAAATAGAATTTGTTGAAAATTTCTTTAGGAAAGGTAACAATCAAATTTGACAAGTAGGGCTAACACCCTGTTTAAATAAAAGGACAGTGCCGTTTTCACGTTGAAGGACTCGTGGGAGAACATGACGTCAGCGCGCACGCAGCAATGGTCGCGGCGGACGCGGGATGTGAAGCCGCCGCCCCCGCCGTCGCCTCCCGCGCCCCCCTCGCCCGCTTCGGACCCCTGCCCCCCGTCGCCATCCCCGCCGCCGCCCGCGGACCCTTCCCGCCCCTTCGTCTGTAGACAGTGTGGCATCGGATTTGCTCGGGAGAAGGCGCTGCAGTCACATGCTAGAGTGAGTATCTTACAGCTGTACTCACAGACGTACAGTTTATTTATTATTAAGTTGTTTGTATTTATTGCTTTTGACATAACAAGATGCTTAACAATATCTTTTGGCGTCTCTGAGTGTGGCAATGAATGAATTGAAATAATTTACCAGGAACAATTCATAACATTGTATGTTACTTAGTTTGTTACTGAACTTTAGTCCACAAAGCTGGCGAAGTTCCCGGCTGGGATTTAGATCAGAAATATATTTTCATGGGTATATAATTTTATTATGGTTTCATTACAAAATGGGACCATATTAGCCTCTGCTGTCCGTCCGTCCGATCTTTAAAGAGCTTTATCTTTGGAACCGTAATAGGATCAGGTGAACCATACAAGGTATTATTATATAACTGTACCATATGACTATATAACTTATGTGAACACATAATAATTATTATAAAAAGTTGAAAAAGGGGATCCCCATAAGACACGTGTTTTCTTTATGTTATTTGTTTTTGTTGTATATAAAAAAAATGTAAACAAACAAGTTTCATGGTAATGGGGCATTTTGCGAATTCCCGCCTGGCTGGCTACCACCCTCAAGTACGAAATCTGTCGCCAAGCACCTAACGGTGTGTACCGGCAGCTGTCCTTGAGAGCAAGTAATTATAGGTTAGCCTGAACAACATCTGCGACCACATCATCACTTGACATCAGATGAAATAGTGGACACAACAAAAGGACAACAAAGACATAATCGTAAAAAGTGTAGGCATCGTTTTTAAGGGGCATGCCATGTAGTAATATCTGGTGCCCTCTTTAAAATATTTTTCCTTGGTGCAGGTTCATGGTGGTGACTCACCGATAGAATGCGGCGATTGTGGGGAGCTGTGCTGGTCACGTGACGCGCTGGTGCAACACGCGGCCCAGCGCCACCCGCACCTGCCACCCTCCTCCACTGTCGACACTTACAACGACTCTGACTCTGGTATGTCTAACTTGAGCGAGTAAATCGGTAATGTGCCCTGACAATAAGAGTAGGCAAATAGTACTTTGAAGAATTATGAGTGAAGTAGTGCTCTTCGAGCTGCACTAATAGCAATAGACTGCCGTGCCGAAGGTCCATGGTTCAATCCCCACTTCTGGCTTGAGCTTCACTGGTTAGCTACAACGCTCAAGTAGAAAATGTGTCGCCAAGCACCTAAGAGTATGTTCCGGCAGCAGTCCTAAAGAACCAGTAAATCTAGGCCTACTCTGGTTACCCTCGACCACATCATCACTTACCATCAGGTAAGGTAGGGATAAGGGGTAAAGGGCTAGCTGCACACACAAAATTATTATACCAATAAATTGTCACGTTTCGTGTTCTCGTCTAGTCCCTTAGTTACACTAAAATGTGACTTTGACACGACACGAATGTTATTAAGGACATCATTCATTGGGCTTGACTTTTTGTCCAAATTCAATGTTTTACAAAAGTACAAACCTTACGAGTCCATTTTAAGACTAAAAAAAATAACTCCCCGTCATACATTTTTGAAAGCCAACGGTTCCTTTTTGTGTACTGCATTGAGCTTAGGCCCGGTCTACACCGAAGTAGCAGTGGCCGGTAGTTTTACTGTATAGACTTCCGGCTCATCCGGCCCATCACCTAAAATTTTTTTCATCCTATATTAATACATTATAGTGATAGATACAAAGTCGAAATTGGTTTGACAGTAAAACAGTGACCAGGCCGCTACGCTGCCGGTCGCTGCCACTTCGGCCTCGGCTCGGTATGAATTGAGCCCACTGCCTCAGTGATGTAGTATCTTGAGCGTCACACTAAATTGTGAAGTCTTACCCTAGTAATACCCTAGTATAGGGAAACTTACTGCATACATTGTCTTTTATAATTTCTACAGTTGTTTAAATTTTCGTTGTAAAAAGATCCTTGTATTGCGCAATATTTCCTTGTGTTTAAAAGTGGGCAACACGAGATAGTTATACAATTTTTGAGGCATAAGGATTATGTACCCGATGTAGGCTAAATGTCTGTGCATGCTGCTGGGACTGTTAAGCACTCGCTTATTAGTCGCTATTAGTTGAAGGCTTCTTAGGGATCATTCTGTTAATTTCGTTAACAAATCATACTCTAAAACATCGTTATCTTCTTAGTGAATTAAAAGAAAAGAATTCGATTCAACCGACGCGACTTATTCAACTAAAAGAAGTCTTTTTTAGGTTTCTTTTCAACTCCATAAAAAGTACCTACAAGGTTTTGTACTCCTATTTTTTGACATTCACAGCGACCCATAATATACAAATTGACCCTTTTTCTTGTAATAGCTATATGTTTATTGATTTGTAATAGCTATACGTGTTAGCAGGTGGAACTAATTTGACAGTGGGTTTACCCATTTGGAGGCATTTTAAGGAACAGTCTGTTATAGTAACTTCAATTTGGCAGGTGATGACATGGATTTCCGTTTGTCACCCGAGTCGCAACCGAGCGGAGGCGGCGAGCGACCCACATACACATACGATTCCATGCGCGGGCCAGAACTGTTCTGTTCGGATTGTGGCGTGGCGTTCCAACGGGCCGATCTACTTAGGAGACACGTCGCCGCTGCCCATAGGTCTGTAAAACTATTGTTGCGCTATTATCCCTTGAAGCAAGGCGTTGATTGGGACGAGGTACTCTAGAAGTTAACAGGGAAGGGAAAAGTCACACCTCGCTACCTTCTGCGTACTTCGTCGCCGCCAATATCTGCCACTCCAGTAGCAAAAAGTATTACACCCTTATTTATTATATATTATCATATCCAAACTACATGAATGTCGGAAACTGCATGAGACAGTAAAATAAAATTCTCTATAGTAGAGCTTTTATTATTTATTTTATTTCTCATACGTTGAGAGTTCGCTTTAAGTTACCGGATCAAAGGGATGAAAACAGTACTCTTCGACCCTGGGAAATAATCTAAACAGCTGTAAAAGATTTGACAGCAGGCAAAATTGTTTCCCAAAAACGAAAAGTAAGGTCCCAACATGTTTTATACATCAACTATGTCAGTTAAAAATATATTCAAAAATTTTGTAACATGACTTTATACATAATACATTACTCTTCAAGTTTGCACTAAAATTATTAGTTAATTCATGTTATATATGTTTGTTTACATAACTCATTGGGTTTTTATTCAAATGTTAAATATTAATTAAAATAGTATTCGAAATAAAAAGCAGAGTGATTATTTCGTGATGAAAGATCATTCATCTCTGGTATAATTGACTGGACAATTGACTATTGTACGTATTGTACGTTCGATGATACATGGTACACTAATCCCGCGAGTGCATTGTGTTGTGGTGCAGTTATTTGCGGTCGAGCGGTGGCGGCGGGGCCGGCGGGGGTGGGGGCGGGGGTGGCGGCGGGGAGGGCGCGTGGGGCGAGCACACGTGCGACGTGTGCGGGGAGGTGTGCCGCGACGCGCTGCAGCTGCTCGCGCACGCAGAGGGACACGCCGACCGACCCAAGCCTAGGTACCTGCCTCCCACACACCTACACACCCTCTCACACTGTGATACACACGCGTGCACACACTCACTTACCCGTGATCACACCTCCTACTGCGCGGCTGATTGTTGCTGCACCTCGCAACTTGCACTTGTGTTAAGTTTTCTATAATGTGTCAGTTGGCAGTAATAATATAAACAACAATGAAACTTCTTTTTTATTTTTTTATGCGTGATAGGTTCGCCTTTGACCACTATCTTTGCTATGGTAAGTGATGATGTGGTCGTAGTTGTTCTTCAAGCTAACCTAGAAAAACAAACTTTCTTTTGAAGGTTTTAAAAGTAAAGTTTTGTTTAGAAGGTGTATTGGCTTTAAATAACTTAATTTTATTTGGAAAACTAGTATTCATTCATAACAGTTTAACAATACCTTCATTAAAATGAAGACAACTGCAATATAATAATTTAGTTCAAAAAGTTCTCAGCCTTATAAAATATAGTGCCAGCCATAGTTATTGAACCCATTGAAGTAAGTTCATTATGTACTTTTAAAAAGCCATGTTTTAAAGGATTTCACAACAATCTAGAACATATACTGTGGTAAATAGTTTAGTTTATAATATACCTTAGATAATGTAAACTCTTGCTAAATGTCCTCACTATGTCATAGGCCTTAATAAACACTGAGTTACTGACTCACGACACGACTCAGCGCGATACAACTCGCGCTTCGTTTTGTATCAAATTATTATGAGGGTAGATATTATGACTAATCTGTTCTTCTTTTGTATACATATAACATCAGTAATCAACTGTTTTAAGTAGATATATTGTTAAGTAATCAATATTATTTCGTGTACACCGTGCAATCCGGTATTTAAATTTTACTTTGTTTTAAATGTTTTTCTCTTTAAGTGAATATTGTTATTCTTAAGAGAAATAAAATTCTTAAACCACAAACCACATTTCATATATCTTTCTCACATTGTCTATAAATAACTGGATCAAATTTTAATTCTGTGCTTTGATTTACGTGATTGACTAATTCAATTACTTACCAATAAAAAAAACACATGGTATAGATCTGTCACTCAAAAATGCACGAATGTGCACTTACTTGCAAAATAGTGTATAGATACAACCTCTCCAATACCATTGGTTTTTCAGTCATCGTAGGGTGTGTGCGATCTGCGCGAACGTGTCCGAGTTCGCAGTAAAATCGTGCACGCACATATATTTAAATAATCACGTTTAGTTGATGGGTGTGCATTTCACTGAAATATCTCTACCAAGTAATTACAACACAAGCGCAATATTTCACGCTCGGGCACATGAATGAACAACAATCATAATCAACAGAATTATTATATTGTATTAGATTCGACCTTACAATCAAACTTATTTGTTTCAGAATAAAAAAAAGTTCTAAGGGACGTAGTAACGCGTCAATATCAAGCAATTCCCGACAATTTCCGTGTAGAGAATGCGGTATGTATGTGTTTTAATTTGTATATATATATATGCTCTCTTTGCAGTGCACTCCAAATATTTTTGATATAGCTTGTTACTACAACGCGAACTAATCGACGCCGCATCAGCAACGCCTTGACTCGCTCGGGCCGAAGGTCGTACGTCTACTATCTCATCTGTGCTCCCCCATCAATAAACTTCAGTCTTCAGAACATAGTCACGGTATAGGACAAAATTCAAAACCCGCGGTTTCATGTATGAATGATGATGATAAGTATTATATGGGTTAATCCAGCGCTTCATCTAATTCCATACCAAAAAAACGGACATATTCGTTTTATTAGTTGCTCCTGGGAATGTTTAAAATCTCGAAGATCGTCGTTGGGATGCTGGACCAAAATCTATAAACCGAACATCTCTATATTACTTCTTCTCAAAAATATAATCAGTACCTAAACTCTCTACATTCCAAGTTTTATCCAAAACGGTTCAGCCGATTCAGAGTTAGTGAGTAACAAACACACTCACGTATTCCCATCCTTACTTACTATATTTTTTTTGAATTTATAATGATAGTAAATTGTGTTCTATCTGGAGTAAATCATACATTGAGCTTACATAATTACACACATAATTTAATATATATACATTTTTTTTGTTATTGACTAGTTACGCCCCGCGGTTTCATGTATGGATGATGATGATGATGATAAGTATTATATGGGTTAATCCAGCGCTTCATCTACCTCCATACCAAATATCATCAAAATTGATCCAGCCGTTTGAACATGTAGAAGTAATAAATAATCAAAATTTCACCTTTATAATAATGGTGTGATTATAGTTGTTATGATCAGTTGGTTTGTTTGCAGGCAAAGTGTTCGGGTCGCGCAGTTCTCAGCAGATTCACGTTCGCATCCACACCGGCGAGCGGCCGTACGCGTGCCGCTTCTGTTGGAAGGCCTTCGCCGACGGCGGAACGCTCAGGAAACATGAGAGGATACATACCGGTATGTACATACTTTGTGTTCACCTTTTTTTGCCTAACCCAACGGAAAAGAAGCGTGATTTTTATGTATGTATGTATTATCACATACATACATAAAAATCACGCTTCTTTTCCGTTGGGTTAGGCAGAGAACACAGATTTCCACTTACTACGATCCTTACATATCTCTTTCGCTTCATCTTCACTCATCAATTCTTTCATACATGAGCGACGGTTTAGGGTACTCCTGACCTGGCTTTGTTTCAGAACGTCTTCAATCTGTTTTCGGAACGTTGGCTTAGGACTTCCCTTTCCAACACTTCCGTTCACTTGTTATACCTTTTTAGTAATTCTGATTTCATTCATTCTCTCCACATGTCCAAACCATTAACTTGGCCGTAATGCCCCATTTATAACCCTCAAGCTTTCTTTTTGTAATGAAACACAAGTTCGGTAAGTATTTTTTTTAATTTATAGCACAGCACACATGTCATGCAAGTTCAAGAAAGGAGTTTAAACGCAATTGAAAAGTTGTCTTAAAATGTTATCTAAAGAGGAATTTCAATGCAGTCTCGCTACATCTTACTTAAATACTTAACTAATGTTCTTAATAATAAATTTTTATAGATTTTTGTATCAAAACGTTGAATTTTTTATCACATTCCGTCATGGCTTTATACCGAATTCAGAAATGTTAAGAGCAAATATGTTCTTCTCTTCTTCTTCTCCTTTCTTTAATCGGACAACAAGACGCACAGGAACACGGCATCCATACATCGTCGATATTCCAAAAATACGCACAAAACGTTTTAAATCAAGTTTTATTATGCGTATGGCCGATGTATGGAACACCCTACCAGCGTCTCTATTTCCCGTTAAGTACAATCTGGAAGTCTTCAAGTATAGAGTAAATAGGTATCTGCTGGGCAGGCATGTTACACCGTCGACCGCGTCGTCACTTTCCATCAGGTGAGACTGCGGTCAAATGCTTGCTTTGTAATACATAAAAAAAAAACCTAACTTTTTGCCCTTAACGTTTCTGAACGAAACATTTTTATAATCTGTGGTGTAGGTTAAAAGCCCGCCATCCGCTAAAAACAAAGTACACGTATTTCGTAATAATAGTTGTACTGAATTGTGTATTAAAGCTATATAATTCGTAATTATTTAATCGCAAATGTGATGAAAAACTATGTTTCACGGACGGTACGGGAATTACGAACCTCGACTCAGAAAGCCCCCAGTCTTTGACTTCAGGCTTCTACAAGAGCTTGGATCGTAATTCCTTACTTACCGCCTGTTCGGGATGATACGAGATTGCAGAGGTCGAAAATAAATGTATAATGTTTGTTCACTGTTAAATATCGCTAATTTATTATTGATCAAATGTTCTTAATATTGTTACGAAAATGTTAAATGTTAATAAATGCTACCGCATGCCGCGAAGACCGTACGTGCACTGATTTGTGAATCGTTGGTTTGAGTAATTAGGTATTTGCGACACAAGGCGGATTGTGCCGTGTCAGGAAAATGTTTGGTATTGTACCAAACACCGCCCTTAGTACACAATGTACTATTATGTTTTGTACAGTTAGTATGATATGTTGCGTTGTTGTTTGCAGGTGAGAAGCCGTACGCATGCGCCGTGTGCCCGCGCGCGTTCAACCAACGCGTCGTGCTGCGGGAACACGTGCGCTCGCACCACTCCGCGCCCGATCGGAGGGCTAACGGTCATTATACATTTGTCTCTTCTTCTCTTCATATTACTTGCTCATAAATGTCACCTTGTTTTTTTATATATTACTATGATGGATCATGCACAAAGCAAACCTGTTAGTAACCCCACCTGTTAGTAACATGCGAACATTACTGCTTGGCGGTAAAAATAGGTTTGTGGTAGTACTTCCCCAGACAAATCCATTCTTATATTGTTCTAATCCTACTAAGATACGTACACTTAGGTAAGTCATTATCTCCGGCCAATAATGTTTTATTGTATATTAGATTTTTCTTAAACCCACAGGTCACAATAATGAGATTTGAGACTACACAAAAGTTCTTATTCGAAAATCTAGTTGGGTATCAGCACAAGCAGAAACAAGCGCTCGTAGCGAAGTTTGCTTAGCCATTCTGAATCGATCAGCAAAGTTAAGCAACGTCCGCCGCGGTCAGGAGTTGGATGGGTGACCGCTGGTGACATTACTACTGAGCGCTTCCGTGCTTCGGAGGGCACGTTAAGCCGTCGGTCCCGGTTGTTGTCTTAGGATGGCAGTCGTTACAGCATGGTGGTAGGGCACTTTGCGAATGCCCGCCTGGCCAGCTACCACCCTCAAGTTGAAAATCTGTCGCCAAGCACCTAACGGTGTGTTCCGGCAGCTGTCCTTGAGAGCCAGTAATTCTAGGTTAGCCTGTACAACATCTTCGACCACATCATCACTTACCATCAGGTGAGATAGTGGTGAAAGGCTAACTTATCAAGCATAAAAAAAAAAAGCAAGTTTTATCCAAGAGCGGCAGGATTCGAAGTATAGACGCGCCGCGTGGCAGCATAGATTAGATATTAATTACTTCGTGGGATTAGCGGTTTATAGCTATTGTCCTAGTTAACTGATAATCTGTTGCATATTAACAAAGGCAGCTGCCGATTGCATATAGCAATCGGCAGCTGCCGCTCTTGGATAAAACTTGCTTGTTTCTGCTTGTGCTGATAGCCAACTTAAAAAATTAATAATACTGCAGCATCAAGACATATAAGTGTAGGTTTTAGATTTCAGAAGGCCAAACAAAAGAACAGTAAACTTGTTTTATTTTTATGCACATAAGCATGCCATCGGACACCTGGTGGTAAATTAATTATTCGTAACGTAAAAGCAGACTAAAACAAGATAGGAAACTTGCTTTCAATGATAGCTGTCGGAACATGTATACCAAGCAAAGGGGAAAGTTAATTGATGATTATAAATGGTGTCCTAAGAAAGTGTTCATTTTTATAGGAAGTTCAACGTACAGCTGCGTGGTGTGCGCCCGGCCTTTACACTCGAGCGCAGAGCTGGTGCAGCATCTCATACAGCACTGTGACGCGAACACTGCCCTCAAGAGACAACCACAGGTAATTAATAACACATATATGGTAAGGAAATGTAAGGGAAGTCAGCAGGTGATTCTCCATACAAATTAACCTATTTTCTTCCTGGATAATGCCTCCAGATTAATCATGTTTTTTAATAAAATCAAGGCCTGCTATAGTCACGTTCCTGTCATTTACTTTCTAGCAACAAATTATTATTAAGGTGGGGCTGACGAGGTGAGGAGCCAAATAAGGTTCTTTAAAAAAAAAGTTGAGCCTTACCATTACGTTTGTGGCAAAACAAAAAATATATGTAAATTTTGATCATATTTATGAGATTCCTATTGATCCCAAAACATGATCACAATCAATTTACGTGATAAAAAAAAATATGAACATAGGTCTAAAAATATCTTCTAGCAGTTGTCACTCTAGTATTTATCAACATATCTTGATAAGTTTAATACAAGAGGTGTATTACATATAATTACAAATCCCTATTGTTTTATTTTTTTTACTTTTGTGTAATATTCATTTATATAATTATTTTATCGCGAATTTACTCGAGCACACCAGCGCGGCGGTTCCGAGGCAGTGTTGCGCAAGCGTTGGCACGGGGAGGTTGTGTCGCTCGTAGCTCCGCTCGCGCTTTCGACTGACAACGATCTTGTCTTTGTATTAGTGCATTGACACGCGAGATTCGCAGCTGTGTGCGTGTAATGATTCGCTCGCTGCAGAGGGCCAACTTGGTTGCGACGAGAAGTATGAGCGTTGACGCTTTATTATTGGTACTTTGTAGACAAATTTTATTTGAAATTTATCACATATAAAAATGGTTCTCTACCACATTAAGAGTGTGTATGGGACTTCATACATCTTTTGGAGTTCTAAGCTTTTTTTGATAAATGTATTAGGTGTTTGGATATAGGTATTGGATATTAATTAATACTGCATAAAGATAACGTCTGCCAAGTGAAGACGGATAACTCGAAAATAGTAAGAGATAGGTAAGGGAGATTTGCCCCTTGGGGTGCCGGGTTAGAATTGCACCTCCCCATATAATCCCGTGGGTGTCGTAATAAGCGACTAAGGGAAAACTACTGGAAGGTGGGCAGCAGCGCCTTCTAAAGAACTGCCAACTTACACTGCGATCCACAAGACGCCTGCCAAGCGTGGGGATTATGGCAAATACCCCCTTAATAGGGGAGGCTGTGTTTAGCAATGGACGATCTGGCTGTTACAATTACAGTCAGGGAGATTTGAACAATTATCGCAGGGAATCGGGAGAGCAGTCAAATGACACTTGTCATAAATCCAAACTGGCGGATACAAGATTCTAAAAATCAAAACCAGTCCGATTTGGCTGAAAATCGATATCTAGGTTGTGCTGTGCGTCATTATTCCGAATTTGGAATGTATTTTTCGATGACGTCTGCCAAGCGAAAAAGATTACTCCGATTTGGCTGAAATTCAAAATTTAGGTAGTTCTAGATGTCTTTGTTCCGAATTTTGAATGTATTTTTAATGACGTCTGCCAAGTGTAGAAAGTTCCTCCGATTTGGCTGAAATTTAAAATCAAGGTAGTTCTAGACGTTTTTTTCCGAATTTTGAATGTATTTTTCAATGACGGGAGATTTGAACAATTATCGCAGGGAATCGGGAGAGCAGTCAAATGACACTTGTCTTAATCCAAATTGGCGGATACATGATTCTAAAAATCAAAACCAGTCCGATTTGGTTGAAAAGCAATATCTGGGTTTTTCTGGACGTCCTTATTCCAAATTTGGAATTTATTTTCCGATGACGACTGCCAAGTGAAAAAAGTTTGTCCGATTTGGCCGAAAATCGATATCTACGTTGTGCTGTGCGTCGTTATTCCGAATTTGGAATGTAATTTTCGATGACGTCTGCCAAGTAAAAAAAGTTGCTCCGATTTGGCCAAAAATCGATATAAAGGTTTTTCAGGACGTCTTTGTTTCAAATTTGAAATGAATTTTTCGACGACATCTGCCAAGTGGAGAAAGTAACTCCGATTTGGCTAACATTCAAAATCTAGGTAGTTCTGGACGTTTTTATTCCGAATTTGAAATTTATTTTTTGGTGACGTCTGCCAATGAAAGAAAGTTACTCTGATTTGGCTGAAAATCTATACCTTGGTTGTGCTGTGCGTCATTATTCCGAATTTGGAATATTTTTTTTTATGTCGTCTGCCAAGTGAAGAAAAATACTCAGAATTGACTAATAATGGATATCTAGGTTGTTGTGGACGTCTTTATTCTGAATTTAGAATCTATTTTTGGATGACATCTGCCAAGTAAAAAAACTTACTCCTATTTGGCTGAAAATCGATACTAAGTTTTTCTGGACGTTTTTTCAAAATTTGGCAAATATTTTTCGATACTGCCAGGTGAGGAAAGTAACTCCGATTTGGCTCACATTCAAAATCTAGGTAGTTTTGACGTTTTTATTCCTAATTTGGAATTTATTTTTCGATGACGTCTGCCAAAGGAAGAAAGTTACTCTGATTTTACTGAAAATCGATATCTAAGGTTTTCTGGACGTCCGTATTTCAAATTTGTATTTTATATTCCGACAACGTCTGCCAAGTGAAAAAAGTTCCTCCGATTTGGCTGAAAATCGTTACCTAGGTTGTACTGTGCGTCATTATTCCGAATTTGGAATATTTTTTTCTATATCGTCTGCCAAGTGAAGAAAAATACTCAGAATTGACTAAAAATGGATATCTAGTTTGTTTTAGACGTTATTATTACAAATTCGGAATTTGATTTACGATGACGTCTGCCCAGTGAAAAAAGTTACTTTGATTTAGCTGATAATCGATATCAAGGTTGTTCTAGACGTCTTAATGCCAAATTTAGAATTTATTTAACAATGACGTCGGCCAAGTCATAAAAGTTACTTCGATTTGGCTACAAATCGATACTTTCTTGGTTTTCCTGGACGCCTTTTTTTCCAAATTTGGAATTAATTTTTCAATGACGTCTGCCAAGTAAATCGATAGGTATCTAGGTTGTTCTAGACGTCCTTATTCTGAATTCGGAATTTATTTTTCGAAGACGTCTGCGAAGTGAAAATTTTACTCCAATTTGGATAAAAATTGATATCTAGATTGTTCTGGAGGTCATTATTCTACAATTTTATATATGAAGTTTATTTATCAATGACGTCGCCAAGTGAAGATAGATGACGTATCTCGAAAACGGTAAGATAATATGTACTGTAACGTTGTGCCTGACGCCGTTACTTAAATAATAGTATTATTCGTCATATGAAACATTAGATGTTAATCATAAACTAAAAATATACTAATTAAATGCTTTAACTAACTTACATAGCACTTAAAAGCATAAACTTACGTTAATATTGCTAATTATTAATTAAATAATTTCATGCGGAACCCACAGACATATTTTAGCGTTTTAAACACGATATATCTTAGCGTTTTCGTCTATGCAATTGGCAAGGAACACTCGTCCTGCGCTAAATAAAAATACAATACGTAGTATCAATCTTAATTGTTATTTACTTGTTGTGAAGTGCATGAATCCCTCTAGGGTGAGTTCCTTATTTATTATTGTTATTTCATAGTGCTGACTAAAACCTATGTAACGTAAACGGCTGTGCTGCACTACCGCGCTAGACTGAGTTTTAAAATGTGAGTCACTGGTAATAGTACCACGATCGTTTCGGCGCGGCTTGGCAACAGTTGGCTGAGGAACATCAGCCACTAAGTCGGTGTCTTCCTTCCAGGATTCCATTTCACTGATTTAGCCGGAGGACGGTTGTTTGGCACTAGCTACCGAGATCCAGAACTATCAGCCGACGCCAAGACCGCCACATCTGGGACCTAGATCACGAGTACTATCAGGCCAGTGACTCCCTCCGGTCTATATAACTTCAGTAGAACTGTGCGGCTGTGCAACCTGATAAAGCCTAATAAACTTTTCAAACCTATTCCCTGAGTTTACCTACCTACCTGCTGCCCGTGGGGTGCTCAGCAGCTCCCTAACGCAGCAGTAGGATAAGAGTAGGAAAATTATTATTACTTATCAATCAATTATTCAAATCTCCTAATAAATGAGAAAGTTTCTCGGTTACCTTTTCACGATGGAACCAATCTTTACAATATAGCTTTAGATAAATTGCCCATATTATTATTGCCTAGACCTACAAGAAATTATCATTCTCATATCTCGTACTCGGAAAGTAGTGTTTGTTTGATGCGAGTAGCGGGTGGAAGACTCTGCTTCCCACCTAAGGGCGGGAAAATCTCATAGTAAATGCTTCCTTCTCATGTCTAAATACCTCGTAAGGGGATTGATTCCTTTCAACCCTTGTATAACAATCTACTATTTTTGAGGATCACCTCATTTATAAGGAGATTTGCATAAACGATTGATTATCATAATTTTCTTACTCTTGTCCGATATATCATAGCGTTTTAAAGATACGTCATCTATCTTTACTTGGCAAACGTCGTTGAAAAATTAAATCCAAATGTAGAATAATGACCTCCAGAAATAAATTTTTCAGCCAAATCGGAGTAACATATTTCACTTGGCAGACGACATCAAAAAATAAATTCCTAATTCGGAATAAGAACGTCCAGAACAACCTAGATTTTGAATTTTAGCTAAATCGGAGTAACTTTTTTCAGTTAGCAGGCGTCATCGAAAAATTCATTCTAAATTTGGAATAAGGACCTCCAGAACAACCTAGATTTTGAATTTCAGCCCAATCGGAGTAACTTTCTTCACTTGGTAGACCACATCGAAAAATAAATTCCAAATTTGGAATAAGGACGTCTAGAACAACCTAGATTTTGATTTTCAGCCAAATCGGACTAACTTTCTTCACTTGGCAGACGACGTCGCGAAACAAACTCCAAATTCAAAATAAGGACGTCCAGAAATACCTAGATATCGATTTTCAGCCAAATCGAAGTAACTTTCATTACTTGGCAGATGTTGTCGAAAAATGAATTCGCATGGTGGAAGGGCATTTTTGCGAATGCCGGCCTGGCTAGCGACCACCCTCAAGTTGAAAATCTGTCGCCAAGCACCTAACGGTGTGTTCCGGCAGCTGTCCTTGAGAGCCAGTCATTCTACGTTAAGCCTGTTAACACCTTCGACCACATCATCACTTACCATCACGTGAGATTGTGGTCAAAGGCTTACCTATCAGCAATAAAAAAAAAATAAAAAAAAAAGTTGTAATCCAAAAAAACCTAGATATCGATTTTCAGCCAAATCGGAGTAACTTTATTCACTTGGCAGACGCCATCGAAAAATAATTCCAAATTCTGAATAATAACTTCCAGAACAACCTAGATTTTGAATTTCAGCCAAATCGGCTTAACTTTATTCACTTGGATGACGTCGTCGAAAAATTAATTCCAGGAATAAAGACGTCCAGAAATACCTAGGTAGGTATGAATTTTCGTACTGATCTCAGTCGCAGTTGCGACTGCGGATACTCACTAGAATCGTACGGTAGGCATATAAAGTGCCATGTTACCGAAGCATATCGCGCCTCTGCATATTCTTTGACCGTTATATTTGTGCAGCGAGGGCCGAACGTTTGTTGATTACCTGCGGCGATGCGCTGGTAAAGTAAGCTTGATTAGGCCCAGATGCTCAAGGCCATTGGCGACTGTATAAGCCTTAAAGAAAATCCATAACTTTACACACTACGCACTAAACACGCGAATAAAAGTAAGCACGACACTTTTTATATTTTTATATAATATCATTCGGTAATATTCTAATTATGAAATTAAATAGAGACTTTTATTGGCATATTTTATGTACAGACTTCTTTAAGAAAATTAAAAAGTTAAATTAAAGCATTGTTCTCTTAAAAAAACAATGCTTTAAAACAATTTTTTAATTATTAAAGTACAATGTGTCCCGACCAAGGAGGTTTCAATTCAATTTAAGTACACATTATCTGTGGTGAGCCCGCTGCGCGCGCAACGCGCTGGTTTTTATATTGCATTTTATTTAATGTAGCTACCTATAGCCATGAGATTAAATAAAGTAGTGTATGCAACTGCATATGATTAGGTATTAAAACACTCGTGTTATCTTATTTTGAAACTCGCCTGCGGCTTGTTTCAAAAAACTACACTCATGTTTTAATACCTTCTATTATATGACAGTTGCATAAACTACTATAAAATGTTTGGGTGCAAGAATAGATTATATAAAACATTCAAACATAAAATTTTATTAATAAATTAATATGGGTACCTACTTTCAAATGGACTGCTGTATTAATGGACTTATGGAATACTTTAAGACGAGGAAATGAACTTCATTTCAACATTACATTTATTTTTACTAAGGAGAGCCTACCAGCTATTATACAAATACTACCTTTTTATATATGTCATATTTATATATAACACATTGCAATTTGCTTACATTCATTGCCGTTTATAGATTAGCCATTATTCCGAAAACGATGCCCATTCTGAAGTTCATGATACTATTCTAGTTAGAAAATAAGGCTGCTTGTTTTTTATAACCGTCAATGTTTAATTTGCAGACTGGTCCCCGTAAATACAAGCGGCGACGAAAGTTGAAGAGCGAGATATCAGAATCGCGTCGTGAGTGGGGTTCGCCCCCTCCGCTGCCACCGTCGCGCTCCCCCTCGCCCCCTCACTCTCCGCCGCCCTCTCCCCCCGCGCGCACGCCCTCGCCCCCCGCGCTTCTCGCGCCGCGCCGCCGCCGCCGCCGAGAGCCCCCACCGCCGCCACCCAGGCCACGCATGATACATACAGAGGAACCTAAAACTAGATCTAAACAGGTATGTTGTTCACTTGAGACTGATTTGAAAGAAATGTGATTTCTCTATTGCATGTACAGACCTTCTTTCAACTCACGAAAGCGCTTCCCTCCATATATTTTGAGTATAGTTTATGTAATTTGAGATCAAATTTTAGCTTGTACCTTAAATTTTTCCCTTTGTTGTAATTTTGAAAAATATATTACTCGTAAGACCTATTGTTCGAACGAGGCCTACCTGTACTAATGTGCATCAATAATTTACTGTGGCATGGCTCACCTTCGTGAGTGAACAGGTCAGTACCTCGTACCCAGTAAGTGGAGCACAAAATGCATAATGCCTTCAATTGCCAATCGAGATAAAATTATACCATTGTGCTTCTAAAAATTTGCAGAAATGTTTGGCATAGTAAGGGACTTGATTGGTTCTTTAGGACAGCTTCCAAAGCAAACTGTTGGGCGATTGGTGTCTAACAGCTATTATGTATAGTAATAATAATAAATATTATAAGTTATAATAAATACATATTAATAAAAAAAAGTTAGATATCGCTTACCGTCAAATCAATCCATCTACTTTTGTGACATATAAAATGCTTAGTGCAATAGTTATTTACTGAAAATTGTAATGCTAATTATTGACCCAAATGTATATCCTGTTCAAGGTTCTAACTTTTCCTTTGATTGTAATTTAGTAAAACAATAGTGTTTTTTGGCTCTCAATAAGTTTGACTCATGTTATATGGCTGGAATCTGTCTCAGGTGTTTTTAATACACCATCACTATTGAAACTTGTTTATTGTTTGTACAGGTCCGCACACGGAGACCTCCGCGCCACCCCGCCGACGATCTCCGCGCCATCGGGCCTCACCCACCGTCCCCGGAGCCCGAGCCCGAGCCTCAATACACTTCCCCGAAACGAGAACCGTCCGCCAGTCCAGAGCGGTACGCTTCACCCTCGCCAACTGACGACCTCCCAGACGAGGGTGGTCCTTACAAATGCGAGATGTGTTCGCAGGAGTTTCCGCGACGCGATGCTTTGTTACTCCACGTGCCCGTGCATATATGACGAACGCGGGCACGTACTCGCTGCAAAGTGAACAACAGGAAATGATAAATGACAACAGTGCTGCCCCGCGTGGCTTGCCTCCGCTATGAGTTATTAAGTTATAAGGGCGGATACAATAATAGTGTGTGTGAACAATCTGGCCGGCGGAAATGCAGTGTTGTGTATAATAAACGGATTGAATAAAATGTGTTATTCGACAACTTATGTTCGTTTTGAACATGTTGGAGAAAAAGATGGTAATTTGTTTATTTTTACTTAGTTACAATACCACCTACCTATAAATATGTAAAGAAGTGTAACTCTTATACAGGTACTGGTTTGATTTAGGACTCATCAAGTTCACAATTAACAAAACACGCACAACCTTCCAAATTCAATGGGATTGGTTTATTGATTTGGCGCTTAGGAATGATCGCATTCCGATTGGTCGCGTCAATGTTATGTTGTAGCGCTGCACGGTACATTTTTTTGACCACGCCCGCCGCGGTAATGTTTGCGTTCTGCTGTTTTTGAGCTTGACTTACAGTTCTTTGCATATTTATTTGTAGGATACCACGAAGAAAATCGATTGTTTTGATTTTAACAATTATTTGTTAAATAGTATATTAAAAGCAGGCTTTTGTGTCAAATAAAAGTTTTAGCATTTGCTGTAGACCCAAGATAATGTATTATTGTGTTGGCATAGTTTAAATATTAGATGAATCTCTGAAATGAGTTGTTTGACATAAAAGACAATTTTCCACAATATTTTTATGAATATTTGTTGCTGCCTGCCAATAAAATTTGTTGTCATTGTCTTTGTACGAGTAGAATATACACAGTATTGTATGATAACCACAAACTGACTTGATGGTGTACCTATTGCCAAATAAGTATGTAGTCAACATAACTGTACAAATTATTTTGTACTCAGTAAAGCAAATAAAATGGAGAAAGGTGAACCAAAATGATGAGGCTAACCAATTAACGTGAAGCAATACAAAGTAAGCATTACTATTAACTCTCTAAATCAATAACATTGGAGCAAGAATAATGAAGTAATGCGTCAGATGATCATTCTTTGATCTAATGATTATAGTTTCTAAGCTTTGGTATAATATTATTATTATGCCATAAACTTATCTTACCTTATGGTAATTTAATAGTTGTTGTATTCTACTAATTGACTGATTAATCGGTTAGTTAATTGTAATTGTATTGTTATAGGTAATGTAAATTTTATGTACATAATAAGTATGTATGCTACTTTAATTATATTTGTGACATATTATGGTCTTTGTTTATTAAAATATGCTGTATGTTTTTGGGGTTTTTGACATTTTACTAGTTAATTTTGTGATATACATGCTTACATAGATAGTGCCATGTTGATGTTGGATTATGTTTGGTAATGTTATGTTATGCATGTTGTAGTGAAAAATTGATTTATTGTTATCTTGATTTCTAATAATCAAGCACCACACCACACTATTTGAAAAAGTATAAATTATTGATAATAAAATTAGGCTGACATGTTACACCGTAATATTTCTTCCATCGTGATTGCTTTTATCTATGATACAATGAATATACAGTTTGCATGAATTATTATTTCAATCGATCATAGATATTTTTTTATTGATTGTCTTTTTATCTGAGATGTCTATAAAATGTGGCCTTGGCCTTGTGTCATTGCGGTTTTGTTTTATGATGAATTTAAATTTTATTGTTACTTAATGACAAGAGCTAACTCTATATGCAAAGCTATAAATCATCAGAACAGTATCTCAGAAAAACGTAATAAAAGTTCCTTGATTTTCATTTCTGAACACTTGCTGTTTCCAAAATATCTAGGTACATATAAAATATACTGGATTGAATAAAATGGCAAAGTTGTAATTTTTTAAGTACATTATGTGATTAGTTTTTTTGAGTAAACTTTCTAGTTTCAACCAAAGTCAGGCCATAGACTGGTGATATTATAATGACTTGTAATACATGTCATTTTATTGACTAATAATCACTGTTTTTTTCCCATTTGTCAGTACATTATAACAAAATTGACATTGTTTTGCAGAAAAATAGTTACTTTGAAATGCTATTGCATAAAAATGTGCCAACCAGTAAATAATTTATTAATCCTTTTAAATTATTTTTATTATTTTGAAAATCATGAAATTAACAATTCAGTGGATTAAATTCCAAACACATGATAATTTTAAATGTGCCTTGGCTAAAGTATAGGACTAAATGGTTTTATTGTTAGATATTCAATAACTACATATGTATTATTTCAAATAAACCTTTTTACATATCTTTTAAACGAATTTTGATTTGATTTGATCTGCAGGACATCTTGATCTATGGAAATGATTTTTATATGTACCAAACAGGTAGTTTTAGAGAATTACATTATGTAATCCTTTATGCACTTTTTAACATTGATACTCCATGGCCGTACTGGATATTGTTGAATAAATTTAGCAATATGATGTTTTTTTACAGCATATAAGTTTTACTAAACTCTACAGTAGCATCAAGATGTCAGTCTAATCAATTAGTATTAAAAATAATAATAAACGTGCAATACATTCCCCAAAATGCATGGTAGTAGCATAAAAATCTTTTTGAACCTTTATGTAATTAGCAATTATTTCAGTCGGTGGACCTGTAATAGATAATTATGTAAATAATAATCGGAAACAAGTGTTGTAAAATATACATTTAAATTAGCTCTATTTACTATATGTATGATAAATGTAAACTACATCACTGTCAATTTATAGAATAAATGAAGACTTGGTGTTATGGAAAAATCTATTTTTAATTTTATTTTCACATCTTTACATATTCTATAAAGGTTTGTATGGCATTCTGGCCTACGCTAAAATAGATAGAAACTGGCGGCACCATTGCTTACATTGCCGAATGTAAGAAGACCTTATATTTGACCATATTTTCATAGCTGATAGGCTATTGGCTTGGCTTGGCCACCAAGGTGCGTTGGGGTAATACCGAATGGATATAAATAGGGCTAGTTGAAAGAGAGAGATAATTAACAGATAAACATAGCTTCTGAATCGTAACTGTTTATGTACGAGTAAACTCAGTGCTTTATGCTGTATACAACTACGTTTATCTGTTTATAAATTATATACGCACAATAAAAGTTGACCATCCTTGTAAATCAGGACTTCAATTTAAATTGGCTTTGTGTGCTTGGAGAACAAGGTCCATATTTCTTGGAATGCTGATGTAAGGTTGCGTAAATGGGGCAATGCACCATCCACCTATTGGACTTTCACACAGGTGGATGGACGGGAATTCAAATGTGAATGTGTTGTGTTTGCAAGTGACTGAAGTGGGTTGGCATATTTCTATTTGCAGACGAGGGGAATTGATCAGAAAAGAGTAGCTAGTGGCGTTTCTGACGTGACGGTAGCTTAGCAGGAAATTTAGGGTTGTATTTATCTTTTCAATTTTATTATTAAGTATTCCTTTTGCCCGAGTAATAACATAAAACATTTCATAACTTATATTTTTATTTTATTCAATTTAAAACGCACTCACATTACATTTACATAAAATTTTAATTGTAAACATAAAATAGTTATACATCACAGAATCTTATATACAAACTTATTTTATAGTCAATAGATACTTAAAAGCAGAACAAATCAACATGCTAAACACTAAACATTATAATATTATATCACAATCGATTTGTGGGTATTTGGATCTTATCCAAACAATTAAGTTGCTTTATTTTCATAAAAGTATAAATTATATGTCCCTGTAGAATTTAATGAGATGATTTTGTTGCTAGCACCAAATTAATAATAGGTACAGTAAAACTTACTTTAAGCCGTTAAACAGTAGGTCAACTGCACGCCGCCGTATACTGATATACTCTGTTTTATTGCTGCTTAGTATTTATGTAATAGTTTTGTTGGAAAAATAGTTTCGTTCGTTTTTTTAAGTATACTGAAAATCAACGATTCACACAATATCTCAATCGCGATCAGCGCATGTAAGGACCTACATAATTACACTAAATTAAATGCATCAATTAATCTAATATAGGTAGCTGTTGTGATAGTCGATTTTATTAGCAAAACACAAAGAAAAGGAATGTGTTCCTGATCGATGTAGCACATATTTACTTTTGATAAAGTTTACCTAATAATATACTAGTATACTCCAACTTTGCTCTCATTGATTTATTCGGGCCGAAATAAGAGCTGTTACACTAATATTATAAAAGTGGAAAGATTTGTATTTTTGGATTTGGATGAAATTTGGTATGCAAATAGTTTGAGACCCGAGAAAGGACATAGGATAGATTTTATCCGACTCCGCAAAAAGAGGGTAATGGTTTTGTGCGATAACCGACATACGCGCGGGCGGAGCCGCGGCCGGAAAGCTAGTGTACAACTTTGCGCCGTAAAGCATTAATATGTTTTTTTTAAGGGCATGAAAAACTGCAGAATTCTAACAAATTCCTTATCGTAAATTGTATAGAGGCCGTATCGTTTTTATACCTTGCATTTTGATCATTATGGGCTCCAAGATTAATTCTGTTGAAATAGCTGGGGTCAGTGTCCCTGAAGAGGGCACGAACGCACTCTGTGTATATTTGCGCAGCCGGGGATTTCGTTTTCTTTTTTGACAAGTCTACTAAATTAATATTTCTCAGTATAGTTTAAGTTAAATGTATAATTATAAATATCTATTATACTAAGCACCTACGTACAGAAATGCAGTTGGATCGAATTCAAAAATTCATTGTTTATTGTGGTAAATGATGTAAAATGTTTTTAGAGTGATTTGATAGATTTGTGCGTCTGAATAACTCGTACTGAAATAAAACGATTAGGTACCTACTAATAAATGTTTTTGCGATAAAAAATACCAGGTTATAGTTTCAAATACTTAGCGCTCGCTTCATTTTGTACATTTACGGTTTTGGTCATATTCAAATTTGTTTCTTATTTCTATGCTTGCACTTTGGCGTGAAAGTAGCTAAGCGGTTAAAAGCCGTCGATGCTGCCGATTCTTCTGCGATCCGTCTGAGGGACGAGTTGCCCGCTGGAGTCCCTCTCGATGGCGACGATGGCGGCGAAGCCCGCCGTGGGGCCCAGCTCGGTGGTCGCGTGCCCCTTTCGTCTCAGAGACTCCACGACGTTCTGTTAACAAAAGCTTCACTTGTGACTTTGCAAACGTCTCATGTAGACAGGTAGGTAAGCTTAAATAATATAATAAACCATAAATGTGACAGAATACTTGATATCAAATTAAGCTGTTTATACTTTATTCTAGGGAAATGAAAATTATAAGTATAAAAAACTGGCCAAGTGCGAGACGGGTCCGACGTAAACGCTCGTAAAAGAAATAATTCTGTTAATTTGGTGGTTTCAGTTCCTACTTATTTATGGATTAAAAAAAGGATTTGGTACATACCGAAATAAATATGATAGCAAATATCAGATTACTTTTTAATATGATAACAATTTTTATTTTTTGAGATAAACCCAGTACATAACAAAAATTTGCGTGGTGGTAGGGCATTTTTCGAATGCCCGTCTGGATAGCTACCACCAACAAGTAGAAAATCTGTCGCCAAGCACCTAACGGTGTGTTCCGGCAGTTGTCCTTGAGAGCTAGTAATTCTAGGTTAGCCTGAACAACATCTTCGACCACATCATCACTTACCGTCAGATGAGATAGTGGTCTAAGGCTAACCTATCAGGCATAAAAAAAATATTTATAACTGACGGCCAAACTTAAGTGCATAAGTTTTATTAAAAAAAAATACTCTTACTCAATTAGCTCTACAAGATGATACCTTACATGCTAGAGTTTATAGAAAAACGTTTTTTCGTCTACCTGCTACGTACTGGAGCCCAGAAAATTCTATATTTCTAGTCCAAAATTCATCTTTAGGCAACTTTCTACACAAAATATCAAATTATCAGGTTTGTGACTCATTCCATTTACGAGCTATCTTTTATAGAATCCAAGACATACCTACTAGTAACTCGCACAGGCAGAGAGACATACAGCAGACTTTGCTCGTAGCGAAGTTTGCATGGTGGTAGCCACTTTGCTATCACCCTCTAGTTGAAAATCTGTCGCCAAGCACCAAACGGTGTGTTCCGACAGCTGTCCTTGAGACCCAGTAATTCTAGGCTAGCCTGAACAACATCTTCGAACACATCATCACTTACCATCATCACTAACCTATCAGGCATAAGGAAAAAAAAAGACTAATTCCATAGGGCACTAAAAGTCTTCCACGGCCATTGATAATCAATATCATAGAAATACAGTTCAAAATAGTAGCATTGGTAGATTAGAGCATTTATTATATTGCCTTGAAAAGTATAGTCGTAAATATAATTATATCCTCATCTAAAAGTAAATAGTATGTCCAATTGCCCATTGTTGGTCTCAATAGCACAGGTGTAGTTTGTGTGTCAATAGCATACGAATAGAAAACGAGTTATGTCATTATAATATACATTTGTAATGTATACCTACCACCGTTGACCGTGGTGATACAATAATTGCCTGTCGTCACTATAATACCTACCTATGTATTATAGCGCGTGGCTTATAGGGTAATCATTGTCGTTGTATGATTCAAATATTGTACCTAGGTAGATTACGCTCAAAGGCCGGAGCTTGCCGCTTCGTTTAAGCTTCAGAATAGTCCCTAGAATTTGGTTGGAGATAGAGACGTTCTTTAGTAACACTTTTGTTTCAATTAAATTTCCAAAAAATCAAGATTAGATTACCAACCCGCGGAGCCGACATCGTCCACCTATGAATGAAATTCAATTGTTATCATTATATATGATGTGCGTGGATTTAAATCAAAATCAAATCATTTATTTACTCAACCTTCAATGCGACCTTAGGTATAATCATCATGATCGTCAGCCGGAAGACGTCCGATGTTGAACAACGGCGTCCCCATGGGGATTCCACAGTTGGCAGGCGTCTTGGAGATCGCAGTTATAATAGGTGTAAATTACTGAGAAGGCTCAGTATATAGTGCCTTCTCAGAAATTTACATCTATAACTGCCCACTTTCCGATATTTTCCCATTAGTCGCCTCTTAAGACACCCACGAAAACAGATGGAGGGGTGATATACAAGCCCGGCACTCAACAAGCATGACAGATATAATAATAAAGTTATATTCAGGTTTTGAAGCGCTCGTAGCGAAGTTTGCTCAGCTGTTCTTAACCGATCAGCAAAGTTGAGCAACGACCGGTGGTGACATTACTACTGAGCGCTTCCGTGCTTCGGGCCGTCGGTCCCGGTTGTTGTCTTAGGATGGCAGTCGTTATAGCATGGTGGTAGGGCATTTTTCGAATGCCCGCCTGGCTAGCTACCACCCTCAAGTTGAAAATCTGTCGCCAAGCACTTAACGGTGTGTTCCGGCAGCTGTCCTTGAGAGCCAGTAATTCTAGGTTAGCCTGAACAACATCTTCGACCTCATCATCACTTACCATCAGTTGAGATAGAATCTATCAGGCATAAAAAAAAAATAGTCCATAGTTATATGTATAGTTACATAGCAAGGACAGCACTATGAAAGTGAAAGGCAAAAATGTGCCGGTATATAAGTTACAATAGGTAAGAATAACTTACGGCTTTTTAATATTGTTAAGTTTTGCAATGACGCCTACTAGGCGAATTACATTACAAAATTACAAATTTACGAGAGAAAAAATTATTATAGTCATGTGCGGGATTCGAACCCGCGTCCATCCACCCCTTTAGCCGGGGTATGCTCTAACCAATTGAGCTAACATGACACTATAATTTTTTCTCTCGTAAATTTGTAATTTTGTAATAACTTACGGCATCAAAGTCTGCTTCGTGCTGCACTTCCATGGGCAACAGCTGATGATGGAGCCGCGGCCGGTCCATGGAGGCGGGGAGGTCGCTGCCTTCCAAGATGGTGTTTCTCGTTATCTGTTGACACGAAGATGAGGAAGTGGAATCTTCAAAGAAGTCATCAATATTGTGACAAGATTTGTTTAACCCCTTACTAACAAGGTTTTTAAGGTTCCGTACTAGAAAATGTGATCATATTACTACAGTAATATGATCAATTCTAGGTTAGCCTGTACAACATCTTCAATCACATCATCACTTACCATCAGGTGAGATGGTGGTCAAAGGCTAACCTATCAGGCATTAAAAAAAAGTATCTACTACCGCCACATTCTACTTTTACCATAAGAATAATACTCGTAAACGTATTCTAATTATCTCAGAATAATATATTAGCCGGATAGTCCACTGCTGAACAGAGCCCCCCCTATGTACGAGGTATTTGCCATAATCCCCACGCTTGGCAAGCGGCTTGGGGATCGCAGTATATGATGGAAGTTCATTAGAAGACGCTGCTGCCCACCTAATATTTTTCCCTTAGTCGCCTCTTACGACACCCACGGGATGATATGGAGAGGTGCAATTCTAACCCGGCGCCCCACGGGGGAATACATGTCATGTATACTGAGGCTATTAGCACCTATTACTAAGCTTCGACTGTCCTTCCCTCCGATCTTTGGAAGGCAGTATGTGGTTGAAATTTTTACAGAATACATGTTAGTATGGTGGATTGTCTAAAAATAATAATAATAATACATAAATACATAAAAATAAAAGCGGGAGTCTCCATACAAGAAACATGTATTTTTAACTTTTTTTTTTTTTGCTCTATCGTGAAAACAGTAACATGCTTTTGCTTATACAAGCGTAAATCTTGGATAAGCATACCAAGATTTACGCTTGTATATATATTCCAATATTTTAAAAAGTCCAATATTTAACGTACCTACACAAAAAATACTAAAAACTGTGCAAGTGCAGGTTGGTCTCCCGCTAAAGATCTCGAACTGTATGACAAAGATATTTTGGTGCATTCTGTGTTGGGACGGAACCCTTCGTTTGTGAGTTCAAATAGCACTTGGCCGTTTTTTTCCCATTTGTCAGGCATCCGTCGTCATAATTGGCATTCGAGTCAGTTCCACAACGACCGTACGGCGCGCCCGCTCCGATCTCATACCAAATTGTATTGAAGGTCACGCTACGACTTTTATATGTACAGTTTTTGGGTCGAGCGGTCAAATCCGCATGGCAAGCATTTATTGCGCTATCAATAAAAAATTTCCAAGTGCGCGTTGAACTCGCACACCCATGCTTCCGTACCAACACAGACCAAAAATCGATATTTGTTTGATATACTGTTTGAGATCCTAGCGGGAGTCAAACCCGCACGTGACTAGTTATTATAATTTGTCTTCCTGCTATTGGATCTACCAAGTTTGACACTTGTGAAATACGTAATGGGGGGTCCTCCTACAGGGCCATAAAAAAAAGTTTTTTTTAAACAAGCACCATTAGCTATTTTTAAATTGTTTGTGATAATTGAAAAAAAAGCTTTAGTGTTGTAAGTATATAGTGTAACAAAAAGAGTTATCTCTGTATCTATCTAGAACGACTGCCATCCTCAAACGACAACCTTGACCAACGACTCAAAAAAAAAACTACTATGACTACAAGCAACAACTTACTAGTCGTGGATTAGCAGGGAGGGGTTTCATAAGCGTGCAATGTAGAAGACGGGGCCTTAGGTATTACATTTTGTACTATGCGTCGGCAGTCCGTCTGTCTTATATAACTTTGGAACAGAAAGAGGTAGCCAGTTGCAATTTTTACAGAAATGTATAAGAAGGTATTGCACATTGCCTCTTAAAAATAATAAAACTCGTAGCGACGGCTCCGAAGCACGAAAGCGCTCAGTGCACTTTCGTGCTTCAGTGCACAATGCACATTGAATGTGACTGCAGTTGGTATGGAAAGCTCCACTTAGAAAAAAACATTGGATTGGTTGAAGAAGTAAAGAAATTATAATGTAATAATAGTAGTTTATGCAACTATATAAATACATACAATCATATAATAGAGGGTATAAAACATGAGTGTAGTTTATTGACACGAACCGCCAGGCGAGTTTTAAAATAAGATTACACGAGTGTTTTAATACCTAATTATATGCAGTTGCATACACTACTTTATTTAATCTCATGGCTATACGCTTTTCTTCATTTTTCTGGCAAAAGACTATTCGTCAGTTTCGTAGCTGTTTCTAGAATGTCAGGTGGAGTTAAATTTTCATCTGTATCGTCGTTGTTGCTTGACATTTTTGCTACTAAAGTTTTAATCCAAAAAAAATATTACTCAAATTCGTATGTACGAAATAGCGCCAAAATGGAAATAGTCTGTTATTTGTCCATTGGCTCGGAACCAGCGCGCTCACCATAGATAATGTGTACTTAAATTGAATTGAAACCTCCTTGGTCGGGACACATTGTACTTTAATAATTAAAAAATTGTTTTACAGCATTGTTTTGTTAGGAGAATAATGCTTTTATCTAATTTTTTAATTTTCTTAAAGAAGTATGTTATTAAAATATGCCAATAAAAGTCTGTATTTCATTTCATAATTAGAATATTCCCGAATGAGATTATGTATATAAATATATAATAAATACATACCAGCGAGACTTGAGTTGTAATCTTCGTGCCCCCGGCTCCTCCAACGACGAGCTTAGCAGTGTTCCCTCCCGCCAGCACGATGCTGGGGACCATGGAGCTCAGCGGCTGCAGCCCCGGCTCCAGCATGTTGGCGGGGGAGGGGGGCAGCCCGTACGACGACTCGCGGTGCGGAATGGCGAAGTCGTCCATTTCGTTATTCAGCATAATACCCAGGCTTGTCGAACGTCTCTGGCTACCCCAACTAGAAAAATAATTTTTTTTTTCTTTTCATTCATTCATTTATTTCTTATTTGCAAAACATATGTAACAAAGTTGTTATATGTAAAACATACTCAATAATATGTACTCAATAAATTCTACCAGTATAACAGGTGTGCAAATGTCTTAAAAGAAATATGATAATAAATGAACAATTACATATGTACTTATGTTGTATAATGTGGGTACCGTCGTATAAAATATATTAGTTGTGTCATATATACACAACGAGGATGGTGACAATGCAACTGTAATGGACAGACGTGACGCTTACCATCAGGCGGGTCCGTCTCATCACTTCATACCATAAAAAACTAAAAAAATGAAACATAATTATATAATATAGAGCGAGAGCAAAGAGTCACCTTTTCAGACTGATTAAAAATGATTTCGTATGTCTGTCCGGATGAGCTATGTTGTTCTTTTCTACGGATTGCATTTCACAACTGATCCTCGTAAAGTATTCTGAGCAGGTCCGTTACATTATTATATGGATTTTATTGTCAATTCAGTTTTTGGTAATTCTTCAAAACGGTGGCCATATCAGGTTGAAAACGTAAAAACTAACAGCTCAACTCAGCTCACATAGCTACATTAGTGTAATAACAAATACTTTTAAAAGTATCCTAAAAAATATTAAATAATATTTTAATAAAACACTTAAAAAAGCATAAAATTATAAATCTAATGACAATTCCGCCTAATTTTCCTGTTATCTACGTGACGTCACAAACATCACGCAGCCTAACCGGAAGAATACCCGACTAGTTTCGCTTCTAAACGAAGCATCTTCAGGATGTCTTGACTTACCGAGCGCACGATCGAGACTAAGCGGCCAGCTGTTTGTTTGTTTAGGGAGGACATAGATGCTGGCTACCGCCTGTGCGGTCGTCCAGCTCCACCGGGTTTTGGGCGAGGGCCTGGCCCTACAATAGCCCGGACTAAGCGGCCAGCGGCTAAACACGCCTTTATATAGGCCCGATCGTGACTCACTGTTCTTTGTTGTAGCTTACAATTGGTAAAGATATACGTTTTTAAAGTGATAATTACATAAAAAGGTTATTGAATTGTTAACAGAATATTTTAAGTTATATATGGTATGTTTAGTGTTAACAAATATGAGAAATGTTGAATAATATAGTAAACAATGTACGAAAACTAGTTTTAAACTTAAAAATTATGAAAGGGTCGCAGAGTGACGTCAACACTGGTTCGGCGGGTAGCTCGGTTCGGCAAGTAGGCAGCTTCCACGATGAAACAGTCACAGGACCTGCTTGTAGCTACTCGGGACACGTGGGGATGACGCGGTGGGTGGCGTGACTCGAGCGTGACGTCATCACTGGTTGCTGGTTCGACGGGTGGCTTGGCTCAGCACGTTATGAAAAAATAATAAACAAGAATTACAAATAATGTTTAAATTGTTGGTTTCAATTTGATTTAATCTGTACTTAATTTAATGCTTAACATTTTTACTTGTAATTATTCAATTTGACTCCTTTAATAGCTTATTTGATAATTACGTAGTCCATTAGACATTGATTTGACTCGTGACGTAATACTTGGAGAGGAGAGCAAACGTGGCCAGTTGCAGGGAGAATTCGAGTCAGTCTTCAATAGATTCTCGAAGTGGACGGACGCCACTCCACTTAATACGCAAAGTGCCATGTATAATATACGACAGCACTACACATAGGTATACAGTGTTTGATAGTGAGTCCACCCTAATTGTGGAATATAAAATAAGTGTGAAATACAGCAGTTGTGACATGGTAAGCCGGAGCTTTATTACAAAATAGTTTGTGGCGGCAGATTATCACTAAAAATACGTAACAGTGGGGATGAAACCAATTGAGTCTGTTCATTCAGCAGCGCGAAGCCTACACTATGTTTTGATATTTCTAACTGTTCTAATACACATAACCTAAACCCCTTGTCACAACAGTGTAAGATTTCAAACGTGTTACAATCGAGGAGTTGATGACCGCTTTCAATTAAATGTTTGGCAAAATGAGACTGTTTGGGATGGTCGTTTCTAAACGCGGATTTATGTTCTTTATATCGGATATCAAAATTACGGCCAGTTTGACCAATATAAACGCTGTTACATTCGTCACAGGTAAGTTTGTAAACACCGGATTTTTTACCGTCTTCCAATCGATCCTTACCGTTACATAAATGACGTAGATTTTGATTTGTACGAAAAGCTACATGGACGTTATTTTTCTTTAATATATTGGAATTTTTTTGAGATATTGGCCTCATATACGTTAAGCTGCCTACGTACTTGATATTTCTATCAGAAGGGCAAGAATAAAGAAGTGACCTAGCCCTATTACGTTGTTTGGTCTGAATTAATCGATCAACCAACTGTTTATTGTAGCCGTTGGAAATAGCAATTTGGTGTATTATATTAAGCTCTTTATTATAGTTGTCTTGGGTCAGAGGAACCGACAACAATCTATGGACATAACTTCGAAAAGCGGCTAATTTATGTTGAATAGGATGACAAGAAGTGGAGGGAATAGCAACATCTGTGTGTGTTGGTTTTCGTTATATTTGGAAATGCAATTTACTGTCCACTTTTGTAAGCGTTAGATCCAAAAAGTTGATAGATTGGTTTGATTCTAATTCTAGAGCTAGACGACCGCACAGGCGGTAGCCAGCATCTATGTCCTCCCTAAACAAACAAACAGCTGGCCGCTTAGTCTCGATCGTGCGCTCGGTAAGTCAAGACCTCCTGAAGATGCTTCGTTTAGAAGCGAAACTAGTTGGGTATTCTTCCGGTTAGGCTGCGTGATGTTTGTGACGTCACGTAGATAACAGGAAAATTAGGCGGAATTGTCACTAGATATATAATTTTATGCTTTTTTAAGTGTTTTATTAAAATATTATTTAATATTTTTTAGGATACTTTTAAAAGTATTTTTTATTATTAAATATGGATTTCCGCAAAGTAACGCCTGAATCTATCCATTACATTAGTGTAGGTAAGTACATATCACGAAGGCCAGAGGCAGTAAGCCAACTACCGGAGGCAGCTTCAACACCAATGCTAGGGGGCACAAATGCAGCGACGTCTAAGCCAATCCCGAACCATAGAGAAACAACAGCACCAGTGGTACCACAAGTACCTGCCTTTATACCGCCACAAGTAGAAAGAAGAGCAGCAGTATCTAATGTGGCGGCACCAGCCACGGTAGGAGTACCACAGCCCCGCCCACAAGTAAGTGGACCGGGGGGGGCACCCCCCAGACCACAATCCAGGGGACCAACCATACACCAACCACGCCCGCAATCACGCGGACCCATTATACACCAACCACGCCCCCAATCAAGGGGCCCACCACCACCCATATCACGTCCGCAATCAAGGGGCCCACGCCCACAATCGAGGGGTCCAACCCCACAATCGAGGGGTCCACGCCCACAATCGAGGGGTCCACCAATGACCCAACAGGGACTAAATCAACCCGTACCATTCTACATGGACCCCAGAATGGGCCCCCAAATGGCCCCCCAAATGGCAAATGAAGACCAGAGATGGAGAGGCCCACCAGCATCACAACAACAATGGATGTATTCAAACAACCAAAGAGGAGGGGCCCCCGTTCCCACCCACCAAGCACCATTTTTACCGGCGAGCAGCGGCGGGAACCCCATTGCAATAATAATGGGGGTCCTGACGGAACTCCTCGTCTCCATCGCTGCCGGAGCTGATCTCCAGGAAGCGGCTAGGAGAGGCCTCACCCTACTCGCACGAATTCAGTATGGATAGAGACAACATACGAATAATTTATTGGAATCCCGGAGGCATCCGGGATAAAAGACAACAATTAAAAGTACTCGCCCAGACACAAAATGCTCACTTCGTGTTACTGGGCGAAACTAAATTAAAACCTAAATCGGATTTTAAAATACCGAACTACTACACATACAGGAAAGACTGCATTAGCGAAACGGGTTATGCATACCGAGGAACGGCAGTACTAGTGAGACGCGATATGATACACGATGAGCTGCCGCTACTCAACCTAACCGAACTGGTGGCTAACGGTATCATAACCGAAACCAAACAAGGAGAGCTTAGAATCTTTGCAAGCTACCGACCACCACTTCAAACCATCAATACCCAAGACTTCAACAAAGTTATTGAAGGAGAAACCCCCACGCTACTAATAGGAGATTTCAATGCGAAACACACGGCGTGGGGGTCTAGATACAACAACAAACCAGGTAAAAGGCTTTTCGAGAACGCAGAGAGAAATGGGTACGAAATAGTAGGGCCAGACGAGCCAACAAACGTACCCACCAACATCAGCCACCAACCAGACGTACTGGATGTGGTAGCCTATAAAGGACTGAAGGGAAGCATTAATGTGGAGGTGCTGTACGATATGGACGAGCAGCACCTCCCCATACTCGTCACAGTGGGCATGCAATCAAGCCCACTAAACAGGCCACCGAACCAGCGCACTAACTGGCAAGCCTATGCGCAATCACTAGAAAACCTAGCAATAGGAAAGATCAACACAGCAGATGACGTTGAAATAGCAGTCAAGCACATAGGTGAGCAAATGGCTGAGGCTAAAGAAAAAGCGACCACCAGCTGCCCACCACCAAGCAAGAAGACCGAGCTCCCGATCCCAATCCAGAAGGACTTGATGAAAAAGAGAGAGTTAAGAAAACTATGGAACACAACTAGGTGCCCAAAACTCAAAAAAGAGCTTAACGCCCTTGCTACCAAGATTTCGCTAGCTGTAGAGGGGTGGAGAGGTGAATCCTGGGAACGTACCATAGATATGGCCACAGAACATACCACTAATCTGCACCATCGAAATCGAATATTAACCAGAGCCAGGGAACCCATCTACCCACTATGGGAAAACGGCGAAAGGAAGTACGAACCAAGAGCAAGAGCGGAAATTCTCGCTAAACACTTGGAGCAGCAGTTCTCTCTGCATCCCATTAGACCTGACGCGAGCCAAAAAGCACGTGACCATCACAGTGAAGTCACTAAAGCAGTCAAGGAACTACTGGGAAAACAGACACAACCACTGAATGGAAATGAATTTATCTCACCAAAGGAGACTTGGAAAGCCATAAGGAGACTTCCAAGAAAGAAAGCGGCGGGACATGATGGCCTACCCATAGCAGCAATCCACCAACTCCCAAAGAAGAGCATAGTAACCATTACTATGCTCTTCAATGGGATCTTAAGAACCGGACATTTCCCTGAGACGTGGAAGTTGGCCAGGGTCATCATGATCCCAAAGCCAGGGAAGGATAGAAGGTTGGCTCAGTCATACCGGCCGATCTCGCTACTACCCCATTTGGCAAAACTATTTGAGCGATTATTACTGGCAAGAATACGAACATACATCAAACCGCGCGAAGAACAGTTTGGGTTCCGCAGCCACCATTCTACGACCCTGCAGCTCACCAGAGTCCTACACGAAATGGCTGCGAACCTCAACAGGAACCGCTGTACAGTGGGCGTATTCCTAGATGTGGAGAAGGCCTTCGATAGGGTGTGGCACGAGGGCCTTCTCTACAAGTTAGCGAAGACCGACATGCCGAACCAATACATAAGAATAATAAGCGAATTCTTAAAAGACCGCCAATTCTATGTCTCAGTAGAGCAGAGAGATTCGGACAAGAGAAGTATACAGGCTGGGGTCCCCCAGGGGAGCTGCATATCTCCGGGGCTATACAGCCTGTATACTAATGACATCCCCCTGTTTACGACCGGGAAAGAAGGAGAACGAAAAATCAGCCTGGCCCTGTTCGCTGATGATAGCGCCTTTCTCTCCACGTCAGTCAACACTAACTTTGCAACAAAGAAAATGCAGAACCAGCTGAACCTGCTTCCTGAATGGCTGAATAAATGGCGCATATCAGTGAATGTTGGCAAGACGGCAGCAATATGCGTCAGTCACAAAAAGAAAAACCCGACACGCAAGCTCCAGTTACAAGGACAAGACATTGAGTGGCAATATAGCGTCAAGTACTTGGGCGTTACAATCGACCAAAGGCTCAGAATGCACAAACAGGCTGAACATGTCATCCAACACGCAAGAGCAGCGAGGGCGATGCTGAGGCCTGTGCTCAGTTCTAAGCTGCCACTAAGAACCAAGCTGGGGGTCTACAAAACCTATGTTAGATCTAGACTAACGTACGCGACCCCAGCTTGGTACAACCTCTGCTCCAGCACCAACCAAAAGAGACTACAGGCCCAGCAGAACATCGCCCTCCGAGTGATAACGGGAGCGGGAAGATATGTTCGCAATACAACAATAGCCAGGGACACAAAAATTGAATCCATTAACCAGTTTGTGGTGAGGATCACCAGGAAGATGTTCGATGCGGCAGATAACGGGCCGCACGAACACCTCCATGGAATAGCCCCACTACATACTCGGCCACCAGATAAACACGCAAAAAGAAAGTGGCGACCACTGCCAAGGGAATTGTTAGTACCTGGTGAGGAAGATGCCGCCACTACATAACAAACAGCAAATTAAATAAAACAATTAAACCAAGAAGGTAATACATACACTGCGCAGAGCGGCCATAATTTAGAGTAGCCTGCGCAGTGAAAGGGACACCGTGGGGTAGAAGCCCCACGAGATACTGCAGAGGTCGTGAGCAGATGCTCGAAACCTTAACCAGCCCACTTATGGGTTGAAGATATAAACGACGAAGTACATATCTCTATTCTGATATTGTGATTCAGTTTGAGAGAAAATTAAATATTTCGTCAAAATTTTAGATCCTGTAACCCTTCAGGCAGAGGTGTCTACATTTTACCATCAGGCATAACTTAAATAAAACAAGGAATAGCTAGGTATAAGTTCTAGTTCCATAGTATTATTATATGTTCTATGGCTCACATATAGTTAATGGTGCTGGTAGCTGAGACGACACTACCGTCGGGCGCGACGACGACCACGTGCGCCGTGCCGTGGTCGTCGGCGCCCTCGAATATAGCTCCGTAGTGTCGCCAGTCGGGGGAGGTCTTCTCGTCGTCCACTAGCGCTCGGTGGGACACCGCCCAACCCGCCTCCGAGAGGTTGCGTTCCAGCTGCAATTATAATTACGATATTCGAAGTAACATATGGTTTTATTTACCTATCATAAGGTGAAGTGGGTCTTAAAAAGCCACATATTGGTATGTAATTTTGAACCTATATTTTGTATAGCCTTTGACCACCATATCGCCTAGTGAAAAGTAACGATGTGGTCGAGGATACCTATTGTTCAGGCTAACCCAGAATTACTGGCTCTCAAGGACAGTTTCCGGAACACACCGTTAGGTGCTCGGCGACATTTTTTTTACTTGAGGGTGGTTATCGCAAATTGCCCAACCACCATGCGACTGATATTCTAAGACAAGAACCGGGAGCGACGAGTGACGGCCGAAGTACGGAAGCGCTCAGTAGTATAGTAATGTCATCCATCCAAGTCATGACCGCGGCGGACGTTGCTAAACTAAAGTATGTTTATTGTATAACGAACCTGTTTTTTAGAAAGAGTGTAAGCCTTACAGATATGACTTAAATATTTAATACTCTAAGCTAGAGGATATTACAAATACTGTGCCTTATCCGAAAACTCGATTGAAAAAAATAATGAATACAGCTGTAAAATTTCACTTTTTGTGTCTCTATAGTAGTATCGTATCAATACAAATTTTATTTCTATTATTATGTAGCAACTATGTGATACAACTGAAAGATGTTTCCGTTTTCAAAAAGCTCTTTTTTATATATACATATTTAAAAAAATGCTCACTATAAAAAAATATTGCGCTGACTCGCTGAATCAATTACGAAACGAGGTCTTTCCGTCCGTCCTACGCCCTTAGTCTGACATTTTCAGAGCCCACTTCACCTTATCTTAGTATATATTTATTATTATATTCTACTTTGGTGAGTCCGACCACAATGGTATTCTGTTTACAAAAATTGTAAGTATATAAGCAGTCTTGTAATTCCACTATAGAACGTAAAATTACTGGGACAAAATCAATGTCCCTAAGTGAATGAAAAGTGCAGTATCACCTAGAAATTAAAATTAAAATTTTTATGCACTGAATTGCTTTGACCATTTGTCGAGCCACTAAGTATTGCAAAATTTTACAACACAATGGGTAAAATGTTCTTTTATTAGTGATATTAATACAGGTACGTGTTCACTTTATGTTTTATTTATACTTAGCCGCTAGTCTACCTTTTGATCGCTACCTCACCTGATGGTAAGTAATTGATGATGTGGTCGAAGAAGTTGTTCAGGTTAACCTAAAAACACTGGCACTCAGGGACCGCCACCGGAACACACCGTTAGGTGCTTGGTGACAGATTTCCTACTTGTGGGTGGTAACAGCCGGGCCTTTGCAAAATAACCAACCAACATGCGATAACGACTGCCATCCTAAGAGAACAACCGACGCGAAACACGGAAGTGCTCAGTAGTAATGCCACTAGCGTCATCCATCCAAGTCATGACCCCAGCGGACGTAGCTTTACTTAGTAGATACCTTATGTATAGGTGTGTGTAGAGATGAATGTATAAGAGTGCCTGTGGGGTCCTGGGCTAGAAAGTCACCCCCCTATCTTTTCCCGTGGGAGCCATAAGAGGCGACTAAAGGTCAACTAACTATAGAAACTGCTATCTTACACTGCTATCCCCAAGATGCCAAGCGTTAGGATTATGTGGGGAACCTGTGCGCAGCAGTGGACAATCCACCTGATACAGTAGCTACAGTACAATCCTCGATCTAGCCACGAAACGAAATAGAAAGTTATTTACATCACGGATGTCATAGGTGAGGTTTCGTGCAGGGTCTCCGAGGCCAGTTCGTTTCGCGTACGCGTACTTGAATGTTTCAACAACACGATGCCAGTACAGGTCGGAACCAAGAGGCGCTTCCGTTCCAGTGCCTATCCAATCGCGCAGCATGTTTAGTATGAACGCGAGCACTGAACCCGATCCTGGCAGAGGCACTGTGTACATGACGTGGTCGGAGTTCAGAGGGATCTCGACTGGCTCCTGCCATTCAACCCTGGAAACAAGAATAGCAATAATTTATAATATGGAATAGAAAATCCTTAGGAGCTAGAGAGTTTTTTTTAGTTTATTTAGATTTATGCAGATATCAGAATTTTCTGTCTTGCTTTTGCCGCTCCCAATCACGGAAAACCTAGCAGGTAGGTACAATTTTAATTTAACAAAAGAAAAATTTAATAACAGAAATTTAAAATTCTATGTTTAATATTCAGAGCAGCAGTAAATATCAGCCCATGTAACTTTATTTCAGCAAATAAATTATATTCTTCTCTATTCTAAGCATCAATGCTAGTTGAATAATTTAAAAAAGTAATATCGTATCCATAAAAACCTATTTATATATTTTTTTTGTTGACATTCAAATTCCTGATTATTCATATTGGTAGATACGTTTGGTACTACTCTTTTTACTCCTAGACATATCTACTTAATCCTAACTAAAGAGATCCTCTAACTGTTAAAAAAATCTTCGCATTACATCTACCCTCTCAATTTATGTCAACCTAAACTAAGTTAGAAACCATTCAGCTATTTATTATCTACCATGTGCCTAAAGTGTGTCAGACAGACAATCTTAGATCTTTACAATCGCAAATACATCTGATAATAAATATGATAATACGACTGTTTGTTGTTGCGTGTTATTGTGGTTTCATGCAGCTTGCATTGCATCTGACAACAATGATTATCTACCTAAGTACCTACTTAATTTATGCCTACATGCGATGGAAAATGTTCACAGGTATAATAGTAGTTTGAGGCAGTACCTAATAGCCCAGTCAGGGGCTGGGAAGGTCGCCTGCTGAACAGGAACTTATAGATTTTAATTGCCACCACGTGTTTCAGCTGTACAGGATTGTAGTAGGTAAGTACGCCTTTTTATAGAGAAGTAGACAATCTGACAGCAAGGACGTAGTTGGTATGGGTTGGTCACTGCGAGAATTCCAAATAGCCACAAAGATCTTTGCTTTGCTCGGTCAATGAAGTACTTAAGTTATTTTTTTTATATCTGATAGATTAGTCATTGACCACCCACCAACCAGCCCATGGTCTTACCAACCTTGCGGTTATGAAGACCGAAACAGCAGACACTTTGGCTTGCGCCAACGTGTCCTACAAATTATCCCACCTACTATCTATCCTGTACACTCTCCCCCTTCTGGGGCTGTCAAGAGACGGCACAAACGATCTTCGTCGTCGGGCAGTTCCTCAGATTCGCGCGCAGAGCGCGCGGCGTGCCACCAATGCGCGAATTCGCGCAGGCGCCCGAAGCTGTTCGAGTCCTGTACCAGCTCCGCGTAGTATACCGGTCCTTCCGCGAGACGGGAGACCCCGTCCATCAGTCTGCCACGCATCTCCTCATACAGAGGACAGTCCCACAAAACGTGGTGCCTGTCCTCCTCTGCCTCACCGCAATCACACATCCCTTCTTCTCGCAGATTCATACTAGCGAGCCGTTTACTGAAACAACCGTGCCCCGTCAAAAGTTGTGAAACTGCGTAATCCGGCTCTACCCAGTGCGCCTTGAGGCGCTCACCGACGTCAGGAAAGAAATCGTGTAATTCGCGTCCCTTCTCCTCGTTTGTCCACCTTTCCTGCCAAAGTGCCACAACCTCCGCGTCGATAGCCTTCCGCCGATCCAGCGCTTCCTCCCCTGCGAGCCCCTCGCATTCCACAGCACGTCGTCCAGCACGGGTTACCTCGAGGTCCGCCGGCAAAACTCCTGCTAACACCGGCAGTGCCGCCGTGCTGCACGAGCGGTACGCCTTAGTTAGCAGGATCAGCGACGGCCTCTGAGTCCTCTGCAAGACGCTGCGGACCACGTGGAAAGCGGTGCGTGCGTGCCATACGGCTGCCGCGCAGGTTATGACTGCAACATAGGTGCCTCTGTACAAAATTCGTAGCGCTCTATGCCGCACCCCCCATCTTGGAGCCGACACCCTGGACATCTTGCCGAAACAATTGCTTGCTCTCTCGCCTATTGTCGCTGCGTGAGGCCCAAAGGACTGGACGTCGTCAATTATGACGCCCAGTACCTCCGCCTGATGAACGCATTTAATCGAGTGACCTCCGTAACGGATCACGGGGGGGCGCTGAAGTTTCCCTTTTAGGGTGATGGTTAGGGACTTGGTCGGGGCGAAATCGAGCCTGTTCCGGAGTCATTGGCCAATAGGTATTTCACCTGATAGTAGGTAAGTGATGCGGTTGAATATGTTGTTCAGGCTATCTTAGAATATACTGGCTCTCAAGTACGGCTGCCGAAACACACCGCTTAGTTTCTTGGCGACCTTTTATGTATGTATATATGCATAATATATCATATATTATCTATAAAGAATTGTAATGTCATACATATCAAATCTTGAAGAACATATTTCTGACAGCTACATAGACTTACCTCTTTCTCACTGTGCATATAAAGGGTACGCAGAATCTACGACACAAGATTTTCTTAGTGTAGGTTCTGCAAGACAACATGTGACTATCTATGATTATTACTAACTGCCATATTAGCTTAAATAGGATTTGTTCATATCTGTATTTAGTTGCATATTTGTATGATTAATTTACTGAATAAAAATTATTATTATTATTATTAAATATAAAGCCCTACAATTGTGCTATAACGGCTGCCATCCTAAGAAAACAATTGTAACCAACAGCCCTCCGAGTCCGAAGTATGCAAGCGCTCCGCTCCGAAGCACAGAAGCGCTCAGTAGTAGCTAAATGCCACACGCGGTCACCAATCCAAGTCAAGACCGCAGCACCTAATTGATCTGGAACAACTACCTATGGAAGCTCCGCTATGAGCGCTTCAAAATCATCACACAAAACGTTTCTAAGGAAAAAGTAAGAGAATTGAACGAGGTCATTCTTTATTGAGGTTACATGAACCAAAACGAATTTTCTCAAGGGGAAAAACATGAGGTAGTTACTACTTTATTCCATTTAGCTATTTTTATGGAAATCTGTATTGTAACATGAAATGTAACGTCTAAGAAATTTAGAATTACTAGTGCCTACATACTTACTTATCTTCAGTTGCTAATTGATATTTTTTTTAGGTTAGGTTAGGTCTAGTGATCAAGTAGATCAATATCTTTAGATGCTGTTTTGACGTTTAATGTATGAAAAATCTGTCAAACACTGCAACTTATGATCGATCTCAACTTAGAGATGCTTTTAATAATACGAGCATAGGTAGGTACCAATTGACCTAATCTAACCTAAAAATAATACCAATCAGGAGCGCTAATCTGTCAAAAATGAAGATCCTTGTCTAACGATGGTTATATTAGGGGTATATAGGTAGTATAATATCGGAACTGCTTTATTTAAAAAATACTCGTACACGTGAAGCGCTCGTAGCCAAGTTTGCTTAGCCATTCTGAATCGATCAGCAAAGTTAAGCAACGTCCGCCGCGGTCAGGAGTAGGATGGGTGACCGCTGGTGACATTACTACTGAGCGCTTCCGTGCTTCGGAGGGCACGTTAAGCCGTCGGTCCCGGTTGTTGTCTTAGAATAGCAGTCGTTACAGCATGGTGGTAGGGCACTTGGCAAATGCCCGCCTGGCTAGCTACCACCCTCAAGTTGAAAATCTGTCGCCAAGCACCTAACGGTGTGTTCCGGCAGCTGTCCTTGAGAGCCAGTAACTCTAGGTTAGTCTGAACAACATCCTCGACCACATCATCACTTACCATCACGTGAGATTGTGGTCGAAGGCTTACCTATCAGCAATAAAAAAAAAAAAAAAAAAAAATACTGCTTATTATGTCTTTGATGTTCTATTACCTTACGTCGTTTAGAAGCACCGAGAATAAAAAGGTAGGCTACAAATCATAGGAAATTCTTTTTTTAAATAATATATTTGTGTAGTATCGGTTCTTTGGGTAGTAACGGACAAATAGTTAGAATATATTATACTCGTATACAGCTTATATTTCCATACTTTTAATGAATTTAATAAAATAACTGTACCCAAAAATTTTGATATTATAACACTACACACATCACATCTCAATCTTGAAATCCAAATTAAAATAATATTATAACTTAATGCTTGTTTATTGACGAACGCCGTGGTTTAGTATCGGACGTCAGTCCCAAATTCTGGCAATAATCAATTATAACACGTGCCCCGTGATCGGTGGCTCGCCAAACATTTTTTCATACGTTAGTTAGATGTCACTATTCCACGAGCACGGGGTGCAGGGGTTAAATCTGTGGTATAAGAATGATGTCCGACATGTTAGATTATTCTACAAAAGTAGGTATAACATACTATACCATGAGTAGAGCAACATAAGTACATTTTTCATGCTTTGTCCTCTTTCAAACCCATCATCAAAGAATTATAAAAAATAATAGTGCATCATATTTTCCTTACGTAACCTTATATCTATGATGTAACTAACATGACATTTACCAAGCGTTTACTTATAATATAACGTTAGCACGTGGTCGGTTCTACATGTACAAGGAAGTTTTTTTTATTATCTCATTTTCCTTCAACTATGTCTCGCTCGTCAAGGCAGTACTTGTTCCTATATCTTATAGGCCGATGCAAATCAAATTAAGAGTGTGTAATGAAAAATATAACAAAACACGAATTAAACAGTGTTCAATTTTGATGAGCGTTGTTCGTGGCAACTATGACCTTTCGTTTGTCCAAAAGACGCGAATACATACATTTCACATGGTTTCCTTATTTAAACATTTGCAGCACAGATTTGTGACGAATATAATTGGTCACATTTGAGCGTGAGTTAGTTGTCAAAATTAATTAACGTTGAAGAGGAGTTCCAAATAATAATTTGAATATAGTTGCATTTTAAATATTTTTTAATCAAGCTGTTACGTATGACAAAACCTGCAGCACGGATTTGTTGCCAATATGCTTGTTCGTATAAATATATATATTTTTTTTTATCTGAACCCAATCAATGATCCTCTGAAGAGGAATTACCCTTCATAGTTACCAAAATCAGGGAAACGCCCCGGGGCAAATGCTAGCTTATTTTTTTTTTGTTACCAGCTATATTCCGCTTTAGGTACTTTGCTACTTTAAGACTAAGCACTAAAATGTGATAACTGTGATAAGGCTTTGTTATCAATCATACAATAGAATGTCAAAATTATGTTGCAGTTTTTAGAGTTACTCCGGTTTCTACCATGAAAAAATGTAAACTCCTTGACAATACTTACTGGTAGTTCCGGAGATCGTCCTCCGTGATGATGCCGCCATGATTGCGTATGTCTTGCACTAATCGCTCCGTCAGCGAGCCGTTGTGAATCGCCTCGGAGCCCTCCCTGGCGATGATATCCAACGTTTCGGCCATTGTTGGTTCCACAAGCAAGTCGCCTTCATTCCAAACCTCGCCAGTCGCCGCGTTCACGTATAATTCCCTGCAAATATTAAGCTTGAATGTCATGAAATTTTAAAAACTTTATGATTGATTGCATTTTAAGGGCAAGCCGCCCGCCTTATGTCGAACTTCACGCTAGTCCATTATAGTTGGAGTGTCACGTTCTCGTTTTGCGTTCATCACCCCGTGAAGTTGGTTTTATCTTGTCTGTTCTTGTTTGCCCAGTAATTCACACTGCTACGAGGCAGAATATCTGCACTGAGGTGGTACCCATCAAGCAGGACTCTTACTATAGAAACCTATCACCGTGCAAGTCTTATTAATTTAATCTATATACATCTAATATAATCGTGCAATCATCGAGATAATACGATGCGTGTAATCGGCTTTTTTTAACTTATATAGGTTCCTACATATAGTAAAAAAACAGCTGCTATTCGTTTTAATTATTCGGAACATAACCAATACCAATGGCTAGAAAATTCCTAAAAATTATAGAACTTCCTTTAGCAAACAAACCCGCATTGTTGACGTGATTATAGAATTAAGTAAAATTTAAACAACGTTGGCTAAATATCAAATTTGATAGTAGATCAGTAATCTACAATACAGATAATGATTTTTATGAAGGATTTATTGCTGATAAGTATTTAAATTATTGCCAATGCTATTGATATACAAAAGTACTTCCTAAGACGGTGTCTTTCAAACTTCGTTACAATAAAAATATTCATTGCGATATCTATTACGTACGTTCTAACTAAAAGATACACTGTATAGGCTGTGAACGTGTTAGCCCTATAATTGTAGCTTGTGAAATTAGTTAGACCGAAAGACGAGCTATGAAATTTATACATTCCGATATGATGTTATATAGACGCGGTTAACGCAGTTTATAAAAAGGGATACTACAGAGATAAAATTAATATTACAAGTTCTTTTGATGGACACATGTAGCGAGTTCACGTAACAAAAGTCTTCGCTCACCTCATGGACGGCTCAGCTTTGATGATATCGCTGTAAGATCGGAGCACTCTGCCCATGTAGGAGTTAACCCGATGGCCGGTTCTGCAGAGGTCAGCAGCCGGGCGCACCAGCTCGTGCCACGGCAGCCGGCCGTACTCCCGGTACATCTCGCCGTAGCCGCGCAGCTCGCCCGGCACGGCGATGGCTAGCCCACCGACAGTTGATGAAGCGTTCGCAAATAAGTCGTGCGTGGTGGCCGCCGGCGCACGCTCCCGGGCGTTGATGACGCGCACCCGGCCCGTGCTGGCGTCGTACACTGTCGCGAGGAACCCGCCGCCAAGTCCCATGCATTGTGCGCACGCTAAACCCTCGCAGAATAAGGTTGCTATCGCCGCGTCTACTGCTGATCCGTTCTTTTCCAGGATTGATCTGCAATTACAACGGCTTGTGTTTATTTTGACACTTGTACTTGGATTTTGATGTAGGCCGGTAAATATATGCAAACCTGTAAGTATATATGTATATATATTAATAATATATTTTTTCCACATTCCTATTCCAGAACGACGTTCTCACAAATAGGTGGCCAGATCTAAATATTTCATTTATTTTAAATACCAAGTCCTACTCAAGCGTTATACAGCCAACCAAAGTCGTTTTACTCTTCTCTGGAACAGCTTAATCAGCGTCGGAATATGCACTTATCAGTTAATATAGTTCCCGCCACTGTATTCTTTTCACATCCCGAGATACGACATGATGATTCCATTGAAGTATTCTTGATGGTACCTATATATTACATAATGGTACTTATAATCATGGTTCCAATTACCCTTTTTTGTGAATTGTTAGATACATAGGAATTTTCCCGTAATTCCTTACTAGCTTTTCCCCAAAAAGGTCTATCTCGATTCCAGTAATATAACTGACCGTCCAACGGAGGCGCACTCGTAGCCATTGGCGGCGACTGCGGCGCGCGGGAAGCGCTGGGGCTCCGGCCCTGACCACGGGCGCAGCACCAGCACCACCACCAGCGCGCCACCCAACAGCGCTGCTATCACGCTGCCCAATATGCAACAACGCCAGGATCTACAACAGACAACGTAACAATTGTTTTTTTTTAGCAAAAGCTGGGGCACTGCCCAAAACATCCTAAGCAATACATAATAAGTACAGATCTTATCTTATAGAATAACTTCTCGTAAGTTTATTCATTTGTCCATTCGTAAATGTAAGAAAAAGTAAAATTGTGTTATATTTTTTCCATAAACTTTTTTAGATTTATTGTTTTGGTACATCAAAGACTATTTCATATTCTAGTTGAAAAGTTCAATCTGGGCCCCAACTCCCACCTCTTAAAAAGTAATATGAAAATAAACGTCATTATTTAAAGCCTGTGATTCGTAGGTACTATGGCCGACATGAAACAATAATATTCATATAGCTATCTCATCGCACAAATGACGTGATTTAAATTGTATTGTAAATTTATTTAAATTATATTTAGTCGTAGGTTGTGCAAAACAAAATTTTTAATGTAAGATTACAATATGACTGAATCAAGAGGACCACCTCTTGATATGTACGTAATATGATATTGATTTTTAATTTAAAGCATACTGCAAGCCAATATAAAAATTTATCTTATTATCTTTTAATCAAGTCGTCCTCTTAAGGCGAGGCTTTCCACGGACTTTAGGTATTTTATGCGAGCGCGACGTATTCATTTACGCGACACAGAGTTGTGTGCGATGCGCCGCGTGCACGCTTTTAGCTCTCCAGGTAAGGTACAGTACCTACAGTCCTACCTACGTAGCGGAGATCACGTCAGTATGACATTTTAGAATGGAATTAACATTTGTCGTGTATTGGTACATACGCCGGAAAAATAATCGGGTCTTGTAGGGGTTCGATCAGTACAGTAGTGTTTATATATCTATACAGTTTATTGTGTACCTACGGTTATTTTAGATGGGTAAATTATCATTCTTAAGAAAAACATTTTTATTTGTGAGAACTACATTAAATTAATATATTAAGGTTCTATTATATTTTTACTAGCTTTCCAGGCGCGGCTCCGCCCGCGCGTTTGTCGGTTATCGCGCAAAAACATTAACCTCTTTTTGCGCAGTTGGATACAAACTATCCCATGTTTTTCCCGGGTCTCAAACTATTTCCATACCAAATTTCATTCAAATCAGTCCAGTAGTTTTGGCGTGAAAGCCTAACAGACAGACAGAGTTACTTTCGCATTTATAATATTAGTACTGATTATAGAGAAAGCCGTTTAATGCACCTATTCATAAATGGTAATTTGGTAATATTATTATATTTTAAATAAATATATATATACATAAACTTCATTAAAAGAACACATTAAATGTCACAACCATGTCATGTGAGATTCCCAGAATTCAGTAACAAGTCTGTCTGTCACAGTTGTCCTATTAATTAATGGCGTCGAGTGATATAGCTGCGTAAAAATAAGTTTGATATTAGTTATTTTGTAAAACGAGTACCCTTATGCTGTCAAGACCGTGGCTCTTAAAATATGTATTTATGAATATGTCTTCGCAGATTTTTATTAATTTGGTGTGTTTAATAACAATTAATCTAGTGATTGTTTTAAGATGGCTACTTTTGTTTAATCTTTGTAGTTATAGCACGGTGCGAACATTTCACATCCATGGACGTCACAACCGTGGTTTTCATAGAACCACGGTTGTGGCGAGTGGCCCATGGTCGAGACAGAATCGTTTTGTTTTAGTTAAGTTTTTTTAAATTATTATTTTCTGACCATGTATTCAACATAATAACAAATCTCAAAGAATTATATCTCGCGTTTAAAATAAAACCAAATTTCACAATATTTTTGATATAATTTAAGCTCATTCCAATGAACTGTTTTGCAAGTTTAATAAAAAAGATATTATCCAAAACGATACTTGTTAAGTTGAGCGCTTATAGAGAGCATTTTTGAAACTAAAAATATGTATCAATTGTCTTGGTTGTGACAGGAGCCCCATTGTAATAAATTTCATAAAGCTGTCCTGTACAGAGAGCTCAATTCAAAGTCAATGAGTACAAATCTTACTTCATAATCATCGCTCATTAAGGCAACCATCTTCAGGCAGATATTTGCCTTCTAGCAAAATTGGCCAGAAATAAAAATAAAATTTGCCAGATAGTGTCCATTATTGAAGATACAGTAGAACCATATCCCGTAAAACTAAAAAAAATTAAGTCATAAAACAGGGCAACAGATACTATATTTAGATATAATGTGTCTATACGCGCACTGTTATAAATCAAAATGTTATTTGGAATTAAAAATTAATAAATGAATTTTAAGTTACTATATAAAAGTAGTTTATGAAAATTGTAAGATAAGGTTTTTAACATATTTCTAATAAACTCAGTTAGTTAGTATGTGTGTTAGCTTCTGAACCGACTTCAAAAAGTAGGAGGTTCGCAATTAGTCTATATTTTTTATTATGTGTGTTACCTCAGAACTTTTGACTGGGTAAACCGATTTTGATAATTCTTTTTTTATTAAAGCTGATACTTGTCGTTTGATTTTTAAATGAAATTGAACGACAAGTATCATGCATGACACTCCAATAACTGAAAAATATTTTCCTATCTTGATGATATTATAGTCTTTGACAGTGAATGACAATCGATCCAGTAAGTAGCAAGAATCACTAAAAAGAGTTTAATTTTTTTTAACAAAAAATGGAACCAACTTCAGCACTCAAGTGTGAAATAACTTGTCGAAGTCGGTTTCATGCGCAAAATATTGTTATACTAGGTACTTTTGAACTATTATGACACCGACTTCAACAAGTTATTTCACACTTTGGAGTGTTGATGTCGGTTTCATTTTTCGGTAAACATTTTTTATATTGAGAAATTGCATTAGTATTGGATTTGTTAGTAAATTTAAGTAGTATTTTTTTATAACTATAGAAGTAATATGTAACATTAAGTGATTTTTAATACTAGATGGATATAAATTGAATTATAAGTAAAAACGTAAATCTGGCTGTATGGAAACTCATGTTACGTCACGACTATGGTACTCAATGTCACACCCGAGACTTTGAACTAGTATTTTAATATTTTTCTAGGTTCAATGAGCTTGCGAAAATGTAAAGAGTTTTTATGTGTGATATACATAAAAAAATCTAAATATATATTTTATTACAGTTGAGTTGAGGATTCCCCAGATAACAAGTATAAAGAGATACAACAGAATAAATTGAACTCATATTTTTTGGCATTGGACCTAACAATAGTGATAACAATTTAATAACCTTAATTAACCATTGTGTACATATTAATAGTATATGGTTCGCAAATTGCGTTAAAAACTACACGAGTTAGATATAGTTTCAAACAATCAATTACAACATATCTAGATTCCATTCATCAAAATTGGTTTTCCTGATCCTTCAGGAACCGTTCGGAAAATCGAGATAAAAATTAGAATACGTTTTATGATATATCATCTTAATCCATTCAGCGGTGTTAAGCAAATTTTTGGCGAAAAATGGGCTTGAATTCAGCACTCAAAGGTGCAAAATAACTTGTTGAAGTCGGTACCATGATAGGTCAAAAGTACATATTATTACAAATTGTGCGCATGGTCCCGACTTCAACAAGTTATTTCACACCCTTGAGTGTTAAAGTCGGTTCAATTATTGGGGTAAAAAAAATTCCCCCATTTTAGTGTCCCTTGCTACTTGCGGATTCGATTGTCATTAATTAGCAATAACTATATCATCAAGATAGGAAAAAACCTTTCAGTTATTGGAGTGTAACTAAAAAACAGATAAGAGTACAACTACACCGCGGTTTCCACAGACGAGTGAAACTAATTCTACACGGTCGTGAACTACAAATATTTGTTAAAGAAGTTGGAGTTGGTTACCCCTCACTATGCTTAAGTTGGTGGGGTGGGCACCTAAAACGTGTTCGCTAAAATAGAGCAAAATTTTTGAGTTCGTCCGATATGTACCTTACTAATAGGCGTGCGCCTAGAGCGCTTGTTATGACTAGTAGTATCCTAATAGATGCAGTGTTCATTATGGCAGACTAAGGGCATCTCGTTTGTGACTGAGGTTAATTAACTATCAGTAATACATAATTAATGATCGACTAAGTGGCTACTGCGGGCTTGCCACAAAGGTGCTAAAATAAATGTTGATGATTTCATTTAATCATAGTCACTGACAACTTTGTGTATCATTCTACTACGAGTATTAATAAATGCATGTTTTTTTTATAATTATTGTCAGGCTAGCCTTGGACTACTATCTCACTTGATGGTTATTAAAGATGTGGTCTAGGATGTTGTTCAGGTTACCCTAGAATTACTCCTAGAACACTCAAGGACAGCTGCCGGAACACACCGTTAGGTGCTTGGCGACAGATTTTCTTCTTAAGGGTGGTAGCTAGCCAAGCGGGCATTCAAAATGCAAAACGCCCTACTACCATGCTGATACTACTGCCATCGTGAGACAACAACCGGGGCCGACGGCTTAAAAAACGGCTTGACCAATTTTGATGAAATTTAAATAGGACCATACGACAAACATTCAAATATAAAAAGAATCATATAAATCGGTTTATCAGTAAAAAGTTCTGAGGTAACAAACATTTAAAAAAAATATACGAATTGAAAACCTCCTCCTTTTTTGAAGTCGATTAAGAAGCTAAAACACATACTAACTTTTGAATTTATAATATATATATTATTATTATCATATAATAATTAAAAAAGGGTGGAGTAAATCTATACTAAAAATTATAAAGTACAGATTTGATTATATATGGTAATGAAGTTAATACTCAAAGCCCAGTGTATACCCATACACTGGGCTTTGATTATTAACTTCATTATCTTAGACCCTGGGTACGAAATACTAGGCATTTGGCTAAAACTAGATATAAAAAAAATAATTTCATTGCATTTTAGCAAGCTTATTGAACCTAGAAAGTTGTCAAAAAACTAGTTCAAGTCACGGGTGTGACATCGCATATCATGGTCGTGACGTGACATGAGTTTCCATACAGCCAGATTTATGTTTTTACTTATAATTTAATTTATATCCATCCAGTTTTAAAAATCGCTTAATGTCACTTATTATTTCTATAATCATAAAAAAGACGACTCAAATTTACTAACAAATTCAATATTATTTTTTTTTACCGAAAAATGGGCTTGACTTCAACACTCAAAAGTGCGAAATAACTTGTTGAAGTCGGTACTGTGATAGTTCAAAAGTACCTATTATCACAATATTGTGCATATGGTCCCGACTTCGAAGAGTTATTTCACACTTTTGGGTGTTGAAGTAGGTTTGATAAATAAAAATACTCACCCGTTTTAGTGTCCGTTGCTACTTGCGGGACCGATTGTCATTCATTGGCAATGACTATATCATCAAGATAGGAAAAAACCTTTCAGTTATTGGAGTGTAACTCAAAAAACGGCTAGATCGATTTTGATGAAATTTAAATAAAATCACACGACAATCATCAACATTCAAATCAAATAAATCATCAAAATCGGTTCAGTAAAAAAAAAACGGACAAATTGAGGACCTCCCCCTTTTTTAACTGACTTCCAAAAAAGGAGGAGGTTCTCAATTCGTCTGTTTTTTTTTACGTTTGTTACCTCCGCAACTCTTGACTGTGTGAACCGATTTCAAAATTCTTTTTTGTTTGAAAGCTGATGCTTGTCGTCTAGTCTCATTTAAATTTTATCAAAATCGTTCAAGTCGTTTTTGAGTTACACTCCAATAACTGAAACATATTGACCTATCTTGATGATATAGTCATTGACAATGAATGACAATCGATCCCGTAAGTAGCAAGGGTAACTAAAAAAATTCAAAAATATTTTTTTTTACCAAAAAATGGAACCGACTTCAACACCCAAAAGTACAAAATAACCTTTCGAAGAATATTTTGCGCTACTGTGATAATAGGTACTTTGGAACTATCACAGTACCGAGTTCGACAAGTTATTTCAAAGTTCCATTTATTTGTAAAAAAAAACAGCCCTTTTCTTAATATTAACACACATATTAACCTTCACGATACTAACTTTCACTACTTACGAAATCAATTGTCATTCACCGTCAATCAGGAAGTCATCAAGATAAGCGTAACGAGTCGAAAGTTAGCCCAGAGCATGTTTTATTTTGTTGTTTGATATTCATTTTGATCCTGTTCTGTGTGGCGCTGCGTAGATCGAAAAAATTGACACAGGTCCTACGTCGACGAGCTCTGCGAGCGCACTGGCGGTCAAGTGAGCGAGCTCTGATGCCATGAATTCATGTTAAAAAATCATATAAAATTAACATGATAACTTTTTTACATTTTTATTTATGATTTAATTACTTTTATTGATAAGTAATGTATAAAAAAATAATTTAAAATTAAAGATTGGTAAAAAGGGAGTCAAAAATCGTTTTTAAATTCGAAATAGAGGTAACTTTAGGATTTTTTTCTATCGAGTGAAGTTATTTATTATGTGGATCAGATTTATGAATTAACTCAAGAATATGCTTAAAAATAACATATATTTTTTTCAGTTTAATAACCGAGTTTTTTCTTTGAGAAAAGTTAATTCTTGTATGGCGTTTTTTGGCCAGGATCGCCTTAAGTTACTTTACCCTTTCGTAATGAGTAATGACGAAACTATAAACGACGCGTAAACAACCGTTTCACATTTAGACTTAAGGCCTGTTTCAGAATGTTCGAGTAAGTTGCGGTTATACTACCCAAAACATATTTTATAAATATATATCTTTGCGTTTCACAGTCCTTGATTTAGCCTATCTATCGGTTAAATCTTGAAACGCGCTGCATGTCAACTGTCATTTTCAACATTCAGTTATTTTATGTGTTGGTTAGCAACCCGAAACTTTAGTAGGACATTCTGAAACGGGGCCTTAGACTAGCAACCTGCGACGATTGGTCTTAGATTATACGCCTAATGATCCATACGACACGGATTATTATAATATATACACGGACGAAGTTTGACGCTTGTCTGTCTTTACTATAGAATAATAACAAAGAACGTTAAAATCATTGCGATATAATACTTAATATTAATTAGTTAAAATATACACATTAGCCTGTATTGGGGCGACCTCCTATTATTTTTAACTTTTTGTTATAACTAGGCGATCCACCATACTAACACATTCCGTGAAAATATCAATTGCCACTATAATATGGTCTCAATCCAAATAAACAGTCCTCCTATGGTCCTTCTTTGGTCAGGCTGACGGGTGGACAGCGGAGGCTTTACATATGATCCCATTTTCCCCTTCGATAAAATATAGTAATACATTTCTTCGAAGACGGCACCCTTAAAAGGCGGCACATAAAAGAGCGCAGTATGTAAAGATATGAATAGTTTGAAGGTGATTTGTATCAAATATGCCTAATAGGATAATATTATGTTTCTTCTTAGACTGGTGGAAAAGATATTGGAGCTCATGGGTTTACATCAACTAGCTTTGAGGTTCCCTTTCGTGTTGATAGTGTTGACTGTAGTGTGTTTGCTAGATATATATGGTTATGAGATTTAATAAATTATCTGGAACCATGTGACTTTAACTCAACTTAATCACACTTCAAAGGGTGCGTTCCAGTTCAATCTAACTTGAAGTTAAACTCGCCAAGAACGATAAAAACGATTTCAATTCTAAAACGTTGATCCACTTTGGTCTTGAGGCATATGAGCATTCACGGACTAGTCCGTGTGAGCATTATTTTCGCCATAAACGCTATGGAGCTACTGAAACAGTTTGGTACCTACATCTAATGTCAAACAAATGTCATTGAGAATCATGGATCCTTGTTGTGGTGTTACTTTTAAGAATAAGATGCAGATCACGACTCACGTTTAGAGAAAATGGAAACAAATACCAAAGCTGCAATTGCTTTAATAGTGACAGAAAAGTTGAAAGAATCATCACCCGATTCATCTGACGAATGAAATTTATGAAATATGGTAGCAGAAAAGCAGCTGGTAATTTCGACTTCAAGAAATACCCCACACAATAAATACGTACATCAGTACTTCAGTACTAATATTATAAATGCGAAAGTAACTCTATCTGTCTGTCTGTCTGTTACGACAAACGCCAAAACTACTGGACCGATTTGAATGAAATTTGGTATGGAGATAGTTGGAGACCCGGGAAAAAACATAGGATAGTTTTTATCCGACTGCGCAAAAAGAGGTTAATGTTTTCGCGCGATAACCGACATACGCGCGGGCGGAGCCGCGCCCGGAAAGCTAGTATAGAATAAATACTAAAATATTTTTAAGACATATGCAGTACTATTATGTGTCTTATGGACATACCAAGTTTGGGTTCTTGCTGATACGAGTAATTACTACGATAACTACGGCTGCTCATGAAAGCAATTATAAAAATATTTCCGTTTAATATTTTTACTAATTTTTCATTATTACCAAGTGATCCTAAAAAATCGTCGGCATTTTACGATATACTGCATTGTACTGATTTTAATATATTATATCGTTGGTGATAACGATCACAAATGATCAGTGATCATGAACATTCCCTCTCTCCGCCGCTTTTGTCCCTGAAAAGGGAAGCAGTTTACTGGATATCAACAACTTCGACAGTGTATTGTGTGAAATATCACACCAAATCAGGATACTAATTCTTGATGGCTATAGTGAAGGGTTTATTGTTAACGCTGCAGACATTCACAAATAAAATGGATCATCGCTGTGATTTGGCAGGTATGATATGAATGAAGTTCGTCGCCACATGTTTGTCAGGGATGAGAAAACCCTTTCGTTAATCCCTCCCACTGCTGCTGCCCTTGAGCATATTGAAAGGCTAAAATATAAGGCTTTGGCAATAAATATTAGGCTGGAGAAATTTGGGGACGTGCTTCACAACACACCACTTGTGGAAAGGGGAATAGAGAATAGAAGATCCGACAATTCCTATCCTACTTGGACTGAACAAATCTGGATATAGCAATCAGTCATGGAGCTGGATAGGTTTGGATGAAGATGCGACAAGCTCGTGCAGAACGAATAACCTTCCTCACCTTCCTGGGATCCCTAAGCAAGCGCAGGCGTGCAAAATTTCGATGATAATGCCTCGGTGTTGCCGTACTACGAGGTGCGCTAACATTTCCTAATTTTAGTTCTTTTGATTAGTTCAGTAATTTCATTTATCTGAAGCAAAAATTTTACAAAAGTCGGGTAATAAGATATAAATGATACCGTGAGTAAAATAACAATAGTTGAATTTAACAAGTGCGAACGACGCATTATTCATCCAATTTAACAGAGTCAGGGTATCCGACTAGGGTTTAACTGTAGTCAATTATTATGATTACTAAAGATGTACTTATTACTACCTATATAACTCAACATAGCTGATGTAAGGTGTGTAGTACCTTTGTGGCTATAATTATCATGACTCGTGAGTTTTTAATCGAACCGATATTCTGAGCAAATAAATAGTATAGGTTGTATTAATATTATGTAGGTTTGGACTCCATAAGGCCCCTCCGTAAAGCGCCTATGCAGTGCTGGATTAGCCATATAACTGGAAGCAGTAAATGCTGCGGGCCCTGTACCTTGGGGGCCCCGCGAATGTTCTGAGAATAACTGTCATTAAAGAAATGTTAAGCCCTACACGTACTAGCTATTTTTATAGGAAGTTATGACCATACTATAATTGTTACATATGACTAATATGCCTTCATTATCGTCAGATCTAGACCTTAATACAGGATACCTACGCTCCAACATTAAATTGCTATACATCCAATCAATAAGATCCACAATTACGCATAAAGAGGCAAAAGCCAAAGTCTTGATTGGGAGTGAACAAAATCAGCAATCGACTATGAGACAACACCAGCAAAATACATAGTTTGACCAATAAAAGGGCTCTAATTCACTCGATAAAAAGCCTTTTAGTAAATAATCTGGTTTATTAACATGCAAAATTGTAATAGGGAAGGGGAACATTCCCAGGGTAAATGAAGGGTAAAATCAAGGGCCACCTCTTCACATTTGCTACGGGCTCTGCGCTGGCTTTATCCAGCACTGCCCCTATTACACTATCATATATAGTCTCATAGTTATAGCTGTCTCCAACAACATCTACGACAAAGTTTCTGTGAAACTGAAAACTGTAATGACGTGTTGGAACCACAAAAACTGTAAAGTTTTTTGATGGAGTTTTTGAAGTGGTCTACTTTTGTAACTATGATTATAAATAGGTACATAATATGTATTATGTACAGTACAAATATTACACTATCATAATGGAACTATGATGTTGTACTGTAATATTTATACTGTAAACTGAGCTTGAAGACTGTACCACAGCTTACTGTATCTACCTACTCAATGAGCTCTACACGTTGAATCCTCACATCCACATGCACATGGAGGATCTACAAGGAGAGCATTATACCTGTCTTTGCCTGTGGTGGAAAGTGTGTATTTGCATTTTCGCCGCTTCCGCGTGCACACGATGAAAAGAAATACGGTTAGATGCCAATATTACGGAACCCACCCTCATCATGTGAAATGTTACAACTTACAAGTGATAATTACCATTATTACAGTAACAAATAATTGGAATATATGCAAAAAAAAACAGAGTTCTATCGAAAAGTGTAAGACTATCATTTCACCCTGTTTAGTTTTTAGAGAATAGTTTATAAAGTCAATAAACATATAGATCTTTTATTCACTTACGAAGTAGCTACATACAAATACCACATAATTTTCAAATCAGCTTCCTAAATAATTATAATATAGTAGTCGAGGTAGTGTAGGTCTAGTAGATGAAGCGGTCAGTGGATGGATGGATGTAAGATCAATTGATCACAAATTGGCCCCGGGGCATACTATCATCGAATTCGCAAAATACCAAATTAAGAAACACTGGATGGGTGAAATACCAGATTCGCAAAATACTAGAGTCGTTCTTTACTCATTCGATGTTTTTGCTAATCTGCCAAAGGAATTTGTACTCATTACTTCAACAAAAACACAAATAAAAATCCCTAATTAACTAAGTAAATATCCACCTTGCTTAATTAAGAAAAAGCTACCTGATTTTGTCAAATTTGGCGTTGAGATAGGTACCCAGAAGCACGAGGACTGACAACATCCTTAATATCTTCCTAGAGGAGCCCGATAGCACCACATGGAGCCACATTCATTACACACCGAGGAAGTTACGGTTAGCTACTCTTTAAATATTTTAGTCATAAATATTTTGTGTCACCTGCTACTCACCTACAACGCTACGGATGTAGTTATACAACACGACGGCTGTTCATTTGTATCGCATTTCGCTAATTTTGTTACCATTTGCAAACGTTGAAGAATAGGTTAAAATTTTGAGAACTCCGATGAATGTGTAGAAACATGACGTAGATGTCATTCTGTGTTTACCATCTTGACGTTATTAACTAGCCTTTTTGGTCATTTGAGTGAACCGAGGAGTATTAACTGGTAAACTTTTTCAAAAGGTAGGAAAACATAGAAAACTTAGCGTCGCTTTCCTCATCTTTTGGGAGAACTTCATTGTATGGAAGCGTTGTGTGGAAGATATCATAACGTAACACGCGCATTGGTTGGTACTTTAGTAGTTATCTATATAATATTATCTAAATTTGTGGGTAGGGTATATATTATGCCTGCTACCCACAGATCAAAAACCTAGCTTCATAGTCTTTGCTGTTACCGGACAGTACATAAGTAAATGGATAAGTAAACTAAATAGTTACTGTGGAAGAATTTTGAGCCTGTTTAATAATGAAAATATATCTACACGTCAATTTTATAAAAAAATATCTTCCTCTCTTTTTCTCAAGTGGTGTTCCCAGTGGTAACAGTCAATATTACTAATTGTCAAATTTTGGGCTTAGGTTTTATGGCACTCTCTCTTGGCATCGGGTAATCAGATCAACAGCCGGACGTCCTCGGTATTCCCCCATAAAGGGAAGTCAGGTAATGAGGCTGCAAAATTTACACCAAAAATTGTTAGGGTCTTACACCTGGGCACATTATTGTGATGGCACACCACACTAATGAGACCAACTACAACAACATCCCACTACCTATAATATCGTAGTACTCGTCTCGTAGTGGCATGCTGCCTCATTTGGTGCATGATCTCCCCTAACGGCGTTTACGACACCCAGAAAGGCTTAAAGTATTTAGGTATAAGAGGTTTTAGAAGTATATTGTAATACTGTGGTATAAGTATTAGTACATTACTGCAGCGGCCAGCAAATTCGCCGAGGCACACATACCTAAGTCCATCAATGCCTAGTTGTGGCCAAGGCTTGTATAGTGCTTTTCTTAAATAATGCGCGGAAATTAAAACAAAGTAGTACCTAGGCAGAATTTTTTATTTGAAGATACAGTTGTTAAGAGTACAATTTCCAATAAACAGCGTTCTATTTGCAAGCCAGATCGAAATTTAAATAAAACCTTTGATAAGTTACCTCCTTGGTTGCCATGCTTCGAAGTAAAAGATCGTTCCATTTTTAAATTACACGACAGATATGAGTTTACTATGCAACTTATTTGGCCCCTAGACACGACAGATATAGATTTTCATACGTTTTTTGCCGGCCGCTGCGCGCATGTATTTGGCCAGTACAGCAATTTCGATTTATCTCGACGAAGGTTGTCAAAATAATGCTCAGATTTCCAAGCATGAAAAAATAATTATGTACACCAAAGAAAATTGCTATAACAGTAGATAATCGCCGTAGAAGCTAATTCCTTCATGATTCAATAAACGCTAAGTCGACTAAACATAATGGGACAAGGCCGTTAGTTCTTGACCTCTCTAATAGTGCTTGTGAATTTTTATTGTATTTGCAAATTGAATTAGGCAATAGGGAAGTAGCAACATATTAATTTGCTTGCTCTTAGCCGTAACGTACCTTGTTTTAAGAATATACGTACTTATTGTACTTTTTCTTATGGCATTGTGTTGTGACTGAACTAGAAAGATGTCAATCTACTACTCCCTATAACAGATGCATTTCGTCGATCACAATTGACGAATTGCACTGCGCCCTACACCTTGAGACATACGTACAATACGTTCAGTTGTCAAGTCTCAGGTGCCTGTAATTTTACTGGCACTGGAATTTAACTATAAGAATCGACGTCTCCACAGAGTATGATGGATGTAGGTATCATCAATTTCTCGTAGTCGGTACGTCTGGAAGTCCACAACCATGTGAACCGCACGGTACTTTCTGCCTCGCACTTTGTGGAACAGCTGTCATGTGATGTATTTAACTGATACTAGAATCTAGGATAGGTCAATACCAATCCTTACTTTGGCTATTCTTCGACCAAGTGTGGTAATTTACCAACTGGTGAGATAGTGATCAAAGGCTATCCTCTAAGCAACAATAAAAAAAACACATTTTGTGTCACTTGGAAACCAGGGGCACATAAATTTAAAATTTAATGTATAGAAGGTACCTAGGTAGGTAGGTATTACATTTATTAAACTACGTGGTAATAAAAATATCTTTATTGCGTACTTACCTACAATAGGTAAATAAAAGTAAATAGGTAACCTACCTAGTTATTACTTTTATTGTGTATGTAATAGCGTGGTTGGTCGGTTGGTATAGACGAGACGTGTGTGTACCAGTTATTCTCTATAGAACACTCGAAATTTGCTCTCTGCAATGGATATTGATAAACCGACGTTTAGGGAATTCATAATAACTATCTGATCAACTATAGTGCAGTGGAGGGGGAAACTTGAATTCCCTGGACGGGGAATCGCCCGTAATATGTATAGGTGCCTTACTCTTTGCACGATCAAAACATAAGTAGGTAACCCTTATTACGAGTTTTTTTTTTTAATTCGTTACAAAAATTAATGTTTACTACAGTTTTATATTTAGTTCATACTAGGGAGGAAAGCGTTATCATTCAAGGTTACGTAAAAACAGTAGCGTTTGGAAACTTGTAGGTACCTACCGACAATTTCTAATCAAACTTCTACGACGACGGTAATGTTATCCATATAACATTACCGTCCTTCTACCGTGGACAACATAGGTAGCAACGCTCGATTTATATATCTACCGTGCAGAATATATGCAAATATTATGTATGATTTTATTCGGTTCCCTCGTCCGGCGTCCGTAATAGCAAAGCAAAACCATAGTAAAACATGCTTACTCAGAATACGCAGGTTATCCATATCTCAAAAAAATAATGGTATCTATGTACCTAATATGTACATATTATTAAGGTATATTCTCTGCGCGCTTTGGGCACGCTGGTTATTTGCTATAGTGTGCATTGTGTTGCACGTGCGTATGCAGACGTACAAGTCACGTTTATTACCACTCTATGAAAGTATGAAGTCAGACTACTTGCGTTGTTTTGTTTTACTATGGTAAAACACTGTTGCTTAGCGTCTGAATTCATGGACTACATGGTGGTACTACACTCAGGCATTTTATCCTAGAACCTAGTGCGAAAGTATAATGAGTAAGGATATATCGACATTAAAAAATCCTTCATGATGAATCCATCTGTTTTGATATAATACGTAGGTATGTATGTACCTACATTAAAAAACAAAACCACTTTATTGTTCTATCGTGATTTTTATTAGGCACTTCATCTGAACTCATCAATCCCTTCATAGATAAGCGTCGGTTTAGGGTTTTCCTGAATTGGACTTTTTTCAGAACATCTTCAATCTGATTTAGTAACGTTCGCCTAGGTCTTCCCCTTCCAACACTTCCGTTCACTTGTCCCACGTATACCTGTTTAGTCAATCTCATTTCATTAATTCTCTCTACATGCCCAAATCATCTTATTATACCTTTCTCAATTTTTGTCACTACATGGAAACATATAATTTTTACCATTTTGAATGATTTATTATGCAAAGTGAAATATGTACTTTGCCGTAAACCTTATTAAGTAGAGGGCTAGAAGGTAGTATGGAATTAATTAATTGCTGTGAGGTATGTAAATGAACAATTTCGTGACGTTTTTATCTCAATAAACAATTTATTATTATTATTTATTATTATCCTCATTCACACCACATGGTTCCCTTATCACACTATTCCTTATCCTGGCACTCAGTTTGACTCCAATCATGCTTCTCAATGCTCTCATCTCCACTGCATTTATTCTACTTTCATGCTTTTTCTTCCATACCCAACTACCATACATTTGTATCGGAACCAACATTCCTCCATGAAAAACCAGACGAGCCTTCTTAGACACCTTCTGACTGTTTATAAACGCGTTCAATGCTCCGTTCATCATGTTTCCAGCATTCACTCGTATTTCTACATCACTTTCACACTCCCCATCTTTTGTAAACATGGATCCCAAGTATACAAACTCATTCACTTGTGCCATTTTTAACCTGCAATCACCATATTGCAAACAGTCACTCTAGCATCTCATTCAAATACCATAACTTTCGTCATATTTACGTTTATTTTTATTCCCGTTCTTTCTAAAACCTCATGCATAACATTTACATTTACAACGCATTGTTATATAATAAATAAATGTATGGTAGCAAAATTCATGATATCAAAAAGGCTATATTCCACGATTGTTTTCATACCTAATTATATGCTTTTGCATACACTATTTAATCTTCACTCAAACAGTTGAAATAAAACAAAAGTGGAAAATGAGTTAAGTCATAGTCATTTACTATGGTAAAACTCCATCTTTCATCATCATTTCCGAGTGCTATCTTCGGAAATGATGATGAAAGATGGAGTTTTACCTTACGGTATCAAAATTAGCAACACGTTGCCGGCTACTACGAAAATCAAATAAACCAACTAAAAACTAAATAAGGCTCTATCTACGTTGCAACATGCGCTGAATGTTGCATCGTGAAGTTCCGGTAATTGCTCCGTCTCATGGTACAATAGTAAGTTTATCTATCGATTGATTGATTATTTGGGAGGAGATACGAATATTGTTCCGTTACTAAATGAAACTTTATTTCACAAACAAATTCTTCATTCCAGAAATTAGGCGCTAAAGACAAAGTAGGTATATGTAAGTGACGTTGCCAAAGGTTCGACGATTCTAAGTAGGTATATGTTACTAGCATTTTTTCCTACATTCTGTGCAATAAATATAATTAAAAATTGAGGAGTAAGAGCTGCATATGGACGGACGAACTGAAAACGGAGGCTTAGTAGCTACTAGGTACAAACTAAACCTCTCTACTCTAGAAACTAGTTTTGGACAGTTTTGGAAAAATTGTATGCTTGTAAGTAAAAATAACAAAAGTGGTCCATATAAATTATACCAATTTTTTTAGTTATGAAATAGTAGCCTTTTCGGTTACAGCTGTACAGCATGCTTGCAGCATGCAGCTAGCTGCGGACATGGGTCCACAGATTACCCGCTGATTTCAGCTTGTAGCGTTAAAACCGAAAAAAATTTTTTAAGTGTAAGTGCCCATATGGCACAAATTATGCTCTAAATTTTGAGATATTAAACAAATTCGTAGGCTCATTCGTTTATGCGATACAGATGAGTAGTTCTCGAGACGTGGTCTCCAGCAAACACGTTGTAATCGGGTCATTACTAGGTACTTCAGTTTTCAGGTAGGATTATGCGTGAAATCCCTGTCTATAGTCTATAATTACATGTTCAGCCATTTCGTATATACATTACTAGCTTTCCGGGCGCGGCTCCGCCCGCGCGTATGTCGGTTATCGCGCGAAAACATTAACCTCTTTTTGCGCAGTCGGATAAAAACTATCCTATGTTTTTTCCCGGGTCTCAAACTATCTCCATACCAAATTTCATTCATATCGGTCCAGTAGTTTTGGCGTGAAAGCGTAACAGACAGACAGACAGACAGACAGAGTTACTTTCGCATTTATTATATTAGTACTGAAGTACTGATGTGTCAGCTGGATTATCACAACGTCAACAAAAACAATGATAAACACACATGGGATCGAAGTTTATTTGTCACCTAAACATTCGACTTGGTATTCGTAATTGCACTAAATATGCTCTTAAAATTGGCATATTCCGTGTTAAGTTATTTCTATTCAGGAAGCTGGAGACATATACCTACGCTGTACGACGACGACATTATGCTTAATAATATATAATATGGAGGTAGTAGCACTTGTACCACGGTAGGCAAACGGTAAGAATGCTACTAATCTTATAGTTTAAGAAAGTAAGATAAGCAAGATAGTCAAAAGTGCAATTTAGATATCATTATTTACGCAAAGGCGTAATTAATAGCATATCTAAATCATGACGAAGGAAGTAACCACTTAATTTTAGTGGTTTCGGTTTATTACAAAAAAATAGCAGAATTTGTAAAAGTTAAGACACGCATCGCGACTCTCTGGTATTGATGAAACTAGACTTTGATCATTACATTACCAGTCTTTATTTATTGCCGCTAGGTCAGCCTTTTATCACAGTCTCACTTCATGGTAAGTGATTATGCTATGTGCACTAGCTCATTTTTAACCCCCGATGCAAAAAGAGGAGTTTACAAGTTTGACGTGTATGTGTATCGGTCTGCGGTATTGTAGCTCCTAAACCATGCGGGTGCCGCCGCCGGGTCCATCGCATACTCGTAGTAGAGGAAGACGCTCAAATCTCAAGCGCCAGGGACAAACCAAAAGGGGTAAAAGTTTACGAGGGCATCAATCCCAAGTGCCTCCTCCCCTGCTTAAACCAATTTGGTAAGATCCTACCAATGCTTCTTTAGATTTTGAATACGCGCTTTAGGATGGTGGTTACGTGCGGTTGTTTTTGACACGCCAAGGTCTTTCAATAGATTATTAAGGGATTTCGCTTACATACCTCTTGCTCCGACTTGTACAGCATATAATTGAACTACATAACCATGTCTAGTTAATTTATTTGTAAAGACGTAACATTTGTTTCTTTTTACGGTCTGGTTTGTTACCCACGGTATTGCAGTAAATTCTATTAGTAGATACTAATGTGCTTTAGTGTTACCGAGGATAAATTGAAATATATCAGATCTGGATGACGAAACACCAACATACTCCGGAATTTTATAGTGCCATACGTGTCTAGTCAGAAGCCGACCTAAGGCTTAGACCTAGATTTTGTAGCTGACCCTTCAGAGCTTAGCCAGCTGAATAGGTATAATTTTCTTCAGTCTTGTTGTAGAAAAGATTTTACAACGAGCCTTAGCTTCAATATTCTTCCTAGACCTATATAGGGGCACTTGTTGCTGGGACTGCTGTGAGTAGTTGGAAACCCTTGGGTGTGTTGACTTTTAAACCGGAAGATTTAAAAAAACGTTTCAGCTGCAGCGCTTTCGCTCTTGTGTCACCAAAAATGCTGATCGTCTGTCGGTAGAAAGACCGACCGACAGACTATCTGGCATTATCATAGATTTATTTGATTGATAAGATGCCATCTTGCGGGCGATAATCGATGACTGACACTAACGATTTATTTTTTGAATATTTACATATTTCTTTAGTGATAGGTTTGGTATCCTTATTTTTGTATCGTCATTATATTAATATACATCTAAAACATACCTAGGTACTTTTATTCAAACAACTTACACGCTTGTTTGATAATTAAAAATATCAACGTGTCGATAAGAGCATTGAATCTTGTGCTGACTGATAAAAACTATACTGATATTATACTTAGATACGGACAAGTTCATAAAATATTTCGCAATATTATTATTATAAAAATAAAATTATGTAGATAGGCATGTACTTACGAGTACACTGTTCCGTGACGAGTATTGTAGTATCTACCATGTACGTACCTATTAAGGACATATACCCGCCAGCCAAAGCGTGAACCTTTATATAAACTCAACTTGTTATTAAAAAAAAACTCGCATGTAAATATAGTGTCTTATTAGACCTATCGTTTCTGGCTTAAATCCTTTTTGTTTAGGACTAATATTATTTTATATTATATAGCGTTTAGTACATAGCACTCGTTTTTAGGAGTTTGAGCCAGTTATTCGTAGCTCCAGATTTATTTAAAAAAGTATAGTACACATGTATAAATAACTTCCCATTAAAGAAAGTTCATTATATTCCCCATGTTTGTGGTGCAATAGAAATATGAAAAACATGCTTATTTTTCTTGAAAGAGAGATTTCTTAAAGTTGGGTCTTTCTTTTATCTAAAATTACGAGTTTTTGAGCTAGTGTAATTTCAAAACTATATAATTTTATGAAAATCTGATGCACCACAAACCTAGATATAAGGGCAGTGATTACGTAGGTAAAAAAATCATTGAGTTTTATTCGCTATTATTAACATGAGATTGGAGCTGCGTTTTGTAGGTGGGCGTTCGTCTAAAATATACCCTTAAGTTATGGTTACTATTCTAAATAATTAAATTAAATTAAAATTATCGTATACCGGGTAGGATTACTCATTGGGTTTCTACACTCGAATACTTTTCAGTAACAGTCCGTTGTATGGGTTTGTGTTTGTTAGATGTTTGCGGCAACAGACTCGCACGCTATAACATGGGGTACTCTAAACTTATCTGGAAAATTTGGGTGTCTTCTACTAAGGTATAATCTCTACCAACAACTTCGGTGATAGGTATAGTAAGGCGTGTATCATGGTATCGAATACCATACTCATGTAGAATGCTTATCAAATATTACAAATACAAGCGCGAAAAAACTGTAAAAAACAAAAACCTGCCTCTGGCAGAGAGTTTCCACCATAAAGTATAAAGTTTACATCAATAAACCCTAGGTCATTCCTACCTAATATACCGGGATTTTATATTACTAACTAGTCTGAAGTTAACTTCTTTGACCATCCCCTTATTTATTTAATTTTTGATTTAAAATATATTTGAAATGTTATAAACGTATAGACCATGCCTACTCGAGGAGGGCGCATATATATACACACCTATACGTGTACTGTGTGGACCATAAAGCCGTTGGTGTACCTTATGTACCTATATTAATTTGCCCCGTTTTGCTACTTCATGCTACTTATTGAAGTTATTGAAAGCATAAGCATTACAAATTGAAGAATCATTATTCTTCAATTTGTAATGCTTGCAGAGTATTTTACGAATTATAAATACCTAACCACCTAGGTAGCTTGATCTATTATTTATGATTAAGGTAAATAGAGAGCACCAAGTACATTTATATCCAGTAGAATTTTGACTTGACTATCTATTCTATGCTATGATTGTAAATGTAAAATCAGTTTTTATTATATTCATTTGGAAACTTTTATTGCGCGGGTGACCTGCTCTTGGTCATATTTTACTATTTATTGTTAGAGAATTTACTTTAATTATCACATCAATGTGACGCTTCTAAATATGAGATACCACATTTAGGATAAAGCTAAGACAGAAGCTTTGAAATAACACATTCCTTGTGTAGGAATACCTCTTAATTAAACTGCTTGGATCATTGACCTACGTATATCTCGATGGTTTGGATTTATAACTGTTCATTGTTTCCAAATAAATAAAAAATCAATAAACAATACAAACCCAATTTGTGTCAATGTTTAGGGCCGTCTGTCCGAGGTTTCCCTAAGAGACCTTTCCCTAAAATTACTTAAGGGTTGCTAATACTGTTTTTCAATTTAATGCTCCATTTACGAAATATTAAACTTAAAAGTGCAAAGTTTTGTTCCAGCAGGGCGTCCCCCCCCCCCCCCCCCCCTCTAAAAGCTAAACCGCGGGCTTGAAAAATCTGGAAAAATTCAAGCTGATAGTGCGTTTTATGAACTTTAAAGGAAAAGTATAGCGGTTGAGATAATTTTATTAGTTAAGCAGTAATAGTCGTTGAACTTGGGTGTTGGATAATTTTGTACCAAATATAAAATCTATAGAAAAATCCTTTAAAGTGACTAAGATGAAGTAGTTGGTTGTTTATATGGGATAAAGACTGGCATTGAAAACTTAATCTAAAATAAAAAATCTTAAAACTATAACTATGCCCTATGTCATACCACTAGCTGAACTTACGATATCGTGAAAGTCGCGGGTAGCCAACAAGTGGCTAATAGCCGTTCTTTGTGGTGATCTATGGGGGACGCCTTTGTTCAGCATTGTACGTCTTCCGGCTGGTGATGATGATGATGATGATGTCATACATAATAGACTAGCTTTCCAGCCGCGGCTCCACCCCCACGTATTGCGGTTATCACGCAAACTATTAACTTCTTTTTGCGCAGTTGGATAAAAACTATCCTATGTCTTTTCTTATTTAAAGAAAGTGGAGGAGAATAAAGAACTACAGAATCGTTCTATATTATGATAACGGGCTTCTACGGAACCCTACATTGTGCGTGGCTCGACACGCATTTGACCGTTTATTTAAAATAGAAATTTAGTAATTTGTCATTAATTAATTATTATCATTTCAGGCTAAGCATAATTTTCTCGTTTTCAGCTGGTATGGCAGGCGGCACTTAAAAAAGTAATGATTTAAAAAAAATCCTAAAGCCATGAAGTGCCGGGCTAACATGACGTTCCCCCAACTCTTGCCGTGGCGCGTGGGTGTAGTAAGATGAGACTAAGAATCGAAACGATCGAACCATGCACCTGCGGCACGGTAATGTTATCTATACAGTATTGTATTGTAACTCGGCTCTGTCTTTGAAATAAGTACCTACAGCCGCGCTGTACGTAAACATGCGATAGGGCTGCCCGCTTCCAGCATTTTAATTACATTTGCCTACTTTGTGTTTCTATTTAGTTTTGTGATTGTAAATATACTTTTTTTAATAAACAAATAAAATACTCTGTGAATTGAACAGGAAGTGTTCACTAAAAATGCGTGTTGTTTTCTTGACTAGTAGGTAGATTTAATCAAAAAACCAAACATAAATGTTTGAATAAAAAATCGTTCTTAAAAATTGAGACCGAAAAATATTTGTGAGAAGAAAATACTTGCATATAACTACTACCTATTTCACTCGTGTCAATCTTTTTCCTTCAATCTATTAACTTTTTTTATTAATTGAGACTTTTTACCGGGATAAAAGGAAATACTTGTCCATTAAAACGACACACATTATGTACCGTCAACTATATGTAGTATAGTATTAAGTAAAATTATTTTATAGTATTACCCACAGAAAAGAAATAGTATTTTATATCTCTATGGTATTACCTTTCAGTTCCCAGGTAATCTAAAAAAAGTTATCTCTGAATGCGTTTTTGACGAATCTTTCTTCCGCGGACGCTACGATTGTGGAATGAGCTCCCCGCCGTGGTTTTCCCCATAGAGTACAGCATGGGATTATTCAAAAAAGGCGTGAAGAGATTTCTTCAGGGTCGGCAACGCGCGAGTGATACCCCTGGTCTTGCAAGCGTCCATAGGCTACGGTAACTGCTTACCATCAGGCGGGCCGTACGCTTGTTTGCCAACTTAGAGGTATAAAAAAATATCTAAAAACAGCACAATATATCTTACTCGTCATATTTAATATGTAAATATGTACTTGAACTTATTATTGGTGAAAAAATCGCGCGGTTATTGTTAAAAAACAACAAACTATTCGCTCGTCACTGCGGCGTAGTCACGACACTCGAGACTGTCTGCGTTACGAGCGCAGGCCGAGATCGAGGCGCGTAGGTATAACTCGCGTTTCGTCCGTTTCTATGAAGTTGAAATACTGTATAGATAACATTACCGTGCCTGCAATTACCACTCGGCGATCATTGCGTCAAAAATTTACCAGTGGCACACGTAGTCTACACCTTGTTGCCTACAACAAAATGTAAAGCACTGACGTTGGCCAGGGGAGGGAGACGGGACATGGGGCGGCCGGGTATTGTATGTTTTAACCGAACGAGTTATTGAATTAGCTCGTCAAAAGCAGTTCGTATAAACAGGAGTTGATATATACGGATGTTTTTCATATTACGCCTCTTTAAAACCGAGTTTATATTATTTTCTTCGCTAAAACGAAACGAAGTTATAATAAAGTGATACTACCGTACCGTTTGTACTGTATCTCGGAAACGGCTGTAACGATATAGATCAAGTTTGAATGTGTAGACAAAGTTTTGTTTTTGAAGTTTATATCTTATAATAATAGTAGCATAATAATATTAGGCCAGCTCATATTTTATAAAATAACCTTTTATAATCTGTTACGTCCGTGATGTCACCGCCAGTCTCAACAGAAACCAGCGCTGGTTGTCCGCAACCAGCATTATGCTGAGTTGGGGCTGGTTCGTGGCAATACATTTTTTATATTTGTAACTAGAAATAAGTAAGTATACTAACACATAATATTTTTTTTATAATCTTGTGTTGCTATGAATAAATCTATTTCATTTCATTTCGTAATAAATGTCTATCCTGAAAAAAATAACCTAAGTATATATTTACACTTTTTTTTTTATTATGAATCAATAGTGTCTTAATACTATATATTATAATATATAATACCATCTCACTATATGACAACAGCAATTTTTTTTTAGGTAGGTATATACTTGCGTTTATTTATTTTTACACCATTGCACTTTATTTCTCTGGGATGTCAGCATACTATTATCTAAAAACTTTGTGAAATGGCGCTACAAAAAACGTGGAGCGAAGGTCAGTCGCCCTGGTACTAATAGCACACGGTTCTTTATTCATGTGCTAATAGATCACGCAAATAATTATAACTACTATTACTAAGTACGTACTTAGTCAACTATTTTGCGTTTTGATACTCGTAAATTCACAATGAATCGGAAAATTTGTCTGAAGAACGAGACATTGATTAGATAACACGGATTGAGGTAATTATAACACTAATTAGCTTTTGTAATTATCGGATCTAAGAGGCTTAAGTATTATATATAATTTAAACTATTGCGTACCTACTCATTAAAAATTCACCATTCATAGTACTTAATATTAAACCGTAACGTAATGTCACAGAATAAAAAGAACCAGAAGGATAACTCCGCAAAGCCATTTGAATAAATAAGCAGCTATAACAACGAAGCAATAAAGTGCACTTCAGCTCGCAAAGCACGGAGTATCTAATATTTATATTCACCTACAGGTCGTCCTCTCTTTCTATCTCATAGCCACGTATAGCTCTGATCTCTTCCGACTCGGCACTCACCGTAGAATAATCCCGCCCGGACGGATACGTAGCTTTGCTTTGTACCTAAAGTGCGGAAAACTATGCCTGATGATGTGATCAGACCGATGAGTTAACGACAGCATAGCTTGGTTAAATTATAGTTGGGTTTAAAATCAACACTTGAGTCCTGTGTGATGTAGGTAGGTACGTATTGAAAATCTGATCCTAGTCGTGGTCTCAAACACAGATTTCAACTGGCAAGCTCTCAAGGCCTGTTCACCTTTGTACCATCATCATAACCAAAAGTTTTGCAAAACTAAAAACAAAAATGAACAAGCTATTTTACAATATTCAATATTATCAAAGATCTGCCCCCCACTATTAATGTTTTGTCTGAACAAATTTTGAAAACACATCCAATTCAACTTAGACACCTAAAGTCTGCACGAACACCGCATCTTCTGGCGATATACAATTTTTAACAAAAAATCCAAAACAAAAAATTCAAAACTTAAAACATAAAATACGCATTCTTAGAGATAACTCAAAAGTCAAATACTACTCGCAGATCTCACTCAAATTTAAGTGGGACCACATGACAAGACCAGCTTTCGAATATAAAAAAAACATCTAAGTACACCAAGACATAACAGACATCGAATTGAAAACCTCTTTTTTTAAAGTCACTTAAAATTCTGCATCCCCTTGAGCTGAATGTTTATTTTAGGGAATAAAACGAAGTCACACGTGCCAAATCAGGGCTGTAAGGAGGATGACCCAGAAGTTTGCTCAGTGTGCTAAGCTAGCCTTTAATTATAAGCTTGTTTCTTGACTGGCGTGAACGCAAATTAAAATTTGTCTGCATTCAGGACGTTACTTATAGATACGTTATTACACATAACACAAAATAACGTACGAAGTTACGTCCAAATCACGACAATAGAACGTCATAGATGTTCTCAGGACGTCATTTACAGTCGTCATTTGTCATATGGACTTTAATAAAACGTCACTCGTACGTCTTTCAGCTAACTGAGTAAGCTATCATATGATGTCACCATTCTGTACTTCTGGGTATCGGCACAGATTAAATCGGTTAGGTTGTTATTTCTTCACTGGTCAAAGTTGGCGAATTAACTGTCACCGTCGGTGGACAGTTGCATTAGCCTTTATCCATATATGCAATTTGAAGCCAATGAAAGATTCTTCCGGTTTAAGGACATAATTCAAATCGTAAAATATCATCGCGCGATAATTTTCTCCAGACAGTTCCATTTTTCAGTGAGAGCACAATGGGTTATATATACAATATGATATACTTATACGATGGTAACGCGTAGTGAGAGATAATAATTAAATCATTTGGCATCCGCGATAACGAGAACAGCATGATTAAATTCATAAATGGACGATTCCGTCTAAGCGGATGCCAATGGGCCACAAGCTACAAATAAATAACCCATGGGTTTATTTTTAATTTGTAATTAAATCTAAGACAAGAGTTATTTAGATTTGGTTCTTTCGTAACTATCATAATAAATCTATAACTATCGTTTATGATATATTGATAACTATCATAATAAATATCGTTTATGATATACGAATTCCGTCCCATACATAACTTGTATGCAATATAAATGTTAATAAGGCTAAAAATAAAGTATGATAAGTAGGCACCTTATTTTTTAAAAAGTAATAGCAATCTTTAGAAATCACAGTAAAAAAATAAACTGGCCAATTGCGAGTTGGACCTCACTCTTTTAAGTTTCCGAATTGCAACAGCCCATAAACAAAAAGTGTTAGTTGGTTTTGACCACAGCTATAATAACATTAAAATCGGGGTTTTCAGTATTTATTCAACAAATACTTAGAAGATATAGTACATAACATAATACACCAAATTTTGAGGTTCCTAACTAGTTTAGTTTTTGAGATAGATCCCATAACAAAAATAATCTAAAATTGTCAACTTTAACGTCCCCCATTTATTAATTTATTTAGATAAACAATATTTTTGTAAGCACTTTAATCAACTAGCTCAAGCTAGACGATGACACCCCACTATCTAAGTTGCACAAATTTTTTTTTTTTCTTTCTCGTGTTTTAGATTGAGCCTCCTAAAATAATTTTATTGAATGTCTAGTCCAATAGTGGTCTCTGGGTCATTGATTTCCAAAAAAAAACTATATTTCAAGTTAATAGTTAACTTATTACTTATTGCGGGCTAGAGACTCGCGACATGGACGGACGGACAAACTGCCAGACAGTGGAGTCTCATTAATAAGGCTCCTGCCGACCCTTTGGGTACGGAACCCTAAAAACCAGTATTTTATTTGTATACAAAATAAGTCCATCCATACTAACCACACCGGTTTACAAAAGTCAAAACAACCTGTTTTCCTCGCGCGAATCGAAATTTAATCGTGACTGTAATAAGAAATCAGCATGCAATCTAACAACATTAGCCAAAGAACTTATCGTAATTCCTACCTTGCCATATTCGACGGTCGTCCTGCCAATAACACAGTGAGTAAACGACTGATTGAAGATTGCGTATTGAGTTAGCTACTGAACGTGGAGTAAGCCGTGAGCGCCATGCGCCAGCGCACCCACGTTTGCCGAGGTCGTGTCTCTCAACTCAAAACGTCTATTTACCAATTCGTTACTCTTGACGATGTTGCACATAATCTGATTGATAAGCGATTAAGAAAATAACATCGTCTAGTAGATACAACGTCCGGAGCAATACCTACCTTTTTATTTCTAAGTATAATTTTAGTATGGGATTTTTATTGCTATAATAGGTAGCCTTTGACCACAATGATGGTATGTGATGGTTGTGTTGTACCTAAACAGATTTAACCTAGAATGGGCTCTCAAGAACAGTTCCCAGTTAGCGCTAGCTAGGCGAGCATTAGCAAATTGGCCTACCACAATGCGTTCCGTATGGAGTCCCGACTTTCATCCATTCAAAGGACATTACGAGTGCGTACTAAACTAGATCTATATGTATACACTATTATTAGTTATTCTGTACTTGGGCCACCCATAAATACCCCCAAAGTTTTCGAATTTATTAATATTTAATTATTTCTAGGCTAGCCCTGAACAACATCTTCGACCACATCATCACTTACCATCAGGTGAGATAGTGGTCAAAGGCTAGCCTATCGGCAATAAAAAAAAAAAAATGTCTTTTTTTTTTGTTATACCTACACTTCAAAAATCTGTGACTTGATTGGCCCATGTCAGAGTCTCGCACTTACTCCACCCAGATGTATGGACCAGGTAGGTACTATTATGTTCACCCCATCTCCTTTCTATAGAATCTGACAAGAAGACGCACCCTGATCGCGGGCATCCGCGTACATAACATAATTTCCTATTGTTTACGAGTATGTCTAGGAGTCATCAAGTACAGAGTGGATAGGTATCTTCTGGGCAAGCATTTTCCAGCATCGACCGCATTGTCAACACCAGGATGCCGTGAATTGATTCCTTAATATTTATAACATATGTATTATTTCAAAAAGATTAAATACGCTGCAATGATGGCTCCGTGCCAATAGTATGGACTGTCGTACATGGTACTAAACCAATCTGTCGCAGGTTGTATGAGTGTTTTGCAACAGACCGTATGAGACATAATAGACCGAGAGACCACTATCGGTAAACCTACTTCTCGCCTAGACGAATCTTGGCAGGTTAAGTACAGTGAAGAAAAAAATTGGGGCCATAATAATGGCAAAATACGTTATGGGGTACCAGCAGTAAATCTTGTGATCATGCGATAAGAAAGACTACAAAAAAAGGTGAACCGCGACCCATAGGGTAGAATTCGGGAGTAGTTTTTATGACATAGAGTACGAGTAGGTATGCATGCAATGTATTATAATGGCTTTGACTAATCTAATATTAAAATTCCAGGTCTGCCAATCCTTATTCTGGCAGTTTTTTCTATCCGACCAATTTTACATTTGAATACCTAGGTACTTACATAGGTCCCGAGAAGTTTTTCAACAATTCCAAGTCAACTGTTTGTTTCGAAACAAACATATTTGTGATGAGGGCAGTTACACTTGATAATTTGTGGTTTTTCAAAATAATCACAAAAATCTTTTTATTCTAGTAGCCTCCAAAACAGGCACACTACTGGACCGCATAACGGCCTGCCCTGTATAGTTTATGTTTGGATTAAGGTGAAGAAACAGATAGTATTTGCAATAATTTGAATCATAATTACTTACAGACTTTTAACATTACCCTACGCATTAAAATTTTGATTTTATTTTCTACAAAGTCTAATGGTCATATATAGATATATATGTCACAGCCAAAGTAATAAATCTGGATATTATATATACTGTCTAGCCATTATATATAATGTCTACTCAATTTAGATAAAGTGATAATTGACACAAAATTTTACACAAATAAACGATCGAAATGTATTACTTTTAGTAGTAATTATTAATAATTCACGACAAATATTGGTAAAAGTTATAAAAAGAGGTTAATTATCATTTAGTCTAGGGCAAAGTCATATTTAGGTGCGACGACGAGCGAAGCGAGGAGGAGCGTTAGGTTACTTGTGACTACAACAACGCGCGAGCCGAGTGAGCGAAGCGAGCGTGCCGCGGCAGCGGCCGGCGATGCGCCACATAAATTACTACTATTCTTATATTTATTTTTAAGCTCTTTAACCATTCTGGTGCGCCCTCCGTGACCAATAGAAATATGAGTCTCATGAATAATATGAAAATTTTGTGTCAATTATCACTTTATCTAAATTGAGTAGACGTTATATATAATGGCTAGACAGTATATATAATATCCAGATTTGTTACTATGGCTGTAACATATATACTATCACAGAAAAGAGAAAATAGTATTTTATATCTCTATGTATACTATAATAGCCTATATACCTACCTATCCCGTCTTCACAGACGCGTTCTGTCTTCAATATTATGATGACATTGATTCTAAAGTACCTACTTGACTTTATTAGGTGATACTGATAATTTTAGTGCAAAATAATTTTTCTATCGTAGTTTGTTCAAATAAGGTAGGTCTAACCTTACCTTTGATTATGTCACAAAAATTGGTTATAAAGATAACTCCAGAACTAGCCCGAATATGAATATGTGTAACAAAATAATATTTTATTTCTATCAGTTTCCTTCTTTTCCATTAGTTTTCAGTGGTCAACAATTAGTGCAAATGTGGTAATTTATTGGAGCGCACTGGTCAAACTTAGGCTTACCGTTTTTGGTATTGTTCAAGAAATGTATAAAAAACTTAAATAGGTACCTAGTTGGATTCAATAATTATATCAATGTTGCAGCGCAAGTTGTAGGTATATACAGTTCTTCACTAAAACTTCATAACATCAGCTTAGAGCATTGTAAGTCAAAATATTGTTCGGGGATAGGTACACCCATCCTACCTATATTAAAAACGTATCTTCTTGCTGCCCTTATTGCACATTAGTGGTGTCGGTGCAAATTTATGCTCCTTCCACTCAAATTAATTGTATCTTATTATCTAGTATCTTCTTCTTATTTTATTTAGTGGCTTCTGCGGTATTTCCACAATTCCGCCAATGTCGCGTGGGTAGAGAGAATTATATACGGTGGAGATTGCTCGGTGAAATAGGTAGTGGTCGGTGATCCCTGACCAATAATTTTGCATGTGAGTTCTGCAGCAGAATAAACAACACAAGACGTACACAGGACGGAATGAACAATTTTTACATATTGTCGTAAGCAAATAATTTCACCAGTGCCTTCTGCCACTACCTACTTGTGGATCTACCCTCGAAACTCCTCGTTACTCTAGAATATATTGTGTTATAGGGATAAAAAACAGGTTTGAATAATAGTACATTGTACATCGAGGGAAGAAAACGATATATTTCTGTTCGTGAGCATGTTTAAGCCCGACGCGCAACGGAGGGCTTAAAGGAAACTCGAGAACAGAAATAGAACTTTCTCCCGAGTGATATATATTGCTTTATACTACACCTACGAGGAAAATAAAATCATAGGGTATACCTTGTTATAAGTTTCCTCGTATTTGTTTCAAGACTTATCAGGAACTAAGTTCTTTATGACTTGAGCTGTATTTTTTATTTCCGGTGGCGCTGTCACTACAAAATCGTCACTTTCACTTTCACTTTGATGACATTTTGGAAAATTATTCAGCATAATTAAAAGCGTACTGTTTTATTATCAATTTAGAAAAAAACAAAATTTAACAAAACACGTGTCGTATGTAAATTGCCGCGTTTTTTATCGTAGTACAGAGAAAGGTTGCCAACCCCCTTTCATTGAATCCAGTATGAAAAAATTCCATTTTATTTCCCCTCTTTTTTCGAATTATTTTATATAAAACCTTTTTTGAAGTAAGTTCTGGAGCTGTATTTTTTATTTCTGGTAAAGTCATCTTTACAAAATCGTCACTTCTACTATCATATGACATTTTGGAAAATTATTTGGTATAATTAAAAGCGTATATACCTATTGTTAAATTATTTATTTAGTAAAAAAAATGTAATCAAAGAAGTTCATTGCCGTGCTGTTTTTCGTAGTGCAGAGAAAGGATGACAACTTCCTTTCATTGAAAATTGAGAACAAAATAAGTCCCACCTTTTAGTTATAATTAAACCTTTTTGAGCCAAAGAACGCTAGCAGGGCAGGTATGGATTTTCATACAACATTCCTTCACTGCTACGGAGGGAAGGAATGTTTTTCAACACCCTTATATCATTCTTAGGGCCATGGACGGAATAAACAATCTTTACATACTTTCTTAATGGGTGTGGTATAAATTTTTTTTCAACACCCTTATATCGTTCTTAGGGCAATAAACCGAACTATAACACCCTCGTTCATAATAATATTATACACTAGTGCGTAATAGAATTATCCCTACAAAGTTAAGTTAGTACCTAACTGCAAATTATATGCGAATAAACAGAGCATTTTAAATTTAACCGGGTGATACAGATTTGTAACAACAAAGAGGTTTAAGGCTAAGTATATGTAATCAACCACCATACATTTGCCGCGCACAAAAAAAAAAACTTGCGCGCTATTTTCCATAATTTTCGTATTAAATTTCGTATACCGTTTGTGCAATATATTTTTTTTATCCTCGCAAGGGTGCTGAAAATGTGCGTATGAAACTCGTGAGCAACTTGCTCATTATACACTCGGCTGATTTACGCCCTCGCCTGCAGCTCGTGCTGTAACCCACAGTCTCGTGTATAATGAGCAACTTAGCTCACTTGTATAATTTACTAAAATAACACAATTAGTTGTGTCACGTGGTCTTTTTTTTAAGGTATGTAGGTACTCATAGCATAACTAGTTTCGCAACGTAATTAATCCACGGGGACCACTCGCTCAGTAGTAGTACGTATAGCTATACCATCATTGTATCTCCTTTATATAAGAAGTAATATAACTACTGATGGAACATCAGGGAAATAAAATGATAGCCGTTAAAAACAAATAAAATTACATCAAGAATTTATTTTTCTTGATCACACTATTTTTTAGACTTTCATTTTGTGGCTTTATTTGTGGGCGTTTTTATATTTTATCAACACCAGACGTTCCGTTTCAGTGAGTTGTACCACCTACCATTGGGTACACACAGAAAGGGGACTGGGGATACTATGATGTTATGTCATCTGTATTATTGATGGCAGGTATGAGCGATAGATGTGCCTATAGTAATTAGTAAGATCAATATTCCATTCTACCGGTAAAGTGAATACCTACGTGGGTACGGAACGAATGTTCCGTAGGTATTCACTTTACATTCATATACCTAATAGTGTAATGCAGCTGACAATTATTGTCATGGGAAACCGAACTGAACTATATATAAAAGTTGACATGGTTTTCTAACCTACACAATAGTTACGACTACTGGAAAAAGTTCGAATGGCTTCGTATTTTGAGCCAAGCGAGGGTTCGAATTTTATTGAGCCTTAGAGCTATTTTTTCATAAGCTGCACATTTATTAGTTGCGGTCGGCTCAATTACTAGAGCCAATAGAGACTAGAGTCCGAAATGGTATTTTTTACGTTTGTAAATTAAATGAAAATGGTTAGCGGGTTTCGTATAGGTAAGTATGAGTACTTTTTTTTTATATTAACTAGGTATGTCATTGTAAGAAGTTTTTGGTGATCAGTAAGATTTTATAAATTAAAGCGATAGATCCAATACGCTTGCAACATTATATTCTTATATATTATCTCGAAATTAGAATTAGGAATATAGGTAATTATAGCCTCATGGGGTGCTTGGCTGTCGCTGGTGCTGGGTGTCGCAAGAGCCGACTAAGGTAAAATATCAGAAGGTGGGAAGCAGCGCCTTCTGCAGAACTGACAACTTCTACTGCGATCCCCAAGACGCCTGCCCTGCCCTTAATGGGGAAGGCTGTGTTCAACAATCCGGCTGATACAGTACATAATTATATACCCACAGCCTAGGAATTTTATAGTCCGCCCGCGGTAATAGACGGAGTTAGGATCGGTACGGCCGGCGCCCGTGCCATGCTCCGCCTAGTTTCTCGGCCTCAATGGAGTACGGAACTTTCATATGGACCCATTAGGGGATTATCTGTGGGACCCATGCTCCACCTCATGAAATTCTTGTAATTACTTGCTATAATAAGAGTAAAAAAACTGCACGCCTATGGCAAGAAAATGTTAAGAGGTGTTTTCCTTTCCTCTGTTATACGGTAACAGAGGAAAGGAAAACACCTCATCACAAGTTGAAACGACCATTATGTCTGTAGAAAGTGGATATAATAGAGATGATTTTTTTTAATATTTAAATTTTTGCCATAACGTTGTTTTCCTTTCCTCTGTTATAAAAGAAAACACCTCTTCACAGGTGGAAACGACAATTAGGTATGTCTGTTGAAGGTGGATATAATGTTTTAATATTTTTATTTTTGCAATAAGCCTTGCTCTGCGGATAAAATTACAATTACCTATAATATAAATTATTTTTTTTCTCTCATAGGGGAAGTTAGGACTCATTGTCATGTTAGTCAGTCGATCAGAGCATACCCCGGCTAAAGGGGTGGATGAAGTCAAATCCTCTCGTAAATTTTGGGATAAAATGTTTTATCTGCTCCAAGCTAGACCTTCTGGTGAGTATTAGATCTTTTTCGGAAATTTATTAAATTTCTAGAATTAACATGGTAAGTGATGATGTGGTCGAAGATGTTGCTCAGTCTAAGGCACTTGTCCCACTGCTGACGAGAAAACGAGTAACTATCGACTATTTTCTCGCTCAAGAAACGTACAATAGATATACATTCGCTTCACTATTTTGTCGTAGCCGAGCTACACAACTATCGGAACTGCGCACTCGCTTCACGCGGCTCGCCAACTCGTTTCTTATTCTAGCTCTACTCGTTAATCGTTTCCGGTGAGACAACTGCCTAACCTAGAATTAACATGACAAGACACTCTCAAGGACAGCATCCGGAAAACACCGTTCGGCGCTTGGCGACAGATTTTCTACTTGAGAGTGATAGCTAGTCAGGCGGGAATTCGCAAAATGCTCTACCACCATGCCATAACGACTGTCATCCTAAGACAAACACCGGGACTGACGGTTAAACATGCCCTTGGAAAGCACGGATATGCTCAGTAGTACTCACCAGCACGTCACTAGCGGTCACCCAAAAGAATATGGATATAGGTTGTATTAAATGTATACACACAAATAAATTTACAAAAATAGGTTATATTTATTTCACCAGTGTCAACGAGCCTTCATACGTTTTTTCACATCCTGACCAGAAAATAGCAAACATGTGAATATATTTTTATGTAGTTTTTTAACATTACGATTTGCATACGGGTAACAGGGAAATGCCTCTATCTAGCTAATTTGTAATAATCGACATTATATGTAAATAATATGTCCCATTTTGTCTGTAGTCTTTAGGTAGGTAGTATATTCATACCGCTTTCCGTACAAATGTATAGTTCCGGCATATTCTAAATACCAAGTATTCAAAAACGGTGAAATTTTGAAAGCATTTCCTTTAGCCTAAAATGTGTAATGATTCTGATTTTCCCGTTTTTATTTTTCCTCAATTATGAAAATAATATTACGGAACGCTTGGAGCAATGTTCAAGGACAACACAAGACAACCGGCTCAGGGACGGGTATGAAAAATTTCAGCGAGTTTGATTTAGAATTCAATTCAATTTCAATTCAATTTATTAAAAAAAAACAATTCATTTACAACATAACATTAACACTTAAAATTATGTAAACAGAACCTACACTAAGTTGAACACTTGTGCTGTAGGTTACTGTTACATCCCTTCTTGATGAACAATACAGGTTATATTAGCAGGTATGTACAACTTGCTTTATTTATTCTTTATATATTTCCTTAAAGTACTGACATAATGTTGTGTACATGCGAATGCTTGTGTGTGTGTGTGTGTGTATGTGTGTGTGAGGGGGCGCGTGTGAGTATGTGTGAGGAGAGAATATGAAAGAACTACGGAAAGCGGTATGAATTAATCTCCCTTAGTAAAATGTCTCAAGACAATCTAAATTAATTATCTAGAAAGTTCTAGAAAGTAGTAGTATAGGATAGAACCAGTTATTATAAAAAAACACCATTTCAAACACGCCCAGGTTTTTTGTATTTCTGGCCAGGATTATACTATTACAATACAAAATATAAACAAGAATAACAATACAATAATTTCTAATGTACAACTTTGTGAACACAACCCACCATTGAATATTATGTTCTCGGCATCGATAAATATTTTTCAAGATAGATGCAATACAACACGTTATAGAAAAATTTACAATGGATTAAAATAAACTATTTTTCGCTTTCCACTCAAACGTATCTTGACCATTTTTCGTACAGTTTATTTAAAAAATAGCATCGATATATAGATTATTCACTCGACTGTTTCTCTGAGCTAGCGACACTCATAACGGGAAAATGACAAAATATACTATTAATAAAAGTCTCCAACGGACCAAGGAAATAAAGATATAAGCGTCAGTGCTCTCCAGCTTATTTCTCTCCTCGTAATAACTCTTATTCAAAATATGCTAGCTTTTGGCCAGTACCTTACAAATAGGTGAGTTACGAGTATGTATACGGTCAAATATGTTACACAAACTAACAAACACGGCTGCCGGAACACACCGTAATATGCTCGTCGACAAGTTTTCGACTACCAGGCGGGCATTCGTAAATGCTGTTCCACCATGCGATCTATTATATAGGATTTCCAAAATCACATTTAAGACAGATTTAAACTGCAAAAATAAAATATCATGTTTCATCGTGAGCTGAAAATGTGACCAAACTGCGTTTGAGTGGAGCGTATTGAAAATTCTGCGACAATGTCCTTGTAAAAATATACTGTACACAATTTTCTTATTACAAACTACCAATATAAGCATACAGTTATTAACAATATTTGTTGCGGCACCTTATTCGTAGTATAATGTTTTTTTTTGCTTTTTAACCTATGCATAAAAAATGGTAACATAATTTGTGGTACCTATGTACATTAGGTTCAATGCTGAGGCACATTTTGGCCAAGGACGTTTTTAAGTACAGGTACAAAGTCAGCCTCTAAAACATTTAGAGTTATAAATATGGATAAAGATAATAAGAGGCAAGATTTTATTATTACTATTAACAAAATACTTACATAAGATTCTATAAAATATTTATACTACAATTAATGTAATTGCAAAGAAAATAAGGCGATCTCTTATCATGATTATATTATTTGCTTGAAAAAATATGATAACAAGTTATTTCTGTGAGTATTTAATTAGTTTTATTGCATTGCATGACAATATGTAAGGATTCAAAATTGACATTTCATTTAAAACATTACAAAAAAGAGTGTTATTTTTTTAAACAAATCTTACATTTTAATAAAGGGGCACTTAACTTGGACGTGTAAATTTGTTTAGCATGCCTTTATTAAGTATTCCTGTATAGGTAGGTAAACGATACTTGATTTTTTTTCTCTTTGGCAATACTCTCAAAATTCTGAGGTTACATACAAAACATTCGTATGATATTATTTAGAGATGTTCAAAGTTTTTAAATTATGTTAAAAACATTACAAAATTAGTAAACCTATTGGAAGTTGTGGGAGAGAGTACCTACGTCTTGTATTTGCGTAGTGTATGTACCATGGAATAATAGATTAGATGACATGCAGGCATAAATATCATGTCTCTGATATCTTGCATTTGTTGACGAGCTTTGTAATTCTGAACCTCTAGCAATTTATCATCAACTTCGACCATATACTTTGTTTGTCATAACATAATGATATAGTTTGTTTGTCATAATGCTATTATAGTTTATATACCTACAGTGAAAATATCATAATTTGCCACATTTGTATGTTCGTAAAAGGCGACTATGGGAACATGATGTACCTTATTATGGTATGGCGTTGTGGCTTGTAAATGGAGTAAATTATAGCCTATTTTTAGGGTTCCGTAGTCCTGACAAGGAACCCTTATAGTTTCGTCATGTCCGTCTGTCCGAGGTTTTGCTAAGAGACCGTGAGTACTAGGAAGCTGTAAATCAATTACGCCGACAAAGTGGTAAAATAAAATTTTGAAAAATATTTTTTTTTAGGGTACTTCCCATACATGTGAAGTGGAGATGAATTTTTTTTTTGTCATCTATCTCATCGTGTGTGGTATGGTTGAATAGAGCTTCTAAAATGACTTAGGGGTTGCTAATACTGTTTTTCGATTTAATGCTCCATTTACGAAATATTAAACTTTTAAGTGCAATTTTTTGTTCCAGCAGAGCGTCCCCCCCCCTCTAAAAGCTAAACTACTGGCTTGAAAAATCTTAAAAAATTCAAGGTGATAGTGCGTTTTATGAACTTTAAAGGAAAAGTATAGCGGTTGGGATAACTTTCTTAGTTTAGCAGTGATAGTCGTTGAACTTGGGTGTTGGATAATTTTGTACCAAATATAAAATCTATAGAATAAATCCTTTTAAGTGACTAAAATGAAGTAGTTGGTTGTTTATAAGGGTAAAGACTGGCATTGAAAACTTAATCTAAAATAAAAAATCTTAAAACGATAACTATGGCCTATGTCATACCACTAGGTGGACTGACGATATCGTGAAAGTCGCAGGTAGCCAATGGCTAAAAGTGGCTAATAGCCGTTCTTTGTAGCGATCTATGGGGGAGGCCTTTGTTCAAGCAGTGGACGTCTTCCGGCTGATGATGATGATGATGATGATAATGACGTCATACATAATAGACTAGCTTTCCAGCCGCGGCTCCACCCGTGCGTATTGCGGTTATCGCGCAGAACTATTATCCTCTTTTTGCGCAGTTGGATAAAAACTGTCCTATGTCCTTTCCCGGGCATCAAACTATTTCCATTAGCATAGATATAGATATGACAGTACAAAGATTCGACATATATAGGTATAAAGTACTTTTTTTGGACCGTCGCCGTACACTAGAAGTGTTTGCTGTCTGTACCTGTCGTACCAAGGTCATCGATCACTTCATTTCACACATCATCAATTTGTAGTGCTCTTCAATAGTGTAAATTTTTCATCGGTAAAGAGAATATTTCTGAGCCCTTCACTTGCGTATCGCAACGGAAGGCACTCTATTTAATTTTAAAGATTGAGTTAGGGCATATACTGTATATCGGAGATAAGCACCGAGCTTCAGGTCTTGTTTTATAATACGCGACACTTTCCTAGCGAGAATCTTCATTTCTCACAATAAGATTATTGTTGAGTTATCATAATATTTTTACTTCCTAATGGGATTTCGACCAATTCTGGCTTTAACAGCATTAATTTGTAGTTCTAAGACACACGGTTGCCCTAATCTTTTATGGTCTTCGACAGGGCTTCGAAGTGTTGTTGTATCTGCTGATATTACGATATAAATATGAACATACCTACGGCGGATACCAAGCTTTCGAAGTGCCTGTAATATGAACGACGCGACGGCTCAATACCTACTTTTCACAAAGCGAATACTACTATCATATTTTCTTTAACACCTCATTTCATATTGTTATTTGATAATGAACACGAAATAATATATGAAATGGCGCAAAATCGAAAGAAATTTTTTAAGTAATAAACGCGTTCCAAATTCTAAGTTCCCCGTGGGGTGTCGGGTTAGAATTGCACTACTTCATATCATCCCGTGGGTGTCGTAAAAGGCGACTAAGGGTAAGAATTACTAGAAGGTGGGCAGCAGCGCCTTCTAAAGAACTGCCATGCCATCTTACACTGCGATCCCCAAACTGCTTGCCAAGCGTGGGGATTATGGCAAATACCCCCTGACTAGGGGAGGCTGTGTTCAGCAGTGGACGATTCGGCTGATACAATAAAAAAATATCTAAGTAATTTTAAGTTACGGTATTTATGGCCAGACTAGTTATATAGTATAATAGCCCATTTATAAGCGCACTTGCATATATCGGTGTGTACTTTTTTTTTCATATACATATATATATTTTATAATAGAATAATTATTTATGCTACAGCAAATAAATTAAATGACATTCAAATTCTTACAATGTACCAACGAATTCTGAATCGCGCTATCGTTACGTTATCATTCGGGTATCTACCTATACAATTCACAAACGAATTTTGTTTAATTTTCGAATTACAATTGAAATAATAACTTGGCGGCAATCGTACTCTTATTTCTTAGATTTAGCAGGAAGAAAGTGGAGGAGAATAAATAACTACAGAATCGTTCTATATTATGATAACGACCTTCTACGGAACCCTACACTGTGCAAACTTAGACTTAAAGAATGATCCATTGTCCGATGTCACACTTGCATTGAGCAACAGTTAAATAAACACCTTGTAATTGGTTTTACTTTGCTTGCATTAATCATCATGTAAATTAAAAATTTGCACTTACACATTTAGATTTAATTTTTTGGATTGAAGCCTTAAGTTATGAATAATAAAATGAAATTTTCAATTTGAAATAAAAAATGAAATTTTAAATGGGTACCTGATAGATAGAGCTAGTTTTAAAAAGCCAAATGGTTTTTTTTTAAATGTGTATAATTTTATGTTTTTAAAGGCCCTTGAAGTTGTGAACATACTGAGTAATTTTATCTTTCTTGGCATTTAATTCTTTTTTTATTCCATTCAAAAAATCTAACGATAGTAAATGTTGCCATACTGAATTGGCCTATCTATCAGCTTAGCGCACAAAAAAATAAGTATCTACCGCAATAATTCACGTCACCATAAATAAAAATCTCATCGTACTCGGCGATAGGTGCAAAATAAAATAAAAAGTCATAACTCCGAAAAATCCCGGAAGATACATGGGGGTGATTCAGATAGCCCTCTAGGTCCTCTACCTCCCAACTTCAGTATATATGCTACTTCTTGGGACATCCTGTATACACATATTTTATAGGCCTATTTCATTACCACATTCACAATAATATCAATATTTTATTTGCTCATTATTTTATCTGCTTATTACTGTAAAGGAATATAAAATATGATTTTACTCATTTATCAATTATTGATTGTAGTTTGTAACTATAGTATTTGATTAAGTGTACTAAATATAAATAACTATTTCAATATATTGCCAGACTTCAGCTGTGTATATGATTTAAAAAAAAAATCTTATTCGTTCATTAATCTCGTTATGCATTAGTATAAAATACAACACTGAATTAATAATTAATTAATAATAATCTAAAATATCAACGCGTGCTGTAACGAGATTTACAATAAGTACCTAATGAGATTACGTCTGTTTTTTTAACAAACAAGTACCAACAATTATTTTACCGCGTTGCTATTGGCCCACGTAATCAATAAAGTCCGTTCCACACGGACTCTGTAGTTACATGTAGGTACATTTAGTTGAGTCTTCGACTGCCTGCGCGTCGAAAAATATTGCTTGTAACGACTAAAGTTGCAACTTTTTAATTAGGGTAAGCAAAACAAATATCGTTTTGTAAAAAAAAATTGTAGCCAAGTCAACAAATCATCTCGTAATACGTTTGCCGATGTATCATGTTTGGTCTCACATGAAGGGCTATGGCAGGAAATAACAAAAATTATATAATTTATGAAGTCTGAACTCTTTTGTTACAAGGAGTAGGTAAAGTGGTGGTGTGATAACCAAGTTAAAAACAAAAATGTACGCAGTCGACAATCATGTGCAAAATATGTTATAGAGCATTTATTATTGACGTATCTGCAGAAAGTTCATCAGTAGGATGACGATAATTTTTAACATTAGAAGAAATTGTAGTAGTATTAGTTGATTTATATGTTCTAGTGCATATAATATGTATACAATTACAATATAGTTTTATATCATAAACGCGAACAGAACATTTTGTTACGAATATACTAAGTATGCAAATTAAAATCATAACATAATTCCGTATATTTTTTCTACAGTAAATTTTAGAAGTATTCAATATGAACGGGGCTTAACAATTTCAAAACAAGAACAAAGGCATTAATCGATGACGGCAATGACCCGTCTCACTCTGTCAATATCGGAAATGTGCGAGAGACATACTCAGTACTTGTTTGTTAAAAAAAATAGACTATAGAATAATTTTATTGCTCAAAGTGAGATGCGTGAAAATTACAGAAAATGACATTTTCTCACAAATTTGCGATACACGATTTCAAAATCGTTAGTTGTAACCTACGAATCCTAATTAATCATCGCTAGAAAAAAATGTGCCATCTTTAGGATGCGGCAAAAGAGGGACTGGCATAGGAGACAAAAATAAAACCGAGACCAAAAACACTCTGTTGAAGAAGTAAAATAAATAAACACCTAATATGTGACAAATTAAGGACAACCGATTAAAGTAAAAGCGTGGGTCCAACAATTAAATTTTGGTCATTTATCGAAGAATACAGCCGATTTACTTTCACTTTTGCTTGTAAAAAGATTTGACATTAAAACCGTAGAAAGAATTGCCGTCAGTAGTTTGGAATGATACTTGCTAGAGAGCTGATTGTGGAAAGGTTCAGTATGGAACAGAATAAAATTCAACGAGATATTGTGCTCATTGAAACCGGCTCTAGATATCTTAAGGTATTATAAAATAACTGTTTAGAGGTATTGATAAGCAAGAATGTAGACCGCTACGGGTGAGTAGGTAAGAGCTATAAAAAGCCTATTCACTAGAATTAACAGCCTTCACAGGTGATTGACATAGAGCATTAGCTGTGAAGTCTGTGGAGAATTGTGGTGAGAGGGGTTTTGGCCTAGACGAGGATTTGGCAGACTTGGCCAATGATGATGACGCTCACTTACTGCAAGCAGACATAGGGTAATCATGATAGCGTAATGATTTATAGACTTTTTATTTTGAAATAATGCCAGTTGTTTTATATTAGTAATGGGCTCAAATCCGAATGATGTCTCTCATTTATAACTTGCTAGTTGAGTCAATTTACTGCAGGAAGATAGATGTGAATGATGAATCAGTCGTATTAGAAATAATGCAAATTATTGAAGAATCTAAACGTAACAATAATTTTGTTATTATTTAGTAATCGGCTAGGTCTCGCGAAATATTTACCGGATATTACTGGTCGGAGCAATATCCGGTAAATATTACGCGAGTCCTAGCCGGTTACTAAATGATAATTATGAACAAAACTCGCGACAGTTTTTTAGCTCAAATAATTTTGTTGTTTCCGAAATAAGTTGGCTTCCAATTGTGTGTGCTAAAGTTATTCTTTATAATTTTTGCTTATAAATTTGCAATAAAACACGATCATTAAGATAAGGAATCCACAAAAGACTGTTCAACCATGTCCGTCGCTCTACTACCGGTCAATCTGCTCTAAGGTGGTGACAGTCACCGACATCATCGTGTATGAAAAAACATGTTAGAAACTCAAAATACGATATCATCGTTAAAGAAGGCGAATTTCTACAAAGCAACTTTGACTATAGCTACATAAGATTACCGGATAGACGTGAAACTATCGTTTCAAATCACCAGTCTGGCACCACTTTCAGAGGCTGACGAGATTCTATCTGATGATAAGTACCTAGCTCCTGACAATGACGAAAGTAAATATGCAGATTAAAACCCATGTCCGGAATCAATAGCTGAAGATATTCAGCTCCACAGCTCTGTTCATGAGCTTATGTATTTGTCCTAACTTTAAGGACAATCATATCATTAAGGATAGAAGACTATGATCTTCTTGGTAGTTCATCAGAGATTAATAACGACATGAAAGTCAATATAAAGATTATATGATGGACATTGCCAACTCTTTACATGTCAGTTAACTCGGCCCTCGAAAGCAAGACCCTGGTAGCGCCGACACATCGCAAATTCCTCACATCTAGTCGATGCAGGCATTTTTATCTCCCTGAAAGCAAAATGAGAAACCATTTGGTTACAAATATAGATAGACCGGGAGAAATAGAATAATGTTTTCAAAAGAAGAAAGCACTGGATAAAAGAGAATTGCATTAAAACATTGTGATGGTGTTAGAGACGTATATCTATTGGTATAAAGGTATAAAAATAGAATGCAAAAATGAGATTTCTTGGTAATTAACCACTAACAATGTTTACATTATCAATCCTATTTTCTTACTAACTGTCGTTGCATATCCCCCACAATTATAAATACATTACAACTACTCAATTATATAATTCAATCTCTTCAATTATTTATCTCCTTCCAATAGTTGTCTGGAAGAGATCGCTTTCAGCGATAAGACCGCCAATTACTACATTATTTTGAATTGTGTTTCTGCTTAAACAATTCTTAAGGTGTTTTCATAAAGTGTATATCTATCTATATATCGATGTGTACATAACGGTGTTTTTATTTACGCACTAGAAGTAAAACAATGGTATTTTGCTGCAACTTTCGTATGCAGAAAAACCAAGCTTAAAATGTCGACTATTGTTCCCCTAAATCGTAAAAAACAAAACTTAACATTGCTAGATCAGGCCTCAAATTTCCAACTCAAATTTGAAATGCGAATTTGGCAGCGGCCGATATAGGCCGCCGTGATTTCATAAGGAGCTCACCGAGGAAGCACAGGATAAAATGTCATTTATGCTAAAAATATTAAGTTGATACACATACGAGTATGTATGTTCATATAAAAGTAAAAAATACAACGTCAAAATTTGACTTCTTGATAATTAACCACAAGCAAATTAAGATATATCTATTTTATCTTTTTACAAGTGGAATTACTTTCCAAAAATATTACGTTTAATAGACACTACCTATAGTCGTACCCGGTACTTATTTCATAAACATCTATATTTTTACAGTTAAGTTGCTAAAGGACGGCTTTTGGCTTGCATAAGGCAAATGAATATATTCTTCAAGTGTATGTATGTGTGTTTGATTAACCAATATTAAAATGTAGCATTACCGCCATCTGATATTCAATTTTGGCGCAATACAAAATAAAGCTCATATTTTGTTTATTTCATCATTAAATTAATATACATTTCATTTCACTAAGCAAAAGAAAAAACCAACTGACTCTGAACCAAATAAAATCTATGATCGCTCCTTTTGAGAGTATTTATTCCTTCTGCAGCTTTTTTGTTCGCAGTTCTTATATTTATTTTTGATAATGAGGTAATTTTTTTGAATGATATTGTCTTCTGACTTACTGTTACTTATGAAATAGGCCTCCGGAACTTGATTATTGATGTTCTCATTTCGTCATCGGTTTGTTAACAGCATGAAAATTGCCATCCGTGCAGGAACAGAGAAAGAATACAATTTACTGCGGCCCGCGCTGCCTGTCGTAAGAGGTGACCATAGAACCTTTAGCTTGGGGGTGTTAATCTACGATTTACACCCCCACCACAACTTTTAAGACAGCTGTCTAAATCGTAGATTAACACACACCCCAACAACAAATAGTTTTTAGTAAAAAAAAAAAACGATTTTATGGCCGGCCGCCCGTCTGGACGCAGAACCTCTTTGAAATTATTTATTTAATATTTTTATTTCTGCAATAACGCATGTTCTGCGGATTACATTACAAAATTACAAATTTGTAACTCTTTGGAAATGTTAGCCTATTTTTTTTTGCTTAATATTATTGCTGCATTAACAAACTAAATAATCACAGCTTAGATGACAAATTAAACAAAATATTTTAGAGTGCCTTTTGGAGATGTGCAACGATTTTACTCGTCGGCTCTTATGGAAGCCCATTCCTTGTTAGTGACCCAATCCTTCGGCAAACACTATAGCAGCGGTTTATTGCACCTTGTACTTTGATTTTCAAGTAAGTACAACGAGACGGTGAATTCGGATTTTAAAACTACAGTATAGTCTCCATTGACGGGTTGTACCTTTGGCTCACGGAATCGTCGGCGTCTAAATCGCCAATGGATTATACACGTTACAATTTAGGTCCCAAAGTGTTGTATAAACATGAGATTTGACGTACCATTTGTTAACGAGTATATGAAGATTTAATAGACCTAAGTTATACAGTCTTCTGGTTAGTCCGGCGTCCTTGTACCGGGCGGTTCGTCACTAAAGCAATGTTTCTCCGCCGGATTTCTATAGGAATTCTCGTGGAGCACACTTTGAGAGCTTGTTCGACACTTTGTAAGGCACAATTCGTAATCGTCACTTAATGATCTGAACAGCACTTGTTTTTCAGTTGAAAGCTTGGACAGGACTATCTCGAGCATGTGTCTCTGTGAAAGATATAAATATATATTTAAAAAAAAAAAATACTTTACTTAGTTCCTTATCTAAAAGGCAAAATGGGGCTATATTAGTGTTTTTGTTTTTTGCCACGGGTCTATAGCAGGAATGAGTGACAATTCTGAAATTTGCATATTGTGCAATTTTAATTGCACTCTTAATTTCATTTCATGTATATCTAAACCACATTGAGTAGAGTATTATATAATTTGCGGTCATTTCTGTTACGGAATTTATCTCAAAATATAATAGTTATTAAGATTTAATATTGCTACATTATGTACTGTATTAAGGGTATATTTTAGACGAACGCCGCCATACAAAACGCAGCTCCAATCTTATTTTAATAATAGCGAATAAAACTCAATCATTTTTTACCTACGTAATCACTACCCTAAAGGTTTGTGGTGCATCAGATTTTTATTAAATTATACAGTTTTGAAATTACACTAGCTCAAAAACTCGTAATTTTAGATAAAAGAAAGACCCAACTTTAAGCATCTCTTTCAAGAAAAATAAGCATGTTTTTCATATTTCTATTGCACCACAAACATGGGGAATATAATGAACTTTCTATAATGGGAAGTTATTTATACATGTGTACTATACTTTTTTTAATAAATCTGGAGCTACGAATAACTGACTCAAACTCCTAAAAACGTGTGCTATGTACTAAACGCTATATAATAAAAAAGAAAAAGGATTTAAGCCAGAAACGATAGGTGTAATAATACACTATATTTACATGCGAGTTTTTTTTAATAACAAGTTGAGTTTATATAAAAGTTCACGCTTTGGCTGGCGGCTATATGTCCTTAAAACTACAATAGGGTACTACCATTAAACACATTATCCCTTACTATCAGGTTAGATAGCGGTTCAAAGGCAACCCCATTAGTTATAAATTAAATTGAAGCAAAACTTGAAGCAGCGATGGCTCAGTGACATTGGAATTGGACTGACCCGCAGCAGGTCCATGGTTCGAATCCCGCCGCGGGCTTGCGCTTCACGGCACGGTGGAAGGGCATTTTGCGAATGCCCGCCTGGCTAGCGACCACTCTCAAGTAGAAAATCTGTCGCCAAGCACCTAACTGTGTGTTCCGGCAGCAGTCATTGAGAGCCATTGGAATTACAGGCACATGAGACTTAAAAACTACGTTAAAAGGTGACGGGCGCAGTGCAATTCGTGACTTGTGACGAAATATGCTTCAAGAACAATTCATGTTCTGCTCGCAAATGAATAATAAACCAGAATAACCAAATTGATCGGGGTCTTTATGTATTTATAATCTTGTTTTTTTTTTTAATCATTACCTTGCTTGGATCTAGGCAGCAGGACACACAATATTCATATGAGGTGCAGCAATTGCTTTTAGAACATGTTTCACAGCTGTATCTTTCTGAGAAAACAGCATTGGCGTCACAGCAACCATTCTTCAGTTTGTCCATTCTTCTGCATACATACCCTGAAATTGGTTTGATTGATATGGGTAATGATTTACCATATAAAAAATTTACAAAACAGAGTGGCAAAACTATGCTAATTTCAATTTTAAGAACACTTTTGCCTTCATTTTTTATCCAACCATAGCATGATAAACTAGAATGCAAGTTATATAATGCAAGCTTTTTTAGAAAGGTTGCAACATCACTACGAAGCGTGTAAGTAATTGAAAAAGCAATTCTTTCAGTCAGATGTCCATTAGTTTGGTTGATGTCTGCGCCATATCCTATGACTGTTAAACACACAGAGATATAAAATACTGTTTAGAGTGGCACCCATATCAGTTTCCTTAGAAAACGAGCGTAACCAGTTCAACACATGTAAATGATACATCTTTATTGTTCACTACAAACAATCCGATTCCCTGATTAGTCCCTTTTTTACCCAATTGAAACGTTTAATAAGCCAATTTATGCTTAATTTCTTATTCAATTTAACAGTTGAAAATACACCTTATCTAAAGACTTGAATTTCACTTGAACTTTGTCAAACTATCCCTTTCAGTGAGAGAGACAGATATATGGTAATTCCCCTAATATCTGGAGAAAGTTGCAAGATACAATATCTGTACAATAATTGTGCAGTCTCATATAGTCGTTTAATTAAATTTTAAAATCGTTCCTTGGTAAAATCTGAGAATACACAATTGAGTATAGTTCACAATGAACTGCACAAAAAATCATTACGAGAAAATAATTATTGGGATAGCTTGTAAAATTTTACCTTATTTTATTTATTTATTCCGACCAAAAAGTGGTATCTTAGCCAGTGATGCAGTACATTTTTATCGATAAACTTTTCCATCGACTTAAAACGTTTTGTAGGTGATGCGTTGATGTGCTGTGCGCTTGTGCTATAATAAGTTTTTGTGCGGTTTTATATATGTAATCAATGCAATATGTAGTAATGACAGGCAAGTAAGCGTCTTGTCTGAACCCTATAGCTCACTAGTATGTCTACACCAAAAGCTCTAAAGACCGCTGAAAACAGAAGCACGTGGAAGAGCATAGTACATAGAGCGATTCTTATTATTACTTCAGGCTACACACGACCTTCAGCAGTGAAGATGCTGAATAAAATGGAGACGATAAAAATAAAATAAAGCTATTACTGCGAAGAACAGCATAATCAGTACTAATATTATAAATGCGAAAGTAACTCTGTCTGTCTGTTACGCTTTCACGCCAAAACTATTGGACCGATTTGAATGAAATTTGGTATGGAAATAGTTTGAGTCCCGGGAAAAAACATAAAATAGTTTTTATCCAACTGCGCAAAAAGAGGTAAATGTTTTTGCGCGATAACCGACATCGGCGCGGGCGGAGCCGCGCCCGAAAAGTTAATTTCGATATAATATGCTTAGCTAGCTATAATATGGCTAGCTTATTTGTAGTAAATTTATTACAGACACATGAAATTCACGTAAAGGGTGGTATTAGAGATAGGCACAGATAGGGGCTCATCAAGATAAAAGGCGAGGTCATGGTTGAAGTCGTGGTATATATAACAAGAGGTAAATTGCAGATGAGTTCAAGTAAATATACATGTTGTCAGTAAATATAAATTGAAATGTAAACAAGAATGTATTATTTTTCAACGAATATGAATGCAATCTCAAATAAAAAATTAAAAGTATAGTTAGTATCTACGTGGCCGCAACCGCAGGTTAGCGCAAAATTAATTTGGGGTAAAAAAAGTGCCTTATTGTAGTGGATGGGTGCGGAAGTACAGCCTACTGTTGATATATTCGTGTCAAATAAAGGGGTTTGTGCCAATTCGATCTGCTAACCTTGACATAAGTGGGTGCAGTGCATACCCCATGGAGGCCTTTGCTTCTTTTACATATGAAAACTTAATTTACATTTCTCAACATAAAAATACGATCAAGCCATTATTATGTGAGATTTAAATCTTTTTATGAAATCTGAAACCAAGTGAAATAATAATTTCATGAGTATAGGGCAATCGTGTTAAATGAAATTAAACTGAAAAGATATTTAAAATATCTAAAAACTGCTATCGTATCGCCTAAAAATCTAGCTATCTTATTATAAAAACTAACGTGGTTTTCACTCATTTTAGTAAATAATACGGGATAACTCACGTGAATCAGTCAGATAGCTCCGACTATAGTTTCAACCACATTCGGTGGTATTTTTCAAGAAGAGTTCGGGACGCCCGCGTTGACGTCTCGCTTAGCACTGCGGGCGGCAGCTCGTAGCCCACGTGACGTCATCGGTTGGTGCGAGGGGTGGGTTGCAGTTGGTCGTGTCGTCGACTGATGCAAATCCTCTTCGTCGCTGATGTTGAAATCCCGGCTGGCATGGGGAACCTCCCAGCAAAAAGAACTCACTACATCTCCACTAGACCCGTCCTTATCATCCAAAACAGTTCCACGAAGACATGGCTTCCAAGTAGGTGACAAGAACCATCCTCCGTCTCTTTTTTATTTGGACGTCTACTAATTTCAATAGATTCTCGGATCTTGCGAGGCACGAAGAACTTTTCTCTCGACAAGACCCGAGTTTTGTCGAAGCGGATGTAGTGTCCTGCACCAGATAACAGAGAATGTGCTGTCACGGCTGAGCTGTTGATGTCCTGATTCTTCATGGAGCGTTTGTGTTTCGTTAGTCTAGTGGAAACGTTCCTGCATGTTTCACCAACGTAACATTTGCCACAGTCGCAGGAAAAATTAAGTAGACACCGGGGACTCCCAATGGGTCCCTATCTTTGGGAGAGCGAAGCAGCTGTCTAAGTTGCCTTAGAGGGCGGAATATTGTCTTGATGCTGTACTTCCGGCGTAACAAGTTTATTAACAACTATAGTCGGAGCTATCTGACTGATCCACGTGAGTTATCCCGCATTATTTACTAAAATGAGTGAAAACCACGTTAGTTTTTATAATAAGATAGCTATCGTCCACCGACCGGGATTCCGGTTTGTACACATGAATGAATGAAAAGCGGGGAGACCGACACAATTTATAGTAATTATCAGCTAATCAAATTGGGAATAACTTTTCCCTTGAAACGAATTGCACTAATTGCATAATATCGATTACACATTTTAACAAATCAGAATCAACACACCCCGCGATGCTGCAACGCAGCCTGCTGTACATATGTACCAATCCAAATGGAAGAAAAAGAAAAAATCTTGTTAAGTTGTCAAAGTAGCTTTGGTCTGTCATGGTGAATGAACTCTGCTTGAAATCCCTATCAATGCCATGCAAGTTGAGTGTTTAGAACCTCCTCTTAGCCTTCGCAGACAGTTTCTCTCTGATAAATTCCTTTCTAAATTAGCTCAAACCTCAAATCACCCTATTCTTCAAAAACTAGATTGTTTACTGACATTATATAACTCATGCAATAAAGCCTTATCTGAGGACTTCCCTTGTCTACTCCGTGGCTATTTACAATTCACCCGTCTTCCTTATCATCTTTTTCAGAATCCTGTTATATCTTTGTACTCATCATCCTACAAAGCATTCGTTTTCAAACCTAACATTATTTTGGATTTTGGTATTGATAAAAATACAATAGAAGCTAATAAGGTTTTCATAAATAAACTTTTCACAAAATACAAGGGCTGGACTGTCATATATATAGATGCTTCTAAAATTCCAGATAGTCCAGTTGGTGTTGTAGTTTGGATCCCATCTACGAGAATAATTTTCAATTATAAATGCCCTCCTACCACTTCCGTCTTTTTAGGTGAAGCTATCTTTTTTTTTTATGCCTGATAGGTTAGCCTTTGACCACTATCTCACCTGATGGTAAGTGATGATGTGGTCGAAGATGTTGTTCAGGCTAACCTAGAATTACTGGCTCTCAAGGACTACTGTCGGAACATACCGTTAGGTGCTTGGCGACAGATTTTCAACTTGAGGGTGGTAGCTAGCCAGGCGGGCATTCGCAAAGTGCCCTACCACCATGCTATAACGACTGCCATCCTAAGACAACAACCAGGACCGACGGCTTAACGTGCCCTCCGAAGCACGGAAGCGCTCAGTAGTAATGTCACCAGCGGTCACCCATCCAAGTCAAGACCGCGGCGGACGTTGCTTAACTTTGCTGATCGATTCAGAATGGCTAAGCAAACTTCGCTACGAGCGCTTCAAAGATCTCAATTCTGGCAGCCATCCTTTTTATAATATCACACAATCTGAACAAAACTATAATATTTTCAGACTCCAAAAGCTGCCTCTAATCTATTCTTGCTAACCCATTTCGGTCCAAATCTAGGTTATTTAAAAAATAACAAATGCCCTCTTCAAATGTAGCTCTCACGGCATAAATGTTATTGTAGCCTGGATTTCTGGTCACGCCGGTATAGTGGGCCACGATTCAGCTTGATTCCTGTGCTACAAAGGCCATTCATACAGACTCTCAAGGACATTTTCCCAACTTTTCTCGCTAGATATCTGTTCAACTATAAAACCATCTTTAAAAAACCTTGGAACCAGAAATGGCAAATTTCTAGAAAATTAAATAGTAAATTCTATGGTAACATTCAACCTGAGATTCCCAATAAACTCTGGTTCTCAAAATTCCAAAACGCTGATAAAGTTACAACCTCTACAATATGCCGTCTGCGTCTAAACCATTCCTGTAACCCAAGTCTTCCTGGCCAAACTTAGGATTAAGGAATGTGTGAATGTGGTTTGGACGAAGGAAATGTGAATCACATATTCTTCTGTTGTCCCAAAATAAACTCTTATCTCTACATATTATATAACTTATCTAAAAGTTGTTCCCAGGTGTTCTACATTTCCCCTATATATAATGAATTAGTGTGTGTGTGTGTATATATATATATTTGTGTTCATCCAGTAGTTAGATGAACTAACACCTTATGTTTCACCACCAATTTGGGCTTGGACAGTTCTCAACGGACATAACTCTTTAAAACTAAACAATCTCCTTCATTTGATCTATCTAACTATGTGATATTGGCGAAATTGTGGTGGTGCCCACAGAAGCCACAAAATAAGAGTTGAAGTTGAAATCCTAACCTTGAAAAATTGCCTGTTCTTGATAATATTTGATTAATTTGTTAATTTAATTGATGTTAACCTTCTGATCTGCACATGTATTTTTATGTCCTGATAAAAGTTCTATATGCACTAAAAGCAGTGGAACAGATGGTGCTTGCTTTCGTAGGTCTAACAGGAAAGCTCCAAATTAGATATTGGAATGAGGTGAATTGCACCGACTTTGTTCATCAGCGAAATATAAAACATTTAGGAACAATTTATTATGTTTTCCGTTGATAGGATATTTTTACTTTCTTTACATTTGTGGCATCGCTATTAAATCTGCACCTTATAACAGCACAACGCGGCATTTTCATATAAATTGATGGAGATGCATGCAGCGCGTTAACCGCAAGACTGTCAGTAGCATTATAGTCCGTTGACGTAAATACTCCTGTTTAGGAATATGCTCAGCACTAGTGCCATGCCCCCTTCACCTTTCTATTGCTTTCTCTTTTCTGTGGTTAAACATAATATAATAAGAGCACGAAATTTGCATCTAATTTTACAGTCTCAGGGGCTAAAGGGTTAAGGCACCCAGTATCAAATTGATAGGCGCGGGTTCGATTCCGACGAACATTTCGTGCTTTTAAAAACATATTCGTTAATGTGATGTTTACTTAGATTGTAGTAGTGTTTTTTAATATCATTATTTTTTTTTGGTCTCTTGATATGTCTTTCAGCCCATCATAAGCTTATTATTCTATTTTACCTAATATACATTTTATGAATTTTTAATACATTCTAGGATGCAGGTGCCAAATTATTAATGTGTAAAACCTATGGGTAAAAGTTTAAAGTTAAGAATGTCATAAGTGTACATCTTGGACTTGTGGTAGTGCTAGGTATCATATATAAACATATATAAATATCATCATTTAGAGAGCAAAATGTTTGAAAATGCATGCATCAGCAAATGCAGCTGAAGTAGTATAGTTGATGGAAGAATCTACTACTATGACAGTAAAAAAAATATAAAATGAGAGCACAACATTTGTATCTAATTCTATTATCTCAGTAGCCAAGTGGTTGATTCACCCAGTTTGACAAACTGGCTTTGATTTTTCCTTGAGGTCATTGAATTTTTGTCCTCAAAAATGTGTTAAAGGCTAATTAAACTCACCTCTATCATCCACTAGTAATTTCTTTCCTTGAACGGAGTTTCTGCATGTTAAACTGTCATTTGTTTCATTGTGCTCTTGTAGTGTTCTCCATACAAATGGTTTTGCTTCTATGGATATATCCTGGTACACAGTATGTCGATGGTTACTCTGGAAATAAAAATAAGGATAATGGATTTCAGGCTTTAGATGGTTATGCTTAATTTCAGCGCTGGCAAAATCTAAACTAGATCATCACAGGTGACATTGACTGTGGTCAAAGGTTAACTTATGGATACCAAAAAAATAAATATTGCTCATTGTGAATAGACCCTATATCGTCACCCTCCCCGCTAACTGCACTATCTCGCAAACTGTTCTATCTACCTGACCATTACCTACGTGTCCGTCTCTTCATTTTGAACAAGTTCTCTCTAACCGTCGTTTATGTATCGTTTACCGTTTAAAAGATATTCGAGTTTTTAGTTTGGTCTATCTGCTAAAGGAGGCAGTAAATGTTCTTCCTACCTGTCGTATCACGTATGTACATACGACAGTTAGTAAGATTTTTTTTCTTTTCATCACCTCTCAAAATTTCTGTAGAGTGTTCTTAGCGCATTTAGCTAATACTAGACTAATTGTGATATTAAACTTCTGAGAACCTAATTGTAATGAAATAACAGCATTACTTATAGTTTAATGACTGGGACTGTGCTATTAAAGTACTGTAACGTAATTCTAATGAAAGAAAGTCATTAGTTATAGATTAAAGACTAATTGAGATATTAAAGTACTGAAAACCTAATTGTAATGAAAGAAACACATTGGCTATAGTTTAAAGACAGTGATTGTGATATTAAAGTACTGAAAACCTAATTGTAATGAAAGAAACACATTAGTTATAGTGCAAAGACAGTGATTGTGATATTATTGTAATGAAAAAACTCATTAGTTATAGATTAAAGACTAATTGTGTTATTAAAGTACTGAAAACCTAATTGTTATGAAAGAAACACATTGGCTATAGTTTAAAGACAGTGATTGTGATAAAAACTACTGAAAACCTAAATGTAATGAAAGAACATCATTACTTATAGTGTAAAGACAATGATTGTGATATTAAAGTACTGAAAATCTAATTGTAATTAAAGAAACACACTAGCTATAGTTTAAAGACAGTGATTGTGATATTAAACTATTAAAAACCTAAATGTACCCAATGAAAGAACATCATAACTTATAGTGTAAAGACATTGATTGTAATATTAAAGTACTGAAAACCTAATTGTAATTAAAGAAACACATTAGTTATAGTGCATAGACAGTGATTGTGATATTGTTGTAATGAAAAAACACATTAGTTATAGATTAAAGACTAATTGTGTTATTAAAGTACTGAAAACCTAATTGTAATGAAAGAAACACATTGGCGATAGTGTAAAGACAGTGATTGTGATAAAAAACTACTGAAAACCTAAATGTAATGAAAGAACATTATAACTTATAGTGTAAAGACATTGATTGTGATATTAAAGTACTGAAAACCTAACTGTAATGAAAGAACATCATTACTTATAGTTTAATGACTGGGGCTGTGCTATTAAAGTACTATTACAGTACTAGTAAAGTACTGGTATGTAATACTAACGAAACAAACACCTTAGCTATAGTTTAAAGACAGTGATATTAAAGTACTGAAAACCTAAATGTAATGAAAGAACATCATTACTTATTATGTAAAGACAGTGATTGTGATATTAAAGTACAGAAAACCTTAATGTAATGCAAGAACAACATTACTTATAGTGTAAAGACAGTGATTGTGATATTAAAGTACTGAAAACCTAATTGTAATGAAAGAACATCATAACTTATAGTTTAATGACTGGGACTAGGCTATTAAAGTACTGAAACGTATCTCTAATGAAAGAAACTCATAGTTATAGATTAAAGACTAATTGTGATATTAAAGTACTGAAAACCTAATTGTAATGAAAGAATCACAATGGCTATAGTTTAAAGACAGTGATTGTGATATTAAACTACTGAAAACCTAAATGTAATGAAAGAACATCATTACTTATAGTGTAAAGACAGTGATTGTGATATTAAAAACTGAAAACCTAACTGTAATGAAAGAAACAAATTAGTTATAGTTTAAAGACAGTGATTGTGATATTAAACTACTGAAAACCTGATTGTAGTAAATGAATATCATTACTTATAGTTTAACGACTGGGACTGTGCTATTAAAGTACTGAAACATAATTTTAATGAAAGAAACTCATTAGTAATAGTTTTAATACAGTGATTGTGGTAATAAAGTACCTACAGAAAACCTCACTGTAATGAAAAAAACTCATTATAAAAATTAGTTTCTTTGCTAGATTACCTAAAAAGTTAAAACATTATTATTGTAACTTGTACCCTATTATTTAGCTAACATATAAACGATCTTATAATTACTATCAATAAATGAAAATAATATTATTAATGATAAATTCATAATTTTCAACCAAATACTGACTTTCGCAACTAACACAAGTTATAAAACAAAGTTCTCACAGAGTGACCTATCTGCTTCTAATGAATACAAATAAATAAATATATACATTAGGAATGTAAACTTTCTACTCAATTAAAGTGTAAAATAAAAGCTTCAATAAAACGTTACTCTATTGATAATAAAACTAAAACTAACGCAACCACAATAACATTATTGTAGCACTGAACCGAAAATCGGTTGTCCTGGCAAAGTGTCAATTTTCACTTAGAACAGTTAGCGGGGAGGGTGACGATATATGGTCCCATAGAATACAGCATAACATTATGGAAACAGTTTAAAAAAATTTGCTCCATGTAGGCTTGATAACAATTTGCACCACAGTAAAGGTTACATGTTATAAAAATCATCAGTGCTGCATTTTACCAGTATCCAGAGCGCATGCTGTGGCATGATTGTTTGGGCGCGCACGCATACAAGCCGTATTTGGTACCACTCTATGAAATCTGCTTGACAGAAAAACTACTTGTCTGGTTTTACTGTGTCCTGACAATTCATACAATTATTTGTGCAAGGCTCTGTAAGCTACTCTTTATTAAATGAATTGATGCCTTTTACTTTTTGATGCATTTATATTAGTGTGAATACAAAACAGTAAGTATGACATATTGGAACATTTGACAATTGGACACATTGAAAGCTAGCAACAAATATTATGAAAATTATTTTCAAGGGAAAATTTGTGGAATCTTAAACTATATGTATCATATGGAATCAAACTGTCCATTTATGAATTAAATTACATTGTTATCATTATCATGATGCATGGATTTAGGCACTTTCAACTTAAAGATGGTTTTTTATGTTTTTTTTTTATAGATTATAGGCTAACCTTTGATCACAATCTCACCTGATGGTAAGTGATGTTGTGGTCGAAGATGTTGTTCAGGCTAGCCTAGAATTACTGGCTCTCAAGGACAGCTGCCGAAACACATAGTTAGGTGCTTGGCGACAGAAAATCTGACAGGCGGGAATTTGCAAAATGCCTACCACCATGTTTCTTTACATGACGGTTTAAAAGCTTTTGTTTGATAAATAATTGTATTTCCAGAGTATAATTGCAAGAATTATTTTGTTACCTAACTCAAAATTTTATTTATTTGTAGATATTATGTTTTCCCCATACTATGTGCTATAATTTTGTGCTGCTTTTATGTTTGCAAGCTTGTGTCAGGATAGATTACTTATGGTGTTACAGATATCAGAGGGTGAAAGGTAATTAGAAATGCAAAACAGCATGTGGTAAACCACCAGGTTTACCACATGCTGTTTTGCATTTCTATACCATTCAATAAACTTGCCATTCATGGATAACATATCATAACTATCTATCTCTATTTTTAACACTACCCTCAAACTATATGTATTATTTTGTATTGTGTGCTAATAATTTCTGATTTTATTGCCAGTAGCTCAGTCTATTTTCACCAGATAACTTAGACCCCTCATGATTCACTTCATTGTTCACTCTCAAATTTTTTTATGTATGGAAATTAAAATAGTTTTTATGACATATTTTTTTTGTTTGGCCTCAGCTTTTTGTTTGTAAATACAGATATAGTTAAATTTTGAAAAAAAAAACACTGTTGATACAATATGCACATGGATCAATAATGTGTTAATATCAATATTACCATGTTCCAAATACTACTTTCGGAGCTGAACCTTATGGCAATGTCCATACTCATGAAATCGAATGTGATATTATAATGATATAGCCAGTATTGCAGCATTGGGGATCATTACGAAATATAGTTATAAGAATAATGCAAAACTTTCTATGCAAAGGCAAATTAATGTATTCCGTATCTGTAATAGGGATTAATGCAGACTTAGAAAGGGTGGTGTCATGGTGATATTTAGGAATAAGTACGTAGATTTCAGGGAGGAATATTAGGAACTAACCTACCCACTACTAACCTCTCTCAAGAAACTGACGATGCAGTAAGTCAACGATGAAGCAAATATAATTCCTAGAACTAGCCGCCGCCTTATGAACCTCACCAGAGCTGCATACCACATTATGGAATAGTTACTGCTCCGGTTAAATATGTATGAGATACAATCAAATGGGCATACAAGTGAAAACAGTAACATTTTCAAGCACAACTATTTCGAGTGCTACATAACAAAACCGACGAAAACATTGTTGTAGGAACACATATGTTCGGATGAAACGAATCGATGAATATGTTACGCGACTATTGTATATTTTTCACTCATTTTCACTAGAAAATTTACTCAATATATCTCGTTACTTTACTGTGATAAACAACATCAAATATGTCGAGCATAGATCAAATAGAATATATATACTACTAATGTCGAGAAAGAAACCACAGATGACGGCATACTGTACTGAGGGATAGTCTTTAAATACACCATAGAGAAAAGAGCGATCGCTCTACTCTACGTTAGAGTGAAAACTTGGACTCAGAGTGCTCTCTAACCTAGGAGGAAGAATATATATTCTTCCTCCTAGTCTCTAACCAAGGTGCGGAACGAGCCCCTGCATAGATCAAATAGAATATATACTACGAGCCCCTGTACTACACAAACGGCTGACTGCCATAGCCCAAAAATGAATAATAGTCTAAGGGCCTGTTTCAGAATGTTCGAGTAGGTTCCGGTTTTACTACCCAGAACATATCATGAAAACAAAGTTCATTTTTTTTCATTTATACTGCTCCTTTGCGAAAAAACTACAGTGCTACAAACATAATTACTCACATTACCATACATTACATTTACTCTTCTTGTGCAGGACAGAATCATACTGTCCATATAGAATTGTATAAATAGTAGATAAGCTTTGAAATTGATAAGTTAGCTTTAAGGAATCAATGTTTTTTAAGTATATCATAGCATAGGGCATCGCATTAAGCGATTAGTATAAATCCCTCATAAAATAAGCGGAGCAACGTAAAATGCAATGTACGTTTTTGTAAGGCGCTACCTTATGTAGCTACCATTGTTCAATAAAGAATAGTATAATATAGAGTAGGAACGTATTGTTATTTTAATGTCAGGCGTCGCGTCGCCTTATGCGACCACCAAGAATAGGGCCAATGTAAAGAAGCATTGTAAACATATAGTATAGAGAGAACACAATAGCACAGGTATATAGATATAAGTGTATAGTAGGGCCTTAGTTAGCACATAAGGACCCATTGTTTATGGAAATAAAGTATATGAGTTGTGTGTATCTTCATTGGGTAACGAGACCATAGGTATATAGGGATAAAAGTTAGGTATATAGGCATAGTTATAGGGAACACATGACAGAGATACATATATGCATAGCTTCACGTAATAAAGGTAAAAGGTGGTAAAAGGTAAAGGTATAAGGTAAAAAGGTACGATAGACATATAGTTATGCGGTACACATATGTGCCAAAAATGCACATATAACCACTGCCGAGTTATATGTGCATAAACATCGTTATGTACCTACAAGCGTGCATACGCAATAGGTGTGACGTGTGTCATATAGCCGCCGCCGTGCTATATAACACCGTGGGTATGTAACGATATGGTCTATAAACGTAAATAGTAGCATATAGGTATGTATAACCAACGCCGCGTTATACATATCAACACGTAAAACCGTTAGGGAATGTCTTACTATAGGTAGCTATATGACGCTATACAAGAGACGCGGGGGGCGTACCCACGCCACACTCAAAACCCGACGCATCTCCTAATATGGTAATGTTCGTTGCATCGGTGGCTAGGGACGCCATCTCATCAGCCAATAGCAAAGCCATAAAACCTGGACGCTATTCCGGGAATTCTGGATACAAAACGACCGTTAGAACGACGGTTGGAGCTATCTATCTCTGTCATGCCCTCTCACTCGTCAAAACGGCCTCTAAGCGCTGTGATTGGCCAAAACGCTTCGATTAGCCAGCAGATCGAACAATTATGCGATAAATTTGATTATATAGAAATATTGAATAGTCATAGAAAACAGTGTTCACACGCCACCATTGCCACCAGGTCTCTCTCACATTCCGACCTGTGCCGCCACGCCGTGCACACCTGTCTACAGCTCCGCCAGTATCTCCCAGTGAGACCGCAATAGTCCCCGCACTATTGCCGTCTCACTCGGGTCATCGTTCCGACGCTAGTTGCAGACCAGTGCCTTGGATTACGCAGTCCTGACGAAGTTTTGTTTTGTGTGCAGAAGCTGAGCAGCCGCCGAACGCCGTGCAACGTGAGCTACGAGCTCGCCGTGCCGTCGCGCAGAGGCGCTCTAAGACGTCAGGCATTACCACCTACCCAAGTCCCTTGTTTCGGAACAACATCATATCGGGCTGGTGGTCTTGTTTTGACCGCACTTTTCGGTGCGCATTTCACAACTTTACTACTCGACACAACATTGTAACAGTGCGCGTAACAACACACTTTGTGCTGTTAAGCGACGTCGTTCAGGCGTGGGGTAGCGTCAGCCAAACCCGTCTGAACGATCAAATCCGCCATTTGCTGCGGTCGCAGTGTGACACCCTACGGTGACAACGGCCACTGTTGTTGTTTTGGTTTAACCTTGCACCGTGGCCTTTCCCGCTTCACGGGTCAGCCGAAGCAAGCTGGGCTCCGGGACAACTGGCCTTGGGGTCGCCCCTAGTCAACCCCGGAGCAGCATTAGGAGCACCCCTCTCCGCCGAGAAAAAAGCTCGGAGAGGGTACACAACTAGGGCACACCATAGGTACTCACTCCCTCTCACACAAGTGAGCTCACGAGTTGCGAGAGGGAGACAGAACCCGTTAGGCCATCCTGAGTATTCCCCTCAGGATGCAACGTCCCTCTAATGGTGAGGTGGAGGTCCTTCAGACCTTCGCCCTCCGCTACCCCGAACTCTACGCTGATCATCAGCAATCGCTTAACGATGCAGAGAGTGCCCGCCTCACGGACACTCTCATCGCTCCCTCCGGAACTCCAATTCCGGAGGCCATCGTCCCTCCTCTGACCCGGTCCTTCTCAGAGGACAGCCCGACTTCGCCCGCTCCGGGCCCTGACAACAGACGCACGGTGGCAGCCCCTCCCCGTGAGAGGTCTCGCTCGCGCTCACCGATCGGGAGGCCAGCGAGCACCCGTCCCTCCATCGCCGTTGTCGAGCCCACTTCGGACTCCGAAGCGGAGATGGAGGTAGATCCGAGTCACGCCTTACGCACCGACTCGGACTCAGATAACGACGGCTATACCGTCGTAGATAGGAAACGCAAGCGTGCTCCTAAAGCCGCTAGTTGCGCAACTTCCGCCCCTCCCGCCAAGGCACCCGCTAAGGCCCCCGCCTCCGGCAAGAAGCCGACCCCCGCCCCGCGCCCCGCGTCTCCTCCCTCCGCTCCGGCCACCACTGCCGCGTCCCCTCAGGACGCGAGCGCGCGCCGCGAAAAACCGCCTCCGCCCCTGTTCATTCAGGACAAAACCAAATGGGACATGCTGTCCCGTTTAGTTTCGGATCGTGGGATCCACTACACTAATGCCCGCTCCACGCAGCAGGGCATTAAAGTTCAAGTGTCCACCATTAGCGACCACAGAGCGCTAACAAAGCTCCTCCGTAAAGAGAGCATAAGTTTTCACACTTATGCGCTCGAAGAGGAGAAAGTCCTCCGCGTTGTCATCCGCGGTGTGCCCAAGGAGGTACATACCGATTCGGTATGTGCCGACCTGAAGGCACAAGACTTCCCCGTACATGCAGTTCACCGCATGTACAGCGGGAAGGACCGCAGTCCCTACGATCTAGTACTCGTAGTACTAGATCGTACACCTGAAGGCAAGGCCATTTTTAATTTAAAAAAGGTCTGCGGCCTCTCAGGACTCGATGTCCAAGCCCCATACAAGAATGGGAGTCCCTCGCAGTGCCATAACTGCCAACTATACGGGCACGCCTCCCGTTTCTGCTTCGCTCGCGCTAGGTGCGTTAAGTGCCTAGGCGATCACGCGACAGCAGCGTGCACTCGCACCCGGGACTCGCCGGACCCACCCAGTTGCGTTCTATGCGGTGCTCAAGGGCATACCGCGAATTACCGTGGTTGCTCTAAAGCACCACGAGTGAACCACAGGGTGGCAAGGCATAGGCCGACCCGTCCCTCTTATGACCGCTACCAACGGGTAAGCCCTAAACTAACGGTAGTACCTGCCTCACAGGTAATACCCGCGCCGCTCCCAGCCCGTAACGCATGGTCTAAACCACCCAGTATGGTTAAGATCGCTACCACCCGCGCCCCGGCCCGCGCGCCCGCACCCGCGCCCGCACCCGCACCCGCCCGCGCCGCGGCCCCTGCCCGCGCACCGGCCCCGGCTCGCCCCGCGCTCCCGGCACCCGCTGCCAACACCGTTCGCGCCCCTCCCCGCGCCGCTTCCCGGCCACAAGCTCCCCCTATGCCATTGATGGCTGCCCCTCTTCAAGAGGCAATCAACCTAGTCAGCGATCTGGCTATGTCGGTTGACATCAATGAGGTACAAGAGCTATTCCACAAGATGCAATACGCTCAATCCCCAGCGGACGTGATCCAATACACATTGGAACACGCAAACCTACTAAGCGCCCTTAAGCGCTTCGTCCCCCAGGCCCCTCCCCAGTACAACCACTATGGGTAGTACAACCGAACGCACGAAACCGTACTCAGTTTCGTTAGCGTCATTTAACGCTGACGGCCTCTTCAAACAACGTGACCTCGTCCACGACTTTTGTTGTACCCACCTTATCGATATCTTATGCGTGCAGGAAACCTTTCTAAAACCGGGGAAGGCGAACCCTAGGTTTGCCAATTACAGAACGGTACGTAATGATAGAGTGAACTCCCGTGGGGGAGGCACTCTTATCTATTACAAAAGGTCCCTGCACTGCATTCCCCTACCTACCCCGACTCTTGTTAATATGGAAGCATCTTGTTGCCTCCTAGCTATGACTGGTCATCAACCTATAGTCATAGCGTCCTGTTACCAAGCTTGCTCCAAGCCGATCGTCCGAGCTGACTTAGAAGCCTTGTTCTCATTAGGAAGTGCCGTCCTTCTGATTGGCGACTTCAACAGTAAGCACATCCTATGGAATTGTAACGTCAACAATCCCAAAGGTATTGCACTTGAAAACCTAATCGCAGAACTTAACTTTGACATAATTGCGCCCACTGAGCCCACTCACTACCCTTATATGGAAGACCATCGATCTGACTTGCTTGACATGGCACTACTCAGAGGCGTAACACTCCGGTTACGCTCCATAGAAGTGGTTCACGAGCTTCACTCTGACCACCGACCCATTATACTGCGACTAGGTCCCGACCCAACGACTGACCTCCCCCGCCCCACTAAGACGATAGTGAACTGGAAGCAAGTAGGCGATGCCCTAAAGGCTATCAGTTCACCGGACCTTGATAAGATCCCTGACGACATCCTGACAAAAGATGACGTAACCCTTGCGATCGATTCGTTCACCAATCACCTCTCCACCGTAGTAGGTGCATCCGCAAAGGAGGTCATAGTGCCGGACGACCGGCGCCTTGTCATTCCAGCGGATGTGAGACGATTGGTGACGGAGAGCAAAGCAGTGACCCGACATTACGACTCTTACCCCAGTAAAGAGAACAAAGCTAAGAAACGCCACTTTGAACGCATGGTTCAAAGTCGCATGTCTGAGTTGCGTGATCAACAATGGGGCGATAAACTTTCAAACCTCGTGCCAAGCCACCATGCTTACTGGGACTTGGCGCGAGGCTTGAAAGGAAGTAACCATAACGACATGCCTCCCTTATACAGACCAGTCCCACTAGTCCCAGCGTTCTTTGACGAAGACAAAGCTGAGTGCCTAGCTGATAGCCTAGAGGCTCAGTGTTCCCCTAACGTAGATCACGTTGACCAAGCTCACCTCGATTCGGTGGATGCTGAAGTCGAACGTAAAAGCTCTGTGGTCACCTCTGAACTCCCACCACTCACCTTAGCGACTTACGCTGAGGTGGAGAGACTGATCAAGGCCCTCCGACCGCGTAAATCCCCCGGTGCCGATGGCATCTCCAAAAGGGTTCTTAAAACCCTCTCTCCTCCTCTCATCCATCTCATAGTCAGCATCTTCAATGCTGCTATGAGCCACTGCTTATTCCCAGACACCTGGAAATGTGCAAATGTCATTGGCATTCACAAACCAGGCAAAAGCTCATCTGACCCCACCAGTTACCGCCCCATCAGCCTCCTCAGTGCCTTAGGCAAACTTTACGAGCGGTTACTTGCAAACCGTCTCCAGTCCCATGCTAAGGAACACCACCTTATCCCAGATGAGCAGTTTGGCTTCAGACCCGGACACTCATGCGTCCAACAGGTGCACCGCCTCACGGAGCACATCATTGAGGGCTTCAATAAGTACCCCAAACCCCAGACTACGCTAGCAGTCTTCCTCGACGTAGCGAAAGCTTTTGACAAAGTCTGGCACAATGGCTTGATCTACAAGCTATACCAATTTGGCGTGCCAGAACGTCTTGTGCTCATCCTACAAGACTTCCTTAAAGCCAGAAGCTTTCGCTATCGCGTGGAAGGCACCCTCTCCTCCCCCCACCCAGTCAGAGCCGGAGTCCCTCAGGGCTCCGTGCTATCACCTATTCTCTTTGCACTGTATACCAGTGACATCCCACGCTCTCAGCCCAAAGTATTCCTAGCCCAATATGCGGACGATACCGCCATTTACACCACTGGGTGGCATATCAACAGACAGTCCTATTTCGTCATTCAACGGGCCGTCACCGAGATCGGTGACTGGTTCCGAAAATGGCGCATCGCGGTCAACCCAGCTAAAAGCACAGCTATGTGCTTTACTGAGAAGACATGCTCCCCTTACCCGAAACCGCTTATTTTGTTCGACGAACCCATTCCCTGGGTTCCTAGAACAAAATACCTCGGAATCACCCTTGATCGTCATCTCACCTTTAACGATCACATAACAACCGTCCGTAACAGAGCGGCCTTCGTAATGGGTCGCCTTGGTCCCCTACTTCGCAAAGAGAGTAAAATGTCTCTTAGTAATAAGAAGACACTTTACACTGCCTGCATCCGCCCCATCATGACTTACGCATCAGTAGTGTTTAGTCATGCTAGTGAGGCCCACCTTCATAAACTTCAAGTCATCCAAAACCGTTTTCTTCGTAATGCAACCGGCGCCCCGTGGTATATCCGGAACACCGAGTTGCATTGCGACTTAAACCTTCCCTCTCTAGCGCAGTTCAATAAGGACTGCGCCCGCCGATACTTTGATCGAGCGCCCCACCACCCGAACCCATTGGTTGTCCAGGCATCGAACTACTCGACTGCCTCTTCTATCCCATTTTTCAAACCCCCCCGTCGCCGACCACGGCAGGTATTAGACGACCCGGATGACCCCATCGCAGCCATTACATTGGCAGCTTTAGCGTTATCCGCAAGTCGTCGAGGTAAAATCCCCAGGTGTGAGGTAATCAGAGGTCACACAATCAAACACCGAGCTCGCCGGCGAGCTCGAGGCAAAAACAAGGTCACGATAAATTGCTCTCCAAATAGTCAAAGAGTATTTATTCAGTAGGGCCCAATTGTGCAACACTGCAGTTGCACAGAGGCATTTTGCTCCGATCCCCCCCATGTCTCACGACAGCGAGACAAGCCGAGGTCCGAACCACAGTGGTGCCCTTGAGCTCGCTGTCAACCCCTCCTATAATAGCGGTACGTTTTCGGCGTCCGCAGGAGACGGAGGTAGAAAGCGCTTTTCGCCTTCTACGCCCGTCTCGGGAGAAGTGCCTTCGGCACTTCTCCCTCCCGGGCTATTGTAGGGCCAGGCCCTCGCCCAAAACCCGGTGGAGCTGGACGACCGCACAGGCGGTAGCCAGCATCTATGTCCTCCCTAAACAAAACAAAACAAAACAGTGTTCATTCGTTGTCGCGCCACCGTCGCGTGTACAGGTCTCTCATTACCCAACTAAGACGCTCACGCTCCGTAAATTACTGACATCAAATCGGCAGCTTAATTATTTATCCTAGACTTCAAAACAACCCAGCACAAACAAGTGTGTAAGGGGTACAGTGTCTACATCGAAGAAATATAGCAGATATACAGTCCACGCCGTCAGTAGATACTGCGTCCCCCACATTGTTGGTCATATCGAGCCGAATAGTTTGAAGAAGGAAAATCAACAGCAAGCGATCATCATGCCAGTGACAAGGAGTACGGGTGGAAGAAGACGGGCTGCACCTCAAACGCCGACGAGCTCCGAGGGAACGGAGCCGACAACGAATGGATCTACGGCAGCAACTACCGTTGCCGTATCATCGCCACGCCTGGCAGCAGACCACGCTGCCCATCAAGCCACGACCGCCCGCGCCGCAGCGAGGCGCGGCCCAGAGCCGACCGCTGCGACGCTCGCCGCCGGGCATAGTAGAAGAACGCCATGAGAGCGTACATACGCCGCAGGGGTACCCGGGTCCGCACAGGAAGAGCCGACGCCGCCGGTACTCGCTGCAAACTTAACCGCCGCCGCGACGCCCTACGCCGCGGGGCCGCCGTGTTCAAACGTTATAGTGCACAGTGAAGAAGTGCAAACATATAGTAGTAGTGCAGTGAACAGTGCCGTAAAGCCCACCGCCGCCGCGGGGCTCGACCATGTAGTGAAAGTGCCGCCAGTGTACAAGAGAGTGGTGTCCACTTCGAGGGATAGCCGAAGATCGACATTCACGTGCGTTCAAGTGCGTCTGGCTCGCGCAAAGGAGGAATATGCCCGTCTACAGGTCGAGCTCGCCGCTGCAAAAATAGTGTCGATTGAAGCCGAAGAATCGGAGCACATCGACGACGCCAGATCGGAAATCTCGGACAGGGGAGCAACACATCACCGGGTCAACAGTTGGTTGCATCACAGCGAGACGCATCTCGCAATAGTAGAACCGCAGAACACCGGGGACACAGAACGTCCGCCGGAGTATGCGGAACCCCAGCCGCCGCCGCTGCAGCCACCGCCGCTGCTGCAGCCGCCGCCACAGCCGCCACAGCCACCGCGCGCACTGCCGCCGCCGGTGGATCCAACTGAAAACCCAATTCAAAGGTATGAGTACTCGCCTAATAGCTATTCCCCTAATGAGGCCACTGCCGCGCCAAATGATAGGGCCGTTGCAATCCCTTCTGTCAAGTCCGATATAGCAGAGCTAGCCGCCGCTATAACAGCCGCCGCTAAGCAGTCGCAAGTCACGCGACATTTTACTGATTTACCTGTCTTTAACGGCTCACACCAAGACTGGTTATTGTTTAAAACCTCATATAATGAAACTGCATGCATGTTTAATGATAGTGAAAACGCCACTAGACTGCGCCGTAATATAAAAGGCAAGGCACGGGAGGCAGTTGAAAGTTTACTAATCAATAGATCACACCCACTAGAAATAATTAGATGTTTAGAAGCACGCTTCGGAAGGCCTGACGCCATCGCCTCGACCGAACTTGAGCGGTTGAGAAACCTAACGAAGCCCACCGATAATCCACGAGACATATGTATATTTGCAAGCAAAGTATCTAACACTATAGCCGCCTTACAAGCCCTTAATAAAACTCACTATTTATATAATCCTGAAATAACCAAACTAACATCTTAAAAACTTTCTCCCACGCTACGTCACCGGTGGTACGAGTTCGCCGCCGCACAACACCTGGACGAGCCAGACCTCATCAAGCTGTCCAGGTTCCTGAACCACGAAGCAGACTTGTGCGGCCCCTTCGCTCAGCCAGAGAACGTGACGTCGAGCTGGAACGAGACAGCGAACAGACGACCACAACGCACCAACGTGACACAGGATAGAACGGTAAAATGTGCACATTGTAATAATACTGGTCACCGCATAATAGAATGCAAAACGTTCCTGGCTGCCGACGTCAACAAGCGATGGGATATCGCAAAGGAACAACACTTATGTTTTAAATGCCTAAAACACCGTAATAGACAGCATGCATGCAAGCCAACGAGGTGCGACACAGACGGATGTACCTACACACATCACCGACTTCTGCACAACCAAAGACAGGTAAAGACGGAGGCAGTCGCTTCCACATGGACAAGGAAATGCGCGCACGCATTCCTTAAGGTGGTTCCAGTCACCATAGCAGGCCCTAAGGGCAAAATAGACACGTGGGCGCTCCTCGACGACGGCTCTACGGTAACCCCTTTGAATGATAGTATAGCGAACAATATAGGTGCAAAGGGACCGCAGGAGCAGCTGAACATAGAAGCGATCGGGGACACCACCCTTAAGGCAGCACGGTCACGCCGTGTCTCAGTCACGTTATATGGAAAGAACGGTAAGAAATACCAAATAGCGAGTCGTACGATAGACGGTTTGAAACTCTCACCACAGCACGTGAGAAACGACGACTTAGCCGGCTGTGCACATCTTGAAGACATCGAGCACTTACTCTTAACTGAGGGCGCTACTCCGCAGCTGCTTATAGGCCAAGACAACTGGCATTTACTTATAGCCGACGAGATGAGAACCGGACGCCGTGATCAACCGGTAGCTTCATGCACCCCGCTGGGATGGGTACTACACGGCGCACAAACTCGCACCATAGGCCACAAGGTAAATTTTATACAGGGAGATGTCAGTATGGACGAGCAGCTGCGACAACACTTCGCAATAGAAAGCATGCTCATTACGCCTAAGCGACCGCACAGCGATCCCGATAGAGTAGCACAGGGGATACTCGACCAGACGACTGCTCAGTTACCCAACGGTCACTATCAAACCGCCTTATTGTGGGCCAACGAAAATAGTAAGATGCCATATAATTATGACGCCGCTGAAAGACGCCTACTTTCAATAGAGAAAAAGTTATCCAAAGATAAGGATCTAGCTTTAACGTATAGTGAACAAATGAGTTCTTCAATAGAAAATAGTGCCATCGAGTTAGTACCAGTGGAAAGTACAACTACAAAAATACCTACAGGTGAGGAAAAATGTACGCATACCAAAATAGTAGAACCTGTACTTCAAGCCGCACTACCAGACGCCACCAGGTTTTCACGGTGGGAGAAGTATCTGAGGACCACTGCCAGAGTCCTACAGTTTATAGAATTATGCCGAACGAGAAAGGAAACGACTCTCTACAAACGCAATAGAAAGAACAAAGAGTCCGACCCAACATGGACAACGCGTCAGACTAAGGTAAAACCTAAATTAATAAAGATAGTAGAAAAGTCGACGCCGGCACGTCATCTGATGTTAAGCGCCATACTAATTCGCCGAGCTGAAAACCTGATCATCAGGAGTAGCCAAGAAACCACTTTCAGTGAAGAGATTAGAGCGCTACAGAGCGGCTACGCCGTAGCAAATCGTAGCCGCCTACGACTAATATCGATGACTTACTCAGACGGACTTCTACGCGTCAGGAGTCGTATAGAACGTTTAGAAAACGCTGCCATAGAGAAATTTCCTTTAATCTTAGATGGAAATAAACATGAGGTACAATTGTTAATAGAATACACGCACAGACAATTGTCACACGCCGGCACCGAACTTATAGTGAACGAGATGAAACAGCGTTTCTGGGTATTAAAACTTAGACCTATAACGAAAATGTTAGTACACAGGTGCATACCCTGCCGAATAAGAAGAGCCATCCCGCCGCAGCCAGCCACCAGGAACCACCCGCCGACGCGCTTCGCTCATCATCAGCGGAGCTTCACCTTCACGGGCCACGACTTCTTCGGTCCTGTGACAGTCGTGGTTGGCAGGACGACTCAAAAACGGTATGTCGCTCTCTACACTTGTCTAACATCACGGGCAATCCATCTTGAGGTTACAGCATCCCTCACAACGCACTCAGCGGTAATGGCGCTGAGACGGATGATCGCTCGCCGAGGCTGCCCCACGGAAATCTGGTCTGACAACGGGACCAACCTCCGAGGCGCCGACCGGGAACTTCGCCAGGCCATGCTTCAAGCCACAGAAGAGGAGGCGAGTCAGCGGAGCATCCACTGGCGATACATCCCGCCAGGTGCACCTTTCATGGGCGGTGCATGGGAGCGCATGGTCGGGGCCGTCAAGCGGGCTCTGACCGCCACTCTCGAGCGACATCATCCAACCGACGAGGTCTTGGCCACCCTAGTTGCCGAGGCCGAGTACACGGTCAACGGCCGACCTCTCACGCACGTGTCAGTACACCCCGATGACCCAGAAGCACTGACACCGAACCACTTCCTCATTGGTGGCTCCGGACGATCCATGGTTCCGGGCACCTTCAACGACAGCGACCTGATCGGTCGCACCCACTGGCGCGCCTCACAGCGCCTAGCCGACATCTTCTGGAGCCGCTGGCTCCGGGAGTACCTGCCTGAGCTTCAACACCGCCGAGACATCCACAGCCGTGGACCGCCAGTCAAAGTCGGCGATGTCGTCCTCATAGCCGACCACACGCTACCACGAAACACGTGGCCCAGGGGTCGCATCACTGCAACCTACCCAGGCGCCGACGGCGTAGTACGTGTGGCTGACATCGCTACCCGAGGCGGACTCCTGCGACGACCGGTGAAGAAAATCATCGTGCTACCGACAGACCCCACCATTCCTGCACCAAATTAATCTCTATGTACAGACACATAGAGAGGTGGGAGTATGTGCAGGACAGAATCATACTGTCCATATAGAATTGTATAAATAGTAGATAAGCTTTGAAATTGATAAGTTAGCTTTAAGGAATCAATGTTTTTTAAGTATATCATAGCATAGGGCATCGCATTAAGCGATTAGTATAAATCCCTCATAAAATAAGCGGAGCAACGTAAAATGCAATGTACGTTTTTGTAAGGCGCTACCTTATGTAGCTACCATTGTTCAATAAAGAATAGTATAATATAGAGTAGGAACGTATTGTTATTTTAATGTCAGGCGTCGCGTCGCCTTATGCGACCACCAAGAATAGGGCCAATGTAAAGAAGCATTGTAAACATATAGTATAGAGAGAACACAATAGCACAGGTATATAGATATAAGTGTATAGTAGGGCCTTAGTTAGCACATAAGGACCCATTGTTTATGGAAATAAAGTATATGAGTTGTGTGTATCTTCATTGGGTAACGAGACCATAGGTATATAGGGATAAAAGTTAGGTATATAGGCATAGATATAGGGAACACATGACAGAGATACATATATGCATAGCTTCACGTAATAAAGGTAAAAGGTGGTAAAAGGTAAAGGTATAAGGTAAAAAGGTACGATAGACATATAGTTATGCGGTACACATATGTGCCAAAAATGCACATATAACCACTGCCGAGTTATATGTGCATAAACATCGTTATGTACCTACAAGCGTGCATACGCAATAGGTGTGACGTGTGTCATATAGCCGCCGCCGTGCTATATAACACCGTGGGTATGTAACGATATGGTCTATAAACGTAAATAGTAGCATATAGGTATGTATAACCAACGCCGCGTTATACATATCAACACGTAAAACCGTTAGGGAATGTCTTACTATAGGTAGCTATATGACGCTATACAAGAGACGCGGGGGGCGTACCCACGCCACACTCAAAACCCGACGCATCTCCTAATATGGTAATGTTCGTTGCATCGGTGGCTAGGGACGCCATCTCATCAGCCAATAGCAAAGCCATAAAACCTGGACGCTATTCCGGGAATTCTGGATACAAAACGACCGTTAGAACGACGGTTGGAGCTATCTATCTCTGTCATGCCCTCTCACTCGTCAAAACGGCCTCTAAGCGCTGTGATTGGCCAAAACGCTTCGATTAGCCAGCAGATCGAACAATTATGCGATAAATTTGATTATATAGAAATATTGAATAGTCATAGAAAACAGTGTTCACACGCCACCATTGCCACCAGGTCTCTCTCACATTCCGACCTGTGCCGCCACGCCGTGCACACCTGTCTACAGATCCGCCAGTATCTCCCAGTGAGACCGCAATAGTCCCCGCACTATTGCCGTCTCACTCGGGTCATCGTTCCGACGCTAGTTGCAGACCAGTGCCTTGGAATACGCAGTCCTGACGAAGTTTTGTTTTGTGTGCAGAAGCTGAGCAGCCGCCGAACGCCGTGCAACGTGAGCTACGAGCTCGCCGTGCCGTCGCGCAGAGGCGCTCTAAGACGTCAGGCATTACCACCTACCCAAGTCCCTTGTTTCGGAACAACATCATATCGGGCTGGTGGTCTTGTTTTGACCGCACTTTTCGGTGCGCATTTCACAACTTTACTACTCGACACAACATTGTAACAGTGCGCGTAACAACACACTTTGTGCTGTTAAGCGACGTCGTTCAGGCGTGGGGTAGCGTCAGCCAAACCCGTCTGAACGATCAAATCCGCCATTTGCTGCGGTCGCAGTGTGACACCCTACGGTGACAACGGCCACTGTTGTTGTTTTGGTTTAACCTTGCACCGTGGCCTTTCCCGCTTCACGGGTCAGCCGAAGCAAGCTGGGCTCCGGGACAACTGGCCTTGGGGTCGCCCCTAGTCAACCCCGGAGCAGCATTAGGAGCACCCCTCTCCGCCGAGAAAAAAGCTCGGAGAGGGTACACAACTAGGGCACACCATAGGTACTCACTCCCTCTCACACAAGTGAGCTCACGAGTTGCGAGAGGGAGACAGAACCCGTTAGGCCATCCTGAGTATTCCCCTCAGGATGCAACGTCCCTCTAATGGTGAGGTGGAGGTCCTTCAGACCTTCGCCCTCCGCTACCCCGAACTCTACGCTGATCATCAGCAATCGCTTAACGATGCAGAGAGTGCCCGCCTCACGGACACTCTCATCGCTCCCTCCGGAACTCCAATTCCGGAGGCCATCGTCCCTCCTCTGACCCGGTCCTTCTCAGAGGACAGCCCGACTTCGCCCGCTCCGGGCCCTGACAACAGACGCACGGTGGCAGCCCCTCCCCGTGAGAGGTCTCGCTCGCGCTCACCGATCGGGAGGCCAGCGAGCACCCGTCCCTCCATCGCCGTTGTCGAGCCCACTTCGGACTCCGAAGCGGAGATGGAGGTAGATCCGAGTCACGCCTTACGCACCGACTCGGACTCAGATAACGACGGCTATACCGTCGTAGATAGGAAACGCAAGCGTGCTCCTAAAGCCGCTAGTTGCGCAACTTCCGCCCCTCCCGCCAAGGCACCCGCTAAGGCCCCCGCCTCCGGCAAGAAGCCGACCCCCGCCCCGCGCCCCGCGTCTCCTCCCTCCGCTCCGGCCACCACTGCCGCGTCCCCTCAGGACGCGAGCGCGCGCCGCGAAAAACCGCCTCCGCCCCTGTTCATTCAGGACAAAACCAAATGGGACATGCTGTCCCGTTTAGTTTCGGATCGTGGGATCCACTACACTAATGCCCGCTCCACGCAGCAGGGCATTAAAGTTCAAGTGTCCACCATTAGCGACCACAGAGCGCTAACAAAGCTCCTCCGTAAAGAGAGCATAAGTTTTCACACTTATGCGCTCGAAGAGGAGAAAGTCCTCCGCGTTGTCATCCGCGGTGTGCCCAAGGAGGTACATACCGATTCGGTATGTGCCGACCTGAAGGCACAAGACTTCCCCGTACATGCAGTTCACCGCATGTACAGCGGGAAGGACCGCAGTCCCTACGATCTAGTACTCGTAGTACTAGATCGTACACCTGAAGGCAAGGCCATTTTTAATTTAAAAAAGGTCTGCGGCCTCTCAGGACTCGATGTCCAAGCCCCATACAAGAATGGGAGTCCCTCGCAGTGCCATAACTGCCAACTATACGGGCACGCCTCCCGTTTCTGCTTCGCTCGCGCTAGGTGCGTTAAGTGCCTAGGCGATCACGCGACAGCAGCGTGCACTCGCACCCGGGACTCGCCGGACCCACCCAGTTGCGTTCTATGCGGTGCTCAAGGGCATACCGCGAATTACCGTGGTTGCTCTAAAGCACCACGAGTGAACCACAGGGTGGCAAGGCATAGGCCGACCCGTCCCTCTTATGACCGCTACCAACGGGTAAGCCCTAAACTAACGGTAGTACCTGCCTCACAGGTAATACCCGCGCCGCTCCCAGCCCGTAACGCATGGTCTAAACCACCCAGTATGGTTAAGATCGCTACCACCCGCGCCCCGGCCCGCGCGCCCGCACCCGCGCCCGCACCCGCACCCGCCCGCGCCGCGGCCCCTGCCCGCGCACCGGCCCCGGCTCGCCCCGCGCTCCCGGCACCCGCTGCCAACACCGTTCGCGCCCCTCCCCGCGCCGCTTCCCGGCCACAAGCTCCCCCTATGCCATTGATGGCTGCCCCTCTTCAAGAGGCAATCAACCTAGTCAGCGATCTGGCTATGTCGGTTGACATCAATGAGGTACAAGAGCTATTCCACAAGATGCAATACGCTCAATCCCCAGCGGACGTGATCCAATACACATTGGAACACGCAAACCTACTAAGCGCCCTTAAGCGCTTCGTCCCCCAGGCCCCTCCCCAGTACAACCACTATGGGTAGTACAACCGAACGCACGAAACCGTACTCAGTTTCGTTAGCGTCATTTAACGCTGACGGCCTCTTCAAACAACGTGACCTCGTCCACGACTTTTGTTGTACCCACCTTATCGATATCTTATGCGTGCAGGAAACCTTTCTAAAACCGGGGAAGGCGAACCCTAGGTTTGCCAATTACAGAACGGTACGTAATGATAGAGTGAACTCCCGTGGGGGAGGCACTCTTATCTATTACAAAAGGTCCCTGCACTGCATTCCCCTACCTACCCCGACTCTTGTTAATATGGAAGCATCTTGTTGCCTCCTAGCTATGACTGGTCATCAACCTATAGTCATAGCGTCCTGTTACCAAGCTTGCTCCAAGCCGATCGTCCGAGCTGACTTAGAAGCCTTGTTCTCATTAGGAAGTGCCGTCCTTCTGATTGGCGACTTCAACAGTAAGCACATCCTATGGAATTGTAACGTCAACAATCCCAAAGGTATTGCACTTGAAAACCTAATCGCAGAACTTAACTTTGACATAATTGCGCCCACTGAGCCCACTCACTACCCTTATATGGAAGACCATCGATCTGACTTGCTTGACATGGCACTACTCAGAGGCGTAACACTCCGGTTACGCTCCATAGAAGTGGTTCACGAGCTTCACTCTGACCACCGACCCATTATACTGCGACTAGGTCCCGACCCAACGACTGACCTCCCCCGCCCCACTAAGACGATAGTGAACTGGAAGCAAGTAGGCGATGCCCTAAAGGCTATCAGTTCACCGGACCTTGATAAGATCCCTGACGACATCCTGACAAAAGATGACGTAACCCTTGCGATCGATTCGTTCACCAATCACCTCTCCACCGTAGTAGGTGCATCCGCAAAGGAGGTCATAGTGCCGGACGACCGGCGCCTTGTCATTCCAGCGGATGTGAGACGATTGGTGACGGAGAGCAAAGCAGTGACCCGACATTACGACTCTTACCCCAGTAAAGAGAACAAAGCTAAGAAACGCCACTTTGAACGCATGGTTCAAAGTCGCATGTCTGAGTTGCGTGATCAACAATGGGGCGATAAACTTTCAAACCTCGTGCCAAGCCACCATGCTTACTGGGACTTGGCGCGAGGCTTGAAAGGAAGTAACCATAACGACATGCCTCCCTTATACAGACCAGTCCCACTAGTCCCAGCGTTCTTTGACGAAGACAAAGCTGAATGCCTAGCTGATAGCCTAGAGGCTCAGTGTTCCCCTAACGTAGATCACGTTGACCAAGCTCACCTCGATTCGGTGGATGCTGAAGTCGAACGTAAAAGCTCTGTGGTCACCTCTGAACTCCCACCACTCACCTTAGCGACTTACGCTGAGGTGGAGAGACTGATCAAGGCCCTCCGACCGCGCAAATCCCCCGGTGCCGATGGCATCTCCAACAGGGTTCTTAAAACCCTCTCTCCTCCTCTCATCCATCTCATAGTCAGCATCTTCAATGCTGCTATGAGCCACTGCTTATTCCCAGACACCTGGAAATGTGCAAATGTCATTGGCATTCACAAACCAGGCAAAAGCTCATCTGACCCCACCAGTTACCGCCCCATCAGCCTCCTCAGTGCCTTAGGCAAACTTTACGAGCGGTTACTTGCAAACCGTCTCCAGTCCCATGCTAAGGAACACCACCTTATCCCAGATGAGCAGTTTGGCTTCAGACCCGGACACTCATGCGTCCAACAGGTGCACCGCCTCACGTAGCACATCATTGAGGGCTTCAATAAGTACCCCAAACCCCAGACTACGCTAGCAGTCTTCCTCGACGTAGCGAAAGCTTTTGACAAAGTCTGGCACAATGGCTTGATCTACAAGCTATACCAATTTGGCGTGCCAGAACGTCTTGTGCTCATCCTACAAGACTTCCTTAAAGCCAGAAGCTTTCGCTATCGCGTGGAAGGCACCCTCTCCTCCCCCCACCCAGTCAGAGCCGGAGTCCCTCAGGGCTCCGTGCTATCACCTATTCTCTTTGCACTGTATACCAGTGACATCCCACGCTCTCAGCCCAAAGTATTCCTAGCCCAATATGCGGACGATACCGCCATTTACACCACTGGGTGGCATATCAACAGACAGTCCTATTTCGTCATTCAACGGGCCGTCACCGAGATCGGTGACTGGTTCCGAAAATGGCGCATCGCGGTCAACCCAGCTAAAAGCACAGCTATGTGCTTTACTGAGAAGACATGCTCCCCTTACCCGAAACCGCTTATTTTGTTCGACGAACCCATTCCCTGGGTTCCTAGAACAAAATACCTCGGAATCACCCTTGATCGTCATCTCACCTTTAACGATCACATAACAACCGTCCGTAACAGAGCGGCCTTCGTAATGGGTCGCCTTGGTCCCCTACTTCGCAAAGAGAGTAAAATGTCTCTTAGTAATAAGAAGACACTTTACACTGCCTGCATCCGCCCCATCATGACTTACGCATCAGTAGTGTTTAGTCATGCTAGTGAGGCCCACCTTCATAAACTTCAAGTCATCCAAAACCGTTTTCTTCGTAATGCACCCGGCGCCCCGTGGTATATCCGGAACACCGAGTTGCATTGCGACTTAAACCTTCCCTCTCTAGCGCAGTTCAATAAGGACTGCGCCCGCCGATACTTTGATCGAGCGCCCCACCACCCGAACCCATTGGTTGTCCAGGCATCGAACTACTCGACTGCCTCTTCTATCCCATTTTTCAAACCCCCCCGTCGCCGACCACGGCAGGTATTAGACGACCCGGATGACCCCATCGCAGCCATTACATTGGCAGCTTTAGCGTTATCCGCAAGTCGTCGAGGTAAAATCCCCAGGTGTGAGGTAATCAGAGGTCACACAATCAAACACCGAGCTCGCCGGCGAGCTCGAGGCAAAAACAAGGTCACGATAAATTGCTCTCCAAATAGTCAAAGAGTATTATTCAGTAGGGCCCAATTGTGCAACACTGCAGTTGCACAGAGGCATTTTGCTCCGATCCCCCCCATGTCTCACGACAGCGAGACAAGCCGAGGTCCGAACCACAGTGGTGCCCTTGAGCTCGCTGTCAACCCCTCCTATAATAGCGGTACGTTTTCGGCGTCCGCAGGAGACGGAGGTAGAAAGCGCTTTTCGCCTTCTACGCCCGTCTCGGGAGAAGTGCCTTCGGCACTTCTCCCTCCCGGGCTATTGTAGGGCCAGGCCCTCGCCCAAAACCCGGTGGAGCTGGACGACCGCACAGGCGGTAGCCAGCATCTATGTCCTCCCTAAACAAAACAAAACAAAACAGTGTTCATTCGTTGTCGCGACACCGTCGCGTGTACAGGTCTCTCATTACCCAACTAAGACGCTCACGCTCCGTAAATTACTGACATCAAATCGGCAGCTTAATTATTTATCCTAGACTTCAAAACAACCCAGCACAAACAAGTGTGTAAGGGATACAGTGTCTACATCGAAGAAATATAGCAGATATACAGTCCACGCCGTCAGTAGATACTGCGTCCCCCACATTGTTGGTCATATCGAGCCGAATAGTTTGAAGAAGGAAAATCAACAGCAAGCGATCATCATGCCAGTGACAAGGAGTACGGGTGGAAGAAGACGGGCTGCACCTCAAACGCCGACGAGCTCCGAGGGAACGGAGCCGACAACGAATGGATCTACGGCAGCAACTACCGTTGCCGTATCATCGCCACGCCTGGCAGCAGACCACGCTGCCCATCAAGCCACGACCGCCCGCGCCGCAGCGAGGCGCGGCCCAGAGCCGACCGCTGCGACGCTCGCCGCCGGGCATAGTAGAAGAACGCCATGAGAGCGTACATACGCCGCAGGGGTACCCGGGTCCGCACAGGAAGAGCCGACGCCGCCGGTACTCGCTGCAAACTTAACGACGCGCGCCGCCGCCGCGACGCCCTACGCCGCGGGGCCGCCGTGTTCAAACGTTATAGTGCACAGTGAAGAAGTGCAAACATATAGTAGTAGTGCAGTGAACAGTGCCGTAAAGCCCACCGCCGCCGCGGGGCTCGACCATGTAGTGAAAGTGCCGCCAGTGTACAAGAGAGTGGTGTCCACTTCGAGGGATAGCCGAAGATCGACATTCACAGTGCGTCTGGCTCGCGCAAAGGAGGAATATGCCCGTCTACAGGTCGAGCTCGCCGCTGCAAAAATAGTGTCGATTGAAGCCGAAGAATCGGAGCACATCGACGACGCCAGATCGGAAATCTCGGACAGGGGAGCAACACATCACCGGGTCAACAGTTGGTTGCATCACAGCGAGACGCATCTCGCAATAGTAGAACCGCAGAACACCGGGGACACAGAACGTCCGCCGGAGTATGCGGAACCCCAGCCGCCGCCGCTGCAGCCACCGCCGCTGCTGCAGCCGCCGCCACAGCCGCCACAGCCACCGCGCGCACTGCCGCCGCCGGTGGATCCAACTGAAAACCCAATTCAAAGGTATGAGTACTCGCCTAATAGCTATTCCCCTAATGAGGCCACTGCCGCGCCAAATGATAGGGCCGTTGCAATCCCTTCTGTCAAGTCCGATATAGCAGAGCTAGCCGCCGCTATAACAGCCGCCGCTAAGCAGTCGCAAGTCACGCGACATTTTACTGATTTACCTGTCTTTAACGGCTCACACCAAGACTGGTTATTGTTTAAAACCTCATATAATGAAACTGCATGCATGTTTAATGATAGTGAAAACGCCGCTAGACTGCGCCGTAATATAAAAGGCAATGCACGGGAGGCAGTTGAAAGTTTACTAATCAATAGATCACACCCACTAGAAATAATTAGATGTTTAGAAGCACGCTTCGGAAGGCCTGACGCCATCGCCTCGACCGAACTTGAGCGGTTGAGAAACCTAACGAAGCCCACCGATAATCCACGAGACATATGTATATTTGCAAGCAAAGTATCTAACACTATAGCCGCCTTACAAGCCCTTAATAAAACTCACTATTTATATAATCCTGAAATAACCAAACTAACATCTGAAAAACTTTCTCCCACGCTACGTCACCGGTGGTACGAGTTCGCCGCCGCACAACACCTGGACGAGCCAGACCTCATCAAGCTGTCCAGGTTCCTGAACCACGAAGCAGACTTGTGCGGCCCCTTCGCTCAGCCAGAGAACGTGACGTCGAGCTGGAACGAGACAGCGAACAGACGACCACAACGCACCAACGTGACACAGGATAGAACGGTAAAATGTGCACATTGTAATAATACTGGTCACCGCATAATAGAATGCAAAACGTTCCTGGCTGCCGACGTCAACAAGCGATGGGATATCGCAAAGGAACAACACTTATGTTTTAAATGCCTAAAACACCGTAATAGACAGCATGCATGCAAGCCAACGAGGTGCGACACAGACGGATGTACCTACACACATCACCGACTTCTGCACAACCAAAGACAGGTAAAGACGGAGGCAGTCGCTTCCACATGGACAAGGAAATGCGCGCACGCATTCCTTAAGGTGGTTCCAGTCACCATAGCAGGCCCTAAGGGCAAAATAGACACGTGGGCGCTCCTCGACGACGGCTCTACGGTAACCCCTTTGAATGATAGTATAGCGAACAATATAGGTGCAAAGGGACCGCAGGAGCAGCTGAACATAGAAGCGATCGGGGACACCACCCTTAAGGCAGCACGGTCACGCCGTGTCTCAGTCACGTTATATGGAAAGAACGGTAAGAAATACCAAATAGCGAGTCGTACGATAGACGGTTTGAAACTCTCACCACAGCACGTGAGAAACGACGACTTAGCCGGCTGTGCACATCTTGAAGACATCGAGCACTTACTCTTAACTGAGGGCGCTACTCCGCAGCTGCTTATAGGCCAAGACAACTGGCATTTACTTATAGCCGACGAGATGAGAACCGGACGCCGTGATCAACCGGTAGCTTCATGCACCCCGCTGGGATGGGTACTACACGGCGCACAAACTCGCACCATAGGCCACAAGGTAAATTTTATACAGGGAGATGTCAGTATGGACGAGCAGCTGCGACAACACTTCGCAATAGAAAGCATGCTCATTACGCCTAAGCGACCGCACAGCGATCCCGATAGAGTAGCACAGGGGATACTCGACCAGACGACTGCTCAGTTACCCAACGGTCACTATCAAACCGCCTTATTGTGGGCCAACGAAAATAGTAAGATGCCATATAATTATGACGCCGCTGAAAGACGCCTACTTTCAATAGAGAAAAAGTTATCCAAAGATAAGGATCTAGCTTTAACGTATAGTGAACAAATGAGTTCTTCAATAGAAAATAGTGCCATCGAGTTAGTACCAGTGGAAAGTACAACTACAAAAATACCTACAGGTGAGGAAAAATGTACGCATACCAAAATAGTAGAACCTGTACTTCAAGCCGCACTACCAGACGCCACCAGGTTTTCACGGTGGGAGAAGTATCTGAGGACCACTGCCAGAGTCCTACAGTTTATAGAATTATGCCGAACGAGAAAGGAAACGACTCTCTACAAACGCAATAGAAAGAACAAAGAGTCCGACCCAACATGGACAACGCGTCAGACTAAGGTAAAACCTAAATTAATAAAGATAGTAGAAAAGTCGACGCCGGCACGTCATCTGATGTTAAGCGCCATACTAATTCGCCGAGCTGAAAACCTGATCATCAGGAGTAGCCAAGAAACCACTTTCAGTGAAGAGATTAGAGCGCTACAGAGCGGCTACGCCGTAGCAAATCGTAGCCGCCTACGACTAATATCGATGACTTACTCAGACGGACTTCTACGCGTCAGGAGTCGTATAGAACGTTTAGAAAACGCTGCCATAGAGAAATTTCCTTTAATCTTAGATGGAAATAAACATGAGGTACAATTGTTAATAGAATACACGCACAGACAATTGTCACACGCCGGCACCGAACTTATAGTGAACGAGATGAAACAGCGTTTCTGGGTATTAAAACTTAGACCTATAACGAAAATGTTAGTACACAGGTGCATACCCTGCCGAATAAGAAGAGCCATCCCGCCGCAGCCAGCCACCGGGAACCACCCGCCGACGCGCTTCGCTCATCATCAGCGGAGCTTCACCTTCACGGGCCACGACTTCTTCGGTCCTGTGACAGTCGTGGTTGGCAGGACGACTCAAAAACGGTATGTCGCTCTCTACACTTGTCTAACATCACGGGCAATCCATCTTGAGGTTACAGCATCCCTCACAACGCACTCAGCGGTAATGGCGCTGAGACGGATGATCGCTCGCCGAGGCTGCCCCACGGAAATCTGGTCTGACAACGGGACCAACCTCCGAGGCGCCGACCGGGAACTTCGCCAGGCCATGCTTCAAGCCACAGAAGAGGAGGCGAGTCAGCGGAGCATCCACTGGCGATACATCCCGCCAGGTGCACCTTTCATGGGCGGTGCATGGGAGCGCATGGTCGGGGCCGTCAAGCGGGCTCTGACCGCCACTCTCGAGCGACATCATCCAACCGACGAGGTCTTGGCCACCCTAGTTGCCGAGGCCGAGTACACGGTCAACGGCCGACCTCTCACGCACGTGTCAGTACACCCCGATGACCCAGAAGCACTGACACCGAACCACTTCCTCATTGGTGGCTCCGGACGATCCATGGTTCCGGGCACCTTCAACGACAGCGACCTGATCGGTCGCACCCACTGGCGCGCCTCACAGCGCCTAGCCGACATCTTCTGGAGCCGCTGGCTCCGGGAGTACCTGCCTGAGCTTCAACACCGCCGAGACATCCACAGCCGTGGACCGCCAGTCAAAGTCGGCGATGTCGTCCTCATAGCCGACCACACGCTACCACGAAACACGTGGCCCAGGGGTCGCATCACTGCAACCTACCCAGGCGCCGACGGCGTAGTACGTGTGGCTGACATCGCTACCCGAGGCGGACTCCTGCGACGACCGGTGAAGAAAATCATCGTGCTACCGACAGACCCCACCATTCCTGCACCAAATTAATCTCTATGTACAGACACATAGAGAGGTGGGAGTATGTGCAGGACAGAATCATACTGTCCATATAGAATTGTATAAATAGTAGATAAGCTTTGAAATTGATAAGTTAGCTTTAAGGAATCAATGTTTTTTAAGTATATCATAGCATAGGGCATCGCATTAAGCGATTAGTATAAATCCCTCATAAAATAAGCGGAGCAACGTAAAATGCAATGTACGTTTTTGTAAGGCGCTACCTTATGTAGCTACCATTGTTCAATAAAGAATAGTATAATATAGAGTAGGAACGTATTGTTATTTTAATGTCAGGCGTCGCGTCGCCTTATGCGACCACCAAGAATAGGGCCAATGTAAAGAAGCATTGTAAACATATAGTATAGAGAGAACACAATAGCACAGGTATATAGATATAAGTGTATAGTAGGGCCTTAGTTAGCACATAAGGACCCATTGTTTATGGAAATAAAGTATATGAGTTGTGTGTATCTTCATTGGGTAACGAGACCATAGGTATATAGGGATAAAAGTTAGGTATATAGGCATAGATATAGGGAACACATGACAGAGATACATATATGCATAGCTTCACGTAATAAAGGTAAAAGGTGGTAAAAGGTAAAGGTATAAGGTAAAAAGGTACGATAGACATATAGTTATGCGGTACACATATGTGCCAAAAATGCACATATAACCACTGCCGAGTTATATGTGCATAAACATCGTTATGTACCTACAAGCGTGCATACGCAATAGGTGTGACGTGTGTCATATAGCCGCCGCCGTGCTATATAACACCGTGGGTATGTAACGATATGGTCTATAAACGTAAATAGTAGCATATAGGTATGTATAACCAACGCCGCGTTATACATATCAACACGTAAAACCGTTAGGGAATGTCTTACTATAGGTAGCTATATGACGCTATACAAGAGACGCGGGGGGCGTACCCACGCCACACTCAAAACCCGACGCATCTCCTAATATGGTAATGTTCGTTGCATCGGTGGCTAGGGACGCCATCTCATCAGCCAATAGCAAAGCCATAAAACCTGGACGCTATTCCGGGAATTCTGGATACAAAACGACCGTTAGAACGACGGTTGGAGCTATCTATCTCTGTCATGCCCTCTCACTCGTCAAAACGGCCTCTAAGCGCTGTGATTGGCCAAAACGCTTCGATTAGCCAGCAGATCGAACAATTATGCGATAAATTTGATTATATAGAAATATTGAATAGTCATAGAAAACAGTGTCGTGCTCCTAAAGCCGCTAGTTGCGCAACTTCCGCCCCTCCCGCCAAGGCACCCGCTAAGGCCCCCGCCTCCGGCAAGAAGCCGACCCCCGCCCCGCGCCCCGCGTCTCCTCCCTCCGCTCCGGCCACCACTGCCGCGTCCCCTCAGGACGCGAGCGCGCGCCGCGAAAAACCGCCTCCGCCCCTGTTCATTCAGGACAAAACCAAATGGGACATGCTGTCCCGTTTAGTTTCGGATCGTGGGATCCATTATACTAATGCCCGCTCCACGCAGCAGGGCATTAAAGTCCAAGTGTCCACCATTAGCGACCACAGAGCGCTAACAAAGCTCCTCCGTAAAGAGAGCATAAGTTTTCACACTTATGCGCTCGAAGAGGAGAAAGTCCTCCGCGTTGTCATCCGCGGTGTGCCCAAGGAGGTACATACCGATTCGGTATGTGCTGACCTGAAGGCACAAGACTTCCCCGTACATGCAGTTCACCGCATGTACAGCGGGAAGGACCGCAGTCCCTACGATCTAGTACTCGTAGTACTAGATCGTACACCTGAAGGCAAGGCCATTTTTAACTTAAAAAAGGTCTGTGGCCTCTCAGGACTCGATGTCCAAGCCCCATACAAGAATGGGAGTCCCTCGCAGTGCCATAACTGCCAACTATACGGGCACGCCTCCCGTTTCTGCTTCGCTCGCGCTAGGTGCGTTAAGTGCCTAGGCGATCACGCGACAGCAGCGTGTACTCGCACCTGGGACTCGCCGGACCCACCTAGTTGTGTCCTATGCGGTGCTCAAGGGCATACCGCGAATTACCGTGGTTGCCCTAAAGCACCACGAGTGAACCACAGGGTGGCAAGGCATAGGCCGACCCGTCCCTCTTATGACCGCTACCAACGGGTAAGCCCTAAAATAACGGTAGTACCTGCCTCACAGGTAATACCCGCGCCGCTCCCAGCCCGTAACGCATGGTCTAAACCACCCAGTATGGTTAAGACCGTCGCTACCGCCCGCGCCCCGGCCCGCGCGCCCGCACCCGCGCCCGCACCCGCACCCGCCCGCGCCGCGGCCCCTGTCCGCGCACCGGCCCCGGCTCGCCCCGCGCTCCCAGCACCCGCTGCCAACACCGTTCGCGCCCCTCCCCGCGCCGCTTCCCGGCCACAAGCTCCCCCTATGCCATTGATGGCTGCCCCTCTTCAAGAGGCAATCAACCTAGTCAGCGATCTGGCTATGTCGGTTGACATCAATGAGGTACAAGAGCTATTCCACAAGATGCAATATGCTCAATCCCCAGCGGACGTGATCCAATACACATTGGAACACGCAAACTTACTAAGCGCCCTTAAGCGCTTCGTCCCCCAGGCCCCTCCCCAGTACAACCACTATGGGTAGTACAACCGAACGCACGAAACCGTACTCAGTTTCGTTAGCGTCATTTAACGCTGACGGCCTCTTCAAACAACGTGACCTCGTCCACGACTTTTGTTGTACCCACCTTATCGATATCTTATGCGTGCAGGAAACCTTTCTAAAACCGGGGAAGGCGAACCCTAGGTTTGCCAATTACAGAACGGTACGGTCCGAGCTGACTTAGAAGCCTTGTTCTTATTAGGAAGCGCCGTCCTTCTGATTGGCGACTTCAACAGTAAGCACATCCTATGGAATTGTAACGTCAACAATCCCAAAGGTATTGCACTTGAAAACCTAATCGCAGAACTTAACTTTGACATAATTGCGCCCACTGAGCCCACTCACTACCCTTATATGGAAGACCATCGATCTGACTTGCTTGACATGGCACTACTCAGAGGCGTAACACTCCGGTTACGCTCCATAGAAGTGGTTCACGAGCTTCACTCTGACCACCGACCCATTATACTGCGACTAGGTCCCGACCCAACGACTGACCTCCCCCGCCCCACTAAGACGATAGTGAACTGGAAGCAAGTAGGCGATGCCCTAAAGGCTATCAGTTCACCGGACCTTGACAAGATCCCTGACGACATCCTGACAAAAGATGACGTAACCCTTGCGATCGATTCGTTCACCAATCACCTCTCCACCGTAGTAGGTGCATCCGCAAAGGAGGTCATAGTGCCGGACGACCGGCGCCTTGTCATTCCAGCGGATGTGAGACGATTGGTGACGGAGAGTAAAGCAGTGACCCGACATTACGACTCTTACCCCAGTAAAGAGAACAAAACTAAGAAACGCCACTTTGAACGCATGGTTCAAAGTCGCATGTCTGAGTTGCGTGATCAACAATGGGGCGATAAACTTTCAAACCTCGTGCCAAGCCACCATGCTTACTGGGACTTGGCGCGAGGCTTGAAAGGAAGTAACCATAACGACATGCCTCCCTTATACAGACCAGTCCCACTAGTCCCAGCGTTCTTTGACGAAGACAAAGCTGAGTGCCTAGCTGATAGCCTAGAGGCTCAGTGTTCCCCTAACGTAGATCACGTTGACCAAGCTCACCTCGATTCGGTGGATGCTGAAGTCGAACGTAAAAGCTCTGTGGTCACCTCTGAACTCCCACCAATCACCTTAGCGACTTACGCTGAGGTGGAGAGACTGATCAAGGCCCTCCGACCGCGCAAATCCCCCGGTGCCGATGGCATCTCCAACAGGGTTCTTAAAACCCTCTCTCCTCCTCTCATCCATCTCTTAGTCAGCATCTTCAATGCTGCTATGAGCCACTGCTTATTCCCAGACACCTGGAAATGTGCAAATGTCATTGGCATTCACAAACCAGGCAAAAGCTCATCTGACCCCACCAGTTACCGCCCCATCAGCCTCCTCAGTGCCTTAGGCAAACTTTACGAGCGGTTACTTGCAAACCGTCTCCAGTCCCATGCTAAGGAACACCACCTTATCCCAGATGAGCAGTTTGGCTTCAGACCCGGACACTCATGCGTCCAACAGGTGCACCGCCTCACGGAGCACATCATTGAGGGCTTCAATAAGTACCCCAAACCCCAGACTACGCTAGCAGTCTTCCTCGACGTAGCGAAAGCTTTTGACAAAGTCTGGCACAATGGCTTGATCTACAAGCTATACCAATTTGGCGTGCCAGAACGTCTTGTGCTCATCCTACAAGACTTCCTTAAAGCCAGAAGCTTTCGCTATCGCGTGGAAGGCACCCTCTCCTCCCCCCACCCAGTCAGAGCCGGAGTCCCTCAGGGCTCCGTGCTATCACCTATTCTCTTTGCACTGTATACCAGTGACATCCCACGCTCTCAGCCCAAAGTATTCCTAGCCCAATATGCGGACGATACCGCCATTTACACCACTGGGTGGCATATCAACAGACAGTCCTATTTCGTCATGCAACGGGCCGTCACCGAGATCGGTGACTGGTTCCGAAAATGGCGCATCGCTGTCAACCCAGCTAAAAGCACAGCTATGTGCTTTACTGAGAAGACACGCTCCCCTTACCCGAAACCGCTTATTTTGTTCGACGAACCCATTCCCTGGGTTCCTAGAACAAAATACCTCGGAATCACCCTTGATCGTCATCTCACCTTTAACGATCACATAACAACCGTCCGTAACAGAGCGGCCTTCGTAATGGGTCGCCTTGGTCCCCTACTTCGCAAAGAGAGTAAAATGTCTCTTAGTAATAAGAAGACACTTTACACTGCCTGCATCCGCCCCATCATGACTTACGCATCAGTAGTGTTTAGTCATGCTAGTGAGGCCCACCTTCATAAACTTCAAGTCATCCAAAACCGTTTTCTTCGTAATGCAACCGGCGCCCCGTGGTATATCCGGAACACCGAGTTGCATTGCGACTTAAACCTTCCCTCTCTAGCGCAGTTCAATAAGGACTGCGCCCGCCGATACTTTGATCGAGCGCCCCACCACCCGAACCCATTGGTTGTCCAGGCATCGAACTACTCGACTGCCTCTTCTATCCCATTTTTCAAACCCCCCCGTCGCCGACCACGGCAGGTATTAGACGACCCGGATGACCCCATCGCAGCCATTACATTGGCAGCTTTAGCGTTATCCGCAAGTCGTCGAGGTAAAATCCCCAGGTGTGAGGTAATCAGAGGTCACACAATCAAACACCGAGCTCGCCGGCGAGCTCGAGGCAAAAACAAGGTCACGATAAATTGCTCTCCAAATAGTCAAAGAGTATTATTCAATAGGGCCCAATTGTGCAACACTGCAGTTGCACAGAGGCATTTTGCTCCGATCCCCCCCATGTCTCTCGACAGCGAGACAAGCCGAGGTCCGAACCACAGTGGTGCCCTTGAGCTCGCTGTCAACCCCTCCTATAATAGCGGTACGTTTTCGGCGTCCGCAGGAGACGGAGGTAGAAAGCGCTTTTCGCCTTCTACGCCCGTCTCGGGAGAAGTGCCTTCGGCACTTCTCCCTCCCGGGCTATTGTAGGGCCAGGCCCTCGCCCAAAACCCGGTGGAGCTGGACGACCGCACAGGCGGTAGCCAGCATCTATGTCCTCCCTAAACAAACAAACGAAAACAGTGTTCATTCGTTGTCGCGCCACCGTCGCGTGTACAGGTCTCTCATTACCCAACTAAGACGCTCACGCTCCGTAAATTACTGACATCAAATCGGCAGCTTAATTATTTATCCTAGACTTCAAAACAACCCAGCACAAACAAGTGTGTAAGGGATACAGTGTCTACATCGAAGAAATATAGCAGATATACAGTCCACGCCGTCAGTAGATACTGCGTCCCCCACACTTCTCTTTCCGAGATTCCGAGAAAATAATGAAGAGCAGTGTTATTTGGCATCAAATAAGAAATACATTATTTTTTTGGTTTAATAAATATGTAATCAAATAACTAGTAGGTGCCTAGTTAGGAACTACAAACTACATTGTATCAAATTTTTAAAGTTATCTTGTTGGGTTACGTAGATTAAGTACCTGAAACCGTAAAACTTTTTTTAGGTGAATCAAAAGTAAGTAACAAGTTTAAAGTTTGACGAGGTCAAGATCTTTTTACTTTACAAAATTACAAATATACGAGATGAAAAAATTTTGTCGTGTGCGGTATCGCGTCATCCACCCCTTTGGCCGGGGTATGCTCTGATTTGGCCGACTGAGCTAACATGACAATTGTCACAATGCTAATTGTCATGTTAGCTCTGTCTGTCAGAGAATACCCCAGCTAAAGGGGTGGATGACGCGGTTTCGAGTCCCTCACATGACTATAATTTTTCCTCTCGTATATCTGTTATTTTGTAATGTAATCCGCAAAGCATGCGTTATTGAAACAAATTTTTACTTATTTCGGTATTTTTCAAATGTTAAAATTTTTGTCAAAGTGATCTTTCTTTTTCAACAGGTATTTGGAATGTCAAAGGAACTCAGGTCGTTAAATTTATAAGGTCTTGTGAGGTAAGAGGAACTATGGGGAAAGGGAAACAGGTAGTTGTAAATCAAAAACAATAGATGGCAGCCCTGCGGCTACTCTGTCGGTAAAACAGAAAAATGAATAAATTACAAAAAAACAACACAGATGGCGCTTCGTCGTTGTTGTGCCAATTGATTCAGTGAAATTGTAACCGGGTATCAGACAGGGAGATTGGATATAATCCTTGTTTTGTTCTGCTCTTACAACCCAAAACACAACATTGCACCATTGTAACGATAACATAACACTTATACTACACTATTGTAACAATTAGACTAAAATTATATTTTTTTGAATACAGACATAATTACAGAACTCGTCAGTTATGTATGTAATGTATTTGCAAGTATATGATCGTAAAGGCCTCCAATCGAATACCTTGGGAAGAGCCGCTATTTTATCACGGGAAGTAGAAGATCTTGTAAAAAACCTGCGTGACATGGAGAAGCATGGTTTCGGACTGACAAGCAAAGAATTGTTAGAGACAGTGGACCAGTATGTGTCGGATAATGACATTAAAAATCCGTTCAAAAATGGCGTGCCTGCGAAAGATTGGTTTCTTGCATTTAAATAAGGCATAATTTATCGATTAAGAAGCCACAACCGGTGGAATATGCAAGAAAACAGGCATGTAGCCTATATAATTATTATGTATCCCTACTTTGATTTACTGGAACAGACACTAACATAACTGAAATTACTGGATAGACCATCTTACTTATGGAATGTCGAAGAGACAAGTTTTTCAAAAGATCCTTCTAAGTCAAAAGTAGTTGGATGTAAAGGATTTACTTCGACGAGAACAATCGCAACGAAACAAAACTCAAAACGAAAAACAGAAAATATATTTACAGAACAAAATCAACAAACAGGACAAAACTCAAAAGCAATAGCAGAAAGAAACATTAAGAAAGAGATACGTGAAATTAAAGAGAACCTAAAGAAATGAACAAAAAGAACAAAACTCAAATACATTAAAAAAAAAAGAAGTGATAAATAATTCTGTAAAAAAACGAAAATATTCGACTTCGAGTGACACTGACACAGAAATTAAATACGACGAAGATAGCTATGATTATGATTTTTGGGAAAAAATACTGCACGGTAGTAGTGATGATGACAAAACAGAAGATATAGAGCTCGATGATGACAAGGAAAACGATTTTAAAAGAGTGGGTAAAAATTATTGGGTGCTGGTAAAATTTTGCACAAAAATGTCGCAGAAACACTAAGTAGGAGTAGTTATATATATAAATGATGACGGTTTTCCTGTTATAAAATATACGAGAAGAAAATCAAAAGCAGAAACAGGAACTATTTTTGCTTTTCCTGTGGTGGACGACATCTTGGAACTCAAACACACGGAGGACATTATCACAAAATTGCCCACACCTGCAATTGGTAGAAGAGGCCATGTTACTTTTAAAATATCTTTTAATTCTTTTAATATTCAGTAGATCTGCAGTTTAAAATGTATCTTAAGAGCGTGCCAGACAGTTCGCGACCATGGTCCCGAACCATGGTCGCGAACTGTGGAGATGATGGTTTGCGACCAAATTACGTTTGACTTTCCAACGTCCTTGGATTGCGAGCATGCGTTGTCGACCGTGGTTCGGGACCACTATTTCCCACTGTCGCCAACGCCGGTCGCAAACCACGCGAGGGCAGTATGCCGCTGCCGCCGCGCGCCGGCGAGAGCGCCGCATGGCGGGAGCGCACGTATAGCGCGTTTCCCTCTTTGAGATACGGAGGTATAAAAGCCACGACCAAATATAATGCATTATTTATGACATATTTTTCTTCAAAATTTCATATATAGATAGTAATTTTAAAACGTATAAATTAAGCGATATCGTGTGTAGTTTGGCCTTAGGTGGATGCGTGTTATCGGCGCAGGAGTTCGAAACACACTGTGGTTCCGAACTGTGTAGTAGCAAATTCCGACGGTGGTTTGCAACAAGCTTCTGGCCAAGGCCATGGGCGGAGCCCGTGGTCTCGAACGGTGTAGATCCTACTTTAAATGTAAGTAATACATGGTTTGAAAAAAAATGTTTTAGTTGACCTCCCCTGCCTCTACATGGTATGTTTCCCTTACCCCAAATTTCGTTTTTAGTCAATAATTTATACTTTAAGCCCTATTTCAATGGAATAAAATTCATTTTCAATTAGCGAAATTCCTAAAGATGAAATAGTTTAAGAATGATCAACAAAGATACTATATTTATTAAATATATGCAGACCGTTTTCCTTACCCCAAAAACAGGGAAAGTGGAACAAAAGTACTAGATAACAAATTCATATTTTTTGTTTATCCTACTAATCCTACTAATCCTACTAATATTATATATGCCAAAGTTTGTGAGTGTGTATGGATGTATGGATGTTTGTTACTCTTTCACGCAAAAACTACTGAATGGATTTTAATGAAACTTTACAGTAATATAGGTTAGACATCAGAATAACACATAGGCTATAATTTGTAAAGATATTGTGTGAATTGTCGAAAATATAACGATAAGTGTCGAGTAAGTAAGTAAAAAAAATCAGTCATATGCGAGACATTCTGGCGTGCGCTGCAAAAACCTTAAGTGTCACACTCACATAATGTATAACGGAAATGTTTACCTCAATTTTTCCTACAAAAAAGTCAGCGACAGCATATATCTATCTTTTATGTGTAATCCATTATCGCCAATATAATGAACCATATATAATATAAAAAATATAATTTATATCTTATGCATATTCGGTACAACAAATTGATCCTTTTCAAACTAATATTATTAAGGCAAACGTTTGTGAGTGTGTTTGTATGTTCATTACTTTTTCACCCTCAAACGAATGTACCGATTTTGATGAAATTGGGTATGATAGATAGCGAGATAAATAACTCTTTACGGAAAACACCATAATAACAACAATAAACTTATTACTAAAATATAAACTAAAACCGAGTGTATCAATGGGTGGTCTTACCGCTTAGAGCGATCTCTTCCAGACAATCCATCAACAATAGATATGGTAAAATATTGGGCGGGGTTTCTTATGGTCTTAATAATTGTACATGTAAATAGCTGCTGTATAGCTTTACATTTTCTAATGACATAGAATGGAGGTAGCGCGGGGATAAAGGATTGAACAGAATACTGTAAAGGAGAGATAATATATGAGCATTCCGGCGACGACGAATAGAGAGCCACTTGAGCTTATTACGAAAATCGGAGACATGATCATATTTGCGTAAGCCATATATAAATCTTATACCTACAAAAAATAATGGTATTGAGGTAGATAAGGCGCTCGATTACCACATATACATTTTATCGTCATCATCCATCAACACGCGGGTGAAACCGCGGGGCGCAGCCAGTAAATATTATAGTTAGCTTCTAAGGAAGTTGGATCATGGAAAGATAACAAACATATATATACTTTATATAAATCAAAACTATAAAACGACATTCTATAAAGCTGCTAGAACTTAAAATAATATGTGACAAATGCAGTATGTTCCTCTTACCCCACAAGACCTTACCTTATTTAGATCAGACTTGCAAAGGAGGAGGTCAATCCGTCAATCTCAATCCGTCTGTATATATTTTTGTTTTTTATCTCCGAACTTTTGACTGGATGAACCGATTTTGAAAATTCTTTTTTGTTTGGAAGCTGATGCTTGTCGTTTGGTCCCATCCCATTTAAATTTCTTCAAAATCCTCCAATAACTGAAAAATATTTACCTATCTTGATATAGTCGTTGACAATGAATGAAATTCGATCTCGTAAGTAGCAAGACTCACTAAAATGTGTGAAATAATTTTTTTAACCAAAAAATGGAACGACTTCAACACCCAAAAGTGTGAAATTACTTGTCGAAGTCGGTACCATGCGCACAATATTGTGATAAAAGGTACCTAGGTACTTTTGAACTATCATAGTACCTACTTCAACAAGTTATTTCACACTTTTGGGTGTTGAAGTCGGTTCCATTTTTTGGGCAATATTTTTTAATGAGTTTTTGTCCTTAGTCCATTGCTGCGAGACTAGCGAATAAACTCACAATGTAACTTGAGTTGCCAACTAATATCAAGATTATCACGTTTTATTGTGTCAAGACCCTAGAAATATTCTAAAACTAGCGCCCGGACGAATGGCAGCCCTAATTATGACAATATTGTGTGCATAGTACCGACTCCGTTAAATTATTTCACACGAGTGTTGAGCATGGAAGTAATAAGTACTACGTTGTACGTAGTACTTATTACTTCGTAGTACTTCCATGGTGTTGAAGCCGATTCCATTTTTTTCATCCTTTTTAACATTCTGAAATCAGTAAGTAGGTTTTGCACATGGAAGTAATAAGTACTACGTACAACGTAGTACTTATTACTTCCATGGTTTTGCAAAATCCGCTCTCATCTGACGTCTCATAACTATGAACTACCTATCTGCCTTTAATATTCATTGATTGAGTAGTTTTCGCAATTTCGTGTTTAGTCAGTGAGTGACCGGAAAGGGAACTGGCGATGCTTACTTACACCTACAAGTTTCGACACTTGTTCATTATTAGATCATTGAAATGTTACAATTTAAGGACCGAATATTGCATTTCTTAGAATACGCAATTTTATTATTGAGACATGTGTGGGGGGTCAATAGATGCTTAACCTCAAGTTTGTAGGGTCGCCACCCTTGTCCCTGGCCACCATCTTGCAAAAAGGGATGAAAAATTACCCCTGACCAATCTTATAGATTATCTTTTGAGGAAAATATTTCTCTGTATATTTTTTAACTTCATTCCTTTAAAACGCTGTTACAACGCTGCAAAGTTTACCAGGTTCGTCAATGCTCATGAGGATCCGGTCAAAACGAAATGTTTAACTTATTATTATTTTTATCTATAAAAATTATATACGTTTGATGTGTTTTATTTATGTGTTTTTTTTTTTATAAATCAGGCAAAGTTCGTGAAATGCTTGAATTTTAGACCTAGTGCTCACTCTGACTATGGGTAGTCCCCTGTAGGGACACATGCAGCGTGAGCACAATTTGCTGGTTTTGCAAAAGTAGCCTCATGCGCTCAGTTGCCCCACCGCGCACCGCGTTTGTACCGTAACCATTTATTTGTGTGGTTGTGGTGATAGATGTCCTGGTGAGAATGGATGTCGGAGAGGCAGACTAAGAACATCTCAAAGTTCAGTTTTTATTGTAATGCGTAAAGATTTAGTGTTTAATTATAGTTTTCTCCCCCATTAGCAAGCGGATTCGTGCGGGCATTCGGAACAGTCATGCTCACGAAAATGTGTTGGCAAGCGGTGGCATAGTGTTGTGGGGTCGCCCTCTTCCCTCAAAAATGGTTGAGGAGGACGATGGCTGGCACGCGAGTCAACTCGTGAACGAGTGCTGCTTGAGGACACTGGTCCGTTCGGAATACCTGTGCAAATCTGTTTGCTACTATTTAGTAGTAGTATATTCCTTGAAACTGTATTTCCCAGTCTGTGGAAAATGAACAAAACCAAAAAAAAAAAAAAAACATTTATTTACCTAAAAATTTAATGCTGGCGAGTAATAAATGTAGAACTTTGATTTAACCTTCCCAGTAGACAGTGAAGAACACGCAAATGGAAGAAATAAGGGCTCACATATAAACCTTGATGGTGATGTGCGCCACGAATTCACGATTGCAGATAAACCTTCATAGAACCTTACAGTGGTGACACGTGTATCTGTCTACTGGGTTAACAAAGCATTCAGCTTTATTTTAACTGTGTTTGTAACTACTGTTAAGTGAATTTCGGAGCAACTCACAGGGCTGAAGCGACGGCACTCGCAAAGGAACCACACGTACCTAATACTATAATATAACATATTTTTTGGATACATTACTTACAAGAACAAATAGTATATTAGACTTCAGTAAAGAACATCACACTCGTCGGCGTAGCAGAACATATTTGTTTAAGTTGCGACATAGGGTGACCAACATAACGCAAATAGCCCACGGCAAAAGTGCTATGCAAGATTTGCAGCAGCTTATGCTATCCAAATTGAACCAGGTAAATCTGAGGCGTCAGCGCTGTCCAAGTGTACTCCAGGTTGGGCCTGCAGATTGTCTCTGCTCCGAGTGTCTCTGTCACTACTTTCACTCGAAGTTGGCTGGAGACAGTCCGACGACGACGAAGTATACCGAAGGTGACCGTTGGACATGGAGGGATCACTCAATAAGAAGATATGTTCAAGGGTGGTGATTCAATTTATATTGTAACGACAATGAAAAGTGATGTGTCAAATATATAAAAAAACAAAACCTATGAACAAATGAAGTATTATGGAAGTAGCATACGTTTCGCGAACTCTATTGGTAGTCGTTCTTAAAGGTGTAAGATGTATGCATATTTTTTGATTGAGAGTTTATAAATCTGCGTTTCTTATTACGTTCTTACTTAAGTTTTGATATTTTACCGAATTTTACAATGTCTTTACTCTGACTAAGTACCTAATCAATAAAGAATCTTGGAATAACAATGGATCGCTATATGAGGTGGGATCAACAGTTAGAAATTACCAGTCGCAAGCTATTTGCCGCAGCAGGATCCTTAAAAAGGTTGCGCAACTTTCTACCAACAGCCACTAAAATTGCATTAGCTCAATCTCTATTACTTCCAATTCTTGACTACGCTGATGCCTGCTATCTCGATCTCACGGAGGAACAGCTAGATAAACTTGAGCGTCTTCAAAATGTTTGTATTAGATTCATATTTGGTTTACGCAAATATGATCACGTCTCTCAGTGTCGTTCTAAGCTCAATTGGCTGACAATACGTTTTCGCCGGAATGCTCATATTCTCAGTCTCCTTTACAATATATTGTTTAATCCTACATCCCCGCGCTATCTCAAGGAACGTTTTGATTTCCTTCACTGTTCTTCATACACTTTAAGGTCATCAGAAAATCTTACACTTGAAATCCATCCTCATACGAGTTCGTTTTATAGCAAATCTTTCACTATTCAGGCTGCTCGCTTATGGAATTCTCTTCCTGTATATATAAGACAAGCACCAACTCTCAGAATGTTCAAGGATCAAGTAAAAAAGTTTTATTTGTCCAATTAATTTTGCACTACATTTTTGAAAATTTCTAGGCTTTATATGGGATAATATTATGATATGTATTTTTATATGATTTATTTATATATGTATATCATTATCTATTTATGTATGTTGATATGTATATATACATATATATATATTTATGTGTGTATTTATTTATTTTAAAAACTTACATGTTATTTTATACATTTGTTTAGAAACACTAATAAATTTAGTTTTATTTTTAAAATATTTTTATGAATTTGTACTTTTTCATTGTTAATTGTTAGACTACACCCGCCTCAATAGTTTTGTTTATTCAACTCCATCCTAAGGTTGCCTGGTAGAGATCACTTTTAGTGATAAGGCCGCCCATTGTAACACTATGTTATTATTATTTAATTAAATCTTATGATGTAAACTTTAATATTTTAAACGTGGTGTAACAATAAAGAGTTTTCTATCTATCTTCTATCTATCTAAATTGCTCTGAGTGTCTTTATTGTTATTTTAAAATTAAATTTTATAGTAAGCTAAGATGTTGAATATTGCTGAAAGTTGAGCTTGTTCATGAGTTAGCTGTTTTATGTAGGTTCGTGATATGTACATTCCTTGGTAACTGAACTGTGTCACTAGTTTTGTCGAGTCAGTACAGTTATTCAGCGTATTATTTTGTAACGATTCAATTTTTCAAGACAAGCATTTTGTATGGAACAACATGTGTATTTTTTAAACAATTGTAATGAATTTAATGATGATGATTAATTTGAATGTTTATAAATTGTTAGCGATGTAAAAAAATTGTTGCAAAATACCCATCTGTCGAATTATAGTTTTCATTAAGTACTACCTAGGTACATATAAGTTTCTATCTGTAAATACATACAGAATATCAATAGGTCACAGAACATATACCTACCTATCCAAGATACCACAGCACGTATGCTTACTTAGTGACTTTAGCTCATGGACTTTCATCTATGGACTGGAAATACCTACAAAATAAACGTGCATATCTACCTACTTTCTAAGAGGGCAAGTCAAATGGCTGCGATCTGTGTTGCTCTCTTGAAATAACATTTTTATCGATATCGATAAATTATGATATGACACATAGAATAAAAATACCACATGGAGGTATTAATTAATATATTTTCAGAATCACAACACACCAGTATACAGGTCAAGATATCCTTGGCCAACAAAGAATATCTACGTACTTACTAAGATTATTGTATGAAATAAATATGACAGTATAAAATATTCTGATAGCACAGAAACCTAATGAACGCGCACACGGAATTGAGCCACATAAATGGCTCAAACATCTATTGGACGCGACAGCTGTTAAAATTAATGTTAATATTAATTCATTATAATTTCAGGCGGCCATGGCACGTGGAGTTTGATTAGCATATTATTTAGTCAGTTTAGGGTAGCATATCGGTAAGCTTTCTGTTAATACCGAATTAAGATGGTATAGTGCCCTGTAAAACGCCTAATGAGTGGCACACCCTTTCGATATCGAAATGAGGAAATAGTACGCTGCTCATTAAGCGCATTTGTTCCCTTTGTCGCTTCTTAAATAACTTATTTCAATATCACTGAATTTCAAATTTCTGGTATGAATTTGTACTTATCTAGTTATTTAATCTTCTGATAGAAGTTGCGAGAGTAAAATAATCATATATAAATGATACGTTTATTAAATAATATATTCTCAAAATTTATATTCATTACATGCTATAATCGGTTAAAATTATTCATTTCAAAACAATGTGAAGATATTTTGTCAGTGCTTAGTTTTGAATAATGTCTGAATCGCAAATCAATATATGCTTTCACTATGCTCTTTATTAATAAAAGTCTGTGGTTGGTGTTGTGTTCAGCATCATTCGGAATATACAAAATTTTGCCCGTATCATAAAATTCCACTAAAAATTTAAAAATATACATATAATATTTTTCTGGAGATTTCTGGTGTTTATTTAAATAAGGTTTAAGGAGAATTTCTGTCTTTTTCAAAATATCCAGTACTCCAGGGGTTACACAAAGCAGGCCACCTCTTGTCTTCTTAAATAAATAAATTTTGAAGCAGTGATAGCTCAGTGGCTTTAGCTATGGACTGCCGCGCAGCAGGTCCATGGTTCGAATCCCGCCGCGGGCTTGAGCTTCACCGCATGGTGGAAGGGCATTTTTGCGAATGCCCGCCTGGCTAGCGACCACCCTCGAGTTGAAAATCTGTCGCCAAGCACCTAGCAGTGTGTTCCGGTAGCTGTCCTTGAGAGCCAGTCATTCTAGGTTAAGCCTGTTAACACCTTCGACCACATCATCACTTACCATCACGTGAGATTGTGGTCAAAGGCTTAACTAGCAGCAAAAAAAAAAAAAAAAAAGAGACTCAATATTTTCCGTCCCCAACAATAGCGAGACACATGTGTCACAGTTCAAACAGCGCGAAATTTTTCTTGAAACATAGCCTGCAACATACTCAAGAACTCTGTGTGTGTACTCGCTGCATTAATTCTGTTAATAGTCTGTATAGGTTTCATATAAGTCACTGTGATCGTCTGGGATATCAACAAATGATTTTTTTGCAGTCAAATCGTTTATGTTGTTTACGGGACTTTTGCTCGTACAGGTAAGTATATTTACTTGCTCCAGTGGAATACAATTCCCTACTCCACCGTCTCTTATTTCTGATCTTATTAATAGTTTTTTGTGCGCTGCACGAAATTGTACAGCGTTTGGATTATTGTAATGTCCTCCTCTTGCTTTGATGGCGGAAAAAAAAGTTCTAAATGATGTGCCTACACATGTTGTCTACACACCTGCCTGTTATGATATAACTTTTTCACTTTGCCATATTTGAGTTGAAAATATAGGTAACTATGTTATTAATAGGACATCATCATCACAACATCCTGCTTTTTATGGACATTAGTATCTCCAGGAACAACAAAGCAATATGGCCTAATTGCCTAACTTAACATAAAAAGTTTGCCAATTGCAATAGCCGAAGCTGTAAAATAGATTGCTGCTACCATCAATGTGGTCATTACTGGTCATCGCTTACCAACACCTTTCCACCCCACAGTATACATTAATAAAAAAATAAAATAAGAAAAATAAAAAAGTGAAAGCTTCCTCCAGTTTCTTCCATTTGTCCCTGTCCTTTGTAATATTCTGCCAGTCATTTCCTGCTGTATCTTTTAAGTCGTCAGCCCATCTTCTATTCGGTCTGCCTACTCTTCTTTTCCCTTTTGGCCCTTTCCACTCTGTGGTTTAGCTCGTCCACCTACCGTCTTTGCATCGTGATATGCGGGCAGCCCATTGCCATTTCAATTTTAAAGCTTGTGTGAGTGCATCAGTTACCTTGGTCTTATGTCTAATAGCTGTACTTCTGATTTTCTGTATTTTCCTTATATTAAGTACACTTCTCTCCATGGCTCTTTGTGTTGTTTCTATTTTTTGTTTAGGTTTTGCCGTAAATACCCAAGTTTGGCAACCATATAGCAAGCAGGGCAGTATGCAGGTATCTATTACAATTTTCATTAATATTTTCAGACACAATATTAAGCAATCATAGTCATTTTTAGGAGAAAAAAAAATATTTGACGAACTATCGCTATACGCATTGTCTCAGCAGCCGCACTATAGTTGCAATTTTTACTTTTCATAATGCAACATCTGAATATTCTCACACAAAATTGGTCTATTTTGACTCTCTTCAGAATTATGTTCTTTGCAGCTCTGAAATAAATAAATACATATGAATATTATTACGAAATAACTAAATATATTGAAATTACCGAAGCATACAAAAATATTTTTAAATCTCCGATTTTTTACTTATATATATTTTTTAGAATACTAAAAAATTACTCGTTTCTAGCACAATCAATAGGTTTCTTAACGGTATCTAGGTACCTATGTCGTACCATCAGAATAAGTTTAGATACAAGAACTAGTACATACATTTATAGAACTAGGTAGATATTTGTTGGCCTGGGATAGGATAACTGCAAAACATTGTGCTGATTCGATAAATGTATAAATTATTCCAATCGCGTAGGTTTTATATTCAATTGTATAATTTTTCATCGATATCGACAAGAATGATATATGTAGAAGAGATCGAATCTTCCAATCTCAGCCATTCAATTTGTCACTTTTTTAAGGTATTTTATTTGTATTTTCACGTGAACTGTGACCTAGCTATCCAATATTGAGTTTAGTTTGTTGCTGGTTTCTTTTCAGTAACATTGTGGACGATGAGCCTAAGAATTTTCTAAAACCTTACCACAAGTGACAGAGAAGGTATTGCATAATCATGCAATCTCATAATAATGAGGGTCTTGTTAAAGCATGTTTCTTTAAAACGCAATGAACAGACGAACCAGTTCTTGTGACGAGGGTTAATATTTTCAGATCCAATAACATTAATCCACCACCTCCTTAATACTTCATTATTTGGGAACCTGAAACAGACCATTACAATGAGTAAAGAAATAATAGCAGTGAATATCAGGCTGATGATTATAGGTAGCAGTTGTGTTTAGGTTTTTTTAAGATTGAATGCCGAAATAATATTACACTATTCCTTGACTTTTAGAAGTAGGTACGTAAATAAATATCGATAAATTATAGCAGTTGATGTCACATCACTAGCTTACGTTATGTTTTCGAAATACTTAATAAAAATGATAATGATTATTTGATGACGCTTATTTTCATAAGCGTAATCAAATAACACATGGTTTCTTGTCCATCAACTACGCTTGCATCTATATAAAACATCAATTGAATTGAAAACTTATGAAGTCAGTTGGTGCTGGTTTTAATTTTTGCGGGCCTTACAGTGAGCTATCGAACATGAAGGCATGACGCACTTTGTATTTCCAGCAATAAAAGCATATAATATCTCTGTTTACTGAAAAAAATAGTAACATACAACCACTTGACAACATAAAAACCACGAAACTCGGCAAATCAGCTGGTGGACTGTGCCACGCTCTGTCAATATCTTCAGTACCTATATACAAAGTTACTTTATGGTCAATATAGTGACGTCATTGCACAATGTTTCCGAAATATGTATTAGTAAACGTTTCACTATCTCTTTTCGCATAAACCATTATTGGTTAGTTAAAAAGAGATAGAGTGTTATTTGAAACTGTGGCGTCGATATTGTATATATTTGTATACCCTATCGTATGTATAGAACAATAGTTCCTATCCCTGTGTTTATAAATCCATGCTTTAGCTCCATATAATTAATAGGCATCTACTAGGTGTCGGTAAAAAAGACCGCATATCGATGTACTCGTACAGGATAGCCGTTTGACACTCGTGTACTAGAGGCAAAAAAAACATTTTTACAAATATAATAGGGGTTAAAGTATGATATTGCCGTTTTATTGTAATAGTTACCTACTTCGATTTGACAAAGAACCTTCATGGTTTGAGATTTTTCAGCATCCTTTTTCTTGGAAATACAGCACCTTTTTTCTTTGATAGACAGCATCCATTTTCTTTGAAAGACAGCATCCTTTTTCTTGGCAGAAAAAGGATGTTGTCTTTATCTCAAGTAGGGTCATTGTGGGAACAGTGAATCAGTATTTTTTCAAAGCAACGTAGTCAACTAACGTTATTACTTACAACTTTATATATTGTTTCTAGGTTATTGGTCTACAAATTTTGGCAAGAGTGCAAGTATCTGTCATTAACCGTTTTGATGATATTGTGACTTTTTTTAAAATAGAGAAATGATCCACCGTGTACTCTTATGGGTATACAGTGAATCATACTATATGTGCACAGTGAATAGAGCAGGGTATATCAAAAGAAAACAAATAATATATATGTAATCATTAATTGTTTTTGGTATACCAGTGTCACTCTTGAATAAGGAACTTAGCTGAGATCAAAATCTTAAACATTTATCAATACAAAATAACACTTTTTGTTATCAAAACTGAAAATCTAACCTAAATAACAATTCTTGTTGTCAAACATAAAAATCAATCAACTCAACAATGGCAAAAATATAACAATTTTGTCTTTAACGAACATCGATTTGAGTAAAGTCTATATCAAAGTAATAGTATGATTGCTGGCGCAATGTGCTTCCTCCAACATTCGGTTTCGGCAGTATTAATTTTATATCATGATCCCTCACATAAGCTAAGTCAGGAACAGTTGGCATGGTGAACTGATAGTTTCGGTTTCCGCGCAAATAACTGACGTAGTAGTCTAAGCTTTCATTGCGATTTTGTAATACTTTTGCAACATATTAAATCGTTTTTCGTTTAGTATCAAAACGGACTACAACATAGTCACCCTCTTCAGGAATGCGGGGTAGAATACTGTTGAGTAATTGTTCGTCGGTTATTGGCACTAAATCAGTCTCATCTTCTTCACACCAATCGGAATCTTCGTCGTGTAGTGAAACATTCTCATTGTCTACATCCTCTTCTGAATCACTTTCATTCTGCAATACTTTTCTAACAACTGTTTTCTTTGGTTTCTGTTTTGACTTCTTATTTTTCTTTGATTCTTCTTTCTGTATTTTAATGGCATCTTTTTCTGGCGTATCTGTCGCAATCAAACTACGCCCAGATTTTCTTTTCCGTGTATTTTTTCTAGGTGGAGCTTTGATAGGTGCTCGAAAATGACTTGGCTTTAAGAAATTAGCAGTTGATGTTGATGTCGATTTCAGATATTCAATAGAGTTGCACTGAATATCCGAAAGTGGCATTGGTGGAGTCTTTTGGGTAAAACGAGGATCGGGTGGATGATTACATTCAATCTCCTGTTGGTGCAAACTGCTACATTGAATCTCTGGATTTATTTCTCGTGGCAAGCCGCTTTGAGATAGCGTTTCTTCATCGGAAGGGATCTGGCCTAAGTGGGGTGTATCAAAATTATTTTGTAAAACCGAAGGACTATCTCGGCCACTCTCAATGTCTCTAGTTTCAATAATTGAAGATCCAGGATCTAGACGATCTGTTGCAGAGCTCGGTAGGAAATCATCTTCACTGAAAATGTTTCTATCAAATGGGAAGATGCCGGTTTTCCTAAATGCATTAATAATGTTTGTGGGCGTCATGGCTTTGTTAAATGCGTTTCCTATAAGCTCAGCGAGATCGTATATGGTAACTGCTTTTCCAGGATTTCTCATCATCAATGAGTCAATTTCTGCATTGTAGAAAACTTTGAATGGGGAATTAGTCCGACATCTAAGGGCTGCATTTTACTGGTAGTGTGAGGGTGAAAAGTTTTGATCGTTACCCCGTTAGCTTTCGCTAGGTCTAAGGCCTCGATAGATTAATGCGATTCGTGATTATCCATCACAAGGAGTGAAGGGTTATCGAGGGAACTGGATGTGCGAAATGTGCCATTGTTTGCACAAATGTTGCTGTATTCATCCAGCCTGTTGGAGTAGCTAGACCTAGAGTTCCAGGTGGTGCTCCCTTCAGCATGTGATCCTTAAAGTTTTTCCTCGGAAATATTAGCACTGGAGGCAATACGTAACCAGCTGCACAAATTATTAAACAAGTTGTAACAAGAATCCCCTCTCTCCACTTGTTACCTTGTTTATGTTTTTTCCCTTTGGACCAATCACTCTGGGGCTTCTGAACCGTTGTTGTGGCGGTCTCATCTAAGTTAAAAACTCTTGTACCATCGGCAAAACTTGGATGTCTATGGTACACATTCTGCAAATTGTCAAAGAAGCTATTAACTGCATGCTTATTAAATGACGTTGGTCTCGCTAAGCTGCAAGCTTCTGGACGACGTAACGAGAGCTCCGAGTGTCGTTTTCTAAATGCCTTCAGCCAATCAATGCCGGCTAGCTGATTTTTTGTCCATGATGGTGGCATTTTCAAACTGTTTACAACAGCCATCTGATATGCGACTTTTCGATAATCTTTGGTGGTCAAGCCGTAAAACATAAGAGCACATTTTACAAAATATTCTTTAAGAGCTTGTTCTTGATTGGTATCAAAAATTTTGTTTACAGCGTAATTAGGTTCCAGTCTCATAGTTTCAGTGGAGCCTCTGGCTTTCATTGTAACGTTGTATCTATATAGTGTGGTAAATGGTATCCCATTTTATTTTGATACTCGTCGTATCGATTTGCCATCACATATTTCTTTAAGTGCATTTTTCATTATTTCTTCTGAAACATTTCCTATTTTTCTTTCACTTGAGTGCGCTTTCCTCGGCATTCTGCAGACACCAAAAATTAAAACATCATTAGAAACATTTCAGACATATAGCACACAATGACGGTACACAGTGAATCATGATCCACTGTATCCCTCTAAGTGACTATCCACTGTGCACCTATTCGCCATATTGTTTTTATTGCGTCATAAAATAAAAACAAAACACCATAACAAGAAGCAAGTTTACGCCAATATAATGCTATAGATATACTTTCCATGAAAAAGTATTGTATAATGGATAAAACTAATAGGTAAGAACAAGAATTAACACCAAAACTTACATGATTATTTTTTTTGATCCGCTGATTGATTTTGACATAACCTGCAGTAACACGTGCGCGCTGGGTCGCAACGGCGCGTTGACTAGAGGAGTGTAGCAGGATACTAAAAAGGCAGGGTCGGGTCGGGATAGAGATAGCATCACTCAAGCCGTTCAGTCTGCTATATATATTAATGATTCAGTGTGTACTCATGATCCACCGTTCCCACAATGACCCTACTTGGTACAAGAGATATTAATTTCGAAGATCCTTCTTTTGTGATAACAATGTCAAATGGCATTGTATTGATTAAAATAAAACTGAGAAATAAAAAAAAAACATCAGAAACCATTATAGTTCTAAGTAAATGGATTTATCCACAGAAAAGAGAAAGCAATTTTATATCTCTATGGATTTATCCAGTCACTTTGCGACAACTTTTGGTAAAATTTTGACATATGTCGACACATTATCGTAACTTTGTGTCTAGTTGTAACGAGAACATTTTCCCTTATTATATAAGATATTAAAATTAGCTTCAGTATATAGAGCTTTAGTACATATATAACATTTGGGCACTTGATTAAACATTTATTAAAAACAATATTTACATGTCGCTGAAATGTATAAATAATCTTATTATAGTAGGCATTGACACAGTTCAACCTATTTGACGAAACTACACAGTAAATTTCTTTTCCCATTAGGACTCTATCAATAATAATTACAATTATAAAAATAACTAAATTTCTACTTAGCTCTGGAGGTAATAATTATGACTGGATTCTGTTATTTTATATCATACGTCATGACAGAAGACAATTAAAATGACTAAATGAATGAATGAACAAACTTACCTACCTAATCTAGTTTGGTCATGGTAACAACAATGACACAGCGATGTAAATTCGAAACCAAATGTTACTGTCGGATTTTCCCCATAAATATGTCTATGAGTCACATGCATCATCGGGTCCCATTCCATATTTGGCTATTGTTCATATTATATTGTATTACTAATTTTAGAAATATAGTAAGTGTAGCTCTAAAAGGTGAATGTGTACATAAACTTCTTATAAATTGTAAACATTAACCAATTGATGTATGTACATATGTCGGCGGCGCGGCGTGCCGCCAGTTTGACGATTTTTGTAAATAAAGACGTAGATAGATAGTAGGTATACTCGAATCGAGGTCTACCTACTCCCAAAACCGAAGTTTTCGTACCACGAAAGGCTTTTGGATTCGAAGTTCGCTCTGAACTTCGTAAATTGACATTTTCTCGTTGACTACCCCAAAACGTTATTTCGCATATTACTTCGGTGTTTGACAATATGTTGGGCGTAATGTAACCTCACTTTTTACTTCAGTCGTATAGCTATCGATCCTTTAGGTTTGCAGACTTTGAATTACTATAAATTTTTATATGGCACACTTTTTCCTGTACGGAGAAGCATTCCGCGAAGAAAGAGCAGAAAGGAGTCGGTATCGTATTCCTCTTAGGGAAAATTATCTCGAGAGAATTAATATTCCAGATTTAGAATTTATTTCAACATATAGGTTAAGCCGTACATTGTTTGAGGTACTGCGCGAGGAAATTATCCCCTTCCTTCCTCAAAAGAAAAATATAAGAGGTGTGGATCCCACAATCAAGGTTTGTAATATGACTAGTTTAATTACTTTAATAATTTTAACTTGCTGTTGAACATGTAAGTAGATAAGTACATTACAGTTTAATCACAGGTTCTGTCGGCGCTCAATTTTTATGCAAGAGATGGGAGCAGTGGGACACAACTTGGATGGTCCTATGGCGCAGCAAACAGTGTCGAAGTGCCTCAGACAAGTTACTGAGGCACTTAATAATTCCTCTATTGTACAAAAATTAAAAAAAAAAAACAAAAAAGACAAGACCGAATGAGGTCATACTACTCGTTCTAGACAGGAATAGTTAAACATAAAATGTCTTGCTAGATTCTGTGTTAAACGTCTTGATACGCAATACAGCCTAGAAGTGATAGGCTTTCTCTCTCGTATAATCAATTATTTACCTTCCATGTTTTTGTAGCCAGTAGGGTAGAATACCTAGTTTGCGGCCATTTAGTGGCACCTTCAACTTTAAGACGCTAGAAAAAAATTATACAATTGTTTGAGCCCTGCTCTGTTTATTGATATATGTTCCCTATATAATGTAATGTACGTATTTAATTTTTAAAGGAACGCCAAGTGCTTCCTTATTTTTAGAAAAATATATAAAGCCAAATATAGCGAAGTCGCCGGTTTTCGGCCATTTTTTTTAGTTTTCGGTCAGCAGTACCCAGTTTTCGGTCGGTACATTTAATATTGATTTAAAATTAATGTATCCATACAATTAATAAAAAAACAACATTTTTATGTGAAATATGTATGTGGGTATCCATTTAAAATGTCCTACTAGCCCAACACACATTTATTCCAACATCCTCATTGTTTTGGCAGTACATACTTAAAACTATACTTTAATGTTTGATTTAATTTGTTACACTTTAATAGTAATACTAGGGTAGCCTGAACAACATTTTCGCCCACATCATAATTTACTGTCAAGTGATATGGTGGTCAAAGGATAGCCGCTCAGCTATAATTCACTATAAATTATTTTTATCCGTCTAGGTGAAACTGTACAATCATATTTATCTTATACCTTTTTTTTCATGGGGTAAATGCTTTTAGGCATACCCAACCGTCGGGGAGCAGTTGGGTGATGTCAGGCTCGGGGTTAATAGGGACCCCACTACCGACTAAAAACCCCATGGTGTATCACTGTCCTCAACTAGAAGCAGAGACCGCGGGTTCAGTCGTGTACTCTTCCGCAGCCCCCACCGACTTCGCTGCCCACTTAGGCAGGCCCAGCCTCTGGGGAATACCTCCCCTCTCCCGCCTCGTTGGATGCCCCGGAACACAGGGGGACACCCACACCTTTTGCGGACCTAACCCTGATGGGAGGCGCCGGCTGCCACCACAACCAACGCCCCAGGTCCTATGAGCGGAGACGGCGTGCGAGCTCGATTAGCTCGCCTCTTCAAATCGGGAGGCCGCTCCGCCTCCCTCTGCGAAACTATTATTCCACACGAAAGGCCACCGCCTTCCACGACCTCTCTACACCGACCATCTTTACTATGATGGCCGACAATGAGAGGTCGGGCCCCATAACTGCGATCAGGGATATATAGGTACACGATATACACTTATACGACCGCTTCTCCTGGGCATGCCTCAAGTGCGAGCTGTCTTCCGCGAACCCAAACTGGGGGTCGGGTAACGCTCCCTTCGTGCGATGTTACACAGGTATCTCCTGAAACAGCCATGTCCGGCGAGAACCTGTGTCAGTCGGAAATAGTGCCTCCCATGCCTTCTTTGGACCCTCTCTCCGAGTACGGGCCGGATCGATTCGTGTCGAGCACCGGCCCCCCCCTCTTATGTGGGTCCTGCGAAGAGCCTGTCCCATGTAGTGAGAGCTGAGTGTCCGGTAGCCCCGAAACACTCTAACTGCCATTACTCTCTGTACCGCAAGCAAGATGGAGATGCACTCGCGGCGCAGAAAGCCCTCTCCTCTCCTCCTCTGGTGTTTGGAAGGAGGCGACTCATATCCCCAGCTGTGTCCATGGGGGACCAGCTGCCACACATGCGCCTCAAACCTCTATTTGCTATCAAGGACAACGCCGAGATATTTCAACGTTGTCCTGACCAGAATGCAGGTTCCGCCCACAACAATGGTAGAGTCTGCAGATGGCGCCCATCATCGGCCATAAAAATATATGGCTTTAGACTTATGGAGCGCTTTATCCAGGCACAGCATTCTGATTCTGGCCACGACTGTCCCGACACCATCCGTGGCCATCCGATTTCCGCTTCTCTGTAATTATCCCGAACGACGTCAACTCCACGAAGGTTGGTCACGGGACCTCGAACCTCCACATTTGTTGTCGGGAAGACTTCCTCTCTATCGGTGAGATAGTCCCCGACTAGCCTTCAGAGGCAGTGGGGAACTCGTTGATACAGTATAGTCCAGCGTGTATTGTGCTCCAGGGCAGCGTGTCGAAAGCGTTGGCAACGTCCAATGACACGACCAACAACACACCACTACTGGAGCACGCCTCCTTGGAGCGGTCGCGGACGCTGGAGATGGCATCCAGGGTCGAGTGACCTCTAGGAAACCTGAACTGGTTGTGTGCTAGGTTGGGCACTGTTCTCTCAAGGTGCTTAACGAGGCGGGCAGCCACGATACGCTTCAACAGTTTGCCCACATCGTCAACTACCACAATCGGATAGCTCGAAGGCTCATCCGCGGGACGGCCTTCCTTCCTCAGGAGAAGCTTGCCCCTCTTCCACTGTTTGAGGAATTTGCCCTCCCTGAGACACCTGTCACATAGGGCCTTCAGAGGGTATCAGGTGCTCATTATTAAAACCTTTGTTATTTTATTAAAAAAAATACAAATAATCCTTAAAACAATATTAGAGTTTAGTAACTTCGTAAGTAGGTAATGAATATCAATAACTATGTACAAAAACAAGACGAATTTAAGTACATTAATAAAAATGGACGAAGAACTAATACCACCGTTTTCGATACCTCAGTTTTCGGTCGCATTTCTTTCATACAAATATTATGTGACCGAAAACAGAACGTCAGCAAATTACGGCTTATGTTTTCGGCCATCTCTAAAATGTGAATATCGTTATTTAATCATACTAATGCAAATTGACGGCCGAATTCTGAAAACTAAAATCTTAACTGTAATTGCAGTTGAATAAAAAGAGTAGTTCCGTACGTGTACTACCACGTTAATAAAAGAGACAAAACTATTTTAGGTTGCATGTCGCTAAAACTCGGCCACCCCGGCCGAAAATAGAATAATTAAAGAAAATCTTGCTTCTGTTTCCGGCCCCTTAAAAAAATCGTTATTTAAAATCAAATACTATTAAAATAATTATGAAAGAATGACAATAACTTATTTCTTCAGCTATAAAACTATTAACAATCAACATTTACTTATTATAACAGTAAAAAACTTACGGTTGAACTTGCCGAACACATTAGGAGCATTAAGAATATGGACACAATTAAATCAGCATTAGCGGAGCACGCACATCTCTCGGACACGCAACATTTTATACGGTTCGACAAAGCCTCCGTACTAGCAAGAGAAAAATTCTTTGTACCTCGAAAAGTACGTGAGGCTATCGAAATCACCCGTCACCCTAATTTCAACAGAGATCGTGGATGGACCCTCCCTCCAGCCTGGACACCTATTCTTAATGCAACCTCAACTCGAAAAGTGCTAGGCAGTCTAGAGTGTGATACGAGTTGTAGTACTCGCAGAAGAAGAAGATCGCAGGAGACGACTTGCGGAGCGCCGAAACCGCCGCCGAGCCCGCGCACTATTGAGGCTCTATATTGACCCATTCAGCGATATACCCGAGGTGGAATTTGTGAAAACATTTCGTCTCGGAAAATCCGCATTGAGGGAAATAATTGACGTGGTTCTGCCGTTCATGCCAAAGGAAATAGGCGGGACGGGAATGGCCCTGAATTGAAGGTGATAAAGATGTGAATTTAATGGTTACCTATCAAATAACGCATCGTCGCCGCGTCGTAACGATATTATGACTCAAACCAACTCTTCTAGGTAGTCATCGCGATGACATTTTATGCTTCTGGGTCCTATCAATCATTGGTAGGCCAAAGCGTATTCAACAATGTCTCACAGACTACTGTGTCGGGCAGTTCTACTGTGTACAGCCCTGGGTCGTCTCATTACTCCCATGTGTGGCATAGCCAGGTACTTAACCAACATTTAATGGAGCTGTACAGAAATGGGGAGCAGGTGTTTTTGTTGGGTAGACATGAACCGTAAAAGTCGTTAATTTAAAATCAACATATTTATGATCATTATACATACTTAAAACTTATATATTAATCAGATTGTTAATTGTAAATATGTATATTCTGTCAACAACAAACTTATTAACTTACTAGTTTTTCACAGCATCAAACTATTATAGCGTAATAAAATAACAAACCCATAAAAATTTAATTTTATGACCAAAAAGACCAAGAGCATCAGAATAATCTTGAACTTGATGATATAGGTTTTATAAATTACTCCTACAATATTTAAATTCAAATGACATATTTTTTTTTAGGAGATAGTTGTTATCCCTTGAGGACTACCATGATGACCCATGATTACATATTTGCTGTATGTATATATAGAAATGTTAATTGTAAAGATGTATATATACTGCAGTAACGTGTGTATATGAATGTTTAATTACATATTTACTGTAAGTATGGTATAAAGGTTTAATTGTAAATATGTTAATTATAAGGTATATTTAGACTGCAGTTTGGCCTGGAATTTGTTTAATAAAACCTCATTAACCTAATTGTATTTTTTATTTGTTTATATAATAGAGAATGAGCACATAATTTGAAATAATGCATTAACAATCTATTCGGATGATTAATAGATAGCCTCGTTGGTGGCGAGCATTTCACTTTAATAGTGATCTCAGTCAACTTTTCACTAATAGCTTCAATGGCAGCCAGCCAGTCGGTTGCCCGCGCGTGATCCATCGCCGCTTCTGCGCTTAGCCGCTCCATATTAGCGAGACTGGATGACGCCTCGCGCATTGATAGATCTACAAACAAAATGTAGTTTTTTTATTGAAAGTATGTGCAATAATATATAATTTAGCAACTACGTTTTTACGGCACGAAGCAGACTAGCACTTGAAATTTCCGTACCACCATGCTGTGCATTTCCTTACAATGTTACCTTCAGAGAAAAAATCCATTGAAATACTAAGAAAAAATACTGGGTTTTAGATGAATATAAATAAAATAACTTAGGTGATATTAATAAGACCAAAATATTATATTTACCAGCAGCCACCCATCACCCGTTCTAACGGTACAGTTGGGTGATATGCAATTAGCATCTCTACGCATTCTGCCCAGAGACGCTTTGATAAACTGCGCCCCTCCGCAGAGCGTGAGCACCGTCCCAGCGCCAGCTCCGGGTGCGCCTCCACAAACTCCACCAAAACTTCTAATTGGTCAATGCCAACCATGATCACAAAATAATGTTGAGCTACTTTTTATCCACAGCAAATGAAATGAACTCACTTTGTAAACTAATATATTCGTATTAGGTATATGTAATAGGTTCAAGACAGAAGTTTAATATTAGGTAGGTAATATGAATTTTGTCGTAATAGGTTATTCAAATAATAGTGAGCGACGTGACGGCGACTGAGTGACGCTATTCTTCCTTACAGTTGGCTGTGACTTGCCATCTCATTCTCACTCGTCGCGAGAGAATGCGACGCCGACCTTCCAATTTGAAATGAATCCTCGGGGCTCAGACCTTGCGCGCGGTGGTCTTCGGTGAAGTTATTGCATGTGTTGTAATACATGTCGCTTCTTGTATAGGAGCTTCGTGGATAATCAGAATAAGACCAGGCAATGGATATCGATAGATTATTATTAATTATGCAATGTTATGGGTTAGTATTTACCTATTATTGTAACGCTGCCTATTACATACTATTTTTGAAATAGGTATACTATAAATATATAAAAAAAAAATAAAAACAAAAGGAACATAAAAATAATCTATATTTATAATGTAAATACAACTTATAAATCATTGTAAATTTCGTGATTTCGTTCACAGTCCTAGGTCTGTTAAGGTATGAAGGCAAAGTAAATCACAGTATATTTATTAGAGATGGGCCGAACATGGGTTTCACCGAATACGAACATTCGGCCGAGTGTTCGGTAAAACTCATACTGAACCGAATATTCGGCCGAATGTTCGGCACAATTGATTACCTTACTTAAAGAATGCGCCGGACACTCCCTCCCGCTCCCCCGTTGTTATTATTGCATCATCTAGTAAACAGTAAAACTTCACCGCGTAAGTTTGTTATGGGAATTTTTATATTTAAAATTTATTAAAAAAAACTTAATTTCTCACAATTAAGATCTGATTATAATAACGTTATTTATTATAAAGAGTTCACAGTAGTTGTACGGTCTGAGACCGTATTCTAAAGATGATATAAAATGAGAAATAAATCCTTGATTTGCTAGTTGATATAAATGTTTATTTGATATGTAAAATAAATATAGTGATTTAATTATAGTGAGCCGCGTGAGATACAATCAAATCGATGCTAATTACGAACTGGTCATTTACTTAGAACGATGCCAAAAATTATTATGCGGGCGAGTATGCGGTTGCACCGTACAGAAGTTTAACCCCAAAACAGCTACATACTAATAAATTGTTTTTAATAACCACATTTTTTATCTGCTGTTATTGGAAATAAAACTGCAGTGTCTACATAAAAATACTGCAAATTACTTACCACATAAAAACAAAATATAGGACACATTTAACATTCAACTCATGATCAATCGGTTTAATACCGTATTAAGTTGAGTACCTACCCTTTTATCGAATATTCGGTGATTTGACCGAATATTCGGCCGAATACGAATATTCGGGAAACCTGCCGAATATGCCGAATACCGAATATAAAACGAATATTCGGCCCATCCCTAATATTTATATCAATAACGTGAGCGATTTGTCAACTATTACACATAATATTTTGACCAATAACGGTTAAATTGCGCGTCTTTTATGAACGAATAATATGATAAGTTGCCACTATTATTTGAGTATTACCCAGTAATAGGTTAGATAACATAATATTGGCTAAGCGTTATATTCGATAATAGGAATATGATCCTATTATATAACACCTCTATCACTTTGTACTGTTTGTTTATATTTTTGGCAAAGACAATAGATTATTTCTTGCATATTCTTTATTTTCTATTCAGGTATTAAAAACTCAATTTCCGTGATATTTTGGAGGATTTTAGATAGAAAAATAGCTAAATGATTTAAATATATTTATTTAATGTAATGTTTGCTAGAAAACCAGTGTATTGATGTTTTGACTGATGCTTGATGGATAGAAGTTTTCATTATTATTTCAGTGGTAACATTTGCAAGCTATAGCACAGCCAATCAGCCATACGATAACGACGCGATTGCTATACAACTGCGATTAGGAGCTAGAATTAGCAGACTACCGAATTTGACATTAACAGCAGTTCGATCGCAGAAGCATCGCAGTAGTGTGGCGTATGGTCAATAGCTAAGAGAATCGGGGCCCTGATTTGTTACACCTGGTTTATTTCTTAAAGAAATAAACCTATAGGTTTATTTCTTAATTTATTTCTTAAAGAAATAAACCTACACCTGAATATGAAATTGACAACATATTGAAAAGCCATGGTCATGACATTATTCGATTGCCTCCTTATCATTGTGATTTGAATCCAATTAACTCGTAAAGCTGAGGCTTTGTCATTTGTTCGTAAAACTCGACCTTGTTTTTTACCAGCCACTTTTGCATATCAGCTTTAGTGTGGTTTGAGTTAGGACACCTATTTACGCAAATACTATGATATGGCGCATTATCCATCACAATAAGTGTGGGTTGACGCAGATTTGGCAGTAATTTTTCAAGAACCCATTTTTTGGAATTACTATTGTTCATCTCGTCATGGTAGTCCCCACTTTTTGTATTTGATTTGAAAACAAGAAGGGCATTTTCCACAAAAACTTCTTGTCCGCCAGCATGAACAATGATCCACCTATTTCCTTTCGAAACTGGTTCCAAATCGCCGTCAACTTCAGGACCTTGCCAACATTTGCCAGTTGAGTGAGACGAGTGTATGTAAGTTTCATCTAAATAAACAACAGGCTTTTTTCTCCTCGCTCATTTTCCTTAATTTTATGTAGATAGGATGCCCACCAGGCAACTACGTCGTTGCGTTCACACAGCACTTTTCTATTCGATTTTGTTTTTTAAAACGAAACCCTATTTTGTGGAGTAATTTTCGAAGAGTTTCACGTTTTGCTTGAAAATTTATGTCTTCCCTGAGAACAGTCAGTAACTTTGGTAAGGTCGGAATTTCTTTTTTTATTGAATAAAACTCATGTATCTTTCTTCTTATAACACCAATGTCAAAATCATCAATATCCAGTTTCCCTGTTTTTCTTTCCCTTTTCTTGCCAGGGGTAGAAATTTTTGAATTAGTTTCTTGAGCTTGTTTTTCTTCATTGATTAGTTTGTAGACAAATCGTTCTGAAACACCTGTTACAAAAAGAACAATTTAATATTTTAGGTTTTTTTAATTAACAACCATAAAATAAAATACAGCAACCGCTTTAAAAAGTTAACAATACTTTCAGATTGTTTCCGACTAATCAGGATAAATAATAAACAAAATTTTGACTACTAAATCGATTTCGAAATGATTACTATGTGGACCAGCTGAAAAGTATACCTTTCAACAAAAAAAAACAAATTGAAATCGATACTGTTTTTAAAGTCGGTTAAAATATACTCAGGTAGCAATATTATTTGAATATGTTTAGCTTATTTTAAGATATAACCATCAGCTATCAAAATGTATTTTTTTTATTAAATTTTTTTTTTATAAAATTTCCATATCTGGCTACACTGACCTGTCGCGGCAACAACACGTTCATTCAGCTTTTCAAATGGTATTAATGGAGCTTGTAGGCGCTTCTCTTCTTTCATAAAAGATAAAACTTTTAAAATAATTAGCCGTGCATCACTCTTGAGAGGTTTCGGCATTTTATTTGCTTTTTTCACAATGAAATCAATAAAATAACACGGGAGCACTCGGACTAGACATCAAGTGACAGCGGAATGACGTTTAGAAAATGGCGGCTGACGCGGCCGTAGTTCCCATTTTACCCACCTGAGTTAAGAGGCCTTATTCCAGCAAAGCCATTTTACAGCCGTTTTCTCAAGGCTAAAGGCAGCTAAAGTATAAAAGTTTTTGTTTTTTAAATGATGCAGGAAGAAAGTTTATTGTTTTTTTAATGGAGTGCATTAAACAAAACAATAAAAAAAACAACTGAAATCCGACAAAAATTTTTTTACCAACTCATGTTTTCATAAATTTCTTCATCAGTGTGACTTCAAGAGTCTTTTTATCGAGCAAAAATTATTCGTTTTACAGATTGAAAAATATCAGTAAACCAATCATATTACCACCAATGGAGTGCATTAATAACATTTTGATAAATATATGTAACAACTGAGTAAATAAGGGATTGAAAGGGCACTTTTGGCACAAAAATACCATTCAAATTTCTTGTTATTTCTACAAAATCTGGTATTTTATCAAATAAATAAATATGCAATTCATTAGTTGAAGTTTTTATTTAATAGATAATAATATTTTGTCGTTCATTTAGTGAAAAATGTATTTTATACAATTTTTTCAATACGACCTATAAATTACGGAACACAACGCCTTGCATCTTTTCCCGGGCTATTGTAGGGCCAGGCCCTCGCCCAAAACCCGGTGGAGCTGGACGACCGCACAGGCGGTAGCCAGCATCTCTGTCATCCCTAAACTCTAACACCTTGCATCTCAGTTTGCGCCTAGCGCTCGTGGAGGGAGGACGTATCGCTGCTCGTCCCGCGCCCTACACGTGCCGCAACTACGGTGCGCAATGAAAATATAGCGTGACCGAGTTGTTTTGATCTATGCGTATGCTTTTATTATTGTAAAGGTATTTTTGTTGAGACCATGCCTTTTTCATTATTAACTAGGATTTATTATTTCCTGATCGGAATTGAATTTTTAACTGACTTCCAAAAAAGGAGGAGGTTCTCAATTCGTCTGTATTTTTTATGTTTTAACCTTTTGTTTTAAAGCTGATGCTTGTCGTTTGGTCCTATTTAAATTGCATCAAAATCAGTCAAGTCGTTTTTGCGTTACACTCCAATAACTGAAAAGTATTTACCTATCTTGATGATATAATCATTGACAATCGATATCGTAAGTAGCAAGGGTTACTAAAACTAGTGATCAATTTTTTAACCAAAAAATGGAACCGACTTTTTGTTTTTTGCCATAGTAAAAAAAATGTAACCATAAAATGGAACCGACTTCAACACCCAAAAGTGTGAAATAACTTGTCAAAGTCGGTACCATGCGCACAATATTGTGATCATAGGTACTTTTGAACTATCATGGTAACGACTTCAACATGTTATTTCACACTTTGGGTGTTGAAGTCAGTTCCATTTTATGGTTACATTTTTTTTTACTATGGCAAAAACCAAAAAGTTGCGTAGTTGCTATATATAAGAAAAAAGTTCTTAAAAAAACTTGAAACTAGCTAGAGGCTAAAATGTATTTTTTTCTTATTTGTTCTTTATTTTTTTTATTTTATATTAGGTATTAACTTGGCCAAACAGATGGAAACGAAGTAATACATTTTTACAACAAGTGTCTTTTACACGAAATAATTGGCCATCAAAAAGCACGATCTATGCCTCTAAGAAATAATTTTATTTAAGGCAAGACTATCTAACGGTCTGTACCGTGTACTGATTTGGTTAAAAATAAAAGATGTTTATAATAATATAGACGTTATATATTTTATTAAACAATTAGTACCGACCCTGAGTTAGGATTTAAGACCTCTATATTAAACGCACCTTATTTTCTTTCCGTAGCGACCACTATAGCCGCTCCGCCAACGGGGCAGTTATACAAATATAATGAACCAAGATATGCATGCACAAAGCAGGTATACAAACTACAAAACTAAGTTGTTTGCCTATTTACAATGATGGTTAGAAGTACATAATCGAATATAGATACCTACACAGTAGTCCATTAAAATGTTACAATTTAAGAATAATAAAATTGCATTTTATTATTCCGAATATTGCATTTTTTAGCGGGCGCAGTTTTACTTTTGAGACATATGTGGGTGGTCCATAGAAGCTTAACCTCAAGTTTGTAGGGTCAAATTATTTTGCCTACAAATATGATTATATAACTTTTTGCCCTAAATTAAAAATTTAAGAAGTTATAACCAAAAAGAGTGAGAAAATTTTCATATATTTTTTTTTGCTCTATAACTTTCTTTTTCTCATTTTACAAAAAAGATACCTCAGACCAATCTTGTTGATTATCATTTGAGGAATTTTTTTATGATTTTTTAATTTATTTCATTTAAAACACTTACAGCGCTACAAAGTTGACCAGGTTCATCAATGTTTATGGGAATCCGGTCAAAATGAAATGTTTAAATTATATTTTTCATATCCTTAAAAAAAAAAAAAATTCGTACAACTTCACTTATTCATACCTAACTGTTTTCCTTACCATAGAACTTACCAAATATAACTTACCGAAGGATAAGCAGGTAGAAAAGGTCTGAGTTACCGTTTGGGGATAAAGGAACATCTGCTTGCTACGACTATTATTATTATACGCAGGCTTAGCTGTTTCTTCTACCTCAGTTTATTCTCTTAGTTGTGCTACATTTTTTGTTACGTGTAAACGTGTTGAAAATTGTGGATATTATTTTCAGTTTAATCAATTAAACTGCGGGTTTCGGAAAAAGAATCCTCAAAACATCATCTACAATATTGTTCTGGGGTAATTTTTTTGTAAAATGTATAAAGAAAGTTATAGAGTAAAAAAATATATTTTTGCTTATAACTTCTTTAATATTTAATTTAGGGCACAAAGTTATATACGTACCATATTTATAGGCAAAACAATTTGCTACAAATTATGTCCTAACGAATATTTTGTAAAACGCATAGTTTCTGAGATAACGCAAAATACATGTTTTCACCCCTTTATCCAAGATGGCGGCCAGGGGACAAGGGTGGCGACCCCACAAACTTGAGGTTAAGCTTCTTCTATAGACCCCCATACATGTCTCAAAAATAAAATTGCGTGCTCTAAAAAATGCAAAGCTCATGTAACTTTTCAATGGACTATAGTTATAGATAGGAGGTGTGCTAATGTTAGTCAATGAGAGGTTTATTATTAGGTTCATTTAAGTCTACTTTGTATGTAAACTGTAAAGATGCGAAATGAATTTACAAAGTTACATAACATTCCACATTATTTATCAAAAATAAATAACACTTCAAAAAGGATCAAAATGTTTTATTCCGTGCGACATCGTCTTTGACCGCTCGATCCTTGCTAACGGTGTGCTCGTGTGCGCCGCGCTACGATAAATGCCTAAATTTGAACGATAGCGCAAGGCGTAAAGACTCTTAAGTTGGTGGCACTGTAAACAAAAGTGAGCCAATACGTGTTTTGCAAGGTATCCACCTTTATTTTGGACCCGAAGTTCGAAACTGACGAATTAGAGTAGGGGCCCAGGAGCGTATAGATACTACTATTACCCGCATGAGGGATGTCAGGTAAAGAGCCCTTTAGGGTTTAACTCTGCCAATACGAGATGCATTTCGTCACAAGTGACGAACACTCATGTAGCACTTATTTTACGGGCTCTCAAGGACTGCTGCCGGCACTCACTGTTAGGTGCTGGATAATTTTTGGACAAATTTTATCTAGCCATGCGAGCATTAGCAGTTAGCTAATTGCCCTTGCACCATGTAGTGAAGCTCAAGCCGGCGGTAGGCGATCGAACCATGGACCTTGAAATTATATTGCCGGTAAATGGCACAATATTTCATGTAATTTGATAAGTGGAAACTAAGGGATCATGGTATTTTCTCTAATTCCTCATAATCTCCATTCATCTTAGAATAGGGATAGTGGGACTTGATGGAAAAGAAAAATGAGTCTACTCAACATAACATATGAACGAACTCAACGATAGTTTTTGATACTTATTTGGTAGCATTTTGTGGACCGTAACCACACAAACCAAATCCACCATTTTGTCGAACTACCTCGAACTACTTTGAAGATTCTGCAACCGCAAATTATTATGAAGTACAAGCATAGTGTGCAGGCCCTATGTGGACACACCGTTAATAAATTCGGTAGGTATCTACTGGATGGGCACTGGCACATGCACTGCTGGATTGGAGGGTATTGAGGTGTTCTTCCTGAATTAAAGCTTCCTTTCAGTATATTTCTTCCTTTTATTCTTCTTATAGTTGTTATCCCTATGGAAGCAGGTTCGGTACTACATGCTCTCTGCACAAAAGCTTCCTACTTTTATACAAAACCTGGCCACAATGAACATTTATTCCTATCGGCTAAACAGTCACGTACGATCAATCGGAGCTATTTGGATTCATTTTTATCACACCGACATAAAAATAAATAATATGAACTATACAAACAAATTTCTAATGTACCTAATAAAGGATTACCTATAACGAAATTGTAATAATATAAACAGTCATAATGTTATTATTACGCTGCGGTAATACAATGCCCTATTTAGTCGTCTTGCACACCTGCGTTAAACAAAGTTAAGTATAACAAAAACAAAGTTCCAAACAATGCAACGTTATGCCTAAATGTAAATCTTGATATCGTCTTGCACGCATAATAAGTTAAGCTTAACATCAGTACCGAGCGGATAGTCACGAAGGGCACGGGAAGAAAAATAAACAAGCCGGTAACTATAATAATATTTTCTTTAATGTATCAAAGCAATATGCTATGGCACTTTTTTATAAATTCGCATATTTATATACGCTCATGTTAATGTCACAATCATCAACACAAAGACGGAGACAACTTTGAAGACTGGATAAATTTTTATATATCTTTATATTTTATTTATCTTCTTTTTTGCATATCACCATATGATTATGCCAATCCGTAATCTGTAAAAAAAAACAACATTCCTTTTAAAATAATATTATATTTTAGTCACCGGTAGTCGTAGAATCTCTTGACTTCTTTCACGAGCCAAAAAGCACACAACTTTCCGCAAGATTCGCGTAACCAGTACCCAATGCAGTAGAGGGAAGGGAACGCACAAAAACATAATTCATCATCATCAGCCATAAAATCCACTCGTTGAACAAAGGCCTAAGGCCAAAGGGGGGTCGGGAAATCTTAATGATCGAAGTATGAGATGGAAATTCTTCTAAAAACGCTACTGCCTACCTTCCGGTATATTTTACCTTTCGTAATTTTTTACGTCACCAACAGAAAAGAACATAATAACGAAGTTCGAGCTACGGTTTTTCTAGTTAACCCGTCCTAGTCCTAATGCACTTGTTGGCATTATAACCACTAACTTGCTTTTAATATTGTCGCATTTCTCAATATCAATGACTGAGATATAGGGTTTAATAAATAAAAAAATATATATCATATTATATATTGGCAATCGAAAAAAATTCAAATATGTATGTATGGTATGTCACAGAACTTTTTTTGGCCCTTATCAAGAAGCAACTTTTTTGTCAGAACAACTTATAACTTAAAGGGGCCGGAATGGAAAAGAACGAAAATAGTAATCTAATTTGCTGTGTCATAATAATATGATATATCATATTACAAGGAAATTCCACGGGGGTAATGAAAAAACGCAAATTACCTGTGTCACATCAAATAAATTTCATCAGTTTTCGGAATATAACTATGGTTTTAGCATTTTGTGACTCATTCTCCTATTAGCGTGCGCATGGAACTTTTTATTTTTATTTAATTGTAAGCTTTGCAACGGCAGATTCGTGAGGTTTACAGCTCCAATAGCAACTAGTAATATAAGGTCTATGCGGCCAGATTTTAATCAGGTAATTAGGACCCACCAGGTAGATGTCTACTAAACAAGAGGCCGGTTGTTGGCACCGCATTGTCACAAATTCTGCCTTTAAACAGAAGTGTGTAAAAAAAACTGTGTTAAGGCGCGAAGGTTACTGTAGAAAATGGGATTACTCTGAACGGGACATAAGAGCTAATTTCTTGGAGTGACGAGAGCAGTGCGGATTTAAGAAGAACGAGAATTGCGATACTGCAACTGTAATGGACAAGCGAGATGCTTGCCATTAAGCGGGTGACGTGTCTATTTCATCATTTATTGACAAAAAAAAGACGCTAATATAAATTATGTGTAAAATTTTGTGGGGGAGGATCTTTATTACTTCTTATGTGGACAGTTAACGATTTCTGGATAAACACATAGAATAGGTGTTTTCATCATCATCATCATCACTATTCATAATTTTTTCATCTTCAAATATGATTATATGATCTAATCACTGTCGCGTGCTAAGCGAAAATCATATTTTACAAATTGTTAGAGCACAAAACTTATGCTCCTGGCGGGAATCGAACCCGCGTCCTCCGATTTCTCGCCGGATGCCTAAACCACTAGGCCACCGGGGCACGATCTTTCTAGCCGAAATTTATTGTATTACTTTAACTGTCATAGGGGACGGTGCGCAGCTATCAACCTTACTACTAGACTTCATCTGATCGAAAGTGATTTTTCAAACACTTAACTCTCGGAATGATGTCGCTATCCTTCTATATTTCTAACTGTGATTACAAGCACCATCGCGTGCTAAGCGAAAATCATATTTTACAAATTATTGGAGCACAATTTTTTTTTATGCCCCGGGCATACAATATTAAATTGTAAAATATGACTTTTCATTATTGTTTACGCGGCTGAAATAAAAATTATCGTTTTATCAACATTGAGAAATACCTGGCAACTATGGCTGCAGTAATAGCACTTGAAGCATCCTAAACACTTCTTCCTGGTGGTCTTTCCGCAAACGATGCACAAGCCATCTACAATATAGGACACGTTGGGGTTTAGTGACGTCACGTGGGTTATGAGAGGTGCAGGTGTAGTTATTTGTTCCTCTTGGATCAGCTAAAATTGAACATACACGACTATTATTTAACCTTCGTGGTGTAGATTATACAAGGAATAGGAAAAAAATTTAATATTTTTCAAATTACATTAAAAAATTACAAATTTACAAGAGGAAAAATTATAGCCATGTGCGGGATTTGAACCCGCGTCATCCACCCCTTTAGCCGGGGTATGCTTTGACCGACTGCGCTAACATGGCAAGTAGTCATAACTCTATTTTTTCCTCTCGTTCCTTAACCATCGTATGGGGATGAAGCGACACATAGTTCATCTTACGTTGTTGTTACAAACAAGACTATTTTTTTTTATCCGGCGGTATGCCTTTATTAAACAAAATACTACAAACTATATACAACACTATAGCTACTACAATAAAAGCATTAAAACAACCTATAAGTCATAGCAGACTCATAGGCAGTCTTAATGCTCCAGCCCAGTACCAGTTGGCAGCGTGCCCAGCATGCTGGCAGCATTGCCCCGTTGAATTGCAATACTTATTCGTTGAGCCAAATATGTGCCAGTGTTTTGATCACGCGTCGCATCGACCAAGCGCTCAGTTAAGTTTTGGAAAATACGATGAGCTCCCGGTCCCCACGGACCCAACGTCTCTACACTAAACGGCTCAAATATGTAACCTATACCGGGTTAGCGAACTTCCGCCGAAGCCGCAGCCGTTGGTTTCAGAAAGATGTGACGGCGGCGCTAAAGTGTCTACGCAAGTAGCGTCCCACACTAAGGGCCGCAAGAGATTATATATTATTTATTATACAAGACTAATTGTTCAAATATAAACATTTTACTCTAGGAAATTTGTGATTTCGCAATAGGAAGAATTGTTTTTTTGCAACACAGTTTTTATAAAAAAAGCACAAGGCAGAGTTTCAACAACTTTATGCTAAGTATGTAGCGAAGTTTTTTAAGGAGATTTTACGAAACAACGTTTTGTATTCCCCTGTTATCCTACAAAACTAAGCTGATTCAATTCTTAGTTTTAACGTTTTAGGGAAACTAAATCTAGGCTCCTCTGATTTTCTTTAATGTTAAAAACTTTCGAAATTTGTCTAGAGGTCCTCTGATCGTGGCCGAAAAATAACGAAATCTAGTATTTTTATGATTTTCAAGGTCACTTATCGTTTAATTGTTGAAAAAAGGAATATGACAGGGGCGTTTCTATAACCGACCTTGCATTTATTCTAAAGAAATATTGCTCTAGGACTCTAGGGGCATTACCAAGGAATAAAATACGGGAATATATTAGTACGGAGATTTGCTCACCGCCTTATCTCTTAATAACAGAATTAAATGAAGGTGTAGAGCCAACAACTAATTGAAGCTTGAATAACTTTCTACTTTTCTTTTTATATTTTTGTATATGTTTTTTTGCTGCCTTGGTAAACAATTTCTTTTTCAACTGAAACAGATTGAAGTTTCAGTTCCGGTAGAATGTTAAATTTCATATGACAATCGAAAAATTAAATTTCGCGATTTTGGTCATTTTGAATTAATGACCAAAATCAGGTAATTTGGAGTATACAATGAGCTGTTCCGCCATAATAGAAACAATATGTTTCTACTATGGTGTCGCTCTAAGCATTAAGTTCATAAGCACCCAAAATTTTGAGGTTTGTAATTTTGTTGGTCTACCGTGTCTTTTCTGGATGCTGCAGTATAAGCTGCTTCCAGATGGAATTGTGGCTTAAGTAGGTACTTAAGTCACAATTCGGCCCCGTGCAAAATATAACATGCAAAAAATGAGGAGCAATAATTACCAATTGATCAGTGCTGCTGTTGAAATCAAGCGGACTCATAAATCCACTATCTCTGGAAATCGATCTGTTCGGTTCTGCTTGTGACGGGCTTTCTTGCCTGAAGTACTGACTATATCCTATTAGATTATCAATTTCTGACGTATAAATCGGTGTTGATGTGTTTTGCCTGATCTCCATACTAATTGAAGGCAGAGGCTGTTTGGTTTGTTTTTGATAAGCATGAGTTGACTGTTTTTCCACGTTTGTTGTTATTGCCTGTGTTGGCCATTCGAGCGTTGTCTGTTTTTTTTGGCTTTGTGCTCTCTGTTTTTGCTGGCTTTGAGTGCTCTGTTTTTGGCAGGCCGGTAGTGTGGCTTGTTTTTGCCAGGCCGGTGGTGTGGCCTGTTTTTGCCAGGGTGGTGGTATGGGTTGTTTTTGCCAGGCGGGAGGTGTGGCCTGTTTTTGCCAGGCTGGTGGTGTGGCCTGTTTTTGCCAGGCCGCTGTGTCTTGTTGTTGCCAGACTGGGATGGACTGTGTTTCCCAGGACGGTGGGGCCTGATTTTGCGAAGGTGTCGGACCCATGTTTCCAACGTATGCTTGCAGGTTATTTATAGGCGCATTAGCGCTTAATGAATGGCTTTGTCTGAGCATTTCATTATGCATTTGTGTATCTAAATATCCACAAGTACTTTGTGGCGATACTATAACTGGGCACCTGGATGGTCTTAGTTCGTTTTGAGCAAATGAATGTGATGGATCCATACTTAATACTCTTTCTGGTGGTGTAGGCGCATAAACACCCTGTTTAGTAATTGATACTGTTGGTTCTTGTTGGAATTCACTTGGATAAGCAGGTGGAGGGTTATTATAGTATTGTACAGGTTTGCTTAATTCTTGAGTAAGCAATGGATTTGTAACTTTATTTATATTCCTGATTTCTATGTCTTTTTGTTTATTCTTTGCCCAATCTATCATTTCATAGAAAAGTGGTTCCATGTGATGGTACGAATACGGATACGATTTGGATCGCGCCAGCTTGATCGTGTAATTAATAAAATTCGTAATAAATCCGTTATCTTTTAATTTTGGTACAATAATATTTACAATAGAGCTGTATGAAAGATCGAAAAAATGGTTCTTGGTGCAAATAAAGTTATTTTTTGCCATCTCAATCAGGCCGCGATCGCGTGAATTACTCTTGTTTATCCTATGATATGACTGATATGAATTAATAATAGATATCATATGCTCAGATACAGTGTTGAGAATTTCTCGCAGGTAGTTAGTGACTGTCTGATTTACATCAGTTTGTGTTGGCTGCGGAGAAATATCTATATTCGGTGGGTGTCCATTTGGAGTACAGTTTGCATTTATTTGGATATTTTCCGAACGTCGCTCTATTTTATTTGTATCTTCATTCAGACCTTTTGAATCGGCTCTCAAATTCTGTTTCGGCTCATGCTTCTCAGACAAACAAGTCTTTCTCTTTTTCGACTTTGGTTGAACAATTTCCTGTTCAGCAGTTGTTTTATTGTTATTAGTGTCACTTGCAGAAACATCTATATTTAAATTCACTTCTTCTAAGCTAGGCATATCAAGAAATGTTTCTACTGGTGTACTATTTTCTGCAGTTTTAGACGAATGATGACTGAATTTTATTTTTATAATATCAGATATAGATTTGTCAACTGTTGTTACTTGGCTGAACGATCTATTTTTTAACAAAGTTGTTTCTTGTGTTTTCGTTTCTACTACAATTTTTGTTTCTGCTTTACTTTTAGTTTCTGTTTTGCTTTTAGTTTCTGCTCGACTTCTTGTAACTGCATTATTTATTGATGTAATACTTTTCGTTTCATCTTTTTCTATTTGTAAGTCATTAATATTTGGTTTCGTTTCATCATCACTATCATCAAAAATTACCGTAGCATCAATAGGTACGTTAAAATCAAAATTTTCCATGTCAACGGTCAGCACCTGTAACCTGTAACAACAAAAGCCTTTACTTAGTAATAAACAAAATTAATTTATTGCGTGCAAATAATCAAATCTTGGGTACTATGTGTTAAATCATATCATAAGTGATATGAAGAATATTGATGACTAATTTCTCGCAAAACTATTAAGTGCGTTGAGCGTAACAAGTAATAAATGAGTTGCTGGAATACTCTAGCTCTCTCTCCCATACGGGTATTAACAAAATGCTCTTTCATCACCGGAAAAGGTTATTTAGAGGCGTTAAGTCATTTTAGTTATAAGATTTTTCCACTGTGTTTCGAAATTATAAGACATCATGGCTAGTTTAGAAGAAGAAAAGAATTTATGAAAATACAAAATAAGATGTCATGAACGGGAACAGGGATGTTGCTTTTGTGTGCCACTTTACCGGTATATACGAATTAAAATAGCAAAAATAACGTACTGTTCGATTTGATGAAAACGAGCAAGCGCAAAACAAACCCATCGAGATATACTATAGAGGTCAATGAACAAACATTAAAACGTCGGAAAGAAACAAAGTATAAACCTACGACATAATAAGCACTTTATAAACAAACAACATATCGTACTTCGATTGTGATTGCTTGAAGTTAAGAAAATCTCCATATTAAATTTCAATCACGTAAACCTAAGTGGAATATTAAATGACCCATCATAGTACGGATACAGAACATCATTCGAATTGTCATGGATAAACGAAGGACCAATTAAAAGAGTTGAAAAGAGCGTCGTTCGTTACATAAAATCCAGCAAAGTTTTGGAACTTTGGACTACAGCAGACATTAACGGTAACAACGCGAATTGCATACATAATTACAGTCACGCCGAAGCTGGCTGGACACGTGACACTGCCATCCTTGTTACAAGAAATTGTTCTTGATACATTCGTCTCGCTCAAACAACAACGATGCAGTGAAATGCAAAAAGCATCCTTATCAGTTCCTACCTATTTTAGAGCTTGTGCCAAGCGATAAGAAACGGTTGCCTCCAAGTTTACATAATGCACGCACTGCCAATGGAAGTTCGTCATTCATATAAATACACCATGTATATATAAAAAGGGCGGTGATTGGATATATTTATAATGATAAATATATAACTGAAGAATTAAACAAACTTTTATAGGTAGATCCTGTTTACAAATTTAAGGGAGTGGACTTAAAAATCTCATAATTTATTTACAACGTTTACAAAAGTACATCGACCCTCATAATATATCTGGTATTATACGAGTAATGTTTTTATTTGTATGTTTGTCACGCAATTACTTCGTAAATTATGAACTGATTTCTATTATTCTTTTTTTGCTGGGTTTAAGTTATCTCGAAGAACTCGCAGGATCTGAGAGAAAGGCTGCTGAACAGTAAACCTTGTTCATGGCCTTTAGCCAACCTCGCTTTACCGCTACGTGTGTAGCCTGTGGATCAACTAGCAAGATAATAAATATAACGTTAAATGTATCCAGTACAACAATGACTTCATGGTGCAATTGGGTCTGATTTATATACCAGTATGCAAAACGAGCAACGTTCATATTGCTCTCGTCTCAAGGGACTGGAAGGTTGTTTTGTTTTGAGGCACTAGATTACCGCTCAAAAAGCAGTACTTAGCTCAGCTTCTAATTACTAGTTGCAAATTGCAATAGACTACCAAAAGTGTATGCCGGGACCAGTATAGCTGGTTAGCTCTAAGCATTGCAAATGGCAATGTAAATCAACCAATCGTAGAACAACCATTAATCAGTACTAATATTATAAATGCGAAAGTAACTCTGTCTGTCTGTCTGTTACGCTTTCACACCCAAACTACTGGACCGATTTGAATGAAATTTGGTATGGAAATAGTCTGAGACCCGGGAAAAAACATAGGATAGTTTTTATCCAACTGCGCAAATAGAGGTTAATGTTTTTGCGCGATAACCGACATACGCGCGGGCGGAGCCGCGCCCGGAAAGCTAGTTATACTTAAAACCGTTAACTAAAAACAGTCATACCAATCTGAATTGTCTTCTCCGAGCTTGTTCTAATTTTTTTTTTTTTATACCTGATAAGTTAGCCTTTGACCACTAGCTCACCTGATGGTAAGTGATGATGTGGTCGAGGATGTTGTTCAGACTAACCTATAGTTACTGACTCTCAAGGACAGCTGCCGGAACACACCGTTAGGTGCTTGGCGACAGATTTTTAACTTGAGGGTGGTAGCTAGCCAGGCGGGCATTTGCAAAGTGCCCTACCACCATGCTGTAACGACTGCTATCCTAATTTATTTCTAAATCAAAACTAAACACTATCGCGTGCTTAGTGAATCCAAACATTTACACAACGCAAAATGTTCTTGTTTTGATTATTATTATAACTCAGGTCTGTATAGTTCAGTGCGTATAGACGAAAGACGGAGGTTCGGATGTTAGGTGACCGACAGTCAAACACTGTTTTTAACTACCATAGAGATATAAAATATTGCTTTATCTTTTCTGTGTTAACTACAATGGATTATATTTCTGTTTGAATGCAACTACACTTAAACTTAGGATGAATGCGGAATTAGAACTGACTTGGAATGTTTGTGCATTTTTTTTTTTTTCTTTTTTTATTTAAGGGATGAAATGGTTAGAGGGGAAGGGGGGACGTGATTGTGAGGTGTTTGTTTTATTTGAAAACAAATCTACACGATTAACAATGATTACTTAACTTACGAGCTACTTTAGACCTGAGGACTAACGATCTTAACTGCTAATGAGGGTCAGGGGTGATATGACACGGACATCTTTCAATCCATTTCCGAGAAGTTTTAATGACAAACAGCATTTCCACGATAAAACTGTTTATTGAAGACTTAAATGTACAGGACCGGTCGAGATGTAGACTCTCTTCACTCTTCACCGACTACAACAAGGAGAGGATCTATCGAACATTAACTGAGATAACTTATCTTTATTCATTACTCATCAGTGCCTAGTGACTAAAGACAAAACAATTTCCAGAATGCTGTAATAACAAGATAATTAAATAATTAGGCAGTAACACATATATAAGGATGTTGCAGTCAATGATAATTAAATGGAACAGTAATTTACATTAAGGATAATTAATAATTAGGTAATAGCTATTGATAAGAATTACTATTTCTGTAGACTTTTTATAACAGGTTCTGTAACTATGGATATTTTGAAATGTTTTCAGATTTTTTTAAACATACACTTACGCCCAGCTTATGCAGGGAGAATGGGTCAAGAAATCTAAAAATCTAGATATGTAATGTTAGTAATAAATTATTTTGATTGTCCAAGAAAATCTATGACACGTGGGCCCCAGCAAAGGCTGGTTCTATCAGAAATAAGTAGGTAAGTAGTAAATATGCAATAATTTTACATACTTTGTAATGTTTTTGTCTCGAATTGATATCCTGAGAAGAGAAAAAGATGGAAAATAAAGAGAGAGAGAGAGAGAGAGAGCCAATCACTTTTAGCACTGACGTGCGTATGGACATTGCCGTTAAATTAAGCGCAAGCGTCCATACATTCAACATCGTATAATGTATTATATATCTCCGTCATTTCGAAAAGTTTCCAAAAACGGAATCTAGAAAATAAAATTATGGACTTATCAAACCTGCTCATAAAATTTCGTGAGAATCGGGTGAGAAATGCGACCTGTAGGTAGAGGAGAATAACCGGACATACGAAAGCATTTTTGTCGAAGTTGATGCAGAGACGCTTCACTCGAACTAAGTTCTCGCTCGGTCAATTATTATGATATTAAGTCAAGCGCGAGCTATACTTTTTTGACTATTTAACTGCTTATAATATTTATGTATTTATATATAAATATATAATAGCCTATAGGACATACATACTTAAGGTACTTATTACTTCTTTCCACTTTTTTATTTCCTTGTAAGTATATTTACCCGTAAGTTAAAGTTTATGAAACTATCTATATTTTACACGAGATTGCACAGTCGGAAATATTATTGATCTAGCACGAAATAAATTCAAAGGACATTTAAAGACATTGAGGCCGATTCCATACCTCTAACTTGATTAAAACTTTACTAAAATTGGTTTAGTCAAGTCTGGTGCCTTATTTGGTATTCGGAATAAGTTGAACGAATATAATTTTAATCATCAAGATTAAAATCAGAGACTAGTGAGTGACCATGTTATAAAAAAAAGGATTTTTTTGCCATGGAAAGTACCTCTTAACTTAGAATGACCCATACAGATAGGTTACGATGTATAAAAAAAATTTACTTCAAAAATAATTTCTAAATGTAACTTAATGAAATCGTAAATACTTACCTCATAAAAATATCGATACTGTGAAATATGTCGTTTTATCTGGAGCAACACTGATGATGCCCCATATAACATATGCTCCATGAAATAATAAATGTATATGGATGTGACATATGAATATATAAAGAAGAACGCTACACGTAGATTCAATCACGCAACAATTTATACATAAATTACTAATTATCTTTTTACATTAGTTTGCAATACTGATATCATTTTCAACTAATTCGATCATTGAGAATATCTCGAGTCTAATTTTTTTCTCTATGGTCTCTAGTTCGTCAACCAAATAGAATACGGTTTGACAAAAATTCGTCTTATCTTCACGGAAAAATATTTTTAAATAATTTATAATTTAGTCAAAGTCGAACTAAACCCGAATTGGCCTCAATATCAATCATTTGAAAACCGATTACTTTTCTCTATGACCACCTCAGACCGAATAAAAACTCAAGACAGAATTTTGTGAACAGAGAAGTGAGGCCGGTTTTAAAAACATGTGGTGTGTGTGTCGGTGTTGCCATGCTTATTCTAATTACCCTATAAAAACAACGACTTAGTTCCGACGTAAGGGGTCGGTAAAAGTAGGGTGGAAGGGAATGGAAAAAGTGTTTCAAAAATAAAATTAATGGGTATTTAATTTGCATGCGTTTATTTCTTGTAACATAAAAAAGCGACGGTTTTTTTATGAATTGGTGACAAAAAAGCACGTTTGCTACAGGGCCCCTAATTCTATGCGGTGACCTCTGCAGTAACAAAATAACAGATGCATTTCGTCATAAGTGGCAAACTTGCTTGGCGGTAGATATAGGTAGAGTGGCAATACTTTCCTGTACGAACTCGTAAAAGAGTTCTGCTGCTAAATATATTATACATATTATAATCGCCTTCTTCAGTTTTAGAACTCGCATTCATTTATTTAAAAACCTTTATGTTGAATGATTTTTTTGTGAGATTGTCTTTTACTTTCCACTGATTTGGAAATACTTTCTAACTTTTCTAACTTAGCAATATGGTGAAATCTAATGCTTAAGTATTTCTCAATTACACACCGTAATAAATTGCTTATGTTCCTGCCCAGCATAATATTCATATTTATGTTTAATGTATCTATTCTGTTTCAAATAATTTTATAGGTTTAGTTAGGTAGTTTAATACAATATACGTTTATACAGTAAAAATATTTTTATTTTAAATAAGGGACCGCCCAAATTAAAAATTAAAAAATTAAAAAAAAACCAAAAGAAAAGAAAGAAGTCCAATTTAAAAATTATGATCGTGTCAGGCACAGGTTGATTTTTATCGCACTCTAACGCTTTAACTATTTCATTCTAATTCATTCGAACTATTTTTTTTGTTTTCAACCTAAAACAAACCAAACAGTGTAATTTATATTACTATCGTTTAATATAACACCAACTGTACCGTCAAATAAAAGATACGTAATGTCAAAAAATCAATCAATAAATATACATACTTTTTATGAAGCAATTAGAAATTTAAAAAGTGACTATAATCACGGTTTTACAAGAAATACTCAAAATAAGTTCACATTATATTATTTACTAACCTTGAAACACATGTAAAAATATCACTGTTTATCAAATCTTAAAAATTGTTTATATTCAACTCTTACCAGCAATAAGACACTTCTATTCGCAAGAGGTATCATAAGCCTAACATAAACAATAAACAAAGAAATTTGAAACTACACATATTTTGTTTAATTTTTTTTTTCATTGATCCGTATATCAAACGGGAGTAACAAGTGGGTTTATAATAAGGTTATAATTCAACTCTACACACAACAATGCTATACACGTTTTAAACAAAAGACTACAATGGAAATGTGTTTTTTTAAACAAAAAAATTATAACTGGCTTCTATATCTTCGAAACCGAAAATCCAATAGCAATGAAGTTACTATAAGTATTAATTAAAGGTATTCACTTTGCAAAAAAAAAACGGTTCATAAATGCCGGTGTTATAATATAAGGTAATAAACATATAATCAAATTAATTCTATAAAATAAAAATAAAAAGATACAACTGAATTGAGTACCTGGTCCTTTTTGAAGTCGGTTGAAAAGTGACAATAAATTTGTACCATCTTTTTAATTTGCAATTAAACCACTGAACCGATTTTGTTAAAGATATAACGTCGCAACATTACATATATTTAAAAAAAATACAGTCCAACAGAACCTTCTCCCTTTCGGACTCCTTGTCCGTTAAAACACATGGATAAACTATTATAAAAAAACTAATGATATAACGTTATGTAAAATTACCCAATAATAGGGTAAACCTTATATGCTTTATAACGGCAATACTTGCTATGTTGCAAGCAATTGCCTCTGTTTATATTTTGATTAATTTAAAAAATTGGTTTCCACGTTATTTACATGTGAAATGTGATTCCATCCTGCTTTTTATGTTTTGAAGTTTGTTTTCTACACCCTTTCACAACACAATTCGGCATTTTGACTAGCAAATTTATTGGAATCTTTTTCGTGTAGTTTCCACTCGCCGCGATAGTTCGACTGACGAGTCAAGGCGTAGTTTCGTTGTACGTGTGTGTGTGTAATTGTGTTTGTACACGGCGAGGCGTAGTTTTACCGGCCTCACTGCTCTTTTCCAAAAAATTCTGTCTTGAGTTTTTATTCGGTCTGAGATGACCACATTTAAAATGATCACAAATTATAGACACAAAATTACTTGCTCTGTGATAGGCACCGATTCTAGAACAAAACCGTTCTGCTTCTCTCAAAATATTAATGTAAAGCGTTCTGCGAGGTTAGGTTTTAAATCGTTACTCTATGATTCTATAATACAGATATGTAAAATTATAACAAGGATCTTTTAAGTACAACAACGTAACAAAGTAATATACAACTGGATTGAGCTTGTTGTCAGAAAATTCTGCCAAGCGAGAAGGAGAAGCTATAGCTGACTGCATTGTCTCTGTTCTAACAATCGTAACAATAAAATGCATTTTCAAGATATAAATTATAGATGACATCTCATAACTGAAAACTTTGAATTTCCAACACCTAACTTTCGACATTATTGCGAGAGATAGGTGTTTGAAAAAAGACTTCTTTCGATCAGATGAAGTCTGGTAGTCTGATTGACGGCCACGCACCGTCCCCTATGACGGTTAAATCGGCGCACAAAGTTTTGGCTTGAAAGAGTGCGGCCGAGTGGATTAGGCATCCAGCGCGAAATCGGAGGATGCGGGTTCGATACCCGCCCAGGAAATAAAAAATTGCACTCCAATCATTTCACAATAACAAAAAATTTACAATCAAATAACGGGACATACATTGAATGGTTTAGCATCGAAAAAGGTGTTAGGCGGGGATGCGTGTTATGTAAGTATTGCCCTTTTGACTAGTAAACAATATAAGAACTGCCATATATAATTAGATATAATTCGTCGTAAGTGTGACGTAATGCATCTGTTATAGGCAGAGACCACTTAACATCAGCTGGGCCTCGCACTTCTTTCGTCACAATCCCATAAAAAAACATAATGGGTATGGGTTTAGTAATGGGAAAAGTAGATAAAACCAATAATATTGGTTATTGGTTTACGTCTTGTGGGTTAACAAAATAGGATATGACACAGGAAATCAGCGTTTCTGTTCGTCGTTTCGTTTTCCACTGCGACCCCTTTAAGCTTTCAGATTAAGAAGTTGTCCTGACAAAAAAAGTTGCTTCTTTATAAGGTTAACAAAAAAATTATGTAAGCAACACATTTGCAATTTTTTTCAATATGGCAGGTATATGGTTTTTTTAAAGTTTTAAACCCCATATTGGAATAAAAGTTGTTATCAAACCCAGAAAATTTCATGAGAATCGGTTAGGAAATGCGACCTGTAGACGAGAACATCCGGACTATTCCGGACATACGAAAGCATTTTTGTGTAAGCTAAAGCAGAGACGCTTCGCTCGCACTCCGTGCTAGCTCGGTCAATTAATAGCCTAGGTAATTATTCTGTAGGTGTTTTGATGACATAATTATTATGTAACTCATTAAACACAAATAAAAAAAAATAGAGGATCACTAGACGGCAGGTATTCATAATAAACATCAAGACTTTCAGGACCCATGTCAGTGTGTATAACATATATTACACATAAAAAAAAACATAAAATATAGGACACGAATTAATGGAGACTACCTATAATGTTAAATACATCTATTGTAATAAACTTACAATTGGTTATGTAATTAATGACATAATATAGGTATGTTTATAATTAAATAAAATATCTGTATCAGCCGGATCGTCCACTGCTGAACACAGCCTCCCCTATTAAGGGGGCATTTGCCATAATCCCCACGCTTGGCAGGCGGCTTAGGGATCGCAGTGTAAGTTGGTAGTTCTTTATAAGGCGCTGCTGCCCGCCTTCTTCTTTTTCAGTATTTTTGCCCTTAATCGCCTCTTACGACAGCCACGGGATGATATGGGGAGGTGCAATTCTAAGCCGGCACCCCACGGAAATAAAATATGCCAGTCTAATATTATTTATAACATATTGCTTGGACACCACAGATTACCCCCTCTAATCTGTGTTGGACACCCTACCGCTTTGTACTGTACCAAAGGCACATGAATAAAGTAATACCACAGTCTACGTAGTTTTTACGCTGTGGTGATACTGGGGTGCGTTTAGGCGACTTAGCCAGTATAAGATTTAAACTAGATAAACGTCAAACACACCGTTTACGGCCTTCTCGAGGCGAAAATTTGCACAGGCTCAAATTTTATATGCCCCGTTTAGGCGCGTCCGCTTGGTTAAATCTTTGCTAAGTAGATTCAATTTTAGCGACCTTTTGAGGTCGCGAAATTTTCGTCGGCTGTCAGATTTAAGCTATACGTCATGTCACTTCAATCATAATACCAAATATTACGTAAAGGCGGGAATACATAGCATATAACCAGACAAGTTGTGTACATATGTTTGTGTTTTCCTGTAGGTATTCTTGTTGGATTGTTTTGTATTGGTTTTGGTTTATTTTTTTCTACTTTATCGCGGGATTAGAGAATAATAATGTATATTATATTTAATTGATTTATATAATTATAAAAACTTCGTTGCCGAATGTCAATTGGATTTGACAATAATAATTGATGTACGGCTATGACACCGTTTAGGGGGACCGCATCGGCAAAATTTTCGCCTGGTGGAAATTTATTCTACTCGCCTAAACGCACCCCTGCGCAGGACGATATCAATATTTACTTTTATAGCGTTAATTTGTTTACATTGGAACTTTCGATCTTTGTTTATGTTATAACGTTGTTTATGTAGGAGTGCAGGACGACTAAATATTTACCAAGGGTATATATAGTATTACTTTGTTATATTAGAACATTATTTATATTACCTTTGTTTAAGTCGGTATGACAGAAATATACACAAATAGCTTTGATTAATAGCCTAGCTTCAATTAAAGAATCTGTCGCCAATCTGTCAGTCCATGAGAACCAGTAATTCTCAGCTAGGTGCACCACATCTTCGACCGCGTCATCAGTAACCATGGGGTGAATTAGCGGTCAAAAGCTTGCCTATTAGCAATGAATTACGGTTCTTTTGATGCCTATGCCTCTAGTTTCTGCTCGGACGAAAAGGGTAAACCATCCGGCTATCATCGGCCTATAGTCGCTGTTTTTTGTTACTTTCTCACGCCCGCCGCGCCGCGCCGTCATAGTAAAAAGAGTGAGGAAGTAGGCTATCTCCGGCCCAATCTGCGATATAATTACCTGCCGTGCTTGCATGTGTCAGGGTTGTCACTTTTAGCTAAATTTTAATTCAGTGCCTAGAAATTGGCAAGGTCCGGGAAGTTGTATTTTTTTACTTGTGTTGTCTGGGTCCAGACCAGAACAATACTAATTATAAAAAACTGTTTGACTCGCCCATGGTTCCGTAGGTAATGTTTAGTTATTGTTTTTAGAACCATAAAAAGAGTATATTTAAAACCGGCGGGGCAGGTACGGGCGCAGCTGTCCACGCATTGTAAAATTCGGTTGTCGCACAAACCGCTAATAAATATTTATGGACTAAGAGCTTGTCTTTAAATTATTTGCATGGTATATACTAGTCAGTTTTTTTAATACCCATAATGTATTATTTTTGCACATAAAGGACTATATATTTTAAAAAATTAAAACATACATAATGTAATACAAAAATCTTTTGAATCACACATTTATTAGAAAATTACAAATTAGATACAGAAAAATACTTTCTACGGTTTCGGCTATTACGAAATGACTTGTTATTAAACTTTAATGTGTCATAAATCCGCATCCTTATAAATAACTTTTGCAAATATAATTTTGGAAAGCAGGGGCAGGGCGGTGAAAACTTTAAATCTTTTATTTGTTCATAAATAGGCATACCAATTTTGCAGTTAATGTGATCATTTCTAGATGTGTTTTGGAATATTTGCTCCATTCTCTTAATATTTTCAACAAGTCGTCAGGTGGAACCACTAACAAAATCTGGTCTGTGAAAAAAAAGGGCTTATTCGTCAACTGGCGAGCGTGAAACTCGCGAGTGCGCGCGAGTTGGCACCTTCCTAGTTTACCTATTTTCTTTGTCGTCAACTCGCGCGCGCGTATAAAGTACAGTTATATACAAAATGATAAAAACTAGTTAAATACCGACTATCCAGAAAAAAAGAGAGTGTGGTATATAAAAATGTGTTTATTTCACATGACATGCTTTGCTTGTTCAAAATGAAAGCACTAAAATGTAAGTAAATCTGTACAAAAATATGGAACTGCTCATTTTTGTAATAATTATTAACAATATCACAAAAATCAACAACATCACAATGACTCAAAAATTTGGTGTATTTCCTGTTATTGTAAAAAATGTAAATAAACATTGTTTAAAAACTAAAATAAAACAAAAAACCAACAGAATCACAATATGTGAGTGAAACGAAATCGCTCCATATCATCTAAATGTAATTTAAATAGTAATCTATGAAAATAGCATTTGGCAAAATATTTTGGTTTTTAGTTTTTCGATAAAATTCGTTCCTAATATTTTTAGATTCGGGTATTTTTATTATGAGTTCAACTCCTTTATTTTTAAGTGTTGAAGCAGCCTGTCGAAACGCACTTGATATGAGAATTGCATAGTCTCTATTCACTTTTTCAATGCACTTATTAAAGTTCCAATTCATTTGACACAATACCAGTTACGCAGTTGTGCCTATCATCTGGTTTAATGCAGTTGTTTAGTAATAGTCTCGCTTTACATACACTTTTCAAATAAATTATCCACCCGTATTTGTTTTTTCGGTCTATATTTTACTGTGTAGTAATGTTAAAACAATGAATGTCAATCGATCCTGTATTAGCAAGGGTCATTAAAAAAAGTAGATTTTTTTATTCTAAAATATGGAACCGACTTCAACTCTCAAAAGTGAGAAATAACTTGTCGAAGTTTGTATCATGCGCACAATATTGAGATAATATGTACTTTTAAAATGTCATGGTACCGACTTCAACAAGTTATTTCACACTTGGGTGTTTGAGTTGGTTCAATTTTTTGGTAAAAATTGTTTTTAGTCATCAAATGGCAGTCTTAAATACTTAATAAAATATGTATGTTATGCACTGTAACCTGCATATTAGCTGACACTAAGACCAGTTGAACAATGGCGACATAACGGGCAACGTAATAAGGGATAGTATGTAATAAGCGTCATCGGCCGCGTCCCACTTGTGTGCTTTTGTTTTGTATAAGTCAAGTTGTTATACCACTTAGGTGGCAAACAAACGTACGGCCCGCCTGATGGTAATCAGTTACCGTAGCCTATGGGCTTGCAACACCAGGGGTATCACTATATATCAAATAAACATATTTTCTTTCTTCCTATCTTTCTGAATAGTTGATACCAATACTTTTTTATTTGACTGTACTTCATAATGTATGTGCGCGCGAGTTGACGACATGAAAAATAGGTAAAATCTGAAGGTGCCAACTCACGCGCACTCGCGAGTTTTACGCTCGCCAGTTGACGAATAAGCCAAAAAAAGAATTCTGCACTTAAATTGCCGACCTTTTTTTAAAATAACTTGCCGATTAGCACTTAAATAGGATTTAAGTAGTTCGCAATCCTTCCAATTATACCAGTTTATTTAGCGGTGCCGAAAAGCCGTGATGCGTGCGGTGTTAGCCCCGACTGGCGCACTGAGAAACGGGTCGAGATTTTGTTAGTGTGCGTGCGGCGACGCATAGATACTATGGCGCACACATACAAGCCGCGCGCGGTGCGTTTGTATGAAGATAACATACTTCCCACTCTTTCTACTATGGCGCCGTCGCGTCGGCCTAGATTTTTTGTGCGAACCAAACGAGACGCCAGCAGTTATTTTTTGCTTTTATTTAATCTATTGCAAGCCCACAAAAAAAAAACCTATCTAAGTGTTTGTATTTTTTGTTTTGTATGGCGTTCAAGGAATTGTCCAATACATTTTAGTTTTACGACCACTTGTTATTTATGACTTTTGTCTGGCGCCGACATTTTTCCCGAAATCTTAAATTTAATTGATGGTGAATTTATTGTCACTTTTATCGCATATTCAATGTCCATATGTGAATACTTTCACAGTAATGACATGACTATTGAATTAATTAAGATTCAATTTTAGTCACTAATTATGTTTAAGAGCGTGAATCTATTAAAATATTTACTTAAACTTCACAAATTGATCTAATCCCTCAATTAATTTTATTCTTCTACTCATGTTATCGTTGTCAGTAAATATTTTAGAAAATCTACTTTTTTTTTTTAAATTAATTGAAAAGAAGAGTGTTTAACACGGATGTAAGTTCTCGACTCCTACTTGGACTATACGAGTAACTGCCGAGTGTTAAAGTCATCAATTCCTATTTGGACGATAGCCGTCCGTAAATATTACGACCAAAATGTATGTAACTTAAAATTTCACAAATATTTCTAACATCTCAATTAATTTTAAATAGGTGGTATTCATGTTACTATTTTTAATGAATAATATAGAAAAACTGCTATTTTTTTAATTTCCTTATATTCGAAATGAAAAGTAGAGTGCTTAACACGGGTGAAAGTCATCAAATCCTTCTAGGTCTATAGCCAGATAATTAACGCATCTCCACGCAATTGTTCCATTAGTTTTCCTTTTCTTTGTGTACTGGTATCCGGCTTGTAACAAAACAGTAACACCATTTCTATATATTAAATTAAAATCACACGATCCTGATACATCAGACATTATTCTGTGAAATAAAACAAATACCCACCTAATAATTTAAAAGCTCAAAGACGGAAATAATGCAACCAATTTATAAACTTTATGATATCAATGTATAGATTTACTGTCTGATTATTTATTGAATTTCACTTTTATTGCACAATTTTTAATTACTTACAACAGCACACCACAATATGACAATTGACAACAAAATAAAATAGATCAGATAATTTGAAGAGTTTTTCGATGTACCTTTAATAATAGTAATAGTAGTAATATTATTTGTATTATGGATTCGTGTGATCTTAAATAAATGACATTATTATTATTATATTTAATAAAATAAATAAATAGGCGCTAAAAACTACCTTTATCGCAACTTGGGTTACGTTAGGAACAATACGTAGGGTCAGGTTGGGAAAAGGGTTAGGTTCGGAACAAATAAAGTTTTTTTTTCAAGTTCCTAACCTAACCCCCGATGGGGTTAGGATTTTGGGTCAGGTTAGGAATAAACCAAAAAAATGTGCAATAATAGTTTGTAGGTAGGTACCTACATGTGATTTTCGCTTAGCATGCGATAATGTTTGTAGGTAAGTAATCATATTTAGAAATATAGTAGGTAGGTATAGGTATGTATAGAAAGGTAAGTAATATGCCTGACATTACCATTTTGTACTGAACTTCTCGGCTTCTTTAAACATTGAGCTCTCTTTAAATACATACCTAGGTACCTACATACAGAACATAAGTTAAAAAATAAATAAGTAGGTACCTACCTACCTACGATGTATGTCATACCTAATTGCTAAAGTACCTACCTACACATTTTAAAACTTATATTCCTAGTCGGACCTACCAATATTGTAATCTGTGGTCATACCTTTATCAATATGTATCCAATAAAATGCGTTTCAATCCCAGTGGTATTTTGTAACTTTTCAACACTCAATTTATACACTAACACGGACTTAAACTTGTAGTCTGTGCACTAACACTGATAGGGTATTCAAATTTCTTCAAAACTATAATTACACACTTCACGAGTTTGCGTAGTATCGCGTAAATAAAGCGGACACGACGTCGCTACACGGTAATTGTTCCAGTTTGACTGACTCTGGAGCGCCGAGCGCGCGCGGCTCGGCCCGAGTCCCGACCCCGGCCTCGCTCGCCGCTCGGTTGTATCGTCGGCATTCGTCGGCGACATCCCTTCCCTTCCCTCCGCTCATGCATGCTGATAGCAGGCCTCTTTCTCCTTCCCTCGCCTCACCCCACCTCACTCCTGTTTTGCCTGATCCTGGCCTGATACTTACCTACCCTAGTGCATTGCAGTGGCCAGTGAGCCTCTAGAGCGGCCGTGAATGTGAACTTCGATTAGAAACTCGAAAGGGTGCTAGCTAGTAAGTATGTACCTAACTAGGTCTGGCCGTCTGGCCAATAAGCATTGGCAACTGCGACTACTGCCACCGTTCGTGTCAAGTCGGTAAGTATACAATGACTAATCATCAGTAATCACATTAATTAATTTATCTGTCTACTGCATTATCTGCAAAGCTTACATAGTTATAAGCAGAGGTTATAAGTATTTACCGGGACTTAATCGCGATAAATACATGTACCTACCAGGTATATATTATTTATTTACCTCCGCTCTGTGGCGAGTCCGCTCATGACTACGACCAATGCAACTTGGTCGAACGAAACGTCGAAGTAAATAAATAATATAGGTAGGACATGTTTTGAAAATTAAATAAAAAATAATAAATTTAGTTCCGTTAAATATGTACTTAAGTATAACTATGTCGCGAAGTCAGTCGCAAAAGTCTTAAAGTTATTCTAGCTCCGAGTACCTACGTACCTAAATGAAAGACTTTTAAAGAATTATTTTTAAAATAATTAGGTCTCTGTATTGCTCATGGCATAGAAAAAATTTAGTAAGCAGGTATAGGTATCCCCAGAATCTATTCTCAAGGACAACTTTCGGAACTTTTAAAACGAGACAAATATTTCAGGTAGGTACCTACTTGATGTGGTAGAATAAGTATTACCACATGTACATGAGACTAAGCCGTCGTAGATAGATAAGAAAAACGATGAATTAGATAAATACCATCACATCTTTTTTTTTTTTTTTTTTTTTTATTGCCGATAGGCTAGCCTTTGACCACTATCTCACCTGATGGTAAGTGATGATGTGGTCGAAGATGTTGTTCAGGCTAGCCTAGAATGACTGGCTCTCAAATCTCTAATGATTACCTCTCTCATATGTATCAAGCACGTACCTACTAACTAATAAATAATAGCAATTCGTATTGTTGTAGTAGGTATATAAAGTATGGATAATGTAAGTTAAAACAGTCTCAATAAGTCAGTACACGATGGAACCTTAAGACGCTGACAAGTGCTAAATAGCTTTACTTGAACAGATTTTTATAAAAACGCATTTAGTTTGTAGCAGTAAGAAAATTATATGTTAATCTTGATCTCATATTATCGAAGGCAAAAAAAGTCCGGAACACGTTTCCTAAAAAAATCTCTGTATAAAATTGCAAAGTTGACTCTAAACTTTGTAACGTAAAATATTATAATTATTAACGTGTGAACGTGTATGAAAATATATTGAAAAAAAAAGCAAAACCTTATCAAGAGGGACAAGAAAAGTTACATTTTCTATTTACGTTACTAATTTTTACTTTCGGATTTTAGCTAAACTGATCGGGATTTCAAATTTAACAGAGATACAAAAACTATGTTACTTTATAATTGTAATAATTTTTTTTTTTAAACTATACATATATTATATAAATACAACATGACATAGTATAGGATGATTTTTTTTTCATGCTGTAGTCGCAAGTATGAGTACCTAATAATTGTTTAAAAGTTGCGAACATGTTCCATTACAAACAACGGAATAATATAAGTGAAAATATTAAATTAATATCTTATTTCGTCATAACTTTGTGACCCGCAAAAAGTAATTATTGTTCTTGATGAATGAATTTAATTAATATAAGGTATTTTGTCCATTTTGAAAACTATCGCGACTTTTATCCATATTAACTTATGAGGATCCGAGTAGCATCCGCGTTATATTTACCGGAAAGATTCCGACCAGTTTCGGACTATTTTGAAGTAATTCGTCTGGGAGTCACGATGGCGCGAAGCGACGAACACGCGGTTCAGTTACGCGCTGAAGCCCCTAGCCGGTTCCTAATAAGTTGGTAATTTGTTCGACTGGTTGCTCTGGTATAGCAAACTAATTCTCTCATAGATCGAACATGTTCAATCAATTCTCTGAATAGTTGTGTCTTAACGCAGCCTTTCTGGTACGAAGAGTACTCAAAGCCAAGAAATGAGCCATCAGAAAGAGTTGATTCTGGGGAACTCTGGGGAACCTGTCGAGTTAGTATTTCAAAGGAAATAGCATTTCCCTAGTAATACTTTGTCCACCGAGCATTTTGGTGTAAGATATCATCAGTTTTGATTAAGGAAACTTCTGGTAATTTCTGCAGATGATAAGCGGTCTCTCATCTTCTTGACTGTTACAATTGATCGGTCGTTAACTCGTTAGGCAAAAGAGTAGCATAAAAGAATGCCCGCGTATCGGAAGATGGTGGTGCATGGACTACGGTTATGGTCTAAGAGCCCGTGAACCCCAGACCTTCGTTATTTTATAAAAGCTGAAAGTTTGTGAGCGCATGCTCCCAACACAGGGAACGAAGGCCCCTTATGAAATTTGGGTTGCCCTGGCTTTGGCAGGTAAACAGTACTAAAGGTGTGTAATATACAAATCTAGTTTCGTCAAATAATCAAGAGAAATTTTTTGGTATTACCTTTAGAATATTATTAAAAATTATATTATTCAGTGCCAGACACTTAACATCGTGGCAACCCCTTGCCAGACACCCTTAATGTTCAGGACATAACAATTCTACTTACGTTATAGTGTAATAGCTGATTTTTATACATGATACTTATATAAGGTCACTTTTAATTCATCAACAATACTGCGGGGGGTGGTGTAGAATCGATAACTGAATGTGATCCACACATTTTTAATTTTCACATAAACAATTCAATACTAACTATTGCCTAAGCTGTGGCGCGTTGACTTTGAGAATGATAGCGACGACAACACTCGCGGCCGCCGTGGACAAGACACACATACACACACGTTCTAGGTATTCTAACGCATTGCGAGGGCAACGAACTCGGTAGGTATACCTACGCATTGCGAGGGCAACGAACTCGGTAGGTTTACCTACGCATTGCGAGGGCAATGAACTCGGTAGGTTTACCTACGCATTGCGAGGGCAACGAACTCGGTAGGTTTACCTACGCATTGCGAGGGCAATGAACTCGGTAGGTTTACCTACGCATTGCGAGGGCAACGAACTCGGTAGGTTTACCTACGCATTGCGAGGGCAATGAACTCGGTAGGTATCTCGGTAGGTATACCTACGCATTGCGAGGGCAACGAACTCGGTAGGTTTACCTACGCATTGCGAGGGCAATGAGTCTTGTCCACGGCGGCCGCGAGTGTTGTCGTCGCTATCATTCTCAAAGTCAACGCGCCACAGCTTAGGCAATAGTTAGTATTGATTTTGTTTATGTGAAAATTAAAAATGTGTGGATCACATTCAGTTATCGATTCTACACCACCCCCCGCAGTATTGTTGATGAATTAAAAGTGACCTTATATAATGAGTAGATGATGTTTTTTTAGTAGCCAGACATTTTTGATAGTTCCAACCCCCTGCCAGACAAGCATGTAGGATCGAGCGCGAGGTAGAATATATATGTGGGTGCGAGTGAGATGCGCTTGTATTGTTTAATATTTTGTACATGCGTATATCAGTAAAAATAATATATGCTATTTGCAAAGATTAATTCAATATTCATAATTAATTACAAGAGTAATATTACTTATACCATTACTTACGTTGTAATGAAATTGCTGAGTTTTAAAATAATAGGTACTTAGTTATTAGATGATTTTTTTATATTTTCAACCTCTATGCCAGACAATTAATTAAAAATAGATTCGTGATAAGAATGACTTGTCTAATTAAGCTTATGGGCCGATTTATGTGATTATTAATTGATGTAAATTTCCAACATATCTTCAGAAATGACGTTCGTTGTTACTACTACTATAGAAATTATTGTCAATTTTAATTTATTCTGTCAGTAAATAGTTAAAAAGAAAAGCCAAATAAAAATAATTTTAATTTTTTTATTGAAGGTAGATTAATGACACTACAAGTTATGAAGGGTAAAAAAATAGATCGATGATACGACATATTATTATAGTGTATAAAAATACTATTAATTCATTCGCTATCATAATTATCATTAATGTTACTAACGTTAATAATGTTAATGTTAACGCTGCCCGCGCGCGCACTACGGACGACGTTGTTGACGCGAGCCTTCAACCGGGTTGAGACGTCGCAAAAATTTCTAGTGTGGCTTATTAACAGCTTTTTTGATATTTTCGTCAATTTACACAGTATATCTTTATAAATTATAGCCTATGTGTTATTCTGATGTATAAGCTATATTATTGTAAAGTTTTATTCAAATCCGTTCAGTAGTTTTTGCGTGAAAGAGTAACAAACATCCATACACACTCACAAACTTTCGCATTTATATATATTAGTAGGATAGGATATCATACACTACGTAGCATCCACTAATTATATTGAATTCACTTAATAGTTTTGATAGATTCGAAGTATCCTATTTTAATAATAAATAAGGAATATTAAATAAATAAAACTTCAAGATAACGTAGTCAAACTGGGAAAAGCCGTAGAAGTGTTTTTAAAAATACTAATTTAATTAAAATCGAATTAAATTTAATATTCAACTGTACTAAGTGAAGACAAACTACGAACTGACTTAATTTAAAGTTCTCTTAGAACTAGAGCACAAATGCACCATCATCAAAACGTCTACTCATAGTGTGTGGTCTAGCGAAGAACGCCTAGCTAGATAAACAATATAATGCTTAGGGCGACAAAAGTATCGGACGAGATGATGATAGTGGTGAATGGTGATATAACTACGTATTATATTATTTTTGTTGATGTAAACATATACATACGGAGCACTCAACAATACATGCGCAGTAGAAATGGCAGCTCCGCGTTCAAGGATCGCTATAGACCTAACTCGCCATTTCACTCGCACCCACATATATATTCTACCTCGCGCTCGATCCTACACGCTTGTCTGGCAGGGGGTTGGAACTATCAGAAATGTCTGGCTACTAAAAAAACATCATCTACTCATTATATAAGTATCATGTATAAAAATCAGCTATTACACTATAACAAAGTAGAATTATTATGTCCTGAACATTAAGGGTGTCTGGCAAGGGGTTGCCACGATGTTAAGTGTCTGGCAATGAATAATATGATTTTTAATAATATTCTAAAGGTAAAACCAAAAAAATTCTCTTGATTATTTGACGAAACTAGATTTGTATATTACACACCTTTAGTACTGTTTACCTGCCAAAGCCAGGGCAACCCAAATTTCATAAGGGGCCTTCGTTCTTACCTGTGTTGGGAGCATGCGCTGACAAACTTTCAGCTTTTATAAAATAACGAAGGTCTGGGGTCCACGGGCTCTTGCTCCATGACGTGGCTCCTGTGTTATCATGACGTTGTTACTGTTCTGATCACCACAAGCATCCGTAAAAATGTAAAGCTCTCGTACTGCTAGAGCCACAATACTGTACGGTGTTTAGAATCAAAAACAATTACATAGAAGGAATATGTAATATTTTATTATAAGCATTTATTTAGCTTTTTTGCATACGAGTGCGCACGTACCCACATAGTTGCGATGTTTAGTGATTGTGACATTGGCCTCAGACTAATGGAAAGAGCTCCTCAGATGCAATTCAGACAGTCCGAATCATGGTAGAAAAGGCTAAAACCCATAAGACAAATATACGTATGGTCTTTATGGATATGGAAAAAGCATTCGAACATGTCACACGCGATCTCATCTGGGAAGTACTCAGACATCAATTGGTACCAGAAAATTACATTAACCTTATTCAAGATATGTAGATACCTATATGAACGAAATCACCCAAAACCTAAGTCCTGCTGGCAAGGGAGAAACGTTTGAAATTGAAGTCGGGGTGCACCAAGGATCCCCAATTAGCCCGCTACTTTTCAATACAACAGTATTATCTTACAAGAAACTGTCAAAAGCCACTAAATTTCAACATCCTCTATGCCGACGACGTGGTCCTGATTGGCAATACAGTGGAGGAAGTTCGACACAACTTTAACCATTGGGTAGATGCGCTTTAAACAAACGGACTTAATATCTAGTAAAAAAACGGAGCATATGTCTTGTGTTTTCGATAATCTCACAAACCAAACGATATTAAAATATAATATATAGAAAGTACTCATAGTCAGCATTTTAAATACCTTGGCTTAATAATAAGTAATGACGGGAAAATTAATAAAGAAGTCACTCACAGAACCGAAAGGTTCTCGAATGCAGGCCACAAACCAGTAAGCACAGCGTCGGAAAACCACCCCCAAGGTGCACACCCACTGCATTACTAAGGTCGCAAGAAGACGCTGGATGCAGGCCGCTTCCAACCATTCTATTTGGGAATCTATGGGGAGGCCTATATCCAGCATGGACTTCTTGCGGCTGATATATGAAAGCTATCAACTGATGGTTGCTAAATTAAATAACAGATTAAGTTAGTAATAAATATAAATACGTCACCGTTTACAAAACCGTTTTTATCCACGATTACAATCAAATTTTTATCCGACTAAATTTGTAAGTATTAAATCACATAACAACCAACCTGGCTACCGGATTATTGTATGGAAATTGCAACTCTTGTCGATGGTGAACGATATTTTAGGCGAGTGTGTTGAACTTACTTCTAACATTGAAAAGTATGACTTAACTTGAGGAAGTCGGACAACTATAAAGTGATATTTGTGTTGAAACAGCATGCTGACCTTAACAAGTTAAATCTGTACTGTATCAGCCGGATTGTCCACTGCTGAACACAGCCTCCCCCATTAAGGGAGGGTTCGCCACAATCCCCACGCTTAAGGCGACTTGGAATCGCAGTTAATCAGTTCCTCGGAAGGCACTACTGCCCACCTTCCGGTATTTTACCTTTAGTCGCCTCTTACGACACCCACAGTTTGCAATGGGGGGTGACATTCTAACGCGGCACCCCACGGGCCTTAAAGTTAAATCTAAATATTCAGCATTGGAAGTTGTTCTGCATTGTTATTTATTGTCATATGTTCAATAATTTTGAAAGCAAATTTAATGAGCATAGATCTGTGTGTGTCGTGATGTGATAAGTTCACGCAATCAAGGAAATGTAGGACGTGAGCTTCCCGGGGGACTAATGTAGATATTTTTATTATAAAGCAATATCTACAATCTTCCCACGGTAAGTTGACGTCCTATATTTCCTGATACCTACGTAACTATAATAGTAGTAAACAAATGTTTTTACGACGGAAAAGATAACAGTCAGTAACCATTGACCACGTAGGTATATCTCGATGTCAGTAACTTATAAAGTTTTTTTCTAATAAATCATACATTTATTTAGAGAATGATGGCGACTACTTGATTTGAATATACGTCTTACGTAATCAAAGTATCATTGTTAGCCCATGTAAAATTATTTGATTATTTTTAAAATTATGGATTCTTGAGTGATATTCAGAATAATATATCTAATGTTGTGCTTTTTGGTATATTGCACTTACTACACTCTTTTGCAAAAAAAACGGGCACCTAAGGAAATTTACGTTCTAAGAACTCGATTTTAGTTAATTAAATGAAATTTATTTCTTTGACGTAGTCTGTGTACTTATAATCGTGTAAATTAATGCCCGTGAAGTGAATTCGAGCAATTAAAAAAAACGATGGATTCTTTAAAATCGATGTACACGAACAATAAGAAGTGGTCGGCAATAAAGACAAGTTTTTTTTACTTTTTTTAATTAAATAAAGTTACAAATGTAAAAACTTAATAACGAGTGTTACCTCCTCTTGCCAAAATCACAGCTTGAATCCTTCTGGGCATGCTTTCCACGATGTTTTTAATAACGTTTTGAGGAATACGTTCCCACTCTTCTGCAATGACTCTTCTTAGCTCCCTGATGTTTTGTGGAGCAGGTTGCACTGATCTTACCCGTCTCTTTAGAACATTCCACACATGATCAATTGGATTGAGGTCAGGACTTCGAGCTGGCCAATCTAAACGACGGATCCCAACTTCTTGCATGTACGCTTCCACGTCGCCAGAACGGTGCGGGCGAGCATTATCGTCCATAAAAATGGAATCTTCCCCAAGTGCAGTCAATGTGGGTACATTGACTGCACTTGGGTCTGCGTGTGGACTGTGCGTATGGAATTAGGACTTCCATTTAGAGGTCCGCGCCGCGGTCATGAAAGTCGGCGGCGGCGCGCTGGTAAACGTACCCGGCGCGGCGCGGCGTAGCCGGCGTGATATTATTTTTTTTACCTATATGGTGATTACCTATACCATACAAGTAAGTACATACTAAAATTAATTAGTCAAAATATTGAAGAAACAGGATCTTGCCACCAACCGATACACAAACTTCCACAAAAGACCAAAATCGACTGGCCTAAGTTTATGAAAACCGCATGAGATACCTCAACTTCAAGGCATGTCACTACCCCAACAGAAGTGGACAATCTTGCAGAAGAGATCACTCAATTCATACAGAAGGCACTTCATACCTCCCCAATTAAAGAAAACCCCTAAGGAGAATGGAGATTGCCCAGCCTTCCCCGCTATATAAGGGAGCTCATAAAAGAAAAACGCCTGCTCAGTAAAACCTGGCAACATTCACGAGACCCCATCCACAGAACTGGGTCTCACTCCACAAACTGTGCAGGCAACTTAGGAAACACCCAGAACAGATTCGCTGTCTTTTCCACAAAAATGGCAACTTGAGATACAGAGAGAGAGAGGACAAGGCAGAAATATTTGCCCAATCCCTTGAGAACTAATTCAAGCCCAATCCCACAGTGAACAGAGAACACTCAGACTCTGTGGAACAGTTCCTCGATGAATACTTCAGTGTCCCATTAAACATAGAAGAAGATCTTGGGCAGCGATCCGTCACCTGCCCTCAAAAACCACGGCAGCCATCACGCGCCTGTTTAACGGGATCCTGCGCACGGAGCACTTCCCCTCTCAATGAAAAATGAGCCACGTGGTTATGTTCCCGAAACCCAGCAAAGACGTTTGGAGACCCGAGAATTACAGGCCTATCACTACTGACAAGCATTTCGAAAGTCTTTGAACGCCTCTTCTTAAGTCGGATAGCCCCTCACATGAAGTCCCGACCGGAGCAGTTCGGATTCCGGTCGGAGCACTCCCCCACACCTCAGCTATCCAGGGTACTGCACCTCACGGCAGAAAACTCAAAATTAATTTTCGACGTCGGCGCGAATTTTTTCATGACCCGGCGGCGGCGGCGGCGCGCCGAGGTAGCTCGGCGGCGGCACGCCGGCGTGGCGCGGATCTCTACAGTTCCATTATGTACCGGTGTGCATTTAATGTTTCATTTTCTATGAAAACTAACTCCATACGCTCTGTCGAATTAATTGCTGCCCAAAACATAACGGAGCCTCCGCCGTAAGGAGTGATTTCTTCGAAACAAACTTCCGCATAGCGTTCTCGTGGTCTTCGCAGCACTCGCCGACGTCGGTCCTCTCCACACAAAGAGATTCTAGCTTCATCAGAAAACAATACTTTATTCCAGTCCTCCAGAGTCCATGAAGCACAGTTCCGAGCAAACTGAAGTCGAGCAACACGGTGCTCACGGAGTAATTTAGGGCCCCGCGCTGGGCGGTAACTCTTGATATTGGCAGCCAAAAGCCTCCTCCTGACCGTCCACAGACTAACTTCTACTCCTCTTACTTCTTCAAGGCTCTTCTTCAGTTCCACACTTTAAGATTACGCAACGCCTGACTCACCAAAAAGCGGTCATCTCTTGGTTCTGTGCATCGTTTTCTTCCCGAACCGGGTCATCTTTTGACCTAACCAGTCTCTTGATACCGTTGCCAAGTCCTCTGGACAGTTGAACGACTCACATTTAGCCCCTGAGACACGTAAGTTTGCGAACAACCTTCTTCAAGTAGGGCTATAATTTTACCGGCCCGTATCACTTTATCACTCATATCAAAAAGTGGTATTTAATGTAAAAAGAAAGATTAAATTGTTTAAAAAAGAAAATATCCAAAAAGTTTTAAAATATCGTAATCGGTTAAAAATCGTTTCAGCGATTCGCGCCATTAGTAAAACAATTTTAGAATAATCCACAATAATCATAATGATTCTTCTAATAATTTAAAATTTTACATTTGGAACGTAAAGAATCATGCCAGGATGGTTCAAAAAACATGCCAATACATCGTCAAATTAACAAAACCTATTTCTTGTTCTTCTTCATTGAAGTAGAGAAAAAAATTTAAAGTGCCCGTTTTTTTGCAAAAGAGTTTAAGTATATATAGAGTTAATGTCTATCAGAAGGTGACGTTCAAATAATACTGCGTGTTCCGAAATATGTGTGCGTTTATTGGACGCTGCTGCGGGACTGCGGAGTGCGGAGCAGCTGTGGTTAAATGCTATTATAAGTCAAAGAAACATATTAAAAACATATTGCTAACATTTTTGAAACTAGAATTAAATATTTACCGGTTTCATATCAGTTTTATTTGCAGTAAATAGGTACTTATTTTCGTTTAAATACAACAATAAGTTAAAACTTCAATAAATTACATTAATAGACATAAGTAATTATCGTTTTTGCAACATTTCCTTGTTTTTTTTTGGTTAGTACGAAATTCCGAACGTGTTTGTCTTCGAGGTAAAATTCAAAATCGCAACTTTGAAAGGGCGGGTCTTTGTCTCTCTCTCTTTCTAATGGCGGGAAAGAGATAGAGAGTGAATGTTTCGAATTGTATGATTAACCCAAGGCTGAACAAGACATTCATTAAGGCTATCTGAAAAAAATAATTATAAAAGTTACTTTGTCTCACTTTTTTTCACTGATTTCAGGCAGCAAAATTAACGTATCACATGTAACAAGTGATTGTATCACTCGACAAAAGATTAATATGTACCTAGTACTTATACTATAATATATGTTGTTAATAATAATGTCAACATATTAGAATCCATAACTCGGCTAAAAAAGTAAAGAACAGGGACTGTGCAACGTGTGAACTTAGGCTTTGCTTGTTTTTGTTTTATTATTAGGTATCCTTGCTACGTAGCTATGTACATTACCACATTCCAAAACCGGTATACAATACATTTTAACCCATAAAAACAAAACATATTATACCTTGAGGCATAAATATGCGGGTCGTAAAACCATACAAAAGATTAGTCAAAAGTGTTTCGACCGGTTTACGGTGGTATAGAAAACAGATGTATTTTCCAGTAAAAATACCCTTAGTGAGCAGATATTAAACTGTTATTTTTACCCGTACTCTCAAAAAAGAGTTATTTTACGTTTTTCGCGTATTTACTTATGTCGTCTTAAAAACCAAGTGTCAACAGAATGGCGGATTTTGGGCGCGAAATAGTAATACGTTAATAAAACTTATCGAGTAGAGATAAGAAAGGAAATTAAAATGGGGTTGCAAACATATACTTATATAAGAATGCTTAAAATATTTATTGGGACACTAATAGGTAAGTCTAAACTAATATCAAGAATTATTTATCATATTATGATATAGATGTATCTCAAAATAAATAATTAAAAAAATAAAAAACCCAACTGCACAAGATTGAAATAAGACTGAGATTCCTGCACTAAGTTTAGTACTTAGCAGGCGGGACCCAGTCAATAGCAAATTATAAATCGGAAATAAATAGGTTCCGTTTGCAACTAAAATCAATGCGTAATTTTCAATCTTGTAGTCAATCTGTGCAGTCGGGTTTTTAATGCTAAGTTTTTAATAACAAGTTAAGTAAGTAATTTTTAGATATAAGTATCTATATCATTATTTCCTTAACACGTAAATATAGTAGTCATAGAGTTGTCCCCCGTGGGGTGCCGGGTTAGAATTGCACCTCCCCATTTCTTCCCGTGAGTGTCGTAAAAGTCGACTTAGGGAAAAATACTAGAAGGTGGGCAGCAGCGCCTTCTTAAGAACTATGCAATCTTGCACTGCGATTCCCAAGCCGCAGTAGGAAGTAAAAAGAAGTTAAAAGCGTGCCAGACAGTTCGCGACCATGGTCCCGAACCATGGTTTCGAACTGTGGAGATGATGGTTTGCGACCAAATTACGTTTGACTTTCCAACGCCCTTGGATTGCGAGCATGCGTTGTCGACCGTGGTTCGGGACCACTATTTCTCACTGTGTAGACGCCGGTCGCAAACCACTTAGTGCTGCCAAATTAGCGCGTTCAGCGCCAGAACTAGCGCTTTTTTTGGCTAAACGCGCGTTATAGCGCCTAGTGCTAAATCTAGCGCTTTTTTAAATCAAATTACAATACTTTAATAAATTTTATGATCTAGCAACAGTGAAATGCTGTTATTTTTTGTAAATTATGAATTACTTGAGTTATACTTTGAGTTGTTTTGGGGAATCCCTAAAACAATAGTGTGTTCGTTTCAGCTCATATTCTACTTTTCCCAGGTCCACAGATTCACTGAATGTTATTAGGTTTTTAGGAGTTTACAGATAAAATGGATTTACCTTTTAGCAAAGCATACAAACAACATTATAAGCAAGATATCGATTACAAACACTACTAATTAAAACCTGTGATTTGTGATTAAACAAATGCGCTATGTACATATTATAGTGAACTGGAATTTTCGATCAAAATTTGTGTCCTTAAACGACATCGTGAAATAGCCTATCATGTCACCATGAAACGGATAAAGATTATGATTAAAAGCTGATTAGTTGCTCATGTTATTGTATAATATTCTTAGGAGGCACCTACTCGTTTAGTTTTTTATTTGACATATAATTGTTATTTCATGATAATTATTAGGTTATTTTGTGAATATTTGACCAATCAAATACATATAATACGGTCAAATTGATAAATCCCTTCGTTATTCGTCACTGATTGGCGTCACTCAAGATTTTTTTATTATGTAGGTGTCATTTAGCGCGTTCTAGCGCGTTTTTGACGTGCCGATAGCGTTTTTGATACGAGTAAATTGAGTTGGCAGCACTGAAACCACGCGAGGGCAGTATGGAACTGCCGCCGCGCCGGCGAGAGCGCACGCATTGCGGGAGCGCACGCATAGCGCGTTTCCCTCTTTGAGATACGTAAGTATAAAAGCCACGACCAAATATAATGCATTATTTATGACATATTTTTCTTCCAAATTTCATATGATGTATATGAAAAAATATGACGATAGATTTAATTGGAAAAGGCATATTCATTATACTTGCACCAGATTACGGGCGGTTATGGCTAAATCCTACATCATCAAAAGCAGAGTACCTTATGAGGTATTAATTACTTTATATAAAGCTCTAGTTGAAAGTATTATATCCTACGGGCTCAGTTGCTACGGACGTACGTTCAAATCATACCTTGATGAAATTTACAACATTCAACTTAGATTACTTATTAATTAATAGTGCCTCTTAAAATTAAAAATAAATATAGGAATAACGACATGGGACTATTTCAACACTGTAAAGTCATCCCCATTCATAAAAAAGTCAAATTAAACCTACTCATTGAACAATTTTTTCGAAGCGAAATTCAAACCCCTATTAATCACTCAATAGTCACTAGAAGCATAACTTATAAAAAGCTAATTACACCTAAATACAATAACTTTTACGGCAAAAGAACAACTAATTATATGATTCCTCGACTTATTAATAATTTACCTATTGTCGATATCATATTTTTAAAGCTAACAATGAGAACTTAATGTCTAGACAAACCTAATGTAGGTTTAAGGACATTATTAACTAACCCTATGATTTGTATTATATATTTTGATGTATATATATATATATATATATATATATATATATATAGTAATTATAAAACGTATAAATTAAGCGATATCGTGTGTAGTTTGACCTTCGTTGGATGCGTGTTATCGGCGTGGGAGTTCGCACTTCGCAGCATACAATCCGCTTGCCAAGGCCAATGGGCGGAGCCCGTGGTTTCGAACCGTGTGTAGCAAATTCCGACGGTGGTTTGCAACAAGCCGCTCTGGCCAAGGCCAATGGGCGGAGCCCGTGGTTTCGAACCGTGTAGATCCTACTTTAAATCTTGTTGGAATATTTACGGGCGGCTATACATAGTCCAAATAGGAATCGATTACTTTTATCCGTATAAAAAACTCTACTTGTCATTTTAAATATGAAAATAAAACAGAAAAATAATAAATAAAAACTATACTAAAAATGATAACATGAGTAGAAGATGCATAATATAAAATTAAATGAGCAGTGAGAACAATAATTTGTAAAATTTAAGTAAAACTTTTGTAAGTTTTTTATATGCAGTACCTTATATTTAGTTACCACCCTGCCAAATTATATAGTTAGTGTAAGTTATAAAAAAAATTATATAACTTACTCTCACTTGACAAAGTCACATTAATTCTGTTACAAACTAGTTTTTTGCCTTTACAGAAACACAAACGTAGTTATTATTATTTGTTTCATTACAGCAGAGAATGTTACAACGAAAAAACATAGACATCTAATTTTGTTTACAATAATGGTTGTCATGGTTACGAGACATTCTGGCACAAGAGAAGGAATCATTTAATATGAGTTTTCCCGCCCTTAAGTGGGAAGGAGCGCCTCCCACCCACAACTCAGATCAAACAAACACTACTTTCCGAGTACGAGAACTGAAAAATAAATTGCTTACGTGTGTGAATTCCCTTATTAACTAAAGTGTTATAATGATCCCTTTACGGTTAGACTTTAGTTTCAAGAAAACTGAAATTATAACCCATGTATATTTAAATCAAAATCTACTAGCTCACAATTACGTTATTATTATGGTTTTGGTTTTATGTAATTAAGCAAATGTTCCATACATTTTTATTTTGCGGTTGTAAAAATATCGTTTAGCACTTTATTACCTGCAATTTGATTTATCTATTAAGATTTATTCTCAATTTTCATCATTTCAAAAAGAACCGACTCAAAGGATTATACCGTTGTTGATATTGTCTCAGTAGTGGAAGGTAGGTACTTACTTAGTTGTGGTTGTTGATATTGGCCTTGTTATATATGGTGGTGCCGTAGCAGAAGTAGAAGACGACGGTGATGATGATGATGATATTAATAATTTATCTTTCTCAGTAGCAGGATTGGATTTATCATCACTTCTCGGTAACTCACCCTGATCTCCAGACTATCATTACCTGCATACACCTGCTCAAACGTTCCTTGCGTCCATGTTTGTTGCAAAACATTTTAAACAGGAATTCTTCTAGAACAACGTTCGTTGTATGTTCTGACTATCTCAATTTTATATAGCAATAATTTATGAGTATTAGTACATAATTTTATATTCAAATTTCCGCTTCTGTGAAATGTTTTCGGTTCTTCAACATCGTATTATGACTTGTGACCAAAACGTCTTTGTCATCCACCAAAATCATCAATTTTTTACAAGTTTGGAGATGATCACCCTGGTCAAACAATGAAACATTTCTAACACGCAGGTGGCCACGCGAGCATTAGAAGAAAGCTATACATGAAAAAATATTGCTTTTGGTCCGGAATTGAAAGGGATGTACATACATATGTATATAAATGTTCAAAATGTCAAAAACAAAAATCTACTATAACTGTAAAAGAACAAAAAAAAGTACCTCCAGGAGATGGTAAAAGCCCCATATCATCCCATGGGTGTCGACTAGAGAAGAGGCGACAGGGAAAAATACTGGTAGGTGGGCAGCAGCGCATTCTAAAGAACTGCCAACTTACACTACGATCCCTAAGACGCCTGCCAAGCGTTGGGATTATGGCAAATACCTCCTTAATAGGGGAGGCCGTGTTCAGCGGTGGACGATCCGGCTGTTACAGTACAGTAAAAGAACCTATGACGATAACGTCAACTGCCGTTTACGTACGACAAATCTACATTTGAAAATAGTAGTTTATGCAACTATCATATGATAGAGGGTATTAAAATGTGAGTGTAGTTTTTTGAAACGAGCCGTAGGCGAGTTTCAAAATAAGATTACACGAGTGTTTTAATACCTAATTATACGCAGTTGCATACACTACTTTATTTAATCTCATGACTATACGCTATTCTTGATTTTTCTGGCAAAAGACTATTCGTCTGTTTCTTAGCTGTTTCTAGAATGTCAGGTGAAGTTAAATTTTCATCAGTATCGTCGGTGTTGCTTGACATTTTTGCTACTAAAGTTTTATCCAACAAAACATTACTCAAATTCGTATGTACGAAATATCGCCAAAATGAAAAAAGTCTGTTATTGGTCTATTGGCTCAGAACCAGCGCGCTCACCATAGCAAAATTGAATTAAAACCTCCTTGGTTGGGACACATTGTACTTTAAAAATTAAAAAAATGTTTTAACGCATTGTTTTGTTAGGAGTATTTTTTTAAGAAGTATGTGTGCAGGCCCTATGTGAACACACTGTTAATGAGTTCGGTAGGTATCCACCGGATGGTCTCTGGCACATGTGCCAGTTACTGTTGCTGGATTGGAGGGTATCGAGATGTTTTTCCTCAATAAAAGCTTCCTTTTAGTATATTGCTTCCTTTATTTTCTGTTTCTTCGTATAGTTGTTAACTCTATATATGGAGGCAGGTTCGGTACTAAATGCTACCTGCACAAAAGCTTCCTATACTTATATACAAAACCTGGCCACAATGAACCTTTGTTCCTATCGGCGAAAAAGTCACGTACGACCACCAGCGGAGCTATTTGGATCCATTTCTATCACATCAACATAAAAATAAATCATATGAATTATACAAACAAATTTCTAACGTAGCAAAGGATTCCCTATACTAAATTGTAATAATGTAAACAGTCCATGTTATTATTACGCTGTGTTAATACAATGCCCTATTTAGTCGTCTTGCACACCTCGTAAACAAAGTTAAGTATAACAAAAACAAAGCTCTTAAGTTCGAATACAAACAATGCAACGCTATGCCTTAACGTAAATATTGATGTCGTCTGTCGTCTTGCACAGAATGTAAATAAAATATGCCAATAAAAGTCTGTATTTCATTTCATAATTAGAATATTACCGAATGAGATTATATAAAATATTTTTAGAAATACCTAGTTGGTCCAATCAAAAAAGATAACAATAATTACAACGAAATTCTTAAATTGTAATGCGAATTGTCAAAATATGTATGCACAATTATTCCAATCACAACAAAATCCGCAGCCGAGGTCGCGCAAGCATTTGTTACAGAATTTACACTACAACACGGAGTTCCAAAAGAAATCGCAACCAACCGAAGCACAGAGTTCTTGGCGGAAACATTCAAAGAGATATGTGAACTTGTAAACATTTCTAAATTAAATTCAACAGCTTACCATCACCAAAGCATTGGCGCATTAGATAATTCACATAAAAATCTCAAAACATTTTTGAGAATTCAAGTAGAAGGAAGACCAGAAACTTGGAGTACCTGGTTACCATATTGGTGTTTTGCCGATAACACGACTGTACACACATCAACGGAGTTTACACCTTCTTCTAAGTCGATACGCTCTAGGCAGAGCGGTCGTGGTCGTCGTGTAGTAGTGGTGGAGGGGGCAGACACTACACGCCTCACGATTCACGATGCCCCGCCATTTCTCTCTGCTTGAGGTCATCCTGGCGCACTCATTTAAGGGGTTACCAACAATTTTCTTTATCTGGTCGGTCCATCGAGTGGGTGACTTTCCGCGCGGTCTAGTACCTTCCACTTTGCCCGGTATGACTATGCGCTCTATGGACAGATTATCACGTCTCGAGACATGGCTAAAGAAGGTAAGTATGCGAGACTGTACTGTTGTAAATAGATGCTGCTTTATGCCGAGTTCTTGGAGTATGGTATATTTGTTCGGAATTCAGTCCAGGAAACTTCAAGCATCCTTCTCCAGTACCACATTTCCAGAGCGTCTATTTTCTTCCTTTCCACATCTCGCAAAGTTCATGTTTCAGAAGCGTAATGAAGTATGGGGAAGATGAGTGTTCGCACGAGCCTGATCTTCGTGGTTTTGGTGATGTTCCTATTCCTCTATACTTTCTTCATCATGTCCATAGATGTCCTTGTAATAGCCATGCGCCGCTTTATCTCATCAATGCACCTGCCATTGTTCGTGATTAAAGCGCCAAGGTATACGTAAGATTGGACCACGTCACAGTTCGCAATCTGGGCATATTCCGGCGAATTGCTGTTGGCGCGATCAACTATCATCATTTTGATCTTGCTGGGATTTATCTTTAATCCGAATATTAGACTAGTGAGTTCCATTTTCAGTAGCAAGTTTTCCATATTTTGAGTATTGGTCGCAAATAGAGTCGTATCGTCTGCATAGCGAAAATTTTTGATTTTTAAGCCACCAATACAAACACCGTCCGTCCAATCTTCTAAAGTTATGCGCATAATCAGCTCCGTGTCTAGGTATATTGAACAAGAGCGGTGATACTATACATCCTTGACGAACCCCAGCACTCGGGTGAAAATCACTTGACAATACGTCATCAGTACGTACTGATGCTTTACCATCCTCATACAGACGTCTCAATAGATGGACAAGATGCTTTGGCGTTCCCATATCCAATAAAGCTTTCCACTGAACAGGCCACCTCACCGAGTGAAATGCCTTAGAGAAGTCAACAAAGCAAATGTAGGTCGGCTTGTTGAACTCTCGCGCCTTTTCGATGATCTGTCGTACAATGAGTATTTGTTCTCGCGTGCCTTTACCCTTCACAAACCCGGCTTTTGTGCAGCGATCTCTTTGGACAGATACGTCTTCGAACGCTCATTAAGAATGTGTAACAGGATTTTGCTGGAGTGTGATATTAGTGCAAAAAGGCGGTAACTATTACATTGCTTTGTAGAATCTTTTTTGTGCATCGGGGTGAAAACAGTGTGCGTCCATTCTGAAGGCCATGTCCATGATCCCTCCAGCAAAAATTACATTGTAAACTACATATGTATTTTGCTCCAAATTTTTGAATGCTTATTTCTTACTCTTTTTTCTTTATTACTGTAACAGCAAGTGCTTCGCTTACGCATGTGACCAATGCTGAAATATATTTAATTTAAGAGCAAACCCAAGGACTATATTGTATACACTTGAGTCTTAAATTTGCTTTGTTCAAACTGGCTACACTAAACCTTTTTGTTTTATTCATAATAGGTTCGCGTTTGACTACACCCTGCCTGATGTTAATCATGATGTGGTCTAAGATGGATCACGCTTACCTAGAAGAAACCTATTTACTCTCGATTTGAAGACACCCATGTTGTATTCACTGGTTAAAACAGACCATGGTTAGTAGTTCCACTCTTTCGCAGTACGCACGAGAAAAGTGGAAGCGAAGCGCTTCGTAGGTACGAGTACTGGGAATATCAACCATGTACGGGTGGCGCCACTTCTAACTAACTTTCGCTAACTAAAAGTCGCTAACTAAATTTCGCTAATTTACCTTCACCCCAATTTAACTCGTCAGAATCAGCTTCACCCGAATTTGGTTGTGAAAGTAACGTGACCTGCCATAGATGCAGAAATCAAGCAAGGTCCATATCGACCATGCATGATGTCTTATAATATATTTTTAACTGCGACACATTTTGGAATTATTCTTTGAGTATGAAACTAATAAACTATGGAATGTAGTGATACAAAGAATGAGTACCTAATAATTGCGAGAATATTAAATCGATATGACAATGCGTACGTCAGTTTGCTCGCGACCGTGATATTTAATGTGCACATGGCGCTGGAATTGGGATTCGGGTCTTCAACAAACGATTTGATAGACAAAAGTATATTTTATATAGCAATGTATAACTTTTATAATCGTGGGTGTATGCTACAGTTTCAGCTACTTGTATACAACTCGAAATCGCCAAATCCTTAAATTTCACTAAAGCATAGTTTCTCTATCGCATATAAAAGCATACACATAATTCTCTGACAGGGAACCATCACTATTCAAACGTAAGCTGTGCCATGTTTCATTAGCCATGCTATCAGATTTCATAACCTTCCGTTTTATATAAGTGTGCAAGTACCTAAATGCACAAATCATCAGTGGTGTACTCGATACGCTGATCGTGCAATACTTGCGTGTAATCCGATGTGCGCGAATATGATGACAGGCTGGCAACTAAGTAGGTGTTAACAACGATTCACATGCTTTACATACTTGTTTCGAATTTCATATATTGCTTGAATAATAATAACTACATGTACATAATGTCACTTTACTTTCTTGATCAGTGTGCAGGCCCTATGTCAACACACCGTTTGTAAGCTTGGTAGGTATTCACTGGCACTGGCACAGATTAGAGTCCAGATTACATGCATGTAAGTACATCACATTCCAGATGTTTTTTTGATGAGCCCACTACTACTATTACTGCTCTTAATTCCTGGCTATAGTTGAAAACCACATTCACCTTAAGCTGTTTTGCATATATCTTTAGCATATGTTAGCTGGAGTGCCATACATTAGCTAACGCACTAATAATTACGTGTAGAATGGAAGTTTATATTTAGTTGATATTCATAGTTGCTCTAAATACGCTCTAAAAATTGGCATATTCAGGATTCCGTTATTTCAATCGAGGAAGCCGGAAATAAACACACATTCCTGGTTACACATTGGTGGTGTTACATTTTCTCTCAAGATTAAAAATCACTTGCGAGAAAACCCCTACTATACTACAATAAATATAATGCAAATATTATTATTATTTTTCTTGCGTGAAAACATGGGAATTTACCATACCATGCCATAGATGTATGTAGAATATGTAGAATTAAAAACAGTTTTTTGATTACATCTATGTTAAGAGCACATTTTTGCTAAGTCTATCGAAATATTTAGATGTTCTTTAATTCTAGCATTGAATATCCTTGTGCTGGTATAAATCACACAAAAGTTTCATTATAATATTCTCACAGAAAGGCATAACGAGCCGCGAGTATAGTGTAAGACATCAATAATATAACCCAAAATGCAGAACATAATACTTAATCCTGAGAGTGGAATTAATTGCCAAGTCAATCTGGCAACTAATGAGCGATTTCGCACTCATTCAAAATTTTAAATATTATTTGTCCTAGTGTTGTGCTTAGATAGTGCAGGTAATTTATCGTTAGTTTAAATTGATGATAAGTTGCCCTTTGATCACAATCTTACCTCATGGTAAGTGATCATGTGGCCGAAAGTTCAACCTAGAATTATTGGATCTCTACACTGATACCTAAACCTGTGACGTTCGCAGTAGGCCTTTTATAGCTCTGATTAGTAGGCGTTAGGTATGCCTATTTAATGATTCGAGAGTATTAAATAAAATTACAAATGATTCCCCGCTCCAGCTAGTGACAATAAACTTATTTTGATATTGTAATTAGCTAGTATTACCCAAACAATTAGGTAATTTCATATAAAGGTGAACACATAATGATACACATACAAAGTAGTTTTTACTGTCTTTTTTTTTTATTTATTTTTATGCCTGATAGGTTAGCCTTTGACCACTATCTCACCTGATGGTAAGTGATGATGTGGTCGAGGATGTTGTTCAGACTAACCTAGAGTTACTGGCTCTCAAGGACAGCTGCCGGAAGACACAGTTAGGTGCTTGGCGACCGATTTTCAACTTGAGGGTGGTAGCTAGCCAGGCGGGCATTTGCAAAGTGCCCTAGCACCATGCTGTAACGACTGCTATCCTAAGACAACAACCGGGACCGACGGCTTAACGTGCCCTCCGAAGCACGGAAGCGCTCAGTAGTAATGTCACCAACGGTCACCCATCCAAGTCATGACCGCGGCGGACGTTGCTTAACTTTGGGGATCGATTCAGAATGGCTAAGCAAACTTGGCTACGAGCGCTTCAACCTACCTAGTCTACCTACTTACAGCCAAGCATAAATAGTATTCACACTCAACGCTCACGATGTTTATTGTTATATAACCAGGTCACCGTATTTCAATCGATATCGATTAAAGCACATTAATTACGTCCCATCACTGTAAAGTGCGTGGTGGTGGCTTAGCCAAGTATAACGCGTTTTGTTTAAAGAAACATTTCCGTGAATTTATTTTTTACCAACCTAATAGAATTACAGTCGACTCGTTAGTTCAAACCTGCGATAATTCGAACATCTCAATAATTCTAATAAGTTATGAGGAGTTCCCTAGAAAATATCTTTATACATCGATCTAAATCTATACTATTTATGCACTTGGTAGTTCGAATGAAAAAATAAACGCTACGCAACAAAATGACGCGTTAATTCGAACTTATCGGCGTCAAACACTCGACAATTCGTAGAGAATAAGTCACTTGATCCTCTTATAACAAGTAATCCATCCCGCCGCACGCCGCCGAGAGATTTAATACAAGTTCAAGCTATTATCATCGTAAACGAGCCCTTATTTTGCCAATGATAGTTTGACATACACGTCAGCACGAATTGATTTCTTTTCTCTCAAAAATTTCGAACCATTTGATATTTCAAACTCTCGATAATTCGTAACATTTTAAGAGTCCCTCTAGTTTCGAATTAAAGAAAGTCGACTGTACTTCTCTTGAGGTTAGTTTCACTAAGGTGTAAACTATAAGACAACTGCCGGAATTGTCCCAAACGGTTTGCCCCGAGGTACAGAAGCGTTCTGTAGTAAATGCCTCTATAATATAGTGATCACCAATTGTTTATTCAATATATAGATCACAAAGTTATAAAAAAATACAAAGATCTAGAGTTCCAATATAAATAAAGTAACGATATGCTTTAAGAGGATTATACATATAGCGCGCACTTCTACATACAAAAAGAAAAAGCTCTTTTCTACCTCTTAATATTAGAAGAAACTTAAAAGTTTTAAAGAAAGCAGAATTTTTCCTAACCATTTTTTTTTATGTTATTGTGGCGGGACAAGCTCGAGGCCCACCTGATGTTAAGCGGACTAACCTCTGCCTATAACAGATGCATTTCGTCACAAGTCACGAATTGCACTGCGCCCGTCACATTGAGACATAGTTGTTAAGTCTCATGTGCCTGTGATTTCACTGGCTCTCAAGGACTGCTGCCGGAACACACCGTTAGGTGCTTGGCGACAGATTTTCTCCTTGAGGGTGGTCGCTAGCCAGGCGGGCATTCGCAAAATGCCCTTCCACCATGCGGTGAAGCTCAAGCCCGCGGCGGGATTCGAACCATGGACCTGCTGCGCGGCAGTCCATAGCCAATGCCACTGAGCCATCACTGCTTCCATAAATTTACATTCCACCATAAATTTATTTAGAAAACTGGAATAAATAAAACGTACAAGCCTAGTCACTGATATGTTCAATACATGAACACAGAAATCACCGCAATCGGGCAACGCAAGCTTTTTATTGTATGGAGAAGTATGTGCTATATAATCCTCTTTAGATAAATATTGATGTCGTCTAGCACACCTAACCTTCCATAAGACGATATCAGTGGGCGCAAGCAATACTAGCCTGGCAGTGACATCCCATGGGAAAGGCAAATATACCATTTATGAATAATTGTTTGATTTAAATTAAATTAGTTATATCACGTTAAGTAGGCACTAAGGTTTGCGAGTGAAAATATAATTTATGGATTTTTCATAATAAATATGTATCCCTATATAGATTATATTTAGTATAACTACTTACCCCTAATTTGAAACTGAAAGTTATCCTATCAAAAACACAAAATGTAAAAAGTCTCACAATATAATCGCTACACTATAAAAACTGGTGGACGAGGAAAGCACAGTTATTTTAGTTAGTAGCAAGTAGTAAAATTGGTATGCAAGTACCAAGTTTAAGTTTGTGTGTCTGCTAGAAGTAGGTAGGTACATAGAAGTTGTGCCCCTTGTTGCGAAGCCAAATTCTCCTAGACTTACAAAAATACTTGATTTCAAGTGTCCAACTTGGGAAATTTTGAAGCAATGATGGCCGAGCGGTTATAGCTATGGACTGCCATGCTGCAGATCCCTGGTTCAATCCCCACCGCCGGCTTGAGCTTCAGCAGCATAATGTAAGAGCATTTTGCGAATGCCCGCCTGGCTAGCGACCACCCTCAAGTAGAAAATCTGTCGCCAAGCACCTAACGGTGTGTTCCAGCAGCAGCCTTTGAAAGCCAGCGAGATTACAGGCACATGAGACTTAACAACTATCACTGTGGTTCAAGTCACGCAATTTTGCGCTATTTGCACTGTATGCACGCAAACGGTCGGTTCATAACTTGCTAAACAGACACCACGATAGCGCTATGACGTCATCTATGACGTCACCTCCGGCCGCAAACAACGCTCACAGAAAAGTGGCAGTGCAATGTATGCACAAACGTCAAACTCAAATCTTGACAGATAGTTGAGGAGATTTTTGTTGTTGTGGTTAGAATGTTGAACGTACAAACATCTGTTCACAAAAGAATGCCTTGAAGTGCAATACTTCGATTATCAATAATTAGATTTTGGATAAATTGCGAAAAAGCAAAGTGACAGTTAGCAGATGTGATAAGCACGGCTACATATCGGTTCACATCGTTTGCGCGCAAACAATGCATATTCTCGTATTTCAGTTATGAACCAAGCTTTTGCAATGTATGCAGTGACAGCAGTGTTTGCGTGATTTAAACCGTAGTGTATGTCTCAAGGTGACGGGCGCAGTGCAATTCGTGACTTGTGACGAAATACATCTGTTATAGGCAGAGGTTCGCTTAATATCAGGTGGGCCTCGAGCTTGTTCTGTCAGTCGTCACAAAAACAAAAAAAAAATGGTATTATATACCTAATCGTCATCAGCATCATCTGGAAGATGTCCAAAGTTGAACAAAGCCTTATAGACTACAATGAGCAGACAGACGTGTATTCTATGGTATTTTCGAGTATAGGTAACGTTGAAAGTATTTGTGTCATCAAGTCGGTCAGAATTATCGAAAGTTGGTATAAAATCGATGGCCGAATGTGTAGAAAACGATTGTGAAAGCTAGTTTATAACAATACGAATAGTTAGGTATAATTGCTAAACAATTTTATTTAGAGAGAAGTGTTATCAATTTTTAGATTGGAAGGCCATGATTGGATAAAATTGCATTTTATAAATAATTCTTATATAAACTACTTAAAATTAAATTACTTATATACAACATACCTTATATTTATATATAACACAATGTGTATCTCCCGGGAGCCTACCCACTTGATAGGATTTTTAAATTCACACTGCTGCAAAACATAATGTGGTCATAGAGACTAAATTTTTTTATATAAGACACACCAATTTGGGAAAAACACATTAATAAACTAGTTATTTTAGCCCTCACATAAACCCAATCGTAGTTGTTAATATTTGTTTTATTAAAGCAGAGTACCATAGATATCTAATTGTGTTTAGAACAATGGTTACCATTGTTACAAGCCATAACAGCCCTATAGAAGGAAGCATTTACTATCCGCCGCTATAGCCAAGTCGGAATACCTACCCGGAACTTCAAGTTGCCAAGCCCACCCACAATGCTGTCGTTCGAGCGCGCGCGCTTAGTGTTTGTTTACACAAACTGGGTAATTGATGCTGTTATCGTAGGAATGAAGACTGTAGCACAAACCGTAGTATATTTTTGTTTATGAAATTGAACAGACGTTTACAGTAGTGTTAAGATTTGATGTTTTTTTATTGAAATAAACCGCTTCAAACATCGACTTCTGTTTAAATTACCTTATATTTTGTTAAAGAAAAAATATTTTGAAATATGAAGCTATGACCTATATTTTTTATGCGTTTTATTAATTAAACTATCCAGTGAAAAAAAATATTACACATTATTCTGGACTTAAATTTATTATTTATAGGCCTATGAAAGTCTGACGAAAATATTCGTGGCAAAATGGCGTGAAAAGGTAACAGCATCGTAAGAAATGGTTATTATAGGCATACATTGGCATATTTGTGTTACCTTTTGGGCATACAACTGTCCAAGCATTATTATTTTTTATTATTATGGCGTGATTTTATCATTTAGTTTGGTGATGACACCTATATTTGTTTAGATCGCTTTTTTTTTCACCAAAATATGTTCTTATCGAAATCTTGCCAAATTATGATGGAATATTCTAATTAGAATCAGTTAAGGAATGCCTTAAGATACAAAAACACTTTTTTTTATATCTATGAATTTTTATCACACATAACAAAAGCAAAACACAAAGAAAATGACTAACGATTTTTTTTTCTCAGTAATAGTAGGTATATTGTTTAAGTACATCAAATTGAAGCTTCGTTCAGTGCAAACAAGATAAAGCAATAATACATTCTGGGTACTAAATATCGGGAATTTTTCAATAAAACAAAAAATACAAATTATTAAGACTGTTGGCTTGTTTGCATGTCGTACTCATAAACCCATGTCTCGTCGCCAGTTATTATACGTTTCATAAAGGTCGGATCCGTAGAAGCTCGGGAAACCATGTCTTCAGCGACATGCTTTCGCTACGCTTATTGAACAAAATTGAGCTCTTTTGGAACTAGTCGAGCGGCGACGCGTTTCATGCCTAAAATGTCAATGAGAATGTTGTTGACGGACTTAAAAGATATGTTCACCTCACTAGCCAACTCTCTCAGACTCATACGTCGATTTTCGAGCACTAGCTTCTTGATTCTGTCGATGTTTTCTTTGGTCGTAGCGGTTGAAGGTCTACCAGAACGAGGCAAGTCTACTACTACTTCTCGGCCTCTTTAAAAGCCTTATACCATTCATAAGCCCTTGTTTTCGATACACACGATTCGCCGTAGGTATTTCGCAACATTTTTAGTGATTCACCACATGAAATATCATTCGAAACACAAAATTTAAGGCACACTCTTTGTTCAACAATATTTTCCATTGTAAAAATCGCCGAGAACTCAAAACTATGACCAACAAAAAGTGTAGTTTAAAAAACAAATTAAATGACAGATTCCGTTCAAACTTTGCGCGCTAAATCAGTACAGTGCTACCAACATTCAGTAAAAAAATTAGAACGATCTCTTTTACACGGGTCTTTTTATTGACATATTCCCGATACTTTTTACACAGAGTAGTATGTAGGACAAATTTTATAAGTAACCAGACGACAGGTGGTTTTTGAGACCGCAACCGCCCTGGGACGCTACCGTCCCATGGCCAATCTACGGGTGAGTTTTTCCCGCCCTTAGGTAGGAAGCAGCTCCTCCCACCCGCTACTCAGATCATACAAACACTACTTTCCGAGCATGAGAAGCTACTTTTCCATTGTTATTGTCATATATTCAATATTATATGTATAATAATTTATAATTTACTTGCGTAAATGATTAATGATTACAGATAGGCAGCGCTCTATATTTATCATTATTATAAATGTAAGATAGTCCCAAATTCAAATTCCAAGTCCACTTTCTTAAGTACATTTACATTTATTCAGTACTCGCAAACACTTTTGCTTGGCAGCAGGAATTTATATATAATTTTGTTGTGCATGATGGTGGGGTATTTTGCGAATGCCCGCCTGGCTAGCTACCACCCTCAAGTAGAAAATCTGTCACCAAGCATATAACGGTGTGTTACAGGAGCTGTCCCTGAGAGCCAGTAATTCTAGATCACATCTTTGACTACATCAGCATTTACAATCAGGTGAGATAGTGGTCAAAGGCGATCCTATCAGCTATAGATACAAAAAAATATATTGTTATCCTATTTTTTTTAATATTGTAATTTCCCGTGGCGACTCCACATGAGTGATGTAAGGGTATGTAGATGATGATGTGACTGTCGCTTTCGGTCCGTCCGTGTACCATGACATGAGTCTCTAGCTCACAAAATGAATAAGTTACAATACTGAAAATTACATATGTATAGATAATGTAAACCCAAAAATTATTATTGGAACAGTAACAGCCGTATCGTTCACTGCTAAACACAGCCTCCTCTATTAAGGGGGTATTTGCTATAAATCCCCACGCTTGGGAGCAGTGTTAGTTGGTAGTTCCTTAAAAGGCGCTGCTGCCCACCTTCTAGTATTATAGTCGCCTCTTACGACACCCACGGGATGATATGGGAAGGTGAAATTCTAACCCGGCAACCACGTGGCATTATTGGAACGCCAAAACTAAATTATTTCTTACCTCAGCAGCTCAAACATGCAGTGTTTGGTGCTGGGAAACAGTGAGCATAATGCGATTTGGCTGCGACAGAGACAAAGTAATTTAAATTTATAATACCATGCTAACAGAATTACAAACGTTCAAAAACGCAAATAAGTAACCCATTTAATTTGATTCATTCATCTTCATACGAGACTCATTTTCGCAATTTTAAATTTGAATGGTTTTTTAAAGAATTGAGTGATTTTTAGAAAGATATAAGGAAAAATTATAAAATATAAACGCTAAAAAAGGTTATCGTGTAAGTACATCGGATTACGTTCATCCACCACGATTGCAGTTTGAGAACACACCTGTCATAAGAGATATCGACGATCATAGATACAGTGAATACATTACAGTACAGTGAACACGATTAGAAAACATGATTTGAGTCTAGAGACAAAGACAGCAGTTTATCACCAAAGAAATCGAAATCCAACATATGAATGATAAATTAAAATTCTTTGCTGAAAAGTCTTGTGATAAATTGGTAAAGTCCACGATTACCTTCTATTATGTTCTCAGCTCTTGTACTGCTGAGGTGAAAGCTTGTATGAGCAACACGAGACCAAAGTTAATCACATCTCGTGCTCCAGAATTCCTTGATAAGAAATTCTTGGAAAAAGCTCCTCCAGAAGACTCAAGTGTTTGGATATGAGATAGATATATTGTCTAAGTCAAAGAAAATATAGAAAGATAAGAAAGAAGATATAAGAAAAGACTTATATCTCTATGATCCAAGTAAAGCACTTATACTTGTTTTCTTTTTCGTTTTGATCTAGGTATTGTTGATGTTGTTTATTCATTAATTAAGATCTTTAATGTTAAGTCAAGTATTATAATAAGTTTAAAAAATTACAAGGAAAGGGAAATTATGTCAGCCAATTGGCAGAACAAGTTCCGGCTCAAATTTTTCCTTTCATTGAAATTTGAAAGCTTAATCGCTTAGCAATAGAATGTATGAAGGTAAGAATTGAAAACTTGGATTAGCACTGTTCTTGTGATGGTATTTTTGCGCAAAATCGACTTTATATAATCTATACTTATAATAAAACTGTAACAGGTCCAATTCTGTACATAGCAGATATTTTGAAAAAAAAAATTTACAGTACCTACTCTGTAGCTGATACTGATGCCGAAACTGTATTTTTTTTATTTTTGTCTGTCTGTCTGTCTGTCTGTATCCCGGCCGCGCATCAGTCCAAAACTACTGAATGGATTTCAATGAAACTTAGCATGATTTGTGTTCATTACTACGAGGTAGGATAATTTATACCTTTTATCCCGAAATTCAGTATGGTTCCCTTGGGAGAGGGGATGAAAGTCAAAATATACACTTAGTTATAATTTATTAACGCATGGTCTGATTTCATACGGTCTTTTTAGGGTTCCGTACCCAAAGGGTAAAAACGGGACCCTATTACTGAGATTTCGCTGTCCGTCTGTCCATCCGTCCGTCCGTCTGTCACCAGGCTGTATCTCAAGAACGGTGATAGCTAGACAGTTGAAATTTTCACAGATCAAATATTTATGTTGCCGCTATAACAACAAATACAAAAATTTGGCCAAGTGCGAGTCGGACTCGCGCACGTTAAAACAAATAAAACCGGCCAAATGCGAATAGGACTCGCGCTCGAAGGGTCCCGTACCATTATCTGAAATTTTATTGTTTGGGTGCCCCCTTAATTATTTATTCTAATTTTATTAATTATATTTAAAGAAAACATAAAACTAAATATTCTTTGAATAGTTAAAGCGTCTACCAGTCACCGTTATTAGTATCGAGCAAGAAACGGTAAAAAAATCAAGGTTGTTGTATGGATATATATTTGCTACGTTAAAACTCTAAAATGTGGTACATTCACCACAATCAGTTTTTTTAACTACATAATCTATCTTTTGTCGGATATATTTCGGAGACTGCGCAAAGGAAGTGCACAATGCTGTCTTAGGTTTTCGCGATTGTTACACTTAGTAATTAAACAACTTTAAACGGTTGAAATCGCGAATATTTATCATTATTTTTGTCCCAGTGATCGTGGTCACGGGCACTGTCGGGACAAAAATAATGATAAATATACGTGATTTAATCCGTTTAAAATTGGAAGTGCACAAGTTTAGTAGATTGTTAAACAAGGGTCGAAATGAATTAATAACTATAACCCGCGTTCAACTGTCTAATTTTCATTTCGAATTTAAAGAAAGTAAAAAAAGTAGCTTTTATACAAAATATTCATTGAAAAAATTACATAAGTACATAGTAAATAATATGTTTTGAGAGGTTAGAACTATTTGTAAAATTTTACGTAAAATTTTGTTTGGAATATTTACGGGCGGCTAAAGCCCGAATAGGAATCTCTCTGCTCTTCACTGCTAATATAAGGAATAACGATATAATATATAAAAATAGTATGTTTTTTATATTATTTATTTTGATTTTAATAACATGAGCAGTACCTATTTAAAATTAATGCGGCTATAGTCCAAGTAGGAATCGATAACTTACATCAGTGTTAAACACTCTACTTTTTCTTACATTTAAAATATGAGGAGGGTAAAAAAATAGTAGTTTTTCTAAATATTCACTAAAAATAATAAACATGAGTAGAAGATACAAAGATACACTAGGAGTTAGAACACTGAAATTTAGGGAAATTTTTAGTTTGTTTTTTTTAACCTACACTTTTTACCTTATACTCGTATTTAGTTACTACCCTGCCCAACATATTTGTTGTTAACTGTTTTAAAACAACAGAGTATTTTACAACGAAAAATCTTAGACATATAACTTTGTTTACACCAATGGTTACCATGGTTACAAGTCATTCCGCCCCAAGAGAAGGAAGCATTTACTATGAGTTTTTCCCGGCCTTAGGTAGGAAGGAGCGTCTCCTACCCGCTACTCAGATCAAACAAACACTACTTTCTGAGAATGAGAAATAAAAAAAATATTTTCGATCTACCGTCAAACAAACCGCCGTTTTAAAATCAAATTCTAAAGAAACGCACAAGGTAGGTACTTTGCTTCAACACTTATTGTGCGAACCGGGAAAGAACTCTCCGAGTTACTTAACTACTGTCTTCTGGAAAATACAACCCGGGAGTTTTGAAATCCAAAGTAAAAAGCTCCATTCTGAGCTGTGGTTAACTGTGAGAGTGCTTCACCGCAGACCACAGTGTTGCTTAATATAATATGAGATAAACAGTGCACAAATGTGAATAATTAGTCTGCAGGTACGGTTCGGTATCGCGAACGAAGTCGCGGGTACAGCTAGTATGGAATAAGGAGATAATCAGAGATCGGGACTTTCCGGGGACGGGTCACTCCAGGGTTGGGGCCCTCGAGGAATAACCCTCAGTATTTAGTGTAAGCTCAAAAGTCATTTATTTAATCGCACTAGCTTTCCGGGCGCGGCTCCGCCCGCGCCTATGTCGGTTATTGCGCAAAAGCATTAATCTCTTTTTGCGCAGTTGGATAAAAACTATCCTGTAATCCGCAACAGACAGACAAACAGAGTTACTTTCGCATTTATAATACTACTAAGTACTGATTGAAACTAAACGTACTTAAGCACTATACACTTATAATATCTTAATAATACAATAATTTAATAAAGCTTACATAATCAATGATATTACAGAGCACATACATTTAAACCCTTAATGGCTTACGGGGAGAAAAATAATAAGAACATGAAATAAGGGAAAAAGAGCACCGCGTCGTCGGTGCTTCAATGAGCAATTTCAAAGAATGATCCATTTCAATGAAGTTCATCAGGTATTAAGTGATTTGTTTTATGCTTCCATAATATTAAGCGGTTTATATTAACTTCCCCCAATATGTTTGCCCTTTTGTGTTATTAACAAAAGCACAGTAAAAATATAATATTTTGTGAAATGTTCAGGTAAAGCAAGGAAAGTAAAAAACTGAACTTACATAGTGTCAGAGAGATGAAATATTAGAGTAGTTATATCCGAACACCACTGCACTAAAAGCTTACTACAATTAAGGCTCGGAAATTACGAAATAGTGCCAACATGGTATGGAAAATCTCATAAACCAGGTACCGGATGGTACTGCAATTTAAATACACGATACTCAAGGATATAAGTAATACTTTCATCAATTTCAAAACATGTTTCCTAATAATTGGCTCGATAGAAAAAAATCTCAAAAACACCTCTGAAAATAGAGGATTCCTACTTTTTCCGCCAGATTTTAGTGTATTAAAATTTGTTTTTTTTTTCTAAAATATTGATTTTTTAAGTACAATAAATTTCATTGATTATTTTAATCCAAAAAAAGCACAGTTAATGCGTACTGAGCCTGTTTACAAAATGTCACATACGCCCTTTCATTCCGAGAAGCGTTAACATCATGTCGCACTATTTACTCCAGCGATCTACGTATATTGCTATCATCCTCGCTCATATCGCGGTCAGCCGCGTCATGCGTCGGACCTGTGTCACTTTTCTCGGCGATCTCAATTAAAATAAAACATGGGTAAAATTATAAATAAACGCTTTGGGAATGCAAAAAAGATGTATAAAAATCGTCAAAAACGCATGATGGACATAATAAGGTAAGCATCTATGGCTTCCTTTCTCCATGTACCTATGTATATATCTCTTATATTAATGAAATTATGATATGATTGTGAACCCTAACGCAGTATAAAAAACACTTCAAACATTTTACAAGACATAGGTACAACTTTAGCTACCTAAAATAATTATTATAAGCAATATTCAGAATTTTTCGTAATGAATGTGTTGTAATTATTTTAGATGGATCATGATTAATTTATACAGTTTCTGACAATAAGGCACAAAGGTTATGTACATAATTTTCGACTAATCAATCGTCGTTCAAATAGCGCATAGTAAGTGACATCGCTTCGCAATAGAGAGGTACGTGGATCGAATCCAGCGTAAAGAGAATCTTTTTGGTCAAATTATAATTTTACGACATAATTCTTAATAATACAATAATAATTTTACGTATGTACGTGGACCAATATAATGTGTCTGACAGTAAGGCATAAACGATATGTGTGTAATTTTCGACACCGTGGTCAATGATTGTATAGTGTGTAACTACTGAAGTCGAATCAGAAGATCGAGTACCGTGGATCGAATCTCACATACCTAGATTCTTTTTGGTGACTTTTTTATTTGTATTACTTTTTATTTGATACGTATTATATTTACGTATAATTAAGTTTTCTGACGCGTATTCAATTTACGATTACAATGCTTGCAAATTTATTAGGTATCTCGAGTTTCCATGTTTTCATATAATTAGAGAGTTTAGTATATCTAATGAACGTGAACATTAAATAGGTACTACCTAATCTAGCTACCTGAACACGTTTTTTCATAGATCTCGAAAAAGTATGTCTTGGATGGACACGAGTTGCCACAGCGTAATAGTTACAGTAGAACAACATTATCAATTTACTACATAGTAACAAAGCTATGTTGAGTAAACACCGTCCTTCTGTCCACTACTATAGAAAACACAAACTTTCATACATGGAAAGTTATTGAAATATTCATGGTATTATCGAGTACGTAATATATTAGTACATATAAATTAGTAGTAAAAAGATGGCCGTCAACGTTTGATGCGATAGAGATAATGAAATTCTGAAATGAAAACTTAATACAAAAAGAAGAAGCCTAAGCTTCTGCTTTAGAATGAGACTTTCCATGGTTTTCTTGAATAGCATAAGAATTAAGAACTGACTAAAAGAAAATGAAATAATTAGCACCATACCAATACTTACGTAAGAACATCGAGTAAGGTGCATTATAGGGGACTTAACTATAACGCCCTTAATAACCAAAGTGTAGCGGATATACTACCAAAGAGAGTATTCCCCAGGACGTTTTGGTGTTAAGGGGCGGCCGGTAATTCAACAAAAGTTAAAATTATACACATTATAGCCATTATGTTTTTAAATGTTACATCTTCTGTGTTGTATAAACAACATATGGTAGCCGTATGAACAACCCCATATATTGTAGGATAGGAGGATGCTTCTTGGTTATTGATACTATCCCATAACTTACTTACCAATAAAATTCTTCACCAAAAATATTATTTGAAAATCAATAAAAGTTTGTTATTTTTCTAGTATAGAAAATGGAGGAGAAGAACGACGCATTGTTGATATACACTATTACACAAAGAGTATATTAAGACAAATCTCGAAACATTCACCTTTCGATTATTTTTTTATTAATATGCAGGGTTATTGGTAAAATGCTAAATCCAGGGAAACCCGGACGGATGGCAGCCCTACTCTCATAGAATGTCAATATTGTGCACGTGGTACTAGTGTTGGACTTCGACAAGTTAATTCACACTTTTTGGTGATGAAGTCATTTCCATTTTTATTTAAAAAAAAACACTTCTTTTTATGACCCTTGCTACTTACGGGATCGATTTTCATTCATTGTCAACGACTATATCATCAAGATAAGTAAATATTTTTCAGTTATTGGAGTGTATGTCAAAAACGGCTTGACCGATTTTGATGAAATTTAACTGGAACCAAACAACAAGTATCAGCTTTCAAACAATAAAAGATTTTTTTTAAATCGATTCACCCAGTCAAATGTTCTGAGGTAACAAACATATAAGAAAAAACAGACGAATTAAGAACCTCCTCCTTTTTTTGAAGTCAGTTAAAAATACCCAATAGTATAACCCGCTATTTGTATTTTGATCAGGGGTAAAAAAGTTTTTTTATGATTTTCTTTGTAAATTTTACACAATATACTTGTTTTTGTAATAAATAAACCATCTTTTGTGTAACAGCTTACGCCTTGCATCAAAGTAGATACATAGTTCATGTTCATCAAAACCATAGTTCATGTTCATTAAAAATGAACATACACAAAAACTGCAAAAATCAAACAAGTTGGTAATAATCAAGACTAAACTTGTTCTACTGTCGGTATGGTAGATTTATTAACTGTGTCACACTATGATATTTACAGCATACAATCAACTAATGGTTGGTATCATGTATGCGTACTAGATGGCGCTTCAGCACACATCACATTCGTGTGTGACAAGATAGTTTCTACTAGTTCTACTAGAGAGCGCTCTAAATTTTTAATCAAATAAAATATTACCGTTGACTTGCGGACGTGGCGCCATGTACACCGCGAAGTAAACACGCGAGGAGAAGTGGGGACAAAATCTAACATCTGGTTTTAGAATTCTGTCCCTTAACCTATCTACATACCTACGCACATGTAGGTATATGCAGTTTGTAATGACAAGGAAAGAACGTGTGTCATATCTGTTGTAAGAAAGAGATAAATATAACCAATTCGTGTAACCACCGAACCGCCGCGAGACGTTCCGATCACCATTACACTGCGATCTCTTTCACTCTCGCACACCAAACGATACACATATCTCGCTCATCCATTTCATTGAGTATAGATCCTTAGATAAAACAAAATGTCGATATTTTCTATTTACTTAATAAAAGCAATAATTACGCGTGAAATAAAACAGTTTTCTTATCTCTCACAGTGCTTGTATAATTGATGCAGAGTCTAAAGAGACAAAGACACAAGGAATGCATATTGTCCAGAGATTATTCCTAAAAAACACGAAGCAGCGATGTATTCACCGGACGCTCGGAAGTGCAAGACTGGTAGTGACTCTGGTAATTACCCAGAATTCGTCTAGTAAATATGGAGGGCATACAACGCATCTACAGGTAAAAAAATCTTAGGTGTAAGCACCATGTGCGTTATCTTTATTGCTTACCTACAATTTTATTTATGTACCTACGTAATCATCGCTTTGGTGGTATTATTGTCACAGTGAAGAAAAGGCTGAAAAACCTCCATGCCAACTACACTTTCTCGTGCTTCAATGTCTACTGTTTTCTTGTGCTTCTTATGCTTGTAGTATTTGCGCCTATCTTGGTATATGGTAAGCGTTTCTCTGATGTTGATGATGAAGTTTATTTGGTGTTGAATTAGTTAAAGTTGTTCACGTCCTCCTCCTCCAGAGGCTCCTCTCTTATGATCAGCTCTCTGGGGAGTGGTCGCCAGTTTGGTTTGGTTTCGGGTGGTCTTGCGTGGAGCGGGGCGATCCAGTGTAGCTGTTGGTGAGGTCCATTGTCCTCGCTGTCAAACATCTTCATTTATTGTTGAGTTTTTTTATTCAAAAAAACTCAACAATGCACAAACAAAGTACATACGATAGAGAACTATTAGCAATATATATGGCCATCAAGCACTTTCGCTATGTGATCGAGGGACGAGACCTTACAGTACTAACTGATCATAAACCTCTAACGTATGCGCTATCAAAAAAAGAGTCTAAATCGGATTCGCCTAGGCGTCTACGCCAGCTAGATTTCATTGCGCAGATTGTACAAAAATTAATTACGTAGAAGGGAAGTCAAACAGCGCTACAGACTTTTTATCACGAATAGAAGAAATACATGTGCCTGATCTTTAGACTACGAGCAACTACATAAAAGCCAAATCGAAGATACAGAACTTCAAAAGCTAAAAGAAAATGATAACTTACAATTTAAATTATTTACAATGCCATACTCAAAACATGAACTTGTATTCGAAACATCAACTCCACAAGCTCGACTATACCTTCCAGCAGAGTTCCGCAAACAACTTATATTAACTACACATGGATTTAGCCACCCAGGAATAGCCGCTACACGACGTCTTATCGCTCAACGATATATTTGGCCGAATATGAATACTGACGTTACTCATTATGTTAAGCACTGCATCAAATGTCAAAAATCAAAAATTAATCGACATACTATAACGCCGTTGGGAGAATTTGAACACTCCGAGCGTTTCACTCACGTCCATATCGACATTATAGGGCCCATGACACCTTCGGAAGTCTACAGATACTGCATAACTATTATTGACAGAACCACTAAATGGCCAGAAGTCATACCAACCAAAGATATAACTGCAGAAACTGTCGCCAATAAGTTCATAGAACAATGGGTATCACGATATGGATGTCCAGTTAAAATAACAACTGATAGAGGATCGAATTTCGAATCGCAACCTTTCACTCAGCTAGCTGATGAAATGTCTAGGTATCGAAAAATTGCACACAATAGCATATAATCCTAAAGCTAACGGACAAATCGAACGCCTGAACCGTACGGTTAAATGTGCAATACTAGCCCGCTGCAACGACTCCAATCAATGGGTTAAGGAACTACCTATTATCCTACTAGGTTTAAGGTCAACCATAAAAGAGGACATAGGTTTCAGCCCTGCCCAGATGACATACGGAAAGTCTATACGGCTGCCAGGCGATTTTTTTATTCCTACCAAGACTAACATTAACGCTACGGAGTACACAAGCAACCTTATGGGAGCGCTAGACACATTACAACCAGCAACAAGAAAACATGTCGATAACCGAAAAATATTCATTCAGAAAGATCTTAAATGTGCAGATTACGTATTTGTTAGACGGGGTGTGAAAAAGTCACTAACTCCACCATATGAGGGTCCATTCAAAGTACTGGAACGGTTTTCTAAGTATTTCACGCTTCAAATAGGTTCTCGAAACGTCGCTATTTCGCTCGATAGGCTTAAACCAGCTTATGTTATAAACACCACGCCTGAGACCACCGAGCAAATCACTTCCCATAATTTAGCAACGGAGACCACCGAGCAGCAAATTGTTTCGCCGAACTCGACTGAAACAATTAAACCGCCGGACACCGCAATCACCAAACATGACACTACGACACTTAAATCACTTGGCAGCATGAAACCCAAATCTTTTAATGGTAAGACATCACCGGTGGTAACGAGATCCGGTCGCACAATTAAGAAGACCGTGAGATTCGATATGTGAGTCGCAACCCATGGTGGGCCATTACACAATTAAGAAGTCTGTGAGATTTGACATCTGACTCACTACCCATGCCTGGCCAACAGTTTGTCTAATCGTTTCCTGCCTACGCCTCATCTGTCATCCAACAGTTGAGGACCAAACAACCAGCGAGCTCTACGTCTGCTTATTATCAACTGCTTTAATTACCAAGCATCAGCAAGCAACATGGGTCAACCACCGAGCAAGACTACAATAGTTGCGCAAACCAGTGCAGCCTCAACGAACAATGCACGGGTAGACGATACCACCGCCCAGTCCCACCAGTTGTCTCTTGCAGCTGTCGTACTGGTGAGTGCTGCCATTACCTTAGGCACACTTTACATAGTTCGGAGATATTGCAAGAGGCGTATTAAAGCATCCGTGGACAAACGTATCGAGAGGATGGTGGCACAGTGAGTGGCGTCAGTTCCAGCAATCCTGCCGACAGCACCTAACATCGTCAATCCGCCCAACAGCAACGTTTACAAGCACATTGTGTAACAAGTTCAGTGAAATAAAAAATATAAAAAGTACGCGTTAAAAAAATTGTGTCGTATCATATAAGTGTCTTAGTTCTAAAAATAGCCCATGCAAAACAATGATCTTATCAGTGCGCGAGATAAGTACATTCCTATGCGGTGTTCCTATACGCTACGTACAGACCACGATATAAACAATGAACTCACGAACTATGCGTCAATAAGTAGTATACTTTCTTATGCGTTTGTTTTCGGTAGTTTTGTTTTGTTGTTTTAAAATTATATTAGAAAAGGACCATAAGTATACCATGGATGTATTTCAGTATCGTATTTTATACAATCTTTCATTTGTAATTTTTTTAAATAATATGTTATGCGCTATTTGCCTACTATACATATACGTTATTACTTAGTATGTGGAAAACTATGTTTGTATTGCGTAAAAATTGGAAAAGTCCAATGTTTTGGGTATAAGATAAATAATTTTCTAATTAAGGGGGATGTGTATGTAGTGTATATTATGTACATGCCTACATCGATTGAATATGTTTCTTAGGCTTAAAACAGTTTGTAACCACAGTTGCTCCGCAGTCTCGCGGCAGCGTCCAATAAACGCACACATATTTTGGAACACGTAGTATTATTTGAACGTCACCTTCTGATAGACATTAACTCCGTTCATAGTAAGTGCAGTATACCAAGAAGCACAACACTTGACAGGCGGACAATTAACTCCTCCACCGTCTCTAGCTCCATGCTTATCGGTGGTATTGCGCACATAGCATCCTGCCCCTGTTAGTATGCGGAGTGCTATGCTGTGCTGGGCCTGGATCTTCTTCGTATTGCTTGCTGAACAAAGGTTGTGCCAAGCTGGGGCTGCGTACGTCAGCCTTAATCTGACTCCCAACTTGGTACGGATTGGTAGCTTGGAGCCTAGAACTGGCCTCAGCAAAGCTCTTGCTGCTCTGGCTTGTCTTATGGTGTTGGTTGCCTGTCCGTCTTTTATCACTTTTTGACCCCCAAGTATTTGGTGCTTTGTACCCAATCTATGCTTCCGCTTTGCAGTTTGAGTTGGATTTGCGGGTCGTTTTTTCTGCTTATGTAAATGGCTGCTGTCTTGCCCACGTTTACTGCTAGCCGCCATTTGTACATCCACTCCAGCAGCAGATCAAGTTGCCTTTGCATATTTCTGCAAGCTTGATCTGGACTGCGTGAGCCTGTTGTAAAGGCGCTGTTATCAGCAAATAGCGCGAGATTTACTATGCGGTCGCCATTCCAGTTGGTGTCTTCCAGCACCGATATATAGCTTGTATACCAGGCGTAAAGTGATGGTGACAAGCAACTGCCTTGAGGCACTCCTGCCATTATTTTTCGTGGTTCCGATTCTCTATCCTCCACTGATACTATGAACTTCCTGTCGTGAAGGAACTCGGTTATTATCCTGATGTACGGTCGGGGCATCTCTGTCAAACTGGTGGCATTACCTTGTCCCCATTGGATTGCAACGTTTTAAGTTAAGCCTTATTGAGCCAAATAGGTACGTATATCAAGTATATTTTTATAAGTTTCGAAAATACAATGGATTCCCGGCCTCCAAGGACCCAATATCACCATAATATTTTTTTTTTCACTCGTAAATTTGTAATTTTGTATTGCCTAGCAGGCGTTATTGCAAACTTAACAATATAAAAATTATAAGGTTGCGTCATCATTTACAAGTTTAAAACCAATTGCAAAATTGGTCTTGTTTGTAGTACAATGCAAGTTGAACTATAGGTGTCTCTCCATCCCGATGGTTGAAGAACGAGAGCAAGAATTAAAGTTATGAGTCAATGTGTCATGTTAGCTCAATTGGTTAGAGCATACCCCGGCTAAAGGGGTGGATGGACCCGGGTTCAAATCCCGCACATGACTATAATTTTTCTTTCGTAAATTTGTTATTTTGTAATATAATTCGCCTAGCAGGCGTTATTGCAAACTTAACAATATGAGATAAGCATATTTGCGTCGTTTGAGTTGCTCTGCCAGATTAGCCGTTAAGTTGCCATGGACGAATGTGCCTTTTTAATAACACCGCCGTAATAAATATTATAGACAACAAAAACATAACAGCTCCTAATTTGTTGCAATAAAGAAAACACACGTTTGACTATTGCTTTTTTTCTTTTCTCAAGGCCCCATCTGAACCTTACGCGAACAATTTTGTTTCTTGCGCTTTTGTTGTGGGTACTTAGGTACACCGTACACCCAAAAAAAAACTTGATTGAGGGCTGAATATACGAGTAGAAATCGCAACAAAGAACAACGAAGTACTACTATGGATAACATTACATTATTGCCCTAAATCGCATGTTTTATTACCGAGTCATCCAATCTTTATTTTTTATTTTTATGTTAGAGTATTCCAAGCTGATTCCATCTAAACAAGTGTTTTTGTTAATTTAAATTAACCAAAAAAAGTAATTATCTATACCTGTACCCAATAAGCAAAATTAATCTACATTCATTTTACTTAGGTAATTGTACGGTAACGAAGAGGTAATATTATATTATATTGTATATAACTCTTGTACTATGTAAGTTCCCTTCAAAATTAAAAGCACACCATGTCGGCGCTTGAAAGAGCAATGCAATAAATGCCCCATTTCAATGACCTTCCATAAAATTAGGCGGATTATATAATATGCTAGTTGCCTTTTTAGTGTATAACAAAAGTACAAGAACCATAATATTTTGAGTTATGTTCAGGTAAAAAAAGAAAGCTGTAAAACTTAATTATTAGAAACATGTGCGTTATCTTTATTGCAACCAGTTTAGGCCTTAGAAACTATCAGGATCTTATTCTAACATATTTATTTACTAACATAACCATCGCTTTGTCGGTGTTCTTTATTGTCGACCAAGTGCAAAATAGCACTCAGTGTCAAGTAGCAGTGGTAGAGGTGTTAGTAAATCGCTTCGACGTTATTTTTTTTTTGGCCCAGATATGGTCTGGAAGGTGACGATGGAAGAACACATATTATGAGATCATAATGTGCATACATACCAACGTATATCTAAGAACTCTTTACATTTTAGTTTTTATAGCAGATAGGCTGGCTAGCCTTTGACCACTATCTCACTTGTAAGGTAAATGATGATGTGGTCGAAGATTTTGTTCAGGCTAGCCTAGTGTCACTGGCTCGCAAGGATAGCTGCCGGAACACACCGTTAGGTGCTTGGCGACAGATTTTCAACTTGAGGGTGGCAGCTAACCAGGCGGGCATTCGCAAAATGCCCTACCACCATGCTTTAACGACTGCCATTCTAAGACAACCGGGACCGACGGCCTCCGAAGCACGGAAGCTCTCAGTAGTAATGTCACCAGCGCAGCGGTCACACATCCAACTCCTGACCGCGGCGCGGCGGACGTTGCTTAACTTAGCTGATCGATTAAGAAGGACCAAGCAAACTTCGCTTCGAGCGCTTCAAAATATTTACAAATACATTTTCATAGGGAAAGCAACTTCTTATAATAAGGAGAAACATATATTAACTGTATTTATGAATAATGTGAATTTATATATAAATAGAGACGTCGTTTTACCGATAAATTAAATTACTCCTTGCTATAAGTACATACTGTTGCTGGCGATTATATTAGAAGCCCTTTGTTTGAGCTACTTCAACGCAACATTGTTACTGCGTTGAAGTTGTTAGTACACAAGTTCTATGTAACGACAAGCTTTAATAGACTTTGTTGACATCATTAGGAAAACAGTGAACACATTTAGTATTGAATACATTTCACTCAATAGTACATTATGCAACTAGTGCGCGAAGTTTTTGATTACAATCGAGACGGGTTTTAGGCCAGGGGGCAAACTCTCACCTCTTATAGTAATAATAACTTGAGCTCACCCCAAAATTTTATACCTCCACGTCAATTAAGCAGGCTTATAAGCGGTAAAAGTATCGCTCGGCGTTTTGATGACGTCACAACAAATAGTTATAGCTCTTTTCGCGAACTCTGACGTGACATTGAATACGAAGCATTACTGCTCCAATGGCAAATTCGTCATGTTTATCCATCTTAAAAAAGTTATTTTCTAGCTGCTGATTTAAATTTGATTTTGATTATTTTACGATAAATATGGGTTAATTAAGGTGTTAATTACGTACAATGTTTTTATTTCTATTATTTTTAAAATAAATGCAGCAAACTTATTTGATGAGTAAAAGTATAAGAAGTAACAGATAGTTTTTGTGAAGCATACAAAAAAATGTCGTAAAACTATGGTAAAACCGTTCCATAACATCGTAGTTCGGAACAGTCCGAGCGGGATAACGCTATATTATAAACATATTGTATCTCGCTTGCACATCCGTGATACATATTCCATTCGTTCTTTAAGTACGATCAAACCAATATTGCTTGACGCGATTGCTGGTCGGTGATAGTTCGTGTCTGCGAATGATAATTTTAAGCATGAAACAAAACGCTACTTTTTTATGATGGTTTCGTAAAAGGTGGGAGTTGGCCCCCAGAGATGGAAGATCCAAGGCCTAAATGGAGTAGAGATTGTAATAAACAACGCCCACGAGTCTCATACGACGTTTTTCAACACACTTGCGAGGAACAAATACGAAAATTTCGATACGAAAATATTTTCTTGATCTCTTTGATAGCAATTATAATCTGATTAAGAAGGTTTATAATTAAATCTTCTCAAGTTCTACTTCACTTTGTTTTTTTTTTATATTAAAAACGATAATCGATGAAGAAGGTTTATAATTAAATCTTCTAAAGTTCTACTTCAGTAGGTAAATAGTCTTTGGTTTGTTTTATATGAAAAACGAACGTAACAAACAAACTCCTTGGTGAGAAGTGTGGAAACGTTGTTTTTTTTCTATTTAAAACACTAGGTAAAGTAAACAAAGAGCACGAGTGCGTAATAGACTCTATTATGACACTAAAATCTGTGCATTTAGAGGCCCGTTACGAGCGAGTGTTTTGAAAATAGGTTTAATTTACTCCATGGGCCAATTTCACATAATTAGGGGTTTAGCTACCGTTAAACCACGGTAATGTTATCTATACAGTATCTTAGCTCGGCTCTGTCGTATCACAACTACCTACAACCGCGCTGTACGTAAACATGCGATAGGGCTACCCGCCTCCAGTATTTTAATTACATTTGCCTACTTTGTGTTTCCATTTAGTTTTATGATTATATTACTTTTTTTTATATAAACAAATAAAATTCTTTGCGATATGAACAGGAAGTGTTCACTAAAAATGCGTGTTGTTTTTTGAAGTTTAAGTAAGGGCTGGTAGACGTTGCCAACAATGTGTGCGGAACTTCTAGAAGGCGAAAAGGAAAAATGAAAAAGAATGTGTGGATGGATCACGAAGTACAAAAGGTTGTGGATGGAAAGAAAAAAACATGGTTGGATTGGTTAGCCACAAAGGCTAACCAAAAAATACAAATGGCAACGCATGATGATGTACGGGAAGCAAGAAAGTAGTATAAGAGATTGAAAAAGATAGTTCAGGAAGTTGTGAGCAGAAAGAAAGGATATGTTTGACAGAAGGCTTTCTGAAATTTTCCAGTCAAATGTAAAGTTTTTCTGGAAATCCATAAGAACAGCTCGAGGCAAAGTCACGACCTCAGAGCTGAATCAAATCAGAGGTCATGATTAGGGTTTGCACTATTCGTTTAATTTTACTGTTCGAATAAAATGAATACTTGTAGAGCTAAATATTCGAATATTCGTGTATTCGAATATTTTTTAACATTTATTGAAAATAATACAATATCAATTCAACACAAACATGTGTGAGCAGCAATACGGGGGTTTAGTTTGATTGCCGCATAATTCTATTCAAATAAAATCAAGTATTATAATTAGTTTTATTGTTTTTTAATAAAAAAAACCACATTAATTATCGTTTCACAGAGTAAACATAGGGTAAGTCTTGGCTTAGGGATATGATGACATGACACTGATGAGTGATGACGCTTAGGATAAAAAATAAAAAAAACTTAACAGTCAACAATTAGTACAAGTACCTACAAATATATATCATACTTATCTTTACTAGAAAGTAGAACTAGAATAGGAACTTTGGTTACATTTTACATAACATTCAGTTAAGTTTTATAATCAAAACAAAATCGTATTTCTTTTAGACTCAAACAAACATTAATTAACATTACAAATTAACAATCCACAAATCAATAAAACTTTCAACAATCAATTCAAACTTTGATAATAAGAGCGCAAAAAGCTTAGGGCGTCCAAAGTATCGGCATTCATTTTCGTTCTTAAGCGGTTGCACAAGTAACTCGCCGAAGAAAACACCCTCTCAGCTTCGACACTGGAGGGTGGAATGGAGAGCAGTAAATTATATGCTCGGGTTAAATGTGTACCACGTTGTCCACCGCCGTCAAAGAGACCCATCTCCACTTGGATTTTAGTGCCAAGATCCAAGACCTCATCTCCGGACTGTCGTAGCTGTAAAGATTCGGCTGCGTCATTTTGTATAAACCGAACGTTATGGTGTTTGAACGAGATGATAGAGTGACCGATTGCAATATTGTGATTGGAGGTGAAAATTGGAACAAGTGAAAGAGTTTGTATACTTGGGATCCATGTTTACAAAAGATGGAGAGTGTGAACGTTATATAGAAAGGAGAGTGAATGCTGGAAACATGGTAAACGGAGTATTGCACGCGTTTATGAACAGTCAGAAGGTGTCTGAGAAGGCTCGTCTGGCTGTTCATGGGGGAGTGTTGGTTCCGACGCTTATGAATGGGAGTGAAAGTTGGTTATGGCAGAAAAAGCATGAAAGGAGAATAAATGCAGTGGAGATTAGCTTTGAGAAGCATGATTGGAGTCAAACGGAGTGACAGGATAAGGAATAGTGTGATAAGGGAACGATGTGCTGTGAATGAGGATGTAGTGACAAAAATCGAGAAAGGTATGTTAAGATGGTTTGGACATGTAGAGAGAATGAATGAAATGAGATTGACTAAACAGGTATACGTGGGACAAGTGAACAGAAGTGTTGGAAGGGGAAGACCTAGGCGAACGTTCCGAAATCAGATTGAAGATGTTCTGAAAAAGGCCAGGTCAGGAGTACCCTAAACCGACGCTTATGTATGAAAGGATTGATGAGTATAGATGAAGCGAAAGAGATATGTAAGGATCGTAGCAAGTGGAAATCTGTGGTCTCTGCCTACCCCAACGGGAAAGAGGCGTGATTTTATGTATGTATGTATGTATTGTTAAATTATTCACAGTTGTTACTAGCATGGACTTCAGCTAATAACAGCTTTAGCTATTATGTAACCTGTGGCTTAAGTTAGTAACAAATGTGAATAAGTTATAACGAAACCGCCGTTTGTCTTTGATTCCAATCAGATTTTTTAGGATGTTCTACTGAAACTTAGAATTGAAAGCAAGAAATGAAGTAACCTCAATAAAAGTTCTTAATGTGCAAGTGACGTAACATAAAATAACATAATGCTTATTTTATGCTTATTTTATATTGTTATTTTATGTTATATCTGATCAAAAAAAAATTCAATAAGAAATAACAAGACCTAGTCATAGTCGTTGTAGTTCTCAAATACGCATTATTCCAAGTAATTCCGTAGTAAAGTAAAGTAGTAACAAGACAAGTAAACATATTATTAATATTAACTTAGCTAACGGATTCATTTAATTTAACTTCACCAAAAATAATGTAAAGCTGGATTTTTTTAAGAACAAGGTCATGTGCCTATCTAAGAATGTCTTTCGGTTTAAAATATGCAGAAGCAGCTACTACTACTGATTATCCTCTGTTACTTCACTTGAACTACAAGAACTAAAATGAGCTTTTGTATTTCATTTTATACAATGTTCATCTGAAGTTTAATAAAGGTAGCATATTATATAGGAGTTCATTATACAAGAAGACCCCTTCTCCAAAAAATTACCAAATCAGTGAAGACTTGAACCTAGGACTAATGTTTATTACAGAAATTATTAATAATGAAGAAAACACAACGTTTAAGAACTATTCCAATCCGAAGACACTTTGTTTAAAATAATAAACATATCTGCCACCGATAAATTAGGCTGCATTGAAACCTTTTTGATAAAAAAAGTGTGTAAGTTGGTCCAAACGGTCACAATTGAAACTGGTAGGTGGCGCTGCAACCGAAAATTTATTTTATAAGCAGGACCACTTCTGTCGGTCCCTCTAGTTACATAAATGGACTATAACCACAGAATTCACCACTTCGAGTCCTTCTTAACGTTCATCTATCAAGTAAGTTATGTTCAGGAACGTCAAGCGGGTCGTGCTACGAGACTGGCAGCAATTTGATTTGTCAATGGTATTTCTATTTTTAATATTGTTATATTTGCCAACGCCTGCTCTGCGGATTACAGTACAAAATTATAAATTTACGAGAAAAAAATTATAGCCCGATAACTTTTTCTCTCTTAATTAGTAATTTTGTAACGTTATTTCTAGTTTAAATGTTAATGGAAAAGTGTGTAATCCGTCATTGTATACAATTTCTAGGAAATGCGTTTAATTCCTAAAATAGATAGGAAATTTGTGATATATTTTGTAATATGCACTATTAAACTTGGCATAATTCTTCTGGCGCATAGCCGGCCGGTGCTCGGCACGCTCGCTGGCTCGGCTCGCGCGTTGTTGTGGTCACAAATAACACAAGGCTCCTCATCGCTTCGCTCGTCGTCGCTCCTAAATATGATTGAGATTTAGTAATCATTTACTTCATTTGGTGATAATTTACTACATTTGGTGTTCGATTACAATTTTTGACTTCCTAGTATCATCTCGGAATTGCACAAAATTCCTAGGAAATACATACATTTCACAGGAAATGTGTGTATTAAGGAATCTTTAAACACATTTCCTAAATAGGCTCGGAGCTCTTGAGAGCCTATTTAATTCTAGGTTAGCCTGAACAACATCATCAATTATCATGAATCAACAGGCAGCACCTAACTGTATACTTAATGGAATTTATGGCCAAAGAAATTACAGACCTCACAGACCTATACGTGTGGAAGGATGGTAGTGCTTATTTCGGTGATTTTACTACGGTTGTGGCGCCATACCACGTATCTTCATACATGATCGTGATGATGAAATACTGTATACTGTGTCAGCCGGATCTTCTACTGCAGTCAGAAGGCAATACTGCCCACCTCGTAATTTTTGCTTTGTAAATTAGTACATTTGTAATTCAGTTCAAATGCAGGTAATTTTCTTCTCACGACTCCCACAGGAGGAGGGGTGGGTGTTATTCAAACCCACCCCATAGGGGACATTTCAACCCGCAAACTATGGATTAAGAATAAGCCGTGTCTAGAAATAATTTTGTTTATTCTCATTTGCACGATAACCTCATGTAGATACACCCACATTTAAGCGAGTTCTGACCATATACCTACTACAGCGATCACTGTTTCATTATTATGCCAATACTCATATACATATATGATATTTTTAGCAGTGATGTCATATCATAGCAGTATGTATGACCAATGTTATATATTATGTATGTACTGAGAATAGACTGCCTGGTATAAGGTACATGGTTTGAAGCTACCAAGAATACTACCAAGCTACTCAAGTAAAATATTAGTTGCAAAGAACCTAAATTTGTGTTCTGAAAGCTGTTCTTTACATCCAGTAATTCTTGATTGTGCCTTTACACCTTCGATCATATAGTTACTTACATAGGTCAGATTGTAGTCTTCTTCTAGTAGGTTCATTTAAAAAGGTTTCATAACGAAAACAAACTATTATGCAGTTTACTAAGCATGGTGGGCTTTTAAGAGGGTAGTAGGGTATTTTTCGAATACCCGCCTGGCTAGCCATTATCACCAGAGAAATAAGCAACTAAAGGTATGTTCCGTCATCTGTCCTTGAGACCAAGTCTCCATTCAAGGTTAAGTCTGCTTACCATTATCGAAAGCATCATCACTTACTCTTCGATACAAAAAAGGAAAATACTACAAAAATATAGGTACTTGAAATTTTGGTCCTATTTCACTTTTTAATGCTAATATTAAATGCTAACTAATGTACGATCTGATGAAATCGACGAAGTCATGCAATAAAAGCAAATTTCGAATCAAAATCAAATTGTATGTAAATTGTCAAATTGCAATTTTTTACTTTTTTTTTCTACAAGATATGTTGTTGTATAAGTAGGTATCTTACTTAAGTATCTTTTTTGTGTGTTTAAATGTTTAATTTTATAATTTAATATTTATATTTTACTATTTTAATTGACATTTTTCTATATAAATATGTTAATTATATATTGTACTAGCTTTCCGGGCGCGGCTCCGCCCGCGCGTATGTCGGTTATCGCGCAAAACATTAACCTCTTTTTGCGCAGTTGGATAAAAACTATCCTATGTTTTTTCCCGGGTCTCAAACTATTTCCATACCAAATTTCATCCAAATCGGTCCAGTAGTTTTGGCAGGAAAGCGTAACAGACAGACAGACAGACAGACAAACAGACAGACAGAGTTACTTTCGCATTTATAATATTAGTACTGATTATATCAGATCAAAATAAGGTACCTAATAAAATTTCATAAGTATCTTACTAACTTTTTATTTTAATGCGCTGAGGTTGGAATATTCGTTTGCTTTTCAATTTATACAATTTCTATTGAGATAATTATAATTTTCAATTTATACCGGGGGATGCCAAAGCCCAAACCTAATAGCAATCATGGTAACAATCCCAATCGTTTGAACAATGAGACCTTTATGTGATTTTAATCAACTTAACAGATTCAACGGCTATTGTAACTTAAGTATTTAGTAGTCTACATTGTAATCAATAGCTCTTTGCACTAGTTCTGGGTATCATTGTAATAAATAAAAGATAACTACATTATAATAATAGTGATATATAATTTATGAAAGAGTTTTTTGTATCAATAGGTATATATAGTAATTCATAGATATGGGAAACGTTTGATGTTGTAAACAGTAAGCACCTGTTTGATGTTGTAGACAACAAAAAACATAGCAAAATCATAATATTTAGACACATATGTAGCAAAAATTTTATTGTATTTCTATTCAGATCGTTTATCGTCTTTTTATAAAATACATATTGGTAAATCTTCGCTGTGTACCTCTTTTATTGTTATTTAGTAACTGGCTTGTACTCGTGTTATATTTACCGGATATTTTTTAGACTAATTTATAAGTTCTTCGTCTGGAAATCGCGTAACTGAAGTTGAGATGGTTGTCAAAGTCAAAATTTCTCCGTCCGAACTGTTACTTTTGTCATTATCACTGTGATTGTCACTTTTGTTTCGATAGTTATATAGGACTGTTGACACTACAACAGTGACAATACCAGTGATAGTGAAAAAGGCTGCAATTTAATTAAGGTGAATAAAAGCTACTTTTCTGGGAGATTTTACTACAAAATTTAGTGTTTATTATTCCCTTAAAGGATACGATACCAGTAACCGATCACATTAAATGAAATACTACGTAGATACATCAAAGGAAAACATTTCTGGTAATGAAAAAAATCTGCCACGTGCGAGTCCGACTCGCACTTGACCAACGTTTTGTATTTATTGTATTATAGAAGCAAAATAAATATATCATCTGTGAAAATTTCAACTGTCTAGCTATCACCGTTCTTGAGATACAGCCTGGTGACAGACGGACGGACGCACAGCGAAGTCTCAGTAATAGGGTCCCGTTTTTAACCTTTGGGTACGAAACCCTAAAAATGGGTCACATAAAAAGGTTTATCCTCGGCACAGATGACAGAATACTCCTTGTTCTCGGCGAAAGCAGCACAGATGTTAGTCATAAAGTTCGATTTTAGACAGGCTTCGCAAAAAAAGGTTTCTATTTCTGATAAGCTTTGAATAGGACAATAAAAACTTATACAAAGAACTCCAATACTCTAGTCACGAAGTGAGTTATGCGGGGCGATCACGTATCTTCTGTAGCTAGGAGGAAGAATATGATATTCTTCCTCCTAGTTCTGTAGCAACTAACCAACAATCAAAAATGACAGTTTTAACAGGTTGTGCAGCAATCATGGTCTAAGAAAACAAGGTCTTCTACTCCCGAAGAATCACAAGCTTGCGTCACTACCAAATTGGCTCTTCATTAAAACATGATTGCAGCAACATACAAGTTCATGGTTCTTTTTCATGTGAATGTTTTGTTCTAATATATCAATACGATATTTCAAACGTATAATAGAAAGTCACACATGAATCAATGTTCATCACAGTAAATGGTATGAAAAAAGTTGTGTCTCTGTACTTGTAATTTCGCTGGCTCTCAAGGACTGCTGCCGGAACACACCGTTAGGTGCTTGGCGACAGATTTTCTACTTGTGAGGGGGGTCGCTAGCCAGGCGGGCATTCGCAAAATGCCCTTCCACCATGCAAATAGTCACTGTAAGAGTAGAAGTAGAAAAAGCAGTGATTTGAAGTTATTTTAATTTCCTGCAAAATTGTCTGTAGCCGAAGAATAGCTTCGGTCCTTTTGGACCTTTGAGGTCCACAATACCGAAGCCATTCTTACTGCGACTACTAAATATGGTATGTAATGTAAAATTCCTTTGGTTATATAACGTATCTACCTAATTGGTTTTTACTTCCGATATTTTTGAGCTTTCTTTGAAACTAAACTGTACACCAAAATACAGATAACTGGCTTTTTTTCGACATAGAAAATAATTACATGATTTCAATTTATATTGGCATCGACGGTACCCATTATAAGAAAACTATTCGGTATCAAACACTCTGTACGAACTTGATAACCATAATTTATTCAAGAATCATTATTCTGTGTAACTTAAATAAATTTCACGTGATTTTCTTTATTTTAAAAAAAAGTTAAAATCTGTTATTTTACTGCCCCCCAATTTCCTCAAATTAGGTATAAAGTTTGAGAGCCGTAGATAGAAGTGATGACAGAATGCTTGTGTCCCGGTTACGTGACATCCGAGGGGTGATCACGTATCTTCTGTAGCAATGAAATGCTGATTGCAACAGTCAAAAATGACAGTTTTGACAGATCTTGTATCAATGAAAAAGACAGATAGGTAATAGACCTTCTTGTGTCCTAACGTTAGTCGCCGACTGTTTTTTTCTTTTATACCTGAGACGATAACTGGCATATACATTGATCGAATTAAAATTTCATAATATCCATTCTACTAAAGAGTTGTAATAACATAGTATATATACAGGTTGTACTCCCATGGTCAGTATTTCCTTTGATTTCATACATTCATATTATTATTATTCTAAAATCTAATTTAATTTTTGAAATCTAAGTAGATTAAAATTTAAGTTAATATTGGCATTTATTTTAAAATACAAGTAGTAATTTCTTCTTCCTCCCCTAACACAAATTAGCCCAAAATATATCTTCCTCCACGCCGCTTCAATTTTAGTGTGTAATGGCTAATGGTTATCTACACTTTGGATACTGCAACACGTTTGATACGCTTGATATATCCTGTAAAATAAAACCAAATGTAATAAAGCGACTATGATATTTTTAGTATTTTAATGTTTTTCAACGACGCATGCTCTGCGGATAACAGTAAAAAATTAAAAAAATACGAGAGGCAAAATTTAAGTCATGAGCGGGAAAAAACTAAGTTTCTCCTCTCTCCGAATACGAAAAATAATAATAATAAGAAATTTCTACTTGTATTTTAAAATATATGCCAATATAAACTAAAATTTTAGTTCTTTATTTATTTCTTAGGAAGACCATCACTATAACAAATATCTTACATATAAATAACAACAGATTACCAATTATAGGTCCTCATGGATAGCTATCTTACAAATGACATTAAAATAATGAACACTAGGTTATAATAATAACAAATACTTTTAAAAGTATCCTAAAAAACATTAAATAATATTTAAATAAAACACTTAAAAAAGCATAAAATTATATATCTAGTGACAATTCCGCCTAATTTTCCTGTTATCTACGTGACGTCATAAACATCACGCAGCCTAACCGGAAGAATACCCGACTAGTTTCGCTTCTAAACGAAGCATCTTCAGGAGGTCTTGACTTACCGAGCGCACGATCGAGACTAAACGGCCAGCGGCTAAACACGCCTTTATATAGGCCCGATCGTGACTCACTGTTCTTTGTTGTAGCTTACAATTGGTAAAGATATACGTGTTTATAGTGATAATTATATAACAATGTTATTGAATTTGCTAACAGAATATTTTTAAATTATATATGGTATGTTTAGTGTTTACAAATATGAGAAATATTGAATAATATAGTAAACAATATTAGGAAACTAGTTTTAACTTAAAATTATGAAAGGGTCGCAGAGTGACGTCAACACTGGTTCGGCGGGTAGCTCGGTTCGGCCAGCAGGCGGCTTCCACGATGAAACAGTCACAGGACCTGCTTGTAGCTGCTCGGGACACGTGGGGATGACACGGTGGGTGGCGTGACTCGTAGCGTGACGTCATCACTGGTAGCTGGTTCGACGGGTGGCTTGGCTCGGCACGTTATGAAAAAATAATAAACAAATATTACAAATAATGTTTAAATTATTAGGTTTCAATTTGATTTAATCTGTACTTAATTAAATGCTTTACATTTTTCTTGTAATTATTCAATTTGACTCCTTTAATGGCTTATTTGATAATTGCGTAGTCCATTAGACATTGATTTGACTCGTTACGTAATACTTGGAGGGGAGAGCAAACATGGCCAGTTGTAGGGAGAATTCGAGTCAGTCTTCAAAAGATTCTTGAAGTGGCCGGACGTTACAGTACTTAATACGCAAAGTGCCGTGTATAATATACGACAGTAATATAGGTATACAGTGTTTGATAGTGAGTTTACCCTAATTGTGGAAGATAAGTGTGAAATATAGCAGTTGTGACATGGTAAGCCGGAACTTTATCACAAAATAGTTTGTGGCGGCAGATTATCACTAAAAATACGTAACAGTGGGGATGAAACCAATTGAGTCTGTTCATTCAGCAGCGCGAAGCCTACACTATGTTTCGATATTTCTAACTGTTCTAATACACATAACCTAAACCCCTTGTCACAACAGTGTAAGATTTCAAACGTATTACAATCGAGGAGTTGATGACCGCTTTCAATTAAATGTTTGGCAAAATGAGACTGTTCGGGATGGTCGTTTCTAAACGCGGATTTATGTTCTTTATATCGGATATCAAAATTACGGCCAGTTTGACCAATATAAACGCTGTTACATTCGTCACAGGTAAGTTTGTACACACCGGATTTTTTACCGTTTTCCAGTCGATCTTTACCGTTACATAAATGACGTAGATTTTGATTTGTACGAAAAGCTACATGGACGTTATTTTTCTTTAATATATTGGAAATTTTTTGAGATATTGGCCCCATATACGTTAAGCTGCCTACGTACTTGATATTTCTATCAGAAGGGCAAGAATAAAGAAGTGACCTAGCCCTATTACGTTGTTTGGTCTGAATTAATCGATCAACTAACTGTTTATTGTAGCCGTTGGAAATAGCAATTTGGTATATTATATTAAGCTCTTTATTATAGTTGTCTTGGGTCAGAGGAACCGATAACAATCTATGGACATAACTTCGAAAAGCGGCTAATTTGTGTTGAATAGGATGACAAGAACTGGAGGGAATAGCAACATCTGTGTGTGTTGGTTTTCGATATATTTGGAATTGCAATTTACTGTCAACTCTTGTAAGCGTTAGATCCAAAAAGTTGATAGATTGGTTTGATTCTAATTCCAGTTTAAATTTAATTTTTGGGTGTATATTGTTAAGTTTCTTCACAAAGATATCAATTTGGCGGGAAGTACCAGTCCAACAAATGATTATATCATCAACGTATCTATAATAAAATAAAATTCTAGGTTCTTTTACTATGTGTTTGCACTCAAAGTCGTCCATAAAAAGTTCGGCCATAAGTGGACTTAAAGGTGACCCCATAGCTAATCCCTCTTTTTGAAAATAATACTCATCATTAAACCTAAAATAATTTTGCTTCATACAGACAGTAGTCAAATTTATAAGGTCATTTACTTCCCCAGGATGTAATCGTTGTTTCTCAAAATGATTCTCTAAGACGCGTAAGCAATTTTCGTAAGGAACGTTGGTAAATAGACTGTCGACATCAAGAGATAATAATTTGGCACCGGAAGGGATGTCAATATCTTTAACTTTGTTAATCAGATCTAGGCTATTCTTTAAACTATATTTAGGTTGAAAAGATGATTTGGTACACAACAAAATATTGAGATGTTTTGCTAGGTTGTACGCAGGGGCGCCAACATAAGAGACAACGGGTCGAATAGGAATGTTCACTTTGTGTGTTTTAGGTAAACCGTATAGACAGGGAGATCTAGGATTCATTGGTACTATATTATTGAGTGAATGTGTAGGTATAAATGAAGTAGACTTAATTGCATTTTTGACATCTAAAGTGAAATGTTTAGTTGGGTCGGAATTCAACTGTTCAAATTCTTCACCTTGAATAATATCGTTAACTTTTTGATTGTAATCATTTTTGTCTAATATAACCACACTGTTGCCTTTATCTGATTTGGAAACCACTAGATTGTTTTGGCTTAATTTATTCTGTAAAGAATGAAACTGCCCAATCTCAGAGAATCCAATCTCTCTGGTCAGCCCTGTTGACCAGAGCCAGGCTCATACGTTTCACCCACGTGTTGAAAACTTAAGTAATACACAATTTCAAGCGTCAGAACTTTCTCTTTTAGAAAAAGGTTTAAAATATAATTTGACCCCTAATTTATCACAGAAAACTCTCGAAACATTGTTAGTAGATTCTGAAATCTCTTGTGTTAAAGGTAAAGTTGAGACTGCAGTGAAACACCAAATAGCTGTTCAAATTAAAAAAGCTTACTCCTCTAGTAATCACCATAGCTCTGAGATTGGGCAGTTTCATTCTTTACAGAATAAATTAAGCCAAAACAATCTAGTGGTTTCCAAATCAGATAAAGGCAACAGTGTGGTTATATTAGACAAAAATGATTACAATCAAAAAGTTAACGATATTATTCAAGGTGAAGAATTTGAACAGTTGAATTCCGACCCAACTAAACATTTCACTTTAGATGTCAAAAATGCAATTAAGTCTACTTCATTTATACCTACACATTCACTCAATAATATAGTACCAATGAATCCTAGATCTCCCTGTCTATACGGTTTACCTAAAACACACAAAGTGAACATTCCTATTCGACCCGTTGTCTCTTATGTTGGCGCCCCTGCGTACAACCTAGCAAAACATCTCAATATTTTGTTGTGTACCAAATCATCTTTTCAACCTAAATATAGTTTAAAGAATAGCCTAGATCTGATTAACAAAGTTAAAGATATTGACATCCCTTCCGGTGCCAAATTATTATCTCTTGATGTCGACAGTCTATTTACCAACGTTCCTTACGAAAATTGCTTACGCGTCTTAGAGAATCATTTTGAGAAACAACGATTACATCCTGGGGAAGTAAATGACCTTATAAATTTGACTACTGTCTGTATGAAGCAAAATTATTTTAGGTTTAATGATGAGTATTATTTTCAAAAAGAGGGATTAGCTATGGGGTCACCTTTAAGTCCACTTATGGCCGAACTTTTTATGGACGACTTTGAGTGCAAACACATAGTAAAAGAACCTAGAATTTTATTTTATTATAGATACGTTGATGATATAATCATTTGTTGGACTGGTACTTCCCGCCAAATTGATATCTTTGTGAAGAAACTTAACAATATACACCCAAAAATTAAATTTAAACTGGAATTAGAATCAAACCAATCTATCAACTTTTTGGATCTAACGCTTACAAGAGTTGACAGTAAATTGCAATTCCAAATATATCGAAAACCAACACACACAGATGTTGCTATTCCCTCCAGTTCTTGTCATCCTATTCAACACAAATTAGCCGCTTTTCGAAGTTATGTCCATAGATTGTTATCGGTTCCTCTGACCCAAGACAACTATAATAAAGAGCTTAATATAATATACCAAATTGCTATTTCCAACGGCTACAATAAACAGTTAGTTGATCGATTAATTCAGACCAAACAACGTAATAGGGCTAGGTCACTTCTTTATTCTTGCCCTTCTGATAGAAATATCAAGTACGTAGGCAGCTTAACGTATATGGGGCCAATATCTCAAAAAATTTCCAATATATTAAAGAAAAATAACGTCCATGTAGCTTTTCGTACAAATCAAAATCTACGTCATTTATGTAACGGTAAAGATCGACTGGAAAACGGTAAAAAATCCGGTGTGTACAAACTTACCTGTGACGAATGTAACAGCGTTTATATTGGTCAAACTGGCCGTAATTTTGATATCCGATATAAAGAACATAAATCCGCGTTTAGAAACGACCATCCCGAACAGTCTCATTTTGCCAAACATTTAATTGAAAGCGGTCATCAACTCCTCGATTGTAATACGTTTGAAATCTTACACTGTTGTGACAAGGGGTTTAGGTTATGTGTATTAGAACAGTTAGAAATATCGAAACATAGTGTAGGCTTCGCGCTGCTGAATGAACAGACTCAATTGGTTTCATCCCCACTGTTACGTATTTTTAGTGATAATCTGCCGCCACAAACTATTTTGTGATAAAGTTCCGGCTTACCATGTCACAACTGCTATATTTCACACTTATCTTCCACAATTAGGGTAAACTCACTATCAAACACTGTATACCTATATTACTGTCGTATATTATACACGGCACTTTGCGTATTAAGTACTGTAACGTCCGGCCACTTCAAGAATCTTTTGAAGACTGACTCGAATTCTCCCTACAACTGGCCATGTTTGCTCTCCCCTCCAAGTATTACGTAACGAGTCAAATCAATGTCTAATGGACTACGCAATTATCAAATAAGCCATTAAAGGAGTCAAATTGAATAATTACAAGAAAAATGTAAAGCATTTAATTAAGTACAGATTAAATCAAATTGAAACCTAATAATTTAAACATTATTTGTAATATTTGTTTATTATTTTTTCATAACGTGCCGAGCCAAGCCACCCGTCGAACCAGCTACCAGTGATGACGTCACGCTACGAGTCACGCCACCCACCGTGTCATCCCCACGTGTCCCGAGCAGCTACAAGCAGGTCCTGTGACTGTTTCATCGTGGAAGCCGCCTGCTGGCCGAACCGAGCTACCCGCCGAACCAGTGTTGACGTCACTCTGCGACCCTTTCATAATTTTAAGTTAAAACTAGTTTCCTAATATTGTTTACTATATTATTCAATATTTCTCATATTTGTAAACACTAAACATACCATATATAATTTAAAAATATTCTGTTAGCAAATTCAATAACATTGTTATATAATTATCACTATAAACACGTATATCTTTACCAATTGTAAGCTACAACAAAGAACAGTGAGTCACGATCGGGCCTATATAAAGGCGTGTTTAGCCGCTGGCCGTTTAGTCTCGATCGTGCGCTCGGTAAGTCAAGACCTCCTGAAGATGCTTCGTTTAGAAGCGAAACTAGTCGGGTATTCTTCCGGTTAGGCTGCGTGATGTTTATGACGTCACGTAGATAACAGGAAAATTAGGCGGAATTGTCACTAGATATATAATTTTATGCTTTTTTAAGTGTTTTATTTAAATATTATTTAATGTTTTTTAGGATACTTTTAAAAGTATTTGTTATTATTAAATATGGATTTCCGCAAAGTAACGCCTGAATCTATTCATTACTAGGTTATAACTTAGTACTAATGTTTAGACTGCTGCTTATAATAAAATTCAAACATTTAGTCGAAGAACTCTCTGCTCTACAACCGCCTAGCCGATGCAATGCTTGTACAAAATAAGTCTAGGCCAACTCTCTTGTCTATCTCAGACAGATAAGAATTTTGCCTTTATTTGTTTTATTTAGATTTTAGAATAATAATAATATTAAATAAAAGGAAATACTGACCATGGGATTACAACCTATATTTAGACTATATTTTTAAAAACGCTTTAGTAGAATGGATAGTACGAAATTTTTAATTCGAGCAATGTATATATGCCAGTTATCGTCTCAGGTATAAAAGAAAAAAAAACGGTCGGCGACTAACGTTTGGGCACATGAAGGTCTGTTACCTATCGGTCTCACGAAATCTATCAAAACTGACAGTTTTATTGTTGCAATCAACAGTTCATTGCTACAGAAGATACGTGATAGCCCTGCCGGTCTCGGAGTGTAATACCTGGCGTAGTATATTATTGTATCATGGCAACAAGTAAATCAAAAGACAAAAGACAGATAGGTAACAGACCTGCATGCGCCCAAACGTTAGTCGCCGACCGTTTTTTTTTCTTTTATACCTGAGACGATAACTGGCATATACTTTGATCGAATTAAATATTTCGTACTATCCATTCTACTAAAGAGTTTGTAATAACATAGTATACAAGGTGGAAACTTTCAGCGTGGTAGTAGGGGGAAGTACCTTATCCGCTGCAGCTACTCGAAAATGGTCATAGGAGACTATTCATAATTTTTGTATGGAATTTTGATCCCCATTTACAAATTTAAAAAAAAATACAGTTAGCAAGAAAATAGCCATTTTACACAAAAACATTTTTTGATGCCAATCGATCCTGTTTCTAATACTTATCAAAAATTTCTATAGGACCAACCATCGTTGGAGTATTCAGAAAGTTGTGACTTTCTGAGTTTTTTGCAATTTGTGACTTTTTGTGTACTCCAACGATGGTTGGTTCCATAGAAGGTTTTGATCTTTTGGGTATGCGAAATACGCGCTTTGACATCATATTTTCATAATCCGGCCTTTTCAGGAGACCCTTACGTGTTTTGATGACTGCTCTTAAAATGAACAATTGACGGTTTTGCAGCACCTGAAATTCTTCGTACAGTTTGTCAGTTAGATAGCGGAAAGTTTTTTTTATAGACACTTTTAGGAGAGCTCGTTGAGCTCTTACAATCGTAATAAAATAACTCTTCCATGCGCTACACAATATTGCAGAATACAACAAAAAAGGAAACATAAATGGTATGTTATGTTTCCCTAGATATAGTATAAAAAGCATTCAACTGTACAGGGTTATTGGTAAAATGCTAACAACCACTAAGGTTTGACTTCTGCTATTCCTAACAAACATACCTATTTAGTAAGTTTGAGTAAAAAAAATTATTATATATTTTTTTGTGTTTTAATGCCTACTCCCAGACAAGAGCATCCGCCGCGGCAACACTGAACCGCGCCGTGCTCCTTTTGAATAGAGTTTTGATTATTTACATTGAGCAAAGTAATAAAAAATGTGAAAATAATACATTACAGGCACAAGAGATTTTTAACATCAGATGGGCCTCGTACATTTTATACATCAAAAAATCATTAAAAAAACTTAAAATGTTTGTGAAGTAGGACTAGCAGAAGTCAACCCTAGGAGGTTGTTAGCATTTCAACCCTGTATAATACAACTATAACCGACAATCCCAGCAGTTAGTCCAATTCACATATTACGTTCATTATAACATAACTATAAATAGGTACAGTAAAATATATTTTTTATATTTTTCTAGGCTAGCCTGAACAACATCTTCGACCACATCATCATTTACCATCAGGTGAGATAGTGGTCAAAGGCTGTTAAAGCTGAACCCTAATAAATCACCTCATATTCCTTACTCTCGAACAATGAGACCCCTGTAATATAGATTAGGGGAAAAAAAACAAACCACATCTTTATTTTATTTCTGTTATCAATAAGTCTTTGTATTCGTTCCGAGTAGCAATATAAATAGAGATAAGAACATTAGACAATTAAAACTTTATTTAATTATTGAAAGGGTTCTTTGAGCTATCCAGAATAATGCACTATTCATAATTTTCGGTAATCGTAATTTACATGCGTACACGCATCTGGTCACGTACGCCACATTGTGTTGTATAAGAACAAACTGCGCTCCGATAACTTCAGTTCATCTCTGCTCGTCATAGTGATAAGACATATATCTTTTAATAATTTTAGGATTAAATAAAATAATATTTTTTAAAAACCTTTCTCATTTCGCACGTAACACGGCTAGGAATAAAAATATACATATATTAGATGTCACAGTATTTAAGATTAATATTATATTTCATTGCATATTTATACATTTCATTACATATACTTTTTTCCTAAAAGCCATGAAAATAACTGTATTTTAATTTTGGTAGAGGTAGCTGGGTTATCTCTGTAGGTAGATTATTTATTATACACTCACAGATATTTTGAAGCGCTCGTAGCGAAGTTTGCTTAGCCATTCTGAATCGATCAGCAAAGTTAAGCAACGTCTGCCGCGGTCATGAATTGGATGGGTGACCGCTGGTGACATTACTACTGAGCGCTTCCGTGCTTCGGAGGGCACGTTAAGCCGTCGGTCCCGGTTGTTGTCTTAGGATGGCAGTCGTTACAGCATGGTGGTAGGGCACTTTGCGAATGCCCGCCTGGCTAGCTACCACCCTCAAGTAGAAAATCTGTCGCCAAGCACCTAACGGTGTGTTCCGACAGCTGTCCTTGAGAGCCAGTAATTCTAGGTTAGCCTGAACAACATCTTCGACCACATCATCACTTACCATCAGGTGAGATAGTGGTCAAAGGCTAACCTATCAAGCATAAAAAAAAAAAAAAAAAAAAAAAAAAAAACATACTGAAAATGATTCCCATGCCCAAACTTAGGGGTAAAACGTTTATGCCTGAATCGTTCTCTTAGACGTTCACTGTGAGTCTCTGGAATTTCTTTAAAGTAGCCTATGTGTTATTCCACATATAAACAATTGTCGTATATATATATATATAAGGAATAAAGTAGTAATATTTTCAGTCCATTAAATAGTGGACGAGATGACACAGTGTGGTCGTTAACATCAACATCGCAAAGAGCTCTTATGCACTTTTTGAACCGTAAGTACTTACTGTACCTCGCTTAAATTGGACTGCACATAGCCATGATATGCTGTTTTCCCGGATTCTAATTCTGATATATTCACAATTCTCCGCAAGGCATAAATATATCTATTTAATTTAACTGTTAATCTTTCCAATTCATATGCTGATCAACTGATATTCCCAGAAATGATATTGTTTTCAAATGTCTAATTAAAGTCCTTGTCATGGGGCCCTCAGTTGGAAGCAGTTAGTCGCAAAACGTTTGCCTCTGCGGGCTCTCTAAAGCGGCTTCGCAATTTTCTTCCGACTGCTACCAAAGTTGCCCTTGCTCAATCTCTTTTACTTCCAATTTTAGACTATGCCGATGTCTGTTACCTAGATCTTAGAGAGGATCAGCTAAACAGACTTGAGCGTCTCCAAAATTTCTCAATCAGGTTCATATTTGGCTTACGCAAATATGACCACGTTTCCAAATTTCGTCATAAGCTCAAGTGGCTTCCCATTCGCCTTCGCCGGAATACTCATATTCTTTCCCTTCTCTTTAACATACTGTTTAATCCATTTTCCCCACGCTATCTTAAGGAACGCTTTTCGTTTCTTGATTCGGCTCATGCCTTGACATTGAGGTCAACAGAAAATCTTTTGCTAAAAGTGCCGCCGCACAGTACATCGTTCTATGATGCTTCGTTCTCAGTACAGGCTGTTCGACTCTGGAACAGTCTGCCAGTCTCCGTTCGAAAGTCGCCGTCATTGTACATATTCAAAAATAGAGTCAAAGAATTTTATTTGTCCACTCTTAGCTAATCTTTTCCTTCCATATCATAAAATTTTATATTTATATTTATGTAGTATGTCTATATATATTTTATTGTGTATGTATTCAGATCGTTACGGTATGTTAGTATATATATATATGTATGTATTTATTTAGTGTTTGTATGTACGTTTATTTAGATAATTTATAATGTAAGTATGTATGTATATGTATTTATTTAAATAGGTGTAAAAGTGTAAATACTTAGTTGGGTAATTATTATATAAGAAGTGTTTAATTTGTTAACTGCCATCCTGGCTAATTTTGCGAGTTTTTCTTTTTCTCAGATCGGTTGTCTGGAAGAAATTGCTTTAAGCAATAAGACCGCCCTTTGTATACGTTTATTTGTTGTTTTTTTTGTTATGTTATTTTTAAGGTATGCAAATAAAGAATTTTCTATCTATCTATCTATCTAATATTATACTACCCTTTATAAAGTAAATTGAAAAAAATCACGGGTTTTTGATGACAAAAGAATTTCATGTATTTAGTTTTTTCAACATTCAACACTCAATTATTCTGTTGCATTCATTTTCCAAGTTTATCTAGTGTTACATAAACATTATTTTCAAAGTCTAATATATTTTTGCCTTGTAAAACAGCCACACTGCATGCTCACCAGCAAATTATATATTTTTATTATCTATTGCATTTGGCAAATCATCAATATAGAGTATAAGGAGCAATGTTCCTAAAATACTTCCTTCAGGAACGCCATGTAGATTTCTTCTAAAGTCTGACCCATGTTCTGAGTTTCACCAACCTACTCAGCTGCATAGATACGTGGACCCAAGCTTGGGACAAACGACAGCCCACTGATATCATATACCTAGACTATGAAAAAGCTTTCGACAGAGTTCCAATAAAAAGGCTAATATTCAAGCTGGAACACTTGGGCATAAGAGGCAAACTCCTAAAGTGGATAGAAGGGTTCCTCTCGAATAGAACTTTTAGAGTACGTGTGGGAGAAGCTCAGTCAGAACCTCACAAAGTCAGCAGTGGAGTCCCACAAGGATCTGTGCTCGGACCAATCCTTTTTGGGATATTCCTAACAGACTTGGATCAGCACATTGAATCTCAGCTGTCACTGTTTGCTGATGACACCGAAATCATGGGAAATCCACTGATCACTCATAACACCCTAAAAAAAGACCTACCACTGAACGGACCCAAGACTGGCTAATCACACTTAACGAAAAGAAGTGCACAGTGTTACACGTTGGATGCAAAAATCCAAAATGCAGCTACTCAATTAATGGTAGGAAAAGGTAGAAAAACAGCGAGACCTCGGAGTACTTGTAACTTGCAACCTAAAATGGGGGGACCATATTGTAGAGGTAGTGAAAAGAGCAAACTCTCTAATGTACATTATAAGAAAGGCTTTCTCATACATTAACAAGGAACTGTTCCTAAAGCTGTACAAGACCTACCTGAGGCCCTTAGTGGAGTATGCATTCTAGATATGGAATCCGTACTTCAAGAAGGACAGTCACCTTCTCGAACGTGTACAGCGGAGGGCAACAAAAATGATCCCTAATCTTAAAGAACTTCCATACGAAGAACGTCTGCAAGAACTAGGGCTTACCACCCGTCAGGAACGTAGAGAGCGCGGAGACCTTATAGAGACCTTTAAAATTCTCACCAACAGATATGGTATACCAAATTTGTCAGAGACACTATATACTATGAACACAAACACATACCTGAGAGGACACTCGCTGCAGCTGCAACGGGGGTCAAGTAAAAGCAAACCCAGAGAACACACACTACCGAATCGCATAGTAAAACTTGGAACCGGTTACCGGAATCAGTGGTCAGTGCTCCCTCAGTGAACTCTTTCAAAAATAGACTGGACAAATATTTAAAGTGCATTGACAAAGACTCAGATATACACGCATCAGCTTAAGAGCTGCCTGTGTATCACAAATAATAATATAAATGTGCACCGCTTTTAACTCCTATTAACACCTATTAGTCAACATCTAGATTCCAGCTTTCGAATGGCTTAAAACAAAGCAAGATAAGACAAAGCTTGTAGGTAATTACATAATGATATATAATAATAAGATCACAAACGCCTAGAGGGTTATTTTAGATCATATTATATTTTGTGTAATTGATATTTAAAGTGATATAGTGTAACATCATTATGTAGGTAATGTTCGGGATTCATCGGAGAACTTTTAAATGACAGACAGCATTTCCACGGTTTTTATTGACGACCTAGGTGTAGACTCTCTTAAGACTTAATCGAAACTCTACCTAAGACGAGGAGAAGATATTTTATATCAATAGCGGCTCTTAAATAAGGGTGACTAATCAACGCGTACGTGATAAAATTCAACAAGACTTACGAGACAGCTCTACACTAAAACATCATTAGTTTATTTCTAACAAACACATTAGGATATTATTATTAGTCAACAATAATTAAGATGGGAACGGCAATTACTAAGTTTATATAGCCATCATGAAACAAGAATGGGAGACAGTGAGTAATGGGAACTTTTTGTATGGAACGTGGCATACCTACTTTCCCCCACCAAAAAAAGGCTTTTCCTGGCATTGAAAATGTGGATATCTGACCACGCTATCTCGGAAACTATGCAATAACTGAGCCTGATAAATTACAGTTTACAAATCAAAGCCAGAATTTATGTACCTATATTAAAAAAAATCTAAAATATAAGTTTTATGCGCCTTAAAACGAATAAAATTTATTGGGAAGTGCTCTATATATGAGTTGCAAGATTCGATTGATAAAACCGAAACTACTCGTAATCTGTCTCAATTATGATTTTGTGTTGTCCTCCTATGAGTTGCTGGCGAAAACAAATTTCATATATTCCTGCCTGTGTTGTCTTTTTACACGACTGCCCAAAAAAAGGAGGGTTATGTTTTCAGGGTTCATGTATGTATGTATGTTTGTGAGTTTCTTTATTCCACCATAACTTCTAAACGGCTTAACCGACTTTGATGTAAGTGATATCGTTAGATTCGTCTTGATAACCCGAGTGACACTAGGTACATAAAATAAATAGTAAAACTAACTGATGGAGTTTAGACACTATATTGTGAGGTAAAAATCAAAATTACTCAAAACCTATCGAGTGGGATATCAAAATGAAGAGCTTTAAAAACGATTCCATAAATATATATAACTTGCAATTTAAATTTCAATGGAACGAGAAATCGCTTAGCGAAAATAAATAATTTGCAGTCGCGTTTATTACTTTTTAAATTAATTTATACTTGTTTGTTTTAGCGTTAAAACTACTTTTGCACAACGTCTCTCAGAATTCGGATTCCCTTACTTTTATAACATAATTGATATACTATGTGACATTTGAAACATATGAGTAAAATATTGTAAAGCTGTAATAACTAAATACACACACACACACACAATATGAGTACAAAGAATTTGCTGTTATTTAACACTTAGCATCTATCACCAATCACTTGTACTATATTGGGTACATGTTTAGAAATACACTCTCACACACACCCCAAACAAGACACACTTAGATGTATACAGGTACATTACCTTATACTTAGGTACTGCTTCGATCATAACTCACTGTAACGTACCACACCTTAGACATTATGCACTGCATACTTACAAGTCTATTACACTCACTCACACTATAGACTCTCTCATACCGCATACATGATTACAAACTCGCAGTCACGGATAACATTACCGTTTCGCAGTTCCAATTCTCTCCTGGTCATTAAAAAATTCGATTATTATTCTCATAACCAATCACGCCCAATGGTTTAACCGCACCATAAAGAATTAAGCTTATAATTTATTACAAAAAAATTAAGCACAATCATCGCGGGACCTGCGATACAGGTTCGCCTAGTGCAGGACTCTCAAGCACTCTGTTAACCTTCCTAAATAGATATATTATTTACTTTTGTTTCTTATATTTGGTTTATATATTATGGTTAAGTTTGTATTATTTTTGGTAATAAAACTATTTCTATTATTTATGTTGTTAGAGAAGCTATGTGATGACGATAATGATGAGCAATGCCGCCGGTACCGTAGACATCTGACATAAAAGCCACTTAATCCAAGTTTAATAACTTTGACTCAGCAGTTAATTAAGTGCCACGTATCAAAAGCGTATAATTATTTATGAGTGTTATAAATATTATTATAGTGTGACGATGGACGTTCATATGAAATAGTGTTTTGTATGGTTGTGTAAGTTTATTGTCATTAATCTATAATGAACTTGGCCTAGTCAATTTTGACAGTTTTGGTAGTCTACTAACTTCATTTCGTTCATATTGAGTCAATCTCGGTTTCATATGAACTTTTTTGTAGTCTCCTAACATCTTGTATCTCAATGGGTGGCAAAATCGGTAGTACACTATTTTTGACAGATGTCACGTGGTACATATCAATTAGGTATTAGGTAATTGCACTATGTGATTATAATATATCTAGTATCACTCTCTCAGTTTTAAGATAACCAATAAAATAGTAAGTATAAACGAAGTTTTTATAGAAAATCAATCAGCTGACATCGGTCGTTCATTTTTTAATACTGACAAATGCAATACGTCTCTTACTGCCATGGCCATTGAAATTACGAAATTTAATATTTCAGTTTATTTTAAAGATTCTTTTAGATGTGTTTATGCATCTAAACAATTATTTTAGTTTAAATAAAAAATATGCGGTTATAATAGTTTGCTATAATCTCAAAATAAGTGTGTTTATCGATACATTTCTTTTCTGCATACACTGACATAACCTACTCATCTGTTTATATTTTGTGGTATGGCAATATCACTATAGCCTAGATTCATCATAGATTCATATTCATAATATGGGGTTAGTAGACTACCGATTCTAATCGCAATCGACTCGGAATGGATATGAACATGTAATTAGTAGACTTGGCCCCCAGGTATGTTACCTCCGACTATTAAATAAATTGTTATGTACTGTATCAGCGGGATTTTCCACTTCTGAGCACAGCCTCCCCCATTACGGGGGGTTTGTCTGTTGCCATAATCCCCACGCTTGACAGGCGTCATGGGGATCGAATGTAAATGTAAAGAAATTAAAGGATGATTATTGATCAACCGCGTAATTATTAGTAGTAGGTATAAGTATTTCTTTGAAAACAAAAGACAGAATCGATAATGCAAGTAAAACGGACACCGGGCCTCTGTATGAGGTTAAGGTTCTCAATAGCAATAAACCGTAAATGAACATAGTAGTTTTAAAAATAACAACAATTTTATAAAAATGATTACAAGCACTATCGCGTGCTAAGCGAAAATCATAATTTACAAATTATTGGAGTACAAAATTTTATGCCCAAGGCGGGAATCGAACCCGCGTCCTCCGATATCGCGTCGGATGCCTAAACCTCCTCGGCCACCTGGGACTTGGCATTAATTGACCAAATAGCGCACGCCCATTGCTTATATTATTTTAATAGCCTCACACTTAGTTATACAAGTACAGTTTTATAACGTTACTTTAATTTTAAATAACATTTGTTTTAGCTGTCTTAAAGAATAAAATATTTCCTGACTAATTATTTATAGCGTAGTCTGTTTTTGTTCGTGTTTGTTTATGGTGTTTTTTTGAGCACGTGCTTGTAAAATATCTATTACGTAGAATTTCTATTGTCAAAATGTAGTTCCTATCGCAGTATTTACTTTCGAACAAGAATTATATGTAACTTTTGAAGCGCTCGTAGCGAAGTTTGCTTAGCTTCTTAACCGATCAGCAAAGTCCGCCGCTGTCATGAATTGGATGGCTGACCGCTAGTGACATTGCTACTGAACCCTTCCGTGCTTCGGAGGGCACGTTAAGGCTAGTATATTCAAAATCAACCTATTTTTGATTCACCCGTAAACAATCAAATATTCATTATTTTGATTAGAAAAAAATATATGTTGTAGTTCAATATACTTGATAGATTATTTTGTGGTTTAAAACACGATCATTACAACTTCACTCGATCATAAAAAATCACGAAAAGAGAGAAATTTTGATCGTTTTTTGAGTCGTACGTACATTATATTAATCTTTTACTTTAAAAAAATATGTCAAAAAATAGGCAGTTATGTTTAAAAGATTATTTTGTGGTTACTTTTCTTCAAAATGTTTTTTTTTAAACAATATTATATAACAGAGCGGCCCGTTTGACTTGATTCAGTCGTCTGTGAGACGTGTCTGAGGTAGGACCTGTGTCGCTTTTGCCGACTCACTGCATTCCCTCACTAATCGATCGCTTTCCTGTTAGAGTTATTCGTTGTTCTTACAGTTTTAAAAATGTAGCTAATTTTTACGTTTTTAATATCACAGTATACACGTAACAGAAGTGTAACTAATAAACATAGGTAGATTTTTTTGCTGTTTCTTTTACTTTGGTTTCCGCTTAAAGATACTTAGATCTAAAGGAGCATTAACAACAAAAAAAAAACACACATGAAGAATAATTACTTACATACCTAACTTTAAACTCGGGATTTTTGACCGAGCGAGAACTTAGTTCGAGCGAGTTGCTTCAATTTAGAAAAAAATGCTTTCGTATGTCCGGTTGTTCTCCTCTACAGGTCGCATTTCTTAACCGATTCCGACGAAATTTTGGGAGCGAATGCGCGCTGGGCTAGCTACTACCCTTAAGTAGAAAATCTGTCGCCAAGCACTTACCTATCGATGTGTTCAGCAATGTGTCCTTGAGAACCAGTAATTTTGCGTGGTGGTAGAGGATTATGCGAATGCGTGCCGGCTAGCTACTACCCTCAAGTAGAAAATATGTCGCCAAGCACTTACCTATCGATGTGTTCAGCTATGTGTCCTTGAGAATCAGTAATTTTGCGTGGTGGTAGAGGATTATGCGAATGCGCGCCTGGCTAGCTACCACCCTCAAATAGAAAATCTGTCGCCAATAAGATAAATAAGCTAAAGACCAATGACTTACGGACGGACATGCAGACAGACATCGGGCACTCATAAATATGCGCTCCATTTTGCGTTTTGAGTTCGGAACCCTAAAATATATCCGAACCAAATCTAATAAAAATAGGTAAGTACTTATTGTGAAACGCATATTTTTATTCTATAAGCGAATAAAAATGTTCACAAGAACAAAACAATTATTTAGTTGCAGTTCTGGATTTAGTAGCAGATACCTAAAGTTGATCAACTAATACACTGTGACGCTAATAGCGTGCGGCTATCGAGCGAGCGACCTGTCGCGCGCTGTGCGACTAGAGCGCAGCGATTGGTAGTGTTAATAGCCCGCAACTCTCGGACGCTAAATTTGCCTACTGATTGAGAATATAACAGCCTTAAGCCATCGGTATCGGTTGTTGTCTTAGGATAGCAGTCGTTATAGCATGCTGGTAGGGAAGTTTGCGATTGCCCGCCTGGCTACCTCATGTAGAAAATCTGTCACCAAGCACCTAACGGTGTGTTTCGGCAGTTGTCCTTGAGAGCCATTAATTCTAGGTTTGCCTAAACAACATATTCGACCACATCACTTACCATCAGAAACAAAAGACTATAAAATGGAACAAAAGACTTAATTTTAACTTATGTTTTTATGACAAAATATGCATGCTTGTTTATAAATACCCTTCATTGTAAGGCTGAAATTGAACAAAAGACGCTATATTAACCCATGTTTACATTGTGGTCCTATCAGATGTCCTACTCAGCAATCAGCATTCACAAGAAATGAATAAGTGTTTGTTGTATAAGCCCCCTCTAGTCCAGGGCTGAAGGGCGAGGGGAATGCATTACAACCTACTTACCTGAATGTTACGCAACGCCAAATTAAATATAGTCGACACTCCTTAATTCAAACCTGCGATAATTCGAACCTGTCTATAATTTTAAGCTATCACGAGTTCCCTAGAAAATCTCTTTATATTTCGAACTAAATCAATACATTTTTATGCTCTTGGTAATTCGAACGAAAAAATCAACACTACGCAACAAAACGACGCGTTAATTCAAACTTATCAGCGTCAAACACTCGACAATTCGTTATGAATAAAGTCACTTGATCCTCTTATAAACAAGTCCGAGTAATCCATCCCGCCGCTTTTTCGAGTGGCAGAAGATTAGGACTTCGAAGTGATCGGCCCAGATGAGCCAACTCACGTCCCCACCGCTAGTAACCAAAGACCTGATGTCTTGGACATAGCCATGTTCCAAAGCATCAAAGGGACAATCAAGATAGAAGCCCTATACGATCTGGACCTACCACACCTACCAATCCTTGTTACCTTGGCGCAGGAGATAAGTCCCATCTGGAAACGCCCGATGAGAAGGACAAACTGGGGACTGTACCAGGCCAGCCTAATGGAGATGGAAGCAGGCCCCGTCAACACACCCTCAGAAGTGGAAGCCGAAACAAGGCGAATAACCAAAATGATGGTAAAAGCAAAAGAGGAAGCAACCACCACCTGCCCAACACCCAGAAGAAGGACGGAGCTTCCACTTACCCTGCAAAGGGATATCCAACAAAAAAGATACCTCAGAAAGTGCTGGGCACTGACAAGATGCCCTACTATCAAAGCCCGTCTGAATGCGCTGACGGAAAAAGTCAGTCAGGAAGAGATGTGGAGATTTGGCGCGGGTCAAGTTGGGAGAGCACCATCGGCAGAGCTGGTGAAAATGACACCAATCTCCATAGCCTAAACAGGACGCTAACAAAAGCGCCACAACCCACATATCCTTTGCTCGACGACAAGGGCACAAAGGAGTACCACCCGAAAGACAGGACAAAGATTCTGGCAAGCCACCTCGAAGGCCAGTTCACTCTCCACCCCATCAGACCTGAGCATCCAGGATCACCCATGATCACCACGCAATCGTGACGGAAACAGTGAGAGAGTTCCTGACTCAACATTCTCATCCACTGGAGAGGGTAGCGAGTACATATCTCCAGCAGAGGTGGCCAAAACTCTTAGGAGATTACCCCGGAAGAAAGCGGCGGGTCACGATCGATTGCCCATCGCAGCGCTCTACCAACTCCCAAAGAAAGGAGTTGTGACGATCACCCGGCTTTTCAATGATATCCTGAGAACGGGATACTTTCCCTAGGAGTGGAAAAAGGCTAGGGTGCTTGTGCTACCGAAATCAGGGAAGGATCGCAGGTTGGCCTCAGCATACAGGCCAATCTCACTCCTCCCACACCTTGCTAAGCTCTTTGAGCGACTCCTGCTGTAGCGTTTAAGGCCACACATCACCCCTAGGAAAGAGCACTTTGGCTTCCGCCACAGACATTCTACGACTCTGCAGCTGGCGAGGGTGATCCACGAGATGTCCGTGGAGATGAACCGGAGGAAGCACACCGTAGCTGTATTCCTAGACATAGAGAAGGCCTTCGACAGGGTGTGGCACGAGGGCCTTCTCTACAAACTGCTGCAAACAGAGACGCCGGAACAATACACGAGAATAGTAGCATCATTCCTGAAAGACCGCACATTTTATGTCACGGTAGAAGGGTATGACTCTGCCGTCAAGATGATCGAAGCTGGAGTGCCGCAGGGGAGCTGTCTCTCTCCAGGACTGTACGCGCTGTACACAAACGACATCCCAACTCTGGCCCACCGTATCCGTAGAAAGGAACGGGACGTCTCGCTGGCTCTGTTTGCGGATGACAGCGCGTACCTATCGATTGCGTCGCCATAGGTTCGCATATATACGAGTGTTAGCCACGTGCAACCACGGTTGCATGAAACGAAAACAGTAATTGCCACGCGCAACTGTTGTTTCATGGATATCGTCAGCGTATTTTTATCGATTTTCGTAAATTGGGTCCTTTTTTGCGAGATGGAACGTAGCCATAATACACAATAGAATATAGCTACTCTTCGTTTTGATAACCATTTGCAGTAAAATGTATCTATGAAATAAAAAAGTTCAGTTGTTTGTTTACGTTTTGCGAAACCGGCGGGCTACCAGTATTATTAAACCTGTTTTTTTATGGTTTTCTCATGAATATTTAAATTATATTTTGTGATATGCTTGACATATATCTTTATATAATTAAATAATAAAACAATAGTATTTTTCTTAAAATCAATAGAATTTAGTAGTTTCGTAGTACACCCCCGAACGATTAGGTATCATTATGACATCATAAATGTTAATTTTTCGTATTAATCGTTTATTTAGCTATCTTGTACAAAAATATTTATCCTTCCAAGGTAAATACTTGAGTCACTAGAGATAATTGTTTACATTACGCTGCGCTTAACGTACGGCCGGCAAATGCTAATACACAAAATAGTTCGTCCGGTAAAAAGTAGTGAGTGCCGCGTGCAACCACAGTTGCAAGTGGCGAAGAATGGAGGACTTCAGTTAAGTACTTGGGGGTGGATATCGACAAAAGACTGACGATGAACGACCAGACGGAGCATGTGATACGCCAAGCCAGGACGGCAAGAGCAGTGCTTCGTCCAGTGTTAACATCGAAGCTGCAGATCAAAACCAAGCTGGGGATATACAAGACCTACATAAGGTCCAGATTGACCTATGCAGCCCCAGCTTGGTACCAACTATGTTCCAAGACGAACAAAAACCGTCTTCAGAGGCAGCAAAACATAGCGCTCCGGAGAATGGTCGAGCGCTAGGTCATTAAAAAGAAAACAAGGGAGAAAAGGATGCATCTCAAGAAGCACAAGAGTGCAATGCAGACGTTGCTTAGAGTGGCTATTCAAAATGTATCCCGCCGTGAAGACATCCAAGTACAGTGCAGAACAAATTCAAGCTTGTATCATCGTACACGAGCCTTTGTTTTGGTAATGATTACTTTGACATATACACTTCCGCACGAATTGGTTTGTTTAGTTAAGTTTCTTGCTTGATGATAGTTGAAAAGAAGAAGTTAATCGAAAAAGTAGAAAAAGGTGAGAAGAAAAGTAAGGAATTTAAGATTCCTCTAAGTACTCTCTCAACCATAATAAAGCACAAGGAGAAAATTCTCTCAAGATTTTTCTCCTTGTGTTTCTCAAACCATTTGATATTTCAAACACTCGATAATTCGTAACATTTTTAGGTTGCCTCGAGTTTCGAATAAACTAGAGTCGACTGTACTTACATATGGCCCTTAAAATGATGTCACACAAGTTTTCTGTCTTGTTCTGTAGGATTCTATTTAACGCACATATACGTACAGTTTTCGTAATTATATGAAAATATTCAGATGTTAGAATTCGTCCATTTTATATTCTACGTGCTAACACCATAGTAGAAAGAGGGTCCCTACCCCACTCTTTCTACTATGCTTACACGAAATATAAAAAGATACGTACACAAGCTACTACAAACTTATAGTCGGTAGTCAGCATCTTTGTCCTTCCTTAACAAAAACTACTACAAACAATAACCTGTTGTAACTTGACGATAGCGGGGGCACGGTAATATTATCTATAGATATAGATAGTCCTATTATAGATATAAATAATATTACCGTGGCGGGAACACGGTTCGAAGCGTTCGTAGCAAAGGTAGTTTGCCCAACTGAGTTCAGCAATGTCTGCTGCGATCATGATTCAGGACTCGGATGGGTGACCGCTAGTAGCTTTACCTATTAATGACGCTTACTAGTCAATGATGTAATGGAGTACGATTTTTGTAAAATTATAATATGTAGTATCATAAACATAGATCTAAAAAGAGTACGGACAACGAGTCTGTAGAGCGTTGTATTAAAAAGCTTACCATCAGGTCACGGTAATGTTATCTATATATCAGGTGATATAGTTGTCAGAGGCTAGCCTATCAGAAGTATATAAAAAGAAATATGGCTGATAGGCTAGTTGGTCTTATGAACATTCCTAACAAAAACAAACCAATGAGTTTCTTACTTTTGGTATTAAAGATATGAATCACAGGGGTAATGGTTAATAAACTTCTTACTGTTAGTGGTATTTAGTTTTGCAATGTTACCATAGGCTTTATACACTGCGCCAATTAATGTAATCTATTTTCAATTATTAGTAAAGTATTGTTATAGTCTTATGACACTTGTGAGTTATTCTAATCATATTGGTTTCATCTGTTATGGCCCTCGCCTATTACTCGGGCATAAAAGCCTAGTAAACCCTCACCTACGCTCAGGTTACCATCATCATAAGCTCAATTGGAAATTCATATTCTGCACACGTATCATAACGTACTTTGTCGGTTCCTCGCAGGCCTAAATCGCGCGTACTTATACGTATTGCTTGACGACGGGTCGGGGCCGGGTAAGATTCAAACATTTGACCCTTCAATTGTACCACAATCGGCTTGGGCACAGTAACCGTCAGCTTAAGGAATCAAATTGGATTCTCTCAATTCAGTCGTGAGTAATTTGTACACTTTGTGTCCCTGGCAATCTTGATAAACAGGTCTGAGGGGGAATCTTGGGTGTTTCAGATGGCCTTAAAACCCAAAGATTACAAGTACTTAACCATTGCTGCTACTTATTACTCAATTATCTTTTAAAGCAGTGATGGCTCAGTGGCATTGGCTATGGACTGCCGCGCAGCAGGTCTATGGTTCGAATCCCGCCGCGGGCTTGAGCTTCACCAAATGGTGGGAGGGCATTTTGAAAATGCCCGTATGGCTAGCGACCACCTTCAAGTAGAAAAACGGTCGCCAAGCAACTAACGGTGTGTTCCGGCAGCAGTCCTTGGGATCCAGTGAAATTACAGGCACATGAGACTTAAGAACTATGTCTCAAGGTGACGAGCGCAGTGCATTCAATGACTTGTGACGAAATGCATCTGTAAATAGGCAGAGGTTAGTCCACTTAACATCAGGTAGGCCTTGAGCATGATCCGTCACAATAATATAAAAAAAATCTTAACGTCACTGTTGTGAATATATATTTCTACCGCCAAGCAGTAATGATCCCATTACCGTGTTGGAGTTTGAAGGGTATGAGCACCGGTGAAATAACTGTCATATTCGACTTACTTAGCAACTTTATGTAACAGGGAGATGAGACTGATGTGGGCCAGAGTGTTGAAATACTAGAGTAGTTATATCCGAACACCACTGCTCTAAAAGCTTACTAGAATTTACCTATCTACATACTTACGCACATGTATATACAGTTTGCAGCGTCATATCTGTTGTAAGAAAGAGATAAATAATAAGCAATTCGTGTAACCACCGAACCGCCACATGACGTTTCGATCACCGTTACACTGCGATCTCTTTCACTCTCTCACACCAAACGATACACATATCTCGCTCATCCATTTCATTGAGTTCCTAAGATAAAAAATGACGATATTTTCTATTTCAACAATAAAAACAATAATTACGCGTGAAATGAAACTTTTACAAAACGTTTACTTATCTCTCAGTGCCTGTATAATTGGTGCAGTGTCTAAAGACACAAGGAAGGCATATTGTCCACAGATTATTCCTAAAAAACACGATTAGCGGCGATGTATTCAACGGACGCTCTGAAGTGCAAGACTGGTATTGATTCTGGTTATTACCCTGAATTCGTCTAGTAAATATGGAGGGCAAACAACTCATCTACAGGTAAAAAAATCTTAGGATGTAGGCGGTGCCGTTCCTCACTTGTATTGCACTTGTTGAGGCAATGCATTTGTTGAAGGCCGAGGTTACCGCTGGGTCTCGTCCTTGTTCCATCCCAGTCCTATTTAAAAACCTGAGTATATATTTACAGCATTAGTAGGCACATTCCCTGTCCCTGAGCAGCGTGGGAAATCACAGATGTAAGAGTCATTTGTTTCGGGGGTTTGTTCCGTTTTGTACAAGAAAGTAGGACGTTACTAAATTAAAAGCATACATCGTGAAAAGCTCCTGGTTTTTAATCTACGCAAAGTCGTTATAAAAGTTCGTAAAAAAATAAAAAACTGGAAATGGTAAAGTTCACACGAGGGACGCTGCGAGCGAAAAGCTAATAGGGATCGAAAAAAAAAATAGAAAACTTGATTGAAGGGACCTTCATACTTAATTAATAGGCGTATAGTAGAAGGTATAAGAAATGGTTCAAAATATTGCATATAAAATTTAATTCGTAAACATTATAATATTTCTGGATTTGTCGATAATTTTACGAGATTTGTTATGTGCGGAAACCTAATGCGGAAATTTATTTTTTCTTTCGCAAAATTTTTAAATGAAATCTGCAGAGCAAGCGTTATAGCAAAAAAAGAAATTAAAAAAAATATTCGATAAGATTGATAGCAATATTAGTATGTAATACATTTATATATAGTAATATAGGTTTACTATATATGTTTATATTTAATTACTCCATTACCAGTTTTATAGAACAAGCATTATTTTTACACGACTGCCCAAAACAAGGAGAATTATGTTTTCAGGGTTCATGTATGTTTGTGAGTTTCTTTACCCATAACTTCTAAAGGGTTCGTGGCTTAGGCCCCCAGTGGTAGACGCACCTGTGGCTGACGCCCCCGATTCTAATAAAGGCATAATTGATTGTAATGTAAAAGCTATCGTTAGATTCGTCTTGATAGTGCAAGTGACACTAGGTGCATAAAATAAAAACAAACTGGCAGAATTTAGACGCCATACTGTGGGTAAAATTTTTTTTATCTTCCAAGCCCATCTATTGAGGTGTGAAAACGAAGAGCTTTAAAAACGATTCCATAAATATATTTATCTTGCAGTTTTAATTTCGATAGGACGATAAAATGTTTAACGAAAATAGTTTGTAGTCGGGTTTTTTATTTTTTTTATTATTTAGATTTGTTTCGTGTTAAATAGTTAAAAGACGCGGCGAAGAGTTGGTTCGTAAGTATTTATGTGGGTTTGTACTGACAAATACTCGTTCCTGTCAAATAAGTATCGACGTTGAATATCCATACTAATATTTTAAATGCGAAAGTAACTCTGTCTGTCTGTATCGCTTTCACGCCAAAACTACTGGACCGATTTGTAAGAAATTTGGTACGGAAATAGTTTGAGACCCTGGGAAGGACATAGGATAGTTTTTATCTAACTGCGAAAAATGAGGTTAATGTTTTTTGCGCGATAACCGACATACGCCGGCAGGAAACTTTGTATGTAGTTCCTTGAAGCTTAGCAGAAACGTCCCATGATAGTTTGGCAAATGTGAAAAATGCATGAATTGCTCGTTCCTGTAAGATGATGGCACATTCAGCTGCATCGTGTACCACAACTCTGTACCGGACATTTGCAACGAGTGTACTGTTGAAAGGAAGTAGCTTCGTACTACTGCCTTGCCGGGGACTTTACGAGCTGTTTTAACACGAAGAGTGCTAACGATACTCAGAACACAACTTGTCTAGGGAGCGAACCTCCGATTCTAGTCACTTTGAAATGGAAGTCATCTTTAAAGAATTATTATTTGGATTCAGAAAAAATATATACTTGATTAGGCCCATGGGGTGCTGGGCTAGAATATCACCTCCTCCCCCTATTGCTTTCTGTAGGTATTGTAAGAAGCGGCTAAAGGTAAAATACCAGAACATGGCAGCACCTTCTGAGGAACTGATATCTTGAACTGTGATCCCCTAGACGTCTGCCAAGCATGGGGATTATGGCAAATCCCCCTTAATGAACAATCCGGCTGATACAGGTACAGTATTTATACATTGTTCTTCTCGTCACTTCATATCAAACGCAAACTTTCGGCGTCATGGGTAAGGTCTAGCTAGTTGCTGGATACATGACGCTACTAAAAAGGTTCAATACCGTCTTACCGTCTTAATTACCAAAAATTACATAAGTATTAGCGATACATTCCAGAGGAGGGTGGGCGCTAAACATACGTCAGTCTGTAAATCCGAAACATGGTAAATAACATCTTCATGTTGGTAGCGAAGACATACGTTTTAAATAAACATGTTTTCAAGAAAAGTTGCCAAATGTGATCTTTGATGTTTTTCTCTCTAGACAATTTGCACATTGGGTATGTGACTAACTCGACGTATAGACAGCAGGACTAGTCGCTTTAATGCACGTTTGGCGTATTGATCGTAAAATCTTTTTTTTAAACTGAACTGGGTAACACTTGACCATTGTCTCACCCGATGTTAAGTGATAATGCGATCGATGATGGAGCGTTCTTACCCAGAAGATACCTATTCACTCCCATTCATTCCTATTCAATCATGTAGGTATACCGATCGTATTACCGTTTCAGAAAACGTAATTATACCGAATTAACCTACTAGGGGTTAGAAAAGTGTAGATTGATTATTACACAAACACATCAATGAAATTTGAGGGACATATAAAACAATTTTAATCTTAAGACAATATCGAACGCACAAGTGTCTAAACGCTCACAAACATCCGCAAGTATTTTAGCAGTCAGTTTACACGTCCGATTAGATACCTTCAGAAAACGAAATTTCAAGATAATACTGACAATATGATTAACATGTTACGATCTTGCTAACAAGACCGGTAGCAGTTTGGTTTTCGAATGTGTTTTCCCATTTTCAGCGTTTCAGTTGGTCTCCGGACGTAAGGCGCGAGACACGCTTTTCAGCGGGTTTTCACGAAAACCGACGGAGTTTTACGAGTGGCGTTACTATCGTACTAAATATCTTTCTTAGCTATCTCTTGCATTGAAATACAAGTTATAGCTTATACCTAAAAGAGCTTAGAGTGCATAACTATTGAGGTCTAATAGAAAACCCATATTTATTACGCTAATACGTATGTAGTTAGATGATTATCTCTTTGATGGAAAGTTGAATAAATTAACCAAGAACTGAACTTTTCGTGTGATAAAAATGTCGATAGATAAAAATACACGCATCTTGTGTATTAATCTGTTGATAATTTTCTTCAAATGACTGATGTGCATAAATACCTATCGATGAAAAAAGGAGGGAAAAATGAGAGGTAAGTTTTTGAATAGGTTTATTTGACTTTGGAGACATAATTTTAGATTTTGGAGTTTTTACACGACCGAAGTTTGGAGTTAGTACAGCGTTGGATGACATAAATCGCTAGTAAGGAAATAAACCGTCCGCGTAAGTGACGGCATACTGCTTCATTGGACGCACTACAATGCTGCTATCTTAATGCCCTGATTATTTGAAAGGTATTAGGCGTACTTCCAACGAGATTTTCGCATAGCACGCGATAGTGCTTGTAGTCATGTTAAGAATTTAATATTTGTTGTTTTTGGAATTCTGTCTCAATAACCATAATATATTTGCTAGATATCTGAATTCAACGGTATTCAAAGACGTGTTTTACAAGTCTAACCATAATTTATATTTCCGTGAATTCTTTGTATTGCATACCTTTTCTAACCATTATAATAGATCCTTGTCTTGACCTATTTTCCAATAAAATATGCTACCTGTATTTTGCCAAGTTCAGATTGGGAACGTATTGGTTATTTATGTGATTTTCTGTAAAACATAAAAATATTTAATTATATTTTTGATTTAGTAAAATTTCAATGTTGTTTCTAACCTATTAATGTTGACTTCAATAAAGGATAGGTTCTCATTTCGTCTGTTTATGTTTGTTACCTCAGAACTTATTACTGGGTGAGCTGATTTTGATGTTTCTTTTTTATTTGAATCCTTGTAAGGTCCTATTTAGATTTCATCAAAATCCGTCAAGCCGTTTTTGAGTTACACTCCAATAACTCAAAAGATTTTTCCTATCTTGATGATATAGTCATTGCCAATGAATAACAATCGACCCCGTAAGTAGCAAGGGACACTAAAAAGTGTAATTTTTATTTTACCGTAAAATGCAACCAACTTCTAAACTCAATTGTTTGAAAAATGATAAAATTCGCAAATATGCTAACCTCGGTATGGGTCACATATTTGAGCCGTTTGGTGTAGAGACGTTGGGTCCGTGGGGACCGGGAGCTCATCGTATTTTCCAAAACCTATCTGAGCGCTTGGTCGATGCGACGCGTGATCAAAATGCTGGCACATATTTGGCTCAACGAATAAGCATTGCAATTCAACGGGGCAATGCTGCCAGCATGCTGGGCACGCTGCCAACTGGGAGTGGGCTGGAGCATTTGGACTGCCTATGAGTCTGCTATGACTTATAGGTGTCTAAATGCTTTTATTGTAGTAGCTGTAGTGTTGTATATAGTTCATAGTATTTTGTTTAATAAAGGCATACCGCCGGTAAAAAAAATTGTTTGAAATAACTTCTCGAAGTCGTTACCATGCGCACAATATTGTGATATTAGGTACTTTTGAACTATCATGGTACCGACTTCAACGATTTGTAGTGGTGGAACGAGTTGAAGTCGTTCGGATTTGTTTTTCTTTTCTCGTTATTTTCTCCAGTAGCCCTTTGATGTTTTGATGCATAATTGGCATTGTCATGATACCCACGAAAAATCTTATCAGCTCCTTGAATCGATTGAATTTGATCTGTAGTGAAACGGCTTACACTATCTTTGTTTATATTTGATTATATTTTACGTCGTCCGTTCCATATTTGTGTCTTAGAATCGTTATTATTTGACATTTCCATTGAATGTTTATAAATTATTTAATTGTATTTTTGAAGCGCTCGTGTGACCGCTGGTGACATTACTACTGAGCGCTTCCGTGCTTCGGACGGCACGTTGAGCCGTCGGTCCCAGTTGTTGTCTTAGGATGGCAGTCGTTATAACATGGCGGTAGGGCATTTTGCGAATGTCCGCCTGGCTAGCTACCACCCTCAAGTAGAAAATCTGTCGCCAAGCACCTAAAGGTGTGTTCCGGCATCTGTCCTTGAGAGCCAGTAATTCTAGGTTAGCCTGAACAACATCTTCGGCCACATCATCAATTACCATCAGGTGAGATAGTGGTCAAAGGCTAACCTATCAGGCACAAAAAAAAGTCACACAAGTAAAACACTTTGTTTGTTTTTTTACTTGTTGCTGAATAGGGGACTTTAAACTTGGTATGTCATTAATGATTATAGATTTAAAGTGCCTAAGTACCTATGAATACTATAACACAAGGAGTTTGCTGTGAGCGTGAGTGGTACTTAAAACTCACACTCAGGATACGAAATAAAATAAATACCTAATATATTCTTATTGGTACATTTTTTTATGCTTGAAACCACTATCTCACCTGATGGTAAGTGATGATTTGGTCGAAGATGTTTTTCAGGCTAACCTATCAAGGACAGATGCCAGAACACCGTTAGGTGCTTGGTGACAGATTTTCTACTGGAGGGCAGTAGGAAGTCAGGCGGGCAATCGCAAAATTTCCTACCACCATGCTATAACGACTGCTATCCTAATACAACAACCGGGACTGACGGCTTAACCTGCCCTCCAAAGCACGGAAGCGCTTAGTAGTAATGTCACTATTGGTCACCCATCCAACGCATATCAGCAGCGCACGTTGCTTAACTTTGCTGATCAGTTAAGAACAGCTAAGCAAACTTCGCTACGAGCGCTTCAAGGTACATGGAACATGCTCGGTGTAAGAGTTTGAATCGCCACTCAAAGGCAAGCCTGGTACACCAATCACCAGGAATGTCAAACTCAAAATCATTGGTGGGCCAAATGCATAAGGATCGTAAAGTCAGTGGACCGCAAAACCTAACCATAATGAAAAAAAAAACATTTCACAGATAGAGTGGTCATTATCATGAACCAGAATACGTCCACTCACTGGAATTAAATAGTGACAACCACGATTACAACACTAGGAATAAATATAAAATAGCAGTACCAGGTTTTAGACTAGCAAAGACATATAAAAGGTCCTTTTTAGGTAATTGTGTGCGGTTTTATAATAAAATTCCCAAACATATTACAATGCTCACAGAAGGAAAATTCAAGTTGCATGTGAAAAATATTTTGATTAAGAAATCATACTACAAAGTTTGTGATTACTTAAACGACAAAGATGCTTGGAAAGTTCCGCCTCTGCCAAGCTACCTAAACCTACGTAATTTGAACAAATATTGTAATAGTCATATTATATTGTATGTATAACACATTGTTAAAAGATGTTTAAAAGAATGGCCCCGAGTTTCTTGCCCGTTCTTCTCGCAGTGGCTCTATAAATTTTTTTGCTGAACGTGGCAGTACAATGTAGAATATTTCAATATTAAAATTTGTAATTGACCTTCATAAGAGCGTCGTAGACGCCTAAATTGAATAAATGATTTTGAATTTGAATTTTGAATTTGGATGTTGTTTCAAATCCTCTTAAAATGAAAGGTTTGCTATAATCCCGACGCTTGGCAGGCGGGTTGGTCATCGCAGATTGCTCACCACCGTTAATCGAAAGGACACTGCTGTCCGTCCTACGGTAGTTCTGGATGCAGTTTTAGGACATACCCAGTTTACCCAGGTCAGGAGGGTTAATAGAGGGTAATAATGTAATAGCAGGAAAATGTTTTTACAATTATTATCACAATCTTTTCCCAGGAATATGACATCTTTAGTCTTTAACTAAATCACCCATATGAGGTGTAATTTTATCTGCGGACATTAGTTTTAAATCTGCATCCAAGTGTGGTCAGTCGCGTCGTGATATCGCAGGAGATATGTTTCCTTTCATTAGGGAAAATAATTGCTCACTTTTGTAGATGCCTCCAAACATTCATATAATTTTGCAAGCAAATTTCCATAGCCGAGCATTAACGACCCATCATTCGGTTCGGGCCGCATAGAGATGCTATTCTTAAAATTGGATCGGGCCGCAGGCAAATGGCCAGAGGGCCGCATGTTTGACATGTCTAATAACTTTACATGTATAATATACACCACACAATGTTATGTCTCGTACAATGTTATAGATTTCTATACATACAAATCTACATAAAAATTTGTTGCACTTTTACACTGTTGTAGTAGCTAAAATAACGAGTATGTAGAATCATTAAGAACAATCTAGATACATATAGTACTTTTCAGAGTTTTGTACTAAAAAACCGAACAGAGACAACTTAGGAGCGTTCAAGAAGAGAGCATATACCTTCGTAACCGATCAGCTAAGTTAAGCAAAGACCGCCTCGATCGTAACTTGGACCGCTTATATTGTATTTTTTGTATTTAGACCGCTAATGACATTACTACTGAGCGTTTCAGGGCTTCGTAGGGCACGTTAAGCCGTCGTCGGTCCCGGTTATTGTTTTACGATAGCAGTCGACAGCGTAATGGTAGGGCATTTTGCGAATGCTCGCCTGGCTAGCTACCATCCTCAAGTAGAAAATCTATCGCCAAGCACCTAATGCTGTCTTCCGGCATCTGTTATGGAGAGTCAGGAATTCTAGGTTATCCTGAACAACATCTTCGACCATATCATCACTTCCCAGCAGTAACCGGTATAAATAAAAAAATAATAGAAATCGGTACGGAACTCTTGGTATGTGATGTGAGTACAACTCGGTTTTATTTGAGCACGCCTTGAAATGTACAAGCAGTGTTCTTTATGCAAACATTTTAGAATTAATTCAGTGTTGTGATTACAAAACTCCTTGATGTTAAATTTTTTGATATATATTTATTTTCAAAATTTTATTTTAATTGATAACTAATCGTTACAATGTCAAATATATAATAAATATAATAGTCAATCGAATAACCCGCCCCTTAGCGTTCCAGGTGCAAAAGTGCCCATAACGCTCGTTGCATTGCCGCGCTGGATAGCAATGGCCATCCTTTGCACCAGAAACGAGCCGGAGCGAGAGTCACCCGACCTTATGTTACATACTTTTTAAATAATGTACAATATTTACTTATAGTATCGAAACTCATGCCTGTTGTGAGAAACTCAAATGTTTACATATTCAACGCGCTTCTAGAGAGGTTTATGAACAATTCCACATTATCATGATATTTGTGAGCTTAAAATAATATTGATCGTATTATCTTGAAACTTAGCTATGGAACAGTAATTCACACGAATTAAATTACCATCAATATTTTGTCCTTTATACAATACTAGCTTTCCGGGCGCGGCTCCGCCCGCGCGAATGTCGGTTATCGCGCAAAAACATTAACCTCTTTTTGCGCAGTCGGATAAAAACTATCCTATGTTTTTTCCCGGGTCTCAAACTATCTCCATACCAAATTTCATTCAAATCGGTCCAGTAGTTTTGGCGTGAAAGCGTAACAGACAGACAGACAGACAGAGTTACTTTCGCATTTATAATATTAGTACTGATGTAATCATTTCAAGATATTTAAAAATATATTCGATAGAGTCAAAAATCTCCTCCGTGTCTCACATTATATGTTATCAAGCACAATATATAAAAGACATAGCAATATCTATATTTCAATATATATATATATATATATATATAGTATATATTCAGGGTTATTGGTAAAATGCTAACAACCTCTTAAGGTTGACTTCGGCTAGTCTTACCAAACATTTTGGGGTTCGTGGCTTAGGCCCACAGTGGTCGACGCACCTGTGGTCGAAGCCCACGGTCAATTTAATTTAAATCAAAGCAACTTTTATTCAAATGTACTGGCAGGCATAAAAATGTTATAAAACTATTAACTATATACCTAACTAGAGTAGAATTATGCAATATATTATATCATAATGATACTTATAAAGTAGATATGCTTTACTTTGAAAGTATCTTTAAAAATTATAAAAGTCTTAGTTATTCCTAATTATTTATTTATGTCAAAAAAATTTTTGTAAAATAATAGTATTCTCAATCACAGTTTTGTTCACCTGTATTGTTCTATATCAAGAGAATTATTAGTAGCATAGAATTGCGGGTTCTAACTCACTTTTCATACATTTCAGCAAGGTTATATTTGCGGTTGTAACTGTTAGTTTAGTATGGAGCAAAGTATGTGTAAGCGTGTTTACCGACGGCAAAATATAAGTTGGTAAAATTGTTTTGAGAACCAGCGTAAGTAGAGCTCTGGTGTGGTGTATGTGGTTGGTATGTGGGGGTTAATGTTACGCTGGTGCTTATGAACTATGATAGTATCTGTGGTCTATAATGCAAGGGGGTGTGTAAGGTTGTATTGTGTATGTGGTGTTGGGGGTGGGTATGAGGAAGGTAATATTAGGCTGGGGGTTGAGGTGTGGGGTTGTATTGTGTGGTAACAATGATTGAATCTGTGTCTCAATGGTGGTAATAGATGTTTTGAGGGATGGTTTTGTGGTGGTGGTGGTGTGTGTGTGTGGGGGGGATGTTTTGTAATTGTCTTGGGCAGCGGCGGCGGCGGCGGGCTGGCGGCGGCGTTGGTGACTATTTGTTAAGCTGTGTTGGGTTAAAAATGGTCAATAATTGTGAATATTACACGATGACAGGAAGTGGATGGGTGATAACTGTTATCTGCGATGTTGCATAGAGTTCATTAGTGTTACATAGTATATAAATGGATGGATCTAGATTCCTAGGAGGATGTGTGATTCATAATGAGCTCCATCCGATTACACTGTTATGAATTGCAGGATGTGATTATGTGAAATAAGTAGCAAATTTATCAATTTATGCTAGGATTTTTTCTTTAGAGCATCGTGTGAAGGGGCTCGGAGGGAGACTATGCGTGCCCGGATGTTGAATAGATATTAGAAATGGTATAAAAGGGTTTCTCTCTAGGCATTGATTTATTATTTCAATAATGTTGTGGACAAGTATACTCCCTTGGATTGTATTATTCCGTTTGCAAAATGCAAACAATACTGAGTTTGTGCAAAGAAATGTTTCTTCGTTGGAGCAAGGTGATGTGTCTTCATTAAAACTTTGTGATAAATTGTGGATTTTGAAGAATGTAGACTTGGTGGATGAGAACAATGTTTTGGTAAGAGATTGGACAATGAGATTTTATTTTAACAATCCGTCTACTGTCATGTATGATGATGAAGAACCGAAAATATTTCACTAAGGGGGAAATTTGAATATGCAGTTATGTACTAATGCTCATAAGTTATTGTTGTATAAAATTGAGATAATCAGAACATTTACCGAACGTCGTTCTAGAAGAAGTCCTGTTAAAAATGTTATGCAGCAAACATGGACACAAGAAACGTTTGAGCAGGAGTATGCAGATAATGGTGGTTTGGAGATCAGAGTGAAGCTGAGCCGAGACGTGATGATAAACTTACTCTTATTACTGAAAAAGATAAATTATCATCATCATCATCATCATCACCTATTACTACTGCTTCTTCAACACCACCACCATCACCAACACCAGAATTAACATCCACAACTACAACTACTACGACTGAGACAACATCAATAACGCCGTATCTTTTGAGTGACACCTGTATGCATTACAAGATGGCGGTAGAAGGTGTAATTAATTGGGGATATGAACAGTTGAAGAAATTTAAAACTGAAAAGTTTTCGGATAGTAGCTGTATGATTGTTTTTCCCGGAATTTCTAATAAAATGGAATAACAATGTTATATTTTCACTCCTACTCGTATTCATATATCTTAATCTCGTATTTCAAACATGTGTTGGAAAGCATCCAAATTAAAATTAATGTATGGTTTCTGTTTCACAGAGATAAAAATAGTGTTCAAATTGCATAGGAGTGATAAAAAATATCTCTTATAATTTTTATGATGATAGGAAGTGGGTAGTTTTACCTCGTTAAAAAAATCTAATTGTAATGAATTGGTTTCAAAAAACAATTTATGCGTTACGAGAATAAAACCATAAACAATTTCCTAATGATAAATAATGGTTACTACCTATCTAGTCTAGTATAAATAGAGGGTGGAGCATAGTTTTGATATTCATTTAACCAGTAGCATTGATTGCGAGTGTACATTACATAAAATCTATTAAAATTTTTACAAATATAAATATATAGACAAGTGAAATTGATACGCTGTAAGATTTTTAAATTTATTTTATTACATTTATTTTGTGAATTTTTAGAAAAAAATGGCTGATAACCAAACTTTATCAAAACTAAACTCTTGTGGTACAGCAAAAAATTGGGTGAATATTTCCAACCTAGAGCTTAATAAACCATACAAGATAGCTGATGCAACAAGAGCTGTATCAAAGTTTAACACCAACAGAATTCAAACGATAGTTCAGCTTGACAATGGGTTCACTGTAACATTACCCTCAAGATTCGATGATTTAAGTGAAGATATGTTCGAGTACTTACAAAAGGCACAGTGTTCATAATCAATAAGGGACCCTGTGGCAAATCGTGGACAATACGATTTGAGGAATAGTAAAACGTTTTTTCTATTACAGTGACAAGATATTTTTTATATCAAGATGATGTGCTCAAATGAACTGTTTAGCTTGATTGATGTGTTGGAAAATGAATGTAAAACTGAATGGTTGGATTTTATTGGAAACAACAAACTACTACGATTATGGACACGTTCGCTACCACTGGCTAGATTACATGGAGATGTTATTAGATCGTTACATATACTTTATCAAGAAAGTAATTTCAATGATTGTGAGATATATGCCGTGTTACAGATTTGGGACAATCTATCATGACATCAGGAAGACACAGTGGGGGACATTAATGTTAATAGAGATGAGTGGTTTGAAATATTAAAAAATACACCGTCAGAGTGTTTTGGACATACAGTGTTTACAGAGAGACTTGGACACTTGTTTATCAACGTTTTGTTAGTGTGTGTAAGTAGTGAAGGTATAAAAATTTAATAAGTGTTTTTTCTCTTAACCTCTATCATATTGTTGTTATTATACAGTGTTTTTTTGCGAAAGACTTTAACAAAATTTGTTTATTAATATTCTGTGCGCGCATAGCGAATGTATAGAAATTTATAATTAATATTTTTTCTCTTAACATGTATCGTATTATTGTATAGTTTAAAAATGGCTCAATTAAACAATGTAAGATATATAATAGACATTGATGGTTTCTCCGTTAAAAAATCAAGTTTCATCATTTACAAAGAGGTGGCGATTTTAGACATATTTACAAAAAAATATCGTTTGTTCCATATACAAATTCCAACTTCTCTATTAAATCAAGGAAAAACTAGGGAAATTTGGTATTGTGAAAAACATATTTAGGAACTATAATTGTTGACTCTGCTGTTTCCACTCCTATCGCTCTCGACTCAGCCTTCACCTTTGGCACCTTCACCTTTATCACCGCTGCTTTTTCTTTTGGTTTTCTGCTGCTCTCTACTAACATTGAAGATTTCATACGATGTTGATCCTCTTTAAGAACATTCAATGCCTGAGTATTTTTTTAATTTTCAATAAACAAAAGTTTACAGCATCTTCTAATTGTATCTTGGTGACAACATCGTTTTTGAGTTGACCATTTCGCACATTTCGTTATAGTTTATTTTCAAAGTCTACAGTATTTTTATAGACTTTTAGTGGGTTTGATATATTAAATGTACTACTTGTATTCGTATTACTCTTAGAAAGGTAACGTCCAAACTTGTTGATTGTCATTCTTATAAGTAAAATTATGTTAATTTTTTATGTTTTTTTTACTTGATGAGACGTTTTAATGTATCAAAAGATGGTGGCTTAATGATACCAGCTTCTTTTAATTCTTCAATTATTGAAATGTTTTCATTTCCATGTTCAGTGTTACCAGCATTTTGAGAAGCGATAAGAAGTTGTAATCGTTCAACAAGCTCATTAGGATCATCCCAATACATATAATCTGTGTTAGGATGGTATGATTTCATCAAAAGAGTTTGTTTCGACTCATTTTTTTGTTGCAAGAAGATGATGATGATGATGATGGTAGACATCCACCAGTTTTTTTACTACTTGTGCTAGGTAATGATGGTTTAATAAAGGTATTATACTTGTAACCCTTATCACCTCGCACCTGCCCGTCAGGTGAAAAGTGACGTCTGTTTGCATTCGTCATTAATATTATTTTGTTATAGTTTACAATGTCTTCAGGTTGAATTATGGAGTCGTTGGGCGCCCGTTTGAATATGAGTTCCATCATAAAGCTCGCATCTTTGATTGTAAAATTATTACTATTAAAATTGATAGCACTATTACCAATGTAGTATCCATCTGTTGTTATGTGAACACCGAAAGGAATTTTCTGAATCTTATTCATTATCATATTATCGAAATATAATTGAACAAACTTGGGAATCTGTTTAATAAATTGATTTTTTGATGTATATGAAGAAGCTACAGCGTCTTGAAAATCATCTTGCTTGCTACTGTATGTTGATAAACTTGTTCTCTTAACTTTGTCATAAATATTTTCATCATCATCATCATACTCATCACCACTATCGTTCTCTTTACTATCATCGAGAGACTTTTTTATTCCTTTTCTTTATTTTGTTCTGCTTTTTTAGCGGAAGCTTTACTGATGATGATGATTCTTTACCTCCTTGTTTCTCATGTCTAGAGTCATTTTTTCATGTATGTTTTAATATATCATTCAATGGTTGGGTGATTGGTTCAAAAGTTTCCTGCAACACATTCGTTAATTGTTCCTTACCCACATTCAAGGCTTTTATTTTATTTTTAACAGATTTTACAGATTCAATTAGTTTACGTTTTAACACCAAAGATCTGTGTTGATGGAGGCTTCATGATGAAATGTGACTACATTTGTTAATACTCATGTATTATATACATATAAAATCATCAAACCCTCGACGATAACGACCTTTATCCATTTCTAGATTTTTATCAATCACTATAAAGTTATATTGCTCTTTCCAACATGCTTTACACATTTCTAGAAACGTTTCCCATGACATGTCAGTATTCACGTGATCATCATATACATGCTTAAGATTCAAATCGTCTTGTTTGAAGAGTATAATAAAGTTTGCATTGTCTCGCACCAATTGTTTGGGTATTTTACTATATGTTTGACATAAATAGAAACAATCTAATCCTTTGTGTCTACCCATAGAGAAATATTGACGAATTGTCTCTTGATCCTCCATCGATGCATCATTAAAAATAATTATGCTATTATTACAAGTTTCTTCCAATGACGTCACCTCACTTTTATCAGAGAAGGTGTAAAAGCTGATATTGGGGACTCGGTTAAACACCTCACCTAAAAATATATATTTTGGTTGTTGTAGAGATTTAGAATACAAGTACACATTCTCAAATTTTAATCCGTTAACATCAAGCAGCAGTGTGAGTAAAAGATTAGTCTTTCCACAACCTGAAGGCCCACATATTAAACATCTTATACTATAAGGTAGCAATTTCCCATGCTTTGATACATTACTACTTCCACCATATTTCCTTTTTTGACAAAAACTCCAATCTTTAACAGAAACTTCATTTCAATTAGACGTGGTGTTGAGGAATGTATGTATTTTAAATAGTATGTCCATCATTTAAATTATTATTAAATATGAAGAAAAAAAATAAAACTTTCGCTCGTAAAGCTCTTTTCAAGAAAGAAGGTAGTGGTTTTCTTAATACGATAATTAACAAATTACCTTTCAAATTACATTTACCTGCATATAATTATTGTGGGCCTGGAACTAAATTGGAAAAACGTTTGAGGCGAGGTGACAGCGGTATCAATCCTTTAGACGAGGCCTGTAAATCACACGATATTGCATACGCGCAAAACCAATCTCTAGAACAACGGCATAAGGCTGATTTGGAATTACCGTCAGCAGCAGAGAAGCGATTCTTTGAATCATCCGACATATTGGAAAAAGTAGCAGCACTCGGGGTGAATAAAATGATGAAATTTAAAGTAAAACGTGGAATGGGTGTGTCTCTTTCCAAAGTAATAGCTGACACACGTAAAGCTTTACAACAATATTCCAGAGGAAATAATAAAAACCATTCTCACACTAAGCTTATAAGTGCTGCAATGAAGGCTGCAAAAAAAAGTATAAAAGGTAAACATTTGACCAAGAAATCGAGGGTGATTCGGCTACCGAAAAGAGGTGGTTTTCTACCCTTAATTCCGATATTGAGCGCATTGGCGGCGGCAGGATCGTTAGCTGGTGGTGTATCAACAGCCGCTTAAAATATATATGATATGGTGAAAAAGAGTAAGGAACCGGGGGCAGCAGCGCGAGCATCTATACCTGTACCTGTAGGAAAAGGCATGTACATAGCACCATACAAAAAGGGTATGGGTCTCTATCTGAGTCCTTATCAAAAAAACTAAATATTGCCCTACCGAATCGTGCTCTATGTGATTATGAAATAGTGAAATATGCCAAAAGTTTGGACATTCCCTATTTTTGAGGTGTGATCATGCGGAATGATCTCATCAGAAAGTGGAAATCACCTTGGAGTTATGAAACAGCTATAATAAATTTAGATGATTCGTCTGGGGCGGGAACACATTGGGTGGCGTATGTGAAGAAAGATTTACAGTGTCAATACTTTGACAGCTATGGAAATTTGAGACCTCCTGAAGAGTTTTTGGACTATATGAAGTTACATAATAATAAAAATAATGATAGAATAAATTCAGTATCAATCAATTATAACTATAATAATGTTCAAAAAAATAATAGATATAACTGTGGTCATTTATGTCTACGTTTCTTAAAGAGTGTTTGTGACTATTTATTTATTAGTAATTAAGAAAAAACCATTAATAAATATTCAATAACCAATGATTGTAGTTTCATTTCAACTCCCCAAGTTGGTGTGTAACAATGTCTCTAACATTAACATTAAACGGTGAAGATTCTATATTAAATACAGATTTTTTACCACCTATAGAACTTTCTAAAACTGATAAATACGAGTGTGCAGTAATCTATTTTAAAACATTCAATTCTATACCTAATGTTGATAGTAGTAACAACCTGTTTCATTATGATGATAAAGTTATCACTATACCTGAAGGATCATATGAATTGGACAATATTTTTCAATATTTACACCAAAATCTAGCCAACGATGATGATGCAGATGGGCTTATAGACATGGAAGCAAACACAAACACATTAAAGTGTTTAATTTTCTCTCATTGATATACACTTTGAGAAGGATAATAGTATAGGAAGTCTATTTGGATTTTCACGTAGAGTACTCGAAAAAAATAAAATTCATTTATCAGATCAATCGATAAACATACTCATCACTAATACTATAAGAGTTGAATGTAATATTATTCAAGGCTCATTCATTAATGATAAATCGTCACATGTATTACATGAGTTTTCTCCATCAGTGCCGCCAGGATATCAAATTATAGAATGTCCTTCACACCCCATATATTTACCCTTGAAAGTGAATACAATACAAAATCTTCAAGTACGCATAGTGAACGAACAAGGAAATTTGGTCAATTTTAGAAAAGAGAATATATCTCTTCGCTTACACATAAGAAAGGCAACATAATGATTATCTATAAGAATAGCGACGATGTGAGATTGAGTCATAGTATTTCCGATACTATAGTCGAGAGAGCACCTACATACATTACTGAGACAGCTGTGGCTATAAAAACTCCTCGCAAAAAAAAATATTTAACAAAACATAACTTGTTATATCTTCAATCGTTGGGGTTGGAAATAGTACAATAGTACATTTAGACAACAATCGTCATCATGTCGTCATCATCAATTCTAAATATTGGTGAGAAAGTTATTTTTGATGATAGTATTGAGAGAATTGAATACCATACCTACACACCCTACAATGAATCCTATAAGAACAATGATGAGATACGTATATGCATCAACAGCCAAGATTTAATAGTGCTACCGAGTGCAAGTCAGTTACTAGTTGAGAGTTCTATCAAGAAATAATGTACTTTTATTAATAATGCAATAGCATTCCTTTTCCAAGATATCCGCTAAGAATTGAATGGTGTGGAAATTGATCAAACAAAAAACTGTGGTATTAAACACATTCGCTTGGGGTCATTATGAAATTAAATAAAAAACATACACGCACAGATAATCGCATTTTTATTAAAATAATTTCCAATCGCAATTGTTGATAAAATATGAACACTTATTATTCTGAGTTTTCATGTATAAGTATGTAAGGACACACATTAAAATGTCGCATATGTTCTAACCAAGGATCATCCTCCTCTTTCCAATCCATCAATCCACCACCACAATAAAAACACATTGTCTATCGCCATGTCCACTGTAGAAGAATCCAGCATCTGCTAACCGCTCTGGTTTTTGATGTGCACACACAGGCCAATCTATGAAACTGTACAATCGAGTTTTTAGTGAACTAAATATTGGAAACAAGGGACCACAATAATTAATATTATTCTCCATCAAAACTTTATATTTTGTCACAACAACAGCTTTATGATATAGACACGAGTATTCTCTCGAATGACTTGTTTTATACAACAATTAATTTTAAAATACACATCACGCACATGTTATCACTCAGCACCACAGGTAACAGTTATCACCCATCCACTTCCTGTAATCGTGTAATATTCACAATTATTGACCATTTTTAACCCAACACAGCTTAACAAATAGTCACCAATGCCGCCGCCCGCCCGCCGCCGCCGCCGCCGCCGCCGCTGCCCAAGACAATTACAAAACATCCCCACACACACAGCACCACCACCACAAAACCATCCCTCAAAACATCTATTACCACCATTGAGACACAGATTCAACCATTGTTACCACACAATACAACCCCACACCTCAACCCCCAGCCTAATATAACCTTCCTCATACCCACCCCCAACACTACATACACAATACAACCTTACACACCCCCTTGCATTATAGACCACAGATACTATCATAGTTCATAAGCACCAGCGTAACATTAACCCCCACATACCAACCACATACACCACACCAGAGCTCTACTTACGCTGGTTCTCAAAACAATTTTACCAACTTATATTTTGCCGTCGGTAAACACGCTTACACATACTTTGCTCCATACTAAACTAACAGTTACAACCGCAAATATAACCTTGCTGAAATGTATGAAAAGTGAGTTAGAACCCGCAATTCTATGCTACTATTATTTTTCCTAATTATGACAATCAGTCTCAAAAGTAAAAAGATAACATTTCAAATGTGTAGTTTTCTTTAAAAAATTAGTAACATTTCAAAATAATCAACTTTAAAAACTAATACGTATATTATATTATAATTATAATGTATATTATAGAACACATTATTACCTTTAATAAAATTAATAAGCAAAATCATCTTTATTTAGTTAATAAATAATAAAATGTTACTTTCTGGTCGAATTTCCACAGAACAAAAGGATTTGTGGTAAAACATGACCATGATATTTTTTTTTCAAATAGAAAAGTTTTGATTATACTTATTTTTGTATATTTGTTTTAATGGGTAAACTCAAAATGTTTTTTTACTGATAGCAAGCTACATTATTAGCAAATAAGTGACTACTAACTTAAACACGGGAAACTAAAAGTTTTTTTTAAACCTTTTATTTTCCCGTTTTCCATATAAATTTTTCCCTTTTAATAACTGCATCACGTATGCATGGTACGTATGATCTTCTTTGTACGTATGATAATTTGGTAAAGAAAGACTTTTGTCGTTTACTGTACTTAGTGAAAATATCACAAAAAAATATACTAAATTTATTAGAATCGGGGGCGTCAGCCACAGGTGTGTCGACCACTGTGGGCCTAAGCCACGAACCCACATTTTGAGATGATTATTTTTTGTTTTGAAAAAAAAGAATTAAAATAAAATAATAGTTTTTGTATTTTTTTATGTATGCTATTGGGCGGTCTTGGAGTAGGCATTAAAACACAAAAAAGAATATTTTTTTTAAACATAAATAAATTCATCTCATAATGTTTGTTAGGACTAGCAGAACTCAACCCCAAGAGGTTGTTAGCATTTTTCCAATAACCCTGTATATTTATGTATATTTTCTAAATATGATTACTGCTAGCTCTATCGCGAGAGTTAAGTATTTGGAAAAGCACTTCTTTCCATCAGATGAAGTCTAGTAGTCTGGTCGATGACCGCGCAACGTCCCCTATGACGGTTCATCTCGAAAGAGTAAGGTTCCGATGGCCGAGAAGAATAGGCATTCGGTGCGAAATCAAAGGACGCGAATCCTTTCCAAGAATTCTCACTTCACCCTTATACCCCCTTAAGCTCGGAGTCAGTATTTATTTAGCTCGATGTAATGATACCTACTTGTAAATATAACGAATGTATGAAAGTACATTGAAGCCCTACTAACACGGGCGCGGCTTCCGCCCGCGCGTATGTCGATTATCGCGCAAAAACATTAACCTCTTTTTGCGCAGTTGGATAAAAACTATCCTTTGGTTTTTCCCGGGTCTCAAACTATTTCCATACCAAATTTCATTCAAATCGGTCCAGTAGTTTTGGCGTGAAAGCGTAACAGACAGACAGACATAGTTACTTTCGCATTTATAATATTAGTACTGATAGTACTGATATATCACGTGGCAATTTGGAATTAGATGAGATAACATTTTATTTTATTGCTATAAAACCTAAGTTTTCACCTCAATCTCATCTGATGATAAGTGATGATGTGGTCGGAGATAGTAAACAGGATTAACCTATGGGAGATGGCTCTCAACGACAGCTACTGGAACACAACCTTAGGTTTTTGGCGACGTATTTTCTGATTGCAACCAGTAGCTATAGCCAAGCAATAAGATTTGAGTGGGATGTTGCTGCTTATCACGTGAACAGTAGAGTGCATAGGTTATGTACACTACAGGTAGGTAAAATAGTGGTCGAACTCTAGCAAATATCTTATTATTATAATAATAACAAATACTTTTAAAAGTATCCTAAAAAACATTAAATAATATTTAAATAAAACACTTAAAAAAGCATAAAATTATATATCTAGTGACAATTCCGCCTAATTTTCCTGTTATCTACGTGACGTCATAAACATCATTTTATGGATTTCCGCAAAGTAACGCCTGAATCTATTCATTACCTTATTATTATAACTGAACTGATTTCGATAAAATTTTGGTGAAGAGATAGCTAGCCTGGAGCCGTCTAGAAACTTACCCAAATAGAAGCAATTCTATTTGGTTTGTACGAAATAAATTAAGTCAATTTTTCTTACATCCAAACATGTTTTAATTGGCTAAGCCACGTAATGGTACGTGATTAATGTGTAAATTTAATCGATATTAATATTATAGGAATTTTGTTGAACGCATTGAGAGTGAATAATATATAATATACGTCTACATACTTACAGCTAAGCATAATTAGCTGTAAGTATGTAGACGTCGATGCGACGCGTGATCAAAATGTTGGCACATATTTGGCTCAACTAATAAGCATTGCAATTCAACGGGGCAAGGCTTCCAGCATGCTGGGCACGCTTCCAACTGGGAGTGGGCTGGAGCATTTAGACTGCCTATGAGTCTGCTATGACTTATAGTTTGTCTGTGTGAATGCTTTTATTGTAGTAGCTGTAGTGTTATATACACTCGAGAGCAATGAATCCGGGTCACTTAAAGAATCCTAAAAATCTCGGAAACTAAAAATGCTAGGTTAATGCAATAAATTGTATTTAATATAATACTCCTTAAATGAAGGTATTAAAACTTCTTAGTTATTGTAAAGTTATATCATAAAAAAATCAAATTTGAAAAAGGGCCACTTTCGAAGATGGAACTACGAAATTACAGCATTTGGTTTTGCTTTTGTTTGTAATCTGTCATTTATGTGGGTACATAAACCATGTTGATACTGCTCTATATTCATTATTCAAGCTGAAATTATGTCGCTTACGCCTGAAGAATGCACCAGAATACTTACAATGCTGGAAACCGGCCGGAGTCAGCGCGATACAGCCAGGACTGTCGGTGTGTCGCTGTCAACAGTACAAAGAGTTCTCCGACGTTACGAAGAAACTGGTTCTAACCTACGCAGACCAGGAACGGGCAGAACCAGGTGTACCACAGCACGAGAAGACCGATACTTGGTGAACACCATGCTTCGAAATCGCTTTCTCACAGGAACTGAACTCACCAATCAGTTTCGACGCCTCGGAGGAAGTAACCCAAGTGCATGGACAGTAAGACGTCGGCTTGCTGAATCTAACTTACAACCCCTTAGACCTGCAAACGGCCCTAAACTGGAGCGTGGGCATCGTATTTCGAGACTAAGATATGCCCAGAGCCACGTAAATTGGAGTATTGAAGATTGGTCAAAAGTTATGTTCTCCGACGAATCTCTACAAGCACGATGGAAGACACAGAGTGTATCGAGTATTACATTGTCTATTAAATACAATTTATTGCATTAACCTATCATTTTTAGTTTCCGAGATTTTTAACATTCTTTAAGTGACCCGGATTCATTGCTCTCGAGTGTAGTTCGTAGTATTTTGTTAAATAAAGGCATACCGCCGAAAAAAAAAGGTAAACAGTAGAAATTATTTTCTCTCTGTAATATTATGTGTTTGCCTTTGTAAGTATATGCTAAAGGTACATAACATTACCTACCTTATGTAGTAAGTGGGGAATGACTTGCAAATTATATGTAATACACTTTATATTGACTATATATGTAATACACTTTATATTATATATGTAAAACACTTTATATGAATTAGACTGAAAGTATGCTATTCTAATTACATTATTCAACAGCTATTCACTGTTTTTTTAGTCCGTTTTTAGGGTTCCGTACCCAAAGGGTAAAAACGGGACCGTATTACTGAGACTTCACTGTTCGTCCATCCGTCCGTCCTTACGTCCGTCCGTCCGTCTGTCACCAGGCTGTATCTCAAGAGCGGTGATAGCTAGACAGTTGAAATTTTTACAGATGATGTATTTCTGTTGCCGCTATAACAAAAAATACAAAAGTTGGCTAAGTGCGAGTCGGACTCGCGCACGTTAAAACAAAAAAGGTTAAAATATGAAGTCTAATTTTGTATAGCTAATGGTACGGAACCCTTCATGCGCGAGTACGACTCGCAATTGGCCGATTTTTGTTTATTAAATCAGCGCAGTTTTAGTACGCCACAATAATGAAAGCTAATATTTTAGTTTGAACACCTAGAATAAGTTATAGTTGTTGGAAATAATCAAATACAGAAGATTAAAAGACCGTAAAATATTATAATCTAATTTTAAGAAGTTAAAAAAAATTATGTAATAAAGTAAAAACTATGATTCAAATCTCTAAAATTATGTTCTTCTAATCTATTATTTTATAATACTTGAAAAGTTTTTAGGAAATTTTATTAAACCGAAACTAGGGAAATAATGACATATGTAGATAACTGAGTAGGAAATGATGTATTAGAAAATAGATATCTACGACAGTTGAAATAGGCATACCTTACCAATGAGACCAACTGAATATAGGCTTCCTTCAAAGTATAACACGTTTAGGTATAAGATAGGTATCTAGGCGTGTTTAAAGATGATATATACTTATGTTTTATGTAATACATTTAATAATAGCTTAATGTTAAATGTATGGGTATAGTATAAGTCATTAAATTTACTATCCAAGGCAAAATTATATATGGAAATAAATGGGATTAAGTTGTAAGATTTAATTTCAACTTTATTTTTTAGAATCAGTGTTGGTGGCCCAGTGGCAATTGCTATGAATTTCAGCTCAGAAATGTTGGGCTTCATCGAATGGTGATAAGCCATTATATAAGTCCTCACCTGGCTAGCTACCACCCCTACTTTAAGAATTCCATTACGGCTCAGTACCTAACGATGTATTCCAGCAGCTGCCCTTGAGAGCCAATAATTTTATGTTACCTAAACTTGCTAACACTTTCGGTCACATCATCATTTATGTGGTCAAAATGTTTCCAATCACCAAAACAAACATAAATTACCATCACTATGTAAGCACAACACTAGGAAAAACAATATTTTGAATTTCCAAAGATGTACTAAGATTAATCAAAGAAAAAAACAACTGTCATGGGCAGTCGGCGGTAATCACCGGTAGGCTCGCTAACACTAACGAAATAATATGCTGTAATAAAAACGACATGCCAATAACAATGAATAATGATGGTCACCTACATAGCTGTAAAAGGGTGTATTTACCCACACTTAAAATAAATCCTCATTTCCCTATCAAAGATACTGATTGCGCATCAAATCTAAAATCAAAATTCACAACAAATGAAACTGAATATAATATCAATTTAATTTAAAAAAACATAGTAGGTAGTATAACTGAAGCTGTTCTTGAGAGACAAATGGACAGCATTTCATTTGCAATAAATATGTCACTATCAGGACTAGCATCCATAAATGCATTGAGAATATTGAAATGGCTCAGAGCCCTACATGGAGGAAAGTTACAGCGAGCCATCCTGTAGATTCTTTAAAAAAAAAGATGCCCAATCAAGTATGATTCTTTATCGAGGTTTAGTGAGTATGTCATCATAAAAAATAAATCTGCGTTTCGTATAATACAACTTAAACTTAATAATATTTAGGCACGCTATTTAATGTGTAATGGAAATTAATTTGGTCGTTTTTTGCTGTCAGATCCTAATGTATTACTTATAACGATAATGTGCGCCACGAATCACGTCGATGTATAATATAGCTTCAGCTGAAAATTTATCAGTTATTAAAAATGTTCCAACGGCCCAAGGGACATTTTATAATAAGGTTCTTGCTTCCTATTTTATTGTATATCTATTTTCATGGGCGTTTTTTTTAGATACAGCTGCATGTGAGCTTTGTTCGTATCTGAGGGAACGGTAATGATAAGATAACTGATTGATAAGAGCCACATATCCAGAGGTATGGTTGGTTTATACAGATCAGGGCCAGCATTGTTTTTGTTTGTGTCTTGCATAGAGAATAGGTACTTTTTTGTCATTTCATAAATAATATTCTATGTAGGTAAAAGGTAACCCTACCTAATAGTTGATGCTCTGCCTTTTCTGCCTACGCTACAAATGCTACAATGGGGATTGCAGCAGTATTATATAACGGAATCTCGGTTCAAAATAACCTAAATTTTACGAAAACCGACTCGACTTCAGTATAAAAACTTAGTAATAATTCTTTTAATATTGTAACCTTATTCACTTAACAGGCATTAATGCAGAATACAAGGAGAGCCTCGGTGAAAAGACCCCGTTTTATATACTATATATATATATAATTGAAATTCCGAAGATACGCACAACGTACTTTGCTTCTACATTTATTGTGGGCACGCGAGGGAAATCTCTGAGTAGCCTGTCTTCTAAAAAATACAGCTTGGCAGTTTTCAAATCCAAAGTTAAAAGCTCCGTTTTGAGCTATGCTTTACTAAAAGTGCATCATCGCAGACAACAGTGTTGCTTAATATGTGATAAACAATGGTCAAATGTAAATAATTAATCCGCAAGGATGGCAATCGCGAATGAAGTCGCGGGTACAGCTAGTATAAAATAAATTCATACCCTAGACATATAGACTAAACTAATATAGTTATACACACCTATAGGACGATTTGTTAAGTTTCTGGGAGTGGAATGTGTCTGGAATATTGCAGACACAGAAGTCACAGCGTCTGGCAAACGAATTGAGAATGAGTTACAAACCATTGTAGTTTTTGTTTTTCTCAATTCGTCCTAAATAAATAGATTATATTTATTTTTTGAAGCGCTCGTAGCCAAGTTTGCTTAGCCATTCTGAATCGATCAGCAAAGTTAAGCAACGTCCGCCTCGGTCAGGACTTGGATGGGTGACCGCTGGTGACATTACTACTGAGCGCTTCCGTGCTTCGGAGGGCACGTTAAGCCGTCGGTCCCAGTTGTTGTCTTTAGCATAGCAGTCGTTACAGCATGGTGGTAGGGCACTTTGCAAATGCCCGCCTGGCTAGCTACCACCCTCAAGTTGAAAACCTGTCGCCAAGCACCTAACGGTGTGTTCCGGCAGCTGTCCTTGAGAGCCAGTAACTCTAGGTTAGTCTGAACAACATCCTCGACCACATCATCACTTACCATCAGGTGAGATAGTGGTCAAAGGCTAACCTATCAGGCATAAAAAAAATAAGATTATATTTATATTAAATACCAGACGAATTGCTGAACAAAAATAATAAACCAGACAAATTGAAGTAACCTGAGTAATAATTGAGAACCGGGCAAATTGTACATAAGCGTGGGTTTAGCCTTGCACTGCGTGGTGGCAGGGTTTTTGCGTTTGTTATTATTATCGAAAAGAAACGTCCGCCCCGGTCTTGACTTGGATGGGTGACCGCTAGTGACATTACTATTGAGCGCTTCCGTGTTCAGCAGGGCACGTTAACACGTCGGTCCCGTTTGTGGTTGTAGGAAGACAGTCGTTATAACATGGTGGTAGGGCAGTAACCGAATGCCCACTTGGCTAGCTACCACCCTTAAGTATAAAATTTGTCGCCATGCACCTAAGGGTGTGTTCCGGCAGCTGACATTGAGGGTCAGACATTCTAGATTAGCCTGAACAACATCTTTGACCACATCATAGATCAGATAGTATATACAATGCTAGCCTATTATGTCTAAAAAAACCCTTCAGAGCCAGTTCTAATCTAGATCTAGCCTGTTTTATATTTCGGACTACATCATCACATGTGAACCAACTCATCTTCTTTTGCTTCATACAGAACGAATATAGAAACATTCTGTTGTTAATAATTACTTAGCGACAAACGTTTTTCAATGAGAGTAAACCACCGCAGCCGACTATTGGCATGAGTGCGCCCAATGCCAGGAAAAAAACATGTTTCACCCCCGCTTGCTCCATCGCACGAAAATCGAAAATTGCACGTTTTAGTTGATGATTGAAGTTTTGGGTACAGTTTTTAGTGATGTTTTATGTAATTGTTCCAAATATAAACATGTAATAAAATAATTAACCGATTACATATTCGAGTAATACATTGGTCTAGCTATTATTTTCATAAAAAATAAAGTTGGGTTGTTGCTGATAATTTTGAGCATTCGAATTAAAACAGTTTTTCTTAGCGCAGTTTCTGTTAATTTTTTTAACTATGCTATGAGTTTTTTTTTAATTTTCTATTCGATTACTGTACTTCTACAAGATTATGCCTCCTATATTTTTTTAATTGTATTATTTACGTTATTTACCAAAAAGTGTGTTTGAAAATACTTCTTTTGCGTAATTTTGGCATTGGGCCCACCCTTACAACAGGTCAAATTTCATCAATTACATTAAGCTGTCGCGGAGGTTAGAGTGTTAGTATAGTTAACAAAATAAACAGATCTTAATGACTGAATTTCACACTCTTCTAATTTGTTTTCGACCAGTGATGGCCCAATGTATTCCTGTGCAAAAGGTCCTTAGTTTGAATCCCGCCTTAGATGAGCATGTTACGTATGTACAAAAGTGTTTAAATTACACTCTCGGATCTATTCGAGCAAGTGTAATTTTGACATGAATTTAGTTCGCGAATGTTTAAGAAATACTGTAACCAACTTTGGTTACAGTAAAGCACTTGCTTTATCTATGCCATTATATATTAGCTTCAGTAGCAGTTTGGAAACTAAAGATATGCTCAGTAGATGACAACAGACCAATATACAATACGAGTATATCCAAATTACATTTGGCGCACCCCCGTGGAGTGCCGGGTTTGAATTGCACTCCCCATATCTTCCCATGGGTGGCGTTAGAGGCTACTAAGGGAAAAATAGTAACTTTTGATTCAGTGAACGATACGGCTGATACAGTACAGTATATTTGGCGGCGTCGTTGTTTTGAGTGGTTTTGTGCCTAACCCTTCAGGGATAAAATACGTACTTAATGGCGTACAACCGCTTTGTCCATTAATCCACGCGCAAAGCGTGATAACCTTTCTGCATTACTTCGGTATTATAACGAAACGTTTATAAACTATTACCTACTATTATATATTATTGCTTTAGGTAGGTAAGTATTACATTAAGTACCTTTTTAGGGTTCCGTACCCAAAGGGTAAAAACGGGACTCTATTACTGAGACTTCGCTGTCCGTCCGTCCGCCCGTCCTTCTGTCACCAGGCTGTATCTCAAGAACGGTGATAGCTAGACAGTTGAAATTTTCACAGATGAGATGATGTATTTCTGTTGCCGCTATAACAACAAATTCAAAAAGTTGGCCAAGTGCGAGTCTAATCGCGCACGTTAAACCAAAAAAAGGTTAAAATATGAAGTCTAATGTTGTATAGCTAATGGTACGGAACCCTTCGTGCGCGAGTCCGACTCGCACTTGGCCGATTTTTACATTACTTTATTGCATTATTTCCGGATCCTAAGACGTGGCAGTGATAGTAAACGCAGGCCCATAAGATGTAAGACCATAAGTATTATGTACATATCTGTACATATAAGTATTATGTAATAAAGTATATTGATGGCGAATACAATGCAGTGCCATACATAACATTTTTGCTCTGAACAGTCTAAACAAGCATGTACACGTGTGCATATTTGTTATGGGCAAGGTCAATAACTTAAAACAAGGCTTGTTTCCTTTTTGAAGGCAATATTTTCATTTCTAAGAAGTACTTTACACAAAAGAAAGTTTTGAAAGTAATTTTAGTTCAAGTGATCTGGAATTTCTCTACGAAGATTGGAGTCCCAAAAATTTTTAATTAAATCTGAAGAAAGGGTTTTGTTTACAGACTTATAATTATGTACCTAAGTGTGTCTGGATATAGACGCAGCGAATAGATACAAACTTAGTTTCGTTATATTAAATATCAAATGTCAAACACAGTGAATTTTTGCATGCATGTTTATGAGCTTAATTTCTATGTTCCTGGTTTGCTTTTCCGTTGTTAAATTTACTTCTAAATGTTTTGACATTTAGAAGTAAACTATAAAGAAGCATCACAAGAAAAAATGAACGTATCGAAAACAGTGATAAAAAAATCTTAGATCGAAAAACTGAAAATGCTACTCAATCATGAATGAATTCTTTGATTTTAAAATTATTTCTTTGTTAACGGCTTCTGCGTTCTAAAGGTTTTAACCATTAATTTCATAATTTAACATTGTTATAATTACGTGTAATAATGTTTCATTAATTCATTCCTTATTCGACTTTTCCGGAAACTTCAAAATAATGTCCTTCTAAACTACGAATACATTTTAATCATAGATTGTAAACTTTTTTTTTTTTTTTTTTTTTTTTTATTGTTAATAGGTAACCCTTTGACCACAATCTCACGTGATGGTAAGTGATGATGTGGTCGAAGGTGTTAATAGGCTTAACCTAGAATTACTCTGGCTCTCAAGGACAGCTGCCGGAACACACCGTTAGGTGCTTGGCGACAGATTTTCTACTTGAGGGTGGTCGCTAGCCAGGCGGGCGTTCACAAAATGCCCTTCTACCATGCGGTGAAGCTCAAGCCAGCGGCGGGATTCGAACCATGGACCTGCTGCGCGGCAGTCCATAGCCAAAGCCACTGAGCTATCACTGCTTCAACTAAGGTTAAAATGCTGTTTGTTATGTTAAGGCCGAAGGTTAAATTATTTTTATTCAATGCACAGGGCCTAAATACCTACATATCTTGCTTTTTAACGATTTCCAGAATAGAGGTTCTCGAGACGACACTCATGTATACCTTATGTAATGTATTATATTTTTTTACGCGTAACATTAAACTGAATCATCCAATTTTTCTAATATTTTTTTATTAAATAGAGTATATCTCCAAAAAATTTATTTCTATTTAATTAACCTTGACCTAGGCGTTCTGAAGTCACACTCAATTAACTGAAAAATATTTTTTCAGTATTTCTTTACATGTATGATATAATTATTGCAACTAGTGTCGATGGTAACAATATTCTGGGCGAGTGAAATATTTCATCCTATAAGTAAACCGTATGCATATAAAACGAGTAAGAAATGAGTGGCCAACAAACAACAACCTATTCAAATGCAAATTCAAAATTGAAGTACATGCTTCTACTTACCAAACTGGGTATATAAACACCCGTATCTTGATTGGTAGTTCCTTTCCTATAATATTACAAACCTATGAAATGCTTAGTTAGGTAACTTGTGGAAGTCATACCATTAAAACGTGAGTTCAGAGTGTTTGAATCAGCATGGCAACACAGGTTTCAGTACCTTCGGGACGTTGTTCCAACAGCATTAATTTAGTTTACGTACCGTCCGGTTATGTATCAACACGTTAAAGTTCATCGTCAACAGTAGTCTATAGCAAAGAGCTTTATAAAGTTAATAGTCCATTGAAAAGTTACATTTGGGGTTGCGTTTCTTAGAGGACGCAATTTTATTTTTTTGATGTGTATTAGGTATAAAGCTAAAATCAAGTTTGTGGGGTCGCCACCCTTGTCCCACGGCCGCCATCTTGAAAATAGAGGTTGAAACGGTTGTTACGATATATCTCTTATACTATTTATCTGATAAAAAAAAATTGTAAATTTTTTTTGTTGCAAATTAAATTCTCTATAACTTTGGTCCAGTAACTTTTTGTCGTAGAACTATAAATAAAAAAATTTTAAGGGAAAATGTTGAGAAATTCGAGCAAAAGTTTATACTTTTCGATATAACTTTTTTATTATCATTTTACGAAAAAATAATATCAGACCATTTTTGTAGATCGTTTTTAAGGAACAACTTTTATAGGTAACATTTTTTCATTAAGTCAATAGCTAAGGTTTTACAGCGCTCCGAAGTGTGTACTATTTTTCAGTAATCTTAACTATACATAATATATTATACGTGGGTACTAATAATGTGTCATCAGTATTTTTTTAATTTTCAATTTTGTTATTATATTTCTTTTAATTAGTAATTTTGCTATATTATTAATAATTAATTATTGACACTTTTCCCCACCAAACAAATCACTGAAAAAAAATAACTGTCACACAAAGTTAATGTCAAAAACCTTTCTAAAATTTCGCACGCAACTGGTGTATTTTTCCAGTGATAAACTTTTTAAATTACTCGCAAATTTTGCTGATAATAAGGTACAACAATTTAATGGTTTTATTTACTTGTTTTAATGGAGTTATTAACTTGGCTCCACTTCATTTAACATTTTATTAAAAACTAGCCGACCGCGCGCGGTTTCACCCGCTTTACTCCGCTCCCGTCGCTCATAGCGTGATGCGATATAGCCTATGTTCACCGAGGGTAGTGTAGCTTCCTAACAGTGAAAGAATTTTTTAAATCGGCCCAGTACTTTTTGAGCCTATTCATTACAAACATACAAACATACAAAAATAGGTACAAATCTTTCCTCTTTATAATATTAGTATAGATATAGATAAAATGTTTAAAACTTATGATTCCGGCGACAAATCTGATGTGTGGCAAAGTTACCCGTATATGGGTTATAAATTTGACACACAACAAAATTGACAGTTTTTTATATTATTTATGATTCTTAAAGTCTTTAAATAATTTGAGAGTATGAAAAATAATCTGAGAGCACAGATTACGTTATCAATTTCATCTCACATTACACATGGTAAAAATTTGCTAAAAAGATCTAGTGGTGATCTGTCAAAGTTACCCTGATTACCTGTACTTTCTCTTTCTAAATGGCCTGTATTATTTGTTTCAGAACCATGTTTGATAGGGGAACTATGTATTCATCGTTATTTAGTTCTTACAATTAACTAAAATAATTCATACATATAAATGAGTAGATTCAGACGTATAATCAGGAAACATATATAAAAATATTTAAAGAAAATATTAAATTAATATTTTAAAAAAAACTTGAAAAGATTTTAAATATAGGGTTATTGGTAATTCCACCTCCTTTTACGCGCCATGACAAACGCCACGTAGCCTAACCGGAATAATTTTCGACGCATTTTGTTTCTATAACAGGCATCCTTAGGACCTAGACCTCTTGACTCTTCGAGCGACAAAATAAGATTACACGAGTGTTTTAATACCTTTAATGATATGCAGTTGCAAATACTACTTTATTTAATCTCATGGCTTTACGCATTTCTTGATTTTTATGGCAAAAGACTATTCGTCAGTTTCGTAGCTGTTTCTAGAATGTCAGGTGGAGTTAAGTTTTCACGATTGACAATGAGCCAAATGCCGGATGCATTGTCTCATGATGATTATTCTCTATAGTCTTTTTGTAAGATTTTGAAGAATCCTTGTAATAATAATGTATTATTTATTCATTGGAAGAATAAGATAAGGTACATATAGCCTAGCGTTGCCATAACCGTCGCGCTATAGCGCGCGCTGTTATGAACTTAAGTCTATTTAATGACTTAAGGAACAATATAATGTTTACCATAATAAGTTAGAGATGAACTATATATTATATAATTCCAATAACCTTCTATAAAAACTTCCATGAGGTCTATCAACATTGCTTCAGTTCAGCATAATACAATCCAGCGAACTAAATGAATTTTATTGTTCTTATAGGTACCTACATACATAGATGCAAATATTTCAAATAATATTGACAATTCTGATTACACTGGACCGACATAATACAACAACATCACGTTTACCTTAAATGGCTTACATGATGTAAATTGGCTGGTCACGAAAACATATCAGTGTTTATGTTTAACTTGGAGTGTAGTTAGCAGCTCCATAAATAGCACTATATGTTAAATCATAATAATGTTATGATTTGTGAGCTCTAGACGTTTAGCAAAACGTCTTAGGTTTTTAACCGAGTTAAAAAAAGGAGGTTCTCATCTGTTTTTTTCTGTTACCTGAGAACTTTTTACTGGGTGAACCGATTTTGAAGTTTTTTCTTATTTAAAAGCTGATATTTGTCATGTGGTCCCATTTAAATTTCATTAAAATCGATCAAGCCGTTTTTGAGTTACACTCCAATAACTGAAAAGGTTTTTTCTTATTTTTATCTTGATGATAAAGTCATTGCCAATGAATGACAATCGATACCGTAAGTAGCAAAAGCATAGATCATATAATAATTCCTAAAAGGGTATAATTTATTTTTTACTTAAAAATAGGAGCGACTACAACACTAAAAAGTGTGAAAGAAAAGTCAAAGTCAAAGTCAAAGTACCGTGCGCACAATAATATGATAATAGGTACTTTTGAACTATTATGGTACCGACGTCAATATGTTATTTCACCATTTTGAGTGTTGAAACCGGTTCCCTTTTTCGGTAAAAAAAATTGTAACCATTTTCCAAATGAAGGTGTTGCTCAACTAAGTATATTATGCATTTCTTAATATCATTACAAGCGATAGTTCGCGTGTTATGTGAAATTCAAATTTTAATTTTTTTCAAGTACTTACCTCTTCGTATTACTTTTTACAAGTACAAAATTTCCCACTCGATGTGAGGGACGAGGGTTAAGCAAAGGTGTGTAAACACCCACGTTTCGCCAATTGGGTTTTGGTCCCATGTAATCGGGGCGAGCCTATTGCCATTCACCGGGCACACCGTTGCAGGATCAAACAAAATATTTTCTCTAACACACTGGTAAAAACAATAGAACATATTACGAATAATATGTTTACGCTTACAATAAATAAGACAGGTACCTACACAAGAACATATTGTGTGCAACACAGGGCAGTAAGTTGGTATACAGCCCTGTTCTACGTCTAATGCACACAACACCCTAGGTACTTACATCCATGTGAGAAGTGGGATGCTGCTCATTTGGTGCATATTTACCTTAGTCGCCTCTTACGACACCTACGTGAAGCAATGGGGAGGTGACATTCTAACCGGCACCACACAGGTAATATTTGTATATATATACTTATAAGTATATCTATCTATGAAACTGGCAGTGGGTTGGAGCATTTGAACTGCTTGTGAGTCTACAATTACATATAGGTTGTCTAAATACTTTTATTGTAGTAGCTGTAGTGTTTATTTATTTCAATTACCAGTTACATTTACAGCAACGCCAAGGCATGCAACTAGACAACAATTAAAAATAATGTTGTATATAGTTCGTAGTATTTTGTTAAATTTGTTATATTTATAAGTTATCATAATATTTGTAAGTTGTCATATTATTGCGTATATTTTTCTTGATTGTGCCCACGGCTTCTCCTCCATGTATTAATTATTATTTAATTATTACATCCGAAAGTCTTACAGTAATCTTAAAGCACAATGAGTTTTTACTGTAGCGGGTAAAATTTTAGTACTATGCGAGTGTTAATTAGTGTTATGTGGTAGTGGTACGCTACCGGAGATGCCACTTTTTATACTATATTACACGCAGTACGATGTGGATTTAAATTTGTTAATTTCCGACTGTATAGGCAGTTGTATAGCTAAGGTGAATTTTGGTGTAGGTATAATAAAATACTTTGGCTATATCACGTACCTTAAAAAATTCAAGAACTTTTTTTTTTTTTATGGCATAGGAGGGCAAACGAGCAGGCGGCTCACCTGATGGTAAGTGATCACCGTCGCCCACAAACATCCGCAACACCAGAGGTCTCGAGGATGCGTTGCCGGCCTTTAAGGAGGGAATATGCTCTCTTCTTGAAGGTTCCTAAGTCGTAACTGTTCGGAAATACTTCACCAGGCAGCTGGTTCCATAATATGGCAGTGCGAGGTAAAAAATGCCGTGATAATCGCAAGGTTGTGGACTGCCAGACGTCGACATGAAATTGATGAAACATCATGCTTTGTCGGGAAGTCCGGTGGCGAAATTGAGCTGCAGGTAGTAAATCGAACAGTTCCTCAGAACACTCCCCGTGATTTATACGGTAAAAGATGCAGAGTGATCCAACATATCTACGCCAAGCCAAAGGGTCGCGCCGACCGGAGAGAACTTGATCGTCGACGATTCGAGTCGTTCTGCGTTGAATGCGGTCAAATGGAAGAAGCTGGTACTGGGGAGCTCCCGCCCAGAGGTGAGAGCAGTACTCCATGTGAGGTCGAACCACTACCACCACCAACTACTTTGGATATCTTGATAGCTGTCGTATAGCGGCATGTTATATTTTCCGAGTGACATATGATTTAAGTTTCAAATATCATTATGGTGATTATTATTCTTTACAAGACAAATCAGGATTATTGAAAGCTTGGTAACAGCAGCTAATATTTATATAAAAATAGACCATACAAAAGATTTTGGTTCTCTCGCATTTGAAGCGTTGTTGTCGCCGAAAAATTTGTTCATCTGTAGTACAGATAACCCCCAGGTAATCTGTGATCTGAAGTCAAGAATCGTAACTGGCTCTCAAGGACAGCTGTCTGAACACGCTGTTGGGTATTTGGCGACGTATTTTTTACGTTGTAGCTAGTCAGGCGCGCAGATGCAATACGGCCAGAGCATTAAACCACGACAGGATTCGAACGAGTGCGTGCACGTGTATATGTGGGATGAGGAGTGCAGTTATGTATAATGGCGTTATACTGGTTTGGACCTCTACCACTAATCAGATCTAAAATAGAGTCCAACTGGCTTAAATCAAAAGATTTCTTATGATATAGACGCGTTCTTTTTTTATTTTCCATCAAGTTTTCTAATACTTTAACTTAAAATAAAATACAATCTTCATACAAGGGACTTTTGTAATCGTAAATACTAACTAACGCTTTGTTCAAATAAAAAATGGATGGCTGTTCGACGACAAATTCTGTCACTCGCAATTGATTGCAACAAAAGTGGTTTAGTCAAAACTCAATACTCAATTATTTATTGCAACTTAAGTAGCTACATGCAGGTCTTATTTAACATGTTTTTGTTTGTAGTCGGTCGTCCAACGATGTCAACGTGTCCAAACAGGGAACACAAAGTAGTCGCAGTCATCTAGATGGAATTATCAACATTCGAAAATTAATAAAAACCATCATATAATAATACTATGTTTACAACTTACATAAGAAAATACATATCAGCAATGAAACTCAAATGCAATCGTGAACGAGTACAACAGCCATATAAAGATACAATACTTAGTGATTTGTCCATCAATATAATTATATAATTAATAAATATAATTTTAGCTACGAGAAGACAACAATTAATTCCGGCAGTACTTACATTAATGCAATTTTTTTTGATAAAGTCTCGCTGTACTTTAGGTATTAAATTAAAAATTGTTTGCAGATTTTTTTTTTACCAATAAATGGAACCGACTTCATCACTCAAAAGTGTGAAATAACTTGTTGAAGTCGGTAGTGTCGGTACCATGATAGTTTAAATGTACCTATTATCACAATATTGTGGGCATGGTACCGATTTCGACAAGGTATTTCACACTTTTGGGTGTTGAAGTCGGTTCCATTTTTTGGTAAACTTTTTTTCACTCTTTTTAGTGACACTTGCTACTTACGGGATCGATTGTCATTCATTGTCAACGACTATATCATCAAGATAGGTGAATATTTTTCAGTTATTGGGGTGTAACTCAAAACGGCTGGACTGATTTTGATAAAATTTAAAATGAGACCAAACAACAATCAGCTTTCAAACAACTTTCAAAAAAAATAATTTTCAAAATCGGTTCACCCAGTCAAGAGTTCTGAGGTAACAAACATAAACTACTCATTTTTGGAATTCGGTTAAAATGACTTGAATTTGTTGCGATCAACACGACAAAACCTCGCTAATTTGATATTCAAACGCGCCGATCGACAAATGCAGCGTCGCGTTGTCAGATCAGGCTCCGTTTGAAGTGCTGTTTGTTTTGTGGTGTTAGTCAGTCGGGCAACTTGTGTCGCATTGCTAATTAGTAGGACCATAGACTAAGGATTTATTCGCTTACATTCTAAGCCTATGAGTAGGACGTACCGTAGGAAATTAATTCTGGTAACAAAAATAAGTCACTAAAATTTAAAATCTGTCCTAACTGTTGCGTAGGTGCAAGCAAAAACGTAGGACCTTTATTTGCGAGGAATGGAGAGCACGAATGAAATGCTAAAGGGTGGGTAAATCCTGAAAATAATGTTAATAAGGCAATTTACTGTTTCATGACTAGCTACTGACCGTAGGTGCTGCAGTGGTAGTGACAATTATCTTGCGGTAGTATGGGAGCCGAAGTTGGGTAGGTCTGGCATCCGAAGGATCAAAATTTAATTACTGCAGTTGTGAACTTTGAGAAGTGTGTGTAGGGAGACTTTGGAAGACAAGAGTGAATAATGGCTTATTAAGGAAGCAGCGTGGGTGGAGTAAATGAAAATATAGAAATAAATAATTGGACGTAATTCTGTTTTTTCTTATACAATTGGTGACAAACAAGCAGACTGATGATAAGTGGTCACCGCCGCATATGAACACTTGTAAAATCCGCAGCGCTAATTCTAGCTTCAGTCTGTTAACACCTTCGACCACATCATCACTTACCATCACGTGAGACTGTGGTCAAAGGCTTACCTTTTAGAAGCGCTCGTAGCGAAGTTTGCTTAACCATTCTGAATCGATCAGCAAAGTTAAGCAACGTCCGCCGCGGTCATGAGTTGGATGGGTGACCGCTGGTGACATTACTACTGAGCGCTTCCGTGCTTCGGAGGGCACGTTAAGCCGTCGGTCCCGGTTGTTGTCTTAGGATGGCAGTCGTTACAGCATGGTGGTAGGGCACTTTGCGAATGCCCGCCTGGCTAGCTACCACCCTCAAGTTGAAAATCTGTCGCCAAACACCTAACGGTGTGTTCCGGCAGCAGTCCTTGAGAGCCAGTAATTCTAGGTTAGCCTGAACAACATCTTCGACCACATCATCACTTACCATCAGGTGAGATAGTGGTCAAAGGCTAACCTATCAAGAATAAAAAAAAAAAAAAAAAAAAAAAAACCTATCAGCAATAAAAAAATAAAAAATAGCATTACTGATGCGTTGCCTATAATACCATTTGATTGTTATGCACTACAAAATAATAAAAAATAACTAAAATAAAATTTAAATTGGTATAACAGGACATATGGACGGACAGCGAAGTCTCAGTAATATAGGGTCCCGTTTTTACCCTTTCGGTACGGAACCCTAAAAATCGTTAGTAGCCCCCGAGTTACACAACGACTAATCTGATTGATTGAAACTACCCGCAATTTAATTGAAAAAAATTAATTTTAGAATTATCATTCTTATAGCAATTTAGATTTTACCGTAAACACAATGAGAACTTCGAAGCTGCTGTTCGAAGTGGGTTTGTATATTTACAAATGAAGGACCTACGAAAGAAAATTGATAAAGCAAGTATACACGATGAGTGTGAATGGAACATGCGAAAGAGAAGGCAAACGTATATACTGTCTTGGGACAACCATTGTGATTGATAATGATCTTTATTTTGATAATGGGGCAACATAGGGCGGGTTTGGAAATAACTGGGTGAATGTAAATGTTACCCGAGTGCTGTTCGGAAATCAACACGGTGAATACAAAACCTTCACTCGAGGCCGTTCGGAAAACCAGTATAGTAAAAGTTCACTCGACAGTTCCAGAATTTGTTACCGATGCAAAATACGGTGAGGATGTTCACCTGTCGTCTGAATGGTAGTCAGTTGTCATTTGAGAGTCAATTAATTGTTTTTTTTGAATTCCTTAAAAAATACATTTGTTAATATTTTTTTTATTTTTTTATGAATAACACGAGGCTATTTCCGCTGGCTGGGGATTAGTCCACAGCATTATGCTGAGCCCTGGCCTTTTCTGGCAGCACTGCATATTACAGCACCAGTGCTGCTAATTCATAATATTATGTAAATATATTTTAACTTATCTCTGTTTATATTGCTGTTGTATGCAGTTCTGTCTGGAATATTTTTCTTTCTTTCTTTCTTTCTTTCTTTCTTCTTTGTATTTTGCTAAAATATAATATTTTCCAGGTTTTTATTGTTATACACTGGGAAGAAATTACTCGATTTCGAACGCAGTTATAAAGGGTATCACCCCATGGGAGATTCAATCAATAGGTATTGGTTAAGTACGTAACATACTCGTAATATTATGACGTACTCGTATATTGTAGAAGCTACGTAATCGTTGGTGCTTTGAATGGAGAGATTATAAGCTTTCTATCAAGTCAAAAAATTTTGTGGAATTACTATATGTTCTATTGTCCTACGTGCTATAAAATTTAGTGTTTAGAATATAGAGCTTAGTATGTCTCTTATAAAACCGTGAAACTTGTTATTAATAGTGTCAATTCAATCATAAATAAACATTAGTTTTTTTATGTCTGATAGGTTAGCTTTTCACCACTATCTCACCTGATGGTAAGTGATGATGTGGTCGAAGGTGTTGTTCAGGTTAACCTATAGAATTGCTGGCTCTCAAGGACTGCTGCCGGAACACACCTTTAAGTGCTTGGCGACAGATTTTTTTATTTGATTAGAAATTTGAGGGTGGTAGCTAGCCAGGCGGGCATTCGCTAAATGCCCTACCACTATGCTATAACGACTGCCATCCTAAGACAAAAACCGGGACTGACGGCTTAACATGCCCTCCGAAGCACGCAAGCGCTCAGTAGTAATGTCACCAGCAGTCACCCATCCAACTCATGACTGCGGCGGACGTTGCTTAACTTTGCTGATTGGTTAGGAACAGCTAAGCAAACTTCGCTACGAGCGCTTCGAAAGGTAGATTGCTAGTTACCCTTTAAAAATATACGAGTAAGAAACATGTTACATATTACATAAGACACAAGCACGATGCTATCCTGGTGGCGGTAGGCTCTGCTTGTACCAGATGCAGTTCGTCACATATGGTGAAATGAATTACACCCATCATCGAGAGACATAAAGTTGCTAAGTCGCATTTGCCTATGTAATTTCACCAACACCCATACCCTTGAAACGGGTACACAGTAAAGTGAACTATTTGGTATAGAAATAGGTATAGCGGCAGTAGTTACTTTCCCGGACAAACTAGCACAAAGAGTTCTACTGCTACTATAAAGTACTAAAATGTGAAGCAACAAGTAAGGACATGGCTCTGCTGTGGCAAATTATATGGATTTTGTTCAAGTGCGACGTCAGAACCTTGTATGCTTTAAATTATGGCAATAGTACAAATAACTTGGCGACACTTATAGCTCCTTTGTGTAAAGACTCTTAAATTACGAGTTACTGAGGCAGACATGATCTACTCATTTAACGTCTATTGGTTCTGTACTTGATTGTAATCAATAAACGTAGAACTAATTTCGGTGCACTGACTCCAAAACTACCTACGCTGGACTGGCAGTTGCAAAATTATTATCTCTGAAAGCTTGCTGAAGGCACAAATTTATCAGGAACTATTCATGCATCAATTAGTTCGAGCCGTAGTGAAGTCGTTTTCATTTTAATTTAGTTTCCAGACGGTGGAAGGTATCATTTTGCCGTAATTTCCGGGCTCTAGTCATATCCAGTGGACAATTATAGAGGTCGATGTTTCCATTGCAGTGGGCTTCGAGTGTCTATCTTACTAAATTATCGAAGGCAGGGTTGCTATCTATCGTTTTCGGAATGATGCTTTCAATCAGATATTATTACCACAATAGACATATATACAGTAGTTCGACTCCGCGGTATCCTGGAATTCAATGACAAATGACGATCAGAGCACTAGGGAAATCACTATCGAAATTTAGAGTGTTGTTGTTTGTAATAAATATTTTGTTTTTTTTTCAATAAATGTTTTTCTATAAATAAATTTTGTTGTGAATAGGTAAAAATATAACTATTTATAAATCTATTTATTTGAGAGAATACAAGCGCGTGCCATGGAAGTAATAAGTACTACGTACAACAGGAATGAGCTGTTGTCACAAAATTGAAGCCGAACGAGAGCGCAATAACTGTACCTCTTATCCCTCTCTGGCAATGGTGATAATATTGAAATATGATTTAAGGACAATAATTTTATTATAAAAAAATATTTATGATCTGACGTCAGCAGATCATTGCTTGAGATGGATTTTAATCGAAGATGCTAATGATGAACTTGCCCTTTGCGGCACTGTACATTTCCTGTTTTTGCTTGCTTTTCACACTCGCGTCATATAGGTAGGTACTTACCTGCTGGCACGTTAATGTTATCTATACAGTATCTTAACTCGGCTCTCTCGTTGAAATAACTACCTACAACCGCGCTGTACGTAAACATGCGATAAGGCTACCCGCCTCCATTATTTTAATTACATTTGCCTACTTTGTGTTTCCATTTAGTGCTGTGATTATAAATATACTTTTTTTATATGAACAAATTAAATTCTTTGTGAAATGAACAGGAAGTGTTCACTAAAAAAGCGTGTTGTTTTTTGACTAGTAGGTAAATTTAATTAAAAAAACCTATATTTGAATAAAAAATCAGTCTTAAAAATTTGCGAACAAAAAATACTCGTATTTGTGAGACGTACGAAATGCTTTATCATTAAATTTTAGAGTATTAAAAAATCCGCATTCTAATATATAGCTTATAAGTACATATTGCACTCGTGTCAATCACTTTCCTTTACTCTATTCCCTTTTTTATTAATCGAGACATTTTTTTTCGGGGCATTAAAGGAAATACATGTCCATTAAAAAGTCACACATTATGTACCGTCAACTATGTAGACTATCAAATAATGTTACTTACTAGTAAGTAAAATTATTTTATAGTATTACCTTTCAGTTTCCAGGTTATCTAAAAAAGTTATCTCTGGTTGCGTTTTTGACGAATTCATGCAACCAAAAACAGCACAATATATCCTACTCGTCATATTAAATATGTAATATGTACATTGTACATAGATTTATTTTTAGCGAAAATATCGTGCGCTTATTGTTACAAAAATAACACACCGTCTATTCGTTACTGCGGCATAGACGCGACTGTCTGCGTACTGAGCGCGGGCCGAGATCGAGGCGCGTAGGTATAACTCGCGTTTCGTCCGTTTATATGAAGTTGAAATACTGTATGGATAACATTACCGTGCTACTGGTGCTTGTGGTATACGACATGCAGTTGGACTAGGATAAAATTACGATAAACTACCTATTGTGGTATATTTCATTAATTAGGTAAGAAATAACAGTTAAGTATAATTCTAAATCAAATATTGTTAAATAAAATAGTCTTGTGAAGTTTCTGCCGCAAAGGAATAAGCTGGGTAGCTTATTCCTTTATTGTTTAATTGTTTCTAATTTTGCATTATGAGTTAAACTAACATTGGGATCTTTAGGAAATCTGAAATTGAAACAAAGTCATTTTAATAGAGAAAGGAATAAAATATACATAGGTATTTAATTCATTTGTTCTTGAACTATAATTGGATAGTCATGCATGGTCACCGTAATTCCTCACTAACAAATTATGTTTAAAGTATTACCTCCACGACACAAATTCTCCCCATTTTTACTAAAATTCTTCGAAAATTAAAAACACTCCGTTATTAACGTCTGAGTCCGCAATTTCATGTGGGGTTGTCAAGTCAGGAGTCCGTATTTCATACAAATAAAAGAAAACCTATACGCCAATCGCAACATTTTTGCGTTAGTATGGCTTTACACGTAGCAACAAATAATATTGCTTTAACATATTGGTACAAAATTATTAATTATGTTTAGAAACATTTTAGAAGTAAATGTTTTTACTTCATTACGTTACATCGATCGCACATTTTTCGACAAACAATGAAAGGATTGAAATCGACTTAGCTCTGGCAACTCTAGGTCACTGTTAGAACGAGACACAGGGTTCAGTGGTAGCCTTCTCACTCGGCTTCATTTTTATTTTGCGCGCAACAAGACTCTTATGACCTTAGCATAAGGTTTTATTTTTTATAATTTAGCTGCATGATGCACAGATAGAGCTCATTCCTGGTACGTAGTACTTATTACTTCCATGGCGCGCGCAGAATTGATTAAAAAAACGCTATTGTCTTTGGTAACATAGTAAGGCCACCAGTGAAGAGGTTATTGTATGATTATTTGCCTTTAAAACTCCTTGGGTTCTTTTTTTCTATTAAAATGATGAAAAGATTAAAACCTCTATAGTGTCAATCTGCTGACAGCTTATTAAAACTAAACTGTAAGTAAACACCGCAGTAAAGCATGTGAACATCAGTCTAGTTGTATCTTTTTGTACCTCCTCGATGTAGGGAAGGCCGCACGGTTGATCACGTGACTGAATTCGGGTAATTTATTTCGTAGTTAAACTACTGCTTTAGAAGCTCCATGTATCTATTGTGTTATTACTAACAAAATAACATGATCACCCACTGAAGAGGCAGGCTTGTGAAGTGACATAACAGAGCCTACTGAAGTAGTGATGTACTTAACGTGGAATATCATTGAAACAAAATTGCTTTTCTACCTGATGGTAAACTTGGTCAACTATATTGTTCTTCAATCTTGTTTCTTTAGTTTCCTTTATTTTTAAGAGGACCGACACAATTTGATGCCATTATAACACGTTTTTTGTAACGTATGTATTCTTATTCTCCTAGGATTACTACAAAACACACCCTGAATAATTCATGAGTAAAATGTGTTTTGTATACTTCGGAAGGCACAAATTATTCCAGAAATTCTGTTCAAATAAAGTAAGACGATTCTGCAAAGTTTACTTAGCATAAGGAAATGTATCTTCCATAATATTTTTATAGCATGGATCTGTCGGGGTTTTGTGCGTACTTTCTGTTTTCTTACATATTCGCATAATTATTATGGAGTTAGTTTTTTTCCTTGGTCGTTATTGAGCCCGAATATAATACAATATTAGTACGCGCTGGAGGCGTTTTCATTCTCGGTGTGGCCATCAACCAGATTAAACTACTTATGTCTCTATGTATAATCTTGGATGTACCCTGAGGGCTATCGGCCGGCTCAAGGGAACACTCGGTATTACCGAATACCTAAGGGATGAAGACAAGTGATGTCGGATGATGCATGAAAACCAGGTAGGATTGAATAACATTGCACTTATATTAACTTATCTAAATACGTAAACATTTTTACATATAGTGTTCTGATTATTTGTTAGTATGTAATTTAACTTTAATATTTTGCTGTATTTATTTTTCATATGGATTGATGTTGGAAAGGAACTGTTTCCCGCCAAATGAGCTATATCTTCAACCTATTTATGATTTAGAGAAGTTTTTATTAGTATTTTTATGAAAGTCACGAGTAGAAGGCAAGGCGGCAAGTGCGAGGTGGGGCAACTTTTATTTTCTCTGTAATAAAGAAAACTTTTTAAATTTTCTATTATGTACGTGGCTAAAACGCTATCCGCGAAAAGCAGAAAAAATAAGCGTCATTCATTAGTCTATGGCCGATCGCTATGCCCGCGCATAGAAAAACTGATTAATTTTTCCCGCCATTGTGAAGAATATTTTGCAACTCGTTTTCACTGTTGTAATTATAGTTATTTATTAATAAGATATCTAAAAGTACTAGTTATGAAGATACTACTAGTTATGATTTATGTACATACACCGCCCGATATAAGATGTGTAGCCCTTAACGTTGTGGAAAGTTTACTACCTGAAAATTTCAAGGAAAAATATGTATTAGCGTAGTACCAAAATTTCGTACAATAGCAAAACAACGAGAATATGCTGTCTTTTTTTAGAAAATGTGTTCATGGCGTACTCTAAAGAATTATCTTCTAAATACAAACCTAGCTATTTGAACTACATATACTCAATGTTACAAAGTACAGTCTTAATAAAGAACGGAGTGAACTTAAAAACATACTCTAATTAGTCAGCTTATCCAAAGAGACTATGTGAAGGTTTTAGAAGCAAGAAATCAAAGGTTTTATTGCCTGACGATATTGAAAAATTTGTAAAATATGCTCCAGGTAACCAATATCTGACTACTAAGGTTATAGTTAAAAAATATTTTTCTAGTTTTTTTTTTAGCAAGTGTTGAAAAACGTCGTATGATACACGTGTGTATTGATTACCATCCTCGGCTTTCTTAAGACCCTCACCTAACGGCTCAGCAGCGCAAGTACCGAACTTACCGATCGCTAAATTTGACATTACAATCGTCTAAATTCGATAAAACGATGTTTGCAAACATCGATATAACCCGTTTTATCGAATTAGACGATTATAAGGTCAAATTTAGCGATCGGTAAGTTCGGTACTTGCGCTGCAGGTCTCAATGGCGCCTCAGTGGTAATCACCAACATTACACACTTGTACCATAATGTACTATACTAGCTATATTTATTGACTCGTCGTACTAATCCAATTATTTCTTACAAAAAGTAACTTTTGAAGTTACAGATTGGATAATAAAACAACGTTATTTTACATAGAAAACTGCACTATCTTTTAGCATAAGTTACTTATGTGATATTTTGATTTCAGTTTGGTTTTTCCACGAAATAGAAGTATTTGTTAGACAAGACAAAAAAATAAGTAAATATAAGTACTACATTGCCGGCGACCGGCGTACATCATACCATATTACAAACTTTACCTCAGTTGACCTTTTAAATTACCTCGTCATAAATAGCGTAATTTAACAGCGTAAAATTTAACCTTTTACTGCGTAAAATTCACATAACAACAATATTCACAAACAGGAAGCGTTATTATTAGTATTTTGTATCATCCAGAACACTTTACAACTATTAATAGCATATAGTTCTATGTATGTATCACTTCAGTGCTTTGAAAGCGTAATACAATAAATATAATTTAAGTTTTCTTACAACAGTAAGCCATATTTTCAAAAAGTATGCTGCCAACCCATTTCGTGCAGAGCATTTTGGAAGTACTTGTCCAATTATTTAATTTTGATAATTCATCTTAAAAACTTAGCTTATAATCAACATTTTTATAAATAGGTAGGTATATTGGGGAAATTTTGATATCGTTAATTTATGCGTAATACTTATTAATAAAAATGAGATATTATGATTTAGTTTTTAATGTGTAGTCGCTTATTACCCTTTATATATAACAAAACGTGACAATAACTCTATTGTTTTTATTATGTCGAATTTTACGATTATACAATTTAATATAATATTTTTACAATTTAATTGCAATTACTGTAATTATCATAGCAATTCTAAAATATTAAAACGGTTTTTAAAAGGTTATGTCTTATAAAAATCAGTCCAACTTATAGAATGATGTAAAGATTTTCAGAACAACAAACAAAGTGTAGTTCTTCTGTATTGTACTTCAAAAAGGCTTTTACTGAAATTGTTGCCTTTGTTCTGAATCTCTTGTACGATGCCATTACAGAGGGTACAGATAGTAAAATGATAAAGGTAGTATCAAGTTTCCAAGGTGGTGCACAACACAATATTATACTCCCCTTTACAAAGTTAGTAAAGTAAGTATTGAACCCGCCTTTGTCAGAGGACTGTTATAAAATTTGTCGAGCCTGTTTTAGGTAGGTTAACCTGTGTAGGTAAGCCTGTTTTAGTTAGTATAAACGTCTAAGAAAATAAGTTTTAATACCTAAGTTTCTAAGTGAAGACATGGTGTATGATTATAAGCAGGTAGGTATAATCTAGAATGGAAACTGGCTCTTATTATCTGCCGGAACATACTGCAAGGGGTTTGGCGAGAAATGTTCTACTTGAGGGTAATAGCTAGCTAGAGGGGCATTCGGAAAATGACTTTTCACCTTGCTACAAATAACGACTGCTATCCTAAGAATGCTCCCGGACCCGAAGGTTAAACATCCCCTCCGAAGTACGGAATTGCTCAGTAGTGTCGGTGTATGCCGTTAGCGGTCACCCATCCAAGTGATGACAGAAGCGAACGTTGCTGTTCGGTTAAGAAAACTATAGCCAAGCTCCGTTATAGACATAAATTGATTGTTGAAATAGTGACACTCAAAATTGTTTGAACAATGTTCTATTTTGATTATAGGATGCCGGCTTAATATCCAGTTCATTTTTTTTATATTAGAGAATTTGACATTAACTTTGTTAAATTTGAAAATCGAGTGTATCACTCGTGTATAGACCCCATTTTAGGCTGCATTTAAATATATCAGGGCTCGCCTTGGATTCGGACTATTACATTTTTCGGATAAAATGACACAATCTCATTCTACTCGTCTACAGATCTTTATTAGATAATTGATATTGGGGGCTAAGATTTTTTTACCTGTAGATGGGCCTTCCATATTTACTATACGAATTCAGGATTGCACTTTCTAGCGTCTGGTGAATACATCGCCGCTAATCGTGTTTTTTAGCAAAAATCTGTGGACAATATGCCTTCCTTGTGTCTTTAGACTCTGCACCAATTATACAGGCACTGTGAGAGATAAGAAAACTATTTCATTTCACGCGTATTTATTGCTTTTAGTGTTCAAATAGAAAATATAGTCATTTTGTTTATCTTAAGAACTAATCTCAATGAGATGGATGACCGAGATATGTGTAACGTTTGGTGTGAGAGAGTGAAAGAGATCGCAGCATAATGGTGATCGAAACGTGTCGTGGCGGTTCGGTGGACCTACGCTGACACAAACACCGACGCCGGCACAGACACCGACGCCGGCACAGACACCGACGCCGGCACAGACACCGACGCCGACACAGACACCGACGCCGGCACAGACACAGACGCCGACACAGACACCGACGCCGGCACAGACACCGACGCTGACACCGACGCCGACACAGACACCGACGCCGGCACAGACACCGACGCCGACACAGACACCGACGCCGGCACAGACACCGACGCCGACACAGACACCGACGCCGACACAGACACCGACGCCGACACTGACACCGACGCTGACGCCGACACAGACACCGACGCCGACACAGACACCGACGCCGGCATAGACACCGACGCCGGCACAGACACCGACGCCGGCACAGACACCGACGCCGGCACAGACACCGACGCCGACACAGACACCGACGCCGGCACAGACACCGACGCTGACACCGACGCCGACACAGACACCGACGCCGGCACAGACACCGACGCCGACACAGACACCGACGCCGGCACAGACACCGACGCCGACACAGACACCGACGCCGACACAGACACCGACGCCGACACTGACACCGACGCTGACGCCGACACAGACACCGACGCCGACACAGACACCGACGCCGGCACAGACACCGACGCCGACACAGACACCGACGCCGGCACAGACACCGACGCCGACACAGACACCGACGCCGACACAGACACCGACGCCGACACTGACACCGACGCTGACGCCGACACAGACACCGACGCCGACACAGACACCGACGCCGGCACAGACACCGACGCCGACACAGACACCGACGCCGACACAGACACCGACGCCGACACAGACACCGACGCCGGCACAGACACCGACGCCGGCACAGACACCGACGCCGACACAGACACCGACGCCGACGCCGACACAGACACCGACGCCGGCACAGACACCGACGCCGGCACAGACACCGACGCCGACACAGACACCGACGCCGGCACAGACACCGACGCCAACACAGACACCGACGCCGACACAGACACCGACGCCGGCACAGACACCGACGCCGGCACAGACACCGACGCCGACACAGACACCGACGCTGACGCCGACACAGACACCGACGCCGGCACAGACACCGACGCCGGCACAGACACCGACGCCGACACAGACACCGACGCCGACACAGACACCGACGCTGACGCCGACACAGACACCGACGCCGGCACAGACACCGACGCCGACACAGACACCGACGCCGACACAGACACCGACGCCGACACAGACACCGACGCTGACGCCGACACCGACGCCGACACAGACACTGACGCCGGCACAGACACCGACGCCGACACAGACACCGACGCCGGCATAGACACCGACGCCGGCACAGACACCGACGCCGACACAGACACCGACGCCGACACAGACACCGACGCCGGCACAGACACCGACGCCGACACAGACACCGACGCCGACACAGACACCGACGCCGGCACAGACACCGACGCCGGCACAGACACCGACGCCGACACAGACACCGACGCCGGCACAGACACCGACGCCAACACAGACACGCCAATTTATGTTGACTCGGGATAGGATGTACCTACCTAAGAAATATAAAAATCTGATTGCTACTTTGGTAGCTTATAATATTGAGTCGGTTATAGGAAATATAACCAAGTCTTCTATTGACGCTCCAGATTTTAGTACATGTACTAATAGAAATGTGGAGTCAGACTATTTAAACTTTTAAGTCCGACAACAGGGAAGTGTTCTGACATAGCACTGTACTACCAAAATATAAATCGCTTCCCTGGCAAAATACTTGAAATTGAAATGCTCTTAGATAAATATCCTTTTGATATATTATGCTTTACTGAAACATGGCTAAGAGCAGATACAATGTTATTTAATGTTAAGAATTTTAGTGTAGGCAGTGCGTTTAACAGATCATCTGCAGAAGGAGGAGGGTGTATTATTCTTGTAAATAATAACTTAAAATTTAAAGAACGCCGTGACTTAGTCAGATGTTCTGTCGAACGTGTCTGTGAAGTTGCTTGTGTGGAGGTGGACAGGCATCTTGTGTTGTGTGTATATCGACCACCAACAGATCAAGGTCGTGCTCAAAATTTTGCAGAATTTTTATCCACTATGGAAAGTATACTGCGGAAAATCTCTAAATGCAGAAAACCCATATTTGTATGTGGTGATTTTAATATAGATATTTTAATGAATTCTAAAAATAAGACTGATCTTATTTCATTATTTAAGTCATTTAATTTGAAATTTCTGTTCTGTGAGCCCACTAGGATAACAGACACTTCATCTACCTGTATAGACAATATATACTCAAACTGTAAGATTAAAGAAAAGTTAATATTGAAAGGTATTAGGTCTGATCATGAGGGCCTTGCGATAAAATTTGATGGAAATAGAGAAACAGAGAGGTATGAAGTTGAACATAGGCCGTTAACAACCAGTAGGCTAGAAATTCTCGGTACCAACATAGAAGCTAAGCTTGGCATAACAAGTTTTTCTCACTGTGACCCGAATGACATCTACAATAACTTATTTTCTTTAGTAAATATTGAGTTTCAAAAAGTTTGTCCAAAAATAAAGAAACAAATAAATGGAAAATTGAAGTTTGGTGATTGGGCAACTAGAGGTATCCGAAAAAGTAGAGATTATTTGTTTGATCTGTATCGCAGGAAAAATTTAACATCTTGCAAGCAGTTTCATGATTATGTTAGGAACTATTCAAAAATTTTTAAGTCTGTTTGCTTGTGTGCTAAATCTCTTTTTATTAGAGACAAAATTAGCAAGTCTAAAAATAAAATAAAAACCATTTGGAAGACTATAAATACTGAGACTGGTAAGAATAAACCTAGAGATTCAACATATGTCTTAACTATTAATAAACATCAAATCTCTGATCCAATACAAGTGGCGAATATATTTGAAAATTTTTTTTCTAACTTACCCCTAGAAGCCACTAAATCATTGGATTCTTGTCCCAATGTAGCAGAAGCCCTATTAAAACATAATTTTCCCTGCAAAACACCGGACTTCTCTTTCAGATACACGTCAAACTTTGAAATTATAAAGACATTCAAAAGTTTAAACATAAAGAGTACTGAAGACTTGTGGGGTATGTCAGTTAAAGTGGCAGAGTCCATTATTTGCATTATTGCACCATACTTAGTAACAATATTCAATCTTTGTGTTGATAGAGGAAGTTTCCCCGACTTAATGAAACTAAGTAAAATCACTCCAATTTTGAAGTCGGGGGCTGCATCTGACCCTTGCAATTATAGACCTATTTCCATCTTACCCGTTCTGAGTAAAGTATTCGAAAAAATTATGCTCAAACAACTTTTATCTCATTTTAATGAGCATAATATATTGAATGAGAATCAGTTTGGTTTCACTAAGAGCAGATCGACAACAGATGCAGGTGTTCAATTGATGTCACATATACTTGAAGCCTGGGAGAGTTCACATGATGCTATTGGCGTATTTTGTGATCTTTCCAAGGCATTCGACTGTGTAGAACACTGCACTCTGATTCGTAAGCTTTCACACTATGGTGTTCGTGGAAAAGCTTTGAATCTAATAGAGTCATATCTGTCTGACAGGCTACAGATGGTTGGAATAAATGGCAATACTTCTTCCGGGTCTTTCGTAAAAATAGGTGTACCGCAGGGATCAATTTTGGGACCTTTTCTGTTCCTAGCGTATATTAATGATCTGCCTTGCATGGTCAAAGATTTCTGCAATATTGTTTTATTCGCCGATGATACCTCTCTGATTTTTAAAGTAGATAGGAAAGATAGTGAACTCATTCATGTAAATAATGTGTTATCTATGATCTCTGGATGGTTCGCCGCTAATAATCTTCTGTTAAATTCAAAAAAGACCAAATGTTTAAAGTTTTCATTACCAAATGTTCCTTATGTTGAACCAAACATTAAGCTTGGCCTAGATAAACTCTCTATTGACAAAGCGACAGTCTTTCTGGGAATCAAAATGGATTCAACTTTACAGTGGGATCTACATATACATGATCTAGCCGGAAGACTTAGTTCTGCTGCATATGCAGTTTGTAAGATAAGACAGTTAACAGATGTAGCTACTGCACGGCTAGTTTATTTCGCATACTTCCACAGTATTATGTCGTATGGTGTATTGCTGTGGGGAGCTGCTGCTGAGATAGAGACAATCTTTATCTTACAAAAGCGTGCAATTCGAGCCATATATGAAATGGATCCTAGGGAATCTCTAAGGGATCTTTTTAAAGAAATTGATATATTAACTTTACCGAGTCTGTATATATTTGAAAATATTATGTATGTTCGGAAAAATTTGAGTAAATTTAAATTAAACAGTGACAACCATCATTACAACACTAGGAACAAATATAAATTAACGGTACCATGTTTTAGATTAGCAAAGACAAATAAAAGGTCCTTTTTAGGTAATTGTGTGCGGTTTTATAATAAAATTCCCGAACATATTACAATGCTCACAGAAGGAAAATTCAAATTGCACGTGAAAAATATTTTGATGAAGAAATCCTACTACACAGTTTGTGATTACTTAAACGACAAAAATGCTTGGAAAATTCCACCTCTGCCAAGCCATCACATGTCTCCTACGTAATTTAAACAAATATTGTAATAATTGTATAATATTGTTTATAACACATTGTAAAAAGACGTTTAAAAGAATGGCCCCGAGTTTCTTGCCCGTTCTTCTCGCAGTGGCTCTATAAACTTTTTTTGCTGAACGTGGCAGTACAATGTAGAATATTTCAATATTAAAATTTGTAATTGACCTTCATAAGAGCGTCGTAGACGCCTAAATTGAATAAATGATTTTGAATTTGAATTTGAATTTGAATTTGAATTTGACACCGACGCCAACACAGACACCGACGCCGGCACAGACACCGACGCCGACACAGACACCGACGCCGGCATAGACACCGACGCCGGCACAGACACCGACGCCGGCACAGACACCGACGCCGGCACAGACACCGACGCCGACACAGACACCGACGCCGGCACAGACACCGACGCTGACACAGACACCGACGCCGACACAGACACCGACGCCGACACAGACACCGACGCTGACGCCGACACAGACACCGACGCCGACACAGACACCGACGCCGACACAGACACCGACGCCGACACAGACACTGACGCCGGCACAGACACCGACGCCGGTACAGACACCGACGCCGGCACAGACACCGACGCCGACACAGACACCGACGCCGGCACAGACACCGACGCCGACACAGACACCGACGCCGACACAGACACCGCCGCCGGCACAGACACCGACGCCGACACAGACATTGACGCCGGCACAGACACCGACGCCGACACAGACACCGACGCCGACACAGACACCGACGCCGGCACAGACACCGACGCCGACACAGACACCGACGCCGACACAGTAACATAATAATCAAACGAACATATTCAGTTGCTTTAAACAATTTTAAAGCCATATATAAGCTAATATGTCTTTAAAATTGTGTGATTAGGTGATTACGTAATATATACCCATTACAACAAAGATTTTCTTTGGTTATCGGAACTTATTCAAATACTTTGAAATCAACCTTACTACTAGGTTTTAACTACCATGCGAACGTTTAATCTAGTCAAAACCTAATTTATTACATCAATGTTGAAAGCAAATCTAGGTAAAAATAACTCAATTATTTTTTAAAACACGATGAACCTCAGACCAGTTCAAAATAGGTAGGTAGATGTACCTACCTTATTGCTCGCAGTTTTGAAACCTCGTAGCGTTTACCGTAATAATAGCCATCTGTTTAGCAGGTAGGTATGCACCTGTATAATGGTAACATACAGTTAGGTGTACACATGTACTATGGTACTAGGTATGAAAAATTTACCGTACTTACTGTAAATGTTCACTTAAACGTATTCTTGACAAAATGACAAAAGGTAAAAGAAACGACTGTTACTAAGCTAAGATTTTTTTCAACTCTCTGTTACTAAGCATGAATAAAAAAATACCAACATGTGGTGACATACAACTACATATTCAGTTTCTTTAAATAAATTTTAAGTTTTTGAACCTAACATGACTATAATTCACCTAACTACTATGGCCACTACCACCTACCCAGGATATCAAATAGTCGTTACTATTCTGATACGAACAAACCAAAACAGCGACTGCTACCTACTCGTGTCATAGGTACATAAGTTCTATGTGTGGATGTTACTCGGCCTACACGAACCTTCCTAACAGCCTATATCCATAACTAACCTACCCTGCGGTCTTATTTTCCCATTCATATATCTTAATAGTAGGATCCTAGGTATACTATAATAGGCAGGTACAGGGTTCGTGGGGTGGCAAAGATAATATAATTAAGTCTCGATAATTATTGAATTAGTCTGCTTTCACTATTCAATCTGCCTGTCTATGGAATCCTCTACCCGTCTCATTACGACGTGAGACATAGGACCTAATAAAAAAGTTCTATCAGTCCATATACCTACCACTTTTCATTATAAACTGTGATATTGCTTAATTGCTGTGTGGTATAATAATTATATATATTCATATAAATATTATATGTATATTATTAATACATATAAGCGTATGTATATTATGATATGTGTGAGTTATATTTGAAATTGAGTAAGCAAGTATACCTGTTGTTATCTTCAGCCTGTTTTAGCTTTTTATTATTGATTACCTGCTAGATGAAGGCCACTCATGAAGATTGCCATTAGCTTTACTATAAATGAAGAACTGTTTAGCAAGGCATTTTTTGGGTAAATAATGTAAGCAGTATCCTGATACTTACGTTACACACAAAGAAATGTAAATGCTTGCACGAGTCATAAGTAAAATCAGCTAGGTACCTACGTCTCAACTCAAGGTTCATATCCTCACGTGGCCATAATATGTACAATTTATTATAATGTAGTATCATCTCTCCGTGTGCTAAATGTACATATTTTTGTTAGTTATCTCATAAATTTAGATACTTAAACTTACAACTATCGCAACTAATACGACCAAATAAATAGTAGCTACAACCAAACCGTTACGTACGTTGCATCAATAAAGCGGTTACTGAAACGTATTAATGAAATTGATTAGGTTCTTTTGAAGTATTATTAAGTATCCTAATACGCAGTTAATACTATCTATACTGGTACTGTAGGTCTTCAAAACTTTACCAAGAGCATAAGAATAAATAATAAAATAACAGAACACAACGGAACATTCTTCAACTGTGTCCCAAAGGCCGCCATTTATAGATATACCTAATTTTATACTTCACGTCGTTACTCCCCTCTGCCATTCAGGTGTGTTGCCAGGGTTGCTTATTGTTAATTGTTAATTGCTTACATTTAAAGATAATGTTGCTAAATTGTAAGTTTTTCTTTACATTGAAATCATTATGAGAGCTGAAAACCACAATGGAATGGATGATCAAACTAGAAAAAACTAAGAAGTCTCAGCGTAGGAATTGGTTTTTGCCAAGGAAACATTATAAGGTTATAAAAATATTTTACAATAACATTAAAAAACCTAATTTTAAGTTTGTATAACATAGCACTATTAAATTAAGCGCGCAGCGACCTATTATGCCGACGACTTATTTTCAAATTGTATCGGCGGTGGTAGAATAGTTGATTGCAACAGAAAATTATATGCGATCATTCAAAGACGGGTTGTAGAAAAATATATACTTAATATAGGTACTTATTACATAATGGCCTTGATAGTTGAAGCTATGTTTGTTTAAAATGATAAGACTATATTTTGTTTTGTATTCTTTCTATAGTAAAAATGAAAACTCTTTCAGTTTTATTTTCAAAATGCTAATATTTGGGGTTATATAGAAAAAAAATAGGAGGAAATTTCACATAAACATCTGGTAACACTATAGACTAGAAAGCGCGGCGCAGGTACACGCACTTCATTTCTGATTTCATTCGTTTCGACAAAGTAAAATCCATCGGAGTCACGGACGAATAAATTAATGAATTGTGGTTTGATAGTGATATGTTCCATGGAAGAACTACTAAAAGATTTTGAGATGCCTGATGACATAATTAAAAGATTTACTGGTAAGTGAGAATTATTTTCATCTATTTGTAATGAGTGTGGCGTTATAGAAGACGTACAACATATTTTGATGGAATGTGTGCGGAATGACAGTTATAGAAGGTCGTACTTTAGTCAGACTAAAGTATTCGATATCAGATTTATTAATTGTATTTTAGCCTGCCCTCTGTCAGATCGAGCCCAAGTATTGTATAATTTGGCTGAATTAGGTCTGAATAAGACCTAATTCAACCAAAATGTAGGTACATTAACATAGCTAATACCTTTTACATTAAGTACCTTGAACCTATAGTATGGTAGCCATGACGTCGTTGAAACATTTTATTAGGTAACCAAAACGTATACAGAATATTGCAGAGCCCCATTGCCTTGGTCACAATAACCTAAGAACTGGTTAGCGCTTAACTAAAAGCATTCCAATTAGATTAGAACAACACATATGTTAAGGTACTTGAGACCATCGAAGTGGGTATCATTTACGTACAACTACGTATTACTTGCGTATGTAATTTGTTTACAATTACTCATTAATAATATTGTTGTATCATAATAAAAAAGTAACTCCTACCAACTATTTCGCGTATACTTAACCTTTTGATACGGCTAAGTGCATTCTTTCAAAAGGTACAGATGACCTGTCGAGTGGGTTTTTTTAAAAGCATTTATTAGGTAATAATTACAAACACACTACTTTACTACAATCTATTAGCTAGGTCGATCTAGCCGAATCCATGGTGCAATTACGTATTACCAAATTAACCGCAGCCTAATCGATATGGTTAGAATTACGTATTATTGCGTAACAGTATAGGTTACATTAAACTATTTGATAACACACAACAGGTATTTTTAATTCATCATACTCGGTCAGTGATACAAAATACATTCAGTAATTCTAACCTATAAATTATATGAATTTAATCTGCTATCAATGGTAACGTTTGACGTTTTGGTACGTATTTTTAACGTTAGTCATAAGGTATCGGTAAACTTTAGTAGGTATTCTATTCATACCTAATTATTCGGTATTACATATTTAACCTAACGTTACGTTAATGGTCGGACACCCTATTAATAGGTAAACGTTACCTTAGAGAGTAACGTTAATATTTACCCAGTAAGTAAGTAAAACAAAGAACACGTAGTACCTAGCGCACTCGGTTGTAGATACTAGACACGTTACGTTGTCCGACCAAACCCTAATATTAGGTTAAATGTTAGGGTTGCGTTAACTATTTTTTTTCTCAGTGTACCTAAGGGTTGTGAGTACACACAAAAAAAACCATAATATATGTACCTTAGAAAAAGAAAACAACCTGACCGAGATAATGTGCCTGTAGAAATGCTAAATGATTTTATGCAAAAAATGCAATCTTCTATTGACATTTTTAAACAGAGTATGGATTCATCGATCGCAGAGATAAATAAGAATATTAATGATATTGTGAAATCGGAGTTAAATAACCTATCGGCCTCCGTAACTTCACTGCGAACGGATGTTAGTTCTCTTCGATCTGACTACAAGGGCTATAAAGAATCTTTACAAAAAATTACTGCTCGACAGAATGATTTCGATACGACATTGACAGGCATGCAGACCAGTATGGAATTTTCCTCCGACCGCATTGATAAGTTAGAAGAAAGCGTCAAAGGCATGGAATTAGCTTTAAAACAAGAACATAAACAGTTGGCCCCTGAAGTATCAGCTTCAATTAATAAATTGCAAAACGAGCTTTACCATTTTCAACAACGGGAGAGGATGCTTAATTTGGAAATAGTTGGCTTGCCCGAAAGCAAGTCCGAAGATCTTTTTCTCATTACGACTCACATTGCGAAACATGCTGGAATGACAATCACATCTCAAGATATAACTCACGTCACTCGAGTTCAACCAAGACAAGTGATGCCGGGACGCCCACGGGTTATTGTAGCTAAGTTCGTGCAAAGGAACACCAAGGACGGCATACTAGCTGGACTCCGTAAAGTACGAGGCATCACTACCAAAGACCTTGGTTATCAAGGAGAGACTAGGCAGATCTATGTGAATGAGCATTTGACCGTCATCAATAAGGCATTATATAAAAAGTGCAGAGAAGTTGCAAAGGGAAAGTTTTATCAAATTACATGGATAAAAAACTGCAGTATATACGTAAGACAAAACGAGACGTCTCAGAAACTGCTTATCAGTACGAGGAAGACCTAAAAAAGATTCATTAATCACGTTAACATATAATCTTGACGCTTCATACTTATTTATGTGTTTTTGTATAGTTGTTTTGTTTATTTTCAATTTCCCAAATAATGTAAGTCGTTTTTTAGTCAAAATCAACATGTGTAATTCATGTGCTTATTGGTATATATTTATATCCTAAAGTTGATAATATTTTCATGTTTCTCACATTGACCTTGAAACGTTCACGAACTACCATCACACAAATACACATCTCATCCCATGATTATATCGTTAGCAGCATTACAACCTTCATTTCTGAATATCAGTACCTTCACTTCAGCATACTGAAATATGTATCACATATTATAGAAAAATAATTCACTAATGGAATGATACACATTAAATTAATTTATTTCAAAAGAAATCTTATCTCAAAGTATACTAGTTTATTAAAAAATACTCTAAGAGTAAGCCAAAGTTGTAAAAAAACCTTGTTTATTCGTCTTTCACAAAGGCGGCAGGGGTACCACATAGCCATGTCAAATGTTCCAATAAAAGCTTTCATCTCTTTATGCAGGCTATGCTGTCTGTATAAGTACTTGCTCTTTTCTGTGTATAATTCATTGATAGTCATAACGAAATCTATAAATCACATAATATTTCGTAGTCACATTTACTTTCTTATGAATAAAAAAAGTATCTTATACAGTGATACTATTCAGTATTATTTGACGAAACTATGCACTGCTAATATTGCGATAGATTTGTTTAAGCATAATAGGCGAGATAGGAGTTGCAGTAACTACCGATGCATGTCTGCAGCCCAGCTGATCGCACCGCGTTATCTGTCATCCGTTACGTCACCGAGACCGATACCGGTTGACTGTTACTGCCTTACTTGTCCATCTTACAATCGTTGCACACAATTTATAACAATATTCATGTGCTATGATTCTTTAAGTGTTTGCAAAATAATTAAAAACAGTTTAATAACTGTTAATTGGGAGCAGGTAATAATTTATAATAAAATGAAACCTTTTGGGCATGTTAAACTATCTCTCATACATGTTGAACCAACTTTTTTGCTCGAGGATGATAACTTATATAGTTATTTTACAAAATATAGTAATTCTTGAAATCGAAATATTTTATTTAATAGATATTATTACTGTTATCACTATTTATATGTTAAGATTATTGTTTTATTATTGCACTGTCATATTTTGATAGTCAAATTAGGTGAGATGTCTTATTTTGCAAAACTGAGCCCTAATATATCTTTTAATAATAAAATTTTACATACATATCTAAATATTGCCTCTAATTATTTTGTTTTCCAAAATGGATAAAAATAAAAACCTAAAGATTTATTATCAGAACTTTAGGGGTCTCAGGACAAAAACCTTACAACTATTTAGAAACACACAGTCAGAGGATTATGATATTATTGTTTTTGTTGAGACATGGCTATGTGAAGGAATTTTGAACTCGGAATTATGTGATAGTAGGTATGAAGTTTTCAGATATGACCGCCCTAGAACATCTGGTAAAATAATAGGCGGCGGAGTTATGATCTGTGCACATAGAAACCTGTGTGCTCAGTTATATCAGTGTTCTGAAACACCTACTGCTGTGGATAAAAATATCAGCAATGAATTTTAGTTACTACCAAAAGAAAGATTTGCACATAGGCGTTGTATACATCCCTGGCGCTGCGGAAACGCAGCCGCGTGACCTACATAATGTATTACAGTCAGTTACAAGTATTAGTAGCGATAATCCTGAAAGTAATGTAATGTTGCTAGGAGATTTTAATTTATCGTGTGTTAAATGGTCTTTAGATGGACCCCAGTATATAAAAAAAGGATCTATTGAAATTCAAAGCTCTGCCAAATATTTCATTGAAGAACTAAAGTTTACAGGATTTGTCAAGTCAAACCATTATCAAAATAATTTTGACAACACACTTGATCTAATATTTAGTAACTTTCCTATAGAAGTTTCTCCCTGCAGTAGGCCTTTAGTCAAGGAAGACATATTATTTCACACGACGTTGCTTGTAAATATTGTCGGTATATCTGCACGTCCCTTAATAGAACAAACTAATAAGAAATACAAATTTTACAAAGGTGACTATGCACTTATAAAATCCTATCTCAGCAGAATCGATTGGACAAGTGAACTCAGAGAAGGTTCATTAGATCAAGCATTAAATAATTTTTACCGACACATTTATACGACGTTTGAAAAATACATACCACAAACTAAAAATATTGGGTCCCGAACTTACCCTGTATGGTATACTACTCCTTTAATACGTATTCTTAGAGATAAAAGTAAGGCTCATACATTGTGGAAGAAATATAATAATAGGAGTGACTATGCACAGTTCTCACTTTTGAGAAGTAGATTCCAAAAAGTTGAATCTAAGTGTTTTCAAAAATATACTGAATCGGCACAAAATTTAATTCTAACATGTCCCAAATTTTTTTGGAGCTATATAAAATCAAGAATGGTATCTCCAACAACTATTTTTAGGTAACAGAACATATTGTGGAGGAGAAGCTATTGCGAATGGGTTCAATGAATTTTTCCAAAGTGTGTTCCTACCGCAATGTCACTCTCCAACACAGGTCGACAGTATATTAGAACCCTCAAGGTTGCAAACATGTTATGACATTCATACTATTTTAGTTAGCGAAAACGTTTTCATGAACCTTCTTCGACGTGTAGACCCGAACAAGGGCGCAGGCAGTGACACGGTACACCCATTCTACATTGTTAAATGTGCCGAGGAGCTCGCTTTCCCGTTGTCAATTTTATTTGACAGATCCATAAAAGAAGGTCTAGTGCCTGATGTTTGGAAGGAGGCTCATATTGTGCCTATTCATAAAAAAGGTCCCTCAAGCAAAATTGAGAATTACAGACCAATATCCATCTTAAATATTTTTAGCAAGATACTTGAAAAAGTAATTTACTCTAATATATATCCTGTCTTAATCTCTAGTATTCCCGAACATCAACATGGTTTCCTGAAACGTAGGTCAACTGTAACTAATTTGGCTGATTTTACAACCTTTGCACTGAAAAATATGGAGCTGTCGGGTCAGGTTGATGTGGTTTACACCGATTTCGAAAAAGCATTCGACCGGGTCGATCATATCATCCTGATCCGAAAGCTTCATACGCTAGGAATACATGGGGACTCATTAAGATGGGTGAAGTCGTACCTCGTGAATAGGTCTCAAGCAGTGGTAGTGGGTGGCTTTCGCTCAAACTTTACTAAAATCCCTTCGGGCGTCCCCCAGTGATCACATTTGGGTCCTCTTTTCTACGTTTCTTATATTCAGGAGTGCTTCAAACATGCAAAACACCTACTTTATGCAGATGATAACAAAATATTTGTAACTGTTCAAAGTTCGGTTGACTGTGAAAAGTGTCAAGATGATTTAAATGTTTTATCGAGGTATTATAAGATAAATAATATAACTGTAAATGTTAAGAAATGTCAAATTATATCATTTACTCGCAAAATAAAACCTATTACATATAATTACACAATTAATGGTACTACTATAGAGCGTGTAACTGTGGTGAAAGACCTAGGTATACAACTGGATTCCAAATTCATTTTTGATATACACATCGAGTCAATAGTCAATAAGGCATAACGAAGTTTAGGTTTTCTAATAAGAGTTTGTAAACCCTTCAAAAATATCAAATGTTTAAAAATAGTGTATCTGACTTGTGCTCGTAGCATCCTTGAATACAATATTTAGTATATACAGAACAACTAGAAAATATCTAAATAAATTTCTAAAATATTTAAGCTACCGCTCCAAGACCTACTTAAACACTTACGAAGAACGGTGCACTCACTTTAAAATCCTCCCTCTTCAACAAAGAAGGATAATATCAGATTTAATGCTGCTGTACGATATAGTTAACGGGAACCTTGATTGCCCAACTTTAACCAATTCTATTACATACTACACACCCCTATATCGGACACGCAACGCTCCTCTTTTTAGTACTCCAAACCACCGAACAAACTACGGAAGTAATTCAGTTCTTACTCGTATCGTCAAGACTTACAACAAAACTTTCTTCAATCTCGATCCATTTTCAAGTAACAAAAGCATATTATTCAGAAATGAAATACGGAATCGGTTCTATGCTGCTAGCGATATCAGTCCAATCATAAACAGAAACACTTTTCAGTACAGTTCCCCCTTGTTAACTATAGTATCTCCCCCCATCCACACCAACTCACAAACAAACACACATTCACACACACCCAGTACACACAAATAACTGAAAATATACAAAATCCTGTGCATTGGTTGCAATAGGAATAATTAATTTGTAATAATAGCAAATATTACTTATAAATTGAATACCAGTAACTTTTAATACCATTTCTTGTTTAACTATAAAACTATTGTAAGCACTTATACTTCCTATATAATTAGGGTAACCTGTTATTGACCTTTCTTTTAGTACATGTTAATAATTATATATATTTGTAAACGCTGTTGGTTTCCTAAATAAATAAATGAATAATATTTGAACGTTCTTTCCTTGTCATTACAAACTGCATATAAATGTGCGTAGGTATGTATGTAGGTAAATTCTAGTAAGCTTTTAGAGCAGTGGTGTTTGGATATAACTACTCTGTGTATTTCAACTCTCTGATTGGGGGTTAATAAGCTTCTAATGCTCCGTCCCACGAAACGTCTTGCCTACACTAATTCCTCGAGTCTGAATGAAAAATATCCGCAAAACACGTTTTGGCTTAATTTCGACCAACTTATGTGTGAATTCTAAGAGGGCGCTGTCGGTTGAGAAACACCAAATTATTTTTCAAATTTTCGTAAGCAATTTCGTAGTTCATTTTTCTGCCACTTCTCAAATAACTTGGTTGAACTCTCAGACCAAATAAAAAGTCAAGACAGAATGTTGTGTAAAGAGCAGTGAGGCCAGTAAAACTACGCCTCGCCGTGTACAAACACCATTACACACTCATATGTACAACGAAACTACGCCTTGGCTCGTCAGTCGAACTATTGCGGCGTGGTGGCATTGGTGTTGCCGTTATTAAGCCTATAAGATTTACCCGATTATTGGGTGATAACTGATAATATACAACGTATTGCTATTAGTTTTATTTTAATAGTTGATCAATGTGTTTTAACCGACTTTAAAAAAAGAGAGGGTTCTCAATTGAACTTATTATATTTTTTTAAATACAAATATTGCGTCGTACAGAGAGTTGAAATATTAGAGTAGTTATATCCGAACTACTGACTATGAACGATTCGGTCCGACCAAAGTGCCGCTCAAAACTTCGGTGAATTGTAGTCGCAGCCCTGTTGCACAGGAATCACAGGATACTATGTACTGTCTTGTCTACATGTGGTACCGAGTAGCGTCTTTTCCGAAAAAGCGGACACAAGTTAAAGTAAGCTCGAAAGTAAACCATTGCAAGCCTCAATTCTATTTATCTCTGGGCACATTTATCAGATAGTTAATTTAAAAAGAGATTAATATTAATCGAAAGCTTTCGTTTCACAGATATTCTTATGACAACGTATATTAAAATTTCGAATTCAACATGTTGCCTGTAAAATTATTTCACTGGATTGAAGCGCGGTTTGAATGACCGTCCGTAATGTGCGAGTAAACCTATCTAAGGATTTCACTAATCGAAGGATTGCACGTGGCTACCTTTTAGCCGACACACGTGTTTACTTGTGTTATTGGAATATACGTTTTTACTTGCAGGTCGAATTTTGTAGTCGATTTGTTGTAATTTATTGCTTTGAGACAAAAGACCTTTTATACAAAAGATATACCCAACATTTTTTTTGCTGGTCTTATAAGTGTTTTTAGTTTCTAAGTATTGTGAACGCGTTTTTTTTATAATTCCCACTGTTGTTCGGACCCACACAAAAATACACGTGTCACCATAAGTGACTTTATCTGAAAGATGTCAAGTAGCCAACATGTTTGTAATTTATTTAGCTGCCTTATGTTATTTTAAGCTGGTCAGGGTACAAATCGTCAGAAAAGTTATCTAAAGACTTTATTTATTGCATGTAAATTATCTCTTTAATTAGTTTTTTTAATGTTTTTATCACTGTTATACTAGTACTTAAGTCTAGATACTTAATGTAATCTACAATTTAGGTACTTTAAAGGTAATTGTAATGTTGCTCGACTAGTTTTGAGAACAGCAGTTCAAAATTCATTTAGAGATGCTAGATTTGTAATAAACTGTTTTTAGGGCTCCGTAGTCCTGACAAGGAACCCTTATAGTTTCGTCATGTCCGTCTGTCTGTCCGTCTGTCGGAGGTTTTGCTTAGAGACCGTAAGTATTAGGAACCCGTTCTTTCGTATGAATAAGTAAATCAATTACGCCGACAGAACGGTAAAATAAAATTTTGAAAAGTTTTTTTTTTAGTGTACCTCTCATACTTGTTATGTGGGGATGAATTTTTTTTCGTCGTCTATCTCATCAAGTGTGGTATGGTTGAATAGCTCTTTTAAAATTATTAAGGGGTTGCTAATATTGTTTTTCGATTTAATGCTCCATTTACGAAATATTAAACTTTAAGGTGCAAATTTTTGTTCCAGCAGGGCGTCCCCCCCCCCCTCTAAATGCTAAACTGCTGGCTTGGAACATCTGGAAAAATTCAGGCTGATAGTGCGTTTCATGAACTTTAAAGGAAAAGTATAGCGGTGATGTTGGATAATTTTGTACCAAACTTAAAATCTATAGAATAAATCCTCTAAAGTGACTAAAATGAAGTAGTTGGTTGTTTATAAAGGGTGATGACTGGCATTGAAAACTAAATCTAAAATAAAAAATCTTTAAACAATAACTATGCTCTATCTCATACATAGTAGACTAGCTTTTCAGTCGGGGCTCCACCCGCGCGTATTGCGATTATCGCGCAAAACCATTAACTTTTTTTTGTGCAGTTGAATAAAAACTATCCTGTGTCTTTTCCCGAGTCTTAAACTATTTCCATGCCAAATTTGATCCAAATCGGTCCAAAAGGTTTAAAGTTTATTCGTTGCATACAAAAATTCAAATCTTTCCTTTTTCTATTATAATATTAGTATAGATATAGATATGGCAGTACAAAGATTCGACTTATATAGGTATAAAGTACTTTTAGGACCTCATCCTCGCCGTACCCTAGAAGTGTTTGCTGTTCCCACCTGTCGTACCAAAGCTGGTCATCGATTACTTCATTTCACACATCATCAGTTTGCTGATTGTAGTTCTCTTCAATTGTGTAAATTTTTTCATCGGTAAAGAGAATATTTCTGTGCCCTTGCGTATGGCAACGGAAAGCACTCTATTTAATTTTAAAGATTGATTTAGGGCATGTACTGTATATCGACGATAAACCCAGACCTTCAGGTCTAGTTTTATAATACGCGACATTTTTCTAGCGGGAATCTTCATTATTATAAGATTAACAATAATCTTATTGCCAGAAAGGCAATAAGATTATTGTTGAATTATCATAATATTTTTGCTTCTTAGTGGGATTTCGACCAATTCTGGCGTTAACAATATAAATTTGTAGTTCTAACAGCACGCGGCTGCCCCGATATTTAATGGTCTTCGACAGGGGAAGTGTTGTTGTATCTGTTGATATTACGATATACGAACATAAGGCTGATGCCCAGCTTTTGAAGTGTCTGGAATATGACCGACGCGACGGCTCAATACCTACTTTGTGCAAGGCGAATACTGCTATCCTATTTTCTTTAACACTTCATTTCATATTTTTATTTGATAATGAACACGAAATAATATATGAAATGGCGCAAAATCGAAAGAACACTTTAAAATAATAAACGCGTTCCAAATTCAAAATAATTCAAAAGTTTAAAAAAAATAAAAGTTTTAATGTTACAGTATTTATGGCCAGACTAATTATATAGTAAAATAGCCCATTTATAAGCTTACTTGCATATTTTTTTTCTTTTTATTTTTCTTTCATATTTATATCAACTATTCTATAATAGAATAATTATTTATGCTACAGAAAATCAATTAAATGACATTCAAATTCATACAATGTACCAACGAATCTGAATCGCGCTATCGTGACGTTTTCTTTCGAGTCGAGTCCAATCTACCTGTAGAATTCACAAACGAATTTTGTTTAATTTTCGAATTACAATTATAATAATAACTTGGCGTCGTATCTTATTTCTATTCTCAATCGTAATCTTATTTCTTAGATTTAGCAGGAAGAAAGTGGAGGAGAATAAGAACTACAGAATCGTTCTCTATTATGATAACGGGCTTCTACGGAACCCTACATTGTGCGTGGGTCGACACGCATTTGACCGTTTATTAAAAAGTATCTAGATATAATTATGCCAGTCAATCAAAAGCTTGAAGTTTGGCTACCATGCTGATTTAAATCTGATTTTAACCGACCTTTCACAAGTTACGATGGTTAATTTCGTATATATATATACAATATATATAGAAACATTATGTCATCATTTTGATTAAATTCCCTTTTTGAAACAGATTTAATTTTAATATTTTTTTTGATTTCATAATCTTATTATAAGTTCATATTGAAAGTTTTCGTTGCCAGCGTTTACAGTATGCTGATTTTACAAGCACGAGGTCCAGCTGGTGTTAAGCAGTAAACTCTGCCTATAAACAGATTCAGTTCGTCACAAAGTGGCGCACTGCACTGCCCATCACACTGAGACATACAGCTGAAAGTCTCATGTGCCGGTAACCTTGCACCCGTCACCTTGAGACACAGTGTGCCTGTAATTTCACTGGCTTTCAAGGACTGAAGCCGGAACACGCCGCTAGATGCTTGGCGACAGATTTTCTACTCGTGGTGGGTGGTCGCTAGCTAGGCGGGCAACAAAATTGCTACATGCCCTTCCACCATGCGATATATGAAGCTCAAGCCCACCGCGGCAGGATTGGAACCATGGACCTGCTGCGTGGCAGTCCATAGTCAATGCCGAGCCATCACTGCTTCAAACTACTTACCGGCGTTGTGAGATTATTAATAAAAAGCAATAAATTTGGCGGGCTGCAATTACCGCAGGTACCTTAATATAATTTAAGCCTCAACATGACGCAAAAGCTGCTGCGGTACACATTATAGCTGACATATTATAAAGGCTGGAACGAAGCTAATTAGGTAAAAATTTAACGTTGCGCATAAGTACGTGGACTGTATAGGTTATATATATATAAATATATATGTAACATAATAGCATAGCATTAAAAAAACCTATGCTAGCGCCATGATGTGACATTATATGTAACGGAAGAAAGGGCTTGTTATCAAAAATCATAAAGTTACTTTGTTCGTCGCCAGGCACTCTGTATTCTCACTCAATATTATGTTGGTCGAAGCAGGCACCTATATAACGGTGTGTTAAGATATGACAGCAGTCCGTGTAAACCGTCTGAGCTTAGCCTGTAGACACACATATGTGCACGCAAACGATCGCTTCATAAGTTGCTAAACAGACACCGTGATTGAATAATGACGTCATCTTTGACGTCATCTCCGGCCGCAAACAACGCTCACAGAAAAGTGATAGTGCAATGTGTGCACAAACGTCAAACTCACATCTTGACAGATAGATGAGGAGATTTTTGTTGTTGTGGATATATTGTTGAATGTACAAACATCTATTCACAAAATAATGCCTTGAAGTGCAATACTTCTATTATCAATAGTTAACGTGAAGGTTATTTTAGGTCACAATTGACCTCTATCATTAAAAACAGACCATTTATTTGTATTAAAAGTGCGCGCGTCATAATATTACCTGCTAATTCCATAGGTCCGAATAAATCTTGTTTGACATACCCTACGGTTCAAGTCACGCAAATATGCGCTATTTGCACTGTATGCACGCAAACGGTTGGTTCATAACTTGACTACTCATCATTACTAAACAGACACCACGATAGCATAATGACGTCAACTCCGGCCGCAAACAACGCTCACACAAAAGTGGTAGTGCAATGTGTGCACAAACATCAAACTCAAATCTTGATAGATAGATGAGGAGATTTTTATTGTTGTGGTTAAAATGTTGAACGTGCAAACATCTGTGCACAACAGAATGCCTTGAAATGCAATAATTCTATTATCAATAATGGACGTGAAGGTTATCTTGGGTCAATTGCGAAAAAGCAAATTGACAGTTAGCAGACGTTATAAGCGCGGTTATATATCGGTTCACAACGTTTGCGCGCAAACAGTGCATATTCTCGTATTTCAGTTATGAACCGAGCTTTTGCAATGTATGCAGTGACAACAGTGTTTGCGTGATTTAAACCGTAGTGTAACTGTTATATGATTATCTGGGCCTTAAAAGGGTGGCGGAAGATATTTTTCACGGCGAGTCTTTTACTAATTTATGACAGTCGGTCACTTTATGTTTACCTTATTTAATATAAAGTGTCGCATTAGAATTTTAGATTGTCTCATTCCTTCTTTGATAGGTACGTAGTAAAAGCAGTGTGTATCACATTTCTCAATATTTACTTTAATACAAATGTTTTATGTAAGAGGAGTACATATCCAAATTATTACCAGTAGCTTTGTTTTGGTAGATATGATTTTGACATTTAAATTACTGAAACTCAAACTCTGTAACACGGTAATTACCGTGTCTGTAATGAACCTTCTTTAATTTTTTTGGAAGCCAGACCTTATTAATGTACAATATGGCCCGGCTATTACAAGTTAAGTACAGTCGACTCTCGTTAATTCAAACCTGCGATAATTCGAACATCTCTATAATTCATAGTTATCACGAGTTCCCTAGAAATTATCTTTATATTTCGAACTAAATCAATACATTTTTATGCACTTGATAATTCGAACGAAAAAATCAACCCTACGCAACAAAATGACGCGTTAATTCGAACTTATCGTCGTCACCAAAACAAAGGCTCGTGTACGATGATACAAGCTACAATGGGAAGAAATATATTGACGTCTCGCTATCCCCATCAAAGGGCCAGGCCAATGGGGACAACAGGAAGGAAAAAAACTATGGTCTCGGTGTCCCCATCAATGGGGATAAGTCTATGGGGACAGCGGGAACACACCGCTTAAACTTGTTCTGCAATGTTCTTAGATGTCTCTGCGGCGGGATAGATTACTCGGACTTGTTTAAAAGAGGATCAAGTGACTTATTCTTTACGAATTGTCGAGTGTTTACTCGACAACTCGCCGAGAATTCTATCCCGCCACAGAGAAATCTAAGTACATTGCAGAACAAGTTCAAGCTTGTATCATCGTACACGAGCCTTTGTTTTGGTCACAGATAACAGAAACAAGATCTCTATGGTTTTGGTAATGATTAGTTTGACATACAGTTTCCCACGAATTTGTTTGTTTAATTAAGTTTCAGTTATGTACCTCGTAACTTTTACATAGTTAAAGAATAGCAGTTAATAAATAATATGTAACACCTATGCCATTACCTATACCAATAAAATAACACAGTAATTCGAAGTTTTATTTCTTTGCTCTAAAAAAATTTGAAATATTTTTTTATTTTTTTATGCCTGATAGGTTAGCCTTTGACCACTATCTCACCTGATGATAAGTGTTGACGTGGTCGAAGATGTTGTTCAGGCTAACCTAGAATTACTGGCTCTCAAGGACAGCTGTCGGAACACACCGTTAGGTGCTTGGCGACAGATTTTCTACTTGAGGGTGGTACCTAGCCAGGCGGGCATTCCCAAAATGCCTTACCACCATGCTATAACGACTGCCATCCTAAGACAACAACCAGGACCGACTGCTTAACGTGCCCTCCGAAGCACTGAAGTGCTCACTAGTCATGCCACCAGCGGTCACCCATCCAACTCCTGACCGCGGCGGACGTTGCTTAACTTTGCTGATTGTTTCAGAATGGCTAAGCAAACTTCGCTACGAGCGCTTCTAAATTTAAAAAAAAAATATTTTGATATATCAAACACTTCATAATCCGTAACATTTTAAGAGTCCCTCGAGTTTCGAATAAACGAGAGTCGACTGTATTTCATATATTTCAGCGTTGGAAGTCAGTTCTAATTTATATTTATTAATTCTTTTCCGTGAGATTTACTAACTCTGAGACACAGGTCACTCACTTGTGTCACTTATCCATTGTACTGCAGCCTGTATGCACTGTGCCGTCTGTAATGTGAATGTGGAATGGTAATGGATATGTAATGGATATTATATACTTCTATTGACATTTTCCTTCGAAAACAAAGCCCATTATAGATTTCAAATGTCAAAGTTCACTTCCATCAACATTTTAGTTAGATAACAATGCTTATCTATATAGTATCCGCAAAACTTGAAATCATTTAATCCAGATAAAGGTATGTTGGTAAATACTCTTTTCACCTCACACGCTCGGAAAGGTGTTGTTTATCATTCGAAAAACTGCTTGGTTGAAGCTGATAAAATTTATCATTAAGATTTTATGGTCCAGGAAAAAGTTATGCTTGGTATGTACCAAATGAATAAACAAAAAATACGCGTCGACTCAAAACCGTTCGTTTTTTAAAGTCAGTTAAATTAAAAATATCTAGAGCTCAGTATCTTTTATTTCACAGACATGCCCTTATTTGTTCGTTATTAGTCATCAGACATAAAGTTTGTTATTATCTTAATGTTAGAAAATAATATTCATTTCGTTATTCACAGAAGTATAAAAGCAATACCTATCAACTTACCGAAATGGTTAGCCTTTAAAGTTTGTCGGCTGTCATTCGAAATCAAAATCTTCATGAAGTACCAAAAGCTAGTGTTCTAGAATCAAGATTCCAAGACATTGCCATTTCAAGTTTGACAGCTGCTGTCATCTGCGTTTTGATATAATTGGATCGATGAGATATTTTCCTACTGTTAAGTAATCAAAAGTTTTTAGTTTTTTAACTTTTGATTACTTAACGGTAAGACTATTCGAGGGTCAACCGTCGCATATAATATGGTTTGACAGATGCCATCCTACATGAAAATATCAGACCATTATGATCTATAACACATGTTAATGAACTACTAGTCCTAGACCCGAGGTAATACCTATTAAGAGAGATCTTAAGTATCACAATCAGAACAAAGCTTGATGGAATCATTTTTGTAGAGAAATTGCTTGTTTGGAATTACTTGGTAGTATTTGGTTTACCATATACATATACCTAGTAGTAGTTCTAACCATGTTGTCTAACCGTGCTTGTTGCACGGTCGCGTGCTGAGCAAAAATCACATTTACAAATTATTGGAGCACAATATTTCTTGATACGGGTGGGTGGGAATCGAACCCGTGTCCTCCGATTTGGCGCCGGATGCCTAAACCTCGGCTTAGGCATCCGGCGCGTAAATTACGTTGGTGAGAAGCGATAGCTTGGCAGAGGCGGAATTGTCGAAGCATTTTTGTTGTATAAGTAATCGCAAACTGTGTAGTAGGATTTCGAAATTGGAACGAACTTGTTTTTAACCTTGCATTTTATCTCTTGTCTACAGATACACTGCAGACGCTTCTGGTGCTTAGTCTTGCGGCCACAGTGACGCCGGGTCTCCAGTTCATAAGAAAAAATGACACCAAATCCTTAAAGGGATGTTTTTTAACCGATTATGCTGCCAGTGCTCGATGTGCAGAGTCACATCGACGGCTCGTCTGCAGGCGTGGCTTCACCAGTCATTGGGTAAATGGTATAAGGTGAGTTTTGCTCCTTTTTGAGGAGGTTCACCATTTATTATGAATATGGGATTATATTACTTATATTATGATGACGTAATGTTTGCAATCTGTACGTTTGATTGTTTAACTATAATTTAAATGAATGTTCTAGAGTATCTCGGAAATTACTGATCGGAAATTAGAAAGTTGCACTGTTTCATGTAAAATAGGCTATGTTATATTTTAATTTCAATAAGATTTTTGTGCAAAATAAAAAGATTACATAGTACGAAAGTCGCAAAAAAATCATAATGGCGTGTGTTGACCGTATATATGGTTTGAGATAAGCATATACAAAGCATAATGAAAATATGCTACATATTTGGCAGGTCAACAAAAAACTTCGTGACCACGGTCCATAATCTAACTTTCACAATTTAATCCATAACAACGGTATACTTATCAGAAATTTAATCATTTTCGCGCTCAGTAGTAATGTCACTAGCGGTCACCCATCCAACTTGCTGATCGTTTAAGTAGTCTTCGCTACGAGCGCTTCAAACATACCAAAATTTGTGGTTGGAACTCAACCTGTACTTACTTATCAACATTTGAAGTTTTTCAGCAGTCTCTATTATAGACGTGTTTTGTAATATGATAAGATTATAAAATATATAACAAGATAGATGTCTAATCGCGTTACCTACAAACAAAGATTATACCTATATCTTCTGACTTACGAAGTCAACGGTTCGGCGGATCGAACCAAACGTTTATAGAAGAAAGAAATAGCGTATAATTTTTTTTTTATAATGTTTAAAGACAGGGCGACAATTAAGTATGATAAGTTTTTATACAAAACGATTATACTGTTTGCTTGTTTGCCTATAATAATTGTAATACAGTAGCGCAACCACAGCCGACATCGTCCAATGACGCCCAAAATATCAGTGAGTCCGTGCGTGTTGGGGTTACTTGCAAATTTCACGGCTTTCTACTGCGTTGAAGCCAGTAAGTATGTATTGAAAATGGGCAAAAATATTAGTTGGTACAATACTCGAAATATAGCATAACAGCTATGGGCCGAAATCGACGACTGGCAAAAAACCGGCAACGTCCGAGTCTACGCGTGTTCTTAGTTCTAGCATTATATATATTATAATAAAATTATTACGATCATACCTACTCGTAAATTGTGTAAGTTCCAAACAAGGAAGCGAGTTTCCACTTAATTAAGAAAACTTTTACATCCTCCTAAAATGTTCATTTGAAATTTCAGCTTGGATTATCTTGTCGAAGCTAGAAACTTTTCCTGATTATAAAATTCTGGGAATCAGGCAATGAGAAAATATCTGAATTTCAATGAAGAACAGAATTAGCTTAATTGAAATAAACACAAACGCGTGTAGTAGAACTGAAGATCTCTAACAGGCTATAGGCACGGGTATACTCGTAGGTATATACTTTTTTATAAACATGTGCCTATCCTGTGTAAAGACCTATGCAGGGCCTCTAAAATGTTGAGGGGATATGAAATAGACAAGGCTCCGTATTGGTGTGTACCACCGCAGTGTCGGATATTCTGCCTGGAAACAAAAGTGTGCAAACACTATTGTGTTAAGGCGTAAGGGGCAAGATGTTAACAAGTGAAATAAATGACTGGGTAAATGAGACCAGTGTAGTATACATACCTAAATAAATCATGGCCATATACCTAATATTATCATGGTTCCCCATAGGTCGCGCGGAAGCCTCCAATAAACGCACGTACATATTGGAACACGTCGTTTTCATTTTCAAGTTCGAATGAAAACGAAGTGTTCCAAGAAGTATCTGCGTACGTGTTTATTGTACGTTACGCAACAACACCTTCAGATAGACTATCCTTAAACTGACTTTATTCATAGCAAGTGCTATATACCCAAAGTCAACACTAGGAACGTTTTGGAGTGACGAGCACGTCATGGATTAAGAGGGTATATAGAGGGTGAGGGGAATATAGATAGATAGATTTACCATCAGGCGGTCGAAAAGTCTGTCTCCTAATTTCATAAAAAGGGGGGACATCGTGAGAGTTAGCCGGTGTAAATGCCTAATTGCTTTGCTTGCTCGTCATTTCACTTCGCACACATATCTTTCTTTATGCAGTCCATGCTTACGTTGTTTGGGCTTTCTTTCTTATGTACGTCCTACGAAACACTCTTCTATCTCTCATGTACTTTTCTCTCATATAAGGCCATGAATTCTGTCTCAGGCAGAATGAAAAAAATGTTTCAGTAATTAAACTTAGGAGTTTGGAAGTTTGCACAGTTGCTGGTGAATTAAAATAGACGAATTAAAAAAGTTCTTCATATAACTTTATTTACCGTCGCAAAACTCTTTCGTGTGTGTTAGACAGTCGTACAGAGTCTGTCGTACCACTGTCTGTCTGTCCCTATGTATCTTCCTCTGTCCCTATATAAGTACACAATGATCCATTGTGTACTTTTAAAGATCTAGTTCTCTAAGTTGTTTTAGCTTAGTTGTTAGTCTGTTTGATGAGGTTTTTTAAATAGACTGATTCAAGAGAAAGGTTTAGATAGATAGATCTATCTAAACCTTTGTTTGTTTTTGTTTATATGTATAACTAGCTGTACCCGCGACTTCGTTCGCGATTGCCGTACCTGCAGACTAATTATTCACATGCATTTGTGCACTGTTTATCTCATATTAAGCAACACTGTGGTCTGCGGTGAAGCACTCTTATAGTAAACCATAGCTCAAAATGGAGCTTTTTACTTTGGATTTCAAAACTCCTGGGTTGTATTTTCCAGAAGAGAGTAGCAGAGAGTTCTTTACCGGTTCGCACATTAAATGTTGAAGCAAAGTACCTTGTGCGTTTCTATAGAATTTCGATTTTAAAACAGCGGTTTGTTTGACGGTAGATCGAAAATATTTTTTTATTTCTCATTATCGGAAAGTAGTGTTTGTTTGATCTGAGTAGCGGGTGGGAGACGCTCCTTCCCACCTAAGGCCGGGAAAAACTCATAGTAAATGCTTCCTTCTCTTGGGCCGGAATGACTTGTAACCATGGTAACCATTGGTGTAAGCAAAGTTATTTGTCTAAGATTTTTCGTTGTAAAATACTCTGTTCTTATAAAACAATTAATAACAACTATGTTTGGCAGGGTAGTAACTAAATATAAGGTAAAAAGTGTAGGTTAAAAAAAAACTTACTAAACATTTCCCTAAATTTCATTGTTCTAACTCCTAGTGTATCTTTGTATCTTCCAATCATGTTTATTATTTTAAGTAAATTATCCCGAGCTCACAAGCGGTTTAGAGCCCCTTAGTCTGAGGAGAGACTTTGCCTCCTTATGCGTGTTCTACCGTCTGTACAACGGAGAGTGTTCTAAGGAATTGTTCGACTTGATGCCCACGGCTACCTTCCACCATCGCAACTCTCGCCATCGACGGGGAGTCCAACCTCACACATTGGAACCAGAACGGTATCGAACTGTGCGGGCTCAAAGGGGTTTCCTTCCGCGGACGCTTCGATTGTGGAATGAGCTCCCTGCCGCGGTTTTCCCGATGGAGTATAGCATGGGGTTCTTCAAAAAGGGCGTGAAGAGATTTCTTCAGGGTCGGCAACGCGCGAGTAATACCCCTGGTGTTGCAAGCGTCCATAGGCTACGGTAACTGCTTACCATCAGGCGGGCCGTATGCTTGTTTGCCAGCTTAGTGGTATAAAAAAAATAAAAAATTTAGAAACACTACTATTTTTGACCCTTCTCATATTTTAAATGACAAGTAGAGTGTTTAACACAGATGTAAGTCATCGATTCCTACTTGGACTATAGCCGCATTAATTTTAAATAGGTACTGCTCATGTTATAAAAATCAAAATAAATGATATAAATAATCATACTGTTTTAATAACGTTATTGCTTATATTAGTAGTGAAAAGCGGAGAGATTCCTATTCGGGCTATAGCCGCCCGTAAATATTTCAAACAAAATTTTACGTAAAATTTCACAAATAGTTCTAACCTCTCAATATTTTTTTAGTAGGTATGTTATTTTTCAATGAATAATTTTTAGAAAAGCTACTTTTTTTACTTTCTTTAAATTCGAAATGAACAGTAGAGAGCTGAACGTGGGTGAAAGTTATCGATTCCTTTCGACCCTTGTATAACAATCTACTAAAGTTGTGCACTTCCAACTTTAAACGGATTAAATCACATATATTTATCATTATTTTTGTCCCGACAGTCACCCCGTGACCACGATCACTACAAAGTGAAACTTCGGGACAAAAATAATGATAAATATACGCGATTTAAACAGTTTAAAGTTGTTTAATTACTACGTGTAACAATCGCGAAAACCTAATACAACATTGTGCACTTCCATTGCGCAGTCTCCGAAATGTATGCGTCAAAAGAAAGATATGTTGTTAAAAAAACTGATTGTGGTGAATGTACCACATTTTAGAGTTTGATCGTAGCAAGCTTGCAAAATTGAATAAGGGTGCCGTGCTGCCCGTGGGGTGCCGAGCCCCTTGGGATTCCGGTCTGTCTGTGGGGTGTTGGGCTTCCCGTGGGGTTCCGGGCTTAAGATGAGATGAGCCGTACGTGCAAGGGTTTCTCAACATTCCCCGGGGTCAAGTTATTTAAAACGAAATATTTAGTTAGAGTATCTATAATTTCTTAACTGCAAAACTGAGGACTTTGAAATATTTACGGGAAAATAATTAAATTACCACTATTGTAACAAAAAAGAATGATTGAAATCGGACTACGCGTTAATAAATTACAACGTTAGGAGTACATTTTAACTTTCATCCCCTTTCCCAAGAGAACCGTACTGAATTTCGGGATTAAAGTATCCTACGTCCTTCTTCGTAGTATGAACTGAAATCGTGCTAAGTTTCATTCAAATCAATTCAGTAGTTTGGAGTGATGCGCGGCCGGGATACAGACAGGTAGAAAAAAAAAACAGTTTTTGCATCAGTATCAGCTACAGATTGCTCTCAAAACATATTTTCATAATATCCGCAATGTACAGAATTAGACCTGTTACAGATTTATTATATAAGTATAAATAGATAAATGTAAGCGCACCCCTCGCGCTTCCCTACCCGCCTTCTCCAACCTGTTATAGGTATAGATTAGACTGATATTTAGAGCATTGCATGTTATAAAAAATATTCGTAGGGAAGTTGTGGTTATCGTAATAAAAAAAAACTATGTTTTATCTTTTGAAAAATCAGTCTTTTGGAGTGGTCCGACTACAGACCTATCTATTATACCTTTACGATAAAGTGCGATCGCGAGCTTAAGATGAGCCGTACGTTCAAAGGCTTCTGTGAACGTACGGCTCATCTTACGGTGTCAAGTTATTTGGAACGTAATATTAAGGTTGTGATGTCTGTAATTTCTGAACTGCAAACCCGATGACTTTGAAATATTCACGTGATAATTTTTAAAGCACCACTATTCTAATTAAAAAAACCGGCTAAAACAACTAAAAAGAAAACTGATTTCAATTTTTCTGTACAAATCGGCAATTTCATACTTTAACCCCGTTTAATATGCTTAATATACACAGAAACACTGATAATTTTAGAGGTTTCTTATGTGACGTAGAGAGTAAATTTTTTTTTTATTTTATTAATCCACAGACTCCAGGATCCGTGACTTTTTTTTAAGGCTATTGACATTTTTTATTTAAAACAAGAAATAGGCAACATGCAACATTCTAAGGGAGAACAATGCTAAAAGAAAAAAAAATCGGTTATTACAATTATTACAATTATTACACAGATTGATAAATCGGGGACTAAAATATTTTTTTGTCATTCTCCCACGTCATATTTTAATAGGGTCTTCATTACCGCACTGTTTCGATCTATGATCGACATTTAAAGGCTTTTGGTGTCGCAACCATCATCGCCTTCATTAGGAGCCGTCCTATGGCGTCGTCTTCGTCATCTGCGTAGTATGTAATATTTAAGAGTAACCATATATAACTTTCAAGTGTAATTTCTAAATAAAATATGTTTGCATTGTCTAATGACAAAAAAAAACTGTACTTGTCAGTACTAATATTATAAATGCCAAAGTAACTCTGTCTGTCTGTCTGTTACGCTTTCACGCCAAAACTACTGGACCGATTTGAATGCAATTTGGTATGGAAATAGTTTGAGAAACGCAAAAAGATGTTAATGTTTTTGCGCGATAACCGACATACGCGCGGGCGGAGCCGCGACGGGAAAGCTAGTCTCCTATAAACCAAAAAAATTAAATGTATTTTATTTATTTATTATTGAGGGACGATGTGTTCACGCTCAAATGAATTCGAAACCGAAGATAAACAAAAATGGACGGTAAAAAATAATATCCTGCCAGTCTTCGTTTTATGGTCCAATAATACTGCACGAATGTTAAATGGTATTCTGGTCGTTTGTTTTGAAAATGAGCCTTGCCAGCAATTCTCGATTAACTTATCAATACACCCACGTGTCTAGTCGAAATGAAATGACATTTTTTAACAATAATTTGCTTTATTGTTTATGGGATTATGACGGAACAACCATGGGGCTCCCCTGATGTTAAGCGGACTAACCTCTATCTATAACAGATGCATTTCGTCACAAGTGAAGAATTACACTGCACCCGTCACCTTGAGACATACAGTTGTTAAATCTCATGTGCCTGTAATTTAAAGTAATTTTACTGGCTCCCAAGGACTGCTGCCGGAACACTGTTAGGTACTTGGCGACAGATTTTTTACTTGAGGTGGTAGATGGCCAGTCAAGTATTCGCAAATTGAACTTCAATCATGCGGTGGAGGTCAAGCGGCGGGGGATCTAACCATGGATCTCAACCATCATTGCTTCAAAATACCTAATATAAGTCATTGATTGCATGCATTTTCGTTACTAAAATTTGATCCGTTGCCTGGCTCCGGGAAGCTAGAATTAGCCCAATCAGCCCCTTGCGCCCCAACTGTTAAAACTGAACGGAGATGGCATTTTTGAGTAATTAAGTATGTACCTAATAAATCGAAAATGCCATCCTAATCTATTATTAAAAATGACTCGTAATTTGTCACTCCTCTGTTGCCTTCCACTGCCTTGCGACAGCCTGCCATCATACCTTACCGGACAAAATTGCTAATGTTAAGACGAGCTTCAATAAAAACTTACTTCAAGCCGCACACGAAAGTCAACGAATTTTAAAGAACTGTCAAGTGCAATATTCCCCTACAAGATGCGGGTGTTTACAAGCTTGATTGTGAATGTAGGTCATCATATATTGAGCAAACAAAGAGGAGCGTTGCTAACCGGCTAAAATAACACATCACGACATGAAGAACAGACACTCGACCAAGCTTGTGAACATGTTCATGACAAACCCAACCCTATTTGGTTCGATAATTCACAAATCCTCGCCAGAGAGCATACAGATAATAATACGTTACGTATTAAAGGTCAATGCTAGAGATACCCGGTCTATGCCAAGAATGTTACGCGAGTCTATTGAAATCAAAACCATAAATATAATCAAAAACATGCCTAAATTTGAACATGGATGATGGTTGGCTAGTACCACTAGATCCTGTCAAATTAATTAAATCCCATAGCCGACACAAATCGGCAAGAACTCTGGACACACTGTGAGCGAATACTGCGTGAATAGGGAACGTTATGATTAAAATAAAATTATGGTAGTACAAAAATAATTTCTTAATAACTCAAGTACTTAACATATAAAATCAATTAGTCGCCCCGTGACTATTATCATTACAAAGTGTTTAAAACGTCGCCGTCGGGACTAAAGTAATGATAAAATATAAGCGACTTTTCGCATAAGCGACTATTTAAACCGTATAAGGTTGTTTAATTACTAAGCTATTATATTGTATAATTAAATTTAAAGCACCAAATATATGATTGAGGTAGGTACTCTCATTCAAGACATACGTCACTTCCAGGAGAATATGGTAACAACAAAAATAACTTATAAAAAATACCTATTAGGTATGGGTAATGGGTATATATAGCTATAAGTTATAGCATTAAGACAACAAAAGTTTTATAAAAGCTTGTAGGAAGCAGACAGCTGTGTAGAATATGTATACACGGGCCATATTTAGGCACGTCTTAAAATTTAGTAGTTCCTTGTAGAATTTTGGTTGATTACCTATTTGTTTAAACAAATAACAATAATATAAAATTAACGAGCTGATTCTTCACAACACAATGGCGAACATCTGTTTGTGCTGAAGTATCACGGATGACTCTCAAGGGTACTAGTGCATCTGGTGCGTAGACGCAGACTACAGTTTTGTAGCTTGGCTAACTTGTCAATACGTGACATCCATTGTCGCATAGCTCCTCTTACTTAATTTTTTTAACCCACTTCCAAAAAAGGAGGAGGTTCTCAATTCGTCTGTATTTTTTTTTATAATTTTTTATGTTTGTTACCTCAGAACTCTTGACTGGGTGAACTGATTTTGAAAATTCTTTTTTTGTTTGAAAGGTGTTGCTTGTCGTTTGGTCCCATTTAAGTTTTATCAAAATTGGTCAAGCCGTTTTTGAGTAACACTAAAATAACTGAAAAATATTTTCCTATCTTGATGATAAAGTCGTTAACAATGAATGATAATCGATCCCGTAAGTAGCAAGAGTCACAAAAAAGTGCGAAAAAAATTGTTTTACCAAAAAATGGAACCGACTTCAACACCCGAAAGTGTGAAATAACTTGTCGAAGCCAATAATACCATGCGAATAATATTGTGATAATAGGTACTTTTGAACTATCATGGTACCGACTTCAACAAGTTATTTCACACTTTTGGGTGTTGAAATCGATTCCATTTTTTAGTAAAACAATTTTTTCACATTCAAAGTGGATTTGTGTTTTCAAAAATTCAAAATATTCAATAATAGGTACTTGCTTCGATTGGACACAGCGATACCAACTCATACGAATTCTGTAAAAATGAAAACACTTTTTAAAAAAATTTGCCATATGGCGTCGGAACCCTAACAATAACTTTTTAATATGACGTCATTTAGTAGTTTTGTATATAAAATCTGTGCAAGACGACAGACGACATCAATTTTACGTTAAGGCATAGCGTTGCATTGTTTATATTCTAACGAGCTTTGTTTTTGTTATACTTAACTTTGTTTAACGCATCAGGTGTGCAAGACGACTAAATAGGGCATTCTAATTAACACAGCGTAATAATAACATAGACTGTTTACATTATTACAATTTAGTATAGGGAATACTTTGTTACGTTAGAAATTTGTTTGTATAATTCATATGATTTATTTTTATGTTGATGTGATAGAAATGGATCCAAATAGCTCCGCTGGTGGTCGTACGTGACTTTTTCGCCGATAGGAACAAAGGTTCATTGTGGCCAGGTTTTGTATATAAGTATAGGAAGCTTTTGTGCAGGGAGCATTTAGTACCGAACCTGCCTCCATAGGGTTAACAACTATACGAAGAAACAGAAAATAAAAGGAAGCAAATACTGATAGGAAGCTTTTATTCAGGAAGAACATCTCCATACCAGTGCCACCCAACTAGCACACTAGTGGAAATAGCAACCTATTTTGCAACTTTTAGCCGTACAGTAGCGCTTTAGGGGTTCAGAAAGTGGTTTTAAGTTCTACTATTGCTTCCGTAACTGCTCATAGCTGTAAATATCACTAGGGGTAGCAGGAAGTGAACCAAATGCCACTCTAGGCTTTATAAGAGTGCATGTTATAACCCATTTGCCGTCTATAGCTTTAAAAGAGAATTAAAACACGTACGTTAAAGCTTAAAGCTGCTAAAAAGCCGCCATTGCCGCAGCTGTACGCTTCAGAATTGCACAAAGACTTTAATTGCAGACTTTTTAACGGAACTGTATAAAAGATATATTTATCACTGTTCTACCACTGAAAGTTTCATTGCAGAAATGATTTGTACTTTTGCGCAGACTTAAGTTGCAATTCGATCGACTGTTTTACTAATAGCGACATTAAGGCTTCACAATAGAAGCAGGAGCGTAATTGATATTGCCTTTTCATTTGGTTACATTCTGCTATTTTTATTGGAAAAATACAACATTTTATAAAATATTAGAGCCAGTTTAAAAGAAATATGGATGTGAAAGCATGGAAGTTCAAACAAAGGACTGGTGGATATCGCAAGAAAGTACGGAGAGTTTATCAGAATATGCAGAAATTAAAAAATACAACTGTGTGTGAGAATACTGTAATGGAAATATTAAATAACACGTAAGTTTTGTTAAACTCAATAACGTAGGAGTAATTTAACTTTCATTTATAAATATCTATTCATTTAATTTGTTCTTTAAGGGATTCATTGGAAACAAACAAAAATAATGCGCCAAGTTCGAGTTCAACAAACACAAGCGAGGGTCCCGTAGATTTTGTTTTCTCAATAAGTGATAACAGAACAGTTACAGAGGAAAAGTAAGTTATAGCTTGGTGTGGCATATTATAAAAATAAAGTAAAATAAATTTCTTGTTTCTTTCTTCTATATGCAATCATGTGGACTCGGAAAGCGATACTGAATCTAAACTAGAGTATGTCGAATGTGATAGAAAATGCAGCTATCGCGAGCAAATACGGATTTGGGCGCTCAAACACAAATGTAGTCATGTAGCTTTAAAAGACTTATTTCAAATTTTAAACCAAATTACTCCTAACGCTATGCCTAAAGATCCACGCTCACTACTTGGAACACCAAGAGAAATTACAATAAACTTCGTCGATCCTGGTGAATACTGGCACAATAATTTGAAAAATAGTATTATAAAAAGTTTAGAAAATTCTAAAGATATACTGGAAAAAATATCGATTTTAGTAAACATAGATGGAGTACCTATTTACAAAAGCTCCAAACAACAATTTTGGCCTATATTGTGCAGTATTTTTGAAATGCCTCACTTAAGTCCTATTATTTGTGGAATTTATCTAGGTTCAGCTAAACCAAAAGATTTTAATGAATATTTAAAAGTTTTTATTAAAGAAATGGGCAGTATGCTTCACGATGGCATTAACATACGAAATAGAAAAATTTCAGTGTCATTGAGATGCTTTGTATGCGATTCTCCTGCTAGAGCTATGATAAAAGGTATGTGTACACCTGTATCTACTTGTTATCTGCCATAATACTTCGATAAATAAATGGCCCAGAGGGGGTGTAGAGTGCTTAGCTAGATATAAGAAAATTAAGTATGTGCGCTTCCTAAGCACACTGAACATATTTCTGAAGGAACCGCTTGAGATCTCGCTCACGAACTCTAGAATTGATTTATTAATAGAACTATAATATATTATTAGCAATTAGAGAGAAGATTTCGTTATTCTTTATTACTATTCTTTCGTTAGTCTAATGATTATGGGATTTTGTTGTAACGGCCGTGTTTATTCAAGTTTATGTCATTATTTACTAGTGTTTACAGTTTTTCGGATCTAGTCTCTCTTGTATGTTTTTATTTCAGGTGTGTGTAATTACAATGGAAAACATGGTTGCCTTAAGTGTACAGTTGTGGGAGAATATTCGCATGATTCGCACACTGTGATATTTCCTGACACCAACTGTCCACTACGGAATGACAAGGATTTTAGAGAAAAGAAGTATGGAAACCATCACAAATTCGACTCACCTTTATTAAAACTACCGATCGACATGATAGAAGCATTTCCTGTTTCCGATTCGCTGCATTTGATTGACCTGGGTGTAGTAAAAAGATTGCTCGTAGGATGGCGTGATGGCAATTTCAAAAAAAAGGTTACTAAATGGTGTTCGAGTGATATCCACGCAGTCAATATTTTCTTAAACTCTTGCAAAACTCCAACTGAGATCCATAGAGCTGTTCGAGGTTTGGACAGTTTAAGTCATTGGAAAGGATCAGAGTTTAGAACCTTTTTTCATTATTTAGGTGTGGCGATATTACAAAAAGTATTAAAGAAAGATGCTTTGCAACATTTTCTCACATTATTTTGTGCAATAACTATATGTTCTAGTGAGGAATACATTCCATTGCTACCTTTGGCAGAGGAACTTTTGGAATACTTTACGAAACATTATAAGGATTTTTACGGTATTGAATATGTAACTAGCAACGTTCACAACTTAACTCATGTTGTTGCTGAAGTTCGACGTTTCGGAACGTTACAAACATACAATGCATATAAATTTGAAAATAAATTATATCTAATAAAAAATTTGTTAAGACAAGGTAATAAACCACTATCTCAAATTGCTAAAAGACTTAAAGAGTACGAAATTTTGGATCATGAACAATTTATTGACCAGACACGTTCTAATTACCCGTATGTAAAAAAAAGCACAAAGAATTCAGTTTTACATTTCAATGATTTTATTTTATCTAATCAAAGGGCAGATAAATATTTTTTAACTATTAAAAAAGAAGTAATGGAGGTGATATGTATCAAAGTTGAAAAAAATCAAATATATATTAGTTGTAAGAAATTTGATAATTTAGTGAATGCTTTTGACCTTCCAATATTCTCCTCTTATCTAAATATTTTCAAAAGCAACTATAAATCAGTTTTAAATTCAGAGTACGTGTGTTCGCCGTGTGATGTTAAATGTAAACTTGTGGTCACACGATATGATTCGGATTTATATTTTGTTCCTTTACTACATACACTGTAACTAGTAGGTACAATCAAGCAAGCCTTTTGTGTAATTGTATTAGTGAATTGAAATAAAAAATATTTGAGACAAAATCAACATGTTTTATTAGCAAATTGGCCCCATTTGACATTATTAATATAATTTAAGAAGGTACATTCTAAAATATATATAAAATAACAACAGTATAAACAATATAAATGTGTTTGACATAGTGAATCGAAATAGACCAAATATTTTAATCAAAATCAACAAGATCTTTGGAAAATTGGCCCTTACATTACATAATTGACATAAACAACACGTTTATTAATAATAAAAATCAATATTGCGGACATTTCAGACACACAGACGCACTACCAACTACGCCAACAGGCCTGTCAAACTATTAGGATAAGTCTTAAAGTAGCATTATATATAAATCTACGTATGGCAATAAGTTTTAGTCTTATTAGTTGTACCACCTCAATACAATCAGTGTGTGAGTCTGCATGAAGTCTCATTAAATTATTCTACAGTTAATTAAACTTTCTAAATTTAACCTTATAAGGGCCGATTTTTCAATCGTCAAATAACTTTTATCCAACGAATAAATATGACAATTTGACAGCTTTTGGGTAGAAAATATGTCAAACCACCATATTTATTCTTCAGATAAAAATATCTGACGTCTGAGAAATAGGCCCTTGATTACCTAAAACTATGTAGTTGGGAAAATAAATAAACAGTCATCATATGAGATTTGAATCGGTGGTGCCAGTTGCTAGAACTCCAAAACATTGCTTACTAGTTATGCGTTGTTGCTATTTTTTTTTTTTTTTTTATCCGGACGCTTGTTGGCCCGGCCCGCGAGCTATGGTCCCCTAATATGGTCAGGGTCTTTATTTATCCTTATTCTAATTTTACAATTTGTCTTTACTTAATAAGTAAGCAATGTTTTCAGAATGAAAGAAAATCAGCAAAAGACGTGTGAAAACGCCATAATGTGTACCTATAGATACTGACTAAAATAAGGTAAGATATAACGTTACATTCGCAGCAACGGTTTTGTTTAAGTTTTAAAAATCGTAACGTGATCTGTGATTAGTAAACAAACTATCATTACAAGCACGGCGTTTGGGCTATAATTTTAAAACTTTCAAGTTTTTTTGTTGGTCCAATAAGGTTTGGCGAGGGTGCTGGTAAGGGTTCTGTGGCTTCTTGCTCTGTTGTCGAACAATCTAACATTTCTGTCAACTGCTCGCTAGCAATGTCGTATGACATAATATTGTTCCTTTTAACAATGCAGTTTATTTTAGTCCAGTTTGGTTGTGGAGTTGAATCTTCTATTTTACATAATTTTTTAATTTTTTTGTTCGGCCAGTGTAACACTCCATGTTTTTCCCACGTAGATGGACAGATGCTAAGTTCATATAGATTTTGTTGTTCATTATACGTTTGAATTATTTTGAAAGGCATTCTGAAAACATGGTAAGACATAGTATGTGTTAAACAATTGAAAGAACGAAAAATATAGAAGCAGCTACAAACGATCATCGTATTTTAGGATTTTCAACGAGTGCTACGGATCTCTAAACAAATAACCATTCATGTGGTTCGATACCTGCAGTAAGTACGAAATAAAAGTGATTGTAAAGACTTGAACTGCATTATTGGCACAGGTATTACTTGAACATTCAAAAGAGTGAAACTTAAGGCTTTGAAGCGCAGAGAGGAAGTATTAGGGTTGAAGTTGCAAGTTAAAGCTGCTTCTCATAGACGCCATATTTACAAGACAATTATTTATCGTTACTTGAGAAATTTATAGGTTTATCACAATTTGTAGTATAATATAACTAAATATAGAACCAGCAACTTAGTAAATACAAATGTAGTCAAGTATGTAATTTCAACATCGTGTAGGTTTGTGATATAATTATTATTTATATAATAATATTTACATATTTTACGATATTCTGAGGTAATTGTTGATGCCTGTTAAAAATACTCCAATAATATCAACTATCTGCACGATGAACTGATCTGCGTTTTTAGCCACTTGTATATAATACAAAATATCAAAAACACTTAATACCTTCACTTCACTTATTATTTATTTGTATTCAGTAATGTCTGACTCAGGAACAACAGATGTGATTTTAATAAACGAGAGACAAGGTGAATGATCAGTGATTTATTCGTTCAGTTAGCCAGTCATTCATTCTAAAAGCGCCACAAGAGCTTTAGTGTGGTGTTAATTATTAGTTGGAGCTCCTGTAGCACTTTTATGCCAATATTATGAAGTTCTAATGGACATGAAGGTTGCAAAAAGTTGTGCCCCTTTGGCTCCAAAGCGGATGCTTATGGTCTGCAGTGCACGCTCTGGCGCTTGAGCTTGGCGCCTTTGGGAATAATCGGATTGGCTCCAAAGCTCTTAAGCAACTAGTTTGTGCTACTTGGGCATCTGGTGGATACATACCGAACTTATAAACGGTGTGTTCACATAGGGCCTGCACAAAATCCCTACTTGATCTTTTTGGCGGTAGCAATACAATAATCTTTTTGATTGATAAGCTAGAGCTTATTAAAGAAAAACATTAACGGTAACTGAATTTAATAGATTTTGCAAACCCATAATCACGTATACTAATAATTCTTCAGTTGTTGAAGTATACGATAAAACGATAACTATAAACGAATCAAACAACGTTATTTATATGCGATTAAAATAAGAAAAAAAAACTCCTAAAAACTACGCGAACGTAGCCATGGCGAAATAGCCAATATTTTTTAAGAAACTATTTTTTTTGAAGAGCATTTGGAAAGAATGGTCTTGTTTACAGAATACAAAAACAACTGTACATTACTGTAACATGCGTTAAAATATGGTGAAATAAGCTATATTATAATTTATAAGAATATCATAATAGTAAGATATGTTTTAAATCATTTTCAGTACTCTACTTATCACATTTTTACAAATTATTACAACAAAAAAAAATTGTCCTGGGCGGGAATTGAACCTGCACCCCCTATTTTGCGCCGGGTGTCTAAACCACGCAGCTGAAATAATTGGTCTTATAGGTTAGCCTTTGACCACTATCTCACCTGATGGTGTAAGCGAAGATTTTGTTTGGGCTAACCTCGAATTTTACTGCTCTAATTTAAATTAATTTTAGAGTTAATGTGATTTTCGCTTAGCACGGTATATTGTTTGTAATCGCACGTGGAAACTTCTTATATCTACAATAAAATAAATTCTATTTTCAAATTGCATAAGAAAGTGAATTCGTTCATACGTTCAAGCTGCATTTTAAGTATCTACCAGTCGTTCATCGTAGCGTAGGTACGCTCCTAACATACGCTATTCCTATTTTATTAGGTTTAATTTAACACATTTTCTAGACTAAGAAAATGGATAATGATTAAGAACATGCAGGAATTTGCATTTACCTAACTATCTGCTTGGGTATGTGGAAGAGATGTATGAAAATATACGTTGAAAAAAAGCAAGCAAGTATATAAGCAGGTGAAAACAACAAAATAACAAAAACTTAACATAAACGAGTACAAAAACTAGCAAGTTTTTGTACTCGTATTCTTCGACCAATGTTGGTCGAGGCTCGTATTAACGAAAGACATAGTAGGTGTCATTCATACCGACTCAACCTCTTTTGTGAGGTAACAATAGTTATTATTTACTTAATATACCTTATTTTTGTATAGGATTGTGACAGAACAATCACTTGCCGCACCTGAGGTTAAGCGGTAACCTCTGCTTATAACAGATGCATTTCGTCACAAATAACCAACTGCGCCCGTCATACTGAGACATACAGTTGTGTGCCTGTGATCTACTGGCTCTCAAGGACTGTTGTCGGAACACAGTGTTAGGTGCTTGGTGGCAGATTTGGAGGAACTGTTTTTACCAAAATACTGTTATAATTATAATAATAATTTAATTTTTAATTTCAGTGTCAACCATCAATACACCCCTTTTTTGAGCGTGATCAGAGCGATAGTTTTTAAAATATAAGCAAGTTTTTGGAATTTCACATACTACAATGTACCTTAGGTGTACCACTCCCCATACATTACGAAAATAACAAAGTTACATTCACTTCGTACCATAGCATAGCGTGTTGCACCTATATCAAAGGTTGCGTCTTCGGTAGCTCACCACGATTAAACAATAAATATACACTTGCTCCATATCAAATTTTACATCATTTTTGGTTCAAATTTACAGAAGATTTTGTTGCTTTTTGGCAGATATTCTACTATATCTATGTTACTAGCAATACGAGCATTCGCAAAATTCCCTAATCACGGTGTGATGAAGCTCAAACGCTAGGTTGCATTCGAACATAGAGTACCCTTAGCGGCAGTCCATAATACTTTCCACTGGGCTATTACTGCACCTATTTGAAATATAGGTCGACCTAGGAAAAACAGGCAGTCTTGCGTGACAATGTCCGCAATGTTGGAATTTCTTGAACTGAACGAGCAAGAATGAAAGCGTGCCGGGCATTCTGACGACAGCGCAGAACAATATTAATATAGTTTTTGTTCGGGAGCAGCTAAAACTATACAGACACCGTTATACATCTTATATAATATATAATACACGTTCGCTTGTGATGGCTTTCTTTTAGAGTAATGACTTTTTTGAAGAAGAAAAAGGCATTTTCTCTGCACAAGTATATATATTTTTGAAGCGCTCGTAGCGAAGTTTGCTTAGCCATTCTGAACCGATCAGCAAAGCTAAGCAACGTCCGCCTCGGTCATGAGTTGGATGGGTGACCGCTGGTGACATTACATACTGAGCGCTTCCGTGCTTCGGAGGGCACGTTAAGCCGTCGGTCCCGGTTGTTGTCTTAGGATGGCAGTCGTTATGGCATGGTGGTAGGGCATTTTGCGAATGACCGCCTGGCTAGCTACCACCCTCAAGTAGAAAACCTGTCGCCAAACACCTAACGGTGTGTTCCGGCAGCTTGTCCTTGAGGGCCAGTAAGCCTAGGTTAGCCTGAACAACATCTTCGACCACATCATCAATTACCATCTGGTGAGATAGTGGTCAAAGGCTAAGCTATAAGCATAAATATATATATATGACTAAAGAAAGAAAGATATATGTAAAGAAACATTTAATAAAACACATTTTTTTTTTTTGTAAATTTGTTGTAGCCTTGCAAACCTTGCGAACATTCGCAAAATGTCCTAACACCATGTAAAGTATTGGGATTATCTGTCATCCATTACATTTTTATATGTTCTATGCCAGTACCCATCCAAGTAGATAGTTGAAACAAAATACATAGTACCTACCTATAAAAATACTAAAGACTTTCTCGTCCTTCATCGTTTTTGCTATTTTTATTGTTCATAAAAGAGCGTCAAACAGATGTTGACATTGCAAAAGAGCCTGAGTCATTTTACGAAATAAAATATGAACCTAAAAAAAGGCTGTATCTTTAAAGGATCTTTTTTTTTACTATTCATGGTCAACGCAAAACGGGGCTGTAACCAGATGTGGACATCTTTTGCACGGGATTTCAATTTAAAAATTAGCAGATGGGTAAACATACGGGAGTTACACTTTTTTATATATTTAGTCGTATTATATAATCTTTTGCTTTTGTTATAGTTAATAATAAAGCTATCACTTTTGTTTAGATCCTTTATGATCAGAAACTTCATAAAGGTGTTACCTACAATCTTCCTAACATTTAATGTATGGAAAGTATACCTAAAGCCAGCCTACATATAGCTACATGCTAAAGCAACGATGCACCTATTTATAGTTCCATAACAAAATATTTAAAAAAAGACCTACTTCATTTCAGCTTACTGCTGATTTTAGATAACTATAAGATGTTGGTAGAATGATTGAACGCGAATCGACGTTCGATTTCCTAGAAACTTGCAAAAGTTATCAGCAGATTAATCCGACGATACTATGATCTTATTTTTATATTATCTTTGATGTTGTAGAATCGTAACATTATTCTTGATATTATTTAGTAGTCACATTCGACAAATTAGACAGGGTTCTCTTAAGTGTGTAAGTATTAGCTGGAGTCCTGTATATTAAGATATACTAAGTATACTTATATTACTCCTTGTTCTCGAATAATATGGATTGTTATTATAGGTACTACAAAGTGTTGTTTTTATACATCTTAACAAAGGAACAAAAAAGCACCTCAAGTTAATCTCTCATGCAGGTCAATACTACAAGTGTTGGTTTTATTCATCTGAACAAAGGACCAAAATAATACCTAAAGCTAATCTCTATTGCGGGTCATTAGTAGCTGCATGGAATTATATATGTATATACATTTATCTGTGGAAGTCAACTTGAGAACACATGCGTCAAGTGAATGCCTGGGTCACTAATAAATCATCAGATATATCCAAGGATCACTTGAAAGTCACTTCTGAGAAGAGCCATTTTTTGTACAGCAAATTATTACCTAAGAGACAGACAGTTATACTAGTGACAGTGACAGAAGTGACAGTCAAATTGAAAGAATTTTGACAGATACAGCGCAACCATCGCAGCGCGAGTTACGTGCTGACTAGTTACCTGCGCTCGACGCTTTGCACATACCTAACCGTGACTCCCAAACAAAGATAATATATCAATAAGTTTACAAACTTATTCCGGTCAGAGAAATGACTAAAACTCAAACTTATTCTGGTAAATATTGCGCGAGTCTTAACCGATTGCTAAACAATAATACGGTCATTGAAATTCCAATTTCATATGCGTCTTTGGCTTGGGCCAACGATCTACATACACAAATTGTCAAAATTGTAGATTTTGAAGTCATTACCTTCACCGAGCTGGAGATCCGTGGCATATCGACGGACGGACAGAAAGGCAGACAAACAGGAATGTATATGGCTCCGTTTCGGATTTTGGGAAGGGCAACCTAAATAAGACATATAATAATAAATGACCATAAATCGTTGTTTTATACCAGTATTTCTTTGTTGCAGAGAAGACATAGAGTATCTGCAAGTGCTTGAATGGCCTGGAGAGTGCATCAATGTCGGACGGCTTCAGTACCACTTCCCGGAGCTGAAATATTTGGAGTTCCTCAATTGTACGGCTCTCAAAGTATTCAAGGGAAAGTTTCCCTCGGCCAGTAAGATTGAGGTGAGGATTAGTAATATTAAAAATTTGGTACATTCTGATGACTTTTTAATATTTTTTTTGTTTGCAATAACGCATGCTCTGCGGATTACATCACAAATTCCAAATTTACGAGAGGAAATGTTTAAGTCATGTGCGGGATTCGAACCCGCATTCATCCACCTCTTTAGCCAGGGTATCTTCTAATCCAATTGAGCTAACATGTCAATGAGTCATAACTAAAATTTTTGGAGCGACATCTATACTTCAACAACAGTAACGTAAGTTGAACTATAGATGTAGTTGCATCCCAATACCATGGTAATAGAACTCATTGTCATGTTAGAACAAATTGGATTAGAGCATACGATGCAAGTTCGATTCCCACACATGACATATAAATAAAATCCTCTCGTAAATTTGGAATTTTGTGACATTCTGATGACGTCATTTACTTATTAACCTGTATAATATATTACTATGCAATAACAGTAATTAATCGACCAAGTTTCATGTTAGTACACAATGTGTTGGTAATAATTTTTTGAAGCAGTGATGGCTCAGTGCCATTAGCTATGGACTGCCGCGCAGCAGGTCCATGGTTCGAATACCGGCGCGGGCTTGAACGGCACCGCATGGTGGAAGGGCTTTTTGCGAATGCCCGCCTGGCTAGCGACCACCCTCATGTAGAAAATCTGTCACCAAGCACCTAATGCTTTGTTCCGGCAGAAGTCCTTGAGAGACAGTGAAATTACAGGCACATGAGACTTAACAACTATGCCTCAAGGTGACGGGCGCAGTGCAATTCGTGACTTGTGACGAAATGTTATAGGCAGAGGACACCGCTTAATATCAGGTGGGCCTCAAGCTTGTTCCGTCACAATAACATAAAAAAAAGAAAAAAAGAAAGTTTATTTTGGCTAACCGTGGGAGTCCAGACACCACTGTCCTTTTGTGGATATAAAGCGTGATGATACGTGATGTAATCGTCGGAACAAAATGTTTTTTTCTGATAGTTTCGCCGCTTCGTCCCTAAATTAAATAGAGCGTAAAATTCGGACATTTTTCCTCCGTCTTGAGTGGTTGAAATTAGGAGCAGTCAGCAGGCACGAGGTGCAAATTTGTCGCTCTAGAAATTTTTATTCTATGTGATACTCGTTAAGATGACATTGGTGCTTAGAAACATAAATACTTAAGATAAGGTACACATAAGTTTAACAATGAATTAAATGGTTACCCCTATAAAAAAGAATCGAAAAGGTCAGAAAGACATACACACAAGGAAACAAAAACCTCCGTTGAATGGGCAAATGATATTCGTCGATAGAATAATAATTCGATAAAAGAATAATTTGAAATAAGTCGATAATTTTAAGTGTTATCTTGTACAACTTACAGTTTAAGCACAAGGATATCATTGTTCAAATATCTTTCTGTCTGAGATAGTTGAATATAAGATAGAAGTAGAAATGCTAGCAGACAGTGCCTGCTTACTTCATTTTTGCTCCACCATTGCTTAGAATATTTACATTGAACCGAGCTGTATAGCTTGTTGATAAACCTGACTGAATTACTCTCCTAACTCTCCCAGAATCTATAGTCATGTCAAAGGTTTTCTTGACAAAATCGCGTGTTAGAAGATCCGTTATCCGTATGCCGGCCAGCATACTTGCACCGGTCGACTATCCTCGTTTGAGATGTCGCGTCTAGTATATACAGGTCAATGGCCGTGGTTTACTTAGGCTACGGGTAGCCGGAATATAAAGTTAACATTTCCTTTAAGGCTATAAAAAGAACTCGTCAGTAGTGACGTGTGACTGTGCCCGCACTAAGTACATATTAGGAATTAAAGAAAATGCATTTATTTTGTGTTGTGGTAATACCTTAGTGCGTGAATCCACAGGTTAACTCTATCTTAACTTGATGCAAGAAGATGCGTTCTACGATGTTGTGCAATCTAGAATAATTGGTTCTCAAGGACATCTGCCGAAACACACCGTAAGGAACTAGCACCTAGTGTTGCTTGGCGAAAGATTTTCTACTTGAGGGTGGTAGATAGCCAGGCGGGCAAACGCAAAACGCCCTACCACCATGTAGTACTTATACCACGTCTACAATTCCATATTATGTTTGGATCACGAGTTCAAATCACGCGATCTTGAGATGAACTATACAACGATGACGCCATAGGATACGTACCGAAATTATTATTGAACGAAAACCTAAAACACAATAATTATCTACTTGTATTGAGTAATGCAGTACTTACCTTACTGTTGCAAACGAGAAAATGTTACGCAAAGATATTTAGGTGGATTTGGTTTTTCCGGAAAGAATACACGGAAGTTAAACCTACTAAGGTCGCGGTCCTGACACGGCTCTAATGAAAACGCACACGCCGCCGCAGATTGCTCCCGAATAGATAGATACGATATATTATTTTATATGTATTTTTCCCTGACACACATTATTTTCCGGTTCATCGACTGTTCCGAGGAAAGTAATAGTGTTGTTACGCCCACCTTTAAGTATATACTTGACATTTTCGTAGTAAAGAAGAGATAAGATATCTCTGATAGTTATTGTCACCTGTGTGTACGAATATGTCTGAGATTCAATCAAGCTGACAGAATAAATACTCAAATAATTACATCAACTCTGCACATACTTAGATTGTGACTGTTATATTAGGGATTATGTTTGTTTATTTAATTTTATACGTTTTCCTACCGGTGGTATACTTTTATTAACAAAACACTAGCTCGAAACCATATGATCAACAGTTCTGAATAAATAATTGTACTGGATAGTAAATTTGACGTCGTACAGTTCCCGGCAGTAACAGTTCAAAATATATGGATTGTTTCATATCCTCCTTTTGTATGTCGATAAGGCGACTAGTGGAAATAATGCAAAAATAAGCAGCATGCCACTACCTGTTTACGTTATTATTGCACGCTATGCGCACCGAGTTCAATATGATATATATTGTAAGTGTATGTGTGTATTAATAATATAAACAAAAATGGTGTAGTGAGTTAAATAGTAACCGCTGCGAAGCCACTTGCAACTATGGTTGCACGCGGCACTCACTACTTTTTACCGGACGAACTATATATGCGAACCTATGGCGACGCAATCGGTAACTAATAATTTAGAAAAGTTAATTTACTTAAACATAGTTTTTTTACATTACTCTTAAATGCCCCATACCGTCATTATAATTTATTTTTTGCTCCTTCCCAGACATGGTTGCCTGGAAGAGATCGCTATAAGCGATAAGGATAATTTACAAAGATACTTTTTGTAAATTCATCATATATCTGAACTGTGGTGTTTCAATAAATAGTTCTATCTATCTATCTATCTATCTATATTTACAATGTATATTTTTAGTAAAACTTTCATAACGTCAAGCATAGCAACAAAATAAAACGGGTGGCTACGTAAGCCTTATAGAGTAAGGGCAACGTGGCCGCTTTGGGCGGCTTACTTTATACAGCCCCAACTGATTTTTCTCAGTCGGAATTCTTCTTATTTTACTGTTAAACAAAACCATTAAACCTATTCGGTTTTTTATGCTATGATGTGATAGCATAAACAAGCGCGCAAGCACGAGGCCCACCTCGTGTTGTTCGGTATCCCTTCTGCCTATAACAAATGCAGTTCCTCAGAAGTGGCGAACTGCATTGCAAGAGTTCTACTGCTACCTACTAAAACAAGTGAAAGTATCGATATTTTCATTGGAGATTAAGAGAAAAACGCCAAGAAATTAAACATCTGAATAGTTTTTTTTAAAAACAAAATACTATGAACTATATACAACACTACAGCTACTACAATAAAAGCATTTAGACACCTATAAGTCATAGCAGACTCATAGGCAGTCCAAATGCTCCAGCCCACTCCCAGTTGGCAGCGTGCCCAGCATGCTTAATTTTGAATGCATTTTTTTAAATGAGCACACATTTCCTTGGACAGTATCCCTGTATGTTCAATAGTTTCTGATTTGCCCAAACTATCCCACAAATATGACTGCTGTAGTTATATATTCATATTGTTATGTTTATCAGAATAAAAGACTAAAAATGACGGGTAAATTGAACTATTCTTATCACACTTCCCGACCTCGTCATTCAATGTAAGTAAAAATGTACTAACATTGGATAGCATCGTTTTTATTATTGCGTGATTGTTCGAAGAATTGAGTTGGAATCCTAGAAACCAATACCTGTTACGAAATTGGTTCTGTAAGACCACCATATGCGAATACATAAAAGTGGAATTGATATCTGAAGTGATAAGTTTCTATTTCTGAATATATAGAGTAGTTAGGTATTCCATTTCGGCACTTGAGTATATGTTCTATTTTGAGACGACATGCTTGAATCGAATGAGAGTCTAGGGTCCAACTCACATCTCGGAATTCAGTCTTACTTTAAACTTAAGAGGCATTTCACATTTTGATGAGTGTATCGAAGATTTTAAGCGCTTAATTTACTATCACAGGAAAGATCTACAAATTGTTGAATAATTGATAAAAATAGAATAATTTGTTCCCTTTTCAGTTAATGTACCATATTTACAAATATTACTTCAAGTATTTTGTAGTGACCAATCTCCCGCACCTTGTTTTACGAATTAACGTACACATAGCCATCTTCTGAGCTCTATCTCTTGTATAAAAATTCATCAAATTAACTTTTAAAAAAATCTATAAAGCAGGAATATAATCTTGTTGACACTTAATGTACTAGAATATCGATAATTTATCATAATTATGGAATAAAAATTAAAGACCTTGCGCCGATTTCCTCGAATTATATAAGCATTTTAACACGATTTATTGCGGCGTTAAATATAGTGTAATTCCAAACAGATATTATATCAGAAGAAAGTGCATTCTTCAATTAATCTAATCTCAATTAACTGTGATACTAACTCTGTTTTCTTGGTCAGGAAAGAATATTTAACATAACTCTAAATTATCATTGTTTACTCATGCCAATTACACATTTTTTTTATATCACAACTTATATTTATTTATTAATGAGTGCAAATATCAAAATGAGTTACTCACAGTCACGCTATTCCGTCGTCACATCTTTTGCTTGTGTAAGCGATGCGCTGCCATTTACCCAAACGTCAGTAGCGTGATTTTGTGAAATGGCTCTTAAATTTATAAATTTAATTCTGACGACCAAATATTACTATATAAACCTACTTCACTTAGAAAACTATCACGAGTTTTGTCCATTATGACTAAATAGGCACCCGGCTGGGACTCACGTAATATTTACCGGATAGATAGTCACGGTTGCGCGCAACCGTGACTCCCAGACGAAGGGCTACAATATAGCCCGAAACTGGTCGGAATCTATCCGGTAAATATTACGTGAGTCCCAGCCGGGTGCCTATTTAGTCATATATAAACCTACATTAGAACGTTATCGTGAGAGCAGGCTTCATCGTTTCATCAAGTCATTTGTGCGATACAGTTACGAGTAGAACATATGAACATTATTGTTTAGTGACAGCCACGGTACGTAATCTTAGTATCAATATTTTGAACTTGAATTAATAACATTGGTTTTCCACTATAGTTTTTAAAGGATAGGACTTGGCCCCTGCCTTAGGTTTTAGGACTCGTAGCGTTAGTGATCGCGGTCCTACAAATACCTAGGGACGTCTGGGGTAAAAACAGACTACGTTAGACCACAATCTAAACGTTCAGTGTTTACATAGGTCGTGGTTGCACTGAACTTTTTTTGAACAGGCCCGTTAGGAACATTGCCAATAAAAAATATTTTGAACATGGCAACCCAATTTACAATTCTAGGTTAAGCCTGTTAACACCTTCGACCACATCATCACTTACCATCAGGTGACATTGTGGTCAAAGGCCTATCTATCAGAAATTAAAAAAAAAACCCGTTGAAGTGTCCATATTTAATTCATTTGTAATTTGTTTTGAATTGTCTACCATTTTATAAGTTCTTGTTGCACCTCAAGATGTATTTAATACGAAAAAAAATTGGGTACACAATTTAATAAGTACGAGTTCCGTTGTGATCCTAGTTAACAACAAATTATGTCAGGATTCGATTCAGATTACATGATGAAGTCCCGTGCCTTAGCACTGTTTACAAGTGGCTTAACGAATTTAATGATAAGTGGGTCTACGCCTTTCGCAGTGCTTCCGTCGAATGCAGAGATTTATAAAGAGGTACTTAGGGATTACTTCAAAAAACAATTTATTTTTTCGCTTTTACTATTTACTTTGATCCGTAACATAATTTAAAATCGAAGATGGAAGCGAAAGCCAAGTCGTAGTCAAATTCAAATAAATGTATTAAATTGAGGCCTCTGCGACGCCCTTGACATAATTTAACCTTTGACTGGTGACGTAGTGTTTGTGTAACATAAGTGGTGACGTGAGGCCTGACAGGCCTGTGTCGTATCTATGCGATTTTACAAAAATTAAAATATTGTAGCCTAACTATGAATTGATTTTCTGTTTAATTCAATATTTATGGATGAAATAAAATAACTTTGTTTTTTAAAAGTACATATTATTTTTATTAAGGAACACATCTTCATAAAATTTTCTCGTATTATATCCGACAAAAACGACATGAGATCAACATTTAAGCATAAAAACACAAAAATCAACATTTTTTAATGTAACATTATTTTTTATCTTAGTTTAGACTCAAATCAACTTATAAAAAAACATAAATCTCTAAAAACGTATGTTATAACAGAACTGACAATAAGTAAACTTCAATAATTTTCATTGGCACTCAGGACACAAATGTTTCGCGCACTGTCCAGGCATACGTGCTTTTTACACGAAGCACATTTGTAAAAAGATTTTTGACATTATAGTACATTTTGTATGTAAAAAATACAGACGAATTGAGAACCTCCTCCTTTTTTGGAAGTCGGTTAAAAAGTCTTCATAAGCCGTCACATACCCAAAATTCATAGTAGATATATCTTCTTCAAAACGTTCCCCAATATAGGTGTGTCATACCTCTTTAGAAGCGGCTTCACGTCCCGAACTAAATATATTTAATAGGGAAAATAAAAAGCGAATAATATTTAATAGGGAAAATTTTATAGACAATTTAGTAAAATCTATCAGAAAATTTCAAATTTTCGACTTAGAAACATTTCCCCTAGAGTCGCCTACAGTCCGTCTGGGTGTGTGATACCATTCAAGACGCAGCTCCGTCCCCCCTACACGACCTGCCTAAATGAAATTTAATTAGTATAATGGTTTCGAAATTACACCGTTTTTCTTCAACATTTTAGTGAAAATCCTCAAATTTTAAACGTTAGAACTTAATCTTGTTAAAACTTGTCTGCTGGTACTTGGCACTGAAATCCTCTGTTCTAGCACTCTACGCCGTATTCCAGATGGTTCTGTATCACCCATCGTGTTCAATTGCAGGAACTCGCTATAAAAAGCAGAAAAACAATTAAGCAAAGATAGGAAAAAAGTAACGTAACAGGTGACGTAAGGCCTGAGAGGCCTCGGTCAAACTTTAAATCCGTGTAACTTACCCATTTGTCTCTCGCCGTCACAACTATCCTTGTCCACGGCGTGGGCGTAACTAAATTCGAAGCTACAGAGACGAACAAACCCGAGACACGCGGGGAAGGGGGCTAAATAAAGTTAATGCCGCCGGGCCTGTGAGGCCCGACGTCACCAGTTAAAGGTTAATATAGATATATTTTACATTCTACCGCCATCTTAGTTGGCCCTATAACACTTAGTAATATATAGGGCCATTGCGGGAAGATTGGGCAAGAAGCTTAGGGCTATTCTAAACGTGTTCCAATAATATATTACATAATTATATATGTATATACCTTACTCCATCGCTCCCGATTGGACTCTTTTGATGGACGCGTATGAAAAACACTACAAAATTCCTGAGGATGTTGGTGTTTCGTCATCCAGACCAGATATACTCAAAAAATCTAATACTTATAGTTCTTATATAAGTTACTGTGATGTGGGAAACAAACATACCTAAAGACAACACAATAAAAACTAACAAAAACTATGACTTAACAAATAAATTTTGAAGCGCTCGTAGAGAAGTTTGCTTAGCCATTCTGAACTGATCAGCAACGTTAAGCAACGTCCGCCTCGGTCAGGACTTGGATGGGTGACCGCTGCTGACATTACCACTGAGCGCGCCGGCGATCCCAGTTGTTGTCTTAGGATGGCAGTCGTTATAGCATGGTGGTAGGGCATTTTGCGAATGCTCGCCTGGCTAGCTACCACCCTCATGTGGAAAATCTGTCGCCAAGCACCTAACGGTGTGTTCCGGCAGCCATCCTTGAGAGCCAGTAATTCTAGGTTAGCCTGAACACCATATTCGACCACCATCTCACCTGATGGTAAGTGATGATGTACTTGCCATCAGGTGAGATAGTGGTCAAAGTATAAAGCATAAAATTTTTGTTTAATCAAAAACTTGGTTAATTTATATGCCGTAGAAGTCGGAGCAAGGGGTACACCAGCGAAATCTCTATATAGCCTACTAAAAAATCTTGGCCTGTCAAGAACAACCGTAATTTCTATCCTAGAACGTGTATCCAAGGCGTTATTAATAGGATCGTACCTAATTTGGTTGGGCAGTCGAGGACGCTTGAGCGGTGAAAGGGAGCATAGATGCATCATAAAGGGGCCTCTGAACCAATGGGTTGCAAGTACCAGGCACCTTCACTTGGGCCTCTTCCTCTGCACTCGCAATCACACCACGCAATAGACCCGCCACCCGCTCGGTGAATCCATGGAATGCTAAGAAATTCGTCTCTAATAATAACAAATATTTTAAAAAATATCTTAAAATAACATTAAATAATATTTAAATAAAACACTTAAAAAAGTATAAAAATATATATCTAGTTTATTTAATGTTTTTAAAGATACTTTTAAAAATATTTGTTATTATTAAATATGGATTTCCGCAAAGCAACGCCTGAATCTATTCAAATTCGTCTCTCTATATAGGTATATTTACAACATTTGTTTACACTACACAGAGGATAGATTAGCTTGGAAAAGGTAGAATTATCCAATGTTGTTTCAATAATCATGAACGGTCTAGAAGGCTTTCATATTATTTTTTAGTTTAGTGTGTAATTTAAACATATCCTTTAAGAGCACTGAAATATCTTTAGGATCTTTATTACAAAATCAGACACAATATCAAAAGACAAGCTTTTTATTTGTCTTTGCTAATCAAGGACCTGGTACCTTCTGTAACTTCTGTACTCCATAAGAAAGCTTTTAAATATCTTTAAAATATTACAAATTTACGAGAAAAAAATGTATATATATTAAAATGTTAAAGGTTGCTGTGTATTTAAAAAAAGGTTCCGTATTTTGGATGGAACATTTTAAAGCTTCTTCTTTATAAGAGCCTAAATGACTTAGTGACTGCTGAAGTTATAGGAAAATTCAAAGCGTATCGCAACTTGTTTTGTTTCAGAGATTTTAACAGATTGGATGTTATATTTAGGGCCCGTTTCAGAATGTCATGATAAAGTTTCGGGTTGGTATGCAACACATAAAATAACTGAATGATAAAAGTGACAGTTAATATGCAGCGCGTTTCAAGCTTCAACCGATCGATAGGCTAAATCGATGACTGTGAAACGCAAAGATAGTGTTTTGTTTAATAAATATGTTCTGGGTATTAAAACCGGAACATACTCGAACATTCTTAAACAGGCCCTTAGGCTACAACTGACTTTAATTAATCTAAAATGAAAGTTGTATGTGTGAAAGCTGTGAAAATGACAGTTGATGTTGAATTTTTCAGTACTGATTTCTTATTTAGGTTAAAAATTCAAAAAAAAAAACTGGAAATAGGACTAGTGTGCGACAGACGTTAAAGTGACAGTTAATGCCGTAATTTGATGAAATTTTGTGTACACAACCTGGAAGCTTCAATTGGTTTCATGTTTATCCGTTGCCTGATTAAGTATTTTGTAATTTTTGCAGAAACACAAACTATTATTTCATTATGCTGTTCAATATGCTGTTATTTACTCTCGAACAGAAATAGATGGTTTTCTCCGCTGGGTGTACAATGTATTATTATATTGAGATGGTTTTTGGCTTTGTTTTATGGCTATGCTTTATGGTTGTGTACTTGTTGGCAGAGTGCTGATGATTAGCAAATAACTGTTTTCATTCCCGCTTTACTGAATTCAAATTTTCTTTTATCTCTTTATCGAAAAATCGCTACATTGATTACGATAAGCTACTTTTTCCTGTCACTTCGGAAGAAAAAGTTATCTGGCTCTCGACACTTATTCAGATATCAAGTACAGTCGATTATTCAAATATACCAGCACTTTAGTATCAGATACACATACTTGGCGAGATGACTCCACATAAAGAGCCTTTTACGCTCTACTCCGTATCTAAACCGTATCCATGTCTAAGTTCTATCATCTGGGTATAAGTGGGTAAGCACCTTCTAACAATACAGGTGGATATAATAAAATAACTTATATGGGTAGCATTAAGGATATCTGGGAGCAGAGGGTCTAATTAGTGGCGTCACCTTGCTAGATGACGCCTGAACATACTATAGCTGAAATTCATTCATATTGTGGTACAGATATACGTAGTATTATTATATGTTCTATGGTACAGGTATGTAATTTGACACGTAATTTTTCAATCAAAAACTAGATACCACTGAAATCAACATTTTGCGTATAAATAAATAAAAAATGTACGTGTAGTCCACAATCCGTGTACACATAAGTGATGTCCGGTAAGAAAATAAAATAAAGTTTGGTCCAAAAAGACATTTGACATCCTTCTGTGAGACTTGAACCCTTTCGCCCGTAGAAATATATTTCTTATCTGCACTACGAGTATAATGTTACTGCATACTACTCAGTTACTATTACTTCGCATTAAAAAAATGAGAATTAAGAAAAATACCAAGAGGTGGGCAGCAGCGCCTAATATTTTTTTACCGAACAGTGCATACTCAAATCCATAATATACAACACATAAGGTTATGAATGTATAGAGGCATGACAATCTTATCTACGTGATATCCTGTTATATGGAAACATCTAAAATTAGAAACGCTCTCACCTAGATACGAATTGAGAAATCGATTTCATTTGATAAACAGGATAAAGGAATCTACGTGTCATATCTAGTTAATGATACAGAAAATCTTCGGCTTATTGGGGTAAATTTTGTATCTTGTTTGACGGAGGGAGATTTTTGGTTGTATCACAGAATATACATTTATTTTATTGGTAAAATGCTAACAACCTCTTAGGGTTGACATCTGCTAGTCCTAACAAAAATTTTGAAATGTTGTTTTTTTAATATTTTTTGTTTTAATACCTCTCAAGAGCCAAGAGCGCCGCGGTAACATTGGATTGGACCGCGCCGTACTCCCTTTGAATAGAGTTTTGAATGTTTACATCGAGCAAAGTAATAAAAAATATGAAATAATACATAACAGGCACAATAAACTTTTAACGTGGTGGTCCTAGTACTTATTCCGTCAAAAACACATAAAAGAACACAAAAAAATTACAATATTTTTTTTTCTAAACAAAATAATTCATCTCCATCCAAGAGGTTGTTAGCTATTTACCAATAACCCTGTATAAAGAACTGTAAGTATGTGGTTTAACTATAGAATCCCAGATACCTACTGAGATTCCTCATGCAGTGCGTGCTAGTCGGGGAAAAATTACAGTGTGGCCAAAAGAAGAAAAAATCGCCCAAGTGCGAGTCGGACTCGCCCACGAAGGGTTCCGTACCATTAGCTATACAACACAGGCTTCATATTTTAACCTTTTTTTGTTTTAACGTGCGCGAGTCCGACTCACACTTGCCCAACTTTTTGTATTTGGTGTTATAGCGGCAACAGAAATACATCATCTGTGAAAATTTCAACTGTCTAGCTATCACCGTTCTTGAGATAAAGCCTGGTGACAGACGGCCGGACGGACGGACAGTGAAGCTCAGTTATAGGGTCCCGTTTTTACCCTTTGGGTACGGAACCCTAAAAAACGACAATATACTATGTTACAGTTATATCCATGAAGCTTGGAGTGAAGAGGAGTTGCCGTTCACAAATTATCCCTTGACAAAATTTTTCCCTTATTTTGCGGGGTGGGTGAGGGTGGAAAGCTGGCCTTATGCTAAAAAACATCTGACGGTGTTAGCAAAGTGCGCTACACAAAGGATATTCCTATCACTTTTACAGGTTATTTATTTTTACTTCTATTGTTATGAAGTAAGAAGGTATACCAGGTGATGGTGGGCTAGAATATGACCCCCCCCCCCTCCCCATTGCTAACTGGGGGTGTCGTAAGAGGCGACTAAAGGTAAATAATCGGAAGGTGGGCAGCAGCGCCTTCTGAAGAACTGATAACTTAAACTGCGATCCCCAAGACGCCTGCCAAGCGTGGGGATTATGGCCTCCCCTCCCCCCTTGATGGGGGAGGCTGTGTTCAGCAGCGGATAATCCTGCTGATATAATAGTAGTAGTAGAAGTTTACAATATAATCCCATGCGAAATAGCTTAAAGGTTAGAACATACCCTGGCTATAGAGGTATCCACCTCTATAGCGCGTATTGGAATCCCGCACATGACTATAAGTTTTTTCTCGTTGTAACCTTGTAATGTAAAATTCGTGGAGTACGCGTCGTTGTATAAATAAAAATATTCAAATGTTGTGTACTTTGTCGGACTCCAACGTTCTCTTAAATTTTCTTAACCAGATTTCTAAGACAATGATTGGAAGAAAATCTGTGTGAAATCATTATTGAATGTTCCGTTTGTAGTGGAGCTGGAATCCGCCCTCAGCCGCGATGAATACGGCCCTGTCACGGTAATGTTATCTATACAGTATTTTAACTTCATAGAAACGGACGAAACGCGAGTTATACCTACGCGCCTCGATCTCGGCCCGCGCTCGGCCCGCAGACAGTCTCTAGTGTCGCGACTACGCCGCAGTGACGAGCGAGTGGTTTGTTGTTTTTTAACAATAACCGTGCGATTTTTTTCGTACAAGTTCAAGTACATTTTTACATATAAAATATGACGAGTAAGATATATTGTGCTGTTTTTAGTTAAATGAATTCCTCAAAAACGCATCCAGAGATAACTTTTTTAGATTACCTGGAAATTGGAAGGTAATACCATAAAATCATTTTACTTAATACAAAATAATAAAATTTTACTTACTAGTAAGTAAAATTGTTTTATAGTTTACATATAGTTGATAGTACATAATGTGTGTCTTTTTAATGGACATGTATTTCCTTTAATCCCGCGAAAAAAATGTCTCAATTAATAAAAAAAAGTGAATAGAGTGAAAGGAAGTGATTGACACGAGTGAAATAGGTAGTAGTTGTAAGCAAGTTATAATATTACAGGTAGTTATCAGAATGTGGATTTTTAATACTTTAAAATATAATAATAAAGCATTTCGTACGTCTCACAAATATTTTTCGGTCGCCAATTTTTAAAAACTATTTTTTATTCAAACATAAACATGGTTTTTTGTTTAAATCTACCTACTGGTCAAGAAAACAACACGCATTTTTAGTGAAAACTTCCTGTTCAATTCACAGAGTATTTTATTTGTTTATATAAAAAAAAGTATATTTACAATCACAAAACTAAATAGAACCACAAAGTAGGCAAATGTAATTAAAATGCTGGAGGCGGATCTATCTATCTATCTATCTGTAGATAACATTACCTGGGCCCTGTTTTCGTGTAAATAAAAAAGTCACTCTATTTAAGCCATCATCAAAAACTATTTTAACATCGGCACCGGACGTCTAGGTACCTACTTAGATAAATAGTAAATAGTTACTTATTGTTATTTGTTTCAGAAAATAACCATGCATGGTTTGATCTCGCTATGGGAGGTTGAACCTGATATCGTACTTGAGATGCACGAGCTTAGCGAAATGGATTTGAGGGGAAATATGCTGAGGCACATGAAGGGATCCTTGCTGAACGGGCCACAAAAATTAGAACGAGTATATTTAAGTGGTAAGTTAATATTGAATACATTAAATTTACATATCATTACGTGTGCTTACCGAGCTATGGTTGTGGTCAAAGTTTTCCTTAAAAATTGGACACGAATAGGGGCAATCCGACAAAGGTCTAAAAGTATAGGTACGTAGAAAATACTAGGAGAATAGAATAGCAATGGATTAGTCTACAAAACCATTTAGCAAGCGTTATTATGATTGCGATTTGGTAAATGTTTATATTTACTCGAATAAGATCGTCTAAGTTCTCTTATAAGGGTGACATCGTCTATATTGGTTAGTGGAGAAAAGCCAATGGTAATAATATCAACGATAATATGTACAAAACTAATAAATTGTCATGGATAAAATACCGAATCCCTTAGTTCGGGGTTCGTTTACTGACAGTGACATTAACAGTGTAAAAAGTTCTAGTTTATAGGCAGTGATAATAGTTTAGCCTGGTATTGTCATATCTCTTTATTAACCCATATCGGAATCTAATTCATAACAATATAAATGTATTGTTATCTTGCTAATATATTCATAGCCTTTCCTCAGCGGTTCAAAGAAATACCACTTTTAGCCACCTCGCTACTCCTGTTTTAATCAACCAAAAGTGACCCTTTGTTGATTATTGTCTTTCAAAATAGAATAATACCATTCGATTGATCTCAAATTTTAAATTGAGTCACCGTTTCTTGTGAACACAAAAGCTTGTTTATTGATTTAAGATGTTCTTCAAAGACGTTTTTTTAAGACGTGAATTATAATCAAATAATTAAGTTCTATATCGGTGGCGTCGAAACCTTTGAAGGTTCCAAAATGTGTTACTGAGAAATTTTACACATTTTCTATTGAACTTGTTTCTTTTATTTATACCTTTGAAAGGCCCGCTGATGATGTCGACCATATTTAAATTGGTATTTTGGCTTTTATTCGACATTGCATTCGCTTGAAACAAGTGCCAATTGGGTGTCATCAATATTGCATTCAGTAATGAAATGACAATATGACATTGAAGTTAAATAACAAACCAATAACTACATATATATTATTGTGAAATGCTATGAAGGTACTCTGTATATATAGACGACCTAACGAAACATTGTTAACTTTATCAACTATGATGTCAAAAGTGCTGGAACTTAGGCGTAGGCAATAGGCACGTACAATAGGCTGTGCCAGGTTATGTTATACATTACCATGGCTATGCCGCTAGCCTCACTTATCACATCATCAATTGATGCGCTCGTAGCGAAGTTCGCCTAGCCGTTCTTAACCGATCAGCAAAATTAAGCAACGTCCGCCGCGATCTTGAGTTGGATGGGTGACCGCTAGTGCCATTACTACTCAGCGCTTCCGAGCTTCGTAGGACACGTTTAGCTATCTTTCCCGGTTGTTGTTTTGGGATGGCAGTTGTTATAGCATGGTGGTAGGGCATTATTTAAATTTTTCTAATGCCCGCCTTACTATCTACCAACCTCAAGGTGAAAACCTGTCGCCGAGCACCTAAAGTCCTGTCCTTAAGAGCCAGCAATTCTAGGTTAGCTTGAAGAACATCTTCGACCACATCATCAGGTGAGACAGTAGCCAAAGGCTAACTTATCAGGCATAAAAAAAACTCGCGCTTGGTGCAAAGCGTCATGCCTGTCCATTACAGTTTCAGACTGAACCTGTAATGGACAAGCATGATGCACTGCAACTTGCAGTGTCTATCATCCTCGTTCTGCTTGACACTGGATTACGGTCGTCCCTCCAAGACATAATACGTTACTTATGTCCCATGTCTCTAATTTCACATACTACCGTACCCTTTACGCATAAACACAGTAGGTAGTGTTTGATAATTACCGTGTATTTATTCTGTGCTAGATCTTAATATAACTACGTAGTATTATATATTTTCTATTATACATAGAATATAAACCTACACGTTATACATTTTGTTACAAATATTTCATAATATAGCGATCCGCCCCGGCTTAGCACGGGTATATAATGCTGATACTAAATATACAACAAAATAAAAAGTAAAGGATCAAAAAGGTTATTGTTGGTTATCCCTAAGTGATAGACATATACCATCGCGGATTATTTTGCAGCCCTTTATAAGGTGTACAATACTGTAGTAGGTACTTTTTTATCTATCTCGTAGGGATCACCCAGCGTTAGCAATGTTAGCGCAAAAAAATGTGTTTATTTACGACTTGTATTAAAATTGTCTAAACTGTAACTAAAATTGCCCTTTTACCTAATTAGTGTTTCTTTACTATATTATTCACGTATTATACATATAAACCTTATCTTGAATCACTTTATCGATTTGAAAAAACCGCATCAAAATCCGTTGCGTAGTTTTAAAGATATATAGGGACAGACAGCGGGACGTGACTTTGTTTTATACTATGTAGTGATAGTGATGATGGTGAAAGTGATATAGAACCATGGTCTAATTGTGCAACATCAAGTAAGTCACCTAATTATGATTAAGTGCCATTAACTATAGTAGTTAATACGGATTAGACTGAGTATCCGCACCACGATGATAAAGCTCTCTCGCGGAATTTCCCAGAGGTAAAATACCTATTTTATATAATTAGAATGTATCGCTCGAATGCAACCTACGAGGTATGTAATTATTATTAATCGACTACCTTAACATCAATAATTACTACGCTCTCACCAAATAGGATTTTCATGCGGCTTCTAATCAAAGGTGGTTTGATTAGGAGCCGTATCAATTTCTGTAGCAGGAAATTGTAAAACTTTGGGGCCAAGGTAGTTTCCTTTTGAAATTTGATACATACCTAAGCATGGTTTGAAATTACTATCTATACCAAATTAAATACATTTTACTAAAAATCTGTTCTAGTAAAGTTATTTAGCACTTGTCAGCGTCTTAAGTATGGACAGGTACACGAAAAATAAACCTCTTTGTGCACACTGCGGGTAATGGAAGCGTAGCATTTCAATTCAATTCCTGCGAGGTACCCTGACATCTGGCTATCACATTACTGCGGCCGCGGGTCGTTTAACCATTTAGTGGTAAAAACTCAAACAACCTTATTTATGATTTTGTCTTTGTATTCAACTTGTTGTAACTTTGTGATGGTCATTTGTAGGTAGTACAAATGACCATCACAAGTGTTGGCTAAAGCCAATTGGCTTTAGCCGTTGGCTTATTCGTCAACTGGCGAGCGTGAAACTCGCGAGTGCGCGTAGTGGCTATTCCTTCCAAGTTTGTCTATTTTTTTTGTCGTCAATTCGCGCGCACACCGACGCGCGATGAACAGATGCTGGTAGTATCACATACAGCATACAACCATAGCATATTCAACCCATATCCCATAGGCCTCTGCACGAGGTACGACCCAGAGCGGCCCAGGCTAAAGCTTGGTGTAAAATCTTCAATGATATATTGCTGGTTACGAGCATTTCTCATTCCTGTTTAGCTCTGTCTAGCCATCAGGTGTAAGGTGACAGAATATTGCGGAAATCAAAACGATCTTCATAGGTAGCAGTGATAGCTCAGTGGCTTTGGCTATGGATTGCCGCGCAGCAGGTCCATGGTTCGAAACCCGCCGCGGGCCTGAGCTTCACCGCATGGTGGAAGGGCATTTTTGCGAGTGCCCGCCTGGCTAGCGACCACCCTCAAGTTGAAAATCTGTCGCCAAGCACCTAACGGTGTGTTCCGGCAGCTGTCCTTGAGAGCCAGTCATTCTAGGTTAAGCCTGTTAACACCTTCGACCACATCATCACTTACCATCACGTGAGATTGTGGTCAAAGGCTTACCTATCAGCAATAAAAATAAAAAAAAAGGTAGTGATAGCCGAGGAGATGGACTGCACATGGTACAGCGCCACAGGTCCATGGCTCGATACCCACTGCTGCCGGCTTGAGCTTCTAAATGGGTATTTGACGTATGCTCGCCTGGCAAGTCCCAAGTAGAAAATCTGTCCCCAAGCATCTAACAGTGCGTCCCGGCAGCAGTCCTTGAGAGCCAGTAAAATTGAAGGCACATGAGACTAATCAATGATGTGTCGCAAGATGACGGGTGCAGTGCAGTTCGTCACTTGTGTCGAAATGCATGTTGCAGAGGTTACCGCTTTAGGTAGGTACATTAGATGGGCCACGAGCTTGTTCTTCCAAAATCTCACAAAAATATAATATGGTTACTGTATTGGTACATTTTTAAGAAAATAAAAATATTAAAAAAAACAAATAATAATATGTTAAGTATCTCTGCTATCCGCAGAGCATGCGTTATTGCGACTATAACAATATTTTTAGGAAAGCTCTAAATATGCTTCAAACTAAGGCTTCAAAGAAAACAAACTAGAATTACAATATAAATTGGCTTCTGAACATACATTTGCTTTATCCTAACATGGTCATTATTGATTACAATAATCTCAAGAAGTTTTATATCTGTCTGCATGTAACCCACGTGTCTGCAATAAATAAATTGATTGATTGAGTGGCTGCTATTTCAAATTGCATAAAATAACATTATATTATATAAAATATTCCATTACTGTTTGGGGTAATGCTACAGAGGTAACAAGAGTTCTCAAATGTCGAAAACGTTCAATAAGAACAATTGATGGGCTGCTTTTTTTCTTAAAGTGGCCCCGCAAAGGGGCACTTTAAGAAAAAAAATAACATTATGACAGTTGTTTCTCTTTACATCTTTAATTTTCTATTAGAAATTAATGAGGATAGGGATATGTTAGGAAATCAGGCAAAAGTTTTACCTTAAAATCTGCGTAATAATGAAAAACGTACTCGAAAAATAATGAAATTCGGGTTGTCCCAAAAATCGGATTATCAAAGTACAGAAACAAGAACGTTATACGAAAATATTATAATAAATTACCAAATAGCTTGACCACTGTTCAAACTAAAACTTAAGAACTTTATTTGTAGAAGGGATTGTTCCCTTCTACAAATTAAAATAATATATGTCAATGCAGTCTGTGTCAATATATGTCTTTCAATCTTTGTGCACAAACGTGAAGGCTGAAAATTTTTTATTTATCTGTATTAATGTACAAATATTATGATTATTAAATTTTTATCAATTATTTAGATATACATAATAAATAATAATTAGAATTATTATTTATTTATTTACTCATTTTTTTCCTCTTGTTGTAATTTTAATAACTGCTACAAACTAAATTTATGTTGCTCAAAATCTTTCTAGTAAAGTTAATTAAACACTTGTCACACAGTATTACCAAAACACAGTACTTGACAATTCTGACGTTTCTTCGTCACTTTCCGCTTGACAACTGACTGAAATGTAGGTAAATACATACCTACAGGATCTGAAATTATAGCGGGAAGAAATAAATGAATAGGTTATACCTGGGCGGAATCACAGGTTGTAAAAGGTAGCAACTACGGAGAGATGTAAGGCTTGTTTAATCTGTAATCAACAGACACCGCCGCCTATTAGGTGCTTTTTGTTGAGTACTTACATCGTTATCTTTGCATACACGGTCTTTTATGCTATTTAGGAGATCCCTGTGTGTATAAAGCCAATAGGTATATTAAATCAATGCTGATTATGACTATAGATATTCCTACGTGTGAGAATCCCAGACATAAGGCACTTACGTATCAAAGTAACTAATCGAGTACTAAATTTCATCAAATCCGTTATGCAAATTTAATCAACTTCCAAAAAATAGGAAGTTCTCAATTCGACTCGTATGCATTATTTTTTTATGTATGACTACACATAACTTTTTTACAGAGCACTACGATATTGATGATTCTTTATTATAGATAAGGGTATACTTCTATGGTGGTCCTATATAAATTTCATCAAAATCAGTGAAGTAGTTTTTAAATTACACTGAACTGAACATGCTTGACATACCTAGATGACTTGATAGTTGCAAGTTTTGTCGATGTTAATATTCTAGGTGAGTAAAACTTCATCATTTATGCAGTAGTAATTATCACTAAAAAGAGTGAACATTTGATTTTTACGAAAAACGGAGCGACTTTTAACACTGAAAAGTACACACAATTATTTCATGCTATTCAGTGTTAGAAGTCGTTCCATTTTGTGTAAAAACAAATACATAATAATTATTATTAGCTGAATGGAAAATGAGGTTTTTTATATTGTGTACCTACATCGGTAAAAACATGTAGATAGTTTTATGTTTAACGCTGCAAAGAGTTTACAATTTTTGATTACAAGAGTAATTAAACCACTGCAAAATGTTTGAAACGTCGGGACAAAAATAATGATAAGTATACGCGATTTTAACCGCTTAAAATCGCGTATACTTATCATTATTTTTGGTGACTGACCCCGTCAGTCACCCGTAACCACGATCACTACAACGTTTCGTTTGTAGGGGCAGATGTAGTTTGTTTTATACCTCCTATAATAAAATAAGAAGCCTTTATTCCTACTAAGTACTTATTTAAACTTTCGTATATTATAATAACAAATATTTTTAAAAGTATCATTCAATAATATTTAAATAAAACTCTTAAAAAAGTATAAAAATATATATCGAGTGACAATTCCGCCTAATTTTCCTGTTATCTGCGTGACATCACAAACATCATGCAGCCTAATTGGAAGAATTTATTTCCAAAATTTATACTTTTTAAGTGTTTTATTTAAATATTATTTAATGTTTTCTTAAGATACTTTAAAAAAATATGTGTTATTATTAAATATGGATTTCCGCAAAGTAACGCCTGAATCTATTAATTACCTTTCGTATATTATGTCTGAAACCGAAACATAATTATCTGGGCACTGGTAAGTACTCACGTTCTGCTTTATTTATTTGTAGTAGTCGCCTCAATAGCGTAGGCCTCCTCTAAAGTCTTCCAAAGTGTCTTTTCCCTCGCCTTCGACATCCAATCTGGTCAATATCTTGAGTGAATATATCTCTCCACCGCTTTGTCTACCCTTGCTTTATCTTATCCTACGGGATCGACTGTCACAATCTTCGTCCATCTGTCATTGTCTAAACTACAAATACCTTCAATATAAATATTGAAATAAGTCAATTTACAAAATTTACCAGGTTGTTGTGAATTTAGCCAAATCTAAATGCTTTCAGATGGTAAGAATTAGACAATCAGAGTTGTCACTGATTGTCTAAATCAGTTAGCATGCCGAATTTAGTCACGTGTAAAGCGATTTAGACAATTAATGTGCGTTCAGTTATTCGCCACTCAAGTATCTCGTATGCCGCTGAATGGTTATTGAGTAAAGTTACATAGAAATAAATAATTCTGAATTTAGGTACTACTTATATATTATTACACCATTAATGCTCTTTTTATACAAATTCACTTTTTTATAAGGGCCACCAGAATTTATTAATAAGGGCTTTTTCTTAAAACAATACAAACTATACCTATACAACACTGCAAATATTGAAAGTATTTAAGGCCCTTGGGTACGTCAAATTCTTACTTTCTAAAGCGAACTCCTCCGTAACCGCTGAAGTTGAAGACTTGAAAAAAATATATTTTATAGATGAATTCAAGTACAACATATGATTTTACGGTATTACTATTACTTTTGCCTTAAAAAAATTCAAACTACATACTATTTCTTGACTTATATGGCGAACTCCTTCTAAACGGCTACGATTTTTGAAAAATAAATTGTACCATTAAATTTCTAGATTGTTATACTACAATTATAACATAGCATTTGTAAATCCATTGATATTTTCCTAAGAAAATGTCGAATTATTTAGATTCAGAACGCTTGCGGTTCCGAGGTGCTCTGCGCGGACGCGGGCGGCAGTGTTGCGCAAGCGTTGGCACGGGGAGGCTGTGTCGCTCGTAGCTCCGCTCGCGCTTTCGACTGATAACGATCTTGTCTTTGTATTAGTGCATTGACACGCGAGATTCGTAGCTGTGTGCGTGCAATGATTCGCTCGCTGCAGAGGGCCAACTTGATTGCGACGTGAAGTATGCGCGGTGACGCTTTATTATTGGTATTTTGTAGACAAATTTTATTCGAATTGTCTCACATATGAAAAGAATCAAAACTTGAAATTGACAATGTTGTGGGTAAATTACAATGGGCGGCCTTATCAATAAGATCAATGAAAAGTTTTATAATATATGTACAAAATTAATTAGTAATGTCTATAACGCTCTCATGTTATAACTGGTTAACTAAAGATAATATATTTTCTTATATTATGGTAAATAGTTTCCGGCTTTAGTAGTTTGTAGGGTACAAAATGGTTCTCTACTACATTTAGAGTTTGTATGGGGCTACATACATCTTTTGGAGTTCTAAGCTTTTCTTGATAATTGTATTAGGTGTTTTGATATAGGTTAATTAATACTACATAAAGATAACGTCTGCCAAGTGAAGATGGATAACGTATCTCGAAAATAGTGAGAGATAGGTAAGGGAGATTAGCACCGTGGGGTGCCGGGTTAGAATTGCACATCCCCATATAATCCCGTGGGTGTCGTAAGAGGCGATTAAGGGAAAACTACTGGACGGTGGGCAGCCACGTGGGGTGCCGGGTTAGAATTGCACCTCCCCATATCATCCCGTGGGTGTCGTCAGAAGCGTCTAAGGGAAAACTACTTAAAGGGGGGCAGCAGCGCCTTCTAAAGAACTGCCAACTTACATTGCGATCCCCAAGACGCCTGCCAAGTGTGGGGATTATGGCAAATACCCCCTTAAAAAGTGAGGCTGTGTTCAGCAGTAGACGAACTGACTGTTACAGTTACAGTACTGAAAATCGATATATAGGTTTTTCTGGACGTCCTTATTCCAAATTTGGAATTTATTTTTCGATGACGTCTGCCAAGTGAAAAAAGTTAGTCCGATATGGCTGAAAATCGATGTCTAGGTTGTGCTGTGCGTCATTATTCCGAATTTGGAATGTATATTCCGATGACGTCTGCCAAGTGAAAAAAGTTACCTAGATTTAGCTGAAATTCAAAATCTAGGTAGTTCTAGACGTCTTTATTCCGAATTTGGAATTTATTTTTCTATGACGTCTGCCAAGTGAAGAAAGTTACTTCGATTTGGCTGAAATTCAAAATCTAGGTAGTTCTAGACGTCTTTATTCTGAATTTGGTATTTATTTTTCGATGACGTCTGCCATTTGAAAGTTACTCCGATATGGCTGAAATTCAAAATCTAGGTAGTTCTAGACGTCTTTATTCCGAATTTGGTATTTATTTTTCAATGACGTCTGCCAAGCGAAGAAAGTTACTCCGATTTGGCTGAAATTCAAACTCTAAGTAGTTCTGGACGTCTTTATTCCAAATTTTGAACGTATTTTTCTATGACGTCTGCCAAGTGTGGAAAGTTACTCCAATTTGGATGAAATTCAAAATCTAGGTAGTTCTGGACGTCTTTATTCCGAATTTGGAATGTATTTTACGATGACGTCTGCCAAGTAAAAAAAGTTGCTCCGATTTGGCTAATAATCGAAATCAAGGTTTTTCTGGACGTCTTTTTTCCAAATTTGAAATTATTTTTTCGACGACATCTGCCAAGTGAAGAAAGTAACTCTGATTTAGCTGAAATTGAAAATCTAGGTTGTTCTGGACATCGTCATTCTGAATTAAGAATTAATTTTTTGAAGACGTCTGCCAGGTGAAAAAAGTTTCTCCTATTTGGCTGAAAATCGATATCTAGGTTTTTCTGGACGTTTTTGTTCAATATTTGGCATACATTTTTTGACATCTGCTAGGTGAGGAAAGTCACTCCAATTTGGCTAACATTCAAAATCTAGGTAGTTCTGGACGTTTTTATTCCGAATTTGAAATTTATTTTTCGATGACGTCTGCCATGGGAAGTAAGTTACTCTGAATTGGCTGAAAATCAATATCTAAGTTTTTCTGGACGTCCTTATTCCAAATTAGGAATTTATATTCCGATGACGTCTGCCAAGTGAAAAAGTTCCTCCGATTTTGCTGAAAATCGATATCTAGGTTGTGCTGTGCGTCATTATTCCGAATATGGAATAATTTTATCTATGTCGTCTGCCAAGTGAAGAAAAATACCCAGAATTTACTAAAAATGGATATCTAGGTTGTTTTAGACGTTATAATTCCCAATTTAGAATTTGTTTACGATGACATATGCCCAGTAGATAAAGTAACCTCGATTTAACTGAAAAGATCGATCGTCTAGAACAACCTAGATAACGATCTAGGTTGTTCTAGACGTCTTAATTCCAAATCTAGAATTTATTTAACAATGACGTCGGCCAAGTGGAAAAAGTTACTTTGATTTGGCTACAAATCGATACTTATCTTGGTTTTCCTGGACGCTTTTCTATTCGTACTATCGATCTTAATTGTTATTAACTTGTTGTGAAGTGCGTGAATCCCTCTAGGGTGAGTTCCTTATTTATTATTGTTATTTCATAGTGCTGACTAAAACCTATGTAACGTAAACAGCTGTGCTGCCCTACCGCGCTAGACTGTGAGTTTTAAAATGTGAGTCGCTGGTAACAGTACCACGATCGTGTCGGCGCGGCTTGGCAACAGTTGGCTGAGGAATATAAGCTACTAAGCCGGTGTCTTCCTTCCAGGATTCCACTTCACTGATTTAATCCGAGGACGGGTGTTTCGAGCACTCACTACCGAGATCCAAAACTATCAGCTGACGCCAAGACCGCCACATCTGGGACCTGGATCACGTGTACTATCAGGCCAGTGTCTCCCTCCGGTCTATGTAACTTCAGTAGAACTGTGCGGCTGTGCAACCTGATAAGGCTTGGCCTAATAAACTTTTCAAACCTACTCCCTGAGTTTACCTACCTACCTGCTGGCCGTGGGATGATTAGCAGTTCCCTATCGCCGCAGTACGATAAAAGTAGGAAAATTATGATTACTTATCAAAGACGCACGAATTAACATCAAAATAATATTTTGACTAACCTCGACGTTTCGATCAAGTTGCATTGACCGTGGTCACGAGTAGACTGAAAAAGCGGGTGTCATCGTCTTGAGGAGCGGCGGGAGCGATTTAAATCTACCCCGCTTGGTTTTCGTTAATGTAATTTAGAAACATGAGTTTAGTTCACGAAAGTTTAAAGAAAAGTACTTATAAATCAATTATTCAAATCTCCTAATAAATGAGAAAGTATATCGGTTACCTTTTCACGATGGAACCAATCTTTACAATATAGCTGTAGATAAATTGCCCATATTATTATATCCTAGACAAGAAATTATTCATCTCATATCTCGTACCCGGAAAGTGGTGTTTGTTTGATGCGAGTAGCGGGTGGAAGACTGCTTCCCACCTATGGGCGGGAAAATCTAAAGGTAAATACTTCCTTCTCAAGGGCCGACATGTCCAATAGCACAAACGTTGGCCATTTTGTATTTTGGCGTACGACACAGTCGTCCCTATTCTTATTTTTCAATGTATTTTTGCCATTATACAAATCTTCCTTTTATATCGTCGTTTTTAAACGAGTAAACCCGCGTCGGCTATAATCTCATTTATAAGGAGATTTGAATAAACGATTGATTATTATAATTTTCTTACTCTTATCCGATATATCTTAGCGTTTTAAAGATACGTCATCTATCTTTACTTAGCAAACGTCATTGAAAAATGAAATCCAAATGTAGAATAATGACGCCCAGCACAACCTAAATATCGGAGTAACTTTCTTCCCTTGACAGACGCCATTAAAAAAATAAATCTTAATTCGGAATAATGACGCCCAGCACAACCTAGATATCGATTTTCAGCCAAATTGAAGTAGTTTTTCACTTGGCAGACGTCATCGAAAAATAAATTCCAAATTTGGAATAAAAACGTCCAGAATAATTATAATAATATAAACAATAATATAAATCTTTATTAAGCCAATAACACTTTTTCCAAATCTTGTATTGCTGGTGGTCTTCACACTTCGACGTTGAAGTTTGTATCGTTAAGACCTTAATTGATAGCTGTACAGTGCACAGTTGACTTCAGTACAATTTTTCACGCAAAATAGTTATAAACATAAATTTAACTTACAAATTATCCATAAAATAACATCTTGTTCAGTTTCATACATTTTTTTTTATAAATTATCCACACAGGTGGTATTTATATTTTAACTAAATTTGTGTTATTTACGTGTTTGTATGTATGATGCTATATGGTGATATATAAACTGAAAAATTCAGGACTTGATTATATAAATATGTTTTAATAAGGGCTAAATCTTCTTGCAAAAGTTGTACGAATGACAGGTTATTTTAATTGAAAAACTCGTTTATGTAGCATATTACTAAAATTTGCAGATTTTTTAAAGAGTCTGTGTGCGAACTGAAAACAACCTAGATATCGATTTTCAGCCAAATCGAAGTACATTTTTCACTTGGCAGACGTCAACGTAGAACAAATTCTTAACATGGAATAATAACGTCTACAACAACCTAGATATCAATTGTCAGTCAAACCGTAGCATTTTTCTTCACTTGGCAGATGACATTGAAAAAATAATTCCAAATTCGGAATAATGACTCTCAGCACAGCCTAAATATCGAGTATCAGACAAATCTGAGTAACTTTCTTCACTCGGCAGATGACATTGAAAAATAAAGAAAAGGAATAAAGACGTCCAGAACAACCTAGGTAGGTACACTATACATTTTCATTTGACGACTGATCTCAGTCGCAGTTGCAATTGCGGATACTCACTAGAATCGTACGGTAGGAATATAAAGTGCCATGTTACCGGAGCGCATCGCGCATCTGCATATTCTTTGACCGTTATATTTGTGCAGCGAGCGCGGAACGTATGCGGCGATGCGCGAGTAAAGTAAGCTCGATTAGGTCCAGATGCTCAAGGCCATTGGCGACTCTAATCGCCTTAAGCAACCCAAAGGCCATTGTGTGCCTCCAGTTAGAATAGTAATAAAATTATATGAAGAGAGGAGAACAATAACGTATTTTTTAAAATTATTTGTATATTAAGAGATAATTGCATGATTTTGAAACCAGTGCACTGAATTCAGGCATGTGCAAATGGGCTTTATCATAAACTGTGGCAGCGATTAGAATATCAGACCTTGAACATCAAATACGTCAATGGTATTTGGCTGAGGCAGGAGGCGTGGTCAGTAAGTGCCAACGTAACGTGCCAAACGTAAAACCTTTGTACACTCAAACAACCTCGGAGCTGGAGTCAGTACGTACCTATTAATTCTAAACGTCTTGATACCATATTGAGAACATCCTTTTAATATGGAGGATGTTTACATCAAACCGTTGCGAAATTTAATGAAATGAGTACCTTTGATTTATAATATACTCGTATTTATAATACGAAATTTCACAAGGTAAGAAAGTTAAACGATTTTCGAGCACGTCATGAATAAGAAAACGACAGTCTTAGAGATTTCGTCATTTTTTGAGTATACGCGTGTAAATTTAATTAAAGTACTGAGCTGCGTGAGTTATAGGATAACATGACTTTTGTATTGTAACCCATCATTTAAGCCTGCACCGAGACAGCGATACGTAATTGTGGTTGGTTTGATCCCTTGCTGTATCCTTATTTCTTAATTTTGAATTATGTAATTAATATATATTATATATTAATTCATTCTATATATCATACACTTTGGAAACACGATAACTTAAAATTTTCTCGATCGAAAAAGGTACAAAGTTACATCTAAAAAAGGAAATAAACCCTTAGTACAGCGTAAATACATAACGGAGAGTCATCCGTATTTGAAAAATAAAAAAACAACATGTTCTCTATAACGTATACACATTATATTTTTCAAATACTCAGGTATTTGTTTTTACTATACGAAGGATTGAATATTCGAATTCACGCATATTCCGCCCATTTTAGTCAGAGCCGCGATGCTTTGTCCCTATCCGCTTTAGTAATTCTTCAGCCGTCGGACGGGACGGATGCTGTTGGCGTGCTTTACTCACGCACACATACGCGGCGCGCCTATAAAGCTCAGTGCGCCTTTAAGGAAACGGTTACCAAGGTCGTACCTGGAGGTATAACAGGTCACATAATCGGTAAAATATTGTTATTGGTGTAGTTATACTAAGATGAAATAAACTAAATATGATGTACCTATTTGTTTGTCTGTCTGTTTATCTCGTTGTAGTGACATCGCACAAGGTAGCAGGTAAGGTAAAAATTTAGTAAGTGTGAATGTTGAGGAGGACGTCGAAAGAAATATAATAATCGTGTAAATATTGTTAGGAGAAGACCTTCCCTGAGGCAGCCCCCACTCCACTCGCCTATATAAGCAGCGCACGGTCGCCGCGCCGGTCTCTTAGCTGGCGTGCGCTTGAACAATACAGTCGTGTCTCTGATTTATATTCGTATTTCATATTAAATAGTTCGTTTTGTGTTATATTCTTTTTTTTTTATAAGTTTTATTAAGGTTTTCCAAAATCAGAAGTGGGATCAGGAGACGTTGCCAGTTCGCCGGTGATATTTTCTGATCCTTTTTCTGCCTTTTGTAATGTCATCCGCGGGAAACAAGAGTAAACGCTCTAGAAAGCGCACGCCACCACCGCCCGACATAGGGCAGCAGCTTGGCTTTATTGTTGACAGGTTGATCGCGCTCGAGGAACGCTCTGGATCCGGCATCAACAACGGCGCGGTTGCGATAGCAGCACCAAGTCCGCGAGCCCCACAGGCCTGCAGCGAGGCGGGCGTGTCAACGCCCCTCAGCGTGCCTTGTGGCTCGCTCGAGGCTTTAGCATCTGCTGCGGCTGCACCCCTGAGTGCGCCACCCAATCCGCCTGCTTTGGGCCTCGCCGCCGCCTCGGATTCAGCAGACCACGTGACGGAAAGGCTTATCAACGCCATTAGCGCGTTAAATCCGGTGAGACCGAACCATTATTATGTATCTGATTTCGACCCTGCTATTCACGACGTCAAAGTGTGGTGCGATGAAGTAGATCGTGCAGTAATTCGTAACCGCTGGGATGATCACGAGTGTCTTGCCCGAATCGGTAATTGTTTGAAGGGAGAAGCGCGTTCATGGCTTAGTCAGTGGGTGCACACCGAACGTACGTGGTCTAACTTCCGGCTCGAACTTAATTCATTGTGCCCTCGACACGTTGACGTCGCGAATATTCTATTCGATGTGATGTGTACAGATTCGGATAAATATAACACCTATGCTGAATATGCACGTAGGTCTTTGCTCAGATTACGCGTCGTTAGAGGTCTCAGTAACGAACTCATAACGGCAATTATTATCCGTGGAATAACCGACCCTCAAATACGTGCGGCGGCTACAAATGCCAAACTTATGCCCGATAGCATTGTGGAGTTTTTATCTATCTATGTGAAACCTAAGTCCATACGCGATTTGCATAGTTCGAACAGTGGTAGTCGAAAAAGGGATTATTCTTGCCTACCCTCGACTAGTAAACAAGCCGATATGATTCCACATAAACGCCGTGCTAAAGAGAGCTCCGTACGTTGTTATTCTTGTAATCGTTGGGGTCATAGTTATAATGTTTGCCCTACAAAATTTAAAGCGCCACAGCATGCCCATCATAACAAAACTACGACTGGATGGAAGCCTGTGTTAGAAAAGTGTTCGTTTTGCAAAAAGAGTGGACATAGTGAAAGTACATGCTTCGCAAAAGAACGATCCGAGTCGCGTAACAAAGGGAATGTCAACTTTTTGCCGAGATATTGACGGTAATTTTAAAAACCGTGATGTTATTACCGCGGTTCTGTGTGGCATTCCTGTTGACGTACTAGTAGATAGTGGATCTTACATATCGTTGATTTCTGCAGATTTGTTGAAACACTTTCCTTGCAAAACGAATCCGTGTTTCCAGTTACTACGTGGCATAGGCGGTAACGAAATACAGTCCACATCGTTTGTCACGTTGCCGATTGAGTTAAGTGAGATTTCCTTGGAGGTTGACTTCTATATAGTCCCACGCGGTTGTCTTAGTACCCCCGTTATTATCGGTACAGACGTACTTAATAGGGAGGGCGTCGCGTATATTCGGACGGCCGATTCTCAACGTATTATTCGAAAAGACTCGGTTGTAAACAACGTGTCGCCAGTGAAGTCAAATGTGAATATTGAACATGTCTCCACCACTCTGGTCGGAAACGATAAAGACCACCTTGTTCAGATACTCGACAAATACTCGGATCATTTCCTGACCGGTACAGCTACCACTACGGTTAAAACTGGTCAAATGCACATTCGACTTACGAGCGATACTCCTGTTCGTTATCGACCTTACAAGTTGTCATACGACGAAAAGTTGAGGGTTCGCGCGATCGTTCGTGATTTGTTGTCTAAAGGAATCATACGAGAATCGGAATCCGAGTACGCAAGCCCTATCCTACTAGTGAAAAAGAAGGATGGTACCGACAGAATGGTAGTAGACTACAGGGCTCTAAATCAAATCACTGTCAAAGACCGCTACCCCCTTCCTTTGATCGACGATCATGTAGATAGGTTAGGAGACTGCAAATATTACAGTGCATTAGACATGGTAACAGGCTTTCACCAAATTGGTCTGGACGAAGCCTCAATACCCCTAACCGGGTTCGTGACCCCTGAATCCCATTATGAATATATAAAAATGCCATATGGTCTTGCCAACGCGCCAGTTGTCTATCAACGAATCATAGCTGAGACGCTCAAATCCTTTATTGAATCCGGTCGCGCCCTGGTATATATAGATGACGTACTTCTCCTGAGTTATAGCATCCAGGAGGGCCTGGAACTCCTCGATTCAGTTCTAAAAACACTAACGGAAGCCGGTTTCTCGATAAATTTACGCAAATGCACGTTCCTGGCCGACGAAGTGGAGTATCTTGGAAGGGTGATTAGTAACGGTCAGGTACGGCCGAGTCCTCGAAAAGTAGAAGCCCTGGTAAAATCACCTGTACCAGGCAACGTTAAGCAAGTTCGGCAATTTTTGGGCCTGGCCGGATACTTTCGGCGATACATTCCAAGATACGCTACTAAGACGGCTTGCATAGCGGCCTTGACTCGTAAGGATGTTACTTTTAACTGGAGTGAGGGCCAAGAAAAGGCGCGACAGGAAATAATAAAGGATTTGACAAGCGAGCCCGTACTCAAAATATTCGATCCAAAACTACCAACCGAAATCCACACGGACGCAAGTTCAGTGGGCTACGGTGCGGTGCTTTTACAGGTCCATAGCGATGGACGCAAACACGTGGTTGCCTACTTCAGCAAAGTCACCGTGGGCGCAGAGCCAAAATACCATTCCTACGAACTGGAGACCCTTGCCGTTGTGAAGTCATTACAGCACTTTCGTCATTATTTAATCGGTAAACATTTTAAAGTCGTAACAGACTGTAATGCACTAAAAATGACACAACGGAAAAAGGATCTCCTGCCAAGGGTAGCGAGATGGTGGATGTACCTCCAAGATTTCGATTTTACGTTGGAGTATCGTAAAGGTACGCTGATGCCCCACGCTGACTACCTAAGTAGAAATCCCGTCAACGTGTGCGCCGCAAGAAAATCGTTAAACTGGGCTCAGGCGGCGCAAGCGGCTGATGATGAGACTACTACTTTGATGGAGAGGTTAAATGATGGTCAACTTGATAGCACTCGATATGTCAAAAAGAACGATATCTTGTACTACAAGTATGACGTAGCTGGTGAAGACACACGCTTGCTCTGTTATGTCCCTAAAGCATACAGACTAAGCCTGTGTCGTGCTTTTCATGACGAACACGATCACATTGGTCCTGACAAGACCTTTGATTTGATCGTGAAACATTTTTGGTTTCCTGGCATACGTCATTTCGTTAAGAAATACACATCCCACTGTGTCGTGTGCATTGCACACAAAAGAGTCCCAAGGGCTCCCCTTCAACCCATAACTTCATGGCAAAAGCCATCGGATCCGTTCAATACTGTACATGTTGATGTGTTGGGCGTGCTGCCCGAGTCAAACGGCTACAAATTCATCCTCATTCATGTAGACTCCTTTACGAAATATTGCCTTCTATACCCGATGTTCCGGCAAGATAGTGCAGAACTTAAACGAGTTATAACTAATGCTATTTCTCTCTTTGGTACCCCCCAAACCCTAGTCTGCGACAGGGGTAGGATGTTTGAATCTGTAGAATTCAAAAACCTTATGACCGAACTCGGTATTCAGATGCATCTTATAACGCCCGGTATGCACCAATCTAACGGGCAGGTAGAAAGATTTTGTCGCACGGTACTAAATATGATTAGAATCGAAGTTAACCATAAAACAGAATCGTGGTCTAATGTCCTATGGAAACTGCAATTAGTGCTAAACGTCACCAAACATAAAACCACGCAGTACTCCGCACTTAACTTGCTTATTGGCACCGAAAACACTACGCCTGTAATAAGCTCGCTGATCCGCGATATTGCAATTGAAGGCTCCAATCCAAACCGCGAGGCATGGCGTGAACTCCATCGCCAACGCGCCGAGAGCTTACTAGCTAATAATCAGAGGAAACAGGACGAATACGTCAACAAAAACAGGACTACCCCTAGAAAGTTTGCTTTAAATGACCAAGTCTATGTTATCAAACAGACTCAAAGCACAGGTAAATTGGACAGCGGAATGCGCGGTCCCTACTGCGTCACTAAGATCCTGCCTAACGGTCGGTACGAGCTCCGCTTGCTCGCTGGTTCTTTTGGAAAGACCACGCAGGCCGGTGCCGAATATATGGTGCCATGGTGCGGTGAGTGGACCCCCGACACGTGCTCTGCATTTTTTGATAGTAAGTGTGCTTAACTATTAACGCAATTTTGTGTCTTTGTTTCTAGTGAATTTTATTTTTCTAACCATCTACATAGCCGCTTATATTTTCATTACTTATAACGAGATTGCATATTAGCTTTTCGTGTATCCTATACCTATGTATGTATGTTTCGGGGTACTTCAGTAAATACCTGTGTTAGTCTCTGGATAGTTATCCATTGAGCATCGGGGTGAATGAAGTCCCTATAGGTATCTAGGATGACCTAGACGGGCCATGTTAGTCTCTGGTATGATCCCATTGAGCATTGGTGTATTTCTGGGAAGAGTCCTGTATAAATCCTATACTGCAGGTGCAAGTTGACTCAGTAAATGTCTGTTTTAGTCTCCGGAATCCTTCCGTTGAGCATCAGAATGAATGAGAAGAGACTTCATAAGTCCTGTGTTATTTTAGGTAACGCAATTATATTGCAGGTGTAAGTTGACTCAGTAAATGTCTGTTTTAGTCTCCGGATTACATCCGTTGAGCATCAGAATGATTGAGAAGAGACTTCGTAAGCCCTGCCTAGCGCGGTATATATGTAAGCGTCAGTTGAAGTTGTAGTTTTCATAAAACTATGAAAAGTAACACGTATTTTATTTATTTAATGTAATAAAACTTGTTAACATGTTGTTATTCATTGTTCTAGCACATGATGACGAGGATGAACCTATTTTGCGTCCAGATGACGCGATGATGTCCACTGAGGGTCGTGAAGGCACCTCACCATCAATGACTCCGTGTCACAGCCACGACACGGTGACGTTGCAAGAGGGTCCTGCCGCCTGCGGATCTCTGGCGGCTTCCAACATGAGCTGCGAGGACGCTGCTTTGTCAGGAGTGGCCGTGTTAGGAGAAGACCTTCCCTGAGGCAGCCCCCACTCCACTCGCCTATATAAGCAGCGCACGGTCGCCGCGCCGGTCTCTTAGCTGGCGTGCGCTTGAACAATACAGTCGTGTCTCTGATTTATATTCGTATTTCATATTTTGTTAAATAATTAAATAGTTCGTTTTGTGTTATATTCTTTTTTTTTAATAAGTTTTATTAAGGTTTTCCAAAAATATTATATCAAAAGGTGAAGAAATCAAAATAAAATAATCTTGTATTTAATATTATATCAAGAATATGAAGATTCTAAGTAAAATTATTTATGACATATACCTAAGTACGTAGATCTTCCCTATAGGTGTTTAGAGCATTTTGCACACAATTATTATTCTTACATAAATAAAGTCTTGCAGAAAATTTATAAATGCAAAGCACTTGAATTTTAATGTTTTCTTCTTACATTTTTAACCGACTTCCAAAAAAGGAGGAGGTTCTTAATTCGTCTCTTTTTTTTAAGTTTGTTACCTCAGTACTCTTGACTGGGTGTACCGATTTTAAAAATTCATTTTATTGTTTGAATGCTGATGCTTGTCGTTTGGTCCCATTTTAAATTACATCAAAATCGGTCTAGCCGTTTTTGAGTTACACTCTAATAACTGAAATATAGTCGTTGACAATGAATGACAATCGATCCCGTAAGTAGCAAGGGTCACTAAAAAGAGTAAAAAATTTTTTTACCAAAAAATGGAACCGACTTCAACACCCAAAAGTGTGAAATAACTTGTCGAAGTCGGTACCATGCGTACAATGTTGTGATAATAGGTACTTTTGAACTATCATGGTACCGACTTCAACAAGTTATTTCACACTTTTGGGTGTTGAAGTCGGTTCCATTTTTTGGTAAAAAAAAATTGAAATATTTGTTATTATCACTATATTACATTTGTTATTATACATTTGCACAAATATGGAATTCCGCAATGTATCATCTCTCTCTATATATTTATTATTGCAAATTTAACCTCTATTTTTGTCTCCTAATTAACCCATGTTGTAAAATTCCTTCTAAAATGACATGTTAAACTTGCCTGAAATTAATACTCAATTTCATTCTGCTTGTTAAAAAAAAATCTTTTATGGAAACTTTCAGAATTGAATAAAATAACCAGAAGGATCACACCACCAAGCATTTTATTAAATAAGTGCCTGTGGCTACGAAGCAATAAAGTCAAATTCAGTTCGCAAAGCACGGAGTAAATTATATTTTCTCAAACATGCTTGGAAATGTAAGCATTATTTTGACAACCTTCTTCGAGATAAATCGGAATTGTTGTACTGGCCAAATACATGCGCTCTGCGGCCGGCAAAAAAATTATGATAATCTATATCTGTCGTGTCTAGCGGCCAAATAAATTTCATAGTAAACTCATATCTGTCGTGTAATTTAAAAATGGAACGATCTTTTACTTCGAAGCATGGCAACCAAGGAGGTAACTTATCAAAGCTTTTATTTAAATTTCGATCTGGCTTGCAAATAGAATGCTGTTTATTGAAAAAAAAAAACAAATTAACACTTTAACGCGGGCAATTTTATAGTAGTTTGTTGATAGACATTGATTTTGAAAAGTAATTGTTGCGACAAAATGAGTTCAAGTGAAGACAATGAGTGTGATGAACTTAATTAAACGCCACCTGAAATTCTTCCTCTTTTTTCACCTCTTTAGAATTATCCCAAACTAACATAATCCCCGGAAAGTCCACTTTACAATTCAAAAATTGTTCATTTAACAACTGTATCTTCAAATAAAAATTCTGCCTAGGTACTACTTTGTTTTAATTTCCGCGCATTATTTGAGAAAAGCACTATACAAGCCTTGGCCACAACTAGGCATTGATGGACTTATGCTATGTGTGCCTCGGCTTCACCTCGGCCAACATTTACACGTTCGTCCATCAATGCCTCCTTTCCTGGCCGCTGCAGTAATGTACTATTATTATAATATAATCATATTTATATTCACCTACAGGCATCTCTCTTTCTATCGAATAGCGAGGCCTCTGGTCTCTTCTGAATTTGACGCGACACGTGCCGTAGAATAATCATGACCGGGAGATAGTAATAACGTTCTATGCCAGGAGGATACACCAATGTAACGGTGTAGCTTTGTATCTAAAGTGTGGATTAAGCCTGCTTCCAATCCCATATAAACCCTTTGATAAAACCCGTTCTTAAGCTCAAGTTCCAACAACAACAACAACATAAACCTTGATTACGTAATAGCTCCGTTAAAATTTTGCAGTTGTTAAAGCAAGTCACGTTTTTCTATTGATTCCCACCCTCGATAATATAATGGTTCACTAATCAATCGTTCTAAGGGCATGGTATAAAGCTATGTATACTCTAAAAAGATGACAGCTTATCTTTAAAGATTTGATTTAACTCGAGTGAGCTCCAAATATGGTAGTATAACTACAAAATGTTGGTAGATCTAATTACTGTCCATAGTCCGTATAACAAAATAATACGATACAGGTAAAAATAATAATACATACGGATTTGGTATTGAATTAATAGGACATAATAATTTATTCAGCAAACTTTTCTATTGTTGATGTTAAACTCACTTTACTTTTGTTTACTTTGTATAAGTACTTAATAATACTTGTAATTTTAATTAATTAAATAATGTTTTCAATCCAACTGAAACGAAGCGTGAAACAGCAAAATATTCATTCTACGAAACTGTTAACGAATACGAAGGGCGTTCATATGAACAAATTTCAGCTTCACAGGTAAAGGGTGTTTGAAATTTCTTCTCCAACATTACTCCCTTCCATACTTCTAAGGGGGTTCAAATCAGTCGTGGTCTAATTATTGTATTATATATTAATAAAATAAATTCTTAACGTAAGTCATCTTTGTTATTTGGTAATTTAATTTGCGCATAATATTTTTTTTTATTCAAAGTTTTTGCCCCAACATTATATTATATTTTATTTCATTAATATTTAGTATCATGCAATTCACGCCGATGTGAGTGGAATGTTGCTGTAAATTCAGAGAAGAAATTGACTTCTTACCCTCCTAACTACCAGACAGCCGAAGGCACGAGTATCTCCGCGGTAACGCTTTCTTTAATAGTAAAATATAGACCACCAATATTGGCATCAGTAGGGTGGCAGTAACTGGCAGCGTTCACGCGATAAATCAGTAAAATGACTTGAAAAATATATAATGAAAAACCTGACCTACACTCGACTTGGCCCCCGAAAATTAACAGTCTATCAATGAAATAATTTTGATATATAATTTCATTATCAAAGCGACTATAACCATGAGTTAGGTACATGATGAACTCAAATATTAATATATAGGGAAATTCGTTTTGGTTTGTATGTTTTTCACATATGAAGTGTTAGATTTTTAATGGCCATGGTTTATATTTGCTGGATTTGTCGAAATTTTGAGTCGAGGCATATGAAACAAGAGTTTCTTACCAGTAAATTTTCTTTTAGTCCAATTTACCAATTGTAATATTATACTTTTAGAAACAGTTCTTTCCTAAATCGATAAAAAACAAATACAGAAAAAAAATAACACCCATTTTACCAACAAGTTCAAATTGTAAAATAATCAAGTTTTATTTGTCTATTTTAGTTTTTATTTTTAATAGTAAACTACAATGCTACCTATCGCCAAGTGTTAATATGGTCGATTGTGTAAACGACTTAACCTAGACTTGCTGAATCACAGGAAAACACTAGGTGCATTGCGTTGGAGATTTTCTTCTTGCCTGTATTTATATTTGGTTTAATTCATCATGGTATAGCTACAACAATAAAAACTATTTTCCTGTTAATGTTAAATCATTGGCCGCTACGGGTGCAGGGCTATAATGTCACCCCCCATCTCTACATGTGGGTGTCGTAAGAGTCGACTAAAGGTAAAAACCGGAATGTGTGCAGCACTGCCTTCTGAGGAACTGTTATCTTAAACTGCAATCACCAAGGCGCTTGCCAAGCATGGGAATAATGGCAAACCCCTCCTTATTGAGGCTGTGTTCAGCAGTGGACAATCTGGCTGATATAGTAGTAGTAGTAACATCTACCTCCAGGTACGACGTCGGTTACTGTTTTATTAAATGATGGGTTATAAAGTTCACTAAGTTATCATGTAACCTACCTATGTAGTAAAATTTTATAATCACATTTATGTGTGTACTCGAAATAAAATTAAAGTCGAATTCTCTAAGACAGCCCTTTTCTAATTTATAGCAAGTTTAAAAAGCGTTTAACTTTCTTACTCTGTGAAATTTCGTATTACATATTATATCAAAGGTACTAATTTAATTAAATGAACCAACCGTTTGAATTAAATATCCTCCACATTAAAGGGATATTCTTAATAATCGCATAAAGATGTTTAAAATTAAGAGGTACCGACTCCACCTTAGTTTTTCTAAAATATTAATTTAATGTTTTCTATCTTTGTTGTTGTTAAAATTTACATTGTATGTCGAAATTGTAACTTCTCATCTAAGTACATATATTTCTTAGGGTTTGTAGACATCAGGCAAGAAATAATTTTATTAAATGGCAGGGAAGTTAAGATAATGATGATTGTTACGTAATAAAGGTGACAGTAAGGGTGTGAGTTTTGTTAAGGATATCCTAAAGTCACAGCTAACGTCGCGGTGAAAAAATGTTAATATATATTAATTATTTTTTATAAATTTAGCAATAATTTGAATCCCGCCGCGGGCTTGAGCTTCGCCGCATGGTGGAAGGGCATTTTGCGTATGCCCGCCTGACTAGCGACCACCCTCAAGAGGAAAATCTGTCGCCAAGCACGTAACGGTGTGTTCGGGCAGCAGTCCTTGAGTGCCAGAGGCACATAAGACTTAACAGCTATGTCTCAAGGTGACGGGCGCAGTGCAATTCGTGACTTGTGACGAAATGCATTTTTATAGGCAGAGGTTAGTCCGCTCAACATCAGGTTGAGCTTGTTCCGTCACAATAACATAAAAAAGTAAATAATGAACCTATTGCATACTCACCAACTAAAATTGTAGGAAATATACAAAATTCAAAGCTATAATTCAATAACACATTATAAGATATCGCCAAAACAATTAGAAATTCAAACAAATTCACTACACCTGTATCCGATGATGTAAAGGGGCCCATGATGCTGGCAGCATTTCCTCGCTGGATGGAAAAGGCCATCCTTTGTACCGAGAACGAACCGGAGTGTGAATCATTCATATCTTACTCCGGCGGTCTATTTCACGGACAACATTTTTAGCTTCGGTGTCCAACAGCACGTGGTGTCGTCCACAGCGATGGGTACTAAATAATATTATGGCTCCATCGCCGCTTACTTTTGCCGTTTTCTTTTGGCGGTATCCTCAGCAGCTGCTGCTGGAGACTGTATCGAGCGATACAGGTGGCTGGCTGCGACCGTGTTGACGCAATGGACTTCCCACACCATGCACTTGCTGTTCTTCTAAGGCACCAGAGTCAGCCGTTCTGGCTTCTTACCATCGGACCAACTAAAGCCCGGTGGTTCCATCAATATTTATTTTGAATAAATGTGAGTTTACACATCAAATGTAGGTAATAAATTCATAGTAGCGAAAGTACACACTAATATTTACAATATTAAAAACTTTGGAAAATTCATCTGTGCGGTCAGTAGTTTCAGTTTTCTGAATGCGGTAAAATTGCCTTGGAAATCAGTGGAGGTCCACATTAGTTCCAGGGGACGAAAGTTAGTCATTTTCACGGATTCTTTCGTTAACTTTTATTAACGCTCGTATAAATATTATACGTCTGTGTTATTTGCTATTTTTTTTCCGTCTATGTAGGCAATTTTGAAATATTTCCTACGTGGAATAATAATATACAATAAAATAAATAAATGTATCTACAATAATAAGATTACTATTGAGTGTGGTGTTAGTAATTAAAGAATGATAACTTCTGAATGCGTGCGGAAGTGGCGTGGTACAAAACATATGCTTAGTCGAAGCAATGATGGCTCAGTGGTATTGGCTATGGACTGCCGCGCAGCAGGTGCATGGTTCGAATCCCACCGCTGGCTTGAGCTTTACCGCATGGTGGAAGGGCATTTTGCGAATGCCCGCCTGGCTAGCGACCACCCTCAAGTGGAAAAACTGTCGCCAAGCACCTAACGGTGTGTTCCGGCAGCAGTCCTTGAGAGCCAGTGAAATTACTGGCACGTGAGACTTACAACTATGTCTCAAAGTGACGGGCGCAGTGCATTCCTGAATTGTGACGAAATGCATCTGTTATAGGCAGAGGTTAGTCCGCTCAACATCAGGTGGGCCTCTAGCTTGTTCCGTCACAATAAAAAAATAAAAAATTGTCTTGTCGCATTCTGGGGTTATTAGCAATCTTTAAATAAGATAGTAAGTCAAATTTAAGATTTAATCTAAATATTATAGATATGTTTTTTGTTCTCACAATAAAGCATCTATAATTTTTATGTACCTAGTGTCACTTGCACTATCAAGACAAATCTAACAATATCTCATACATCAAAATCGCTTAAGCTGTATTGAAGTTCTGGTGGAATAAAGAAACTCACAAACATACATACATGGACCCTGGACACATAACACTGCTTTTTTTGGGGAGTCGTGTAAAAATTTAAGTCTTGTTTTTTTCCTACTAAATACTTACAGAGACTCATAACCATATTTTTCATGATTCTTTATACAACACATTAAGGGCACAGCAAGTCGAGCGGATCGAGTCGTTAGAATTAATTAGGTTTATTCGTTTCAGCGTTGCCGTTTCCGTACTCGTATTCTCGTATTTTCTCTCGCATAAGATGTGAGTAATATAATAATTGGCTTAAAGGTCATGTTCGTGACGTTTCAGTAAACCAAGTGTTGTTTTTAATTCAATTTAATTTTATCAATAATTTACCTTAATTCAAAAGTTAGTAGTATTTGTTTAGAAAGTCATGTCGGTTAAAACAAAATATTTAACAATTATGTCTGTTTCTGATAAAAGACAAATAATTTAAACTCTTAAAATGCAGTTTTCCTTTACTATGGTTTCAAGCTTTTTTTTGTAGGGGAAATCAGCGGTTCCGAATATTATTATAAAATAGATACCAACTGTTTATGAACAATATTGCCTTTACATGTTTTCTTCTCAAATTCGTATCATGACTGTGGGCTAACTACAGCAGTCTTTAACGTCAAAGTTGCAGTATTGGTGACACAAACCTTAAAGAACATACATGAAACCAATTTAGGTTTTGTAATATTACCATGAACGACATGGGTTCATCGGTATGGTACATATTCGAAAAAGTGTTTTTACTCACCGTGACATTGATGTTTAAACAATGTCTGTTTCTCGCTCGGTGGAGAAAAATCACAAAATCATTATTATTTACAGGATGTACTAAAATACGAAACTTCATAAAAGTAGTCACAGTCAAGTCCCAGTCATTTTGAACACTTGCTTAATAGTCACAGTTGTGTTTAAGAAATGAGGTGGATGGAATGCCCGAGGGGTGCCGGGATAGAATAAGAGGCGGCTAAGGGAAAAATACTGGAAGTCACTGGGTAGTCACGCGCCTTCAGAGGAACTGTTATTTTAAACTGCGATTCCCAAGACGTCTACAAACAGAGGGAGTTGTGACAAATCCTGGGGAGGCTTCAGCAGTGGGCAATCCAGCTGATACAATACAAGGATATATCTTACTACCTACTATTCATGTCCATTTAAAATTCATGGGTTAGGCTATTGTTAAAATATTCATTCATATAATAGTAATATTTGTTAGCAAATGCGTGTGTGAGATTTGTCAAGATAGAGAGCATTTATTTATGGAATACTATAGGCTCAAATTATAAAATGCTTAGCAGAAGGCGATCCCATGTAATAAGTTAATATTAGCTGAGTTACCTAACTTACTAGGTTTTCTACGAAAAGGGAATCTCAAGGCAAACTTAAAACATACAACATTTATAGGAATACATTGAGCACTTCAATAAACATAATACATTAGGTTTACATTAATTAATTCTGTATAAGTTTATAGTTACCATTCACAACGATATAATCAAATGGGCCAACTATTTATGAAGAACAAAGCCAACAAACCTAGACCCATACACAACACGTGAACAGCAGTTATGTTACACTATATCGATGGATATCGATATCGATGGATACAAACTAGTGTCTAGTTTTTGTAGAACAAACGTCGTTCACGGCGGTTCGTGTATTTTCGTGAAGAACGGCATTAAATGTGTAAAAAACACTGCATTAACGAATTGCTCTGTAGAACGTTACTGTGAAGTATCCGCGGTAGATCTTTTGGACCTGAATATGACAGTCATATGTGTATATAGAACAAATCTGGTAACCGCGACCGAATTTTTTCCTTATTTTGAGGTTTTGCTCGATAAGATAAGCGAACTAGAAAAAGAATGCGTTATTGTAGGAGATGTTAACATTAACTGCCTTGGTCGTGTAAACACAGAAACAAAGCGGTTGTCTGATTTACTTTCGGCTCATGACATGGCCAACATTGTAAATTTTCCTACCCGCGTAACAGCATGTACCTCAACATGCCTAGACCACCTATACACTAACCTACCACAACATATAGTGTCCGCCCGACCTGTCACTACACTGCTCAGCGACCATTTTGCTATTCGTGGGGAGATAATTCTTCATGACGTTCAATCTTCATCACAGACACGTTACGTGAGAGATTTTTCTCTCATGAACAGACATAGTTTTGTCACTTCTTTGGAGTATATGGACTGGGAGGACGTGAAGCGTCGTAATTGCATCGATACTGACAAACTTACAATGGCCATTATAAATGTAATCATCAATAAATTTAACGTTTGCTTCCCGCTTAAGTTATTTGACCAGAAAAAAATAAACCAGTCTTGGGTATCTAATGACATAGAAAAATTTAGAAAACTTTTAATTGACGTTACTGATATTAGTAATAAATATTCTGACCATGATTTAATAAACAATGTGTTGCATAATTTAAATAACAAATATGATACTATGATTAATCAAGAAAGATCTAAATTCTACACCAGACTGATAGAGAATAGTAGAAATACCTCAAAATCTATGTGGAACGTGATTAACCAACAAAGAGGAAAATGTAATGATTCTAATAATATTGATTTCACAGATCTTATTAGAGATGGTACTGGCCAACCCTTTCAATCAAAAAAAGAGGTCACAAATATGATGAACGCGAGATTTGTGGCAGCTGCGGCTGCCTGCGGGGCGCCCCGATCTGACCCGATCCTGGTGCAGAGCACCCTTACCGCGGCGCGCGCACCGGCTAACTGCTCGCTTAGGCTGAGGCCGTTCGTTTATCATATTATGACAAAAGAAATACCGCCGAAACCATCCAAAGATGCCTATGGAATATCCATGAAAGTTTTAGGTATGGCCGCCATGCCTTTGGCTGGTGTACTGGCAGATCTGTTCAACATTTACTTGAGGTATGGAATATATCCCAGCCCTCTTAAAATAAGTAAGATTACGCCTCTGTTCAAGGGTAAGGGTAAGCGGCAGGATATGGACTGTTACAGGCCAGTGTCTATAATACCTACAATCGCAAAAGTGCTTGAGAAGGGACTATACTTCCGGTTGATGCAATACCTCGCTTTAACAAACGCACTATCAGAGCACCAATATGCATACCGTGAAGGTCGTTGTACTACGACCTTGACCCGTGAAGTAGTGCGCCGTGTGATGGACGCCCGCGAGAGGTCACAGCAAGTAGCGGTACTGTGCTGTGACCTTTCGAAAGCATTCGATGTGGCAGATCACACTATCCTCAACATCAAGCTGCAGCACTATGGGATTCAGAATAAAGCACTTGGGGTATTATGTGACATGATGAAGGGCAGGACGCAAATAGTCGTTGGAGACGGAGGGCAGGAGAGGTCGAATCCATTACCTTTGAATATGGGGGTAGCTCAGGGTTCAGCCATATCTAATATATTGTTCTCTTTACTATTGAACGACCTGCCTGACGCCATAAATACCGCTGAAATACTGATGTATGCTGACGATGTTGCAGCAGTGGTGACGGCCCCATCAGTAGGCAAACTTGAACAGAAACTTAACGAGACAGCATCCCAATTAGCAAATTGGTTCAGAATTAACGGGCTAGTTCTGAACTTAAAAAAGACCCATTTTTTACATTTTAACCTCGCGGGTAGTGCTCCTTTGAACTTGCAAGTCTTTGCAGATAGTGGGGCTAGAATAGAGCAATGCAGCAACACAAAATTTTTAGGTTTCGAAGTGGACAGAGCACTGACTTGGGAATTCCACATCGACAAAATCTGCGCGAAACTCGGCAGCGCCACCTTTGCCCTTCGCAGACTATCACGTTTTCTTCCCGAAAATGCCGTGCGATCGTGCTATTTCGCGACAGTCCACTCTGTGCTGCAATACGGTGCGGAAATATGGGGCCGTGGTGCAGACTGGCTGCGAGCATTTCGCATGCAGAAGCGGGCTGTACGCGCAATAGCACGCATTCCACAAGACACTTCTGTGAAGCCATTCTTCAAGTCTTTGAAAATCCTCACGTTACCTTCTATTATTATTTACCAGGTAGCGGTATACGTCAGAGTGAACCTTATTACTTATACGAAATTCGGGGACACACACTCGTATTGCACACGAAGTAGGGGAAAATTAGCATCGTTGTCCCGAACGCTAACCAAATCTGGCAAGCTGGCGCATGTCATGGGCCCGACCGTTTTTAACAGGTTGCCAAAAAATGTAATAGAGGCAAAAAGTGTCAACGCTTTTAAACAGAGATTAAAATGCTGGCTTATCGAGCAAATTTTTTATTCCTACGATGAATTTGTTAGCATGAAACTGATTATTTAGTTCTATAAGATAATCCTATTAAGTTTTTTTATTTTTTATATTTTTTTTATATATGTATGTGAACGTATTATTAATAATTACGTTATTATTCTGACATTTAATTTCTATACAAATGTATCTTCCTATAATTAATTATTATATCCTCCTATATTAATTATTTTCATAACCTTTTTGACGTGTATCTTAATACGAATAAATGACTATTGACTATTGACTATTGACTATATATATATATATCAATAATAGAACGCAGTTCGGCAGTCACTTGTGAAGAATAAAGAGAGCTCAGTAAGGTGAGAAATTGGTTTTATAGCAATAACTGGCGCCAAGTGTCTGTCGCCTCTTCATGAGACTTCGCGCCATATTTACCCCTGCCAATCAGAGACCTCATAGTTCCCACCAGAACGTATCAGCCAATCCAAAATTAGACAGGATGGTTCGTCATTGGCTAGTCCGGAATGACTACAGATAAAACAGGATTTCAGTGTGGCAGTTATTAAAAATTTCATAGTATATCAATAAGTTTTAGGATATTCTATAATAATATAATCTATTCCAAGTTTAACAAACATTATAGAAATATATAAAGATCTCTACTGTATATAATTCTAACACGTGCATATTATTTTAGTACAACTTTAATGCACTGTGGCAATTGTTCTGCTTCCCCCAAATAATCTGGGCAAGGAAACGTCTGTTCCTTAATGAGTCTTTCCCATCGTCAACTCCTCTATTGTTAGAGGTGCATTTTCGTAGCCCGTAAAAGGCTGAGGTAAAAAGCTTTCAGTACTTTCCTCCCCGCAGGGCTACTAAGAGTTTTACAACCCCTCGCCTAACGTCTGGAGGAGCTAGAATTGCCTACAGCAGCAACTGGCATCCTTGTTCTCACCTAATAAAATAAATAGTCTCCACTCTTAATACATTTATTGTTGCAATTACTCTGCGGATTACCTTACAAAAATTGTATAATATTGTATCTTGGCAGTTATATTAGTATCTCGTACATGACTATAGTGTCAGTCTAGGGCAGAGCTATAGTAAGAAATAATACTATCAAGTAAGGGGTGTCAGGTGTTCCCCAATCTGGTCGACGGTTCCCCGTGGGGTGTCGGGTTAGAATTTCACCTCCCCATTTCTTCTCGCGTGGGTGTCGTAAAAGTCGACTAAGGGAAAAATACTAGAAGGTGGGCAGCAGCGCCTTCTTAAGAACTATGCTATCTTGCACTGCGATCCCCAAGCCGCTTGCCAAGCGTGGGGATTATGGCAAATACCCCCTACATGGGGCAGGCTGTGTTCAACAGTGGACGATCCGGCTGATACAGTACAGTACATGACTATATTTTTTTCTTTCTAATTCTCTCCACTTATAAATTTTCTACAAATAAAATTTTCCAATTTGTTCATTGTAGCATTAAGGTTTTAGGTTTTAATATTGTACTATGATGTGGACGCACTTAGCCACATAACTATCTATTAGAAATTATTTTCCCAGAAAAATATTCAATAACCAGACGTTATGTGTAGCAAACTAACCTTCCTTTTCATAGCAACAGTAAAGACTCAATGTTATTTATTCATGCTGCGACATCTACCTACGAGTACTTAGATTTTGTAGCTATGGTTATATGTACTCGTGGAAAAACTAATGGATAGATACTTTGTAAATACAATCGGCATTCGTTGCCACTCGTGGAATAAGTACCTACTCTATTTTTGATCCAATTTTCCACAAACGAGAATGAACTACGGCAAGCTACGGGGTATGTCTACGAGTAGGTCAATCTACGTTGCTTATACATTTGGGCTGGAATTTCACGGAACCCAATATGCAACGTCAGGTTATGTAATAAATTATTACATAGTCTGTCGTTGCACAGAGGTCATTGACGCTGAAGACAATTTGCATTTAAATAGAATAGGGATTGAACGAGGATCGGGATTGTTTGATGTTGAGATAGCATCTTTAGGCAATTACAAAGATAGTACAGAATTAACGTTTTGAAATAATACCACGCCATTACAACTCGAAGCGAGAGGATAGTTACAGGTATCGAAACATAAGTTTATCCATATTTGAAGCAGTGATGGTTCAGTGGCATTGGCTATGGACTGCCGTGCAGCAGGTCCATAGTTCGAATCCCGCCGCGGGCTTAAGTTTCACCGCATTTTGGTAGGGCATTTTGTGAATGGTTGATTGGCTAGTGACCACCCTGAAGCAGAAAATCTGTCACCAAGCATCTAACGGTGTGTTCCGGCTGCTGTCCTTGAGAGCCAATAATTCTAGGTTAAGCGTGTTAACTCCTTCGAACACATAATTACTTACCATCAAGATTGTGGTCAAAGGATTAACTATAAGCAATAAGAAAAAAATCTTCCGGGCACAATTTCACGCTCCGGTTAAGATGTTTTGTCATGCGGAAAATCACAATAATAGTCGTACCTGGGGATCGAACCCAGGACCTCGGAATTCCAAAACGAAGCTTTGCTACATATTTACCTATAGCTTTACAACATCCCTGAATACTCAAAAATATTAAACCTATCACATTTTTCCATTTATGTTTGTTATGTTCGTAGTAGAGGGCGAACCTATGAACATCTGCCGAGCAGATTCAATCTACGGACAAGCTTCTGAAAATTCTTTTGTCAGAAAAAAAAATATTCTACCTGTGCTCGATACATTTTACATCCAATATCTCCTTTGGCTAAAACAGCGCTGTGTCGAATAATTCTGCGCGGTCTAGAGTTAGCTGGACCGTTTTAACAAAAGATCAAAAAAGCTCTAATACTTATTGACTGTATTGACTCTATTATTGGTTTAATTACAGGAAACCATTGGGATTGCAGCGATGGAGGGCTTGACTGGCTCGCCATAGAGAATGAGAATGGCACCGCCAGGACACGCATCGTAGACTATCTTCAGCTAATGTGCAACCAGCAGCTGTACCGGGGGAAACCACTGCATAAGGTCATGGATATCATTAGGGTCAGTCATTTTGTTATATACTATTGTTTGTTGGGTGTATAGATAAAGAGGTTACGCCTGACTGGCGAGTCTTAATACTAGCGAATACCTTGCTGAAGATAAGAGATTTTAGTATCTCAGAGCACGAAAGGTCTGTTGAAAATACAATACAATAACTCTTTATTGCAAACCAATTTTCAAATTTTACATATATTAAATAATAAAAATAAAAACCCTTACATAATGGTATTACAATGGGCGGTCTTATCGCTATAAAAGCAATTTCTTCCAGACAACCTTGGGATGTACAGAAACAAAAAAGGGAATAGGCGGTTGGTGCAACTTGAAATCATATATAAGATGTTTACTAGTAGGTACTTTAATATACATTCTATTACATAAATATCAATAAAAATACACTATTACTATACATATACAAAATACTAATCAACAAATACACATATATATATATATATATATATATATATATATATATATATATACATACATATAATATATAAATTAAACACGAATATATAAATATAAACAAATATCAAGCAGAAATTGATAAATAATAATCCTTAACTGAAGTCTTAAATGTTGAGAGCGACTTGGCAAGCCTTATATGCACAGGCAGTGCATTCCACAATCGTACAGCTTGGACTGTGAAGGACTTATCCAAGAACTGTGAAGTATGGGGAGGCATTTTCAGTTGGAGGGTCTCAGAAGATCTTAAGGATAGGGAGTGTGAGTGATGTAAGAATTCAAAACGCTCTTTGAGATAGGGAGGTGTACTTGAAATGAAGAGAATATTGTAAAGCAAAGATAGGATATGAGCATTCCGTCGCAGACGAATTGACAACCACTTCAGCCTTTTTCGAAAGTCGGAGATATGGTCATACTCTCGTAGGCCAAATATGAACCTTATACAAAAGTTTTGTAAGCGTTCAAGCTTATCTAGCTGATCTTGTGTTAAATCGAGATATGATATGTCGGCATAATCAAGTATGGGCAGCAAAAGAGACTGTGCAAGCGCAATTTTAGTGGTAATTGGTAGGAAATTCTGTAACCTCCTTAGAGAAGATGCAGAAGCAAATATTTTGCGGTTAGTTTGTGCAATTTGAGGAACCCATGAGAATCTGCTATCAAATATCACTCCGAGATTTTTCACAGTATTGCTAATTGTTATAGCCGTTCCGTCGAAAATGACTTGTGGAAGGCGAAACCAGTCAATTAGAGAGATCATTCGCGAACTGCCGATGATGATAACTTGGGTTTTCGCCGGATTCACTTGTAGGCCGTATGAGTTACTCCAATCGGTGATACGTTGTAAGTCAGTGTTGATGATGTCGATTGCAATTGGCAACTCAATGAGTGGAGCTTGAGTGTAGATCTGCAAATCATCTGCATAAAGGTGGTAGAGTGAAGAGAGTTGATGAGATATGGAATTAATAAAAATTGAAAAGAAGAGAGGTGATAAAACGCCGCCCTGAGGCACGCCCGCAGTTGTAGTACACCAGGATGAGTAATTTTCATCAATGCGCACACGCTGCCGACGCCCAAACAGGTAACTACGAAACCAAGCAATCGCCGTTGGAAATATATTAAGAGAGCACAAAACACCCAATAAAATGTCAAAATCTACATTATCAAAAGCGTTGCTAAAGTCAAGTAATGCTAAAACCGACAATTTTCCATTCTCCATGCGACATCTTACATCATCTGTGATCTTGACTAAAGCTGAAACAGTGCTGTGTCCTGGGCGAAATCCTGATTGGAAAAAGTTTGAAAGGTTGTTTCTGATGAGGAAAGAAGTAAGTTGTTGGTGGACAAGACGTTCGAGAAGTTTTGAAAGGAAAGGCAGAATTGAGATAGGGCGATAATCAGAAAATGAGGTCGCGTTGTTCTTTTTAGGTATAGGAGTAATCTGAGCTTCTTTCCAATAGGAAGGGAACGTACTGCTAGAGATAGAGCTATTAAGAAGGAACTGGATCACAGGCAATATCTCATCGAGTACTAACATGATCATTTTACGGGTGATCAGATCACTACCAACTGCATTCGATGTAATAGATTTTATGCTCATCTTTATATCACAATCGGTGAATTGCTTAAAGACGAAAGAAGAATAGTTAGGAGTTGGAATACAAGATAGATTACGTAATGTCGCAGCTTTTGTGGCCCCATCAAATTTGGCAGAAGAGGAGAAATGCTGATTCAGAGCATCAATATCAAAATTGCTAGGGGTATTGTTATGGTGTGATTTTCCAACTTCCAATGTCTTAAGAAATTTCCATACTTTAGACGGATTATCATTTTCTAATGAATTGTGAATATGTCGGCTTTGTGCGTTTCTACGGGTGTGCCGGTTTGTTGGTTAGTAGGTACATATATAGTTAGTAATATCCTTATATAGTTAGTAGCGTGAAAACGCTACCACAACGGATCGACGTGATTTTAATGACTGTCATGTACCTTAGGCTACTTTTTATCCCAAAATAATTTGCAGCTCCTAACAAAATATACAATTTTGCATTTATTGAAATAAAAACTTTTTAAATATTCAGAATATAGTAATCAGTATCAGTACTCAGTACTTAATATTATAAATGCGAAAGTAACTCTGTCTGTCTGTCTGTTACGCTTTCACGCCAAAACTACTGGACCGATTTGAATGAAATTTGGTATGGAAATAGTTTGAGACCCGGGAAAAAACATAGAATAGTTTTTATCTAACTGCACAAAAAGAGGTTAATGTTTTTGCGTGATAACCGACATACGCACGGGCGGAGTCGCGCCCGGAAAGCTAGTGAAATATAAAAGAAAACTGTTTCAGGTTGACATTTGTCAGTCTTATATTATGATACCTGCGATGATTGTATTTTTTGCACTTGCTCTTGTGAACTGCAATGTGCTCATCACCCTGAGTCATAAATTTGTTAAGGTGAAGTGTGTCTCAACGAGGCAAATTTTGAACATTTTTTAGAATAGTTTATATGGTATACTAGATTTGAATAAAATATTCTACAAGATATGACAAATACCATGCCTGATCCTAAAACACGATTCCATATAAATATTTCTCCCGATTCCGCTCCAAACAGGCTCGAGGTCACGCACGATATTAGCTTACACGTTAAACGGGAAACGTTTAGTAGGGTTGTTTAGTGAGGAGTGTTTAGTGGCTGTGTTTAGGAAACGGGAGTATTGTCCAACACTGTTTAGCTGTTGTGTTTAGTACAACAGTATCTCTCTCGCTTCCGACCTGGGACAAGCTATTAATTGAAAATGAATGAACTATCGCGTTCGCAATTTGTAAGATATATAAAATGTAGTGTGGTGTACCGGCAATCGATGACTGCAGTAATAGGTTAATGTATAATATTTCGGTTCTTTACATCGTAGACATTCGTATGTCCTATATTCATATACAAATTGATAGGTTAGATTTTTGCTCCACTTTGCCATTAAACAAAAACCAGATACCTATTTCATACTACCTGTAAGCTGTATTACAAGCGTCTATTTGCGCAAATAAACTTCCGTCCAAGTGGAGCGCGGGGCACACTGAGAATGATATATGAATATATAATAGAATATATATATGAATGGTAAAGGAAGGAGGCGAAGGACGTGGCTACTTACATAAAAATAGAACGCGCGACTAAACAGAGATACTAAACACTAATCACTAAACAGCTGCTATCTAAACGTATTTAATACTAGGCACTAAACAGACTAGACACTCCCAATAAATGCTAATCAATCTTAAACAATATACAGGGCTTTAGTGGAAGTAAATGCTGTGTTCATTCGCGCGTTCCGCTGCCTGGCAAATAAGCCCACGCTCGTGCACGTGCTTGTGCTTGTGCCCATTGAATGTTACGTTGATTGGAAGCGTGTGAACGCAGCATAGGGATTCCATTTTGTTCCGAATTCTAATAACTAATCTTTCGTCGGATAAAATAAACACAGCATTGAAACTTTCATTCATAAATTCACTGCCCACTCATAAATAATATATTTATTTAGATAACAAAGTTCTCATTATAAATGCTTAACATTTTACTAAACATTAACTCGACCCTGTTATTCAAGCGTAAATTTATTTAAGTAAACAAGCGGAATCCATTTAGAATTTTGCGATTAACAAATAATAGTAACTTTCAAATATCAAGGGGATAAATCATCGTCTTAAGTTAGGTCTTAGGTTACGGTTTTTATTCTGTGGTCCTGGAGTTCTTTTTTTATGACAAAATTCTAGAAAAATACCGAACGAATTGAGGGATTTAAGATCTGAATCCTCGGGTTAATTGTTCTAGGTGTATTTTTATCTGTAATTAAAGTCTAAAACTTAGGAAGATATTACGTTTAAGATATGTCTAAGATATGTGTCTAGAATCAGTACTAATATTATAAATGTGAAAGTAACTCTGTCTGTCTGTCTGTCTGTCTGTCTGTCTGTCTGTCTGTTACGCTTTCACGCTAAAACTACTGGACCGATTTGAATGAAATTTGGTATGGAAATAGTTTGAGGCCCGGGAAAAAACATAGGATAGTTTTTATCCAACTGCGCAAAAAGAGGTTAATGTTTTTGCGCGATAACCGACATACGCGCGGGCGGAGCCGCGCCCGGAAAGCTAGTATGTTATAAAAATCGCCCAGGTGCAATTTGGGTTGGGCTTAGCATCAGCAACCCGTGTATGAAAATGTGTTTGTTGTTAAAATGTGATTTACAAATCAGCTTTTTTAATAATAATTGATGATTTATAAGATTTATTAGGATAATATTTCGATATTTAAGATTCCTACAGACGTCGTTAAAAATTTACCTATTTTTTAGGTAAAAAAATATAAAACATATGCCTGTACTCTTATTAATGAGTTCTAACCCCACTTCCTAGGGTATTTTTTTTTGTTTGGGTATCGTTCTTCTTAATTTTAAATTTTCATTTTAAAATTAAGAAGAACTTATATAAGAAAAATTATAGACATTATATACAAAATCCCGTACCTTGACATCGGTATAACACTTCATAATATGGGCAAAATACAATGCAGTATCTAAGGTTTAATTCATTTATTAGTACACATTTGAAATTAAAATTGTCATCCACGAGTACATCTTACAAATGCATCACAAAACTAAACATAATGAACGTTCCTCCTGTATGGTCAGTTGCACAATTTAGCACCCGGACGAGTTTTATCCTTGGGGAACAAGCTGCTTTCCTCTAGAGCAGATTAGTCATCGAGACAGAATTCCAATATCATTCCCATGTCCAATACGAAGACAATTTTATCTCCAAGGAAAGTATTATTACATCTACTGCGACACAATAAAGAGGACGAACACTGTCAACATTTCACTTTATTTTACAGAAGATTGTGATCGAGTACAGCATTTTTCTTTCTGCAACCGCTGATATGTCAGATATTCTTTTTTCTTATTGTAGATAGGCTTGCTGGTGAACATTTCCTCATAATTATGTTGTGTATCTAAATGTTGTCTGTTGCGTTGCGGTCGACGATGTTGTTCTTCAGGCTAACCTAGAATATTAAAATATTAAATATAACGCGGGTCCTAGCTGTTTCCTAATAAGTTAATATGGATAAAACTCGCGATAGTTTTCAAAGTGAAGTAACCTAGAACAATTTAGACTGTTGTTGAAACTTATGACATATAAACAAACAATGAAACAAAAGCTATGTTTCTACTATTTTTGTTTTAAACTAAACTGATATGACGCTGTCAAAGCAATATAGTCGTACTTTTCAGTTTGATTTTATTTTTACGATTTAATGGTCAAAAAACAAACAACTCACCGAGAGATACATATGATAGCTTTCAAAATGACAAATCAAGCTGTAAAAATTTAAAGGCTTACATTTACATCTTAAAAATGATTAAACCGAGACTACTTGATTCTTTAAAGAAGTTATAGCTCACGTTGAGGTATTAATTTTATGGATTTATTTTATCAAACTGAAATGGGCTCTTTCTCAGAAACTATTTTTTCTAGACTATTGCCTTATTTATGGAAGAGATAGCTGTCATTGCGATCTTCGTTTCGAGCGACAGCTGTCAAAATCAAAAGGCTTACATCTCGAAACTTATTGAAAGTAGTTAATAATTTATTTTCAGCAGAAGCCAGAGCTCTCATTAGGTTTTTCACTTTGGATGAATTTTATTTTGTTATTTATATGGAAGGTCTTCATGGCGCCGAGTCACTACTATCCCCGTCCCTTGTCCACATTCGAAGGTAGTAAATAGAAAGCGCGTGTGGACATCCTCCAAAAGGAATATCACCGGTTATTTAAAAAAGAAACAATAGTTGGACGTCGACAGTAACAAACGTAACGTTAATGTACAGCGCGTTACAATAAAAAGCTTTAAAGAAGCAATTTCCGGCAGACCTAAATCACCTTAGCGTAATAATTCAAAGAGAAATAAAATTTTCGGTATAACCCCGACTAACTGGAAGTAGATAACCGAAAATAATATTATATGCAACGCATTTTAAGTATTTTCTTTGTCGCCAAGTCAAAGAATTGATTATAATGCCAATACCAAGAATATCCGTCAGGCAGTCGGGTCGAAAATGTATAGAACTAACAAACCTGCACACAACATTTCACGAGAATCGATTGAGAAAAACTACCTGTCGAGGACAACCGGAAATACGAATGCATTGTTGTGTAAGCTGAAGCAGAGACGCTTCGCTCGCATTGCATGCTCGGTCAATAAGTTTTAAAAAAATACTGAAGCATATATTGAACTTACATTGTGAAAATAAAACAAACACCTTAAAGTACTTGCTTGTATTTTATAAATTGCTTACATGACGTATTATAAGATGTGGTAAAAAAAAACATTAATTGTCCGTATTGTTTCAGCTAGTGCCCAAACTTGGTATGTTTTGATAATGTTTTTGATATTACATATATATAAAACATAGGCAGGCTATAATGTTACGTTGCTGTAAATTTTAGACTTAGATCAGAAAAAAATCAGCTCAGAAATGCGTCACACGAAAGGATATAGAGTTTTTTGCATACAAAAAAAAAATAAGTCACAACTTTCCTTCTAACGGAAATATTACTCAAATATTTTTAAGAATTAGGGGTCAAAATTACTGTTTTGACGGGGCGGTATTATACGTAATGACTTCTAGTCTACGCCAAACGGCTATCCTGTAGGTACATCGATTTGCGTTTTTTAGCGACACCAAGTAAGCCACTGTTTCATTTATTTGTATTATTTTCCGAATCAATTACACTGTTACACGCATGGCGTAAGTGCTTGATAAATATCCAAATCAAAAAATTGTTATTTTACTTTATCGGATATTATTTACAAAGTAATCGTATGGAAATGACACGACAGGAACGCCTAATGTAAAGTCTTCCAAACTTTGCGCTATATTATATTAGTCGAGGTTTAAGTTTGTTTGTTGTCAACAAGGTGGTGTCAACTGAATAATCAAGTTAAAGAGTTTCGTTCTTCCACCACTTACGTTACGTCTTACTCTAAAAGTATTGCTTATAAATTATTTAATCTGACAAGGAGTTGCCAAACCAGCAGCTCTTCAGCAGGTAAATTAATAAGTTGTTGGTCGTCGTAAACTGAACTAGGTCCTCGTGATATTTCAGGCTAATAGATCAAGCGTTTTAATTGTGGGTCGTACAAAATCTAAGACACAGATTAGATAATAGTTAGTTCTGTGCGTTTATCAATACAAGGTGTTCCACCAGTTTCCAGATTATGTGCAATGATTAAGAAAGCCACATAGATATCGGTTTATTTACCTATCACTAGCAAGTCAAAGAACAACAATATAAAGGCACATAATAAAAGCTAATTGTCGTAGTCTATTTTTAGTTTTACTGCATGGATTAGATAACAGATATCAGAATGCAAATGATATTGATGTATCTAGTCGTAAGTACATGTAAAAGTGATAGTGTTATGAGATTAGATTCAAGGTATGTATCCAGAGATAAAAATGCGAGTAGTACTTATATCGTGTTGATAACTTGATGGCCACGAAAAAACTATTATCATTGGTTCCTTTGCGCTTTTTCTATTGTTTAGTACGTAACTTTACAAACTACCAAATAATTAAAAGATTTGCAACCATCCGACCAGTTTCATAATATAGTAGATAGATAAAGTACCTATAGATATAGAGATCATTCGATATGCTTAGTTCTGGACCAAAAATCTCAAATAAGGGAGGATTCAAACTTCGACGTTTGTATGGAAACGTGAGCTGCCAGTTGACCCTTAAATATATACTATACTTATTCATTTCTTTGCTGTATTAAGATACAGCTATTGATTCTCTTTTTCTAATAAAAGGAACCCTTAGAGCGTTTCTCCACAGACGCGACGCCGTCACCGTCCCGTCAATGAAAACGAGATTATTTTGGCCCGAGTTTTTTAATCGTGTGTCCACCGCAACCGATATCAATAGTTAGGTTCAGTTTTGTTTCTTATTCAGTTAGTTTCAAGTAGTGGTAGTCGCGTTTTTTGTGAAAAAATAAATAAAAGAAGGATACTTACGTTGAACTGCTGATTGCTGATAACTTATTTTTCAGTTTTTGCACGATTTGTCCGTTAATACGTGAACGGTGCATCACAGTTGCGTTTTAAATGTTTCACGACAGATTGCGATAGATTAATAAAATCCATTACTACTTACTAACTTGAATAATGAATATCAAATATTCATTAGAGTAGCTAGCAAGTCAAAGTAGTTTTAGCGTATTGTTGAATCTCGGCCCAAGTTCTAGGGCACCGAACTACTCGTAACTTAGGCGACCGGGATGGCGTGCTTTGAGACAATTTTAATTTAATTTGACTTTGTTTCACTTATAAAAGCAATTAGTCATGGGTTGAGTTTAGTATATTGGCAAGGTTTTTATTTCCTTTTTTTATCATATTATTGTTTGTAATTGTATTAAATCCTCGAAAACTTTTGCTTTATTTTGTTGGTTTTGAAATGGGGAAATTTAATACCCCGTTATTTTATCATCATTAAAATGTATTCCTTGGTAATTTTGTGACCAAAGCTTAAGATATGTCTATATAAACGAGTATATAAAAATCAATTGATGTTTGCTTGAAACGCTAAGCTCGAGAACAGCTAAGCTGATTTAGCTGATTTTGGTTTTGTTATGTTTATCGGGGTTTTGATATGTTTATTGTGATTATGTTCACATTTGGTTGTGATATGTAATCTAGGAAAGGTTCAAACGATGAGAAAATATGGTAAAGTTGCGAGCAAGATAGTAAAAACAACAAAAAATAAACTGTGTTTACTACACTTTCCTGTCAAACGTTCTTCCGTTGGAATAGGTGATACGAAGTACACCGGCTCATCTAGTATTTTCTAAAAAAAATTGATTTGTCTAACAGATTTTTAAAATTTTCTCAGTTAATTAATTTAATTTATTTTAATTTTTTTGTTTTAGAAAATTTTATAAAATTTGTTAATATGCTCTACTAGAAAATAATCTAATAACGTGATCTAGATAATATGTATTACTCTACAAAAGGTAGCAGGTGCTCCATTTACTCTAAAAGGTATTCTTGTGAACTTGAAGTAATTTTAATGCAATTTTGTTATTTAAAATTTTAAAGGAATCACTGACTTTAATTTCTATTTCTACATTACGTGTAATCAAAAGCATGTTCATATTTGCAAGTTATTATTGCTTATTACACCTTGATAAAATTATATGCACACGATTATGACGCATTTAAGAGCAGGCAGTCAAAAATAATTCCCACGCTAGCTCCGCCCATGCGGCGCAACGATCCCCGCTGCACCGAACGACGCGATGTGGAGCGGCGCACGCGTCTCGCTTATAAAAATATTTATGTTGTTATTAGATTCGCGAACACAGACACCATTGAGACGATTTCAACTTTTTTTATAATCTTATTCACGTGTCGAATTTCGATACATACAGTAACTTTGTATATACTGCAATTGATGTCACGTTTTTATTTTTATCAACATTAGTAATATTTCTTAGTATGAAATTGATTATTTGATTTACTTCTCAAAATTATTCTTACGGTCGACAGCAGGTCATAAAACTAAAGCCAAAAGTTTTACTTTTTACAATATGATCATGTCTGCTCGACTTTATTGGTATATATTATTATGTATGTATTGGTATATATATTAAACATATTTAACTGACTTCCCAAAAAAAAGAGGGTTCTTGAATTGACTTGTCTATTATTTATTTTATATTTGACCACACATAACTTTTTTACTGAACCTTACATCTTGAAGATTATATATAAATAATATAATTTAATTTCATCAACATCGGTCGAACGGTTTGCCTGGTTTTGCCAGTTACAGTCAACTTACTAAAAAGTAATTTGCCAAAATGCCTAAGTGTAAGTGGCAACTATGAATATAGATGAAAGTTATTGGTAACCAGTGATAAAATCTATAAATAATATGTGAATAATAATCTCTCTTGAAAAGTCTGTAGTCAACAGTATATCAAATAACCTGTCGAAGTCAGTTACATGAGCACAAAATTGAGATCATATTGAACCGGCACAAAATTGAGATCAATGAGTTATTTCAGAATTTTTAATATAAAAAATTGTTTTCAAGTCTTTTTTTTTTTTAATTTTCTTTGCTATGTTGTTGTGTCGCAGTCTCTGTGTTTAAAGAGCATCAACATATTACAAACTTTATTATATCGTAGTAACGAAAGTGATTTCTACTGATTAAACTTACTACGAAAATTTCATTACCCCTTGGCATCCGAGTGGACGATAATTTATGAATGAATCAACATTGTTCTCAGTATCTTGGAATGCGATTAATCAGATTACACATCATTAGAATAAAGTAAAATACCATCAAATTGAATGAGCATAATTATAATATATTATATTATATTTGCTGAATATGGGTGCAATTGACCTGAAATAAATGGATTTGATTTGATTAAATGTTTGTTGTGGGCAATATATTTTACCATGACTCGTCATACAAATATGAATTATAGTTTTTCATAACTGTGCTACTGTACACGTTCCCATAACAATATAAAGTAGGTTGTTTTTTATGGCTCATATAGTTTTTAACTATTAATTACTAATGTTGAAAATATGTTCGTATACATCCTAGTACGTTTTATTTTTCAGTTACAGTGGTAAACAGAAAGATGTTATTTTACTATCACTCTGCTTTTAGATACCAACTATGGTAAAAATTAGACCAACCAGATATAGATCTAGCCACTTCTAAACAGCAGGATAAGATTTTTTTTACCAAACTTGCAGAAGAGTCTCACGTAATTGTAAGGGCCTTAAACTTTGGGATATTTAATAAAAAAAATACACAACTGCAGAAACATTGTAGAGAACATGTTATACAGGCTTCTTTTAATGCAACATGGCAGACAAGTGAAAGAGTGAGTGGCACTGGAACAGGTGACTAAATTAGACATTAAAATAAAAACAGTGGATTCTTAGACTGTTACTAAGTGGTATAGTCTACAGAGATTATAGACAAATTAAGTTAAGATGTATATAAATCAACAAAAAATCATTTATGAAATAAAAAATATAATGTTTTCAATTTATACAGTTTTAATGATATGCAAAAGTGTGCGTGAGAAATAACGAGCATCGAAAACGAAAAGTCAAGTTCGCATTCCCCCCGATCGTCACCCCGTGACCACAATCACTGCAAAGTGTTTGAAACGTCAAGACAAAAATAATGATAAATATACGCGATTTAAACCGTTTAATGTTGTTTAATTACTAATAATGATAAATATACGCGATGTAAACCGTTTAATGTTGTTTAATTACTATGTGAAACAATCGCGAAAACTTAAGTCAAGTCTTCTTTTTACGGCGGGTACTGAAGCATTTGCACTTTGATGTTGCAAGTCACCCTCGACAGCCTCCTCTTGATTTTTTCTTTTTCTAGAAGTATCTACATATTCTTGATCCCGGATCATTCTTTTCTTTGGGAGGCGGGGATCGACCAGCTCGGGCAGAAGGCAATCCACATAGAATGTGACTAGTGTTGTCTCCATTTTTTTCTTCCAAAATTCTTCATCTTTTTGTAGAATTTCTATTTTTAATATGTTGTATCCATACTACACGGCAAATAAGCATTTAGTTATATTACAAATGTGCATTTAGCCTTCAGTTTGATAATACCAATCAGATTTTTGATACTTTGATATATAAAAAATATAATTATACATTTTACAAACAATCAACCTGAAGCCTTCAGAAAAGCAACTGTACATTTCTGTTTGTCCGACAATCAATTTTGCACAATTTGTTAGAATGTGTAGATAGAATTTGTTAGTTCGTATACGAGTGCCAAGTAAGGATAAATGTCGGGAGAGCAGTCGAATGACACCTGTCAAAAATCCAAAATGGCGATTTCAAGACGGCTACCATACAAACTGCTCCGCCCCTGCTGAAGCCCGGCCTTCAGAAAGGGGGTGTTGGGAATATGAATAAATTAATTTAAATACATAAATTCAGATAATTTACACGTCAGATTTTTTGCACGTCAAGAGTACAACATCGCTCTTTACCATCTATCTAATACCCTACTTACCGAATTGGGGGCGAAGGCTAGTATATTACATATCAACGATGGCATTCCCAAAGGGGTATTGCTTCAGATAGGAGGCTGGCCATAATATTTAATTCTTACTCCACACAATTATGTCAATGCGTTGTCTTTTGTGTGGGTACTCAGAAAAAATATATTGTTTATACCAACCCTACAGAGGTGTGACAAGTGCAGGGCGATAATAATGTAAAGTTTTTTTTTTCAGTGTGAAAAAGAAAATTTTAATGTATTTATACATATATAAGTTTTTTTTTATTTAATTTTACCTGCTGGTCTGCTATAGATAGGTCAAAATAATTTTAGCCTAATATAGGTAGTATATAAAATATTTCCTTTACGAAATTTCCTGTGAATAAAATGTGCAAATTTAGCAATACTTTATTCAAAGAATTACTCACTTATTTTCATGTAGTGGAAGAACACAGTCTAAACTTATTATATGATATGGCGACTCCGACAGTTCTCCCTGTTCCGAGTGATCTCGGACTTCGACTGATTTGTTATTTTTTTTCCTGAGAAAGAAGGTGCATTTTATGAGCACAGTCAATTATTCAACTCTATTTATGTATAAATCGATACTTATATGTACATGTCTAAGTGATAAAATGTATATTTATAAGTACCTATGCAGGTGACTTTGTAGATAATCTCTTGAATATATACCTACCTAGTTGCCTGATTCTGAATATTCTTTTTCATTGATATAAATCTACATCTAGTCTTGAGGGACATAAACAATGTTCGATGTTTTATTGCGATATACCTACCACCAAACCAAATGCTTTGATTTGCTCGCTTGTGTTATTATTATTTAGCAACATTCAACTCCATTTACGGTTGAACGGCAGCTGTACTTTAGAGCCAGATAATTTTAGTTTACACCTGTTTGGCACCTTCAACCACATCACTTACCATCATGTGAGACCATAATTATACATATACCAGATATTATTATGGTACCCTACCAATCATACTTAGATTAGTACGACATATAGTTATTTTATAGCTCCATTACAGTACTATAGTAACCTAGTTGGTATAGAATCTCTTAGTTCGGTAGAGATAGTACCTATGTTTCATGAATAGAATAACCACCAAAACACAATCGAATATTAAATTTGCATAGGTACAATAGGTAAAAAAAAACTTAAATATTAATAACGAAAAATACTTACGCTTTTGCCTCTCATAATTCTTGCAAAGTCTTTGTATCGACTCTTCTGCTTCCTTTTTTTTATTTTTTTGGTTATCTTTATTTCCCATATTGATTGATATACCTACCAAGATACTTACGTATTTATAATGCACGGGTGATAGCGCGCGAGCGATAGGTCCACGTCCAACGGCGCACAGCGCGGCACTGAAGGACAGCTCTTACGCATTGATTTTATTTCGTAATCGTTAGCTAATAAGGTTGAATATCGAATCTTCCGATTGACCGTAATCCTGCACAGAACTAAAGGTCGTAAGTCTAAAACACAATTTAATTTATTATGAGAATACTAATTACTCTAGGTAAATTTTACTTATACAGCGGATAATTAACTACATTTCCTTTCTATGTGTATTTATTATTGATATGTAACTGATGTAGTTTCCAAGAAAAATCCAAAAATGTAAAGAAAAGGCTTCATTTTAAAAAATTAAAACTATCGAGTAAATTTCTTTCAAATGTGTTTCTGTCTGAACAACGGATAGATAAAGGTTTGAAAAATCAAATATTTAAGTTATCGTGTCGATTGCATATTTAAGTTGCTTAAAAAAACTAGTCGAATGAGAGTATTTCTTCCGCAGCCTCATCTTAATAGGATACCCGGAGTAATTTGATATTCCAAACGAGATCCTAGTTTCGTGGTCGGATTAACGTTTTTATTGTTATTTTTTTATGCATCATAGGTTAGCCTTTGACCACTATCTCGCCTGATGGTAAGTGATGATGTGGTCGAAAGTGGCTCTTAAGGACAGCTGCCGGAACACACCGTCAGGTGCTTGGCGACAGATTTTCTACTTGAGAGTTTACGTTTTACGACGTGGTATTTTTATTACGGTATTGAAATTGTAGCACTGTATTCATAATAAGAAAGTATGCCGTCAATATCAACAACTAGGTTTGCTCTGTTCGCATTAATCCGTTGTAAAAGCTGTCAACATCATTATACACAGAAAATTGACACCAATTTAACTCTATATTAGTTAAACATTTGTGTAATAACCGCATTATCATGCTTTATAATTGCATATATGATTATGGCTGCAAAAATGATTATGGCTGTTCCGGTTTTACTACCCAGAACATATTTAATATATAAAACACTATCTTTGCGTTTCACAGTCATCGAGATAGCCTATCCATCGGTTAAAGCTTGAAGCGCGCTGCATGTTAACTGTAATTTTTATCATTCAGTTATTTTATGTGTTGCATAGCAACCCGAAACTTTATTAGGACATTCTGAAACGGGCCCTAAGTCAAACATTACGTATGGAGCAATTATAGAATAATGCTTTTGTCTGCAATGATTATAAATAAAACCTTGTTGATAGTAACTTCATTTAGTTTGATGATAATTTGGGGTTACTTATATGGAAATGATCCTGTTATCAAATGAATTAAATACCAAGGCCGACACAAATCTACAAGATCTCTGGACACTGTGACCTCAGAGCAATAATAACTTCTTAGTTTGTCAGAGACTGTGACCGAATACTTTGTGAATAGAGAATGTTATGATTAAAATACAAATTCTGACGGTAGTAAAAAATATTTTTTAATGACTCAAGTGATATATAAAACCGATTAGTCACCCTGTGACCACGATTACTGCAAAATTTTCATAACGTCGCGTCGGTTTAATAATAATGATAAATATACGCGATTTTAACTATTTAAAGTTATTTAATTACTATAAATAACGTAAGTATTTAAAATTTTTGGATAACACAATTATAAAACGTGTTCCGATTTCTCAAAACTGCCCCTGACAACTTTTATATCTCTATGGATAAGACAGCCACTGGCATAGCTCCCTATTATAGTAAACTAGCTTGCCGGGCACGGCTCCGCCCGCGCGTATGTCGGTTATCGCGCGAAAACATTAACCTCTTTTTGCGCAGTCGGATAAAAACTATCCTATGTTTTTTCCCGGGTCTCAAACTATCTCCATACCAAATTTCATTCAAATCGGTCCAGTAGTTTTGGCGTGAAAGCGTAACAGACAGACAGACAGACAGACAGACAGCCAGAGTTACTTTCGCATTTATAATATTAGTACTGATTATTTAAATTGGTTTTCTTTATTAAACTTAATTTTTATACGACTGCCCAAAAAATGAGTGTTACCTATGTTTTCAGGGTTTATGTATGCATGTATGTTTGTGAGTTTCTTTTTTCCACCATAACTTCTAAACGTCTTAACCAGTCTTAATGTATCATATATCATTAGATTCGTCTTGATAGCGCAAGGGACACTAGGTACCTACATAAAGAGAAATAAAAAAAACAAACTGGCGTAACTTAGACACAATATTGTGAAAAAGAAATGTTTTTTATTTTCAAATCCATCAAGTGGGATATCAAAATGAAGGGCTTTTAAAAACGATTCCATAAATAAATATATATAACTTGCAGTTTTAATTTCAACGGAAAGGTAAAACGCTTAATGAAAATATATATGAAAATAATATATGAGAAATTTATAGCGAAAATTTGTACTCATAAAATTGAATGAAACTTGAAAAAAAAATGGTTTTTTATTATATTAATAGATTTATCTTGAAGCCTACTCCGAGTCAAAAGCGCCCGCCGCGGCAACATTGGACTGCGCTGTGCTCCTTTTGAATAGAGTTTTGACTATTTCAATCGAGAAAAGTAATAATTTTTTAAGTAATACATTACAGGCACAAGAGACTTTTAACACCAGGTGGTCCTCGTGCTTATTCCTCAAAAACATATAAAAAACACAAAAAAATGATTAAAAAATAATTAAAACACATTTTTTTTTTGTTTGTTAGGACTAACAGAAGTCAACCCTAAGAGGTTGTTATCATTTCTCCAATAACCCTGTATATAACATTAAGTTTCCTTTTCATTATACGAATCACATCACTGTCAGTAGTAATAAGTTTAAAATCAATCTGTATCTGCCAACAGAATATGCGTGGGACGTGCCCAGATCCTTGCACCTGCAGCATGACACACGTGGTCTCAGATGCTGCTGGAGCCGTCATTCCTCTCATCACTGTGGACTGTGCGGGCAGGCAGCTTCAGGCACCTCCCACTACAATACCACCAAACACGACCACCCTCCGCCTTGAGGGAAACAAGGTAACATGGTACGAGGACCATTAACTGTATCTGTAGGTTTTGTTGACTTCTGTGGAATTTCTTCGATTCATACATTACTCCACTGAAATGTGACGATCTATGAGTCCCATAAGAATATTGAGTGAGAACTTCAGCACAACTTCTAAATTAAGTAACATGTTAAGGCAGATTTATATTGAATATCAGTTCTGAGTCGCAGCCTTATTATCTAACTAGATTAGTAGTGAAGATTAATTTCATATACCGCAGTGAATGAATTTCAAAATGACAAATATTATATTAGAAATTTATTGTTGCTGAATTTCATTGAAAACTGCCAACAAGCGTCTCAATTTGTATTGGTTATGCCTGTCTGCATTGAAGTAAGCAAAGTTGATTCATAACATGGAAACTCATAAAATAGGTCAAACTTAAGAATAAACTTCGTCTGCACTGGACCCACTTTTTTCTGACGCATGCATGACATTTCGGAAATAAGTGAGTAAAACACAGCGTATTTAGGAAAGTTTTAAGTTTTGTTCTACACAGTTTCTTGTTACTAACGCAAGCTATTATTATATGATAGGTTTTTAATTTAAGAAGTGAAAATCTTTATGTAAATTTACCTCATAACGTTTCAAAATGTTGGCAATTAAAGGATGGCCGTGAAGTGCTATCTCATATCGGTAAAAGCGAACGTCTGTTCATCATACATTGTTGAGTTCAAACTGGTTTTGTGGTATTTAAAAATGTAGGTATGTGAAGCAGGCGATTATCACGATTCTATTAATTTCGTTTTTTTTTGTAAATTGCTAAATAAAAAGCTCATGCCTAATGTACCACAAAATTCAGTCTAATGGATAACAGCTTATCATTCGGTCTAAAAAGCCGACTATTGCTTCCACCAAGCCAGCTACGCAAGCATGACTACGACTATATGACGTGCCTTTTGATGATAAACATAGAAAAGATAACCTAATAAAATAAATAAAATGTCACAGAAAATATTTACAAAAGAGATGAGTTAGAAAAAAAAATGAATGTGGAGTTTTGCTTTTGCCCCATAGCAGCCTGGGTAGTCGTGTTCAGGTCCTTTAATATCACCTCAAACGAACTCGTCAGAGATGATATTCAAGGAAAATTACCGTAATAAATTATAGATTTCAATTTGGAACAAAAATAAATACACTAGAGGAATTAATTGCTGAATATTCCGTATAGAATTGGGAGCACTGTGATAACCACGTAATTAAAATCGAGAACGAATACTGCTAACATGATGGAATTGTACATGATTTTGATTTGAATAATAAAATCAACAACATCATGTTAAATTCCTGCTGCATTTCCAATAAACTGTGCTATGGAAGCGGATTCTGGACAGTGGATGAATTGAATGAACATCTTTTTGACGTTAGCGATATCTGCCTAAATAGCAGAAGACTGTTTACTTAGTTGATATACAATCAACATTTTACACCAAACAACTAAGCCGTGTATCTAGGCGTGGAAATGTATGTGTTGATCGAGGCCACAGTAATCATCGGTAGTGTGGTTGCACAGCCAACAGCCTTTCTTTATGATAGTTGCACTGAAATATACGAGCCACCTAGCAAAAAGTCTAACTGACCAATTATGAAATATGTTACTACCAAAATCTTATTAAAATCGTAGGAAGGTGACCCATGGTTCTAATGGTCAAATATAATTAAGATGGTATACAACAACAACAAAAAAATAACTACTCAAATGGAAGCCCAATAACAATTGAGGTCATAATGGGTTATTATAAATTTCGTCGATCTATATTTTTATAAACTGTGAATTTAACATAGGCATATGAGAGAATATAACACCTTTTATGTTCTCCAATACATTCAAACGACTGTATGTAAATATTATTATAAGCCGTAAATCTCAGAAAGTCTTCTGAGAGCACGATTTCGACTTATGATTTATATTCTATAGAGAACTTTTGTATATAAGGCTTATCGTTGCTACTTTACTAAAAAGAAAACAATAACGTCATACGTAACCTGTGGTAGGAAATTCATAATATAATGTTGTTTTGGCCGAGCATGTCAATGTTTACTAGCACTCACCTAAATTAATTCAATAGAGAAGCTCATTACCATCACTTTCCTATGTATAAATAGTCATTAAAAATCTATTAGCTTTCACCTAACCACCAAAGTTGTTCGAAGAAGTACAACAGTGTGACTGGAATACATAAAATCACATAAAAGGGATTGATTTAAGGGATTGTGTATGTCACAAATGAGGTGGTGAACGCCACAGTTATCTATCGTTTTGAGACACAATGAAAATCATTGTGTCAAAAAATAGGCCGTTCTAGAACTAATGGCATGACCTCAGGAACTAACGCGGACTCAAATGTAGGCCAGTTTGTGAAATTCACGAGCTTTCTCGTTAATCTGGCGGACGATAAGGATTTGTTTTTCGAGTGACCTTTCCTTTCACAAATCCGGCCTGCTCTGGTGGAACCTCATGGTAACTAGGTATAATAGTACCTACATATATGTCAATACAAATCAACGATGCTAAATACAATGGTGTTATTTGATTTAGTCATTTTATTGTGCTATTGTGACGGAACAAGCTCGAGGCCCACCTGATGTTAAGCAGACTTACCTCTGCCTATAACAGATGCATTTCGTCAGCGTCAAGTCTCAAATTGCACTTCACATTGAGACGTAGTTCTTAAGTCTCATGTGCCTGTAATTTCACTGGACAGCTGCCGGAACACACCGTTAAGTGCTTGGCGACAGATTTTCTATTTGAGAAAAGACTTTAGTTAAAAGTTCTTAAGGCCGTCTCCCAGGTCCATCATCCATCCATCACATCATAGACAATACCTGAAGCTAAATAAACTTCTTGTCAAATCAAATCTATTTTAAAAATACGCAGTAGTGATCTTATTTGAATGATGATAATACTGCCACCTCCACCTCTGTATGACCCTGGATAACACCTAGGGCTTATCAAGTAAGAATATAACGACGCCGAGCACGTAGGGCTGTGCATTTGAGGAGTTCATAATGGCCACTTTCCGGTTCCATCACTAAAACCTGAGCACCACTTATATGTTGTAGTATATTTAAATAGTTCCACCTTCCGACTCCACTATTATCATCATGGCTCTTCAGCTTCACGTATTGGCTGCGGTGTTGAGCTTTTGCACATGACCCATAAGGTTGTTCATGCGACCGTTATCGCAAGTTCACTACTTAGGTACCTCTTGATTTGCCACTCCAGGCTGTTTCTGTATGTATGATTGCATAATGCGCTTCGCCGCTGCAAGTGCAATTATGAACTCTATTAATAAGGGCGGGGCAAGCACAGGTTTTATTATCAACTAGCGGCTCGTACTGACTTCGCATGGGTGGACATTTATTTTTTGAACATTTTGGCCTTCGCCTGATTTTGGTCGGAATTTCTATTAAATTTTAAAATGTTTAAAAGTAGTTATAGTGACGTGCTATTGCTACGTGTGACGTGCAATACGTGTTATTGTTGCGAAACTTTTTGTTGATATTGATATATTCTTTAATATTTTAAATTTTTTTTGTTCTATCATTGATACTTTTCGCAGCGCATGTGATGAAAGATATTTTACAGGCATTTTTTTACACTTTGGGTAACATTATTGTAGTTTAAGTAAAGATCGTAATTTTCCTTGTAATTAAAATAGCCTTTGCTAATCAGTGATAATGTAGCATTGAAATGGTTAAAGAATTTTTAAATCGGTTCAGTAAGTAGTTTTGAGCCAATTCGTTACAAACATATACATACAAATCTTTCCTGTTTATAATATTAGTATAGATAAATTATTAAATCGCCGATTGTAACAAGTTTTTTCTTAATTTTCAGTATCAGTATTGGAAGTTCGCTCTGTTTTTTTTTTTGGAAAATATCCAACCTTTATGCGTTAAAGCCAAACGCTCAGATAACCTGTGTAGTGAGAAGTCTGAGATAACCTCCAGTGTGGCAGTCAATACCACATTGATTCAAAAACTTTTAATGAAACAACTTTCAGGCGAACATGTACACCTACGTAAAAGTTTCATCTGCCTTTATGTCTGTTCGAATCACTTTCACCGGAATATCACGTAGTATATAGTTTATTAAAAATAGTATGGATTCGTTTTTCAATGGTGCGTTCGAAAATATAAACCTGCTGAGGATTCTTGAAAGCGTGTACAAGCGAAATGCGAGGATAATGATCATATGCTCCATTCATTTTAATGCCAAAATATTATTTTATTTAATATAAAAACTAACGTGGTTTTCAAACTTTTTAGTAAATAATACGCGATAACTCACGTGAATCAGTCAGATAGCTCCGAATATAGTTTCAATCACATTCGGTGGTCTATGACCGGTGGACTATTCTAGATATATGTCGCTATAGGAAAGGAAACCATAGTAAGACCATTTATTTTCCTGTAGACTTGTTACTGAATTCTGGGAATCTCACATGACATGGTTGTGACAAATAAATCGACTTTTATGATCATCTGACCAAAACCTAAAACGTAGTGATTACATACTCCTTGCATTCAACGGTGGAACATTCCCTAAATTAATTTGCTGGTAACCAGAGTAACGGCCGATGCACATAAACGATTTGGCATTGATCATGTCTAAACAAAAGAGACAACGCTATGCGTTAAAACAAGACATCATACTAGGGATCACAGAAAAGAAATAGTATTTTATATCTCTATGCTAGGAATGAATGAATATGAATGAATTTTTCAAACTAACAAGCATGTTAATCATATGTTCTGTAATTTTTTCGTTAATATGCGTTCCAGAAACCCGTTGAAAGTTAGCAGATTGTTAATTGTGACGGCTTGTTAGATGAATTGAGTTTTGACACGCGTACCGGAAACCGGCGGTTAAATATTTATTACTTCGATCATAAATATGTCAAGATAGCGAGTTTGAGCTTCTAAAAGCCAAAAAAATATCAGTCAACTGTTGGCTCATAAGCTTGTCCCGCCTGCTCAGTCGCGACGTCGTCGTAAAACACGCATTTTCTAGACAACGAAAAATGACGATTTGCGTTATTAAAGTGTGCGGGAATTACAAAGGACGAATACATAACTACTGAAAAAATGACGTACCATCGGCAAGTACATTTTATATTAAAATTATATTATAATGAAATACTAAAATTAAAACCATGTAATTTTATCCTAAAATCCAAGTACCATCGGCAAGTACATTTTATATTAAAATTATATTATAATGAAAGACCAAAATTAAAACCGTGTAATTTCATCCTAAAATCAAAAACCATTGACGCCATTTTCCACAGGGTTGCCCTGTTCTTTCAATCAATGTTCCCCATATATAGGGTTAGCTAATTTGAAAAAAATGGAATAAACACCTAAATGTATATTTTGAGATTTTAAGCCACCATTTAATCGTAGTGTAGCGTAAAGTACTTTGTATGCTTATACATATTATGATATCATGTAAGTACGGAAATGGCAGACATCACTTATTAAAGTTATTAATTACTTCGTAAGAACAGGCCGGACGATACCTGTGACAGATGCAGTTCGTCACTAGTGGTAACCATACTATTCAAACCGAAACACAGTAATGGCAATATTCCTGCTTAGCATGGTAACAATGCTTCTCCGGACGAACTCGCACAAAGAGTTCTACTGCGACTAAGTAATTTATTTAAAATCAGACTTCCTTGCGTTTCCTTTTAAATAAAAACTATATTAAGATTGAATCAGAGATGCTCCTTATTATATCGCTATGTATTAGACACTAGCTAAGGCGTACAATTTCTTTTACCACATGTAATTGACGCTGAACTTAGTTACCACGAATTCTAAGAGATGGCGTTCACTTCTTGTCAAGGAGAATTTGATTTAGATAGGCACAAAATCCTAGTATATGTGTAAAAATTATCATGTTAAAATATATTGATAATTGCTTAAGAGTCCTTATCAATTTCGCGGCGTAAAACTAGAAAATTCTAGGTTTTTCAGCGCGAATTTCTAAATAACTTTAAGATATATGGTTTTGTTTTTTATGCACAGTAAGACATCACTTATTTATCTAGTAAGTGGACTAATTAAAAATTGTATAGCTGCTCAATATAATTTACAAAAAAGCATACTCTAACACACGTTTTTACATAAGCTCGAAACACCATATTTTTTATTTGCTCTTTTAGCTTACAGGTACCAAATAACAAACTGAGAAAAATTATGAATACTGGGTATATAGTATTTAAGTAAGTGTACAAATTATTTTTTTAAAGTTTAATGATTAAGTATTTTAAAAAAAAAGTTATTCGCGCAGAAAAAACCCAATAAAACCATGTGCAAAACTGACGTCTACGCATAAAAATATAATGAAAATAACAATATTAAATAAATATTTGTAAATTTGAGATGTTTAACTACCAAGATCAATTTTTATTTTTGGTTTTTAACTACTTATTTAATTGTAATAAAATATCTAAATAATGCCTTATAAACCGATGCGCTCGCTTACTGCAGTCAGTCGCGCCCAAGGGCTTGTCGACGACGGATCCGTGTCGCTCGTGACTTTCTCCGCTCTCGCCGCCGTGAGTCGCGTGCTGTGCGTCAATTTGTCTAACCGGTTTTGATACTGTAAGTATATTTATTTATGCATATAGTGATCATATGAGTATTAATTTTATGTATTGTATTATTAGTAAAAACGTGTTTAATTTTTAGATAATGGGTCGAAAAAGTGAACTCTACTATCACGGAAAAATAAAGGGAAAAAATAAAAAAAATGAAAAAACACGAAAAGCGCGAGCAGTTCTTAGGTATATCATATTATTTTATTATCTTTATTTTTTTGTTAAATTGTTTGTGTATTTTACCATTATCTAAAAATGTTTTGATTGTATTTTTAGAGAATTGAATAGGCAGAAATGTACCAAAAATCTAATATTACCTGGAACATCATCGATGAGCGAAAAGGGTAGTGACACAAGGTACCTAATTCTTTTACATTAGGAATAATTTTATTTTTGATGAAACGATTAATATTTAGCGATTACGATTACGTTAATGATCATTACGCTTAATAATCAACCATTATAATTGTGAAATAATTGTCTTTTGTAAAATATACTATCGTCAATAAAAAAAAACATTATATTTATTACCATATAATTATAATGTATATTAAAAAACTATGTTTAATAAAAAACTATTTTTGTTAGAAAAAATAACATTTCTAGCTTTTCGGGCGTCAATAAACGGAAAATAACTTCTCGGATATTACGGACGATGATTTTAATGAAAGATGTACCTTAATACATGAACAAAATATTTACATTATGTGCATTAACATTGTATGTTATATTAATTATATTTCTGATGCGGATAATCGACGATTACGATTAAAGCCTCGTATTCATGGTAAACATTTGTTGAGCAACATGGTTGATAAAACATGTTGTCGAGTTTCTGTCAACATATTGCGGGCAGCACTCGCATTGCGGAGTGGATAATGCCATGTTGTAGAGTTGACGCCCGGCGAGCGAAAACATCAGTTTATAAACCAATTTTGACGAATGTGGACGTGTTTGCAACTGCTTATAAACATGTCGGTAGTGTGGAGCAACGACAAAATTATGAACATTGTTTTTGTACCTATCTTCACATATCATCATAATGAGTTAGTTAGTTTTTCACATATATGTGGTATGATTTTGCTGATCAATTGTTTTGAGACTCAAAATGTCTCAAACCTCTCAAAACTCTCTCAAAACTCAAAATGCAAGAGAACTGTATGAATCTCCAGTTGCAAGATACCGTAATGTTATTGCAAGATTCGTTTGTGAAACTGGCTGACGTATATTTGTTTTCCTTTTGGCTATTGACGGACTAACTGTTTCTAGAAAATGTTCGAAATCACTTTACGGCATTCTCGTAAAGTTACTAAATGTCCATCTGTCATTTGAGGTCACTCATCAATGTTTTTCTTTGCAGAAGATAATTTCGATAATTAGAAATCTTATACATAAAACACAGAGAACACAACAACACTATTTCCTCGGGCAACATTTTAACGCAGACTGGCGTGTGTAGACAACCCACATTGATTTAAACAAAGTTTTCAGCAGCATTCTCGCCGTGCATCAACAAAGTTAATCAAGTGTTGCTAATCAAATGTTTACCATGAATACGAGGCTTAATCGTAAAATGTCAATAAGCGTTGATCACAATTGTTGATCGTAATCGTTTCACCACTAATAGTATATACATAGGTAAATCACGAAAGTGTTATTATCATCATTAACAATAATTACTGCCTGTAAGAAATGGAATAGTCATTTAAGTAGACGTCATGTCGATTTTATGAAAAATTTATCATTGTTATGTTTTCAGTTATACTAACAAACAGGATTCACCAGATTCATTATCAGATGATGAAAAATGGGAAACAAGATATTTTTCAACTATTAATTACTGTGTGAACATTCTATATATATTATGTGTAACTAATAGTATGTTTTTATTCTACAGGAATGAAAAGGAGAACAAGGCACCAGGGAGTTTAGGAAATTTGGCAGTCACAAATAAAAACAAAGTCACGGAAGTATGTCTATTTCATAATATTCAATTGCTAGCAAAAGGACATGATATTTTTGTTAGGTACTAAGTGCCCAGACTCATATTATAATCCATGTCTCTCGGTACCAAGTAATTAAATATCACACATCCAATATTTTGCGTTTAAAATATTAATGCCTTTTTAATATAATTTCAGAATATGGATTTAATTCAAGAAACGCCTCTCCCAATGAAAGTTGATAGTCTGGATGCTTCTCTAGAAGAAGATTTAGTTATGGAGTTGGATAAAGTACGTACTTACGTGTACCAAATTAGAACAAAAAGTTCGAAAGATTTATTTATCTACTGTTTCACTTGTTTAATCATAAAATTACAAAAAAAAAATATTTTTCAGTATGCTCCAGCTACGCCAATAAGAGTTGAAGGAAGAAGAATAATAGACTTCCAGTTCTTTTTTGACCAACTCATAGAGATTTCCCAACACTCTGTAAAATTTGGATGTCAAATGAGCTATCTCGAAACAATTGAAGAAAAGCGACATGGTTTTGCAACTAAATTTGTGTTGCGTTGTTCCATGTGTGGGAGTGTTTTTCACCTCAATGCCTGTAACGAAGAAGAAAATGGAATGGATATTAATAGTTCTGTTGTTGCTGGTACAATTATGATAGGGTGTGGCAGGGCAAATCTTAATGAATTAGCTTCCTCGATAAATTTGCCTACAATGAACAATAATATATATTCTAAATGTCATAAGAAGTTGCATGACTGGTGGAAATCAACCGCTGAGCGAAGCAGCTTCTGAAGAACGTGATCTAGCAAGTGAAACAACTCCCACTGGAATACCGAAGATAACAGTGACAGCAGACGCAAGTTGGTGTAAACGATCCTACCGCACAAATTATTCATCGTTGGCAGGTGTAGGTGCCATAATAGGCATTAAGTCAGGAAAAGTGCTGCATATTGGTGTAAAAAATAAGTACTGTATAGTATGTGTGCGTGCAATCAATAAAAAACAAGTTCCTCGTGCACATCAATGCAATGCCAATCATAAAGGTTCTTCAACAAGCATGGAACAAACGGCGATAGTAGACGGCTTCAAACAGTCTGTAGATGTTCATAACTTAGTGTATTCTAAACTGATTGCAGACGGCGACGCGAGTACATATAAAAATATTTTGGAAAGCCGACCCTATCCCAATGTAAGCGTAGAAAAAATTGAGTGTTGTAATCATTTATTACGCAATTATAATGGAAAGAACTTGAACTTGACGAAAGATACATCGATTCCAATAGGTGAACGAAAACTTCTCAACTGTGATCGCCTTAAACGTTTACGGATAGCCGTTAAATCCGCAGTTAGATTTAGAACAGCTCAAAATCTGCCCTTGTCAACGAAAATAAAAAAAATACAGGATGATATTTTGAATAGTCCAAAGCACATATTTGGAGATCACACTAATTGCGAAGACTATTTCTGCACGGCTGAAAAAAAACAGGAACCTAATCATGTACCTAAAGTTGCAACTTTGATGCACAAATTGAAGGCAAACGCATCCAGTTTGGCATATCATGCTCGAAGCCTCCTGTACAACTTTAATAACAACAGAGCTGAACAGTTTAATGCTATCGTTGCAAAATATATAGGTGGAAAACGTATAAACTATGCATTGAAAGATTCTTATGAGGTAAGATGTTATGCAGCGGTTGTCGCTTATAATACAGGAACACCAATTTATACACTAAATAAAACCATTTTCAATAAAAGCCCATCTGCTACTGTAAAAAAATTCGAACAGCAAAAACATTTACAAAACACTAGGACGAAGAAAACAACCGCAAAAAAACGACTTTTATTCAACGCTGACACTGCTGACTACGGGCAAGCCTGCCAAAAGCCTGACATGCCACCGGATGAATATGAAACCGCCAAGGAACTGTTTTTGGGAAATCTGAAGGAGCAAATACAAGATCGACACGAAATTGAAAGAGATACAATATTACAAGCTGAAAGCGCTCTATGGCTGGAATTAAGAAGGTGTCTTTTGACAGCATCGAATTTCTCAAAAGTTTGTAAGAGACGTGAAAATATCAGTTCAGCGCCTCTTGTGAAGAACATGCTTTATAGCTATTCAATAAGCCACGTTCCAGCCATCCAGCATGGCAAAACGAATGAGGTTATAGCTTTGGAACAGTTAGCGAAGCAGGAAAATATCGTGTTTCAAAAATGTGGGCTGCACATTGATGAGAAATATTTCTTCTTGGGTGCTACGCCAGATGCCTTATATGATGAAGGTATAATAGAAATAAAATGTCCTTTATCAGCGTTTGGCATGAACCCTGATGACGCCATAAAAAAGACGCTAAAAAAATTAAGTTTTGGAGTGTCCAGAAAAATAAAACCATTGTAAATACAAAACACGACTGGTACTTTCAAATACAAGGCCAGTTGCATATTACAAAAAAACAATTATGTTTGTTTGCAGTGTGGACTGGACCAGATCAGCCTCTGAAAGTTGAAAAAATAATAAAAAATGACGAATTCTGGGCAAATAAAATGGAGCAAAAGCTAAAAAAATTTTATATGACATGTATACTGCCAGAAATTGTAGACTCCAGAAAAGCACGCTCTATGAACATTCGTAACACTTCGTTCTGACCTTTTAAACGAGGCTAACGTTATGATAATTAATTATATATTTTTTATACAAATATATTTTTATTTTATTACCTTGGATAGGCTTACATTTCATAATCACAATAAAATCCCTCAAATATTACGGAACCTAGTAAGTAAAAACTATAATGTGCTGATAATAGCGGTAATGGACCAAGATTATTTATTCCGTTCCGCTGCATCGTACCGCAACGCACACTACGGTTGTCAGCGATAGTTCGAACGCTCACAGACACAACGCGCTCCTATAGATACCTAATCTAGGAGCGCGGCGAAATTGACAGGGATTCTTAAAATCAAAACATAAAATATTTCCCCTACTTTTTGTGACTTTTTTCTAGACCTGGTATCACTAATCACACAGTCATGAACATCTCGCGTTTGTAGAACAATAGTAGCTTTGCATACTACGCACACAAGCGTTTCAAACCTGGCCTGTTGTTTTTGTTGCGATCGTAGCACTACACGCCATCTTCGAAGATCTATTATTAAACGAGATTTCCTTCTAAACCTTATGTCTAAGTTGAAACGGATTGCTTAATTTTCTTACTGGCACCAATGAGGTACTAAATACGGTACTACTACTCAAATCTACTCGATCGAGTTGGTTTTCAGTGAATTACCGGAAGGTGCCCCAGCACCTTCTGAAGTGGTACTCCCAAGTAACACATAAGCTAGGTAACAGCACACATTTAGAACATTTTTCTATTCAAAGATGAATATCGTTTGTATAAGGGCGTGGAGAATAGCCAAATGCTGAATCACGTTGATATCGGATCCTTAAAATTCATAATGCTTAATAGATTCTGTATTTATGCCCTCGCCTTTTTTACGCTTAATAACTTAACTCCGTAAGATTATTATACAGACGTTATTACATTACACATTTCAGGTGGCTTAAATCTGAAAAACAGGCCCATTGGCAGCATATAGCTGAATTACCATCATTTGTATTGTTATTATTAAAGCAGTACTAAGCTAGTAGCATTGAAAACAGCTAATTGCTTAATAAAGTATCACCTTCTGAATAATATTGTTATATAAATCTATTAAACAGCTTGATACTGAATAATTGTTTTTTACTGTATCTTTAATCTGGATATGATTCTATGTTTTACTCTTTATTCAGGTGCTGAATAAACAAAATTAGTTGTGTTTTTATTAAGCTTTTATCGGTGTAATAGAGAGTTTAAACTAACTTACTCAAATTAAATACCACATTTGTATTTTAAAAAGCCCATAGATTAAAGCCGGGCGGAGAAATTTCACATGAAAAAAAAGTTTTCGTACGTTTGATTAGAGAACCCTTAAAATGAGAGTAAGGTAGAAGTGTGGTCAACTTTATAATTGTTATTCAAAAGTTAGTGTAATGAGACAACTCTTTTTCAAGTTATAGCTTAGTAAATATACATTTGTGCACTTTTATTCAGCTTTGTAAGCAAAACAATCGATCGCCATTATAAATCTTTGTAATTTATACGCACAAAGAATTTACGAGATTACTAAAATGCTTAAGATCGCCATATCAAAATCAGCATTGAAATGTTTAATCCACTTCATATTCATCTTTTAACAATTTGTATATGAATATTGTTTGCGAAAATGTGAACAATAAATTAAACGCTTAGTAAATTTTGAATACGATGACCAGTAAGACGTAGCTGAATAACTGAGTTGTAAGAGCTAAATAAGAACACTGCAACCTCTTATTCAAAAGTAATTAAGCTAATTGAAACGTTATTAAGCTCCTACTCAAATATTGCTCAGATTTTATTCAGTTTTAAGCATTCAAAATTGGGGCCCTTTTTGCTTGAATAACAGTTGAATAGACGTGTACCCAGATGTTATTCAGCTTAGTATACAGTTTATACTCTTGATGATTGCCGTTACTCAATATTTATTCAGCACATCTGTGTTACTTGGGCTATCTTACACTGCGATCCCCAAGACGCTTGCCAAGCGTGGGGATTATGGCAAACCCCTCCTTAATGACTGAACACAGCAGTCCACAATCCGGCTGATATAGCAGTATATCTGATAGGTTAGCTTTTGACCAGAAACTGATCTTAATGACGAATGACGATACAGACGAAAATATTGTTTATAACCTAGAATTACTGGTTCTCAATGATATAGCTACCGAAATATACCTATAGGTGATATGTGTGGTGCGATAGGTTGTCTACCAGAAGATGGGCAGCAGCGCCTGCTAGCATTGTCACTCTTACGGCATGCTAACTATGGGGATAATGACAACCCCCCCTCCTATGAGGGAGTTAGACGTTAGGCTGTTGCTGATGATGATCAATTTATTATATCCTTTAAGCTATTATATCATATTAAGTGATAAATGCAATAGGATATATGTATTTGGAATTAGTTTCTAATATTATTTCATTGTCAAAACATCCTCATAACCTCAATGATACTATACAAATTCATATTCATACGCAATAAAACTTTGTTTTAAACCTGCATACCTATTTATAAATCTGAACCTACTTATCAGTTATCACGTTGCACAAACGACAAGCATCCTTTATTAGAATAATAAAGGTGTCAAATGACCTCTTTATATGAATAACAATATCAAGTTCTAACTGCTAAGCGGAATCGACACAAGCGGCTCCTGAGAATTTTATTCAGCATTTCTTTGGGTATCCGATACGTTGTTGGAATTTGAGTTTAAGGTTCGTGTATTCGCAAGGCCTGTTAAATTTACCGAAGACATTGTGAATCTGTTGGCTTAGATGTAAGTTCACAATTGTAAGTCTCAATAAATAAATAAAAGGTTTCCGCAACATTACCTTTGCCTATAACAGATGCGTTTCGTCACAAGTGAACCGCACTGCATCCGTCACCCTGAATCATAGTTGTTGAGTGCCTGTAATATTACTGGCTGATGGACTGATGCCTGTAGGCATTATTAAGGGTTAGTTTATTATTGTAGCTAATCAGGCGAACGTTAGCAAAATGCCCTTCCACCGTCAGACCAGCAGAGTAGATCGAAGCATGGTCCTATGACACCGCAGTCAATAGTTAAAACCTCTAGGTTATCATTGCTTCAAAAATTTCGTAGTATTTCAAAACACCAACGCTTTTATTCCTAATAAATGCTTCGAGGTAGGTGATTTTTAAGTGTTCACTAGTAAAAGTCACCATTATTATATGATTTCAATCAGGATTTGTTTGTAACGAATAACATAAATGGTAGTCAGGCTCAAGCGATGATAAAAATCTGATCATGCCCGTTTATTAGGTTTCACACGTAATTAAAATATTTTAAAATGTACCTGTGATATGTATTGCAAACATCACATAAATATTTTAGAATTAGACGTTAAAAAATATTAGGTCACAATTCCGCCCCATTTCCCTGCTCACGTCATAAACGCCATATACGCCATATAGCCTAACCGAAACAATTTTGACGCATTTAAGTTATTCGAAGCATCATCAGGAGGTCTTAAATTTTCAAGTGCACGATCGAGAAATATTGGTAACCGCAAAGTAATGCCTAAATCTATTATCTTAGTTAAAAATATAACAAAAATATTTTTGTATGGAGAGCGATTCGCATACATTAACCTTAAGAATTCTTATTTCATAAATCAGCTTTTTATAGCAGCACGGTAAGTTGGTTTTGTTTGAGTAGGGTTGCTACAAAAGTTATAGTGTAAATTATTGCTTTGATGTATTTTCATACCTTGATATGGTTGTATTGAAGCACTTGAGTAGGGGAGAATTGGGGGTTCTGCATCTGCATCGCTCTCGCTACGCTCGAGCTCGCGATGCATGACCCCCAATTCTCTCGATTATCTGCTATCCAATCCACATCAAACATACGATTAATAAGTAGTATTGTAATTACAAGGGAACCGACAACTTGTTTGCGCACGGATCATGTGTCAGATGTTTTTATTCTCTATAATCGTCTCGTTAGCGCATTTTACAACATGTATTATGTTCGCTCACTATATTCGTCGCACTGAATTAAAAAAAGCGAGGTTCCCTCTAGCTTATAAACCGCTATCGTTTTATCTGGTCAGTCTGTATTTGTTTATCTGAGCAGTTCATTTTATTTTAGACCGTTCAAGACAGATCAGTTCAGAACATAATACTTTGTCTGTCTAGTGAAACAGATGCGACCGACACATTTATAAGGCATAGGTATATAGTATCCCGATTTAAGTGTGGGTTATACAGCCGTGGTATGTTACCTAGAGTACGTACGAGTACGTATAAAGTGGGGACTTTTTATGATTATTACATTTTATTATTTTGTACTCATGTCAATGATATGTGCAGTCCTATGTACCTAGGCTATCAAGTCAGCCTATATTTGGATTTTCTAGCGTACGTGATTCAACGATATTTTTTTCGTCATATTTTTTTATCAAAGATACGATTAGTCAGACTGTCATGTTGACGTAGTTGGTAAGTTCTTGTCTTCTATGTTGCGGGTACTAGGTTTGATTCCCGACAGTAGCATAAATCTCCTCATCAAGGAAAATATGCACTTCTGGTTCTGGGTGTCATTGTGTGTGTGTGTGTGAAGAAGTGAATGTTTCTAGCACCTAAGATACAAGTCTATGAATTTAGTGTGGGCTATGAGTTTAAAAGTTTTTGTTTTTAGTATTTTCTAAGATATCTATACTTTTCACTATCTATACTATTAAATAGCTTCTTAGCAAACAACAATATTACTGTGATTATATCGATACAAATATTTCTGAAAAGAATTTCTCTTAGCGATAAGACTCCATTGTCACTATCCATAGGTTACTTTACGGGCTTTTGGTTCTTTTGATGTTTTGTAGTAATCATCTTGTATAGAAAATAAAAAAAGTTAAAAAAGAGATTGATTATAATGAATAAATAAATAAATGACGGCCTATGGTTCAAAGATACAACCTTCGTTTCATGATTTTACATAATTAAAATTATAATATACGTTTTGGTTAAAATTTAACGTAGGTACCTACATATTAATGTCTAATAAAAATACTAAATAGGTAACAGTAGTGATCAGAACATTATGTGATTTTTAAATATTTACTTAAGTAGCAATACATTTTTAGTATCGTCAAAAAATACAAATCGACTTATTGATGTTTGTTTCGCTACTAATATCTAAAAGATTTAGTTATAAGGATTTTCATAAAAAGCATTGTTTTATTCGAGAGGTTCTCTCATTACTGGTGATCAATTGAAATATGTTGTTTACCAGTTAAGTGAGATCTGTAATTTAAAAGACTCGTAATTGGTATAAGTACCTGCCACTTCCTTATAGGATTTTTGTCTCCAGTTGCTCGAGAATGTGCAGCAGTCATCGCTTTACATCCCTTGACGACAGCATAAAGTCTCATTCAGATTTGTTTATCGGTTGACAAGATGAAATGAACTTTGTTTACAAGATCGTTAAGGTATACAATCGTTAAAACTTTAACCTTTCTGTTTTTTTATTTTTGTACGTTTTAGTCAAGATTCGACTTGTGAATGCATCTTTATAAAATGAGATTATAAATAGGACTGATTTGGTGCATCTACATTTAAAAGCGGATATTCAGTGGTGGGCGACGACGCTCCAGCATCCAAAAAAAGTGCAGTTATTTACATATTCGGAACTTCAAGGAACCTAACTATGTAAGTAAGTGACCTTAAAGTATTTATTGTTAGTATGAATGAATTATTAGTGAGTGCAAATTGCCTTATAACTTCGGTGAAAAAAATTAGATGCCATGCTGGCGTAGTTGTTAAGTAATTGCCTTCTACACCGGGAGTTTCGGGTTCGATTCCTGACAGAAGCTCAATTTACTTCCCCAAGGGAAATTTGTATTTCTGGTTCAAGGTGAGATTATGAGTGAAGTGAATGTTTCTGGCACCCGCTATACAAGTCATTGAACTAAGTGTGGACTGTGAGTGTGAGGATGTAAACGTATAAAGTGTAATGTGACTTAGGTACCTGTGTTGATCGGCAAACTAACTTGTGTTAACTCATGGATTTTTTATTTATAAAGCATTTTGCTATGCTAGGCTAAAACAATGTTCAGAAACAATGTTGTGTTAACTCGTTGCGAAGTTATCTTCTATTATAATTATTTTAAATTATTGCTTTCAGGCCGGGCTGGTCGCAAAATCCTTTCTGGGCCGATGAGATTGATGTATCGGACGACGAAACACCGGCGGGGTCCGAGCCTGTAGCACCTCCACCTACACCACAACCTCCTGCAAAAAAGGTGGCTCAAGAAAAGAAGAAAGACGGAGGCGCATCAAAGAAACGGACGGCTAGCAGCGGCGCTGGGTCTTCATCGAGAAAGAAAAAACTGCCAGCGGCGGTGTCAACAGAACTGTTGACGACATCCCATTTCTTTGGCTCGGACACGGATGACGTAGAATTACCTCTGGCGCAGCCCTCGATTACACAGGTAATGAAAAAATATTATTCGCTCGTTTACTTATTTTTATGGGTGTGATACTCAGTGTGTGTGTGTGATGATTGTTTACGGCACCATGGCCCTCTTAGGCAGGGTATTTTTTTAGTTACGATGGTGGATAAGCGTTGTTTAATGCAGGCTAGATTATTTTTGTAAACATTTATGTAACTTACTTTTGTTACAGCAGTTATATCAATAAACTGTTACGTATGAAGGTCACTTATTATTTGTTTGATTTTTTTTCAGGAGATCGGAGAAAGCAGCAAGGTGAAACCAGCGCGTGCGGCTACATTGCGGAGCTTCTTTTCACAGCGCGGAACGAGCGGGTATACAACACAACGAGATCTCACACGTGGCGGGGAGTATTACGTCGAGTTAAGGGTCTATAATTCCCGAGAAGCTGAATGTCAGCCTAGCGAAGAACGTTGGAAAAGAGCCCTGGTTACTTTAAAATTGTGTACTGACACCCAAACACCTGTATGGCGCGCATTGTCAACACTTGTAGAAGCCGGGAAAAATGAATTCAAGGCTATACAGCCAATAATGTATCCCATGAAATTACATTGAACAGTATGTTTTAACAGATTGGTACAATCGCAATTGTTTCATTTTGTCTTTACTTTATTATATTACCTTGATATTTTTATTTCTACCTTATAATAGGTAATTACTTGCATATATACTACTTTTGAATTAGTTAATGTTAGTTTTAGATTTTATGAATAAAATTTGAAATGGTTATTCTTATTTTGTGTCTAATAATTGTTTTATTTACAGCAAAACTAAAAATGAGAAATATTGAAATATTGAAATATTGAAAATTGAAATATTGAAAAATTGAAATATAGAAACTGAAATACTAATTGCAAACATTATAATAATATCTACACAGTAAATTGCAAACTAGGATTACCAAACTATACATTTAAGTATCCCATGATACCGCAATGAACAATATGTTCTAACATACTGACGCAATAATATTCAATTATTTCACTTTTATCTAGCTATCTTTACTTAACTGTTATCTTTATTTTATTTATACCTTATAATAGGAAAGCATTTACAATACTTTTTAATCAACAAATGTAAGTTTTATTTTCATGAATAAAATTTTAACTGGTTATTATTATGTTATGTCTAATGATTGTTTTATTTACAGCAAAACTATAAATGAGAAATATTGGAATATTGAAATATTGGAATATTGAAAAATTTAAATATAGAAACTGAAATACTGAAATATACTACTGAAAACTAATTGCAAACAGTAAAATTAAATCTCAGATTACGAAACTATGCATTTATATTATTACCGACATCTAGGCAGGTTAATCGCTTCATATCAATTCATGCAACTATTATATTAAGTAAATACCTCAAATATTTACCTATATTTTTTAATATTTTTTATCAGTTCAAGTTTGTTATCAAGTATACCTACTAAGGAACAAGTGAGGCAAAATGGTATATTGTAGAGAGTGTAATATTGAGGTGTCTCGTATCTCGTCGCATTATAAAAGTAGTATTCATAAATCAAACTGTTTGATCAACTCTGAGTTCCCAGATGTGCAGATTATAGCTAGTGCATTTAAATCTAGAATTGTAAGTTATAAAATAAACCCTATTTCGAATAATATGCTGCCTGAGGAATTTTTGAATAAAGCCTCTACTTCAGTTTTACAATTAATAAAAAAATCATTGATCCAACACAATGCATTAAAAGTCAACATGGAATTTTTTGTGTCATATTATTTACCTAAAAATGATGAAAAAGCCCTTAAGTCATTTAATGTGCCATTTGTAAAGATTTTTTACAACTCTGATTTGATATCGTTTTATAAAACATGTGTCCAAAAGCTGATAACGAAATGTTCAGAATTCGAAATGTCGGGGAGTGGTTGGACACTAAATTCTATCAGTCATTTAGAATTAAATATTAATCAATACAATCCATTACGGGCGGGCTCATACGTGAAATTGCCGCGAGAAATTCAAAACACCAAATCATGTTTAAACATTCAAAACAAAGATGATCGATGTTTCTTATGGAGCATAATTGCGCATATGTATCCAGCAAAAAATAATCCAAATAGAGTGTCGTCATATCCACATTATAAACATATTCTGAACACTTCAGGAATGACTTTTCCTTTGAGTTTAAATGATATTAAAATATTCGAAAAGATAAATCCTTTAATTTCGGTAAATGTGTACGGTTTGGATAAAAACAATATAGTATCTGGTCCCCTCTACAAAACAAAACATCGTAAGTTGACGCATATTAGCCTGCTCCTCATTGAGATAAACGGGAAAAACCATTTCTGTTTGATAAAAGATTTCGGAAAGCTTGTACATAGACAACTTACACAACATAAATGCAGAATTTTTTTGTGTGACGAATGTTTTATTTATTTTCCATCGCAAGAAAAACTGGTAAATCACGATTGCGCTAGAGTAAAAACAATTCTGCCTCAACCAGGTAGTAAGTTATTATTTTCGCATGTTGAACGAACTCGTAGAATTCCTTTCGTAATATATGGTGATTTTGAAAGTTTGCTTAAAGAATATTCGGATAAAAGCAAATCACAACATGTTGAGAACGTGCAAATACATCAAGCGACTTGCTTTGCTTATTACATATGCTGTGAGTCTAAACCGAGTCTAAACAAATTTGTGTCTTATCGGGGCCCAAATTGTGTAAAAAAATTTATTAAAGCTCTAACTAATGATGTAATGGAATTATATCAAATTATATCAATTAAACATGAAATGATGCCGCTAACTGAAAATGAGCTGGCATCGTTTAAACATGCTACCATCTGTCACTTGTGTAAAAAGGAATTTGTAGCTGATGACGTAAAATGCGCAGACCACGATCATTTTGATTCAGCTTATTTAGGTCCGAGTCACGTGGGATGTAATTTGAATGCTAGGACATGTAAATTTATTCCAATCATATTCCACAATCTTTCCGGATATGACTGTCATTTATTTATTACCGAGCTATCTGCGATCATAGGACGTATTAATCTTATTTCAAAAACAAAGGAAAAATACATATCAATCACAAAGTTTATACCAATTGATTCCAACAATGCCGCTCAGTTGAAATTTATTGATTCGTTCAATTTTCTTAGTTGCGGCTTGGATAAGTTAGTAAAAACACTGCAGAAAAGTGACTTTAAAAATTTAAAAAAATATTATCCTGATAGTAAATCGTTTGATTTATTGTGTCAAAAAGGAGTATATTGCTATGATTATTTGAATTCGATGGAACGCTATAATGAACCAAATCTTCCTGACAAGAGTAGTTTTTTTAATAGGCTTTCTTCTGAAGATATATCAGATAAAGATTACGAACATGCGCAAACTATTTGGAATGAATTTAACATAAAAGATTTAGGGGAGTACACCGATTTATATTTAAAATGCGATGTATTATTATTATGTGACGTTTTTGAAAAATTCAGAACAATGAGCTTGACTTACTACAACTTAGATCCTTGTCATTATGTATCATCACCTTCATTAAGTTGGGATGCCATGTTATTGTTTACAAAAGTTGAGCTTGATTTAATTTCCGATGTTGAAATGTATCAAATGCTTGAAAAAGGCATTAGAGGAGGTTTAGCACAATGTTCTCTCAGAAATGCTAAAGCAAATAATAAATATTTGTCTAATTACAATAAATACGAGCCCAATTCTTATCTAATGTACCTCGATTGTGTAAATCTTTATGGATATACGATGATGAAATGTCTTCCTACCAATAATTTTTCCTTTCTAAATGAAGACGAAATTAAAACCCTTAACAACATTGAATCGATACCAGATAGTAACAATCGCGGATACATACTTGAAGTGGACCTTGAATATCCTCCACAAATACATGATCATCATTCTGATTTACCATTCGCGCCAGAAAAATGTATTCCGCCTAATGGAAAATCTCAAAAGCTAATAGCAAACCTACATAATAAATATAAATATGTCATACATTATACTCATTTAAAAGAATGTTTGAGAAACGGACTTGTACTATTAAAAATACACAGAGTATTGGCTTTCGATCAGAAACAATTTCTAAAACCTTACATTGAATTAAACACATTGTTGCGACAAAATGCAACTTCCGAATTTGAAAGGGATTTTTTTAAAAAACAGAATAACTCTATATTTGGTAAAACGATAGAAAACAAAAGAAATCAAGTTGATGTAAAACTAGTTAATGTATGGAAAGATTGTTCTAACAGAACTAATAAAATTTGCGGCGCTGAAAAATATATAAGTGCGCCAAATTTTATGAATCTCTCGATTTTTACAGAAAATTTGGTAGCTATTCAAATGCAGCCAACACAAATCAATCTAGACCGACCAATATATATTGGCTTTACTGTTCTAGAACTCGCGAAGAGACATTTATATAGATTCCATTACGCGATTATGAAAAAAATGTATGGAGAAAATATATGCCTTTGCTACACAGATACTGATAGTCTTTTATATTTGATAAGGACTGATGATTTCTACAAGGATATGAAACTTAACCTACAATACTTTGACACTAGTAATTTTAAAGAAGATAATGTATATGGTATACCTCATGTTAATATTAAACAACCTGGATATTTTAAAGATGAAATGGCTGGTGAGTTAATTACAGAATTCACAGGACTTCGCGCAAAACTTTATTGCATAAATACTGAAACATCTTCACTTAAGAAAGCCAAAGGCACAAAAAAATGTGTAACGAGGAAACTTGACATGGCAAAATATAAACGATGTTTGTTTAGGAATATTGATTTTAGAGATAGTATGTACATTATTAAATCAATTAATCATAAAATATTTACTCAGAGGTTGAATAAATTGATTTTAAATAAATCAGATGATAAGAGACAGATCACGAAAGATATAGTAAAAACTGTACCTTGGGGACATTACAGCAATATATTATAATAATAATATTGTATTATATTAGAAATATATCATAATAATAAAAGTGACATTTAAAAGCAACATTGAACTGTAAATAATGACAAAATTATATATCTTGTCAACTGAAAACCGTTTTATTTTGGTAAATGTTTACTATAATTCCTAACATAATAACTATATATATATATATATTATAAGTAATACATTTGTAAAGTTATATAGTCTGTAAGTCTTGATTTACTGGTAAAAGTTATAATTTGCTATATATAATATATGTGAAATATATATGAAATAAATTGAAATCGCATAAAATATCATTCCTTGCATTTTTCTTAACCTATCCTAATTCCTGTCTGATTTTATAAGATTATTGTTAGTGTTCGACCGAATCCAGATTTACATCGGTCACCGAAATAATGTGTAGGTAAACCCTGCGTAAGCAAGATAAATAAAACAAGTACGTGACTCGTAACTATGTTTATTAGGTTATATATTCAATAATATTACAATAAAATAAAATATCAATAAATACAATTAGATAGATTTATAAAGGTTCTGGGACACATAACTTTTTTGTCATCTTACTTATTAAATCTTGCGTTGCGTCTAAAATGTTATCATATTTATCCTCAACTACATACTGCACACTTACACAACAATCATCACTTGCTAGGGTGTTAATTTCACTGATTTCAATTTTTATTAAGTGATGTCCTTTTCCTGGTATTTTTCTGACAACGAATGATGAATCTGGTGATATTTTTTTCTTAAAACTTAACTTTCCTTTCTTATGAATTGTTTTGAATGATTTATTTTTTGTATTGGTTTCTTTATTTTCTCGAACAATATCTCTATCGTGTTCATGACTGTTCCAGATTAAATTCATGTCTTGAGCCTCTTGTAGATAGAAAGGATCAGCGTCAGCAAAAACTATGCTTGTCATTGTTTCTGTAACAAAATAAAATAATACTTATTAAATTAACCTTCATATGAACTACCAATTAGTTTTAACTGATATTATTAGTAAAAAGTTAAAATAAACACTTACCAAAATCAGGATATATGTAAACCAACAGTGCAATGCAAATTTGTCTGCTATACAGTGGAGCTGGTGCAACAATGAATTAATAAGTATTACAAAAATAATAACTAAAATATAACTAGGTACTTACCTTTTTTGGTAATAGATCACGTGGACAAAGGTTGTTTTTAAAAGCTAAATTTCTTGGAAAGCAAACATTAGAACCGCTAACATTCGATCAATAGAAATGGACATTGTAATGATTTATCTATTTAATATAAATACCCTATACAGTATTGTCAGATATCATTATGAGGTTGATAAAGCAACCCACAACTTTAGAAATTAACAACATAGAAGTAAAATCACATTCCGGAATTAACAGACATAGCGTATTACTTCCCAATACGATTCGCTGTCTAATTTGCGGTCCATCTAATTGTGGAAAGACCAATGTAATGATAGGCTTATTATTACATAAAAACGGCTTAAAATTTAAGAATGTTTATCTGTATTCAAAAACCACATTTCAACCAAAATACTGCTTTTTAAATGAAATCTTGAATCAAATTCCAGATATAAAATTTAACATATTTAATGATAACAAAGACGTTATTGACCCGGATATTGCTTTACCAAATTCTGTTTTTATTTTTGACGATGTGGCATGCGAGAATCAGACAAATATACGTAACTATTTTTCAATGGGACGGCATAAAAATATAGATTGCTTTTACTTGTCCCAAACTTATTCGAAAATACCAAAACAATTAATACGAGATAATGCAAACTTTTTAATAATTTTTAAACAGGATGATATAAATTTAAAACATATTTATAATGAACATGTTAATTCAGACATTGATTGGTCCAAATTTAAAAACATATGTTTAAAAACATGGACTTATCCGCACTCATTCTTAATTATAGATAAATATAGTGAATTAAATAATGGTAGATACAGAAGTGGATTTGATACATTTATTAAGTTCGATTGATTTCATTTAAATACAAGTCATAACTACTAAAGTCATCATTTCTTATAATTTAATGGATGTGGTAACATCGTTATAAAACATGGAAAAAAAATGGAAACACCAAATACTCGCCTCAGTTAAAACAATTAAAAACAAAATAAAACAAATAAAGGATGAAGAAGACAACACAAACTTAAATTTAAATAAAATATTTAAACCTCTCACTGATCCTCTTAATAAAATGGCTGAATCTAATTCATATAAAAGTGATATTAAATGCACTTTTGATACAAATGATTCATCACTGTGTAATTATTCCAACGGTTCACCCGACGACAAATTTCAAAGCTATAACTCTGCTAAAAGTGAAAATACATTAACCGATAGTGAATCAGAAAAACAAATACATTCAACGCCATTTAAAAATGAAAAAAAAGTAACCAATTTAGACACTCCCCTTCTATCAATATTAGAAAAACAAAATTTGCTTGATGAAAATAATACATTAAATGTACCATTTGGAGTACGGGATGAAAACAAGCAATTATTCATGGGAAACATACCAATCTCTTTTAAGGTTTTTGGTAAAACTTCTAGCGACAATGAAATTTCTTTAATGACCCTTGGAAATATAAACTACGAAATGACACCTGGTATTAAGGAACTTTTATTTAAAAAAAAGCCGGATTTAAATTTGGTAACAGAGAGAGATAAAATAGTTTATAAAGATATGTTACACAATACTAATGCTCACAAAAGAGATTTTAATCGTTTAGGCCAAATAAGAGGAGACAAAAGCATGAAGTACTGCCAAATTATAAAACCCTTATTTTTTGATCGAGATGAAGTGGAAAACAAAGCTATCAAGCGTGGAACTGGAGTTAAATCCCCAAGTTTTAAAAAAACCTATAAATCAAATACAGATTTTATTTATTGGGACGATCCTAATGAATTAATTGAAAGACTTATGCTTTTGGTGGCATCTAGAGATGCTGGTAACAGTAATCATGACAATGAAATTATTTCAATCATAGAAGAGTTAAAAGAAGCTGGTATAATTAAAGAATAAAATGACTAAGCGTTGCGAATATTTGTTTAGTCTTTAAGAATCATTCAAACATGAATGTCAACAAATTCGGCCATCACCTATATAAAAAACAGAAAAAAGATTATATAATCCAAAGCGAATGTTCTATAAAACAATCTAGTGATGGAAATTTAAACGCCCAAAATAAGATCCTTAAAAATTTGGAACATCCAATTGATCTGAATGACAGCGCAACCAAAGAATATGTTGATAAATCTCTCATTAATATTTTGAATAAAATTTCATCTAACACAAACTTGCTTATTGAATTAAATAATCGAGTTAATAAATTAGAAGTAATATTTAAACATTATAATAAACATGAGCAAAAAAAGTGTGGTAAATGAGATTCATAAATATGCAAGGGTAAATTTTCCTCGAAGACATGTTGTGATGAAAGATATTGATGACCTTTGGCAAGCTGATTTAATAGATATGCAAGCTGTTTCTAAATTTAACGGTGGTCATAATTTTATTTTAGCCGTTATCGATACTTTTTCAAAGTACGCATGGGCATATCCACTGAAAAGTAAAAAAAAAGAAGTTGTCACTCGAGCTTTTCAATCTTTATTACATAAAGGACGAGTGCCTAAACACCTACAAACGGACAGAGGCAATGAGTTCTATAATGACAAATTCAAAAAAATTGTGGATAGTTATAAAATAAATCACTACTCCACTTACTCTACTAAAAAAGCATCTATTGTAGAAAGATTAATCCGAACATTGAAAAATAAGCTCTACAAAGAATTCAGTTTCAGAGGAAACTATATATGGTATGACGAAGTTCTTAATAAAGTGATTGACATATACAACAATACCATTCATAGAACAATTGGTATGTCTCCAGCACAAGTAAAACAAAAAAATAAAGATATATTACTGGAGAGGTTCAAAAAGAATCTTACCTCTATCCCTAAAGAAAAATATAGAAAGAAATTGAATGCCAATGATTATGTGCGCATAAGTAAATATAAAGGCACATTTGAAAAAGGGTATACGCCGAATTGGTCAACAGAAATTTTCAAAATCATCAAAGTGCAAAACACTGACCCAATAACTTATTTATTAGCGGACATGAGGCATCGTCCAATACTAGGTGCATTTTATATACAAGAACTACAAAAAACTCAGCACCCTGATGTTTATCTTGTCGAAAAAGTTTTGAAAAAAAAAGCTAAAAGGTGTTACGTTAAATGGCTCGGGTTCCCTTCCAGTGAAAACAGTTGGATTAACAAAACGAATGTTTTATAAAGATTGATTATACATAATTGTAATTCAGTCTCCATCTGGTTATGACGGAAGATAGTCTTCTGAATAGATTAATCAACAAATTGCCATTTGAACTTCATCTACCAGGATATAATTTCTGTGGACCAGGAACTCGCTTAAAAGAAAGACTGGCTCGTGGGGATAAAGGCATCAATCAGCTGGACGAATATTGCAAACAACACGATATAGCCTACAATAATTCATCTAATTTACATAAACGGCGTAAGGCAGATATAATTTTACTAAAAATGGCGAAGACACGGACTACTTCTGCTAATGCTAGTCCCGGAGAAAAAATAGCAGCTTCATTGGTTAATAAAGCAATGTTGGCCAAAGTTGCTTCTGGTTCTGGAATGAAAAAGAATTTTAAAAGCATTGTATCTCACACTAAAAAGCAGATTCGTAAAATGAAACCAAAATGTAAAAAAATGGCAATAGAACTGGCATTTGCTGCAGCAAAAGATTTAACGAAAGATTTACCTATTAAACTACCACGAATTATTCCTTTACCAAAATCAGGAGGTGTTCTTCCTTTAATACCTATTTTTGCGGGATTATCAGCTGCTGGAAGTCTGGCTGGTGGAGTATCCGGAATCCTTAAAACGTACAACGAATACAAAGCTGCAAAAAAACGTCTTTCGGAGTTAAAGAGACATCATGATAAATTGGAAGGTTTAACTATAGGCAAAGGGCTATGCATTAAACCATATAAAAAAGGTTTTGGATTATACTTATCTAAAAAAAAAAAAAACTAAATCAACGGTTGCCTAGTCGGGCTCTTACAAATATAGATTTATTGAAATATTGTTATAATATTCCTTACTTTAGAGGTGTTTTTATGAGAGATAATTTACCTAAAAGACCATATCCTATTGAGTGTGGTGTCGTCAATTTAGATAGCTCAATAAATCCTGGAACTCATTGGGTAGCCTATGTGAAAATTGACGATTACATTGAATATTTTGATAGCTATGGGAACTTGAGGCCGCCTAAGGAATTTATAAAATATATGATGAAGGGAAACATTCTATATAACTATAATAATCATCAAAAAAATAATACGTATAACTGCGGTCATTTATGCCTTAAATTTTTAGAACAGTTTTGGTGTAATACAAACAAATAAATAGCGGATGTGTTTTATGTTTTCTCCAGTTTAGTATAAATTGTAGAACAGTCTACGACTATGTCTATCTCATTAAGTTTTTCTGGAAAGAAATCTATATTAGAAACCACTTTTCATCCACCTCTATCTTTAAATCATAGCTATGAGTGCGGATTATTATATTTCTCTGTTTTCAATGTTATACCAAATATATCAGATGTTAACAATATATTTAGTTACGGTGAAAAAAATAAAAGATTAAAAATTCCAAATGGAAATTATGATTTACAAGACATTGCCGACTATTTAAATAGCAAATTGGATGACTGTGAACTCAATATTGAATCCAATTCAAATACTGCAAAATGTTCTCTTTTTTGCACAAAACCTGTTAATTTCCAAGTAATAAATAGTATGGGAAACATGTTAGGTTTTCGAAAAGAAATACTAGAAGCTAATAAATGGCATGTATCAGAGAATCCAGTGAACATTCTTCCAACAACAGTCATAAGGATCGAATGTGATTTAATACACGGCTCGTACATTAATGGTTTATCTTCCCACATTATTTATGAATTTGTACCAAACGTTCCTCCAAGCTTTCGGTTTATTGAAAAACCTAAAAATATTATATATTTTCCCGTAAAAGACAACAACATATCATCAATTACAGTAAAAGTTGTTGATCAAGAAGGCAATCTCATTGATTTCGGTGCAGAAGAAATTCAGATGAGCCTTCATCTACGCAAGCAGAAATGATTGTATTTGGTCAAAACACAAAAAAATATAATATTATATCACCAAAACCAAAATTAAAAAACGGTATTATCAGCTATGCTTTCAAAAGGCATAGACGTATCAGAAATCCCAAAGTAAAAAAAATAACAAAAAAGAATAAAGATTTTTTACGAGCTCTGGGTTTCAAAATATGAATATTCTCGATATTAATAATTCACCACATTTCGACAACTCTATTGAGAGTTACGAAATACATACATATAATCCATACAATAACAGTTTTAAAGCCAATGATGAAATACGCATATCTATCCAACAACAAGACATATATGTACTACCATCTGCCAGCTCTATTTACATCGAAGGACGTGCTACGGTAACTGGAAAAGATGCTGCAGGCCATCCTACTAAAAAACCTGTCAATTTTACTAATAATCCAATATCATATCTGTTTCAAGACATTCGATATGAAATAAATGGCGTAGAAATAGATCGTATCAGGAACTCTGGAATTTCTTCTACTATAAAATCATATATTTCTATGAATTACGGTGAGAGCAAAGTTGCTGCTGTATGGGGTTGGAATATAAATGGTCAAAATTCCAAAGATGATTTCTTTAGTGTTGTTATACCACTTAATAAAATGTTAGGGTTTGCTGAAGATTATAATAGAATAATTTTAAACTGCAAACATGAACTGGTACTTAATAGAAGCAGCACTAACTATAACAGTGTTATTATTGATAAAGATGACAGTATTGAAATAGATATACTGAGAGTTCAATGGCGCGTACCACATGTGAAAGTTTCTGACCGAGAAAGGCTTTCATTACTTAAATTTCTAGAAAAAGATAAACCTATACAAATGGCTTTTAGAAATTGGGACTTATATGAATATCCTTTGTTGCCAAGAACCACAAAGCATTCATGGTCTGTAAAAACGGCTTCTCAATTAGAAAAGCCTCGATATGTTATATTTGGTTTACAAACTAATAGAAAAAATAACAAAACTAAAGATAGTTCTACATTTGATCACTGTAATTTGACTAACGTTACATTATTTTTAAATTCCCAATATTATCCTTATGATTCACTAAACATAAAGTTCGATGAAAATAAGTATAATATATTATACGAATTATATGCCAAATTCCGTCAGTCTTATTACAACCTCCCAGCTGATCCGTTGTTAAACATTAACGAATTTAAAGAGAAAGCTCCTTTGTTTATAATAGACTGTTCACGACAAAATGAAAATTTAAAATCAGGACCAGTGGATGTACGTTTAGAAATTGAAAGTGCCCAAGAAATTCCAAATAATACAGCAGCCTATTGCCTTATTGTGAACGACCGGCTTGTTGAATACAAACCACTAAGTAATATTGTACGTAAACTAACATGAATGCAATTGTAGACGTACAAGGTTTCAAAACTGATTCTAATGAATTCATTGTAAAAGAAATAGCACTACAATTTGATAAACAAATAATAAATCTTGTATTTAAGCCTCCCTTCCCGTTTTATGACTTAACAAAAACAGAAAAAAGACAAGTATGCTGGATTGAAAGAAATAGACACATTTATTGGAAAGAAGGACTTATACCGTATAATTATCATAAGATTTATATTGCAGAAATTTTAAGGAACTGTAAAATATATGTCAAAGGTTCAGAAAAAGTTAGATGGCTAAGGAAAATATTAGAACAAGATAATATAATGTATGACGGAATTAGTAAGTGTATTTTCGATCTAGAGGATTATGGTTGCCCTAGTTTACTAAGTTTGTATAGAAAGTATATTTCATGTTCCGATGTTTATTGTTGTGTATATCATACTTCATACTGTGCTCTAAGAAATGTAATTTGTCTTCAGAAATGGAATGTAGAAAATAAATGTTTTTAAAATTACCTATCTTTTTAATAAAATCCTATCCTATTTAATTTTAAAAAATAACCGTTCGGATTAAAAATAACTAGGGGTGCCTAATGCATAAGCACTCTTAGAATCCTTAAATCTTGTAAAGTTACAATAAGGATGGACGATTGTGCAAACAGCTCGATCCGAACTTAGCCCATTGATATCAAGAAGAATGCCAGTTGTGATCTATATAACGGAGAGAATTGGGGGTCATGCATCGCGAGCTCGAGCGAAGCGAGAGCGATGCAGATGCAGAACCCCCAATTCTCCCCTACTCACTTGTAGCGGAGATTGTCTACACTAATCAACTACCTATGATTAGTACGGTTACAACTCGGATGGGTGACCACTAGATGGCATTTATTATATATTTTTCAACACACTCGCTCGTAACGTCCCTTTAGATGCACCGATTTTAGTATTATAATATGGTCTATTACGCACTAGTGCTTTTTGTTTACTTTACCGCACTAGTGTTTTAAATAGAAAAAAAAACCAACGTTACCACACTTCTCACCAAGGAGATTGTAGTTTGTTTCGTTCGTTTTTCATATAAACAAACCAAAGAGTTTTTTTACTTACTGAAGTAGAACTTTGAAAGATTTAATCAGTACTCAGTACTTGCGAAAGTAACTCTGTCTGTCTGTCTGTTACGCTTTCACGCCAAAACTACTGGACCGATTTGAATGAAATTTGGTATGGAGATAGTTTGAGACCCGGGAAAAAACATAGGATAGTTTTTATCCGACTGCGCAAAAAGAGGTTAATGTTTTTGCGCGATAACCGACATACGCGCGGGCGGAGCCGCGCCCGGAAAGCTAGTTACTTATAAACCTTCTTAATCAGATTACTATTGCAATCAAAAAGATCAAGAAAATATTTTCGTATTGAAATTTTCGTATTCGTTCCTCGCAAGTGTGTTGAAAAACGTCGGATGAAACTCATGCGCGTTGTTCATTACAATCTAGAGATTGTAATAAACAACTCCATTTTGTTTATTACTCTAAAACCCGTCTCGATTGTCGTAATAAATAACTTCGCGCACTTGTTGCATAATGTACTATTAAGTGTCTTCACGATCCCGGTTGTTTTCCTAGGACAGCAGTCGTTATGGCATGGGGGTAGGGCATAATGCAAATGTACGCCTGGCTGGCTACCAACCTTACGTAGAAAATCTGCCACCAAGCACCTAACGGTGCGTTCCGGCAGTGGTCTTTGAGAGCCATTTCACAATCTAGGTTATTTCTGTTTACCGCCTTCGGCCACATCATCCCTCACCCTTAGGAAATATTATAGTGGTCAAAGGCATTTATAAAAAACATAATTCCTGTAGAAATGAAACAATACGAGTACAATGTTATTTGTTTTCAAAATAGCGTTTTTTGATTTATGCCATTGAAATAGTACAGCATAAAGAATTATTCAATTAGTCACTAGTTATGAATCTGCGTTGAGGAAAATGTCTTTATCAACACATCAGCATGCCTGTATGCTCCAGGAGGGATAGGACAAAGCATCTAAACAACTTCGTTTCGCCCACATGTTTTGGTCTCAATTGCCCAATACTATTGCGTATATACGGTATTGCCATCTACCGAGCTGTTACTGAAAATTTCTTTGTTAACCTAAAACTGTGATACGGGGATTGAAGGACCTCGGGATTTCAAAGTGATGCTTGACGCCATTCTAAGAGCCACTCTAAGTGTACGAGGAGGTCTTTGATGAACACGGTACGATGTCTCACTTCCGTTCTGTTTTGTAGAGATACAGATTCAGATAATCTTCAAATGCAACTTATTCAAACATTTTTAGGCATTTGTAGGCAATATGGGCGTAGTTGGCACATATTAATGAATTTTGATTGAATTTGGACATTGGTATTCCTCTATTTATTTAGGCACTAAGCAGTTCTCAATGAGCGCGGTATAGCTGAATGGAATGTGTTGCGAGATCTATTGATTGTCTAGAACAGTATTTTATCGTATAAGGATAAAAAATTTGGTTAAAGTCTTTTTACTGTTAGAAGGATGAGTAGTTATTTATAATGTATCCGCAGTGTGATACTTCTATGCTGGATATCATATTCCGGCAATATGCAGAATGTGCACGTTTTCTGAAGACATTCATTAGCATCCTTACGATAGTGCTGTGAACTTATGCTGCAGAGTTGATACCAGTTCTAACGAGTCTTTTCCGGCTCTCATACAGGCGTTGTCTTTAAAATATGGAATCCGGCTTTGTTGCACCCGATCCCCAAAAAGGTAATCACGCAGATCTGTCCGACAACCGCCTAATATTCATAAAAAATACAATACACAATATAAAATTCTTTGTATTGTATGTATTTTGCTTACCAAGCTAAACAAAATAGACTTATTAAGTACTCAAGTATACAATATGCGGTCTTACCGTTGTGTAGCGATTTCTTCCAGAAAATCTTTGGATGGACAGAAACAAGACAAGAGATAGACGATGAACAATAAATTAAGTTTAGATAATTAAATTCAGAAATATAAATACACTGTGTGATAAATTAGTTAAAAACAAACCTATACATAAAAAATACTGACATTATAAATACATAATATGCAACTACATATAAAAAGATATTACACATAACCTAGGGAAATAATTAAAGTTTTATATAAGTACTGGTACAGTCGTGATTATTTACCATAACTAAAAATTTTAAGAGATTTGGCTTGCCCAATTTGGTAGATATAAGATATGCCTGAAAACTTGTTTGACAGTTAGTTGATAAGTGAGTACAGCTTATTATACATTACATTAAAATCTAATACTTAATTGAAATTAACGATCAAGAAATCTGTGCCCTAATAACTCTTAAAAAGGGTTATACTTTGATTTTGAGGCACATGGCAGATGATACTCATTTTCCTGTGGCAACCATAACTTACCCATACAAGTTAGCTCTGGTATATATTGCTGACGTTATTTCTCATATGCACGTGTGGGCAAATGTAGGTTGCAATATCTGAAATGAGCATATACCTACTAACCAACCTAACTAAAGTTCGTACTGCGAACGCCGAGTCATATTACGTTTCCGAGAAATATTCTCTTATTGTCCGTGAAATATTTAACTGTGCCACGAATGCTTTGACTGCACGATATGCAACATAAGACATAATAATCAGCAACGGTTTTATTGTTCCATACCTACCTAAAGGCGAAAACGGGGCCCTATTGAGTGACTTAAATTACTTAGATGTTTTCCATTTGTATATCACTACGAGCTGTCTAGCTCATAAAACGGAATATGTTAAAACCTCAAATTTTGTATAGAATTTAACACATAATGAATTTTAGTGGAAGCAATTAATAATAACAAATATTTTTAAAAGTATTTTAAGAAAACATTGCATAGGAGACTCATAAAATGTCTCGATCGGGCGCTCGTAGAGTCAAGACCTCCTGAAGATGCTTCGTTTAGAAGCGAAACTAGTCGAATATTCTTCTGGTCAGGCTGCGTGGTCGTTTGTGACGTCACGTAGGCTTAACAGGAAAATTAGGAGAAATTGTCACTAGATATATATATTTTTATACTTTTTAAGTGTTTTATTAAAGTATTGTTCAATGTTTAATTAATATACTTTTAAAAATATGTGTTGTTATTATATATAGATTTTCGCAATGTAACGCCTGAATGTATTAATTACAGCAAGGATTTATTTTAAATGTTTTGTCTGGGGGTTCAGTAAACAGATACGAAAATAACACCGGCATGTAAAATGTCATCTTCAAGAGCTCATTGCTTGTTCGATCTTTTATAAACAAGAATAAACAATTTGGCATAAGGTGTAAGCGGACTAAAAAAAAAACTACTAAATTTCCTACATTATAGGTAAAAATCGGCCAAGTGCGACTCGCACTTGGCCACGGATGGACAGCGAAGTCTCAGTAATAGGGTCCCGTTTTTACTTTTTACCCTTTGGGTACGGAACTCTAAAGCCGAGGAGAGTTGTCCAAATAAGACGTTGTGGCGACATAGTTCTAACGTACTATTTTTTCCTTTCAAAATTGCACAATTTGTCTTATTGCAGCGTCCTCCTTTTATGAACATGAGTGCATAAAATAATTATTTTATTTTAAATTATTTTATTTTAAAAAAATAAACTTGTACCTTAGTAGGTCGTCTGTGTTTTCATATTAGTTATTGTATATTTTTTTCTTTTAATTAAGTGTCACACTTAATTCCTCACAATAAAAGTGAAAAGCCGACTTTAAGAATAGTGCATAAAACCCATATTAGCTTTTTGATTATACCAGCCCTTAATTTTGACTCGGGCTGTTAAACATCTCGACTATAATTACTTATTTTGCCCTTGTAGTTTTATTGTTCATGTATTACTTTATTTATACCAAAAAAAAGACATTAAAAGTAAAAAGCGTTTAAAAATAAGCAAAACCATCAAAATATAAAGCCTTAACCCATTTTAGTTGGCGAGTCTACCTCGGAAACTAAACCACAGTACCGCCTTCAAAAAAGCAGAAGGTTCTCAGTTGGACTGTATTTTTTTTTGTGTGTGTTAGCTCATAATATTTTACAGGATATACCTATATTGATATTTTTAAGCTATTGCATAGCTTCTATCGCGGGCCTTGAGCGTGGAAACCGAATCCAGAAATTCCGTAACGAAAATAACCTAACTCCCCCCACTCCGACCGGCACAGCGGTGATACTATATTTGATCAGCGCCTCTACAGTGCTTAAAAGGAACTAAATTTTGGCAGATTAAAAGGTTTTGACAACTAACGTGTCGAGATTTATAATTGCATAAGTTGATAAAAAATGATATGTAATAGCTTTACCGCGGCAGTCTCCGAGTTCCAGACGTATTTTTTTTTATATTCGAAAGCTGCTTGTCATGTGCGTGCCATTTAAATTTTCAGTGAGATCTGACAAGTAGTATTTTAGCTATCCCTAATAATGTTTAATTGGTTTCGCCTACATCGATGATGTTCGTATTTTCACTTGTCCATGTAAAATAAACAAAAAAACTCTTAGTATATGATAGTTTGGTTTATTTACTTTTTAGTGCATTTTTTGTTTTAGAATATTTATTGTTTGAATTCGGTTTTATGTGTATATATAATATATTATGTATATATGTTGTTCTTGCATAATAGATAGTGGCTCGACCCGACTCGTACTTTGACGATATTTACAACTTTTCATGAGATACAAATAGTTTTTAATGGCTCAAGTTATATGGGTAGGTACAGAGTAGGTAAATATGAATCTATAGGTTCCCGAACTAGCGTCAACTGTGTTTCAGGAATCATAGACATGTCCCATAATAGTTATGACACTGGCACTTACTGGTCTAAAATGTAGTAGGTATGTATTTTGGTTTTGTAAAGCATGTTTTATTCTGGAAGATCATTAATTAAATATACCGGCTAGCACTCACGGTGTTTAGTCGAAATCTCCGACCGGTGTTCGAACAGTAAAGATGTTAATTCTCAAGGAATGCGGGCAGCCTCGAGGGCTGCTTGACGCGCACTGCGGGCGGCTGCTCGCAACGCCCTCTCCGAAACTTGAGGAACGGCGGGCAGCAATGGAGTCGCAGGCAGGGTAGGGGCGCGTGCGTCACTGTCACTGTCTTCACTGCACTCGTCAGAAGTATGTGTAGGGTCTTCGCACACTATTGCAACCACGTCCGATTCACGGGTAAAGGGTTTGGCACTGGTCGAGGCACAATTAAGCACTGGTTTCCACGCAGATGGTAAAGTCCAGCCACCATCCCTATTAAAATTTGGATGACGATTTATTTCAATGGCCTCACGTACTTTCCGCGGCACGAAATACTTCTCTCTCGCTAGTACGGATGCCTTATCAAACCGTATGAAATGTTTCGCATCTGTGATGAGGGCGTGCTCGGCTATTGCGGATTTCTCAAACTCAAGATTCTTAATGCACCTGACGTGCTCCGTCAACCTTGTTGCAATGTTTCATCGTGTTTCTCCGATATAGGACTTACCACAATCACACGGTACTTTATATACCCCGGGCCCGGCAAGTGGTTCACTGTCCTTCGGTGATCGCAGCATCTGTCGGAGTTGACCTTGTGATCGGAAGATCGCCTTAATTGAGTACCTCCGTTTCATCAGGTATCCGATTTTATCCGTTATTCCTTTGATGTACGGTAGATACACCGGCGATCTGTTTACAGTGGTAGGTCGCATGCGTTCAGTTCCACTCACAAGTCGAGAACATTGGCGCCAATTGTAACCGTTATCCTCAAGGACCCTTCGGACGTGTTCTAGTTCGGCATCAACTAACTGAGGGTCACATAAGCTTAACGCACGGTTGATTAGCGCTCTTGGTACCGAAGATAAATGGCATGGGTGATGATGGGAGTCAGCTCGTAGGTACTGGTCATGACTTTTGCGCATGATCTTCTATGTCTTGACATATTGAGTTCAGATAGTTATTATAGTCCCTGCGGCACAACCGTTGAACCTTTGCCGAAATTACACGGTAGCCTGAATGATTAGAGCCCACGTTGCCTTTCAGTAAATCTTTTCGTTCTCTGATTGCCTCCCATGTTTCTTCCGTTATCCATTCTTTCCTCGGATCTTCAACCGCTTTTTCTGTGTCTCTTTGCGTGATGATATTATAAGATTTTTTACTCGGGTCCAGTTGTCGTCTATGTGGTCGTGGCAATTAACAGCAAAGTCGGCTGATTTGGTCGTGAAGCACTTAGTGAAGGCTGTTAATTCTCCATTTCCAGGTCTTCGTTGTACCGATTTAACAAATCGTGGGCATTTTTTCAATTTAAGACACATTTCCGCTACGAGGAGTTTATGGTCACTTCCACAATCAGCTCCAGGATATGTCTTAGTGCTGCTTATACATGACCTCCACCTTTTGCTGATAGCGACGTAGTCTATTTGATTGCGTGCTCGGTCTCCTGGCATTACCCACGTGTAGAATCTTCTCGGGTGGTTTTTAAAACAGGTGTTCATAATCGTAAGAGAGTTTTCCGCACCGAACTGTAGCCACCTTTCTCCTCTCTGTCATTTCTAATACCGAGTCCATATTTGCCGATTACTTCCTTTAGGTGGTCATTATTTGATGTATCCCCTACCTTCGCATTAAGGTCTCCCAATAGAACTGTGATATCTCTTTTGGTATCAGACTCTTTAGAGTATCGTCGACTTGGTTGTAAAAACTCTCAATACCAGATTCAGTGGACGTAGTTGTTGGTGCATACCACTATGACATTAACACGACATGGTTTTGTGTTGATCCTCAGAGTTAATATCCGATCACTCACTGGGTTGTATCCTAGAACCGATTTATTAATTTCGGAGGATACAGAGAGAGCTACGCCATTCTTACTTTCGCCTTCTGGACCCGAGAAATATACGGTGTGGCCATTTGGAGTTGTATAGTATCCCGACCCTCTCATGTGCGTCTCGGTTATCCCCAATATTTTTAGATCGTAGTGTGCTTGCTCTTTATCTATAACCTCTTTTTTGCCTGGCTGAAGCATTCCCCGAACATTTAGGTTCCCTTTATCCAGCTTTATCTTTTTGCGTAGCTGTATACGATGACCAGTTGTTCTGTCACCAGTAACATTCTGTCTACACTGTGCCTGGTGAGTCACGCCAGTGTGGCCAGTAACATATTTCACACCATGTGACCTGGACTCGACATGGCGCCGGGCGTTAGCCGGATCGCATCCCATCGTTCTCTTATCTTGTTTCACTTTCATGGGATTTCTTGGGAAAATAGTGCAGTGGTTTCCCCTTGCCTTCTGCACCGCAGTGGTGTTATGTAGGTAGTTATATCGTCCTGCTGCCAATGTGTAACATCCGGTTGAAGTGGAAAAAAGTTCGGACCCCCTGTTCTCCCATCTGCTTGTCGACCTACGTTTCCGAAGGGATTGGATACCTCAATCTCAACAATAGGTTACTCGACGTAACAGGGTTCGCCACGAGTAGGCGGGAGTGGAGTTGATGAGGAGAGGCTAAGTGGTTGCTCTTGTTACACTACCATGTATTGCGCATCACTCACCTTAGAACCCCAAAAAATATTATTATAAATGCGAAAGTAACTCTGTCTGTCTGTATCGTTTTTACGCCAAAACTACTGGACCGATTTGAATGAAATTTGGTATGGAAACTTGATGGATGAAATGGCGCGATAACCGACATACGCACGGAACCGCGCCCGGAAAGCTGGTAACAAATATTTTAAGAAAATGTTAAATAGTTTTATTTAACGTTATTTATTTTAATAAAAAACTTTAAAAATATATCTAGTGACAATTCCGGCGACAGTTCCTGTTAAGCTGACGTGACGTCACAAGCGTCACGCAGCCACCGGAAGAATTTTCAACGCGTTTCGCTTCTACACGAAGTATCCTCAGAAGGTCTCGACACCTAACGGTGTGTTCCGGCAGTTGTCCTTAAGAGCCAGCAATTCCAAGTTAGCCTGAACATCTTGGACCACTTAGGTAATCATCGCATACCATCAGAGTGATAGTTGTCAAAGGCTAATCTTTCAGCTAAGTATATAAAAAGACTAAAAATCCATCCATTTATGAGAACTTACAGTCTGTAAAGTACTTTCTGTACTAGTAGGTATTGATTGTACCTAAGTCTACAAAAACGCAACATTTTTCTGTGGAGAGGAAATTTTTATTATTTTATTTTGGTTTATCGTCATCATCATCAACAGCCATGGCGTCCACTGTTGTCAAATGCCTCCCCTTTTAGTGAGGATTTGCCATAATCCTCACTCTTGACAAGTGTCTTTGAGATAGCATTGGAAGATGGCAGTTCTTCAGATGGCGCTATTGCCCACCTTCTAGCATTTTTCACATCTACCCTATGGGCGTCGCCACTTACGACGCCCATAGGGCGTCGTAAGTGGCGACAACGATATAAAAGGGAGATATAAAAGGGAGCAATTTAGGACCGGCATATACCACGGATTCCTGTATATACTTACTAGTGTTAATTATGAGAGGAGAATTATATCAATTCTAGGATAGCCTGAACAGCATCTTCGACCACAACATCACTTCCCTTTAGGTGAGATAGTGGTCAAAGGATAGCCTATCGCTAACAAAAAAAACTGTCATTTATCTTCTTTCATAGGATTTTTTATCCATATGCCATCTCCATACTATGGTTAAGAACGAGAGGATCTATAATTTTTCCTCTCGTATTTTGGTAATGTTTTTTTGTCTTAGATAAATACGTTTTCACTTTTCACGTATCAACGATGCTTTTTCTTGCAGATCGACTCCATAAGATCAATAGTACAAAATCCTCAGTACAAAAGGTTGGCAGACCTCTACTTGGACAACAATAGCATATCAGCTGTTAAGGAGTTGGAAGGCACCGAGTGGTTTACATCATTCAGAGTGCTTAGTCTTCGAGGGAACATGCTTAAACAGGTTTGTTCATTATATAACTAGTTGGTACTTTGTTCTGATAAGCAATACCTAGCCGTTGAAGACTATCTCATCTTTTTGTGTAAGTTGTTTTGGTTGGTAAGAGATGATGTGATTAAATACTGCAGACCAGTTTAATCTTCGGACATGCGCTGATTTTGGAGTACTAAGCTTCTAATCGGCCATCCTCGTTTGGCGGTTAAGCAGTATAATGTGTATGCTGTGCACAAATGTCTAGCGCCATGTGTATCTAGAAAAACCTCTCAACATTGCCTCACTCCGCATGGCATGTACGAAGGGAACCCGTCTGATGCGATGAGTGTGGCATCACGCGATATTCATTTGAAGGACAAGTGCATGGTGGTGTGGCATTTTGCGAATACCCGCCTGGCTAGCTACCACCCTCAAGTAGAAAATCTGTCACCAAATACCTAACGCTGTGTTCCGGCAGCAGTCCTTGAGAGCCAGTTATTCTAGGTTAGCCTGAACAACATCTTCAACTGCATCATCACATTCCATCTGGTGAGATAATGGTCAAAGGCTAGCCTATCAGCAACGGGCGACGACGCACTAGTTGGAGGAACTAATATTGCTTTATATATGGGAGCATAATGTAGTGATTGCCATTAGTTATCTACAATGTTAAGTATGTTCTGGATTGAAGGAAATGATAGCCAGAGTAATGCACATAGAATGTCTGTAAGTGAACACAATGCTGTATCATGTAGACTGAATAAAATAAATGGGTTTATAAACCGAATTCTAACACCATTATGGGGCTTTAGATAGTAACATATAGTCATAAGTATACTCATTTAAAGTATTAGGTCCATCCCACGTTAATCGTCACAACTTTAACATTATTTAAATGATTTTCAGGTTAGGAAGTTGTACATGTTGATAAAAAAACTGGTCTCTTTTGAGTGATCTGCTACAACAGAGCATACTCAAAAAGTCACTCAAATATGCTCAAATTATGACTTTGAAATGAATTCGCCAATATAGTGAGAATAGTGTTTTTACACTTAATCCTCACTGTAATCGGAGTACATACATCTTTCTGATAATGTTAACCTTCGTTCATTCATAATTTGCAGCAGAACGATTTCTAAAAAATAAAAACTGCAAATAGTTTTTGTTTTTGGCTTGGCCATATTTTTTATAATCATCTGACAATGGAACCGCAATTTATTTTTATTTTTATTTTATAAGGAAAAGCAAACAGCTACATTATAAAGCATATACAATATAAAGTTAACATAATTAACATTTTGATTATAATGTAGCCCACAACGCTATTCACAGATTAACAAAAAATATATAAGTATCAATTAACTACCGCCAGAAGTACCACATAATATTGAAAATAACAAAATATAATATAATAGTTGTGGACTGAGCGAGAGAGTTATAAAAAACAAAGAGAAATAATTAAAAAAAAATATTAAACATTGTAAAGTAAATGTAGTTCCATGAGTATGAGATTAATTAAGTTATAATTTATTAATAACTAAGTATAAAATTTGAACAAATTGAATGATTATATAACACAAAGAAATAATAAATAAATGACAAATAAGGAATGTTATTGTTGTGTAAGTATCGTATGAGCTTTTTTTTTAAATTGACTTAAACTAAGTGCAAATATATCAATACTAACAAACATGCTATTGTATATCTCTACCATACGGACAAGAGGAGCACGACGCCCGCTGTTTGTTCGGCACCGACTAACAGCAAACAAGAAATATTCGCGAACCTCTCTCATATGGGTAGATCGAGGAACAATATAATATATAGAGTTAACTAAATTGTTGCAATCAAAATAATTGTTAATAATTTTATAAAGACTGGTTACTTCTAGATATTGTCGTCTGGACTCAAGACTTATCATGTTGTACTTGATGAGCAGTTGGGGATAAGACAAATACTTTCTATGGAATCTATAATGCATAGCTTTTAGATACTTGCGTTGCACTCGCTCATTGGCATCGACATATTTACTGTAATAGGGGTTCCAAATGGGTACCGCATACTCAACCTGCGAGCGTACAAGCGATTTATATAAATACAGATATGTTGAGGTACGTTTAAATTCAGAAGAAGACCTCATGATAAAACCATACATTTTAAAAGCTTTATTTACTACTGTTTCAACATGTGTATTTAAAGACAGCTTTGAATCTATTTGGACTCCTAAATCACGTAAGACATTAACTTTAGCTAGAGGAACATTACATAATGTGTATATATGATTAAAAATATTTATGTTTCTAGTGAAATTAATAAAATTACATTTAGGGACACTTAGATGTAATTTGTTGGTTTTACAGTAAGCTGTTAACCTATCAAGATCATCTTGTAATAATAAACAATCATTATAACTAGTGATGGTTTTATAAACTTTAAGGTCGTCTGCATATAATAAGAATTTAGAATGAACAAAACATTTTTTTATGTCATTAATAAATAAATTAAAAAGAAGCGGCCCAATGATAGAGCCTTGCGGCACACCAGATGTGACCCTGACTGAACCCGATTGATACCCATTGACAACAACTTTTTGAGATCTATTTTGGATATAAGATGCAAACCAACGTAATAAATTGCCACGAATACCATTATATGCAATTTTATTAAGTAGCAGTTCATGGTCCACTTTGTCAAACGCTTTTTTGAAATCAGTATACACTGCATCTACCTGTACTCGATTATCAGCATTCTCAATTAAAAAATTTGTAAATACCATTAAATTTGATGTAGTTGATCTCCGTTTGACGAAACCATGTTGCTGCTCAATGATAACATTGTGTAACAACGGATATATTTTGTTATGCACTAGTCGCTCAAAAAGCTTCGACAAAGTAGACAGAATTGAAATCGGTCTATATTGCTCTATATCATGCCTAGAACCTCCCTTATGTACAGGAGTTATGTTTGCTTTTTTCCATAACTCTGGGAAGATACCCTCAGTTAAACATTTATTGTAAATAATGAATAAGGGATCGCAGATGCTCACAGCTGTTTGCTTAAAAAAAAAAGGAGAAAGACCATCAGGACCAGCACCCTTGAAAGAGTCAAGTAGCTTTAGTTCTTTCATGATGGTAGCTTTATCAAAGTAGAGATCGGATATTAAAACGTCATTTTCGGATTGTAGAAGTGTAGGCTGCCATTGGCATATATTAACAGATACCGGCTCAAAAACTGATTTAAAGAAATCAGAAAACATGGAGCAAATTATTTCAGGATCATTTGATTTCATGTTTTTATGAAACATAGAACACGGAATATCAGATTGACTCCTACGATTATTTATATATGTCCAAAACTGCTTAATATTAATAGAAATACCATTTTCAACCGATTGCAAATATTTTTTATAGCATAAGTCACATTTTTCTTTGAATAATGCTCTATATTTAGAAAAATCTTCGTAGTCAACTTCATTTTTATGTTTTTTCCATTTTATCCATGCTTTCTGTTTCTTTTTGAATATTTTTATTAGAGAATGTGAGAACCAGACTGGATATTCAGAACTCTTGGTGCTCGTCATTGGTGCATGGTGCTTAATAATATTATCGATGACATTGTAGAAAGTATCAAGAGCAGCCTCAGAGCTAAGATTTTGAAGCAATTCGGGCCAGTTAACTTCCCCGATTTTTGTGTTTATGCCATCATAGTCTGCTCTAAAAAAGTTATATTTAATAACGGATCGCCTTTTCATAGATTTAAAAAGGTAATTGACTGAAGTATGTGCAACAAATGGCGGATGGCAAGGATCCAGCTTTGTTAGTATGGTAGTTTGAGCGCTGACTAACGTTAGTGCGTTAGATATAATTAAGTCCAGCACGTTACCATATGGATTGGCTATATCGTTAAATTGTAGAGCATCTAATATAGACATCAAGTTATTTATAAGAGAACACATTTTAGTAGAGCCTTTGGCAACGAGTCCTAAAGATCCTTGGCAACGTAATAGAGGAATTTGGGGCCTAGTCCATTCAATCTCCGGGGCATTGTAATCACCAATTATATACAAGTTTTCAATATTGGCGATATTAAGTGCTTCTTGTAAAAAATCGAAATGTGTCTCGTACACCTCCACGGATGTCTTAGGTGGAATATAAGCTACACTTATAACATGCTTTTTTGAGCGGTTAACGCTCGGAATTTCGATTAATACATGTTCTAAGCAGTGTTTTTGCTGAGAATAGGAGACATGCGACGTATCAAAAAGAATTGGCCTTAAACCACGTAACGCTGCCACAAAAACACCTCCACCATCCATTTTTTTTGTGGCAGCGCGGTTGCGATCAGCCCTGTAGACTACATATCGCTTGTCTATGAATTCATTGTTGTCAATTTCGGAGATCAACCAGGTTTCAGTAAGAACGATTATATCATAATTATGACACAATATATTCATATAGAGTGTATTGAGTTTAGTACGCAACCCTCTACAATTTTGGTAATAGATTGATAGGTTTTTCGATTGCTGGTTTTTATCCATAATCAAGTTGACAAACTATGAATATGTATACATAACTTAGTGTTCTTATAGAGGATTCCAAAGGTAACATAGTTAGCACTATATATAAGATAAACTCATACCAACGAACAACGGAAACGCTTATATACAAGTTATAATATGATACAACATATAAGTTTATTATTTGCAGAGATTTGAATGCAATAGTGTTTTTGCTCAGAAGAAGTAGTGAGATTGCGTTAAAATATTTTATAAAGTTGAATAATCTTATCGTTACGCCCTCAAGAGTATAGAATAAAAACAAAAAATATAGAGGCAACTCATCAGACAACAAATTAGAATAATAACTATAGTACAATTCAGAGTGCCTTGTAATTAGAGACAAAAGAATACATAAGCCTACACAAATAACCAAAGCAATTGCCACAAAGCTAATTATTCGCTTTAGATTTAAGTCGTTCAAGGTCGTTATCACTACGTATGGCAATGGCAGAGGTTTCATCGTTTTCTCGGACAAGTATTGTAGAATTTCTGACCCAAACGTATTTGAAATGTAGTTCCTTAGCAACCTCTCGACATCTCCGAAATAACTGCTTTCTTTTGAGGGTAAGGTGTTCATTCAGAAATATTTTTGTTGAGGTTCCAGGTATACCCAGCTTGTCTGTACTAAGGGATTTAGCTTTACGGTAGGCACTTAGTAAGTTATCTCTCTGAATCCTTGTAGTAAGCTTAACAATTATATTTTTTGGTCTATTATTGCCCTGCTGAGCGTGCGGTACTCTATGAACAGAGACTATGTCCCTCGTCGAAAACTGGAAATTCAATGCGGATCCAATACTTTCAATAATGCCTGTAAGATGTTCATTTCGCCGCTCCGGCACGTTGCAGATTTCAATATTACAGTGCCTTGCCTGCTGCTCTAGTGCATCCAATCTAAGTTCTAAGTTATTGTGGAATATAGCAGTTTGCTCATAGGTTCCGCGGTCTAGATCATCAATACGTTTTTTTATGCAAGTAATATCATGCGACTGATATTGAACAGACTCTTTAAGCGTCTTGATTTCGGTGTCGTTATTAGCAATGCTCTGCTTCATATATAATTGTTCGTTTCTTAAGGACTTAATTTCGGACTGAATTTCATTTAATGTACCTTTAATATCATCCCTAATGTGTGTCATATTGACACTCATTTCATTACGCCAAACGTTAAGGGTAGAAAATAACTCATTAAATTTATCTAGAGAGATGCATCCAGATGTTGATGGCATACAAATGCCGAGCTCACTTTTCTCCAAAATAGTGGAGTTATTATAAGACATATCCATAGACTCCTCCGCAGTTGGTATCTGATTTTGTCGAACAGGCGTGTTCAAGTTAGATCTATTTCGTCGAGTTACATTTGAACATTGTGGGCAGAGCCAGGTTGCACGATAATCAATGGAGAGATGCGCAAACTGTTCAAAAGTAATGTTAAGGCATTCATGATGATACCTATGTGTACATAAATGACAAATAAGACTATTGTCCGTATTAATTATGCCCTTACAACCTTTACAGTCCATTATTTAACTACATAATGGAATTGAAACTCCTAAACTCATTTGAATAATGAAAAACTTTTATAAAATCTTTCATATAGTATATGCGTTAACTCCATAGCCTATGGAGTTAACGCATACACGAGGACTTTGCTCATATTTTTGGCATTTGGGTTTATGTGCAATTAATTTAGGCGATTAAAAAGGTCGGAGCATCAGTTTGTTTGTGATAAATCTTCCTTTGTGAGTAGAGTTATATAAGAAATGTTACGAAATATTTTCATTTGTTCTTACAATTTTGAGCGGGTTGAGGATTAAAATTAATTGGTACGAAACTTTTGCCTTTCATTCTTTCGGCAACAGTTATTTTTAACTTTAGAAACAATTTTGCCAATTTGTTGAGTCGATATTTTTTGTTGGTGTTCCGAAATATATTGCTTACGTGATGCTATTGAAAACGTGATCGCAAATAATCGACTCCAACTAATGTACCTATACGTTGTACTAAAACATCAAAAGATTTCATGAACATATTTCGCTATATCTCTGCCGACGACGCTTTCAAAAGAGCGTTGTTTCATACGGAAATGATTTTTCGAGTCTCTTTTTTTTATCATAAGAAACAATGTTACTTACAAACGGAAACTGGAAATGGTCCAGATTTTTTGCTTACGCTCGTATAAAGAAAAACCGTTTATAATTAACTAACTTTCCGGGCGCGCTCCACCCGCGCGTATGTCGGTTATCGCGCAAATTCATTAAACTCTTTTTGCGCAGTTGGATAAAAACTATCCTATGTTTTATCCCGGGTCTCCAACTATTTCCATACCAAATTTTATTCAAATCGGTCCAGTAGTTTTGGCGTGAAAGCGTAACAGACAGACAGACGGAGTTAATTTCGCATTTATAATATTATAGTACCGAATAGTACTGAAGTACTGATGTCAGTGTTTTTTTTATAAAACAGAACTGACTTCTATCTCTTAAAAGTATGTAATAACTTGTTGAAGTGGCACTGATGAAATTTATTTATTATATATATAATCAAAAATGTCGGTTGCCTTTTTTATTTAAAAAAACATCATCTCTTAGTTTTATAATGCTTTGCAGTTACCATGTCATCGTAATCATATTGACCCATAGTTTTTCTCCTTACAAGCTCAGAAAGGTGTTGTTTATCATTCGAAATCTACGTGGTAAATGCTTTTAAAGCACTAGCGTTCAAAAGGGCTTTATTTTTAATTAGAACCCTTTTAGTGAGTATATAGTTATTTGTTATGCAAGGATGCAAAGTAAGGCGCAAGTACTTTTATTGGAAGTAAAGGAAGTGAAATCCTTTACTTCCTCCAGTTTCAATACATTGAGATATGGTACTCGTTAGTAATAATATCTCAATGTTTCAATATAGGTTAGTCTCTTGGATTGGACCGTGAGTGCAGCGAGTGGTTCAATAAGTTCATAAAAAAATACTATTTTCAGTTATTTGAGTGTAACATAAAAACTATTTATACGATATTGATGAAATTTAAATTGAAACACAACTAAAGTATGAACTATCAATAACAGATAGGATCATCCAAATCAATTCATACCTAATTTCATATTTTTAATCCGTTCTTTATATTTATCTCCAAGACATTATGTGAATAACCCACAACTTCATTTGCATGGTTTTTATAATTTAGCGCCCATCTTTTTTATTTATATCAGTGAGCTGGTAGCTCTGTAAAGTAAGGTTGTCTTCAGACTGTTTCTTAGTTAATGCTAGAGACTATACCAGACGTCTATGCATGAAACGCAATCAGTTTTGTACTTTTCACAGCGTTGATAAAAATTCTTTATTTTCTAAATATGACTGTAAGTGTAAGATAGCAGTATCGCATGCAGGCGAATATCAAAACTTTTTGTAGCACAAAATTTCACCCCGGGTGGAAAATGAATCCCACGTTTTACAGTCCGGTTGTCTTAAAAGTAGAGTGCTCGGAGCGCATACCATACAAACGTAGTTTCGTAATATTTTAAATACCAGGTAGGTAGGTAAAATTTTATATGCATATTGTTGAGCTTAATAATCTCTATGCTTGTGTTTAGTTTTTTATTCATTATTTTATTTTATCCCTAAATGAAAAATCGCCCAAGTGCGAGGCGGACCCGCGCTTGGCCAACTTTTTGTATTTGTTGTTATAGCGGCAATAGAAATACATCCTCTGTGAAAATTTCAACTATCTAACTATCACCGTTCTTGAGATACAGCCTGTTGACAGACGGACGCACGGCGGACGGACGGACGGACAGCGAAGTCTCAGTAATAGGGTACCATTTTAACCTTTTGGGTACGGAACCCTAAAAATTATAATTTCCATACAAAACGATGTTTCTAGTTATTTATGAAAATACTTAATTTTACGGAAATTTGGCAAACCAGAAGCATAGATGTTAGGCTAAAGGACATACATGCAAAGTTTCACCGATTTGAACACAATTACTAGCTTTTGTCATAGTGGCGGTTCTCTAATTCTTACATTGATTTGATTGAGTACTTGATTTTAAGGGTTGCTTGGTATAACTAAAGGGAGACATTATGCAGACGTTATATTATTTCGTCATGCGTCGTCTCTATTTTCATCGGTTTATTACATAAGATAATGGTTTAAAATGGATATGTTGACTGTATTTTATTCAGAAATATCACGTTATCATAATATGTATGCCTAGTCTACATAATTTGTAGCCTACATGTTTTTTGAAAATAATAATACAAAACATACATATAATATAAGTAACATGACTATTTTGTAGATATTATATCATATTATAGGTCTGATATTTTCGTTTCATTTGACATAATCAATAATGAGTGAAACGCCTTCTTATATCACCCAGAAACAAACGTCCACATTCCTGAGAGAATAGAAAAATATTCTCCATTGAAAACACTAACAGCCTGTAAACTCCACTTTATTTATAAAAGTTTTTGAAGCGCTCGTAGCCAAGTTTGCTTAGCCATTCTGAATCGATCAGCAAAGTTAAGCAACGTCCGCCGCGGTCATGAGTTGGATGGGTGACCGCTGGTGACATTACTACTGAGCGCTTCCGTGCTTCGGAGGGCACGTTAAGCCGTCGGTCCCGGTTGTTGTCTTAGGATAGCAGTCGTTACAGCATGGTGGTAGGGCACTTTGCAAATGCCCGCCTGGCTAGCTACCACCCTCAAGTTGAAAATCTGTCGCCAAGCACCTAACGGTGTGTTCCGGCAGCTGTCCTTGAGAGCCAGTAACTCTAGGTTAGTCTGAACAACATCCTCGACCACATCATCACTTACCATCAGGTGAGATAGTGGTCAAAGGTTAACCTATCAGGCATAAAAAAAAAAAAAGTAGTATTAATTAAACGGATATTGGTAATGGAATAAGTTACTAGTCAAGCCATAGTTGGAAACCTAGTTAGCTGTTAGCGAAGCGTTTAACTTTGCGATTGAGATTTTATGAACTCGTAGTAATCTGTGGCTATACAATATATCTATACTAATATAATGCAATGTTTTCTACTCCGCCTACATACTATATTTATGTATAGTGTAATATACAAATTGCTACGATCTATTTGATGTTACAAGAACATGACCCGAGGAATTAGGATTTAATTATTGTTCATGCATGGACCTATCATGACTCCTAACAATAGTGACGTAAGACATACCTGGTGCACAGTTAGTATAAGCACAGAATATAAAGGACTAGGACGGTATAAGGAAGAAGAATGATCCGAAGAAATATAAAGTACCTATCCTCTTCTCCGGTCGTTTATTTAACTAAATTGAGTAGTTTTTGTGGCAATCAAATTCTTATCATAACGTTTTCTCTTTGTCTTCAGATACCAGTCTACGCATTTGACAAGGCCCTCCAAGCGAACAACAACATAATGCACGTGTTCCTCGGCCATAATCCATGGAGGTGCGATTGCCACTTCATTCCGCGGTTCCAAACTTTACTGCGAAAGTACAAGAGGGTCATCAGAGACTTGCCTGACATCAAGTGCTCCGTTTCTAATAATAAGAAAACTTCGCAAGTGCAGGTATGTACAATGAGTTTTCTGAATTATTTCACAGATGGCGCTGTGGGTTTGTCACTTAGCAGATGTCTAGCTTACAAAGTGATCTTGTTTTTTATTTATTTCACTAGATATGTGTTTAGTGATGTGATCAAAACATGACATCTCATTTATTAAATGAGAAGTTAAAAGACAAGATGCTTACTTCAGGTAAGGAAAGCGAATCTAGTTGAAAGATTACATTTTATGTATACCTTAACTGTTTTTGTCTTTAGTACATTATTGTAGCCATAACTGAAATTAGGTCAAACTTGTTAGATATACGTTGGCCAACTACAAGGTAGATTTACTATGTTGCATATAAACGACCTCAAGAGTTCAAAATTTATTACTGCGTTTTCTTTGTAGATTGGAACATTACAGTATTAAAAGAATGGCATTTCCCACAATTTCCATACATAACATTTCATTAAAAGTTAAGTTTTATTGCTGAATTTTACATATCTCTTCGACGATTTTATCCATTTTTTCTTTCAGAATTTCTCTGTTTTCAATTTCTTGACATTCAGGTTTACACAGCAACTCTAATTAACAAAATAAAGTACATATCATGTAATCAATAAAATAACAATTATTTCCGTACAAGTTGACCTCTCCTACGTAACAAACACTAGTACCATAAGGGTGAAGCTAACTGCGAAGTTTTTATTCAACGCATTATTATGTTCTCATATCATAATTAGCTACTGTCCATATCTTAGGTATATAAATTTTTCACGCTCCCATTCTTCATTCAAAACAATCGCCTCATATCGCACTCGCCTGAATTGGCTCTGACTCACCTGGCTAGCCTCAAGTAGAAAATCTGTCGCCAAGCACCTAGCGGTGTATTCCGGCAGCAGTCCTTGACAGCTAGTGAAATTACAGGCACATGAGACTTAACAAAGCAGTGCGATTCGTGACTTGTAACGAAATGCATCTGTTATAAGCAGAGGTCAGTCCACTTTACATCAGTTGGGCCTCGAGCTTGTTCCGTCACAATAACATAAAAAAACAATAACATAGAAAAAACATTTCTGTATCCATAGCACATATGAACAATCACAAATTACCAGTCACAATACGTAAGCCGTCACATAATCCCTCAGTCAATTATAGTTTTAGATTAGAGTGTCACCAACTCGACCGAAATCTAATGATTCGTCTCTCCATCTCGAATGTATAGGAAACTCAGCTAGTTCATCTATAATAATGTTACTACCTAAAGTCCACAGCCCGTAGCGGTGTCACTGCCACATAATGAAGCAGTTTCAAACTTTGCCGTATAAGTCATAGACTAGGGGTCTTATGGGACTGGTCTGATATCAGTCCGGCTCCAAACTTTACTGGTGCCGTTAGGGACATGTCCGATGTCTAGTGCTTGTACTACGTTTCTTGAGGTATACAAATCATTTATAGTGTAAATTCATATAAATAATATCATTAAGATAATATCATTCGTAAGAAACAACCACGTCAACGCTGCGATTGCCACTAATATAACATATACGTATGATAGTTCCCATCTAATACTACCTAGTCTGATTTTCATAGTGAAATGGGCACACTGGTAAAATTATCGTGATGAACTGATCATATATGACAGCGTGAGTATTTATCTCCATCTTTATGGTTTAAGTCCTGTCTCACAAAATTGTAAAGAGACGATGATTGTAATGACTATAAAGTGGTAGACCTCTTTTAACAAGCAGTAGCAGAAGTTTAAACAGTGGTGGTCCCATGGCAATACTTATGCAGGAGGTCTACGGCACGAAATCCACAGTGGGCTTAACCTTCCGTACTAGGTGGTGAGGGCATTTTTGCCCTGCTATCTACGTAGTCTAGAAAGTCTGTCACCAAGCACGATGTGTTTCGGAAGCTGTCGTTGCCAGTGTCTGTTGAGCATGATCACTTATCTGCAGGTGAGATGGTGGTCAAAAGCTAATTACAAAAACAAAACAATCATAAAACTACTTACTTAACTCAAAATAAAAAACCGACTATTACATAATAATATTAGATACACGGGTAATTTTTGTTATATTTCGATAAACATGACAAGTAAGTACCTACTGACCTAACAAGGCCACTACTTATAATAAAACTCAACGACTAGGGTTTGAAAGGAATTTAATTTACTTTGAGTGATATACGGACTGGTTACTGGAATTTTGGTCATTCATACTTGAGAGAGAGGCTGATTCCAGAAACTACATTATGTAAAGTGGATATTAATTCATCAACAATACTGCGAGGGATGGTGTAGAATCGATAACGGAATGTGTTCCACTCTTGTTTAATTTTCACATACAAAAAATCAGTATATATATTTTCTAAGCGCGACGCGTTGCCTTTTAGTATGATAGCGAGAACCGGGGTTTACTCCATTCTCACACGTACGAACGCTACCCGATGTCAATTAGACTCTTTCACTAGGGCAAAAGCTGCTGTTTCCACGTACCTATTGTGACGAACGCGAAGGCCTTACCGGCCAATCTAGCTAGACTGCCGAACTCTTGCATAATCGCCAATCGATTAAACTTTTCTAAATGATAAAAAATGTTACTTACCTACATTATTTTTAATTTCAAGTTTATGTAGGTACGTACTGTATTGTGTTGCAGCTACCTAGGTATGCCGTATTGTGTTAAACCGCTACCGCGTCGCGCGTTCTTTTGTCGCAAGCCGCCAAAGACCGACAAGGCACAATAGGTACACCAAACAGCTGTCTATTGTGGCTAGTATAGCATTTCATTGACTTCGCGTAGCAATCGTGCTTGTGTGTGGATAGAGTAGATACACCGTGTTCGTAGACCGCGGTTGTCCTCGCTATTATTCTCAAAGCCAAAGTGCCACAGCTTAAGCAATATTACAGACTTTTTGTGTATGTGAAAATTAAATAAACATGAGTGGAACACATTCCGTTATCGATTCTACACCATCCCCCTCAGTATTGTTGATGAATTAATATCCACCTTATATATGTATACATATAAACATGGTAGCCAAACCACCGAATCGAGCCTTAGGCACTTGTCCCACCGCCGACGAGAAAACGAGTAACTATCGACTATTTTCTCGCTCAAGAAACGTACAATAGATATACATTCCGTGTAAATGAATGAATCAGTACTATCCTACTGCATAACATTCTGGGGGGGCGCCGGGATCACTACTATGATAGAAGTGGTAAGAGCGCAGCGTGCAGTGCTGAAAGTCATGCTCAAACTGCTCTACCGCCATCCAACTACAGATTTGTATAAAAAAGTAGGAGTGCCAACTATGCGCCAATTGTATATACAGAGAGTCACTCTCGCAGTCCACCATAAATACCCCTACCTAGTAAGGACCAGTTAACCAAAGAGACGACTCCCTCGTGCCACACAACCTCTCGTTAAAACTACCTTTGCACAACGTCCCCCAGAATTCAGATTCCCTTACCTTTTCCATTCGAGACAAACGAGTAAAAGAATGTAAAACTGTAATAACAAAATACTTATGAACTCACATGACGACACAGAGAAATTGCTGAAATTTGACACCTAACCTCTATCACCAATACTTAAAACAACTTTGATGTGATATCTTATACTCACTGTTATGTACACCTCAAACACACTATTCAATGCATACTTACAACTCTATTCATATATTACAAATCTATCACTCACTCACATCATTCACTCTCTTATATCACATACACGATTACACACTCGCTGTTCCAATTCTCTCTCGATCATTAAATTATTAGATTATTATTCTCATAACCAATCACGCTCAATGTTTTAACCGCACCATAAATGTTTTAACACTATTTAAACGCAACCATCGCGGGTCCTGCGATACAGGTTCGCCTAGTGCAGGACTCTCAAGCACTCTGTTAGCCTTCCTAAATAGGTTTTTTAAGACTTTTGTTACACTATGTTTGGCTTATTTATTAAGGTTAAGTTTGTATTATTTTTGGTAATAAACTATTTCTATTTCTAAATAAGAGAGATGCATATACAAACAGTTGATCGCAGACTGTTCACACGGCCGGTGACGACTCGCTTTACTAGTTTTGTCGCTGAGCGACAAGAGCTTTCAAAAATAAACTCGTTCAGCGATACTCGTTCAGCGATGCTCGCTCGCTTGATCATTTCTAAAAAGTGCGGCTTTGAAAGTGACTCAGGACTGAGCGACCGCGGGCGAGTGGCACGAGTAACAGCTCGTCGCATTTGCACAATCGCATATAGCCCCGCGACAAAACTATCGAAACTACTCACTCGCTTCCCGCTTATCGCCAACTCGTTTCTAATTCTAGCTCTACTCGTTACTCGTTCATCGTTGGCGGTGAGACAACTGCCTTAGTCTAGTGGATATTCTTAATTAAAAGGGCACGACTCGGAGCGCTGAACCATTTTTATTTTTTGTTTCTTGATTGTTTGGTCTTTGATATTAACAAAGTCTTTCTTACGTAAAAGAGTTTCAGACTACACTAACTCCTTTGAACTAAAGTTCTTTGTTATGCGCTGAAATTGTACTCTGAGAAAAGTTTTATTGAAGTGCGGACTATAGATTGAAACATTATGAGGTATACTACTGGGTGTGGCTTAGCCCAGTTGGAGTTTGACTATTTAAGTATAACGTTCGCTCAGGAATTGCTAAGTAAAATTTTAAAAAGTTTGTTTGCTTACCTACCTATGTTTATTGTTTAAAATTAATAAAAATTACGCAATATATACTTTTCATGGGTTGTGATAGTTTTATTGCTTAGAAAGAAATACTCAGATACAGAGTACCATTTTTTCCTACCATACTACACTTGAGAGCAATGAATCCGGGTCACTTAAAGAATGTTAAAAATCTCGGAAACTAAAAATGATAGGTTAATGCAATAAATTGTATTTAATAGACAATGTAATACTCCTTAAATGAAAGTAAAAAAAATATGAGTCACCATACATTTTATTAACACAAAATTACATAAAGAAAAAAACTGCTGATCTCTCCTTAAAACAAAAATAGGAAACATGAAATTTTTGAACTTTATTACGATTTTCTTGAATTTTAATACTTCGTATTGCCTCCTCGTGCTTCCATTACTGCGTTTACGCGGTTTGGCATGCTGTACACCAAGTTCCTTATACGATTTTGGGGAATATTCTCCCATTCCTCTGTGAGAGCAATTTTGAGCTCACGAAGCGTGATTGGGGGAGGGTTTCGTTGTTTTACGCATCTGCCTAGCTCGTCCCAAGCATGCTCGATCGGGTTGATATCCGGGCTGCGCGCTGGCCACTCCATACGAGTAATGTTGGTCTCTTGAAGGTAGTCATTCACAATCCTACCTGCATGAGGTCGGGCATTGTCATGCATAAATATAGCATCCTCACCTAAATTGACCATAAATGGACCAACGTGATCATTGAGGATTTCTTCCACATATCTTACGCTAGTTAAAGAGCCGTTTTCTATGATCACCAGCTCTGTGCGACTTTCAGAAGAAATTCCGGCCCACACAAGTACAGACCCACCACCGTAGGCTACTTTTTCTTCGATGCACGCTTGCTTGAATCTTTCCCCTGGTCTTCGATACACTCTGTGTCTTCCATCGTGCTTGTAGAGCATAAATTTTGATTCGTCGGAGAACATAACTTTTGACCAATCTTCAATACTCCAATTTACGTGGCTCTGGGCATATCTTAGTCTCGAAATACGATGCCCACGCTCCAGTTTAGGGCCGTTTGCAGGTCTAAGGGGTTTTAAGTTAGATTCAGCAAGCCGACGTCTTACTGTCCATGCACTTGGGTTACTTCCTCCGAGGCGTCGAAACTGATTGGTGAGTTCAGTTCCTGTGAGAAAGCGATTTCGAAGCATGGTGTTCACCAAGTATCGGTCTTCTCGTGCTGTGGTACACCTGGTTCTGCCCGTTCCTGGTCTGCGTAGGTTAGAACCAGTTTCTTCGTAACGTCGGAGAACTCTTTGTACTGTTGACAGCGACACACCGACAGTCCTGGCTGTATCGCGCTGACTCCGGCCGGTTTCCAGCATTGTAAGTATTCTGGTGCATTCTTCAGGCGTAAGCGACATAATTTCAGCTTGAATAATGAATATAGAGCACTATCAACATGGTTTATGTACCCACATAAATGACAGATTACAAACAAAAGCAAAACCAAATGCTGTAATTTCGTAGTTCCATCTTCGAAAGTGGCCCTTTTTCAAATTTGATTTTTTTATGATATAACTTTACAATAACTAAGAAGTTTTAATACCTTCATTTAAGGAGTATTACATTGTCTATTAAATACAATTTATTGCATTAACCTAGCATTTTTAGTTTCCGAGATTTTTAGGATTCTTTAAGTGACCCGGATTCATTGCTCTCGAGTGTATTTGTGTGAAAATATAATGATGTAAAAAATTAAGTGAAAATAGACCCTACAATTTTATAGTGATTTTTTTTCGAACACGCTTTTCTGTCCTGTAGCTTTCTCTGAAAAATAATTGAATTAAATTTATATTAGTACATATATATTATTACTATTTATATATATAATTACTAGTTTAACATATTATTATTTATATTCATCAAATCAATGGTTCTAAAAGTTTGTTTAAAATGTAAGGTTACAAATCCGTGTTGAGGACTTAATTAATTAAATATTAAACTCAAAGTCAAAATAAATAAAACAAGTATTGCTTTCCAGTTGGTCTTCTCATGAGGTAAATAACCGATTGTAAAATAAACATTGGCTTTTCTATGGATTATATTAATATTTTTAGTATCTTAGTTATTAGCTTAGATGACTAAAAATGTTTTGTTATCAATGAGAATATAGTTTTAAACACTAAAATCCTGGAATCGGTGGTTTAGTCAATGAAAACAGATCCGTGTTAAAATGGACATGGTTATGTGTATATTCAAATTAGGACTACGAGTATTTTTATGGTATTTTATTTTTTAATAGAAAAAGACATTAACAAAAATTAATACCGAGTATGATCCCCTACTTGCAGCAATTACGCATGTGATTCCTTGGCATGCTTTCCACCGGGCTTTTGATGGTGTCTGGTGGAATGATTTCCCATTCACCAGAGATCACACGTTGAAGCTCCCTGATGTTTGTGAAGGTGATTGGAGTTGCACAGACCGTACTCACCTTTTAGTAGGTCTCAGACATATTCAATGGGGTTATGGGGTTAAGGAGTTCCGCGCTGGCTAATCCAAACGACAAATCCCGACCTCTTGCAGAAGCATCTATGTCGCGAGAATGGTGAGTCCGATCATTATCGTCCATGTGCCTAAATGGCATCTTCACCAATTACAGTCAGTGCGAGTTGTGCATTTTGGTCAGAGGATTTCTGTTATATATCTCGGCGCATTGTGTGAGGTATTTTCAATCAATACTATCTCGATACGAATAGCTGAAATTTATGCCCGCCGAAAATATAACGGACTCTCCACCATAAGTATTTGCGGTTCCTCATCGCCTGAGGCATAGCGGTCAATCAAAGCGGTCGTCTCGTGGTTGTGTTAAACGTTTCCTTCTAGAATCTTGCCTTCTCTGAACGAAACCAGTCTCTTGGTATCGAGTTCAGATACTTTGGATGGTTGAACTGCTCACGTTTACTGTCAGACTTCCTATTTATAGTAATAAAAATGACTTGAACATGTATAATATAATGTATAACGATTGACTGTTTTTGTTTCAGATAAGCACGATGCCACTCGGCAACGTCTGCAGCAGCGAAAAAGAACTGCCTATAAGTCCTATCAATATAGTCAATATAGTGCTCTTTGCTTTAATAATAATCGTTTTAGGTAGGTTTCTGTATGATTGGCATAGTTTTAAGAGGACAGGCAAATTGCCATGGCTATCGTCTATACTTCCTTAGACCTTATGTACAACAATAAATAACTATATTTTGTTTCATTTCTATCTTGTAGTTTCTAGAAGGCCTAGAAGCGATCTCATTGATTTAAAAGTTCGTAATGGTACGACAAATACCAAAAATATAACATGATTAGCTGGCAGTTGACTGACGCATCAGCTTGATATTAATGGTTAGCGCACACTGATCCCTCGGCATCTTATCAATATCGTCTGAATTAAAGCAGTTCAGTAGGTTTTTTTATATGTGGGACCCGAATCTGTATAACGCACATATAATAGGCGAGATAAATTTATCTGTTGATACGTCTGCGTTGTCTTTACCCGTAAATCTCTGCGGATTGCGAATCTAAGCGATCTTTTAGAAGCCTACCATTAACTACACGAGCCTCGCGCCGCATCCGATCACGTACCAATCTGTAAACAAATCTGTTATCCACTGCCTACACGCAGTGTTGCCAACTTAGCACTTTCGATGCGGCGACAGTCCAAGGATACCTACAGCAGAAAAAACCGATGACAGTGAGGATGACTACATATAGTTAAAAAAAAACATAACAACTTTGCATCGAGAATTAGATCATTATATGTAATTTTGTTATAATATTTCAAGGCCAATACATTTAGCACTATTTTTTAGGACTATTTGAGATGTCATTTAGCACCCATCTGTGGTATCGAGTTGGCAACCCTGCAATGCCTACACGAGCACTCAGTCACTTGTGTTGTGACCCTTGGTGAGTCTTATACGTATACATTCAAGCGTTACTTTGCGAAAATATATAAATAATAGTAACAAAAGTATTTTAGAAACACATTCATAAAATATATCTAGTGACAATTCCACCTAATTTATTTTCATTAAATTTTTTATCACTGAAAACAAGTTAGTTCGCCGACAAATCTTTGAGTACTCACACACATGCACGGATTGTATTGCGCGCCTCGAACCAGGGATTTGTCCACAAGCCGCGTGACAAACCACAAATCATAACATGTAGATTGGCGGATGTTCACAGTAACGCCCGAATGTGAATTGCGGGCGTTACTGTGAACTTGGACTCGTCTGCGCCGATTGAAGAACCATTGAAGAAAGAAATATTGACGAAGTTGCATATAGATATTGTTTCTATCACTACATATTTTACATAAAGGGGTAAAGAAATTCTATTATTAGTTAATTTGAATACAGACTTCAAGCACGTCTATTGGCTTTCTTCAGACGTCATAGCCGCAAAATAGCACAAAAATGAAAATATTGACTTCATATAAGTGAACGATTAATTTATAGACTTAAGTATATTTTTTGTTCACATTATGAACCCTTTTCGGCACAATCAACAAATTGGTTATCTCGGTCGATAATGTTCAATTACTAATATGTGTACTTAAATGCTTCAAAATCTGTGATTATTTATTAATATTACGGATTTTGTTATGTTATTTATTTTCTCTTCTCCTTTTCCTCACGGTCTTCCATGACTAAGAGCATGCATAAAAAATCCTAAAGTAATGTCTATATACTTAGTATCAAATCTATAAATCACCAAAATATATAGTTATCTAGGTCACTGACGCCTGAATGAAATTGCTTTCAGATTTTCCAGCAAATCTAAAGAAGACGTCAATTATAAGTTTAATAGAAATACCCGGTAGAGATCTCATTTGAATTATTTTCACCTAAGCTGTTGTTACCTAGACCGCTCCAAAACTATTTGCTAAATTAATTAATTTTTTGATTTCGTCAAGTTAACCGACAGAAACTAATTTATAAAGAACTCACTCAACACTTGTATAAACTCTAAGTAAATCTTTTAAAAGTTCAGTTTGAATAAGGTTACTTTTGCCGTATTAATATTTCTTTGAACTTGCCGCGAATTAAGTAAATATTCTTTAAGCCCTGAAGATCTTCATTACTCTGAAGTAAGTCACACATTTCTTCATCAGTCATCACATAGCGATATCAATTTATACAACACGATAATATTATAAGTACTAATGACTACTTTACACTCGATACTAGATAAGCATTAAGTTACAACGACAATAAGCTAAGGGATAAAAAAATAATTAAAATGATGTACACCTGCTTTGTAGTTGTGGTAACGGTGAAAAAGATTGTTTTAGGTGATAAGATAAACATCATATATTTTTAGGAAATAGGTAGTGCGAAAGTATTTTACTGTACGGCACAGATTATCCACTATATATACGTACTATAATTATATCATACAACTGATTTTTCAGTTTATTTTTCATAAAGTAAACATGAAGATACTATACGTAAGAATAGACGGTACACATAGTTACTACAAAGTCAATACAGGTGTAGAATAATAATACTCCTGAATTATTCTTTGCATATAGCTCTTTTTGCGATATGAATAATACACAAAGTTGTATTCTAGATCCTTTATTTTTAAAGATAGTTTCTCAATTTACCAACTATTGTGTGTAATAAGATTCAGTACTGTATCAAGTATATACAGAAACAATATCTTTAGAAATTTATTCAGAACATGATACGAGATATTAGGACTTCATAGACTCATTTAAATAATTTATCTCGAGTTTCCTACAAAGTTTTGGTATAAACGGAATAATTAAAATCCATCATCAGTTCGAAACTAATCTCAGTCTTTTCTAAAAAAAAGGCACTAATTAAGATAACTTCAAGCATCTCAAATGATATTCTCAAACTATTAGTTTATCCAAACATCCAATTAATATCACACAAAATTTTTCGTAAATTGATCAGGGATACTTATTTTCAGATCTTAAGTAAGTCATTTATATACATTAGAAAGAATAAGGGAATAAGGTATGCTCCCTTGTGGAATTCCATGTTTTACACGTCCCAAATCATTTTTTTATGCATTGTTAGTTAGCCTTTGACCACTATCTCACCTGATGGTATGTGATGATATGGTCGAAGGTGTTGTTCAGGCTAACCTAGAGAATTACTGGCTCTCAAGGACAGCTGCCGGAACACACCGTTAGGTGTTTGGCGACAGATTTTCTACTTGAGGGCCAGGCGGGCATTCGCAAAATGCCCTACCACCATGCTATAACGACTGCCATCCTAAGACAACAACTGGGACCGACGGCTCAACGTGCCCTCCGAAGCACGGAGGTACTCAGTAGTAATGTCACCAGCGGTCACCCATCCAACTAATTTCCGAGGCGGACGTTGCTTAACTTTATTGATCGGTTCAGAATGGATCAGCAAACTTCGCTACGAGCGCTTCAAATGGAAAGCGACTTCTTCTTTCTCGTTCTTTATATAGTCAATACAGGTGTAGAATAATAATACTCCTTAATTATTCTTTGCATATAGCTGTTTTTGCGATATAAATAATAAACAAAGTTGTATTCTAGATCCCTAATTTTTAAAGATAGTTTCTCAATTTACCAACAATTTTGTGTGTAGTATATTTTAGATATGATTGGAAATAACACAATGGGATGATAGTTTTCACAATTTTCTTAGTCTATACCTATATGTATAAAGTTATGATATTGCTATTGCTGGTATTGGTAGTTTTGGTCCATTACTGTTTATTATTCTCCACGCTATTTTTTTTATTGTTATTTGACCCCACTATATTTTGCCCTATTATAATTCGAATTTTTTGTGAGGTATTTATAATGCGAGGTAAAATGATGCTTTATTTTTTGTATTCTAATATATTTTTGTTATTCTTTCTACAGTGAAAATATTTTTTCTCTATTTTCGGCTGATATTTTTATTCCACGTGTTAACTAACGACATATCTGTTTAGCACAAGTACATATATTTTGTGTACAGGAAAACATAGCTCAATATATTAATTGAGAATCTGGATAAAACTTATAGAGTTGATTTACATTGTCAAATATTGATATAAATTGTTAAGGGCGCACCGAGCTTTATAGGCGCGCCGCGTATGTGTGCGTAAGTAAAGCACGCCAACAGCATCCATCCCCGTTCGACGGCCGAAGAATTACTAAAGCGCTTAGGGACAAAGCATCGCGGCTCTGACTAAAATGGGCGGAACATGGGTGAATGTGAGTATTTCCTTCGTATGATAAAAACAAATACCGATTTGAAAAATGTAATGTGTATACGTTATAGAAAACATTTTATTATTATTATTATTCAAATACGGATGACTCTCCGTTAAGTATTTACGCCGTACTAAGGGTTTATTTCGTTTTTTAGATGTAACTTTAGATTTTTTTTTCGATCGAGATAATTTTAAGTAATCGTGTTTCCAAAGTGTATGATTTATAGAATGAGTCCTTAAATATAATATATATTAATTATATAACTCAAAATTAAGAAATAAAGATACAGTTAGGGATCAAACGAACCACAATTACGTATCGCTGCCTCGGTGTAGGCTTAGATGTTTCGACAGTAATTTGTAAAAAGAGCAAGAGTGTGATACTTGTTCTTATTTTTCTAGCCGAGTTGTCAGCGTTGACCATGAATCTATAGATATTTTATAAATACAACTGACATAATAATACACCTAAAATATTCTAAAACTTGAACAATTTTGCGCTGGTAACGTAACATACTCGTAGAGAATTCTCATAAACATATTTTACAAAGTGCAAACAACGCTACTCTACAGATATACAAGTAGCGATGAAATATTATTCACAGGCATGCTCAGTTCAGATGATCCTTCGTTTGAAAAGGATTTGTGTCAAATTATCATATGATATAGTTTAAGTTTAAACCATGTACTGATACCAATGATAAATTTTGCAATGTTTTTTTACGAGACATGATTCACGCAATTTATATGTATGATGTCAGACTATAAGCCTCGAAAATAAGCACCAGTCCAAGTCTTACGTGTTCTGTTGCAAAACTGCTCTTATTTCACCACTTTTAGGTTTATAATGCAGTGTAATTAAAGGAACGTACTCGTAAACTCGCGTGTTACTTAGCAAACATACTATTTAAATATGAAGAGAATGGCTTTTTCCTCACAAGTGTGTTGAAAAACGTGTAAGTAAACACGTTAAATTAGCCATCACGCTCCTGATTCAACAACATTTCCTGTGAAAACCTTTTCTTTTCGAGCCTTGCGCAAATAGCAAGTTAGTATATAGGTAATATTCGTAATAGATATGTACTATAAAAATGTTTAAAATATCCCAATGTTATGCAGATATGTATGAAATAATTTGTAGAAATCGGCATCATGTTAATTTAATGACTCTGAGCTCACCGTTAGTTTTTCATAGCCCATCCACAAGTTATTTCATAACTCCAAAAACTTAGGTCCATTGTATAAAAATAACACTGTTTTTCAGTGTTCATACTACTTACTTGTTCGAATGTGTTACTTGCTTACAGTACTTGCCACAACGTCGTTTTTGAAATTATTAAATAAAGTCATATTGGTAAATAATATAACCTAATACCTACTTTAATATTATATTTATTATTAAATCTTACTTATAAACAACTTCGTTGAAGCTGATGAATTTTGATGGGACCAACTTGGGATGGGATATTGTAACCAACAAAAAAAATTTTACTTCTGCAGCGGCGTAAGTATACTAACCTCTTCGGTAGTGGTAACATATTTGATCCGTTTAGTGTAGAGACGTTGGGTCCGTGGGGACCGGGAGCTCATCGTACTTTCCAAAACTTATCTGAGCCCTTGGTCGATGCGACGCGTGATCAAAATGCTGGCACCTATTTGGCTCAACGAATAAGCATTGCAATTCAACGAGGCAGTGGTGCCAGCATACTGGGCACGCTGCCAACTCGTACTGGCCTGGAGCATTTAGACTGCCTGTGAGTCTGCAATGACTTGTAGGTTGTCTAAATGCTTTTATTGTAGTAGCTGTAGTGTTGTATATAGTTCGTAGTATTTTGTTAATAGGTACACCAGTAACATAGTACTTACACTAAAAGCATACCACCGGTAATAAAGATTTCATCCCGATACGATGGTTGAAGATCGAGAGCAAGAATTACAGTTATGAGTCATTGTGTCATGTTAGCTCAATTGGTTAGAGCATACCCCGGCTAAAGCGGTGGATGGACGCGGGTTCGAATCCCGCACATGACTATAATTTTTTCTCTCGTAAATTTGTAATTTTGTAATGTAATTCGCCTAGCAGGCGTTATTGCAAACTTAACAATATAAAAATTATAAGGTTGCGTCATCATTTACAAGTTTAAAACCAATTGCAAAATTGGTCTTGTTTGTAGTACAACGCAAGTTGAACTATAGGTGTCGCTCCATCCCGATACGATGGTTGAAGAACGAGAGCAAGAATTACAGTTATGAGTCATTGTGTCATGTTAGCTCAATTGGTTAGAGCATACCCCGGCTAAAGGGGTGGATGGACGCGGGTTCGAATCCCGCACATGACTATAATTTTTTCTCTCGTAAATTTGTAATTTTGTAATTTCATAATCCAGTTAAAAGTAAGCATGGTCACACATTAATGTAAAAAATGTATGCGCTGATCTGAGAACCTTTCTCCATTTTTTGGTAGTTAGTTGAACTGTTTCGCCTCTGCCAAGCTATCGCCCGTCGCGTGCGTAATGTTAACAAATTTTTTAATAATTTATGATGTAGTATATAACAGATTGTTAGAAGACGTTTAAAAGAATGGCCCCGAGTTTCATGCCCTTTTATCTCACAATGGCTCCATATTTTTTTTCTGAATGTGGCAGTACTATCTAATCTGGAAGAGATCGCTTTTTAGCGATAAGACCGCCAATTGTTCACAAGTTTATGTTATTGTTTATAAAGATTATGTTATTTTGGTGTACAATAGTTATCTATCAATCTATGTAGAATATTTCAATATCAAAACATGTTATAGACATGCACAAGAGCGTCGTAGAGGGCTAAATAGAATATATGATTTTGACTTTGGTTAAAATTAACACATGCTGCTAACATGTGTACGCGATAGGTCATTTATCTGCTGACGACAAGTTGTGTTGTCAGTATTGCAACTCACATAGATACTTGCTGACAAAAATATACATGGCAAATAAAACAGCACACAAACACAGTAAACTAATTATTTTAAAATGCTGATCATATAATACAGACTTGACATTGTAGGTAACTTGATTTTAAACACAGGCTGTACTGTTCTAAGTGAAACAGGCTGTACTCTCAGAATCTAAATAAATCATTTTCTTTCTCATTATCGTTTGTAACTAAAAACAATACCATAAAAACTTCACATAATGCAATTCGAACAAGTATAGATATTCAAAAAAATTGTATAGTACTGATTTTATATCTGTTCAACTTAGGTATATAGGTATAGCAACAAAATTTGAAACGGTAATATACTCAAGCGTCAAACAGGGACGCTGAACATTTTTAAAATTAGTATAGGTACCTAGAATCATTACCTATACGTAGGTATACATACCCATAGCAAATACCTAGTTTAGGTTTACTTTATATTAAATTGAGGTTATTTTCAGCTCACAAAATATGTTCTCTGTAGGCTTATACCTACCCACCTACGAGAGTTGAAAGTTTTGGAGTAAGCAAAATAAAAATATTTGTCAGCTAGCTATCAATCTGCTTACCTAATTTATTTTATATATGTTTGAAGCAATAGCCGACTGGTTGTAGCTATGGAGTGTGGGGTCGCAGGTCCATGGTTTGATGCCCGCTTACGGCTTCACCTTACCGCAAGAAGGCATTTTACTCAAGTGGAAAATCTGTCATCCAGCACCTAACAGTGTGTTCTGGCAGCAGTCCTTGAGAGGAAGTAAAATTAGAGGCACATGAGGTTCAACAACTTATCTCTCAAGGTGACGGGCGCAGTGCAGTTCTTCTCTTGTGGTGAGATACATCTGGTTTTGTGTAGAGGTTACCGCTTAACATCAGGTAGGATGCGTGCTTATTCCGTCACAAACACATCAAAAAATAAAATAATTAGAATCACCAAGTGAAATTTTAGTATTTTTTCATGTTGCTGTTTTTTTTTCAATTTACCTACCCCTGATGTTGAGAGATGTTGGTATTTTTTATGCAGGTATAACAAACATATCTTCTGTAAACACATTTATGTTAATTTAACGTTCCATATCGTTAAATTATGAGCTTAGCACGCTTTTATCTAGCACATTCCTTTTTTAGTCAGTTATGTTCAATTATAACTTAATAGGTTTGTTTTGCAAATATTGATCTAGCTTCAAATGTATTTAATAAGATGGCCTCTTGATTGACCTTGCTGATCAACTAGTGATTTGCAACACAATATTTTGCACCCAAGCGTAAGGTTATAGTGAGACGTACTGCTAATAGATCTATAATGTTATCAGTATTGAAAGAAGGGATGGGCTGTAACCAAAGACAAGATTCGCATCATCGAGATAATAATGATTCGCATACAGAAAAAGCGAGAATACGAGCACGATCTGCGCCGCTAGGACACTTATCTGAGAGATCTTTCCGTGCTAGTTCGTAGAGGGGCCAAACCCACTGTCTCTGAGAACACAAAACCAAACAGGAAAACAAAACATAAATAACTTATATACATGTTTGATACTTACGGTGTGTTCCGGCAGCTGTCCTTGAGAGCCAGTCATTCTAGGTTAAGCCTGTTAACACCTTCGACCACATCATCACTTACCATCACGTGAGATTGTGGTCAAAGGCTAACCTATCACCAATAAAAAAAAAAAAAAAAAAAAACTTACATACTTATAAACATTTTTGAAATGAAATTCACTTGAGTTTCACACATATTTAAATATGATACACTAACCGACAAAAACACTGGCCGGGTATATGCTCAAAATCCTGGTCGACGAAGTCGATCCCCAACGTGAGTGTTTGCAGTTGATGTAGTCCCAACTCTAGTGCAGTCGGTGGACGGGGAAACTCCTTCCTTAAACTTGTTTAATTACTAATATTCAAGGATATTTAGATGTTTTAATATTATTATACACTAACAGACAAAAAGGGCGATGCCCCGTCCACCCACTGGACTTTCCAACTGGTGGGTGGACGGGGAAACAATAATGATAAATAAACGCAATTTAAAACGTTTAATTACTATGTGTAACAATCGCGAAAACCTAAGACATCCTTGAAGTTTTTTAGCTCCATTCTTACCAGTTTTGAGCTAATCTCTTATAATATTGAATACCACGCACCAAATACACTAATTTAGGTTTTTGAGTATTGACCTAGTACTTACCTAATACTTTTATAGTAGGTATATAACAAATAACTTGGTAACTATTGTGACCCTATTAGAAAATGCAGATTTTTTCATGTCTAAAAATATGTTTCGCGACATTTGTCACACACTACATTTGCCACGCCAAGATCTTCATCATAGCACTTATATATTTTAAGTGTTTAATTAAAATATTTGTATAATATTTGTTATTGTATAAAATAAGTTATAGGTACTACGTTTTTAGGCCTTCGCTGTTCATCCATCCTTACCCAAAACATATATTAATGGTGAAACAGAATCATAAAAAAAATAATTAAATGTAATTAATTATTATATACGAGCAGCTTGTAATGTAACGCAGTGGATATTTAAAGAACCGTCTTTAGATTTAGGGCCTATATCAGAATGTTCGAGTTAGTTCCGGTTATACTACCCAGAACATATTTATTAAACACTACCTTTGCGTTTCACAGTCATCGATTTAGTCTATCCATCGGGTAAAGCTTGAAATGCGCTGCATGTTAACTGTCATTTCTATCATTCAGTTATTTTGTGTTGCATAGCAACCCGAAACTTTATTAGGACATTCTGAAACGGGCCCGTATTCTTTAGACATTTGAGTTATTAACCGTATTAGTCAGTCGGTATGTGATTTAAATTATAAGTCGATGTAAAAACTTTGTAAGTGTAAGTAAAAAAAAAAGTATTTATATGTTTAGACAGTGTTGTCAGTTGTTGAAATTAGGTATTTATGTAAATAACACAATTAATAGGTATTTGTAATTATTATAAATAAGTTTATCAATAACTTGATTGATGTGCCTATGATAGTCTTATTTTATATTCTAACAAAATGTAAAAAGGAATTGTCATGTTAACAATAAAATTGCTGGCAACTTTTTATCTCTTTTCCTATCCCTCCGTAACGACTATCACTATTACTAGTCTAGACTTGATTGTTGACATACATTTTTACTACAGCGTCTCTATCAGATTTCAAATATAAAATCTTCAGAAAAAAAACAAGTAGTTTATGTTTTATTTTTTTAATTCTATGAGGCCTTCTGGTTTCAATATTAGTATTAATACGAATTGTAATAAACAAATTATAATATACTTATTACATAAAAAATAAATAATAGTTATTAAAGTTATTACTATAAATAAGTATTACTGTTCCGGTCCAAGGCAAGTAGGTAAAGATCGTTCCAAAACCCGCCCAAGTGCAAGTCGGATTCACGAATGAGTGTTCCGTCGTAACAACACTTATCATAGGTACAACGTACCCATTTTGCTGGATTTTTATTTTGTTTTACAATGGAGAACTCTAATCAAAACAAGTTTCACGCTTGTTTATGCAAAATTTAAAGCGTTCAAAGATAGCAACAGGACTGACGAACAGACGGACGAAACAAGGTGACGACGTATTCTGTCGTATCGTACAGAACCCTAAAAACGTAGCATCACGATTTTATAATAATATCCTCTACACACCATGCGGCAATAGGCTTTTGGCCGTGGAATACCAAATTTTCAGGTGCCTGTATTGTTATTTACGCTTCCACTCCGGAAACTCATAATGTACGCACTGCTGCGTGATGACTGAATTATGGCTGTTGTACAATGATCCATTCGGCGCCGTATCCGCATCGCTTCAACTCAAGCCGTTCGGTATTTTTTCTCGAAACGACGACGCACTATCGGCATCATCGCCTCGAGTCGGGCAAGCTCGCGAATTGTCGGCGGGATGACGCGAGGCATTGACGTTGGTACAATACAGAGGTGAAATCTGCATTGTCCTTTATGAGCCATATGAATATCGTTACATACTTCAATTATACATCCAAAAGTTACCTTCCTCATTTCCCACATTTTTGACACAGCCGTACTTATTTAAAAAACGTACAATGATTAGACCTTGTCATTTTTAAGACCCAGTAAAAAAGAAGATGGTGTTTTTCTGGAAGACATCTTTCTGACGTAAAATACGTTTCATGTTGTGAAAATACGTTAAAATACGTTTCAGTGAGTCAATTTAATAGTACCTATCTACAGTATATCTCTAGGCTGATGATGCTATAAATGTGTACTGGAACAAAGTGCACATATGAATTCATTCATCATAAGTTATTAAAATAATGAAATAATTTCATTGAGTACATGTAAAAAAAATAAACTTACATTCATAGGTATCTATTTTGTTTAGGCTTTCCAAAGGTGAGGTTTACCTGCCATGCCATTGTGAAAAAGTTTAAATAAGCACTTTAAAGTGTCTTGATATTATTTTAAATAATATTTTATGATAAAAAAGATCGTATAAGTACAAGGAGTATATTTTGTTATTGATAAAGCTTCGATAAACCACTTGCTGCGTCATTCAATATAAATGTGCAATCAATGTGCAATCTAAGAGTCCAGCCAAACGGAAAAATTGGATTCCAATCATTTCTGATTGGCTGGATTATTTTCACCACTAGTCAATGGTCGTAACTTTGTTCGTGTGTGCTATAGATGTATGTAACTATAGATCCTTACTACTCAACTAGCGTACGTAATGACTTGGTAATCAAGGAGTTCGCGACATCCATCATCATCATCATCAGCAGGAAGACGTCCACTGTAAAACAAATATCTGCCCCATGGAATGCACATGCACATGAACGTCTGTTTTTTCACAATGACTTGTATATCCATCAGCTTGCCGCGACTTTTTGATATATCCCGTAGATCTTTTCGATATCCCTGGTGGATATCCATGGTTAAAAAATACTTGTGGACTACTGGGTAGCATTCTGAACGATGCTGCCCACTGCAATTGGAGGCTGCAAGTGCAGCGGCTGCATGTGATTATGCGTGTAGCGACTGCGGTGCCCTTGCCAATACATTCAAACCAGTATATGTGCAGTGCTTGTAATCGCAGTTGCACAAGCGTCATTCGTATTATGTAGTAATTTTAGTCTTAGTCGGATAGGAGGACAAAGGAACTGGAGGCTCATCTGGTGGTAAGTGATCATCGTCGCCTATGGACATCCGCACCAGTTGTATGAAGGATGCGTTGCCAGCCCTTAAGCATTACTTGTAGTAGATAAACAAATCCTTGTTAGTAAATTGTTTATTTAAAAGACTATACTTATATAGAACTTAATACCGATATCTGAGATTAATAGCTAGATAAGTTTTTGATATATACCATGTTACCAAACTATTCTAAAGTCTATCATTAAGGTGGCACCATACTTATATTCATGTTTTTTTTTTCATAGATAATTTATACTAAATCTATCTACCTATAAATCAGTTTTAAACGTTGACACTCCACATGCTAGGATGCAAAAAGGCTTTTTACGTTTACGTTCTCATGTATAGGAGCTCATCTGAAACAATATTTTATTCAATTTGGAATTTTGCATGACGGAAGGGCATTTTGCCATTGACCGCCACCACCTTCAAGTAGAAAGTCACCAAGCACCTAACGTCGTGTTCCGGCCTTCGATCAGAGACATATTTATGATCGAAGGTTCCGGCAGCTGTCCTTGTGAGCCAGTAATTCTAAGTTAGCCTGAATAGCATCTTTGACCACATCATCACGTCATCTGGTGGTCAAAAGCTAGCCTAAGAGCTATAAAAAAGGTACATATTGCAATTGCATTTTGTCGTCTTAATTTATTTACATTTTGATGTAGCTTATAAAGTCCTAAGTAATAAAAGTAATCCTGATTTAGAGAATGAAAAATTCAAACACATATCAAGATACTTGTCAATAATCTAATAATAAAAATGTCAAGGTCTGGTTGTGTAGAAACTGTATTACTGGCTTCAAACGAAAGTTAAATCAGCACAAGTTAAAAGAAAACCTAAGACAGTCTAGAGAAGTATATATTCGATATCTTATTATAGGTTTTGGGAAAAAAAACGATTACTTATTATATTTCCATTTCAAAAAGCAATGAAATACTTATTCAGTGTGAATTTCTAGAAGTGTACCTAGTCTTTGATATTATACCTATTGAAAGACCAAAGTATTAAAATGTTACCAGGATTAAAATTATGTCTCTATTTACGTATGTGTTACAGATAAAGATATCGTGCACGTAGCCCTTTCCTTACAAATTCTGAGATATTTAGCATGGTGGTAGGGCACTTTGCGAATGCCCGCCTGGCTAGCTACCACCCTCAAGTTGAAAATCAGTCGCCAAGCACCTAACGGTGTGTTCCGGCAGCTGTCCTTGAGAGCCAGTAATTCTAGGTAAGCCTGAACAACATCTTCGACCACATCATCACCATCAGGTGAGATAGTGGTCAAAGGCTAACCTATTAGGCATAAAAAAACAGATTCGAAGACAATTCTAAGCTGTTTCACTTATCAAAATATAGTGCTAAGCCTCATATGTGAGTTCAGACGCACAGAACATCCCCTCGTTTGTACAAGCCGGGATCCCGGTCGGTGGATTTACTGAATTATCCTGAGACTTGTGTAGATCCGACTCTCATTATATAAACAGTTCCGTGACTATATCTTGAATAAAACATTTTACTCTATGATATAGTAAAGGCCGGCAACGCATCCTCGAGACCTCTAGTGTTGCGGATGTTTGTGGGCGACGGTGATCACTTACCATCAGGTGAGCGATCTGCTCGTTTGCCCTCCTATCCCATAAAAAAAAACTTGAAATGAAGAGTGAAACCAGCTCAAATTACATTTTGACGCCATATATTAAGTCACGTAATAACGATCTCGTAACTTCTTTTACACGAATCGACCTAGATAGCTGTAATTTGGCATGTTTTTTTTATTTTATTTTTTATGCGACTGTGACGGAACAAGCTCGAGGCCCACCTTAAGCCATTGACCTTTATATACTATCTCGATGCCTTAAGCGGACTAACCTCGGCCTATAACAAATGCATTTCGTCCTAACGAATTGCATTACGCCCGTAACATTGAGACATACAGTTATTTAAGTGTCTTGTGCCTGTAATTTTTCCGACTCTCAAGGACTGCTGCCGGAACACACTGCTAGGTGCTTGGCGACAGATTTTCTATTTGAGGGTGGTAGCTAGCCAGGCGAGCATTCGCAATATGCCCTTCGGTGGAGCTCTAGCCAGCGGTGGTGGTCGAACCATGGACCATGGCAGTCCATAGCTATAATCGCTCTGCCTTATTATATAGACAAGTTAATAATGGTATTAAAACCATTGACCTATATATACTAGACGCGACATCTCAAATGAGGATAGTCGACCGGTGCAAGTATACTGGCCGGCATACTCTCCCCCACACGCAGTTGGGCACTCGTAGAGATTACACGCGCTTTACGTTCGAAAATTGTGTATTCAGAATACACAATTGATAATACACAATATTCGAACGTAAAACGCGTGTAATTTTTACGAGTGCCCAGCTACTTGTGTGGGAGAGTATGCCGGCCAGTATACTTTCACCGGTCGACTATCCTCGTTTGAGATGTCGCGTCTATAGTATATATAGGTCAATGCTTAAAAAAAATGTTCATCAATGGTAAAAATGTTTAAAATTAAAAATACATACTAAGTATGTTATTACTAATAACAGACAAGCCAGAAGCATATTTTCTATTAAGCTCAATGAATGCAGGCACAATTTTTACCAAGTTTAAACATGTCGTAGTTAAAATAAAACATAATTACGTTTTTAAGGAAAGCGTGTTATGTGCAGACTTACCTTAAGGTGCGAAGCCCATCAAATTGCCTTTCCTTTGCTGTGATAGAAATGAAACAGAAAAGTAAGTTAATATGAAATAGAAATTCTGCAAAAAGCTGAAAGAACTTTACTCTCCTAATAAAGGTATACATATAACCTAATAAGCCTTCAAAAGGAAATCAAATAAATGCGTACAACTATATAACGAGAAATTTTGATACGAGGTTAATTTCTTAGAGCAGGTTTCGTTAGTAGGTACATATATATTTCTACAGCTTATAACATTTCATAAATACCGTCCAATTTGTGCACCAAGCGCTGCTTATCGCCGTACCTACCTACAGTATAGTCATCGAAGTATCCAGTGTAGGGCTGCCATCACCTAAACTACCGATGCCGGACAAAATCTTTAAAAACCCGGACATAAGGGTGAAAATGAGTTTTTTTCGCAACACCCATGAAAATGAAGTATTTTTTTCATTTATACAGCTTCGTTGCGCAAAAACTACAGAGCTACAAACATAATTATTCACTCTTCTCTTTCTGAGGCAATCTGGTGATTAAATTAATGAGGCGCAGTGTTATTTGGCATCAAATTAGAAATAAATTATAATTTTTGGTTTTATAAATAATAAAATAAATAGTACCTACTTAGAAACTACAAGCTACATTGTGTAATTTTTTTTTGAGTTATCTTGTTTGGCTACGTAGATTATGCACTCAAAACCATAAAACTTATTTTTTAATGTAAATTAAAAACTTTTTATGTAAGTAAGTAACAAGTTTAAATTGACGAGCTCAAAATCTTTTTACTTTACAAAATTAGAAATTTACTTACGAAAGAATAAGTTATTGTCATGTGCGGACTTAGAACTTAAGTTTTTGCCAAAGTGATCTTTCTTTCCTTGAATTTGGAAAAGTCAAAGCAACTCAGGTCTTTAAAATTATTATTTATTTCGATCGGAGAAGAAACCGTGTGTTTGATAGTGAGTTTTTCTCCTTCGTCCATTGCCGTGAGACTAGCCAATAAAATCACAATGTAACATGAGTTGCCAACTAATATCAATATTAACATGTTTTCCGCCAGTTTTCACTAAATGTTTTTAGCGTATTGTAATGAGAAAAAAGCGCTAAAAACCCTCTAGAAATGTTCTAAATCTAGCGCCAATCGCACCAAAACGACAAAACTGTGAGTTATTGATCGGGGTCGGCGGCAGTTCTTTATGGTGGAGGCTGGCATGGGAGACGTTCTGTTGTTGTAGATTTTGCAGCGTCGAAGTTAACCTGAATGCCGCTTACGAATGAATTTTCAACTCAGATTTGTTTCACTCAATTGCTTGTATTGCAATCAATCCGGATTGCCCTGACATAAAAGTAACACTATTTGAAAACCCCTCCCGGACGCCCCCCGGACGCCCTCTAAACTAGGACAAATCCGGAGAATCCCGGACGGATGGCAGCCCTAATCCAGTGCCGTGAGAATGAAATTGGATGAGAAAAATGAGCTTGAATTATTTTTGCCGACGAATTGTACGCGTAATAAGGATTTTTTCTTACGAATTGTTTAAAATTATTCCAAAACGTATGAGCAAATTTATTTGTATCTAGTACAAAAATATATATCTAGTCATTTTTGTACTACGGTACATAAGTAAAATTACACTACTAAAACATTAATACATTAGTAAAATTTGTTGACCTCAAATTCTAGCAAATTTATTGCTCCTGAACCAATAGGCGTACTGCCAAAGAAACACTCACTAAAATACCTAAGTGTCAATGTATAGATCATCTCGGGAGTAGCACAGGGATTGCAGTAAGTAAGTATTGCAATCATAGGTACAATTCTCATTCTTCTCAGAGATCCTAAAATATCGTAGAAACCTATTGGATATTTTGGTATATAAAGATTCTATAAGTACCTACCCTTAAAGTACAACGTTTGAAGCAGTGATGGCTCAGTGGCATTGGCTATGGACTGCCGCGCAGCAGGTCCATGGTTCGAACCCCACCACGGGCTTAAGCTTTACCGCATGGCAGAAGGGCATTTTGCGAATTTCCGCCTGGCTAACGACCACCCTCAAGTAGAAAATTTGTTTTCAAGCACCTAACGGTGTGTTCCGGGCTCCGGCAGCTGTCGGCAGAAAAAAAGTCTAAATCATGTAACTTTTCAATTTTGACGGAAGATCAAATTATATAAGTAATGGTTCCTATCCTAAAAAAATATAATTTTATTCAGCAAATTTACATAATAGAACTACATTATTTTGTATACCTACCTACTTAATAATTACATAGGTTTTATATAGTTATTACCTTTTTTATATAGTAATTTTGCATCGGTCTTTCGACCACTGTGTTTGGCCTCCATCTGACTTGTTGTTAGGTGTTGATATACAGGCTTAATCTAGAAGGTACAGGCTTACTTGAGTACACTCATGAGTGCTTGGCAACAGATTTCTACATCGGGGATGCTACCCAGGCGAACATTCGTAAAATGGCCTGCCACTTTGCAGTGAATTTTGCGGTGGGATTAGAGCTATATATACTTACCTACTACTCGGCAATTCAATTGACCCTAAGTCGATGGTCTGGCATCTACGAATAAACAAGAATCGAGAAAAAAAAATGCTTTTATTATGTTCAGTGTGATAATTCATACTAAAATGAAAATTTAAAAATCGATGCGGTTGTGTCGTTTTATTACAGATTTCCTGTGACCACCTTCCAGCTCCATCATCTGACCCCTGGTTACCATTGAAAGACAAACCACTCGTCAAGAAGATTAAAATGAGCCCAAACTCGATGAGGTTGTGTCGTGTCATTGCGAAGTTCCTTTGGACACCTTCCAGCTCCATCATCAGATCAGCACCATGTCATCATAATATTATATTGTCACGCGATTTACACATGTATACAAAATTTCAGCTCAATTAGTAACCGGGAAGTGGGTCCAATTTAATTTGCAAGATTTGATGACAAACATCGGGGCAGGCGAAACCAAATGAAAGCTTGTAAAAACATTTTTATTTAGAAAATTAAATGTGTAGTCATTAGTTGGTAATTTAAATTTGTAAGTCTATTTAAATTGTACTTGGGTGTTATAATGAAAAAAATATAACACAGAAATAAAGCATCATCAATTTTCATAGATACCTGCGATTTCGAAAATGACTTCACAACACTGACTGTTGAAAATTGTGAACAGTCACAATTTTATTAAATATATATTTTGTCTAATAGCGCCATCTGTTTGCGTTACAATAATTCTTTTGTGGTTTGGAGTTAGCTAAATAGAACTCACCGAGCTTTCGGCTGGACAAGGAAACTTTTATTTTGCATCTGTTCGTCTGCTTGAAGTTTGGTTTAGTATTTCTCACACAATCCAACAGATGGCATTAAATGCAACATATTCTTGAAAATAAATACCCACCTTGAGAGCTATACAAAATACGTTAGCTTTTTGGTAAGGACCATAGAGAAAAGTAATATACCCTAGGATAATACGAGTATATCTATGATATACTTCCTCCTAGAATATACCGGTTAGAAAGGACGGTGATCTTAGAAAGAAAAGGCAAATAAATTAAGAAAAAATCCTACATCTTAAATTCAAGGATATCTATAGGCACCTACTCATTTGAAGGCTTTATTTCACCGATCTTTACCTACCTATTGCAAGGTACCAAAAAGGCTACGTTTGGGAAACTATTAAAAAACCTGTTTCATTATGTACTATATTGTTTTGTATTTTTTGTAAAGAAATAAAATGTATAAATACTTATACTAAATAATCAAGTTGGTAGCTTTATTAGTTTATTTTTATGATTATTAAAAAAAATGATTAGAAAATGCGTCATGTTTAATTCAAGCACGCGCTATTATACCCCCGCATGGAAAGTGTTAAGCTGAGTTTATCAATATTTTCTTAAAGTTTGTTTTGACGCCAGATATATATTTTTTGGCTTTGTATTTTCAAAAACCTAATAAAATATTTGAGAGATAAACCAAAAATGTAGAAGGCCACAGTTAGGAATACTAGAGGGCGCTGTCAAATCTAGGTGGCTGTTAGAGCATTTTATTCAATGTCCATGGTGGTATACCTACTCTTTATGCGTTGTATTCTCTTTGGTCACTTATCACATTCATACAAATTTACTTTATGGTCACATTCATTAAAAATTTTAGTTTTATTCATTTTGCTTTTGAATCTGCGTAATTATTAGGCCAAAACATCTTAATAATGATAACGATCGATTTAAATTTAGGCCAATAATGAGCCAGCATTTTTACATAACAATGGACCATACACTCCAAGACAAACAATTTAATATTGTGTTTAAAAGGAAAACTTCAATGTACGACGATGAACACAGCATCTTACGTTCGCAACACAGGGACTGGGAAAGTTATATGACCAGTAAAACTATTGATCAGCTTAAGAATTTAGACAGTACAAAATACAACATATCCAATGTCGAGGAAGATATAAAAATCAGAAAGTTATTGACAGCCATCGAAGAGTCAGCAGCCAAGGAGAGGCAGATTACCGAAATGTTTATCAAAGACATAGAATCTATGATAAGCTCAGTCAATAACAATCTTGGGAAATTGCAAACGAACTACGAAAATATCATGAAGAAGCTGCCAACAGTCTCCAACTCAAAAGTTTTTCCTTATAAAATGTATTGTTCGGGAATTCCTCTCGTGTAGCTCATACCGGAAATGTCTAAGAGTAAGGATCCGGTGGTGTCACAAATGAGCTGAAGTCACTTCCGTCATTTGGGTTGAATCATTTCCTCCTTCAGAGCATCCGATCCACGATTTATTGTGAACGCCCTGCACCAAAGAATGGTATAGAAATCCTTAGCGTTCGTTCCGTTAATGTGATTTCGATTTCTTCGGCTATTTTAAATGGTTGTAATATATACCTTCTTATAAAAAATATGCGTAAGCTTCTTTTCCATTAAAAACTCAGAAGATTCAACGTATTTTAGTTAGGTAATAATACGGGATAACTGACGTGTCAGTCAGATAGCTCCGACTATAGTTTCAACAACCCAGTGCTAAGCGAGACGTCAATGCGGGCGTCCCGAGCTCTCCTTGAAAAATACCACCGTATGTGGTTGAAATTATAGTCGGAGCTATCTGACTGAGTCACGTGAGTTATCCCGTATTATTTACAAAAATAAGTGAAAACCACGTTAGTTTTTATAATAATATTCAACGTAGTTTATGCAAATCAAACTGTACCTATTGATGTGTTTATAACATCAAAATACAGTACCGACCAAAGGTACTCCAGTGTCTCCAGTAGGTACTTATATAATAAATACCACAAAATAGTGTATTAATAGTGTATTTGAAGAAATATACCTACATATGAATCATCGTCCTGCGCATTACTTCGTACATTAGTATTTTCTAAACTAATTATTTGGGTTATTATAACCTTAGGTACTTATCAAATTATCTTATTTCCTTCACTTTTCTAGACACAGTAAAATAAGTACTTTTCCGCTTTACTGACCGTAATTATTGGTGTAGGGACTCCTCACAGCCAGAACTATTCAATTCTTCCCTCCATCTTCTTTTCATGCCATGACCATCCCGTTTTTCAAAACGTTGGTTAAGATGGCGTCCGTGTCCCGTCAAATCATGACGATTAATCAAAAGCAACTGATACCACAGTGTCGTTTAACAATTAGATATTAGGCACAAACTGAATTATATATAACTACTTTTGTTATTGCGTTCATTAATTATTTATTCAACATTTTCCTACTGTTTGCTTACACTTAGGTATGAATTTCTAAGCTAGGTACCTATTATACAAAAATTGTATCTAATGTTCGAGGTGAGGTTCGAGACCCACACGTGACTATATTTTTTCCTGTCGTAAATATCTAATTTTGTAATGCAATGCGCAGAGCATGCATTATTGCAAAATATTTAAAATATTTTGCTTGAGATTGTGGTGATGGGCAAAAATCATATTTTAAATCCTTTTGATAAACGATTTTCACCGTGCAAACAGAGAAGAGAGCAGCTATTTCACCACAACTTTTGCAGTTGAAAATGTCTACCTGTTATACCAACCAGAAATAACTTCTCACGTTTAGTTAATTTTTTGCCTGAGTAGATCACAAACAGTCAACAACCGTAGGTACTATACTTTTGCTGAATACACAATAAAATTGTGAACAAATAATCGCCTAAATCAGGTATGTATTTATGGACATCCAATTAAATGGGAATATTATACGATTTGTTCAATAAATCGGAGTTGAGTGGCCCTGGGAGACAAATAGTGACGGCTTGGTAGAGTGGCCGTGGACGTAATCAGAGTTTAATTTTAGGGGCTTAAAATATAAGGTTTAGCAATAGATTGAAAACATAATTATACTGATGACATTCGTGGTATTAACGAGAATATGGAAAGGGCTCCAAAATTGGAATGTTCTCTCAAACAGTGAGTTTGTAAAATGAGTTACCGCGACTAGATAGGTAGTTAAAGCTCAGTTAAAAAGTGGTCTAAATGATTTTAAATATTGAAGGGTAGACTAAAATCCATATTTTTAATAAAAAAAACCTTAAACTTATGTTATAACCCTGCAGCTTCCCCAACACATTTACTTTGTTCCCTAAATGCTGGCAATTAAATTAACCATCCAGGTATGTTCAATTATTAAAAACAATGAAGTTAGAATATAGTTAACGTACTAACTACAGTGACGTGATTGCAGGATCAGACTGCTGAACACTGTCTTGGTTTCTCTTTCTATACAACTCGCCATGCTTCTTCCCTCTTTAGTTATAACGTCGATGGTCAAGTGAATTTCTTACACTCCGTTGAAATACTTGTCAAATGAAGGAGGTATTCACAGACAACTTCAATAACTTGATCCTAACAATATCTTTTCGCTGGCTACTCTGTCTGTCATTGGACATCTTGAGGTAAACTGGATTTGTTGGAGTAGAACCTCTAACAAAACCATTGCAACTCAAGATGTCAAACTAATTTTGACCACGTTGATATTTTCATACCTACTTGAAGGATGGAGATCAGCGGCTGGACCCGACAACCCCCGTTCTAAGTACATTGCTTTAAGCTACTTTGGGACTTCCTACTCTCTGAGCTGACTGATTAATCTGTTATTACGCTGGATGATAACTTATGCATAATACTGCCGTCGCCAATTACGAGATTAGAGGATCAAATATTCATCGCTGCGTTTGTGTTGTACGCGTGCACTAAAATTGTTTTGACATTGGTTATGCCAGCGACTGTAGGGCCGGGGCTGTAGATTGACAAAATGTGTGAGAGATATTTTTACATATTTCTGAATTGATTGTTCATGTCACTTACAACATTTTGTAAAATTATATATGCTACCGCATCCTATCACGCAAGGCAAATACTAAAATACATATACTAACATAATCCAAAATCTTAGTAGGTATATTTATACATCTGAAAAATACATCAAAATCAAATTTAAGCTTGTATAAAAGTTACTGACCAGATTAATAATATTCAAATCATCTCCATCCGCGGTTGTCAGGAAGAGATTGTTGCTTAGCGATAAGACCATTATTATGTTCTAAAATATAACAGAACAGAGGACTCTGTTCTCTAATATTATTTATTACTCTTGCTTGCAGTGCAATAAAGTGTTATTGGATGTTGGCGAATATGTATACTTATTCTGTAATAATTATGGTAGGTACTGATGGAAAGCGAATATAACCAAAGAAGTACTTGAAAAAACAAGATTTTGTCCAAGAACTAAATAAACGGATGTTAAATACCATGGTAATTATATGAAGCGCTCGCGCTGAGTTTGTCAAACATTCAAACGTGTGTGAATTGACTGTTGCCGTCAGTCTGTATCGATTTTTTTAAATCGCAGGTTTACTTCAACAAGCCTCAGACTCTTGAAGCCCTTAAGGAGATTTTTCGCCTACGAAGCGTGAACCTGACGCCCGAAGTTGTGGCACGAGTGATGGAAAATGCCATAAAACGAGCTCGTATGGTCATCAACAGGCGACGGCCACTTGACCGATACACCATTTTCTCAACTTGTTGGAATAAATTCGAATGGATTAAATGAACAAATTACAGCAAAATAACGTTGGGTGAATACTTTTGCCCCACCTGGTATGTTGTAATGTGAAATAATATTACAATATTAGTAGAAAATTTTAACTTACTACTTTGTTATTATTACCGTCTGATCAGAACTCCTCTACTCTCCCATTGACTGTAACAGACGCGCGGCGACGATAGCTTTAAAAAATAAAATTAAAAATTCCGAATGAGCAGTATGCCCCTACTTTTGCCATGTGCTTAAGGTTCGATGCACAACGTGCAATTATGTCCTTCCAATATTTATTTTTTTTACTATCGCTGGGTTTTTTTTTCACTTTCTTACTGCACGCTAACTTAGACGGTTTCCATTCTGAATATTGTCAATATCGCCATATTTGCACATATGGAGACTAGACTTTTGTGTCACTAACGACAAAACTAAAAGTGTTTAACCTGACTTTCAGATAATTTTATAAAAAAAATCCTAGACATAAAAAACACCCAAAAAGGCGAATCTAAAGAAGCAAATACAATTCTATTAATAAGTCCGTAATACTTAAACCACGTCTACCCCTGAATCCCGGGGAGTGGATGTTGGGATTAGCAAGATAAATCACTCGCTGAACAATTTATTGGCACATGGACACACCCAATTACATCATCGAATGTTGCGTACGTTGGCAATCTATTGGAATATCTTTGAAGAATTTTCTTACTTACCTATAATAATTATATTAGGTTTCTATATAAGTATAATATTAGCATAGGTTATATAGAATAGGATGTAGGATTTGGCTCAAAGGAATAATGCTAATTTTTTTAAGTTCATCAGGCAGGAATGTTGCATGTTTTCTATTTAATATTTCTTGTTTTTAAATAAAAAATGTCATAATAGAAAAAAGTCACAGACCCTGGAGTCTGTGGAGTGTTGATTTATAAATAAATAAATAAAAAAGTTCATCAGGCGACTTTGTTGTTTATCATATTCATATTCTCAAACATGCATGAGCGTTGTTAGTACTGGTTGATGACGTCAAGGATGATGTCACATGGATTTAAGGTAGCACGCTCACGCTGCTCAAAGCGTATAAAGCGCATTTTTAATAGATATCTAATTTTCATCCACAGTGTGTTCTATATCAACATGGTTGCCAAATTTTTAATCCTGGCATATCGGTTTAAGACAGAAACGACATTATATGGCTCATGCTGATTCTTTTTTAATTAATACTTGGCAAGGAGATAAAGATTCCCCGTGGGGTGTCGGGCTAGAATGTCACTCCCCCATTACTCCCTGTGGGTGTCGCAAGAGGCGACTAAAGGCAAAATATCGGAAGGTGGGCAGCAGCGCCTTCTGAGGATCTGTTAACTTATACTGCGATCCCCAAGACGCCCCACTAGCGTGGGGAAAATGGTGAATCCCCCCTTATTGAGGGAGGCTGTGTTCAGCAGTCGACAATCCGACTGCTACACTACAGTAAGGAGATAAATATATTTTTGGTTAATCTTGCAGCGGAGGTACCAAGGACTGGTATACAGAAGATATCGCAGAGGAAGGTCGCGCTCGAAAATACTATTAACATTGAGTGTAATATAATATACGTTTTGAGAAACTGTAGTTCTAGATAAGCCGAATAACGTTATCTGCAACTGAACATCATGTGGGATTGTGGTTATTCGTCAGCCTCCAGCAATAAAAAAAAACCCATAATGAGGTCCTGTGGTTGGCATATAAACGTTTTGTTAGCAGTTCACCCGTAACGCAACTTGTCCAATAAACATTTAGTCCAGCACGCGTTATGCTTGAAGCAAAGCAACCTAAATACATATATATTAACTCATATTTACTTCTTTACTGGCTGTCAAGGACAGATTGTCCTGAAGAGCCAGTAACATTACAGGGGAGGGCATCTGCCCCCCTGTAATTTTTACGCCTATTGCCTAGAGTTGATTTTTTTATTAGTGAAATTGATTTTCTCATTTAATTCAGCCGAAAAGACAATGAGGAATTATTAAAATCAGCTCGTGTCATAGCTAAATATTGATATTAAGTGTTGCGTCTTTCACGGACTGTGGGTCTTTTAGAGATAAATATGAAATGTTGTTAAAAATGAAATTTTAGTAATTCCAGAAGTCTGCTTTTCACGCAACTCAACTACTTACCTATCTAAAGTTTGATAGAGCCCAATAAAAATATTTGGCAATCCCGTATTCTACACATTATGATAATAATATATTTATAGGGCAATGGTTCTATCATTGTTTTTTATACGCGGTCTATTTCAATCTTAACTGAAATTTCGGTACATAATGCACGATTTCCTCTATTTGAACAGCAAATACTGATAACATCGATAAAAAAATGCAGATTTTGCAGTTTTTTTTACTCCGGTTTGTTTTGAGGAGAGACTGATGCGAAAACTTGAAAAGTGATGTTCAAGCCACTTGGCAGATTTTTATTTTTTATCCTGTAAGAAATTCCTGATCCGGGTACGCCCAAGCCTATCAGTTATAAATTAAAAATAAAATAAAAATTCAAGAAGTCAATATAGATACATTCATAATTATTGTTTTATTGTTTAGGTATGTGAAATGGAAACAGGAATACGATATCAAATTTCATTTAGTAACCGTCACTAAGAGAATGAAATATGACATATCCACCAAGTGCCACTATGACAGTTTCCACATTTAATTTTGACATTTAATGTATGGAACATCTGTCAAAACTGTATCTTATGATCGACCTCATTCTTGAGATGCAATTATTAATACGAGCCCTAATCTATATGGGATCGATGGAAGTCTGTATGTTATCCTATTACGTTGAATAGTTACAATGGAGTGAAGATTTATTCTGGCTAAATAGCTGATTATTAAATAATAATCGGAACCTTTTTTCATTGCCATTTTTAGGGTTCCGTAGTCCTGACAAGGAACCCTTATAGTTTCGTCATGTCCGTCTGTCTGTCCGAGGTTTTGCTAAGAGACCGTTAGGACTAGGAAGCTGTAATTTCATATGGATATGTAAATCAATTACGCCGACAAAGTGGTAAAATAAAATTTTGAAAAATATTTTTTTAGGGTACCTCCCATACATGTGATTTGGGGATGAAATTTTTTTCGTCGTCTATCTCTTCGTGTGTAGTATGGTTGAATGGGTCTTCTAAAATTACTTTGGGGTTGCTAATACTGTTTTTCCATTTAATGCTCCATTTACGAAATATTAAACTTTAAAGTGCAAATTTTTGTTCCAGCAGGGCGTCCCCCCTCTAAAAGCTAAACTGCTGGCTTGAAAAATCGGAAAAATTCAAGCTGATAGTGCGTTTTATGAACTTTAAAGAAAAAGTATAGCGGTTGACATAACTTTATTAGTTTAGCAGTAATAGTCGTTGAACTTGGGTGTTGGATAATTTTGTATACCAAATATAAAATCTATAGAATAAATCCTCTAAAGTGACTAAGATGAAGTAGTTGGATGTTTATAAGGAGTAAAGACTGGCACTGAAAACTTAATCTAAAATAAAAAATCTGAAAACTATAACTATGCCCCATGTCATACCACTAGGTGGATTGACGATATAGTGAAAGTCGCGGGTAGCCAATGGCTACCCGCGACTTTCACGCTGCGGCTACAAGTGGCTAATAGCCGTTGTTTGTGGCGGTCTATGGGGAAGGCTTTTGTTCAGCAGTGGACATCTTCCGGCTGATGATGATGATGATGATGATGTCATACAAAATAGACCAGCTTTCCAGCCGCGGCTCCACCCGCGCATATTGCGGTTATCGCGCAAAACTATTAACCTCTTTTTGCGCAGTTGGATAAAAACTATGTCCTTTCCCGGGTCTCAAACTGTTTCCATTAGTATAGTTATAGATATGACAGTACAAAGATTCGACTTATATAGGTATAAAGTATTTTTTGGACCTCATCTTCGCCGTAAACTAGAAGTGTTTGATGTCTGTACCTGTCGTACCAAGGTCATCGATTACTTCATTTCACACATCATCAATTCGCTGATTGTGGTGGTTTTCAATGGTGTAAATTGTTTCATCGTTAAAGAGAATATTTCTTTGCCCTTCACTTGCGTATCGCAGTCTATTTAATTTTAAAGGTTGATTTAGGGCATATACTGTATATCGAAGATAAGCACCGAGCTTCAGGTCTTGTTTTAAAATACGCGACATTTTCCTAGCGGGAATCTTCACTTCTCGCAATAAGATTATTGTTGAGTTATCATAATATTTTTACTTCCTAATGGGATTTCGAACAATTCTAGCTTTAACAGCATTAATTTGTAGTTCTAAGACACGCGGCTGCCCAGATCTTTTATGGTTTTTGACAGAGGAAGTATTGTTGTATCTGTTGATATAACGATATACCATAGAGATATAAAATTCTTTATCTTTTCTGTGCGATATACGAACATACCTACGGCTGATACCAAGCTTTAGAAGTGTCTGGAATATGACCTACGCGATGGCTCAATACCTACTTTGCACAAGGTGAATACTACTATCCTATTTTCTTTAACACCTCGTTTCATATGGTTATTTGATAATGAACACAAAATAATATATGAAATGGCGCGAAATCGAAAGAAATTTTTTAAGTTATAAACGCGTTCCAAATTCTAAATAATTCTAAAGCTGAAAAGTGTTTTTGTTATAGTATTTATGGCCAGACTAGTTATAAAGTATAATTGCCCATTTACAGCACCAGCTAACTTGCATATATCGGTGTTATTTTTTATTTTTCTTTCGTATTTATATCAACTATGTTATAATAGAATAATTATTTATGCTACAGCAAATAGGTTTATGACATTCAAATTCTCACAATGTACCAACGGATTCTGAATCGCGCTATCGTTACGTTTTCATTCGAGTACCTATAGAATTCACAAACGAATTTTATTAATTTTCGAATTACAATTGAAATAATAACTTGGCGGCAATCGTACTCTTATTTCTTAGATTTAGCAGGAAGAAAGTGGAAGAGAATATAGAACTACAGAATCGTACTATATTATGATAACGGACTTCTACGGAACCCTACATTGTGCGTGGATCGACACGCATTTGACCGTTTATTAAAAATTAACTAGCAGCTGCTGATTTTTTATGAAATTGACGTGAAGTGCCATAACGTGTGTAGGTATGTAATTGTATTTGTCTGCTCTGCACGTCACGACGGCTAAATGAAATTCGGTATACAGAACCTTTAGATCTTGGAATGACGCAAAATACAAGTTTATCACAATATACCAAGGGAGCACGATATAAACATATACAACGCGGGTGAAAACAAAGGCATTAGCAGTCGAGCACTTCCATGCTTCGGACGGCGCGCGGCGGTCGATCCTGTGGCAGTCGTTGTACCTACTGATAGCATGGTGGTTATGTATTTTGCAAACGTCAGTATGGCTAGCAACCGTCCTCAAGTGAAAAATCTGTCACCACTGTCTACTAACGTTGTGGTGGCAGCTGTCTTGAGAGTATGCACAGTTATTATTAGAGATTAACAAAATTTATAAGGAATTTTGTTTCTTAAGTATTTTTGTCTGGTGTTTGCTAGTTAATTTTTAAGTTGTTGCTCTCTTTAAAATTAACACTAGAAAATGTAAATCCGTAATTGGATGTAAGATTTAATATTATTATTGTATATAATAATAAAGATCTGTGGATCTTGTGAAATAAAATAAATAAATAAATAAATAAGTTACTTTTGACATTCAAATAAAAGTGCTAGGAATACAAGTAAATTTTACAGAAGTAAGCTTTCCATGTATAAATTCCAATTTATATGCCTTCCAATGTGGAACCTGCCGTCTAATATGGGATCCATCAAATGTGAAGTCCATCCTAAGTGAACGAGATTGAGTTCACGAACATGATCCATTTTGCAGTAACAAAAAGGAACTAATGCGCCTAAAATAATAACTACGAAGCATCAATCTACATAAGAATGATGTTTCTTTAACAAAGTCATTTATAATAATAATAAAAATGATTTAAAACACGCGTGTTTATTTCCCTAACCATTGTTCATTTCTTGACCAATTGAATATACGCTGCGTAGGTACAATCACGCACAAAACACCAATAAATCTAATTCAGCGACGATATATCACCAGAGGCAGCAGCTGAGTCGGTAGGTTGCAGATAATGACGTCATCCGTCCGCGGTGACTGCCATACGAGCTATCGAAGACAGGCATATTTCAAAACCTCATATCAAATGTAAGCCTTATCTCGTAGTAAAGAAAATTGAAGTTTATCTGGCGCATTTTGATGGGTAGTATACTTAGCATGTTCGTTAGTACAATGCCTTCATTATGCCCTAACAGCTTGCTTACCATTGTGCTGACTGTCTGTCTGCTAATGGAAATGGAGCGGCGAGCCGTTGACACTAGACGGCTATTTTTGCGCTTTGATTATGAATTGTGTACTTCAGTGTACGTTTCAGCGTATCTATCCGTTTTTAAGGTTCCTTTCTCAATGGAAAATCCGTTCGTTTGTCACGTCTCTATCTCGGGAAGTCGTGAATGATAATTTGATTTAAGTAACAAAATCTGATTGAAATTTTAGAAAAAAAAATCTAGTTGTTTGGATATTTTGCCTTGCCAAGGACAAGTATAAATATGACACGAGTTGGTAGCTTTGACCAGATAAAAACATATAATTTTGTATCAGGATACTCCATATTAAGTAGTATCATATTGTGTGTCTCATCTTCAACATCTCATCTGCTAGGGTGCAATTTTTTTGGATCCTCTACGAACAAAATTTTATTGGATCCTCCTGAAAAAGTATTTAATGAAATTTCTAGTCCAATATACATTTTTGCTCCATTATTATTTCTCTTTGGGTCAGCGTTTTGTACAAATTATAAAAATTTCAAGTTTGTAATTCATCTCGTTTACAAGCTAGAGACCCGTGACACAAACAGCTCAGTTTTGTTCTTTGGTAACGAAACCATAAAACACAATGAAAGTGACCAATATTTACTTACAAATTTAATCAATATAAACTTTAAACAACGGATATTTTATTTATCAAGGATATACTCCTATATAGACCGTTTTAGAAGTGAAACCACTGCGTATTAATTAAACTTTCTATATTGCAAATTAATAGAATACTTCCACAGGAGATAATAACACTTTAATTATAATTTAATTTACATATTTTGCGAATAATCGGCATAGTAACAGCGTGCCTTGAGGACGACCGCTCTGGGCGGAGACTTCGAACAGCAATGCCCGAGCGTGCGGCCCGACAGATGAGCGGTGGGGCACAACACAACCGAGCCACTACAGATCTAATAGGCGAGTCAAATGAGTGAGTGAGATAATTATGGTTCATTATTACATATCTTTTTATTTAAAAAGAATATTGCTTACAGATGCTTAGGTCTAGAATAGGAACTGAATCTCAATATTTTTTTTATGGGATTATGGCGGACCTCCCCCAAGGCCCACCTAGCGTGAAGGTAACCTTTGCCTATAACAGATGCATTTGCACTGCGTCCATCAGCCTGAGCCATAAAGTGGTTAAATCTCATGCATGAGCCTGTAATTTCATATTTACTGACTCTCAAAGCCTACTGCCGCAACTACGCTGTCAGCTGCTTGAAGACAGATTTTCTACTTGAGGGTAGTCGATAGCCAGGCGAGCATTCACAAAATGCCCTTCCATCATGCGGTGCCGGCGGTGGGGATCGAACCATGGACCAGCGGCATGGCAGTCCATAGCTATTACCAGTCTGCTATAATTGCTTCAAACTACTCAGAATCTTCGCAACAGATTTGCAAAATGTTATAATATAATCTCACCGGAAAAGTTATTTCTTTAGTGCACTGAATATTTAATTCTATAATTCCAGAATGTTTGCTAAGTCATGAAAAGATTGAAAAGCTCAGAGTTGTCCCTATATAAGCGCCAGCACCAGGTAAAGTTATAATGCACTTCAGCTTGCTTGATATGAACAAGTTTTAGCTCTTCGTTTGTTGAAAACTTGGTTTATTACTCGCATCTCTCCGTGTAATGTTGCAAAGGGACGTGTTATGTTCAACTTGACTATATGAAGTTTTCAGCCTGTAATATTCAAATTCAAATTCATTTATTTCGAGCTACTTAGGACTCATATCATAGACACAATTACATATTTATACAGAATAGAAAATAATAAAACTTCAAATTGTAGTATAACTAAAATAATAATTAATAATAAAATAAATCATATAAATACACATCCAAAATTAAACAATGTCAATAAATTTATAGTAAAAGTATAAATGTATAATATATTAATATAATATGTTCTTACCTTTTCAAGTATCAAATATAATAAACTTATTTTTGTAGCTATGTAACGCTAGACTTTGATCTTTATCTCACCTGATGGCAAGTGATGATATGATATGTTCGAAGATGTTGTTCAGGCTAACCTAGAATTACTGTCTCTCAAGGACAGCTGCCGGAACACAGCGTTAGGTGCTTGGTGACAGAAAGTGTGTCTACTTGAAAATGCAGCTATTCGCATAATACCTTAACATCTATTCGGCCGAATGGAATAGGCAGCCGGCGCGAAATCGTTAGATGCAGCTTCGATTCCCGTCTGGAACAAAAAAAAAATATTTTCAATGTTATTTTTGCTCAGCACCGGATAGTTGTAATATCATTTAGAAATATGCGTTAACACTATAACGAATGCCAATATAAGGCAACAACTTGGACCAACGGCTTACTCTTCGAAGCACTGAAGCACACAGTAGTAATGCCGCGGTCACCCATACATGCCTGGACCGCAGCGGACGTTGCTTAATAAGTTAACATAGTTGATCTTTCGAGAACGACTAAGAAGGTACATTGCGAGATCTGTAAATACCTATTGTTGGTACTTATATCTCAAGTAAATTTGTGTGAATACATATATAATCATATATATATATACTATCAGTACTATATATACATATATTAATTATATAAATGCGAAAGTAACTCTGTCTGTCTGTTACGCTTTCACGCCAAAACTACTGGACCGATTTGAATGTAATTTGGTATGGAAATAGTTTGAAACCCGGGTAAAAACATAGGATAGTTTTTATCCAACTGCGCAAAAAGAGGTTAATGATTTTGCGCGATAACCTACATACGCGCGGGCGGAGCCGCGTCCGGAAAGCTAGTACCTAATATGTTTAGGTGCAGGCTGGCACAGCTTTTTCTCAAAATGTATTATTATTGAAATGTATATTCATTATTCGTTAGGTAAATATTTCACAGCATCTGTATATTATCGAAGTGATTAGCAGAGGTGTGTATTGTGTTGTGAGTCTCTAAAAGGCCAATTTTGAACATGTTTTTAAAAGAGAGTACGTTTTACTTACAGGAATAAAATATATGATATTTTAGAGGATATGCTTCATTACAAAAGTAATTAATTTAAAAATCAAATTTTGTCGATAAATTTTAATATATTAAAAACTAGCTTTCTGGGCGCGGCTCCGCCCGCGCGTATGTCGGTTATCGCGCGAAAACATTAACCTCTTTTTGCGCAGTCAGATAAAAACTATCCTATGTTTTTTCCCGGGTCTGAAACTATCTCCATACCAAATTTCATTCAAATCGGTCCAGTAGTTTTGGCGTGAAAGCGTAACGGACAGACAGACAGACAGACAGAGTTACTTTCGCATTTATAATATTAGTACTGATAGTACTGATTAGTGAAAGTTAAAATTTCTTATAGGGGAGGGCATTATTTTCCTCATGTTTGTAAAAAAAAAGTCACTTATTATTTTATCCAGGACCTGGTTGCAGTCCTGCGGGAAAATTCACGCACGGAGAAGTTTATTTGGAGTATTTAAGACTTGGATGGACATAATATGTCACTGGTATTTCTATTTATGATTGATTTTTTTGTGTATAAAATGAACTTCTGATTTTTAAAGTGATGGGGTATTTTGCAGATGCCCGTCTGGCTAGCTAACACCCTCAATTAGAAAATCTGTCGCCAAGCAACTAACGGTGTGTTCCGGCATCTGTCCTTGAGAGCCACTAATCCCAGGTTAGCCTGAACAAAATCTTCGACCACATCACTTTCACATTCCACCATGCTATAACGACTGCCCTCCTTAGACAACAACCGGGACCGACGGCTTTGCGTGCCCTCCGAAGGACGGAAGCGCTCATAGTAAAGTCACAAGCGGTCACCCATCCAACTCCTGAATTATAATAAAAAATTATGTAAAAGCTGTGGTAGTGGCGAGGCATATGCAGCACTACACATCCAGGAAGGTTTGTAAACAATATAACACACATTTAACAATACGACTTAACTAAAATTCCCTAATCTCATTAAAGATAGTGTCATTTATTAGGATCATGTTATAACTAAACTAATCTATTGGACGCATGTGTATCAACAAAATCCAGTATACCATGACCTCAATGTAAGGTTTTTCATCAAGGTATCAAGAGACGAATGGGGTCTAGGTATTTTGGACATGTGAAGCTGCTTGTCTGATCTCGTAGCGCCTTCTTGTACTGGCAGGCTCCTTTAATTAATGTCCCAGGTCTCTGAAACTAGACGAGGCACACGTATCTAATCCGTACTTGATATCTACATGACGGAAATATTAATTCGGGTGCTTTAATAAGGGTAGAGTGAGAGTGCGCAAAGCTTTTCGTCAACCTAAAACAAATTTCGGCACTTTTAAATACCGATTGCTTAAGATTGACTATACGTCCTTAGAACAGTAAGAAAATTAATGAAATTTATCTTCCTCCTGTTTTCTCCTTCAAAACTATTTTTTTTTAAAACAACACAGCCGCATGCTCCTATTCTTTATTTGTAATAAATTTAAATGCCTGGTAATGCACACAAGCTCCTTGTTATTTTAACGTTATATCATACCGATACCTACATTTACCGCCAATCAGTTATGTTAGCATCCGTGATCCGGGTGATCGTTCCTTTATTTATGGTTGCAGCTCTAGAAGTACCAAACTATGCTGTCAATTTTTCTCTTTATTGTCTAGGCTTGTATCGTCACTAATTTGTAAGGAGATATATATCTTAAAAACATTTCCTTAAAAAAATTTGTCTGCTTCTCAACTTGGCCAGCTCTGTACGACTGGGGTGTAGTAAGCATTCGTAGTTGTTCTTGTTTTCAATTCGGCTTGAATTAAATGTTATAATAAAAACCAGACGAATCGCTAAACAAAAATAAATACACGAGACGAATTGTAGAAACCAGTTGATTGAGGACCAGACACACAGAGAAACTGCGAAACTTATCGGTATTTAATATTAAAGATATTAAATATCGATAAATTAATTTATATAAGATAATTAATTTATTTTAAAAGTTTTATTTCCCAAATTGGTAAGGATATAAATAATATCACGCTAAGCTCTGGACATTCAACCTTAAATAAAGGAGTAATCAGTAGTAGGGGAGAATTGGGGGTTCTGCATCTGCATCGCTCTCGCTTCGCTCGAGCTCGCGATGCATGACCCCCAATTCTCTCCGTTATATAGATCACAACTGGCATTCTTCTTGATATCAATGGGCTAAGTTCGGATCGAGCTGTTTGCACAATCGTCCATCCTTATTGTAACTTTACAAGATTTAAGGATTCTAAGAGTGCTTATGCATTAGGCACCCCTAGTTATTTTTAATCCGAACGGTTATTTTTTAAAATTAAATAGGATAGGATTTTATTAAAAAGATAGGTAATTTTAAAAACATTTATTTTCTACATTCCATTTCTGAAGACAAATTACATTTCTTAGAGCACAGTATGAAGTATGATATACACAACAATAAACATCGGAACATGAAATATACTTTCTATACAAACTTAGTAAACTAGGGCAACCATAATCCTCTAGATCGAAAATACACTTACTAATTCCGTCATACATTATATTATCTTGTTCTAATATTTTCCTTAGCCATCTAACTTTTTCTGAACCTTTGACATATATTTTACAGTTCCTTAAAATTTCTGCAATATAAATCTTATGATAATTATACGGTATAAGTCCTTCTTTCCAATAAATGTGTCTATTTCTTTCAATCCAGCATACTTGTCTTTTTTCTGTTTTTGTTAAGTCATAAAACGGGAAGGGTGGCTTAAATACAAGATTTATTATTTGTTTATCAAATTGTAGTGCTATTTCTTTTACAATGAATTCATTAGAATCAGTTTTGAAACCTTGTACGTCTACAATTGCATTCATGTTAGTTTACGTACAATATTACTTAGTGGTTTGTATTCAACAAGCCGGTCGTTCACAATAAGGCAATAGGCTGCTGTATTATTTGGAATTTCTTGGGCACTTTCAATTTCTAAACGTACATCCACTGGTCCTGATTTTAAATTTTCATTTTGTCGTGAACAGTCTATTATAAACAAAGGAGCTTTCTCTTTAAATTCGTTAATGTTTAACAACGGATCAGCTGGGAGGTTGTAATAAGACTGACGGAATTTGGCATATAATTCGTATAATATATTATACTTATTTTCATCGAACTTTATGTTTAGTGAATCATAAGGATAATATTGGGAATTTAAAAATAATGTAACGTTAGTCAAATTACAGTGATCAAATGTAGAACTATCTTTAGTTTTGTTATTTTTTCTATTAGTTTGTAAACCAAATATAACATATCGAGGCTTTTCTAATTGAGAAGCCGTTTTTACAGACCATGAATGCTTTGTGGTTCTTGGCAACAAAGGATATTCATATAAGTCCCAATTTCTAAAAGCCATTTGTATAGGTTTATCTTTTTCTAGAAATTTAAGTAATGAAAGCCTTTCTCGGTCAGAAACTTTCACATGTGGTACGCGCCATTGAACTCTCAGTATATCTATTTCAATACTGTCATCTTTATCAATAATAACACTGTTATAGTTAGTGCTGCTTCTATTAAGTACCAGTTCATGTTTGCAGTTTAAAATTATTCTATTATAATCTTCAGCAAACCCTAACATTTTATTAAGTGGTATAACAACACTAAAGAAATCATCTTTGGAATTTTGACCATTTATATTCCAACCCCATACAGCAGCAACTTTGCTCTCACCGTAATTCATAGAAATATATGATTTTATAGTAGAAGAAATTCCAGAGTTCCTGATACGATCTATTTCTACGCCATTTATTTCATATCGAATGTCTTGAAACAGATATGATATTGGATTATTAGTAAAATTGACAGGTTTTTTAGTAGGATGGCCTGCAGCATCTTTTCCAGTTACCGTAGCACGTCCTTCGATGTAAATAGAGCTGGCAGATGGTAGTACATATATGTCTTGTTGTTGGATAGATATGCGTATTTCATCATTGGCTTTAAAACTGTTATTGTATGGATTATATGTATGTATTTCGTAACTCTCAATAGAGTTGTCGAAATGTGGTGAATTATCAATATCGAGAATATTCATATTTTGAAACCCAGAGCTCGTAAAAAATCTTTATTCTTTTTTGTTATTTTTTTTACTTTGGGATTTCTGATACGTCTATGCCTTTTGAAAGCATAGCTGATAATACCGTTTTTTAATTTTGGTTTTGGTGATATAATATTATATTTTTTTGTGTTTTGACCAAATACAATCATTTCTGCTTGCGTAGATGAAGGCTCATCTGAATTTCTTCTGCACCGAAATCAATGAGATTGCCTTCTTGATCAACAACTTTTACTGTAATTGATGATATGTTGTTGTCTTTTACGGGAAAATATATAATATTTTTAGGTTTTTCAATAAACCGAAAGCTTGGAGGAACGTTTGGTACAAATTCATAAATAATGTGGGAAGATAAACCATTAATGTACGAGCCGTGTATTAAATCACATTCGATCCTTATGACTGTTGTTGGAAGAATGTTCACTGGATTCTCTGATACATGCCATTTATTAGCTTCTAGTATTTCTTTTCGAAAACCTAACATGTTTCCCATACTATTTATTACTTGGAAATTAACAGGTTTTGTGCAAAAAAGAGAACATTTTGCAGTATTTGAATTGGATTCAATATTGAGTTCACAGTCATCCAATTTGCTATTTAAATAGTCGGCAATGTCTTGTAAATCATAATTTCCATTTGGAATTTTTAATCTTTTATTTTTTTCACCGTAACTAAATATATTGTTAACATCTGATATATTTGGTATAACATTGAAAACAGAGAAATATAATAATCCGCACTCATAGCTATGATTTAAAGATAGAGGTGGATGAAAAGTGGTTTCTAATATAGATTTCTTTCCAGAAAAACTTAATGAGATAGACATAGTCGTAGACTGTTCTACAATTTATACTAAACTGGAGAAAACATAAAACACATCCACTATTTATTTGTTTGTATTACACCAAAACTGTTCTAAAAATTTAAGGCATAAATGACCGCAGTTATACGTATTATTTTTTTGATGATTATTATAGTTATATAGAATGTTTCCCTTCATCATATATTTTATAAATTCCTTAGGCGGCCTCAAGTTCCCATAGCTATCAAAATATTCAATGTAATCGTCAATTTTCACATAGGCTACCCAATGAGTTCCAGGATTTATTGAGCTATCTAAATTGACGACACCACACTCAATAGGATATGGTCTTTTAGGTAAATTATCTCTCATAAAAACACCTCTAAAGTAAGGAATATTATTACAATATTTCAATAAATCTATATTTGTAAGAGCCCGACTAGGCAACCGTTGATTTAGTTTTTTTTTTTTTTAGATAAGTATAATCCAAAACCTTTTTTATATGGTTTAATGCATAGCCCTTTGCCTATAGTTAAACCTTCCAATTTATCATGATGTCTCTTTAACTCCGAAAGACGTTTTTTTGCAGCTTTGTATTCGTTGTACGTTTTAAGGATTCCGGATACTCCACCAGCCAGACTTCCAGCAGCTGATAATCCCGCAAAAATAGGTATTAAAGGAAGAACACCTCCTGATTTTGGTAAAGGAATAATTCGTGGTAGTTTAATAGGTAAATCTTTCGTTAAATCTTTTGCTGCAGGAAATGCCAGTTCTATTGCCATTTTTTTACATTTTGGTTTCATTTTACGAATCTGCTTTTTAGTGTGAGATACAATGCTTTTAAAATTCTTTTTCATTCCAGAACCAGAAGCAACTTTGGCCAACATTGCTTTATTAACCAATGAAGCTGCTATTTTTTCTCCGGGACTAGCATTAGCAGAAGTAGTCCGTGTCTTCGCCATTTTTAGTAAAATTATATCTGCCTTACGCCGTTTATGTAAATTAGATGAATTATTGTAGGCTATATCGTGTTGTTTGCAATATTCGTCCAGCTGATTGATGCCTTTATCCCCACGAGCCAGTCTTTCTTTTAAGCGAGTTCCTGGTCCACAGAAATTATATCCTGGTAGATGAAGTTCAAATGGCAATTTGTTGATTAATCTATTCAGAAGACTATCTTCCGTCATAACCAGATGGAGACTGAATTACAATTATGTATAATCAATCTTTATAAAACATTCGTTTTGTTAATCCAACTGTTTTCACTGGAAGGGAACCCGAGCCATTTAACGTAACACCTTTTAGCTTTTTTTTTCAAAACTTTTTCGACAAGATAAACATCAGGGTGCTGAGTTTTTTGTAGTTCTTGTATATAAAATGCACCTAGTATTGGACGATGCCTCATGTCCGCTAATAAATAAGTTATTGGGTCAGTGTTTTGCACTTTGATGATTTTGAAAATTTCTGTTGACCAATTCGGCGTATACCCTTTTTCAAATGTGCCTTTATATTTACTTATGCGCACATAATCATTGGCATTCAATTTCTTTCTATATTTTTCTTTAGGGATAGAGGTAAGATTCTTTTTGAACCTCTCCAGTAATATATCTTTATTTTTTTGTTTTACTTGTGCTGGAGACATACCAATTGTTCTATGAATGGTATTGTTGTATATGTCAATCACTTTATTAAGAACTTCGTCATACCATATATAGTTTCCTCTGAAACTGAATTCTTTGTAGAGCTTATTTTTCAATGTTCGGATTAATCTTTCTACAATAGATGCTTTTTTAGTAGAGTAAGTGGAGTAGTGATTTATTTTATAACTATCCACAATTTTTTTGAATTTGTCATTATAGAACTCATTGCCTCTGTCCGTTTGTAGGTGTTTAGGCACTCGTCCTTTATGTAATAAAGATTGAAAAGCTCGAGTGACAACTTCTTTTTTTTTACTTTTCAGTGGATATGCCCATGCGTACTTTGAAAAAGTATCGATAACGGCTAAAATAAAATTATGACCACCGTTAAATTTAGAAACAGCTTGCATATCTATTAAATCAGCTTGCCAAAGGTCATCAATATCTTTCATCACAACATGTCTTCGAGGAAAATTTACCCTTGCATATTTATGAATCTCATTTACCACACTTTTTTTGCTCATGTTTATTATAATGTTTAAATATTACTTCTAATTTATTAACTCGATTATTTAATTCAATAAGCAAGTTTGTGTTAGATGAAATTTTATTCAAAATATTAATGAGAGATTTATCAACATATTCTTTGGTTGCGCTGTCATTCAGATCAATTGGATGTTCCAAATTTTTAAGGATCTTATTTTGGGCGTTTAAATTTCCATCACTAGATTGTTTTATAGAACATTCGCTTTGGATTATATAATCTTTTTTCTGTTTTTTATATAGGTGATGGCCGAATTTGTTGACATTCATGTTTGAATGATTCTTAAAGACTAAACAAATATTCGCAACGCTTAGTCATTTTATTCTTTAATTATACCAGCTTCTTTTAACTCTTCTATGATTGAAATAATTTCATTGTCATGATTACTGTTACCAGCATCTCTAGATGCCACCAAAAGCATAAGTCTTTCAATTAATTCATTAGGATCGTCCCAATAAATAAAATCTGTATTTGATTTATAGGTTTTTTTAAAACTTGGGGATTTAACTCCAGTTCCACGCTTGATAGCTTTGTTTTCCACTTCATCTCGATCAAAAAATAAGGGTTTTATAATTTGGCAGTACTTCATGCTTTTGTCTCCTCTTATTTGGCCTAAACGATTAAAATCTCTTTTGTGAGCATTAGTATTGTGTAACATATCTTTATAAACTATTTTATCTCTCTCTGTTACCAAATTTAAATCCGGCTTTTTTTTAAATAAAAGTTCCTTAATACCAGGTGTCATTTCGTAGTTTATATTTCCAAGGGTCATTAAAGAAATTTCATTGTCGCTAGAAGTTTTACCAAAAACCTTAAAAGAGATTGGTATGTTTCCCATGAATAATTGCTTGTTTTCATCCCGTACTCCAAATGGTACATTTAATGTATTATTTTCATCAAGCAAATTTTGTTTTTCTAATATTGATAGAAGGGGAGTGTCTAAATTGGTTACTTTTTTTTCATTTTTAAATGGCGTTGAATGTATTTGTTTTTCTGATTCACTATCGGTTAATGTATTTTCACTTTTAGCAGAGTTATAGCTTTGAAATTTGTCGTCGGGTGAACCGTTGGAATAATTACACAGTGATGAATCATTTGTATCAAAAGTGCATTTAATATCACTTTTATATGAATTAGATTCAGCCATTTTACTAAGAGGATCAGTGAGAGGTTTAAATATTTTATTTAAATTTAAGTTTGTGTTGTCTTCTTCATCCTTTATTTGTTTTATTTTGTTTTTAATTGTTTTAACTGAGGCGAGTATTTGGTGTTTCCATTTTTTTTCCATGTTTTATAACGATGTTACCACATCCATTAAATTATAAGAAATGATGACTTTAGTAGTTATGACTTGTATTTAAATGAAATCAATCGAACTTAATAAATGTATCAAATCCACTTCTGTATCTACCATTATTTAATTCACTATATTTATCTATAATTAAGAATGAGTGCGGATAAGTCCATGTTTTTAAACATATGTTTTTAAATTTGGACCAATCAATGTCTGAATTAACATGTTCATTATAAATATGTTTTAAATTTATATCATCCTGTTTAAAAATTATTAAAAAGTTTGCATTATCTCGTATTAATTGTTTTGGTATTTTCGAATAAGTTTGGGACAAGTAAAAGCAATCTATATTTTTATGCCGTCCCATTGAAAAATAGTTACGTATATTTGTCTGATTCTCGCATGCCACATCGTCAAAAATAAAAACAGAATTTGGTAAAGCAATATCCGGGTCAATAACGTCTTTGTTATCATTAAATATGTTAAATTTTATATCTGGAATTTGATTCAAGATTTCATTTAAAAAGCAGTATTTTGGTTGAAATGTGGTTTTTGAATACAGATAAACATTCTTAAATTTTAAGCCGTTTTTATGTAATAATAAGCCTATCATTACATTGGTCTTTCCACAATTAGATGGACCGCAAATTAGACAGCGAATCGTATTGGGAAGTAATACGCTATGTCTGTTAATTCCGGAATGTGATTTTACTTCTATGTTGTTAATTTCTAAAGTTGTGGGTTGCTTTATCAACCTCATAATGATATCTGACAATACTGTATAGGGTATTTATATTAAATAGATAAATCATTACAATGTCCATTTCTATTGATCGAATGTTAGCGGTTCTAATGTTTGCTTTCCAAGAAATTTAGCTTTTAAAAACAACCTTTGTCCACGTGATCTATTACCAAAAAAGGTAAGTACCTAGTTATATTTTAGTTATTATTTTTGTAATACTTATTAATTCATTGTTGCACCAGCTCCACTGTATAGCAGACAAATTTGCATTGCACTGTTGGTTTACATATATCCTGATTTTGGTAAGTGTTTATTTTAACTTTTTACTAATAATATCAGTTAAAACTAATTGGTAGTTCATATGAAGGTTAATTTAATAAGTATTATTTTATTTTGTTACAGAAACAATGACAAGCATAGTTTTTGCTGACGCTGATCCTTTCTATCTACAAGAGGCTCAAGACATGAATTTAATCTGGAACAGTCATGAACACGATAGAGATATTGTTCGAGAAAATAAAGAAACCAATACAAAAAATAAATCATTCAAAACAATTCATAAGAAAGGAAAGTTAAGTTTTAAGAAAAAAATATCACCAGATTCATCATTCGTTGTCAGAAAAATACCAGGAAAAGGACATCACTTAATAAAAATTGAAATCAGTGAAATTAACACCCTAGCAAGTGATGATTGTTGTGTAAGTGTGCAGTATGTAGTTGAGGATAAATATGATAACATTTTAGACGCAACGCAAGATTTAATAAGTAAGATGACAAAAAAGTTATGTGTCCCAGAACCTTTATAAATCTATCTAATTGTATTTATTGATATTTTATTTTATTGTAATATTATTGAATATATAACCTAATAAACATAGTTACGAGTCACGTACTTGTTTTATTTATCTTGCTTACGCAGGGTTTACCTACACATTATTTCGGTGACCGATGTAAATCTGGATTCGGTCGAACACTAACAATAATCTTATAAAATCAGACAGGAATTAGGATAGGTTAAGAAAAATGCAAGGAATGATATTTTATGCGATTTCAATTTATTTCATATATATTTCACATATATTATATATAGCAAATTATAACTTTTACCAGTAAATCAAGACTTACAGACTATATAACTTTACAAATGTATTACTTATAAATATATATATAGTTATTATGTTAGGAATTATAGTAAACATTTACCAAAATAAAACGGTTTTCAGTTGACAAGATATATAATTTTGTCATTATTTACAGTTCAATGTTGCTTTTAAATGTCACTTTTATTATTATGATATATTTCTAATATAATACAATATTATTATAATATATTGCTGTAATGTCCCCAAGGTACAGTTTTTACTATATCTTTCGTGATCTGTCTCTTATCATCTGATTTATTTAAAATCAATTTATTCAACCTCTGAGTAAATATTTTATGATTAATTGATTTAATAATGTACATACTATCTCTAAAATCAATATTCCTAAACAAACATCGTTTATATTTTGCCATGTCAAGTTTCCTCGTTACACATTTTTTTGTGCCTTTGGCTTTCTTAAGTGAAGATGTTTCAGTATTTATGCAATAAAGTTTTGCGCGAAGTCCTGTGAATTCTGTAATTAACTCACCAGCCATTTCATCTTTAAAATATCCAGGTTGTTTAATATTAACATGAGGTATACCATATACATTATCTTCTTTAAAATTACTAGTGTCAAAGTATTGTAGGTTAAGTTTCATATCCTTGTAGAAATCATCAGTCCTTATCAAATATAAAAGACTATCAGTATCTGTGTAGCAAAGGCATATATTTTCTCCATACATTTTTTTCATAATCGCGTAATGGAATCTATATAAATGTCTCTTCGCGAGTTCTAGAACAGTAAAGCCAATATATATTGGTCGGTCTAGATTGATTTGTGTTGGCTGCATTTGAATAGCTACCAAATTTTCTGTAAAAATCGAGAGATTCATAAAATTTGGCGCACTTATATATTTTTCAGCGCCGCAAATTTTATTAGTTCTGTTAGAACAATCTTTCCATACATTAACTAGTTTTACATCAACTTGATTTCTTTTGTTTTCTATCGTTTTACCAAATATAGAGTTATTCTGTTTTTTAAAAAAATCCCTTTCAAATTCGGAAGTTGCATTTTGTCGCAACAATGTGTTTAATTCAATGTAAGGTTTTAGAAATTGTTTCTGATCGAAAGCCAATACTCTGTGTATTTTTAATAGTACAAGTCCGTTTCTCAAACATTCTTTTAAATGAGTATAATGTATGACATATTTATATTTATTATGTAGGTTTGCTATTAGCTTTTGAGATTTTCCATTAGGCGGAATACATTTTTCTGGCGCGAATGGTAAATCAGAATGATGATCATGTATTTGTGGAGGATATTCAAGGTCCACTTCAAGTATGTATCCGCGATTGTTACTATCTGGTATCGATTCAATGTTGTTAAGGGTTTTAATTTCGTCTTCATTTAGAAAGGAAAAATTATTGGTAGGAAGACATTTCATCATCGTATATCCATAAAGATTTACACAATCGAGGTACATTAGATAAGAATTGGGCTCGTATTTATTGTAATTAGACAAATATTTATTATTTGCTTTAGCATTTCTGAGAGAACATTGTGCTAAACCTCCTCTAATGCCTTTTTCAAGCATTTGATACATTTCAACATCGGAAATTAAATCAAGCTCAACTTTTGTAAACAATAACATGGCATCCCAACTTAATGAAGGTGATGATACATAATGACAAGGATCTAAGTTGTAGTAAGTCAAGCTCATTGTTCTGAATTTTTCAAAAACGTCACATAATAATAATACATCGCATTTTAAATATAAATCGGTGTACTCCCCTAAATCTTTTATGTTAAATTCATTCCAAATAGTTTGCGCATGTTCGTAATCTTTATCTGATATATCTTCAGAAGAAAGCCTATTAAAAAAACTACTCTTGTCAGGAAGATTTGGTTCATTATAGCGTTCCATCGAATTCAAATAATCATAGCAATATACTCCTTTTTGACACAATAAATCAAACGATTTACTATCAGGATAATATTTTTTTAAATTTTTAAAGTCACTTTTCTGCAGTGTTTTTACTAACTTATCCAAGCCGCAACTAAGAAAATTGAACGAATCAATAAATTTCAACTGAGCGGCATTGATGGAATCAATTGGTATAAACTTTGTGATTGATATGTATTTTTCCTTTGTTTTTGAAATAAGATTAATACGTCCTATGATCGCAGATAGCTCGGTAATAAATAAATGACAGTCATATCCGGAAAGATTGTGGAATATGATTGGAATAAATTTACATGTCCTAGCATTCAAATTACATCCCACGTGACTCGGACCTAAATAAGCTGAATCAAAATGATCGTGGTCTGCGCATTTTACGTCATCAGCTACAAATTCCTTTTTACACAAGTGACAGATGGTAGCATGTTTAAACGATGCCAGCTCATTTTCAGTTAGCGGCATCATTTCATGTTTAATTGATATAATTTGATATAATTCCATTACATCATTAGTTAGAGCTTCAATAAATTTTTTTACACAATTTGGGCCCCGATAAGACACAAATTTGTTTAGACTCGGTTTAGACTCACAGCATATGTAATAAGCAAAGCAAGTCGCTTGATGTATTTGCACGTTCTCAACATGTTGTGATTTGCTTTTATCCGAATATTCTTTAAGCAAACTTTCAAAATCACCATATATTACGAAAGGAATTCTACGAGTTCGTTCAACATGCGAAAATAATAACTTACTACCTGGTTGAGGCAGAATTGTTTTTACTCTAGCGCAATCGTGATTTACCAGTTTTTCTTGCGATGGAAAATAAATAAAACATTCGTCACACAAAAAAATTCTGCATTTATGTTGTGTAAGTTGTCTATGTACAAGCTTTCCGAAATCTTTTATCAAACAGAAATGGTTTTTCCCGTTTATCTCAATGAGGAGCAGGCTAATATGCGTCAACTTACGATGTTTTGTTTTGTAGAGGGGACCAGATACTATATTGTTTTTATCCAAACCGTACACATTTACCGAAATTAAAGGATTTATCTTTTCGAATATTTTAATATCATTTAAACTCAAAGGAAAAGTCATTCCTGAAGTGTTCAGAATATGTTTATAATGTGGATATGACGACACTCTATTTGGATTATTTTTTGCTGGATACATATGCGCAATTATGCTCCATAAGAAACATCGATCATCTTTGTTTTGAATGTTTAAACATGATTTGGTGTTTTGAATTTCTCGCGGCAATTTCACGTATGAGCCCGCCCGTAATGGATTGTATTGATTAATATTTAATTCTAAATGACTGATAGAATTTAGTGTCCAACCACTCCCCGACATTTCGAATTCTGAACATTTCGTTATCAGCTTTTGGACACATGTTTTATAAAACGATATCAAATCAGAGTTGTAAAAAATCTTTACAAATGGCACATTAAATGACTTAAGGGCTTTTTCATCATTTTTAGGTAAATAATATGACACAAAAAATTCCATGTTGACTTTTAATGCATTGTGTTGGATCAATGATTTTTTTATTAATTGTAAAACTGAAGTAGAGGCTTTATTCAAAAATTCCTCAGGCAGCATATTATTCGAAATAGGGTTTATTTTATAACTTACAATTCTAGATTTAAATGCACTAGCTATAATCTGCACATCTGGGAACTCAGAGTTGATCAAACAGTTTGATTTATGAATACTACTTTTATAATGCGACGAGATACGAGACACCTCAATATTACACTCTCTACAATATACCATTTTGCCTCACTTGTTCCTTAGTAGGTATACTTGATAACAAACTTGAACTGATAAAAAATATTAAAAAATATAGGTAAATATTTGAGGTATTTACTTAATATAATAGTTGCATGAATTGATATGAAGCGATTAACCTGCCTAGATGTCGGTAATAATATAAATGCATAGTTTCGTAATCTGAGATTTAATTTTACTGTTTGCAATTAGTTTTCAGTAGTATATTTCAGTATTTCAGTTTCTATATTTAAATTTTTCAATATTCCAATATTTCAATATTCCAATATTTCTCATTTATAGTTTTGCTGTAAATAAAACAATCATTAGACATAACATAATAATAACCAGTTAAAATTTTATTCATGAAAATAAAACTTACATTTGTTGATTAAAAAGTATTGTAAATGCTTTCCTATTATAAGGTATAAATAAAATAAAGATAACAGTTAAGTAAAGATAGTTAGATAAAAGTGAAATAATTGAATATTATTGCGTCAGTATGTTAGAACATATTGTTCATTGCGGTATCATGGGATACTTAAATGTATAGTTTGGTAATCCTAGTTTGCAATTTACTGTGTAGATATTATTATAATGTTTGCAATTAGTATTTCAGTTTCTATATTTCAATTTTTCAATATTTCAATTTTCAATATTTCAATATTTCAATATTTCTCATTTTTAGTTTTGCTGTAAATAAAACAATTATTAGACACAAAATAAGAATAACCATTTCAAATTTTATTCATAAAATCTAAAACTAACATTAACTAATTCAAAAGTAGTATATATGCAAGTAATTACCTATTATAAGGTAGAAATAAAAATATCAAGGTAATATAATAAAGTAAAGACAAAATGAAACAATTGCGATTGTACCAATCTGTTAAAACATACTGTTCAATGTAATTTCATGGGATACATTATTGGCTGTATAGCCTTGAATTCATTTTTCCCGGCTTCTACAAGTGTTGACAATGCGCGCCATACAGGTGTTTGGGTGTCAGTACACAATTTTAAAGTAACCAGGGCTCTTTTCCAACGTTCTTCGCTAGGCTGACATTCAGCTTCTCGGGAATTATAGACCCTTAACTCGACGTAATACTCCCCGCCACGTGTGAGATCTCGTTGTGTTGTATACCCGCTCGTTCCGCGCTGTGAAAAGAAGCTCCGCAATGTAGCCGCACGCGCTGGTTTCACCTTGCTGCTTTCTCCGATCTCCTGAAAAAAAATCAAACAAATAATAAGTGACCTTCATACGTAACAGTTTATTGATATAACTGCTGTAACAAAAGTAAGTTACATAAATGTTTACAAAAATAATCTAGCCTGCATTAAACAACGCTTATCCACCATCGTAACTAAAAAAATACCCTGCCTAAGAGGGCCATGGTGCCGTAAACAATCATCACACACACACACACTGAGTATCACACCCATAAAAATAAGTAAACGAGCGAATAATATTTTTTCATTACCTGTGTAATCGAGGGCTGCGCCAGAGGTAATTCTACGTCATCCGTGTCCGAGCCAAAGAAATGGGATGTCGTCAACAGTTCTGTTGACACCGCCGCTGGCAGTTTTTTCTTTCTCGATGAAGACCCAGCGCCGCTGCTAGCCGTCCGTTTCTTTGATGCGCCTCCGTCTTTCTTCTTTTCTTGAGCCACCTTTTTTGCAGGAGGTTGTGGTGTAGGTGGAGGTGCAACAGGCTCGGACCCCGCCGGTGTTTCGTCGTCCGATACATCAATCTCATCGGCCCAGAAAGGATTTTGCGACCAGCCCGGCCTGAAAGCAATAATTTAAAATAATTATAATAGAAGATAACTTCGCAACGAGTTAACACAACATTGTTTCTGAACATTGTTTTAGCCTAGCATAGCAAAATGCTTTATAAATAAAAAATCCATGAGTTAACACAAGTTAGTTTGCCGATCAACACAGGTACCTAAGTCACATTACACTTTATACGTTTACATCCTCACACTCACAGTCCACACTTAGTTCAATGACTTGTATAGCGGGTGCCAGAAACATTCACTTCACTCATAATCTCACCTTGAACCAGAAATACAAATTTCCCTTGGGGAAGTAAATTGAGCTTCTGTCAGGAATCGAACCCGAAACTCCCGGTGTAGAAGGCAATTACTTAACAACTACGCCAGCATGGCATCTAATTTTTTTCACCGAAGTTATAAGGCAATTTGCACTCACTAATAATTCATTCATACTAACAATAAATACTTTAAGGTCACTTACTTACATAGTTAGGTTCCTTGAAGTTCCGAATATGTAAATAACTGCACTTTTTTTTGGATGCTGGAGCGTCGTCGCCCACCACTGAATATCCGCTTTTAAATGTAGATGCACCAAATCAGTCCTATTTATAATCTCATTTTATAAAGATGCATTCACAAGTCGAATCTTGACTAAAACGTACAAAAATAAAAAAACAGAAAGGTTAAAGTTTTAACGATTGTATACCTTAACGATCTTGTAAACAAAGTTCATTTCATCTTGTCAACCGATAAACAAATCTGAATGAGACTTTATGCTGTCGTCAAGGGATGTAAAGCGATGACTGCTGCACATTCTCGAGCAACTGGAGACAAAAATCCTATAAGGAAGTGGCAGGTACTTATACCAATTACGAGTCTTTTAAATTACAGATCTCACTTAACTGGTAAACAACATATTTCAATTGATCACCAGTAATGAGAGAACCTCTCGAATAAAACAATGCTTTTTATGAAAATCCTTATAACTAAATCTTTTAGATATTAGTAGCGAAACAAACATCAATAAGTCGATTTGTATTTTTTGACGATACTAAAAATGTATTGCTACTTAAGTAAATATTTAAAAATCACATAATGTTCTGATCACTACTGTTACCTATTTAGTATTTTTATTAGACATTAATATGTAGGTACCTACGTTAAATTTTAACCAAAACGTATATTATAATTTTAATTATGTAAAATCATGAAACGAAGGTTGTATCTTTGAACCATAGGCCGTCATTTATTTATTTATTCATTATAATCAATCTCTTTTTTAACTTTTTTTATTTTCTATACAAGATGATTACTACAAAACATCAAAAGAACCAAAAGCCCGTAAAGTAACCTATGGATAGTGACAATGGAGTCTTATCGCTAAGAGAAATTCTTTTCAGAAATATTTGTATCGATATAATCACAGTAATATTGTTGTTTGCTAAGAAGCTATTTAATAGTATAGATAGTGAAAAGTATAGATATCTTAGAAAATACTAAAAACAAAAACTTTTAAACTCATAGCCCACACTAAATTCATAGACTTGTATCTTAGGTGCTAGAAACATTCACTTCTTCACACACACACACACAATGACACCCAGAACCAGAAGTGCATATTTTCCTTGATGAGGAGATTTATGCTACTGTCGGGAATCAAACCTAGTACCCGCAACATAGAAGACAAGAACTTACCAACTACGTCAACATGACAGTCTGACTAATCGTATCTTTGATAAAAAAATATGACGAAAAAAATATCGTTGAATCACGTACGCTAGAAAATCCAAATATAGGCTGACTTGATAGCCTAGGTACATAGGACTGCACATATCATTGACATGAGTACAAAATAATAAAATGTAATAATCATAAAAAGTCCCCACTTTATACGTACTCGTACGTACTCTAGGTAACATACCACGGCTGTATAACCCACACTTAAATCGGGATACTATATACCTATGCCTTATAAATGTGTCGGTCGCATCTGTTTCACTAGACAGACAAAGTATTATGTTCTGAACTGATCTGTCTTGAACGGTCTAAAATAAAATGAACTGCTCAGATAAACAAATGCAGACTGACCAGATAAAACGATAGCGGTTTATAAGCTAGAGGGAACCTCGCTTTTTTTAATTCAGTGCGACGAATATAGTGAGCGAACATAATACATGTTGTAAAATGCGCTAACGAGACGATTATAGAGAATAAAAACATCTGACACATGATCCGTGCGCAAACAAGTTGTCGGTTCCCTTGTAATTACAATACTACTTATTAATCGTATGTTTGATGTGGATTGGATAGCAGATAATCGAGAGAATTGGGGGTCATGCATCGCGAGCTCGAGCGTAGCGAGAGCGATGCAGATGCAGAACCCCCAATTCTCCCCTACTATCAGTGATCATCCTTTGTCATTTGTATGGAGAAGTGCCCAAGGAGAAATCTCCACAACGGTATAACTTTGGTCTCGTTGCGGATGATATGATTTTTTCCATAAATGCCCACTGGGAGTGCTAAAATACATTACTATGACTTTTATAAATATTTTTTTCATGCCCTAGGTCGGTTAGTTGTTAATATAATGTGCTTTTATATAATTTTGTCAACCCTCCCAATCAAAAAATACTGGCTCAGTTTTAGAAAAACGCGTAACTTCATAAATAATAATGTCATGATTTTCAATGGATTTATAGATTATTTTATCTGCACCGTTTGTTTGTTTAGGGAGGACAGAGATGCTGGCTACCGCCTGTGCGGTCGTCCAGCTCCACCGGGTTTTGGGCGAGGGCCTGGCCCTACAATAGCCCGGGAGGGAGAAGTGCCGAAGGCACTTCTCCCGAGACGGGCGTAGAAGGCGAAAAGCGCTTTCTACCTCCGTCTCCTGCGGACGCCGAAAACGTGCCGCTACTATAGGAGGGGTTGACAGCGAGCTCAAGGGCACCACTGTGGTTCGGACCTCGGCTTGTCTCGCTGTCGAGAGACATGGGGGGGATCGGAGCAAAATGCCTCTGTGCAACTGCAGTGTTGCACAATTGGGCCCTACTGAATAATACTCTTTGACTATTTGGAGGGCAATTTATCGTGACCTTGTTTTTGCCTCGAGCTCGCCGGCGAGCTCGGTGTTTGATTGTGTGACCTCTAATTACCTCACACCTGGGGATTTTACCTCGACGACTTGCGGATAACGCTAAAGCTGCCAATGTAATGGCTGCGATGGGGTCATCCGGGTCGTCTAATACCTGCCGTGGTCGGCGACGGGGGGGTTTGAAAAATGGGATAGAAGAGGCAGTCGAGTAGTTCGATGCCTGGACAACCAATGGGTTCGGGTGGTGGGGCGCTCGATCAAAGTATCGGCGGGCGCAGTCCTTATTGAACTGCGCTAGAGAGGGAAGGTTTAAGTCGCAATGCAACTCGGTGTTCCGGATATACCACGGGGCGCCGGTTGCATTACGAAGAAAACGGTTTTGGATGACTTGAAGTTTATGAAGGTGGGCCTCACTAGCATGACTAAACACTACTGATGCGTAAGTCATGATGGGGCGGATGCAGGCAGTGTAAAGTGTCTTCTTATTACTAAGAGACATTTTACTCTCTTTGCGAAGCAGGGGACCAAGGCGACCCATTACGAAGGCCGCTCTGTTACGGACGGTTGTTATGTGATCGTTAAAGGTGAGATGACGATCAAGGGTGACTCCGAGGTATTTTGTTCTAGGAACCCAGGGAATGGGTTCGTCGAACAAAATAAGCGGTTTCGGGTAAGGGGAGCGTGTCTTCTCAGTAAAGCACATAGCTGTGCTTTTAGCTGGGTTGACCGCGATGCGCCATTTTCGGAACCAGTCACCGATCTCAGTGACGGCCCGTTGAATGACGAAATAGGACTGTCTGTTGATATGCCACCCAGTGGTGTAAATGGCGGTATCGTCCGCATATTGGGCTAGGAATACTTTGGGCTGAGAGCGTGGGATGTCACTGGTATACAGTGCAAAGAGAATAGGTGATTACACGGAGCCCTGAGGGACTCCGGCTCTGACTGGGTGGGGGGAGGAGAGGGTGCCTTCCACGCGATAGCGAAAGCTTCTGGCTTTAAGGAAGTCTTGTAGGATGAGCACAAGACGTTCTGGCACGCCAAATTGGTATAGCTTGTAGATCAAGCCATTGTGCCAGACTTTGTCAAAAGCTTTCGCTACGTCGAGGAAGACTGCTAGCGTAGTCTGGGGTTTGGGGTACTTATTGAAGCCCTCAATGATGTGCTCCGTGAGGCGGTGCACCTGTTGGACGCATGAGTGTCCGGGTCTGAAGCCAAACTGCTCATCTGGGATAAGGTGGTGTTCCTTAGCATGGGACTGGAGACGGTTTGCAAGTAACCGCTCGTAAAGTTTGCCTTAGGCACTGAGGAGGCTGATGGGGCGGTAACTGGTGGGGTCAGATGAGCTTTTGCCTGGTTTGTGAATGCCAATGACATTTGCACATTTCCAGGTGTCTGGGAATAAGCAGTGGCTCATAGCAGTATTGAAGATGCTGACTAGGAGATGGATGAGAGGAGGAGAGAGGGTTTTAAGAACCCTGTTGGAGATGCCATCGGCACCGGGGGATTTGCGCGGTCGGAGGGCCTTGATCAGTCTCACCACCTCAGCGTAAGTCGCTAAGGTGATTGGTGGGAGTTCAGAGGTGACCACAGAGCTTTTACGTTCGACTTCAGCATCCACCGAATCGAGGTGAGCTTGGTCAACGTGATCTACGTTAGGGGAACACTGAGCCTCTAGGCTATCAGCTAGGCACTCAGCTTTGTCTTCGTCAAAGAACGCTGGGACTAGTGGGACTGGTCTGTATAAGGGAGGCATGTCGTTATGGTTACTTCCTTTCAAACCTCGCGCCAAGTCCCAATAAGCATGGTGGCTTGGCACGAGGTTTGAAAGTTTGTCACCCCATTGTTGATCACGCAACTCAGACATGCGACTATGAACCATGCGTTCAAAGTGGCGTTTCTTAGTTTTGTTCTCTTTACTGGGGTAAGAGTCGTAATGTCGGGTCACTGCTTTACTTTCCGTCACTAATCGTCTCACATCCGCTGGAATGACAAGGCGCCGGTCGTCCGGTACCATGACCTCCTTTGCGGATGCACCTACTACGGTGGAGAGGTGATTAGTGAACGAATCGATCGCAAGGGTTACGTCATCTTTTGTCAGGATTTCGTCAGGGATCTTGTCAAGGTCCGGTGAACTGATAGCCTTTAGGGCATCGCCTACTTGCTTCCAGTTCACTATCGTCTTAGTGGGGCGGGGGAGGTCTGTCGTTGGGTCGGGACCTAGTCGCAGTATAATGGGTCGGTGGTCAGAGTGAAGCTCGTGAACCACTTCTATGGAGCGTAACTGGAGTGTTACGCCTCTGAGTACTGCCATGTCAAGCAAGTCAGGTCGAAAGTCTTCCATATGAGGGTAGTGAGTGGGCTCAGTGGGCGCAATTATGTCAAAATTAAGTTCTGCGACTAGTTTTTCAAGTGCAATACCTCTGGGATTGTTGACGTTACAATTCCATAGGATGTGCTTACTATTGAAGTCGCCAATCAGAAGGACGGCGCTTCCTAATGAGAACAATGCTTCTAAGTCAGCTCGGACGATCGGCTTTTGGCAAGCTTGGTAACAGGACGCTATGACTATAGGTTGATGACCAGTCATAGCTAGGAGGCAACAAGATGCTTCCATATTAACAAGGGTCGGGGTAGGTAGGGGAATGCAGTGCAGGGACCTTTTGTAATAATTAAGAGTGCCTCCCCCACGGGAGTTCACTCTATCATCACGTACCGTTCTGTAATTGGCAAACCTAGGGTTCGCCTTCCCCGGTTTTAGAAGAGTTTCCTGCACGCATATGATATCGATAAGGTGGGTACAACAAAAGTCGTGGACGAGGTCACGTTGTCTGAAGAGGCCGTTAGCGTTAAATGACGCTAACAAAACTGAGTGCGGTTTCGTGCGTTTGGTTGTACTACCCATAGTGGTTGTACTGGGGAGGGGCCTGGGGAACGAAGCGCTTATGGGCGCTAAGTAAGTTCGCGTGTTCCAATGTGTATTGGATCACGTCCGCTGGGGATTGAGCGTATTGCATCTTGTGGAATAGCTCTTGTACCTCATTGATGTCAACCGACATAGCCAGATCGCTGACTAGGTTGATTGCCTCTTGAAGAGGGGCAGCCATCAATGGCATAGGGGGAGCTTGTGGCCGGGAAGCGGCGCGGGGAGGGGCGCGAACGGTGTTGGCAGCGGGTGCCGGGAGCGCGGGGCGAGCCGGGGCCGGTGCGCGGGCAGGGGCCGCGGCGTGGGCGGGTGCGGGTGCGGGCGCGGGCGCGCGGGCCGGGGCGCGGGCGGTAGCGACGGTCTTAACCATACTGGGTGGTTTAGACCATGCGTTACGGGCTGGGAGCGGCGCGGGTATTACCTGTGAGGCAGGTACTACCGTTAGTTTAGGGCTGACCCGTTGGTAACGGTCATATGAGGGGCGGGTCCGCCTATGCCTTGCCACCCTGTGGTTTATGCGTGGTGCTTTTGGGCAGCCGCGGTAATTCGCGGTGTGTCCTTGAGCGCCACATAGAACGCAGCTGGGTGGGTCCGGCGAGTCCCGAGTGCGAGTGCACGCTGCTGTCGCGTGATCGCCTAGGCACTTAACGCACCTAGCGCGAGCGAAGCAGAAGCGGGAGGCGTGCCCGTATAATTGGCAGTTATGACACTGCGAGGGACTCCCATTTTTGTATGGGGCTTGGACATCGAGTCCTGAGAGGCCACAGACCTTTTTTAAATTAAAAATGGCCTTGCCTTCAGGTGTGCGATCTAGTACTACGAGTACTAGATCGTAGGGACTGTCCTTCCAGCTGTACATGCGGTGAACTGCATGTACGGGGAAGTCTTGTGCCTTCAGGTCGGCACATACCGAATCGGTATGTACCTCCTTGGGCACACCGCGGATGACAACTCGGAGGACTTTCTCCTCTTCGAGCGCATAAGTATGAAAGCTTATGCTCTCTTTACGGAGGAGCTTTGTTAGCGCTCTGTGGTCGCTAATGGTGGACACTTGGACTTTAATGCCCTGCTGTGTGGAGCGGGCATTAGTATAATGGATCCCACGATCCGAAACTAAACGGGACAGCATGTCCCATTTGCTTTTGTCCTGGATGAACAAAGGCGGAGGCGGCTTTTCGCGACGTGCGCTCGCGTCCTGAGGGGACGCGGCGGTAGCGGCCGGAGCGGAGGGAGGAGACGCGGGGCGGGGGTCGGCTTCTTGCCGGAGGCGGGGGCCTTAGCGGGTGCCTTGGCGGGAGGGGCGGAAATTGCGCAACTAGCGGCTTTAGGAGCGCGCTTGAGTTTTCGATCTACGACGGTATAGCCGTCGTTGTCTGAGTCCGAGTCAGTGCGTGAGGCGCGGCTCGGATCTACATCCATCTCCGTTTCGGAGTCCGTAGTGGGCTCGACAACGGCTAAGGAGGGACGGGTGCTCGCTGGCCTCCCGATCGGTGAGCGCGAGCGAGACCTTTCACGGGGAGGGGCTACCACAGTGCGTCTATTATCTGGGCCCGGGGCGGGCGAAGTCGGGCTGTCCTCTGAGAAGGACCGGGTCAGACGAGGGGCGTTGGCCTCCGGGATTGAAGTCCCAGAGGGGGCAATGAGAGTGTCCGTGAGTATCAACACCGATATTTTATTCAATATTTCGGTATTTTAAATAGTGGCAACACACACACGATCTCGTGGTCGGTTATTCAAAATCGACCAATCACTGTTGAGCTCGATCGACCAATCAGAAAAGATTTACCACTATCGCATTTTGGAGGGAAAAATACAGGAGGAAGAAACCAGTCATTCCGTTGAACGATCATTCTGGGAAGAGACTTCGAGGCGAAAAGTACTAGCTTGAAATTGTACAAGTTTGGAATAAAGTAATTTGGAAGTATTATCTACAATGGTTTGAAATTCTTAATAATACTAACTTATTTATACAAAAAAAAAATACCTGATCATAGGCCTTCATAATATTGAATATTTTACACTTGATAAGTTTTATAGTGATGGATACTGCTTAAAAGATCATTTTTACTGACCTTAAATATCGGCAAGAATTGCAACTAACATCAAAACAACGAGGAAAGCAAATACTTCAGTTACTTTTTTATGTTATTGTTCACAGAACAAGCTCAAGGCTCACCTGATGTTGAGCGTATTAACCTCGCGGACTAACTTCTGCCTATAACAGATACATTCCGTCACAAGTCACGAATTGCACTGCACCTGTCACTTTGAGACATAGATGTTAAGTCTCATTATGTGCCTATAATTTCTTTGGCTCTCAAGTACTTACTGCTGCCGGAACACACCGTTAGGTGCTTGCCGACAGATTTTCTTATTGAGGGTGATCGCTAGCCAGGCGGGCATTCTCAAAATGCCCTTCCACCATGTGGTGAAGATCAAGCCCGCGGTGGTATTCGAACAATGAACATGCTGCGCGGCAGTCCATTGACACAGCCACTGAGCCATCACTCCTTAAAAAAACTACTTGACTGTAACATAAAAACAAGTCAAACAATGCTGATGAAATTTAAATGAAATTAACTTTAAGGTACACTTAATTATTTACCCAACAAAATAAGAATCATGAAATCAATAAATAATTGGCGGAGTGAATGCGTAACAAACTTATAAAAAAACATTCAGTAGAATTAGAAACCTCCACCGTTTTTTATGTATACATTTCTGTATGAGCGATTGATGTAACAGCGACGTTCAAGCGCATTCTGCTTTGAAGAATTTTTTAATTATGAAAAAGACCTTCAAGAGACATGAGTTTTTTAATAATTTTAACTCCCTACCTCTCCCACCGGTGAACAAAGGCCATACCGACAAGTTCACTCCTTTATTATGTACGGAACCTTGAACTATCGCTGACAAAGCAAATGCAAATAGACCTGAAGGCCACCGTTTACAATAGGGTTACCACTGACATAATATAAAAGCACACCGACAATTTGAAGAGTCCCAACGGTACGTAGAAACTATTAGTAGTCTGTGCCTTGGTGTCCCAATAAATTGATGATCGGCCGAAACGCTCCATTAGTCTGCCAATGCCAAGGACACCCTTGATGGATTAGCGACATGACATTACCTATGTCCTACAATGAGGGCAATTCTACAAAAATGATTGTTTGACTTTTATGAGCACCGCTATACTATAGGTAGCCAATTGTGTACAATTACAAGCTTATGAGAATTAATACATTCCAGATGTGCTGAAAATGGTGTGTGATTTGTTAATAAGGAGGTAGTGACAATTTTGTAGCTGCCTAATAGGTCATATCCATCCAACGTAAAATTCAGTTATGTCTGGCATCATACTGTTAATACATCCGTGTGAACAAGTATGTCTATCTACAAATAGTCTTGTTCTTCTTTTGAAATTGGGCAATGATAATGTAAGCTTTAAGTTTATGGCTTAGAGTATTATGTAGTATCGTACTTAGCAACTGAATATTAGAAACTAACGTTTTAATGCCACTGCGTTCGTAAAAAGAAGAACATAACATAAATATATAGACAAGAGAGAACCAGGTTTAAACAGTGTTAGGTAAGTAGTAAGGAGCATAGCAATGCCGTACATGTGCTGTGTCATCAATTTATTTTTCACCAAAATAGGTTTGTTAAACAAACAGAAAAGTGGTCCTTGAAGCATATTCTATGATATATAACTTGAAGAAATGGTGGCTCTAGTTATAAAATAATTTCTGGATACCGAGAGAATCTAGGATGTCATTAGCATACATTTAAGAACCATATATAGTCTCCAGTCATACGAGAATGGAACTTGCAATGACAGCGAAACATTAAATAAACCTGCAACAATTGTGCACTAGCAACATGTCATTAGTATATCAAAATCTTCTTGCTGTCGATGATCATAAGGTATTTTAGGAAGCTATGATCTATAATAAGAACTTTAAATTCATAAAATATTATAAATAAGTGACACTTTAATCTTTTTTCTTACAAAATAATTGACTAAGCATATTTTTCCTATTAAGAAGGGACTTATATTTTTATGATAGAATCACAAAAGTTTTAATTTAGTTTGAGTATTTTTTTCTAAATAATTTCTTTTAACCTATAGTTTATGCGTCATTTTACAATCTAAGTTTCAGTAAAGTTGTTTTGTAAAAAACAATAAGGTTTCATTTCTAAAATCGTGATTGTACAAAATTTGCTCATTTTTTACCTGTAACCTTCAAATGTAGACCATTTAAATCGGTATCAACGTTTCTATGTGTCACTTTTAAAATTTCGTTTCCAATCAAGTTACCTTCAAATGATCATCACGTATTACAATGCTATCATTTTATTAGTAGTCTATAAAATATTATACAGATTAGCTCGGATAGTAATATATAAGCTCGAAGCAGATTATTTGTCATAGAAGTGATTAGGGCACGAGTTTGAAAAATAATTATGACACAAAGTTAGTAGAATTGGACTCTAATAGTTAGTGCGACATCGATCAACTGCATGCCAGTCGATATAATATGAACAAACATTCTATGAACGTATACGTATAGCTTAAGGAAAGTATATAACATTATTTTATAAGGAGAGATTGATGGTGTCGTACTAATATGATTTCGAAGTAAAGAAGCAATCAGAATCGCGATTGGAAGTTGAATATAATTTGGTTTCATGGGAAATCGTATAAACGTGCCAGCAAGTTCAATGGCTTAATTCTAGTGAATCTTAAGGTATGTACATTGTACATATACATTAGTATCATATATAAATCACCTATCACCATTAACACACAGGTTCGGGCCGTATGTGCCAGTTAAAAAAATGTTTTTTCGTTATTTCGCGCTATCTCTGCGGGGATCCAGGATGTTACTGAAAATTTAAAGTGAGTGGTAGAATGATGCTTATTGGGCGCAGTTATTTTGTTTTTGTTCTATAGTAAACACTGTACGTTTCTAAATTTATATGATTTCAAGAAAAATCGCGTGCTAAGCGAAAATAATATTTTACAAATTGGAGCACAAAGTTTTATGTCTCGAGCGGGAATCGAACCCTGGGCGTACCTGAGCGTACTCCGCACGGTCCCCAATGACTGTTAAAGGAATACAATTGGAGCACAAGGTTTAGGCTTGAAAGAGTGGATTCGGTTAATTATTAATCCAGGTGGCCCAGAAGGTTAGGCATCCGGAGCGAAATCAGAGGACGCGGGTTCGAATCCCGCCCGGGACTTTTTTTTTTTTGTAAAATATAGGACTAAAGTTCCGTGCGTAGAACTATTCCGTATCCTCCAGTTGCATATGTTATTGTTATTGGTCGTATTAGGCGACTTAAAGAAAGAGTGCTACGAAAGAACACATGCACTCAACTTTTGTCAACGAGAGTAGGGTGATATTACACATAGAGACATATATTGCTTTCTTTTTTCAGTGATATTACACATCAGATGCTCAACAGTGCATTTTACTATGCATGTACTACAAATAAGAGTATTCCCACGGAGTGTAGCTGGCAGGAAAGTGGTTACCCAAAAAACATAATAAACAAAGAAATATGTACGTTGTGCGTTGTTAGTAATACATATTGTTACTAATCTCACATACGTGCCTAGTCGACCGAAGATTTATTAAGTTTTTCTATTTATATAAAAAGGTGGAATAGATTACAAAATTACATTATATTACATATATTAATATTATTATTAATATTAGATTGGTGTTATACATCTTAAATAAGTATCTAAATTTCAAATTCTTTAAATTTCTAAATAATGGTTGTTTATATCCTGTTCACACTAATATACGAATTCGTATAACCCTCGAGAATGCAGTTATTAAATTTGACTTTTTTATACCTAAAACGTGAGCCTTTGACCACTATCTCACCTGATGATAAGTGAAGATGTGGTCGAAGATGTTGTTCAAGCTAACCTAGAATTACTGGCTCTCAAGGACAGCTGCCGAAACACACCGTTAGGTGTTTGGTGACAGATTTTCTACTTGTGGGTGATAGCTATCCAGGCGTTCGCAAAATGCCCTACCAGTCCCACCACCTTGTCATCCTTAGACAACAACCGGGACCAACAGTTACCGTGCCCTCCGAAGCATGGAAACGCTCAGTAGTAATGTCAACAGCGGTCTTGGATGGGTATCCAAGTCATGACCTTAACAGCTGAACTTTGCTGATCGGTTCAGAACGGCTAAGCAAACTTCGTTACTAGCGCTTCAGACTTAGACTTATGTACAATTGTGGATGATGTATGTACGCAAATACATATTTATAGTCGTTATGTAACTTGGTGCTTCAAACTGATGCAAAATTATCTACAATTTAATAGAATAAACCAAATCATGGCAATTTTAATACCCATTGTCAGTGTTACACAAATGTTGATTTTAGTGTAAATAGAATAAGAACAACCATGGTTTAAATAATATGTGTAGAATCGACACCAGTAGGTATATATTTAAACTTGACCTGTAAATATTCGCAAAGGCATTCCAGAGCTTGGAATTAAAACACATGTGAAACTTGTGCAATCAAGTTACAGTGTGACTACAGTGCAAACCATGGAAACTTTAACGTATTTATACGCTGTGTCGTTGACAAATATCAGCCAGTTCTCATCGATCACACCCAATGAACGAGAACAGATAAATTGAAGCACCATTTTTCGGAGACGACTCGAACTCGAACAACGATATCTGCCGACTAGGGGTTAATTCACGCGTCTTCGACATAAATTCGATCGCGATATTCCTTAGTGCACTGTTTAACATAGAACATATAATATTACTACGACTGTAGTCAACGGTATAAACTCAGCACAAACCTGATATTTAAATGTTTGGTGTAGTAGGCTGATCCAAAAATAAATATTAAATTAAAAATTCATATAACATTTTTCAGGAGGGCTTCTAATGCCTTCTAATTACCATCTTATGGTGTCCGGCAAAATGTTTTGCACCTTAGCATATGGCGTATATTTATGGCGCCTTTATAACTCTTTGACAAAGTATTAAAGCAAAATAACTATGTCAATTTTTAGAATTTTTTTACGTTGTCTATCCCAAAAACTGAGCTTATTAGGAATCTGAATTTAATGAATATTATGTACCATATTTAATCCACTAACTAATCTAAAAGTACTGAGAACGTCAATTAGTTAAACTTTGTCATCAAAATTGCCCGAGTTTAGAGTCACATTAGGTACGTTTTTTTATTATTGGTAAGGTCTTTTCACAACAATCTTTGTATGTGGTGTGTAATGACGTGGTCAAATATGCTAAGCAGAGTGAATTTAGAATATAAAAAATGGATCTGGATAACCGGACTGCTGCCGGAACATACCTTTACATGCAAGGCAACTGATTTCCTACATGTTCCACCTAGGAGAGATTTGAACCAAAGAATCCATTATCATGGCATAGGATCCATAATCATGGCCACTGGGGTTTTCAAACCAATGCAAATCAATATTTTATTCTGAACATTACATCAGATATCAGGGGCAAAAAAAGTTAGGCCACTAGGTTGTTGCCAAAACTGTTGTAACTTTTGTAATTAAGCATACGTATATACAAGCCTGCAGATTGGACGATTGGTCATTGGTACTCTAAATTTAACGTATACAACTTTCTTACAAAATATCTCGATATAGACTTCAATCTCGCAGATGAAAAAAAAGGCAACAATTGCTCAATATAGAAGGTCCTCGATATAATGTCGAACAAATGTTGATATTGCCGTAATAAGCAGCAGTGTCGCGATGTTTATCTTGACATCAATTTCCTGAAAGAGGCTGCATAAATATTTGTGAAGGCTGAACCTTCACGATTTATCCATACTTATAATAAAATGGTAGAATCCAAAAAGCAAATAAGCATAGAAGATAAAATTATATTAATAAACTCTTCAGACCCAATCATTTATTTTCATGATGCACCATATATTTTTAGACTGACTTTAAAATCGTCGCTCTACAAGTACAAATTCATTTTGTTTTCGATGTATTATTGTATTACCAAAGACTTCTATACGATTAAATACATCCAAGGATGACGGTGATACTCTTATTAAGTAAAACAGCCCTTCCGCATTTGGCTTTGTTTTCAGTATTATTATGTTCTATGGTATTAGTAAAATATTTATACTACATTTATTATATCCAAAATTAGTAGTACTTAGTTTCTGGACTCTGATAAATAAGACCTGATATTAGACTTATGATATTGTTTTTCAAAGTATATTCCCTACCAATTTAAACATTTTTGCATTTGTTGGAACCATTGTAAGAGCAGTTGGACCAGTCTTGGTATTTTGTTTATAATTTCGTTTTATGCTGTGTCGGCGATTCAGCTGTCGCTCGACAACAACATTGGACTCGCCGTGCTCAGATTACAAAAACTTCTGGCGCCCAGCATCAACTATTAAGTTCGGCAGACAGTAAGTACAAGTGGAAGAACAATAATAATGAATAGATTACGTTCAGTTCATGTGTACGTATTGTGTCTAACTTGGTCAAACTAAGGAGTTTTCCTTTTTTTACGGCAAAAAGCTAAAGAATTTACAAACGGCTATTAGTTTGACATTCTTAGGCCTAATTTCACCATACCATGTTTGTTTACGCTAAATCAGGCATTAGCTAATGGGTCTTTAAAAATAACAGAGCTGTTAAATCAGTCTACGTTCTATGAAGTTAACTGAATTAATCATCCATTAACAGTTGGTGGGACACTCGGTTCAGTTAACAGTCCGTTAAAAGGATTAACAAGGCGTCAAATAATTAACAGAGTATGGTGAAACTAGGCCTAAGTCACGTTTTATATTTGGATGTGTAAAATTATCCGCATAAACCCGTTGATCAAATTCACCACAAAGCTGTATATTTGATTAATTTAAATAAAACTATGCACATAATATATATATTAATGAAGTTCAATTTAACAAAATAAGAGTATATAACAAAATAAAAATACTTATAAATATAACAAAATTACGAGAGGAAAAAATTATGACACAACCCTATAATTTAAATATTTTTAACCGACTTCCAAAAAAGAGAAGGTTTCTAATTTGTCTGTATTTTATGTTTGCAATAAATCATAAGGGTTATTTTGTAATGTAATAATAACGCAAAGCGTGCGTTATTGCAACAATAAAAATATTAAACTTATAAATATGATTACAGGTACTGTCGTGCACTAAGCGAAAATCACTTTATAAAATGTTTCGAGTACTTACCTCACCTCGAGTTTCAACTGAACTCATGTCCTCTGATTTTACCTTCCGGGTGCCTTAACCACTGGACTTTCGGGGATCCCTCGATTCAGCCGAAATTTTGTGCTCTATTTGATATAACTTTAACCGTCATAATATAACCTAGACGGGGAAAAATCGGTGACGTGAGTTCCCAGTCACAACATGCTAACGACTTCAACTAGGCATTTATAAAGTTTCAGTGAGTTCCCATTTTCTTAAATTTATTACTTACATATTAACAATCTTCGCACACACAGTAAAAAAAATAGAACCTCCGTTTGCCATTAAAATATATCCTGTAAAAAGTGTTTCAGAATTTGTAGTCGGCTATGTTGTATCATAAATAGTCTGACGTACAACATCCTTACTCAAAATACATTGTGGCATAGATACAGACTGTTGCGTAATGCATTGGTTTGGAATTTCAAGGTCCTGGGTTCAATCACGAGTAAGAATTTGATTTTTCTGGTAAAGTAGCACTGCGGAGTGATGCGTGGTCTAGCAATGTGACTGAAATATGATGATATGGCTCCCTTTGCATATCAAATTCAAAATAATTTATTTAATTTAGGCATCCATTACGTATGTTTGGGAAATTTATTATAAAACACCGATTACCTTAAAATAACCTTTTATTTGTCTTTGCTAGTTAAAAACCTGGCACCGCTATTTTATATATATATTCCTAGTGTTGTAATCGTGGTTGTTACTGTTTAATTTAAATTTACTATATTTTCAAATATATACAGACTCGGTAAAGTTAAAATATCAATTTCTCTAAAAAGATTCGTTAGGGATTCCAGGTTACAGATGTATAATAAACAGGGAACAAAATTAATATCTGATAAAACGTGCGTTACAACTTATAACATGTATAATGATAAGAAACATCTGCCCACCCTTTATATAAAGCACATAATGCCACCATTACTTACTGCTTCTGCTGCTGATGACTTGCACTTTTTTAACACATTATATTACAATAAACAGTTCAGTACTTATTATATGTTCCAATGTATGAAAAATTGATCATTTTACTAATTTTGTTCAATGTATATCTCATACTTATGTTATGTAGATACATGTACGGATGATTAAATTGTACGTGTGAGCAAAGCTTAATATGAGTTCATATGGATGAGATAGCTAAGCCAGTTTGGCTTGTATGCCACTGATAGGGGCTAGCGTCGGCGAGTGGTTTACTTCGTCTTAGCTGAACGTCCTGATAATACCCACACATTTAGACAGTATTCATAACAAATAGTAATAATAATAATAATAATAATAATAATGTTTATTACTCATTACTCATTAAATACACACATCAGTACATTTCTCCTTATAACACAATTTAAAGAAATTTACAAACTTTAAAACAATACGTACATAGAATGATGTTTTAATGGTTTTTACTATATATTATAATGTCATGCATAGCCCACACTAAGAATAATTCTTGTATCGTGAGCGTCTGCTTCCTTCGTGGACTCAATTATAAATTTACAGCGAGGACATAAATTTAGTTTCAAAAATAAACTTATACTATTGTTGGTAAAAGAAATATTTCATAATCTTAATATCTATTAAATTTATCTCTATTATATATTATTGTGTGTGTGCACTATTCTTTGTGTTGTATGTTTGAGGGTGTGTATGTATGTGTGTGTGTGTGTGTGTGTGTGTATGTATGTTAATGGGGATATATGAGAAGGGGTTTATAAGTTTTGAAAGATTTTACCTAATAACTTGAAGTAACTTTTCAGTATCTTCATAGTTGAGCGTTTTTAACCACTTTTCAACTGAACGTTTGGCTTCTCGTATTGTAAGTGTTGGTAAGCTGGGAATAAATTTACTAATTTTATTGTACAAAAATGAACTGAGGAAACCCTGATGAAGTTTAGCTGATTGAGTATTAAATTTTTGTCTATGAAAAACAATGTCTTTTCTTCTCTTATTGGAAGATATCAATCTTTCTTTTAATGTTGTTTGCTTTTGTTTAGCTAGTAAAATATTTAGTACAAATAGCTGGCGAACTGTTAATACATCACAATCTTTGTACAAATCTACGGTGGGGAACATGTAAGGTTTATGCGTTGCTACCTTTAACACTGCTCTTTGAGCACGTTCCAAGGCCAACATGTAAGTAGGACATGCTCCACCCCATGACTTATTGCAGTAAGTGAGTATTGATTTGCAGAGTACATTGTAAACACTTATTATTAATGTTCGATCTGCAACCTCACGTAGGTGTTTAAACACAAATATTAATTTCCTCACTCTACTACTGAGGTTAACTATGTGGGTTTTCCAACTTAGTCGTCGATCTATATTTACTCCTAAATATTTAATGCTTTCAACGCATTCCAAGTTTGGACATTTACAGTCTGTGGTTGGGCAATTGAAGTGGACTTTGATATTAAGATAAGGTGTCCTTCTACGTGCATAAGTAAACGGCACAAATTTGGTTTTCTCTGTATTTAGAGAAAGCAAATTGTCCCTCAACCATCGAGTCACTGCTCTTAGTCCAACCTCTGCACGGGTACGGACCTCTTCCCAATCATCACCGACAAATATTAAAGCGGTGTCATCAGCATACGCGAAAATTTTTCCATGCTCTATGTTTAGATTACACAAATCGTTTATATAAATAAGGAACAGTGTTGGACCCAATACGCTTCCCTGTGGAACCCCAAATGACATTAATTCCTCATCACTCATCATACTGGCAATCCTAGTTCTCTGGGTTCTCCCTTTTAGGTAATTTTTCATCAATTTTAGGGCTGTGCCTCGAACTCCAATCAGTTCTAGCTTGTTTATAAGCTTAGGTATAGAGACAGTGTCGAAGGCTTTAGCAAGGTCTAAAAATACCCCTATTACCTTTTTCTTATTGTCAAGCTCACTAACTATATAATTGGTTAAGTCTGAAACTGCATTTTCGGTAGACAGTCCTGTTCTGAAACCATACTGGCATGATGAAAGAATGTTATACTTTTCCAGGTATATTTTGAGGCGTTTATTAATAATCTTTTCTAAAATTTTTGACATTGATGGTAATATGGATATTGGCCTGTAATTTTCAACACTGTCTCTATTGCCATTTTTAAATATTGGTGTAATGATGGAGGTTTTGAATGCACCTGGGAAGTTTCCAGTAGAGATACATAGATTGCATAAATGAGTGATAATAGGTACTAATGTTGTCTCCGATCCTTTAAGGACTGTAGATGTAATGCCATCATAACCTACTGCTCAGTCATTTTTCAGTCCCTTTATGAGACTATTAACTTCAAAAACGTCAGTTTCGAGTAACCCCATAGAATTAGTTTGTGGATCAATACAACCAGTTAAGGGATTATGCCCACCATCTGACTCAATTTTACCGGCTAGAGTTCTTCCCACTTCAGCATAATAATTATTTACCCAGTTAACCGATTCAAGGGGGTTAGTTTGTATTTTTAATAAAGTTTCATTACTGACTTTTACTTTTGAAGTGTATGTTATATTTCTTATTGACTGCCAAGTTTTTTTAACATTATTTTTGTTTTTTTCCAATTCTTTTCTGTGATAGTCAATTTTAAGTTTTTTTAAAAGATTTGTACAAAAGTTTCTGTATCTTAAATATGTAGTCTTTAAGATTTCATTATTGGGAGTTTCTTTTAAACGTAAGTGCATCCGATCTCTAGTTCGAATGCAACGAAGGATACCTGGAGTTATCCAAGGTTTAATAATTCTTTGATTATGCGGAACTTTAAAGATACAGGTATTTGCTTTAACAATTGCCATTAACTTATTTATAATTAGATCAGCGGCAACATTTGCATCTAGACACTGTAAAACTTCGGAGAAATCTGCAATTTTTATTTGTTGAGCTATTTGATTCATATCTACTTTCATTTTAGTTAGTTTTGGGGCAGGGTACTTTGAGATTTTTTTCTTAATATTCAACAGGCCAGGACAATGATCAGTTACAAAGGTATTTAAGATTAGAGTTTTACATTGATATCTACTTTTTAGCATGATGTGATCTAAGCAACGTTTACCTCTAGTCACCATATTATGGGTAGCTAGAAGACCGTGATTGGCTATTAACTCCATATAATCGGAAGAGTGTTTGTTCATATTTTCTGGATGAATATCGATATTAATATCACCTATGACTGCAACTGTATGGTATTTTTTGCAAGACGACAATATGTTGTCTAATGAGTGTAGGAATGTATCTATGGAAGTAAATGAAGGTGATCTGTATAATGCAATAATAGCTATGCTTTGACCTATTTTTATTACAAGACAATTGCTTTCTTGAAAACTCGGTTCTTCTATCTTAAGGTCTAAGGCAATTTTGGAATAGACAATGATGCCGCCATTTTGATTTATGCACTGCTTTGAATATGCTGAATTATAGTTTTCAAGAGTTGGGAAACGTTTATTGTTTTCAATCCAGCATTCAGTCAGCACTATTAGATCACATTCAAATCCAAGTCGTGCCAAGAGCAATTCTAGTCCATTAAAATTCATGTTGATGCTTCTAATGTTCATATGTATAATATTAATGGCCTGATCATTGGTACAAATCAACGATTTACATGTCTCCGGCAAGCAAAACTTGGATTCAGCTATAGTCAGATCGTCTATGAAATTGCACAAATTTTTTTGTTGAACACTATCCATAGTCAGTATTTTTGTAAATTTGAACACTACGAAAAGCAACCAAAAAAATGTTCATTAATGTTTTAAAATCTTTCAGTAGTTTTTTGAATTGCATAAGTGGCATATGTTGTGTATGCAAAGCTAAAACGCTATATTTTAGGTATATATTATTGTATTTTGCAGAAATGTGTAGTAATGGGTTGATATGTTCGAATATGTTTAAGTGTAATATGGTTTGTAAGTTTGAAAAGTGTAATAAATATATATATATGATTATCTCTACAGTATTTGCTATAGTACGTTCATACAGATAAAATACACTATAATTAGTTATTAGTTTTTTTGCTTCAGGTCTTCTAGTTGATGCTCACTAGTCACGACTATTGGCGGTAAGCCCTCACTTTTCCGGAGGAAAATCCTTCCATTTGCTGCCCAGCAGAAATCGTAGCTACAGGTTTTCGATAAGTCTCGTGCTAAGAAATATAACCTCCTGGCTTTCGGTGTTAGAAACTCAGAAACATATACGGGTGTCTTTTTACCTTCAAAACCTAAAGTACTGGTATTGAGCCTATCTGTCGTATTAGACGAGTTATATTTTCTGACTGCTTGGAGGGCCGACACCTTTTGAAAGTTGGTAGAATATTCTACTACTATTGGCCGTTCGCCATTCTGCTTCCCTTTTATTCGGTAAATGTCTTTAACTCCATTAGGTGTTAAAATCACCCTCGTTTTAGAATGCAACTTTTCAACGATATCTGTCAAATCTTGTTTTGTCTCCTTAGGTTTTACTGGGATACCTCTTAGTTCTAGGCACGTGCTTCTGGCGTGTCTTTCCAGCTCGTCAATTTTATTTTCCAAGTTAATAATGTGTGCATCACGTGATACTTTTTCGTCTTCTAGGGCAATAAGTCTTGTATTCATTTCTTCGTAATTTTTTATGTGAAACTCTAGTGACTTTTGCATTTCAGAATTAGATTTTTGAATTTCTGTATTACTTTTTCGCACCTCTGTAACTTCTTTAAGGACTCTAGTCAACATAGCCATCATTTCTTCTTGCTTATTACTGTACACAACTATTGGTGAAGTGGGCGAGTTGTTTGGCCGCTGCCTTTTAGTGCGTGGTGTAGGTGAAATGGTAGAGGAACCCTGTACCGGAGATTGTGTTGGTGGTGTGCGTTGCATGTTTGAATCGACTCAAAGTACCAGGAGAACAGGATTGCTGAGAAGGTATAATTATCAATAATACTTGAGCTACTAAGTTGGTGTTCCGTAAATATAAACTAAATTTTCAATATCGAAAATATTATAAGGTACCAGGCGCTCATAAATGCTTAGTAGTGACAAGTTAGTGTTGCCCACCTGTGATTGGTTGTCTTACTGGGTTTCTATGTGTGCGCAGGCGGCGGGTGGGCGGAGCTAATCAAATACAAGATGGCTGCGTAAGTGCTGTGGGCGATGCCTGCTCGGGATTGGCTCTCTTACTAGGTCCTTGTGTGAGTGGAGGTAACGAGTAGGGCGGGCACTGTCAGCTCCCACTATCCTTAAGATGGCCGCTATTGCAGGTCTATTAGATCGTTGACACTTAACTTTGACTCCTTCACATTTATGCACTCCTATTTTTTAAAATCGCTTTAATTATAATAACTTTTATTAAATTGGTGAAAAGAATAAACTGACAATATTTTGGGACACGACCACTCGCTGTCGAGGTCCGGAGGGAAGGGAATAGTATTATTACTACTTTATTTCAGGTACCGAGGTGACAGAGAATTGCTCGGAAAAGGTTTAAAAGGAGCTTTTCCAAATTTAATACAACCATATCTTGATTGATTTCTTAACTCTCTGCTTAACCTTATCTAAACAGTTGAACATAAACTAGTGGTTTTATCACATTCAAATAAACGCTATAATTTTAAACAATAGATAAGTCAAACTGAAATTTTCATGGCACAGTTGGGAACTGATTATAACTAGTAAGTTAGTTAAGAATATAACTGCATGGTAGTTGAAGCACATGAATAAATAACCGTAATTTATTCATGTGGTTGAAGCTTTTTTTTTATTCTGAACTGGGTAGCACTTGACCACTATCTCACCTGATGTTAAGTGATGATTCGTTCGATGATGGAGCTTACCCAGAAGGTATCTCTTCACTCGCGTTTTGAACACCCCCATATTGAACCTAACCGGAAACAAAGACTCTGGCAGGGTGTTCCATTCCATCAATACGGGAGGCGCTCCGCTATCACGGAGTGCCCCTGTATCTGCGTAGGCTGTTGGCTGACTACCTCCAGGACCGCGAGGTCCTGGTGGAGGGACGCGACGGTCTGAGGCGACGTCGCGTGCCCTGCGGGGTTCCGCAGGGGTCGGTGTTGGGACCGCTCCTGTGGAACATTGGCTACGACTGGGTGCTCCGCGGCACGTTTCCCGCAAGTATGCGGGTTGCGTGCTACGCGGATGACACCCTAGTCGTGGTCAAGGGGAGGGACCTCGGGGAGACGGTGCGGCGGGCCACGGTGGCCACGACACTCGTGGTCGGCCGCATACGTGCCCTGGGGCTGGAGGTCGCCCTCTCCAAGACCGAGGCCCTAATGTTCCATGGGCCTTGGGGGGGACCCCCTCCAGGAACGAGGATAGACCTGAACGGGGTCCTGGTCCGGGTTGGGACCCAGATGAGGTACCTGGGTCTCATCCTGGACGGGCGGTGGACTTTTGGGGCCCACTTCACACAACTGGCCCCAAAAGTCATAGGCGCCGCTGCCGCCCTTGGGAGGCTGCTGCCCAACGTGGGCGGCCCGAACGCCACATGTCGTCGCCTGTACTCCGGAGTGATCCGGAGTATGGCCTTGTACGGGGCACCTGTCTGGGTGGACGCCCTCGGTCGCGCCAATAAGGCCCTGCTGCGACGTCCGCAGCGGGTCATCGCGACGAGGGCGATACGCGGGTACCGGACGGTGTCCTGGACGGCGGGATGCGTGCTGGCCGGTGATCCCCCCTGGGAGCTCCAAGCGGAGATCCTCGCCGAAGTGTACCACTTCGTGGCGGCGAGGAGATAATAATAAATAATAATAATAATAATTTATTTTTGCATAAACTTGTTACATTTTAGTTAATGAATCCATAGGCTCCCGAACTAGTTAAAAACTGTGTTTCGGGTGCCAGTGGCTTCTCCCATCTAGATTATTTTAATATTTTATGCTTACAAAATAAATTTAGCAAATATATATGTATACACATATATAATTATATACATATAAGTCGAAAGACATAGTCTATATAATTCAAAACATAAGTATATGGAACAATACATAAAGCATACCTACATTATAAATTTATAATTGCTAAGCAAACATATTTTAAAATTAGATGAAACACGCTGATTTTATAATGTTTGTGAATTTGTAAAATTAAAGAAATGTATGTAGGATGTGTTGGGATGTTAGTGTTGTGTATGTGTATGTGTGTGTGAATATATGTTTGAGTGTATATTATCTCCGCCAAAACACCCTTCTCATAAGGATGGGTTGGTCGAGATGTGTGAATGTTTTTACTAAAATATCAATCTCTAAAACTATTTAGCATCCTTTCGATGCCTTCATAATCATATAGACAAAGCCAAGTAAGTAGCACCTCTTTCACCTCGTTATTACTTAACTTTTTAGCCTTATGCTCTTTATTAAATTTGTTATATAGGAGAGGGACAATGACGTTAAACTGCTTGTGCGCAAATTTGCTCTTGACACGAGGAACAGGACATTTATCTATTCGCTTGCTAGAATCAGGCAATGTTGGAACAACTTTTCTGTGATAACGCCTTAGGCCTTCGTAAATGAATAGCTTCCTGACACTTAGGACATTAGCCTCTTCATAAACAGCAGTTGTTGAGTGTCTATAAGGTAGATACATAAGAACTTTTAGAACGGCACGCTGAGCACGTTCTACTGTTATTAAATGAGTTTTTGCTGCACTACCCCATGTGCAAATGCAATATCTGATTAGGCACTCGCACAATACCTTATATATACCTATTGCCAGCTGCCTATCTACAACTTCTCTCAGATTTTTAAAAGTATAAACGAGTTTTCTTGTCCTAGATGCCAAAGTCACAATGTGAGAGTTCCAGTTCAGTTTATCGTCAATAATTATCCCCAAGTATTTAATAGTATCAACCCTTGATAAAACTGAGCAGTTACATTTATTGGGTATTTGGCTATTTCGGTTGCATGGAAAGGTATGTATTTTTAAGCTAATATCAGTTCCAGGGGATCCTAATTGAGTCTTAGTGAAACACATATATTTAGTTTTACTGGTATTAAGGGAAAGAAGACTATCTTCAAGCCACTGCGTTACATTTGAAAGGCAGACCTCTGCTAGCGTGATAACCTTTTCCCATGTCTTATCATGTAGGAGTAGCACGGTGTCGTCTGCAAACATTAGGAGATCTAGTCCTAGCAAGGAAGTACCACATAGATTGTTAACATAAATTAGAAAAAGTATTGGGCCTAGTGTACTACCTTGCGGCACTCCGTACGTGCACACCGCACCATCACTTTCATAATTATCGACTTTAACCTTTTGCGACCTACCAGTCAAATAGTCCGTGAACCAGTCAAGTGCCACACCTCTTATACCAACATTATTCAGCCTCGTCAATAGAATAGGTATGGATACTGTATCGAAGGCTTTTTGGAGGTCCAAAAAGACCCCTAAGCATTTGTCTCCATCATCCAAGTATGACGTGACTAAAGAAGTTAGCATCAGAATAGCGTCTTCAGTCGACCTACCTTCTCTGAATCCATGCTGGTTTTTATGCAGCAAGTTGTTCTTTTCTAGATACCGCATGACTCTTCTTTTAACCAGTTTTTCTAGGACTTTAGAAAGAGTTGAAAGAAGCGATATGGGTCTATAGTTAGAGGCACTTTTCTTATCACCAGCTTTAAAAATAGGGCAAACAACAGCTTTTTTAAACACAGAAGGAAAAATTCCAGTCTCTAGACTTAGGTTACATAAATATGTGATAGGTTCGATAATACACTTTATGAACCTTTTTAATAAATGTGTGGTAATTTTGTCCCATCCGGGTGCACTGTTTGATTTCAGTTCAAATATTATACTTTTGACTTCAGCTGGGTCGGTAGGAAATAGAGTCATTGAGTTGACTGTAGAGTTAGGAGATTTAGCAAGTGAGGCCAATTGACTTTCAGTGACATTTAATTTGTTAAGAGTTTCATTCGCAAGGGTACCTCCAATAGATGTGAAATACTTGTTTACTATGTTAAGCGATTCGGTTGGGCTATTAGCAATATTTAATAATTCTTTAGAAGGCACTTTAGATGGTTTAATGTTACACACTTCTTTTATTATTTTCCAAGTTTGTTTTATATTTCCTTTATTTTCTATTAGTTTATTTTTGTAATATTCTTTTTTTAAATTTCTTATGATTTTATTACATATATTTCTATAGTTACTATACTTATTTTTTAGTTTCTCATTATTAGGCGATTTCTTAGCTTTCATATGTAATCTATCTCTCTTTCTAATACATGATACAACTCCTTTAGTAATCCATGGTTTAATTGGTTGATTTTTTTTTGATATAGATTTTATCTGTGTGTTACTATTTATTATGTTGATCATTTTAGTTGTAAATAAATCGGTTGCAATATTGACATGATTTATATTATACAATTCTTGCCAAGTTTCTTTTAAAAGTAGTTCTTGTATATTCTCATATTTAATTATTATTTTACTATAAGTTTTAAGCTTCTTAGTTACTTTGGCATTATTAATGTAAAGTAGAATAGGTGAATGGTCAGTTAGTTGTTGTTCAAATACAATAGTTTTCCACAGTCCACAGGTTTTCACCATAAAATGATCAAGGCATGTAGATATTCTCGTTGGACGATTAATTCCCTGTCTTAAGCCGTGCATAGCCATTAGGTTTAGGTAATCTTGTGAACAGGCAGATAGATTATTAGCCAAAATATCTAGGTTGATATCGCCAGTAAATATTATATTATTTGTATGTATATTTCCCAATATGTTGTTAACCGATTCCAAGTATTTACTTGCGTTTCGAAAACATGGCGGACGATACGAGCACACAATAGTATAATCTGGTAAAATGTTAACTATAAGGCAGTTACCTTCGCAAAGAGTAGGTTCGAACGAAGTAGTAGCAAGTTCATTTCGGACGTATACTACCACGCCATCATTCTGATTAATACTATGTTTAGTCCAAAAAACGTTATAACTGTTTAGTGCGGGTGGAGATATATGACCACTCGTCCAGCATTCTGTCAGAACAAAAACATCTACCGAAACGTCCAGGCTAGAAACAAATGCCAAAAATAGGTCGAAATTACAGTTTATACTTCGTATATTTACTGTTAATATTGCAAGCGAAAACTTATTGTTACTGTCTGGATTTAGTAGATTAACACAACCAGTGGTACCACTTAGTGAGAAACATTCAATCGTGTCCATATCATCGACTTCTGTACTAAGAAATGAATTATTATCCATTATTGTGAAGCGAAGTAATTATGTGCAGAAAAAACTTATATTTAGGCATATATCTTGCAAATATATACCTATGTATAATTGATATATATGTTATGTAGTATAATATGTACAAATAGAAATAAAATGTGTTCAGTGTGTAATAATAAAGTTTATGTATTAGGAGATTATAATGTGAAAGATCAGTATAAATGTGTAAGTTGTGTATATAATATGTGTATGTGTATTTTGTGTTGACGGGTTTTTCAGTGTTAATGTATGCTTTGTATTTGAGATTGTGTTTTAACTTTACAGAAATCTGATGAAAAAAAATATAAAAATATAATTTTACGTAGCTGCAAAATGCTGCTTTTAGAAAATAACGCAATATAATTAATAATGAAATGTAAACAAAATAACTATTTATATCTAGTCATTTACTAATTAAGTTTTCTAGGACGCTTTCGTGATTTACCCGTATTAGTGGCGCTCCTTCTGCTCTTCTCAGATACACTCTGCCTCGCGAGGTCCAGCAGTACTTGTAATCGCTTCTTTTTGCAAATTCCCTGGCCAGGAAGAACAACTTCCTATCCTGCATGGTCAGGCTCTCGGACACAAATATCGGCTTAGGTGGGCCTTCAAGTTTTATATTCGAAGTACTGAACTTGCAAGTTGTATATTTTTTATTGTACGCCTTGACGGTACCAACGATCTTATCTCTAAGAGTTACACTAGTGAGCTCTGCTACTATGGGCTGGTTTTTTTCGTTCTTGGTATTAATTCTATACACATCGCGAACTTCAACCGGCTGGATTGTTACACTGAGCGCAGAACTCACTTTCTTAATAATATTTAATAGGTCATCCTTGGTTTCACCTGCTTTTTTAGGAACATTGCGCACTTCTAGGCTCGTACTACGAAGGCTTCGTTCCATCTGCTCCAACCTGGCTTCTAGGGACAGTATATGTTTGCGGTCCGCAGCCTTTTCCTGTTCCAGGCAGTTAACTCTTGAGACCATCTCATCATATTTTTTCGCAAAAAACTCGATCGAATTTGCGATGTCCTTATTTTGCTCCGTGTGTGTGTTTATTCCACTTTCGACCTTATGCATAAGAGCCTTAAATTTTTCATTTTGTTTATTCTGAAGCTCGGTAAACATTTCCAAAATTTCCTCCCTGCTAATCTCGTCCCCTCTCTTCCGTTTACGTACCGTAATATTGGGATCACTCGAGGCATACTCGCGTGAGATCCTAGGCACTTCAATAGTATCGACGGGCGGGTGCGTCGGCGCGATGTTCGAGTCCGACTTACAATGCGTCAGCGGGGCGGAAGACGTAGGCGTCGTTGGCGGGGTACGTTTGAGAGGCATCTCGGCGGCTGTGCGGAGGGCAGGGCAAGTTCAAGCAAGCGGCTAGGTACTAGGCGCGCAGAACGTTAGAAGCGTGCGCGTAAGCAGCAGGCAGTCGTCTAGTCACACGTACAGATGCACGTTGTGCGTTGCGTATGTGTGCAGCGTACAACAGGTGGCTGAATCGTCAACGCGCTTTTGAATGTGTGTGTATCCACTCACCAATATCTTTGCTTAGCTCTTCACAACTTATGCGATCCTATTATTATGTTCGATTTATTGTGTGAATAACTTTGTTTAAATTTTGAAAAAATAATTAAAATGAGTACTGGTCAAAGACGTCTGCTTGGTGCAGCGGTCCGGGGGAGAAGATCCCGCGGGGAGCCTCCAGCGTGGGAGGAGGTCACGCGCATGCGACGGCGGGCGCGGGCCGCCCTGTTGAGGCGGTGGACGGAGGACCTGGCTCCACCGGTCCCTGGACAGAGGACGGTGGATGCCATTCGCCCGGTCCTCCGGAGGTGGGTAGGGCGGCGATTCGGGTCGCTGACCTTCCGATTGGTGCAGGTGCTTTCCGGACACGGATGTTTCGGAAGGTACCTGCATCACATCGCGAGACGGGAGGCGACCCCCGCCTGTCACGAGTGTGGAGCGCCAGAAGACACGGCGCTCCACACGCTGGAGGAGTGCGCCGCGTGGAGTCCCATGCGGCACACCCTCACAGCGGTCATAGGCGCAGATCTGTCGCTGCCGAGCGTGGTTAACGCTATGCTCGGCAGCGACGGATCGTGGCAGGCGGTGGTCTCTTTCTGCGAAGCGGTGATGGCGCAGAAAGAGGCCGCGGAGCGGGCGAGGGAGGACGACGTCCTCGCGGACCCGCTCCGGCGTAGACGAACTGGGGGGAGGAGAAGGCGGTTCGGGCGCCTTCTCGCTCTTTCCTAGTGCTGCGCGGATCATCGGTGGAGAGTCGGGGGATTCTCCACTGGCTTGCACGATCCCACACGTCTGGGGGATGGCCCCAATGAGCCGGGTCATCCCTCCATTGGCCGGGGCCCGTCATCGGTGACGGGCCGGCCGCTGGGGCGAGATGGTGACTGCTAACGCTACCCCATTTCGCCCTGCTAGGCGGCAGACTGCTCATCCCGGGTTTTTAGTGGGTAACCCCCCCGTGGGGGTAGTAAGGCCCTTCAGGCGAGGACTCCCACATAACCACTCCGCCCCCCCCGGGGCGGGTGGTATCCATAAAGGATTTTCCCGGGTGAAAAAAAAAAAAAAAAAAAGGGTGTTCCATTCCATGGCGGTTCGCATGATGAACGAAGACGCAAATCGCTTTGTTCGGGTAAATAGAATATCAACCATATATCGGTGGCGCTTCTGAGTATCCCTGGATGTCCGGTTATAGAATGGGGATGGGGGAATCAAATCATGCAGTTCTGTGGCACACTCCCTGAAATGTATCCTGCCTGATACCACCTACACCCCGACATATAATTCGATACCTCTGGGCTCAAAGGTCGTAAAGGACATTTGGGCGAAAATGAGTTTTTAACGCGGTTTTACTCAGTTTTTAATTCTCTATCGATCTGTATAGTCCGTTTTACGTAAATCCCCAAAAAAATGCCTTTACGATCCACATCATTTGATACGATAAACCAAGTTTACCAAGAAAATATGGATGTAAGTAACACAAAGTTCCCAGATTATATTTATTTTGGTAGTAAAGCAAAGTATAAAACAAATATTGGGCATAAAATACATTAGAATTATTAATTGTCTTATACCACCTCAGGTGGTTATTATAAGTCACCTCAAAATAAGGATGTAAAGGACACAATTTTGACAAATTGTCTTTTACTCCCTCACAATTCAAAATAAAAAAAATACAAGTGTCTTTTACTACCTAGTTTCATTGCAATTATGTGCTTCCACTAAGGGCGTAAATAAACGTAAGTGAGGAATTGTGTCCCATAAATCCTAGAATCAACAACGAATTTATAGATTTAATTCGTTGTTGTTTGAACATTCTACGATTTACTACCTTACTTAATAAAAATTAAACCCATTGCAGAAAACTATAAACTAACAACTTTGTGAAATCTATCGTAACGATGCTCGATATTTCAAGATTTGTCTCAATTTCCAAGTTTAGGTATTCACTTCATATTGCTGAATTTGATTTCTGTACAGAAACCTTCAACCCCTACCCAATTAAATGTTTATAATACTCATTAAAACACCTATATTCAAATACAATACATGTTTGTAGTCCCAGTATAGTAGGTACGGCATGTGCGCTGAATCACTCAGCCAGTTTCTCATTAATTACTTATACAGAAAAATGAAGTTAGCAACTGAACTCTCATTCAAGAGATTCATACTACAATTCATTCATACATAAAACCCTTAATTCACCCAACAATGTAACTGTAATGTGCAATTTTGACTAACAAAAAGTCCTGAATACATCACATGGTAATACACTCGAGAGCAATGAATCCGGGTCACTTAAAGAATGTTAAAAATCTCGGAAACTAAAAATGATAGGTTAATGCAATAAATTGTATTTAATAGACAATGTAATACTCCTTAAATGAAAGTAAAAAAAATATGAGTCACCATACATTTTATTAACACAAAATTACATAAAGAAAAAAACTGCTGATCTCTCCTTAAAACAAAAATAGGAAACATGAAATTTTAGAACTTTATTACGATTTTTTTGAATTTTAATACTTCGTATAGCCTCCTCGTGCTTCCATTACTGCGTTTACGCGGTTTGGCATGCTGTACACCAAGTTCCTTATACGATTTTGGGGAATATTCTCCGATTCCTCTGTGAGAGCAATTTTGAGCTCACGAAGCGTGATTTGGGGAGGGTTTCGTTGTTTTACGCATCTGCCTAGCTCGTCCCAAGCATGCTCGATCGGGTTGCTATCCGGGCTGCGCGCTGGCCACTCCATACGAGTAATGTTCATCTCTTGAAGGTAGTCATTCACAATCCTACCTGTATGAGGTCGGGCATTGTCATGCATAAATATAGCATCCTCACCTAAATTGACCATAAATGGACCAACGTGATCATTGAGGATTTCTTCCACATATCTTACGCTAGTTAAAGAGCCGTTTTCTATGATCACCAGCTCTGTGCGACTTTCAGAAGAAATTCCGGCCCACACAAGTACAGACCCACCACCGTAGGCTACTTTTTCTTCGATGCATGCTTGCTTGAATCTTTCCCCTGGTCTTCGATACACTCTGTGTCTTCCATCGTGCTTGTAGAGCATAAATTTTGATTCGTCGGAGAACATAACTTTTGACCAATCTTCAATACTCCAATTTACGTGGCTCTGGGCATATCTTAGTCTCGAAATACGATGCCCACGCTCCAGTTTAGGGCCGTTTGCAGGTCTAAGGGGTTTTAAGTTAGATTCAGCAAGCCGACGTCTTACTGTCCATGCACTTGGGTTACTTCCTCCGAGGCGTCGAAACTGATTGGTGAGTTCAGTTCCTGTGAGAAAGCGATTTCGAAGCATGGTGTTCACCAAGTATCGGTCTTCTCGTGCTGTGGTACACCTGGTTCTGCCCGTTCCTGGTCTGCGTAGGTTAGAACCAGTTTCTTCGTAACGTCGGAGAACTCTTTGTACTGTTGACAGCGACACACCGACAGTCCTGGCTGTATCGCGCTGACTCCGGCCGGTTTCCAGCATTGTAAGTATTCTGGTGCATTCTTCAGGCGTAAGCGACATAATTTCAGCTTCAATAATGAATATAGAGCACTATCAACATGGTTTATGTACCCACATAAATGACAGATTACAAACAAAAGCAAAACCAAATGCTGTAATTTCGTAGTTCCATCTTCGAAAGTGGCCCTTTTTCAAATTTGTTTTTTTTATGATATAACTTTACAATAACTAAGAAGTTTTAATACCTTCATTTAAGGAGTATTACATTGTCTATTAAATACAATTTATTGCATTAACCTAGCATTTTTAGTTTCCGAGATTTTTAGGATTCTTTAAGTGACCCGGATTCATTGCTCTCGAGTGTAGTATGATTTAATACTATTCAAGAAAATATTCGTTGTTTAATTTCACCATATATAAAAGTCGCACACAGGATGTGAATTGTTATACGTGTGTGTGTGAGAGAAAGCAACGAAATTGCAACTTACTAAATGAAATATCTCAAAGGACAAAATGGGAGTAAAACATTATATGATGTACTGCAATGCATTTAGTAGCCAGAACAAAAACCAAACCGTATTAGCTATCGTGAACCATTTCCTAAAATCAGCAAATAATTTGGAGGTAATTCAAATAAAAATAGAAATAAAAGCACAACGACAAAATGTTTGTCAAATATTCCATGGAAGACGAAGCAGAGACTCATTGTGTAACATTATGTGAGAGAACCCCAGGAAAAGAAAAAGAAAAGGAAAGGAGAAAGGGTGGTCAAAAAGCGAAAAAAAGCGATATAATTAATGAACCAGTGATTGGTATGGATGCAGTGAAGCAGCTGAACAGTAGGTTACCAATAGCAGCTGATAAATATGAAGATCTTGTGAAAAGTGGAATAATACCTAAAAGATTTCATACTGAGTATAGGGAACTGCCATGCAATTCTAAGTTACGCGAGACTTTAAACGAAACAAGCGAAGAGGATGACGAAGAAAGTAAGAAGTAAAATGAGTAAAGAAACCATGTCTATAAAGTTGATTACAGAAAGAAGTGCACAGTTTATTAAGTTGATTCAAGGAAAAAGTTAAAGTAATTAAGTTAAGAAAAGAGTTAATAATTTAAAGCTTTGTGTTCGATTTTAATTAGCGATCTCATTTTCTTTATATATTATATGTACGTTTTATTTGGATAATTAATTGTTATTTTTTGTAAAAAAAAAATATAATATACTGTACTGTAATCTGTGTCAGCCGGATTTTCCACCGCTGAACACATCAAGAACCTATTAAGCGGTGAGTATTTGCCATAATCCCCACGCTTGGCAGGCGGCTTGAGGATCGCAGTGTAAGATAGCAGCTCTATAGAAGGCGCTGCTGCCCACCTTCCAGTATTTTTCCCTCAGGCGTCTTTTACGACACCCACGGGATGATATGGGGAGGTGCAATTCTAACCCGGGACCCCACGGGGCAAAAGAAAATATAATATTTTATTAAAATTTATACAAATTATTACATAATTCATTGATTACTTTAGTTTAATTATTAATTTATGCTTAAAGAATACCTTAGCGGGTGATCCTTACGACCCTAAAAATTATTACACCAGTCGATTATTTCCTTATTTTGTTCAGTTTTGTACAGTTAAGTAGATTTACGCCCTTAAGTGATAACATAGCATAAAAATTTGAAGGGTGTAAAGAACTAAAAATGTTTAATTCATGGTCGTAAAGGAAATCTATCTCCATAAATACAGCCCTAGGAAAATTTTTCAATACTTCCTTAGAAAATACTATAAATTCTAAGCACTTTCTTCTTAGGTTTCATTTAAATAACTCAAGGAACAAAGATACTAGAGTTTATTTTTATATAATTTTTTAGTTTTTGACTTCTCCTGAAAAGTCGCATTTTGTCCTTTATGACCTTTGAGCCCAGAGGTATCGAATATATTTTATAAATAATAATTATTTCATCATATCTAATGTGTCTAAGAATGTGAATAATTGGTAGTCTCTACTATCAAAGCTACCAATTACTGTTGTGCGGTACCTTTGCGATGATTGGTCGCACTTTATAATTACTTATTAAGATTTATTTTATAAGGCAAAATGTTTAGTCCAGCATTTACTAGGATAAGCAAAGGTTAATTGCAATTCTTGCATTTTCCCTTAGAAAGTCCGCAACTTTTCTTTTCACTCACGAAGACCACAGTAAATTATTCATTCGCATTTAAATGGATAAGCATTAATTAATAACACACACTATATAACAATGAGATGTGAAATATCATCGCTTGAGTAGGCAGTAATAATTGGAACTGCACTCGAAAACACGGAGGGGACCGCCTTAATCATTAAAATGGTTAAGCACACTTTCGGTTTCAGTTTTGAAACTAGTTCTGCTAATCCGCGCCGTCATGACTTGGATGGGTGAACGCTAGTTGCATTACCACTGAGCGCTTCCGTGCTTCTGAAGGCACATTAATCCTTTAGTCCCGGTTGTTGTCATAGAATGGCAGTCGTTACAGCATGATGGTAGGGCATTTTACGATTGCACGCCTAGGTAGTTACCACCCTAAAGTAGAAAATCTATCACCAAGCACCTAACGGTTTTTTCAGGCATCTGTCCTGGAGAGCCAGTAATTCTTGGTTAGCCTGAACAACACCTTCGAACACATCATCACTTACGATCAGGTGAGATTGTAGTCAAAGGCTAACCTATCAGGCATTAAAAAAAGAGTATTTTTATTAGTTGCTACTCATTACATGAACCAATGGTGCAATTTCAATGCAATTGCAAAACTACCAATTAAAAAGCTAATTATCACAAAAACTGTACATAAAAAGAAACTCATCTCCCCTTCAATCCATACTTGTCATTTACCAATTGAAATAATCAAAATAACAACTCAAAATATTAAATGCCAAGAATAAAACCGAGCGGAAACGTTACAAACGTCAAAGCTGTTTCCTTATAGAATCTCAGCCGGTCCTGTAATAACAACAAACTGCGAGGTGAGGACTAATAAACAGAACGGTTTTGTCCCCTAACGAGCTTCCACGGAAAGACTTAGCACACAAATATAAATAAACTGGCTATATTCTGAGCCGGATGAACCTTCCCTGTAGCCGTCCTCGGGAAATACTGCAAGCGCAATGTTTACTGTTAATTAACTGATTAGTACACTGGAAATAAGTTACGGAGTGGCGCAATTTTTCTAATGGCGGCTCGCATAAAAGCGCTCTCAGCTCAATACTCCTTACTAAGGAGTAGTTTTTGCCCCTGACTTCGATTGCGAGGTATTTATTTGTTTATGCTGTCTCTGGCTTTAAAATTAGTAAGTATTTTTATTGATTTCATAAAATCTCTAAAGTAAAATAAGTTAGAGTTAAATTAAGTATAATAATATTATGTATATTAAATTCCAACGGGTGCTGTAGTGCCCGTTGAATAATTGTATATACTAATAATTTAATTGGTTAGAATGTTACCCTCACCATCTCTACCCGTGGGTGTTATAATAGGTATTCCCTATATCGCTCCCTTATCACACTATTTCTTATCCTGTCACATATAAAAATAGTACCTACCTAATTAAAAAAATACTTACTTACCAACCTCCTGGAATTTGAATACTAATTAAATCAACAGTTACCTACACAAAAATTAAAGTTACACAATCAAAGATATATACGATTATTTTATACAAAACGACAACGAAAAAGAATACTTACAAAACGTGGAAGTGACGTCTAATTATAGAGAACTCAATGTACCCCCGAACGCAACGCAAGCATTATTTTCTGTCGTACATCATCGCGAATTACCTCATTTTACTTTATAATATGTCATATATACCATAACCAGTATAAAACATTTTGTAACGACGAAGCGTTGAGTTTCCAGTTAGTGTGAAAGTCAACGTTTCGTCAGTCGATTATTTGTTTTTGTTACTTGAATTATTACATTATTATAAACGAGAACCAAAATTCTTTTGTCTGAAATTGTAGATTTATTTTCACATGCCAGAAAAAAATAATTCAAGTCAAGTCACATAAAACTCGTTATTTATATTTAGGCGTCTTCGATGCTATTCTAAAGATTAATGCAAGTTCAATATTGAAATATATTCACGATCAGCAAAATAAAATGTTGTGCTACAAGAAGAACGGGCAAGAAACTTGGAGCCATTGATTTTAAACGTCTATTAATACTGTGTTACAAACTATATTGTAAAATTATTACAATATTTGTTTAAATTACGTAAGTACTAGCTTGGCAGAGGCGGTATTATACATGCATTTCTGTCGTTTAAGGAATCACAAACTGTATAGTAGGAATTAACAATTAAAATGTTTTTCACATGGCACTTTATTTAAGGGTTCCGTACACAAAGGGTAAAAACGGGACCCTATTACTGAGACTTCGCTGTCTGTCCGTCCGTCCATCCGTCCGTCCGTCTGTCACCAGGCTGTATCTCAAGAACGATGATAGCTAGACAGTTGAAATTTTCACAAATTATGTATGTATATTGCTGCTATAACAACAAATACTAAAAATAAAATAAAATAAATATTTAAGTGGGGCTCCCGTACAACAAACTTATTTTTTTTAACTTTTCTTGCTTGATACTAATAACGGTGACAGGTAGACGCTTGAATTATTCAGATAAAGATTAAGTTACAGATAATGGTACGGAACCCTTCGTGCGCGAGTCCCAATCGCACTTGGCAGGTATTTTTTCTTTTGAATTCTTTTCTCTGTGGGCATTGTACACTTTATTATAAAACCGTGCACGATTCCCCGACAAGGACTTTTATTTGTCATTACTTATCCACAACCTGGCACCACTATTTTATCATAATCCCTAATCTTATAATCGTGATTGTCACTGTAATGAAATTTTACTAACATTTTACGAACATAATAACATAATATTTTCAAATATATACATGTTCGGTATAGTTAAAATATATAAAACATCCCTCAGAAGTTGCATAGGATCCATTTCATATATAGGACTGAAAAGAAGCTACTGACGAAATTGGTGTTAAATGCTAACATGTACAGACATAAGGGTATTGAAAGGCCAAAGAAGTATTGATATATTGTATGAAGAAGGATAACTGATTAAAAGGTGAGAGTGCGAGCAGCAGAACACAGTGGAGAAAATAAAACATTTTGTGCCGCCACAATTACCATATGAGATGTAATAATATTAATAATAATAATATTAGTGATCTGATCCCTCTGAAGAAGGCTGAATATGGATTACAAATATACTACCTCACAAATAACGGCGCTTGGCCATGGAACACTTCGAAAACACCTTACAAATACTTAATTCAATAGAAAATGTAAAGAAATATATTAGAAACATACATTCTGCATTGCTCCCTTCGAGCTTCTATGTGAAACATTAACCTCACAAATATTTCAATAAAATCCGAAGCATAATGTCTAGATATTGCATTTGCATTCTAATATGATTTGGAGCAGTACAAAGACTAAGCTTAATCCTGGATATTTTGGAAATACTTTTTTTAAATAAATAATTAATTTATAAATATTTACAGAAGCAACACACAGACAAAAAAAAGGCTTAAATCGGCATTTAATAACGCAGTCCATCATAAATAATGCGTAAAAGCTGACAAAGATCTTTACAAGTAAATTTACATTCTATGAATTCAATGAAGAGTCGAACATCAAAAGGGATTCCCGAGTTCCATTTGACTTGTAAAATAGAGTGTCCGAGAAATCAGCAAAGTTAAGTTCGAACATAATAAGTCACTGAACTCACAATATGGAGGAAATGAGATGGTGATCGTAAGGTATTGTACACAATAACAGTAAAAAAAAATATAGTATGACCAAATTTTCTTATAACATATTTTATGCGGCATAGTTCTCGTCTGTGTGAATGGCGTGTTGGGTATGGCGTATTGGGTTCACTACCAACCAACAAAAGCATGGCCCAGGAAAGTCATAGAAGGCTTGCTGTAAAACCGACACATAAAACCTTTCTACAATATATCCTTGTATCTTACATGACCCCAAATCACTGTAAGGACCGAGTCACATTCTGATCCAACATAACTGGGTAAAAGTAGGATGATGTACTTTGCAGATGTATTTTTTTCAATTTTACCTATTTTTGTTACACTTTTGCATCGATGTTATTGCAAATCAAGCAATGCAGTGAAGTTTTAAACATCAAGTTTGCTCTGCAGTCTTAGCGGTTATTCTGCAGGAACTATACAACTATATAAGTATGCTTTAAAAGTTATTACTATGTATTTTTTTTAATAAAGGCATCAAGGATACTAATATAACCAGAAAAAGACTAACAACATCTTAGTATCCAAGATATTTCAATCGGAATCGTAATATTGGAATATAGATGCACTAATCACTTAACACGATATTTCACTGTCACGATATTTAAATCATTAATATATCATATATGTCATCATAATCTGAATTCAATAATACTTTGCAGGGAAGAGTCTAGTCCACCTACTACACAACAAAAAGTATCCCTTTATGGGGCCTAGAGTGACATGTTTACAAGTATATCCTACTAATTTATCTCCTTTGAAAAAAAAAATTGTTAGTGTTAAGTCGGTGAAGTAGCAACGTCGCCGCAGCGAATGACAACATCCTTGTCCTTAATAAAAAAACTACTTGTGTAATGAAAACGCATCTCACATCCAAATAATTAGTTTAGATCTCTTTAAGTTTTCAAAGTGAAGTTTAAATCAATTTCACGGGTCACCAACACAGGCCCAATAAAGTTTGGGGTCCGCTGCCTATTAAAATTTAGATCATTGATAAGTACTTAAGATTTAAAGGTATATATTGATATTGTATTGTAGTCCTTTAATTTAACTGTATGTACTCTACGCTGATTCTTTATCTTTTACATAAATGTGTTATGCTTACTTTGAAAATACATCTTTCGCTATAAAGGCATTTTTTCTCAATGTATTTTAAAATTCACTTTTTCGAACTGTATCTGTGTTTGATACAATACACAGATATTGTTCGAAAAAGTGTTTTTTTTCGGACAATGACCTAGATGAAACTTATTTCTATACACAACACAACGTCAACCATCACATTATATACATACATACCCATATATATATATCATCGATCTACAGATAAAATATAATAAATGAGACAAATAGAAGTGACAATATATCTAAGCCCTTGCTTGCTTATTAATTTTCCCGGCGATCTCTCGTCAAAGAAATTCAGCTATCAAAGACGATTGTTTTCTTTGATCCCTGCATTTGACGTTCTGCTTATGATTTGTCGTTATTCTCGTTATGTCGATGAATGGATCTATTCTTTTGTCATAGAACGATTGATGCAGTAAGGAATTTTCACTCACAAAATATGTACCTATATTTCATACTATAGCAGGTACCTATTATAAGCCCGACCTTACAAACGCCAACTTGTTCTCACAATCTTTACATCACCTTTGTGATATCAATATAATATTACACTTAACGGTTTTCATTCTATCTCTAATAAAATAACTTAATAATAATTTACTGTATTATACTATACATATACAGATTCTAATTGTTATCCCTATACTGTAAACATACATCCAACTAAATACAACTACTACAAAGAAATAATTTAGGCAACCTATATTTAAGTTAGGTATACTAGCTGATACAGATATTTCTGTGGCACAGTAAAACATATTTGGCAGTTTATCAAAAATAAGGTGCCATAAAGAAAAATAAGTCGATTCTTTATTTCATCGCTTCAAAGTCTCTTATTTAAGTTATAAATATAATTTTTCAACCAAACTAAATGTGAATTGTATATAGTTTGTAGTGTTATGTAATTGAGATATTATCGCAGTTGAAAATAAAGTGTTAATTTGTTGTTATCAATATTCAATTGAAGCCCTAAAGACTATATGGAACATGTAAAAATTAATTATAAAAATAAAAAACTTGATTGCAAATTATTTATTTTTGTTAAACGTTATATCGTTCCATTAAAATTAAAACTGCAAGTTACACATATACAGGGTTATTGGTAATCTGCTAACAACCTATTAGGGTTGACATCTGCTAGTCTTAGGACCTAGGGTTGACATTTTGATAAAATATTTTTTTTGTTTTGAATAAAAAAAAAAAAAAAATTTTTATATTTATTTTGTGTTTTCATGCCTTCTCCGAGCCAAGAGCGTTCACCGCGGTAACACTGGACCACGCATTGCTCCCTTTGAATAGAGTTTTAAATATTTACGTCGAGCAAAGTAATTAAAAATATGAAATAATACATTACAGGCACAAGAGACTTTTAACATAAGATGGGCCTCGTACTTATTCCGCCAAAAACACATAAAAAACACGATTTTTAAACATATTATTAAAAATCTCAAAATGTTTATTGTCAGATGACAGATGTCAACCCTAAGAGATTGTTAGAATATTACCAATAACCCTGTATAAGGGATCGTTTTTAAAGTTCTTCATTTTGACAACACTCTCAATGGTTTGGAAGAAAAAAAATAATCACATCGATGTTACAATTTTTTTCATATCCTCTGCTAATTGGTCAATATGTTTGTATCTGATAAGTAGATTGAAATGCGTGTAAAAACTGCGGTCAATGGCCATCAATGGATAAAAAGCCAAAATTTTACTTCTACGGTGTTGTTTACTAGCCGCCGATATGGTAATTCACTTATTTTCTTTTTTAAATACACCCCGTAACAAAAATATTCTATAATTGACAAAATCGTCAGCACCTCAATTAAGTATATAAAAAGCTATGTGTAAAAAGATTCCCATGTTTGCAATAGGATATAATTGTATAGTTTGACTACTGTTATATCGATAGAACTGTGACGTTACTCATATAAAGCTTATGCTTCTAGTCATATCGGCCTTTGTCTGCAGGGATGGTGTTTCTTCGTATTTATATTGAATACAGAATACAGTCAGCATTATTTGTTACTTTAAGACTAATTTTGGCAGTATACCTGTAGGATAATGTGTTACTTTTTATCTAATGTTTAATAATGTTAAATATATATTTCAACTTGAGGCAGGAGAAAACTAAATTTACAATTTATTAGTAGTACCTTAGTTCTGATATGAGAATATATGAGCCTTTGTTTATGCAATATTAATTTTGTAAGAAATTCCCTATAATTGCTTAGGTTGCTAAAAGTTTGCTAAGATCTTAAGATTCCAAAGCAAGACTCATTAATAATTGAGACAGTCAAGGTCAATTTAATCTCTTATAAAAGCTCATTCGAATTTCGAAATATCTACGAAACCAATTAAAATGCACGTGTTAGTTGGAATAATGAAAGTCAAAGTCAAAACCATTTATTCAATTTAGGCGTCTACGACGCTCTAATGAAATTTTAACATTGAAATATTCTAACATTACTGCCTCGTTCAGTATACAAAGTTGTATAGAGCCACTTCGAGAAGAACGGGCAAGAAACTCGAGGCCATTCTTTTAAATGTCTTTTAACAATGTGATACTTACTTACTAAATACACTTCATTTACACTTATCAACTATTGATTGACATATTCGTCGTTATATAATACCAAAAAAAGAGTATAATAAATTACTTAACTTCACAACATCTTGATTGGGCAGCACTTCGTCGTTAAAGACTATTTCCAAACCACTGGAGGTCTGCTCGGCACGGCGGTGCAACAGACACTGAATCGGGCAGCACTTCGTTATTAAAGACTATTTCGATACCACGAGAGGTCCGCTCCGCACGGCGGTCCGACAGACTCTGAAGCTACTCGCAGTGAGTGAACAAACAAGGTGACAAAGCGACTACCGTCAAACGCAGTACTCTTTATAATTGACAATTGTGTGATCTCAAGCTCTATGCGAATGGCAATAAGTATAATAAAATCTTCAATGTTTTTACACATATAAATAAAGCACATAATATAAACTATTATTTAATAAGTATCTTGACAACTGTCACATGACCAGTTAAACTACTTTTAAAATATACTTACAGTATTAATATCCTCAAATAACGATTTAAGTGACCTATACATATGGCAATAAGCATAATAAAATCTTCAATGTTTTTACACATCATAAATAAAGTACATAATATAAACTATTTTAAATAAGTACTTTACACTGTCACGTGATCAATTTCACTACTTATAAAATATACTTCCAGTAATATTATCATCAAATAATGATTCAAGTGATCGTGATAATCCATATATGATGCTTAATCACAGTCTAACACAATTAGGTACAGTATTAAATTCACACCACAGATAAAGTATACACATGGATAATTAAACCAATACTTATTTTCCTCTTAAAAACCACAGAGTATATTTAAAACGAAATGAGAATGTCATATTAAACCAGTTGTTTAATCTTAAGCTTAAAGCTAATCAAGTGAAGATGAACAAATATTTCATTACATCGTAAGTCAATTTTCAAATAATCTATCACGGCCATACTGACCAGTACTTTGCTCTCAAAGTACAACCTCAATTCTCATTTCACTTAATTTCATTTCAAGTTTCATTTCATGTTTCATTTCAATTCATTTCATTTCAAGTCATGTCATGTCATTTATATTAGTCCTACCACCCTCTGCCAGTGGTATAACCGGGACTTTTAACTTCCTTTTAGCCCCTGACGTTCAACGTATATTAGTCCTACCACACGCTGCGAGTGGTATTACCGGGACTAATGGAAGGTCAGAGACCGACCAGCGTGTCAGTCATATAGTCATATCGTCATATAGTCATTACATTTAGTAATGTAATGTTTTCTCAAAATATTTATTATTATTATTTAAAATTTCCACGAACGTTCACTCACAAAATCTTGAAATACTTGTTCATCACATATAATGTTTGCTACCACGTATATTTTTTTTTCTTTTACATTTTTTTTTTCAATGTATTGGCTTTATTTATTTCGAGTTATCATTGCAATATTGTATATATCTACAATCAATTTTTCTAACAATTATTTTTATAAGTTTTACAATACCATTAAATATAATCTATCACGGTTAATTCAAATAATTATATGTAACTGTCGATTTAATGTTATAACATCTGCTATATTTATAAGCATCAGCTTTACTTAAACTTGTTCAAGTAAATAAAATAAACGTTTTGATCCACTCATTCACCAAACTGCAAATGAATGGCATTTTTTTTTGGCAACATCAGTATCTATTTAACTGCTGTGTTGCTTTGGTGTCATAGTCGATCATCTTGTAAGAAATCTTTTCTCACTTATGATTTTGGCTGACATAGACCACACCACTCACAATCTAAGTTCTGTTTAGTCTTTACGCTGGAGTCGCAACGATCCTTTTACCTTTCAGCAACACTTTACAACAATGCTCTGCTAGGTCCATATTGGAATGTACATTTATCATAGTTTCTTAAGATTTATCTACTACATCAGACAGCAGAGCCCGTACGGATGGTATATTTACACATGTGAACCTAATTTCACGAATCTTAAGATACTTATATTTCCCTCCCTATATATTTATGATGCATCGCTTTTAATCAGGTCAAATATACAAAACTATAACACTTAGCAGTACACACAAAACCACACTACGTAACATAAGGTGTAACAACACTCTATACAAAAAAAAGTGTATTTGCCTTAGGCATAAAATTGTATAACCAATTACCATCATCGCCGAAGGATATCAATTTATTTTCCATTTTAAAAGAGAATTTAAAGTTTTACTCATTAAGAGAGACAAATTACTTAGCATTCCATGGATTCACCGTGCGGGTGCCGGGTCCATAGCGTTGCAGAGGAAGAGGCTAGAGGTGCCTGGGACTTGCAACCCAGGCGTAGGGTTAAGAGGCCTCTTTACAGTGCATCAACGCTCCCCTTACCGCTCAAGCCTCCTCCTCTACCCCCTACAAATTTGGTAAAATCCTACTAATGCCGCCTTAGATACAGGTTCTAGGATGGAAGTTACAGTTGTTCTTAGCAGGCCAAGGTCTTTAAGTAGGTTATATAGGGATTTTGCTGGTTTACCCCTTGCTCCAACTTCTACAGCGTATAAATTAACCACATAACCGTTTTTGGTTAATTCACTTGTTAGGTCATAATATTTGTTTGTTTTTAATGTGTGGTCCTTACGTATGTTTGTTTCCCACGGCACAGTAAGTTATATAAGTACTATGCGTTTTAGATCTTTTGGGTATAGAAATATGTCTGGTCTGGAAGACGAAACACCAACATCATCAGGAATTTCGTAGTACCCTTCATACGTGTCCATCAAAAGAGTCCAATCGGGAGCTGCGCCTAAGATGGAGTAAGGCTTGGATTTAGACCTTGTAGATGACCCTTCTTTTACAAAATCGACGTGTCGTTATGGCCCCTATCAAGGAGCACTTTGCATCCTACCAATAAGTGCCTAGCTGTACCTATCGCCTCGCGACAAATACTGCAAAACTTTTCGGTGGCTATCCCCCATCTTACTAAGTTACTTTGGTCTGGGAGGGTCACCTGAAAGGCGTTTAGATAAAATTTTAATAAGGCAGGTGACCAATCGCATATCAAGGTACGCCATTTTAACGCCAGAGGGATACAAAATTCACCTATGGTAATGGTAATGGTATAAATCATACTACAAATATTGAAGAATTTTTAGCTGACCGCTGTTTTAAAATTGAAGTTAGTGGTGTAGCTATACGACATCTTATTCATGGTAAATGTTTCCTCCTCATCATTATCATCATTATCCGGAAGACGTTCACTGTTGAACAAAGGCCTCCCCCATGGAACCCCACAAAGAACGGCTACTAGCCGCTTGTAACCATTGGCTACCCGCGGCTTTTACGATATAGTCAGTATCCACGTTCCGAATTTTATCGCACAAAGAAACTCCGAGCATAGCTCCTTCCATCATCGCTCGTTGGGAGACTGAGCTTGTTCATAAGGGCCACAGTTAAGAACCACGTCTCGGTGCCATATGTCATTACTGGCACCAAACACTGGTTGAAGACTGGTCTTTAGGTTCTACAGGATCTTTGACGAAAAGAGGTCGCGTAACTTCCCGAATGCTGCCTATCCGAGTTGAATTCTTTGGGCGACCTCTTTGCCGAAGTTGGACCTACTTAACTGGACAGTCTGTCCCAGGTAAATGTAATGGTCAACGACTTTGAACTTCGGCCAATGTTCACTGTTATTAAATAACTTATGTTCAATGGTATTAAAATATGTGTAGTCTTTTTTTTTTTGAAGTGTTTACACGTATTTATTTAATTAATATGTGATCAATATTGAAATGTATAATTGTACTATTATATGAACATTGAACAATGATAACTAATATAAGTACTATTTTAGTTTCCAAATAATATAATGTGAACCGAATTTTGCACACCCATTAACACCCATTAAGGGCAAAATATAGCGGACACAATTTACTAAAACAAGTCCAAGATCTATGTATATAAACCATCCATATTCCTGGAAACGTGAATTTGAACATTTCCCGCTGTACCCTATTATTTTTCTTACAGGGAAAAACTTAATTTTCTTTTGAGTTTTGTCATGTGTTTACTGAATCTGTCACAGACCGTTTGGCTATTCTGACGAATTGTTTATCCTATTTGTTAACCGTGGCCACGTAACGTTTAACCTGACCATTGCTAACGAGAAACAAATATATTAGAAATAGCGTGATTTTAAATATATTTCTCACCAAATTCAACGACTGAACTTTATTACTGGAGAAGTTTGAGTCTTTATTGGGGCGAGAATTAATGTAATCATTTTCATCTATAATAAGAAGAATATTGTCATACCCTTCCTCAGATTGACTGAAAATCCCAGAGTAATCCAAGTGTAATAAATCAATTTCCCTATATGATTGAAAAGAATTTTCTTAGATATAAAGTAATCTTCTGTTAAGGTGTAAATAAGACTGGTTCACTGTCTGTAGTTTCTAGTGAAGTTTCTAGTTTTGTTTAGTGTTTGTCAATTCTTACGTGACAGTCGTCATCGTATTATATAAAGTTATAAAACTCTACCAGTTCTTACACTCCCTATGTCATCATAGAACGACAATAGTATTGATGAGAATTTCCCAAAAATCGTGTAATTTTGTTTTGTAGATCGATATCTAAATGACCTTTCAGTTCCTATAGTTGTTTGACAAGGACCAAGTACCCTAATAATGTTCGAGCAAAGGTATACGCTTTTAAGTCTACGTTTATCTTACATTTGATTTACAATAAAATGTTCTATCTCTCGGAGCAAGGTTTAAAATTGCAGTTGAACAGTATTGCTATAGACTTCTGTGCCACCAGGAGCCTCCCTTTTCGCATTTTAATGTTAGCCATAGAAAGTTTAACAGTTATAGACATAATATATAATTGGACACCATTGTATATATATTTTTTTAGATAATTTCATTGTACGTTTGTGATTTAGTGATGGTCTAATTCATGTTTGACATGGTCAGAGTCTTCGGATTATGGTCTTATACTCAAATACGCTTTGTGATTTAAAATAAGCCAATTTGCAAAGCAGAAAACAACGTATTTCTTGAACATTGTCAGTTTTAGGTGGTTTAGCAGTGGTGTCTAACACGTCATGTTATCTAACAGTCTGATAAATAATAATAATTGAATCGTATTTAAACAGTTGCTTTTGGGATTTTCTCCAGATGTTATGAATAGTGAAATAAGTTCTGCAGTAGTATTAACACGATTGTTAAGAAAAGCAATTCTTACATTTACTTCCTGGCTACCTCCACAAACAAGCTTTATCAACTGTGCTTCCGTAAGGCTATCTTACTATTTCATAGTAATCTGAGTTTTACTTTGGTGTATTCACATATGAATAGATAGTTTCCAAAGTTAACAGAAAAGCTATCCCTCTGGAGCACAGCTTTTGTATGTATATCTGATAAAATTGTGACTCCCAGACGAAGGTCCCCAAATAAGTTCGAAACTGGTTGTAGAAATATCCGGTAAAATTTACGTGAGTCCTACTCGGTTGCTAAACTATATATTATTGTCTGTTATGTTTAATTTTTTGGGGTGGGGTACAAATCCTTTTTGTACCTTTGAACAGGTCCCGCTTTTCAATGTGAGGATCCTAGGTTTTCACCATAACAATACATAGCCCATAAAGGCTATGTACCTGACAACAGTAGTGATGGTGCTCCAGCCATGATCACCAAATAGCGGTATACCTGCTGTCTGCACCGTTGTCATTCTTGTCAGGATCAGAAGGTGGTAGCACCACATCATCACCATGGTGTAAGCCAGCTGCTGCGTCGCAGATGGCCTTTAGTAGACCCTCAAAAACAGCCACGAGAAGCCACGTCCACACGTTCTGAAAGCATTTGAAATAATATGAAGTATATGTGTTCTATCCCACTTCTGCTGTTAGTTGGAATAATGAAAGTCAAAGTCAAAGTCAAAACCATTTATTCAATTTAGGCGTCTACGACGCTCTAATGAAATTTTAACATTGAAATATTCTAACATTACTGCCTCGTTCAGTAAACAAAGTTGTATAGAGCTACTTCGAGAAGAACGGGCAAGAAACTCGAGGCCATTCTTTTAAATGTCTTTTAACAATGTGATACTTACTTACTATATTTCATTTACACTTATCAACTATTGATTGACATATTCGTCGTTATATAATACCAAAAAAAGAGTATAATAAATTACTTAACTTCACAACATCTTGATTGGGCAGCACTTCGTCGTTAAAGACTATTTCCAAACCACTGGAGGTCTGCTCGGCACGGCGGTGCAACAGACACTGAATCGGGCAGCACTTCGTTATTAAAGACTATTTCGATACCACGAGAGGTCCGCTCCGCACGGCGGTCCGACAGACACTGAAGCTACTCGCAGTGAGTGAACAAACAAGGTGACAAAGCGACTACCGTTAAACGCAGTACTCTTTATAATTGACAATTGTGTGATCTCAAGCTCTATGCGAATGGCAATAAGTATAATAAAATCTTCAATGTTTTTACACATATAAATAAAGCACATAATATAAACTATTATTAAATAAGTATCTTGACAACTGTCACATGACCAGTTAAACTACTTTTAAAATATACTTACAGTATTAATATCCTCAAATAACGATTTAAGTGACCTATACATATGGCAATAAGCATAATAAAATCTTCAATGTTTTTACACATCATAAATAAAGTACATAATATAAACTATTTTAAATAAGTACTTTACACTGTCACGTGATCAATTTCACTACTTATAAAATATACTTCCAGTAATATTATCATCAAATAATGATTGAAGTGATCGTAATAATCCATATATGATGCTTAATCACAGTCTAACAACAAACACAATTAGGTACAGTATTAAATTCACACCACAGATAAAGTATACACATGGATAATTAAACCAATACTTATTTTCCTCTTAAAAACCACAGAGTATATTTAAAACGAAATGAGAATGTCATATTAAACCAGTTGTTTAATCTTAAGCTTAAAGCTAATCAAGTGAAGATGAACAAATATTTCATTACATCGTAAGTCAATTTTCAAATAATCTATACCACGCGATTCGCTTGTTTTTTTTATACGTCAAATCTTGCACAATATTGCGATAAATTTCAAAAAAATCCCGTTCAAAACCTAAACAATAACCGATTGGCCAATAACGCGATAAAACTTTGATAGTACTTACATCTCTTGTTACCCTCTAGCCACTTCCTTTAGCTAAGTCGAAAGTTTTCCGTAGCGCATTGTAAGCTCAACAAATGGAAGTGGTAACTAACCGAGTTGCTGTTGCCATAAACTACGGCATCCGGTTGCGTATCGGCGCTGAAGTAAAGCTGATAATAAATCGTAACTTGCCAAGGAATAACGTAACGGTGCATGTACACAGATTAACAAAGCTTAGTGAACCTATGGAGTCTACAGCTCGTCTAGAGGTGTATATATTTGTAATATAGGCGGAATAGATGTTTCCTTAATATAACGATTCAAATACTAACAAGGCAAACACAATACGTTTTTATAAACGAATTCAAAATCAGGCTGTGTAAGTCGGACCCACATGCCGAGGGGTCGTACTCAATATAAAACTTACCAAAAATCGTCAGTTTTTCATGGGGCTCGGGATTTTAAGTGAAGAGTCTTTTTTATATGGCGACACTAGCACAAGGCCCACCAGATGTTGAGCGCACTAACTTCTGCCTATGACAGATGTATTTCGTCACAAGACGAATCGAACTGCGTCCTTCACTCTGAGAAATACGGTAGCTAGGTCTCATGTGCTTGTAATTTAACTGGCTTCCAAGGACTGCTGCCGGATCATATTGTTAGGTCACATTGTTTTAATTAATTACATTGTTAGGTACTTGGCGACAGATTTTCTGCTTGAGGGTGGTAGCTAGACAGGCGAGCATTCGCAAAATGCCCTATCACCATGCGGTGAAGCTCAAGCCCGCGGCGGGATTCAAACCATGGACGCGCGGCAATCCATTGCCAATGCCACTGAGTCATCACTGTTTCTTAATTTGTCAAAAGAATATTGTTTAGTTTGCGGCGCTAGAGAAACATTGTTATTTTGTGGCTAAAGGGGCGGCCAGAGAAAAATTGCTTTCCGCTATAAATCATCAGCTAAACACAAAAGAACAACCAAGTTTTTTCTTACTATATTATATTTTTTTTTATTTTCTCATTATATTGGATGCATTGGTGACCGCTAGTGACATAGTGATACTACTGAGCCACGGTAACGTTATCTATACAGTATCTTAACTCGGCTCTGTCGTTGAAATAACTACCTACAACCGCGCTGTACGAAAACATGCGATAGGGCTACCCGCCTCCTGTATTTTAATTACATTTGCCTACTTTGTGTTTCCATTTAGTTTTGTGATTGTAAATATACTTTTTTTTATATAAACAAATAACATTCTTTGTGAAATTAACAGGAAGTGTTCACTAAAAATGCGTGTTGTTTTTTGACTAGTAGGTAGATTTAATTAAAAAACCATGTTTATATTTAAATAAAAAATTAGTCTTAAAATTTGCGACCGAAAAATATTTGTGAGACGTACGAAATGCTTCATTATTAAATTTTAAAGTATAAAAAATCCGCATTTTAATAAATGGCTTAACTACCTATTTCACTCGTGTCAATCACTTTCCTTTACCCTATTCACTTTTTTCATTAATCGAGTATAATTTTATTTACTAGTAAGTAAAAACTTACTCGTAAGTAAAATTATTTTATAGTATTAACTTTCAGTTTCCAGGTTATCTAAAAAAAGTTATCTCTGGATGCGTTTTTGACGAATTCATGCAACCAAAAACAGCACAATATATCCTACTCGTCATATTAAATATGTAATATGTATATAAACTTGTTTTTAGTGAAAATATCGCACGTTTATTGTTAAAAAAATAACACACCGTCCATTCGTCACTGCGGCACAGACGCAACTGTCTGCGTACCGAGCGCGGGCCGAGATCGAGGCGCGTAGGTATTATAGCTCGCGTTTCGTCCGTTTCAATGAAGTTGAAATACTGTATAGATAACATTACCGTGACTCAGCACTTCCGTGCTTCGGAAGGCCGTCGGTGTCGTTTAATTGTGTGTTTCAGCAGCTATATTTGATAGCCAGTCATTCTAGATTAGCCTCAACAACATTTTCGATCACATCATCACTTACCATCATGTGAGATACTTACTGGTCAAAGGCCAGCCTATCAACTTTTAATAAATAAAATATAAATCAAATCAGACTAGAATGGCACTGCTTGTTCTCTTTACTTAATTTATCTCAACTGAATTTGTTGAAAAGATATACCACAAATTAGTATCGTTCTGAGGACTCAGGCGCAGTTTGAATGTTTGAAAATATGCTAGTTGCGATTTTTCCGTGGCCCAAACAGAGGGGTGGAGTGACTTCCGGCCGTGGGTGTCTACACGGAAACAAACTGTCTGTCTTACCACCTCTGCCGGAATATACCTTCTATAACATAACATTATGAACATTGTATGCTATTGTTTTGATAGTTGATTTTTCAGAATGACCTAATGAGGTAAACCGAGCTTGTCTAAAAATGAGAGTAAAAGTTTATGAGGTTTTTTAATTCCGTATACGTATTCCATAGGTTCCGTATGAGAAAACGGGATAATTTCCTTGGTTTAAAATTTCATTGAAAAGCGTTGTTCTGTTTGCATTAACGCCTGCTAAGCAAACAAGCTTACAATCTTGATGTCGAATGTCGATGTCTAAAATTAATGTTTAGAAGTTTAGTTTATGCTTACGTAAGTTAGCACTGCAGCAGTACGTTAATTTATTTGTCATGTTACATTTAATATAATATAGAACAATTGACAAACTCCAAATTTTTCATTATTATTTTTTGCAAAAACGTATGCTTTGCCGACTACGTTACAATCCATCCCCAAACCAAGGTTAAAGAACGAAAGTAAACATTAGGGTTATGTCGGTCAGAGCATACCCCGGCTATAGGGGTAGATGACGCGGGTTCGAATCCCGCACATGACTATATTTTTTCCTTTCGTAAATTTGTTTTTTTGTAAAACTCCTCTTTTTTTAAGAAGTCAGTCAAAATTTGAAATTTTATTATTTAACACTTTTTAAAAGGTAAGCATCACTTTACAAAATTACAGTGAGAGGATAAATTATAGTCATGTGCGGGATTTAAACCCGCGCCATCCACCCTGATAGCCGGGGACTCTGATCGCGAAGCTATAATGACATATGACTTATAACTCCAATTTGCCCTCTCGTTCATAACCATCGTATAAGGATGGACATTTATTTGTAATTTTGTATTGTACACCTCGGAGCATGCGATAGATTTATTAAAGTCTTCAAGTAAAATTATGAGTAATTCAATATTTATTTACATAATCTGTCTATTAGCTGCTGTCTCAGTAAAGTATTTTGATAGTAAAGAGTCCTGATGAGCGCATAATATGCAGCAGCACTCTACTACTCAATGGGAGTAAAATTTTTGATCATTAAACGAATTATTTTCCTTTATAATTTCTTACGATCATTTCACGGGAGGAAATTGTACAAGCCTTGTATTCTAAGCCCGGGTACTGCCGAGCCCTAAAGATAGCAGAATAAATTTCAAATAAATATTCCTTATTTCTTTTACCACTTTCAAATCACATTTTCCGTATCATCTACTCTAGTAGAGTGCCTAACAATATTTTATCTGCGAAATATCATGATTGCGTGTAGGAAAGAATCTCGAGAACAAATCTTATATATCAGAAAAAGGTTGCCCATCTCTCTAGTACGTAACTGTTATTCTTTACCTGAGAGACGGCAATGGAACATTTCTTTTTCTTTAATATCCTTTGTAAATAGAAGCAGGGTCTGTGTGCTCAGTACATGAGAACTGCTGGCTCACGTTCCATTATAGAAAATAAATAAAACGTAATGCCCGAAATTATTTCAAGTCTTAAACGAAGGTAGTCGCCCAACGCTCGTGATTCGGCAATTTTTGACGTTGATATTGAACAATAGTTTCTGTCGCTTTCAATTTGCTTGTATCGATAAATAAAGCTTTTTAATTGATATTTTATGGAATGTGAAAAAAAAACTGTTCGCGTTAAATACCAATGTGTCTGCCAAGGCCCATCGCAAACTTGACCTTCACAAACATGAAAGTAGTCTAGCGCAATTTTGCAGATACAAGGCTAGCTTCGGCCTTTCATAAGTATCCGTTATAAAGCATCTAGTATTCAGGAATCTGTCTTTTATAACTAGTTCCCTTTCTATGTTAATCACTCTAACCATCTTCAGTCGCATCACATACCATACATTCCAAATAAATGGAATCTTGAAGCGTTCATAGTGGAGTTTGCCTAGTCCTTAAGCAAACAACTAGGTTAAGCAACGTCCATTGCGGTCATTACTAGGATGGGTGATCGTTAGTGGCATTTACTTATCATTTTAGCATTGCATCCATGCAAGATGCATCTCTTTTGTTGCCCAACATATTCAATCATCACGACAGATTTACATATTTCTTCTAAGTTTTATAGGTTTCAAGTCTTCCAAAGACCATATTATTATTCATGCTCTACTTATCATGTATTGCATTTAGCGTAGGATGCATGCATTTTATTGTTTTCTTATTAATTGCATTTGACCAGTCGTCGTTTATCTACCATTATCTAACGTATTTAGGTATGTGCGTTGTAGCATATATTTTCTTTTACACTGCAAAAACATATTGTACAAACTTTTAGCACCGGTTTCTTAGTCAACTGTCTGATACCGGCCCACCATGGGAATACTATTTTTGGTAGTTTTTGTGGGCTCTGAGTTAATGAGGGCGTGCAATTTTTTCAATACAGTAGGTATATAATTTACTACTATTATTTTTTCAAATCAATAACATTTACTAAACCAAAATTTAATTACTATTTTTGATCTGAACAGTCCAGATGTGCAGTGAACGCGCAGCAACCCAACACATGACGACATGAATAGCGGCCCTTTTTTCCTTAGTAGCCCACATTTCTGTGTTCATGAGATGATTCTTTTACTAATTGCATCCATATTTTTGATCTCCCAACTGGCTTACGTATAACAAAGAATGAACTCAAAGTTTACCAATAATACTTTCCAACGCTATTGAAAATCAGCCTTTCCAGCTCCCACTACTCGTTTATTACCCAGCGGTCAGGGGTGCCCAATTATAGGGCTGTGCGTCGTTAAATTTTTCACCGCACACAAAAACGCGGGCGCAAAGAGTTTGCAAGCAAAAAAGCTCGACAATTTATTCGGGGGCGAGTCTGGGCATCACTAATCGACGTCATCAATCAGCTCGTCCGGCGCTATCGGATCAACTGACGGACATACCCCCTACCCTTGTTCACCCCTCATACCTCTTTCGTACGGCTGAAAAAGTTGTTGGTACTGAAAGAAATATTGTGTTGTGAAGCGACACGAAAAAAATATACGGTATAAAAATAAGGTCAGTGCGTAAAACAAATATACCTACTTGAAAATGTTGTTTTTCTACACACGCGTTTTTATGTAGAAAAATAGTTTGTATCATGGATCGTTCCTTATTCCACCCTTATCTCACTCTTCACGTGGACTCGTTGCAATATGTCTCTCACTTGAAACACATGCACATATTGTAAATATTTGCCTATAATTATACAGTTGCCGCCTTCCTTATTCCATCCGTCCCTAGGAATAATCATTGTTGTTTTACTACTCGATAGTGATATAGGTTGATGCTGCTTATTCTTACACATTTCAGTCACTGGTGTGATCCCATCCAGCTATTCATGAATGATTTTCTTTTATTTTTTATCAATGCTGCAGCATTTTGGGTAAGAGTTTGTAAATCAATCACGGCACAAACATATACTGTGATAATTTTCCCAAAAGAAACGAATTTATTATCTGATACATTTCCCATACCTTAAGAATGTTATGATTGCTCCGTATGCCTCATTTTGGATATCATAGGAACGGACTAAGATAAAACAGACTGATTTAGCAGCATACCATTGCTCACTTCGATTTGAGTGGGGTATTGCTGCTCCTCGGAACAGAGCTATATTTCTATAGTAAGGGAAATGTGCACGTAACGCTTTCCATACAAACGTTGTTGTAACATATTTATTACCAAGTGATCTAACTCGGTGAAATTTTGTATGCATGTCCTTTAGCCAGTAATTGTTCAGTTTTCCTTAAAATTCTGCATATTTAAAATTATATGGAAAAATCACCGGAAAACTGGAAAACCAGAAGCATCGCATAGATTACTATCTATGCGATACTAAAATATATTGCATGCAATAGATGAAAATGTGCACAATAGATGAAAATGTTGAGATGAATGCGTAATATAATATTTTCTACTGCATTTTGGATGCAGTATAAAATATCTTCACACAATAAGGATTTTCTTTTCGTGATAAAACTATCCAAATTGCTGAACAAGTGGTGTAGTCCAGCATCATCCAGATCCATTTTTGATCATATAATACAATTTGGTTCAGAATCCCTTTATTTCTGTACGGTTTAACAAGGTAAGGCAAGGTTCAACGCGTGCTGCTCTCCGCATATCAGTCAGAGAGTGAGGCACCCATTTTTGAAGATTTTAATGTTGTCATATTGCTGCAATTTATTACCTAAATATTGTTGGTATGCTAACGTCAAACATTGCTTGATAATTATATTGCATGCAATAGGCCCTTGAACAAGCATGCAAAATTTCAACGAGTTTGAACACTTGGTTTGTATGGAATATGCTATTGCATGCAGCATGCTCTAGTCTTATCGTTCTGATTACTCGAAAAGTGTATTATACCAGCCAGAGCATACCCACGGAAAAAAGTCACCGAAAGCGAAGCCAAAGCTTCTTACATTAAAATGTTATTTTGGTCTTGTATGTTGACAGAGAAAATATAGTTTTGAATATGTGTCGACTCTTTTGTATTGTTAAATAAAGCATTATTCCCACCCCTTCTAAAGTGAGAGAAAGATACGAAGATGATTATGAAATATCTTCTATAGACCGCTGAGAACAATTTACGATGCGTTTACATATACATAGATTTATATGTATATTTGCGCTAAATTAGAATTAAGGTTGACTTTATAGCCCATCTACATACAACTACATACAAGTACTTATATTAATCAACTAAGAACATACATATAAAGAATCAAATTATGACTATGTTTTGTTAGTATCATTTATATACAGACGTATCTGTACTTTATTGTATGTGTTCATCATCAAGCGTTTTCAAGAGGTTTTGTATGTTCTTTAAATTATGGTATTAAATAGAATCGTCTATTCAACAACAAGATTTTAAAATGTCCATCAGGAGAGATATTGGTCAAAGACTAGACTATCAGGAATAAAAAGGTACATGACGATAGAATTTCTCTTTAAGATTACTACTTTCATTGTTACAATTGTAGCTATCACATCTTCAACAGCTGATAATTATCGCCATAAAGGTAATTATATGTACAGAACAGCTTGAATACACTTAAAATAAATCAAACGCCCTTAAAAATTTACATCGCAGCAATGAAAAGATTTACTCCAACATGAGAATACGTATATCACCGGAATATAAACGCAGAATTTCATACACACGACAAAGGACACTTGAATTTTCATCCGAATAATATTTGACAAAAGCCAATGTTTACCTGAGTCGTCGGCCGGCCGTTTTGTTATCACTGACAACAGTCTGCTCTATGTCGCACTGAAAGTACGGAAATATTGCTGTGTAACTGTGAAACAGTGGTAAAGATTGCACAAAATAGCATTGGTTCTAAGAGTACTTTAGTAACTTTAAGACTTTCGCGACTCGTTCTAGACTAGTACGAGAAGCAATGAAATAAGGAAATATCCTAATTTCAATCGACAGGATGGTTTTAGATGGTTAGCTGCATCCTGGAATCCAGTGCTAAGGAAATGAACCATACGTGTTTAACCTTCTTTAAGACCTTTGGATGTTGTCAGTGTTGTGTATCGAGACGAAACATATCTATATAAAATGCTGGTAGTTGGAGAAAATACCCACCTATTCAGTCCACTCGTGACCACGGTCAATGCAACTTGGTCGAAACATCGAGGTAAATAAATAATAATATACATATTTTTATCGCGATTAAGTCCCGTTAAATACTTATAATTATCTAAGGGCCTGTTTAAGAATATTCGAGTAAGTGCCGGTAATACTACCCAGAACATATTTATTAAACAAAACACTATCTTTGCATTTCACAGTCTAAAGCCTAAGCCTAAATAAGCCTATCCATCGCTTAAATCTTGAAACGCGCTGCATGTCAACTGTCATTTTTATTATTCAGCTATTTTCTTGTTGCATAGCAACCCGAAACTTTATTTGGACATTCTGAAACGGACCCTAAGAGTATCATTTGCATTTGTTTTGTATGGGATTTTGACGGAACATGTACGATGTCCTTAAGTTCGGCGGCATCCTCTGCCTATAACATAACATAACATGCATTTCGTCGCAAGCTACGTACTGAATTGGGCATCTCACCCTGAGACAAATTTTACTGGCTCTGAAGAAATGCTGGTGGAACACACCGTTAGGTGCTTGGAAACAGATTTTCTATTTGAGGGTGACAGCTAGCCAGGTGTGAATTCACACAGTGGAAGAGCACCATGCGGTGAAGCTCAAGTCAGCGGTGGGGATGGAACCATGGATCTGCGACACGGCAGTCCATAGCTGAAACCACTTGACTATCATTGCTTCCAAAACTTGTTGCTGTATTAGCGCGTGTATGTGCTAGGAAATGCAATTTACATATAACGAACGCATGTTGTGTGCGAAGATCCTAAATTATTATATAGATACCTTACTTCATAAGTTTCTTTTACATAGTTTAGATACATACATACTCGTACATAACAGTGTTGCAAACTTTTCTAAACAAGACATGTCAAGGACTCTTTATTGTATTACTAGCTTTCCGAGCGCGGCTCCGCCCGCGCGTAAGTCGGTCAATGTTAAGTTGTCAACATTAAATACATGTAGAGAGGCTAAAGAGGTCGTCGTAGTGTGGTTAAATAAATAATTGTCAAATGGGCACATTAGAAAAAATATTAATGTATTACTAGCTTTCCGGGCTCCGCCCGCGTGTATGTCGGTTATCGCGCAAAAACATTCACCTCTTTTTGCGCAGTTGGATAAAAACTATCCTACGTTTTTCACGGGTCTCAAACTATTTCCATACCAAATTTCATTCAAATCGGTCCAGCAGTTTTGGCGTTAAAGCGTAACAGACAGACAGACAGACAGAGTTATTTTCGCATTTATAATATTAGTACTGAAGTACTGATATTATAATGATTTTATGTATTAATATATTATTTATGTGATTGTGATGGAACAAGCATATGGCCCACTTGATGTTAAACGGATTAACCTCTGCCGATACGAGATGCATTTCGTCATGTGACGAACACTGACGAGAAACTGCACTGCCACACGTGTCATTCAGTTGGTACTAAAGAAATAATTGTACCTATTATTGTAGTTTTTGAAGTTTAAAGTTGTATCTCTCATTCAAATGTATACCGTAGGAACATCATGTTTTATAGGTTTTACGTCTTTGTATTAGGGTTCAAAATGACGTATGTGTTTAAGCGAAACAATTGCACATCAAGAGTAGGCCTTCGCGCCTCGCTGACACGGGTCTGTTTGCGTCCGCACAGAATTGATTTACCCACATCCGTAACTGTCCGGGTTTTTCGCCTGGGGCAGCCTATTATTGGAATGTGAACGTATCTATATGCAGATGATGATTTCAATTTTCAGGCGAGAGTGATTTTCGGTGTACTGTTGGGGGTAAATACCGTTAATCAATTTTAGGCGGCTCCCCTTTGTACGTATATCCCATTTGTTTAACGCTGTTTTCATTTATTAACTGAAAAATTGTATGTGAATTTTGATCGAGCTTATAAACATTTTCTTTTATAGCTTATAGGCTAGCCTTTGAATACTATGCCAGCTGATAATAAGTTACGATGCAGAAGATGATGTTGTTCAGTTGAGTTACTGGCTCTCAAAGACAGCTGCTGGAACACACCGTTAGCTTATCAATGAGAAAGATTTTCTACTTGAGGGTGGTAGCTAGTAAGGTCGGCAAAATGCCCTACCTCCATATACAAATTAACATAAGAACATAGATACTATTTGTTTGAAATCTATATTTTTGCATCTTTTACTTTCGGCGTTTAATGACAATGTGAGACTAAGACAACCTGATACTCAATACAATTAAATTTTAATTATCAGAGATTAAAAAGAAAATAAATTATCCAACGTGGAAAATAATTCTGCATTCTTTCAAAAAGCACTTTTAATTCTTAATGATTTCTTTTTCAATTACATGAAATTCGAACAAGATTTATGTATCTCTGTTGGCATTCCAAAAATGGCTGAGCTCTAATATTAGGACCTATACTCTGATGGTCTTTGATTTAAGGGGCATATACGAAATACTACGGACTATATATGAAATTACAGCTACTACAATAAAAGCATTAAGACAACCTATAAGCGTAGCAGACTCACAGGTAGTCCAAATGCTCCTGCCCACTAGCAGTTGGCAGCGTCCCCAGCATGCTGGCAGCCTTGCCCTAAATTTAAGTTTATTTAACCCTTAACTCCCCAGGGGATTCAATTAATTTAATTTATCTTGGAAACTAGTTTGCAAATATAAAGTAAGAAAGAAAGAATCCTATGTTAATTTCCTTTAATATAATCATAATTAAAAATGATATCAATCTATTGCTTCGCTGTTGAATAAGAAACAACAATTAAACTGACAGAAACACACTATATTAATCTTATATGAATAAAAAGACAATGATATTCCAAGACATTCATATCGTTAACTTCTCCTTATACTATGTTTAATCGAGTAATTTGCGAAAATACCTTTGAGGACAGAGATATAAATACACCATGCACAAAACAATCTAGTTATTCCACGCCAAAGAGCGCGTAATTTTTCCGCATTACTTATACAATTACGCGAGAATCAACAAGATTTACGTCTCTTGCATCCCAAGACTGGCTGAGTTTATATTCTTCATTAAAATGTCATTGCAAGGCATTAATACCGTAGGCAGAAAGGCGAAATGGCCGAATATTACAGGGGCTGAAGTTTATGCGACGGGTGGGAGGTTGCGGGTCGGCTTATATGGCGGTGATTGGTTAAGCTTTAAGTTATTTTTTACGACATTTCAGTAATAATATATTCTCGAAGTACTCGTTCAAATAACAATATTTATGAGTTAGCCCGTACAGCGAATCTCTGGACTGTTTCATATACTTTCATTGAATGATTGTAAATAGCGGCTAATAATAATGCGTTGAGCAGCACTACTTGCATCGACGTGAGCAAGGTATTGTCACACAGTAGGCGTATGACAGATGTCAATTTAAGATCCTTATTGAGCAAAAGTTAGTAGATAGACCAACGAGGGCATTCTTACGGATTACAGGCCTCTTGATTGGGGCAGGCTATAAAAGTGAAGCTTAAAAACGTAGTCGAGTTGAGATCCTTCTTATTTCTTGTAAAATAATTCCTGTTTCCAATACTTGTTACAGAAAACTTCTTTATCTACTTATCCTTATCCCAAGCTGAGGAGAGTCGGTACCACATGTATTTTTACTCGTCATCTCAGTACTTCGTTCATTCACTTTCTCAGACATTTCCGAACCAAATATCGGTCCAAGAATCAGGAAAGGATAAAGATTAATAAGAAAATTATTGCGTTTGAGTATACTTTTTCGTCCCTAATATGTCCTAACCATGTCTGTTATTTTTCATATTTTCTGTCTGTGAAGAGAGACATACTTTTCTCATTCAAGTTTTTGTTGAAATACTAATTTCTAGGCTTGCTCACTCCAATACAAAATAAATACGCATCCATCTAAACATTTGCATCTCTACAACACAGGTCCTTTTTTTGCCCATTTTGGTATCTAACACAGCCATACATAACAACACGTCTTTTTTTGGTATTTTTTTTATTATTTTTGTGCAATTCTTTGTTTTTAATTATAATAAAAATGAAATCCTAGATAAGTGGCGTAAGGGGAGAGAGATGGTGGTGATTAGGGGACTTACATTTTAAATTACCAACGCTCCGATGTCAATATGTTGGTTATTTTAAATACATAATGATAACTTACATACAACTATAATATAGTAATAATGTATACTTAACTACTAAATAAAGATAGACATCTGAGTTCTAAAAAAATACAGAAATTTGATAATTGGTACCTCTGACAACCGTTTGAAAAGCAATAGCGATTCATTAGGCAAAATTAATATTAGAATTTGTTTATAATACGCCATGTGAGTCATACTTTCAATGATAGCGACTCGTCCAAACGCAGGGAATGCTCGCCAAGGGAAATGACACGACCGAATTTACGGAGCCGTCTCCAAGCAATTCGAAGGCTGTTTCGGATATTTTCGTTGAGAACACCCCATTTGTGAAACCTACTTATAGTTAGGTGAGATTTTCACATTAGGTAAGGTCATTTCCCTACTTGGAACTTGTAGTGTCTCTACAAATGTTTAGTATGGGCAATGAAATAAACTTAGGTAAGTACCTAAACATGAAAACTTGTGAAAGGCAATCTGAAAAACCTGCTAAAAACAATAAACTGTTCTCTATTAGGTAGTTAATATATTATAGCGTCGCTTTTTTTTCTAAATGCAACATGTAGGCTAATTTTGAGTATTATCATACCTGCTGGTGAGTGATGATATGGCCTATGAAGGTAAGACAAGACAATCAGAGCAAGAAAAGTTTTTTGTGTAAGCATACTAGCAAGGTTCTTGTTGAAAGATACAAGCCTAATGAAGATGTTAGCTAATAAGGCGAGCACACAAAGTGCCTACCACAATGCTGTGAAGCTCGATGCCACGATAATAATATGATGTGAACGGTCAATACTTACATGGTAGTAATATCATGTCAACCTAACGCTATAGAACTTTAAATTGAGTACTGGGTAACTTTATCTATTTCTTTTGTCTCGCTGCGATTGGCTTAGCCTTAAGCAATAGATATGTTGTACAAGTATTGTTTATTAGAGACTAGCTTTCCGGGCGCGGCTCCGCCCGCGCGTATGTCGGTTATCGCGCGAAAACATTAACCTCTTTGTGCGCAGTCGGATAAAAACTATCCTATGTTTTTTCCCGGGTCTCAAACTATCTCCATACCAAATTTCATTCAAATCAGTCCAGTAGTTTTGGCGTGAAAGCGTAACAGACAGACAGACAGACAGACAGACAGACAGAGTTACTTTCGCATTTATAATATTATAGTACTGATCTGTGGTCCAGTAGTTTTATGTACCAGGTTTTCAAATATCTTAGAAATTTTACACATCTTAGTGCTGATGTTGATGATCTTAGTATTATAAGCCCATGAAAACTGGGATGGTATGAATGTCTCTTATCTCTTTGAGAGTGCAGGTTCGGATTTTCTGTTAAAGAGACATATTCAATGCAAAAATAAATCATTATTAATAATTCTTGGAGGTAAAAACTCTCAATGTTGTTATAATTTTTTTTTCTCTTTTCGTTGGTATTTTAGAAGTTTGCTGGCGGGAAAAAATAGAACAGATTATTCTCTTGGGTTTTTAACCGTTTTCAAAAAAGGAGGAGGTTCTCAATTCGTCCTTTTTTATGTTTGGCGCCTCAGATCTTTGGACTGGGTGGACCGATTTTAATAACTCTTTTTTATTTGAAAGCTGATGCTCGTTGCTTGGTCCAGCTAATTTAGCCCTCTTTCCCTTTTTTTTCATCCAACTATCACCCATTTTTTCTAAAGACAGCATTTGGTATTCGTGTAATATTTCTACATTGAAAGTGCTAGCTGTAATCCACTGCTCTATTCCATATATCAAGATAGGCTTAAGGGAGCTGGGTACATCTAACTAACGTAATGGGGCTTACAAATTCCCCTTTAAGAACTGTTATCAAAATAGTCCTCGTGGCAATAGCACAGAAAAACATCCTTAAATTTGTGGCAGAAATTGTATAGATTTCCTTGGTAACTCTTCCTCATTTTTCCTTAATTGAAGCTATTTGGAGTTTATTCATATTCCTGCAATTTAACACTGAAGCATTCGCTACTGGATTCATAAGACCGCTATTTTGTATCTTAACATAAAAATACAGATATAAGATAACCTCCCATATAACAAGCACCATTGAGAATGTTAATATTTGATATACAGGCCTTAAGTGTGGCCCAGTTATATGGGCCCAGTATTTTGCTGGTTTTGAAGTTAAGTTTTTTTTACATAATAAAGGATCACACAATAAATGTTTTTGTATTGTGATATTTTCAGAGTATACAAACCGAAGATTGTAAAAAAATACATAAGTTCGCCGCTATTTGCTTCTGACCCGTCCCACCAGACCAAAAGTAAGTTTTGATACCTGAAAAATATACAACACTCCCATATAGTGTTCAACCAACAATTTCCAATTTTAGGTACAGATATAAATATATATAATATCTTAAGACACTAAAGAGATAGATTTATTCATTCCGTACGGTAACATCAAGTTTAATTTAAAAAAAATACAATGATACTCTTACTTTCAATGGGCGGTCTTATCGCTCAAAGAGATCTAGCGCTCAAAACGATTTTGGTTATTTTGTTAGTACGTGGATGAAATGTTAAACGAATGTTACTAAATGCTTACTACTAGAGAAAAAAAAAACATTAACTTAATAAAACAAAACAAAATATAAAACGATAATATAATAATTTGAATATAATAGTCGAAAAATATACATAAAATATAATATTTATGTACTCATATATATTTTTTAACATACATAGATAGTGATAGTTAAAAATATACCTAAACAGAAATAAATATATGTTCATCAAATTACAGAACAATATTTACACACATTGCCGTCTTAACAGCAATGTGTGTATCTAAATATTCTAATTCGAGCAAGAGATTGTAAGGTTAGTAAGTCACCTGATTTTCAAAAGATTTTATATGAAGGATAAAGTTATATTTCAAGTAGTAGCGGATTACACAATTTAACACTATCTATCACTATTCAATATTAATGTACTTATGCATCATAAGTACATGAACAGTAATAGAAAGATGTTCTACTTACGGGTACTGTAACAACAAGTTATCTGATGTCCGTAAAAATAAAGAATGGGTAATATGGAGGAATTTGAAACGTTCCTTTAGATAGCATGGAGACATTGGGAACAGAAACCATATTTGTAAAGGAGATGAGCATTCCGGCGAAGACGAATAGGTTTGTAAGAAAATCGGAAATATGATCATATTTGTGTAAGCCATAAATGAACTTTATGTATAAAATATGGAGTTGATCAGGCTTATTCAGTTGGTCTTGTGTGAGGTCAAGATAGCAGACGTCAGTATATTTAAAAATAAGAATCGCATCAGAGCCCAATTTTAGTGGTATACTCGTATATAAAGCGAAGTCACCTTACGGAGCAGAAAAAGGCAGTGAAATGAAGAATCATGTAAAAAATACGGGACCATAGTTGATAATGCCAGGTCGATTTCAGTAAAACATTTATATAAAGTAATGTCTTTTTGACGTGTACAATATATTTGTTTATAGTGAGTATTTTAGTAATTATTATTCATATATTCAGTCTGCGTCATTCGGAACCGGGAGAGACACGACGTACAAAATCAAAGCACGACCACCGAAGTGTTAAATGAATAATGAAAAGGATCCTGATTCCTATATTGAATAGGTCGATGACTGTTCTTACACAAGATATACATAAACAATACTGATTCTACTAATGTACTAAATCCCATAATTTTATATCAGAAAAAATAAGCTTTGTGAAACATACTCTCTGGAGTTCGTCGACTCTCAATATATATACTCCGAATTAGGATGGTACCTAAGTTATTAAGAGCTTAGTAAGAATTTAAGCTAATTTAAACCGTACCCTATTCGTTACATCTGACAGATTTACGGTGGCATTCGTATTAAATAAATCTAGAAGTCTATTACTTTAGAATTCTGTTTTGGAAAATGATACTGAAAATTATTCGTTAGTGAAATGTTTTGGGATATTATGTGAAGGTTTATGAATTAACTAGTTTTTGGGTTAATATCCCTAAATATACTGTGATTAGGTACAAGATGCAAATTCAAAACATTTTTTTTATGCCTGATAGGTTAGCCTTTGACCACTATCTCACCTGATGGTAAGTGATGATGTGGTCAAAGATGTTGTTCAGGCTAACCTAGAATTACTGGCTCTCAAGAACAGCTGCCGGATCGTACCGTTAAGTGCTTGGCGACAGATTTTCAACTTGATGGTGGTAGATATCCAGGCGGGCATTCGCAAAATGCCCTACCACCATGCTATAACGACTGCCATCATAAGACAACAACCGGGACCGACGGCTTAACGTGCCCTCCGAAGCACGGAAGCGCTCAGTAGTAATGTCAGTAGCGGTCACCCATCCGAGTCATGACCGAGGCGGACGTTGCTTAACTTTGCTGATCGGTTAAGAACAGCTAAGTAAACTTCGCTACGAACGGTTCAAAACATGCAAGCCTCATTTCGGTGTCGTTTAATAATTATGAGCTATGTTCAATTGACTTTAAAATTAAGGGAAGTGTATTTTTTTATTCATAGCACTTTCCATTCTAAGAAAGTTTCCTCTTATTCTATATACCATTGAAGCAATTATAGTCGAACGGCTAAAGCTATGGACTGCTCCGTGCATTTAGTCACTTGTGACGACATAAAAAAAATACTATGTGCTTAATATGTCCTATGTATCCTGTTTGGCATTTTTTTTTGTTTTATTTTCATTTTATCCCCAGCATAATTTAAAATATATATGATTTTTCGCAAAACAGTCACCAAAAACATAGGCTTAGGGAACATGAATACAAAATTTTTGTGAGCTTGAACTGTGTAGTTCAATAAACTAAAAGACAGTATATTTAAAAAAAATATGACGAAACTTTGTTTGTATGGAAATCTGTATAAAGACACCTCCGTATCATTTAATACAAAAAAATACCTCAAAATGGAACCGACTTCCACACTCAAAAGTGTGAAATAACTTGTCGAAGTCGGTTCCATGCGCATAACATTGTGATAATGTGAACTTTTGAACTATCATGGTACCGACTTCAACAAGTGATTTCGCACTTTTTTTAAGTGTTGAAGTTGGTTCAATTTTGAGGTTTTTTTTTGACCTTTGCTACTTACGGGATCGATTGTCAGTCACTGTCAATGACTATATCATCAAGATAGGATAAAACTTTTCACTTATTGGCGTGTAACTCAAAAGCGGCTTGACCGATTTTAATGAAATTTAAATTGGACCACAAAGGAAGCACTAGCTTTCAATAAAAAAAAATCACCAAAATAGGTTCACCCAGTCGAAAGTTCTGAGGTAACAAACATTTTAATAAATGCAGTCGAAAAGTCAAAGTCAAAGTCAAAATCATTTATTCAATTTAGGCGTCTACGACGCTCTTATGAAGGTCAATTACAAATTTTAATATTGAAATATACTACATTGTACTGCCACGTTCAGCAAACAAAAATTATAGAGCCACTGCGAGAAGAACGGGCAAGAAACTCGGGGCCATTCTTTTAAACGTTTTTTAACAATGTGTTGTGAAATGAGAACCACCTCCTGTTTTTAAAGTCGGTTAAACATAAAAACTATAGTTTTAGTTTCATCTTATATATTAAAATTTCCGTATATAGTTTAGGAATTTACGTGGTTTCGCGTAAGTGGAGAAGCCTGAGATTTGGGCATTACAGACACTGACCACTAGTTTATCTGCCTGGACCCTGCTGAATAAAGTCATCGTAAGATAAATAAAGGTCAAACAGACGAAAATGGGCATTGACCTCTTTCACACCTGCTTAGTGTTTGCCACTATCATGACAATTTTCATCCAAATAGGCTAATCGTTAAATTTTAATTTCTTGTATATTATCCAAATTTCTCCGTTTTAGAGGTATAGTATGTAGTAGTTTTTATACTTTTTGGAATAAAGAAATATTCATCTAAATCAAATCACAATTTACTGTGGTTTAAGGAAACACATATAAGTAAGCTAAAATTGAGAGCGTGGTTTTGTTTAAGGGGCCAGTTAAAAAGGCCATGGTGAGGAATCCCAAAATCAAAGTGAATAAGAGTAAAATTGTTTTAAATCTGGTTGTATGCTTTATTCAGTAGATGAAACACTACTTTTTATATTATGTTTTGAAGCGCTCGTAGCGAAGTTTGCTTAACCATTCTGAATCGATCAGCAAAGTTAAGCAACGTCCGCCGCGGTCATGACTTGGATGAGTGACCGCTGGTGACATTACTACTGAGCGCTTCAGTGCTTAAGAGGGCACGTTAGGCCGTCGTCGGTCCCGGGTTGTTGTCTTCGGATGGCAGTCGTTATAGCATGGTGATAGGGCATTTTGCAAAGCCTAGCTAGCTACCACCCTCAAGTAGAAAATGTGTCACCAAGCACCTAACAGTGTGTTCCGACAGCTGTCCTTGAGAGCCAGCAATATAGGTTAGCCTGAACAATATCTTCGACCACATCATCACTTACCTTCAGGTGAGATAATGGTCAAAGGCTAACCTATTAGGCAAAAAAAATGTGACGGAACAAGCACAATACCCACCTGATGTAAAGCGGTAACTGCCAATAAATGGTGTGTTGTTTCGTTACAATTGACGAGTTGCACTGCGCCCATAACCCTGAAACTTAAACTTAATAAGTCTCATGTGCCCGCAACTTGAACCGTAACGCGATTACAACTGCTTGGCGGTAGAAATAGGTATAATTTGTTGACAAAGAGTTCTATCGCCATAATAATAATCTAAGGAATAAAATGAAAACAAACACATGAAAACAATTTCTTTCAGTTAGAGGGGTGCAATAACTTTGAATCATTAATCTATTTCCTCGTGTGAGGCCGGGCTAGAATGAAATAACGTCATTTTATCACAGTCGGTCAGAGTATACCCCAGCATTAGGGGTGGATGGACGCGGGTTCGAATCCTGCACATGGCTATAACATTATTTTTCTCTCGTAAATTTGTAATTTTGTAATGTCATCAACAGAGCAGGCGTTTTTGCCTAAAAAAAACAATGTTAAAAATACCCCCCTATATCTTTCTATGTGTGGTTTGTCAGTATTCGTGGCGTAGCTCCTGGACTGCTGACCGATATTGTTTCCATAATTTCAAGCAAGCATGAAATAATTTTTCAAAATGACGGTTGACATCTTTTCCTGGACATTCAAGTCTAAGCTTAGACCGCGCTTCTGTCCGCACGGACCTAAGCAAATAATAGTTAATACATAGGCTTTTGACTACCTGTGCCCACGTAATAATAATAATCCCACCTAGCCGTTTTCGGCTGCAGTGACTTGGGCTTTGGATTTTTAAATTAAATTTAGGGACTTTGATGTTTAGCCCTTACATGACTTACATATCCGATTTTAGCGGTAAACGTGCGGTTACAAGCATCACACGTTAGGATTCCATTTTCGTAGTTGTAATTAATGTTAGAAGGCGGTCTTGCTTTAAGTTGATCTCGCTTAAGGTCCAGGACTCGCCTTTTATCCTCTTCAAAATCATGTACTTTCTCTTGTACATGTCTTCTCCATTCTGGCCGTTTCTCGGCAAGAAACTCCCAACGAGAGGGTTCAATACTGCATCTCTTCATGTGTCTTTTCTGAACATCTTTAAAACGTAGGAACTGGCCACCGCTTTTCCGCTTACCAAGTTCTAGCTCAGAAAAGAAGATGCGCTTCGCTTTCCTCTCGTTGGACATCCTAGCCAGGTGCCCGCACCATTGCAGCTGACGCCGCATCAGGTAAGATTCTATGCCGCAGACATTGGCTTGTCGCAGAACTTCTGTGTTTCGTTTTTTTTTTTTTAGGTTGGACAGAGATGCTGGCTACCGCCTGTGCGGTTGTCCAGCTCCACCGGGTTTTGGGCGAGGGCCTGGCCCTACAATAGCCCAGGAGGGAGAAGTGCAAAGTCAAAGTCAAAGTCAAAATCATTTATTCAATTTAGGCGTCTACGACGCTCTTATGAAGGTCAATTACAAATTTTAATATTGAAATATACTACATTGTACTGCCACGTTCAGCAAACAATAATTATAGAGCCACTGCGAGAAGAACGGGCAAGAAACTCGGGGCAATTCTTTTAAACGTTTTTTAAAAATGTGTTAAGTACATTCTATATAGTAAAATTATTACAATACTTAATTTACATTACGTAGGTGTTAGGCGCTAGCTTGGCAGAGGCGAACCAGTCCAAGCATTTTTGTCGTTTAAGTAATCACAAACTGTGTAGTAAGATTTCTTTATCAAAATATTCTTCACATGCAACTTGAATTTTCGTGCCGAAGGCACTTCTCCCGAGACGGGCGTTGAAGGCGAAAAGCGCCTTATACCTCCGTCTCCTGCGGACGCCGAAAACGTGCCGCTATTATAGGAGGGGTTGACAGCGAGCTCAAGGGCACCACTGTGGTTCGGACCTCGGCTTGTCTCGCTGTCGAGAGACATGGGGGGGATCGGAACAAAATGCCTCTGTGCAACTGCAGTGTTGCACAATTGGGCCCTACTGAATACTCTTTGACTATTTGGAGAGCAATTTATCGTGACCTTGTTTTTGCCTCGAGCTCGGTGTTTGATTGTGTGACCTCTAATTACCTCATACCTGGGGATTTTACCTCGACGACTTGCGGATAACGCTAAAGCTGCCAATGTAATGGCTGCGATGGGGTCATCCGGGTCGTCTAATACCTGCCGTGGTCAACGACGGGGGGGTTTAAAGTGTGGATCGGAAGAGGCAGTCGAGTAGTTCGATGCCTGGACAACCAGAGGGTTCGGGTGGTGGGGGGCTCGATCAAAGTATCGGCGGGTCTGTGTTTCGAACCCGATCCGACCATTTTATATTCATAATTTCACGGAGGCATTTCAGATGGAATCTGTCTAGCGTATGTATCTGTCGGCGATACAAACACCACGTCTCAAATGAGTACGTTATGTTTGGCAGGATAATCGCCATGTACACCTGTGTTTTGGTACTCAATTTAATATTATGGGAACGGAACACCCGGTCACGGAGTTTGCCAAAGGCAGCCATAGCACAGCCAAGCCTACTGTTGATCTCTGAGTCGAGGTCACCCTTAGCTGTTATGCTGCTTCCCAAATACTTAAACTTGTTGACCTGCTTGAGGGGTTTTCCCCCTAGTTGTAGATTTATTGGAGCTCGGTCTTCAATATCCATGGCCAGCACTTCAGTTTTAGCGATGCTTATTTTAAGGCCAAACTTACAACAGGTATTATCAAGCCTGGTTACAAGATCCTGGAGTGTGCCTACGTGGAAGTAATACAAATATGTAGATAGTTTTTTAAATATGTAGATACCTATCGTGATATGACAAATAACTATTACGAAACTAAACCTCTTTATCTTTTAGTGGACATAAATGCGGAATTGAAACGTCATTCGTATGTTTATGAAGTAGACGCAAAAGTTGTACAGACAGTATTGAGGAGACTTGACAAAAATGTTGATAAGGAATTAGAGTTTCATATTTCTTACCAAAAGCAAATCTTCAATCATTATTTTCATTCATATTATTTTTGAAGCGCTCGTAGCGAAGTTTGCTTTACCATTTTGAATCGATCAGCAAAGTTAAGCAACGTCCGCTGCGGTCATGACTTGTATGGGTGACCGCTGGTGACATTACTACTGAGCGCTTCCGTGCTTCGATGGGCACGTTAAGCCGTCGGTCCCGGTTGTTGTCTTAGGATGGCAGTCGTTATAGCATGGTGGTAGGGCACTTTGCGAATGCCCGCCTGGCTAGCTACCACCCCCAAGTAGAAAATCGGTCGCCAAGCACCTAACAGTGTGTTCCGGCAGCTGTCCTTGAGAGCCAGTAATTCTAGGTTAGCCTGAACAACATCTTCGATCACATCATCACTTTCCATCAGGTGAGATAGTGGTCAAAGGCTAACCTATCAGACATAAAAAATAAATTTAAAAAATCAATCATGATAATAAGTAATCAAACTATTATTTAGAAAAAAAAATACACATTACCCTATAAATAAAATCTACCAAGACATTTTTTTTTGTTACGTATCTAACGTTTTTTTTATGAGCAGTATTTAATGTTTAAAGTTGTTCCAAGTTAAAAGAATGTAAAACTTCCTTAACCTTACTTCACTCTTGTGGGGGCAGTAATATAAGATCAATATCGTCACTAACAATATAAAAAACAAAAAGTGATCATGTAAAAAGGACATATGTAATTGTAAATGTTTTGGTTTAGATGGCCGCATTCCTGTCACCACCCATTCATAGGTTTGCTAGGCCATGCCAATGCTTTTTGTAATGACTTGTCTGTAAAATGACCGCTTGTGCAATAGAACTTTACGAAAATATGTATTAAAATATATTCTCTAGACCCTTCAGTGTTTGTGATTTTTATCTTACTTGCCAGAAAATAAAACATTTTTTAACATAAATTTGAAGTCTAACGATTTATCTAATGGTATCGCGTGTGTCAATACGAAGTTTTAAAAAAGAAAGCAAAATAATGAGACGCATAAGTTTTATAATGAAGGTGACACGGCCCAAGGATAAATTGACGTCTTAGATCATTGACCTGCCTGATAACAAAGAAAATTATTTGCTATAGCAATATACACCAAAAATTAGAGTAACAGAGATGTTTGAAATAAGACTGATAGATCTGTAAATACTAATATCAGTCATATCTCCAATGCAGTAAGGTTATAGTTGATTTTAACTATTGTTTCGGAATAGCTTCGTTGGTTATAACATCATTGAATAAGTGTGTTGGACTAATAGTTCTTTACACAAACTCGTTGCTAATATTATCCGACCCAAGCTTTTTCTTTCTTTCTGGCTTTCGATGGCTCTTTCTACTTTCCTCAGTAATATTTTAGGAGTATAATCGCCTCCTGGTAAACCTGTTACTTCGTTATTTTTGTTTGCATACAAGTAACGATAATTTGATTATGTTGCTGAAGAAACCTAAATAAATAGGCACATATTATGGTTGCTGTCATATGAATATCTAAGTATTTAGTCATATATACTCCAGAATTATTCCGTACCTTTGGCATCCACTCCTTTGAAACTATCAATTCTCGCAAAGCTTTTTTAATATCTCCTTAGCCTTAGTAACATGTATTCTAAACTCAGCCCGTGTTTTCTCATACTGTTTTTTATTTGCTTGCTTATGTTTGCTACATCGCATTTTTTTATCTTGATTTATTTGTGAATTAAACAAGCAGTTTGGTCCTCATAATCAAGTAAAAGTTTTTTGTTTGGTCCGTATTTCTGTCTGTATTAAATAACATATTTATTATAAAGGTTCCTCAAATTCAAATTCAAATTCAAAATCATTTATTCGATTTAGGCGTCTACGACGCTCTTATGAAGGTCAATTACAAATTTTAATATTGAAATATTCTACATTGTACTGCCACGTTCAGCAAAAAAAATGTATAGAGCCACTGCGAGAAGAACGGGAGAAGAACGATCCTAAAATTTTTCGCATTCTCTTTGCGTGTTGCAATCTTTCACAGACTCTGTAACCTCTTGAAGTAGTTTTTTTGCTTTATCGGATTTTTGTGAAAGATGTTATAAGTTTATAAGACCTGAATTTGTTTGGTTTATGTATGTACCAAACTAGCTCGGACCATTTTGTGGTTACTATTGAAATTTATGTTTTTGAGTATCCGAAAATATTTAATGTACTCCTTTTTGTATAAAATTATTTAATTTAAGTCTTGTGATATTTATGTACATCTATTATGTTTGCGAAATCGGTAACAGTTGTTCAGAACGTTCAAATCTTTATCATAGGCGTGTTCCAGTAGTATATAGCAATACGGCCCCAATAAAACCACTGCCTAGATTTCTTTCTTCTATCTGCATTTTGAAGACTCCCATCACTATCAAGTGCATGTTTTTTTTTTATATCTGTAAAGCTTGATTGCTCAGTAGTAGAGTATCTATACATGTATAATGAATATGAATGCGCTAAGTATGAACGATATATGATACTTAAGCAAGTATGCTGATATTTCCTTTTAGTTTATAGTTTTTTTTAATAATTCGTAAATATGCCAGTTGCTTTACGAATTATTAAAAAAAAAACTATGTGTGTTCCACAGCCATCTTTCAGCCAGTTCCCTTAAGGTGTAGCCTGTAACAATCACATACATCATCATTAAGTTATAAAATACTAGCCTTGTGGTTTCCACCGTAAAGAATATAATGAAAAGTGACTATCATATAAATGATCTACTTTAAAAGTTTAATTATTTAATACTACTTACTAACACGCTAATATAGAAAACTTTAGCGTGCTAGTAATACTGCAAAGCCAAATTACAGGATACACTTCCACCAATCATATAATTAATATTTTGTAGATACTCGTATATCTCAATAAAATTAACTTATATAAGGTTGGGCCAATAACGACCTGCTCTGGGTATAAAACTCCTTGATTTTATGAGACGCTCAAATAACACGAAGTTTTAGAACTGATGATTTGAATTCCGTTGGTTAAAAGTACATATTATATACTATTAAGGGAGAATATTAGAAGTAATATAAACTTAACACTTTGTCAGTATATTCTTCAATTATCCAGTATCCCACTCATGAGACGATGGTGGTAGGCCTTTCTTTAACGACAAAACAAAAACATACCCGATGCATGCTTATTTTAAGGGCTTTGGATTGATTTTTATGGCTGGCTATGTAAAAACTCTCTCTGTTTTCCCTGATGTCAGATTTTACGACCCCGGAATTAGATTATATATAAAGGTCCCAATTTATAGCAAAATCCATTTGTTATCGGTAAACCTGATTAAAATTATTGCACCGAATTAAAGGAAAATATGAGATCAGAAATAGTCGATTATGTAAAAAAACTGATTCTAATGCCAAACCTAAAGCATTGCGTCAAATCAATGTAAAATATATTTTTTTAGCTTTTGTCACCTAAACTAAACTGGCCTCCCAAATATAACACCTATCTACCACACTGTTAAAATTGCCATTACCTTACAAGTCTACCCAAGATGTATTTTCAAAATATAATGGATAAATAAAACTTTCTGTTTTTATATAAAACTTTATAGAAAATCTTTGTAAACCATACAACTACATAATTATAATTTGGTGTGCATTACAAAAGATAAAACATATAATGCCACCTTAACCATATTGTCCCAGTTTTCTTAATATAAAATATCGGGAATGTAAAGCTTTACCTATATACAGAGACCATTCCCGTTTGGGAAAAAAAGTACCTAGTATACAATTTTGGCTTAAATTACTACTTCATCCCAAAATCGACCTTAGTAATTTAAATTGTTTGTTAGAAAGTAATTAAAAGGAGAGTGAACGTCATATCGGAAACCTAATACCATCAATCATCCGCCAAAATACTATCACCGCCCGAAGGCAACTGAGCTATACTAAACTTGTTGTTACTCTATTACCTTCGAACAAAGCTTCGAAAATATTTCAAAATAAATGATCCAGAAGATATTTATAAGCCTGGTTATACAAGAAATGATGAATCGGTGCGAACTCGAGAATTTCCCTAACTCTGAAGTATTTCGGCGGCCACCGAGTGCGGAAAAGCGCACTGAAGTGTTTCTTTATGACGGAACTTAAAGGCATTTTTGAAATATCTAACAAAGTTTCGCGTCGGATAAACTTAAGGCTCAAATAGGGGCTTCAACAAAATTTTTATATGCATAATATTTTGCGTTTAATAATATCATACCACGCGTTTATATTTCCGTAGAGAATTATGTGTCTAAAACCCCAAGCTACATTAAATATTATAATACATTAAATAACTCCCTGGGTAAATAGGCTGTACCTATATATTTAAAAAGTTTTAATACAACAAAAGTCGAATTAAAACTTATTTTCATCTCTCTTGTTATTAGGCAAGAATGACGTTCACGCGTTTTCTATTAGTTTATTGTTTTTTTCATCTTCTAATAAGTAACAATGCGTTTTTACTGCTCGTAATAGCTTTTTTGTCAATTGATTAAATTAATAAAAAACAAAACTCAATTGATCCCTTTGGACGCCGTATATAGACCAGACTTTGACCACAATCTCATCTGATGGTAACCTTGAATTACTGGACTCTTAAGGACAACTGCCAGAACATACCATATACGTTAAATGCTTGATGGATGACAGATATTCCACTTGAGGGTAGTAGCTAGCCAGGCAATTCTGCATAATTCACTATCACTATGCTGAATATCAGTACTAATATTATAAATGTGAAAGTAACTCTGTCTGTCTGTCTGTCTGTCTGTTACGCTTTCACGCCAAAACTACTGGACCGATTTGAATGAAATTTGGTATGGAGATAGTTTGAGACCCGGGAAAAAACATAGGATAGTTTTTATCTGACTGCGAAAAAAGAGGTTAATGTTTTCGCGTGATAACCGACATACGCGCGGGCGGAGCCGCGCCCGGAAAGCTAGTATTACATATTTTACCTTTGCACTGAATTGGCGATTAGTTAGCTGCTGTCCGCCCTTTCAACTGATGATATGGCCGAGGATAGTAAACAGACTTAACTCAAGGACAGCTATCAACACACAGCTAAGTGTGCGTGCTTAGTGACAGGTTTTCTACTTGTGTACCTTCATTCAACTAAAGCATGTGTCTAAACAAAGGTGCTTGGCGACAGATTTTCTACTTGAGGATGGTAGCTAGCCAGGCGGGCATTCGCAAAATGCGCTACCACCATGCTATAACGACTGTCATACTAAGATAACAACCGGGACCGACGGCTTAACGTGCCACGGTTCCGAAACACGGAAGCGCTCAGTAGTAATGTCACCAGCGGTCACCCATCCAACTCCTTGCTACGTCTGCTGAGGCGGACGTTGCTTAACATTGCTGATCATTTTAGAATAGCTAAGCAAACTTCGCTACGAGCGCTTCAAAACTTAATAAATATAGAAATCCTATAAGCCCAGTTCTTGAGATTACAAAACGTTACTTTCGTCAGGCCTGTCTAACAGCGTTAGAGGCAGATAGCTTACATTTATCAATATCATTACAATACAAGTGACCATAATAAAAAAATCAGACGAAATGAGAACCTCCTCCTTTTTTTAATTCGATTAAAAAAGTTATAACATATTACATCCTCACGTAATTTTGGATAGATAATATAGGTAGAATCAGCAGAATCTTGTAGGCACTTATATTTATTTCCACAACGCTGACTCCATTACTTTAAGACGATGTAAAAAGTTTGAGTCACACAATTTATTAATGTCCAAAGTGTTTTAAATTCCCCCGTAGAGTCGGCTGCCAAAGGGGCTGCCAAATAGTGTCGTTACGTGCTCCATGCAATATGTAGTAGGCAGCTTTTTAATGATATGGAATGGGATTGAACGCTGGGAGATTTAGGATGTTATGAGCAAAATGGAGTTTGAAAATTAGACGTTTATTTCTAACCAACAATAGTTGTTATTATTCAATATATTTTAGAAATACTACGGACTACTGAGTTAACTAAATTGAGGAAAAAATAAAAGTCATTTTAATTGAACGTTCGTTGGGAGATGTAGAATTCTATGAGTTAATTTATTTAGAGATAAGAATATCTTGTGTGCTAAAGCTTTTATTGTTATTATGTGTACATGTTACCAGTTTTTGTTACCGACAATTCTATACAATACCTAGGCAATGTAGAATACGTGCGGTGTCCAGGCAATGTATGAAATATTATGAATATTATTGTCCACTACATACATAATTGTGTTAATTACCTCGGCAATGAATACAATTCCTAGATATTGTATAGAATACCTGCTATTGCACTGGCAATGTTTAAAATTAATAGATCTTGGTCTATATTTGTCAATGTTATACAGCTTACAAAATAACGCTGAATGAAACATGTACTATTACTTAAAATCAACTTTATTAATATTAACATTTAGGATTCTCCTTAAAAATAATCTTTCTGAAAAGGGTACCTTAAAGAGTATTTCTATTACTTCAGTAAAATCACAATAAAATTAACGTGAAACCTAACCTAACCATTGTTGCCCGCACATCTCCTCCTTCCTTGCTTTCGTCTTCTACATACATAATCGACTGAATATTCGGTATTGTATAGAATACCTGGGATAAGAATAAAATAGGTAATATTTCATACATTACCTACACGTTTTAGGTATTCTATACATTACCTAGGTATTGTGAAGAATACCGGATGATACAGATTACCGGTAACATTATATAAGAAATAAAATATGTAAATATGTCCGACTGAGTTAATTATTTATAAATTTTTAAATAACGTCGACAGGCAAAAACGGAAAGTAGTTTAGATTGAACGTTAGGAGAAGTAAAATGTTATGAGCAATCCTGGAATTGAGATATTTAGAGGCAAGTCTATAGTGATTATTATAACTAAGTGTATTTTTGGAAGAATCATCCAGAAGACATCCTCTGTTGAACAAAAGCGACCCGGGTTTCGAGCATATTAGATGCACTAAATATATTATTTAAGTTATATGACATTAGGGCGAGCGCGCAGCTGCGTCTGCGAGTTCCCGGCGGGCACTTACATTTCTTTACATATTTATTCGTAGTATAAAATCTGTCCTAAAAAATAAAGTCTGTCGTCAAGTCATCGAACATCCTGGCAGCTGTCTTTGAGAGTTAATTCCCATAATGGGTTTAGCCTGTTACTATCTTAGACCACGCCATATTTACCATTATGGGAGCACTGGAGTTACAGCGAGCTTATCGAAATACAAAATAGAAATACTGTCGACTATATAGCTTAACTTAATAAAATTTTGATTATTTCAGATTAAGTATAATAATATTATACGTACTAAGGTATATTCTAAGCCAAAATCATTTATTCAATTCAGGCATCTACGACGCTCTTAAGGTGAATTGCAAAATGTCATATGCAAATATACTACATTCTACTGCAACGTTCAGAAAAAAAGCTGTTTTAAAGTCACTGCGAGAAAAATGGGAATGAACTAAGGTTTATTGAAAATAACATTTTATACAATATTTGTATATATTAAGTAGTTAGCAGATGCAGAATTTTCAGAATTCAACGGGGCAATGCTGCCAGCATGCTGGGCACGCTGCCAACTGGGAGTGGGCTGGAGCATTTGGACTGCCTATGAGTCTGCTATGACTTATAGGTGTCTAAATGCTTTTATTGTAGTAGCTGTAGTGTTGTATATAGTTCATAGTATTTTGTTTAATAAAGGCATACCGCCGGTAAAAAAAAAACAACTTTAAAAAAAAAAAAAAAAAGATGCAGAATTGCTTAAGAATTGTGTCGCTTGGTAAAAAACAAGAAGTAAATTCTTCTTGGTTGTACTGCATATCATGGTCTAGATATGAGCAACAATTATACATGTTCATATTTATGCACAAAGTCAACAGCTCACGTGGTCGCCTGGAAAATACATACAACAACAGACACAAGAAATGAATGAAAAAATGTGCAATATATTTCCTCAAAAAAAGCACAATGGAACACGTTGTACAAAAACGCACCGTGAATGGGGACAAAGAGAGCGACAAATATTTGTCGATGGTTGTCCGCTGCAAATCCTTTGAGAGCATCCGGACTGTTACAGATTTCACGCGAAAAATGCTGCACTCGGTGTCGTTCGTGGATATAATATAATAATTTTTGCCTGTTATTATAACTTTTAGACAATACAAGAATTAACCCTCTCTCATTTTTCTTTCAGATGAGAGGTTCTCAATTTGATGCGTTTCTTTATGTTTTAGTCCACAGAACTTTCAACTGGGTGAACTGATTATGATGATATATTTTTATTTTATTTGAAAGCCGGTGTTCTCCTGAGTTCTTATTTAAATTTCATCAAAATCAGTTATTCCGTTTTTGAGTTCATCTCCAATAACTGAAAAGTGTTTTTCTATCTTGATGATATAGCCATTGACAGGAAAAGATAATCGATCCCGTAGTAAGGGACACTCATAAGGAAAAAAAAATTGGTCCCATTTAAATTTCATCAAAATCGGTCAAGCCGTTTGATGATCTAGCCATTGACAGGGAATGATAAACAATGCAGTAGTAAGGGACACTAATAAGGAATAAAAAATTTTTCTTACAATAAAATTAAACCGTCTTCAATACTCATAAGTGTGATATAACTGCTCGAAGTCGGTACCATGCGCACAATATTGTGATAACAGCTACTTTTGAACTATCATGGTATCGACATCAACAAGTTATTTCATACTTTTGAGTGTTAAAGTCTGTTTAATTTTTTTGTTAAAATAATAATTGATTGTTTTTTCGCTAGTTTAACCGTTATCTCACCACATGTTGATGACGTGATTGAAAACGTTAAGGGGTTAGGGGCTATTAGAGACAGTTGCTGGAACATATTGGACTTGTAACCAGATTTTGTTCTTGGCTACCCAGGTAAGCATTATTTATTATTCATGGGTTCATAAATAATAACCTAATGATTAATATTTAGTTATAAATATCATTAATTCTTACTGATAACTGTTAGATGGAAAGCTGCGTATGATTCTGCATACAAATGTATTTCCTTATTTTTTATTCCTATATCCTGGATGATGCCTCCAGAATCATTTTTTTGCATAAAATCTAGGCCCGGGTCACCTTTCAGTAATTTCCATTTTTCGCCAACTAATTATTAATTTACAATATATAACCACAAAAATCACTACAATTACCCTGTTTTACTACCATAATCACCAGACCACCTGACGATTTTGACAATTTTTTAACATTTAAATGATAACGTTTTAGTTGTTCTCTTTAATATTTAAATGCTTTTAATAATTGAGTTTGCTTAGTTTTTGTGGAGTAACTAGGGGAATTCGAATCGTTGATTGAATTTTCTTCCTTTCCTAGGAGCAATCCTTTCCTAGGGTCGTTCACTCTTAACCATCTTAATTTCCTCTCAAGGTCCTGCTCAGGAACTACGTTAAGTCTCCTATATTGCTTATGTCGTTGTCAAACAGAAGGTAAGCAGCCATTTGAGTGTATTTATATTCACGTCCAGTAGTTATATGTTTATTCTATGTCTTACAGGTCCGTAATTACATATGCTATGTTGTGATACCTATGTAAATCTGTCAATTAGGACTCAAACAGTATATTTTTCAATTGCAAAAGTCAATCATCACCTGGTCTACCACTTACCACAGAGAATATCTGTTAAATTTGAAACCCAATGGGCAATGAAGGTATATTGCCCTCTAATACACTTTACATAATGCTCAAGCTCTCTGAAAATATTGAGGGTCGCAAAATTAATTCTAGGCCAAGCGCGCACTAATGTTCCTAACCGTTCACCTATATATATTAAGCAAAGTTCTTCATGGATGCATGACTGCTAGTTGCATTTACAACTAAAAACTTGCTGGAACACAGTTCCAGAACTCTCTTTAAGAGTGAACTGGCCGGTCAGTTCTCTAAACGTCGTTAGGTGATCACTCCCATATTTGAGGATTTAGCTCCAAAACAAAGCATCGATTGATTTATTTATTACCTAGGCTTGTATCGTTACATTTTTTAATAACATAATTAAGTTGAACGTTATGAGCCTCGAAACATTTTCGTACAAATTTTTCAATTCAGACTGAGCTGAGAATAGATATATTCCAAAAAAAACTTGAAATTGATGAAAAAAACGAAGGGTCTAATTATGGAAGCAAAACGTTTAGGTATAGCTTTCGTTGGAAAGATCTGTTAGTGATCAGTCGTTCTTTTCAAGCCTTAAGCGTCCTTTTAGGTTATTTTAGGCACGATACATGCCTAGAAAGGCAATGACGAGAACAATCGGCATTATGCTTAATTCTGTACCTAAAATCTCAAATAAGGGAGTGGTCACCCTATGACGTTTGTATGGAGAAGTGACCAGCCATAGTTCAACCTTAAAAACCAGTTTCCATGCAAAGTTACGTTTTTTTTTATTGCTGATAGGTGGTCGAAGGTGTTAACAGGCTTAACCTAGAAATGAACGTATATGTATATTATAAGTATCTTCGATTACATCATCACTTACTGGTACCATCAGGTGACATTGTAATCGCAAAGGCAAGTATATCAGTAATAAAGAAAACCTGACTAAACTGTACATTATTATGGTAGTGGGCGGGAGTGACTCTCGGTAAGCTATCGCATGCATCTGACTACCATCTTTTCCACAAATAACTCGAATACTCGCTATAACGACAATGTCCCATCCGTTTCCTTTTCCACCTAGTGAGCACAATAACTAAGATATAGACCTATATATAGACATATTATTGAAGTGATCCACAAAACCTGATTAGTTATTCTTGGTCTAATGTAAAAACATAACTGCCAAGCATTGTTCTATCTCTATTTTAGTATTAAAGATTTAAGCTTTTTAGGGTACCGTAAGTAAAAACGGAACCTTATAAGCCAACTCCTGTCAAAACTATTATTTACTATGCTTGGTTTCTTTCTACATTCTGTTCTGCGGTTACTCTATTTTTAATCTTGAGTTCTTGAGGACTGCTGCAGGAACATACTGGCAGGTGCTTGATGACAGATATCTTCTTGAGGGTGGTAGCTAGCATTCGCTAAATGTTGGAGTTGAATTCAGAAGTGGTATTCACTATAAAATTGATAAAAATAAATACCCTTACTGGGTATTTATTTTTAATGTTGTGTGTGTAATCTTGTTCGATACCTATTAATAATTGTTGATACAAATAATAAGTGTTTGAGAGAGTTTAACAAACTTTTACACTATGTGAGTAGGTACTAAATAGATACCGTGAAATGGTTTACAGAAATTAATAGGAATGGTAAAGAACGATATTGCCAGCTTCATCGATATTATTCAAAGACCTTTTTTTTTTTTGTTACGGGGGGAAATCTTACCATATACCCGGGTGCTATTGAGTAACATTCCGGGTTATGTGGGGCTTTCACCCACTAAAACCCCCTCGGTAGCCTTCCTCTGTGATTTGCTAGCGGAGAACCCCCGGTTCTCTCGAGGACCACACCGAGAACTATCCTATCACATTGCAAATAGGCTCATCTCTTAAGTTATTACTTTGCCTTCTGGAGCCATACAGAATGGCATAACATCACTTGCCACACAGTGACGCTATCTTCTTCGAGCTCGTTGGTGGGATAATAAGAGCCCCATCTCCTACCATCCCCAAACTCTAAGTTCCCTTTTAGTCGGCTCTTACGACAGGCAGGGGAGACCGTAGCCGTATTCTTTGTAACCCGGGCCTAGAGGGTTGATTATTCAAAGACCTATCCTATCCTAACGAACAAGGAAACCAACGCAACACAGCAATCGACAAACTAAAGGAGGAGGTGTAAGGACTGCTACGGCTGCCTTCTGGCAGGATCCTAAGAAGCAATCCCTAGCTTAAATCGAAGTGGCATCGATGGTCTTTTGAAAACTCATTCCAAATACTTTAACATTAAATACTATAATGTAGTATTAAGTTTAAAGCGGACGTAGTGTCACGCATTGTACCTTACTACTGCTCAATTTTTTTAGAGTGAAACTCATAGGAGCCTAATATTTCATATATTCTTACACGTAAGAACAATTAAGTTGAACAGTCACATATGTCCAGAAAAGTTTCTTTATTTTATCATACAACGATCTATATCAAACAATCACACAACGACCAATACTATCACCGTCAAAGGGAACCCGAATTTAGCTTCTACACCTTGACCCGGGAGCCCCAACACCTTTTCCAACGTTTCACATTATATCTATGAGTCATATTTTAATGTTACATTGCATATACAATTTAGGTCTGTTTAGGCAAAGGCCAAACATCATAATGAAAGTTAACTATTAAAAGTTACATAAAACGTATTCATCTTAATTCATCCTGCGCTCTCTTACGTGCAGCCTTTTTTAGGGTGCTATACTGGAAAACAGGACATTGTTCTTAAACTTCCACTGTTCATTCATCACGCCCACCTATACAGGCTTTTTTGTCTTTGGAATCATAACTACTAATAAGACAGTTAACAGCTACTGCACGGCTAGTTTATTTCGTGTACTTCCACAGTATTATGTCATATGGTGTATTGCTGCGGGGAGCTGTTGCTGAGATAGATACAATATTTATCTTACAAAAGCGTGGAATTCGAGCCATATATGATATGGATCCTAGGGAATCACTTAGGGATATTTTTAAAGAAATTGATATTTTAACTTTATCTAGTCTGTATATAGGTATTTGAAAATATTATGTAAGTTCGGAAAAATTGAGTAAATTTAGATTAAACACTGACAACCACGATTACAACACTAGGAATAAATATAAAATAGCGGTGCCAGGTTTTAGACTAGCAAAGACAAATAAAAGGTCCTTTTTAGGTAATTGTGTGCTGTTTTATAATAAAGTTCCCAGTGTACAACAAGAAAAAATTGAATATATATAAAGTTACTGACCTTGGTCAGCCAGTCAGGCTATATTAAAGAGGCAGGCTATATTATAATTTACATCGCAACAGCCAGTACAATAAAAATTAAACCGACTTCAACGCTCAAGTGTGAAATAATTTGTTGTTGTATATATATAAGCCCTGGCGTAGACAAATGCTAAAATTTAAGTTTATGAATTTTAATTTTACAATTAGAATTTATTCTGTTAGAAATAACTTCGCTTAAGCACCTTTTAATTCCTTTTAAAATACCTATTACTTTAACTGAATGGTGACCTGTCTCAGAGTTGAATATCACCATAAAAATCTGTGACACGAAAATCGTTTCGAGCTTTAATAGAATTCCAATTATTCGCAATTCGAAAATACATTTATATTCATTGATATTTAGATTTTGCTCCGTGTATCAAACACGGTGTTCGAGATTTCTCATCGCGTTGAATTTTCGATAACCACGCAAGCCACTTATTCAAGCCAAATTTTGTGTACCTACAGAGACGTGACGCGGAAAATACGGACACTGGAAACAAGGTAGGTACGGCAGTGAAAACACTGCCGTACCTTGTTTCCACAGATAAAGATAGCCTATTGGCTGTCTTTAACTGTATGCAAAGGATATTTAATGGGTCATTACCGCGTACAGCAGAGCAGCTAGGTGCTGTGCTTGTTGCATACCTGTGCATTTATATTTTCGCTGCCATGCCAGGCCAATAAGATCAGGGTGATAGTACGAGTACTCATGAGGAGTTCTCCACGACGCATGCTAATTCGGGGTACGTAGCGGTAAATGTTTGGATATGAGTGCCATTATTGTCGAAAAAATACAGGTTGGTGCTGGCAATAAAACGTTTCCTATATTTTTGAATCTGTAACACGTCTACTGGCCATATTGGTTATAAGGTTTTAATGTTGACTGTAATGAACTAATAGGGTTCAAAACTAAGTTTGTTAGTTTTTGTCCAATTTCTAGACATGCTTTCTAAGCATATCTAGAATTTCTAAACATATCTACTAAACAATACGAAGAGAACTATTACAAAATTTCAAAGACACTAAGTTGCTAAGTATGCATTACTTTACGAAAAATGTGAAGTATTGAAAGTCTATGGAATTTTTTTGCAGTTTAAACTAGTGCTAGAATTTTCCATAGCATTGCTTATACTGAAATTACCAGTCTTTATATAATATAAAGATAAGATACTGCTCATGATAGTATATTGTGCCAACATTTTTTAGTAACCCGCTGAGCCGTCAATGAGGTTCGTCGCCCGAACTTTTGTATCCGAAAATAAGGGGCAAATCGGTTATTGGCGGTTACCTGGCCTTAGACGTCGAAAGAGGTTGCTGAAGGAAAAGGTGTACGATTAGAGCAAGGATTTGATAGTTTCATAAAGTAGTTAAAGTCGAAAACTGTTCTATGTTATATGCAGTTGATAATCTGCTGAAGGTAAGGGATAAAATATTGTTCCTCGTCGATGGAATAGCGAAAAGGTCAATTTGAAATCTCAAGTTTGGGGATTTGATGCCCAGTACGGCGATCATGTAATTATGTGAGTAACAATTTCCAATTGAAAGCTGTTGAAGCAAGGAGGTTTTTGTTTCTTTATTACGACTTCATTAAGTGCATTGACCATTCTAGAAAAGATGTTATTTTTATTAAATGTTACCAGAGGAATGTTACTCAGAAAATTATGATGTTAGGAGAAACATCTAATTTTGTATTCTAATTTGTATTTGAAAGTATTTTTGTTCAAAGTGTAATATAACTATACAATTCTAGGTTAGTCTGAACAACATCTTCGACCACATCATCACTTACCCTCAGGTGAGATAGTGGTCAAAGGCTAACCTATCAAGCATAAAAAAATAAAATAAAAAAAAAACTATTTATTACCACTACATGCATTGGAGAGGTTTTCCTTTGTTAAAGCTACGTACACACGATACTCTGCTACCCTACGAGTAGGTACATCAGATGGTGGGTTTTACTCGTGTTAGACTCATCAATAAATGCATCATTCTGACAACTCTAGAAAGCAACCGAGACACTGCAATGGATACGTTGACCTCCACACTCATGCGCTGGATGTATGAAATGAAGACTATATTTAACATTAAAATGACCTCAACTAGGCTTACGAACTGATAGATGCATTAATAGTTGCTTATACAATATAGCTTTAAGCAAGCCTTCAGGAATAATAACAATTGCTACTGCATGTCCAGCTTACTAGTGATATTAGTGGCAGTGACTTGAAGTTGTTTGTGACATATATTCGATCACAATCAACCAATGTCGACGTACATAATCACCCTGCAGGTAAATATGGGCTTGTATTAATATATACCTACATCAAAGTTGAGATGGATCTTATGACAGATTTTCCACACTTTAAGTACATGTCAAAACTGCATCTTCTCAACTTTGAGATGTTATGACTCGTATTATATAAATGAAAGTTGAGATCGATCTTTAGATCTTTGCTTGGAAATTTTGCGAATGTAGGTACTAAGTATCTGTCTCTAAGCATCTGACTGTGTGTTTCGGCAGCTGTCCTTAAAAGCCAGTAATTTTGAGCCTGAACAACATCTTCGACCACATCGTCACTTACCATCAGGTGAGATAGTAGTCAAAGGTAAAAAAAGAAAGGTTATACTTTGTAAGGTGCCAAAATTCACGTATGACTTTTTCCCAACATTATAGCTAGTAGTTTTGTGTACTTTAGATATATAAGTTTTTACCCACATTATCATAGAGAATTGTTAACCACTTACAACGGCGATTAGTGACGCTAAAATTTGTTTTTTTCCGTCATTTAGGACAAGTGAAATGCTTAAAAAGAGTTGTCAAAAAAAAATGTTTACTACAAACTTAAGGGCTAGAATACAAGGTAAGGTACATAGTATAGTGAAACAGTAAACAGCATGGCTGTGTTTGCAGTAAACATTTTTTTTTTAACTAATGCAACATGTTTGTGGTCATGGAAGCATATATTATATTTTTTCTACCTTCTATGGTTTTCTGATTACATATGAGATCAAAAAAACCAACACTATTCTAATTTTCTTATAATAAGCCAATATTATAAGCAAACCTTTCCGGGCCACTTTTTTTTTTTTTCTTTTTTTTTTTTTTTTTTTAATCTTTATTACTACAAATAATGGAGGGTTTGATCACACATGATCATGCCACCCTCATAGGTCATATCACATCTTACGTTCTACGCTTAATAGCTAACTGCACAATTTTGTATAGCATTCTAGCCTCCTCTGATTGAGGAAATGCTAGGATGCTATTGCATTCACCAACCACCCGTAGGTCAACTCCGTTTTCGTAACACAACCTTGACCTCTCAGCTTCGTTCCGGACACATTCCACCAATATGTGATACACATCCTCAACAATGTTACATTCAACACAATTTGGTGAACTCAACTTACCCATAAGAAATGCAAAACTGTTTAGTGGTATGTGCCCAGACCGAAGCCTCAAGGCAATTACAATTTCTTCTCGTGTCATAGATGACGTAGTAAACCACGGCGCACGACTGAGACCTGGTTGAATGGTCTTATACCATATACCCTTGGTCACTGACCTCTCGTCAAAATGTTCTTTCCACATCTCAGTACTCTTATCCCTAACTAGGTATAAAAGATCAGTGAACAATGGCCAACAAGTATAGGTTATTCCGTTTGTTAGGGCGTCTTTGGCTAGTCGGTCTGCCTCCTCATTCCCCGCTATGCCTACATGTGACGGTATCCACTGTATTTTGACTATTTTATTATTGTGAGCCAATTTGCGTAACGATTCCAGAATGCTGTAGGCTATCGGAACGCCTCGAATATTCGAGGTGCACCGAGCCAGGTGTAGAATGGCACTTTTGGAATCAGTCAAAATTACGTATTTACCTGCTATGCAGGAGTCAATATATGAGACAGCCTCTGCTATGGCTATCAATTCCGTATACATAATGGATACTTTAACATATAAACATAATTGCAGGGAAATGTTGGTTTGTGGGTCAAAGACGGCTAAACCACTCTTACCATTTGTATCCTTAGATCCATCTGTATATAATTGGTAATAATCACTGTACTTTTGACATAATAATTTCGCACAAATTTTTCGTAGTTCATTAGCTTTATATCTATGCTTCGCCTTCTCAACTATTTCAATATTAGGTTCCACTACCACTGAAAGATCCACATTGCTGACCCACGTGTCCATAGCAAACATCTCTAATTGTTTTGTGGTATGTATTGATTTAGTTTTAAGATAATCGTGAATTGTGACTAATAATGGCTTACTTCTTCGTCTCCAGTAAGTATTTTCACACAGAGTGAGTAATTTATCTAATACGTTTATAATTTCCGAGTCACAAAAAAGATTTACATTTTAACCAGAACTTACCAGCAAGATAATGCCTCCTAGCATGAAGGGGGGGAAGATGAAGTTCGCATTCCATTACGTGTATAGCTGTACTCTTTATAAATCCTCCAATGACGCGCATACATTGATTTTGAATTTTATCTATTTTAAGTAGGTGTGTTTTACAGCTGTTGTCGTAGAATAGGCTTGCGTAATCAATCCTACTGCGAATCAAATTAATATAAATACGTCTTAGATTTCTGGGATGAATGCCCCAACTAGTTCCAGCCAATGCTTTAAAAACGTTTACTAAACCTAAACTTTTGTTTCTCAGCTCATTAATATGTTTTGCCCAACGCAAAGATCTATCTAACCATAGTCCTAAATATTTAACTTGATCAACTACTTGTACTGTCTTACCGTCAATAAAAATGTCTAAGCTTACTTTACGGTAACCTCTTTTAAAAATGCAAACTTTGGTTTTTGTTGATGAAATTTCGAGCCCGATTATAAAAAGTAAATCAACCAATTGATTTAAGGCTTGTTGCAATTGAACCTTACCCTCTTCTAATGTGTCAGAATTGATGTATAACACAAAGTCGTCTGCATATTGTGATATGTAAACGTTTTTTATATTTTTGCAAATATTAATAGTAGCTATGTTAAAAAGTAAAGGAGATAACGGATCACCTTGAGCTAGACCACGACATGTACTTCTACAGTTAGAATAGGAATCTACCTCCAATTTGAGAAAACGTTCCTTTAAAAATGTCCATAAATATCTACATATCATTGAACTAATTTCCAATTGTTGCATAATGTGTATAAGGTTATAAACGTCGATGTTATTGTATGCGTTATCGATATCTATAAACGCTGCGACGCACACCTGGTTTTGTGAGAAACCGGTTTGTATTCTGAAAACCAACAATGATAAGTTGTCCAAAGTGGAGCGACATCTTCTGAACCCTGTAGTATCCGATGAGAGAAGGTTGTTGTGTTCGATGAACCACTCTAATCTTTTCATTAAAATGCAGTGAAAAATTTTACAGACGCAAGATATCATAGATATGGGGCGAAGTGAACCTGGAGACCGAACGTCACGACTTGGTTTAGGTATTGGTACAATACTGATATCTCGCCACTGATTAGGTACAAAGCTGTTCGAGTATATCTTGTTATATAATAATAATAAAATGTTTTTGCCATTCTCAGGTAAGTTAAACAACATTGAGTAGGATATTTTGTCTCTTCCGGGAGATGTGTCTTTATGACGCATGCAGCCGTCTAACTCACTAGTTATTTTAACATCTAAGCATGTTTTGATGGTATTAAAATGTGGGTCGCATGGGTATACATAGTCTGGTGTTAAAATTTGCAGAAGTTTATCTGCGCTCTCTGCGTTTACGCGAAGCCTTGGGATTTTATATCCTTTTAACCATTTAATTCTACGCCAAAGCTCATTTTGTGTGATTTTTCCATCTAGCGACGAACAATATTCACGAAAGTTTTTAATTCGTTCTTGACGCATCAGCTTTTGTGTTTCACGCAGTTTTGTTTGCAATATATCCAAATTTCGCGGGGTAGGGTTGCGGCGGAGCGTGGCTAGGGCTAAACGTCTTTCAGCTACTAATTTAGATAGGGACGGTTGCCAGTATGGTTTAGGTATAAATTTATGGCATGGGTTATGGTTGATTTTAATTTGAGGTATAAAACGGTCTGCTGCTAGGTTAATACACTTTATAAAATTATCATATAATGTTTGGAGGCATTCATAGTTATAATTAAAACCTTCAAACATAATTTCTAATAACCGCCTATAGGAGCTCCAATCTGCATTTTTGTAGTTACGCCGAAAAGTTTTATTGTCATAATTAAATTGCAATTGTGTACTTATCTTAATAATTAGATGGTCACTGCCTAAATTTTCATTAATAGTCCCCCAGTAAAATTTTATTGCGATATCAGCTGAAACTAAACACAAGTCTGGAGAAGATTTTTGCAAAATATTGTTCGCTAATTTAATGCGTGTAGGGCTGCTACTATCATTCATAATAATAAAACCACTTCCTGTTACTGCGTGCAATATTTGTGAACCTCGTGTATTGGTTTTATATGACCAGTTCGTATGGTGGCCGTTAAAATCGCCTAGTATTACGCAATTTTTGTCTGAAATACTTAGTAATTGCTCCCAGTCTGTTTGACTAGTGCGAACAGTCTGTGAACAGTATATAGATGCTATATATTTAATATGTTCACAGTTAAAAAGTTTAACCATAACTACTTCGATGCCAGTATTTATATTATTTACTTCATAGAAACAAGCTTTAATGGAACTGTGTATTAGTAACATTACGCCGCCGTACGAGTCGGGTCTGTCATTACGATATATATTATAACCATTTACCTTAAATGGACTACCAGGTTCCAACCATGTTTCACTGATTGCAGCAATGTGGATCTTCTCTTTGTATAAAATATGCTCTAATGATAACATCTTAAGTCTAAGACTTTGCGCATTCCACTGTATAATATTAAGATTAATAATTTTAGGGTCGTGATCCATCATGTACTGAATCCAAAATAATCCAATAATGACTTCTATATAGGCCAGTCCGAAATATTTTCTACTATCACTAAAATTAACCATTCAATGCAACACTTTATAGCACTCTGTACCTTCTCAGGAATGGTCACTCCTCTTAAAAATAATATTTCTTTCAATCTACTTAAGAGCTCACTAAACTTCACTTCTTTCGTTTCCTTCTTTCCTTCTTCATCTTCTGCCATTTCCTGGTAGATGTGCGCGTCGTTATTAGTTTCTGTCTCGAGCTCAACAGCAAATTCGTTTGAGTTCGATGTCGTTGTTCTCGGCTCCTTACCGCGTCTTTGTTTTTTAGAAGTTCTCATATAATTGTTGCTTTCTTGGTGTACCGTCGCTTTTGCAACCACTTTAGCAAATGTTGGTGTACTTGGACTGGGTTCGATAAATGCTGTCGTACTTCTAGCAGAGAAGGAATTAGGGACGTAAGTGTTAGTTTGCGGTTTAGAACACTGATCTTCTTGCTGTAGGCCACGAACCGGTACATAGATTGTCAAAGCGCGTCGATATGTGCAGTTAAACTCTGACATGATCTCTCTTAGCCTCTTCTCTTTTAGGTAAGCCGGACATGATCGTATTAAGGACATATGGCGACCCTCACAGTTGACACACTTAAATGTAGTAGTCTCACAATTGGGGTGGTTGTCACTACATTTCGGGCACACAACTTTCTGTGAAGGACATTTTTTCGTCGTGTGACCGAGCTTCCAACAACGAGAGCATTGGGACACTGGGAACACATAGGGCTCAACCTTTATGCGTAAACCATCTACATTTATGAAAGGTGGCCGGAACGACCCCTTGAAACATAAACGAACCGATTCACTGGGTTTCCATCCAACACCATCCGAGCTACGTCGCATCAATCTACTAGCACTCTGTAGTTCACCAGGTTCTGGACATACTATGCTTTTAAATATTTCTTCCTCCGTTAAGTCCATATCTACATATTTGATAACTCCATACGATAAGTTAACCTGCATAGCTCTCTGGATTCTCCATCCTTTTCCCGTTAGAGTCTTACTCTTTTCTAGTTTCTCCGCACTCAATTCATTACTTAAGTCTACTCGAATTTTATAGGGATTAACATACTTAACTTTTTCGATATCTATTATATCTATATCTTTTAAAATTCTAGCAAGCGCGAATTGTTTTGGCAAAATTTCGTTGGACGAAATATAAATTTCAATGTTTTCCTCACCCTTCTGTGGTTTATACTTTTTTTCCTTACTCTTCACTACTGACCATTCCTCTTCTTCTAACTCTTCTTCTCTTTCTCTCTTAGTAGGTCTTATCTGCTCCTCATTATTTTCTCTGTCACCATATGATATAAATTCGCATTGTTCCAAATCCACCACTTCTGTAATCATTTCTTGTTCGCTTAATGAACTCACGTTGCTCATATCTCGTTCGATATTATCTTCAGCCATGGTAAGCGGGCGGCCGCTGGAGCCCGTAGGTAAGAACCTAACGGTGCACGCTAAGCGACGGCGCGCGAACTACGTATATTAATATCATAAACACAGGACGCGTTCACCTCGTTCGAGTACCGAGACGAGACTGCCGGGCCACTTCTACATATGATTACAAGCACTATCGCGTGCTTAGCGAAAGTCACATTTACAGCTGAGCACATTTTTTTTGTTCCGGACGAAAATCTAACCCATGACTTCCATTTTCTTGATGAATGCGGATGCTTGTTCTTCTCGGCCACCGAAACTTTACCCTTATGAGCCGAGATTTTAAGCTACAATTGTTCCTTTTACCTTGGTGTACAAAGAATTTATCATCCAAATATTATTTGCTTTAATTTAAGTAAGGTTCATGACATATTTCACAATTAAAGATTGAATGGTAACTTTTCAGTCTGAGAGCTGAACATTAATGCGACAGCTCGATAAGGGCAGGTCACTTATTCAACAGACATTTAAACGCAAATATTAAGCTGCTATTAAGTTGGGATTTGGGCTTGTTAATTCTAAGTTAATATTTTGCAGATAAACGGACAAATCCTCAGCTCAGACAGACAATTCTGGCATATAAAATGAGAAAAATATTCTGATTAGCTATTTACCTTATGATAATTGTGGTAACTGTTTTAAATATGTTTTACGTTAATTTGGTGAAAACTGCTTATTTGAAAAGCTTGTGAACTTGTATGGAGTACAAGCTCGCTATAGTAGCTCGCATTTTTGTGCGTGTGGAAAATGCATTGACGCATTGCCGTCCACCCTGGGGGTGGTAGCCGGGATATGACGGGCACGCGCCGCCTGTGGGAGAACTCCCATAGCGAGAGACCAAGAAATATGGTGTAGCACACCCAGAGACCAAGACTAAAAGTGCGCAATAGTTGATTCCATGCCTGGACGTCTTAGGTACCACTGTGGCAGGTCAGGTGAGGTGAGAGCCTCAGAGCATAGGGCTAAAGGCCAACACCGTGCCGAAACTCCTCTTCTGCGATCGCATCCCGTCTGCCATTAAACATACATATCTATCACAAGTTTCCGTATAACGGCTCAGAAAACGCTTATCCAGCCGCTAATTAGCGCAATTTGGCACATATGATACAACTTTTTGTAATATAATTGCGAAGTAGAAGCTTTAAAAGTGACCCTTTTTATACAAGTAAGGCGTAGAGTATAACTTTTAGCCAAAAAAAACGATTAAAAAACAACGATTTCTTCTAACCATGTCAAAATGATCAAACTCTATAGAGGTCGGCGGCAGCACGATTATTTAATAACATTAGTGTGTAAGATAAGCTTGGTAGCTCTTCTGGAGTTACAAACATATATAGGCGTCGGTGACCACTTTCCAGTGGGTGGGCCACATGCCTGCTTGCCTACTATTAGGCAATAAAAAAATACTAACATTACCTAAAAAATACAAAATTAAGGCTGGATTTAATATAAACATATTTTACGATAAGAGCTATCTATAAGGCAGAAAGTTTTTGAAGTCTAAATGTTAGGATTATCCAAGAACTGATAGGCAAAAAGTATGTGCGGAATTATTTTTTTTTGATAAAATATTTCCATATTGAATACTAAATTTGAATGCGTCTTTTATATTATACGTTTTTAATAAACGGAATAATTGAAAACCTGTTTGATTGATCAATCAAAATCTTGCTCGTGTGATGACATAATTGATTTTAACTTAATTGTATTATATAAGTACTTCTACAGTGTTATAAATTTACAAATTATTGGAGTACAAAATGTTTTGCCCCGGGCGGGAATTGAACCCGCGGTTTCGCCTCTACAGTGTTTTTTCGTATATCGCGTGACCAACGCGTTGTACAAGATAAAACTGTCAACTTCGTCTGCCAATAAGGATTTCGGCTCCCCATGTAATTTAAAATCAGTTTTTAGGAATACTATACTTAATTTTTGCCCATGGTTACTAAAAAAGCCAGGTCGTTAGTGCTCAAGATTATTTTTTGAGTAGAAACTTATTTTATATAAAACAAAGAAATTAAACTACGAATACATTTAGATGTATTCTGATACCTACGTACTTAGATTTTAGTAAAAAAATTAAGTGTTATACAAAACGTCGAGTACGTTAGTTACATTTTTAATCAAAATAATAACATTGTAACACCTTTATCACCTACAGCGTAGTGAACATAACGAGCAACGCCAGAACGTAACTCTTTATGGGCAGCGTCGAGTATAATCACAGGGTTTATCCAGGATACAAGATAATTCTATTAAAACGATGATAAGCCAGCATCGAATTAAAAAGGATGGTTGATTTTATGCCGTAGAACAGTTATGTATTTAGTTTGATATTGATTTCTTGCTAGGTACTTGAAAAAATATTAAAACTTTATAATGTTCTGACATTTGCTCTCATGAAACTTAACAACTTTATGTCCTAGGTAGATGAACGCAGTGCAGCTTGCCACTTGTGACCAACTGCTTATGTAATAGGCAGAGGTTACACACTTAACATCAGGTGGACCTACTGCTTGTTCCATCATGATAATATTAATCATGTTTTTCAAAAGATTGTAAGTATCTGGTCCTTCGGTAAAAGTATCACAGCAATTTGAACAATACTGTTTAGTGGCTGTATTAATAGACAAGAAAATATTATTCAGATGGCTACTACATGAGGATATGCACTTTTTCGTCGTCTTTATACCCTATGAAATAAAGAATAAGTTGCCAAAACGATATTTAATAACCATATCATCCACCGGTCTATTGCCAACGCCAATGTTGTAGCTATATTCTCGAACCGAAATGTCCAATGCGTGACGATGGTTAAATACATATTGGTAACATTCGCATCCATGGAAGTAAGTTAGTATGGGACGCTACATGCGTTGACACTTTAGCGCCGTCACATCTTTCAGAAACAAACATGAGGGCTGGGTCGCGACTATTTTGGCGGAGCAACTCAAGCGCCGTAACCTTGGTATATTAGTTTCACTATTTGAGCCGTTTGGAGTGATAGCCGTGAGCTCATTTTATTTTCCAAAACATATCAGAGCGCTTGGTCGATGCGACGCGTCATCAAATTGCTGGTACTTATTTGGCTCAACGAATAAGCATTGCATTCCAATGAAGCAATGCTGCCAGCATGCTGGGCACGCTGCCATCTGGTAGAGGGCTGGAGCATTTTCAGAAATATCTAATTATCTTTTTTTTGTATAGCTAAAAGTTTAGCCTTTGACAACAATCTCACCTGATAGGTATGTGATAATGTGATCGAAGGTGTTAACAGGTTTAACCTGGAATTACTGGGTCTCAAGGAATGCTGAATATACCGTCAGATGCTTGGCGACAGATTTTCTACTTGAGAGCGGTCACTAGCCAGGGAGGCATTCGCAAAATGCCCTACCACCATGGAAATCTCTATGGTATATCTATAGTTTGTAGTGTTTTGTTAATAAATACCCTCAATTGCGGTCATCAAAAATAATTAATGTTTCGTGCTCATGTCCATTTCTTGTAGAACTTTGATTGATGCTTTCACAATATGATATCAATGTATCACAGTACTGTATCAGTCCACTGCTGAACATAGCCTCCCCCAACATAGGGGGGTTCCCATAATCCCCACGCTTGGCAGGTGGCTTGGGGATCGCAGTGCGATATCAGTTCCTCAGAAAGTGCTGCTGCCCGCTTTTTGGTGTGTTATCCTTAGTAGACTCTTATAACACCCACGGGTAGAGATGGGGGGGTTACATTCTATCCCGACACCCCGCGGGGAGTATCACAGTACGTATATATAATTAGATATCCCTAGTGTATCCGCCTCTGGCTATGCTACCACTAACAACAACAACCACAGATGAGTATCGCTGCACTAAACTAACCAAACTAACACCGGTACGTGCTTCTAAACAACCGATAATGCGATTGATTAATGAGTTCCCAGTTTTATTTGTTAAACAGCGGTTAAGTTAAATACTTACCTGTCATTTATACCTGAAATTTGTATAAACTTTTTTTTTTTTTTTTGGGTGATAGGTTAGCCTTTGACCACTATCTCACCTGATGGTAAGTGATGATGTGGTCGAGGATGTTGTTCAGACTAACCTAGAGTTACTGGCTCTCAAGGACAGCTGCCGGAACACACCGTTAGGTGCTTGGCGACAGATTTTCAACTTGAGGGTGGTAGCTAGCCAGGCGGGCGTTTGCAAAGTGCCCTACCACCATGCTGTAACGACTGCTATCCTAAGACAACAACCGGGACCGACGGCTTAAGGTGCCCTCCGAAGCACGGAAACGCTCAGTAGTAATGTCACCAGCGGTCACCTATCCAAGTCATTACCGCGGCGGACGTTGCTTAACTTTTCTGATCGATTCAGAATGTCTAAGCAAACTAGGCTACGAGCGCTTCAAAAACTGCAAAGTATATTCGTAATTTGTCACAAAATACACGACATGTTACCTGTTATACTTAGTTTGTTTAGATTTTTATATATCTGGTTTAGTTTTAGGGGAAGTTGCAACAGTCTGACAGGCCTTGACAAACAAAAAGGAATTCACCATTTATCTTTAAAGATCGAGCGTGCTAATTTGCAGACCTATTGCACGTACGCGCTTACACATCTAATTCGCAAGCTCGATCTTTATTGGTTTATAGTAGAATGATCAACAACCAATCGGGCGCTCGTAGGTTCACTCTCTGCTTGAGCTTCACAGCAAAATGGCAAGGCATTATGCTGATGCTCGCACTAATAGATTTTTTTCCGCAAACGTAGCAATATTCCCTGGAAGTTATTTTTAAGGCCAGTATCACTCTGGCCCAAGATGTCAATTCCATAGCTGTTTCTAGAGGTGAAATAATGTAGTAATTTTATAACTAAAACGGTTTCAATAAAAAAAACTTCGGGATAAAAATAATAATAAATATACGCGCATAAAATAATAATAAATATACGCGTATATTTATTATTATTTTCATCCCGATGTTTCAATCACTGCAGCAATTTGCGTGGTCACGGAGTGATTTATCACTTTTATATGTCACTCGAGTTATTTTGTACTTATATTTCTAAATCGCTAACGGGTCAATTCATGCACGAATTAACATCACAATAAAAATATTATGACTAACCTCGACGTTTCGATCAAGTTGCATTGACCGTGGTCACGAGTAGACTGAAGAAGCGGGTGTCATCGACTTGCGGAGCGGCGGGAACGATTTAAATCTACCCCCGGTTGGTTTTCGTTAGTGTTTTTATCACTGTCACCTTGACACACTACACTAATAGTATGGATTCCACGATGTTTTCCGATTCAAATTATTGATTTTATTAATTTCAAATTTTAATTTAAATCACTCCCACATAGTGTGCGTGCCTCGTATTTATGTCATGATCATCATTGTATCGTTTGTAGGTGAATATTGTGTATACATACGCACCAACATGGTAAATATACAGATCTCGCAACGTCATTATCGTCAGGTCCTTAAAAATTGTCTCATATGGTGTGTTCGTCGTAACTCTGATCTCGCGATGTTTGGTTGTGTACAGTTTTGTAATAAAAATATTTATGTCCTTTGGTATATTCTAGTTTTCATAAGTATTCATAAACATATTATCTCGAATGAATTCATACTTACGTATCTTTATTATTCAATTGTATATAAATAAGATTTATAAGCCCTGTAGCAAATCGAAAGCGAAATAGGAAGTCTAAAAAAGGTACTGAGATGAAACTTACTCTAAAAAAGATTTTTGTCTTCATAACGCCATGTCGAGTCAGGAAATTGAAGTTTTAATATAAGAATTTAATCCGACGTTATTCTAGTCCCAATATGGAGTGAAGTTATTAAAGCCAGAGCCATTCCTCCCCAGTGTTTCGTATTTCTGCGTCGTAAACCTGTCATGGCCAGCTCGGGGTAGTAAAACCGGAGTACGTAATGATACAGTGAAATATTTTTTGGTAAGTCTTCATTTAGGGGACAAAACAGTACCGTTTTAGAACATGCTTGAATTAAGTGCAAATAGCAATACAGTAACAGGTACTAACGTAAACATAAACAAACAATAAAACCAGTTAAGTGCGAATTTGAATCACATACCGAGAGATCCGTACCAACACGAAGCGCTTGTACCAAAGTTTGCTTAGTCGTTCTAAACCTATGAGCTAAGTTAAGCAACGTCCGCCGCGGTCATGTCTAGGATGGGTGACCGTTAGTGAAATTACTTAGCGTCCTCGTGCTTTGGAGGGTACTTTAAACTGTCGGTCCCACATGTTCTCTTACGATGACAGTCGATAAATCATGGTTGTAGGGCATTTTGCGAATGTACGACAGGCTAGCTACCACCCTCAAGTAGGGGATCTGTAGCCAAATAGCTTAACGGTACGGTCCGGCAGCTGTCCTTGAGAGCCAGTAGTTCTAGGTTAGCCTGAACGACATCCTCGACCACATCATCACTTACCTTAAGGTGATAGTGGTCTAAGGCTAGCCTGTGAGTTATAAAAAAAGCATAATATGTACCATACAAACTTTAATTTTTAAATCAGTTCTAGACCTATTTCGAGAGTCTAAACTACACTTGGCTGGATTTTATTATTTAAAGTTTGAACATGATATATTGAACCAAGTCATACTCATCTTGCCAAGTTTGACGCTTGTTCCTATGTATCACCGTTTTTACGATAGAGCAATAACAAAAAAAACGGCCAAATACGAGTCGGACTCGCGCACGAAGGGTTCCGTACCATCAGCTATACTACTTAAATTTCATATTTTAAACTTTTTTTGTTTTGACTAGCGTGAGTCTGACTCGCACTTGGCCAACTTTTTGTATTTGTTGTTATAGCGGCAACAGAAATACATCATCATGACAGCAAAGTCTCAGTAATAGGGTCCCGTTTTTACCATTTGGGTACGGAACCCTAAAAACGTATAAGTAACACGTTTTTTTGTATGGGGATTGTGATTATTTTATTTACGCTGCTGTAAGTTATGAGTACTATTATTATTTGTTAGGTAATTCGGTATACTAAAACATATTCAGTGAACATTTAAACTATGTACCTTTTACCGTTCCAAAGGTACAGCGTCCAGGTAGGACGGACGTACAGCCGCGGCTTAATAGCCTAATAAAGTCCCATTTTCAAGTACGCATCCAAAAAAAGAAACAAGAAATAGTTTTTCCAGTCTTCAGCTTTTCATTCTGCATTTTCATCATTAACAGAAGCTGGAAGACATTCACTGCTCTAAATTATGCCTTTTCTGCAACCATAAAACCAGTTGGAGCCATTAGCATTCAACAGCTTCCCACGACTCAGCTTGTATATGCATTGAAGACTCAAAATATTCACAATACGTATATTAAACTTCTATTTCTCTTGCACGATCTTTCATTGCATCTCGAATTTCCATCAGGAGGGTCGTGGTTAAACATGCAAACACAAAATCATCATTAAAAATGGACCTTATAGGTTATATATTGTTATAGGTTATTTGACAGTATATTTATATTGTGCAGTAGGGTAAGATGCCATAAGCAATACATAAAATATAATCGCCAACATATTAAATGATTAACTGTCGTGTGGAGTGCATGGGGATTAGCATTTTGAATAAATTTACCACATATTTGTAATATTTTATTCGTCAGAAACAATATTGTAATATGATCCTCGTTAGTTGAAGTAGATTATTTTAATTGAATATTATTTATTAAATTCAAACTCGTAGGAAAAAATATCATAGGCTACAACTGAAAGAATATTACACATGCAAATGAACGAACACAAAAATAAATAAATAATTTATCTACTTAAGATCTAAAAATGTTACACTTAAAAATTGTGAGCTCTGTTTTCTACCAGGAGTTTATTTTTTTTGTTTCTTTGAATTGAATTAAATAAAAAATAGGTGTATGGCTTAACATTTACAAAACCAAAAGCAAAACAAACAATTTAGCTTGTTATATTAATAATAACGTGGACGTAAATATATTTATTTTATTGCACTAAGCTTTTTGCTTAGCCACATTTACAGCATACCCGCGCGTATCTTTATTGTTTTTATTCACAATCATGTTTTACGGTTTTGGTGAAACGTTCCTTTTATGCCAGGACCACATGTTGCAACATTTTTGTACTAAGCATCTATACGGCCTGTTTAATGAGAACTCTTTATCTTAATTTATTCAGTTCAATTTAGATTTTATCGCGGGTCTTAAAGAGAAAATCTTAATTATACTTAGACGCCGCAGTGAATGGGATTATGTGCGTTGCAAAGTGTATTAGACAAAGTTTGGTCTGCACAGAGTGGTTCGATAAGTGTGATGATATTAGTTCACTGGATGTACCTCAATATGTGCTATTTAAATTTCAGTATATGAACTAAAAAGTATTTTTTTTATATAGCTGATAGAATGACGTGGTCAAAGATATTGTTCAGGCTAACCTAGAATTGCTGGTCCTCAAAACAGCTTCCACAACACACCGTTAGGTGCTTGGCGAGCGATTTTCTACTAGAGGGTGATAGCTAGCCAGGTGGGCACTCGCAGAACGCCCTGCCACCATTTTATAACGACTGCCATCCTAAGAAACCAACCGGGACCGACGGCTCACCGTGCCCTTCGAAGCACGGAAGCGCTCAGTAGTAAATGTACTTACATTTACGGGTTAATTTTCATGTAAGTTAATTGATATTTGTTTAAGTCATAATAAATATATTTATTATTTATTAACTGGCTAGGACTCGCGTAATATTTACTGGATATTGATCCGACCAGTTTCGACCTTATTTGAAGTTCTTCGTCTGGGAGTCACGATTGTGCACAGCATCGAGCACACTATGGATAAAACTCGCGACATATTTTTAGCTCCAATAATAAATATAATTGAATTGAAAATTTATCATATCTAGTGAATCTTATTCAGTTCCACTAGGTGTGCTCACCGATCTAAGCAAGTTTCTCTAGTCACGTACCCTCCGTTTATCGCGGCCACGTTCGGCGACTGTAATAAAAACTTCTCTAAAATGAAATATTTAATGCCGACGCTTGAGAGCTTCGTGCTCCTGACTCCCGATGAACACCTATGTTTATATTGTTTATTTTTAAAGTATAGCAAGCAAGTTACTGCCAGGTGCGATAAAGAGAACGGCTTTTGTGCGAAATTTTTGATAAGCTCGTAAAATTTTAAACAGTATCGGGAATGAAAATTTCAGAGCTTATTTTAAATTTGAATAAAAAATAAACGACCTAAATAGTTTATATGATAATATATGCTGCTATAAGAGTTTAACGCACAAAAAATGAAAAATATATGATAGCAGTGTAAGATTACAATTATTTAGAAGGCACGGATGCCCATCTTTTGATATTTTTCCCTTCGGCACCCCATGGGATTTAAGATTTCTGACAAGTCACTTTAATTGCATATTTTAATTAACAATAGCTAAATATTACATCATTGTATCAAATAACAAATAACAAACCTAAAATTACTCTATATAATATTGTTACATATGTAATTTTAAAAATTCTTTTATAAATCTCGGCAATGTAGGTATAATCCAGCCAAATTGTAAAGACGAAGTTATCGTGCGAGTCAATTAAATATACTAAAGGCGGGTCAGACTAATTCTCTAAATTAGAGTCCATAGAAAATTACCGAATGTAAAGTGACCACTGAAGCCAAATGAAGGTACAAGTTGCAAGACAAACACGACGGTCAAATATTAATTCAGGTCACATTTGCCGTTCAAAATGGACCGGTTTCACATACAACTTTGGGACTATCGAAAATGGAGCTTTTGCTCCTGTATTTGTCAATTAAATCCAAATAGGTAGACAGTGTTGCCTGTATGTAGACACTTAATTGCTTTTTTAAATTAAGTCTTAAGGTCCATTTCAGATTGTGTTTAAAGTTCTGGATTGTTTACTAACACAAATTAACTGGATGATGGAAATGTCGGTTAACATCCAGCGCGTTTCACGAACATTTCCTAACAAATTTATCTTTCAAATTAATAAGTCATGAGTTATTTAAAGATCAAACTGGCAACGCCGCGCTGTTTTTGTAATTCTCTATTGGTTGAACAATGCGATTTTGCAAAATCGCTTCAAAATTGTTTTGCTGTTACAATATTCTCACAATCTTTTTAATGAAGTTGTTGATATTTTCGAATTATGGTCGATGACAGATCAAAACATTGCGTCATTTATTTTTATGTATAAAAATTACGTGCCACGTTGTTTGTCCGCGATGGACTCCTAAACTACTGAACCGGTTTTCAATTTGATTTGCATTCCGTGTGCAATTTGATCCAAATTGAAAGACAGGATAGCTAACATTTTTTTTTTTTTTTTTATTGCTGATATGTAAGCCTTTGACCACAATCTCACCTGATGGTAAGTGATGATGTGGTCGAAGGTGTTAACAGGCTTAACCTAGAATTACTGGCTCTCAAGGACAGTTTTCTACTTGAGGGTGGTAGCTAGCCAGGCGGGCATTCGCAAAAATGCCCTTCCACCATGCAGTGAAGCTCAAGCCCGCGGCGGGATTCGAACCATGGACCTGCTGCCGGCAGTCCATAGCCAAAGCCACTGAGCTATCATTGCTTCATTACATTTCAATTTATAGTCGCATTATTATTTTATTGAAAATTATGTCTTCTAGTTGACATTCACAATTATCTGTTAGCTCCAAACGATTCTAATAGATGGCGGCGATATCTATTAGGTAGGTATTCAATAGATGGCGCTATGTTAAAAATACAAAGTTTCATATAAGCTACAATTTAATAGCATAACCACCACATGTTGGTGAGGCTAAGGTATAACCTAAATTTATTTTGAAATAAACTAAATACAGTGAACTAAAATTTCGGAATGAAACACCCGGCATGTGCTGCGCATCGGGAAAAGTCACCTCTATTCACTCCACCGGATCCTTTATTATCCCTTCTTGGGGAATTTTAGTATATTCAAAAATCCGGTATTTTACCAACCTGTGTTTAAAAAATATATATATATAAATGTAAACACTTACAACGGTGTCAGCCAAAGTAGCACAGGTTTGAGGTTCTCCACATTACAAAACGAAGTATGACCCTGTTTTTCAGCAACACTCACACCCATCTAAAAAGTGGTATGCTGCTCATTTGGCTAATTTTCCTTACAACTCCCACAGGATGAGAGGGAGGGATGCGAGCTCTAGCTAAGCATCCTTTGGGGTTTGAAATTATCTTAGTTAGGAAAGTTTTAAAATCACAATTAAATACTATCAGGTATAATGGCATGTGCAGTCATTTTGATGGTTCAGAGGCGATCTGAATTTTTCGTTGGCTGGCCCTCCCCTTAAATGAGATTTGGTGATATGTCCTATCAAAACCAAGTCATTCAATATCACACACTAAAAATCCACACATAATCTTTAGTCATAGCACTCAACCATCAAATAATTCATCTGGCCTATGAATTACTCGTATTAGTAACAGAATAATAATATAATAATAAATAATAATAACTAATGGATAAGCTAAATCAATGACTGTGGAATACAACATAGTGTTTATTTTATTCAATTATAAGTTATATGTAATATAACTGAAACATAATAGATCAATCTGTAAATCAGCTTATGTACTTAGGTACATAATATATCCTAAAAATTAATCTTAAAACTGTAAATAAATTAGACTAGAATTTGTTCCAGACCACTTTTTTGTGAGTACCTAATTTCTAATACATAATTTTAGCACCTACCCTTAAATATGTTTTGTATTACGTACTTTGGATAGCAAATCTCTGAAACGGCAGGAGATATGTATGGGGACTATGAACAAATACCATGTGTCAAAAACATGCGAATGCTCGCCTAGCTGGCTACCGACCTAGCTACGAGGTGCATGGCAACAGATTTTCTTCTTGAGGGTTCAAGAAGAAAATCTGTTACCAAGCACCTAATAGTGTATTCCAGCAGCAATCCTTGAGATCCAGTAATATTACAGTACATCTCACAGTATGTCACAGGATGACAGGTGCTTTGCAGTTCGCCACTTGTAACATCTGTTAAAAACAGAGATTCTGCTCAAAATCAGGTGGGTAAATCGATTTTTTATAATATTAGAGCACACATGTTTATTCAGTTTCACACACCGGGCGCCTTGTTGCTCTAATACTGTGTTAATCGAATATTCGCTTTATACACATGATTTAGGCACTGCTAAAAATGAAAAAACAACATTTTTTTGTGTCACTCTCATATAAAATCGTGTCTGTATTAAAAATACGCATTATAGGCCCTAAATTTTATGGCAATACCTATTACCTCTAGCCTAGAAAACGTCTAAAAATCTAAAATGCATTATATACACAGTTTTATATATAATAAAATAAGTTAGGTTATTATCTACTAATGAATAAAAATAAAAATATAAGCTTAAAAACAGTTAGCTCCCGAGGAAATACCATATTTTATGGCAGCACCACGTACATAAATATCTACTAATGAATAAAAATAAAAAATATAAGCTTAAAAACAGTTAGCTCCCGAGGAAATACCATATTCTCAGTTAGCACCACGTACATAGAGCCGATGAAAAGCCGGCCTATATGCCGCCAGCATAATACGATGTTTCACGCTCGAGTTAAAATTAATTTGAAGTCCAAAGGTTTTTCGTATCTACATGGCTTCAGCGTGGACAGAAAGAGGTCGCATTAGAGGCATATTTCACGGTTGGACGAAGCACTCACAAAGCTATGAGGGTCCTGGATTGAAAAGCGAGTTCAAAGCCAAATAATACAAGTTATATAAAACATGTAGTGGTCAAATAATGTTTAACATATTCGGTTGCTGCTGTTGTTATCAAAATAGTTACATATTAACCTACAAAAAATCATGCAATTAGCGTTATTAATGAAAATAATTAGTTTAATAATCAAATACTCGTACTTACTTATGTTTTCAATGTAAACCTACTTAATATATAAATAAATAATTTAATTCCAAGATGCTAAGCTTCCCGCATGCTAAGCAAACATCACATTTTAAATTGAGGGTGCAACATTTTCGTCTCGACTTGATTCGAAGCATCTTCAGATTTTACGCACCGCTGACGCGAGTTTTATTCCATAATGATAATAATCAGGTTTAAAATGCAAAAAAACAGGTATCAGACAATCAGACAGAAATATGGGATTTCAACTATATAATAAAATACCTAACATGAAAGTTTACTTACATCACACTAGCCCCCACACTAGGATACCTTGTGTTGTGGGTGGACTAGTTTCTCCCAAAGTATATTTATTTACGGACAAGACATCATTACAATTATTTAAATAATTAGTACTATTACGATAGAAACCTGTTTGGAATCTAAAATGAACATTGTAACGAAACTGAACAAGGACCTATTTTCAGATATAAAATGATCATTTAATTATAAACGAATGAAAAATAAGTACCTATCAAGAAAATAAAATGCATATGTAATATTATAAACCCAATTGAATTATAAAAGAAAGTTTGGAACATACCCTTTAAAATGTTAATGCACTTGATAGCATAGGTAAATATTGTGTCGTTAGATTTACGTTTTAGGTAATGTCCTTTGTTTTAATTTTAAGATGTTGAATAAAATAGGACTTGCAAGGAACTATTTATAAGTATTTGTATCATGTTGAACCGTTGTACATTTATTTAAGGTTTAAAATAAGAGTACTTGATTTGACGTTAGTCATATTAAATATATTATATTTGTTCAATACATATTTGTATAAAATCAATAATAACGTTAATATATTAATACCTATGATTAAAATAGTTATTTATAAGCACATTCTAATCCAATAATTTAATAGTAAACCAAAATTGTAATTATTTAAAAGTATTGATATTGACTGCCGAAGTTGTTATTTGAAAGGGGCTCTGCCCAGCAAGTCAGTCGTCTTTAAGCAAGCTCAGAGTGAACAACTCAGATCTCACAGTGGTGTTGAAATATATTTTCAAAGTAGCTAACGACGAAGTGCTGCCCGATCAAGATTGTGTGAAAGTTAAGTGATTTATTATTCTCTCTTATGATATTACTGAACTAACCTTGTTTATATGTAATGGTTCTTAAAATGGTTTGTTAAAAAGGTTTTGACAGTTGTTATAAATTATATTGAATTATAATTGTAATAATGTTAATTAATAGTTGATGAACCAGTAAAAGTGTACATAACATGTATTTAGAAAGTAAGTATCACATTGTTAAAAGATTTTTAAAAGAATGGCTCCGAGTTTCTTGCCCGTTCTTCTCGCAGTGGCTCTATTCAATTTTGTTTGCTGAACGTGGCAGTAAATTACAATATTTCAATATTAAAATTGCATTAGAGCGTCGCAGACGCCTAAATTGAATAAATAGTTTTGACTTTGACTTTGACCTTTTATTTAATTAAACTAATATCATAGTGGGATTGGCCTTTTAGAATTTTTCCTGATACAATTCTTGTCAGTTTCAGAATGAAGGCCCTCTAGGATGGAGCAGCGTTGAAACTGTTATTAAACCTGGTAAGGCCCTATAAAGGGCTGCTTTATTAACGTTCTTGGGAAACAATTTCGAAACGATTTAACAAATTTTTTTTCGAGTATTAACTGAAAACCAATTGATGGTACTAGTCTGTAGTAGTAGTATTACTGATGTAAGCGTAATGGCATCATTCAACAGCAAAGTGAATATAAGCAAGAAATAAAATAAAAGCGTCCTAGTGAGATTAGCGTTTCCAAAGATATCACCGATCCTCTCAAATACAAGGGCATCTCAAAGTAGATATATTATATTGAGAAATTTTTTTTACGTGTGGAAAGTTAGGTTATATTGCATCATAATGTTTTAAAATGTAGTTCAGCAAACTGGTTTTAAGAACTAAAACTTCAGTATCAGTGTTTTGCGGATTCTGTAAAAACGGTGGCCGCACTGACTTAGTGTGCTTTTATAAAGCACGAACAACTCAGAGAAAACCTTCGCTAGTAATTACCGACCGAGGTGCAAATTTTAGCTCTAACCAAATTCAGTCTCTTTTTAGACAGTTGCAAGTTCATCACCATTTAACTTATAAGTACTCCAAGGATTACTTCTACACGGTATTTGAAGTGCGAAACACAATATTGTTTTAAGCATAATCACATGACTGTCGTCAGGCTGGCCGAGCGAATAGTAGAAAGTCCAACAAATGATTAATACAACAACCTTATGAAATTTTATCTATTCTGACAAACGATGGACTTTGCTTTGAGAGGTACGGATAATCTACGGAACATAAAATAACTATTGCCAAACAGAAGTTAAGATATTGGCTAGGTGAATTAATCGCAGAAAATGTGGTTGCTGGAAATGTCCTTATGCCTTAAGATTTTAATTATTTGTATGTATTATATATTATATTTGTTGTATTATTTGATATTTATGATTTGAAGAAGCTTTTTGTTTAAAAGTGATTGATAAAATAAAATGTATTACTTAATAAAAATAAAATACTTTCCGCTGGTCGATTAATTGCTTGGTACTGGCTTTTCCCACTAGCAGCGGGTGGAGGGAGTCAAGTATGTCTAGGCAATTGATAAAAGTATAAAATGAAATAAAATACTTTTTTTTTTTAGGGAGGACATAGATGCTGGCTACCGCCTGTGCGGTCGTCCAGCTCCACCGGGTTTTGGGCGAGGGCCTGGCCCTACAATAGCCCGGGAGGGAGAAGTGCCGAAGGCACTTCTCCCGAGACGGGCGTAGAAGGCGAAAAGCGCTTTCTACCTCCGTCTCCTGCGGACGCCGAAAACGTACCGCTACTATAGGAGGGGTTGACAGCGAGCTCAAGGGCACCACTGTGGTTCGGACCTCGGCTTGTCTCGCTGTCGAGAGACATGGGGGGGATCGGAGCAAAATGCCTCTGTGCAACTGCAGTGTTGCACAATTGGGCCCTACTGAATAATACTCTTTGACTATTTGGAGAGCAATTTATCGTGACCTTGTTTTTGCCTCGAGCTCGCCGGCGAGCTCGGTGTTTGATTGTGTGACCTCTGATTACCTCACACCTGGGGATTTTACCTCGACGACTTGCGGATAACGCTAAAGCTGCCAACGTAATGGCTGCGATGGGGTCATCCGGGTCGTCTAATACCTGCCGTGGTCGGCGACGGGGGGGTTTGAAAAATGGGATAGAAGAGGCAGTCGAGTAGTTCGATGCCTGGACAACCAATGGGTTCGGGTGGTGGGGCGCTCGATCAAAGTATCGGCGGGCGCAGTCCTTATTGAACTGCGCTAGAGAGGGAAGGTTTAAGTCGCAATGCAACTCGGTGTTCCGGATATACCACGGGGCGCCGGTTGCATTACGAAGAAAACGGTTTTGGATGACTTGAAGTTTATGAAGGTGGGCCTCACTAGCATGACTAAACACTACTGATGCGTAAGTCATGATGGGGCGGATGCAGGCAGTGTAAAGTGTCTTCTTATTACTAAGAGACATTTTACTCTCTTTGCGAAGTAGGGGACCAAGGCGACCCATTATGAAGGCCGCTCTGTTACGGACGGTTGTTATGTGATCGTTAAAGGTGAGATGACGATCAAGGGTGACTCCGAGGTATTTTGTTCTAGGAACCCAGGGAATGGGTTCGTCGAACAAAATAAGCGGTTTCGGGTAAGGGGAGCGTGTCTTCTCAGTAAAGCACATAGCTGTGCTTTTAGCTGGGTTGACCGCGATGCGCCATTTTCGGAACCAGTCACCGATCTCGGTGATGGCCCGTTGCATGACGAAATAGGACTGTCTGTTGATATGCCACCCAGTGGTGTAAATGGCGGTATCATCCGCATATTGGGCTAGGAATACTTTGGGCTGAGAGCGTGGGATGTCACTGGTATACAGTGCAAAGAGAATAGGTGATAGCACGGAGCCCTGAGGGACTCCGGCTCTGACTGGGTGGGGGGAGGAGAGGGTGCCTTCCACGCGATAGCGAAAGCTTCTGGCTTTAAGGAAGTCTTGTAGGATGAGCACAAGACGTTCTGGCACGCCAAATTGGTATAGCTTGTAGATCAAGCCGTTGTGCCAGACTTTGTCAAAAGCTTTCGCTACGTCGAGGAAGACTGCTAGCGTAGTCTGGGGTTTGGGGTACTTATTGAAGCCCTCAATGATGTGCTCCGTGAGGCGGTGCACCTGTTGGACGCATGAGTGTCCGGGTCTGAAGCCAAACTGCTCATCTGGGATAAGGTGGTGTTCCTTAGCATGGCACTGGAGACGGTTTGCAAGTAACCGCTCGTAAAGTTGTGCCTACTTTCCGCTGGTCGATTAATTGCTTGGTACTGGCTTTTCCAACTAGCAGCGGGTGGAAGGAGTCAAGTATGTCTAGGCAATTGATAAAAGTATAAAATGAAATAAAATACTTTCCGCTGGTCGATTAATTGCTTGGTACTGGCTTTTCCCACTAGCAGCTGGTGGATGGAGTCAAGTATGTCTAGGCAATTGATAAAAGTATAAAATATATAACCTAATAAAATAAAACACTTTCAAACAACAACAAAAAAATATTTTTTTTTTGAACTTGATATTAATCACTTTTGAATATGAAGTTGTGGTACTTCGAGAGCGAAGTACTTGTCAGTATGGCCGTGATAGCATAGGTAAATATTGTGTCGTTAGATTTACGTTTATCTCGACCGAGCAGTTAACAATGTCTCTGATAAACTGCTTGCGTAATTTATTTGAAACATGCTTCCCTTTGAAACGGACTAGTAGGAAGAACATGAAACTCTCGTGGGTTACTGACGAAATAAGAAATTTAAGATTATTATTATTTGACATGATTGAATTTAAGAATAAATCCCATAATATTGACATTTTAAAACAATTTATATTCGATTTAAATAAAAAATATGACAGTTTGTTATCAAAAACAAGGTGTAACTATTATCGTGAAATGCTACAAAATAGTAAAAATACTTCGAAATGTATGTGGAATATAGTAAACGAGCAATGAGGGAAGAACAATATTTGTTCAATAGACTTCACTGATATTGTGAAAAACCCATACGGAGACGAGTTTAAGACAAAAAAGGAGGTCGTAAATGCGATGAACGAACGATTTGTAGGAGCTGCGATGAGTTGTGGGGCACCGCGAGCGAATGGTAGGCAGGTGGAAGGCGCACTTTTAAGGGCATGCGACAGCGCTGATCGCTCGTAGCGACTACGCAGGTTTACAGCATGTGAGGTATATGACATAGTCGCTAAACGCATACCACCAAAAAAGTCGAAAGATATATATGACATATCTATGGAGCTGTTGCATATGGCTGCCTCGTCGTTGGCACTTATTCTAGCTGACCTGTTTAATAGGTTCATTCGAGAAGGGATGTTTCCTAAGAGCTTAAAAATAAGCAAAATCGTGCCCATTTTTAAGGGGAAGGGCAAATGGCAGGACATAGATGGCTACAGGCCAGTTTCAGTTATTCCTGCCATAGCCAAGATCTTTGAAAATGGAAAAAGCTGTCGATTGGTAGCCCATTTGACGACTATACAAGCGTTGTCCGACCGACAATACGCGTATCGCGAAGGTCGGTCAACCACATGTTTGACGCGTGAGCTGCTACGGCGAGTAATGGAAGCCCGAGAGAGGGGTCAGCACGTCGCAATACTGTGTTGTGACCTTTCAAAGGCTTTCGACGTTGCAGATCACAATATACTTACAATAAAAATGCGCCATTACGGCATTAATGACAGGGCGTTGTCTCTATTAAGCGAACTGATGAGTTCGAGGTCACAAATTGTAGTAGGAGATGGCGGGAATGAGAGATCCGATCCGCTGACCACTACGATGGGAGTAGCCCAAGGGTCATCGGTGTCGAATATTTTGTTCTCGTTACTCCTGAACGACCTCCCTCGTGCAATAAGTGACGCTGAAGTATTGATGTACGCTGACGATGTGGCTGCAATAGTGACAGCACCTTCGTATGGACAAATGGAGCATAGTCTGAACCACGCTGCAGGGCAATTGGCCAAGTTGTTTAGTGAGAATGGGCTCGCACTTAACATCACGAAGACGCATTTCATGCATATTAACCTCTCGGGCCACATTCGCAATAATCTTTCCGTTCTCGCGGGCGGGATACATCCAACAAATGACCAGCACCGCCTTTTTAGGATTTGAGTTGGATAGCGGCCTCACCTGGGAGAATCAGATAAATAAAGTGTGTGGAAAACTGAGTGCTGCTAGTTTTGCTCTTAGCCGTTTGGCCAGATTTCTGCCAACACATGCGGTGAGGTCTTGCTACTTTGCTACTGTACACTCGCTGTTGCAGTATGGAGCTGAACTCTGGGGGCTCGGTGCAGAGTCAGAACGCGCCCTTATACTGCAAAAGAGAGCCGTCCGTGCAGTAGCACGAGTATCACAAGGCACATCTGCGAAACCATACTTCAAGTCATTAAAAATATTGACACTCCCTGCTATTGTAATTTTTCAAGTGGCTGTCTACACCAGGAATAACTTAGACTCTTTTTCTAAAGTCGGTGAAGCACACGATTACTCAACCCGAAGCCGAGGGAAGCTGGCATCCGTTAAACGCTCACTGATGAATTCCAATAGGTTGACACACATCATGGGTCCGACGGTGTACAATAGGCTTCCAAAAGACATTACCAGTGCATCAAATGTTTGCATATTTAAGTCGAGGTTAAAACGCTGGCTTATCAGGCAAGCGTTCTATAGCTATGAGGAGTATCTATCATAGATATAGCGACCGACGAAATTCCTATAGATAATAGGTATGTAATTGAATACTTGTGTGAGTACTGTACCTTCTTACCATAACATGACGATTTTTTTTTTTTTAACTAAGTAGGTTAAATTATTAATGAATTATTTTTATGTTATTTTATATTAATTGTTAGATGAATTTATTTATATTATGATATTATTATTATTTTATTTTTTATTATTGACATTGTTATTAATTATTGAATTGTTTATGACATGGTAATTGATTATTGAATTATTTTAATGATTCTTTAGAATTGTTATGATTTTCATTAGACTAAAATAAATGTATAAGTACATGATAATATACTCATTATATTGTTCTATGGTTAAAATTAAATATGTTAAATGTTGACGTGTATGGAAAAATACCAATAAAAGAATATGAATATAGGTAATGTCCTTTGTTTTAATTTTAAGATGTTGAATAAATAGGACTTGCAAGGAACTATTTATAAGTATTTGTATCATGTTGAACCATTGTACATTTATTTAAGGTTTAATATAAGAGTACTTGATTTGACGTTAGTCATATTAAATATATTATATTTGTTCAACACATATAATTGTATAAAATCAATAATAACATTAATATATTAATACCTATGATTAAAATAGTTATTTATAAGCACATTCTAATCAAATAATTTAATAGTAAACCAAAATTGTAATTATTTAAAAGTATTGATATTGACTGCCGAAGTTGTTATTTGAAAGGGGCTCTGCCCAGCAAGTCAGTCGTCTTTAAGCAAGCTCAGAGTGAACAACTCAGATCTCACAGTGGTGTTGAAATATATTTTCAAAGTTGCTAACGACGAAGTGCTGCCCGATCAAGATTGTGTGAAAGTTAAGTGATTTATTATTCTCTCTTATGATATTACTGAACTAACCTTGTTTATATGTAATGGTTCTTAAAATGGTTTGTTAAAAAGGTTTTGACAGTTGTTATAAATTATATTGAATTATAATTATAATAATGTTAATTAATAGTTGATGAACTAGTAAAAGTGTACATAACATGTATTTAGAAAGTAAGTATCACAATGTTAAAAGATTTTTAAAAGAATGGCCCCGAGTTTCTTGCCCGTTCTTCTCGCAGTGGCTCTATACAATTTTGTTTGCTGAACGTGGCAGTAAAATTACAATATTTCAATAATAAAATTGCATTGGAGCGTCGCAGACGCCTAAATTGAATAAATAGTTTTGACTTTGACTTTGACCTTTTATTTTATTAAACTAACACACTCGTATCACACTTATACATAGATAATGCGAATTTTGTCTAAATCCTTGCACGTAGCTTTACTTAAAAACATTACAAAATTATTCTACGTTAGTTAAACTTTTTTATTAAACTAACAGTTTTACAAGTTCTTGGTAAAATTACAACGACTAAAATAAGATTGGTATCATGGGGGTAGGTTGAATAAAATTTGTGCTGTAAATGTTGTGCAGTCCGATACAAGTGTAGCTGCAGAGTTCTTCTATTTAACAGTTCTTTGAGAATGGTGTGCATGAGCTGTGTGTGTGCGTTATCTGTGTGGCATATATAAGTCATGAATATACGGTTATTTATTCATGAGGATAAGATCTACTTCGATCTATGTGTGCGAGTGATGTTCATTATAAGTAGCGAAGGCTTTAAGCTGGTGTCACAGTGAATATCTTAGCATTCTAAATTTAGTTAAATAGTTTTGAAATTGTTACAACTAGTTTATGTGGAATTTAAATTGCAGCTAACATAATTAACACCTATGAAGCCCTAAACTTTAAACCAGACTCGCTTACTTTTTTTACCCATTTTAGTAGGTATATAGATAAAAAAGAGCGCGATTCGGGTCTCACTCAATGAGAGTTGCGCATAACAAAAACTCGTCCAAGGAAAAAAATAGTTTTCCTTGGTCACAGCACGCACTATGGATCGGAGTTTTTTTATTGCCTTATAGGTTAGCCTTTGACCACTATCTCACCTGATGGTAAGTGATGATGTGGTCGAATATGTTGTTCAGGCTAACCTAGAAGCACTGGCTTTCTGTATTTGTTTTAATATGGTGCATAAAATACAAAAATTCTGATTTATTACAAGGTTTAAATATATTTTGTATTATAAATAATTATTTATAATACGAAATATTATAAATAATATTTTGAAAGGACCCCTTCCTTTCAAAATATTATACCTTTAAACTGAACAAGGTGAAAAATTTTCGGAACGCTCTGCCGTATGGGCAGTAGCTTAATATCAGACCTAGCCAATTTAACTTGTAAATGTTTTTAACCGACTTTCAAAAGATTTCGAGAAGATTTTATGTTAATTACAACTCTTGTCGATTGTGATCAGTATTGTAGACGAGTGCCTATCAATGTTATAAACAGTGCTTACGCATATCTGAACAGAGTGAAAAAAAGATGGAATCGACTCCAACATAACTTTTAAAAGTTGGAGTATGAAAATGTGAGCTCAGATTGTTTTGAACCAACATGCTATCGACTTCAACAAGTTATATCATACTTTTCAGTATTAGGAGTCAGTTCCATTTTTAATAATATAATACTGACTAAAAATGCCGCTTTAGATTCTCGCGGTCTTGGATTTATCTCTGGGCGGAGAAGTTATTGGGTTTTTCCGGCAAACAAGTTTTCAATCGCAATCCAAAGCCTTGAACTATTCCTGGAAGATGGTTACTAGTTTGTCCCCTTACATGGGCTTAGAAAAATAACTAACGAGTTACCTATGCCTACCCGTCGGGGAATGCAGATGTGACAATAAGTTTAAGTATTTAACATCATAATGCTAACCTCTTTGTCACCAGATTTTCGATGGAGGCTTTCGCACGCGCTCGAGTTAAGCGGGCATTATCAAACGGCAATAAGCCCAATCCTCAATTTGAGCGCTGTCTGCGCGAAGCTTGACAGATGATAGCCCGCCGGCTACTCAGGTATTATGGGTAAGCTGGTTAACCGTTTGTATGTTAGAAGATATAGTATTGGTCGATTAGTCTCCTATTGCTAGGAATCTCTGTAGTTGAGAGTGTTATGCTAGTGTTTTGTTTATACTGAAGGCTCATAACCTCTTTTTCAGGCAATCGTAAAATATAAAAATTATCATCCCTTATAACTGTGTTCCCCCTAAGTATGTAGGAATGCTCCTCATAGGTTTGTCATTGCTGAAAAAATTTCTCATATTATTTTAAAAATTGAATGGAACCTGGAGTCTGAGGGAAATCTACTAATTCTTATAAAAAATATATGTAATTATTTAAAAAACGAGAGAGAGAATGAGTTTATTTTTTTAAACAAAAATTATTCTCTTATGCATCTTCTTATATTTTACATCGATTGCCTAAAGATAACAAAGATTTAAAACACTTTTTGTTCCGTTTATCAAAACCCACTTATTTACTGAAGTCAGTATTTTTGGTCGAAGAGCTCTTTGTGATGCAGTACTTCCTGTGGAGTACTGCCATTTTTTTCTACCAGCAAGCAGTGTTCTCATTACTGTGTAACGGTTTGGGTGCCGGTGAAATTACAAGCACATGAGAAAACTTAATATTTTGTGTACTTGTGACGAAATCAGTCTGTTATAGGCAAAGGTAACCGCTTATCACCGGATGGGATTCGTGTTTGTTCCGTCACTACCGCATAAAAAAAAACGAAATCCAAATTGGCAGTATATAATAATAGTCCTCATGACTTAACTAATCTTATAGATATTGATTTTGTGTAGTTTGCTATCTCCGAATTTCAATTTATACCAAGAACTCAAATCGTAGTTCGATTCAGTCAAAGAAAGTTCTTTAATTGTTCTGTATTAGCGCTACCGGAGCAGATTTTAAATGAGAGTATCCCGCCCTTCTACCCGGGCGGGAAGATAATGTGTTCCACAAGTCATGGAAAGCTTAAAACTATATTTCGTACACAAAAACATGGGCTTTAGACAACACCTGGGAATAACGTGATGACCTAACGTGCCCTTCGAAGTATGGATATTGAAGCGTTCAATAGTATAATGCCACTAGCGGTCACCCATCCAAGTAGTGACTTGAGATAACATAACTTAACCTTCTTGATCAGGTAAGAAAGACTACTATGTAAACTCATCTACGAGCGCTTCAAAAAGAGTTTGCAAATAATTTCCCCAAATGTAGGTAGTTCTCAAAAAACAAGTATTCATAAAACTGCTTACACTAAGTGGTTGCTACTTACCAACTACCACTTACAGGTATTTTCACTACAACCAAGACAAATAGTGCTATATGCAGCCGAGCACTACTATTACATTTAGAGCGTCTCGATTTTCCAACGAAAATTTTATATCAGAAGCAATAGAGGTGTGACGTATCTCCGGCAATTATTTTTTGAACGACTTCCAAAAAGCAAGTAGGTTCTCGATTTGACTGTATGCTCCTCCAAGGTCTATGTAGAATAGAAGTAGTTTTTAAGTTATAGTCAGTTAACTGAAATATTTGTTCACATACGTGAATGATTTAGCAAGTGAATGATCTTGTAAGCAGTATACATAGATCACTAAAGAGTAAAAATAGGTTTAGTTAAAACATAAAAAAGTACTTCAAGCATAAAGTACGCATTATTAGGGATAACATAAATACGACTCGCCAGATCTCACTCAAATTTAAATGGATTACATGACAAGCACCAGTTTTTGATTATCAACTATATAAAACACTAGTGCTACTATAACGAAAGCATTTAGGCAACCTAAAGGGCATTACTGTACCACTATAAATGTTCCAGTCCACTTCCAGTTTGCAGCACTCACATTCCGACCTGTGCCGCCACGCCGTGCACACCTGTCTACAGCTCCGCCAGTATCTCCCAGTGAGACCGCAATAGTCCCCGCACTATTGCCGTCTCACTCGGGTCATCGTTCCGACGCTAGTTGCAGACCAGTGCCTTGGAATACGCAGTCCTGACGAAGTTTTGTTTTGTGTGCAGAAGCTGAACAGCCGCCGAACGCCGTGCAACGTGAGCTACGAGCTCGCCGTGCCGTCGCGCAGAGGCGCTCTAAGACGTCAGGCATTACCACCTACCCAAGTCCCTTGTTTCGGAACAACATATTATCGGGCTGGTGGTCTTGTTTTGACCGCACTTTTCGGTGCGCATTTCACAACTTTACTACTCGACACAACATTGTAACAGTGCGCGTAACAACACACTTTGTGCTGTTAAGCGACGTCGTTCAGGCGTGGGGTAGCGTCAGCCAAACCCGTCTGAACGATCAAATCCGCCATTTGCTGCGGTCGCAGTGTGACACCCTACGGTGACAACGGCCACTGTCGAACTTTTGGTTTAACCTTGCACCGTGGCCTTTCCCGCTTCACGGGTCAGCCGAAGCAAGCTGGGCTCCGGGATAACTGGCCTTGGGGTCGCCCCTAGTCAACCCCGGAGTAGCGCTTAGGAGCACCCCTCTCCGCCGAGAAAAAAGCTCGGAGAGGGTACACAACTAGGGCACACCCTAGGTACACACTCCCTCTCACACAGTGAGCTCACAAGGTGTGTGAGGGAATTCAAACCCTTGATAGGGCGTCCTGAGTATTCCCCTCAGGATGCAGTCCCGTCCCTCTAACGGTGAGGTGCAGGTCCTTCAGACCTTCGCCCTCCGCCACCCCGATCTGTATGTTGCTCATATGCAACTCCTCGAAGAGGAAGCGAGTGCCCGCCTCACGGACACTCTTATTGCTCCCTCCGGGACTTCAATCCCGGAGGCCATCGTCCCTCCTCTGACCCGGTCCTTCTCAGAGGACAGTCCGGCTTCGCCCGCTCCGGGCCCAGACAACAGACGCACGGTGGCAGCCCCTCCCCGTGAGAGGTCTCGCTCGCGCTCACCGATCGGGAGGCCAGCGAGCACCCGTCCCTCCTTCGCCGTTGTCGAGCCCACTTCGGACTCCGAAGCGGAGATGGAGGTAGATCCGAGTCGCGCCTTACGCACCGACTCGGACTCAGACAACGACGGCTATACCGTCGTAGATAGGAAACGCAAGCGTGCTCCTAAAGCCGCTAGTTGCGCAACCTCCGCCCCTCCCGCCAAGGCACCCGCTAAGGCCCCTGCCTCCGGCAAGAAGCCGACCCCCGCCCCGCGCCCCGCGTCTCCTCCCTCCGCTCCGGCCACCACTGCCGCGTCCCCTCAGGACGCGAGCGCGCGCCGCGAAAAACCACCTCCGCCCCTGTTCATTCAGGACAAAACCAAATGGGACATGCTGTCCCGTTTAGTTTCGGATCGTGGGATCCACTATACTAATGCCCGCTCCACGCAGCAGGGCATTAAAGTTCAAGTGTCCACCATTAGCGACCACAGAGCGCTAACGAAACTCCTCCGCAATGAGAGCATAAGCTTCCACACTTATGCGCTCGAAGAGGAGAAAGTCCTCCGAGTGGTCATCCGCGGTGTGCCCAAGGAGGTACATACCGATTCGGTATGTGCCGACCTGAAGGCACAAGACTTCCCCGTACATGCAGTTCACCGCATGTACAGCGGGAAGGACCGCAGTCCCTACGATCTAGTACTCGTAGTACTAGATCGTACTCCTGAAGGCAAGGCCATTTTTAACTTAAAAAAGGTCTGTGGCCTCTCAGGACTCGATGTCCAAGCCCCATACAAGAATGGGAGTCCCTCGCAGTGCCATAACTGCCAACTATACGGGCACGCCTCCCGTTTCTGCTTCGCTCGCGCTAGGTGCGTTAAGTGCCTAGGCGATCACGCGACAGCAGCGTGCACTCGCACCCGGGACTCGCCGGACCCACCCAGTTGCGTTCTATGCGGTGCTCAAGGGCATACCGCGAATTACCGTGGTTGCCCTAAAGCACCACGAGTGAACCACAGGGTGGCAAGGCATAGGCCGACCCGTCCCTCTTATGACCGCTACCAACGGGTAAGCCCTAAACTCACGGTAGTACCTGCCTCACAGGTAATACCCGCGCCGCTCCCAGCCCGTAACGCATGGTCTAAACCACCCAGTATGGTTAAGACCGTCGCTACCGCCCGCGCCCCGGCCCGCGCGCCCGCACCCGCACCCGCCCGCGCCGCGGCCCCTGCCCGCGCACCGGCCCCGGCTCGCCCCGCGCTCCCGGCACCCGCTGCCAACACCGTTCGCGCCCCTCCCCGCGCCGCTTCCCGGCCACAAGCTCCCCCTATGCCGTTGATGGCTGCCCCTCTTCAAGAGGCAATCAACCTAGTCAGCGATCTGGCTATGTCGGTTGACATCAATGAGGTACAAGAGCTATTCCACAAGATGCAATACGCTCAATCCCCAGCGGACGTGATCCAATACACATTGGAACACGCAAACTTACTAAGCGCCCTTAAGCGCTTCGTCCCCCAGGCGCCTCCCCAGTACAACCACTATGGGTAGTACAACCGAACGCACGAAACCGTACTCAGTTTCGTTAGCGTCATTTAACGCTGACGGCCTCTTCAAACAACGTGACCTCGTCCACGACTTTTGTTGTACCCACCTTATCGATATCTTATGCGTGCAGGAAACCTTTCTAAAACCGGGGAAGGCGAACCCTAGGTTTGCCAATTATAGAACGGTACGTAATGATAGAGTGAACTCCCGTGGGGGAGGCACTCTTATCTTTTACAAAAGGTCCCTGCACTGCATTCCTCTACCTACCCCGACTCTTGTTAATATGGAAGCATCTTGTTGCCTCCTAGCTATGACTGGTCATCAACCTATAGTCATAGCGTCCTGTTACCAAGCTTGCTCCAAGCCGATCGTCCGAGCTGACTTAGAAGCCTTGTTCTCATTAGGAAGCGCCGTCCTTCTGATTGGCGACTTCAACAGTAAGCACATCCTATGGAATTGTAACGTCAACAATCCCAAAGGTATTGCACTTGAAAACCTAATCGCAGAACTTAACTTTGACATAATTGCGCCCACTGAGCCCACTCACTACCCTTATATGGAAGACCATCGATCTGACTTGCTTGACATGGCACTACTCAGAGGCGTAACACTCCGGGTACGCTCCATAGAAGTGGTTCACGAGCTTCACTCTGACCACCGACCCATTATACTGCGACTAGGTCCCGACCCAACGACTGACCTCCCCCGCCCCACTAAGACGATAGTGAACTGGAAGCAAGTAGGCGATGCCCTAAAGGCTATCAGTTCACCGGACCTTGACAAGATCCCTGACGACATCCTGACAAAAGATGACGTAACCCTTGCGATCGATTCGTTCACCAATCAACTCTCAACCGTAGTAGGTGCATCCGCAAAGGAGGTCATAGTGCCGGACGACCGGCGCCTTGTCATTCCAGCGGATGTGAGACGATTGGTGACGGAGAGTAAAGCAGTGACCCGACATTACGACTCTTACCCCAGTAAAGAGAACAAAACTAAGAAACGCCACTTTGAACGCATGGTTCAAAGTCGCATGTCTGAGTTGCGTGATCAACAATGGGGCGATAAACTTTCAAACCTCGTGCCAAGCCACCATGCTTACTGGGACTTGGCGCGAGGCTTGAAAGGAAGTAACCATAACGACATGCCTCCCTTATACAGACCAGTCCCACTAGTCCCAGCGTTCTTTGACGAAGACAAAGCTGAGTGCCTAGCTGATAGCCTAGAGGCTCAGTGTTCCCCTAACGTAGATCACGTTGACCAAGCTCACCTCGATTCGGTGGATGCTGAAGTCGAACGTAAAAGCTCTGTGGTCACCTCTGAACTCCCACCAATCACCTTAGCGACTTACGCTGAGGTGGAGAGACTGATCAAGGCCCTCCGACCGCGCAAGTCCCCCGGTGCCGATGGCATCTCCAACAGGGTTCTTAAAACCCTCTCTCCTCCTCTCATCCATCTCTTAGTCAGCATCTTCAATGCTGCTATGAGCCACTGCTTATTCCCAGACACCTGGAAATGTGCAAATGTCATTGGCATTCACAAACCAGGCAAAAGCTCATCTGACCCCACCAGTTACCGCCCCATCAGCCTCCTCAGTGCCTTAGGCAAACTTTACGAGCGGTTACTTGCAAACCGTCTCCAGTCCCATGCTAAGGAACACCACCTTATCCCAGATGAGCAGTTTGGCTTCAGACCCGGACACTCATGCGTCCAACAGGTGCACCGCCTCACGGAGCACATCATTGAGGGCTTCAATAAGTACCCCAAACCCCAGACTACGCTAGCAGTCTTCCTCGACGTAGCGAAAGCTTTTGACAAAGTCTGGCACAACGGCTTGATCTACAAGCTATACCAATTTGGCGTGCCAGAACGTCTTGTGCTCATCCTACAAGACTTCCTTAAAGCCAGAAGCTTTCGCTATCGCGTGGAAGGCACCCTCTCCTCCCCCCACCCAGTCAGAGCCGGAGTCCCTCAGGGCTCCGTGCTATCACCTATTCTCTTTGCACTGTATACCAGTGACATCCCACGCTCTCAGCCCAAAATATTCCTAGCCCAATATGCGGACGATACCGCCATTTACACCACTGGGTGGCATATCAACAGACAGTCCTATTTCGTCATGCAACGGGCCATCACCGAGATCGGTGACTGGTTCCGAAAATGGCGCATCGCGGTCAACCCAGCTAAAAGCACAGCTATGTGCTTTACTGAGAAGACACGCTCCCCTTACCCGAAACCGCTTATTTTGTTCGACGAACCCATTCCCTGGGTTCCTAGAACAAAATACCTCGGAGTCACCCTTGATCGTCATCTCACCTTTAACGATCACATAACAACCGTCCGTAACAGAGCGGCCTTCATAATGGGTCGCCTTGGTCCCCTACTTCGCAAAGAGAGTAAAATGTCTCTTAGTAATAAGAAGACACTTTACACTGCCTGCATCCGCCCCATCATGACTTACGCATCAGTAGTGTTTAGTCATGCTAGTGAGGCCCACCTTCATAAACTTCAAGTCATCCAAAACCGTTTTCTTCGTAATGCAACCGGCGCCCCGTGGTATATCCGGAACACCGAGTTGCATTGCGACTTAAACCTTCCCTCTTTAGCGCAGTTCAATAAGGACTGCGCCCGCCGATACTTTGATCGAGCGCCCCACCACCCGAACCCATTGGTTGTCCAGGCATCGAACTACTCGACTGCCTCTTCTATCCCATTTTTCAAACCCCCCCGTCGCCGACCACGGCAGGTATTAGACGACCCGGATGACCCCATCGCAGCCATTACATTGGCAGCTTTAGCGTTATCCGCAAGTCGTCGAGGTAAAATCCCCAGGTGTGAGGTAATTAGAGGTCACACAATCAAACACCGAGCCCGCCGGCGAGCTCGAGGCAAAAACAAGGTCACGATAAATTGCTCTCCAAATAGTCAAAGAGTATTATTCAGTAGGGCCCAATTGTGCAACACTGCAGTTGCACAGAGGCATTTTGCTCCGATCCCCCCCATGTCTCTCGACAGCGAGACAAGCCGAGGTCCGAACCACAGTGGTGCCCTTGAGCTCGCTGTCAACCCCTCCTATAGTAGCGGCACGTTTTCGGCGTCCGCAGGAGACGGAGGTAGAAAGCGCTTTTCGCCTTCTACGCCCGTCTCGGGAGAAGTGCCTTCGGCACTTCTCCCTCCCGGGCTATTGTAGGGCCAGGCCCTCGCCCAAAACCCGGTGGAGCTGGACGACCGCACAGGCGGTAGCCAGCATCTATGTCCTCCCTAAACAAACAAACAAACCAGTTTGCAGCGTGCCTAGCATGCTGGCAGCATTGCCCCGTTGGATTGCTGATAGCTCCGTTAAAGTTGCATTCATGTTTGTTTGACAGCGCTGTAACACAGGCAAAATATCAACGCATAAAGTGTTCAACAATATAGCTAGCCATTTCTGACTGATATATAGACTATCTAACTAAATAGTAATTGGGGGTTTGACGTCACGAAAAGCGTGGACGGCTAACAGTAAACTGGGTCCCAAATACGTAATTGTTTTTATATATATTGTTCTAAAATGTTTTGTTCAATTGTAAGACCGACTCTTATAAAAGAACAGAAGATTATTTATTTTGTATTATAGAAGGTTAAATTTCAAACATTTTGTTGAAATAATAGCTATAATTACTCGGCAGGTTTTTTAATTAAGTTTATTTCTTTTATTTTAAAATTTACTGCTAGTAATCGCATTTTTTCTAGCAGCACTTACATAAGGATGAAATAGTTCACTTTGGCTTTACAGTCACGTAGTCTGTGTTGCGTGATGCGTCGGCTCATTATCCGGCTATCCAGCCAAAACAATAAGCTCACCTCTAAAACACATTTGGTGCATATGCTAGGAAAATTTACATGAGTGTGTTAATATGCAAAGCGTTTTCCCCACAACACCGGGTGTAAGTTCTACTGCTCAATTATACCGGATCGTGGTATTGTTAGGTGCATGAATTTAATTTTACTATTTAGTTGAAGTCGAAACACGTATGGCACTTTCAGAAAATTACTTATAGAACTCCATTTTATGTTATAATAAGAGGGCTAAGGCAAAACTGTGATGGCGCTTAGTTAATATTGTTCTTACAAAATAAAAATACAATCATTCGATGTAAATAAAACCAAAAGCGCTCCGAGGATGGTATATTCGTAAGTATATCCTCTATATCTATATACTTATGTAAGTACTTGAAGCAACTAGGTGCTGATTGTGCGCCGGAGAATATGACTCTTTATACACTAGAAGTGAAGTATGCAAAGGGCTCGCAGCAGCACACACTTTCAGCCCTCATAGAAGGGGGGTCTCTCTTTGCCGAGCGTAGTGGGGAGAGACTGTGGCAGGCGGTGGTCTCCTTCTGTCAAGCGGTGATAATGCAGAAGGAGGCCACAAAGCCGGTCAGGAATGTTGGTGACCGAGTTGACCCGCTACGGTGCATACGAACGGGGGCAAGGAGGCGACGGCGACAGCCTTAATGAGCAAGGTCATCATAAGCCCAAAGACCTGGTTCTACCACTGGGGGAAATGTTAATTGGTAATGGGATGATCTATCTTAGGCGGAGGACTGTTCCCGGGGGGGTTTGGTTGGTTCAAGTGCCACCCACCCCCTTCCGATACCCCCGTTGAGAAAGGGAAATGAAAATGCATTTTTCCCCTCAAAAAAAGGAATGCAGATGAAGATAATGAGCCCAGCATATTAACTTATCAAAGAATTCTAAGGACAAGGTGTTGCAATAATAAATAAATGATTAGTGAAATGTGCTCATAGAGGCTTTGAGCGTTTGAAATGTAAAATTAGTCCCTCGGTGAATTCCAGCGCTTTGTTACATCCATTTATAATGAAATCACACTAAGCATTACCGGCGACCCGCGGCCCTTACATATGCCGGTCATTAATAACATTCAATGTAAAACCATGCGGATTCGTTGACAAATTACGCACGCATATGGGGTGGTGTGCAAGCCTTTGACCACCCAGGGCAATAAGGCCTACCGCACATTTGATATAATTTCACTAAAGGCTGCATTTTATGAATTGATAGAGCAATTATATATTTTTCATTATCAAGTTTCACGTAATTTTAAAAATTTAGCCACTTTATTCATAATAATTACAAGTTTTACACATATAGTAACAGCATTATCATTAAACTTTATTTATATATACCTCAATTGATTCACACAAATATACTAAAATCAAAGTATATACTCACAGTTTAAGAAATCAACAAAAAATAAGCATAATAACAAATAATAAAGCCACGCATTAACTACGAAAAACAACGATATTGTTGCAATATGTAATTAAATTAGTATACCTACAAGTAGTATTAATTATCAAATAAAAATGAATACAAATAAATTTGATATTTGTATAGTATACCTGGTATTACATGCCAGATAACTCAATTATGCAATCTATTTTAAGCTAATTCCATTGTAAATGTTCTTATGAGAAATACAGTTCTATAAATTTAAAACAAAGTTTAATAAAAGGTTTATCATACGTCATTATATTGCGCAAAGGAGTTTTCCGTTGAAGAGAAATAATGGAGTTTGATAAACCTATCATAAAGCTATGAAACGATTTACGAATACCATACCCATAAAAGTTGTAATTTGTGAGAGAGTGTGTGTTTGTGTTACGGGTGTGTGAGCTTGATGAAGCATGTGTGGAGGTATTTTTGTGTTCATAAGTTGATTTTGCAGGACCTAATTTTTTAAAATTTAGATTTACCCATAGTTTCTGAGGCAGTGAATAATAATCATAATCAATGCGGTATTTCGTGGAAGTATGAAAGCGACTCGAATTTAAGCGATACAAACTCAGGTTTTAATACAAGATACACTTATTTCTTTCAGTATTCTGTAACCTACTGTCCAAGTAATTTCTGCTAAAAATCAATGCTGCCACCCAGACGATACTGACAAAGATCTAGTCTAGAATAACTCGTAAGCATTTACTTTTATCTATTCTGTACTCTCCATTTTGATTTATCTGCGGAAGTTCGTCTAGACAAGGAATCATTATGCTTATTTCAGATACTCTTTGCTTTCGAGACAATTGTGAGTCCTCAATGACGTTATAAAATAACACATCAAAACTGTCTGCCAGCAAGATCGTTTTGACCGAAGTTTCTTGTTCAATAAGGTATTTGTGAATGAACTTTATCATAAGTAGTTCTTTACGATTTTTCCTGATCTTTCCATAGATATCTTAGTTAAAAATATTCGTTTCATAAACTCTAGGTACCAACGATTATTTTAATAATCCATTATTATATTATACATCTTAAATAGTAGGTAATCTTCTAATATACCTATTAAATAGGAATATTAAGCGACTTTATGAAAGCAAAATTTAAAAAAAATCTTCTTGTTACTGAAGTCATTGTATAAAACATCAATAAAATAATTAAATGAGGTACAAGTAAATGTAGGTACCTATATCGTTGCTTATCAGAAAATAACGCTTGCTTCATATTCTAGTGGGTACACACCAGTGTATATTACCCTTTACCGTCACCAGGGATGATTTTTCAATCTGCGCCCATTATCTGGCGATTACAAGGGTGGGTCCGGCTTCCAGATATTTGGGGGGTGTTTTTGCCAGTTTTCGCGAAACGCTGACAGAGGGCGTGCAGGGGGTCCCATGATTTATTGAAGGAGACCGCGGTAACGGAACGTTATTTTTTAAACCCCGGTTTATCTTAACCGCTTTTCGAACGACCGGAATGTGAGATAGTGACGTAAGATGATTGAGCGTTGTAATAAAAAAATCGTCAAGGCTTTTTTGCAGTAGGTGATTTTGGTTGACTTTATCTTTTGCGAGGACGTTAAAGATATTTGAATCTGCTATGAGGGTGAGTCATGTTTTAAATGCTGTTAATGTTGGCCTTTTCTATTTCGTCACTTGTGACGAAATGCATCTGTTATAAACAGAGTTACCTGCTTATCATGAGGAGGGCATCGTGATCGTTCCGTCACAATAAAATAAAAAAGTGATACATTTTCCGCTAAAAAACATAATAATGATAGGTATATAAAAATATATCATTATTATGTTATATTATATATAAAAATATATCATTATTATGTTTTTATAAAATATATCATTATTATGTTTTTACCAGCCCACATCTTCATATATTTTTATGTATTTTTACTTTACTGCAAGGCGGTTTCCAGAGCTCATTTTATTTTATGTTTATTATATTTATTAAAATACCAGACGAACTCTTTGCTTTGCCGACAGTTTTTCTTACCATCTGTGTCGAAAACTTAATGTATCTGTGACTATATAGACACGTGAACGCAATTTGTACTAAATTCGATGTAAGAAATCTAAATTTAAATGTACCAGAACACCTGCAATGAATTCCCATACAACATTACGGGCGCAATTTGGCTCTAAATTCAAAAAACGCGCCGGCAATGGATTTGTTATTTCTGTGTACGTAAAGACACGACAAACAAAATTTTCGCGCATTTTTGATATAAAAATATTTACCTACCTATTGCTATTTGTTCAAACTGATAAAAATTGACTTACCCCTTAAATTTCAGACAAATCATATATAAATACAAGAAATAAACATGATATTCATTTCTTTCCCCTTATAATAATTTAGCGTCCTCAAAATGTTCACGACGAATTGTTTATTCAAACAACATTTTTAGTAATGAGATATAGCTGGTCAGAGCAATAAATAAAACATGAAATAGAACATTATTCCTTCATTTACTCGAGAGGTTGAATTTTGATTCGAGTTGACTTGTCTCCTTGTTATTTACAAGCGGGATACAAGTACTCTATAGATTATTCAAATTTACGTTTTTTATGCTACTGTGTTGCCATTAGGATCATCGGAGTTAATACTTACAAATCAAGTTACCATGGTTATTTTGAAGCTATGATACTCGTTTATATATTTGTATGAATATATTTTACATTATTACATATTAACTTAACTACTGTGTAAAACATCGATCGATAAATTAAAATAAAGGAAGGGACTGAAACTCACAATACAGGTCACCCTAGTGTGAGAGATTCAGTGATCACCAATCATTTCTAAATATGATCAACATCTACAAATCACTTGCGGCTCGAAATATGATGGCTCCGGAGGCCGAGTGGTTTAAGCATCCGGTGCAGTAATCGGAGGACGCAGATTGGACTCCCGTCCGGAACAAAAAATATTGTGCTCCAATAATTTATAAATGTGATCTGATCACCAATAAAGTTACATTTTCCAAAAAAATATTATACATAGGTACTAAACTTCTGGTGTATTTTTATAAGTACCTAACATAGCAGAAGTTCTTTTTTCTTAATAAAGGGATTTATTATCATCATTTACTTCTGAATCGATTTTCATGAAACTTACTCCATTTTAAAGACCAATTATTAGGCTTTAAATATGTAAAACATTATATAGACGTAAAATGAGTTACTGTTAAAATGAACCACTTTTTATGCGCACTTGAGGCTTAAGTCGATTTACTTGCACGCTAGTCTCCTGTCACCTACGTAATCTAAGCAAATAGTTTAACATAGTTAAAAGAAGTTTAAAAGAGAGTCCCCGAGTTTCTGGCCCGTTCTTATCGCAGTGGCTCTATACCTTTTTTGCTGAATGTGGCAGTACATAGTAGAATTTCAATATTAAAATTTGCAATTGACCTACATAAGAGCGTCGTAGACGCCTAAATTGAAGAAATGATTTTGAATTTGTACTAAAGCCACCCCAAATAAAGGGAATTGCCATAATATCCAGTTCACCACGCATGGCAGGCGTCTAGAAGTTCGCAGTTCTTCAGAAGCTTATACTACTGGTATTTTCCCCGTTGTCGCCTCTAATGACTTCCACAAGAAGATATGGCGAGGGTGGGGGGATCATCACTCTCGGGAAAATAATTTAGTTCAATAAAATACATAGGATTAAAACTTTTACTTATTTTTTTTGTAGCATTAGAACTCTTTGTGCGAGTTCGCGGGGGAAGTAGTGACACCTATTTCTACTACCAAGCATTACTTAATGATGACATTAGTCTGTTTTAGTTTGAAGCGTATGCAGCTGGTGAAATTACAAGCACACGACACTTAATACATTTGTATCTCTGAGTGTTGGGCTCAGTGCACTTCGCCAATTGTGACGAAAGGTACTTGTGGGCAGAGGTCACTGCTTAACAGGTGGGCCTCGTACTTGTTCCATCATGATAGCGTGAAAGAAAAATTACTTATATCTCGAAAGAAATAGGAACAGATAAAGGATGTTTACTTGCCACTGTAATAATTTATTCTCTTCTGATTCATGGATGTGTATTTTATTATAAAATTTTTGAACACAATTGTGCAAGTATCATTAGCAATTTATCATCTTTCCAACCTGCCTACCGACGTATGTAAAGTCAGTACAGGTGGCAGGGCTTTTCAGCAAGAGTCTCTTTGGTGGGTTCCATCTCAGTGTCAGATATTCAGCCTCGAAGCAGTAGTGCGCAAACACTTTTGTGCTTAAGTGTGAAGTACCCTGTAGCAAGTGAAATTTCGGAGTGAACGAGACATAAGAAGTAACGGTGTCGGTGTCGGAGTGACGACTACATTGCAGTGTTAAGCAGAACGAGACCGGTCACACTACGACTGTAATAGACAGGATTATAATACCAGGTACACAAAAGACAAAATTAACAATACCTCATTATCAAAATACCAGAGTAGGGAAATAACAGAATTTATAATTTTACGCTTACCGTCTGCCGAGCGATTTGCCCATCACAACACTTCATTAAATGAATACTTATATGTTTGTTTTACCTAACAACCCATAATAAGACCTGAGAAGGTATCGAATTTAACATTCTGTTTTATGGCTAGGCGTCACAAACTCAGACTTCCAGGTAATAAGAGCGTTAATGATGTAATGAAACCTCATCTTACTTTGATGTCAGTAGTGGCATGCTCCACATTTTCTTAATTTCTCTATGAGGTTTTTCCTAGATGATATGTGGCAGTTCTGACAACTTTAAGCTCGTGGGTGTATAAAGAAATTAATCACATTTTTCATAACCATTTTTTATGTAGACAAGATATAAATATAAAATCACTATTTTCCTTTAATTTAATTGTTTTTTTTTATGCCTTATCCCTCATTGTGCGATCGGCATCATAATTTTGTATTATATTCTTTCACTCAGCTAATTTGGCCTTCAATTCAATACTCACACTTATCGTTGATATATGATTCCTGGCGCTGTGCATTCATACCTTCTTCGATCTTTATCTATCACTATATACTTACTTTAATTCACTCACAAAAAACTTATCTTTTTACGTTGATTTAATTCCTTTTCATTAAAAGATTTCATATTGAATATTTGTTTGAATATGTAATGGAATGAAGCCTTATTAGACTATCTAACAAAGAACTATAAAAATAACGCAAGTTTGATAACATCACTAAAAGTAGAGTTGGCATGAACTAATATCCTAGTAACTATGCGTCCAATCACAGAGCACCAGCAACCTCCTTCATTAGTGCAGCATCAAAAAGCTTATTCCGCTCAAATTAAATTGGCTCAATAATCCCGGCTCAGCGATAGTTGCTTTGTTCAATGAAGCCAGTTTTCCAACGCTTCTCGCAAAAAAGAAAACATCGGCTATGCAATCAACCGTCCCGTTGCGATTAGCTCGGAAAAGCCGATGACACGTACCCCTTCCTTTATTATGCCCATATGCACATCCTGCAGCTTGTTATTTTAAATTGGACGGTGCGACACGAGAATAATCGAATCATCTGTATTGATTACGCGCACACACATGTTATTTCTATTGTTGCGCACTGATTCCCAGCAATATCTATAAAATCTCTTTATCATTCAAATCAAACACGTTACTCAAATCAAGAGAGAACCGCAGTTTATTAATATTCTTCGTTATCAGCACAGATAGGTTCCTCGTGAAACTCTCCAGCGAGAGCCAAACTCATCAATTTTAATTGTTATACCGCCGTAAAGCGGGAAACGATGAATTTAGAGTGAAAATTAAGTGAGTGATCATCCGTGGTAGTTCCTTCGGTGAATTGATGAAAATTTAAAACAACTTTAAAGATTTAGCAAGCCGAAGGAAACCTTCTGAAAGACTATCCGATATTTTCCAGTGTGCGGTAAATTTTACCTATATATAACTCAGTTTAGTCCGAGTTGAATGTGTGTTGAATTTCTATCGTGCGTCAGGAAATAGTTGTGAGCCATTTTTGCTACAACTTAAGTAACAAGGTGCGAAGTTTAAAAGCACGTCGATTTCATCAGGCTAACAAACATAATGTGGGGCAAGTTGGGACGCGGGCGTCAGCTTCAAATTTCGTAATACTTTATGCAAACTTGCGGAGCGAAGTTAGGAGCGTGGACCAGGTGCCGCATCGAATACGTCCTGTTATTCACGGACGGCTCCCGGAACTAGTAAAACTTGACGAGCTTTTGAAATACTGGAGTTAACGAGTTGTTAGAACTCTTTGTATGGTGAATGGAACATAAGGATTTAGATTCATGAAATTATTTATATAAGCATTTACGCCCTAGCCTAGCGGGCATGTGACAGAGCCGGAGAACTGTAGTCACCAAGTCGCCAATTATTTTTCTATCTAACAGAATTTCAATTAGTGTTATGAGCCAGTCGTATACGCCTACCAACCAAACAAAGCTGCTGCTAGTAGATGGCGCTCACATCAGCGATATAGATTAAGATTCTGACTAATTAGAAATAATTCGCCTCTTTTTAAAAGTATACATAATAAGCAAAGCGTTACTAGCTGATGCCGTGAACACACTGTTAGGTGCTTGGCGACAGATTTTCTACTTGAGGGTGGTAGCTAGCCAGGCAAGAATTCGTAAAATGCCCTTCCACCAATGCTAATGATTTCTTAGAACTCTCCTACCAAGTAATACATACAACTTCATGCAATTTGAAAATGTAAAAAACAACTTTTGTCTGCGACAGATGTAGGATATGGCGCAGCTTGTTACTCAGTTGCGACAGATAATTTTGGGACTTCAAGAAGCAATATACACACTAAACTTTATCAAAAGCCGTTCAGCTATTTTGAAGGTGACTGCTAACAAATAAGTGAACTATTACAGTTATAATTTTTGTTATCATGGCTTGCCGCTTCGCCCTTTAAATAGTTGGTACACAGTATTTTAGAACAATATAAACCAACAGTACCTTAGTAGCATAACCTAATTCAAGATATTTTTTCATAGAATTTGATTTGATTGATTCTTAGAAATAAATGAAATTGAGATTAATTTATATAAATCTATGAATCAACATTTTAGAACAATCCGCTAATTTAAATAGTATTAAAAAATTTAACGTAACCGGCCACAAACACACTTCCGCATAAGAAATAATATTTTGACAAAAGAAGTTTAATATATATATTATTAAGAAATCGAAGGAGTTATGACAACTCCTTCGATTTCTTACATCCACGTCGGAATTTCGCGTACAATGTGCAGGATGGGGGCGAACGGTGCATCCCGAACGAGATAACGAACCTACGTGCTTCCCCCGGCTTCCCCCGGGCTGTCACACTTCCGATTGATTATTTGTCAAATAGTTCTGGTGGACGGCTGCTCGACTGCTCCGCCAGTCAGGAAACTGACAAGTATCTGGTGTGCATTTGTTTTTCTAACTGATATTAACACGCCTTACTTTTTTAGGGTTCCGTAGTCCTGACAAGGAACCCTTATAGTTTCGTCATGTCCGTCTGTCTGTCCGTCTGTCCGAGGTTTTGCTAAGAGACCGTTAGTACTAGAAAGTTGTAATTTCGTATAGATATGTAAAACAATTACGCCGACAAAGTGGTAAAATAAAATTTTGAAAAATATTTTTTTAGGATACCTCCCATACCTGTGATGTAGGGATGAATTTTTTTTTCGTCATCTATCTCTTCGTGTGTGGTATTGTTGAATAGGTCTTCTAAAATGACTTAGGATTTGCTAATACTGTTTTTCGTTATAATGCTCCATTTACGAAATATTAAACTTTAAAGTGCAAATTTATGTTCAGCGGGGCGTCCCCCCCCCCCCTCTAAAAGCTAAACTGCTGGCTTGAAAAATATGAAAAAATTCAAGCTGATAGTGCGTTTTATGAACTTTAAAGGAAAAGTATAGCGGTTGACATAACTTTATTAGTTTAGCAGTAATAGTCGTTGAATTTGGGTGTTGGATAATTTTGTACCAAATATAAAATCTATAGCATAAATCCTTTAAAGTGACGAATATGAAGTAGTTGGTTGTTTATACGATGTAAAGACTGGCATTGAAAACTTAATCTAAAATAAAAAAACTTAAAACTATATCTATGCCCTATGTCATACATAATAGACTAGCTTTCCAGCTGCGGCTCCACCCGCGCGTATTGCGGTTATCGCGCAAAACCATTAACCTCTTTTTGCGCAGTTGGATAAAAACTATCCTATTTCCTTTCCCGGGTCTCAAACTATTTCCATTAGTATAGATATAGATATGACAGTACAAAGATTCGACTTATATAGATATAAAGTACTTTTTGGACTTCATCTTCGCCGTACACTAGAAGTGTTTGCTGTCTGTACCTGTCGGTCGTACCAAGGTCATCGATCACTTCGTTTCACACATCATCAATATGCTGATTAATATTAGTGCTCTTCAATAGTAAAATTTTTTTCATCGGTAAAGAGAATATTTCTTAGCTCTTTACTTGTGTATTGCAACGGAAGGCACTCTATTTAGAAGTATCTACCTAAAGAAAACGAATTTTTCAAATTACAATTGAAGTAATAACTTGGCGGCAATCGTACTCTTATTTCTTAGATTTAGCAGGAAGAAAGTGGAGGAGAATTTAGAACTACAGAATCGTTCTATATTATGATAACAGGCTTCTACGGAACCCTACATTGTGCGTGGCTCGACACGCATTTGACCGTTTATTACTAAATGGATTCTGTACCCTTTGGGCAAAACACAGCCCTATATAATGAAGTTGCACTGCCTGTCTGTCTGTCTGTCTGTCCACATGTCATGGATATCTAGCTTATACAGTTAGAATGAGCAACAAATATGAAATTCTCGTATATTTAGTGTAAGAAAATACCCAAAGATGAATATTTAACTGAAAATTGATGAAAACTATTTGTAAGTTAATTCTTGGCGGTGTAATATAGAATTGACCCAGTAGGGTGCCGGGCCAGAAATTTACCCTCTATTTCTCCCAGTGGGTGACGAAAGAGGCAACTAAGGGCATAAAATCGGAAGGTCGCAGCAGCGCCTTCTGAAGGACTGCGATCTCTAAGACACCTGCCAAGCGTGGGGATTATGGCAAACCCCTCTTTAGAGGGGAGGCTGTGGTCAGCAATTGACAGTCCGGCTCATACAGTAATATAGAATATTTCAACTGTAGTTAACCTTCATAAGACCATCATAGACGCGTAAAATGATTAAATGATTTTGATTTGGACGCTGACCTTCAGAGGGTTAACAACACATAAGAAAGTAGCTGAAAACAAAAAGCTTCTTTGTACTCTAGCATAGGGTGTTATCGTCTAAAGCTCATAGAACTCAGTTTGATTATACTGTAAAAAAAATGTTTACCAAAAAATGGAACCGACTTCAACACCCAAAAGTGTGAAATAACTTGTTGAAGTCGGTACCATGATAGTTCAAAAGTACCTATTATACAAAATTGTGCACATGGTGCATTTTTTTTTCACTCTTTTTAGGGACCCTTACTACTAACGGGATCGATTCTCATTCATTGTCAACGAATATATCATCAATATAGGTGAATATTTTTCAGTTATTGGAGCGCAACTCAAAAACAGCTTGACTGATTTTGATGAAATTTAAAATGGGACCAAACGACAAGCATAAGCTTGCAATAAAAAAAAATATTTCAAAATCGGTTCACCCAGTCAAGAGTTCTGAGGTAACAAACAAAAAAAAAACAAAAAAACAGACGAATTGAGAACCTCCTCCTTTTTTGTAAGTTGGTTAAAAAAACAGATAATTGTGCGGTCGTCAATGTAATTTAAGATTATTACGTTAATTAAGACAATTTTTGTTGCTACTGTTGCTAGGTCTTCAGGTGCGTTGCGGCGGCGCGCGGCGCGGCGGCGGCGTATAGACAGCCCTATCAGCATTGCGTTCATGATGCACAAGGTCAACTTTCATACGAGTAGCATTCAAAGTAATGTCCCTATTCTCTCAGACGTAGGTACACGTAAAGTACGCGCAAGCTCTTCTAATATTTTAAAGGTTGTTATAGCTTTACGTCTTGATATTTTTCTATGGAGTGAAGCATCTGTTCCTTCGTTTCTTTCCTGTCAATTTCGTTGCTGAAAAAGAAGCTAGATGATGTCTTTGACTTGCAAGCCAATATTTGCTTTGTATACCTGCAAGACATTTAAAAATGCTGCATAGTCGAATATGCAAAAGTATCTACCCTTTGAAATTATAGTCAAGTTGAACAAATACCGTTGGGGGAGACGAAGAGGATGACGCCCACCTGATGTTAAGTGGTAACCTACGTTTTTTTAACCGACTTCCAAAAAAGGAGGAGGTTCTCAATTCGTCTGGTTTTTTTTTTTATGTTTGTTACCTCTGATCTCTTGACTGGGTGAACCGATTTTGAAAACTCTTTTTTTGTTTGAACGCTGATGCTTGTCGTTTGGTCCCATTTTAAATTTCATCAAATCGGTCAAGCCGTTTTTGAGTTACACTAATAAGATTGAAAAAAAAAATTAACAAAAAATGGAACCGACTTCAACACCCAAAAGTGTGAAATAACTTGTTGAAGTCGGTACCATGATAGTTCAAAAGTACCTATTATACAAAATTGTGCACATGGTGCATTTTTTTTCACTCTTTTTAGTGACCCTTGCTACTAACGGGATCGATTCTCATTCATTGTCAACGAATATATCATCAATATAGGTGAATATTTTTCAGTTATTGGAGCGCAACTCAAAAACAGCTTGACTGATTTTGATGAAATTTAAAATGGGACCAAACGACAAGCATAAGCTTGCAATAAAAAAAAAAATTTCAAAATCAGTTCACCCAGTCAAGAGTTCTGAGGTAACAAACAAAAAAAAAACAAAAAAACAGACGAATTGAGAACCTCCTCCTTTTTTGTAAGTTGGTTAAAAAAACAGATAATTGTGCGGTCGTCAATGTAATTTAAGATTATTACGTTAATTAAGACAATTTTTGTTGCTACTGTTGCTAGGTCTTCAGGTGCGTTGCGGCGGCGCGCGGCGCGGCGGCGGCGTATAGACAGCCCTATCAGCATTGCGTTCATGATGCACAAGGTCAACTTTCATACGAGTAGCATTCAAAGTAATGTCCCTATTCTCTCAGACGTAGGTACACGTAAAGTACGCGCAAGCTCTTCTAATATTTTAAAGGTTGTTATAGCTTTACGTCTTGATATTTTTCTATGGAGTGAAGCATCTGTTCCTTCGTTTCTTTCCTGTCAATTTCGTTGCTGAAAAAGAAGCTAGATGATGTCTTTGACTTGCAAGCCAATATTTGCTTTGTATACCTGCAAGACATTTAAAAATGCTGCATAGTCGAATATGCAAAAGTATCTACCCTTTGAAATTATAGTCAAGTTGAACAAATACCGTTGGGGGAGACGAAGAGGATGACGCCCACCTGATGTTAAGTGGTAACCTACGTTTTTTTAACCGACTTCCAAAAAAGGAGGAGGTTCTCAATTCGTCTGGTTTTTTTTTTATGTTTGTTACCTCTGATCTCTTGACTGGGTGAACCGATTTTGAAAACTCTTTTTTTGTTTGAACGCTGATGCTTGTCGTTTGGTCCCATTTTAAATTTCATCAAATCGGTCAAGCCGTTTTTGAGTTACACTAATAAGATTGAAAAAAAAAATTAACAAAAAATGGAACCGACTTCAACACCCAAAAGTGTGAAATAACTTGACGAAGTCGGTACCATATGAACAATATTGTGATAATAGGTACTTTTGAACCATCATGGTACCGACTTCAACAAGTTATTTCACACTTTTGGGTGTTGAAGTTGGTTCCATTTTTTGTTAAAAAAAATTATATAGCTTATAGACCAGCCTTTGACCAATTTGATGGTAAATGATGATATGATCGACAACGTAGATCAGGTTAACCTCGAATTACAAGCTCTCAAGGAAAACTGCCAAAACCCACTGTTGGTATATTCCGGCTTGGCCTAAATAAGTATGCATTTCGTCACAAGTAGCTAACTGCTCTACGCCCATCTATGCAACCCTGATACAAACAGTTGTTAAGTCTCATGTGCTTGTATGGTTTTCCTTAATTAGGAGGTCCTAACGCCAGTCGCGACATATTTTCTTTTCGAGAGAGGTAGCTAGCCAGGCGAGCATTAGCCAAATGCCCTTCCGCATAAGTTGAAGCACAAGCTGGCAGTGGGGGGTCGAACCAGGGACCTGGGGTACAGCATTCATAGCTATTGCCGTCCAGCTGTCTCTGCTTGTTTCCATAATTACACGCATTGCAGGTAAAAACGATGAATATTTACTTATGCATTGCGGTGGTCATTTATCTTAACAAACTGCATAATTTATTGTGTTTTTACGGTTGCGATTTCAAACCGCGCTGGAAGTTATCTTCTTTCATCGAAATGATATCGGCTTTTACTTGGCATGCGTCAATGCTGTCTATACATACCTATAACACTTTGACAAGATTTTTTAATATTTTAATTTTTGCAATAATATAAGCACCGCGGTTTATCCTCATACAATGGTTAAATAATGAGGGGAAAAATTAAAGTTATGAGTCATATGTCATGTTAGCTTAAATGGTAAGAGCATGCCCCGGCTATATAGGTGGACGGGTTTGCATCTCGCATATGACTTGAATTTTTTCCCTCGTAAATTTGTAACCAGTCAAAATAATATGTTGTTTATTAAATGAACCTTAATTAAAGTCACAAGCAATCCATCTTGCTTATTAGCATAATTTTAAAAGTTTTAGCACAATATACTCCGTGATGGTAATAAACGATAATTACGGTAAAGAAAGAGAATAAAAACAATTCAACTTGAGTAGGCTTACCAAAGTTTTGAACAAGAAACGTAAAATGTAAAAATATTATGCCCATTTTCAGTTTATTGTACAAGTTTTAAAAACATTGAGTCTTATTAGAAGCAGGAGTTCTGTACACCGAAAGTTCCATTTTGGCGCGTCAAACCATCATCATTATCTTTACCTACCCTTATTTTACATTAATGTAGGGTCAGAGAGGACGAGACACAAATTTATTGTATTTAGCTATGTATGTATTTAGGCTAAGGCTTCAATTTTAATATTGTTAAGTTTGCAATAACGCCTGCTAGGCGAATTACATTACAAAATTTCAAATTTACGAGAGAAAAAAATATAGTCATGTGCGGGATTCGAACCCGCGTCCATCCACCCCTTTAGCCGGGGTATGCTCTAACCAATTGAGCTAACATTACACAATGAGTCATAAATTTAATTCACCGCAAGTTGAACTATAGGTGTCGCTCCATCCCGAAAAGATGGTTGAAGAACGAGAGCAAGAATTAAAGTAATGAGTCATTGTGTCATGTTAGCTCAATTGGTTAGTGCATACCCCGGCTAAAGGGTTGGATGGACGCGGGTTTGAATCCCGGACATGACTATAATTTTCTCTCTCGTAATTTTTTCATTTTGTTATAAGGCTTCAATATTATGACTGGTCGTCTCCTTGACTCCAGAGCTCCTTGGTAATGCTTCTATTGTGCCCCTAATGAGCAACAACACCGTACTCGTGTAACGTGAAGTATTAAGCAGCATATTATAGAATATTTCTTTTATTTTTAAATCTGAAATTTTAGGGTAATTGTTTGTTATACAATCCTACTATTGATATATAATAAATACTGTTCGCGCCATCTATTGGCACTTTCTTTCTTTCTACCTCTTACCTTTTCCTACCCTCATTTTCCTACCCTCACGAAAACGACGACTATCTACGGTTGACATTTCGTGGCGGATGAGTGAACTGCTTGTCATTGCAAGCAGTCTGCGGTCGACCCTTGTTGACGGCGGATGCGTCTGTTCCTGTGAGCTCCCTCGAAGCCAAGGAAACCGCCATTTTGTTACTAACCGCGCTCGCGCTGTTTTCTTGTGTGCCCCATCGCACTGGGATATCCGCGATCGTTTCTTTGGAGCTGTGTACTAACAGCTTCCCGCGCTCGCGCCGCGAGTCTACAACAGCGTGAAATAATTTGAAGAGCCACTACATCTGGACACCAGCAGGACGCCTTGGGGTGCCGCAGCTGTGCTCGTCAGCCCGAGGATATCCAGGTTAGTCGCTCGTTTTTCGCTCCTTTTCCTATACAGTCCACTTTTCATCACCTTGTTCCGCATTCCTTCGATTTACCAGTGTCCTTTCAACCCGCGCCCGCAGTTCGGCGTGCTCTGCCATATAGCTTGGTGGCCGCGCTAACAAATACCATGTTCTCTAATTCGGTATATTTGGCAATTATGTTTCTATCTTTCTTAGGCAGTTCTACTTAACTAATGGATTTTCATAATTATTCAGATAAATCGTTTAGTAAAGGATTTTTATTTTTTATATTATAATACATCATAAAATTCAAAATTGGTTTTGACGTATAATAAATACCAAATATTTTAATTCGGTAAGATGTTAAAATTTTCACCTTCTCCTTTAAATTATGTATTTTCATAATTATTCGGATTATGTAATCGCTTGGAATGGGAATTCATATTTTAATATCGTAAAATATCTAAATCATAAAATGCAAAATAGGCAAACCAGAAGCATAAAGATAGCTCAATGACATGCATGCAAAGTTTTAACGAGTTCGAAAACTTGGCATTTAAAATATGAATGAGTTATGTTTGTATAGAAAGCGCTACCTGCTCGTTAACCTTTGAAAGCTTTCTTTGGTAACAAGCATTCAGAGCATGCTCTATACATCCAATATGTAAGGTAATTTAAGCAGTGATTTTTATTTTCATTTACCTAGTAAATTCCTTTAAAAATTGCGCTTTCAAAGTGCACTAATTCTTACATCTGACAGACGTTAGACGTATGAATTAGTGCAACTTTAGCCTAAGTCAATAAATTTCTAAAATTTTCACAAATTGGTACAAAACCTAGGTCTAATAATTTATAAAAAAAATCAGGAGGCGTTTATGAGACGGCGAAATTGAACAATAAAAGATTGTACATTCTGGTGCCGTAAAATTAGAAACTTCGAAATATCAGATTGATACACAAGTGGCTTTAATATGGATCCATCTCATCTTTTTATGAAAAGGACCCCTGAACGTCGGAAGAGGCGTGTTGGTGTCAAACTTGGCAACAATTTGAAAGAAGTTTGGAGAACAGTTTTAATAGACCCCGAGCTTTAAAATTGCGTAACTTATTTTTAATTATAATTAATGACGTCGAACTTTCCAATCTCGGTGGAGACGTAACTCTTCATCTTAACTCAAACTTGAAGGTAAATCCTGATGTTGATAAACATATACACAATAAGTTAATGTATATTACGAATTATTGGGGCACATTTTTTTGATCAAACCCGTGTCGTCCGATTTCGCACCAGATGAAGGCATAAAACAGCGGGACAAAATAAATTGAATTCCATTAATTTTATATGTATGTGATTTTAGCTTAGCACGCGATAGTGCTTGTAAACATATTTAGAAAAAATATAACCCTATAGTTTTCGGATTGAAGCAGTATAATTTGGTTTGTGAATCAGGATTTTTCTTCTGTTATGATTGGTAAATTTTGAATGTGGTCTATATACTGGTAATAATATTATATAGTAAGATATATACAGCAAAGAAAACGTCTTGATTTGTTCTTACCACCACCTTGTATATAAATGAGGCTACAACAAATACAGCAATATTGCAAGACAAAACAAACAAACATTTACACCTCAATTAACCTCACTAAATTTATTTAAATATAATAAAATTAATAAAGTAAAATACTTAATTTATTTTACAATACGCGTTTGAGTCTCTTTTACTTTTTTCCGTGCCGGGCTATAATATCATCTCCTCAGCTCATACCATGGGTGTTGTAAGAGGCGGCTAAGTATAAAACACCGGAAGGTGGGCAGCAGCACCTTCTGAGGAATCGCTATCTTATATTGCGATATTCAAAACGTGAGCCAATGGAGGAGGCTGTGTTCAGCAGTGGACAATCCAGCTGATACTGTACTACCATGTGTTCTACCTTCGACAAAACAAACCTTATTCAATACACTATGCTGAGCATTGCTTGAAGTTTTTTCTTAATTTGATTTTAGCTACGTTGTATACTGTGCCTTTGAAAGAAAAATTATATATAAAACAAGTCCTAGTCTAGAGCTTCATCTTCCATTTTTCGTCATCTAATCGTGAGTTTATTTTTTCATTATATAACAGCTATATTGTGTCGAAAAAAATCTAGTTAATACGCGTTATCTTTTTTCTTATTTGTTGACAGCTATACACTAAGTACTCATATATCCTTATTTTTATCTAACAGGGCGTTTCTAGATCATTTTGTTTTTCTTCACATGTTGAATTATTTTCTTCACCGACAGTTATATTGCAGTGCTCTGAAATAATAATAATAACCGTTTGTTTAGTGAAGAAATAATAAAACTAGACGAACCATATTTACAAATTATTGGAGCACATTTTTTTTAGTGTAGGCATCCGGTGCGAAGTTGTAGGACGAGGATTCGTATCCCGCCCGGGGCATAAAAAAAATCTGTTCCAATAATTTGTCAAATATGAATTTGCTTAGCACGCGATAGTGCTTGTAACCATATTTAGAAAATAAAGTAGAGGAACTAATAAAAGTATGGGATTCCGCAAAGGGGACATTTAATAGACATAGACATATAAATTGTAGGTTAGCCTGAACAACATCTTCGACCACATCATCACTTACCATCAGGTGAGATAGTGATCAAAGGCTAACCTATCAGGCATAAAAAAAGAAAAAAATATAATTCGTACTTACGACAATTAATAAGGAAAGCTTATTTGTGTTTATATAAAAAATAAATAAAACACAATTTGTCACCAGTGTATCACAATTTAGTCTCTATAAGCGAAAAAATATTTTGTCATCACTAATATTAATTAGCAACTTAAATAATAAATGAGAAAATTATAGTATTATGATAAATTCGTACTGAAACAAAGTTTTGTGTACACAGTTTCTATTTCCTAAATATATATAAATACAGATTCCCATCCTTCGCTTAATACTTCCCACCGCCCTTTACATCGGTTCAATTTTGCAACAGACAAAACATGTTAATTAAACAAAGAAATATCGCTTCATTACCTGTCTTTTGGTAATTACTTTGAACAAAGAAGCGATGAGACGAAAAGTCAGTTTTACAGTGCAATTTATCAGGTGAAGAAAGCCGACGTTAAATATAGCGTTCGTTAATACAATCGCTATATTGCTTTAGCAAAACAAAGAGCTTTTCTCTTGACAAATCTGTGTCCTTAGGGCATCAGTTGTTTTAGATTTTGATGGAAATGCTAAGGTAGGGGTAGGATTTAATCGGGTTTAATAGAAGGAGCGCGACGCTACGTTTAAACTACGTAGCATATTTCATCGAAAAAGGCACGGATCAACAAAATAAGTCACTTTAATTCACGTTTAAATAATTAAGCTTAGTAAAAACAAAAGCCATTGTTTGATGCTTGAAGCATTAGAAATGCAACAAAGAAGTCTCTTATATGAATGCTTTTTTAATTTCTTTGAACGCAATCTTATCTAGTGATGATCTGGCTGAAGATTTTAGCAGGTTCGACAAGGAACAGGATCTCACCGTTAGGTGTTTGGCAACTAATTTTCTACTTGAGGATGGTAGCTATCTAGGCGAACATTCCATAATTTCCTACCAGTATGCACATGCTGCTGCTCATAATGTATACAGGGTTATTGGTGATATGCTAACAACCTCTTAGAGTTAAAAAAGCTAACAAACATTATGAGATTATTTTAGTGCCTACTCTGAGCCAATAGCACCCGCCGCGGCAACACTGGACCACGCCGTGCTCCCTTTGAATAGAGTTTTGAATATTTACATCGAGGAAAGTAATAAAATATATGTAATAATACAAAACAGGCCAAATACCCTTTTAAAACCAGGTGTTCCTCGCACGTATTTAGTAAAAAAAAAAATTAAAAAAATATATAAAAAAAACATTGTAATCTAAAAATTTTTTTTTTCAAAATGTTTGTTAGGACTAGTGGAAGTCAACCCTAATAGGATGTTAGCATTTTTCCAATAACCCTGTATAGTGAAACAGCACAATGCCTAAGTTTACACAATTACAATGAAAAGAAAAATTTGAACCACGAGTGTGATCCGTCCCTATAGTCAGGACATGCTCTGCCAATTAAGATATCGTGGTAAGGGAGTCATAACTCAAATTAACCATTAACACCAAGTTAAAACATCGTAGTTTTGGCATTAACGCATTCTAAACAAATAAGCTTACAAAATAACAACGAATAGAAAAATTAAATTGTTTGTAAGGACGGTAAGTATTATTAAAAATCGGCCAGGTATGAGTCAGACTCACGTACGAAGAGTTCCGTACAACTTGTTACCGTTATCTTTACAACATTAGACACTATATTATAATCTCTTTTTTTAGTTTTCAAGCGCGTGAGTCCGACTCACACTTGGCCAATTTTTTGTATTTGTTGTTATAGCGGCAACAGAAGTACATCATCTGTGAAAGTTTCAACTGTCTATCTATCACGGTTCATGAGATACAGCCTGGTGACAGACGGAAGGTGGGAGTCTCGAAGCACTCTCGGAGTCTTAGTAATATGATCTCGTTTTTAACCTTTGGGTACGGAAACCTTAAAAGTAAGCTAGCAGAGCTTGCCTAGTCGTTTTTGACCAATAACTATGTTAAAAATAACAATTATTAAAGAATGGTGCTGGTAGGGCGTTTTGCGAGTGCCCAACTGTCCAGCTACTACCGTCAATTAATAATCTGTCGCAAGCATCTAACAGTGTCTTCCGGCATCAGTTGTTGAGATCCATTTCACATTTTAGGTTTGGCCTGTTTACCACCTTCAACCACATCTTCACTTACTAGGAGAGATTGTAGGTTGTAGGAAAAGAAAAGCCTATCTGCAGTATAATAAAAAACGGGATTAAATATCATGACCACCATAAAATGCTTCGATACCCTTAGTGCCTTTACCAAAAATTGTAATCAAAAACCAAATGTAGTAGATGATCACCAAATGTAGTAAATGATCACTAAAGTCATATCTAGGTTCGACGACAAGCGAAGCGAGGAGGAGCGTTAGGTCACTTGTGACCACAACAACGCGCGAACCGAGCGATTGAAGCGAGCGGGCCGCGCCAGCGGCCGGCGATGCGCCAGAAGAATTATATAACAGAAGAAGAATATAACATTAAAATGCCGTTTTAATTTTGGTGATCATATCAAGTGGTAAGTTAAACATAAGCCATCAAAAAACTGCTAATAATATATACCACATCCAATTTCACAAAAAATTACGCCTTCTGTGTAAGGTATGTCTTAACTTTATTTAGTTTAAATATATTATATATTCACAAAAATATGGAAATAAAACTAGTAAAACATATATAAGTACTTATTGCCCGACGTTGTTAAGGTGGTACAGGAAAATATAATAGGTTTAGCATGAATTAAGCCTAATATAATCCGATGAAACATTCGGAAAAAAATAACAAGATTAACTGTATTTTAAATTCATTCATAATTTTATATGTAATTATTGTAATACATGACACTAACTGATGGAAAATTTTTCAGGTAGAACCAGTCGATCTTAACAAAATATAAATGTATGAAGTAAATATTGCGAAAATTATTGGTTTTATGTTTGCTTCATAGTCGTTGAATAAATGTCTGTAAGCTATAATCAGCTTTCTGAAGTCACTGAAGCAAGTTAGAGTACATTTTCTTATTACAGGTAAATCAAAAAGAATTTTTACTTCAACTAAATATAAAGTAATAAGACATTCTTAAAAACCTATATATATTGCATGATATTTGCATAAGTCATTTCCGAGCTCTTAAGTTTTAATAAAGTCAGATCTTAGCTTAAGCATTCAAACTCGATTTACTCGAATCGACAATAGATGCAGTATATAAAAATAGTGTTCCGTTGGTTCAGGTTAAAATATATACAGGGTTATTGAAAAAATGCTTACAACTTCTTAGGGTTGACTAACTTCTGCTAGTTCCGACAGTGATTTTTTTTTTGATTTGACAAATATTTTTTTTATATATATTTTTTTTTATTGTTTTTTGTATGTTTTTGACGGAATAAGTACGAAGACCTTATGTTAAAAGTTTCTAGTGCCTGTAATGTATTATTTTTTTTTTTTATTAATATGCTCGTTGTAAATATTCAAAACGCTATTCAAAGGGAGCACGGTGCGGTCCAGAGTTGCCGCGGCGGGCGCTCTTGGCCAGGAGTAGGCATTAAAACACAAAAATAAAACGATTGTTTTTTATTTCCAAAACAAAAAAAATTATTAGGACTAGCATAAGTCAACCCTAAGAGGTTGTTAGCATTTTTCCAATAACCCTGTATATCTACACGCGATACCTACATGCATTAGGTACTCGCATTAATTAGCAAAGAAGATACATACATAGTATAGAAGCCAAACTCGTCCAAAGATTGCATCAGTTTCAAAGCTAAGCATCACCATAGGGTAAATCTGATAGTGAAGTCCTATTACAGAGTAAATCCGTTGCAGACGATGCAATAAGCGCCCAGCTAAATTCCCAGCCTGCCCCGAGCTAATGGTGCGTGGCTAGATTGCATAACTCGGGGCAATTTTCTCTTACTTTTCACCACAGATTTCATGATAGTTTCTGTGTAACTTCTACCCTCATCTCTGTGACGCATCATTTGCTCTTCGCCGCCTCGTTAGGTTCCCAAGGTAATTATGAAAGTAGCCAGTCACAACCTGTAAATGTAGATTTAATGACACCTAGGCTGAAGTTAGGTATTAATATTTGTGACTTTTTCGTTTTTAAATTTAGCCCTTTTTACATTATCTACATCTACACTAATATTATAAAGAGGAAAGATTTTAATATTTTTATTTTTGCAATAACGCATGCTCTGCGTATTATATTACAGGAAAGATAGTTTTGTATGCAACGAATAAACTTAAATGAATAGATTCAGGCGTTACTTTGCGGAAATCCATATTTAACGCACTCACGATCGAGAATCGATCGTGTGCTCGCAGAGTCCAGACCTCCTGAGGATGTTTCGTGTAGAAACGAAACGCGTCGAAAAATTCTACCGGTTTGGCTGCGTGGCGTTTGTGACGTCACGGCGGCTTTGCAGGAAAATTAGGCGGAATTGTCACTTGACATAATTTTGTATTTTTTAAGTGTTTTATTAAAATATTAATTTGATTCTTATTATATTTTAAGAATATTTGTTATTATTAAAAGCTATTGGACTAATTTGGATGGAAATAGTTTGAGACCCGGGGAAGGACATAAGACAGTTTTTATCCAACTGCGCAATAAGAGTTTAATGGTCTTGCGCGATAACCGATATACGCGCGTAGAGCCGCGGCCGGTAAGCTAGTTAGATATATTTTACCTTTTGTAGAATACAGGTCAGCGACGTTTATGTTTGTTTATTTTTCAGTTCTTTTTATTTAGAATCAACCTGTTTGACTTATTTTATTTATTAACAGAATCAAAACAAGTCAATTTAAGATACTAAGTCATCTCTTAATCGTTAATTCTAGGCAGAGGTCTGTGTGTAACCCGCATCATCCACCCCTTTAGCCGGGGCATGCTCTGACCGACTAAGCTAACATGACAATGGTTCATAACTCTAATTTTATGATAATTTATATCTGAAACATATTTGAATAAGTAATGAATAAATTACTAAAACTGCATATGGTGACGTAACGAGCCCAGGAAAAAAATATTTTGTAATATTTGCCTACACTAGTGCACTTTCTAAACACCTAAAGGTTACAACAAATCCTTCATTGTAAAAGGTCAAGAATTATCTCAATTTTCTTCAAAAAATATGTAACCTAACACGACTAAAGATAAAACGTAAATCTATTGTAAAATGTTGCAGATTTGGGTTTAAAACCAGCCCCTTCGTTGGGAATTAATTTTTGTAATAGGTATCACAAATAGCTGCTGCTTTTAAACTTTCAAGGGATTAATGGGCACTGATGTGTGCCTAAACTCACGCTCTATGACATTTGAACATACGTAAATATACCAACCATGAGCCCACGCTTATCGTGGCTTTAATCTACCTCTACATCTATCTACATCTATTTTTGAAGCGCTCGTAGCCAAGTTTGCTTAGCCATTCTGAATCGATCAGCAAAGTTAAGCAACGTCCGCCACGGTCATGACTTGGATGGGTGACCGCTGGTGACATTACTACTAAGCGCTTCCGTGCTTCGGAGGGCACGTTAAGCCGTCGGTCCCGGTTGTTATCTTAGGATAGCAGTCGTTACAGCATGGTGGTAGGGCACTTTGCAAATGCCCGCCTGGCTAGCTACCACCCTCAAGTTGAAAATCTGTCGCCAAGCACCTAACGGTGTGTTCCGGCAGCTGTCCTTGAGAGCCAGTAACTCTAGGTTAGTCATCACCACTTACCATTAGGTGGGATAGTGGTCAAAGGTTAACCTATCAGGCATAGAAAAAAAAAAAAAACCTCATGATGGACAATTCAGTTAAAATTAGTCCTGCAATGATCTGAAAATACGACGGAATGAACGTTAAACAAACAACACTGTAGTTTTTATTGGATAGCCGTCAGGTGCCCGGGCTTTGAATAATTAAATAGCACAGTGATACCTTTCACATTAAACAGCCTACGAAGAGGATTTAGCTTCTATCACGGATCAGTGGGATTGGATAGAGCTATATGTATTTTTCAATGGAAATTGTTTGTTTTTGACTTCGTGTTACTTCAGGATTGATGAAGGAGTCAGATTTTGCAACAGAAAATGTAACTATGTAAGTTTTAAGGTTTCGAAGTTGTGTTTTGGTCCCTTATTCGGTTTAATAGAAGGATGTCCAGGGGAAAGGGGCTCGGTTTGAACTTCAGCGCATAGTGGTATGGGATTTTGTGAAAGGCTCTGGTTAACTACAACTTTCAAAGAAAATGTTTGACGCCAAAAACCTAATAGAAGTTGTTATTCTTGAGCTAGTTCCTATAGCCGTTATATTATCAAAGGTGAGGTAGTGGCCAATAGCTTAATCTATCAGCTGACATGCGTTTATATTTAGAAACACCCCAGGATATCTAACTATAATTTATGTTTTATCAATTCGAAGTACCTATTACAATAAAACGGCAATTTTATACTTTAACCCCTGTAGACGATAGGTGCGTGGTGTTGAGGAGATAAAAAACTGGACAACTAGGAAGCGTAATAGGTGCTTTAAAGACATGTAAAATGTACGTAGATGCGTATAGAACGGCGTTGGACTCGCGACTGAAGGTCGGGTCGGTCACCGTGTTTACCCTACTACCGATACCGCACGCGCCGTACGCATATACATACAAATAGGTGTATTTGCCGTTACTTATGTTTATTTGCAATGTAATATAGCTAAGTACCTAACAATGTTTACATTATAGTATTAGCATTATTTTATAGTTTACTAACATATTAATTAGTTACAGGTACAAAACTTCGCGTCGTCTACATTCTCCCCCCATTGTCTGTCAAGGAAAATCATCATCAGGTGTTGGGAGCAGGTCACACACACACACACACACACTTTTCACCTTTTCAGGTACAAGTCGCTATCATTAAAGACACCAGGTATATATGTGAACATACATCTCTGTAAGCGGAGCCATGTAGAAAACCTAGTCAGATCGGGAACAGGTAAGTCATTGCATGTTGTTTCACATGTCATTGTGTTCACTTTTAAACTGTCATTATCTTGGCAAATTCAAAATACTGCAACATCTTTAACACACTATGTGACAAGCGCCTTTATTTCTTGTTTGGTTATAAACCCTTAAAATTTAAATTATACTCTGTTATAACCAATAAATAAAGATTGGTGAAATTCATCCTAATTCTTTACTTGTGACATCATCTTTATGCAATCATTGTATATTTTCGAATATTATTTTCAGGAACAATCGTAACTGATAAAAGGAGAAAATAATATTATCAGCAAAATTTTTGAAACTGAACAAATTGAGCCATTAATTTTACAGACAGCTCATAATTGCATCGCGACGTTTCAGTTGAAATTCCTGTACGATTACACTGAAAATAATATTTTACTGCTCATCTCTTGTATTTGATTAATTGCTATAAATTAATTAAGATTAAAATATGTATATAACAAATATAATAACCTGTGCATTTGGCTATATGGGAACATTTTTTATACTTATGTATTTATAATTAAATAATATAATTATTTGATATTTTCTACTAGCATATTTTTCAATATAATATATTGTATAACAAATTTGTAATTATTACATTGGTGATTGTGTGGAGTTTGACTCTTTCTAACGATTACTTAGTTGTTTACAGGTTACATATTCACAATATTTGTAACGTAGTATTATTATATGTTCTATGCCTTGAGCTAGCGGCCATACATAAGTATCTACTGCAACATCCTTGCATGTCGCTCATGTCACAGCAAATAACTGCTCAATTTTGTTGTTGGATGTACTTTCAATGTAGAAAATGACACGGAAAAAAGTTAACACACTAAAATGTACTTTTTTATCGACGTAATCTCTTCCGGGGTTTCGGAAGTTAAGTTGAATACCGGCCCTATTCAACATATTTGTACACGCTGGGTATATTTTATTACTCTACAAAAACTTAAGGGAAATGAGGATAACAATCTTCAGGGACAAAAACGCAATGTATTTACTAATATATTAATCTGCGTATCATTCGCATACACTGAGAAAAAAATCTGGTGCTATTACTAAAACGTTGATAATCGTCACAATAATTCTCGTACCATTTGAGACAACGAGAATCATTTCGTAACCATTGCAATATAAAAAATTAAGCTCTAGAGATTGTAATGGGTACTATCTGGTATTGTAATTGTTACAATCTTCCTTGTTTTGGAAGTATTACCAAGGAACACATTCTTAAGTAATTAAGTGCCTGAATCTAGTTCTGATGAAGTACACTTCGCCTATCGAAATAGAATCGGTACACTGTGTCTAGATAGGTTTAAAATAAAAACGGACAAAACTTGTGTTTTATTAGTAAATATCCAGCTACTTTTGACACCTTTACCAGCTACTAAACTTATGAAAACAGCTGGATGAAAAAACCTCATAGTCTGTTAAAAAAATAGCGTGGAATAATGATATGAGGGCGCCATTGTGTTTAATTATCTTTTTTGTGGAACGACCCAATACAACGCTTGATCTATTTCGATCCTTTTGCCATTTTTATTAGGTCAAGGTCAAATGTCAGACAGAAAGAAACCACCTCCCGATTATATTTCCAATGATAGGGTATATTAATATTATATTTTATTCAAGTTATAACAAGGTAAAGGAAAATAAATAAATACATTTTTATTGCTTCAATTGTATATTTGAAATTGTACCAGAAAAAAACTAGTGTATTCTATCACTGAAACATAATTATATAGTTTTCTAAGTCTATGTTGTTATTAAAATTTGATTCTTTACAGTCAATGACCGAGAATTCATAATTATCTGAATGATACGTATCTCTGTACTAGATATATCAGAATTTATGTTCCGTTATTAACAAATTCCTGCACATCGTCAGGTATGCGATCCAATTTCCAGTACATATTTTCTCAATTGGTATCACGGTTACGTTCTGCCCAACAATGATCTGCAGTGATTTTGTCGAAGCTCTCATTTATTATAGGTGTATCAGTTCCTTTGCTGACTCATTAATATTTTTTGCTGCTCGCCTAAAATACTGTTCATCGTCGGCTTATTTATTCATTAAATTATCCAGATATTAAGGCCTTCATGTAAATTGAATTGCTATCATTGTCTATGCGATAGGTAATGTCGTTGATACTAGCCAATCGTTATTTTAATATGCTTATAAATTTATAAATATGTTAATAACCAAATAAACATTTTAATATTTGCCCAGTCCAAGCCATGTATATTAATTTAATTTCCTTGAATGTCACTCACATTACGCAATAACATGTGTTATTTAAATTAAATATGTATGTGTACCTAAATTGGAAAACGATTATGTCAGCAATGACGCCGATGTTGGTTGCCAGCGATTTTCCGTTTGCGATTTGCAAGCGTGTGCGGGGTAGTGGGCAGGGGTCAGGAGAAGATCGTTAAGCGAGAACATTGTATTGACTATAAAGCGCATTGTACGAAAACTCATAAGTCATAATACCTACTCGTAAATATATTAATCTTGCTCTAGAAAAATTCATGAAGATGCTATTGAACGTTTTGTAATAATTAAGACAATTATTGTTCTTGAAGCAGTGATGGCTCAGTGGCATTGGCTATGGACAGCCGCGCAGCAGGTCCATGGTTCGAATCCTGCCGCGGGCTTAAGCTTCACGCATGGTGGAAGGGCATTTTTGTGAATGCCCGCCTGGCTAGCGACCACCCTCAAGTTGAAAATCTGTCGCCAAGCATCTAACGGTGTGTTCCGGCAGCTGTCCTTGAGAGCCAGTCATTCTAGGTTAAGCCTGTCAACACTTTCGACCACATCTTCAATTACCATCACGTGAGATTGTGGTCAAAGGCTTACCTATAAGCAATAAAAAAAAAAAAAAATGTGTGTAAACTACAAGATTTTATAGTTAAGGATACAATATTACTTGATTAATTACCAGGATAATTATTAAACCACTAAATAAATAAAAAATATAATAATAGTTATACTGGGTTCAGCCTGTTTACACCTTCGATCACATTATGACTTACCATCAAGTGAGATTGTGGTCAAAGGCATTCAATTCAATCAGCAATAAAAATAAAAAATAAAACTACTTTTACTCTGTATAGATATATTATATTTAATATATGTAGAATATATTATACCAGTATATTACAATAAACATATAAACGTATAAGAATTGATAGCACATATATATGAATGTAATATGTATATAAATTGTAATGTACGACATGCAAAACAAATTAGCAAGTCCCTTAACCTCTCACCTCGTATATAATAAAATAACTGAAACTTGTTGTATAATAATAAAAAATATCTTGACTAAAATTGCAGTCTTACCATTTCTCATTGCTTCAACAACCAAAGCATAAAATCATTGCATCCTCAATATTTATAGTGACCTAAATACTGCACTTTATGATTACCAAACACATGCAAGATTAACTGCTTTAGGTCGGGTGGTTGTAGATCATGGGATTAATGTTCGCACCGGGATTCCTAACGGGGCACCGCACCGTGACAGCAAATATTATCCGGGACAACGAGCTTCGGCACGTGAAATAACTGGGACGATGATACACTAGATGCAAGGTACGCTGGGACGCACCAGTGCACGATATACCAATTGAATGCAAATTTATTATAAAAACCTATAAATAAAAGGTATAGAGAGCTCTATTTTAGTGCCTGGTGTTGGTTTTTATTTGACATTTTGAACCTTGCAGCATAAGTAGTCGAGACTTTGTAAGAATACGTGCTGATATTAAGGAAAAGTCATAATTGAAAAATCCCAGACTGAGTAAGTAGGACAAAATGCGAGGTCATATTAACCAAGCGGGTAAATCAGAAATACGCAATAGTTTAACCCCTTGACTAGCGTGAGCAAAAAAGTTTTAATAAATTCGGAAGAATTTTATAAAACAGAAAAGAGGTTTTGGTTACTTACAGAAATGTGTAAGTAACCAAAAGCTCTTTTCTGTTCTCTCTTTTCTCTACAAATTGAAAAGGTATAAAAATACAAAATACGTAAGTAGGTATGTTTAAACTAATTATAATAACAAAATATTTTGTAATGTTTCCTAAGCATTTTGGGATGACATTAATTAATTATGCAGCTAAGATTTTTAAGAACAGGGCACTTCCGGGAAAAGTGTAAAAGAGCACGTGATTGTCTTGCCTAAATCAGGCAAAGACCGTGACAGTCGCTGTCACGTATTCTTTAAGGGTTTGCGGCGGAGAACGCCGAATGAAGCTGAGCATTGAAGGCCGACAAAGGCTATTGGCAGAAGCAATAAGAAAAAATACAACAGGAGCATTACATTGCAACACAGATTCTGCGTGGAGCGGCAATTTGCATTGACTACGCAGAGAAAGAAAGATTACCTCTAGAGTAGTAGGTCCACGAGGTCCAGCAAGGGCTATCAGTTCATATTAGACGCCTCAGCCAACCATATGAGGCTTATGACAACGATGATAATGACAAGACTATTTCTGATGTTCAAACTTTCAATATTTTGACAACTTAAGGAATATACAGTCAGTGCTAAGGGCACATACAATTTCAATAACAGCATCATAGTAATATATGTTTTTATTTTCTAATAAAATACAAAATACGTTCCTACTCATTTCACTTGCTATAGTGCCTTTTTAGTCCTTAACACAGTCGTTTTGCTAAACGCTACTGCTTCAAGGTAGAATATCTGACACTGCTGTTGTACCCACCAAGATAATATAGTAATACACACATATATATATATATATTTAGGCGGAATTTTCACTAGATTGTCACTATATATAGACAGTAATCATTGATTCAAATAGTATATATACTGTTACAAAGAATTAGGCTTTGAAATTGTCTAAGCATTATCGTAAAAGTTCTAATTTTACAGCACGAACATTCCATACGCCAGTTCAAGTTAAAATGTTTTTATTCCTCTCAACTGTAATTACAGTACATTACCGAACGTACCGTATTCCGAGATACTTACAGTCTTAGAGGAATCTAACACGTGAAAGCACTTACTGTTATTACCTTGTTATTTGCAGATCTCGACAAATAGTTTCGAGTTTCTGGCGGTGAAAGATTTCAAGCGTTACCGCGGAGCATAATTACGTCAAACATATTACTTGGTACGGAGCGTAAGTGCTGTTTTGGAAGATATATGCCTTGGTAATGTGATATTGAATGAGGTAAAAATGTTAAGTGACTTTAGATTAAGCGTGTGGAAACATTTTAGTAAACGGTGTTACATAAAAGGGTAACTGCCTATGTAAAACAAGTCAGTATAATAACGATTATTTTGTGTAAATCTGGTATCAGCTAGTTATTTGTATAGACTTGTGTTTAGAAAGCAAACATCAAAATACCTTTACTAACGATTATTTTGTGTAAATCTGGTATCAGTTATTTATTTGTATAGACGGCAGAACTGTGTTAGAAAAGCAAAAATTTAAAATTGACCATTTGAACTTGACATCGTAGATGACGAAACTGAATATATATTTAATTTATTCAGTTTCATTGCAATTGAGTTTTGTTGGATTGTATTATTTATTTATTTATTTAAGGCTTATCAATAACAATCACACTGTTACATGTACTGGTTACATCATATTCTTACTCTAGGTTATCAAGCTAAATGCATTGCATTTATCAAGACAAGCATGCATTATTTATTATAACCAAGAAGGAAGTATACCTTGTAAACATAACATGTAAGCAACATAAAACTAAAAAAAATACAAAATTAAAAAATACAACTTTTAATTTGCTTAAAATTATGCAGATTTTACAAGAAATAACCTGTTAAAGTAAAAACTAATGCATAAGTTTTATATACGAAACTCTTAACATAGGCCAAGTAATTTCAATTAAACACACATAGCTTCACAACCTAACCTTCCTCATAATCATTGTCATTTATCATTGATTCTCGTAAAAAAAAAAGTTCACCTTTGACCAAAAGCCGGGATCAGTGAGGTCTCAACTTGGTAGTCGTCTTGGTGATCGCAGTGTAAGAATTTTGTTTTTTTGTGCCCACCTTCTGGTACTTTTCCCTTCGTTGCCTCTTACGACTCCCAGGAAAATATGGAAGCGGTGCCAGGGGCTCGACAATAAACTAATTATTTTTTTATTTACAATTTGAAAATGAGTATTGAGATTAAACACGATAATTTGAAGCAGTGATGGCTCAGTGGCATTAGCTATGGACTGCCGCACAGCAAGTCTATGGTTTGAATCCCGCAGCGGGCTTGCCGCATGATGGACGGGCATTTTTTACAAATGCCACAATTTGACCATCGAGTAGAAAATGTGTCGCCAAGCACCTTATAGCGTTTTCCGGCAGCTGTTCTTGAGAGCTAGTAATTCTAAGTTAAGCCTATGAATACCTCGACCACATTATCACTTACCATCAAGTGTGATTGTGGCTTACTTATCAGCAATAAAAAAAATTTACTCCAGTGAAATTGGATTATTATGGCTAGTGAAAATATTTTCGATAAAGTTGCCTACGATAGAGGCAAATGGAGTCAAAAGAGACGCATTGCATCTGATTTTCCACTACGCCCTTTTTTCTTTCCTTATCCGTTTTTTATGCAGTTGTTTTAAACCAATAGGCTATATCAGACACTACCCCGGTACACAGATTTGCCGCTCACCAATAGATATTTTTAAAATAGGTATGTTTGAAAATTATATTATAGTATTACCATACGCTTTCCACACGCAAATGAAGTTAAAAAGTGAGGAAATAATATATATGGGCTAGATAGATCTATTGCGATGTTCCTCGAAGAAGCGTTTCAGTTTCGCAATCCATATAACATAAACATTATTATCGAATTGAATAGAACCGCATTAAACGGGGTTCCTTTCAATTTGTGTTACAGCTATGTAAATATATTATAGTAGACTTTGTGTAGGTTTCTCAAACGAACGGAAGCGAGTTGGCCTCGAATAACGGTTTTTACTGAGTTTTGAAATGTTATCTAAAGAAATGTGATATGAAATCCAGCTAGATTATGATTTTGAAAATTGTGATATCGAAGTAGTAGTTTTAATCATAAAAACTCACTTAAAATCAAAGGGATTGCTGTCGTCGGGGCAAAATAGTAATATATTTAATTATATATACCTACATGATATACTCTGCAGCACCCGTAGTACTTTTTTTATACCTGATATGTTATCCTTTGACCATTATCTCACCTGATAGTAAATGATGATGTGGTCGAAGATGTTATTCAGGCTAACCTCGAATTGGTTCTCAAAGTCTGAAAGTGCTGCCGAAACACACCATTAGGTGCTTGGCAACAGATTTTCTACCTGAAGGTGGTAACTAGCCAGACGGTCATTCGCAAAATGCCCTTCCACCGTGATGTAACGACTGCCATCCTAAGGCAACAACCGGGACCGACGGCTTAACGTGCCCTCCGAAGCAGGGAAGCGCTCAGTAGTAATGCCAAATGCCAATAAGCGGTCACCCATCCAACTCCTGACCTTATCGGACGTTGCGTAACTTAGCTGATCGGTTAAGAACAGGTAATCAAACTTCGTTACAAGCACTTCAAATTTTTTTGTTGGATTGGAAATTGGAGATTTTCGGTTGGTATTTATTGGACGAAAACTTCTGGTAGTATAATATACTGGTATATTATATAGCCGGCTATGCATCGAGCTTGCTCGAAGCAGCCATTTCATCAAGAGGCCTAGCCATGTTCCAGCCAATGCGAAGAGCAGATCGAATTTATTACTAACAAAAAGGACTTAGGCACACAGCGTTCGATGTAAGAAACTAATTAACATTCACCAGTAATGAAAAATGGAAAACCCTTAATATGATTTTAATTTATCAGATCGTATATAAAAACAACTCAATTTGTCTAATAGTTTTACAATAAAGCAAGTAAGTCAGACCACTTTTCTATTTCCACTTTGTCTGCGGGTTAACCTGGGAATACCATGAGGTATGAGCTTTGCGAAAGGGTTGGTCGGCAGTTTAACTAAACGATATGAACTGTGCGTCTTTTGTGTATATCATGTAGATAGATAAATATGAGTACACGTGAGATGTTCATGCTGTACGGCATCGAGCTGTGAGGTCGCGTACCTAATGTTCAAGAACTTGTTCTTAATACAACAAAAACCGTACGCGCGATGATGCGTGATTATAAGATCACGCATCATCGCGGATGAAGGAAGATCTATCAGCCCCTTCCGAAATAGACGTGAATTGCAAAAAACAAATTGAACGCTTAAGAAAAGGAAAGAAGAAAACGCAATAAATGTTAGAAAATCGAAGCGCTCGTAGCGAAGTTTGCTAAGCCGTACTGAACCGTTCTGATCAGCAAAGTTAAGCAACGTCCGCCTCGGCCATGACTTGGATGGGTGACCGCTGGTGACATTACTACTGAGTATTTCTGTGCTTCGGTGGGCACGTTAAGCTGTCGGCCCCGGTTGTTGTCTTAGGATGGCAGTCGTTATAGCATGGTGGTAGGGCATTTTGCGAATGCCCGCCTGGCTAGCTACCACCCTCACGTAGAAAATCAGTCACCAAGCACCTAACTGTGTGTTTCGGCAGTTGTCCTTGAGAGCCAGTAATCCGAGGTTAGCCTTAACAACATCTTCGACTACGTGATCACTTACCATCAGGTGAGATAGTGGTCCAAGGTTAACCTACGAGGCAAAAGGAAAACCCGGTTGCGGATATTATTATAATCAACATCAACAAAAATCGTAATAAGATAATAGTAAAGAGAATTAGGGATTACATATATAACTAAAGCATATTTTAGGTTAAATTTACAGACATAAAGGCTTATCAGCAATCAGACAAAAAATACTGTATCAGCCATAACGTCCACTGGTAATGTTTGCTGCACTTCCTTCGCTTTCAATATTACAGAATTTACAAGCTTAATGTATGTAGCAAACAACGGAAGAGTCTCGCGTCTCGTTCACGGAAAGTATCAGGAAACATAAAGTGAACTTGTAAATCGATGACCGAATTGGCGTAGGTCCAGACCTCTCTTACTAACACGGAGCATTATAAAAATCTGTTGTGCCCTCGTTTGGCAGCTCCCGTGTAGAGAGATCACGTACTTACTTTATTTAAATGATTGTAATATGAGTGCTATTCGATTTTTCAATTTATAAATGGAAATTTCCTTAGAAATTGTTTTAAGTTTGTGATATAAGTCTGTCTTCAGATTTTTGGTTATGCCGTACAAGTATGTAAACAGTGTGCTCGGAAAGCGAACCGGTACTTCAAGTCGGCTCATCGCCTGCAACTTTATAAGGGTCAGGTGCAACCTCACATGGAGTACTGCTCTGACCTCTAGGCGGGAGCTCCCCAATACCAGCTTATTCCATTTGACCGCATTCAATGCAGAGTGACTTGAATCGTCGACGATCAAGTTCTCTCAGGTCAGCACGACCCTATGGCACTGCATTTTCACGGCATTTTCTACCTCGCAATGCCTTTTTATGAAACCAGCTGCGAGGTGAAGTATTTCCGAACAGATACGACTTAGGAGTCTGCAAGATGAGAGCATATTCCTTCCATAAAGGCCGCCAATGCATCCTGGAGACCTCTGGTGTTGAGGATGTTTATGGGCGACGGTGTTCACTTACCCACCAGGTGAGCCAGCTGCTCGTTTGACCTCCTATCCTATAAAAAAAAAGATATTTTACTTTTGTATTTATTGATATGTAACTCTTTAAGTAACTTTTTAGTAGTTTTTCTTGCATTCTATAACATTATGGTCAAGAGATAGTTTTAAAAATACTGGTTAAATAAAAATAAATCTTTAAAAATAATTATCACCAAGTACTATCACAAAAAAAATCTAGGTAGAAATTAGCACAACTTTTTCAGGTTTAATGGAAAAACACGACCTAACTCTCCAAACCTAATCCTACGCAACATAATAACCCTAATCTAAGCTAATGCTCGAGAAGGGCACTACTAAAAGTCACTATTACACTGCTCGAATGTCACTTACAATATTTTATGACGTCGTAACGTGTCCTCACAATGTGAGTTTTAGTTTACTGCTCGCCTCTCATTAAAGTGGTAGTAACCCTTGCCGTTGATTTAGAAGCCAAGAGCACCTGATGATATCTGTAATATAATTTAGTTTCATGACGTTAGAGAAAACGACATTAAATAATAAATACAGAGCATTAAAAATCTTTTGGCTGTTTTTACTTAATTGATAATTAACTTCCGCACGCGGCCCATTTTGATAGAAACATGTTATAGATCTTTAAACTTATGAATGTGCGCCCCTGAACATCTTTTCAGTGACTACAACTACCTACCTAAGCAATTATATTTTGCATATCATTGTTTTACTGTATGTACAGTCGCCTGCAATAAAAAGTATACACTTCGTAATTTTCAAAATTAAAAAAGCACGATCGAGACATGTCTCGATCGTGCGCTCGGTAAGTCAAGACCTCCTGAAGATGCTTCGTTTAGAAGCGAAACTAGTCGGGTATTCTTCCGGTTAGGCTGCGTGATGTTTGTGACGTCACGTAGATAACAGGAAAATTAGGCGGAATTGTCACTAGATATATAATTTTATGCTTTTTTAAGTGTTTATTAAAATATTATTTAATATTTTTTAGGATACTTTTAAAAGTATTTGTTATTATTAAATATGGATTTCCGCAAAGTAACGCCTGAATCTATCCATTACGCTTACTCACGTTGGCTAAATTCACCGTGGAGCAGCTCTCTTTTGTGAGTATATACTCTTATTTATGCCCTTCATATTCAGGTATGTACTCTCTTGCTTATAAAGCTCCCCAGGGAATTACTCCATAAATCCTCGACCAAAAAAATAGATGCCCCAAGTATCATTAAAATTCATACTAGCTACAGTTACTACAGTTTAAGAAATTGACATTTTTATTGAATAACAAACGATAAACGTAAATTATATTATAACTGCAATTGTTGGATACAATTGTAACAGAAAAAGGATATAATTACACATGTTTCGACAAGTTTTGTTACCGATGATGGCATAGTTTAATGTCGTTGTCACGTAAAATCCTTGCACAGCCTAGCTGATAACAAAAACGTCCAACATTCTAACAGCGTAACCATGACAGGTGCATTCCATTAACGTTTTGCGACACGGGACACCTCTAGATTTATTGTTCATTCGCTGCACTGCGCAATTCTGTCATACGAGTAAACTAGCACAAGATTTGATTTCGGATTTTGGGACACGGCTTTGATTAAAAAGAGAATGAATTCTTGTTTTACGTAATGTGCTATCCATGAGTGGGATAAGACAGGCGCCGCGTTTATTGCTATTTTATAATTGTGAATGAAGAAAAAAGAAATCAATTTTTTTTTTAAAGAAAATGTACAGATTCAGAGTGAAATCCATGTTCAACAGTTGTTTTGTGTAAATATAAATACAGGTAATTTTATTTTTAGAGGTATAGATATATCGAAAAGTGTAAGGGCATGTTTCAGAATGTTCGAGTAAGTTCGGGTTATACTACCCAGAACATATTTATTAAAAAAATTAAAGTCGCAAAAAGCAAAATATTGGAGGGTGGGAAGCCTTCTAACAAACTGACAACTTCTACTTTGATATTTGAAAAACTTAAACTTTGTATGAAAATATGACATTGTGTCCTTGAATGAACCTCGTATGTAATAATTTTCGGGGCAGCATGATTAGCAGTTAAGCGCATAATAATTATAATGATTTATTTTTCATTTTTTATTAGACATTTTGTGGTGCACCGAGCATAACATAATAGAATAATAGAAGTCCAGCACATGCAATGCTATGTAAAATGCACGAACTGTTTGTGTGGAATCTTTTAAACTGCATGATACCACATTTACTTTTCCAGAAGTTTTCCTAAGTATTATTGGCAGGAGAAATAACTGAACAGTAGAAGTTTCTACTGGTCATTTTGTACTCTTATTATATTATATTGTATACATACTGCTGGGTAAAACAAAAAAATAGTTTGAAAATAAGTTCTTATACAGGGTTATTGGTAATATTAGCTTACAACCTATTAAGTTTGACATCTGCTAGTCCTAACAAACATTCTGAGATATATAAAAAAAAAACAATTTTTTATTTTTTTTTGTGTTTTAATGCCTACACGGAACCGATCCGAAAAAAAAATATTAAAAAAATATTTTTGTTTCAATTTTTTTTATTATCTCAAAATTTATGTTATTACTAGCAGATCTCAAACCTGTTGTTCTTAGCACATTACCAATAACCTTGTATATTAATTCTACTTTACGTACCCGCGATAGAATTAATGCCACGTCAACAATGCATTCCATTCAGTAAGTCTTGCAGACTAGAATAGATTAATTTGCATAGATTCCTTCCACGCTCCAACGTAGCCTTGTCTTAGTTTCCTCGTGTAATACGACTAGATCTCATTCTCCTATGAGATGTGAGATAGAACCGTTGTTGAGTGTTAGCGTTAGTGTTGGTACGTGTAACAACATATACGTGAATACGTTAGACATAACGAAGAGGGTATAAAATTAATCCTATTAAATTTTAACTGAGAGTTTTAAACTATAGCAGAGAATATCATAATAACCATTGATTGATTTTGCATGGTGGTAGTGAATTTTGCGAATGGTTGTCTGGCGAGCTACCACCCACAAATAGAAAATCTGTTGCCAAGCACCTAACGGTGTGCTCCGGCAGCTGTCCTTGAGAGCCATAAATTCTAGGTAAGCCTGAATAAAATCTTCAACCACATCATCACTTACCATCAGGTGAGATAGTGGTCATAAGCTAACCTAAAATCAGGCATAAAAAAACCTACAGACCTCTTCATTCACGCAGGCGCGCCCCACTATCATTTGAATGTAGTGGCAACTTGCCTACTGTTAACTGAAGCGATCCTATTTTATATATATTTTATTGTTTTACTAAGTATTAATTATACTCGTATGTTCTAGGCTTTAGGCACAATTAGCATTTTTATCACAACTAAGACTCAGCGTACAAATGAGATCTGCCCATACAAATGCACGCATCAGACAGCGTACAACCTATGATGATCAATACAAAACTACGTTTACTAGAACTACTAGAAAGAATTAGATATTCCAGTCCAGATTCAGGTAAATCTACCGTTTACGATTCTAACCGAAGCATCAGAACCATAGCCGTGTGTTTTTCAAGTTTTTATTCGCATCATGCGCCTCGAATTCAGAAGTAACCTAATATCGTCCCACTAAACAAAATATGTGTTATAAACAAATGTTCGTTACGCTGCCGAACGCTGAATGTTATTACGCCAGTTCTCTATATGGCAACACATGTACAGCGCATAAATTCAGTCCTGCCCGTTAAAATTAGAAATGTAACCGTACAACTGTGAAATATGTGGCTTAAAATTTATATCGCATTATATTTGTTCGCACCCATACGGCAACGATTGTTTTATTTGCAAAAGAATAATGAGAGAGTAATTTTATTGGTGAATAAACTGGACAGTGTTTCGTTGTATCTGCTTGTATTTAATTTTACGACTGTTGTTGAAAAAGCATTGCAATTCAACGGGGCAATGCTGCCAGTATGTGGGCTGGAGCATTTGGACTGCCTATGAGTCTGCTATATCTTATAGGTTGTCTAAATGCTTTTATTGTAGTAGCTGTAGTGTTTTATATATATCTCTATGTTTTATATAGTTCATAGCAATAAAGACATAGCGCTGGGGAAAAAATATTAAAAAATGTTGAAGAATATCTTCGAAAGTAGTGCATTTTATTACTCCAGTTTTTAATTTCGTTGTTGGTCTGGTTTATTGATATGAGACAAATATGTAGCATCATTTTTGGTCATGGTTTAACTTGTAACATTCTGCCATTGTCATGGCTGACTGTTTTTTTTTTCTTTTTTTTTATTGCTGATAGGCTAGCCTTTGACCACTATCTCACCTGATGGTAAGTGATGATGTGGTCGAAGATGTTGTTCAGGCTATCCTAGAATACTGGGTCTCAAGGAAAGCTGCCGGAACACACCGTTAGGTGCTAGGCGACAGATTTTCAACTTGAGGGTGGTAGCAGGTAGTTTTAATATCTATGTCTCGGTAGTTGTAACATAGAATTGGTAAAGACATTTTTATAAGTTACACTCAAATAAAGGAAAAAATATTTACCACTAGATGACCCGGTGTACTTCGTATCAGCTATCTTAACTGTCGAACGTCAAATGTTTGACAGGAAAGTATTGGTAGAACAGTTTATATGGGAAAATGAAATTGTTGTTTTTACTACGTACTTTGCATTTTTTGCCTATTTTCTCATCGTTAAACCTTTCCTGGACTACGACAAAGATTTCAAAACCAAAATTAGCTAAATCGGCTCACCCGTTATCGAGTTTTAGAAAGACAAGCGAACAGCATTTGATTTTTATAAATAAAGAGATTATACCCATATCTCGATGACATGGCATTGTCTTATCGATGAGGGAGAGTCAATATCGAGCCTGTAAGGAATATGTAATTTTAAAGAAAAATTAAACTGCATTCTAACACTAAACAATATGAAATTACTTGTAAAAGTCAGAACATGAAAATGGGAGTTTGGAGTCATTTGAATCAGCATGGCACGGACTTCAACAAGTTATAATTTTCAGTGTTGGAAGTAGTAAATATTAAAAAAAATACATTGGTGTGTTTTACGTTATACCACGGTAATATAAAATATAGTGCTTTCTAGATAAAAACTAGTCTTAGAAAGGCTGTATTTTTATAAGAAGGAAAATATCTAAAAGTTTTTTTTTTTTTTTATGCTTGATAGGTTAGCCTTTGACCACTATCTCACCTGATGGTAAGTGATGATGTGGTCGAAGATGTTGTTCAGGCTAACCTAAAATTACTGGCTCTCAAGGACAGCTGCCGGAACACACCGTTAGGTGCTTGGCGACAGATTTTCAACTTGAGGGTGGTAGCTAGCCAGGCGGGCATTTGCAAAGTGCCCTACCACCATGCTGTGACGACTGCTATCCTAAGACAACAACCGGGACCGACGGCTTAACGTGCCCTCCGAAGCACGGAAGCGCTCAGTAGTAATGTCACCAGCGGTCACCCATCCAACTCATGACCGCGGCGGACGTTGCTTAACTTTGCTGATCGATTCAGAATGGTTAAACAAACTTCGCTACGAGCGCTTCAAAACCTTATATAGCTACGATAGTAATCCCTTTATATGGCTACTCCCTGAATTGCAGTGAAATACTAAAGAAAACATGATATGAGGAAAGCTGATGTTAAATTTGTGATTCAATTATAATATGAATCACCAAATCATTTAACACAAATGTCTTGACTAAATAAGAGTTGCTACATATAGAACACAATAAATTTTTCACTCAAGAGTGGTTTTATTGAATTGAAGAGCATTATAAAACTCTTCAAAACAGAACGCTGAAGCACTTACCGGTTGCAACTTAGAGAACTACAGACGTAATGTACATATTAAGTTTAAATTTTAATACATAGTCATTCTATAAAGCAAAGTTTTACGTCCAGAAAGGGTCCAGAAATCTACACCAAACACTTATAAAAGTAGTGGTTTAGCTAAGTCTTTTCATTTGGGAAAATTTTAGATGTTAAGGAAAGTGTATACTACAAACGCTCTCCATACAAACGTAATTCCTTCACATTTTAAATACCAAGTGTTTTACAAAATTACAAATTTACTGGAGCCCGCACATGACTTAAAATTTTTCCTCTCGTAAATTTGTAATTTTGTAATGTAATCCGCAGAGCATGCGTCATTGCAAACATAAAAATACCAAGTGTTTTTTGCGTATGTCTAATCTATAATAGTGGTATGACTGTTTTTAATTTTATTTAAATTTGAAAATATGAATACCCATTTTTCCGAATAATTTTAAAAATACGAAACCAGTAAGTACATATATTAAGCACAAGGCATGCAAAAAAATTCACCAAGTTATTTAAGCACTTGCACGTTTACATGGACGTTACGTTTGCATGGAAAGCGCTGTGGACAAACTTCCCTTAAGCTTAATGATATGTTAGAATTAACTAATTTGATACTAGTGACCAAACCAAATTCCTACGTAATAAGACTTGTCCGGAAATCTACACCAAACACTTCACTCTAGTAGTGGTTACATTGAAGCGGGTGCTAAGCCGTTTCAGAATTTAACAGAACACTAAGTTCGGGTTGCATCTCAGTAAATGTTAGTTGTTAGTTAATCCGGGTTGTCAAACATGAAGTTTATTTGACTCTACTCTGTGCAGCGAAGATTCTAGAAACTTATACCTACTAATGAGATGGAGAGTATATGATCGATGATTAATTCGTCTATATAGCTTTTTGGCTATAATTTAAGAAATAAAAATACGTGGAGTATACTCAAATTTTAATGTAACGCATAAAGAAATTAATTTACACGGAAAGTAATTTATTTACTAATTTTCATGGTATCTAGTTTTAAATATATTTTTATTCGTTTAAATATTTTTTTTAAATTTTAGATTCAATAGTCTGAGGGCATGTTTTTCAGATGCTGGTTAAAAACTATCACGGCGCGGCGCCACGCCGCCTCTTCTGGCCCTTTGAATGTCAAACCCTTCCATTTTTATTTTGTGTGGGATGGGTGCGGGTGCATTATTTTCAGTAGCCAAAAACTACTTTGTCTTGTTCGAAGTGTTCGTTGAAGCATTCCATGCCAATGCAACAAGATGCGACTTCTTGGTCGTTTTTCATAGCTTTTTAAAAAAACACTAGCCACACAAAATCTGTGTGTATGCATTAAATGTCTTTTGTTCTTCAAGTAGGACTGTGCAGACAGGACCCGTCTGCGAAATAAAACGTAATATCATTGGTTTACTGTCTCCTTTGAAAACGACTTCAGATGATTGTTGCTTTTTTCCAGAATGTAACAGCATATACATGCTTTATTTTCTATCAAAATGTCATGCTGTATAGCATTTGAAAGTCCATAATTGTACTTTAACATTTGTTCTGGGGTGAGTTTATGAGGAATCCACCGGCAACAAAAAACCTAACTTTTAAATGAAGATTTGATTTGTATTTGACTTATACCGATCCTCAAATATCTTCGAATCTTCTCACAGGTTATACTTATAGTTATACTCTTAGTTTTCTTTCAATCAGTTGCCTGACAGTAGCCACATAATATACCTCAGTGATCGCAGTTAAGGGCCGACCATCGCGATTTTTATCATGAAGAGAAACAAGGCCACGGTCAAATTCTGCGCACTAATGCGTTACGGTGCTGAAATGTGCTTCCTTCCCAAAAGCATTTTGACGATATTAGTGCATTCTTGCGGAGACATTGAACTTTTGAAGTCATGAAAAAATCATCATCCTTACAATCTTTTCATGTTAATTTTATTTTTGCTATGTACAACGAACATCAACTTATGATACTCATAAAAGCCATTTTATTGAAACGCGCATTTCACCCATAAATATTTTGAACTACGAATATCCCGTTGGTAATAATAATTATACCTTCTGATACCTGAAAATTATCTCAGCGGTGTAAATTTATAAATCTAAGTCGAGTTTTTATATTGCATAACATGCTCAGAAAGAGTTTTATTTAATAGACAGATATTTCATAACATATGTATAATGATTTTATTCAGTGACCGCATGAAAAGAGAGTAAAATCTGGGATAGTGATATTTAATTATTACCAGCCAGTAGTGTTATTTTATAGTGATATTTAATTATTTAAATACTGGTTGTTGTGTTTTACAAGAACGTGGCAGGAAGATATGTTTAACAATATTTACTATTAATTTCGTGGAGGACAGATCTCCATCTTACCACCTTGACCACATCCTCACCAAGAGGGGAAATAGTATTCAAAGGCTCGACTTTGAAATGTGAGCTAAATCACTTCAGCTTTAGGTATTGGAGATTTCATTATTATTTTTTTATAGCTGAGGAGGCTAGCCTTTAACCAATATCTCACCTGATGGTAAGTGATTATGTGGTGGAAGGTGTTAACGGGCTTTACCTAGAATTGCTCTCAAGGGTACCTCTGCTGGAACACACCCGGTGGTAGCTAGCCGGGCATTCGCAAAATGCCCTGCCACAATGCAACATAAAGCCCACAATGATATATAAAATAAAAAATAGAGGAACAATAAAAAAAAAATAGAGGAACTTATTGTATTATAGTGTTATTATACATTTCTCAGCTCAAATTTGGAGACATGAGCTATATACTCTCAATATTAGATTAAAACGCATAGCAGCGAAACTAAAATACTGACACCCTGTGAGCATAACCTCACCGCAAAATTCTCGCCCCTCTAAGCGTGAAGCTTAGTGATTTCTGCAGAAAAATGATTTACCAACTGCGTCCCCTTCCCGCACCCCCCTCACCCAGCCCCTTACCCGTCCCGTCCCATTGTTTCACCTCATCACAATTCTCGAGACGTGTGAGAGAGGTTTGCTCAACTTGGGCCTCATTTGCTTTGCTTTATTAAATTAATATTATGATATTTTCCTGGTTTGCGTTGGACTCGTAACTATTTATTTTCACCTCTCCAGCACTAAAAGGGCCGTTTTGGTGTTCAAGTAACAGCAACATCGATTTTTGCCGCGATCGTGAGGATAAGTGAATTATTTTAGGCATCAACTTTTAGAATTAATTGACGTTGAAAAAAGAGTGAGTTCAAGAACTAATTTATACTTCTAAACAAAAATATTTTCCTTATATATTTTAATTACATAAATGGTACTGTTTAACTTGCATAATAATAAGAAAAATATTAAAAAGAATTAATGAAATGTTATGCTATAAAAATGTAATAACGCCAACTTACACTGCGATCCCCAAACTGCCTGCCAAGCGTGGGGATTATGGAAAATACCCCCATAGTAGGGGAGGCTGTGTTCAGCAGTGGACGATCCAGTTGTTACAGTTACTAATCCAAATATTTTATGATTAAATATAACCAAATCTTCCTTAAATAAATTTACGAAGTATCTTTGCCAATATACTAATTGAAACGGTTAAATAAATAAGTATACCTAGTAACTTTGACAATATACTAAATATAAGTACGCCTACGTACAAACTTTAGCAATATACTCATTGGCAAGGTGTGGCAGCTGCTATAGTTTAAATTCTATAGCTATGACACAGCCTATATATTCCATGTGAACAATTTTAAAGAAAACAAAATTAACATGAATTCTGCTTATTGATAACCACTTCCTTTGTTTACATTCACATTACTGGTCGGTCGTTGTATCTAAATATAGAAAATCAATAAGTAATTAACCTTTGGAATTGATTTGAAACAAACAAAGCTTTTGAACTGTATTGTATTTCTAAATATGATTACAAGCACTATAGCGTGCTGAGCAAAAATCACATTTACAAATGATTGAAGTACAAAATGCTATTTTTTTGTTCCAGATGGAAATCGAACCCTCTCCGATATAGCGGCGGATGCCTTTTTAATTTGTTATTATATTTTTTTAATAGTTTATTAAACATCTTACTAGAACCTTTAAAATATTTTTGAAGTAATTTATTGTAAAATTTTAGCATATGGAATAATATCATATGCACAAATGATACTAATGTGTAATCAAGTATAAAATTTTAAGTTACCCCCGACACAGATCTTCCTAAACTGTAGCAAAAATATACCAGTTGCGTCCGCTTTTAAAAAAAATCGCATCAAAATCGCACCATTCGTTTAGGAGCTACGATGCTACAGACTACACACAGGCATGTAAAACTTATAAAACCCTTCTTTTTACATCAGGGTTAAAAAGCGTGTAAGTAATACTTTTTTTAGGCGTGAAGAGTAAATTACTGAATGAGGCTTAAGATCTAACGTCTCGAAGTAACAAGCGCAGCGTGGAGTCAAACAGAACAAGAAGGATACATTGCAACTGTAACGTACAGGCGTTACAACTTACCATCCGGCGGGTGACGTGTTCGTCTCACCAGATCAAATCGAATCAAAATTCGGTTATTGCCACACAAAAATATATTTAGAATGAAACAACAATGGCGACCAGTATACAAGAATAAAAAACAACATAAAAATATTTCTTCACTAACATAGAGGGGTTACAAAAGATTACTATAATAAATAATTATTATATAAATAAATAATTGGGGCAAAAGGAGAAAACTCAGCATAAAGTCCGCACAGATAATATTACACATGTGCACAGACGCTGTTTTGCAGTAATCCCCTGTGCTCGAGCAGGTGTTCGTCAAACTAGAAACATCGCGTTAAGACCTAATTATCACTTATTCATAAAAATTCACTCCACGACCAATGTTTGTGTGTTATTGATCGAGCGAAGCGTATATTTTTCAGCCTGGGCCAAACTGCTTTCGTATGTCTGCTGTTTGATGTCCGGTTGTTTTCCTATAAAGATCGCACTTCAACCAATTCTCGTGAAATTCTGAGTGCAGATATGATAATTATATAGGTATATTTTTTGTCGTTTCAAGGTGGAATGTAATATAGTTAAGGGTTGAAAATATAAATAATATCAAATTTAAGTCGCTAATTCATTAGCTCATGGAGCTAATAGAAATAATATTGACTGAATATTGACCAGCTTAGAACAAGAACAAATGCCATTCGATATTTTAGAAGTTAAGTAATTTACAAAAAAAACAAGTTAAATACCGACTTCAAACATGATATACGCATTATTAGGCTTAACTCAAATATTACTCGTCAGATATCACTAAAATTTAAATGGGATCACATGACAGGCACCAGAATTCGAACGTAAAAAGATTATCAAAATTGATACATCATGTATCCATGAATTGATACAAAGATTTATGAGGGATGTCATCACAAACAAAAAAAGTCGAATTGAGAACATCTTCTTTTTTTAAGTCTGTTAAAAATATTGTATGTCTGTAATTTTACTGTCACTGCAGTAATGCTGTGAAAATGTTAAGTGTCATAATTTGATAGTTTATACTTTCGAGAGCCAAGCGAATGCATCTTTTTCAGACAAATGGGTAGCTGCATTTTCTTTGTTATGTTCACTACATGCGGAACATGCTTGAAACAATTTTGTAGCCTGCTCATAAAAGAAGACTAGTTATTTTTGCATCGTGCTTGTTGAAATTTCGTTTTATATGGGCATAATTATAATAATATATATCGGTGAGGTGCTGGGTTGCACCTCCCCCTATCATCCCAAGGGCGTGGTAAGAGGCTACTAAGGGAAAAATACTGGAAGATGGGCAGCAATGCCTTCTAAAGAACTTCATTTTTACACTGCAAGAAGATTTATTATTTTATTTACCTATCATTTTTCACCCAAGACGCCTGCAAAGCGTGGAGATTATGGCAAATACCTCTTATGTAGGGGAGGATGTGTCCAATAGTGGACGATCCGGCTGATACAGTACAGTATAACCTTATAAAACAACACAATAATTTTTAAATGTACCCCATATCAAATTTGTATTTTTTTTAAATATAACTGAAGGATAAAACTTTACAGAAATGTAATACACTGGAATCTGAATACTATCAAAAAGGTTAGTAGTTGAATAAGCTGGTACTAGATGGAGCTTTTTATAACTCTCTACATACTTCCTAAAAGTTTATGACCGTTGCCAAATAATTAAACATTAAAAAAAAAAACTTCGATTTTTAAAACTTTTACGTTTATCGTAGCTGGTACATAAATGTGTTAATTTCTTTAATGCATTTTTGTAAACACAAAACATATTAGGTAGATAAATATTAAGAAAAAGTACTTCTTATGAAAGTAGCAATTAGTGTCCATAAAAACTAGGATGCAACTTTAAAGCAAATACACATCACGTCGAGCAAAATAATATTCAAATTCAATTAAAACATATTAGGAGACATATCAAACACAACATAATATATACCCTTTAAGACTCAACAGTCGGCTGATAATGTCAGATAAAACATCAAATAACTAAAGAATAGATAAACTACCCTCATTGCTTAAGCTAAGTGTATCTTATATCTTATACATTTTCACAAGTGATTGCACCAATAGCGTTAACGAATAGTTAAACTACAGTGAAAAGTACATGAGAGACTCAGGCTACAGGCTACAGTGAATGAACGAGTGAACAAATGCAAGACAAGTGCGGGTAGTTTGCACCTGCTTAAGTTCACGACGATGACACTGCCGCCTCTGTTCCAATATCCTCATGACCACGGTTGATGCAACTCAACGGAAACATCGAGGTATGACAATATTTAGAACGATTAAGTTCTGTTGTTGTTATTATTACAAATTATGTGTAATCATTGTATGCCATACCTTCTGTGTTGGTTTGGAATCCTCAGTGAAACTCGCACTGGGTCAGTTTTATTTCTTTCTATGCATAATGTAATGATTTACTTGATTTTACATAATTATTTCTAGGAATTCTATGATGACAAGCATTTAAATCTCCACGTTTTGCCACAAATAATGTTTTCGTCTCATGAAATATGGAAATTATTTAGTTTGACCGAGACGTCGTCTTATTGATAAGACGGACAAGTTAGCTCGCCTGATAGTAACTGTCACGGTTGCAGTGTTAGAAGAAGTCTATTTAAAAGTTTAATAGTACCCATACTGTATGAAATCTTAATTGTTTATTGGCTAGCCTTTGACTACTATCTCACCTGACGATATGTGATTTAGTGGTCAAATTGTTGTTCAGACTAACCTAGAATAACTGGCTCTCAAGGAAAGGACGTGTCGGAATAAATCATTATGCCCTTGGCGACAGATTTTCTACTTGACAGTGGCAGCTAACCATAACTATTAAATAAATTAGTAAAACATTAAATAAGAAACTTTTGATTTAGTTTAAAATATGAAAACCCAAATCATAGACACTTACCCTTGATCTTTAGAACCCCAGGATGTGGAACAAAAGACCTTTCACCTGAAAGAAGTGTGTACTTTTGTTTTGTCGCTGCACAGCCACTGAGGAAACATTTATAGAGAGATAAAAATAATATAAATTATAGGACCATATCTTTGTCTTTATTTATCTATGTGAATACAAGTACCAGGTGGTAGGTCTCTTCAGTAGTCTTGGTAACATCGAAAAAATAACACTAAGAGATGCAATAAGATTTGGTTCGTTCGAGATGAATTGATGCCAAACTCTGTATAACCTAAACGCGCTCTAATTGGATAAGCCACCTCCATGCGGTAAACACCCGAGTCCCATAGTGACGGGACATGATGATGCAAATATAATCGATATCAATACGTCGTACAACATATGTAAGCTGATCGTATAATTTATTCCTCCGTGACGACCTATTTAGATAAAAGTGATATTTTCTCCCACTTGCGTTGGCAATAATACCTAAATAAGCAGATAGCTCGCGCGGTATTTTGTATGAGTATAGCTGTTTTGTTATAATAAAATATAGAATAATGATATGGTTGTGTGGTTCCACAATTCTGCTTTATATATCTTTACTAAAATGATAAACATTTAAATACCTCTTTTAATATTTTATGTTTGCAATAACGCATGCTCTGCGGATTACATTACAAAATTACAATTAATATACGAGAGGAAAAATTATTACCTTCGTACGAGGGTTCGATTCCCATCCGGCACAAAACATTTTGTACTCTAATAATAATTTGTAAATGTGTTTTTTGCTCAGCACGCAATAGTGCTTGTAATCATATTTAGGAATATCTTAATGTATTATTGAAGGAAGCAGACTCCCATGACACAAGATTTTTTTCTTAGTGTGGGATTTGCATGTCATTTTACTGTCAAAAAATCAATAAAATTGAGTGTACCGATTGTAATAAAGTTAAGAATAACAACATGTAACTGTATATTGTGAAATAAATTATTATTATTATAAACTCATATCAAACATATAAAACCCTCTACATCCAAGGCTAAATATATTTATGGGCCAGAGTTTGACGATATCGATTTTAGTTCCACTATAAAGATAAATTACCGTACTGTATAAGCACAACACTAGGAGAGGGCGCGGTTTACAGAAAGACAAGGATGACAATAGGTGAATGTAGTAAGTGGGAGTGAAATGCATTCATACGGGTCTATTAGATTGTCCAGTTTAACTTGACCTATTAAAATGAAGTAGATAAATTACGTAAATTGAATAATTTTACTTACTTGTGGAAGGTAATTCCATCTGTTTTATAATTGGATGTTTTGCTACTTTTCCCGCACTATTTAATGGAGCAGGTAGTCATTTTTATTGCACTGAGTGCCTACAATCGTCAAAAATAAAAATATTTTCAAACACGTACGAACGGATCAAGCTTCTGGTCGCGTACTGTTTATGTGCGCTCATGCTATGACTTATATGTGTTAGAAATCACACACCAGTTGCATGATCGGGTGAACCATCAATTCCCCTCTCGGGGGTTTAAATCTCGTTGCTTGGTAAGTACCACCATAGCTTCAAATATTCCTACTGTGTGTATAACCATATTGGTGTGTGTATAAGTGTAAGCCATATTTACCAAATTTGTGTGTTTGATCATCACTTAACAGAAGCAGAAGAACTCTTGGCGCTAGTTCGTTCGAGGAAGTTCTACTATCATACCTATTTCTACCGCTAAGCAATAAAGTTCAAATTGCTGTGCTCCGGTTTGAAGGGAATGGGTGCCGGTGACATTACAGACACATGAAACTATATATCAGGATGATGGGCGTAATGCAGTGGACTTACTCCTAACAGTTGTTAAGTTGTATAATTTTACCGGCTCACAAGGACTGCTGCCGGAACACACCGTTAGGAGCTTGGCTACATATTTTCTACTTTAGAATATTATTTTCACGACACTGTTAGGCTTTGTTCAGACGTACGCGGTTTGAGGGCGGCGAGCGCGCAGCGCGCTGTGATTTCGCAGGGAACGCGCACCGCACCGCACCGCGCGTACGCCGCCCTCAAACCACGCTCAAACCACGCTCAAACCGCGTACGTCTGAACAGGGCCTTAGGGGTATATTTATAAAAATACGTGAATTATTACAATATAATGACACCGAATATTAAAAGAAACTTACAAATAATTAGTTTTCTGTTGTTGAAAAAAAACCTTTTTTTAGGGTAACGTACCCAAAGGGTAAAAACGGGACCCTATTACTGAGACTTCGCTGTCCGTCCATCCGTCCGTCTGTCACCAGGCTGTATCTCAAGAACAGTGATAGCTAGACAGTTGAAATTCACAGATGATGTATTTCTGTTGCCGCTATAACAACTATTACAAAAAGTTGGCCAGGTGCGAGTCGGACTCGCGCACGTTCAAACAAAAAAAGGTTGACATATGAAGTCTAATGTCGTATAGTCAATGGTACGGAACCTTTCGTGCGCGAGTCCAACTCGCACTGGCCCGTTGTTTAAATTTAAACATTGACAAATTTTAAGTATACATTTCTTCTCTAGCACAATTTCTTCTACGTTCACATGTGAGGTTTGTTAAGGAACCTTATTTCGTCGTACAAAGGGCCCGTGCTTTGGAATAATGAGGCTCTCAGGAAAGAACACTCGAGTGCTTCCTATCTGAAACTTGACTTTAGAGCCACAATGTACGGAATGCCGCGTAAAAAATGTTGTCATGAGAAAAACCATTTTCTCGTATGAGTGATGATTTTGCGTTTTGAAGTTAAGCAACCGCAGTAAATAGTATATACTGTCGAGAAGACGTAAATGTTCTGCATATACTGCGTTGTGAATATGTTATTCTGGCTAACCTAATAGAATTACTGGCTCTCAAGGACAGCTGCCGGAACACACCGTTAGGTGCTTGGCGACAGATTTTGTACTTATGGTAGCTAGGCGAGTATTCGCAAAATGCCTTACCACTATGCTATAACGACTGCCACCCTAAGACAACAACCGAGACTGACGGCTTAATGTGCCTTCCGAAGTACGGAAGCGCTCAGTAGTAATGCCACTAGCGGGTCATTTAACATTGGACATTAGTGATCATGACATGTCATGATTGCAGCGGTCGTCACCTAGCTTAGCTAGCTAGCTGATCGGTTAAAAAGGCGAAGCAAACTTATAGCCCTTCAAAAATCTCTTTTTATCTACACAGGTTACAGTACGCTTACCCTTAAGGTTTACCCTTATCTCCAATAAGTAGTAATAGTGTAATGCATATTAGGTAAATATGTTTAGGTTTAAAGATTTTTATTTCCAAGAAGACAATACAGTCACTTACTTGAGAACAGTGCTTAAACATAAATTAAAACTATACATGACATCTATAACATTAAATACTAATGTAGCCAACCATCCAATGCACAATTTACTGGTACTTCTATGTAGAAGTGAATAACCAGTGATGAAATTTTGAGCTAGTTACATGCGCATCCTAAATAATAAATTTCATTGTGGACAACATCATCCACGCGGGTGCCAAGGGGTGAAATGCATTAAATGAGTTAACACTTTAAATTTTTGAGGGTATCTTGTTACCTTCAAATCTGAGCATTTTTTGCCATAATTAGTTCGATACTTTGGTAGGACTAAGTAACTGGCACGTAGTTTACTGCGCTTGCTTATTTGTGAAAAAAATAGTAAGGACAAGTTTAATAGTGACGTGCATTGAAATGTTAATCATGATAAATGTATAGCTTCATCTTTCATAAAGTGATGTACGTCTGGCATGGTTCCCGCATTACAGCGGTATAATATAATACTTTCAATAAACGTCAGCCAATACGAATCTTATCTACTTATTCCATATCTTGCGAAGTCAGCCGTGACCCAACGGAGAGATTAAGATTAACGACAGTCGGGACGAGGCCGATATGTTTCCCCTTTGTGCGAACTGATTGAATGACTTACCATAAACAATGATGGCGCGGTTTTCGGACGAACTTTCTTTCACGTAAGAATTCTCTATTTGTTTTTTTAAAAGGCAGAGAAGGACGAGATATTTTATAGCATTGTGTGACAAACATACGAATGGCCCACATAAAAAGCGATTTACACCTTTAGACAGTTGTAATTGCAGGGCCTGCTCAATTTTGGCATTCAACAGGAATAGTCCTATTTTGCTTTGATTCATAATGTATCTTCACTATTGCAGGATATATTACTCTGCCGCCAATTCAGGTAATTAAATTAACCAGTATATTATGACATGTTTTTTAAATATTCACGCTTGATCTATGTAATAACATAATATACCTAAAGAAAAATGATTTGAAAACCATAAGTTTATAAAAACATAATCCAGTCATGACATTGGTCACCTAACGTTCGGTCGGTCTACCTTTTTTTTACTACATACATATTATAAAGCAGGTAAAAAGTCCCCTTTATTCATATTGTGATGATAATTTTAACATATTTTATTTCAAATTGGCAAGATAGATTAGATTCGGTAAAAATAAATAATTAAAGCACCAAACGGTGAGTTCCTTTAGCTGTCCTTGGGAGTCAGTATTGATAATCAATATTGAGTCCCAAGTGAAGTCAATATTTCTAGGTGAGCTTGAACAACATATTCGATCGCATCATCACCTATCTTCAGGTGAGATAGTGGTCAAGTGAGATCATGCTCCACAAAATTATATAAAATTTTTGAGCCTTGAACAGCTCTCTGGTAAGCTTCATCGTCATTTCGTGAAATGTAACCTTTCAAGCTTAATTCCACGGTCACGCCTTAGCAGTAGGCAGTAGTTAAATATTTGTGAAATGATTTACAATCCTAAAACTCGACGAATTAATTAAGAAAACGGGTCGGCATCTGCGGCACGCCATCGTTGGAACTCACGAAAATTGTGAAAGCAACGAATACTTTCTGTTTTGAAGATTGTCTAAATATTTTGAACAGTGTTGTTCTTGGATGCCAATTGAGGCGTTAAGACTTTTATATTGTTAAGGTTCTATTCTTCTTAAATACTCAAGCGTCCTTAGATAAGTGTTTGAAAAGTAAAATCAAAATGGCGGATTTTTGGCGCGAAATAGTAATACTGTTATAAAACAACCAAAAACATCAAGTAGGTTGTCAAAATAAAAAACTTATAAAAGGGCATCATACTTAGGTAATATAGAATAAATAATATAAAAAAAACGCTGCAAAAAAGACTGCACTAGAATGGCCAAAATACAAAATTGAGAATCCCTTATTAAGTTTAGTAGCAGACGTGACCAAATTATGTGCTGAATGAAAATTAATAGCTTTCGTTTCTAACTAAACATAATGCAGGATTTTTAATCTTGTTTTGGTCTTTTGAGTGCAGTCGGTGTTGATTACACACTGCCAAAAAAAAAATAAAGGTAATGTTTTCAGGGTTCATGTATTTTTGTGAGTTTCTTTATTCGACCATAACTTATAAACGGTCTCACCGATTTCAACGTAAGATATATTGTTAGATTTGTATTGACAGCAAAATATAAATAAAAAATCACACTGGCGGTCTATAGACGCCATAATAGAGTGAGATATTTTTATTTTTTTCCATATCTATCGAGTGGGGCATGGCAATCAAATAAGGAGCTTTATGACACGATTCCATAAGTATTCCATTGAACAAAAAACTTGCCGTTTTTTGTTCAATGGAAAGATAAAACTATTAACAAAAATAAATAATTTCCAGTCGGGTTTTTACTTTTTTTATTAATTTACTTGGTTTTTTTTTATGTAAACACAAGATGAGAGTTTTGCCCGCCCGAAGGTAGGTGTAACACTTATTCATTGCATTGTCACCGTTCTCGTTCTGCTCGACACTGTACTGTGCTTGTCACTCTGAGTTGTTAGATCTTTTATCTCGTTTGCCCAGTAAATTCACTTGTTCCTGTGACTTTCACACCTATCCCACAGAACCATGCACACTCCTGCTTCGAGATGAAATATCTGACATAATGGTGTTACCACCACAATACGGACCTTTGCTGAAGATACCTGGTAAAATGTTCAAATAAAATACTTGGGGTCCGTTTCAGAATGTCTTAATAAAATTTCGGGTTGCTAACCACCACATAAAATAATTGAATGGTAAAAATAACAGTTGACATGCAGCGCGTTTCAAACTTTAACCAATGGATAGGCTAAATTGATGACTGTGAAACGAAAAGATAGTGTTTATTTTAATAAATAATTTCTGGGTAGTATAACCGGCACTTACTTGAATATTCTAAAACAGGCCTTTAGTGTCATGATCCTTTATTATTTTTACTACTGCAAGAAAGGCAGTCTATGGCAAATTACGTGCATTGGTGTTTATTTACTTTCAGGATAATACGAGAATAAAATGCATAGATTAATTTGCGGAAATCCGTATTTAATAATAACAAATATTTTAAAAAAGCGTGTAGTAAATATTTTAATAAAACAATTACCTAAAAAATATAAAAAATATATCTAGTGACAATTCCGCCTACAATCGAGTGCAAGCAGACGAGAGAGTAGAGTACTAGCGCACGATCGAGAATAATTAAATCTTATGTATAATTATTAGTGTAGTATCTTTAATAATTAGTTTTCGAGCGTGCACTCGTCGAGTCAAGACCTTCATGTAGAATTGACACGTATCAAAAATTATTCCGGTTTGGCTGCGAGGCCTTTGTGACGTTACGTCGGCTTAGCAGGAATATTTGTCACTGGATATTTTTTTAAATCTTAATATAAGATAAATAATAACACGGGATAAGTCAAGGAAATAAGTCAGTTAACTACGACTATAGTTTAATCGAGTTTCAACGCGTTTATTTTTTTAAATATTTCTTATTATTACGAGCATTGTTATTTAAAACTCTCAAACACCATAATGTTTTTTATGCCTTATAGATTAGCCTTTGACCACTATCTCACTCACATGATGTTAAGTGATGATGTGGTCGAAGATGTTGTTTAGAATTAGTAGAAGAACATAGAATTACTGGCTCTCAAGGGCAGCTGCCGGAACACACCGTTAGGTGCTTGTTGACAGATTTTCTACTTGAGGGTGGTAGCTAGCCAGGCGGGCATGCGCAAAATGTCCTACCACCATGCTATAACGACTGCTGTCCTAAGACCACAACCGCGACCGACGGCTTAACGTACCCAGAATGCTTCAGAATGGTTAAGCAAACTTCGCTACAAGCGCTTCAAAAATCAAGAACGCGAGTGACTTGTCGTTAAACCCCTTAATATTAAGTCCCGTTTCCGAAACTCATCTTTATAAACTATTAAAAAGCTATACTTTGGGTATATACATATATAAATGCTGCAATTAATTTGGAATAAAATAAATTCTGCAGAGGTACAATGTTACCATTTAAACAGTGAGACGGTCTGCCAAGTTTGTCAGCTCGTTTGGCTCCCGCACAACCTGAGAAGTTATCTTGGAGTGCATCGGCATTACAGCGCGCACCCAACTCACGATTGGAACCAGGGTTACGGTTTGTGGAAGCAAAGTTACTGGAAGAGACTAGTTTGTACAAGGAAGAGGAAGTTGATACAAATAAATATTAGGTATGTTTCTCAAGACGAGGTGTACATAGGTACCTATGTACAATAATAATAATTGACCGAGCAAAACTTAGTTCGAGCGAAGCGTCTCTGCTTCAACTAAGACGAAAATGTTTGCTTATGTCCGATTGTTCTCCTCTACAGGTCGCATTTCTCAACCGAATCTCACGAAATTTTATAAGCAAGTTCGATAAGTCCATATTTTTTTTTGTGTCGATTCAGTTTTTGGAAATTTTTCAAAATTACGGAGTTAGACATTATAAGGTATTGAAAATATGGACGCCTGCGCTTAATTTAATGGAAATGTTCTGATACACCTGTAAGTTGCCTAAAAGTGATAAGCTCTCTCTCTCTCGCTCTCTCTCTTTCTCTCTCCCTCTCTCTCTCTCTCTCGTATAATTGATTATTTATTTTCCATGTTTTTGTGGCCAATATATTGATTCAAGATAAATACATTACCAAGTATGTAAAATAATTGTATATTTACTACTTACCTACCTTTTTCTGATACAACTAGGCTTGAATCCCGCACGTGACTATAATTTTTCGTTCCGTTGTAATTTTGTAATGTGATTATTACCTAATTATTTAGTACACTTTTGAGCTTAGAGTTTTTTAATCTTATTATATGCCACTCAATATATGGGTACTAAGTAATTCTAATGTTTCAGTATTATAAAATTCAATACATCCCATCTAGGTAGATTCTATATCGATGCCATTAAGACACACATTTGTGTAAGACGCTACGTGCTAACTTTGAAGAGATACCTACGAGAATATGCGAACTTCTAGTGCTCTAGAATATAAGTTGGAGTGGAATAGGAACTTGTGTGCTGTAAAAGTTGATGAAATGTTGGCCGGAGCACTCACTCACCTAGATCGATGCTCGCTCTGTGAGTCGGTTTCATACAAGTTACGTATTCAAAGGAAAATATCATGGTAAATCCTAATGAAAATCCTGTAGGTATCCATTGAAAGAGGCAGATTTCTTCAGACATTTTAAGAGTGGGAATGAGCATTAATATATGTTCGTTGGATGCCAGTCTTAAACAAACATCTATCATCTCTTCTCGTAGGAGTCGTAAGAGGAAAAAAACGGAAAAAGTGCGCCGTAGGAATAGTATGCACTACTTACATCGGTGTAAGTGGTGTTGCTGCGTATTAGGCTAGCAGCAGGGCTTTTTATCATCGGTAGCGGGAATATTACTAACGACAAAAGCATTCCCAGGGCAGAGAGTTAGACTATCAACTCTTACGACATTTTACATTTCTTTTTTCCATACATCAGAATGAAAAATAAGTGTTCTGCATGAGCAGCATGCCACTGCTCAGGTTAAAAGTAAAGTGATGCTGCACATAAAATGCACAGCAATATTTACAAGTTTTCTGTTATTTGCTGCATTTATCGAACCCTATTGCATTCTTTATATTGGTTACGTAGAGAATAGGATGGAATGGGTGACCGTTGGTGACATTACTACTGAGCGCTTCCGCGCTTCGGAGGGCACGTTAAGCCGTCGGTCCCGGTTGTTGTCTTAGGATAGCAGTCGTTACAGCATGGTTGTAGGGCACTTTGCGAATGCCCGCCTGGCTAGCTACCACCCTCAAGTTGAAAATCTGTCGCCAAGCCCCTAACGGTGTGTTCCGGCAGCTGTCCTTGAGAGCCAGTAACTCTGGTTAACCTAAACAACATCCTCGACCACATCATCACTTACCATCAGGTGAGATAGTGGTCAAAGGCTAACCTATCAGACATAAAAAAAGCGCAGGTACCTATTATAAGCTTAATTTTAAAACAATCCTTTGCAACAACTGACCGTAAAACATTCATTGACATTATTGGGAATTTTAAGGTAAAACAATGTAAAATAGATAAAACGGGGCCCAGCCGATTCCCAATAAGTTAATATAGAATTGTAATTAAACTGTAACCAAGCATCACAATTATTTTGTTATACTCCAGTCTATAAACTCTATACAGTTCAGTTTAACTCTAGCGTTTAAAGTGTACTCGTAAATTACAAATTTCATAGTTTCTGAAGGAATTCGCGGGTACGAAATTCAAGTAGAAACAGCAACTTTTAATTAATCTGTGGTCTATGAAGTTTGCTTCGGTAGTTTTGTTTGAGTTTCTTTACAACACGCAAATACTTTTTGAACTGCAATGTGAAGCGTGTTAGCGGTGGTATTTGTAAATTTATTAATGCAGCAATATTAATTATGTTTGGAACTATTAACTGTGATCATAATTAATTCAATTTAACCTCCATGTAAGGTGAAAATTTCTCTTACCTACATAATATACATAATGTTGATGGCCCCCCATTTTTAAGGTAATAAAGTATAAAAATTACATACTATACCTACCCAATAAATTTTAGAGGATGCCTAGGGCGCAAATAAGTTTTTTAGGCTATTTGCAGATATTGGTTATTTTCTTCAAAAATAGTTTGTAAACTTAGACAATACAAATAGTTTTTACTGACTTAAGTTAAATAGGTACAGAGTAAATTTAAATCCATAGGTTCCCGAACTGGCATCAGCTGTGTTTCAGGAACCATAGGCTTCACCCATAATAGTTATGACACTGGCACTTACGTCTAATATTAACTATCCGGGGCTTACTATATTTACTTAGCGTTTAAGGAAAATACAGTGTGTGTGTAAGTGTGTGTGAACTGTATGAGTATAAGTGAGTTTATAGTGTATGTTGTGTGTTTACAATTGTTAGTAGATATGATTGTAAGTATGAATGTGTAGAAGGAAAATTATGAATTTTGATTACAGTGAGTGTTTGGATATATTATTATTTTCTCGGAGATTCGGTATGAATAAATTTGAGTGTTAATGCAAGGCAATATTGTGTAATATTCATAACATTTAGTCAACTGTAGTTATCCCAACTGTTAGTTATGTATAAAACTAAGTTGATAAATCAAGGGCTTCATAGTCATATTTTTTTAACAAGATATGAATAACTTTTTAATTTCGTTATTACTATAATTTTTAACCTCTTGATTCCTTATTTATCTTGTTGTAAAGATGAGCAGCCTTCAACCAGAGATGTGGACCCCTATGGATGCGAGACGCACGGGAACGTGAAACGTGGAAAGGTTTAGGAGAGGCCTACGCCAAAGAGGCGACTATTACTAACAATAGGAAAAAATAATTAAAACTTTCAACTACCACTTATATATTTACCTATATACCTATTCAATAAGAAAATATATTAATCTAACAATGAGGTTGTAAAAGTATATATATATATATATATAGTAATTTTATGTATAAGTTGTAACAGTATAGATTGTAGTAGAAATAAAGGGTATTTTTTTAGTAGAAGCGATTGGTATAGGGCATTTTAAATACGTTTTGTTAGTTGAGATAGATGAGAAGCCGTTTTCCTATGGTAACGCTTTAAACTCTCTGATACAAACAATTTTCATCGGATTCTTCATAAAAATAACTTGATTATCATATATTTTACTCAAACACTTATCTAACTCTTTTGCTTGTACAAAATTAAACATTTCATAATGTTTGATTTTGTACCTAGCCTAGTTTGCATGGACATCAATGTTTATATTTAGAAATTTAGTATTTTATAATATTAACCTATTTAGAGATACAGAACATTGTTGTTCCGTTTTAATTTCAATTATAACTTTTCCGTTATGGGTATATTTTTTTTCGTTTTAATAACACGTTTCCTGTATGGGGACCCATTTCATTATTATTTTTATAATATACTAGCAGACCCAGCATACGAAGTTTTGCCTATAGGTAAATAAAAAAAGAAAAATAAGTGATTATACTTTTTTGAAAAATAGTTTATTTACGTCCTATTCTCAGACCTATTGAATATACACACAAATGTTCACAGGAAGTGGTCAAGCCGTTCGGAGGAGTTTTGTTACAAACACGAGTATTTTAATCATCTAGATTATGATTTGTCAGGCAATCTACCATACCTGCCTTCCTTTAACTGTTCCAACGATTTAAAGATCAGACAGACTGATGGACGGACGGGCAGACAAACAGCCGAGACAGGAACGAGGGTAGGTCAATGAAACAATTTTATCTAAGTGGTACCTACCAAAGCTGACTTAAACATAAAAATATTAACAATACGTCCAAGTTTAAATGAGATTACATAATAGACTAGCTCCACCTTGTTCAACTTTTTCATTCTTTTGAAATAAGAGAAAAAAATCAGGCAACTTTATTACAAAAGTTTCCAAGCTCGGCGGTGTACTTCATTTTTGCTAGATAGTTCGTTATAAGAGGAAGGTGCTCAGAAGTTCCTGTGAACCAGCATCTTGATCTCGATGTCAGCTTCGAGCGAAATGAGATGGATATCTAACTTGGTTCTGTCAATTTGAGATATAATTTTCGGGATTCATTTTTAGAAAATTACTTAATAAAAATAAAGTGGTATATTTTTTAATGTTGTCTTAGGTTTTCGCGATTGTTACACATAGTAATTAAACAACTTTAAACGGTTTAAATCGCGTATATTTGTCATTATTTTTGTCCCGACGTTTCAAACACTTTTTTTTCTGGGAAAATAAGTTCTACATACAGATTGATGGTGTAGCTATGGGCTCTCCAGTCTCCCCCGTTGTTGCCGATATTTTCATGGAGGACTTCGAGGAGAGAGCTCTTTCCACAGCTGTGGCTATGCCCAAGATCTATAAACGGTACGTAGATGATACTTTTACCATCCTCCCCAGTAATAAAGTTTCTGCATTTCTTAACCATCTAAACTCTTTACATAACAAAATTCAATTTACAATGGAGCCTGAGGTCAATAAATGCTTAGCTTTTCTTGATGTTTTAGTCATCAGGAATCCTGACAACTCCCTAAGTCATACAGTGTATAGGAAACCCACCCATACAGATAAATATCTCAATGGTAACTCCCATCACCATCCATGTCAGTTGGCTGCCGTAGGCAAATCTTTGTTACAGAGAGCACATGGCATCTGCGACACTGACCATCTCAAGGAGGAGCTTCAGTATGTAAAACAAGTACTGCGAAGCAATAATCACAAGCTCCCACGTATGCGTCACAGAAGCCGGCCCAAGCCTTCCACAGTTGAGCGACAACCTGCCATCTTACCTTACATCAAGGGTGTCACGGACAAAATTGGTAATATCTTAAGACGAGCTTCAATAAAAACTTACTTCAAGCCGCACAAGAAGATCAACCAATTTTTAAGACCTGTTAAGTGCAATATTCCCCTACAAGATGCAGGTGTTTACAAACTTGATTGTGAATGTGGGCTGTCATACATTGGGCAAACAAAGAGGAGCGTTGGTAAAAGAACACATTGTTGACATGAAGAACAGACGCTCGACCAAGTCTGCGGTTTGTGAACATGCCCAGGACAAACCCAACCACTACATTCGGTTCGACAAACCACAAATCCTTGCCAGAGAGACCCGGTTTATGCCAAGAATGTTACGGAGGCTATTGAAATCAAAAAGTACCCAAATTTCAATAGAGATGATAGTTGGCAAGTACCACCTGCTTGGGATCCTGTTATTAAATAAATTAAATCTCATGGCCGACACAAATCTGCAAGACCTCTGGACACCGTGAGCGAATAATGCGTGAATAGGGAACGTAATGATTAATATAAAAATATCTGACGGTAGACCAAATAATTTCTTAATAACTCATGACAAATAAAACCAATTAGTCACCCCGTGACCACGATCACTGCCAAGTGTTTGAAACGTCGGGACAAAAATAATGACAAATATACGCGATTTAAACTGTTTAAAGTTGTTTAATTACTATGGTATATTTTTTGATTCTGCTTATTCTGACCTTTTTTATGCTCGATAGGTTAGCCTTTGACCACTATCTCACTCAGTAAGTGATGATGTTGTCGAAGATGCTGTTCAGGCTAACCTAGAATCACTGATTCACAAGGACAGCTGCCGGAACACACAGTTAGGTGCTTGGCGACAGATTTTCTACTTGAGGCTAGCCAGGCGGGCATACGCAAAATGCCCTACAACAACCGGGACCGACGGTTTAACGTGCCGTCCGAAGCACGCAAGCGCTCAGTAGTAATGTCACCAGCGGTCACCCATCCAACCAATGACCGCGGCGGACGTTGCTTAACTTTGCTGATCGGTTCAGAATGGCTAAGCAAACTTCGGTACGAGCGCTTCAAAACTTTATTTAACTTCAATTTGTTTTAATATTATAATCTCTTGGCGGACTTAAGTTTTACAGCTCGGTGATTATGGCATATAGAGTAATCACCGTTAAATTTAAAATCTGATGAAAAGCGGCGATGCTCCTACCTGTTTGTCCCTTTTTCATGTTATGTTTTTCATTTGCTAATTTTTACTACAATTTTGGTTGCTCTGATGCTACTTTGATGTTTCAATTTCGCATGGGGTGCTGCAGCGTTGTTGCGGGAACACTCAGTGTCGATACACTCAATCTCAGAAATTTATGGTTGGCATTATCGCAATGACAAAAATTGACATAGTCACTAGTTTTTTCAACTAGTTCATATATCGCTAACGTGCTTGCTGTTCAATTATTAACCGACTTGAAGAAAAGAGGAGGTTCTCAATTCGTCTGTGTTTCTTTGTGTGTGTATTTTTTACAGGGTGTATCGATTTTAATGATTTTTTTTTTATATTCTTCTTTTCACGCATTCTATACCTGTTGATTTGTGACCTATATATATTGCAAAATTGTTAATTAGGGCGAGTGTACTAAGCCCTATCACTATCCCACAACTTGAACATTTTGTGGCACACTTTACTGAAAATCTATCATGCCTATAGATTTGTGCTTTTACATAGTAATTTAACTTCATATCTAGATGGGTTATCTGTCAAATATCTGTAAATTTGATAGTCATTAAAAAAATATCAATGATGTTTACATTGGATAGAATGTTATTGTATTAACGCCATCTACTAGAAAACTAAAGAGTTAACATTGTCTGCAACATAACTAAACTCAAATACATAGTAGGATTAACTATTATGTATTTGATTATTGAGTTTAGTTATACTTAATACGAGTATGATACCTCAAGTTATAAAAAATGCGAGCCCTCACAAAGCTCAGCTTTTTGCAAGTAATTATTAGGATTTAAACAGTTTTTTATTATTGGCTCTACTTATTTATCTACATCTTAGTGGCTTTATTTTGTTTAAGTCAAGCATATTATGTCAAATAAACATATTTTCTTCATTTCTTTCATTCTGAGCAGTCCGTTTCAATCCTTTTCAAACGACTTATGTAAAAGGAGGTGGTTCTCAATTAATCTGTTTTTTTTTTGTGTGTGTTACCTCATTGTCATGCTGCTTTACAGAGTGTACCGATTTTGATGTTTTTTTATATGCGAGAGCTGGTACTTGTCATGATACATGTGGTCCCATTTAAATTTGAGTGAGATCTGACGAGTAGAACTTAAGCCATCTCTAACGATGACTATTTGCGGCTGGAAGTAGGTTGTATTTAAATAAAAAAAATATTGTTAACAATTTTTACTATTTTATATGACTGTACTTTAAATGTACGCGCGAGTTGACGGCAATAAAAATAAGTACAATCAAAACATGTCAACTCGTGCGCACTACCGAGTTTCACGCTCGCCAGAGTAAGCCTTTTTTCACTTTTTCGGTAAGTTGATATTGATTTGAAAAAAATCTTGAATTTTACGCCTTTTATATTATCGAAGTCTTTGATCAGTATTCTGGGTTTGCGGGGTTCAAGTCCCGATTGAAATTATCTTTTTCCATTCGAAATAATATCTATTTTGCATTCATTGCGGAGGCCACTCCACGAGGGCTTCCAGCATTTTTTTAATTTATTGAAAATTTTGAATACCTTGCATATACGTGTATTACCGTTTTTATCAAATGACTAAATGAACAAAAAAGTTTAGTTTAATGGGGAGCTCTTTGATTTTCACTTAGTCACTCATAGTCAATTGTTCGAATCCCGCCCCGGGCTTGAGCTTCACCGCATGATGGATGGGCATTTTGCGAATGCCCGCCTGGCTAGCGACCACCCTCAAGTCGAAAATCTGTCGACAAGCACCTAACAGTGTGTTCCGGCAGCAGAACTTGAGAGCCAGTGAAATTAGAGGCACATGAGACTTCACATCTGTCTCAAGGTGACGGGCGCAGTGCAATTCGTGACTTGTGACGAAATGCATCTGTTATAGGCAGACGTAAGTCCGCTTATCATTAGATTGGCCTCGAGCTTGTTCCGTCACAATAAAAAAAAAACACAATATAAAAATGTAATTATGTTTGTAAAGATTGCAATATGACAATAATAAGATGAAAACAATCAAAGTAATAAGCAAATTATAATTATAAACTTTTACAACTTTTATGAAAGCTTTTCAGCTTATAGAAAAAACTATTATTAATGTTGGCTTTCTAGGATAAAAAATACACAAGAAACGTACAAATGTTATGTATTAATAAAGATATTTCAAAATTCGAAAATATACTTGCAAGACTTTTTTTTTTTTTTTTTATGCTTGATAGTTAAGCCTTTGACCACTATCTCACCTGGTGGTAAGTGATGATGTGGTCGAAGATGTTGTTCAGGCTAACCTAGAATTACTGGCTCTCAAGGACAGCTGCCGAAACACACCGATAGGTGCTTGGCGACAGATTTTCAACTTGAGGGTGGTAGCTAGCCAAGCGGGCATTCGCAAAGTGCCCTACCACCATGCTGTAACGACTGCCATCCTAAGACAACAACCGGGACCGACGGCTTAATGTGCCCTCCGAAGCACGGAAGCGCTCAGTAGTAATGTAACCAGCGGTCACCCATCCAACTCATGACCGCGGCGGACGTTGCTTAACTTTGCTGATCGATTCAGAATGGTTAAGCAAACTTCGCTACGAGCGCTTTAAAAGATATAATTCATAACTTGTCGTCATGAATTTTATCTTCATGGAATTTATTTGTGTGCTAAAATAAATACAACCTGGAAAAAGCAATTCAAAAAGGTACTCGTATAAAAATATCATTTTGTTTTCACTGTAGGTGTTCATGCAAATGCAATAATAATCTGTGGTACATTTCATTCCCACGTAAAGTGTAGTCGCCAATATTTTTCATTGAACATTGAACAATGCTAGGCGTTCAGACCGAGTGTTCGTCACTGAGACATTTGTATCATGCGATTTTCTGTTTGATTCGACACTTCGAAGAACATATTTGTCTACACCTTCACTTACTATCGGGTGAAATAAGGGTCAAAGTTAGGCCTATAAGCTTTAAAAAAACAGCTTCAGAAAACCAGAAAATGTCATTCATAATCAGTCGTGTTCGCGACATTTGAAACTATAGTAGATAGGCACTCAATCTCTTTTATCACACACCATGACGCTCAAAAGTGACAAATATAAAATATATTAATAAACTGAATGAAAATTCTTTTAAAAAGCAATTGTGAAGTCGGAGTCGCTACAGTCTAAGCTACATTACGCCCAGTTGTCAGTATAACAAATGTCAGAACTGATAGATGTATGTCAGAATAACAAAAGCTCTATTTCATAACAAATTTAAAAAGTCCATAACTAATAATATGTATATATATTTAATAATCATAATTTTGCCCGAGACGTGCCGGTGATATTCTGCACCCTATATCAACCGATGGTGTCGTAAGAGACGACTACGCGTGACAAACGAGAAGGTGTGCAGCAGTGCTTTCTGTGGAACTGATTTCTCACACGGTGCTCCCTAAGACGCCTGCCAAGTGGGGATGTGGCCCCACCCCCATAATGGGGGAGGCTGTGTTCAGCAGTGAGCAATCCGGCTAATAGAGTAGTCGTATGAATTGATTTTTAGATGATCGTATCGCACATTCTAAACAATGTCTATCATGATAGAGGAAAATGAAAATGTTGCCTCGAGCAACGACGACGATACAGAAATCGAAGCAAATGGAAAAACTTTGTCCGAAATGCTACAAAGAACAAAATTAAAAGCTTTTGATTTGTGTCGACGTCCTCTAATGCATGGATATGATCCTCAGCGATATTTCTTCATAGATTTTTCATTGAGTGCAGTTTTCCTTTCCCCGTGTGAAGCTAAATGTGATTGGATTTTGGGACGTTGTTTTTCTTCTGAGATGATCTTGTACGATATAATGGAAAAAATAATGTGTTTGCATGACAAGGCTTCGCAAAAACACTCGAGGAAGTTTCCTGCTTATGAAATTTCAGTGAGCGAAAAAGGACAATACATAAAACATGTAGGTGTATGCCTTATACACATTTTTGAGTTACATTATTATGTAGGTTTGCGCAGTGAAAACATGCGATAGGAATATTTTTTTATGTTTCTTATAAACCAAGTTTTTTACTAACCAACAGCGCAGCATTTCTTTAAGTTTTGTTTTTAATAAGAAATAAAAGAGTACATGAAAGAGAATTTCAATTTATGAGTGCTAGTTAAGTTGAAATCTTATATTTTCTGTTTGAAAAGAACTGACGTTTGAGATAGAATGTTATAATTTTCTCTTTGATAAATTTTAATATATTTAGGTGACCTAAAACGCGATTGATACATATGAATACTTTTTCATAGACGCACAGTGACTTAGCTTCCAAAAAAAAACCATTAGATAAAATAACAAGGTCACTGTTTGACTGTATTAGCAATGATAATGATGAGCTTCACAAACAATATCCTTCAAAAAACAATGTTTATTATTAAATAAAATACATTTTACTGCTGTTAAGTCTGTAGATTTTACCAGGTGGTACGAGGAGATATCTTCAGCAAGAGTGGATCATGGTGGGTGATACCGCCTTAGTGTCATATATTGCACCTGGAAGCAGTAGTGTGCAAATATTTAGTTTAGGTGTATTAAAAATGTACACTGCAAAAAATGGCACTGTAGCAATTGCAATTACTGTGCAATTCGAGACAGTGTCTTCGAATGATGAACGCACTGCAGTGTTAAGCAGAATGAGAATAGTGACTTTGCAATTGAAATGGACAGATGTGATGGCATACTATCAGGCGGGCTACTTCTGCGTCTCATCACTTCATAATCAGTACTCAGTACTAATATTGTAAATGCGAAAAAACTCTGTCTGTCTGTCGGTCTGTCTGTTACGCTTTCACGCCAAAACTACTGGACCGATTTGAATGAAATTTGGTATGGAAATAGTTTGAGACCCGGGAAAAAACATAGGATATTTTTTATCCAACTGCGCAAAAAAGGTTAATGTTTTTGCGCGATAACCGACATACGCGCGGGCCAAGCCGCGCCCGGAAAGCTAGTATTAAATAAAAGATACATCGTGTAATTACATTGACAATCGAATCGCACCGTTCCGTATGACGGTCAAGGTAAGGTAGTAAAAACACAAAGTTTTGGCTCGAAAGAGTAATGTTCCGGTGGCCTGGCGGATAGGCATCCGGCCGAAATCGGCGGACTCGGGTGCGATTCCCGTCCGAAAGAAAAACATTTGTGCTCCAATAATTTGTAAATGTAATTTTCATTCAGCACGCGATAGTTTTTTGTAAATAATAATTTATTTAATAATATTTTTTTTTTTTTTTGTACCGCTTCCAACCGCTCTATTTGGAAATCGATGGGGGAGGCCTATATCCAGCAGTGGACTGCTTGCGGCTGAGATGATGATGATGATGACGCGATAGTGCTTGTAGTCGCATATATAGAAACCTCGAGTTATTACTTCAGGGACGTACTGGCATAATCATATGTATTTTTTATATATTTCAGGCAAATTCGACTACTCTTTGTGAAATTTGAAACATGTTTATATATAAATAAATGACGTTTTAATGGTTGGGAAAGGTTTAATTTGTTAATGCATCCGACCAACTCTGTTTAATCCGGAATATGCACTCAAAGTAGCTTAAGGGTAGACTTACACTGTCAGACTGTGCAGATTTACCCGGACAGCTGGGAGCAGCCCGTCTCTACTGCAGATTAAACGTTTGATGTGTGATATATGCTAGTACTTTGTTCAATAAATAATTTATTTGTTCACGTAGCTTCCTCCAATTTAGGATCCGTTTCAGAATTTCCTAATAACGTTTATATAAATAAAATGTTTAGATGAAAAGACGATTTCGCTTAATTTTCCTGCTAAGAATTCTCGGTCATACTCGATCGTGTACTCGAAGAATCAAGCTCAGCTCTGTGTTGTGTAGAAGCGACACGCGTCGATAATTCACGTCAACTTAGCAAGAAAGTTATACGAAATTTTCACAGGATATATTTTTATATTTTTTAATTGTTTTTCTAGAATATAAATAATTAAGTTTTAGTAAGTTAAAATATTTATTGTTATAAAAATATATGGATTTTTGCAAAGTAACGCCTGAAATTTTCATTACTACTCCTCAAACGTCCGTCGTGCGTACAGGGTAGGCGTCAGCAGTTCACGCATTTGTACAGCATTTTTCAAGCTCTTTTTCTCTCAACGCGCCTACACGTTTTCGTTAAGTACTAAGACATTTTCTAATACATACACTTGAAACCCTCAAATCAATTTACCCCAATATATCACTTGTAACATACAAAGATAACTTTTTCATCCATTTATTTTGAGTAGACAAAAATTGCGAAATAAAAATATATTTTTACAGATTTTGAGGTTTAATGTTTTTAAATCGGGTTTATTTGATGCAATTTATAACATATATAATAACTTCTTGATACCAATGCAATCCTCATCATATAGGCTTTACGGGGAAGAAATTAAAATAAACCTTACCATGGAAAATTTTACAGGAAAAGGGGTTTGAACCAACGACGAAAATGCCGGGAAACAGCATTTTTTTCCGAAACTTTTCCACACATATCTTTGATTTTTCTTTTATTATGAGTATTTACTATGGTTCCTTACCCTTGAATTATTATAGACTGTTAGGACAAATATTTTACAAGTAGTAACGAGCTTAAAACAACGCGATTTTTTTCTAAGAATATTGGCGCGAAAACTGTATGAAAGCGCAATTTTTTTTTTCAAATACTATACCACCTACTACTTTGGTTCTTCTTTTGATATGATTATTTACATGTTATCTATACACCTGAATTATTTCAGATGTTTGGGTTTAGTAGTTAAAAAGTAGTTACGAGATTATTTATTACGTAAGTTTCCATCGGTGAGTGTTTGCGCGGCAAAATGTATCGAGTGAAAGTTTTTTATTTTAATTTCACGATTTGAATAACTTCCTGTTACCGTAAAGTGATGCGGTTTCTTGTGTTGTATAGCTAAGGATACTAGATTACCAACAACCTTTGAATAATAACGATTGTATATATATACACTATACGATATTATTCAAACATTTATATTCGTTAATATACAAGCTTGACACTAAACCTTTTTTTCAGACTACCGTAATCCCGGACGGGACACATTCCTGTGTCTCCAGGGCAAAACAAAAAAAAAATAAAAAAACTTTTCAATCCTTATCCTTTTAATTTCTTTTAACATCGTTATTGACTTGTTCCGTATACATATGCAAAATTTCAGCTTTCTAGGTTCATAACAACTTTTGTTACGAGATTATTATTAAATGAAGTAATATTTTGGCGCTTAAATGTAATTTGAGCTGGTTTCAGACTTAATAAAATATTAAACATACTTTCCGTTATCTCAAAAAAATATGGATATTTTATCATAATATAGCCAAGGACGAAACCTTTCAAAAACCCTTTCGATTATGAAAATCGGACTTACGCAGATTGTAGGACGATTATGCATAAGTAGCAGCAACTCGCCGACCGGGATCCCGGTTTGGATATTTTTGGGGACACAATTTTGTTTGTTGTTATATCGTAAGTTTAACAATCAATATCTAACAATCAGGTTGTTTCCTTAAATACGTTGCACAAGTTATTTACAAGGGGCTGTTATAAGGCAAAAGGGGTGTGGCAGTTTTCGTAACAGATTTTGTTAAAATGACAACAAGATAAAGCACTGTTCACTGTTTCTGAATTTCCATCGTTTGTCTTAAGTGAAAAAAATCTACCTAATCCACTATCACACCACATGAATCCACTAAGAGACTGTAGATTTCTACAGTCTACCGCGTACACCATCGAGATGATCGACCACTCTGACAAGAGAGTCCAACATAAAGGAAGACGAAGAATTATTTGTGGTAATTGACCAAGAAAGCGCGAAACGCGAGCCAAACGTCTCTGTTACACAGAAAAATAATAATCTAAATAATCTAAATAATATCTTAGGCCAAGAGAGTTTATTTGGTTCAAGATCTTTTAGGTTTTCGATATAAGGAAAGTCGAAAATGTCTTCACCTAAGAAATAAAATGTTTTGTATTATAGTTCTTGGGCCAACAAATATATTCTTATACCAATATTGAAAAGTTTCTTTTTTTAATTTTTTAAATATATCACTTCAAGACGGAAACTATTTCAAAACAAGAAACATTTTTACATTACAATATGGAAGAGCTCTTTTTTTAAAAGGTAAAAAGTTGAACCCAAGAGCCAACCTATTTTATTTTAAATTTTTATTTCGTGTCTCAAAACCGAATAACTATTTTTTGAAAAGCTTTATGTTTTGACCCAAGAGCGAGTATGTCTTACTTGAAGTATTCTATTATATCTCTCAAAACTGAAAAGCTCTTTTTTCCAAAACTAAATGTATTGACCTAAGAGCGAATTTGTCTTACTTGAAATGTTTTATTTCATCCTTCAAAACAGAAAAGTTCCTATCTTAAAAGCTAAATGTGTTAAACCAAGATCGAGTATATTTCTACTGAAATATTTTATTTCATCATGTAAAAGTGGAAAGTTATTAACCTAAGAACTGAAGTATTTTAATGAAAGTATCAGAATTCTTGATGTAAAATTGATCAGTTTTGAAGGAAGGATATTATATATTTTCACAAAATGTATTAATTTTTAAAATAAGAAGTTAGTAAATCTTCTATGTAACTTTAATTTTTACGTTAAGAATCCAAATTCTTTGTACTTAGCCATGGAATGATTTGACTTGATATTTATGTTACTTTTATCGAGATAGTTATATCTCTAAACCGAAACTTAATGTTTCAATTCAACAATTGGAATGTATTGATTAGATATTAATGTTACTTGTATCAAAATATTTACTTATTTGATAGATTTAGTTTACCTATATATATATATATAATTATATATATATCGAAAGTAAGTACATAGAATTTTAAATAGTTAACATAGATTAATTTATCAAAAATTATTCTCATTTGTATACAACTATAATTTATTATTCGGCCATGATGGACAGTGATTTCTCTTTCGTTGTATATTCGTAGGTTTTTTTTTCCAAAAAATAGAACTGAGTTCTACACTGAAAAGTGTAAAATAACTTGTCGATGTCAGTTACCATGCGCACAATATAGTAATAATAGGTATTTTTGAACAAGCATAATGTTCCGAATTCAACAAGTTATTTTACACTTATCAGTGTTGAATAGTGTTAAATTTTTTGGTAAAAGAACACACAAATACACAACGAAGGAGTAATTACAAGCCCATCATGTAGTCATGACCGAAGAAATAATAAGAACTGTATACAAATGATAATAGTTTTTTACAAATTATTCTATGTTAACAATTTTAAATTCTATGTACTTACTTTCGATATACACACAGGTAAACTAATTCTATCAAATAAGTAAATATTTTGATACAAGTAACATTAATATCGGTATAACTATTCTAAATTTTATCTACCGTAATGTTACACACTACACGGAATACAGATATAAGACTTATTATTACCTTCGATATACACATAGGTCATTGGATTACAACTAATTGAATTAAAGAAGTGACAAGTTTTGATATCAGTAACTTATGTCTAGTTAAACCATTCCAACAGTTGAATTAAAACATGGGTAGAAGATAAAAATTTCTTGATAATAATATAACATAAATCTCAAATACAAATTTACCAAACCTATTTGATAGGGAACAAAGCATAGGCTAGCAATAGAAACTAAATTAAGATTCATATAATTTATTTAATTATTTAAGTAATTATGAACTACTTTTTTAAAAAACATAAAAATAACCACTTCTTTATAAAAACTTAATACTAAGTGCTGCACCCGCTGAGTAGGGAGTAGGTTCACACGCACGACATGGGCAAATATTGTTAAGTATATGTATTCAATTGACTGTCAATGTTAAATTATATTCTTCTGTTATTTACTTCCGAAGTTCTCCAGAACGTCTGGCGATACATTCCAGACTGATAACAAACGACGTATATTTTCTTCCATCGCAACGCAACGGGATGACAATTTTCAGTAGAAACCTTTGTGTATTTATAAACCACTGCAAGAAACTTAATCCAAACACTTCGGTGGGCACTGCTTTTCTTTACACAAGTCAAATCTCTCACAATACTACGTTGTTGTAAATTAACTTATTTCAGTATAACCGCCACGCTGCACGCCGCCGCCACTGGACTCGATTATATACAGTGTTGCCATATGAACTCCAGATCTAGTTGCCAAATATTGAAGCTATAATATAGGAGTCCGTGTTCAAGTAATTCAAAGCCAATATCTACGAGTTTTGGCTTAGGGTTATTGGGCTGTACAATGTATACATAACTTTATTGTTACACCCTTCGAAAAATATAGTATATTTTATCAAAGGTTACACAAAGAAGTGCAATATTACGTATGCATGAAATTACTGAACTAAAATTTCTAGCGTAGGAAATTAAACCTTTCTTAATAAGGAGCATTATTGCGTATGAAAATATAATACTTAAAAGGCTTTTGCCTTGTAAGTAGTGTAATTGAATATTGTGAGTGTTTCTTATTGTTATGGGAATAGTTTGATTTCCTGTGGAGTTCAATTGAGTCGGTAAGACCCCCACAATACTTGCAAGTTGGTAGTCACCATGAGTATTTTCTATGGCGCTGTATCGTAGCGTATACGTACAGGAAAGGCGCGGGCACTGATCTCTCGAATCATGCTGTCGTTAATATACTTTTAAAGACTTGCAAGTATTTGGGGACGGCACCTGGTTGGCGTACATGCAAGAAAAAACCAGCTTTCAAACCTGTTCGCGTAAATACCCATTTCCCTAGCTAACGTCACGTTAGTACCTGCTATCAATTATTCTGTGCTAACGTTCCGCAATCAAATTTTGGACGTTCTAGAAAAGGGTCAGATCAAGAGTACCCAAAACCGACGCGCATGTATGAAAGGATTGGATTGTGAATGGAGTGAAAGAGGGGTGTCTGGATCGCAGAAAGTGAAAATCTATAGTCATTGCCTACCCCTTTGGGAAAGAGGCGTGATTATATGTATGCCTATGTATGTATATAACAACATTATTTGGTTGTGAAATATCAACACGAGCTGATAGGTATTATACGGGTTAATAATACGTAGTGAATAAGTATAGGTACTATATTAATTTATGTCCTGTTCGTGCGTTTTCGGCTTTGATGTATGAATTAGAAAACATTTGCACAGGGCTATAATGTACAACCTTTATGTACCACAGCACATTAAAAATGTCAAAAGTTACAAAAAGAATAAATACATCCTTCCTAATTATTTTCACAGAATCTTACTTTCTATTGAAAATTAAAATAAGTTAACCGCAATGCACTTGTAATTTTTCCCACGAATCTCGCGGAATCTCAAATTTTATAGCAACACTGACCACTACTGGAATTATCGAGCCAACCAATCATCACTGTTCTCATTAGGCAAGATTCATGTTTCTTCCATCAAGAATCAAAAATCTTGATTTGATTAATCTGATTCTTGAATGAAATAACTTTCTTATCGACTTTTGACCGGTATTTACCTACTTCTTAATGTTTCTTCCATCAAGAATCAAAAATATTGACTTGAAAAATTCGATAAATCTGATTCTTGAATGAAACAACTTTCTAGCTGGCTTGTGACCGGTACCTACCTACTTCTAAAATCATCGCCTAAAAATCTAGATAGCAAATTAGATAATTAATAGTTCAAATAAGTAAATAAGAGCAAATATATTTATGCTTAGTAGTAGCAGTAGGTACACATTTCTAGGTTAGTACAGAATCCTAGTAATATTATAAACGCAAAAGTTTGTATGCATGGATGTTTGTTACTTTTTCATGCCTAAACGGCTGAATGGATTTGGATTAATTTTGGTTAGAAGATAGCTTATACCATGGATTAAAGCATAGGCGACTTCTTTATTATCACCATTTTCATAGTTTTTATCACCACGCGGATAAAACCGTGGGGCGCAGCTAGTACAAAATAATATAAAAAAAAGACAAAATAAATACTGTCTAGGACTGATATTGTTAACATTTTATATTTAGCAATTATATATGTATTATGTGTAGGTATTGTAATGTATGTATACTTATCTATTAAAATAGTACCTAAGTAAGTACTTAAATATCTAATATTTTTATATAGTTACTACTTTTTATGGATTTTAATCCAACGTATCTATATTGTACTTAAGGTGGTACTATTATGTATACTGTGATTTATTAAGATACGTACTATTTTCAGATATGCTCCCCAACGACACTTGAAGATTTCTCAAAATAAAACGGAACTGATTTCATTCAAACATTTTTCAGTTATTTGAGTGTAACTTAAAAACTACTAAACAAATTTTGATAAATATTTTAATGGCACCTCTTCGAAAGTATACCCTATTAAACAAAAAATAATTTTGCAAATCCTTTACAAATGGATTTTATAAATGACGGAGTTATGCCCGAACATACATAAAAATTAAAAATAAACACAGTAAATTTTAGTAGTGATTTATCGGTTTGTTACAGCCTGAAAGTTTGACATATTTATATAGACTAACTTGATATTGTCAAACTTTCAGGCTGTAACAAACCGATAAATCACTACTTACATAGTATAAAACAAAGTCACTTCCCGCTGTCTTTCTGTCCCTATGTATGCTTAGATCTTTAAAACTACGCAAGGGATTATGATGCGGTAATTTTACAAATAGGGAGTTTTAGATGTATACATTCATAATATAATAAACACTGAAATTTTAGATACTTTTAGTTGTGATGACGTAAATAGACACATTTTTTGCGCTTATATTGCAAACGCTGGCTGAACCCTACGAGGTAGATCAAGATAATGTACTACAGTAACACCTTAAAAAGGGCTACAAAAGAGTCTATCTCTTAAGAATAAACCACAATTACCATTTTTTTATCCTTTACTTTTTAAAATAAATAATGGCTCATTTCGAAGCGATTTTAAGCAATACAGCATATTTATCCTTATCCAATTAATACCTTAAATACATTGAAGTGAATTTAATATACTAAGATCAATATGGCCATATACTGCATGTTATTTAAATGAATATTTTCGAAGATGTTACAGATTATATAGCCCCAGCCCCAGGTAACGGCCTGCTTTACCCAAATTAACGCAAAGTTTGGTTCTTTTTACACGACTGCCCAAAAAAAGGAGAGTTATGTTTTTAGGGTTCATGTATGTATGTATGTTTGTGAGTTTCTTTATTCCACCATAACTTCGTAACGGCTTAACCGATTTTGATGTTTGTGATATCATTAGAAGCGTTGAATTATTCCGGGTAACATAGGCTAGTAAAAATTAAAAAAAATTAAAGAAGGGGTCATAGTTCATGAAATTAAAATAAAAAAATAAAAAATTCATGAAAATTTTACAAATTTTACTATCACCGTCTAGAGCTTGCTTAGTACATAACAAAAATATATAATAGTAGTATTCAATAAACATTGGTTCAATAATTTTAAAAGTAATAAATATTGTCTTATCCGTTTCTACACTTGCTTCTTGTAGACACAAGTAATACAAATAAATAAACCACCGGCGTGCGGCAGCACAGAGACCATGCGTTTTTGACCGGAGAACGCCTTCAGAGAGAAAGGCATTTTATACACAACTACAAGAAATGATTATTTTGGCAGTGTTAACATTTTACTGTTAAGTGACTTGATACAGCTTTGACTAGTAGCTAAATCCGTCAGCGGGGCATACTGAATCAGAATCAGAATCATTTATTGCATACCACTGCTTTAAACAACCGCCACATTTAATTGCTGAAATAGATTTATGGGCGTTATGTAGCTTCTGCGAACTGCCACAAAATGTGAGGCAAGCAGACGACACCACATTTGTCGATATTTTTGAATAGTTAACGGGTTGAAATCCTGGACCATCGTAGAGTACCACTTACTGGACCAGATGGCGAGTGTGTGCGAAAATTTCCCACGACAAGACAGGTGGATGACTCGAACCACCAAATCAAAATCAAACGATGACCATCGAACTGGCCAAAATTTGCCGGATGTTTGACGTGGTAGCATCAGATATATCCGTAGAAGCTAAAACCAACGGACAGCAGCCAAAACCCGAATTTATACTTTCTGATCCCAATAAAAGAGGAGGTATTGTTCCATTCTTAAAAGTTACTATTGGGTCTAGGGTAATGTTGCGGAAATATATTAAATTTGGACACGGCTTGGTAAATGGCGCTATGGGGGTCAAGGTAAAGAGTAATAAAATAAGTCGAGCGGTACATGCTACCACTGATATTATGTTGGGTTATGACAGTACACAACCTGCAAGGAACGACACTGGACAGAGCCGTCGTGGATCTAGGCGCTAAAATTTTTGCCAAGGGGCAAAGTTTATGTAATTTTACCTGGGACAGACTGTCCAGTTAGGTAGGTCCAACTTCGAAAAAGAGGACGCCCGAAGAACCCAACTCGGATGGGCAGCGTTCGGGAAGTTACGCGACATTTTCTCGTCAAAGATCCCGCAGAGCCTGAAGACCAATGTCGTCAACCAGTGTGTATTCCCAGTGATGACATATAGCACCGAAATGTGGTCCTTAACTGTGGCCCTTATGGATAAGCTCTGAGTCACTGAACGAGCCATGGAGAGAGCTATGCTCGGAGTTTCTTTGCGCGATAAAATCCAGAACGTGGATATTCGCCAAAGAACCAAAGTCACCGACATAGCTTTCAGAATTTGCAAGTATAAGTGGCAATGGGCGGGCCACATTGCTCGACGAACTGATAGCCGATGGGGAAGAAAAGTTCTCGGGTGGGTACCATGGTACACCGGAAGACGTAGAGTAGGTAGGCCGCCCACTAGATGGACTGACGATATCATAAAAGTCGCGGGTAGCCAATGGTTACAAGCGGCTAATAGCCATTCTTTGTGGTGTTCTATGGGGGAGTAACAGTGTACGTCTTCCGGCTGATGATGATGATGATGATGAAAGTTTATGTCGCTCTTAGTCGCGTCAGACAGCTAAAAGAATTGGTGTTTTAGATCCACGAAAGCTTATCAACGTGCCCCATGACAAAAAGTCTCTGCAAGAACAGAAAGACCTCAAAGTTATCATTAATAATTAATTAATCAGTCATAAAAAAAAATATTTCGCGTTATCTTTTGCGTATTAATTTCCAAAATAAAATAAGTTATGTTTCGTGGCACATTGTGCGTTTGCAAAAATACTCGTATTGTTTCATCACTAAGAAAATAAAAAGAAATAATTTAAAAATTAAAAAACACGCCTGCCGTACCAAAAAGTGAACTAAAAAATTACAAACAAGTTACACGATTTTAATGTTGAATGGCCACAATGTAGGTACTAAATAGATTATATTTACTGTGCAATTAAACACCATTGAACCCAAAAATGGAAAAGAGATAACCAATCTTTTCATTGCAGTCGGGGGTTCCTTAGAATAGTTCTTTACAGGTCCCCCGACTTCGATGAAAAGAATGGTTATCTGTTTTCCATTTCCGGGTTCAATGGTGTTTTAATTGCACAGTAAATATAATCTATTTAGTACCTACATTGTGGCCATTCAACATTAAAATCATGTAACTTGTTTGTAATTTTTTAGTTCACTTTTTGGTACGGCAGGCGTGTTTTTTAATTTTTAAATTATTTCTTTTTTACCAAAGTGACTTGGTCCGGTTTTGTCTGTACTATTCATTTTTATTTTGGGAGGGTATTTTTTATTGCAATTGCAGTATTGTACCCAACTGCAAGTACCTAAGAGTTTCTATATTATTTCAAAATTCTTTTCCCATAAGTACCTAAGCCATTCCTTTTTCATACCAAATAATTTTTTTAATGTTTATCAGTCTGATCCTGCCTGTATGTGCTATTTTGTTACATTGCGCCCATTTATTATTTGTAACTTTTTAGCAGAGTTTCTTTTTTTTATAAAAATACAAATTATAACATGCCTCATGCATCAATATTCTTAGACATTATTCTAAGAATATTGGAAAAACGCTGACAACCTCTTAGAGGAAAAAAAAACTTTTGTTCTACAGACGCCAAGCATCATAGCAAACAACTTTAGTTCTATGACTTTTCTCGCCTGCTTGCCGCCGCTGCCGCCAGGTGAAACGCGACGGAGTCGCGCAGATACTTACGTTGTAATATTGTGCCTGTCGGAAACTACCTAGCTTTTCACTCTGATATTAAAGACTTGACTGGAACGACCGAGAATGGAATGATGGATTCCAATCTGGGCCACTGCCATGACTGTAGTTCAGAACTATTTTAGTATTAAGTATCAAGTAATATATTTCTTGCCGCAATAAAATCTTAATTCTTCACTATACGTTTAACTGATTCTTGGTCGAAACAATGGCTATTTTATACCAAGTAACGTGTATTTTGCCATAAAATTGTCCTTGGCCTTTAGTGTATGATTCACAGAATCTTGTGCCAAAATATTTATGTTTTATATCAAGTGGCATGTCTTTTGCTACAATATTTATTAATTCTTCATTGGAAATAAAAACTAAGTACCTAGCCTAATATGTATCTTTTTCGACACGAGAGTTAATTCTCAAGTAAAAACTTCGAAGCTAAGAAAGTGTCGTTTTTAATATAAGAAACCAGTATGTTTTTATTCAAGATATACATTTTGAAATAAGTAATAAAATTCTTATGTCAAGACATAAAATCTTGAAATTGTAGAATGTTTAATATTTGAAACGTTATTGAGATTATCTTACACCAATATATTTACATCTGTGATTAAGAAATATCAGGTGAAACATATTTGATTCTTGGCTCAAAAAAGTCTTTTTTTCTGTGTACATTTTTGGGAAATATATTTTCGTATGTCTTTTCTTAAGGAATTGTGAAGGAACATGTTTGAGTCCCACCTGATGTTAAGCGGTAAACCTTTACCTATAACAGATGCTTTTTGTCACAAGTGACGTACTGCGCCGCGCCCCTCACCCAGAGATCTTAAATGTCAGACTGCTGCCGGAACTACTGTTACGTGGTTGGCGACAGATTTCCTGCTTAAGAGTGGTAGTTAGCCAAGCGAGCACTTGCAAAATGCCCTTACAGTGAAGCTCGAGCCGGCGGGGGGGATCGAACCATGGACCTGCGGCACGGAAGTCCATAGCTCGGTAAACACAGCTTCAAAAATGTTCGTCTAGATATCTAGGTCGTATTTCTCGTCCGATTCCCGTGAAATTTGATGAGCCTTTCATTACAGCGAAGTTATGGGGTCGAAGCATATATCAGTTGCGAGGTCTTAAGTTCACAGAGCAACTAGTGTCTCTTATAGAAAATAAAGAAACCTGTAAAAGAACTATAATTCCACACGTTTCTGGACTTACGACAATCTTGTATGTAAACATTTCCCAAACGACCATTTTGAAAGCTTATCAGACGTTTCTCAAAGAATAGGGTTAACTCGTACAGATTAAGTAAACAATCATAGGTATGGTCCATCGGAAACCTATCAGATAAAGCAGCATTATACCGTTACAATAAATGATTCAATTTCCTTTACGCAAGTATCCGATCCACTTAAGTATTATGAAAGTAATAGAAGGGAGGGGAATAGTTTTCTTGCTGACGCTCCTTTTACGATAATGACAGAAAACGCGGTCCAATATCTATAAAATATTACAACCGTACGAAAACCGGTCTGGACCGGTTTGCCGGACCGTGCCGGAACGATGCTGGACGAAGATTTGATTGGCAGAATTAACTTTACCAAGGGATGTGTTACTATAATTTATGGATTACGGTTGAGATACATTACTTTTCTAGATTAGATTTTTATGGAATGTTGATCAAGATTATAAACTGGGGCAATTAAATGTTATTTTCTTTATTATTTACTCAGTTTTCACGATTCAGGGCCGCTACTACAATTCAATGAAGTGTCGTTTCTCGTGTTACGAGTGACACTATAGACAACGAAAATCGAATTTGCGGTACGAAGTTTTGTGTTTCATATAATCTATGGTTGGATCGCATCGTTCACCACACATCGTACCCTCTAGGGAATCTCCCATACTATTCTGAGAACGCTATTATGCCTCAATCAATTTTAAGACTTAACTGAGAGAAATTAAAGAACCTTTTCACATGGTAAGAGTCACAGTCCTATGTAGTTAGGAATCAGCGAGAGGTGTCGCTACTGTTCTAGAAGTTAAATACTCGTATTTAAAATTTACGTTAATTTATTTGTTCCCCATAGGTATTTATATCCTCATTAGTATTTGTGTTCTTTCTGCATATTTAGAACTTGACCTTGACTACTTACCTATGAACAAATTATAATTTCATCTTTTGTAAATTTACAAACCATACGAATCCAATTTTAAAAATAATTTTTCAGAAACTACACAGGCAAATGCTTGCTAGTCTATGCTACGAACGAAGTGAACCAATACGAGTTTAGCCTATTCTTCCTCCTAGAGTTTAGCGGATACCTTTCTTTCGGACCCCAAGTTCGAAACTTCGACGAATTAGAGTTAGGGCCCAGTACAGACTAAGATATAATGAACCAAAAAAATAAGCTTGTATTAAATCTGAAAGTGCGTCACTGTGCATGCACCGACAGTATATTTGAGTAACTATAACATTAAAATTAGGTAACTGTATCTTCTGCTGCCCTTTTCCAATGAAAATTAAGGGGGTCATCAAAAATGGTTTTCTTCAACTACCACTGTCAATCATAGGCCAATTTTAATATATATTTTTACAAGAATATTACTCGTTACTCGTAGTTAGATTCTTTGAAATAAATTATGTGCATACTTATCTTATTAATACAAACTAGAAATAGGCTATTAGTTTGTCTGGGCTACCTGCTTGAAGCCATAAATTATATACTGCATAGTCTATGGGTATATAATATTGTCCAGATGTTAAGCGCATAGTGTAAACAATCGGCTCTTGTGACTCAATCATTCTCTTTCAAAAGTGCTGAGTGCTGAAGTAGGTATGCGTTAAGATACATGGGTGCGGTGTTAAGATTCGGAGTTGTATTACGAAATTAATAAATTTTATTGATTTGTAAGCTACTGTTTTATTCTTTAATTATATAGTTATATTAATACACAATGTCTAGCATATTACAAAATATCATTTAAACAATAGTAATAAAACAATGTTTTTTTTATGGTTTTCTTCGGAAGTTTAAATCCATGCCTATCAGGATGGATAGGCATGGATTTAATCAGGATCTCAATCAGGAACCAAAATTTATAGGGTTTGTGAGGTGAAATTATGTTTTATTATTGGTATTTATTGATAATATACGATAAATATGTTCATGGTTCACGCCACAATATTTTTTTCAAAATGTAATGGCCCTGTTTTCTAGTTGAAACTTCGACAGGTTAAACTTTTCTTTTTTAACCGACTTCCAAAACAGGAGCCTCCTCCTGTTTTGGAAGTCGGTAAAATTTTTGGAAATCGGTTCTCAATTCGTCCGTAATTTTTTTTTATGTTTGTTATCTTGACTGGGTGAACCGATTTTGAAAATTCTTTTTTTGTTTGAAAGGTGATGCTTGTCGTTTGGTCTAATTTAAGTTTTATCAAAATCGGTCATGCCGTTTTTATGTTACACTAAAATAACTGAAAAATATTTTACTATCTTGACGATATAGTCGTTAACAATGAATGATAATCGATACAGTAAGTAGCAATATCACAAAAAAATGTGATTTTTTTTTTTTACCAAAAACTGGAACCGCCTTCAACACCCAAAAGTGTGAAATAACATGTCGAAGTTAGCACCATGCGCATAATATTGATAATAGGTACTTTTGAATTGTCATGGTACCGACTTCAACATGTTATTTCAAACTTTTGGGTGTTGAAGTCGGTTCCATTTTTTGGTATTTTTTTTTTTTAATAAGATACTTATGTTTTTACGCAGTGAGTCAGTGACATAAAGCTCATCGTCTCGTTTAACTATTTATAGCTCTAAAACATATATTGGGCATGATTGACAAGAAAAATATTGTTTTAATGTAATATTTTTTCACTCCAGTGAGTTTGGCAATAATGTCGATCCAAGATGGTCGCCATATTAATTTACGTTTCAACTGGCTCAAATCCTAGCTTATTGTTAAGTACTCACCGAAATATGAATTGCTGAACATGTACTACGATAATAGTTTTAGGCTAATTCACATTACAAAAGCACATTCCTTTCACTATAACGGCACTACGACATAAGGTTTCTTTGACGACACTTTCAGAAATTTACAGAACGACAGCTTGGCATTTCACAATAAATCCTTATGTTAATTAGAGACCATAATCACTATTTCAAGCAATAAACACAACACTGACGTTTATTCAGATGTTTACTGAAAGAAACTGCGATATTATTACTTAAATTAAATACCAAATATGCCAGCATCGCAAAACGTAAACAAACAACTGATTTTTTTTATATTTGCTCCTTCACCTCTGAATAAGGAAACCTATGGAAATGTTGCTAAAACATATAGATACTTAGTTATGGAATATTTAAAAAGACGAAATAATAAACATATTGGCATCTCTATTTAGTGTATGTATTAAAAATAAGCCAACAATATACACGACAGTTTCGCTATATTGGCAACATTTTTTGTGCCGACAGGCGTGTGCCTTGTCCGCCATATTGTGACGCTGTTTACTTGCGGTGTAAGCTGTGACTTGACGTGGAAAAAAATAATTTGTGTTGATAATTCAAGATTGTGCTGGAATATAGTGTAAAAGATATATTCTATAATGCCTAATAAATGCAGCATTATAAGTTGTGGTGCAATAATAAGCCGAAGTCGGCCAAATTTAACATTTCACCGGTAAGCTATCATTATGTTCATTTTAGCCATGTAATCTGTAGGTTCTGATAAAAAGCAGTTAATAATAATAAAAGTACATTATTATGTACAGTTTTCATTGAAAATAATATTGTTTTGATATTGTTTGAATGTTATTTATTTCGACAATAGTGATGTTCTTGCTATATCAATTTATCGATATTTTCTGTGTCAAATTAGATCATTATATTATATTGAGATTTAGATGGTTTGGTTTCAAATCTGTTTATTCATTCACGAAGCTACTTCTTCAGTATGATTAATTTTGATGTTATTCATACACTCGTCTAATCAGTGTAGTTTCATGAATGAATAAGCATATTTGAAACCAATGATCTAAATCTTAATAGAATATAATAATCTTATTTGACACAGATATCGATAAATTTATAATGCTGCAGTTTAGGACTTTTATACCATAAAAGTTACCAAAAGATATTACCAACATCTTAGAAAATGAAAACTGATCTTATTTGTTAAAAAATCATTTTTTTTTGTTTTCAGACTTCCACAAAATAACCATAGGAAAAAAACTTGGTTAGACGTGATTGGAAAAGAAAATTTAAGGATAAATTTAAAGAATATTAACATATGATCTTTGCACTTCGATGAATACTCGTTTAATAGAACACTGGATGTTGTACGATTAAAAGATGATGCAGTGCCGTCATTGTTTGTGCAGGTGAGAATAGTATTACATAACCATTATTTTTGGCCATTAAAGTTCACATAACTATTCTTTTTGCCCATTATAGAGCAAATCAATCCTTTAATGGGCAAAACATGTAATTCTGTATATATTTCAGTAATTTTAATTATAAAATTTTACTGTTATCAGCAACCGTCAACTCTATAATTGACTTAATATTTACTAACATATGTGTCTATTTTCAGCAGTCTTCAACACTACACAGATCGGCTCTTGCAGCCAGAGATGAAAACGTGAATGCAGCCACCCAGCAGAACCTTGAATTGGTGAGTAAACAAGTATGTTCTCACTGATTTTTTTGACTGGTATGTTAGTATAGTGTAACACTGCTTTCTACATTAGAGGTTGTGCATAGTTTGTCATCAGCATCTTCCTCTTCCTCAGCCATAGGATGTACAGTGCTGGACATAGAGCCTCCCCCATAGATCTTCAATGAGACCGCTTAGAAGCATCAGCATATTTATATATTTGATATTAACAATTTAAAAGTTCTTTCAGATATAATAAACATCTTTTTTATATTAAGATTATTAGTGGAGTTAGTATAAACTAACTCCAGTAAACCGAGGAATCATGGTGTGCATCTGTAGGTCCATCCGGGGTAGCGATATAGGTCGCCAATGCTGTTCAAACTTCAACTTTGTTTCAAAATTATTTTGAGCACTGTAAGATTACAAGTTTTTGAGTTACAAAAGAAAAAAAATTGGATTAAATAAACATGCACACAGCTCAGCGGTCATTAACTTTTAATCATATTTTTTCTATAATTATGTCTTTCTAGTAGCAAACCATCTAATAACACCATAAAAATTGGTTCTTATCATCGTCACCATCTACGGAAACCTATCATACGCATGTTTTGACACACACTTATCAACTTATGAACAATATTGTGTCTGTTTGCAGCAACCTTCAATTTCACCCCAATCAACTCCTGCAAGCGCAGACGATAATTCCAATGCAGCCAGCCAACAGACCATTGAATTAGTAAGTAATTGCAGTGCATATTATTCAAATCTTTTGATCTGTTTGTTTCTACGGTAATTTTCTATGGTGAGTTATTTTTGCAGCAACCTTCAATTTCACCCCAATCAACTCCTGCAAGCGCAGACGATAATTCCAATGCAGCCAGCCAACAGACCATTGAATTAGTAAGTAATTGCAGTGCATATTATTCAAATCTTTTGATCTGTTTGTTTCTACGGTAATTTTCTATGGTGAGTTATTTTTGTATGAAATGGTAACTGCCACTTCCCAGTAGATTGAAATTAAACATTTATATCTTATCAGTTTTTGATCGTTCACTGTATGTGGTTAAGACTTTTGTTATAAAAGCTAAAACAGTATTTTCTTTTCAGGATCAAGCGCTTAAGGAATTAAAACAATTGCAAGACAAGGTTTATAACCAGAAGAAAAAAATAAAATGCTGAAATGAAATTGTCCGTCGGCAAAAGATAAAAATAGCAACATTTAAAGAAGTCATTAAGGAGCTCAAAGAAAAGAATTTGGTGACACATGAGAACTGCATACTTTTAGAGCAGTGCGCAGGGCCAAAGGATTTTATTTTAAGACAAGTTAATAAAGCCAAAGGTTTCCCAGTAGAAAGGCAGTATTCTGAAGAAGTAAGGAAATTCGCTCTGACCTTGAATTTTTTGTCCCCCAAAGCATATGATTTTGTGCGCTCCTCATACGATATGTGTCTACCTCATCCACGCATATTATGCAAGTGGTATGAACATGTTAATGCTGAGCCTGGATTTTGTAAAGAGGCTTTTAATACTATTAAAGCCAAAGTAGAATCTGATGAGCGGCCTGTCATTACGCAATCCCCTGGTGGGTTTGATTGCGATACCTTCCGAGTGTACGCCCTTACCCCTCAATAAGGGCGTGTGGAAGGGTCACCGCTTGATGGGCGACCTGCGGGTTCTTTCTCTTGTTTAGGTGGTATTTTTAGTTGAAACGTCGTTTATCTTCTTTCAACATTACTTTATTACACGTAGATTCAGGTACAATTCACATAATTGAACGCTTATACAATACAGTATTTATTATTATGTCTGAAGTCTGAACAATCTGAAGGTCTGAGAAAAGGTCTCTTTTTACATCGAGATAAAAAAAAATGAATGATTACTGAACATTTGTTACATTCTTTCGTACAATTTCTATTATTTTTAATCTGTACTACTTATCGACCCTTGAATCGTCTCACAAGACGATCGATAGGTGGCGTAAGTATTTAGTTTCACCTTTTGCCACTAGGTGTCGAAAAGCGACCAAAAACAGATAATCTGTTCAATATTGTTTACATACAATTTTTAGACTCACTGTTAATTTGCATTAACATCCTGCCCGGGGGCGATAGAAGAAAACATAAATGAAGATCGAGTCCTACTCTGATCTATAATACACAAATACTTATGAATACAACTAATTTAACTTACATCTAACATTACACAATAATAATTAATGTTTACTTAACATACTATTCAAATTTATAACACAAAAAAAATAGAGATTCTTATTATTCTATATCAATAGGTAATTTACATAATTTCACAACAGGTCGGACAAGCTCACCTGATTGAGTTTTCAGTTTAACTGACCTGACTATGTTGTCCTTACCGGGAAAGACTTCAATAATGCGACCGCGCCTCCAATGGAGTGGTACTGAATTCTCGTCTAATATTAACACAAGATCGCCTATCTTTACATTTTCGGAATGACTGAACCATTTATTTCTGAGTTGCAATGAAGTTAAATATTCTTTCTGATAGCGTGAAAATATATTCTGAGACATTTTTTGAATGACCTGAAACCGAGAAAGGCGTGACATTTTAGTATCCTTCCAAACAAATTCTGGTAATGCAACAAGGGGCTGTCCTATAAGGAAATGACCTGGTGTGAGTACCTCTAGATCACATGGGTCTTCTGACATAGGTACAAGTGGCCTGGAATTTAATATAGCTTCTACCTTTGAAAGCAATGTAGAGAATTCCTCAAACGTGAGTACTGTATCCCCCATTTCCCTTTTGAGTAGAAGTTTAACTGACTTAACACAGGCCTCGTGTAAACCGTTCATATGAGCCGCTGTTGGAGGTGCAAAAATCCAGTTGATGTTCTGACGATTGAACTCTTCCTTGAGTATGATCTCATGTTTTAGTAGGAATTGATTTACCTCCTTGATGTGACTGCTGGCACTGGAATAATTACTAGCATTATCTGACCTGATGATGGAGGGCAATCCTCTGCGACTGACGAACCTGGTGAATGCTGCAACAAATGCTTCTACCGTAAGCTGACTTACTGCCTCAATATGAGAACAACGGGTTCCTGCATCGACGAAAACTGCAAAATAACATTTAACAGCTTTAGCATTTCTGAGTAAACTTGATTTGACCAAAAAAGGACCAGCAAAGTCTGTAGACGTTGATGCAAATGGCCTGGCAGCTGCTACTCTGTCTGCCGGCAAATCTCCCATGAATGGTGGTTGAATAATCGTAGGTCTGAATCTGAAACAAGTAATACATTTTCTGATGATCTGAGAAACCTGTCTGCGTGCTGAAGTTATCCAATACTCGCGTCTGATGATTGCAATCAGTGCAGTAGTCGCAGCATGACAATAACTACGGTGATAATGCTCTATAAGCAACTGAACAAACTTATGATCCTTCGGTAATAAATACTGATGGCGCGTTCCGTACGGCAGTTCTGATCTCTTAATTCTACCGCCAACCCTGATCATTCCTTCTTCATCTAAGAATATACTTAGTTTCTGAAGCGAAGTACAAACTGATTTTCCTCTCTTTAATGATTCAATTTCCGAACTGAATGATAATGACTGTATTCTTCTGATCCAATATTTGACCGCATTCCGAGTCTCTTCCAATGATAATGCTTTACTGGTGTTCCTCTGATCTTGTGGCAGTTTAAGATTCCTGATGTATCTAATGACAAACGCGGTGATGTGAATTAGTTTATTGAATGAACTGGTTTTCTCTAACAGTTCCATATCCCATGGTTGGACTGGAGTAGTCACATGAATTACCCTTTTAAATCCTGGTATATCATGCGGCGTATCTATGACTGATCTGGGCCAATTTTCCTTCGGTTCATGTAACCACGGGGGCGACCACCATATCTGATGGTTTAATAGTTCTTTGGCTGACATACCCCTGCTGGCGCAGTCCGCTGGGTTACATGTTCCCTTGATATGTCTCCATATGATGCCGCGTTCTGAGTTTTGAATGCTCTGGACTCTATTACATTCGAATGTCTGGAGCTGATGAGGCTTTGACTTGAGCCATGTAAGTACAATTGAGCTGTCTGACCATGCATTGATGCTGTCCAGCTTGATTGAGTCTTCCAATGATGATGCTACATGATTAAGTAGTTTAGATACCAAATGAGCTGCGCTCAACTCCAGCTTAGGTATTGTTTGACGATTTTTCTGAGGTGCGACCTTAGATTTCGCCATAATGAGCCGTACCATGACCTTTCCTGATGAGTTGACTGACCGTAGATAGACACACGCAGCTAGTCCCGCTTCACTAGCGTCCCCCATCCCATGGAGTGAGTGTGAGACGGCGTCCGGAATAACTACACACCTGGGTAGTTCTAAATATGACAGATAATGAAGATCTCTTATCATCTCCTCCCATTGTTGGCTGACTGACTCTGATACGGGTTCATCCCAGTTTAATCCATCCATGAATAATGACTGAAGTAAATTTTTGAATCGTAATATAACAGGGTTACAATATCCACATGGATCATACAATCTCGCTATTGTACTAAGTATATTTCGCTTGGTGATAGCTCTTCCTGAAGGTATATTTATCTGATATGAAAATGAGTCTGAAACTGGATCCCATTGAATACCTAGTACCTTGATAAAACTCTTATCGTTTCCATCGAACTGGTGAGGTTTTTCGCAGTACTCTCCAGGTAGATCCTCCAATAATTTCTGATGGTTTGATGACCATTTTCTGAGTTCATATCCAGCGCTTTTCATGACTTGAATGAGTTCCCCTTTCAACTCCTGGGCTTCTGAGACCGAATTAGCTCCCGCTAAAATATCATCCACAAATGTCTGATTTCTGATGATATTTGAAGCCATTGATCTGGGGTGTCCTGACTCCCAATCATCCGCTAACTGATGAAGTGTTCTGATGGATATATATGGACTAGACCTCAATCCATAGGTATTAGTGTTCAACTCATATACCTTAACCGGCTGTGATGTACCGCTACGCCACAGTATAAGTTGATACTTCCTGTCATCGGGATGTATCCATGTTTGTCTAAACATTTGCTTGATGTCTGTTGTGAATACATACTGATAACGCCTGAAGTTAATGATTATTTTCGTGATGTCGGTCTGTAGAGCTGGGCCTGAATGTAAACATTGATTAAGTGAAACTCCAGTTGTTGATTTACAAGCTCCGTCAAATACTACTCTTAGTTTTTCTGATCCTTTCTTAAATATGCCATGATGCGGTATGAAATAGTGTTCTGATTCACAATCGAAGCTTGACTCTGACATATGTCCTAGGTCTAAGTATTCTGACATAAACTCACAGTATTTCTGAGCGAATACCGGGTTTCTTTCCATTTTCCGTTCTAGCGCCTTGAATCTTTGCATAGCAATCTGCCTCGATCCGCCAAGGTTATTTCTTTCTGATAATAATGGTAGTCGTACCATATATTTACCATCTGGCATTCGCACTGTGGTTTTTTGATATACATTCTCACATTCAATATGAAGTGGGTTACTGACTGGTTCCATAGGTGGTTCTTCTGATTTCCAGAACCGTTCTACAGCTTGTTCCAGTGTAGATATCTGAGCTCCATAATTCAGTACTGAAGTTGATTGCCGGGTATTACTGGATGTTCTGATCTGATGATCTTCTTTCTGAGTGTCTGCATGTTGAGTTGTGCTGCCCACGGAGCCAAGCAGTACATACCCGAAGCACGTGCCGTATGCAGCCAAACTGGAATTGATGTTTAATCGAGTTCCATCATACACATAATTTAATATGTCAGTACCTAATATTAACTCTACATCTCTAGGTACTCCAAAGTTCTGATCAGCTAAATGAATTTGTTTTGTCTGAGATAATAATATGTCCTCGTATTCAATATAGGCTGAAGGTATGTTACCAGTAAGCTGAAACATAACAGTTGCCGAGGTACTGACAATAGGTACTGTTCGACCAACAGGTTTGATAACTATTTTGACCCTTTTTCCTGGTTGGTGTACCTTTTGGCCTCCCACACCATATATCTGACATGAGTCGGACTGTCGGTGCAATTTTAGTTTTGTAACTAATGAATCCTGAATGACTGAAACCCCTGCCCCAGTGTCTAATAATGCTCGTGCCTTTATATACTTTCCTTGATTATTTCGGATTGATATGATTGCAGTGGGGCATAAATTAACTGATGTTGTAGCACCAACAGTCACCGTATCTCATTCCTCTTGGTCTGACCACCGCTGACCAAAACGAAGTTCTTCATATTTTTCATTAGCCAAGCGAACCCTAGCTCCCGGCGAACGCCTGCGACTGACCTGATATTGTGTTACTAACCTCTGTGGACTGGTATGATTTTCAGTGTTTGTCTGAATTGATTGTGCCTGGACCTTGTCTGATGATGAGTTAGGCCTTTGATTAGAAGAGGGCCTCTGCCATTCGGAGCGTGTTTCACCTTGCCTACCGTCCTGATGACACAACAGCGTGTTGTGGTTTTCCTGACCGCAGTGTTTGCACCAATTCCTTTGTTGGCAGTCCCTGCTCAAGTGATTCCTGAGACAGCGGAAACACAAGCCTGTCTCTATTGTCCAGTTTTTCCTGACCTTGGGTGAGATCTTTAGAAATTGTGGGCACCGATACAAAGAGTGGTCCAAGCCTGAACAGTAAATACAACGATTCACCTGATTGGATCTTGCTGACGTAGAAGCAGCGGGGACAGCAGCCACCACTCTCCTTTGATAAGTGGGCGGGCGCTGGATCCCTCCGCGTTGTCTGACTGGGTCTGCCTGGGGTTGTTGACGGTGAACTGCATCTGTCATGGTGAGTTGCAGCCTGCACTGCTCATCCAAGTATTCCATGAGCTGGCTGAAGGTAGGAAGCGTATTTGAGTCCTTCCCGTGGCGCTCCTCAAATAGGGTCCTGACACGCGTAGGAAGTTTCTGCAAAGTAATGAATAGCAATAAGTATGACCATTCTGATACTGGTAGTTTTAGTTTCTGGAGAGCTTGAGTACTCTCCCTGAGAGGGTCATACAAATTCTGACGAATGTTCGATAGTTCTGACAAAACAGGCAATTTTAATATCCTATCCAAGTAGGAGTCGGTAAGCAACCTGATATTATTATAACGTTGTCTGAGAAGATTGAATGCTACCTCATAATTCTGGCCATCCATTGGTATATGGCGAATGATTGATAACGCCTCGCCACTAACTGAAGCCCTCAAGTAATAATGTTTTTCTGAATCGGATATATTATTTCTGTCATGGACCAGAGATATAAACAGATCAGAAAATGCTAACCAATCTAGTATATTTCCGGTGAATTCAGGCAATGCTATTATCGGAAGTTTAGCTCTTACCTGGTCTGACGTCACGCCTTGTAGCGTGGGCGATTTTACCTCGTTTTCCTCAACGCCTGAGTCAATTTTCACGGCCAACTTGTTGATCTCGCTGAATTGTAGTCTGAAAGTATCCATCTCGCTTTCCTCAATCTCGTCCTCAGCCTCGAGAATACTCTGATATATCACTATCACCTCTTCATAATTTTTTCTAAAATATCGAAGAGACACAGTTGACGCGATTGAACCGGGTTCTAAAAGTATAGTTTCACTGAAATCTTGTAACATGCGATATTTCGCCCTGAATTTAGACTTTGTTACCTTTATTTGGGAAGCCATATTAAATCCCAAACCACACACTGAATTTACAATAGATTAAGATAAGTTATAGCTAATTTATAACTAAATTATTGTCTCAAACTTATTACGTAGCCGAACGTAAACACTGTACGATGTCTGAATGAAGTCCGTTGATAATGTTCACTCCGACTACTGAACGGTTAATGTTCACTCTAATTACTGAACGATGATGCAATAATGATGCAACAATTGCAAAAATTTCACAACCTCACTTTTCGATGAACTGATTCTAAATACTCTAAAGGTGATGATGTGAAAACGACGCTTGTCCGTCAGCGCTCGTCCAACTGATGATTACGCCTTCAGCGTCTTGATACAGCGTCTTCTGAATTGCCACCGCATGACTCGCCGGCAAATGGCGTCTTCATACGCCTTGTATTTTTTGCTGCTATCCTTCCCCTCATGGGCCACCAAATGATTACGCAATCCCCTGGTGGGTTTGATTGCGATACCTTCCGAGTGTACGCCCTTACCCCTCAATAAGGGCGTGTGGAAGGGTCACCGCTTGATGGGCGACCTGCGGGTTCTTTCTCTTGTTTAGGTGGTATTTTTAGTTGAAACGTCGTTTATCTTCTTTCAACATTACTTTATTACACGTAGATTCAGGTACAATTCACATAATTGAACGCTTATACAATACAGTATTTATTATTATGTCTGAAGTCTGAACAATCTGAAGGTCTGAGAAAAGGTGTCTTTATACATCGAGATAAAAAAAAATGAATGATTACTGAACATTTGTTACATTCTTTCGTACAATTTCTATTATTTTTAATCTGTACTACTTATCGACCCTTGAATCGTCTCACAAGACGATCGATAGGTGGCGTAAGTATTTAGTTTCACCTTTTGCCACTAGGTGTCGAAAAGCGACCAAAAACAGATAATCTGTTCAATATTGTTTACATACAATTTTTAGACTCACTGTTAATTTGCATTAACAATTCTTGACGAAATGACCATAAGAAAATCTCTATGTTGGGACCCTCGATCTCAAAAATATTATGGTCGCGTTAATACTAGATTTGACATCGAAAGTGATTCTGTCGAAGTGGCTAGTCAAAGTCTGGTCTTTTTAATAAATTGTATTAATGGGAAGTGGAAATTACCAGTGGCATATTTTTTAATAACAAGCTTGAGCGGTGAACAAAAAGCTGCACTTGTGCATATATGTTTGCAAAAGTGCAAAGAAGTTGGGGTGAAAATCATCAGCGTTACTTGTGATGGACCTGTTGCCAACTTCAGCATGTTTGACCGCCTCGGATGTAACCTAATGCAAGCAAATGGTCACACATACTTTGAAAACGATGATGATAAAGTTTATGGTTTCATCGACCCATGTCATGCAATTAAACTGATCCGGAACACCTTAATAGTTTAAGAGAACTTAAACTATTATATGATATGTTTGGACGTAAAATAGATTTCAGCTTTATAGAACAGCTGTTAAAATTACAAGAAAGCGAGGGGTTGCACATGGGCACGAAAATCACTATAGCTCATGTATATTTTAAACTAAATGCTACTCATCACTCCCCTAACTACGCTCCTTCACTTCTCGACTTGATTATAGTATCATCCACCCAGCATGTTGCTAAGCACGGTCAATGTTCCGCCGATGCCTTCTCGTATCATGATCTGATATTCCTATCTTACAAAATTCGTCCTCCGAAAGCAAAACCTAAAATCATACTTCAGCGCAATTTTAGTGGCATGGACCAGGTAGCATTTCTTAATGATGCCCAAGTAGTCGACTGGTCTCCGGTATATGATGCAGTGACTGTGAATGACCAAGTTGCTATATTCAACTCCTTATTAACACAGTTGTATGATAAGCATGCCCCTCTTCGAGCTATAAAATTAAAGCACCTTCCAGCTCCTTGGCTAACCAATGATATAAAAGTGTTAATGCATAAAAAAGTTGTCACTAAAAGTAAATACAAGCGTAGACCATGTGATGAAAATAAAGCTGTTAAATCTCGCAATCGCTGCAATATGGTGTGTAGGGATGCTTTACGCCACCATGTTCACAAATCTGTCGCTAAGGGTCCTCACCTGCCAAAGTATGGAAATTTCTCAGGTCATTGGGAATAGGTAAATCACGAGAAGAATCTATTCCAAATGATGTAAATATCAATTCTCTAAACCAAAATTTCTCTTCGTTGTCTGATATTAACATCTCAGATAAAAACAATACCTTACGTTACCTTTCAACTTTACCGACTCCCGACCATTCGCCATTTATTTTTAATCAACTGTCCGCTTGCGATGTTAAGAAGAGCGTAATTTCAATCACTTCTAATGCTGTTGGTGTTGACGGCATAAGTCGTAACATGGTTATGCCCATACTAGATGTTATACTTCCTGTTCTCTGTCACATTTTTAATAACTCTGTCTATGATGGAGTATTTCCCTCAATTTGGAAAGACGCTCAAATTATTCCCTTGGCTAAAAAATCAAACCCTAAATCTTATTCCGATTATCGACCCATTTCAATCCTTCCATTCCTGTCAAAAGTGCTCGAGCGTCTTATCTACAACCAAATTAGCAAATTCTTAACTAGTAACAGACTTTTAAACCCTTTTCAATCTGGCTTTCGACCTGGGCATAGCACAGTAACTACTCTCATTAAAATTACTGATGATATCCATCTTGGAATGGACAATGGCGAAGTTACTGTATTAACTCTTTTAGATTTTAGCAACGCATTCAACACTGTGAATTTTGACATTCTTTTTGCTCTCCTTAGCTTAATTAACATTTCTCCAACGGCAGTTGATTTGTTTCGCAGTTATCTGTACGGGCGCAGGCAGCGTGTTCGCCTTGAAGATGAATACTCTTCCTGGTGTAGCACGACCGCAGGCGTCCCGCAAGGTGGCGTCTTATCTCCTTTATTGTTTGCTTTATTTATTAATTCGATTTCTCACAACCTCACTTCTTCCTACCACCTATATGCAGACGATCTACAGATTTTTTTAACGCTCCATTGAATAAACTACCTGAAGCCATTCAGATTGTTAATGCTGATCTTGATCGCATAGCTAAATGGAGCAATTCTTTTGGGTTACAAGTAAATCCCATTAAGACACAAACAATAGTTATTGGTAGCTCAAGATTAATGTCAACAATAGACTGGGTATTACTTCCTCAAGTTTTCTTTGGTGGTATTGCTATTCCCTTTAGTAGCTCTGTAAAGAATCTTGGAATAACAATGGATCGCTATATGAGGTGGGATCAACAGTTACAAATTACCAGCCGCAAGCTATTTGCCGCAGCAGGATCCTTAAAAAGGTTGCGCAACTTTCTTCCAACAGCCACTAAAATAGCATTAGCTCAATCTCTATTACTTCCAATTCTTGACTACGCTGATGCCTGCTATCTCGATCTCACGGAGGAACAGCTAGATAAACTTGAGCGTCTTCAATATTTTTGTATTAGATTCATATTTGGTTTACGCAAATATGATCACGTCTCTCAGTTTCGTTCTAAGCTCAATTGGCTGACAATACGTTTTCGCCGGAATGCTCATATTCTTAGTCTCCTTTACAATATATTGTTTAATCCTACATCCCCGCGCTATCTCAAGGAACGTTTTGATTTCCTGCACTGTTCTTCATACACTTTAAGGTCATCAGAAAATCTAACACTTGAAATCCATCCTCATACTAGTTCGTTTTATAGCAAATCTTTCACCATTCAGGCTGCTCGCTTGTGGAATTCTCTTCCTGTATCTATCAGACAAGCACCGACTCTCAGAATGTTCAAGGATCAAGTTAAAAAGTTTTATTTGTCCAATTAATTTTGCACTACATTTTTGTCAATGTCTAGGCTTTGTATGTGGTAATATTATGATATGTATTATATAATTTATTTATTTATATATATATATACGTATATATGTATATATATATCATTATCTATTTATGTATGTTGATATGTGTATATATTTATGTATATATTTATTTATGCGTATATATATTATGTATTTATTTATTTTAAAAAACTTACATCCTATTTTTATACATTTGTTTAAAAACTATGGTAAAATTCGTTTTATTTATAAAATACTTTTATGAATTTGTACTTTTTCATTGTTAATTGTTAGACTACACCCGCCCCAACTGTTTTGTTTATTCAACTCCATCCTAAGGTTGCCTGGTAGAGATCACTTTTAGTGATAAGGCCGCCCATTGTAACACTATGTTATTATTATTTAATTAAATGTTATGATGTAAACTTTAATATTTTATATGTGGTGTAACAATAAAGAGTTTTCTATCTTCTATCTATCTATCTCTTCTATCTATCTATCTATATTTTGCTAAGCAAAAAATGAAAGTTCGTTTGGCAACCCAAATGCTCAGTAGTTCTGTAGCAGATGCGTTAGAATTTTGCAGTACTGAATTAAAGCTGGATGGGTTTGAAGATTGTGAAGGAACCATGTAGTTTTTACGTCTTATAAACGACGTGTTCGACGTTTTGAACAGCTGCTCCATCAGACCAGTAGGTTGGAAAAAAGCCATGTGCTCCGAAAACATTGGATTAATTCAGGCTCTTTTTGAAGGGGCCACCAATTACATAAACAAATTAAAGTTGCCATCAGGACATCTAGTCGTCGAGTCGAAACGGAAAACTGGATTCATTGGACTTATAATTGATATGAAAAGTGCTTTAGGTGTTTTTCAGTACCTAGTCTCAGAATCAAAAATGTTGATTTGTCTTCCGGTTTATAAAGTGAGTCAAGATCACTTAGAACTATTCTTTACCGCAATAAGAGCCCGTGGTGGATTCAATAATAATCCGAACGCTGTCCAGCTTAGAGCTGCATTCAAACGGCTGTTGATAAGAGCGGAGATTCGCGATGGTGGCGTAGGCAGTTGCATTCCTCTTGAACAAGTAAATATTTTAACATGTTCAAGCAGAATTGATCCCGTTGCAAGTATCAATGATTTGACTAGTAAAAAGTCTCTTATAGAGGTACCGGAGGATGACAGCACTTTATTCGAGGAATACCTAGACTGCCTTAATAATAATATCACAAAATATGCTGAGAGCGTTGTGACATACATTGCTGCCTTTGTAGCCAGAAAATTGTCCCGCGCTATCAAATGTGTAAATTGTGCGTCGATGCTATTTGGCGATATTAAAACGAGATCATTGATTACATGTAAAACTAGACGAGGCCTCGTTTATCCTTCGAAAGACGTTGAAGATCTCTGTAAAAAGACAGAGAAAATAATTAAATTCAACTTCACAAAATCGAATTTTGAAAAGTATTATTTGTATATATTTTCTTTTCTCGTGGAAAATTATGGTGAAAATAATCAAGATTTTCAGACTGATTCAAGCGATCATGATGCCAGTCATAAATATCTTTTGATGAAAAGTGTAATCAAAACATATATTGATATTAGATTTAAATATTTTGGGAAGAAATGTACAGAAAAAATATCTTTCAGGAATTATCTTAACAAAATAGTTCTGTTCATAAATGAATAGTACAAAAGCCAATTGATGTAAATAAATAAATACAAACATGTACGAATATTGTTTTTATTTTAGCAGTTCCTCAAATGATGGTTAATTATTTCTGGAACAAAGAAACAAATCATCAGCATCATCAGCCTTCTGAATCAGGCGTAGATCCAGATCTCAAATAAGGTTATGGGCTTATGCCCAGATGCGAGATGCGAGCTAAACCAAACCGTAGCAACCAATCGTGTTAAAAGGAGGATATTAAATTAAACTGAAATTAGCGTCATGACCATCCTTACACTGAATCCGCTATTCATTGGCTATGCCCATATTGCTTATAAAAAGGGTGAATCTGCACCTATTCTTAATGTCCTCATTGCACTGGTGCGCGTAGTAGGGTACTATAATATCGTCTCTGGTGCAATGCATGTCGAAGACAGGTACTCTGTATCTTAGTATTATCGTAGTTATTTAAAGTAGTAGCATTTGATTCATGTCAGCGACGCAAGGGGTGGAGATTTGCCCAGCTAATGCTTTGTGGGCGCTAACAACTTCACAGACGCTATTAAAATTAATTCGGCGAATATAAGTTTCGTGTCGGTAGTTTTATCGATAGTTACGGTAAAATCGATAAGGTAGTAGCAACACTAAGCCGCCATGTTTAGCTGCGTAGGTATGCACGTCTTTTTCGTAGGTATGGCAATTCCATAGGTGTTTAAGGAGTAAATACACCAAGCGCCTGGCGGTAGCGGGGCTGGCGGGCGCGGGGCAGTTGCCGCGCGGTAGGCGTTCACACCAAATTCAAAATGGCGGCGCGTGTGGGCGCGTGCCCGCCGGCAGCGTTGCCATATATACAGATTTCTCCTAATTTATAATGATTTTCGATGTGCGATACAGATTACCATTGGCTACAAATTTTAAGAATTTTCACATTCTAGTGACCTAATTGCAGCAATCTGCTTAAAAACATATCAAAATAAATAATCTACTCATACTCATGCCGTCGGTAATTATAGTGCTTATGACTTCTGAAATAAACTAATATTGTATTGTATTGTTATTAAATGTTGTCAGCAATATCTTATCAAGCCTTGTCGCATTTATAAGAAACATTGATGGATATGTATAGTAACACATAGTTAGGTGATTAGTGATAGATAGATTTGCTAGTATAGTATGGTATCTGGCCAGGCGTTCATTAATAAAATAACCTACCTCAATCCTATAACGACTGCCATCCTATGACAACAACCTGGATCGATCGACGACGCAACGGCTTAACGTGCACTTCTGGGCATATAGGAGCGTAATTCTAAATCCCACTAATAGTGACCCATCCAAATTAGAGTATTGTATATATAAATTATCGGTTTTTGACCTAGTAGATAGATAACTTTTGCTCTTTTGGCGACATAGCCCACTGCGCCCTGTACTGCAAGACACGCCACACGTACGCATTCTTGATATTTTTTTATTTATACCTACCTCACGTCACGCCTACCACACTCCTTCGTGCTTCGCTTCATCGCCTTGATCAGCAACTATAACGCTACGTCACTAACCAATCTATCAATATTTCATATAGATGCGACAAGACTCACGCTTAGATCAATTCTTCTGATATAACTCCATAATCATCCATCTAATAACTTCAGGAATTCCTTCATTAAGTCAACTCTCATATTTTTCTAATGATAGCTTATAATTCATGAAGATATTATGTGTAATCAGAAAGTCATGACTCTTATAACTAGTGGCTCTCGGAACCATAATCCTCGAATTTCTACCCTTGCATAGCTTACAATTGAGTAAAGGTGCACTGCGCACGCACATGGGGAAATGGGTCACAATTTGATGTGACACAGGCAATTTGCATTTCTTCATTACTCCGGAAATGGAACCGACTTCAATACTCAAAAGTGTGAAATAACTTGTTGAATTCGGTACCATGCGCACAATATTGTGATAAAATGTACTTTTGAACTATCATGGTACCGACTTCACAAGTTATTTCACAATTTTAAGTGTGCAATTCGGTTAATTTTCAGGTTCATTATTTTTTTGTGACACTACTTACGGGATGGATTGCCATTCACTGTCAATGAATATAATCATCAAGATATGAAAATACATTTTACTTATTGGAAAAAAATACAACTACTCAAAAATACCTAGATCGATTTTGATGAAATTTAAATGGGATCACACGGGAAGCATCAACTTTCAGATAAAATTAATCTTCAAAATCAGTACACCCAGTCAAAAGTTCTGCGGTATCAAACATAAAAAAAAGACATGCTGAGTGCCTTCTACTTTTTTAAAGTCGGTTAAAAAAGGTTGCATATACACAGTGTCTAATGTTGTATTGATAATGACACGGAACCTTTCGTGCACAAGTCCGACTCGTATGTAGCCATATTTTTCTTACGATTTAATCACCTCCGTTTTGGTAAAAAAATCTAAAAACTGATTCAACTATTTTTTTATGTAATTATCTAACCTACATAGAATTTTGCACAAGATTCAGTTGCGAACTGCGACTTGAAGGGGAGAATACCTGGACAGATAGAAAAACATTTTTGTCCAAGCTGAAACGGAGACGCTTCGTGCTCACTTGGTAATAATCTCAATTTGTTTGGTCCGGCACTCATTTCTTTATCAATTCGCTGTTCCATAATACCTATTCCAAACAGTAGGTAAAATCAAAGTCAATAAAATCCATACATCAATATTCCAATCAGTATGAAACGTAGTGCATAAAGAAAAGCCAAAGTTGGTAAGTAGTTAAAATCCAAGTGTAACCTGCTCCGAAATATTCTTAAAATAGACACAATAATTAATCAACACTTTTAAAGTGGACGTAGACTGGCAAAGATTATTAAAATCTCTGCGTAATGTGGACTGTATATTGTTGACTAGCCTGGCGGGATGAAGAAAGTATGCACTATTGCACCGAAAAGAACTTCCTTTAATTACTTAGCACTTTCATACATTTAGTACATTCACTTGCTTATGACTTATGTCTTGATGTTGCTTCTATGAGAGCTAAGAGTATACTGAACCATACTTGAGGTTTGTTTGTTTGTTTAGGGAGGACAGAGATGCTGGCTACCGCCTGTGCGGTCGTCCAGCTCCACCGGGTTTTGGGCGAGGGCCTGGCCCTACAATAGCCCGGGAGGGAGAAGTGCCGAAGGCACTTCTCCCGAGACGGGCGTAGAAGGCGAAAAGCGCTTTCTACCTCCGTCTCCTGCGGACGCCGAAAACGTGCCGCTACTATAGGAGGGGTTGACAGCGAGCTCAAGGGCACCACTGTGGTTCGGACCTCGGCTTGTCTCGCTGTCGAGAGACATGGGGGGGGTCGGAGCAAAATGCCTCTGTGCAACTGCAGTGTTGCACAATTGGGCCTTACTGAATAATACTCTTTGACTATTTGGAGAGCAATTTATCGTGACCTTGTTTTTGCCTCGAGCTCGCCGGCGGGCTCGGTGTTTGATTGTGTGACCTCTAATTACCTCACACCTGGGGATTTCACCTCGACGACTTGCGGATAACGCTAAAGCTGCCAATGTAATGGCTGCGATGGGGTCATCCGGGTCGTCTAATACCTGCCGTGGTCGGCGACGGGGGGGTTTGAAAAATGGGATAGAAGAGGCAGTCGAGTAGTTCGATGCCTGGACAACCAATGGGTTCGGGTGGTGGGGCGCTCGATCAAAGTATCGGCGGGCGCAGTCCTTATTGAACTGCGCTAGAGAGGGTAGGTTTAAGTCGCAATGCAACTCGGTGTTCCGGATATACCACGGGGCGCCGGTTGCATTACGAAGAAAACGGTTTTGGATGACTTGAAGTTTATGAAGGTGGGCCTCACTAGCATGACTAAACACTACTGATGCGTAAGTCATGATGGGGCGGATGCAGGCAGTGTAAAGTGTCTTCTTATTACTAAGAGACATTTTACTCTCTTTGCGAAGTAGGGGACCAAGGCGACCCATTACGAAGGCCGCTCTGTTACGGACGGTTGTTATGTGATCGTTAAAGGTGAGGTGACGATCAAGGGTGACTCCGAGGTATTTTGTTCTAGGAACCCAGGGAATGGGTTCGTCGAACAAAATAAGCGGTTTCGGGTAAGGGGAGCGTGTCTTCTCAGTAAAGCACATAGCTGTGCTTTTAGCTGGGTTGACCGCGATGCGCCATTTTCGGAACCAGTCACCGATCTCGGTGACGGCCCGTTGAATGACGAAATAGGACTGTCTGTTGATATGCCACCCAGTGGTGTAAATGGCGGTATCGTCCGCATATTGGGCTAGGAATACTTTGGGCTGAGAGCGTGGGATGTCACTGGTATACAGTGCAAAGAGAATAGGTGATAGCACGGAGCCCTGAGGGACTCCGGCTCTGACTAGGTGGGGGGAGGAGAGGGTGCCTTCCACGCGATAGCGAAAGCTTCTGGCTTTAAGGAAGTCTTGTAGGATGAGCACAAGACGTTCTGGCACGCCAAATTGGTATAGCTTGTAGATCAAGCCATTGTGCCAGACTTTGTCAAAAGCTTTCGCTACGTCGAGGAAGACTGCTAGCGTAGTCTGGGGTTTGGGGTACTTATTGAAGCCCTCAATGATGTGCTCCGTGAGGCGGTGCACCTGTTGGACGCATGAGTGTCCGGGTCTGAAGCCAAACTGCTCATCTGGGATAAGGTGGTGTTCCTTAGCATGGGATTGGAGACGGTTTGCAAGTAACCGCTCGTAAAGTTTGCCTAAGGCACTGAGGAGGCTGATGGGGCGGTAGCTGGTGGGGTCAGATGAGCTTTTGCCTGGTTTGTGAATGCCAATGACATTTGCACATTTCCAGGTGTCTGGGAATAAGCAGTGGCTCATAGCAGCATTGAAGATGCTGACTAAGAGATGGATGAGAGGAGGAGAGAGGGTTTTAAGAACCCTGTTGGAGATGCCATCGGCACCGGGGGATTTGCGCGGTCGGAGGGCCTTGATCAGTCTCGCCACCTCAGCGTAAGTCGCTAAAGTGATTGGTGGGAGTTCAGAGGTGACCACAGAGCTTTTACGTTCGACTTCAGCATCCACCGAATCGAGGTGAGCTTGGTCAACGTGATCTACGTTAGGGGAACACTGAGCCTCTAGGCTATCAGCTAGGCACTCAGCTTTGTCTTCGTCAAAGAACGCTGGGACTAGTGGGACTGGTCTGTATAAGGGAGGCATGTCGTTATAGTTACTTCCTTTCAAACCTCGCGCCAAGTCCCAATAAGCATGGTGGCTTGGCACGAGGTTTGAAAGTTTATCGCCCCATTGTTGATCACGCAACTCAGACATGCGACTTTGAACCATGCGTTCAAAGTGGCGTTTCTTAGTTTTGTTCTCTTTACTGGGGTAAGAGTCGTAATGTCGGGTCACTGCTTTACTCTCCGTTACCAATCGTCTCACATCCGCTGGAATGACAAGGCGCCGGTCGTCCGGCACTATGACCTCCTTTGCGGATGCACCTACTACGGTGGAGAGGTGATTGGTGAACGAATCGATCGCAAGGGTTACGTCATCTTTTGTCAGGATGTCGTCAGGGATCTTGTCAAGGTCCGGTGAACTGATAGCCTTTAGGGCATCGCCTACTTGCTTCCAGTTCACTATCGTCTTAGTGGGGCGGGGGAGGTCAGTCGTTGGGTCGGGACCTAGTCGCAGTATAATGGGTCGGTGGTCAGAGTGAAGCTCGTGAACCACTTCTATGGAGCGTAACCGGAGTGTTACGCCTCTGAGTAGTGCCATGTCAAGCAAGTCAGGTCGATGGTCTTCCATATAAGGGTAGTGAGTGGGCTCAGTGGGCGCAATTATGTCAAAGTTAAGTTCTGCGATTAGGTTTTCAAGTGCAATACCTTTGGGATTGTTGACGTTACAATTCCATAGGATGTGCTTACTGTTGAAGTCGCCAATCAGAAGGACGGCGCTTCCTAATGAGAACAAGGCTTCTAAGTCAGCTCGGACGATCGGCTTGGAGCAAGCTTGGTAACAGGACGCTATGACTATAGGTTGATGACCAGTCATAGCTAGGAGGCAACAAGATGCTTCCATATTAACAAGAGTCGGGGTAGGTAGGGGAATGCAGTGCAGGGACCTTTTGTAATAGATAAGAGTGCCTCCCCCACGGGAGTTCACTCTATCATCAGGTACCGTTCTGTAATTGGCAAACCTAGGGTTCGCCTTCCCCGGTTTTAGAAGGGTCTCCTGCACGCATATGATATCGATAAGGTGGGTACAACAAAAGTCGTGGACGAGGTCACGTTGTCTGAAGAGGCCGTTAGCGTTAAATGACGCTAACGAAACTGAGTGCGGTTTCGTGCGTTCGGTTGTACTACCCATAGTGGTTGTACTGGGGAGGGGCCTGGGGGACGAAGCGCTTAAGGGCGCTTAGTAAGTTCGCGTGTTCCAATGTGTATTGGATCACGTCCGCTGGGGATTGAGCGTATTGCATCTTGTGGAATAGCTCTTGTACCTCATTGATGTCAACCGACATAGCCAGATCGCTGACTAGGTTGATTGCCTCTTGAAGAGGGGCAGCCATCAATGGCATAGGGGGAGCTTGTGGCCGGGAAGCGGCGCGGGGAGGGGCGCGAACGGTGTTGGCAGCGGGTGCCGGGAGCGCGGGGCGAGCCGGGGCCGGTGCGCGGGCAGGGGCCGCGGCGCGGGCGGGTGCGGATGCGGGAGCGGGTGCGGGCGCGAGGGCCGGGGCGCGGGCGGTAGCGACGGTCTTAACCATACTGGGTGGCTTAGACCATGCGTTACGGGCTGGGAGCGGCGCGGGTATTACCTGTGAGGCAGGTACTACCGTTAATTTTGGGCTTACCCGTTGGTAACGGTCATAAGAGGGGCGGGTCGGCCTATTTCTTGCCACCCTGTGGTTCACTCGTGGTGCTTTAGGGCAACCACGGTAATTCGCGGTATGCCCTTGAGCACCGCATAGAACACAACTGGGTGGGTCCGGCGAATCCCGGGTGCGAGTGCACGCTGCTGTCGCGTGATCGCCTAGGCACTTAACGCACCTAGCGCGAGCGAAGCAGAAACGGGAGGCGTGCCCGTATAGTTGGCACTGCGAGGGACTCCCATTTTTTTATGGGGCTTGGACATCGAGTCCTGAGAGGCCACAGACCTTTTTAAAATTAAAAATGGCCTTGCCTTCAGGTGTACGATCTAGTACTACGAGTACTAGATCGTAGGGACTGCGGTCCTTCCCGCTGTACATGCGGTGAACTGCATGTACGGGGAAGTCTTGTGCCTTCAGGTCGGCACATACCGAATCGGTATGTACCTCCTTGGGCACACCGCGGATGACCACTCGGAGGACTTTCTCCTCTTCGAGCGCATAAGTGTGAAAGCTTATACTCTCATTGCGGAGGAGTTTTGTTAGCGCTCTGTGGTCGCTAATGGTGGACACTTGGACTTTAATGCCCTGCTGCGTGGAGCGGGCATTAGTGTAATGGATCCCACGATCCGAAACTAAACGGGACAGCATGTCCCATTTGGTTTTGTCCTGAATGAACAGGGGTGGAGGCGGTTTTTCGCGGCGCGCGCTCGCGTCCTGAGGGGACGCGGCAGTAGTGGCCGGAGCGGAGGGAGGAGACGCGGGGCGCGGGGCGGGGGTCGGCTTCTTGCCGGAGGCGGGGGCCTTAGCGGGTGCCTTGGCGGGAGGGGCGGAAGTTGCGCAACTAGCGGCTTTAGGAGCACGCTTGCGTTTACGGTCAACGACGGTATAGCCGTCGTTGTCTGAGTCCGAGTCAGTGCGTAAGGCGCGACTCGGATCTACTTCCATCTCCGTTTCGGAGTCCGAAGTGGGCTCGACAACGGCGATGGAGGGACGGGTGCTCGCTGGCCTCCCGATCGGTGAGCGCAAGCGAGACCTTTCACGGGTACGCTCACGCTACCACCGTGCGTCTGTTGTCAGGGCCCGGAGCGGGCGAAGTCGGGCTGTCCTCTGAGAAGGACCGGGTCAGAGGAGGGACGATAGCCTCCGGGATTGGAGTTCCGGAGGGAGCGATGAGAGTGTCCGTGAGGCGGGCACTCTCTGCATCGTTAAGCGATTGCTGATGATCAGCGTAGAGTTCGGGGTAACGGAGGGCGAAGGTCTGAAGGACCTCCACCTCACCGTTAGAGGGACGTTGCATCCTGAGGGGAATACTCAGGATGGCCTAACGGGTTCGGGAGACAGAACCCGTTAGGCCATCCTGCATCTCGCAACTCGTGAGCTCACTTGTGTGAGAGGGAGTGAGTACCTATGGTGTGCTCTAGTTGTGTACCCTCTCCGAGCTTTTTTCTCGGCGGAGAGGGGTGCTCCTAAGCGCTACTCCGGGGTTGACTAGGGGCGACCCCAAGGCCAGTTGTCCCGGAGCCCAGCTTGCTTCGGCTGACCCGTGAAGCGGGAAAGGCCACGGTGCAAGGTTAAACCAAACGTTCAACAGTGGCCGTTGTCACCGTAGGGTGTCACACTGCGACCGCAGCAAATGGCGGATTTGATCGTTCAGACGGGTTTGGCTGACGCTACCCCACGCCTGAACGACGTCGCTTAACAGCACAAAGTGTGTTGTTACGCGCACTGGTACAATGTTGTGTCGAGTAGTAAAGTTGTGAAGTGCGCACCGAAAAGTGCGGTCAAAACAAGACCACCAGCCCGGTATGATGTTGTAACGAAACAAGGGACTTGGGTAGGTGGTAATGCCTGACGTCTTAGAGCGCCTCTGCGCGCCGGCACGGCGAGCTCGTAGCTCACGTTGCACGGCGTTTGGAGGCTGCTCAGCTTCTGCACACAAAACAAAACTTCGTCAGGACTGCGTATTCCAAGGCACTGGTCTGCAACTAGCGTCGGAACGATGACCCGAGTGAGACGGCAATAGTGCGGGGACTATTGCGGTCTCACTGGGAGATACTGGTGGAGCTGTAGACAGGTGTGCACGGCGTGGCGGCACAGGTCGGAATGAGTGAGTGCCATACTTGAGGTTTTGTTTTGTTTTGTTTAGGGAGGACAGAGATGCTGGCTACCGCCTGTGCGGTCATCCAGCTCCACCGGGTTTTGGGCGAGGGCCTGGCCCTACAATAGCCCGGGAGGGAGAAGTGCCGAAGGCACTTCTCCCGAGACGGGCGTAGAAGGTGAAAAGCGCTTTCTACCTCCGTCTCCTGCGGACGCCGTCTCCTGCGGACGAACCATACTTGAGGTTTATTGTTTTTTGTTTAGGGAGGACATAGATGCTGGCTACCGCCTGTGCGGTCGTCCAGCTCCACCGGGTTTTGGGCGAGGGCCTGGCCTTACAATAGCCCGGGAGGGAGAAGTGCCGAAGGCACTTCTCCCGAGACGGGCGTAGAAGGCGAAAAGCGCTTTCTACCTCCGTCTCCTGCGGACGCCGAAAACGTACCGCTATTATAGGAGGGGTTGACAGCGAGCTCAAGGGCACCACTATGGTTCGGACCTCGGCTTGTCTCGCTGTCGAGAGACATGGGGGGGATCGGAGCAAAATGCCTCTGTGCAACTGCAGTGTTGCACAATTGGGCCCTACTGAATAATACTCTTTGACTATTTGGAGAGCAATTTATCGTGACCTTGTTTTTGCCTCGAGCTCGCCGGCGAGCTCGGTGTTTGATTGTGTGACCTCTGATTACCTCACACCTGGGGATTTTACCTCGACGACTTGCGGATAACGCTAAAGCTGCCAATGTAATGGCTGCGATGGGGTCATCCGGGTCGTCTAATACCTGCCGTGGTCGGCGACGGGGGGGTTTGAAAAATGGAATAGAAGAGGCAGTCGAGTAGTTCGATGCCTGGACAACCAATGGGTTCGGGTGGTGGGGCGCTCGATCAAAGTATCGGCGGGCGCAGTCCTTATTGAACTGCGCTAGAGAGGGTAGGTTTAAGTCGCAATGCAACTCGGTGTTCCGGATATACCACGGGGCGCCGGTTGCATTACGAAGAAAACGGTTTTGGATGACTTGAAGTTTATGAAGGTGGGCCTCACTAGCATGACTAAACACTACTGATGCGTAAGTCATGATGGGGCGGATGCAGGCAGTGTAAAGTGTCTTCTTATTACTAAGAGACATTTTACTCTCTTTGCGAAGTAGGGGACCAAGGCGACCCATTACGAAGGCCGCTCTGTTACGGACGGTTGTTATGTGATCGTTAAAGGTGAGATGACGATCAAGGGTGATTCCGAGGTATTTTGTTCTAGGAACCCAGGGAATGGGTTCGTCGAACAAAATAAGCGGTTTCGGGTAAGGGGAGCGTGTCTTCTCAGTAAAGCACATAGCTGTGCTTTTAGCTGGGTTGACCGCGATGCGCCATTTTCGGAACCAGTCACCGATCTCGGTGACGGCCCGTTGAATGACGAAATAGGACTGTCTGTTGATATGCCACCCAGTGGTGTAAATGGCGGTATCGTCCGCATATTGGGCTAGGAATACTTTGGGCTGAGAGCGTGGGATGTCACTGGTATACAGTGCAAAGAGAATAGGTGATAGCACGGAGCCCTGAGGGACTCCGGCTCTGACTGGGTGGGGGGAGGAGAGGGTGCCTTCCACGCGATAGCGAAAGCTTCTGGCTTTAAGGAAGTCTTGTAGGATGAGCACAAGACGTTCTGGCACGCCAAATTGGTATAGCTTGTAGATCAAGCCATTGTGCCAGACTTTGTCAAAAGCTTTCGCTACGTCGAGGAAGACTGCTAGCGTAGTCTGGGGTTTGGGGTACTTATTGAAGCCCTCAATGATGTGCTCCGTGAGGCGGTGCACCTGTTGGACGCATGAGTGTCCGGGTCTGAAGCCAAACTGCTCATCTGGGATAAGGTGGTGTTCCTTAGCATGGGACTGGAGACGGTTTGCGAGTAACCGCTCGTAAAGTTTGCCTAAGGCACTGAGGAGGCTGATGGGGCGGTAACTGGTGGGGTCAGATGAGCTTTTGCCTGGTTTGTGAATGCCAATGACATTTGCACATTTCCAGGTGTCTGGGAATAAGCAGTGGCTCATAGCAGCATTGAAGATGCTGACTAAGAGATGGATGAGAGGAGGAGAGAGGGTTTTAAGAACCCTGTTGGAGATGCCATCGGCACCGGGGGATTTGCGCGGTCGGAGGGCCTTGATCAGTCTCTCCACCTCAGCGTAAGTCGCTAAGGTGATTGGTGGGAGTTCAGAGGTGACCACAGAGCTTTTACGTTCGACTTCAGCATCCACCGAATCGAGGTGAGCTTGGTCAACGTGATCTACGTTAGGGGAACACTGAGCCTCTAGGCTATCAGCTAGGCACTCAGCTTTGTCTTCGTCAAAGAACGCTGGGACTAGTGGGACTGGTCTGTATAAGGGAGGCATGTCGTTATGGTTACTTCCTTTCAAGCCTCGCGCCAAGTCCCAGTAAGCATGGTGGCTTGGCACGAGGTTTGAAAGTTTATCGCCCCATTGTTGATCACGCAACTCAGACATGCGACTTTGAACCATGCGTTCAAAGTGGCGTTTCTTAGTTTTGTTCTCTTTACTGGGGTAAGAGTCGTAATGTCGGGTCACTGCTTTACTCTCCGTCACCAATCGTCTCACATCCGCTGGAATGACAAGGCGCCGGTCGTCCGGCACTATGACCTCCTTTGCGGATGCACCTACTACGGTGGAGAGGTGATTGGTGAACGAATCGATCGCAAGGGTTACGTCATCTTTTGTCAGGATATCGTCAGGGATCTTGTCAAGGTCCGGTGAACTGATAGCCTTTAGGGCATCGCCTACTTTCTTCCAGTTCACTATCGTCTTAGTGGGGCGGGGGAGGTCAGTCGTTGGGTCGGGACCTAGTCGCAGTATAATGGGTCGGTGGTCAGAGTGAAGCTCGTGAACCACTTCTATGGAGCGTAACCGGAGTGTTACGCCTCTGAGTAGTGCCATGTCAAGCAAGTCAGATCGATGGTCTTCCATATAAGGGTAGTGAGTGGGCTCAGTGGGCGCAATTATGTCAAAGTTAAGTTCTGCGATTAGGTTTTCAAGTGCAATACCTTTGGGATTGTTGACGTTACAATTCCATAGGATGTGCTTACTGTTGAAGTCGCCAATCAGAAGGACGGCGCTTCCTAATGAGAACAAGGCTTCTAAGTCAGCTCGGACGATCGGCTTGGAGCAAGCTTGGTAACAGGACGCTATGACTATAGGTTGATGACCAGTCATAGCTAGGAGGCAACAAGATGCTTCCATATTAACAAGAGTCGGGGTAGGTAGGGGAATGCATTGAAAGGACCTTTTGTAATAGATAAGAGTGCCTCCCCCACGGGAGTTCACTCTATCATTACGTACCGTTCTGTAATTGGCAAACCTAGGGTTCGCCTTCCCCGGTTTTAGAAAGGTTTCCTGCACGCATAAGATATCGATAAGGTGGGTACAACAAAAGTCGTGGACGAGGTCACGTTGTTTGAAGAGGCCGTCAGCGTTAAATGACGCTAACGAAACTGAGTACGGTTTCGTGCGTTCGGTTGTACTACCCATAGTGGTTGTACTGGGGAGGGGCCTGGGGGACGAAGCGCTTAAGGGCGCTTAGTAAGTTTGCGTGTTCCAATGTGTATTGGATCACGTCCGCTGGGGATTGAGCGTATTGCATCTTGTGGAATAGCTCTTGTACCTCATTGATGTCAACCGACATAGCCAGATCTTCTTCTTATTGCCTCTTGAAGAGGGGCAGCCATCAATGGCATAGGGGGAGCTTGTGGCCGGAAAGCGGCGCGGGGAGGGGCGCGAACGGTGTTGGCAGCGGGTGCCGGGAGCGCGGGGCGAGCCGGGGCCGGTGCGCGGGCAGGGGCCGCGGCGCGGGCGGGTGCGGGAGTGGGCGCGGGCGCACGGGCCGGGGCGCGGGCGGTAGCGACGGTCTTAACCATACTGGGTGGTTTGGACCATGCGTTACGGGCTGGGAGCGGCGCGGGTATTACCTGTGAGGCAGGTACTACCGTTAGTTTGGGACTTACCCGTTGGTAACGGTCATAAGAGGGGCGGGTCGGCCTATGCCTTGCCACCCTGTGGTTCACTCGTGGTGCTTTAGGGCAACCACGGTAATTCGCGGTATGCCCTTGAGCACCGCATAGAACACAACTGGGTGGGTCCGGCGAATCCCGGGTGCGAGTGCACGCTGCTGTCGCGTGATCGCCTAGGCACTTAACGCACCTAGCGCGAGCGAAGCAGAAACGGGAGGCGTGCCCGTATAGTTGGCAGTTATGGCACTGCGAGGGACTCCCATTCTTGTATGGGGCTTGGACATCGAGTCCTGAGAGGCCACAGACCTTTTTAAATTAAAAATGGCCTTGCCTTCAGGTGTACGATCTAGTACTACGAGTACTAGATCGTAGGGACTGCGGTCCTTCCCGCTGTACATGCGGTGAACTGCATGTACGGGGTAGTCTTGTGCCTTCAGGTCGGCACATACCGAATCGGTATGTACCTCCTTGGGCACACCGCGGATGACCACTCGGAGGACTTTCTCCTCTTCGAGCGCATAAGTGTGAAAACTTATGCTCTCTTTACGGAGGAGCTTTGTTAGCGCTCTGTGGTCGCTAATGGTGGACACTTGAACTTTAATGCCCTGCTGCGTGGAGCGGGCATTAGTGTAGTGGATCCCACGATCCGAAACTAAACGGGACAGCATGTCCCATTTGGTTTTGTCCTGAATGAACAGGGGCAGAGGCGGTTTTTCGCGGCGCGCGCTCGCGTCCTGAGGGGACGCGGCAGTGGTGGCCGGAGCGGAGGGAGGAGACGCGGGGCCCGGGGCGGGGGTCGGCTTGTTGCCGGAGGCGGGGGCCTTAGCGGGTGCCTTGGCGGGAGGGGCGGAAGTTGCGCAACTAGCGGCTTTAGGAGCACGCTTGCGTTTTCTGTCTACGACGGTATAGCCGTCGTTATCGGAGTCCGAGTCAGTGCGTAAGGCACGACTCGGATCTACATCCATCTCCGTTTCGGAGTCCGAAGTGGGCTCGACAACGGCGATGGAGGGACGGGTGCTCGCTGGCCTCCCGATCGGTGAGCGCGAGCGAGACCTCTCACGGGGAGGGGCTGCCACCGTGCGTCTGTTGTCAGGGCCCGGAGCGGGCGAAGTCGGGCTGTCCTCTGAGAAGGACCAGGTCAGAGGAGGGACGATGGCCTCCGGAATTGGAGTTCCGGAGGGAGCGATGAGAGTGTCCGTGAGGCGGGCACTCTCTGCATCGTTAAGTGATTGCTGATGATCAGCGTAGAGTTCGGGGTAGCGGAGGGCGAAGGTCTGAAGGACCTCCACCTCACCGTTAGAGGGACGTAGCATCCTGAGGGGAATACTCAGGATGGCCTAACGGGTTCTGTCTCCCTCTCGCAACTCGTGAGCTCACTTGTGTGAGAGGGAGTGAGTACCTATGGTGTGCCCTAGTTGTGTACCCTCTCCGAGCTTTTTTCTCGGCGGAGAAGGGTGCTCCTAATGCTGCTCCGGGGTTGACTAGGGGCGACCCCAAGGCCAGTTGTCCCGGAGCCCAGCTTGCTTCGGCTGACCCGTGAAGCGGGAAAGGCCACGGTGCAAGGTTAAACCAAAACAACAACAGTGGCCGTTGTCACCGTAGGGTGTCACACTGCGACCGCAGCAAATGGCGGATTTGATCGTTCAGACGGGTTTGGCTGACGCTACCCCACGCCTGAACGACGTCGCTTAACAGCACAAAGTGTGTTGTTACGCGCACTGTTACAATGTTGTGTCGAGTAGTAAAGTTGTGAAATGCGCACCGAAAAGTGCGGTCAAAACAAGACCACCAGCCCGATATGATGTTGTTCCGAAACAAGGGACTTGGGTAGGTGGTAATGCCTGACGTCTTAGAGCGCCTCTGCGCGACGGCACGGCGAGCTCGTAGCTCACGTTGCACGGCGTTCGGCGGCTGCTCAGCTTCTGCACACAAAACAAAACTTCGTCAGGACTGCGTATTCCAAGGCACTGGTCTGCAACTAGCGTCGGAACGATGACCCGAGTGAGACGGCAATAGTGCGGGGACTATTGCGGTCTCACTGGGAGATACTGGCGGAGCTGTAGACAGGTGTGCACGGCGTGGCGGCACAGGTCGGAATGTGAGTGTGAAAAAAGAGTTAGTGTCATCCATACTTGAGGTTTGTTTGTTTGTTTAGGGAGGACATAGATGCTGGCTACCGCCTGTGCGGTCGTCCAGCTCCACCGGGTTTTGGGCGAGGGCCTGGCCCTACAATTGCCCGGGAGGGAGAAGTGCCGAAGGCACTTCTCCCGAGACGGGCGTAGAAGGCGAAAAGCGCTTTCTACCTCCGTCTCCTGCGGACGCCGAAAACGTACAACTACTATAGGAGGGGTTGACAGCGAGCTCAAGGGCACCACTGTGGTTCGGACCTCGGCTTGTCTCGCTGTCGAGAGACATGGGGGGGATCGGAGCAAAATGCCTCTGTGCAACTGCAGTGTTGCACAATTGGGCCCTACTGAATAATACTCTTTGACTATTTGGAGAGCAATTTATCGTGACCTTGTTTTTGCCTCGAGCTCGCCGGCGAGCTCGGTGTTTGATTGTGTGACCTCTGATTACCTCACACCTGGGGATTTTACCTCGACGACTTGCGGATAACGCTAAAGCTGCCAATGTAATGGCTGCGATGGGGTCATCCGGGTCGTCTAATACCTGCCGTGGTCGGCGACGGGGGGGTTTGAAAAATGGGATAGAAGAGGCAGTCGAGTAGTTCGATGCCTGGACAACCAATGGGTTCGGGTGGTGGGGCGCTCGATCAAAGTATCGGCGGGCGCAGTCCTTATTGAACTGCGCTAGAGAGGGAAGGTTTAAGTCGCAATGCAACTCGGTGTTCCGGATATACCACGGGGCGCCGGTTGCATTACGAAGAAAACGGTTTTGGATGACTTGAAGTTTATGAAGGTGGGCCTCACTAGCATGACTAAACACTACTGATGCGTAAGTCATGATGGGGCGGATGCAGGCAGTGTAAAGTGTCTTCTTATTACTAAGAGACATTTTACTCTCTTTGCGAAGTAGGGGACCAAGGCGACCCATTACGAAGGCCGCTCTGTTACGGACGGTTGTTATGTGATTGTTAAAGGTGAGATGACGATCAAGGGTGATTCCGAGGTATTTTGTTCTAGGAACCCAGGGAATGGGTTCGTCGAACAAAATAAGCGGTTTCGGGTAAGGGGAGCGTGTCTTCTCAGTAAAGCACATAGCTGTGCTTTTAGCTGGGTTGACAGCGATGCGCCATTTTCGGAACCAGTCACCGATCTCGGTGACGGCCCGTTGCATGACGAAATAGGACTGTCTGTTGATATGCCACCCAGTGGTGTAAATGGCGGTATCGTCCGCATATTGGGCTAGGAATACTTTGGGCTGAGAGCGTGGGATGTCACTGGTATACAGTGCAAAGAGAATAGGTGATAGCACGGAGCCCTGAGGGACTCCGGCTCTGACTGGGTGGGGGGAGGAGAGGGTGCCTTCCACGCGATAGCGAAAGCTTCTGGCTTTAAGGAAGTCTTGTAGGATGAGCACAAGACGTTCTGGCACGCCAAATTGGTATAGCTTGTAGATCAAGCCATTGTGCCAGACTTTGTCAAAAGCTTTCGCTACGTCGAGGAAGACTGCTAGCGTAGTCTGGGGTTTGGGGTACTTATTGAAGCCCTCAATGATGTGCTCCGTGAGGCGGTGCACCTGTTGGACGCATGAGTGTCCGGGTCTGAAGCCAAACTGCTCATCTGGGATAAGGTGGTGTTCCTTAGCATGGGACTGGAGACGGTTTGCAAGTAACCGCTCGTAAAGTTTGCCTAAGGCACTGAGGAGGCTGATGGGGCGGTAACTGGTGGGGTCAGATGAGCTTTTGCCTGGTTTGTGAATGCCAATGACATTTGCACATTTCCAGGTGTCTGGGAATAAGCAGTGGCTCATAGCAGCATTGAAGATGCTGACTAAGAGATGGATGAGAGGAGGAGAGAGGGTTTTAAGAACCCTGTTGGAGATGCCATTGGCACCGGGGGATTTGCGCGGTCGGAGGGCCTTGATCAGTCTCTCCACCTCAGCGTAAGTCGCTAAGGTGATTGGTGGGAGTTCAGAGGTGACCACAGAGCTTTTACGTTCGACTTCAGCATCCACCGAATCGAGGTGAGCTTGGTCAACGTGATCTACGTTAGGGGAACACTGAGCCTCTAGGCTATCAGCTAGGCACTCAGCTTTGTCTTCGTCAAAGAACGCTGGGACTAGTGGGACTGGTCTGTATAAGGGAGGCATGTCGTTATAGTTACTTCCTTTCAAACCTCGTGCCAAGTCCCAGTAAGCGTGGTGGCTTGGCACGAGGTTTGAAAGTTTATCGCCCCATTGTTGATCACGCAACTCAGACATGCGACTTTGAACCATGCGTTCAAAGTGGCGTTTCTTAGTTTTGTTCTCTTTACTGGGGTAAGAGTCGTAATGTCGGGTCACTGCTTTACTTTCCGTCACCAATCGTCTCACATCCGCTGGAATGACAAGGCGCCGGTCGTCCGGCACTATGACCTCCTTTGCGGATGCACCTACTACGGTTGAGAGGTGATTGGTGAACGAATCGATCGCAAGGGTTACGTCATCTTTTGTCAGGATGTCGTCAGGGATCTTGTCAAGGTCCGGTGAACTGATAGCCTTTAGGGCATCGCCTACTTGCTTCCAGTTCACTATCGTCTTAGTGGGGCGGGGGAGGTCAGTCGTTGGGTCGGGACCTAGTCGCAGTATAATGGGTCGGTGGTCAGAGTGAAGCTCGTGAACCACTTCTATGGAGCGTACCCGGAGTGTTACGCCTCTGAGTAGTGCCATGTCAAGCAAGTCAGATCGATGGTCTTCCATATAAGGGTAGTGAGTGGGCTCAGTGGGCGCAATTATGTCAAAGTTAAGTTCTGCGATTAGGTTTTCAAGTGCAATACCTTTGGGATTGTTGACGTTACAATTCCATAGGATGTGCTTACTGTTGAAGTCGCCAATCAGAAGGACGGCGCTTCCTAATGAGAACAAGGCTTCTAAGTCAGCTCGGACGATCGGCTTGGAGCAAGCTTGGTAACAGGACGCTATGACTATAGGTTGATGACCAGTCATAGCTAGGAGGCAACAAGATGCTTCCATATTAACAAGAGTCGGGGTAGGTAGGGGAATGCAGTGCAGGGACCTTTTGTAAAAGATAAGAGTGCCTCCCCCACGGGAGTTCACTCTATCATTACGTACCGTTCTGTAATTGGCAAACCTAGGGTTCGCCTTCCCCGGTTTTAGAAAGGTTTCCTGCACGCATAAGATATCGATAAGGTGGGTACAACAAAAGTCGTGGACGAGGTCACGTTGTTTGAAGAGGCCGTCAGCGTTAAATGACGCTAACGAAACTGAGGGCATACTTGAGGTAAAATCACACAATATTTATAGATAAGTAAATTCAGTTCCTAAGCGTTAGTTCTGCTGGCTAAAGAGAGTGATTGACCAATAGTGGCGTTTCATCATATCTATGTCCCGCTCACTTGACTATTCCTTTTACTCCTTTCGAGAATTTTCTATATCTCTATCTTTGTCATAAAATGGAATCCTTGTCTAACATTTCGGGGCGTTTCCATAATTCTGTGTATACTAATATGATCTCTAATACTCAAATGTTAGGTGTTAATATTCCATCAATGTTTTATGGAATTTTCTCGATGTCTTAGGGGCGGGACAATAATGTGCCTATTTTTACATTTTCTAGAAAAGTCTAGTTTTTATGTGATTTTACCTTCACAAATATTTGTAATAGGTAATTATAGACTACCTATGTTATTTCTACATTATCTAAAGCTATTTTATTACATTATACACTATTTAAAAAATACTATTCCCTGACTTTCCCTGTGTTTTCCTGGAAAACCCAGGGACTTATGCGAGAGTGACAAGTGGTATGAGATAGGCAAGAGTTTTTTCTATAACCTAGTTACATTCCTATTCTACCTCTTTTGACACAGAACTGGAGCTACTCAGTTTTCCATTTTGCGACATTCTACTTACTTAGATTCTTTACCTATTTCTTATCATACGTTATCTATACTTATATAGCAATACATTTAAAGCGCTTATGAACTATTTACTGCTAACTTATTCTACGTGGTTGTATCATCTTTATTACGTATTTTACTTAGAACTATAGCTTAGCTTATGGTCTAGAACTATATATATATATATACAAGTTTTATGTGGCGTCGCTAACAACTTTTGTCAATTATTTTTTTATATGGCAGATATAAGATCATTTTTAAGTTTTAGAACCCCATATAACTATCGTTTTGTAAAGTTTCAAAAAACCGAATCGCCAAAAAAATTCAATAGACATATCGAACCTGAAATCAGAATCGATACTTCTACACAACTTTTTAAAAGTAATAAGCCTTAGCTTAAGCATTTCAGACTTTACTACACGCTGTGATGAATTAGATTTAAAAACCGATTACCAATTTTACATTTTTAAACCACAACCACACGCATACAAATTTATACAGAGCAGAGCTTCGAAAAAGCAACTTCGTCATTAAATAGTAGTTCTTTGATTTTATCCTAATGAAAACATCGGAACCATCAACAAAACTAGTAACACCGAGGAGCGCGGTTGCGGTGATGTTGGCAGCGCTGGAGGCGTGCGCGGGCGGCGCGCGGCGCAGGTCCCGCGCGGGTGCTCGGTGTGAACGCCTCCATACAACCCCATACATTTCAGACAGCGCGGGACCGCCACGCGCCGCCTACCGCGCACGCCCCGCGTCTGGTGTGCACACAGCTTTATTCAGAGTCCTTCACAGATACATTTTAACGGCAAATGGTAGTCATAACGAAGACTAGATATATTCTTTTGTCTATGAGGGGAGCGTTCAGAACCTCAGAAAATGACCCGGTTTACGAAGATCGATAAAAGACCCTGGGCGTTCACGTGCAACCACAGTTACACGCGTCACTTACTGTTTTCGTTTCTGCCAACTGTGGTCTCACGCGTCACTCTCTTGAACCCCTGACTTCGCAATCGTTAAATATACATTTGTGTTCGTGAATATCTTAAGGTGTAGAAAAACTCAACCGTTCTTCTCTTGTTGGAGAAATAAGATTCTGTATATTGGTCTCACAATCTCTGAAAATTCAGCAAGCTGACAACTTAGTCCTTTTTCGCGCGTTCGAGGAGAAGGGGTATCCGGATGCTTTGTGCAGAGGCAAAATGCGTCATATATGTATGACGGCCTTTATGACGTCACTTCGGTTTAGCAGGAAAATTAGACAGAATTGTCTCTAGATTTTATTGAATTTTTTAAAATGGTTAATTTAATGATTTACTGAATTAAAATGTTCTTACCGTATTTTTTATTATTAATTATGGATTTCTGCATAAATAAACACCTCAATTTATTTAAAGTGAAGTTAGTTGCGAAAAATGTTGAACACAATATGTTCTTTAGAAAGAATGTACGCTTTACGGCTGGTTAAAAATTGTGATATTTTAAAGGATATGACAATACTATACTTCATCCAATAACCCGACTCCAAATATTTCTCTCAGTAGGAAAAAAAACATGAATATGGTTATAAAATCGCGCCTGATCAAGTTTTTTGTCCTTATTGTAAAGAATGATGGCGACTACTGACCCAAGTAAACCAGGGCGCGTTCATGAATGTATTAGGTATTGTTTTAATTGTCAGTCTATTTAACATTATTTAAAATTGTTTGTATATTTTTAAAAGTAGGGAATCTTGAATTATTTGTAAATTCATTTATGTCATTTTGTACATAGATTGGGTACAACAAGCAAAATGATTCGAAGCCGAATAACGAAAAAAAAATTACATTGTCATTTTCTGATGTCAGTCAGTAGTGATGACATTGACATTTTATTTAGTCTCGTGGTAGTATACACACTCTTTCTTGGTGCATTCCGAATTGATTGATTGATACATATTGTTCGTAGATAATAATTTATTTTTAGATATATAGATAATGTCATACGCACGCTTTTACTAGCTCCAAATTGTAGTAATGCAAACGGCCATGAGCTTGCATATTCCAATCGGTCCATTTATAACTACTCTCAGCAGTGAGCACTTTTAGTACTGTTGGCGTAATTCGGACCATACCCTTACTGATCTGTGATAGAAATGCCGCTGAAAAGAACCCGCTTGTGGTCCATCGACTTCGTGGCGATACGTGTAATGAGGGTGTAATCACTAAGTTTTAGAAGCGTGATTGGTTTGACAATTTATATATTGTTATAAACCACTAACACAGTCTTAAAATCCGTAAAAGCTATGACAAAAGGTGTAAATAACTTCCTGCCAGACCCATCTATTCAATACTATGACAGATAATATAAGAAAGTACAAAAACTCTAAGTATTATTTTCTTCCGACTCCTAGGTACTGAATTCAATCCACATTTTCATTCTTATATCTTGGATTATCAGTAATGAAAAGTATTGGACTGAACGCAACATATTGTTTATAAAAATGTTGGGTCTCAAGTTGTATGGAGCGTCGCCATCCTTCGAGCCTGTTATATTTAGTATTTAGGTATACCTACTTGCTCCTAGGTATTTACTTATGGACAATAATACCGCAGTTTCTTTCAGAAAACGTCTTAATAAACGTCAGTGTCGTATTTATTGTTTGAAATAGTGATTGTGGTCCCTAATTAACATAAGGATTTATTGTGAAATTCCGAGCTGTCGTTCTGTAAATTTCTGAAAGTGTCGTCAAAGAAACCTTGTGTCGTAGTGCCGTTTTAGTGAAAGGAATGTGAAAAAATTATTACATTAAAACATATTTTTCTTAATCATGCCCAATATATGTTTAAGAGCTATAAATAGTTAAACGAGACGATGATCTTGATTTCATTGTGTGAAAACATAAGTATCCTACACAGACTTAAGAAAAAGGCAGACATAATCGCGTCGAGCTCGCGAGTCGCGAGTGACTGTGACGGGTTAAACATGTGTGCGTGACACACATAGCCACGTACTTTTTACACTGTAGCGATACGTGCGTCTGTGGGCGTGTTATGTTGCATGTATTAGGATAAAAAATACCTAAAAACCTAACCTTCTAAATTTTTTTAACATCTTGTGAGAGTTTGGTGTTTTTATATTATAATTATTAGCAAATATTATAATTAGATTATAAACTCTTTTGCAAAAAAAAAACGGGCACTTTAGATTATTTTATCTACTTCAATGAAGAAGAACAAGAAATAGGTTTTGTTAATTTGACGATGTATTGGCATGTTTTTTGAATCATCCTGGCATGATTCTTTACGTTCCAAATTTAAAATTTGAAATTATTAAAAGAAAAATAATGATTATTGTGGATTATTCTAAAATTGCTTTACTTATGGCGCGAATTGCTGAAACGATTTTTAACTGATTACGATATTTAAAAACTTTTTGGATATTTTCTGCAAATTAAACAATTTAATCTTTCTTTTTACATTAAATACCACTTTTTGATATGAGTGATAAAGCGATAAGGGCCGGTAAAACTATAGCCCTACTTGAAGAAGCTTGTTCGCAAACTTACATGTCTCAGCGGCTAAATGTGAGTCGTTCAACTGTCCAGAGGACTTGGCTACGGTATCAAGAGACTGGTTCGGTCAAAAGAAGACCCGGTTCGGGAAGAAAACGATGCACATAACCAAGAGATGACCGCTTTTTGGTGAGTCAGGCGTTGCGTAATCGTAAGGCGTCAAGTGTGGACCTGAAGAAGAGCCTTGAAGAAGTAAGAGGAGTAGAAGTTAGCTTGTGGACGGTCAGGAGGAGGCTTTTGGCTGCCAATATCAAGAGTTACCGCCCAGCTCGGGGCCCTAAATTACTCCGTGAGCACCGTGTTGCTCGACTTCAGTTTGCTCGGAACTGTGCTTCATGGAATCTGGAGGACTGGAATAAAGTATTGTTTTCTGATGAAGCTAGAATCTCTTTGTGTGGTGAGGACCGACGCCGGCGTGTGCTGTGAAGACCACGGGAACGCTATGTGGAAGTGTGTTTCGAAGAAATCACTCTTTATGGCGGAGGCTCCGTTATGTTTTGGGCAGCAATTAATTCGACGGAGCGTACGGAGTTAGTTTTCATAGAAAATGGAACATTAAATGCACACCGGTACATAATGGAAGTTCTAATTCCATATGCACAACCCACATTGACAGCACTTGGGGAAGATTCCATTCTTATGGACGATAATGCTCGCCCGCACCGTTCTGGCGACGTGGAAGCGTACATGCAAGGAGTTGGGATCCGTCGTTTAGAATGGCCAGCTCGAAGTCCTGACCTCAATCCAATTGAGCATGTGTGGGATGTTCTAAAGAAACGGGTAAGATCAGTGCAACTTGCTCCACAAAACATCAGGGAGCTAAAAAGAGTCATTGCAGAAGAGTGGGAACGTATTCCTCAAAACGTTATTAAAAACATCGTGGAAAGCATGCCCAGAAGGATTCAAGCTGTGATTTTGGCAAGAGGAGGTCACACTCGTTATTAAGTTTTTACATTTGTAACTTTATTTAATTAAAAAAAGTAAAAAAAAACTTGTCTTTATTGCCGACCACTTCTTATTGTTTGGGCGTGTACATCGATTTTAAAGAATCCATCGTTTTTTTTTTCTTTTTATTGCTCGAATTCACTTCACGCGCATTAATTTACACGATCATAAGTATACAGACTACGTCAAAGAAATAAATTTCATTTAATTAACTAAAATCGACCTTAGACCGTAAATTTCCTTAGGTGCCCGTTTTTTTTTGCAAAAGAGTGTATATAGACAAATAATTCGGTAATAGACAAAAAAAAAGTATTGCGAAAAAAAATATGAATTAAAATGAATATGCTGAATGAATGCTATAAGTAATGTTTGTTTTTTAAATTAACCTTTTACATAAATATAAGTGGCATTGAATTATAGAATTCGTTTTAAGATCATTGAATTATACTGCAATCAGTGCCATAATATGCTTTCGGTACACTTGACGTCAGATGATTGCATCGAAGTATTTGTCAGTATTTGTCTATATATATATACAGGGTCATCGGTAAAATGCTAACAACCTCTTTCGTTCTGGTGCCTATTCCGAGTCTATAGCGCCCACCGCAGCAACACTGGACCGTGCCGTGCTCTCTATGAACAGAGTTTTCACTATTTACCTCGAGCAAAGTAATAAAAATATGAAATAATACATAACAGGCACAAGAGACTTTTAACATCAGGTGGTCCTAGTGCCTATTCCGTCAAAAACATATGAAAAAATAAAACAAAAATATTTATTAAAAACCTTTATACGGCGGCTTATAACTTGCTACGGCGTAAATTTTCTATCAAGACGATATTCCGCCCCCCCTCACAAATTAGGCAATTACTGCGATCTCCGAAAGATAAGGACTCACTGGGAACCCCCGGAGTCTACATGATTCCATGCGATTGTGGTGAATGCTATATAGGAGAAACAAAAAGGAACGTGTCCACAAGGCTCGGAGAACACATTCGCTCCATGAGAAACGCGGACAGCCATCAGTCTGCTGTGGCAGAGCACGCCCTGACATCTGGGACGACGCACTACATCCGTTTCGACAAAGCCCGGGTTTTAGCTAAGGAGAAGTTTTACGTACCGCGCAAAATCCGCGAGGCTATAGAAATTAGTCGTCGTCCTAATTTTAACAGAGATAGAGGGTGGGCGCTGTCACAAAGCTGGAGAACTTGTCTTCATGGAGGTTTGAAAAATGTGAAGCAGGAGATGGTGGACACAGTTAGTTTTGCTTGTCGAACTGCGATGGTGTCATCTGAAGAAAGCAGTAGCGATGAAGATGGTGCATCGCATCCTCTACCGAAAACGCAGCGTTCGCCACAACACTCCTCACAGCGACCCCCGCCGCCAGCGCCGTCGGCTCGAGCACAGCGAGCTGCCGCCCGCAGTGTGAAGCGTGACGCGACCGCGGCGGACGTACCACACTCAAAATCCTGAGGAAGGCTTCCGGTAGAAGCCGAAACATTGTCGATAGCGATATCGACTCATAGTAAGTTCACGCTCAAACACCCGTGTTTTTCATATATTAGATATAAATATGAGCGTAAGTTTTTATAATATGAAATATAAGTCTTTTAAAAAAAAACACTCATTGCCATCAAACAAGTAGGACCGGCCATTCTTCCTTACTGACAGACAAACAGTGACTACCTAATTTAACGAAGCACTTAATCACTTTTTTATATTGCAAACAATTTGCAAAACCTTCCATGACAGGGAAAATTACCCCAAAGTTACGATAAAATCATTCAAATTCAAAAAGTGGTCATGCATCCAAGTCATGACTGCGGCGGACGTTGCTTAACTTTGCTGATCGATTTAGAATGGTTAAGCAAACTTCGCTACGAGCGCTTCAAAAATTAACGCAAGGATCAATTTTAGGACCTTTTCTGTTTCTAGCATATATAAATGATCTGCCTTGCATGGTTAAACATTACTGCGATATAGTTTTATACACAGATGATATCTCCCTGATTTTCAAAGTGGATAGGAAAGATAGTGAACTAATTCATATAAATAATGTGTTATCTATCATCTCTAAGTGGTTCGCGGCTAATAATCTTCTCTTAAATTCAAAATAGACCAAATGTTTAAAGTTTTTTTACCAAATGTTACTAATAAGCCAAACATTAAGCTTGGCCTAGATAAACTCTCTTTTGACAATGCGACAGTCTTCCTGGGAATCAAAATGGATTCAACTTTACAGTAGAATCCACACATACATGATCTACCCGCAAGACTTAGTTCTGCTGCATATGCAGTTCATAAGATAAGACAGCTAACAGATGTAGCTACTGCTAGTCTCGTTTATTTCACGTACTTCCACAGTATTATGTCATATGGTGTATTGCTGTGGGGAGCTGCTGCTGAGATAGAGACAATCATTATATTACAAAAGCGTGCAATTCGAGCCATATATGAAATGGATCCTAGGGAATCCCTGAGAGATCTTGTTAAAGAAATTGATATTTTAACTTTACCAAGTCTGTATATATTTGAAAATATTATGTATGTTCGTAAAAATTTGAGCAAATTTAAATCAAACAGTGGCAATCATGATTGTAACACTAGGAATAAAGATAAAATTGCGGTGCCAGGTTTAAGATTAGCAAAGAAAAATGAAGGTCCTTCTTAGGCAATTACGTGCGTTTTTATAATAAATTGCCCAAACATGTTACAACGCTCACAGTAAGAAAATTCAAGTTGCACGTGAAGAATATTTTGATAAAGAAATCTACTACACAGTTTGTGATTACTTAAACGACAAAAATGCTTGGACTGGTTCGCCTCTGCCAAGCTAGCGCCTGTCACCTACGTAATGTAAATTAAGTATTGTAATAATTTTACTATATAGTATGTACTTAACACATTTTTAAAAAACGTTTTAAAAAATGGCCCCGAGTTTCTTGCCCGTTCTTCTCGCAGTGGCTCTATAATTTTTGTTTGCTGAACGTGGCAGTACAATGTAGTATATTTCAATATTAAAATTTGTAATTGCCCTTCATAAGAGCGTCATAGACGCCTAAATTTAATAAATTATTGTGACTTTGACTAAATGTAACTAGCGGTCACCCATAAAGGCATGATCGCGGCGGACGTTACTTAACTTAGCTGATCGGCTAAGAACAGCTAAGTAAACTTCCCTTCGAGCGTTTCGGGGATTAAAATTCTGATGTTCTTCTTCTAGTAAAATTTGGGGTACCTACTAGTATTTTTAGTAGTTTTATTATACTTTAATTTAAGCACGCTCATGTATTTTATAGCTACATTTTATTTCATAACACATCTCGTTAGTTCATCATGTTATTAAAACTCTGAGATTGAATAATATTATGTTTGTGCCATTTAAATACTTTTTCTAATTAAAAAACAAGCTTATATAAATCTAAGCCGTCCGCTTTGCCTTGTATGTGACGTCCGTTGATAAGTACCCTAGTTTGTTTGCTAAGCGCTAAACAGACACGGCTAATGAAGGGATTAAAGAGAAAAAGCCCTTCGAAACGCCCCGAGACAGGGGATTAGCGCCGAGATCGGATCATTAGTAGCAATACACCTGATTACGGATCCGTGGGCACTGTTATACTGGTTGATGTAGCTTGATTAAGTGCGGGATATCTGTCGCAGGAACATTGTGAAAACTGTTTTATTATAATTTGACTAGGGACTTAGAGTTTCAATGATATAATTTTAATTATACAACATAACAACAGATACCATTTTTTTCAATGTACACAATCAGTATATATAAACACTCGTAAGTATCCATATAGGTTTCAGTAAAAATATTTTTTTATTTTAGCAATAACGCTTGCTCTGCGGATTACATTACAAAATTATAAATTTACGAGAAGAAAAATTATAGTCATGTGCAGGATGTCTCCCTAAACGATGGTTAAAGAACGAGAGAAAAATTAGAGTTATGAGTTATTGTCATGTTAGCTCCATCGGTCAGACCATACCCCGGCTATATAAGGAGTGGATGACGCGAGTTCGTATCCCGCACATGACTATAGGGGTTCCTCTCGTAAATTTGTACCGACGTGGACCACGTGTTTTTTATTTAATTATATAATTGTGCTTTTTTATTAGCAATAATTCATATTTTTATATCTGATGAGCGTTCACTATTTTCTCAATTGGTGGTAAATATTGATGCCGCCGAAGATGTTATTCAGGCATAGTTAGTTAAACTTAGAATTACTGGCTCACACACTGTGTGCTTGACAACATATGTTCCACTTGAGCTTAAGGGTGCACCGAACTTTTTAGGCTCGCCGCGTATGTGTGCGTAAGTAAGGCACACCAACAGGATCCGTCCCCGTCCGACGGCCGAAGAATTACTAAAGCGGATAGGGACAAAGCATCACGGCTCAGACTAAAATGGGCGGAACATGCGTGAACTTGAGTATTTCCTTCGTATAATAAAAACAAATACCTATTTGAAAAATGTAATGTGTGTACGTTATAGAAAAGATGTTGTTTATTTTATTATTTAAATACGGATGACTCTCGGTTGAGTATTTACGCCATACTAAGGGTTTCTTTCGTTTTTTAGATGTAACTTTGGATTTATTTTCTATCAGAAAATTTTAAGTAATCGTGTTTCCAAAGTTTTTTTTTATGGGATAGGAGGGCAAACTAGCAGGCGGCTCACCTGATGGTAAGTGATCACCGTCGCCCACAAACATCCGCAACACCAGAGGTCTCAAGGATGCGTTGCCGGCCTTTAAGGAGGGAATATGCTCTCTTCTTGAAGGTTCCTAAGTCATAACCGTTCGGAAATACTTCACCAGGCAGCTGGTTCCATAATACGGCAGTGCGAGGTAAAAAATGCCGTAAAAATCGCAAGGTTGTGGACTTCCAGACGTCGACATGAAATTGATGAAACATCATGCTTTGTCGGGAAGTCCGGTGGCGAAATAGAGCTGCAGGTAGTAAATCGAACAGTTCCTCAGAACACTCCCCGTGATATATACGGTAAAAGATGCAGAGTGATCCAACATCTCTACGCAGAGCCAAAGGGTCGAGCCGACCGGAGAGAACTTGATCGTCGACGATTCGAGTCGCTCTGCGTTGAATGCGGTCAAATGGAAGAAGCTGGTACTGGGGAGCTCCCGCCCAGAGGTGAGAGCAGTACTCCATGTGAGGTCGAACCTGAGCCTTATAAAGTTGCAGGCGATGGGCCGACGTGAAGTACCGCCTCGCCTTTCCGAGCACACCAAGCTTCTTAGAGGCTAACTTAGCCTTATCTTCCAAGTGACAGCGAAATTGAACGACGTTCGATATGTCGACGCCAAGTACTCCGATGCTGGCTGAGGTAGCAAGGGGACTGTCTTCAAAACGGAGGGATACGACAAAGGGGGATATCTTGGCGGTTAACGCACAAACTTGTGTCTTCTTGGGGTTAAATTGGACTAAGTTCAATTGCCCCCATTTCGAAACATTTGACAACATGGTCTCGATTGAAGACACAAGTTTGTTCCGACTCTCGACAACGTTTTCCCGAGAAATTTTAGCGCGGCCGGTGTATGAGGCATCTCCAGTACTGTCATCCGCATAACAATGAATATCGTTGAGTTGCAGCATGTCATTGATGTGCAAGAGAAATAGAGTCGGAGATAGCACACAGCCTTGCGGAACGCCAGCATTAATCGGCTTTAAGTCGGAGCATGCACCGTTGACAACGACCTTAATGCTCCGATCTGCCAAAAAACTGGAGATCCATTCGCACAATTTCTCGGGAAGCCCATAGGAAGGAAGCTTCGATAGAAGCGCTTTATGCCACACCCGATCAAAGGCCTTCGCTATGTCCAAACTAGCCGCCAACGCCTCACCCTTGGAATCCACCACCTCCGCCCATCGATGCGTAAGATATACTAAAAGATCACCAGCTGAGCGACCACGACGAAAACCGTACTGGCGATCGCTAATCAGCTGGTGCTCCTCTAGATACTGCAGGAGCTGGTTGTTGATAATGGATTCCATAATCTTGGAGAACAGAGACGTTATGGCTATAGGGCGGTAATTGGACGGATCTGAGCGGTCACCTTTTTTAGGGATCGGGTGGACCAAAGCCGTCTTCCATGTTTTCGGGACAACGCCTGATGAGTAGCAGAGCCGGAAAAGACGCGTTAAAACCGGTGTCAACTCTGGAGCACAAGTCCGCAGCACTATCGGAGGGATGCCATCTGGCCCACTCGACTTATGAATGTCCAAGGAGAACAGTGATTACGTACTGCACATTGCCGGAAAATTATATCCGGCATCGAGGTATCACACCGTTGTATAGTCGGTGGTGAGTTCCCTTGGTCATCCAAAGTCGAGTTAGACGCAAAGAGAGAGCCCAGAAGATCGGCCTTCTCCTTTGCGGTGTGGGCCAGTGTGTCATTCTTTCTGTGCAGGGGCGGTAGGGATGACAGGCAAAAATTCCCCTGGACAGCCCTGGCAAGAGACCAGAACGCACATGTTCCCGAAGGAAGGCGGGCTAATCCCCCAACTTCGCTCTTGCGATTACTCTTTTGAAGAACCTGGAGGCAAAGTTATATTTCTTTTTGAGATCGCTGGTATTTAAATCCTTAAATGCCACTGAATCGGCCCAAGCTTGGTAACGCTCTCGTTTAAGGCCTGAGGCCATTTTACAAGAGTGACCAAAGCAGGGCTGTGACCTGCTACCGATGGGCACTGCAGAATATGGAATAAAGAATTCCATACCCTGAAGCACTACATCAGCAAAATATTCAGCAGTGACATCTGGATCATCCGGCGAGAAGCAAACTTGCCCCCATGGGTAGGATGCAAAAAAGGACCGCATCCCATCCCAATCTGCTGACCTATAGTGCCACAAGCGACGACAACCTACAAAACGGGGTCGAGTTGGGCGTGAAACCGGCACTGAACTCCGGATCAGGCAGTGGTCCGACGATCCGAGGGGAGCGTTAACGGATACTGTGTAGTTGTCCGGGTGAGAGGTCAGCAGAAGGTCCAACAGGGAAGGTGTATGATCATCCACATCTGGGATTCGCGTAGGCGAGGTGACCAGTTGTGTCAGATCATACGCTATAGCGAAGTCGTGAACAGATCTCCCCGCATGATCGGTGGTGCGCGAACCGAGCCATTCGGCGTGGTGGGCGTTGAAATCGCCAAGTATCACGATCTCTGCGGTGGGGATCTGCTCAAGCACGGAATCTGTAGCCATCTGTAGGTGCTCCATGAATTGATCTATTTCGGCATTACCGTTGATATGGGACCTATAAAGGCACGCGTAGATTCGCGGATGGTCATCGCAGTCTACGCGCAACCAAATGTCAGATAGGCCCCGTCCTTCAAGGCTGCTGAGACGACGAGCACAGATATCCTCTCTGACATAAAGACACACCCCCGCCCGCGGCAAAAAGGAATGTTCCAGTTTGTACCCAGGGTATGTGAGGAATGAAGTGTCTGCCGGAGAGCATATCTGTGTTTCGGTCAAAAAGAGCAAGGCCGGCTTAGCAGTCTCCAGATGGTAGTGGACATCGTTCAGGTTAGAACGGAGACCCCGTATGTTGCAAAAGTCCACGGCTAGCGTGGTGTGGGGTGACTTAAGCCTCCTGCTTCGTTTATCTTGAGCAGCAGAAATATCATATAATTGAGCACGGTTTTGCCCCCTCCAGAATACGCAGGGCAGCCCGAGCATCCACCTTCAGGTTCAGGTCCTGGAGGTGGATGCCCAAAGAGGGATTCTCCAGCGATTTCACGGCTGGTACCCTCCTGGAGTAATGTCTCTTGAAACTGTGCCGCCATATTAATTGGGCCTCCGGGTCTCCCACAAATCGATCGAAACGCAATGGCAAAGCCACTACTTCACGTCGATATCATGTAGGAGAGTGGTACTGCCCCGGTCGTGCCGGCCCATTCAGCTGTAACCCGTAGAGCTACAGCGCGGCACTACCACTAGGACAGCGCGGCACTACCACTAAATGTGTATGATTTATTGAATGAATCCTTAAATATAAGATGTATTAATTACATAACTCAAAATTAAGAAATAAAGATACAGCAAGGGATCAAACGAACCACAATTACGTATCGCTGCCTCGGTGCAGGCTTAAGCTCCTACGATCATATATTGTCGAAGAACAATACTGACGTCAAAAGTCAGTTTACCAATAAAATTTAAACAGAGAATCGGTGAATACTTACGAGTAGGTACTTTTTTTAGTATTAGTTTACAGTTATTTTAGAACAGTAAGTCTAGGTACAAGTGACAGATTTTCATTGACTCAACCATTCGTTACTTGATATTGGTGAAATTATAGTACTCCCTCGACAAACAGTTGAAATTTTTCTACAATTCTGGCTTTCTCAGTGGAGTTTTTGCTCGAAATCAATTTATATACGTTAATAATGTCCAGACAAGAAATATTTTTTAAATACTCTCTTCATTCAAAGTACGACACTAACGCTACTACACGAAAGCATTGAGGCAATCTAACGGCTGTTGCAGGTCCAAAGGCTGTGCAAATGCTCCAAACCACTACCAGTTGGCAGTGTTCCCAGCATGCTGATTCATTATTTGCCTTATTTTTAATTCAACACTGCAGCTAACACAACGAATGTATTTAGGCATCCTTTTCAGGATAAATTTGAAGCAGTGATGGCTCAGTGGCTTTGGCTATGGACTGCCGCGCAGCAGGTCCATAGTTCGAATCCCGCCGCGGGCTTGAGCTTCACCGCGTGGTGGAAGGGCATTTTTGCGAATGCCCGCCTGGCTAGCGACCACCCTCAAGTGGAAAATCTGTCGCCAAGCACCTAACGGTGTGTTCCGGCAGCTGTCCTTGAGAGCCAGTAATTCTAGGTTAAGCCTGTTAACACCTTCGACCACATCATCACTTAACATCAGGTGAGATTGTGGTCAAAGGCTTACCTATCAGCAATAAAAAATAAATAAATAAATAAAATATCACTGCAGGCCTACATGAAGTCCAAATACTACCAATTGGCAGCGTATTGTTATTAATTAATTATTTTCTTTATCGTTTTATTATTTTTATTACGGATTCATATACATTTCCATTTCGTTGTTTCGATCGTCAAATTGTTGGAAAGTAATATTCTTTGTAAACTCAATTATAATTAGTAGACTGTATAGGTTTTATGTCAATGTCATGTGTCACATCGTAAATTTTTGACACAAATTGCTCAAATATATACTCATTCTCGCTCTTCATGTCAGCTATTGACTTTCGCTGTGTGAAGTACAAATATAATTGAATCCGCTTTCGTCTCAAAGTTTTTCGTTTCTTTTTGCCCTAATCCATCACCAATAGCTTTATTTTTGAGCATATGTTGGGTTTCACACAATGTTTTACCTTGAATTTCAAACTAGAAACAATTCAGTAAAATCCTCACTACACATAGTTGGTAACCGGGGCGGACCCGCGTATATAAGTTTGTAATGGGGCCACTCTCTCGGAACGCAGTGTTTTACAAAGCGGAATCGGTCGTTGTTTGTACTTTTAATGATTTTCTCTGTTTATCGTACTGCCAGGGAAAATAGAGCACGTGTTTTCAAATAGTCTGACGAAAACATTTTGTTTCTTGGTTTTTAATTTAATGTTAGTCCGTACAGAGGGTCCGTGGTTTATACCCCTGTATTCTTTTGTTTTTAGGCTTACAGCCCCCGACTCAGTTTGTATGATTGTTTCTAAATATGATAACACTAATATTGTTTCCAAGCACTATTGCAGGCTAAGCGGAAATCACTTATAAACATTATAAAAGCATTATATATTTCATATTGAAAGGGCATGGAACGCGCGTCTCCCGGTTTTAAGGAATCCTTGCGTAAGACGCGATCTAGAATCGATGAAAAAATTGTGCTCTGATATTTTGTAAATGTGAATATTAATACTGGTTTGAAACAAGAAAATTATCATTATTCCTTGACGAGCGCCAAGAGTGAGTGAATTGTTCCTGTTTCAGCTTGGACAAAAATGCTTTCATATTTAGTCCGAACATCCGGTTATTCACCTCTACAGCTCGCATTTCCCAATTGATTTTCGTGAAATTTGTGACCATATTCGATAATTACATGGATTTACTTCGTCAAATAAATTTTTGGAAATTTCCAAAACGTCTGTGATATGGGTGTTTAAAAAGTAAAAAAAAATATATTTCAGTCGCGAGTTGTTCAGTTCACAGGGCCACCAGTTACTGATCATTAATAATTTTGACCACGGACTCGAAATGTCTGGAACTCAAAATAAAAGACTTTCGTGGTAACATCCCTTTTCAAATCAAAATATTAATCTAAATAAAGTTGTAATCATTAACCACATCACAATTCATCAATAGCTGAGAGAGTGGTCAAATTCGAACCTATTAAATATATTTATAAATATATTTCAGCATGCTGGGCACACTGCCAACTGGTACTAGGCTGGAGCATTTGGACTGCCTATGCGACGGCTTAACGTGCCCTCCGAAGCACGGAAGCGCTCAGTAGTAATGTCACCAGCGGTCACCCATCCAACTCCTGACCGCGGCGGACGTTGCTTAACTTTGCTGATCGATTCAGAATGGCCAAGCAAACTTCGCTACGAGCGCTTCAAAAGGTGTTAACAGGCTTAACCTAGAAATACTGGCTCTCAAGGACAGCTGCCGGAACACACCGTTAGGTGCTTGGCGACAGATTTTCTACTTGAGAGTGGTCGCTAGCCAGGCGGATATTCGCAAAAATGCCCTTCCACCATGCGGTGAAGCTCAAACCCGCGGCGGGATTCGAACCATGGACCTGCTGCGTGGCAGTTCATAGCTAATGCCACGGAGCTATCACTGCTTCAAAAAACTTATAGGTTGTCTTAATGCTTTTATTGTAGTAGCTGTAGTATTGTATATAGTTTTATAAATTCCAAACCATTGTTGATAATACTTCCAAATTACTTTATTCCAAACTTGTACAATTTCAAGCTACTACTTTTCGCTTCGAAGACTCTTGCCAGAATGACCATTCGACGGACTGACTGGTTTCTTCCTCCTGATTTTTCCCTCCAAAATAGTAGTGTAACGATAGTGGTAAATCTTTTCTGATTCGTCGATCGAGCGCAACAGTGATTGGTCGATTTTGAATAACCGACCACAAGATCGAGTGTGTGCTGCCACTATTTAAAATACCGAAATATTGAATAAAATATTGGTTCAGATAAAATATTCTATAAATCTAATGAAAATCATGACAAGAGTTTGTAGTATTTTGTTAATTAAAGGCATACCGCCGGTTAAAAAAATATATAAATATAACACTATAATTTAGAAGTACTTAAACTATTCTACTGTACTTGGGTACGACACGTCACTTACAATAACACATCAAGGATTTACAACATTTTTACGCCAATCTCCTGGTAAATGTTATACGATCATATAAAATGTGAAGTGTTATACGCAAGGGCTCATAATACGAAATGTAAGTAGCTTCGATCGTTCTAAATCAATGAGAACGTTATTCTGGTAGGAAATTGAAATTTGCTCCGCGAACGGTCGTACCTATTCATAAATTGAACGCTCCGAGTTAATGTAGTGATTCTGTATGGATTAGATTGCTGAAATTGTTGCTAGTAATGTAAATAACCATAATATACCTGCATAGTTTTATATAAGAATAGTTTTATATAAGAACTAAAGTGGTTTAAACTAATTTTTAGTAATAATACGGGATAACGCACGTGAATAAGTCAGATAGCTCCGACTATCCTTGAAATTTTATGAATTATCCTCCGACTCTCCTGAGCTATTCTTGAAAAAGACCACCGGATGTGGTTGAAACTATATCCATAAGGCAGATAGATCGGAGCTATCTGACTTATTTACGTGAGTTATCTTATACATGCAAGCAACCTATACTTTTTGACCTTACGGAAAATTGAGATTATTTTTTCTTTTATGGCAATTATGTAAGAATATTGTGTTTTGAAATATCTGCACTTATTATTTTTCATATGTCGCCTAAGTTCTACAGCTTGCTGAATAATAAGACAGATAAAAAACACTCATACCTTACACAAACTTAAACCTATGAATTTAATACATTAACATATTATACATACATATTATATACTTATTATTACTATTAACAAAAACATGGTCACACTTCAAAACAATAACCTACAACATTACTAAAATATTATTAAAATAGCTTATGCTCAATTTTTATTTTATTTTTGTTTTTTGTTATCAATATTTTATTGTAATTGTGCTAACTTTAAGTGAGGACACTGCTTGCTGCACACAGTGTAACAGTAAAGCAGCAGGTAGGTTTTCAACTTGGTAATGGCATGCGTAATACGCTGGAAATTTTAGCTTTTGCTGTTTTTTCCGTTTGCAAGCAGTCAATTCATCGTCGGTTATTCGAAGGGTGTCATTTGTTGCTTGAAACTCTGCCCATAAATCCATTTCTCTTTCAGTCGGCAAATCTATAATCATTATCATGACATTAGTACTTATGTAAGAATATAGGTAGTGGGTACCTAACATAATTGCTTAGTACTCCATACATTTTATTAAGTTTCTTATTTTTGTCGATTTAAGTGTAGATTCAGTGTCATACATAGTTTTATAAAAAGCAGAATCAACCGTCGTTTTATTATGTTGAACTATGGGAAGAAGATAAATTACACACGCATTTAACACATTACATACATGTAAGTATACCTACTTATTCTCTATATACGTATTGAAAATTAAGATTACAAACCGGGATTATAGGTCTGCTGTTTTCAAGATCTGTTATTTTCTCCTTTAAATCTTTGATCATATCGAGGCTCTCTGCCAAAGCCGCTTGTGCTGATTCTTTTAATTCAACTCCTTTCTGATTGATTTTCCTTTGTTCTTCGAATGATGCTTTGGTAACTTTTAACCGATTTGATAATTCTAGTATCGCGGAATTGTGTTGTGTGGTTAAATTTTCAATTTGTTCTTTCAGATTGATGATTCTGGAAATAAAAGATTAAGGTATAATTGGCACAGCACAACCAAGTTTTATTATTAGTTAACTGATTATAGTACTTTTTACTATAATTTGTACTATAATCAGTATCACACCAATTTTTCGCTTTTGTATTACAGTTTTAATAGAGCACTAAAACGTTATAACGTTTGTTGCATTAGGATCCAGCCAACTTTCTTTCAACTTTTTATTTTTATTATTATATGTTAGACAATAACACACTAAATTTCCAATACAGTCGGTTGGACGGCCGCACATAAAGACGGGCAGCGTAGACTTAGAATAGGGTACCGTTTTCTACCACAAAACCCTACAAAGGAGTCTATTATATATTTTCTTAAAATATAATATACTTCTTTTTATTTTCAGAAGCAAGGTTATAACAATTTATGGTAAGTTTTAATCAATACTCCCACATACTCAGGTTGCAAGGCATCGCGTTGTTGCCCCAAATATCCTCTAGTCATTTCACCGGTCTTTAGGGGTTCCTTCAACTTTCTCGCACGAGCTTCTAGTTGTACTTCTCGTTGACGACTCTGTGAATGAATATGAGAGAGCAATAGATACCAGGGCACTACAGCTTCAGCTGAAAATCTTGCTAATCCTAAGACCATAAATTTTTGAAAACGGTTAAATTTATTTTAATTTTACAAAATCACAGTAAATTCAAACCCCGTTTTCATTCGTCCCTCGGGCTGGGACATTTATTATTTTGCATGCATTAAAGACTACTTTCGGTGGTCTTTTTCAAGGAGTGTTTGGGACGCTCTATTACACCTAATATATTGCTGACCTAGGCCCGAATCCTTTACAAATCTATTAACGCGTTGTCAGCAGTATTTTACTCTATATAAACGGTGGCTTCCAAAATTAAATGCTCAGAATTATTGTGATTACTCCAGGAATCGCCAGACTCAGTACTAGTATGGGACAGGTGGAACTTCTGCCCAAATTAGTAACAATAATGAGTTGCGGGAACTAGTAAGTCAACGTGTAAATATAATAATTTTATTTTTCAAATAAAATAAATGTGTAAGTGAGTAAGTTTTTTTAAGACAACTGAATAGGTCCACACAACAGCACGCACTAACGTCTCGCTTAGCAGTCGAAACTGTAGTCAGATTTATCTGGCTTATCTTCGTGAGTAATCCTGCACTTTTCTATACAAAAATATCAAAACCGGTGTGATACATGGCTAGATAACACTTTATTGACACATAAAAAAATTACGAACTTATAACTTAAAACAAAATAACTACGAGTATGTGTGACAATGGACAGTCTTATCTTTGAGAGCCATCTCTTGCAGACAACCCTTTACAAAGGAATATTTATAAATAGTAATGGACGGCTAGTCTATATAATATATGTTTGTAAAGAAGACATGGCTTCTTATAATAAATAAAATGAACATATATAAAATTTTGTATTCCAATAATTTGTTTCATATATGTATGTTTGAAAGTTTCTTTATTCTTCGATAACTTCTAAACGGCTTAAACGATTTTAATATATATCATTAGATTCGTCTTGATAGTGCAAGTGACACTAAGTACATATACAAAAATAAAAAACAAACTGGCAGATTTAAGACGCCATATTTGTGAGATAAAATATTATTTGGCTTCCAAATCCATCATTATAAAAGTATGTTTAATGCATAACCGTGGGGTGCCGGGCTAGAATATCTCCACCCCTTTGCTACCTGTAGGTTTCGTAAGAGGCGACTAAAGGTAAAACACCAGAAGATGGGTAGCAGTGCCTTCTGGGGAACTGCGATCCGCAAGACGCCTGCCAAGCGGGGAGCTTTGTTCAGCAGTGGACGATCCGGCTGATACAGTACAGTACAGTAACGCATAACGCACTTGACATATGCAACTCAGCCTGTGACTGAGCTGAACGCATGGCCGCCTCACTTCTATATGGATCTTTGAGCGCATGCTGGCGACTGGTATCGTATCATCGACGTGTGCCATACACGCTTCTGAATTACTTGGAGTTAATGATTTTTTTTAGCTTTCACTTGCATGGACTAACACTGCTGAAGCTTAAGCTTATGATTGAACAGATGCAGATGAATGAACAAGTATAAATTAATTTTAATAAAGTAAAAACCGGAATGCAAAAAAAAAATTAAACGTTTTATATTTTTATTGAAATTAAAACTACAAGTTATATTTATATTTATGGAAGTATTTTTTAAAGCGCTTCATTTTGATACTCCACTCGATGGATTTGGAAGCCAAATTATATTTTTTCACACAATTATGGCGTCTAAAATCTGCCAGTTTGTTTTTTATTTTTGTGTATGTGCTTAGCGTCACTTGCACTATCAAGACAAATCTAATCATAAGTATATATTAAAATTAACGTCTTAACCAGCCGTTTAGCAGTTATGGAAGAATAAAGAAACTTTCAAACATACATATATATAATATAATATTCTTTGTGGTGTAGTCTTATCTCCTTTATTGTTTGATTTGTTTATTAATTCCATTTCTCACAACCTCACTTCTTCCTACCACCTATATGCAGACGATCTACAGATTTATTCTAAGGACCCAGTGAATAAACTTTCTGAAGCTATTCAGATTGTTAATGCTGATCTTAATCGCATAGCTAATTGGATCAATTCTTTTGGGTTACAAGTAAATCCCATTAAAACAAAAGCAATAGTCATTGGCAGCTCAAGATTAATGTCATCAATAGAGTGGACATTACTTCCTCAAGTTTTCTTTGATGGTATTGCTATTCCATTTAGTAGCTCTGTAAAGAATCTTGGAATAACAATGGATCGCTATATGAGGTGGAATCAACAGTTACAGATTACCAGTCGTAAGCTATTTGCCTCAGCATGTTCCTTAAAAAGGTTGCGCAACTTTCTTCCAACAGCCAATAAAATTGCATTAGCTCAATCTCTTTTACTTCCAATTCTTGACTACGCTGATGCCTGCTATCTAGATCTCACGGAGGAACAGCTAGATAAACTTGAGAGTCTACAAAATTTTTGTATAAGATTCATATTTGGTTTACGCAAATATGATCACGTCTCTCAGTTTCGTTCTAAGCTCAATTGGCTGACAATACGTTTGCGCGGGAATGCTCATATTCTCAGTCTCCTTTACAATATATTGTTCAATCCTACATCCCCGCGCTATCTCAAGGAACGCTTCGATTTCCTTCACTGTTCTTCATGCACTTTAAGGTCATCAGAAAATCTCACACTTGAAATCCATCCTCATACGAGTTCGTTTTATAGCAAATCCTTCACTATTCAGGCTGCCCGCTTGTGGAATTCTCTTCCTGTATCAATCAGACAAGCACTGACTCTAAAAATGTTGAAGGATCAAGTTAAATGATTTTATTTGTCCAATTAATTTTGCACTACATTTTTGTCAATGTCTATATTATACGAGATAATATTATAATTTGTATATATTTTTATATAATTTATGTATGTATCTGTTTATGTATGTTAGTATGTATCTATACAGATATGTATTTATAATTATTGTATATATTTAATTATTGTAAAAACCTATAAGTAATTTATTTTTGTACTATTCTACGAAACTAATAAGAAATAACACCGCCGCTAATAATCTTCTCTTAAATTCAAAAATGACCAAATGTTTAAAGTTTTCTTTACCAAATGTTCCTTATGTTGAACCAAACATTAAGCTTGGCTTGGATGAACTCTCTATTGACAAAGCGACAGTCTTTCTGGGAATCAAAGTGGACTGAACTTTACAGTGGGATCCACATATACATGATCTAGCCGGAAGTCTTAGTTCTATTGCATATGCAGTTTGTAAGATAAGACAGTTAACAAATGTAGCTACTGCACGGCTAGTTTATTTCGCGTACTTTATGTCGTATGGTGTATTGCTGTGGGGAGCTGCTGCTGAGATGGAAAATATCTCTATCTTACAAAAGCGTGCAATTCGAGCCATATATGAAATGGATCCTATGGAATCTCTAAGGGATCTTTTTATAGAAATTGATATATTAACTTTACCGAGTCTGTATATATTTGAAAATATTATGTATGTTCGGAAAAAAATGAGTAAATTTAAATTAAATAGTGACAACCACGATCACAACATTAGGAATAAATCTAAAATAGCAGTACCAGGTTTTAGACTAGCAAAGACAAATAAAAGGTCCTTTTTAGGTAATTGTGTGCGGTTTTATAATAAAATTCCCAAACATATTACAATGCTCACAGAAGGAAAATTCAAGTTGCATGTGAAAAATATTTTGATTAAGAAATCATACTACAAAGTTTGTGATTACTTAAACGACAAAGATGCTTGGAAAGTTCCGCCTCTGCCAAGCTATCACCTGTCACCTACGTAATTTGAACAAATATTGTAATAGTCATATTATATTGTATATAACACATTGTTAAAAGATGTTTAAACGAATGGCCCCGAGTTTCTTGCCCGTTCTTCTCGCAGTGGCTCTATAATTTTTTTTTTGCTGAACGTGGCAGTACAATGTAGAATATTTCAATATAAAAATTTGTTATTGACCTTCATAAGAGCGTCGTAGACGCCTAAATTGAATAAATGATTTTGAATTTGAATTTGACACTAAAATTCGTTTTTATTTTAAAATATTTTATGACATTTGAGTGTACTTTTTTCAATATTAATTTTTGGACTACACCCGCCCCAATTGTTTTGCTCGTTTAACTCCATCCTAAGGTTGCCTGGTAGAGATCACTTTTAGTGATAAGGCCGCCCATTGTAATATGTTACTATTATTTAATTTGTAAACTTTTATATTTCAAAGTGGTGTAACAATAAAAAGTTCTCTATCTATCTTCTATCTATCTATATTAAACAAATTATTGGAGTACAAAATTTTATGCGAGAATCGGATCCGCGTCCTGCGATATCGCGTCGGATGCCTAATACCATCTTGACCACCTGGGACTTGGCATTTCTGCAGAAATTTTGTGTTCCAATTGTATTACTTTAACTCAACCACCCGTCATACGGGACGGTGAGCGGTTCGCTTAGCACGCGATAGTGCTTGTAATCATATTTAGAAATATACATATATGAACCCTAAAAACATAACACACCATTCAGTCGAGTAAAAAACAGCGTTGCTACCTTAATTAAAAATAACAAATATAAAAAGCAGGTTGACATAAACAGCTGACCGCTCATAAACAACAATGCTAATAGCTGCTGCCACAGAACGGTCGCCAAAAGCACATCCTGCAGTACTGAGCGGCGTTAACGCCACGCCGGAAATAAACTCACAATTTAATTTAAATAAATTAATTACAATGTTAACAAATTGTGAAAAGCTCGAAATGCAAATGTTTTAAACTAGATTTTGCCCGCGGCTCTATTGGCGTTGACATTGGGCAGGGATTATGTTGAAAATAATTATGAAATATCAATTTTCAAAACGTGGTATTGGTATTTATAAGTTTTTTATTTTGATGTTATGGACGGGAGTGGTGCTTACTCAAATTGTGTACTTAATAAAAAACACAGATCACAAATTATAATGGTGCCATTTTTCATACTTTTTATCAAATTTTTCAGTGTTATAAGACGTTTGGTTCTTTTTTTAAATCTTTTTTACCGTTTTTTTATGCATAGTGCTTACTTACTAGACCATTGCAGTCACTCGAGACGAGAGAGAAAACGATGAGAGTTGCAATTAATATTAAAACCTTCCGATTATTTTTTTTCCATTATACTCTGCTCAGCCTTTTTATCAAATTACTCTTGAGTTTTGTATCTAACATCGTTCAGGGAGAGGATTAAATAGGACTACGCTATGCATTTGTTTAAGATTTTTCATGCTATTATGATGGAACAAACACGAGGCCCGCCAAGGTAGCCACAAGTTGCAACCTGCATTGCGCCCATCACCCTGAGACCGTAAAGTTGTTAAGTCTCATGTGCCTGTAATTTCACCGGCACCCAAACCCTTTAAACTGGAACTCCCTAATGTAAAAATTACTATAATTATTAGATTCAGGCGTTACTTTGCGCACAAGACTGCATGAGAATGCTTCGTGTAGAAGCGAACGCGTCAATAATTCTTCCGGTTTGGCTGCGCGGCGTTTGTGACGTCACGTCGGCTTAGCAGGAAAATAAGGCGGAATTGTCACTGATATATTTTTTTATATTCTTAAAATGTAATTGCCGTGTGATATTCGAAACGATTTTGACATCTTTCGACATTTAATACCACTACCACGGTTACAGCCTTGAAATCCACCGTTGCACAAAGGCCTTCCCTTTTAGGAGGGATATTTGCCTGAAACTGCGATCTTACACTGCCACTCCAAAGACGCTTGCCTAGCGTGAGATTATGGCAAACCCATCCTTAATTGTGGAGGCTGTGTTCAGCACTGGAGAATCTGGCTTGTACAATTAAATGAGAACAGCCATTTTAGATTGGCTAACTTTCGATTATCATGAAACCGAGCAATTGGTAATTTCTATTGTTTAGCTACAATGAACACTTATTGCAATCAATTTAAGTATCTTAGTTTTAATATTACTTTAAATAATAATAACACACTTATTATGATTGAACTCACACACACGCAAACACGCCTATTAAAAACATACACTGACACTTACGCCCACTCTCTTTACACACACACACACACACACACCCTCACATCCTCTTTCTCTCACACAGACACACACATCCTAACACACGAATCTACCCTCATCCCATACTCGCGCTACAATCAGATTGCTAAATAGCCAAATAAGTGTACAGGCTTACCAATCACAGTATAACTAAATTTTAACTAATGTTTTTTTGTTTATATATTATTGATTTCAAAAATGTAATAACATAATTTATAAGACATTATTGTGGAAAGTTATTGCCTCTCATTATGCAGGTTAAACTCTTTGTATGAGAGACAGTGCTACACTGAGTTTTTGTAACATGTTCTATTTGGATCACAACACATTATTTTTACATTACACTAAAAACAAGCGCAATGCATACATTCCTATGAAATATTAAAGCACGTAGCACACTCGAATTTCCTTAATAGTGCAGACAGATATACAACGGGTGGAGCGCGTTATTTTGAACTCATTAAACTGGCTGATTTTACACACACCCGCGGAGTTATAACTTGGGTAGCGTTATACAGTTAAACGGATTAAATTCGGCCGCAGCTGGATTGTTCGCGTAATGGACACCGTGTACACGAAACGGTATGCATACTTGTTATTGTTACGTGGTGTAGTATTTTGTTGTTAGTTTGGAGTCTCTTTATAACGTTAGTTCGTAGGTACTCTTTGTTACAGACCTTGACTATAACCGGCAATCGGAGAACCACGCACAAATAAAAATAATTACTAACAGTTTTAAATGTATGGGAAAGTATTATTTACTGTTTTTTTCTTTTCGCTGCATCGTAAAAACGGTAATAGATAAAAACGTCAACCTTCTGATTATATTAGATTGTGTGTATTCAGCGTCTTTTGACAGTCAAAAAATAAAGAAGACTTTTGAATGGAGAACCCTCTTAACGTTTTCTTTTTTTATCCTCGTTTTTAGGGTTCTGTACCCAAAAGGTAAAAACGGGACCCTATTACTGAGACTTCGCTTTCCGTCCGTCCGTCCATCCGTCCGTCTGTCACCAGGCTGTATCTCAAGAACGGTGATACCTAGACGGTTGACATTTTCACAGATGATGTATTTCTGTTGCCGTTATAACAACATAATATACAAAAAGTTGGTCAAGAGCGAGTCGGACTCGCGCACGCTAAAACAAAAAAGGTTAAATAATGAAGTCTAATAATGAATAGATTCAGGCGTTACTTTGCGGAAATCCATATTCAATAATAACAAATATTTTTTAAATATTGTAAGAAAACATAAAATTAATATTTTAATAAAACACTTAAAAAATACAAAAATATATCTAGTGACAATTCCACCCGGGTTACTAGGAAAATTAGGCGGAATTGTCACTAGATATATTTTTGTATTTTTTAAGAGTTTTATTAAAATATTAATTTGATGTTTTCTTAAAATATTTAAAAAATATTTGTTAGTATTGATGAAGTCTAATGTTGTATAGCTAATGGTACGGAACCTTTCGTGCGCGAGTAAGACTCGCACTTGGCCGATTTTTTAATCATTGGCTAATAGTAGCCAACGATTAACCTTACTATGAAAACTTCAGGTCATTGAATGTGGTTTAAAAGATACAGTGTATAAATAGACGTTTTCTCGTATAAAGCCTTCACTAGTATACTTTTAAGACAGGAAGAAGAAGATGTTATATCTCGTTGACTTAATTGGAGTCCAATTCACGCTATGAGTTATAATTTTTATTTTAATACAGATTTTACAAATTAATATCGAATTTATCTAACCTTAAACAAGCAACACTTGTATAAACTCTTCTTCTTTCGCTTTTCATAATAACCCTAGGTCAGGGATATTCTTATAAACATATTTATTGCTGAAACAATGACACTCAAAATCATAACTCAATACCAGTATCAAAATGTAATTGAAGATTACTTACAAAACTAATGTTTCATTTCCTCGCAACTGGAGTGAAAATCCGAGTGTATGTAATCGGAGTGTAGTCATGCATAAAATCCATTTTAGTTCGCCTTTGACTCGAGCTAGAAAAAGTCTTGACTACAAAGTGTGTACGGAGTGTATGTATAGTATAACTAATTTGCACGTAAGCTAAACCACGCGTTTTAGTTCTATTCGCGTTTTAGCTTTATTTGTATATATTTATCGTTTTATTCATAATCATCTCATGTGGGGTTATTTAACTTGTTTTCAACACAAAAGACATCAAATACAATATCTATCTATATAAAATAGCAAATAATATAATTTGGATAATATTTCAATTCATGTCTCAAAGACAGCAACAAAAAATATCTAATAAAATATATAATCCTTCTCAAGCGTAGACGATCTCTTGAGGCTGCCACCTGACCGTGATACAAGAATAATATCAATCCGAGAACGTTTTATTTAATCCAGTACCAGAGTCTGGGATAAAACATTCTTAAAATGTATATATAGATTTTGCAGCCTTTGTTAATCTCATTACTCTACTAGTCTATAAAATAATTGAACTAAACAACTAACCAACGCTTTTACAAAATATTATTTGCTTTACTGATAAACTCGGTATAAGCTTGTATGCATAGTGTTATATTAAAAAACACTAGTATACTAAACTCGTAATAAGCTGAATGCCGTCAATATTGTGATGATTTGTTTGGAATTAGGACCGGATATGTTCGTAGAAATTCGATATAAATTTAAACTTTAATAATAACAACAAAATAAATACTACCTAATAATATAATCGATCTTAAATGTAACATTTTATTTTCCTTGAAACTGCAAAAGTTTTATAGATGTTTGCCGATTTGATGAATTCTTTTTTAGATTCGCTTTACTTCGAACTTGCTGCTAATTCCGTCGTTAGCCGACTTTCTTACCTATAAACTACCTACATGCTAAATTTCAGCATCATAGGTCAAATGATCTTCGTGATTGAGTGATGAGTGACCTTTCCCTTTTATATAGGTACAGATATAACGCAAAAGTTAGAAGTCTATAAGGAATTACAGAAGGACACAAAGCATATGATGAACTTATAAAGACCACGATTGGTAGTACACGACGGATTACGAAACCCTAAAAACGGCAGTTGAGGTAAATATTTTTTCCATAGCTGGCAACATTTTATGGCGTTTAGTTTGTTTACGATTAACTTTTCTGTTTAAACGAAGGTGTAACTCAAAATAATAAGTTGCTTAGTTGTAATTACGAATGAAATATGATCTTCGTATCCTTTTATGGTGGTTTTGAGATGCGTTGTGCCACCCTTTAAGGACATATACCCGCCAGCCAAAGCGTGAACTTTCATTTAAACTCAACTTGTTATTAAAAAAAACTCGCATGTAAATATAGTGTATTATTAGACCTATCATTTCTGGCTTAAATCCTTTTTCTTTTGGACTATTAATATTTTTTTTATTATATAGCGTTTAGAATATAGCACTCGTTTTTAGGAGTTTGAGCCAGTTATTCGTAGCTTCGGATTTATTTTAAAAGTATAATACACATGTATAAATAACTTCCCATTATTGACAGTTCATTATATTCCCCATGTTTGTGGTGCAATAGAAATATTAAAAACATGCTTATTTTTCTTGAAAGAGATGCTTAAAGTTGGGGTCTTTCTTTTATCTAAAATTACGAGTTTTTGAGCTAGTGTAATTTCAAAACTGTATAATTTAATAAAAATCTGATGCACCACAAACCTAGATATTAGGGTAGTGATTACGTAGGTAAAAAATCATTGAGTTTTCTTCGCTATTATTAAAATGAGATTGGAGCTGCGTTTTGTATGGGGGCGTTCGTCTAAAATATACCCTTAACCGTGCAGTAAGTCATTTATAAATAAATAACGCGAGCTGCTCGCAGCGAGACATTACCGTGACCACTGACGTGACGAGATTCGTAGTTAGCCTTATAAGGCTAACTTGAAATGGCTTCACGCTGCTTGGGCGTACACGGGTTCTGAGCGTTATAATTCGATGGTTATATCAATGTCAAGCCAAATTGATTGGTATAGCAGTTTTATTTTTGATTTGCCAGTTTTTAGTCTTAATATTTATTTTATGTCTAAATGTGAAAATAAGAATTCCCAAACAAAACGGATAATATGATGGTATGATATAAATTAGTGAAAAAATCTTACGATTCCAAATTCCTTGTATGGATAAGTTAAACATAAACATAGATACATAAAAATCATTTACTGACATATTATTGTACATAATGTAAATTTGGAAGCCAAGTCCTCGACGTAGCTTAAAACTTTGTTTCGAAGACCAGATTTTTTTGATCCTTCTCCAGTGTGTGATTACATTATAGTACATATTATGCCTTGTTATTGACTGGACAAAAACGTTTCTTGATAAAGTATACGTTTCCTTTCAGTGCAATTATAAAGAACAGTAAGTATTAGGAGCGCAAAATAACTCCTTCCAATAACTTAGCACTACCTATTGCCTAAACTCCTATTTCGCATTACAGTCACTTTAAAGAAGATCAAAGTGAATAGAAAACATAGTTAAACGCGAGCTGCTATCGACAATCAAAATCGGAAAGATTGAGTCGTGTTTCCGCAATACATTTTCCTCATTCAGCTCGAGAACAGCCGAGAATGATCGAGAATGTTTGAGAATTACTCGATTAATCCGCAGTGCGAGGAGACCATTTTCTTCGCATTTAAAACTGACGCACGCATCGGCTCAACGTTCACTGTTGTTCAATGGTTTTCCTCTTTTGACTGTTTAAGTAGATTTCTTCATGAAAAGCTTTGTAATTCAGTATTATTTAAATAGATTGACGCATTCTAAGCGAAAATATTAATTTTTTGAATAGTTAAAGATAAGTGCTGGTGCATTTTCATGTGTGCTTTTAGTTCGGGTGCTGGACATTCGATTTTTAATGGGTTCAAAAAAACTTAAAAAAATCCTTTTTCATCCAAAAAAATTATGTACTGTAATGTTAGATATTCAATTGGCACCAAGTTCAGCATTAGATAGTATTTGGATAGTGTGTTTAGTGTGTGTTTTAATTGTACATTAAAAAATATATATTCTACTATGTAATACGTAAAATATTTTTTCAACACACTTGCACATAAAGTGGCTCTCATTTTACCACAATTAGACAGATAATGACAACTGTAATCAAACTGTGACTTTTCATTGTTATTATTCAAAGGTGAGTTTGAGTATTATTGTTTGAGTTCCTTTGTTCTTAAAAAGTTTCAATTAAATACAAAAAATATCGTTTGATGTACTTGTTTGCTCATTTCAAACAACTTCGTATTTAAATAGATAATTTCAACTTTTGCTGGTTAAATAAATACAACTTTTACTAAAACATAACTTTTATTTTCTCTGTAATAAAGAAAACATTGAATTCCCAATTTTTACGTGGCAAAATGGTATCCGCTAAAAGCAAAAAAAAGAAACCTCATTATATAGTCACTATGCACTCGCATAGGAAAACTGGTAAAATTTCCCGCCATTGCGAAAAAAAAATTTTAATATGTTTTCACTGTTGAAATTATGGTTATTTATTAGTTAAGATGTTTTTTATGTATGACCACGAATAACTTTTACAGAGTATTCCGGCTGATAATTTGAATTCATTGAAAATTAGTATATAATGATTTTAACAAGTTATTTCATACTTATTATTGCTAGAAGTCGGATCTATTTTTTGTAAAAAATAATTAAACTTAGGATCAGGTGCATTGCACTTGCATGAGGTTCCATTATTACAAGTAGGTATAAGTATTTTACCGACGAAGTTTAATACAGGCAAGCAAAGCCACGAGATGAAACTATAGTGTCAAAGGTACCGGCAGCATTACAAACGTTAAATCTACCCACAAGACTGGCGCCTGCCATCGGGGCTTTTTTGCTGCCGTTCTTGTGACACTTCATTTATAATTTCGCTTAATCCAACCGAGTGAGTTCTTACCGAATGAATTTGTAATGTTAAGATTAATGATATGTAGCAGAGTTCTCAAAACGCTCCCAAATGCTATTTCTTATTCGCGCATATAACAGATCTCCTTTTGTTACGGTTTATGGTAAAATATGGTTAAAATATGAACTGGGTTTGAGAATAATCAGATGTGAAATGTATAATTTATTTTGAGGCGTATTTTTTTGGAGAGAATATACTTATAACATAAAATAACGTGTTCTTCATTGAGCGTGGCTATGATATCTCGATTTCCTGTTTCTATATATATATAAAAAAAATGTAGGCCTTCTTAGAGTTTTATCTAGTATCCTGAAGTTCAGTACTGACTGTCCGAAGCTATCGTTATTGAAACCGTGCGTGCGGTAAGCAATGGAATAACCTCGTTCGCATACGCTATATTGACGATGACCATAGGACGAGAGTGTCAGTGGTAGATATATCAGGAGACAGACTCGCTAGGCAATACTGGGCCCGACCGGAAATGCCGTACGTTGGTCATGCCGCCTGTCTGAATAATACTAAATAGATACGGCCTAACGGCAACAATTTGTAAACAAATCATCATCACCATCATCATCAGCCGGAAGACGTCCACTGTTGAACAAATGCCTCCCCCATAGAACGCCACAAAGTACGGCTATTAGCCGCTTGTAACCATTGACTTTTATGATGTCGTCAGTCCATCTAGTGACTAGATGTAAACAAATGGCCCGCTAAATTTAAGACCTCACGAACTAAGTATATTTTTTCTTCTTCAATCGCCATTTCTCCAATTTGAAAATTTAGAAATAAGTACTGAATCAGTACTAATATTATAAATGCGAAAGTAACTCTGTCTGTCTGTTACGCTTTCACCAAACATGCCAAAACTACTGGACCGATTTGAATGAAATTTGGTATGGAAATAGTTTGAGACCCAGGAAAAAACATAGGATAGTTTTTATCCAACTGCGCAAAAAGATGTTAATGTTTTTGCGCGATAACCGACATACGCGCGGGCGGAGCCGCGCCCGGAAAGCTAGTTGCTAATAAAATTCCATTTAACTGTCGAACTTGCTCACAAGGACTTACTCAAGAATCGGTTTAGAAATGCGCCTTTAAGAGTAGAACGGCCGGACATTCGAACAGACATATGAAAGTATTTTTGTCCAAGCTGTAACGGAAACGCTTCGCTTGCACTTCGCGCTCGCTTGGTCACTAATATATATATATACCTATCTATTGACTGTACATATTATGATTTATATTCGGAATAATCAAGTGCACTTATAATAAGTACTTATCATATTAATTAATTAAAGGGTCTTATAGAACTTTTAGTTGCAGACTCAAGCTTAGTTTCCAAAAAATGGCGATAGGCTCATACACTATTACAAGGGATCTAAAACATATCTTGTGAAAAGTACACGTGTAATCTATATGGATTGTTAATTCATGAATATGTATTTTATGATTGGCTGATAAAATAGTTTTGAATATATAAGCTATTTTATAAATGAATTAGAAAAGCATTTCCTCGTATCTATATAAAAATGTCATTCAAATCTTTAGCAGCAGCGCAGATACTACAAACTACAAAGCTACTTGCACATGCTACTAGGCAAATAGGTCCATGTATATTTAATAATCAGACCTACACAAAGCGCTGATAAATTTCACCCTTTTTAACCGACTTCCAAAAAAGGAGGAGGTTCTCGATTCGGACGAAATGCAGATGTATTGTACATAGAGCCATGAAGGCCTTTCAGGGACACGACCTTCAGTAATGAAGTGTACTACCAAGAAAAAGAATATGATGATATAGTCGTTGACAATGAATGAGAATCGATCCCGTAAGTAGCAAGGGTCACTAAAATGAGTGAAAAAAAATGTTTACCAAAAAATGGAACCGACTTCAACATCCAAAAGTGTGAAATAACTTGTCAAAGTCGGTATCATGTGCACAATTTTGTGATAATAGGTACTTTTGAACTATCATTTGAATTGAATTATCGTAGTGTGCAAAATGTTATATGGAAAGTTCAGACAGCAAAATTGACATTATTGGCTGCCTGGTCGGTAGTTGTGGCATGAGCGTCAGGCAAAGAGGTTGGATTGGACCTTCATCATAAAATGGTCAAAAGACTATCATGATATCAGTCATAACACTCCCAAATAGATAAAAAAACATGAGATAATTTGGAAAATCGCGTTAAAAAGTATTCAGTTTATTTGTTTGGAAAGTATTAACAAACTCTCAGACTAATTTTTATAAAATTTGAATGTTTTGTGCCAAAGTAATAAAATCAGAATTTTATAGAAAGACAAACAAGAAAATTTTAACCGATCCTATTATTCCTTTATTGAAATATTATGTTGAGTCTTGGGAGTAAATTTAATTGTCGAAGTTGAGATTGAAAAAGTTATTGCGGTCGCATAATTCCATAAAACGAGGCTTGGATACAGTATATTTATTGACCCAGTAGCAAATTTTTATGCAATTGAAGTTATATTTTTATGTCATTCTTACGCCTACGGTCTTTTGTTGATCGTTAAAATTATCCACAGTAACTACTTGAAAAACTTGAAAACAAAAAACATAGGTATCATTATTTTAATTTATGAATTATTAACAATGGATAATGTTTAGCACCTTTTTTTTAAAGTAGAGCCTTCTATCAAATATACTACACAATTTTACCGATGTCGGCGTAAAATTTCTTAAATCTTTTTATTGGATCATATTGAGTATACAAACTATCATAAAATGAAGAAAGAAGAGTTCATAAGTTTTAGGTACAATGTATGGAGATATCAGGTAACATTTAAAAAACAACTTCTAGCATTTTTTTGAGTGTCTAAATCTGACTTGCCTACGGGGTTCATACGAGGCAACGAAGAGACGAATACTGAAGGTTTGCAGCAGTGCATTCTGAAAAACTACCATATAACACAGCGATCTTGAAGACGCCTGCCAAGCGTAGGGATTAAACGCCTTTGTTCAACTGTAGACATCTTCTAGCTGTTAATGATTATGGTGATGAAAAACAATAGAATATCTACTGTACATGTACCTTATTCAAAGATTTTTATATTTTAAATATTGTTTAATTTATATTCTATATGTAAACTTTTGTTGTACATGTATCAACTGGCTAAATTATGATACTTATAAACTTGACTTACAGGATTTCACAAGCTGTATAAACTACGTGATTGGACCTCGCCCAACATTATAGACCCAAACCCTCAATACGGGAAGGTTTTAACGGAAACTTAGCCATAGAAAACGCCTCACAAAAATCATCATATATAAAAGAAACTAAAGAAGAAATCACAGTGCACATGCTTTTAAAGACATTAAAGATAAAACAGTGCCGTCAAAGAAAAGGATATATATTTTAATCTTTCAATTTATCAACCTGTGAATGATGTTTGTTGTTTGACTCGTGGATATATTATATTGACTATTGCAATGATGATTTTCCATGGTAATTTTAGACAACAGCAAAAATATCTTAGAATAAATACGCTTTGAAAATTCTTGCGATTAGGCTACGTGGCTTTTATGACGTCACGTAGGCCGGAAATCTAAGTAGATAGATTTTTAATGATTTACTAGAATAATTATTTAATATTTTTATAAAATATGTTTCAAGTATGTGCGAACAATATTATGGATTTCCACAAGGTAACGCCTTAATATATTTACTGTAAAAATTACGCTTTAATAAAACTAAACTCCTTGGCAACCGTGTTGACGATATCGTCCGTTTATTAATGAAATTTTATTATTCTCATTATCTATGATGCTCAGCATGGATATATATTTGACTTGACTGAGAAATTTTCCACACGTTAGTTCTAGAAAAATCTTCCCTCGATGAGTTAGAAAACTCATCAAAAACATCATTGCAAAATGGATGCAAATTACAGCGCTCTCAAAAATATTTTGAGTCTCAGGACTAACATATCGCATCTTTGACTTGATCTACTGATCCATAAAATACCAGAGGCTGTTTTCTGAAGCGTAATTATTAGATATGTTTGTTTTGTACAATTTGTTTAATGTTGCGAATGGTGCAAAGTTTTATGACGTACATTTTAAGGGTAACTTTTATTACCGTCAATTAAAATATTGGCACGTTTTACTCGTGTACGATGGGTGCGACCGCGAGTATGGTTTTGCGATTAGTACACGCTGAATTTAAATTATAATGTTTAAGCTTTTACGACCGTACTACATGGTGGGCATAAAAAACATGTTTATTTAGGAAACGTTAATGAATTTAATTACTTGCTTTCTAGCCTTGACAGCGCTTTCCTATTTTATGTAGAATTTTATGATTGTTAACATAAACATCTGTTAGAAAGCAATTAACTTTTGTAATAGTGGAGACTTTAACTTCAATTCCAATTATTTTAATTAAGTTCAGGTAAAAGCTTCTGAATTACGATAATACTAAAGCTTTTACAAGTATTTTCCGTTGTCATATTGTTTATATAAAACTTCAGTACTTATGTACTTAATTCAGTATATTAATATTTTAATTGCATACTGCCTTCATCATCATGCTTAGCAGGGTCAGCAAAACACGTATTTTTTTCATAATTATCTTTTTACCACCTTTAAACACAGTGTTTAAATTTTACATACATATGTTGTTCTTCAAAAAGGTTTTATGTCAGCCTTCTGACTACAATTTGTTTTGTTGCCCAACATCTGTGCTTATATTCCCATTCTAGGTTTAGCCTGCTATATTTTTTGAATTCACTAATGGGTTTAATCGTCTATGGCTAAATTATCAATAAAAAATATTGTTTGTGTCTATTACATAAGACTTATGAATAATCACAAGTAATAAATAATAAATTTGCGTGGAAACGAAGAAAGTTTTAATTGAAAGTTGTGAGGACTGAAATAACAGCTGGGTGATAAAAAAAACGCGCTATGCCGACCGCACTACAGCACGATGCGTGTGTTGATGCGATCAAAGATGACGAAGTAGGCCCACCGTCTTCCGCCGGGCACGCTAGGTTTCGTCACCTAGCACCAGCAGCGCTGGGCTCGCTCCGCCCCACCGAGCTCCGCGCTGCCGCCGGCGCCGGTATCGCGCCGAGCCGCGCAGGCGGCTCCACAGTGCCCGTCGGGAGCTCGCAGACGCAGCTACGCACTCGCCCTGATGATCAGCATCTGATTTTCTCGAAACCCTGACGTATTCGATCCCCAACGTAAGAGTTTTTGTCGGTTTACTTTATAATATTTAAATATGTGTGAAACTCACGAGAATTTCATTTCTAAATAGAGTGACGATGTTGATTAGTAGGTATCATTTTTTTTAAAGCAAGACTCAGACTATCTATATTCCAAGTGCCAGTGTGTAAGCGTAACAAACATACACACTCACATCCTCATTCACAAACTTTTGCATTTATATTATTAATGTGATGTACCTGCTTTCTTGCCAGTAGATAAGTAGGTACTTTTGTAATGCCATTGTTCCCTTTTAACATAACAGCAAAAAACTCCAAAGAAAAGGCTTCAACTTTTACACAAAGAGGCAAAATCAATAAACTATCTGTCGATAATACAGAGGAAGGCAAGTTTCGAAGTGACTTGATCAGAAACTTTAACTCGCACATAAATACTTCCTGATTTATTTCTGTGAGTTTGTGAAAGAACGATATACTCCTCGGATGCTAGTTATATTGCTAATTTCTTATTCTGAATTCATCTAAAGGTGTTATTTCTATAGGTGCTTATTTTATCATGGATCGTATTCGATTTTGGAAGAGTTGTTATATATAGCAACAGTTTTGTAAATAAGAATGTTTGTTGGTTATTCAAAAATATCATGTTTCTCCTATTATACCGACAATTTATTGTTGTGTGCAGTCAATATTAGATGAAAATATTATTTCTCTATTTTTAATCGACTTTAAAAACTAGGAGGTTACCATAATCTGAATGTTTTTTTTAGTTATCCCTATATAATAATGCGTATTTTATGTTTAAATCAGTGTTAATTATGTTTGAAAAACATAAGAATAATATATATCTCTTGAATATATATTGATATAACAACTATATATCTCTTGAAAATCTCTCGAACTTTCTCTTAAAGTTCACGAACTATCCCATTCTTAATTGATGAATTTCGATGTGTGATGAGGTGATCGCTAGCATTCCGTAAGATAAGGGTTTTCAGAGGGAATTTACAAAAAATAGCTGTTGTTGCAGAAATTAAATAATAGTTTCTGCGAGAAAGCTGTTATAGCTCGCGCTATAATAATGTAGAAAATCTGTCGCCTAGCACCTAAGTGTGTATTCTGGTTATTCTTGTTAGTCAATAATTCTAGGTTAGCTTGAACAACATCTTGGACCACATTATCACTAACCATCATGTGATATTAAGGTTAGCCCATTAACTGTAAAAAATCGGCCAAGTGCGAGTCGGACCCGCACATGAAGGGTTCCGTACCATTAGCTGCTTTACATTATTAGACTTCATATTTTAACCTGTTTTTGTTACTACGTGCGCGAGTAAACTCGCACTTGGCCAAATTTTTGTATTTGTTGTTATAGCGGCAGCAGAAATACATCATCTGCGAAAATTCCAACTGTCTATCTATCACCGTTCTTGAGATAAAGCCTGGTGAGAGACGGACGGATGGACAGCGAAGTCTCAGTAATAGGGTCCCGTTTTTACCGTTTGGGTACAGAACCATAAAAATGTAAGAACAAAATTGAAAGCTTGTAATTATGTAAAACTATTCTGCCGAGTCATCCTCCGGCCAATTGTAGCTTAGTAAGTTCGTATTAAAACGTCGCAAAGTAAAATAAATTGAATAATACGTGACTCGCCTGTCTCGATCTAGATTTATAGTACCCATAGAAATTTAAAAATCCACGCCAATGTATTAACAAGATAATTTAAATTCCTCCAAGCTAGACGACGGCGATGGTGGTCAGAAATAAAAAAAAATATAAAGCCAGAGATGCAGTGAATAAAGATTTGACCGGTTAGGGATACATTAAGATTGGACTGTCAGGAACATTGCATCCATACTTGGTCGTTATTCCGAAAATACGCACCAAGTATTTTAGCCAGCTTTATAATGCGTCAACCGAAGTATGGAATACCTTACCAGTATCTCTATTTCGCGATAGACATAATTTGGAAGTCTTCAAGTACAGAGTAAACACGTATTTGCTAGGAAAGCATGTTCCACCGTCGACTGCGTCGTCATTTTCCATTAGGTGAGACTGCGGTCAAATGCTTGCTTAACTAATGAAAAAAAGGAAAAAAAAATCTTCTTCACGTCCTTGTACTAATCACACTAAATGATACGATTTTTAATAATATTTTTTTTTTATGCCTGATAGGTTAGCCTTTGACCACTATCTCACCTGATGGTAAGTGATGATGTGGTCGAGGATGTTGTACAGACTAACCTAGAGTTACTGGCTCTCAAGGACAGCTGCCGGAACACACCGTTAGGTGCTTGGCGACAGATTTTCAACTTGAGGGTGGTAGCTAGCCAGGCGGGCATTTGCAAAGTCCCCTACCACCATGCTGTAACGACTGCTATCCTAAGACAACAACCGGGACCGACGGCTTAACGTGCCCTCCGAAGCACGGAAGCGCTCAGTAGTAATGTCACCAACGGTTACCCATCCAAGTCATGACCGCGGCGGACGTTGCTTAACTTTGCTGATCGATTCAGAATGGCTAAGCAAACTTGGCTACGAGCGCTTCAAAATAGCGCTATATGGACGCGCGCAACCGCAACGCGGGCGTCCCGAGCTCTCCTTGAAAAAGACCACCGAATGTGGTTGAAACTATCCACTTTTTTCACACTCACTCGACATTCCGACCTGTGCCGCCACGCCGTGCACACCTGTCTACAGCTCCGCCAGTATCTCCCAGTGAGACCGCAATAGTCCCCGCACTATTGCCGTCTCACTCGGGTCATCGTTCCGACGCTAGTTGCAGACCAGTGCCTTGGAATACGCAGTCCTGACGAAGTTTTGTTTTCTGTGCAGAAGCTGAGCAGCCACCGACCGCCGTGCAACGTGAGCTACGAGCTCGCCGTGCCGGCGCGCAGAGGCGCTCTAAGACGTCAGGCATTACCACCTACCCAAGTCCCTTGTTTCGGACGAACAACATCATATCGGGCTGGTGGTCTTGTTTTGACCGCACTTTTCGGTGCGCATTTCACCACTTTACTACCCGACACAACATAGTAACAGTCGCGTAACAACACACTTTGTGCTGTTAAGCGACGTCGTTCAGGCGTGGGGTAGCGTCAGCCAAACCCGTCTGAACGATCAAATCCGCCATTTGCTGCGGTCGCAGTGTGACACCCTACGGTGACAACGGCCACTGTTGTTGTTTTGGTTTAACCTTGCACCGTGGCCTTTCCCGCTTCACGGGTCAGCCGAAGCAAGCTGGGCTCCGGGATTACTGGCCTTGGGGTCGCCCCTAGTCAACCCCGGAGTAGCGCTTAGGAGCACCCCTCTCCGCCGAGAAAAAAGCTCGGAGAGGGTACACAACTAGGGCACACCCTAGGTACACACTCCCTCTCACACAGTGAGCTCACAAGGTGTGTGAGGGAATTCAAACCCTTGATAGGGCGTCCTGAGTATTCCCCTCAGGATGCAGTCCCGTCCCTCTAACGGTGAGGTGCAGGTCCTTCAGACCTTCGCCCTCCGCCACCCCGATCTGTATGTTGCTCATATGCAACTCCTAGAAGAGGAAGCGAGTGCCCGCCCCACGGACACTCTTATTGCTCCCTCCGGGACTTCAATCCCGGAGGCCAACGTCCCTCCTCTGACCCGGTCCTTCTCAGAGGACAGCCCGCTTTCGCCCGCCCCGGGCCCGGACAATAGACGCACGGTGGCAGCCCCTCCCCGTGAGAGGTCTCGCTCGCGCTCACCGATCGGGAGGCCAGCGAGCACCCGTCCCTCCATCGCCGTTGTCGAGCCCACTTCGGACTCCGAAACGGAGATGGAAGTAGATCCGAGTCGCGCCTTACGCACTGACTCGGACTCCGACAACGACGGCTATACCGTCGTTGACCGCAAACGCAAGCGTGCTCCTAAAGCCGCTAGTTGCGCAACTTCCGCCCCTCCCGCCAAGGCACCCGCTAAGGCCCCCGCCTCCGGCAAGAAGCCGACCCCCGCCCCGCGCCCCGCGTCTCCTCCCTCCGCTCCGGCCACTACTGCCGCGTCCCCTCAGGACGCGAGCGCGCGCCGCGAAAAACCGCCTCCACCCCTGTTCATTCAGGACAAAACCAAATGGGACATGCTGTCCCGTTTAGTTTCGGATCGTGGGATCCATTACACTAATGACCGCTCCACGCAGCAGGGCATTAAAGTCCAAGTGCCCACCAGTAGCGACCACAGAGCGCTAACAAAGCTCCTCCGTAAAGAGAGCATAAGTTTTCATACTTATGCGCTCGAAGAGGAGAAAGTCCTTCGCGTTGTGATTCGCGGTGTGCCTAAGGAGATACATACCGATGCGGTATGTGACGACCTTAAAGCACAAGACTTCCCTGTGCATGCGGTTCACCGCATGTACAGCGGGAAGGACCGCAGTCCATATGACCTAGTACTCGTAGTACTAGACCGTACACCAGAGGGCAAGGCCATTTTTAATTTAAAAAAGGTCTGTGGCCTCTCAGGACTCGATGTCCAAGCCCCATACAAAAATGGAAGTCCCTCGCAGTGCCATAACTGCCAACTATACGGGCACGCCTCCCGTTTCTGCTTCGCTCGCGCTAGGTGCGTTAAGTGCCTAGGCGATCACGCGACAGCAGCGTGCACTCGCACCCGGGATTCGCCGGACCCACCCAGTTGTGTTCTATGCGGTGCTCAAGGGCATACCGCGAATTACCGTGGTTGCCCTAAAGCACCACGAGTGAACCACAGGGTGGCAAGGCATAGGCCGACCCGTCCCTCTTACGACCGTTACCAACGGGTAAGCCCTAAACTAAACGTAGTACCTGCCTCACAGGTAATACCCGCGCCGCTCCCAGCCCGTAACGCATGGTCTAAACCACCCAGTATGGTTAAGACCGTCGCTACCGCCCGCGCCCCGGCCCGCGCGCCCGCACCCGCGCCCGCACCCGCACCCGCCCGCGCCGCGGCCCCTGCCCGCGCACCGGCCCCGGCTCGCCCCGCGCTCCCGGCATCCGTCGCCAACACCATTCGCGCGCCTCCCCGCGCCGCTTCCCGGCCACAAGCTCCACCTATGCCATTGATGGCTGCCCCTCTTCAAGAGGCAATCAACCTAGTCAGCGATCTGGCTATGTCGGTTGACATCAATGAGGTACAAGAGCTATTCCACAAGATGCAATACGCTCAATCCCCAGCAGACGTGATCCAATACACATTGGAACACGCGAATTTACTTAGCGCCCTTAAGCGCTTCGTTCCCCAGGCCCCTCCCCAGTACAACCACTATGGGTAGTACAACCGAACGCACGAAACCGTACTCAGTTTCGTTAGCGTCATTTAACGCTGACGGCCTCTTCAGACAACGTGACCTCGTCCACGACTTTTGTTGTACCCACCTTATCGATATCATATGCGTGCAGGAAACCTTTCTAAAACCGGGGAAGGCGAACCCTAGGTTTGCCAATTACAGAACGGTACGTGATGATAGAGTGAACTCCCGTGGGGGAGGCACTCTTATCTATTACAAAAGGTCCCTGCACTGCATTCCCCTACCTACCCCGACTCTTGTTAATATGGAAGCATCTTGTTGCCTCCTAGCTATGACTGGTCATCAACCTATAGTCATAGCATCCTGTTACCAAGCTTGCAAAAAGCCGATCGTCCGAGCTGACTTAGAAGCCCTATTCTCATTAGGAAGCGCCGTCATTCTGATTGGCGACTTCAACAGTAAGCACATCCTATGGAATTGTAACGTCAACAATCCCAGAGGTATTGCACTTGAAAACCTAATCGCAGAACTTAACTTTGACATAATTGCGCCCACTGAGCCCACTCACTACCCTTATATGGAAGACCACCGATCTGACTTGCTTGACATGGCACTATTCAGAGGCGTAACACTCCGAGTACGCTCCATAGAAGTGGTTCACGAGCTTCACTCTGACCACCGACCCATTATACTGCGACTAGGTCCCGACCCAACGACTGACCTCCCCCGCCCCACTAAGACGATAGTGAACTGGAAGCAAGTAGGCGATGCCCTAAAGGCTATCAGTTCACCGGACCTAGACAAGATCCCTGACGACATCCTGACAAAAGATGACGTAACCCTTGCGATCGATTCGTTCACCAATCACCTCTCCACCGTAGTAGGTGCATCCGCAAAGGAGGTCATAGTGCCGGACGACCGGCGCCTTGTCATTCCAGCGGATGTGAGACGATTGGTGACGGAGAGTAAAGCAGTGACCCGACATTACGACTCTTACCCCAGTAAAGAGAACAAAACTAAGAAACGCCACTTTGAACGCATGGTTCAAAGTCGCATGTCTGAGTTGCGTGATCAACAATGGGGCGATAAACTTTCAAACCTCGTGCCAAGCCACCATGCTTACTGGGACTTGGCGCGAGGCTTGAAAGGAAGTAACCATAACGACATGCCTCCCTTATACAGACCAGTCCCACTAGTCCCAGCGTTCTTTGACGAAGACAAAGCTGAGTGCCTAGCTGATAGCCTAGAGGCTCAGTGTTCCCCTAACGTAGATCACGTTGACCAAGCTCACCTCGATTCGGTGGATGCTGAAGTCGAACGTAAAAGCTCTGTGGTCACCTCTGAACTCCCACCAATCACCTTAGCGACTTACGCTGAGGTGGAGAGACTGATCAAGGCCCTCCGACCGCGCAAATCCCCCGGTGCCGATGGCATCTCCAACAGGGTTCTTAAAACCCTCTCTCCTCCTCTCATCCATCTCTTAGTCAGCATCTTCAATGCTGCTATGAGCCACTGCTTATTCCCAGACACCTGGAAATGTGCAAATGTCATTGGCATTCACAAACCAGGCAAAAGCTCATCTGACCCCACCAGTTACCGCCCCATCAGCCTCCTCAGTGCCTTAGGCAAACTTTACGAGCGGTTACTTGCAAACCGTCTCCAGTCCCATGCTAAGGAACACCACCTTATCCCAGATGAGCAGTTTGGCTTCAGACCCGGACACTCATGCGTCCAACAGGTGCACCGCCTCACGGAGCACATCATTGAGGGCTTCAATAAGTACCCCAAACCCCAGACTACGCTAGCAGTCTTCCTCGACGTAGCGAAAGCTTTTGACAAAGTCTGGCACAACGGCTTGATCTACAAGCTATACCAATTTGGCGTGCCAGAACGTCTTGTGCTCATCCTACAAGACTTCCTTAAAGCCAGAAGCTTTCGCTATCGCGTGGAAGGCACCCTCTCCTCCCCCCACCCAGTCAGAGCCGGAGTCCCTCAGGGCTCCGTGCTATCACCTATTCTCTTTGCACTGTATACCAGTGACATCCCACGCTCTCAGCCCAAAGTATTCCTAGCCCAATATGCGGATGATACCGCCATTTACACCACTGGGTGGCATATCAACAGACAGTCCTATTTCGTCATGCAACGGGCCATCACCGAGATCGGTGACTGGTTCCGAAAATGGCGCATCGCGGTCAACCCAGCTAAAAGCACAGCTATGTGCTTTACTGAGAAGACACGCTCCCCTTACCCGAAACCGCTTATTTTGTTCGACGAACCCATTCCCTGGGTTCCTAGAACAAAATACCTCGGAGTCACCCTTGATCGTCATCTCACCTTTAACGATCACATAACAACCGTCCGTAACAGAGCGGCCTTCATAATGGGTCGCCTTGGTCCCCTACTTCGCAAAGAGAGTAAAATGTCTCTTAGTAATAAGAAGACACTTTACACTGCCTGCATCCGCCCCATCATGACTTACGCATCAGTAGTGTTTAGTCATGCTAGTGAGGCCCACCTTCATAAACTTCAAGTCATCCAAAACCGTTTTCTTCGTAATGCAACCGGCGCCCCGTGGTATATCCGGAACACCGAGTTGCATTGCGACTTAAACCTTCCCTCTCTAGCGCAGTTCAATAATGACTGCGCCCGCCGATACTTTGATCGAGCGCCCCACCACCCGAACCCATTGGTTGTCCAGGCATCGAACTACTCGACTGCCTCTTCTATCCCATTTTTCAAACCCCCCCGTCGCCGACCACGGCAGGTATTAGACGACCCGGATGACCCCATCGCAGCCATTACGTTGGCAGCTTTAGCGTTATCCGCAAGTCGTCGAGGTAAAATCCCCAGGTGTGAGGTAATCAGAGGTCACACAATCAAACACCGAGCTCGCCGGCGAGCTCGAGGCAAAAACAAGGTCACGATAAATTGCTCTCCAAATAGTCAAAGAGTATTATTCAGAAGGGCCCAATTGTGCAACACTGCAGTTGCACAGAGGCATTTTGCTCCGATCCCCCCCATGTCTCTCGACAGCGAGACAAGCCGAGGTCCGAACCACAGTGGTGCCCTTGAGCTCGCTGTCAACCCCTCCTATAGTAGCGGTACGTTTTCGGCGTCCGCAGGAGACGGAGGTAGAAAGCGCTTTTCGCCTTCTACGCCCGTCTCGGGAGAAGTGCCTTCGGCACTTCTCCCTCCCGGGCTATTGTAGGGCCAGGCCCTCGCCCAAAACCCGGTGGAGCTGGACGACCGCACAGGCGGTAGCCAGCATCTATGTCCTCCCTAAAAAAAAAAAAAAAGGTTGAAACTATAGTCGGATCTATCTGACTGATTCACGTGAGTTATCCCGAATTATTTACTAAAAGTATCGTATCGTAGTTGCTTTTGCCGGATTAAGATGTACGGAAAAGGGAAACTAGTGCTGTACAGTAGAACAGGTGGCCGGATCTGATATACTGCAGGTAACAGAGAGGGACCTGGTAAAAAAGCGATCGAAGCTACACATTCGTCCTTTGATTCATTACAGTTTTCGATTAGGTAGGTACCCGTTAGTTTGGCTTTCAGCGTGTTCTTTTTCTGTCTGCTTTGAACTGTGTGTGCTTAACGTGTCTGATTAATTATGGAAAACTTTGAATAAGTTAAAAAACTATATGAATTCTAATACTTTTTGCACTTGTTCTGTATTAGGTGGAGTCAGCGCAATGATTATGTCTACAATATTAATACCTTATAATAATAATAATGATTATTTGCTTATAAACATGGTAAAAATGTAATAATTTAATTAAATAATTACATCTATAAAGTTGACAGATGGAGAGGATTGTCCGTGCATGTTTTTTGCCGTTACAGCCTTATTGATAATTATTGAATGATGGCTTGCAATGAAGGCTTAGTGGCATTAGCAATGGACTGCCGCGCAGCAGGTCCATAGTTCGAATTCTGCCTTGCCTGTCGCCAAGCATCTAACAGCGTGTTCCGACAGCAGTCCTTGAGAGCCAGTAAAATAACAGGCATATGAGACTCAACAACTGTATGTATCAGGGTGACGGACACAGTGCAATTCGTCATATGTGGCGAAATGCATCTATTCAAGGTAGAGTTTGCCGCTTAACATCAGATGGGCCTCGTGCTTGTTCCGTTGAAATAACATAACAAAAAAAAACCAGTTTGCTGCGTTTTTTGTAACAGGGCCGAGCAAGTAATTAAATATACGTCACCTAAGAAAAAATACTTTTGCGCCAATTTATATTATTCTATCCATCATTATCTATGAGAAAAAACAAATAAGACGTTATGAAATATAACTTATTAATCTACATATCACCTGCTTCTATTCAAATGGTATAAGATGTTATTTTAATGATAAAGAAAACTTTTTTTTTTATGTAATCCTAACGGGACAAGCTCGAGGCCCACCTGATGTTAAGCGGTATCCTCTGCCTATAACAGATGCATTTCGTCACAAGTCACGAATTGCACTGCGCCCGTCACCTTGAGACATAGTTGTTAAGTCTCATGTGCCTATAATTTCACTGGCTCTCAAGGACTTCTGCCGGAACACACCTTTAGGTGCTTGGCGACAGATTTTCTACTTGAGGGTGGGCTAGCCAGGCGGGCATTCGCAAAAAGCCCTTCCACCATGCGGTAAAGCTCAAGCCCGCGGCGGGATTTGAACCATGGACCTGCTGCGCGGCAGTCCATAGGTAATGCCACTGAGCCATCACTGCTCCTACATTACCTAATTACTATTAATTCCCGACAAAAGTTATCTTAATCATTAAAATGATCTGTGAAATCACGGTGTATGATCTGTGCTCCGAGTAGATACGAGTACACTACTATACTATACTTTATACTACTAGTACTACTACGTTTGTTTCATGCAATTCGCGTATTTTACATTTGTATTTTTAAGGCTAGAGTCGCTTTGCATACCAACGTGGTTTCGTTATACTTCAAATACAACATTTTTAAATTCTATGAAATATTGCATGTATACTCCTGTGCCTAATATCTATGCTTCTAGTTTGCCAGTTTATGGCTTTATCATACCCCTAAATGTGAGTATGAGAATTCCCATACAAAAAGATTTTTTCAAATATATTTGAAAATACTTAAGAGCGCACCGAGCTTTTTAGGCGCGCCGCGTATGTGTGCGTAAGTAAGACACGCCAACAGCATCCGTCCCCTTCCGACGGTCTAAGAATTACTAAAGCGGATAGGGACAAAGCATCGCGGCTCTGACTAAAATGGGCGGAACATGCGTAAATTTGAGTATTTCCTTCGTATGATAAAAACAAATACCTATTTGAAAAATTTAATGTGTATACGTTATAGAAAACATTATTTTATTATTATTCAAATACGGATGACTCTCCGTTAAGTATTTACGCCGTACTAAGGGTTTATTTCGTTTTTTAGATGTCACTTTGGATTTTTTTTCGATCGAGAAAATTTTAAGTAATCGTGTCGTGTTTCCAAAGTGTATGATTTATAGAGTGGCTCCTCAATTATAATATTTATTAATTACATAACTCAAAATTAAGAAACAAAGATTCAACAAGGGATCAAACGAACCACAATTACGTATCTCTGCCTCGGTGCAGGCTAAAATTTATGGATAACTGGCTAAAGAGAAGCACCGATATATGGTTCCAGAATCATGATGAAATAAATATCACCGTATTCGAATCCTTAGTATTCAAAATATATCAGCTACGTTTGTATGGAAAGCTCTTGAAAGACCTTAGCTTATACTTCCGGCACGCCGTCTTTGTCACCGGCTAGTAACCTTCTTCAATATCTACGTTCGATCTCTTTGCTCAGAAAGCACCAAAAAACGTTATTTATGTTCCAAATTCCAAAGTCTCATTAATGCCTTCCATGAAAGTTTATTGCCTAAAAGACCTATGTTGTTCGCACTTATTTACGAACAAGACATCTTTTTGCGTACAGATGGAATGAAAAAGTAATGAACTTCCAAAGTTTTGTTTATTTTGATAAAGACACAGCCACTGTCAACATTTTCACAGTAAAAAAGCAAATGCCTAACTTATTGGTAATCTATGCTCATCGCAAAACTTACCTTATTGCAAGGACCCTGAAACAAGACCTTGAGATGTCATAAGTAAAAGCAAAGTAAAAATAGGTACTTTCTGGGAAAATGAATAGATTCAGGCGTTACTTTGCTGAAATCCATATTTAATAATAACAAATATTTTTAAAATATTTTAAGAAAACATCAAATTAATATTTTAATAAAACACTTAAAAAATACAAAAACATATCTAGTGATAATTCCACCTTAATTTAATTAAATTGTCACTAGATATATTTTGTAATTTGTAAGTGTTTTATTAAAATATTAATTTGATGTTTTCTTAAAAAATTTAAAAAATATTTGTTTTTTTCTGGGACATTAAACATCACAAATAAATTTAACTACGGTAACTACACGAGAAGGAACCGGAACCCGCAATAAAAGTGAGGCTGAATATGTTCAGTAGTTCTAAAAAAGTTTGGTATAACGAACAAATCTACGAATCTACCCAAAAAGCTTACAGTCAGTACAAACACAGGTAGGCTATTCCCATCAAGCCATTTCGTCAATCCGATGTTTGCACATAAAAAAACTAACCACGAAAATATTTTCAGACCTCAACACAAACAGTAAAAGGTTGTACCGCACACGGTTCTGTTTGAGTGAGAAATCAATTTGTTCCACCGTTTTCATTTATGCGATTCGAGAGTTCCATTTATTCGAACACAAATTGGAAAGGGACTCAGTAAGTTGTCAGACTCGGCTTATGCAGTCGTCTCGACTTAGCGATTGACTCGACGATACGATGGCGAAACAGGATCGTATGAATGGCGGGAGCGTTGATTCGTAAATTTGTTGGCGAAAATGTTGGGAAAATTATGCCATTTTACGTATCGGAGCATATGTTATACGTTTAATGTGATTTTGAGAATACCATTTCACATTTATATGACCTTGTGAATGACTTATGTTGACAATGTTACTGACATGTCTTGGATTAGATTGTTTTCTTCAAGCTATGTAGTTACTTTATTGTGAAACTTGTTGTCAATTAAATAATAATAATTTTCAATGGTCTAAGGCTCTATCCACACTGAAGTGGCAGCAAACAGCAGCGCAGCGGCTGGCAGTTTTACAGTCTAACCATTTTCGACTTTGTCACTATTATAGCAGCGCATAGGTTGGCAAGCGGTGATGGACTGTTTGTGGACGCTTATCGGCTTGGGGCGCTGCAGTGAGCATAGGATTCATTCAAGCATTTCAACCGATACTTTAGCATTTAGTTAAGTATAAGGAAAAGCCGAAAATAATTTGACATTAAGACTGCCGGCCACTGCAGTGAGAATTGAGAATTAAATCATTTAACTTTACTATGCTAGTTCTACAAATGCATATATGTGTGTATATGGGTATTTTGCAAATCAATATTTGGTATTTTGCAAATAAATAACAGTAGCATTGAGTATCTAGTTATATCACCACTACCATCATCTCGTCCTATATTTTTGTCGCGTTAAGCATTATATTGTTTATCTAGCTAGGCGTTCTTCGCTAGACCACACACTATGCGTAGACGTTTTGATGATGGTGCATTTGTGCTCTAGATCTAAGAGAACTTTAAATTAAGTTAGTTCGTAGTTTGTCTTCTTTTAGTACAGTTGAATATTAAATTTAATTCGATTTTAATTAAATTAGTATTTTTTAAAAACACTTCTACGGCTTTTCCCAGTTTGACTATCTACTCATTACTTTGGTTGAAGTTATTGCCTCTAGCACTACAAAAAATGGTGTTCAAAAGTAAAAATAAACATATCCAATATTATCGATGAAGTTAATACCATATTTCATACTATTATACTTTTTAAGCGTGCGGATTCAGGCAACCTCCCGTTTAACGAGTGAGGCTGTGTTTAGCAGTGGACCATCCGGCTGATACCATAGAGATATAAAATACTATTTTCTGTGGGCTGATACAGTTACTTTTAGAAATCAATTAGTGTAATATAGTACATGGGACATTCATTCTATGGATGGAAATCAAATGTATAGAATCAATATACATAAATAATACAGTGCAATCGCACCTGCAATAATTGTCATTAGTTGAGCGGATCTCAGTTTCAAATAACCAACTTTTTTTTTATTTTTAAAATCTCTCTTTACCTTATCACGAATAGAAACGTGGGGACCATTGTCTCCATTCCCTGCAGGCATCACGCACGAACAGTGACGCCCAGTGATGCTTCGACAAATATCTAATTGAATTTTCAACCACGCTGCTGTGGCCCCTTCAAAAAGATTTATACGTATAGACTGCATGCTCGATTGTGCGGGGAAATGACGAAGGAAAATTTAAGCCTATTGTTGGAGATATTGATTTTGGTCTCGGGTAGCTTGGAAGCAATAAAGAATAACGTTGTTGCAGCAGAAAATTGAATAACAAGTACACATAATTCTTTCTTTAAATCTTCCTACTTTGGATACATTATGTATTTCTCAAAAGACAATACAAGAAAATATATTATGAAAATTTGTTGTAGGTAAGGCAAAATTGAATAAGATGTGTTCAAATGAAGTGCTAGAACGTATGTTGTTATATTCCTTATTACATTGAAAGTCTGCTTGGCAATGACAGCATTCTGGCCACTTTACTCTTTTAATTAATAATTTAATAAATTTATAAGTGTACACATAATTATTTTTTCATTCTTGAATATTAAATTTGAGCTAATATAAAAAAGTATCTAGTTTTAGTTAAATAATTCCCGTATATATTGAAAATTTTGTTATATTCTTACATTTGTATATTTTGCAATCAAAAAGATTACCAAAAAATGGAACCGATTTCAACACCCAAAAGTGTGAAATAACTTGTTGAAGTCGGTACCATGATAGTTCAAAAGTACCTATTATCACAAAATTGTGCACATGGTACCGACTTCGACAAGTTATTTCACACTTTTGGGTGTTGAAATCGGTTCCATTTTTTGGTAAACTTTTTTTTTCACTCTTTTTAGTGACCCTTGCTACTTACGGGATCGATTCTCATTCATTGTCAACGACTATAATATCATCAAGATAGGTGAATATTTTTCAGTTATTGGAGCGTAACTCAAAAACGGCTTGACCGATTTTGATGAAATTTAAATTGGGACCAAACGACAATCATCAGCTTTCAAACAAAAAAAGATTTTTCAAAATCGGTTCACCCAGTCAAGAGTTCTGAGGTAACAAACATAAAAAATACAGACGAATTGAGAACCTCCTCCTTTTTTGGAAGTCGGTTAAAAGTCGACTGTCCAGCACTCGCTTGCATTGGTAATGTGAGAAGACAGAATTCTGGGGTTACGGGTTCAAGTCACACTAGACAGATTTTTATATGAAATCTGTTTTCGCATAGCATACGTCAGTGCTTTTTAAAATCATATTATGTTAATTAAAAACAGCGCCATTTGTTATAACTGTTGATTAATAGTGTCAACTTCTGAGCCTAATAATTATAAACCTAATGATGTGGGAGAGCGAAAACGCCTAACATAAATATTGGCAAAATACTCAAGAGGTGTTTTCTACCATGGTTGAACCTGTTTGTAACCTTTGTTACTGAATAAAACATTTTGTATCTGTATTTTGTATTTGTATTAATAAGTTTATAATTATTTGAGTAGATGTCACCACCATGTATATATGTTATTCTGTCATATACCGTCTTCAGTATCCTGTGGTTGGGGGGCTCCTGGAAGTCCCGCGTGAAGCTATTATTTTTCATCCGAAACAATACTTAGCATTCATCAAACTATACTTATAATTTGTTAACTATAGAAATAATTTTGTTATATGGGTTTGGGTATAAAGATATTTATACAAACTATATTTACACTATTTATATTTACACAAAAAAGACCAAAGTCACTTACATTAGAACAATAATTATAATAGTTACATTATAAATAAGTAAGTCATTCGATTGTAGAAATTTAGGTAGATACTTATCTAACAAATTATTACAAGTGATTTACCAAAATATGTTCATTTAACATGGCTTTGAATGTATTAAATGAATCTTCATTTTTAATATTTGAAGGTAATGTGTTATAAAGTTTTGCTCCTTCCTATGAAATAGTTTTTTTACCATAGTTTGTACAAAATCATGGTACAACTATAATATAAAAGTTATAAACAGCATATACATTAATAAATATTATTTATTATTCATATTGCTATTAAGGTTAATTAAAAAAATGTTTATAGCACAAGCTAGTTAGAATAATATTCATAAAAAGTGGCAGTGAAAAAAAACCCTAAAACAAACACGTCGCATATCAATCTTATATACACAATCAATTTAGAAGTTTATATGAAGTTCCAAAGTCATGACTCCATTAACTGAAACAATTTGTTTACCTATATATTATATATTTAAAAAAAACTTATATATATTTGAGTAATTCATGTTAAAATAAATCATTTATCTTTTGCATGGTGGTAGGGCACTTTGCGAATGCCCGCCTGGCTAGCTACCACCCTCAAGTTGAAAATCTGTCGCCAAGCACCTAACGGTGTGTTCCGGCAGCCATCCTTGAGAGCCAGTAATTCTAGGTTAGCCTGAACAACATCTTCGATCACATCATCACTTACCATCAGGTGAGATAGTGGTCAAAGGCTAACCTATCAGGCATAAAAAAAATAATATGTGTATTGCAAAGGACGGTAACATTTTATAACTCAGTCCCATCAAACCTTATCGATCCCTCTCACCGTGAAACATCTAACGTAATCAAAACAATTCGAAGCTGACCCGAATTTTGTGAAGGACCTCTCGAAGACCCGATCTAGGGTGCTCGATTTAATTGAAAGAGATCAACGATTGAGTCGTGTGGGGTATAAACTAGTGTGATACCACTTGGATGCCGATGTTTGCCGTAGGTTTCATGAGGACCAGTTTGATTTCACTGTATATGTTAAAGTATTTTTCCAATACATGATTTTCAATCAATTAGTTATTTTTTTTATGATATCTTAGTACTGTAACAGCCGAATCGTCTACTGCTGAACACAGCCTCCCCTATAAAAGGGGTATTTGCCATAATCCCCACGCTTGGCGGGCGTCTTGGGGATCGCAGTGTAAGTTGGCAGTTCTTTAGAAGGCGCTGCTGCCCACCTCCCAGTATTTTTCCCTCAGTCGCCTCTTACGACACTCATGGGATGATGAAGGAGCTGCAATTCTGACCCGGCACCCCACGGGGCAAAATATTATATTTTAGTAGGTACTGAAAATGATAAGCGATTTTTCTTTCATGATGTAACGTAGCGACAAATGGTCAAATCACCCTTCTGATGGTAAGCGTTACTCTGACTCATTACAGTTCCAGTTTTAGCGTGCTGCGTGATAATGCACTGAACTTGTCACTCCATATCGGATATTATTAGCTTTCATGTTTCTGTTGCTCAGATATTTCACTTGCGACAGTGTGCACTAGCGATTGCACACTTTTGCTACGGCGTTTTAGATCTAGATGATTTTTCTGAAAAGGTTCACAAACTGGTAAATTTCAAGGAACGGTACTTATTTTTTATGCCTGATAGGTTAGCCTTTGACCACTATCTCACCTGATGGTAAGTGATGATGTGGTCGAAGATGTTGTTCAGGCTAACCTAGAATTACTGGCTCTCAAGGACAGGTGCCGGAACATGCCCTACCACCATGCTATAACCACTGCCATTCTAAGACAACAAACGGGACCGACGGCTTAACATGCCCTCCGAAGCACGAAAGCGCTCACTAGTAATATCACCAGCGGTCACCCATCCAACTCCTGACCGCGGCGGACGTTGCTTAACTTTGTTGATCAGTTAAGAACGTACTAAAGTTATTTCTACCTAAATAACCTGTTTTTTGCTAACTTTATTTTTAAGATGTTTTATTTTTTATTCTTACTTTCAGTCAATGCACTTCTATTACAATTTAAGATTTATGTTTAACTATAGTTTCATGCTAACATCTATAAAAGACGCGACTACGCGAAGACTCATAAAAGAAAATATTGAAATATTTATTATACTTTGTGAACGTCGATCCTTCCCGTAGGCTTCGCAAATTACATTCAAATGACTGCCACAAAAAGTTGAGTAGGACATTCATATTTACGATAACGTCAATTCCCAATACTTACATCAATATTTTTGTTTCAATATTATTTTATCTTGAGATGTTCTTTCGCGTCATTTGTGATGTTGGTCAACACAAAGTTGTGAAGGAAGTGTCTTTATGGCTTTCCATACAAACGTTATTTCCTCATATTTTGAATATCAATTATTCAAATTTGTTGGCGTTTTGCATGTCTGTCCTGTAGCCTCGATTTTATTCTATGCTTTTTGTTTGTCAGTATTCTATTAAAGAATTTAACTAGCAAAAACTTTAGCTTTAACCGAAAGTATAGAAGCTCAAGGACATTAATGGAAAGTTTTATTGAGAAACTCTTGCATTTATAAGAAAATGAATGTACGTTTCGATACAGCTACGAAGACACTGACACTAAAGTTAAATCAACAAACAAAGTTGGGTATAATAGATATAAATCTAATTTATATAAGTACATAATACCTAACTCACAATGTGAGCTGTTGGGAACGTTATCTTAGATTACATTACGAAGCGCTCGTAGCGAAGTTTGCTTAACCATTCTGAATCGATCAGCAAAGCTTAGCAACGTCCGCCGCGGTCATGAGTAGGATGGGTGACCGCTGGTGACATTACTACTATTTATAAAATGTATCTCTAATATCCAAAGGTTGACACAGCGTAAACAAATTAGACCTCATGAATGTAAGTGATATAGACTTTAGTCGACACTAAAACTTAATAGCTGTGAGTTGTAAGCATTGAAAGTCAAATATATCTAATAATAACAAATACTTTTAAAAGTATCCTAAAAAATATTAAATAATATTTAAATAAAACACTAAAAAAGCATAAAATTATATATCTAGTGACAATTCCGCCTAATTTTCCTGTTATCTACGTGACGTCACAAACATCACGCAGCCTAACCGGAAGAATACCCGACTATTTTTTTTTTTTTTTTTTTTTTTAGGGAGGACATAGATGCTGGCTACCGCCTGTGCGGTCGTCCAGCTCCACCGGGTTTTGGGCGAGGGCCTGGCCCTACAATAGCCCGGGAGGGAGAAGTGCCGAAGGCACTTCTCCCGAGACGGGCGTAGAAGGCGAAAAGCGCTTTCTACCTCCGTCTCCTGCGGACGCCGAAAACGTACCGCTATTATAGGAGGGGTTGACAGCGAGCTCAAGGGCACCACTGTGGTTCGGACCTCGGCTTGTCTCGCTGTCGAGAGACATGGGGGGGATCGGAGCAAAATGCCTCTGTGCAACTGCAGTGTTGCACAATTGGGCCCTACTGAATAATACTCTTTGACTATTTGGAGAGCAATTTATCGTGACCTTGTTTTTGCCTCGAGCTCGCCGGCGAGCTCGGTGTTTGATTGTGTGACCTCTGATTACCTCACACCTGGGGATTTTACCTCGACGACTTGCGGATAACGCTAAAGCTGCCAACGTAATGGCTGCGATGGGGTCATCCGGGTCGTCTAATACCTGCCGTGGTCGGCGACGGGGGGGTTTGAAAAATGGGATAGAAGAGGCAGTCGAGTAGTTCGATGCCTGGACAACCAATGGGTTCGGGTGGTGGGGCGCTCGATCAAAGTATCGGCGGGCGCAGTCCTTATTGAACTGCGCTAGAGAGGGAAGGTTTAAGTCGCAATGCAACTCGGTGTTCCGGATATACCACGGAGCGCCGGTTGCACTACGAAGAAAACGGTTTTGAATGACTTGAAGCTTATGGAGATGGGCCTCACTAGCATGACTAAACACTACTGATGCGTAAGTCATGATGGGGCGGATGCAGGCAGTGTAAAGTGTCTTCTTATTTCTAAGAGACATTTTACTCTCTTTGCGAATCAGGGGACCAAGGCGACCCATTACAAAGGCCGCTCTGTTACGGACGGTTGTTATATGATCGCTAAAGGTGAGATTCCGATCAAGGGTGACTCCGAGATATTTTGTTTTACTAACCCAGGGGATGGGTTGGTCGAACAAAGTTAAAGGTTGCGGGTAACGGGGGCGGCCCTTCTCAGTAAAGTACATAGCTGCACTTTTAACTGGGTTGACCGCGATGCGCCATTTACGGAACCAGTCACCGATCTCGGTGATGGCCCGTTGGAGGGCGGGAATGGACTTTCTACTGATATGCCACCCAGTGGTATAAATAGCGGTATCATCCGCGTATTGGGCTAATAGGACGTTAGGCTGAGAGCGTGGGATGTCGCTGGTATACAGCGCGAATAGAATGGGTGATAGCACGGAGCCCTGAGGGACTCCGGCTCTGACTGGGTGGGGGGAGGAGAGGGTGCCTTCCACGCGATAGCGAAAGCTTCTGGCTTTAAGGAAGTCTTGTAGGATGAGCACAAGACGTTCTGGCACGCCAAATTGGTATAGCTTGTAAATCAAGCCATTGTGCCAGACTTTGTCAAAAGCTTTCGCTACGTCGAGGAAGACTGCTAGCGTTGTCTGGGGTTTGGGGTACTTGTTAAAGCCCTCAATGATGTGCTCCGTGAGGCGGTGCACCTGTTGGACGCATGAGTGTCCGGGCCTGAAGCCAAACTGCTCATCTGGGATAAGGTGGTGTTCCTTAGCATGGGACTGGAGACGGTTTGCAAGTAACCGCTCGTAAAGTTTGCCTAAGGCACTGAGGAGGCTGATGGGGCGGTAACTGGTGGGGTCAGATGAGCTTTTGCCTGGTTTGTGAATGCCAATGACATTTGCACATTTCCAGGTGTCTGGGAATAAGCAGTGGCTCATAGCAGCATTGAAGATGCTGACTAGGAGATGGATGAGAGGAGCAGAGAGGGTTTTAAGAACCCTGTTGGAGATGCCATCGGCACCGGGGGATTTGCGCGGTCGGAGGGCCTTGATCAGTCTCGCCACCTCAGCGTAAGTCGCTAAGGTGATTGGTGGGAGTTCAGAGGTGACCACAGAGCTTTTACGTTCGACTTCAGCATCCACCGAATCGAGGTGAGCTTGGTCAACGTGATCTACGTTAGGGGAACACTGAGCCTCTAGGCTATCAGCTAGGCACTCAGCTTTGTCTTCGTCAAAGAACGCTGGGACTAGTGGGACTGGTCTGTATAAGGGAGGCATGTCGTTGTAGTTACTTCCTTTCATACCTCGCGCCAAGTCCCAATAAGCCTGGTGGCTTGGCACGAGGTTTGAAAGTTTGTCACCCCATTGTTGATCACGCAACTCAGACATGCGACTTTGAACCATGCGTTCAAAGTGGCGTTTCTTAGTTTTGTTCTCTTTACTGGGGTAAGAGTCGTAATGTCGGGTCACTGCTTTACTTTCCGTCACTAATCGTCTCACATCCGCTGGAATGACAAGGCGCCGGTCGTCCGGCACCATGACCTCCTTTGCGGATGCACCTACTACGGTGGAGAGGTGATTAGTGAACGAATCGATCGCAAGGGTTACGTCATCTTTAGTCAGGATGTCGTCAGGGATCTTGTCAAGGTCCGGTGAACTGATAGCCTTTAGGGCAACGCCTAATTGCTTCCAGTTCACTATCGTCTTAGTGGGGCGGGGGAGGTCTGTTGTTGGGTCGGGACCTAGTCGCAGTATAATGGGTCGGTGGTCAGAGTGAAGCTCGTGAACCACTTCTATGGAGCGTAACTGGAGTGTTACGCCTCTGAGTAGTGCCATGTCAAGCAAGTCAGGTCGAAAGTCTTCCGTGTGAGGGTAGTGAGTGGGCTCAGTGGGCGCAATTATGTCAAAATTAAGTTCTGCGACTAGTTTTTCAAGTGCAATGCCTCTGGGATTGTTGACGTTACAATTCCATAGGATGTGCTTACTATTGAAATCGCCAATCAGAAGGACGGCGCTTCCTAATGAGAACAATGCTTCTAAGTCAGCTCGGACGATCGGCTTTTGACAAGCTTGGTAACAGGACGCTATGACTATAGGTTGATGACCAGTCATAGCTAGAAGGCAACAAGATGCTTCCATATTAACAAGAGTCGGGGTAGGTAAGGGGATGCAGTGTAGGGACCTTTTGTAATAGATAAGAGTGCCTCCCCCACGGGAGTTCACTCTATCATCACGTACCGTTCTGTAATTGGCAAACCTAGGGTTCGCCTTCCCCGGTTTTAGAAGGGTTTCCTGCACGCATATAATGTCGATAAGGTGGGTGCAACAAAAGTCGTGGACAAGGTCACGTTGTCTAAAGAAACCGTTAGCGTTGAATGACGCTAACGAAACTGAGCGCGGTTTCGTGCGTGCGGTTGTACTACCCATAGTGGTTGTACTGGGGAGGGGCCTGGGGAACGAAGCGCTTAAGGGCGCTTAGTAAGTTCGTGTGTTCCAATGTGTATTGGATCACGTCCGCTGGGGATTGAGCGTATTGCATCTTGTGGAATAGCTCTTGTACCTCATTGATGTCAACCGACATAGCCAGATCGCTGACTAGGTTGATTGCCTCTTGAAGAGGGGCAGCCATCAATGGCATAGGGGGAGCTTGTGGCCGGGAAGCGGCGCGGGGAGGGGCGCGAACGGTGTTGGCAGCGGGTGCCGGGAGCGCTGGGCGAGCCGGGGCCGGTGCGCGGGCAGGGGCCGCGGCGCGGGCGGGTGCGGGTGCGGGCGCGGGCGCGGGCGCGCGGGCCGGGGCGCGGGCGGTAGCGACGGTCTTAACCATACTGGGTGGTTTAGACCATGCGTTACGGGCTGGGAGCGGCGCGGGTATTACCTGTGAGGCAGGTACTACCGTTAGTTTAGGGCTGACCCGTTGGTAACGGTCATAAGAGGGGCGGGTCGGCCTATGCCTTGCCACCCTGTGGTTCACTCGTGGTGCTTTAGGGCACCCACGGTAATTCGCGGTATGCCCTTGAGCACCGCACAGAACACAACTGGGTGGGTCCGGCGAATCCCGGGTGCGAGTGCACGCTGCTGTCGCGTGATCGCCTAGGCACTTAACGCACCTAGCGCGAGCGAAGCAGAAACGGGAGGCGTGCCCGTATAGTTGGCAGTTATGGCACTGCGAGGGACTTCCATTTTTGTATGGGGCTTGGACATCGAGTCCTGAGAGGCCACAGACCTTTTTTAAATTAAAAATGGCCTTGCCCTCTGGTGTACGGTCTAGTACTACGAGTACTAGGTCATATGGACTGCGGTCCTTCCCGCTGTACATGCGGTGAACCGCATGCACAGGGAAGTCTTGTGCTTTAAGGTCGTCACATACCGCATCGGTATGTATCTCCTTAGGCACACCGCGAATCACAACGCGAAGGACTTTCTCCTCTTCGAGCGCATAAGTATGAAAACTTATGCTCTCTTTACGGAGGAGCTTTGTTAGCGCTCTGTGGTCGCTACTGGTGGGCACTTGGACTTTAATGCCCTGCTGCGTGGAGCGGGCATTAGTGTAATGGATCCCACGATCCGAAACTAAACGGGACAGCATGTCCCATTTGGTTTTGTCCTGAATGAACAGGGGCGGAGGCGGTTTTTCGCGGCGCGCGCTCGCGTCCTGAGGGGACGCGGCAGTGGTGGCCGGAGCGGAGGGAGGAGACGCGGGGCGCGGGGCGGGGGTCGGCTTCTTGCCGGAGGCGGGGGCCTTAGCGGGTGCCTTGGCGGGAGGGGCGGAAGTTACGCAACTAGCGGCTTTAGGAGCACGCTTGCGTTTTCTATCTACGACGGTATAGCCGTCGTTATCTGAGTCCGATTCGGTGCGTAAGGCGCGACTCGGATCTACCTCCATCTCCGCTTCGGAGTCCGAAGTGGGCTCGACAACGGCGATGGAGGGACGGGTGCTCGCTGGCCTCCCGATCGGTGAGCGCGAGCGAGACCTCTCACGGGGAGGGGCTGCCACCGTGCGTCTGTTGTCTGGGCCCGGAGCGGGCGAAAGCGGACTGTCCTCTGAGAAGGACCGGGTCAGAGGAGGGACGTTGGCCTCCGGGATTGAAGTCCCGGAGGGAGCAATAAGAGTGTCCGTAAGGCGGGCACTCGCTTCCTCTTCGAGGAGTTGCATATGAGCAACATACAGATCGGGGTGGCGGAGGGCGAAGGTCTGAAGGACCTGCACCTCACCGTTAGAGGGACGGGACTGCATCCTGAGGGGAATACTCAGGACGCCCTATCAAGGGTTTGAATTCCCTCACACACCTTGTGAGCTCACTGTGTGAGAGGGAGTGTGTACCTAGGGTGTGCCCTAGTTGTGTACCCTCTCCGAGCTTTTTTCTCGGCGGAGAGGGGTGCTCCTAAGCGCTACTCCGGGGTTGACTAGGGGCGACCCCAAGGCCAGTAATCCCAGAGCCCAGCTTGCTTCGGCTGACCCGTGAAGCGGGAAAGGCCACGGTGCAAGGTTAAACCAAAACAACAACAGTGGCCGTTGTCACCGTAGGGTGTCACACTGCGACCGCAGCAAATGGCGGATTTGATCGTTCAGACGGGTTTGGCTGACGCTACCCCACGCCTGAACGACGTCGCTTAACAGCACAAAGTGTGTTGTTACGCGACTGTTACTATGTTGTGTCGGGTAGTAAAGTGGTGAAATGCGCACCGAAAAGTGCGGTCAAAACAAGACCACCAGCCCGATATGATGTTGTTCGTCCGAAACAAGGGACTTGGGTAGGTGGTAATGCCTGACGTCTTAGAGCGCCTCTGCGCGCCGGCACGGCGAGCTCGTAGCTCACGTTGCACGGCGGTCGGTGGCTGCTCAGCTTCTGCACAGAAAACAAAACTTCGTCAGGACTGCGTATTCCAAGGCACTGGTCTGCAACTAGCGTCGGAACGATGACCCGAGTGAGACGGCAATAGTGCGGGGACTATTGCGGTCTCACTGGGAGATACTGGCGGAGCTGTAGACAGGTGTGCACGGCGTGGCGGCACAGGTCGGAAATGCGAACTGAAAAAGTCGTCGATATACCCGACTAGTTTCGCTTCTAAACGAAGCATCTTCAGGAGGTCTTGACTTACCGAGCGCACTGAAGCGCTCGGTAACAGGAAAATTAGGCGGAATTGTCACTAGATATATAATTTTATGCTTTTTTAAGTGTTTTATTTAAATATTATTTAATATTTTTTAGGATACTTTTAAAAGTATTTGTTATTCTTAAATATGGATTTCCGCAAAGTAACGCCTGAATCTATCCATTACTGTCAAATATATCATTAAAAATTTTAATAGACTCTACTTAGAATGAAAATATAAATCATTCATATTTTTAGGAGAAAGAATAAAATCTTAAATGTTACAATCGCTCCTAAGTCAGAAAGTTTAACAAATTGCTTTTTTCATCGCATTAACCAAAGCGCTGGGTATTAAGCTCGCACAATCTGCCTTTAATGACGCGACGAGATGCGTATACCCCGTGACTTGATACAATTTTCGAGGCTACCGTTGCGCCACCCTGATTTGACAAACATGATGGTACATTTTTAGAACAGTCGAGCAAAATATTTCATAAAAATGGAATCATTTACAAATGCAAATGTAAACCCTTTCAATGCGTTCTTCGAAGTTATGAAGGCATCAAACCATCAATTAATTATCCATCCCCAATTATTTTAACTCAATACAAGACCATAATATAATAACTATATCCTAATGAATCTATCAGTAAGATTACAGGCACATTAGACTTAGGCAGAGGTTAGGCCGCTTAACATCAGGTGGGCTTCGAGCTTGTTCCGTCACAATCACATAAAAAAAACATTGTTTATGATGGAATAATTTGATAAGTACTTAAGAAGCTGGTAGCACGCTTATCAAAGTTAATTTAGATTTTTAGTACCTTGGTGTGTTTTCTTGATAACATTGAAACTAAATTAATTCTAATAGAATAAAACAGATGAAACATTTAATTTAAATCAGTAACTCGCTGATTCATAAACTAAAGACAAGATGATACTTAAAGTCAAGTACATTAAACTGGCATTTTACACAACAATTCCATCAAATTAGCTGCTAATACTATCACAATAAAACAGACGCGACAGTTGTAGCCCCTACTAGCGGCCCACTGTAGTAATTGCGGAAGCGTACCTCCCAAAGGAGTTTTTAATCCTGCTCCGTCAATGTATATATACAGTAAGGATTATTGGTAACTAGTCAAAATATTTTCTCAGCACATGCTTGTTGATTGAAAGTGTGTGGGCATATGTTAGAATAACATTAATATTAATGTACATAAAATATATATCATATAAGCATAACAGCGTTAATTTTACGGATACTTATTGCCTCTATAATATAAATGGTTCTATGTTACTGCCAGTAATCAAACAATTCCGCCTAATTTTCCTGCTAAGCCGACGTGACGTCTTTCTTGATCGTGCGCTTGAAGAGTCAAGACTTTTTTTTTTTTTATTGCTGATAGGTAAGCCTTTGACCACAATCTCACCTGATGGTAAGTGATGATGTGGTCGAAGGTGTTAACAGGCTTAACCTAGAATTACTGGCTCTCAAGGACAGCTGCCGGAACACACCGTTAGTTGCTTGGCGACAGATTTTCCACTTGAGGGTGGTTTCTAGCCAGGCGGGCATTCGCAAAAATGCCCTTCCACCAAGCGGTGAAGCTCAAGTCAGCGGCGGGATTCGAACCATGGACCTGCTCCGCGGCTGTCTATAGTTAAAGCCACTGAGCTATCACTGCTTCAAAACCTCCTTAGGATGGTACGTGTAGAATCCAAATGCGTCGAAATTTTTTCCGGCTTGGCTGCGTGGCGTTTATGATGTCACGTCAGGTTAACAGAAACATAAGGCGGAATTGTCACTGGATATATTTTTATATTGTTTGCTACACTTGATCATAATATGTCGTTATCCTTATTACGTTATGTACCTATCACAAGAAAAGGCATTGCTACTAAGTACTTAAAATGAGATAATAATCAGTAGTATGGAATTAAAATAACTTACATAATGAAAATTTTCTTATTGATATTGTTGGTTTTTCCAGAATATATAATTAGTTTCATCTTAATTTTACGTGTAGTAGAATGCAAACGCTACGTGGTTAAAAATCTTAATATTTTTTTATTATAATCTTCGATTAAATTGGTGTCTGGAGAATTCTTCTTTTTAGATAGACGGATACAAGAGCAATATGTGGAAATTTATATAGACCACTGATAACGTATTTACGTACGATTTATTAGAGGAGTAAGTTTCCATACTAGTTTTTCTGAACTGTGCTTCAACTTTCGCAGTCACATTAATGAGGAAATAAACCGAAATAAAGGGCCCTATTCCGGTCCAAAAGTTAGATTGAATAAAAGGTTCTATATCTGCCATTAGTGTCAAAACTTTATGATTTAATTTTATTGTTAGTTACCTGGTTGTAATTATGAACTTTTGAGTGTTTTTGGAGTTTTTTCTGCTTGTTGTATTGACATTAAATTTTAGCATCTTTAGAAAAAAATAGCATTTACCTTCATTGTAATACACCAACTGACTCTTCATCAATAGCGCTTGGGCAACTGACAGTTGTTGAAATACACGCCAGATGGAGTATATTCACATTCATTATCTTCACTATCACTACATACTATAAAACAACGTCGATTCCTACTGTCTGTCCATATAAATGCGTAGATCTTTAAAACTACGCAACAGATTTTGATACACTTTTTTGTAAGGAAAATAAGGTTTTAAGGAATACATTGAGTGATTCTAGAGCAATGTTTATATAATGCTGTCTTCTTTTTTTTGCGATTGTTATACTTACATAGTAATTAAACAACTTTAAACGGTTTAAATCGCGTATATTTATCATTATTTTGTCCCGACGTTTAAACACTTTGTAGTGATCGTGGTCACGGGGTGACTAATCAGTTTTATTTGCACATGAGTTATTAAGAAATTATTTGGTCTACCGTCAGAAATTTTAATATTAATCATAACTCTCCCTACTCACGCAGTATTCGCTCACAGTGTCCAGAGGTCTTGCAAATTTGTATCGGCCATGGGATTTAATTAATTTGATAACAGGATCCCAAGCAGGTGGTACTTGCCGACCATCATCTCCATCACCAGCGTCACACTCTTGGCATAAACCAGGTCTCTCTGGCAAGGATTGTGTTGAATGTTTATATATGTATAAAATATTCATTATGTCCTAGAAAAACGCTGATAATTTAAGAGGTTTCTAATGTATATCAAGAGTAACCTCTTAAGAAAATATGTTTGTATTGACTAATGACATAAAAGCTGTGAACGTTGCATATAAAGAAATTCTGTAGTATATTTAGTATCAGAATTGTACCCGTGCCGCCGGGACGGATCTCTATTTAATAATATACTCGATAAGTTATATTTATGGCTGACAAGGCTAGCCATTGATCTAGCCATCACTATCTCACTTAATAGTAAATGATATTGTGGTCGAAGATTTTGTTCATGCTAAATTAGAATTACTGGTTTCCAAAAAAAACAGACACTTCCACTAAAAAGTATGAAATAACTTGTAGCAGTCATTGAGCCAATTAAATGCTAGCATTTTGATCACGCTGAGCTTACGTCCCCACGGACACAACGACTCTAACTGTTTAAATATGTAAGCACTACCGATATTAGCATATTTGCGCCCCTTGAGTCTCCCTGCCGAAGTAGCCACGGCGCCAGCCCTCAGGTTTGTTTCAGAAAGATGTGGCGGCTTAAGTACCAACGCACGCAGCGTCCCACGCTAAGAGCCTAACTTCCATGGAGGCCAGTGATAGCGTCAAGGACTTAAATATCGCATAAGACCATCCGGTTCGAGAATAGCTGCAACATTGGTGCTGGTAAAAGCACGGTAATGTTATCTAAACAGTATTTTAACTCAGCTCTGTCTTTGAAATAACTACCTACAGCCGCGCTGTACGTAAACATGCGATAGGGCTGCCCGCCTCCAGCATTTTAATTACATTTGCCAACTTTGTGTTTCCAACTTATGTGATTGTAAATATACTTTTTTTATATAAACAAATAAAACACTGTTAATTGAACAGGAAGTGTTCACTAAAAATGCGAGTTGTTTTTTTTACTAGTAGGTAGATTTAATCAAAAAAAAACATGTTTATGTTTGAATAAATAATCGTTCTTAAAAATTTGCGACCGAAAAATATTTGTGAGACGTACGAAATGCTTTATTATTACACTTCAAAGTATTAAAAATCCGCATTCTAATAACTCTCTATTATATTATTATAACTTGCTTATCTATCACTTGTCAATCACTTTCCTTTACTCTATTCACTTTTTTTATTAATTGATACATTTCTTTGGAGGATAAAAGGAAATAATTGTCCATAAAAGACACACATTATGTACCGTCTACATATAGTATGATATATTGTGCTGTTTTTGGTTACATGAATTTGTCAAAAACGCATCCAGAGATAACTACCTAGTAAGTAAAATTATTTTATAGTATATTATCTTTCAGTTTCCAGGTAATCTAAACAAAGTTATCTCTAGATGCGTTTTTTGACAAATTCATGTAACTAAGAACAGCACAATATATCTTACTCGTCATATTTAATATGTCCATTTGTACTTGAACCTATTTTTGGTGAAAAAATCGCGCGTTATTGTTAATAAAACAACAAACCATTCGCTCGTCATTGAGGCACAGTCGCGACACTCGAGACTGTCTGCGTGCCGAGCGCAGGCCGAGGCGCGTAGGAATAACTCGCGTTTCGTCCGTTTCTATGAAGTTGAAATACTGCATAGATGACATTATCGTGGTAAAAGCCCAGCAGATGATATCTTGGACATAACTAGTCGTTCAAATAGCTTCAACAATGATATATGTATTTCAAAATAATGATCAGTAAATATAGATAACATAGACAATGTATTTCAGAAAGATTTATATCAGACAATAAAAAAGTTTCTACCTCACATACACAAAAAAAAAAACCTATTTATCTCCTACGTACAGACGCAATGTTGCTTGTTGTCTTATAATATCGATAGCCGGAGTTTAACGTCTGATACTTGACCCGGATCATCCCTAACCGTTACAAGTAAATAAATGTCCTGTCCACACCACGGAAAGTCTTATGATACTTTCGGGAGACGAAATATTTTAACAGTTATATTATCCGTTAAACGCTTACTGAATGGGCATCGTTTAAGTTGTCACGTATCCCCACGTCACGTCTGTGGCTCGGATCAGCCGTGTAACTGTTCCACTAACTTTTACAATTAGTTTGGACGAACACGGGTATCAATTCGTTGCTTAGGTTTTTATGTAGCTACAGGTTTAGATATATATGATTATTTTTTAATACAATTCAAAACCAGAAGCTTACAATTATAAGTGGAATTGGTAAGCGACATAGTCATACTATAAAAATTACATTACTAGTTCGACTATCCACTGCAATTGGGTTCGGTGGATGAATATCATTGTCTAAATAACGATTTCAATTAAAAATTGTAACAAATAAATTAACATTATAAAAACAGTCTAAACCATATTAATTGAATTTCTGAATATAACTATTATGGTTAGCGGTCAGCATTCTACACAAACTACACAAAAAAATCAGATTTAACTGCTCATTCCATTTACAAGTTGGAAGACTTGTGACGTACGATATAAGACAACATATCGTCATTATAAGGCTTCGTTTTGGTCTTCGGTCACATAATCCTGAAATGCTCGTTGATCGTGACTTATATAATGTAAGGTTTCTGGTACAGCAAAGTAAAAACTGTTGTTTAAAATAGACACTATGACTTGGCGCACGATCTGTATAACGTTCAGAGGTCTTTTCAAGTATCTTTTTTTTATACAATAAATAATACCAAACATTTGTAACAAGCACCGCGTTTTATCTGTGGCGTTGAGAACGCAACCCTACTTGTCAACTTCACAAAACGTCACTGCCAACTTGTGTCTGTCAAATACCACTTTGGATCTTACCAAATTTGGTTAGGCAAGGGAGGAGGCTCGAACGGTGAAAGGGAGCATTGATGCATCATAAAGAGGCCCCTTAACCTAACTCCATGGGTTGCAAGTCCCAGGCACCTTGACTCGATTCTCTTCCTCTGCAACGCCGTGGAACCGGCATCCACACGGTGAACCCATAGATTATCGAGTGATTATGGTTAGTGATATTACATTTTATTAATTTGATCTGATTGTGGTGTGACATGTTATGTTGATGTTAATTGACTACCTGTGTTGATTTATTGGTTTCCTTCAGAGATGCTTTAACATATTTCACGTCTAAAGGGTTAGCAAATTACTAAGAGTAGATATCACGAACAACAATTGTTTCGGCTTAAATTCTATCGGAGGTATTCTTCAGGATCTTGAGTGTGGTACGTCCGCCGCGGTCGGGTCACGTCACGTTTCACACTGTGGGCGGCAGCTCGCTGTTCTCGAGAAAACGGGCGAAAGCGCCGGCACCGTCGCGAGCGCCGCCGTGGCGGGGAGTGTTGTGTTGAGGCGCGCGGACAATTTGTAGATCGTGATATCGACTCTTGGTACCCAATTTGTTTACGCTTTAATACCTGTTTTTACTATAATCAAATATAAAACAGAGCGAAAGTTTTAATACTACTTACGATTTGAATTCCAAGGATAAAATTACGTACTTGTGAGCAAAATCATGATGACTCGTAGTTCGTTTTGTCAGTATTCAATTCAAGTTATTCCTGGCCATGAAGCGTTCATAGCAAAGTTTGGTTCGACGTTTCGATTCCGATCAGTAAAGTGAAGCAACGTCCACTGCGGTCATGACTGAAAGATTGATCACTGAGGCAATTTTTACTGAGCGCTTCCGTGCCTCGGAGGGCATCAGCCGTAGGTCTCGGTTGTTATCGGGATGGTAAGATATTTTTCTAATGCTTGCCTGGCTATAGCTAGCCTTCAAGTAGAAAATCTGGCGCCAAGCACCTAACGGTGTGCTCCTGTAGCAGCTATCCTTGAGAACCGGTAATTTAAGGTTAGACTTAATATCTTCGACCGCATTATCACTTACTATCGGGCTTGATAGTGGTCAAAGACTAGCAACAAAAATGCTTTGTTTCAGTAATGAATTATTTTATTACAACAGAGATTGTTGTTGGAATAAAAAATATTTAAGTACGTATTAACCACAGTCATGACAGCGTATAGCAATGCGGTCTGCCCAAGATCATTCCTGTTTCGAAAATATTGTATATTTACTATACACATCTTCTCGCATGTATGGTAGTCATCCCGGAGGGGTAGATAGAGACACTGATCTCATCTTGTAACGAACTTGACATATCTTCTCTTTCAATACATTTATTCATACACGGTTATATTTCCTATGATGTTATGTAATCAAAAACCGATACAACTTGCCACCAGTTATATTATATTATATAGTTATATTATTAGTACGGCATTAGCAGTTGCTAACATTTCACCAAACAATAATTTCTTTTGGCACATCGTACCTTACAATTGAATCTTCGAGCCAATCCATTGTAGTTTACTATACCATCACTATCCCACAACCTGAGCATATTGTGGTAAGTACGCTTAACTAAAAAAACTATCACGCCTATAGATTTGTGATATCTGTCAAAAAATATAATTTTACAACCATTGATAACAATAACATTCTATATTTTTTTAATATAATAAAACTAATTAAATATAATTTTCAATTTTTTTTATTTAAAAATGTTGTATTCGTTGAGTAGAATGTTATTGTACAACTGACACCATCTGTTAGAAAACTAAATAGTTAACATCACTGCAACAGAACTAAACTCAGTGCTCAAATATATCGTAGTTAATTTACTTACTACTAGATGATACCACTAGAATCAGTTTGTAAAATAAACGCAAGCCCTCACAAAGTTCAGCTTTTTGCTTATATATAATTATATTTGTCAACTAACTTAATAACTGTCTAAAGCACAGTTTACAAATATACTTCATATTTGTAAACTCTTAGATTATTATTTATACAATGAATATATTTTAAATTCATCTGAATACGTCAAATTTTATTTTTCTTCAACGACTCAGAGCTACGTTTAACCAAATAAATTAAATATGGAATATTTAACCTACTCTATATACTTTGTTATTAATGTCGAATATTTATCTCACGTAAATATTGCTTAATTAACGTAAGCTATTTATAACCATCTATCAAAGTGGAGGAGACTCAATACAATGCGAATTCTTGATAAATATTCGTTCAGACAGACAGACAGCGAAGCGTATTGTGTCTCCCTTTTCTTTTTGTGTTTGCGCCATGGGGTGCCGGCTTATAATTGCACCTCTCCATATCATCCCATGGGTGTCGTAAGAGGCGACTAAGGGAAAATACTGAAAGGTGAACAGCGCCTTCTAAAGAACTGCCAACTTACACTGCGATCCCTAAGAACCTTGCCAAGCGTGGGGATTATGGCAAATATCCCCTTAATAGGGGAGGCTGTTTTCAGCAATGGACAATCCGGGTTTTACAGCACAGTTAAATAACCTTAAAAACTGTGTGCAACCAAAGTGCGGGTCAAAGTCTCCATAAGGACCTAATACTGACTGAAAAAAAAAACGTTTTCTGGTACATATTCTGTTGGAATGGAACCCTTATTCCACGAGTCCAAATAGCACTTGACCGGCGTTTTAAAAAAAGATACTACTGTTTATCTTATACACATACCTGCTTACCTTTATTCAATGAGTCAAAATCACAAGAAGCATTCATTTAAAAAAAAAACGAGAGGTATATATGTATAAGTAATGTATATCTTATATACATAAATACCTGCTATTGATTGAAATAACTTAAAGCATTAATAAGCTTACATTATTAAATCATTTCTTGTGGCAAATTGTGTGCATAGGAATACATGCAAAACCAAACTGTTTGTTTTGTTGGAACTCGATGTTTGTATAAAAAACTTCTTAAAGTTTCCAGACGTACGTACATAAGCAACTGTTTACAACTAAACTGCCCGGTATTCAGGTGTTTGGATTCGCATGTAAGTAACACAGTATAAATAACTAAGTAAACTTTTCTCATCGGTGTTTCGGCAACTTCATGCAGTGAATACGTAACTAGGTTTGTAATTACCGATGTATGAAACATCTAAGTAGTTCGCTTTTGGCAACTGTTTCCTAATTATTACTTCAATTTTCGGTACCATACTCGTGATTATAAATATTTGTTTATTCAATTTGGTTTATTGTACTAACAATTTAGTGAGGTTATATCAAGTCAGGGATAGTTGTTTTTCTGAAATAAGGATTTCAGATATAAATGTGTGGACGTCAGCATGTGTCAACCCTGGACCAGTGTCTGATAATGGATTATTCACAATCGCAGACAAATGTGGATGTTTTCAAGTTGTCTACATTACTACTAAGCGCTTCCGTGCTTCGGAGGGCACGTAAAGCCGTTGGTGCCGGTTATTGTCTTAGGATGACAGTCGTTATAGCATGGTGGTAGGGCATTTTACGAATACCCGCCTGGCTAGTTACCACACTCAAGTAGAAAGTCTGTCGTCAAGTACCTTACGGTGTGTTCCGGCAGCTGTCCTTGAGAGCCAATAATTCTAGGTCAGCCTGAACAACATCTTCGAGCACATCATCACTTGATGGTAAGGTGAGATAGTGGTCAAAGGCTAACCTAACGAGCATAAAGAAAAACATAGGAAATGAAGGTTGAAGTTTAGGGTCACTGGAACACCCTTCCCGTTGTAAATAAGGTGACAGATTTTGGGTTTTATATTTCTTCGTAACCTGATGGCATTTTTGTACTACAAGAGCTTTTAAAACGACAAACATGCAAACTAGAGGCTAATGATAGTGCTAATCATAATTTTTTATAATTATTTTGGCAAAGTTTTGTTTATAACTCTCTCTTTTACAACTCTCCACTAGTATTTAATACTGTCTCAGGTGTTTACAGCAATTACCAAAACAGTTTTGTCTAATTGCTTTATAATTTTCTTCTACGAATGCTCAAATGCATCTTCCGGCGCTGAAAACTCTTTAAGGGGTAAACATTTTGGAACTCTCCCGAAACAAAGCTGTAAAAAAGTGACCCAGACCCCTTATTCGGTAGCTTGTTGTTCACATCAGTGACCATTTCTGGCAAGAATATATTAGTCGAAAATTCAGCATTTATTTGTGATTTTGTGATATTGATATTCTGAATAAACTCCGATACGATAAATTAATATTTCTTAATTATTATAATTCACATTATTGTTTCATAACGTTTCACAAAGATGGGCTCAACCTTTCGAAATTTAGTCGCATATACATCCCAAGATTCATCAATACATAAATCACGCAATAGGAAAATATTTTTGAAATGAAATTCTCGTGAGTTTCACACATATTTAAATATTATAAATAAAACCGGCAAAAACACTCACGTTGGGGATAGAATACGTCGACCCGGGTTTCGAGCATATCAGGAAAATATTGATTATATCCTTGTGTTTATACAAATCTACGTATATTATGAATTCCTGGACCACTTTAAGTACAAATGTGTTACCAAGCATCTAATAGTAACCACTATATAAGGAACTATTATTGAGTGTTAGTCCTATAAAAACATCCAATAAAAATATTTAAGGTGAAGTCAGTTAATAATAAGGCAAATATTGAAATTATTTTTACTAAGCCTAGTAAGGCTAAGTAAATTCTCTCTCAATTGATGTCAGCAGACATCAATTAAATATTGTAGGGTATTTGACAAATACTATACCTGCTCCTAAAACACGATTCCATTTATTCAGGATACAATTCTAAAATTTCACGTAGTTAGGTCTTGTGTCTTTATAGTAAAACGTATCAATACGAATTTTATTTCTTAATATTATGTTGCATTTATATGTGATATAGAGCTTGTAATATAAGTTTTTTCCGTTTTTAAAATGCTTATTTTACCTGAATGTATGTTATACATTCGCTCATTCTATTTATCGCATGCGGAACGAGGTCGCTCCGTTCTACGCCCTCAGTCTAACATTTTTCAAAGACCACTTTACCTTTAATTCCATAATATGGAGTTTTTGGAGCATGAATAAGCATGATACTAACTTCAAAAAATTAAATATAGTTATTTATATTTTGTGTAAGAAATTAACTTTTCTACTTATACAATACACATTTGAGATAATTTTCTTACAGACGTTCAAGGGTCATTATTTCATGTGTGGACTAAAGGTAATAGTAATAATAAATATTTATTGGCAAGATCAAAACATTCAAGTTACTATATGCACGTAATATTAAATTGCTAAAAACTTACGTTCTTATTTTAAAAGTTTCAAGAAAATATTTAAAGCCTTCTTGCAAAACCATTAGAGATACAAAAACAAATGACTGTCGCAAAAAATTACAAAGAATACCTACTCACAACTATATAAACATACATTATCATATTACAATTTAAAAAGTTTCAGATATATTATTATTATACAGACTTCTTTACACACAAAGGCAACCCCACTCCTTTTTTATGTGGTTGCAACTACTGCATGTCTACCAAGTGATTATATTTTACATTTTATTGTTTTACTGTATATTCCAATAGAATATACTGCCACACTAAGATGTAGTGTACAAACAAGACCTACCCGTGGAAATGAGAATTACCTATATTTCCTAACCGATTGGATATTGACAGTGGTTCCCAAACTTATTTTGTCTACGGCCCACTTTGAGAATAAATATTTTTTAGCGCCCCCATTTTTTCACCTATTTAAAAACCACTATAACTTCAAATTAAATTAATTAATTATTGTGACTTATATATATATGTATATTATGTATATTAACGGAGAATTCTAAACGAAACTTTTACTATAACCTGCAACTTGAAACCTGAGCGCAGTAGGTAACATACAACGGCGCTTAGGTCTCAAGTTAACTCTTACGGGCTCCACCTGCCAATAAGAATGATTATTGAAACGCAACTTTATAGTATTAAAACAGAGTATATTTTATTAAAAATATAAATAAAAGAATCCATCCTTATATAAAAACTAATGTGAAGGATGAATCTGAGGCTGTTTAATAAGTTTGTTGATATCAGGTTCCAATTTACTCGCAAGTCGCCACGTTCGGTAACAAGCAAACGATTTCTCTTTTTAGTAAGCAGTGTTGTCACAGCACTAAATCCACGTTCACACAAATATGACGATGGGAATGCTATCAAGAATCGTTGAACGATTGACCACAATCCAGGGTACAATTGCGGGATCGGTTTTTGTAGCCAAAATTCTTGGTAACCATTTTTGAACTTGATTTTTATTTCCTCATTTGTTGTCAATTCTATAAGTTCTTCTTCCAGCTGAGGTGACATTGCTGTGTTGACATTTGAAAACGGATCCAACACCCAGTCTGGTATTTCCGAGTTCAAAATGTCCTGGTATCGTTCGGTGAAGTCAATGTGGAGGTTTTCCAAATGTTGGCAGTAGGCAAACAATTCGTCGTTACTGCATGATACTGATAAATTTGGAAAATTGTGAAACTCACGTCTGCCCAGATTCTTTTTGTGTAGAAGCAGTTTGGCTGCGAAAGCAGCAACGACGTTTTTTGTTTTAATTAAATTTAGTTTATCGCCTTGCAGTTGGAGATTCATGTCGTTGAACAATTTATACAGGTCTGTCATGTAAGCTATATCATTCTTTGATGTTATGAGCTTGTCGTGCAATCCTGTATCTTTAGTTTCCAAGAACTCTATAACAGAGTCAAACAGGATGTAAAATCGAGTCAGACAATTGCCTCTTGATAGCCAACGAACTTCAGTATGAAACAACAAACGGTTGAAATCCTCGTCATGAGTAACACAAAGCTGATGAAATAATCTATCATTCAAAGAGCTGTTGCGGATTTTATTGACTGCTTTGATGACCTATTTTGTGATTGAAATAGTTTTTCACTTAAGTTTCTAGCAACTAAATGTTGTCTATGAATAACGCAATGTACACCAAGGACATCTGGAATTTTATATTTTAAGTACGCTATGAAGCCTTTATGGCACCCTGTCATAGCCGGAGCGCCATCCGTGGCAACTGAAATAATATTTTTCAAAGGAATCTCTTTCTCATCGCAAAACTTTTTCAATGTATTGAATATGGTTTCACCTTTTGTATCGGTCTCTAAATTTCTAGCAAATAATAGTTCTTCACATATTTTCTCATCTTTAATAAACCTCACTTAAGACAACAACAATGCTACATTAGTTGGTAAAGTGGACTCATCGAGCTGAATTGAGAATTGACTTGTCCTCAGGTGATCGCACAATGATTCTTCAATGTTTTCGGCCATTTCATCAATTCGTCTTTGCACAGAATTATTACTCAATGGAATTTTTCGGATAATATCTGCGGCCGGTTTATAAAGCACAATAGTTATTACTTCATTTATTGCTGGCAATATTAAATCTTCTCCGATGTTATGTGGTTTGCCTTTTTGAGCAATTAACAAAGAGATATTGCACGAAGCTCGAAGTCCGTCGTCATCTTGCTTAGCTGCCGCCTAAAATAGTTTTGCTACACTTGGCTGAGTATTATGCTTCTTCTCTAGGTCTTGAAAATATGCTTCATTCTTGTCTTTCTTATCTGCATGCATTTTATTCAAATTATCTTGCAGCCTTGAAGGCTTCATTGCTTCATTCGAAAATGTTTCTAGACATAGAAGACACAAAGGCGACGATGGGTTTGTGGGATTTTCAATAAATCCGAATTTAATATATTCCGCACTGTATTGCCGTCTCTTCTTTTTTACTTCCGACATTGTTTTGCTTTGAGGAATACGTTCAACTTCGCGAGTAGTGTAGAGGAGGTGTAAGTACTGCTCATCTATGAAACCACAAATGAAAATAAAATAAATATTACATTGTTTATATAGAAATGCTTAAGCAGCACGCACCGACAGGAATAAAACAAACATGCATACACTCGTTTATCTCATTCGACGCTCAATCGTACTCAACAAGTCCGAACAAGTATTTAATGAACCAGCCGACTGATACAGGAATGCACAATTCGGGTTATTTAACAAAAACTTGTTAAAACATGATACGAGTAAATATCTACGAGTACTCTTGTTTGTTTGTATCTACTTTCATTACGAAACGAAGCGACCGATTGACATGATTTTAATTTTTTCTATATTCAATAAAATAGGACAGATATATGAACTACGTGGAGAGAAATATAGAACCGAGTTTGAGCAATCTTTTAATTCATATTAGTTGATGTTCATAAGTTGTTATTGAGAGTCGAGAGCTCTTGCAGTCGTTGTTTAAGAGGCCTCCTAGCTAAATAAAATTATAAATCATACCCCCCCCCCCCCCCCCCCCCCCCCGCCTCTACACAACGCCTCCGATTGGGAATTGAGACCTGCAGTGCCCACAAGGGGGCGTTATCGCCCACTTTGGGAAAGACTGGGATATTGGGATTCAACAGATATATTTTTAATATATATTATTTTTAAATTAAAAATTTACGTCAGAGACTGTAAACAATATATGTATAGTGCAAGGTGCACTTACATGGGGCAATTTTTCGTTCAGTCATTGTTTGGCAACAGTAATGGACCAATTCTGAGCAATAAGTGGAGATAATCTATAAGATATTGAATAAAAAGCAGCAATTGTTACGCCGGTAATGCTTTTAATTGCTCCATATATATTCTATATTGTTTACAGTCACTGATAATAGTTGACACCCTTATTATTGTCAAATTAAAGTATTATTTGTGTAAGCCTTGTGTGCAAACATCTGCTAAGTAAACAATGAGCATAACCAGTTTCTAATATCTTCACAGTCAACTTGCAATTGTTTTTGCTTTGCTGTTATAAAAACTTCTACAACTTTCAGACCTCAGCAAGTTTTGCAAGTAAACTGCCCGGTATCCAGGTGCTTGGATTCACATGTAAGTAACCGAATAGTATAAATAACTAAATTTTTTTCGTAGGTGTTTGGGAAACTTCATGTTAAACGTAACGAGGTTTATAATGATCGATGTTATGAAACTTCTTTGAGTGGGATCTTCTGACGGGAAACTCAAAATTTCATAGTTTTGTCGCGCTTGTAGCTAATTTGTAAAGATTCTACATATGTATAATGCTCATGGTTATGCGTTAGTTTAAAATAAAATTGCCCGAAGTATCTTAACAAGTTATATTTTACCAAAACACATAGTTCCATAAGTTACCCATATAGCCGTAAAATATTAAAAAAAAAAAGTGTAAGTAAACAAATGGAATATATATCTTTTGAATTATATAAAAAATATACTTATCTCTGAGATGTCTTCAAAGTCTTATCCAATCTCGCGTATTACGTAATCAAGTAAAATATTGAGACAAACTAGCATTAAACAAAAAGACACGCTTAAATTTTGAATTTACCGTCGTAGTCAGGCCTGATGTCTATTTGCTCAAAAAACTCTTTCTCAGTGGATAATAATTTGAAAGTGAAAAATATTTATCCGTAGGTATACTGTGAGTTGTATTAGTGGCAGTAGAACATTTGTGACTGAGTTCGAACGAGGGGAAGTATTGCCACCATTAGTTTCTTTTCATGGCAGTTATATTTGGTTCGCCTTAAAGGGTATAGGGTGCCTGGGAAATTACAGGCACAGAGACTTAACAGTTGAATGTCTCAAGGTAATGGGCTCAATACATTTCGTCACTTTTGACGAAGTGCAACTGTTATAGTCAGAGGTTACCGCTTAACACCATGCGAGGTTATTCAGGTACAGTTCTATTAAAAATAAATAACATTATTGCAACAGCCGCGAACAGGCAATTGCAGGTCGAATATGTAATGCAATTGTCATATCAAAACAAGAATATATAGTCTTACTCAATAAAAAATTGGTTATAAAAAAAACACATATATACCTACGTCGCTAATAATATATCATCTGGGGCTTAAATTAAAAAGTACTGTTTTATATTTTCAGCAAAGATCTAAATTTAAATGACACCCCAGCACGCCTGCAGTGAATTTCCATACAACATTGCCGGTGCTTTTCTTATTCCAACTTCAAATACCGCGCCGGAAATGGGTTTGGTATTTTTGTGTACGTAAATACGATACTTCATGTTCTCTTTATTCAAAAGTAATGACAACATAATAGCACAAGTGCAAGAAAAATAATAAGCTTAAATCTTATTTGATACTGTTTTTCATCTTTTCGTCATTTCGTAAAAAGAAAAAGTGCAATTTTGGAATTTAATTTGTATCCATAGGTGTAAATGAGGATATGAACCAATTGTTCCTTCCTTTTTTTATAGCATCAGATTTAACTATTCCAAAAAGTGATGTTAGAAAACGAATAACTTCTCACATTCGCAGCTAAAATCATTTTTGAAAACAAATACTTATGTGTCTCAGTGACACAAATATTGCAGTGTATTAAATCATTGTTTGCCACCCGAAACAATCCATGTGCTAGTGATTTCTAAGCGGGATACTGTCATGGACAGGGGAAAGTAATATCGTACAAGATGCTCGTCATTCTGATTATTTTGTTTTTACTTCATTTCCGACAGTCTATCATTTCACCACTAGCTTACTTGATGGTAAGTGATGACGTGGTCGAAGATTGAAATGGTGATTGGTTCTCAATGTCACCTGCCAGGACATACGAGAGGCGACAGATTTTCTACTTGAGTGTAGTAGCTAGTCAGACGGGCATTACCAAGTGCCCATCCTCCATGTGGTGAATCTCAAGCCCGGGACATGATTCTAATTTTTTTATGACACCTTCTTCATGGCAGCTCATGGTCGTTGCCAGTAAGACATCATTCCATATAAACCCTAAAACGCTACATCGTATAACGATACATCCAACCAAAACATAGTCTGTAAAGTTCTAGAGATTCTCTTCCGATCGTTTACTGAAATTAACTTTGAACAAAGACAAATACTACAAAAGAATCAACTAGCTTTAGAAATGAACAACAGAACATCGCAGTCAGCTTACTTGTGCATTCGCAAGGTGCTATTGCCTTTTGCCAATTGGTACTAAAACACGATGCACTTAGCACAATGTACGTCTATATACTAACATAAAACATTCCATAATTTTCTTTATATCATCATCATCAGGAAGACGTCCATTGTTGAACAAAGACTTCCATAGAGCGCCAAAAAGAACGGCTATTAGCCGCTTGTGGCCAATGGCTACTCGCGACTTTTACAATGTCGTCAGTCCATCATCTTGGTCACAGTGGGACCCACCAGATAGACTTTCTTTATCTAAGTGCGTAAAAATAATCAATATTGAAATGTTGTGCATGTGGTGGGATATTTAAGGAGTGTTCGCCTACCACTCTCATATAAAAATTTGTATCTTACATCCAGTACCCATTCTATGTTTAGCTTGAAGAACATCTATGACCACCATAATCATAGTGGATAGAGGTTGACATTTAAATAAAGAAAAGAAAGCCGTGGGACTTACGGCTATGCCACACAAATGTAAAATATGATGGTATTACTTTTAATTCATATGCTGTGTTATTTAGGAAGAACTAATCATTATGATTTTTTTTTACGCCTGATAGGTTAGCCTTTGACCACTATCTCACCTGATGGTAAGTGATGATGTGGTCGAAGATGTTGTTCAGGCTGACCTAGAATTACTGGCTCTCAAGGACAACTGTCGAAACACACCGTTAGGTGCTTGGCGACAGATTTTCTACTTGAGGGTGGTAGCTAGCCAGGTGGGCATTCGCATGCCCTACCACCATGCTATAACGACTGTCATCCTAAGACAACAACCGGGACCGACGGATTAACGTGCCCTCCGAAGCACGGAAGCGCTCATTAGTAATGTCACCAGCGGTCACCCATCCAAGTCATGACCGAGGCGGACGTTGCTTAACTTTGCTGATCGTTTCAGAATGGCTAAGCAAATTTAGCTACGAGCGCTTCAAAATAAATGAATAACGCTTTTGGCCATTATTATTAAATACGTGTTCCTTTTTGTCACAATCGAGTAGATTAGATTCCCGTTCGAGGCAAACGATGTTTAAAAAATCTGTGAATGCAGTCTTACATATTTGAAAAATTATATGAAGTCTTCTTACAGGGGAAATGTCCTATCTGCAATATTTAATGTACCTACTTACCCTGCGCGTGGAAAAGCCACGGGACGGAAAAAAACATAAAAAATCTTTTATATATTTCCATTGTGTTGTTATCACTTAATGTTATCATTTTTTAATATACCTAATAGGTAAAAAGTATTGTTCAAGCTAACCTAGAATTACTGGCTCTCAAGGATAGCTGCCGGAACACACCGTTAGGTGCTTGGCGATAGATTTTCTAATTGAAATTGTTATCCTAAAATTCTATTACAAAATGAATTTTAACAGCACAGTGACGGTAAAACATTTTACTTTTTTAAATGCCTAAACATTACATTCTAAAACCATTATTTAAGTTAGCAATAATCTATTTTGCAGAGTTCCGTACGAAAAAGCGGAACTCAATTAACTCAACGCTATCAGTCCCTATCATCCAACCTTCTTTTACGGGCGGTATCTTTTGAATTGTTTTTGGTTTAATTATTTATCTTAAGAAGTAACAAATATAAAAACAAAATATTTAAAAGTAAAAACTGACCGATTGTCTGTTGCACTCGAATACCGAGGTTTCCGTACCAACACATTATATTTACCGGAAAATAATTACTTACTCGTAGTAGAGTTCGACTTGCACTTGGTCGGCTTATAATATTGATGATTGATCTGTAAGCTTATTCGTTTGAAAGGCGTTATTGCTAAAAAATAATGTAATAATTATATTAATGATTTTACACCTCTATTACTAAGTTTGACACTAATCTTGTAAAATAAATAACAAATACTCAACGCTAAAAATAGGTTTCATACATCCCTTTCGTTATTTGCTAAGCAGTTTGCAATAGTGCCTAACCAGTTTCTTCCTGCATGAATTTCAACAGGACTTGTATGGTATCAAAGGTAAAGCCCTTTGTCTAGGTGTCGGACAGATAGACGAACAGCGGATAAGGGGAGCCCAGACAAGATGCATATGTTAAGGGAAAGTTTAAATAAAATCACAACCAAATAATAAATTGAAATCTATGTACTTTTTATTTGCACTACGTTTAATCATCTTTAGAAAATACTATTGATTTTTTTTCATATCCATATGGGATATAAAAAATAAATATTTTCTAGCGCTACACGATTTAATTAGGATCAATATTCGCATTGTCACAAAATATAATTAAATATCTTTGTGGCCTATATTTTTATCAGAATTTATGTTCTTATACTGAAATTACTACCAAATAAAAAAAAATATTACAACCTTTATTAACATACGTCGTAGACGTCTAAGTAAATAAGCAGCTGTCGTTGAGAGCCAGTTATTCTAAATGAGCCTGAACAACATCTTCGACCACATTATCACTTACCATCAGGTGAGATAGTGGTCAAAGGCTAACCTAAGAGGCATAAAAAAGACATTTATTTGTGTTGTTTAAAATTAGAAAGTTAAAAGTATTTTTGTGAATTAACTGGAACGGGCAACATTGAAACTTATCCGTTTTACATATATCCGTTTTGCTCTATACACCATTTTAAAGAAAAAGTCAAACATGGGGTTTCATCGAAGGTTTAAATAGTGACTATGCCACATTATACCTAATCAATCATACAATTTTAAACGAAACTTATTCATAGGTAACTGATTGGTAATGCATAAAGTTGGTATACTAACCTTTACTAATCGTAAGAACGCAATGGTTTTTTTTTTTTCCATTTCCACAACAAATGCATTTACGTAATTTAGTAATTGTCGTGGTTAAATTGTCATGGCATCACAGATCGCACCTCTCATGACTTGATAAAGTATCATAACGCTATCTAATATAGATTTTTGGAATAATCTGATATTCTTTTGGCCCGCACTATACTTTTTGCCCGGGCTTCCCATAATAATTGGATCTATTTTTTGGATTATTGGATAAATTTTGCCCCGAATGAATAGCGTAACATACAGGTAATTCACAATTTAACCTAAAAAACTAAAGGGCCGATACAAAAAAAGGAGTCCTTAAACGATCTAGCCATTATTCTATCGTTGACATAGTTATAATACAATGCCAAATATTAAGTACCTAATTAAAAGTACAAAATCTATGTGAAACAACACATCAGTACTAATATTATAAATGCGAAAGTAACTCTGTCTGTCTGTCTGTCTGTCTGTCTGTTACGCTTTCACGCCAAAACTACTGGACCGATTTGAATGAAATTTGGTATGGAGATAGTTTGAGACCCGGGAAAAAACATAGGATAGTTTTTATCCGACTGCACAAAAAGAGGTTAATGTTTTCGCGCGATAACCGACATACGCGCGGGCGGAGCCGCGCCCGGAAAGCTAGTAAATAATAACAGGAACCACATTTTTTTTATTGATTAATTTGAATGTTAGTAATGCATTTTACAAATGCCCGCCTGGCTAGCTAGCGCCTTCAAGTAGAAAATCTTTCACCAAGCACCTAAAGGTGGGTTCCGGCAGCTGTCTTTGAGAGCGAGTAATTCTGGGTTAGCCTGAACAACATTTTCAACCACATCATAATTTACTAAGTTTACATTGTGTATTAGTACAGAAGCCCAGTTGTGCAAGTCCAACTTTCCCTTAGCTGTTTCAAATCTGTCCCAGTGTAAATAATAAAATCTAAAACAATAGCCAAAACGAAAACATTGCCAGAGTTACGCAATAGAGCTAAAGCGTTGTTGTAGCGCAGTTATTTTTCTGTATAGCCAGTTTTTTAGTTTTGTTTGTAACACGGTTTTTACTTTGTTTAGACCAATTTGTTAGTATTTTTAGTGATGGTCGTTAGATTTGATAGGGGCTTTGTGCGGAACAAGCCATGAGTCAGCTTTATCAAATCCTTTTTTGCGTGACTTGTATTGCGTAATGAGTAGACGGTTACGAATTGTTATGCTTTTAGCATGCTATTCGATTTTTTTGTGATAGCAAATGACTCTGAGCTTGGCGGTTTTCGATGATTATGATAAACAGAGAAGGTCAAAAGTCTGAATCTTGCGACGAGCTTGAGCTGCACGGCGTGGTGGTAGAACATTTTGCAAATACCCGCCTGGCTAGTACTTATTTATCATCTTGTGCATCTCATATCTGCATATAAATGCAGTATATCTAGGGTTTTATTATCATATTATTATCTTTAGAGCGGTATCAACGTATAAGTATTTAGTTTATTCTTCAAACTTCGAGTGTCTTAGCAACAAACAACGCCTACAAGAAACGCCTCCAAACAGCAGAAAACATATGCATATTTCATGTAAATAGCATCGCACAGGGTGCCCCTCTCAGCTTCAGGAAAAACAGGAAGCATGCATAAACCGAACGTAACTCTTCCCTTCCTGCCACCATTAATCTGAATTAAGCCTTATTCAGAAACACAAAAGGTATTTTCTCATTTGACCAGCGGTGACGTCAACTCTTATTAAGTTCAGCCCGTAAGCTTCTTATCAGTCAGTGTATGGTAAAGATAAAGCGGACGTCGGACACAGAGCAAGCTTTTACATATTATATAATAGTAGTTCCAGTAGCGCAATTAACGCTTTATATTAATCTTTTGATTTACCAAAATATACAATTTTTTAATATGCAAGAGTAGATAATATGAATTGTCAATATACGTGCACATTTATTTTGTTTTACTACGCTGTCCTATGACGATGGCCACCTTTTGTACGAGGTATGATCCAGAACTCTCTCTTGGACGATGCCCAATCTGCCAAACGAAAGTCTTTGCCTTTGCACCCTGTATATTGTGATCAAACAAATATATAAATTTATATATTCATTCATCATCCAACAATGCTTATCATGGTCTACATCTAACATAATTACAAACAATATTATCATCCAAGCCGCAAGAATGAATTCACACAGCTACCGTATCCTTGTGGATGGCGATGTGAATACATACAGTTTTTTGGAAATATCCGTACTGTATTGCGTTTATACTGCGAGTAGTGCATCTGTACTATCACGTACAAATTCGATTTCGAATTTTACTGACTATATAGGTTAAGGGTTACTGGTTGAATGCTTTATATCCTTCACAAAATAAGCTCATACATTGTTACAGAAACATCTTTATTATGTTCAACATCATAGCAATTTAAAAATTTGAATGGAACGTTTCTGATTGCGCGTTGTAGGTTTGGGAGGACTGAAATTAATTAAATCCTAAAGTGCTATCGACTATTGATTTATATTTATATTTTTTTCGCGGGTATTATTATTAATTGAAGTGCTCGTAGCGAAGTTTGTTTGGCCTTTCTGAATCGATCAGCAAAGTTAAGCAACGTCCACCGCGGTCTTGACTTTGATGGGTGACCGCTGGTGACATTACTACTGAGCACTTCCGTGCTTCGAAGAGCACGTTAAGCCGTCGGTCCCGGTTGTTGTCTTAGGATTGCAGTCGTTACAGCATGGAGGTAGAGCACTTTTCGAATGCCCGCCTGGCTAGCTACCACCCTCAAGTTGAATATCTGTCGCCAAGCACCTACCGGTGTGTTCCGGCAGCTGTCCTTGAGAGCCAGTAACTCTAGGTTAGCCTGAACAACGTCCTCGACCACATCATCACTTACCATCAGGCGAGATAGTGGTCAAAGGCTAACCTATCGGGAATAAAAAAAAAAAAATGTTATTGTTCAGCTTGCAATGTTCAATATTTAAAACTAGTTTTTCTTGATTTTGTAATAACACACTACAAACTAAACACTACATATACTACAACGAAAGCATTTAACGCAAGCAAAATGCCATAGCAAGCCTACAGGCAGTTTAAATGCCCTAGCCCACTACAAGCTAGCTGTATTGGATTTCAATGTTTATTCCTTGAACAAAATAAGTACCAGCATTTTTAGGGTTCCGTAGTCCTGACAAGGAACCTTTATAGTTTCGTCATGTCCGTCTGTCTGTCCGTCTGTCCAAGGTTTCGCTAAGAGACCGTTAGTACTAGGAAGCTGTAATTTTGTATGGATATGTAAATCAACTACGCCGACAAAGTGGTAAAATAACATTTTGAAAAATATTTTTTTTTAGGGTACCTCCCATACATGTGATGTGGGGATGAAATTTTTTTTTGTCGTCTATCTCTTTGTGTATGCTATGGTTGAATAGGTCTTCTAAAATGACTTAGGGGTTGCTAATACCGTTTTACGATTTAATGCTCCATTTACGAAATATTAAACTTTAAAGTGACAATTTTTGTTCGAGCAGGGGGTCCCCCCCCCCCTCTAAAAGCTAAACTGCAGGCTTGAAAAATCTGAAAAAATTCAAGCTGATAGTGCGTTTTATGAACTTTGAAGGAAAAGTATAGCGGTTGACATAACTTTATTAGTTTAGCAGTTATAGTCGTTGAACTGGGGATTTTGGATAATTTTGTACCAAATATAAAATCTGTAGAATAAATCCTTTAATGACTAAGATGAAGTAGTTTGTTGTTTATAAGTGGTAAAGACTGGCATTGAAAACTTAATATAAAATAAAAAATCTTAAAACTATAACTATGCTCTATGTCATACCACTAGGTGGACTGACGATATCGTGAAAGTCGCGGGTAGCCAATGCCTACAAGTGCCTAATAGCCGTTCTTTGTGGCGTTTGTGTGGTTTTCCGGCTGATGATGATAATGATGATGACGTCATACATAATAGACTAGCTTTCCAGCCGCGGCTCCACCCGCGCGTGTTGCGGCTATCGCGCAAAACTATTAACCTCTTTTTGCGCAGTTGGATAATAACTATTCTATGTCCTTTCCCGGGTATCAAACTATTTCCATTAGTATAGATATAGATATGACAGTACAAAGATTCGACTTATATAGGTATAAAGTACTTTTTGGACCTCATCTTCGCCGTACACTAGAAGTGTTTGCTGTCTGTACCTGTCGTACCACGGTCATCGATCACTTCATTTCACACATCATCAATTTGCTGATTGTAGTGATCTTCAATAGTGTAAATTGTTTCATCGGCGAAGAGAATATTTCTGTGCCCTTCACTTGCGTATCGCAACGGAAGGCACTCTATTTAATTTTCAAGATTGATTTAGGGCATGTACTGTATATCGACGATAAGCACCGAGCTTCAGGTCTTGTTTTATAATACGCGACATTTTCCTAGCGGGAATCTTCATTTCTCGCAATAAGATTATTGTTGAGTTATCATAATATTTTTACTTCCTAATGGGATTTCGACCAATTCTGGCTTTAACAGCATTAATTTGAAGTTCTAAGACACGCGGCTGCCCTGATGTTTTATGGTCTTCGACAGAGGAAGTGTTGTTGTATCTGTTGATATTACGATTTACGAACGTACCTACGGCTGATACCCAGCTTTTGAAGTGTCTGGAATATGACCGACGCGACGGCTCAATACCTACTTTGCACAAGGCGAATACTACTGTGATGATTTTGTAAATTATGTTCAGTATTTTTATGTATTTGTATTATTTTAAGATTTACAAATAAGTATAAGTTGCTGATTTGTCTTTTATCGAATGTGTCAATTACCAGTAAGTCTATTGATTAAGTACTTTGCTGCCTTCTGATTGGTCGGCCCCACCTATCTGGATATCTTCCGATGGCATGTTTAGCTGGGTGGGGAGAATGATCGTCTAAGTCAGTCTGTTAGTAGAACTCGATGGAGTAACATCTATTAAATGTGTATTCTTGAAGTTAATAATTTACAGTGTGATTCTGTTTATATACGTATTGACCAATTACTGTGTGAACCATAAGTATCAAAGCAGAAATTGTATGAAGGTTTGTTCCTTTTTGTATTTTCTTTAACACCTTATTTCACATTGTTATTGATAATGAACACGAAATAATACCTATGTGAAATGGCATGAAATCGAAAGAAAATTTTAAAATTATAAACGCGTTCCAAATTCTAAATAATTCTAAAACTGAAAATAAATGTTTCAGTATTTGTAGCCAGACTAGACATATAGTATAATAGTCCATTTATAAGCTTACTTGCATATATTGGTGTATACTTTTTATTTTTCTTTCATATATATATCAACTACTAGATTTCCGGGCGCGGCTCCGCCCGCGCGTTTGTCGGTTATCGCGCAAAAACATTAACCTGTTTTTGCGCAGTTGGATAAAAACTATCCTATGTTTTTTCCCGGGTCTCAAACTATTTCCGTACCAAATTTCATTCAAATCGGTCTAGTGGTTTTGGCGTGAAAGCGTAACAGACAGATATACAAAGTTACTTTCGCATTTATAATATTAGTACTGATTTTAAAATAGAATAATTATTTATGCTACAGCAAATAAATTAAATGACATTCAAATTCTTACAATGAACCAACGGATTGTTAATCGCGCTATCGTTACGTTTTCATTCGAGTATCTACCTATAGAATTCACAAACGAATTTGTTTAATTTTCGAAATACAATTGAAATAATAACTTGGTGGCAATCGTACTCTTATTTCTTAGATTATGCAGGAAGAAAGAGGAGGAGAATAAAGAACTACAGAATCGTTGTAACGGGCTTCTACGGAACCCTACATTGTGCGTGGCTCTACACGCATTTGACCGTTTATTTTATATAGAATTGATATTGTTACAAAATAAGTATTTCTCGTCTTCAGTAAGTCTGTACTTTTTGGTTACAAAAAAAGCTGTGTTTGGCTTTTTTACGTTTGTAATAATTATTATGCGTAACGAAATATAGGTCAAAATTTGTCTTATGGATAGATTATATATATTCATAATATTGACAAAGAGTTATTATATTATATATATTCGGAAATCAAACTGGAAATTTGTACGTTTCGCTCCTAATTAGGTTCATTAAAATGGCCGAAAATTAAAATGGATCCGTCAAAAAATCACATAATATACATTCCACTGAGTAAGATCCTTAGATTCGTTTATTCATTCAAACATCGAGCGATCATGTATAGTTGGCATATTATTAGTGGCAAAAAAATTTATACCTAAATATTTCTTCTATAATCTTCTACCTTAAGTCATTCTATATTTAGATATGCGAAATAAACCTTTTAAAATATTTTTCTGCACACATGTACGTGTCCGGCACCGTGAGTGGAAGACCATCGGTAGAGCTTTAGTGCGTGAAATTTGACATCCCCTCCCTTTCCGTAGTGGGTAGGGATGGGCTGACTCCCCTTTTAACCCTGTGTGATACCTTTCTGAGCTCAATATAATTAAATCTGGTATTTTTCGGATGCACCAGAGTTCAAACCATAAATTATCTTCCAATTTTGAGTTTCCTGCCATAAGCATGATTGTGTTTCTATCTTAATTCTAACCAAGCAGCAGTTTAAACACTACTGTGCTAAGACATAAAGGGCACTGTAGTGAGTGAAATTACTGGGCAAACGAGACATAAAACAAAGCTTTCAGAGTGATGAGCGCAGTTCAGTGTCAAGCAGAATGATAACGGTGTAATGGACAGGCGTGAGGATTACTATTAGGCGGCTAATATGCCTGTTTCATCACCATAACAAAAAACAAATTTATTAGTAGTCTTTGACCGGTATTTCTGATCTGATTGAATCGAACAATTGTCTTGAACAAAAACAAAATGCATAAGTAGTCTTTGAACGGTATTTTTGATCTGAACTAAACGAACAATTGCCTTGAACAAAAACAAAATGCAATATTAGTCTTTGAACGGTATTTTTGATCTGAATTAAACGAACTATTGTCTAGAACCAAAACAAAATGTATTAGTAGTCTTTGAACGGTATTTTTGATTTGAATAAATCGAACAATTGTCTTGATTAAAAGCGAATTACATTCAGTAATCAACAGATAATCCTCATCGTTGTAAAAAGATTTTACAGATTTAAGCGTGAAGAAAATCGAAAAACGTCTAGCAAGGAGCCGTAACAGATGTGAACAGAGATGAAAAAAGTTTTTCAGAAATTGGAAATGGGGGATGATTACAGTACACAGAATGGAGTCGCGACGTTATTATGAAGTTCCCTTTTGTGCTGATTTCGAATGTTTCCCTTTAGAACTTCGAAGTTTATAGCTTAGCTTGGAATTGTTGTACCTACTACGCAAAAAGTTAAATTCGCTACGAGACTTGTAATTCTTTGTATTTGTTTTGTTATCTTATTGTTTGCGCTTTGTGTTTTTCTTTTAAAGTTTGTGTAGCTATTAAAAGTGTTGTAAAGTTATAATGAAGTATACAATGTTAATATTTTAAATCGAATCTATACTTATAATAAAACTGTAACAGGTCCAATTCTGTACATGGCAGATATTTTGAAAAAAAAATTTACAGTGGCTGATAGTGATGCCAAAACTGTATTTTTTTTTATTTTTGTCTGTCTGTCTGTCTGTCTGACTGTATCCCGGCCGCGCATCACTCCAAAACTACAGAATGGATTTCAATGAAACTTAGCATGATTTGAGTTCATACTACATGGTAGGATAATTTAGCTTTTTATCCCGAAATTCAGCATGGTTCCCTTGGGAGAGGGGAGGAAAGTCAAAATATACACTAAGTTGTAGTTTATGAACGCGTAGTCCGATTTCATACGTTCTTTTTAGGGTTCCATATCCAAAAGGTAAAAACGGTCTGTACGGCTGTCCGTCCGTCTGTCCGTCCATCCGTCCGTCCGTCCGTCTGTCACCAGGCTGTATCTCAAGAACGGTGATAGCTAGACAGTTGAAATTTTCACAGATGATGTATTTCTGTTGCCGCTATAACAACAAATACAAAAAATTGGCCAAGTGCGAGTTGGACTCGCGGTCGTTAAAACAAAAAAAGGTTAAAATACGAAGTCTAATGTTGTATAGCTAATGGTACGGAACCCTTCGTGCGTGAGTCCGTCTCGCACTTGGCCGATTTTTTTGTTAGAATAGTGGTACTTTAAAATTTATCCCGTAAATATTTCAAAGTCATCGGGTTTGAAGTTCAGAAATAACAGACATCAAAACCTAAATATTACGTTCCAAATAACTTGACATCCAGAATGTACAGGAACCTTTGAACGTACGGCTCATCTTAAGCTGGCGTTTCCACTTTATCGTATAGATATAATAGATAGGTCTGTAGTCGGACCACTCCAAAAGATTCTGATATTTCAAACAATAAAACACAGTTTTTTTTATAACGATAAGCACAGTTTCCCTATGTATATTTTTCATAACATGCAATGCTCCAATCAGTTTAATCTATACCTATAACAGGTTGGAGAAGGCGGGTAGGGAAGCGCGAGGGGTAAGACGCTTACATTTATCTATTCATACTTATAATAAAACTGTAATAGGTTCAATTCTGTACATTGCAGATATTTTGAAAATATTTTTCAGAGCAATCTGCAGCTCACACTGATGCAAAAACTGTTTTTTTTTTCTCTCTGTTTGTCTGTATCCCGGCCGCGCATCACTCCAAAACTACTGAATGGATTTAAATGAAACTTAGCACAATTTGAGTTCATACTACGAATAAGGATATAGAATACTTTTTATCCCGAAATTCAGTACGGTTTCCTTAGGAAAGGGGATGAAAGTCAAAATGTAAAGTTAGTTGTAATTTATTAACGCGTAGTCCTATTTCAATCATTATTTTTTTGTTACAATAGTGGTAATTTAATTATTTTCCCGTAAATATATTAGTCTTTAGTTTTGTATTTCAGAAATTACAGATATCACAAACTAAATGTTTCGTTCTAAATACGAGTAACTTGAACCGCGGAATGTTGAGAAACCCTTGAACGTACGGCTCATCTTAAGCTAGCATTCGCACTTTTTCATAAAGGCTTAATAGATATATTATATCAGCCGCATTGTCTGCTGTTGAACACAGCCTCCACCACTATGGGAGGGTTAGCCATAATCCCCACGCTTGGCAGGCGTCTTGGGGATCGCGGTGTGAGATATCAGTTCCTCAGAAAGCACTGCTGCCCACCCTCTGTAGTGTTACTCTTTATCGCCTCTTACGACACCTACTACGGGTAAAGATGGGGGGGTTACATTATAGCCCGGCACCCCAAGGATAGCCCGACAACCCACAGGCAGCCCGGAACCCCACGGGCAGCATGGAACCCCTATTTAGTTTTGCAAGCTTGCTACGATAAAACTCTAAAATCTGGTACATTCACCACAATCAGTTTTTTTAACTACATATCTTTCTTTTGCCGGATACATTTCGGAGACTGCGCAATGGAAGTGCAAAATGTTGTCTTAGGTTTTCGCGATTGTTACACTTAATAATTAAAAAACTTTAAACGGTTTAAATCGCGTATATTTATCATTATTTTTGTCCCGACGTTTCAAACACTTTGTAGTAATCGTGATTCGGGACAAAAATAATTTATACTTATAATAAAAATTCTGTACAAGGCAGATATTTTGAAAAAAAAAAATAACAGTACTCTGTAGCTGATACTTATGCCGAAATTGTGTTTTTTATTTATTTTTGTCTGTCTGTCTGTATCCCGGCCGCGCATCAGTCCAAAACTACTGAATGGATTTCAATGAAACTTAGCATGATTTGAGTTCATAATACGAAGTAGGATAATTTATGCTTTTTATCCCGAAATTCAGTATGGTTCCCTTGGGAGAGGGAATGAAAGTCAAAATATACACTTAGTTGTAATTTATTAACGCGTGGTCTGATTTCATACGTTCTTTTTAGGTTCCGTACCCAAAGGGTAAAAACGGGACCCTATTACTGAGATTTCGCTGTCCGTCTGTCCATCCGTCCGTCCGTCTGTCACCAGGCTGTATCTCAAGAACGGTGATAGCTAGACAGTTGAAATTTTCACAGATGATGTATTTATGTTGCCGCTATAACAACAAGTACAAAAAGAAGAAGGAGTCCGACTCGCACTTGGCCGATTTTTTTAATTAGAATAGTGGTGCTTTAAAAATTATCACGTAAATATTTCAAAGTCATCGGGTTTGCAGTTTACAGACATCACAACCTAAATATTACGTTCCAAATAACTTGACACCCAAAATGTACAGAAACCTTTGAACGTACGGCTCATCTTAAGCTAGCGGTCGCACTTTATCGTATAGGTATGACTTTGACCTTGACTTTGCTGATACTGATGCAAAAACTGTTTCTTTTTTCTGGCTGTCTGTCTGTATCCCGGCCGCGCATCACTCCAAAACTACTGAATGGATTTGAATTAAACTTAGCACGATTCGAGTTCATACTACGAAGAAGGACATAGGATACTTTTATCCTGAAATTCAGTACGGTTCTCTTGGAAAAGGGGATGAAAGTTAAAATGTACACTTAGTTGTAATTTATTTACGCGTAGTCCGATTTCAATCATTCTTTTTTTGTTACAATAGTGGTAATTTAATTATTTTCCCGTAAATATTTCAAAGTACTCAAATTTGCAGTTAAGAAATTACAGATATCACAAACTAAATATTTCGTTTTAAATTACTTGAACCGCGGAATGTTGAGAAACCCTTGAACGTACGGCTCATCTTAAGCCCACAGGCAGCCCGGAACCCCACGGGAAGCCCGACACCCCACGGACAGACCGGCATCACACACAATTATTTAGTTTTGCAAGCTTGCTACGATAAAACTCTAAAATGTGGTACATTCACCACAATCAGTTTTTTTAACTACATATCTTTCTTTTGCCGGATACATTTCGGAGACTGCGCAATGGAAGTGCACAATGTTGTCTTAGGTTTTCGCGATTGTTACACTTAGTAATTAAACAATTTTAAACGGTTTAAAACACGTATATTTATCATTATTTTTGTCCCGAGACGCGACGTTTCAAACACTTTGTAGTGATCTTGGTCACGGGGTGACTGTCGGGACAAAAATAACGATAAATATAAGTGATTTAATCCGTTTAAAGTTAGAAGTGAACAAGTTTAGTACATTGTTATACAAGGGTCGAAAGGAATTGATAACTTTCACCCACGTTCAGCTCTCTACTTTTCATTTCGAATTTAAAAAAAAGTAGTTTTTATAAAAATTATTCATTGAAAAAATAACTTACTTACTAAAAAATTATTGAGAGGTTAGAACTAGAGAATGACAAATAAAAAAATATTTTCGATCTACCGTCAAACAAACCGCCGTTTTAAAATCGAAATTCTAAAGAAACGCACAAGGTACTTTGCTTCAACATTTATTGTGCGAACCGGGAAAGAACTCTCTGAGTTACTTAGCTACTGTGTTCTGGAAAATACAACCAGGGAGTTTTGAAATCCAAATTAAAAAGCTCCATTCTGAGCTATGGTTTACTATAAGAGTGCTTCACCGCAGACCACAGTGTTGCTTAATATGGGATAAACAGTGCACAAATGTGAATAATTAGTCTGCAGGTACGGCAATCGCGAACGAAGTCGCGGGTACAGCTAGTATTAAATAAATTAGCTTTTGGCCTTTTAATAACATGTTTCTATTTATAAATATTTTTTTTTTAGAGAATAATACAATCTTTGGGCGATGCGGGTTTGTTTTCCCTAAACGCACCGGGTGCTTTTACCGACCATTGAAACTGGTTGAATAAAGGTGAATGTTGTACTTTTATGTTAGTATTTTAAAAGTCATAGGGGATGGTACGAATCCAAAGCAAAAGGAAAATTCAGTGCTCAAAGAATCTGTATACATGCTGTTTCCGTAGCGTGCCTGAAATCGTATTAAGATATTGTTTTTATTTCACTTGACGTATATTATGTAATGGACTAAAAGAAACAGAATTTCACACTTGATTTGGATCGCGTGTAGTTTTTATTACATTACACTTATAATGGGACCTAGTGATATAGTCGGGAGGTATACACTGAAACTCTTTTAACGACACAAAGTATCATAGCCGTATTCAGCCTTGTTGCAATTATTTACAGATACATTTAAGCCACAGAGTAATATTTTATTGTAGTAGCTTCCCATGTGGTTTTTGATTACGTGCCATAGGAGAAATAATTAAAAAAAATATCCATCTTCCAACTCTGAAAAGTATGAAATACCTTGTAAAAGTCGGTCCCATGCTGATTCATAAAAATCTAGCTCCCATTTTCTTGGTCCAACTTCCACAAGTTAGGAAGGGTAGGGAGGGGCAGGCTATTACCAACTACCGGATACCCTTTTTTACTGAAATAAATGGTCAGTTTTTTTAACCGGCGGTATGCCTTTATTAAACAAAATACTACGAACTATATACAACACTACAACTACTGCAATAAAAGCATTTAGACAACCTATAAGTCATAGCAGACTCATAGACAGTCTAAATGCTCCAGCCCAGTACCAGTTGGCAGCGTGCCCAGCATTTTGGCAGCATTGCCCCGTTGAATTGCAATACTGATTCGTTGAGCCAAATAAGTGCCAGCATTTTGATCACGCGTCGCATCGACCAAGCGCTCAGATAAGTTTTGGAAATTATCAGTTACCTTAACAGTATTATGTATTTGGCAAAACTCAGGAAAATGACTGTCTCTTGGTCCAAAACAATTTCACTCAAATTACGCCGTTCATATATGAAAATGACATCCGAACATCAAAATAGAAAACATATTACAACGCAACCGTTTATGTCGAAAATGGAAAATCCAACAGCAAAGCTCATTTAATTTGATATTTTGTGTCATGAAATGAATGACAATTCTCATTTCCGTATTTGTTTCCTTTTAATAAGTAATTTCTAAATATCAGTGTACATGTTGGTATGACAGCCGTCCTATATTATTGTGTTACAAACTGGGGTGAAAAAATCTGTTAAGGTGGAAACATGCGTCTGTGATAGGAAATTCAAAATTTAAACAGTTTTATCGTGCTTTTATCTAGCTTTGGTCACCACTCTACGGCACGTATTAATAAATAAGTTTCTAAGTTGAGATTGATCTTAAGATGCTGTTTGGGGTGTTCAAACCCGGGCACTCCTTTTTACCCACCTAAATTATTTATATACATATTTTGGCCGGCAACGCATCCTCGAGACCTCTGGTATTGCAGATATTGTGGGTGATGGTGATCACTTACCATGAGGTGAGCCGCCTGCTCGTATGCGCTACTATACCATAAAAAAAACATATACATTACATGCTCCAAAGTATGACAATTACTCGTCCAAACAAACCCAATTCGTTTACCCACGTCTCAAAAACCTCAACAACATACATAACAATTATAGAAATAAAGAGATAGACGATTGAATCCCAAACGAAATAAAATCAGAGAATTATTATGGATACTGCTAGAACTAAAAATAGTAATAATAGTATCTAGGTAATTATTTAGATATAAATCAAACAAAATTTGAAGTACAGATGGCTCAGTGGCATTGTCTATGGACTGCCACGCAGCAGGTCCATGGGTCGAATCCCGCCGGGCATTTTGCGAATAGCTAACGACCACCCTCGAATAGAAAATCTAGCCAAGCACCTAACGGTGTGTTCCAGCAGCTGTCCTTGAGAGCCAGTAATTATGGGTTGAGCCTGTTTAACACCATCAACCACCTAATCACTTACCATTAGGTGAGATTGTGGTCAAAGGCTTACCTCTCTGCACTGTGTGAAATTCCTGTGCAGTGGAACAGATCCAAGGAGTGATGTTGGAAAATAAGACCATCGACAAAACGCAATGCCCGGTATAGCTGAGTCGCCCTAGCTGTGTGTTGGCAATTGGACACGCAAATAGCTCGTGCCGCCTGGCTCTATATAATTTTTTGCATCTCAAGTTTGAGATGCATTTATTAACACGGGCCTTAATGATCATGGTATTCACGAGTTTAAATAGTTTTAATCGTATCTTGAAAATAATTTTGGGCAATAGTATAAGAACCAAAAATTTTGAGGCTCGGAAATAACTCACGCGAGTGATTTCCGCATTGAAAAAAAATAACAACAAATCACGCAGTATCGAAAAAAATCTCAAATTTGGGGCAATGTATGGAACCAAAATTATGTGGCTTGGAATTAAAAGGTATTTGACAAAGAGATCATAATATTTATCAATGCTCATAAAACAAACGAGGCAATGGAAAAGGCACAACATTTTTGTCGTGTGTATTCACTCAGGTGGGCTGCTCGCAGCCCGGCAAATGACATACTGGCGAAAAAAATAAAAATTTTGGACAATGAATGAGAACCAAAAATATAGTGGCCTAGAATTCCGGGTACATTCCAAGGGAATTCTAGGCCACTAGATTTTTGGTTTGGATACGGGCTGTCTGCCAAGCGATAAATAATAATAATATAATAAACCATTTATTTCAGGCAGCTTAGCATTATAAATAACACAGGTCCATAAAATATATACCTTAAACTAACATATACATATGTTTATATGATGACAATAATTTTAATTTAATGATCACGTCTTTTCGCATGACGCGATGCGCGAGGCGTCAGGTACCCGACTGAGGAAACGCCGGAACTTGACATCTTTCGGCCAAAATTCAGCTTCCATGAATATATGGAGTTCGCGAGTCGGCACTCTCACCACAAATTATTTGAAGGTCATGTTGTGACGAGACTCCAATCGCTGAACCCTCAAATTCATATTCGTTTTGAGCGCGATGTACTCCACCAGGTCTTCAACTTGCGTGGTGTAGTGCAAACGAGAAACGTAGAGCTGCGTTAACGGCAACTCTGGGCGCAGCAGATGGTTATCGCCGGTAGGTGCAGTACCTCTCTTATTCTGAGAGGTGTTCTTCTTCTTCTATTTCCTCTCTACTTTTGTGTACCCGTCTTTATCACATTGGCTAATTTGCGGGCGCAAAGGCATAGCCTCATGAACTGTGTCACAGTGAACCAATTTTTCTCGCAGATCATGATCCAGGGTAACGACAGCGGCGTAAGCGCGTTTTGGCGTGGACGCGGAGACACGTGGCGTTACCGGCATCGCGGGAGTGCGGGGTGCGGGGCGCGGTGCATCGGTCGGCGGTGTGGTGACGACAGCGGGCGGCGGCGAGTCAAATTTTGCTGACTCGAAACTCGACGACGCGTTCTTTCCTCCACCGCGATGTACATTGATGTTAGTGGCCTCTGGTGACCGTACTACTTACTAGAACTTACTACTTACTAGTACTTACTGAAATAATCTTTCTTAATGACACTACTTCAGCACGTAGCTCACTGATGGTGTTTTCAGAGGCCTCCAACTTACTCACGATTTGACTCATGCTGCTCTTCAGGGCCGTAATATCCTTTAACAGCCTCACACAGTTGAGCCTCTCCCACGGAACTGAAGGCAAGCGGCCCAACTCCTACGCACAAAATAACGAACGTCGGAACGTCGTCTGGGTCAGTCACTTTCAATAAATTGACGATATCTTGGAGACTTCTTTCACATCCATCCCGACGCCGAGCTGGCATCTGGTCAGCCTTTCCAAGCACCTTGTAGAGCAGCGCCTTGCCACTGCAAACTTTCTCTTCCTAGAACGTGGCCTTGCAGATCTGCAAGATGCTGATCTCGTCCATGGAGTCTATAGCGTAAGTTATAAACGCCAACAACTCGTTGGCTACGAGTTCCGGAGAGCCCATAACGACAACAAATGAAGCGGCGGCTAATGCCGCGCGATTCTCAAATTACAATTTGTGACTTGACCGTCAGCAACACACGTTCGTTACCGAGCGTGCATCGCACCGGACTGATAAAGAATATCTCAGAAAAAAACTACATCAAATTAAGAGCAATCGAAAAGTAACCAAAATACTTGTGGCTTAGTTCACTTATGCAGGCCGCTTGCGGCACTACAAACCACGGAACATCGACAAAAAACAATAATAGAAAATGTAGAGCAATAGAAAAGGAAACAAAAGTCGTGAGACGTGAAATTTAGTTGGCCACCTTCGAAAAAAATTAGAAATTTAGGCATAGTACATAATATAGTATCAAATTACAGAAAACAAACGCATTGTATGTGTAATATATCCTTGCCACCTATTAACCTATTTTATGTGAACCGACTACGTAGATAGAAGTGTTATGATTTTGTCAGTCTTTGATTGTATGTTTTTAAATATGAGTAGGTATAGTGGAACGTACTTTTGAATGTATGCATGAGTAAAATTTTATGTTCACTTTTAATTGGTTAGTCTACATGTTGCGTATTGATTTTGTAAGCAAAATTTTACACTACACCAAACTGGATTCATTCCACTCAGAGCATAAAAACATCATATAAACCTTAACACTTCATTTCACGTACTAATTTATGGGTAGGTATATTATTATTCTTAGTGGATACATACATATTGCAAGGAATACACACTCCAAATTTTATATCTCTAAAACCAGCGGTATAAGCTGTGCGCAGATATATCAGTCAGTCTGTCAGGATTTTGAACTTAATAAATTATATAAATACCAGTTGATAGGTCTCTTCACAACAGGAGTCAGTCTTAGTGGGCACCACCACAGTGTAAGAATTATGCTGCAGATAAGCATTAGTGTGCACACACAACTGCGTTGAGGCGTGAAACGCACTGGAATAATTTAAATTACTATTCGAATGAGACGTAAATTTTAATACCCCTATTTATTTATTACTTTTGTTTTTTTTTCTATTTATAAGGAAATCCATTGTTAATAGTATATTAAATTTTTTGTGAAAATTTTAATCAGCCACAGAAATTAACAAAAATGAATAAATACGTTTCCAAAGACAGCCCTTTATGAGTTCAACGGAGGTAGTATGGATACACATAATAGGTTAATAAATATTTTATAGAATATATGCAACATATCTAGTCGCGTATATTTTGCCGTGAAGAGCATCTTAGAAAATTTCGATCAAATACAAATACTCACTCGTAAGTACTTCCATACTAATGTTTAGATATACCCGAATGTCCTTTAACAAAGATTTAATACGAAAGTTGGATACCATAAGATTGATTGTAAGATACTCGTACAAAGCTTGATCAAAACAATTGTTTTATTAATAATTTACACCTTGCATTAATCTACATCTATACTTATATAAAATAGAGGAAAGATTTGTATTTTTGTATGTCACAAATGAACCTAAAAACTACTGGACTGATTTGAGAAATGCTTTCATCATTAGAATTCTACATTATCCCTGATGAACATAGGTTATAGAGTATTTAAATTAAAATTTTGTTTATTGAATTTTTTTGTTAAAATACTCGTTCAAAACCGCCGCGGCCTGTTAGATTAGTATATCCTAGAATAAAATAGTCTAAATTTTCAAAACTGGACATGATTTATTTTCCGATGTATATAAGCCATATTATCTGCCTTTCTCAATAATATCACTATGAATAAATGATACCCTGTTATTTTTATATCATAATTGAATAATTTTATTACTTTTCTTTCAAATCAACTACAACTTTAATCTCACTTTCAACGTTAATTTCGTTACTTAATTAGAAGTAGTAAGATAGACGGTCTAATGAGAATAAGATAAAGCCTATATTAATTGACTTTTCACGAGTCTCAAGAGAACACTTGTCCTAAGTCTGCCTATATTTCTAAGCTTAACGAAGTCGGCTAACAATAATTTCAGTTAATTGAAAGAAAATACAGCTATTCGTTACAAAAAAATTACTTACGACATTATTTGTCAATGCTCTCATATCGTTGTGTTAGAAGTTAGAACAATTAGTGAAATATTATTAGTCTAAGGGCCTGTTACAGAATGTTGGAGTAAAAGTTCCAGTTACACTACCCAGAAATTATTTATTTAATAAGTAAACAATATGTTTTCGTTCCACAGTCATCAATTTAGCCTATCCATCGTATAAAGCTAATGATACAATTATTAGCTAATAACTTCAAATAAGTTCGAAACTGTTCGGTGCAATATCCGGTAAATATCACGCGAGTCTTAGCCGGTTACTAAATAATAATTAAAGCTACTGATAATTTATAGGTCAGATGAAGTGGCAAGTAAGAGAATTATTTGATGGATAAGTGTTATGATCAAAGAAAGTATTTATTTTTATGTGAGATTTTAAATGACTTTGGAATTGGGAAGGGGGTTCAGCAACATCTCACCCAATCTCATTGAAGAGTAGGAATGGCCAAAATAACGACTTTACAATACAGCGTTTCTCATGTAAACGTGAGTAGGGTGTAGCTGTACATAGCATGCACAATAGGGCTCTTTACCATCCTTTTATACCAGAAACGTTGTTCCACCAAGAGTAGTACCGATGAAAGTAGCGTCAGACAGATGGCTGGCCAGAAAACCGAAGCTTAAGCATTGACTATTTATGTTCATTTGTTTTTTTTCCTTAAGCGCAGTGCAGTTTCGTTAGTTATGACGAATTGCATCTCGTAGACGCAGAGGTTACCGCTTACCATCAGGTAAGCCTGGTGCGTGTTCAATCCCAATCCAATAAAAATAATATATATATTGCTCGCTTTCACTTTATGCGTACTTACGGAAGTCCGAAATGTACATATTACATACAACTTCATTAATAAATAACAATCCCCTTTCATTGCGTTTATGTTCGCAATCAATCAAAATATAATAAATACGTGACCTTTTCCTATACAATCGTTCTATTTATAAAAACCACAAATAAAACAATAATAAGCCTTCTTGTTAAATATTTGATCAATGGTAAGAAGAACATTCTATTTTACCCTTATAACAATCTATTGTATCCTTATTTAGTCATATTAAGTCCTTCCTACACAACACTGACATTATTACTAATAATATATTAGCTCCTAATACTTACATCTCTTCTACGCTGTTGCTCTTATCATGATATTAGATATTCCTTGTGTTTTGCTTGACTTCTTAATAAGGAAATCCTCAATTTAACGAGCATGTTTTTAGAGGTCCGGAATGAAATAATTAAATAAAAGTAATTTGCCATGTCAAATATATTTTAATAAGGAACCACAACAACATCCAAATTTGGCACACAAGAATGAAGATAACCACTATTGTAACACTTTAAGCATTTTATGATTTCCCGCATAAAAAAAATCAAATCAATAAATTTGAAATATGTATAAAAGATTATACGTAATATTTTTCGTTCACAAAATTTAACAAATTACATTTGAATTGCGAATATTCATTGCTTTTGATCATTTTTATTACTCTATTTTATTGTACATTTTGCTTCTCAACGTGACATTACATCATTTTCAAGTGACGGGCAATTTACTGAAACTTGGCATCGTAAGACGTGCTTTCAATTTCGTCTTCCTTCAAAAACTAAATCGAGGTAAACCCTCCAACAACTCAAAAGTAGCAAGTTCACGGGCTGGGGGTAAATTGCCCTCATCAAACCGAGTGGCTGGCGTTACAGCAACCTGACACAAACTAATCGTATTTACCCCGACATGATTACCTGGTTTGAATATTCATAAGGCCCCGATAACATTCTTCAGTAGACCTGCAAGTTTGAACGAATTAGTTTAGACGACGGGCGTAATCGAGTTATAAAATTATGTCGGAATTTTTGCCTTGAAAAGTTTCTGATTTGATTAGGGAGAATGAAACGGGGTAATTTAAGAATAGGACGTTTTAACAATAACTTAATATCATTTATTTGAGAACGTTTATTTGAATTAATGATAAAAGCAGGCCTGGCTCACTCCGTACTTTAGCTACAAACCTACAGTAGCCCTAGCACGAATAACTTGCGAGAACGTAAACGTTACGTTAACGTATCGAAATGTCACCATTTTGTATAGGATTTGATCAGCGCCCCTACAGTACGTAAAAGAAACTAAATTTTGGCAGATTGAAAGGTTTGACATTTAACGCGTCGAGTTATTAACGTGAACGTTTCGTCACGTAAAAAGTTTTGTATGAAATCGTGAGCACGAACCTAATTTTAACGTAAACTCGAAGGCTGGCTATCGAGAGAATGTCAAAAATCTACGAATGTTTGTCATTGAGAAGTTTTCATTGAGATGGTTGACGTAACGTTTTGAATTTGTAATAAAAACATTGAAATTTCATGTTTTTAATGTGTTTTTTCATTCATATTTCAACTATGAAAAGAGTTACAAACGTGGCAGCCATGATTACAAGTTGAAATGTACCATTTCGTTTATCAGAAACAAAGTAAGTGTTAATTAATTTATGGCACTGGAGGGCTCAGACCAAATAAAAAGTCTTTAAGACTTTTTATTCGGTCTGAGCTGGAGGGGAGTGATGCTAATGTACGATGGACCCAAATCAGGACATTTTCTAAAACTCTGCATCAAACAGCCTCTAAATTCCAGCCCACATTTACACCAACTTCGCTCTTTGGATATGTGTCGCGGCGCTGCAATGTTGTTATGAAAGTCTTTATTGTGCATGGTCAAATCGAAAACAATGAAGCTCTCAGCAGATCGCCCATCATTTAGATCAACTAAGGCTGTCAACAAATGCACCAGAAGAAGGCGATACTAGAGGAATACCAACGGCTCGTCAGACTAACTACCTATACGAACTCTGAGGTGATGACCATGCTCAAGCCAACAGTCTAACCACTACGAAGAGAAGATTTTAATATGAAATGTAGAAGCTGTGATATTGGACTTTAGGTTCTTAATAAAAGTAAACGCAGTGCATTTGTGCGTTTTATTTATTGGTAAGTATATCGAAAAGTTCTTGGCTTATGAATTTAAGGATTATTCAATATCCTCTTGTTGGATGACGTAAAAGGCGACTAAGATAAGGATACGTGACGGCTCACCACTACTCAGGTCAGTGTGAATGGGGTGTTGCTACGCATTGGGCGTACAACAGTGCTGATGAAATGGATCAGTGTGCGCTTCTAATGGTTGGCGCACACTCTTCTATCCGACGCCATTCGCTTTAACCTTCAGTATTTTTCGTATGGTGTGTACTCCAAACTGCTTAGCGCATATAACTATTCAACGCTTTGACTAGGAAGACGGTCGCTATATACAGCTATATTAACACTAGCATCCGTGAGTAGGTCAATATAGGTACCACAACCTCGTACAAATTACAACCATGCAATGTTTACCTACAGTGCTGTGTGATTAAAGATTAGCCAGTGAAATTACCTACAGACACATGTATACAAGACTATTGGGTGGCGAACTCATAGTAGAAGGATTTTTCTTCCCCCTCTGATCGTGTTATAGGCCTGGGTTTACTTGATATCACGCTCTTTTTGCCACACTATTACTTAAAAATACAGAAAAGGAGATGGATAAAAAACAAAGCTACACCAACAGTAGTAATTACTTTATTTTTGGCAAAGTAATAACACACACAAAATTATAATCCAACCATAAGCTGACTCATACAAAATAAACACGTATAGGTCCTAAAATTATCATAATTTCAAAACAACACTATCAATCCTGTTGCAAGTCACAGCACTCCCGATTTTTTGTAACGGTGCATTCATGGAATGTCAAGTGGTTTGTATTTACGAAACTATTAGGTATATTACTATATACTCGCTCCAGTTTGTCACAGTATTCTTATTTCCCAGAACAGACGGTAAAAATACCGCTGGGGACTAAAATTCTATCGGAAATCTCCTTCAGTGAACATTTAGAACCAAGAGAGTACACTGTTTGAACTCAATAACCTTTTTCTGCTAAAACACCATCAAATTTAGCGCCAGCTACTCTTCACGACGGCTGACGACCCTTCAGGGTTTCATGAGACCTCTCTCTTATTAAAGGTGTAGATTCTGATAGTAGTTGTTTGTAATTAATATATAGTAGGTAAATTATCAGTGGCACAGATTCTAGGCTTGAGAATTCCTGACTCATAACTATTTATATATCAAATTTTATATTAAATACCTATAAAGATGTTTTAATAAAGTTTAGTTTTCACCAAATAAAACGCCAAAATTGACAAATAGCAATCATAGAGGACTTTGTATAGGCTGAAAAACTAGGAGGAAGTATCTATGGTGGAGTAGCTATGCGCGTATACCCGATAGAGACAGAGTATAAATACCTAATATCGCAGAATTGCCAGTGTTCCATAACATTACCCAAATTACAATGAAGCTTTTAGAAAAAAATATTGCCGCCCTTTCTGAAAAAAATTGAATTTGCATGGTACTTGCTTGAGGTGCACTGGACCGTTCAATTTGTTATATCGGGGAAATCAAAATTTAATGTATGTTGCTAGATCGGATAACTTTAGTACGTGTCTTGTTATAAAATTGCGCAAATCGGAAATTATACCCTAAAGTATTTTGGCATCATAGCTTACAAATATATAAAACGGTTTTTGCAGATTAGTAGAGAAATATATGAAATCAGATACATATATACATATATGTATCTGATTTCATATATTTCTAGAGATTACAATTACAAAATACTCCAAAAAAGATCTCTGATTTAAGTAAATCATGAAATCATATACCTACAAATGTTATTCGATCTCGCAACAAATAGACAGACTGTTCAATTTTGAATTTCTCGCTACAGATTGAACGGTCCGCCTTAATGGCAGAGAAACCAGGTCAGCTAGTTTTAGAAAATTACCATGATTCTAAAACTAACTGAATACGTACCGAATATTTTTTGGTAGAGTTTAAAACTATGGCATTTTTGTTAGTTAAATACATATAATTTCGCCCACATAGAACTTGGTTGAGCCGCGATCCCTTCGAGAACCTCGGTTTGCTTTATTAGCATAGTTCAATGTTAATCTACTTAAAGGTTGTTATACATGTTATACGACTTAAGCTATCTAAATATTATATGTAAGTATCAAATTTTATCAAGGTCCGTCATTTAAAAATGCAAACTTTTATATTGGTTTAGTGGACGTGGGACCAAAAATCTTACTTATTACATTAAGAGGTCCAATTAACTGTTTACCTACGTTACTTAACCCATGGTACTATTGGATAAGTAGCTTGCGCCTGTGGATTAAACCGCGTGGAATAGTTATACCGTAGTCCCCCGATAATACTCAATATCTCGGAATAAAGGTAGCGAATTTATTAATCCGGGTCCTACGGAATCTATATGCGAAATTTCGTTGAAAACTTCGGCGTTGAGTGACTTAAAGGTTTGTATGAGTAACGAATTCATACAAACCTTCGTACCTATAATATTTCATAGTAAATAAAACAAAATAATAATGTATCTATAGCTTTATGGTATATAAAACATATGTGTGAATAACATCGAGATTCAACATTTTGGCACCACTTACAATTTAATTAATTAATTATGTAATTTTTAATTTAATTAATTTTGTCGTCCAGTTGCTTGAATCCATACACGATGAAGGACAGCATTCCTTATGAAAACTGCAAGTCAAAATTTAATTGCGTTAATTTTACTGCATAATTGGTCAAAAGTGGTTCATACAAAATTACCCACTTTTATGGGAAAAATCTTCGGTCATGAGCTGGTATTCCGAAAATTGCTATAATTCGAAAAAGTATAATTTTTGAGCTATGTTCACACTCTCTTTTCTCCCTAAACAAATTTCATCATAGTAGAGCGAGACAGATAGACAAAAGAACACTACTTCATTTTATGGATTATAATCTCAAAATCAAGAAATTATCTTGTAGTAAAATGTAAGATAATCAAATAATTTAACACGCAGACATTCATGTTATGATCAGAAATTCATATTTGATTCACATAGACTGTGTAAGAATGGTTAAGACATATGAAAAATAGTACTTACATGTGATACGTAATGTGTTCCACATTTCGTTCAGTTCTGTTTTTAAAGCCAAGAATTCTGCATTTCACCATGTTTGGTGGAAGCAGCAGCGTCGAATTTAACTTACAATTTACAATATACACATCAAAATCGTTGTTTAACACGAAAAAAAGGACACTTTCAAGCACCGAACAAATTTGTCTGCCACAACTGCGAAATGTGGCAAACAAAAAAATCGCATACAGACAAAACAAACTGATGTTGTCTCTTTCAAACCAATGCAAGCGTATATATTACCATTCTTGTCTCACAACCAACAGAATATAAATGTCTTCTCCATCATAGATACTTTCTCGTAGCTGAAAAAGAATTCAAACCTCTTTTGGAATGAATTATTAGCTCTTAGAAAGAAGGTGCAATTAATTTGATTTACGCCGGATGACGTCACTTTCGTAATCCTATCGAGTTCACGTTAGCCAAGAAACGATGCGTTGTGCTGTCAACCATCGCCTCCTGCGTAAACGTACTGTAAACTCGATACGTTTACTTTACGGACTATCGAAATGTTCGTGCTTGGGCTACAGGTCCAAGGGCGTATCCATACGGTTCGAGATACGGGATTACTATGGTGCGTGCAGTGTCAGAAGATATCTGATCTATGCGATAGAAAGAGAGACACCTTGTAAGTGAATATAAATGCTGAAGTGGCCTTTATTGCTTAGTTGCTAGAGTCACTTATTTATTGGAATGGCTTTTCGGAATGATCATTCTGTCCTTTTTATTCTATGCTAAAAGCTAAGTTTTGATCACAAGCACAGTTGGAGGTGTGGTCGAAGATGATAAAAGGAAATTGGTTCTCGATGACCGTATATTAAGTATAGTCTATGACCGTCACAGTCAAGACTTTGGACTTTTATTGCGAATCTACTTCATAAGAGACCTATATAGGTATAACCTGTAGGTTATTTACAACAGTACCAACGGGGCAGTCAATAGTTGTATTTTATGTAATGAATTTCAAGGTATTCATTTGTTTAAATTCAAAAGGACTCCATTCTTTTGTAACACAATTTATATGGTAGTGTTATAACCATTTCATATAATTTACCGCGTATTGGCTGGGTCGTTCCAAAACAATTCTTAAATTTAAATTTTATTCAACCCGAACCTTCTCAGATTCTTTAACGTATTCCCGTCTTGCTGCCGGTGATTGGTCGAGCAGGGCTGCAAGTGTCTATGTACGTGACCTGGAAGCAGATCCTCAATATAGTTAAGGAGGTTGGTTTTCTTTAGTAGCTTCCTCTGCACCCCACTATCAGTGTTTACGAGCAAGAACACCTAGTTTTAACTTACCGTATGTCATCTTTTCCTGCCTCAACCCACTTATGTGCGGTCGGTAGACTTTGTATAAAACATTAAGCTTAAAGTTCTGTCTATTTGCCCACGGGGTGCCGGGCTAGAATGTCACCCACCACTTCGTCCCGTGGCGTGTAAGAAGTGAAATTGGGTTTAAAAAATACATAAAGGTAGGCAGCACCTTCTGAGGAACTGCTATTTTATACTACGATTCCCAGGACGTCTCCCAAGAGTGAATCTTAAAGCAAATCTCGCTTTAAAGACACCCTCAAAGAGAAATTTGACACCACAATGGTGAAATCGTAATATTTACGTGATTTCATTGATGAATCCTTAGGTTTCTTAACAACTGCAACAATTTTACACAATCCCTTTGTTTGTCACAATCTTGTTATTCTTGATTGTCGTTTAAAACGACAGCACAACTATGATGATTGAAGGGCGATGCCCCGTCCACCCACTGCACTTTGATGGCCGAGCAGTAATAGATATAGACTGCCGTGTCGCAGGTCTATGGATCGATCCCCACCGCCGGCTTGAGCTTTATCGTATGGTGGTAAGGTATTTTGCGAATGCTTGCCTGACTCAATTAGGAATTTTGTCGTCAAGCAGCCACGCATTGTATTCCGGCAGCAATCCTTAAGAGTCAGTAATTACAGGCATATGAGACTTAACAACTGTAAGTCTCAGGGTACAGGCGCAGTGCAATTCGTCTCTTGTGACGAAATGTATCTATTATAAGCAGAGGTTAGTCCACTAAACATCAGGTGGGCGCCGTGCTTTGTCCGTCATAATATAAAAAAAACATGGTGGATTTTTTATGTAGTTTTCAATGTATATTAATAGGTACATAATATGCTGGAACATGTCATGCGAGTGCACTTTAAAATAACCCTAGGTTAGTTACTTGGCACTTCACAAACATATCAGGTTACAATATAGAAGCCCTTATTTACGTAACGCAGCGCGTTACGTTATCTGCGTGAAAAAAATCGTGAAATGATATTCTGCATACCACTTCACTTTTGACGGCACGTTAAGAGCACGTTATCTGCCTGTTTTGAAATGTTTGAATAACGCAGCTCAATAACAACAGCTTCTTCGGTATACCTCTGTGGAGTAGGTATGATACAAAGTTCCATTATGGTGAATGAAGTCAATCATATTACACGTTCAAATACTTGCGCCAAACCTTCAATTATTTACTTTCACCATGATAGATTATCGGATTTAAAAGGTATGTAGATATTTCGTTATATGACAAAGAAGTTTGTGGCCGGCAGGTTTTAACGTAACTCATGAACACTTGAAATAAAAGAATCTGCCAAAGATAAGTTATCTTGTGGCATACAGAATATCGTTCTTTTTTTATTCTCATTTTATTTAGGTACTTTTAAACATTTAGTTTATGCCACTCCCATTATAGCCTTATTACGACAAAATAAAACACTACAATACAATACTACAACACAGACTAGAATACAAAATACACATATAAACCTACAAAAATTATGACAGTATAGTGTGTGGGTAGTTTGATTTATGAATTAAGGCAAGGAGCCACTAATTCATAAATCATACCAGCCTCATGTGAAGATGGCCTGGACAATACGTCGTTTTAAAACTACATATTTAGCGCGTTATCGAACTGCAGGTTATGACGTTATTTGTAAGCAATTTCTAGTGTCATAGCGAATATGGGCCCTGTATCAGGAGTACCTTAGTCGAAATGACTTGCTGCTCCCACAATTCAGGTAAACTCTAATATGTAGCGAGTTTAACAATTTACGACCTGGTTTAGTACTGCAACGTGATTGATAGGATGGGATATGGTAAACGGACTAACAAACCAGCTTGTTTGCACTCCGCGACTATAAAAGACAAGGTAGGTTTTTGCTAGATTCGCGGAGTTTGAATACATGCATAAAATTTTTGAAATTCATGTCGGAACATCTTTACGGCTAAAGGTTGATACCCAAAAATAACCTCAGCACTGTATCATCTCTGTACTGGGTAGCACTTGACCACTATCTCACCTGATGTTAAGTGATGATGAAGTCGATGATGAAGCGCGCTTACCCAGGAGGTATCTATTCACTCGCGTTTTAAAGATTTGCTTGTCCTAAGTTACTTGCATCGAGCTTGGCCTGAGTGGAGACGATGCCGGTACGGCGCGGCTTACATTAGTCTGCGTTAATATATGGAGTTTCATACAATGAATACTGAATTATATGAGTTGAGGCGATGTCGTAGCGCTCGTAGCGTGGCTTCTTTAGTAATTTTTTAGCAAAAAAACATCCACTGTGGTCATTACTTCGATGTTGACCGCTAGTGACATTACTACCGATCGCTTCATAGGGTACGTTAAGCCGTTGGTCTTGGTTGTTGTCTACGAGTGGCATTCTTTTAAACATGGTGGTAGGGCATTTGCAAAATGCCCTGTCTACCGCCTTCAAGTATAAAATCTGTTGCCAAGCCTCTAACGGTGTGTTTCGGTAGCTGTTCTTGAGAGCCATTAACTCTAGGTTAGCCTGAACACCAACTCCTACCATATCATCACTTACCATCAGGTGAAAGCGTGGTCAAAAGCTCAACAGCTATACGTATGAGCAGTACGAGTATGTGCTAAACGAAATTGAACGAAATGTCACTGAAAGTGTAAAGCTCCGAAAACATAAGCAAACTGTAGCCCCAAGTTCTCGATATTTAGTGTCTCTATCCGCACGCTGCTGCGCGACCAACGAGACATCCTACATACCATACCACGACCCACAAAAGCCCTGTCTCGGACGCAGAACGGTCATTTGCGGACGAAATTCGTCGTCTGTCTAGAGATTTTTAGTAGTTGAGATCGCAACACATATCCAAATTCTCCTGCAAACACTCACGGTTATCAAGTCGATAATATCGATCATTATATTGAAATTTCGTCATGTACTGGTTGATGCTTGTCCTAGCAGTCGATCCTTAATGAGAACACATGACGTTACAACAATTTACTTCAATGCCTTGAATGCAGGCTATTAAGCTGGCCTTAAATAAACCTTCCACCAAACTTTTCTTTCGAAAAGGCAAGAGCTTCATTGAGTAGAACATGGCAGGTATAAATAATACGACAGTAGCTTGCGACGTTTTACAATGCTTCTTCAAACAATAATCTGTTTTAATGAAACCTTTTCTATTCAGGAAAATATACAAAACATCCATTACGACATGAAGCGAAAACCAAATCGGTCTTCCAATTTTTCAACTTCACAATGCGTCACAGCCGGGACTTTTTCAAGGAGGGAATTGAAAATCCTAATTGGATAGGTGCTCAAACAAGGACGGTGGGCGTGAAACATCCACACCATTTTATAACAATGCTGTCTTTATAGAGAGGTATGTTTTTAGGATGGTTTCTTCGTTCTATTAGTTACAATATTAACAAAAACTACACAATGACATTGTTGAATATATACAACAGAATTTGGTTTATCTTGGGGAATAATTTTTATGTGGGCAATGTTACTGTGAGACCGTCATTAACAATTTAAAAGAGAATAAATCTGTTTACGAATATAAACTGCACGTGCGTTATCCAACTGGTAAATATGGATAGTTCATATATATAACTGAGCCGTGAACTTATCGAATCTGTGGTAATACGAGTACAAGTTTTCATAATAGGTACTAACATCCTATGCTCAATATAAAACTGCCTGTTAAAGAATTGTTTGGGACCTTTAAGTCCTGTTTTCAATCTTCAGGACAGACAGTTATATATGTTTTTTATTTAGATAGTGTGTTTTTGGTATGGTACCAGTCTGGAGTCGGATATTATGCATGATAGATAACAATAAACTATGAACACGTTTCACCATATATGTTTTATTCCTATCTACCAGTCACACTGCGACTTCAGACCTGAACTCCTAAAACAAATATACACACAACTAAATATTATCAATGCTCATTGTGACGGTACAGGCCCTTCTCTGTCCCGCCACGTTCATAAATAAACCTATTTACAAATATCAGTTTGCTGCATTTTGAATGTTTTAGAACGAAATCGTATTAACCCTTTTACTCGTGCTATCTTTCCATAAGAAAGAAAGAGAGCGGAGAAGTGTGCTGTTCTGGATGCTTTTTATGTTGCCAAACGCATGAACGGCACATAAATCGGGGACTTTTGACAATAGGAATCGGTTGAAGTATGATTATTGAAGAATTAAATGAAATATATTGGGCAGTTTTAGTATGGGAAAAGAAAAAAAAAGAAATGGCAAGACAGGGGTGGGGATAGAGGTGCAGTTTAGGCGGGATAAAGTGAGGAAATAAAAAAGATGGTGGGATTGAGGCATTAAGCCTCGGAGGTCGCTCTCAGGAGGTACTCCGAAGACGGTCTTCGGTGAGATTCTTAAAGTCCGTGAAGTGAATTATTGGTAAAAATTTAAAAGTGAATTGTGTATTGAGAAGTGTTACACCGGTTAGGGGTTAGGGAGTCTCGAGTTGGCTAAATGCTGACAAAGGACATGGGACTTAGTAATTGGCATGGCCGATGAAAAGTCTGTACGATTCCCAACACGTGGCAACACGTGGGGATTTCGGTCGATTTTTAGGTAGGGAGTAGGCACGCCCAGTGTTAAACTGGCAGGGTTAGTACCTATAAAAAGGGAAACCCGGAGCAAAGTAGTTAGCATGGCTGACAAAATGCTTATTTATTAGTAATCCGAGTATTCAGCATACGCAGAAGAAAGGTTACGACGTAGCGTTTTCCTCCAAGCGTTCCCGTATCCTACCCTACATTATGATTCCTCATTTTCTTAGGTATTATAGTCTTCACGTGTAGCCGTGGTCTGGGAGTGCAAGCTCCCAGATTTAGACAACGTCCCTCGGGATGTGCCCGCGCTTGGAACGAGCCGGCGGCTGTATCCTTCGGGAAACAGTTACAGTTCCCTTCAGTGTCGTATATCCTAGTGTGGCTTAGGTGCTCCTAGCAAGTGGGGTTCCCTAATAACCATAATGGGTGTTATTGCAATGAAGTCTATATTATATATATTTTACACCATAGGTATCAAATCCTCGTTCAATACAATCCCAAGCTTCGGCCTCATATGTATGTGAACGTATTACACCGGCATTTAGTATACATTGGAATTTGCCATTCCACTTTCAGCTAGCTTCTGTTAGCAGGAGTTTCCTCTTTACACCGAGGGGAAGCTGTCCTACCTACCATTGCTATGGAAAGGGGGCTACATTACACACCACATGATTAAAGTAAATGTGAGACATGGATCTCTAGGCTGAATACTACATCTAGAAGAATAGGAATTAGGTAACTAGGTACATTTGAGTAGGAATAGGGAACATAGGAAATTGTTTGGGAAATAGCACTTAGTAATAATTCGGGGGTAGACTCACGATATGATGTAATACATTTTTCTATCTAACTCATAAGATAGGTGTACTGGCAACTTCCCGGATTACAGGAGGTAGACTAGTATCCTTGGGTTCGCTGAATTATTAAAACATTTAATATTCTATCAAGTGTCCAGGAAATACTTTAATAGCCATGTAGGTTACAAACTAGAATTATTTTGTTACAATAAATAAAATAAAAATCAGTTTTAGGTTCATATTTATAATTATCATCCACTCAAATTAGTGTCAAATTAAGACGGTAGTAAATGTAAGGTATCGTTTTTGATGCTAATGGACAAGCTGTGCAGTTCCATTGTGGGAGACCATCTAATGAGAGACGTAGAATGGTTGACTACTCTTCGACAGCATGAGGAAGGATATATTACAATTTATTATGTCGCTATTAGTATCTGTTAAAATCAAAGTAATAGGATATATCAAATAAATAAAACAAGGAATTAGAATATCCTAAAATAAAAAAATAACTATGCTATATCTTGAAATTTTCATGTAATTAATGGACAAGCAAAGCTGTTTCATTATGATTAACCTTTTCTATCAGACATATAGTCTAGGTGCATTATTCCTCAAACAACATGGAAAGAATATAAATTGTTTCATTTTGAAGTCAAAAGTTTGCTGAAACAAAGAAAGAATATCTAACAACAAATACTCAAGAATACCTTGAAAATATACTAAACTTATTTGTTCACTATTAAAATTACTAGATATAATAAAATCAAGTAAAGCTGTATAATTACTCTCCACTCTCAAAATAATATATATTGGACCAATGATATCATCTAACAGGATATGACATCTAAACAAAGTGGTGGAATAGGTTCAAAGATATTATTTAACTAGATATGTCTACTCAAACAGAGATATGATAGGCTGTAGATTGTATAGGGTTACTTGTAGTCCCAATCCAATCAGGTTTTAGGACATATTTAGTACATACCAGCGTAATATTAGGAACTCCCTTTTACCATAATAAGTAAAAGGAAGTCCCGCTAAGAACCGAGATATGATTGGATGTATGCCCTTACTGAGGCTAGGCAGCTCCAGAGATGGCCAGCGTCTCGGTGTTATGGTAGATACTCGTTTGGGTAGAATGAATGGTTTGTTTTGTATAGCTATGAATAATGATGTCTCTCATTTTCATAGAAGTAAATTAAAAAGGTCCTTGAATGTGCAGACAAGATACAAACTTACATACTTACAGTGTCGATGACAATATCATACGACATTCCCTTTTGCCAAAAGAATATGTCCTCATGCCCATGTAGTATATATGAATACTGAATCAATTGCAATACACATACTTACTGACTTTTAGTACATTTGTAAATAATAGAAAACAAAAAAAAAAAGAAAGAATAATAACTTTATAAAGTCCTCTTACAATGGGTGATTATATGGTTACTAATTATGTTGGGTAATTAGTAAGGAATATAACAGACCTATGCGGTGGAAGATGACCAGTTTGGACAAGTCGAAATCTACAGATGGCAGCGGGGAGGGGCTGTTATCCTTAGCCGCAATCAATTAAATATCATTCTTAATTTTATTTGCATACTTACCTACTTTAAAGGTTCTTATGTAAATCTTACTTATTTCATACCTACTTAGAACATCTTAGCAACATAATCTTCTTTTCACTCTACCATATTAATATAAAGCAGATAGTTACATATCTACGCAGTAATTCTTATTCAACTATATTAGAACATCACATTAGTCACTATAGATAGAATCTATCACTGCATAATACTTATGGCAATATGCTGAGGTTTTAATAGACTCACAACATTTAGTCATGAAATAGGTAGTTTGGTTTTGATAGTAAGAAAGTGGTAATAGTAAATTTTGTTGTTGCAACTTAACACTTTTACTGTATTATGTTAGAGAGCCAGTTCTAAATTACACCACTTGGAGAGTACATAGGTAGAGTAGGTCACGTCTCAAGCCTTTGGAAAAGAAACTGAGTTGCTACTTATGGGCACAATATAGGATCCTGACCACTATACTAGACGATCACATGGCCTTATAATGATCTCAGTCAAGACACACTCAATATTAGGTTTTGTGTTATGTTTGGATACGGTATCTCAGAATGGTAGAAGTTATCACACAAATAGGATATCACAATTAAATTTCATTTTATTAAACATTTTCATATAAGGTAGCGTAGAGTACATGAGATTTATATACAGATAGAGGGGGGGTTCGTTACAATTGAGTTCCGTGACCAGGATTATCTTGTTATAATGTGGTGCTTTGTGTTCAGGTTTCCCTAATTATTAGCATAATCAATCATTGATAGGAAATTTTCTTCATTGTAGTTTAACTATAGTTTTCTTGTGATATCGAGGTGCCTTGACTGGGACAATTTGTTACCGTGAATGGACAGAAGGATTGAGATGTGTAAATGGTTACATATAGGTTGTGTTTATAGGTTAGGTACTTACCATCTTACCAGAAACATATACTGATAGGTAGGTAGTGTTTATTCGATTAATATTAATAGTCACTGTGCCTACTAACATGTTCTACCTTATACCTTTATAAACAGTATTTAAGTGCACTGAGATAAAGCATTTTACAGTCAAGATCAGGATAGGAACGACGGAATATTTCTTGGTAATAGATTGGCATCTGAGGTCTTGTTTACCACATCACAGTTCTGCCAAATTAACTCTTAAATTCAATAATATAGTCTCCTTGATGTGTTTTCCTGCTCTTAGTGTATTATAGTCTAAAACCTAAAACCAACAATTTGTTTTGATTTTTCCGTTTTCATTCGATGCAAATAGGGCGGCGTTACCTAGTGTTTATAAAGTACGAGTACGTTATTACTTAGTATTGGTACCGAAACGGTTATAAACTAGTATTATTGTATTGGTACCCAAATGGTATTTATTTCTATCTCAAATCAAAGAACGCTCTCTATTACTACGAAAAGTGGCAACGCTTCTGCCCTTCCGTCACCATGTTGTGGGGTGCAGAGCAGCAATATGATGCGTACACACTAAACATGTGCAAATGAGCTAGTATATCGATATTAGGTAGTTAATATTTGAATGAAATAAATGCTTTGTTATTTTTATGTACAGATAAGTTATTTTCTATTAACATATTATGTAGGTACATAAAGTTGGTATATCATATATACTAGGTTCCATAAAAAAAAAAAAAAAAAAAAAAATCAAGCTGCATCCATTACCTACATATGAATTAACATAGTAAGAAAATTCAATTCCTTAAATTTGGGCATAACACTGTAATTTCTTTATTACATTACAGTATTGGTGGCGCAATAAAATATTTTCGGTTGTTAAATACTAGGTTTTAAAAGCTTAAGAAATCCCTTGTGCAGCATTGTAATAGAAACAGTTTCGTTCAAAAACGAAATGACAATTAATTTTTATCTCGCTTTTTTAACTTTTTTTGGATCTGTACATATTGGACATTAACAATTTTTTGTGATTAATAATTTATAGCGCTAGAAAATTAAGAATATAGGCGCCGTCAGCTTAGCATGTTAGATACTTGAAGAATTTTATCAAGAAATAGAAACCTTAACTAATACTATTAAATATTCCATGTTAAACAGTAGTCGACAGTATAGAGGTTGATTAGAACCAAGTATTAATTATTGAAGTGAGATCGATTAAGATGTTATGGTTTTTATTTGATGCGTAATTACTTTAGGGGCAGTTCTATATAAAAATCATGTTATGATATCTATACACGATTTTGGGTACGTTATATACTGGTAGGAATTAGTTCTGAAAGTTATTATTTTAATGACAGTTTGTAAACTTCGGTAGACAAAGTTTAGATGTTTGAGGAATAGATTGACCTGTTTAAGCAAAATAGTAACAATATTATTTTTTTTAGCTTCTTGTTGGCAATGGCCATTGTACAAAAATATAGATTTATGTTGTATGAAATAAAGGGCATCTTTTCGAGTATGAATATCATTAAATAGTAGACAATCTTGCCGCCCTATGATAGAAGGCACTAAGGATATAGTCAAGTTTACGATTTATTACATTTATGATTCATATATTTCTTTTAACCAAAAATTAATAGAGCGGGATCTCTTGTGTTAAAGAGGTTTAGGTACGCGGATTAATTACCTATTTATTAAACGAAATATATATCTGAGATGCGTGAACCATTTTGACCCCATTCGTAGGGTGGGGTAAATTTGGTTCGAAATTGGTCAGTGGTGGCTAGAGGTTGTACAACTTGTACGGCTTTGAGCATGCCAAGATCTGACTCTTGAATTGGTATTAAAATGTTGGTTTTAGTGCTCTTAAGTGAAAATAAAAAATAAAAAAATTTAAAGGATTAAACACGGCATAATAGAAGAATGGAGAGGCCTAAGTCGAGTCGGAAACGTAGACAGCCCAATAGGTATTTGGAGGGAGAAAATAATGCATTACCGGTGGAAACAGGAGAAAGTACGGCTGATATGGTTACTAATCGGAAGTGTAGGCAATCCAATATAGATACAAATGGAGATAATCGTACAAAGTCGGGAAAAGAAGGTGAAGTTGTGAATATTACGGTAGAAACGAACGAAAATGAGGATATAGAACCAGCAACCAAGCGGTCTAAAAGGACAAACGTTCCTAAGAATATAATAGACAGAAGCAAAACAAGGAACAGTACGGCTGTTATGTACCACATGTTAAGAAGGACTATAGGTACTTTAACTGCTAAACTTGATGTATTAAGTGAAGAAGTAAAAAACACGAAAGCTGCAGTGATAGACGTAGGAAGTTCTTCCTCATCAGTTGAAAGAATGCGAGTAATTATGTCTGATAGTCAGCAGCCACTATCACCGCCAGCGGAAAATGGCTTAATGGATTTTGAACTAGCTGACACTACAGCTAGTGACAAAGCAATAAAAGAACAAAATAAAAGCATTGAGAAGCAACTGCCTGCAAATAGTGAAGGGGTCAGTAGCATTGTCTATAATATTAGAAACATTACTACGGAAAAGCCCAAATTTGGTGGGAAGACGACGAATAAAATAAGTATACATCCGGTAACCTTTCTAGAAGACCTAGATGTTTATTTAAATAAAGCATCAAAAGAAGGCACAGGGTTAGAACTGATACAGGAGTGTTTAGTAGAAGACGCTAGAGATTGGGCCAGAATATATAAAGGGAGATGGAACTGCGTTGAAGATTTTAAAGTAGACTTCTTAGCTACGTTTTGGGGTGAAAGTGAGCAGAGCGAATTACGTCGGAATATTGTACAAGGAAGTTGGGATCGACAAGAAAATCCATCAATGGTAAACTATTTCCTAAGGATCGTTGGCAGGGCTCAGATGCTAAGTTACAAAATACCAGAAAAACAACTAGTTGCGGACTTGATTAGACATTACCCAAAGTTCGTACAGCAAGTGTGGGTAACATCTAGAGCAGGAACTATAGTAGAAACTGCGGAATTTCTTAGAAATATGGAAAACATCAATAAGCAGGAGGCGCATACTTATTCTGCAGCTTCAGGACAGATTAAGGATAGTGCGAGAAAGAAAATCGACTACCAGCAAGGTTATCGGAATTGGCGAAGACCAGAAGCGGTTCAGAAGACCATTGCTAAAACACCGGTGGTTAGTTTAATTGATAGAGAACAACCAGCTGTTGTTAATAGTCAGGAAGTAGAGTCAAACTAGAGGAGGCTGATGATGTTGTCCCCGAATCAGCTTCAACCATAGGGGATAGGGGCTTGCTTATTATGAGGAAAATGGGGTGGAAGCCAGGTCAGATATTAGGAAAAAATGGAAGAGGTTTAAAGATACCTGTATTAGGGAAGATCTTAGATAGAGGGGAAAAAGAGGGAATAGGATATAGCACATTAACCGATCCAAGGATAAATTGCATTCGTAGTCAGATAATAGATGTCCTTAAATTAAAAATAGAACAGGAGCAATTAGATAATGACGAATTTACTTCGGTTACATCAGTTTTTGACGAAAGGAATACAGAACCAAAAATTAATGGGACAGATTTTAAGTCGGAAATAGGTGTGCAAGTGTTTGACTTTGAAGTAGTAGGGCTACTTGATTCAGGAAGTGACATAACCTGTATCTCGGAAGAATTTTGGGGCGTATTAAAACAACGAATTCCTCATATACCGTTAATTCCTATCAAACCTGTTCAAATAAGAACAGCTGTAGGGCAGAAAAGTGTCGATATTCGTAGCATGGCTTTATTACCTTTGAAAATAGGAACGACAATGAAGGATACGGGGGTGTTGATTGTACCAGGACTGCTTAGACCTTTAATATTAGGTTTTGACTGGATGAAGTCAAACAAGATTAAGGTTGTCTTAAGCGGAGCAGATAGAGGGGTGGTTTTGGAATATGAGGGGCATAAAGAGATCATTAGGTTCATAGAACTCGGAAGTAGCCCATACATTGAGAATGATTGTGAGGGTCTATGTAACGAAGTGAATGAAGATGAGGTAATAGATTTACGACAGGTTAAGATAGGTATGTCACTTAAGGTAGAGGATTTGGAGAGGCTCCAAGTATTATTGAAGAAATATGAAGGTTTATTTTCTGACACGCTAGGCCGAGCAAACTGTTATGAACATGAGATTAGGATGGAACCGCATGTCCCGATTGTAAAAAGGGCTTATCCTATTCCGTATGCTTATCGGGAAAAGGTAGAGGAAAAGTTACGGGAAATGGAAAAACTGGGGATTATAAGTAGATCTGCTACACCTTATAGCAGCCCGCTAACCTTCACTCTAAAAAAGGATGGTTCGATCAGAGTCCTTTTAGACGCGAGGGAAATAAACAAACATATGATATCTGAAACAGAAAAACCGCCACTACAGTTAGACGTAATAAATTCATTCCATGGAACAAATTTTATAAGCATAGTTGACATGAACAATGCTTATTTTCAGATACCGATTTCTGAATCAAGTAAGATGTATACAGGATTTACGTTTAACGGAAAATCCTACGTCTATAATGTTTTGCCTCAAGGCTTAAAAACTTCTGTGGGTAGTTTTAGTAGGGCGATTGATACTATATTAGGTTTTGAAGTACGAGAATTCTGTGTTAATTACCTAGATGACTTGGCTATAATTACTACAGGTAACTTAGAAGAACATTTAGAGCACATTGACATAGTACTAGGAAAACTACAGGCAGCGGGGTTAACTTGTAATTTAAAGAAAAGTAATTTTCTGTGTAAAGAAGTTAAGATGTTAGGATACATCATATCCACGGATGGGCTTAAGACAGATCCAGACAAATTGAACGCGATACAAGAATTCCCGACACCTAAAAAAATAAAACATGTCAGGGCCTTTTTGGGGCTATGTAACTTTTATAGGCGGTTTATACCTGCGTATAGTAGTCACATTATGCCGCTATGCGAACTTTTAAAGAAAGAAGCTGGATGGCATTGGGGGGACATAGAACAACAAGCATTCAATAAAATCAAAACTCTGTTCATAAAAACAATATCGCTTCACCACCCTGACTTCAAGAGATCATACTATTTGCAAACAGATAGCTCAGGGATAGGAATAGGAGGAGTTTTGTATCAATTGGGGGAAGATGGTGAAATGAAGATATTAGGATTCCATAGTAAGGTGCTCAAAGGGCCGCAATTAAATTGGACCGTCACAGAACAAGAGTTTTATTCGGTAATATGTTGCTTGCAGAAGTTCGAAACCTATTTAAGGGGGGCTAATGTAATAATTCTAACGGATCATAAAGCACTATCTTTTATTAAAACTTGGAGATTATATAACGCTCGAGTAACTAGATGGGTTAATTATTTAGAGCAGTTTCAGTTTGAGGTTCAACATATTAAGGGCAAGGATAACATTGTAGCTGACATTTTATCTCGTTACCCAATAGGTGGGGACATATTACAAGAAGAGAAAACCAAATTGCCGGAAATATTATACATGGAAATTAAAACGAATAGGGAATTGATCACGAAATTAAAGGAAATATCGAAGTTCCAAAAGGAAGATGTTGAAACAAGAAAAATAATAGAGGAATTAGGTAAAGCTCATAGCTGTATAGAAAAACAAAGCAGGATAATTAAAAGATGCTATGTAAACAATGATATATTATATTTTAAACCGGAAGGTACAAATATTGATGTTATATATTTACCGGAAATTTTGCGAAAAGATATTATAGTGCAAATACACCTAGAAATGGGTCACCAAGGGGCATATAAAGTAATAAAATATATAAGAGATAGATTTTATTGGAGAGGGATTACCAGATTAGTGAAACAAGTAATAAAAAATTGTCACGATTGTCAGATTACTAAAAGCAATACGGTTAAATTTGTCGGTCCCTGTCGGTCAATAATAGCAAAGGAAATAGGTGAGATGGTAATGGTCGATTTGTATGGACCGTTGCCAACAGGAAAGTTTGGGATGAATTACATACTAGTTATCCAAGATGCCTTCAGCAAATTTGTGAAATTTTATGACTTGAGAAAAGCCACGTCTAGAACAGTTATATGTAAAGTAAGACAATTTTTCGATATAATTAAACCAAAAACCATAATGTCTGATAATGGCTCGCAGTTTTCGAGCAAAGCATGGAAGGAATTCATGGGGCAAGAAGGAGTGAAGGTTATATACACTACTGTGAGAAATCCGCGACCAAACACTACGGAAAGAGTTAATAAGGAATTAGGGCGTTTGTTTAGGACATATTGTAGGAGTAATCATAGAGGTTGGGTCGCCCTATTGCCGAAATTAGAAATATTATATAATAATACCTTTCATGAAAGCACAGGATTTACACCATGTGAAATAATGTATGGTGAATCAAACAGATTGTCAATAGACCCGGGGTTGATGAGAATAAATATTAACTTAGAGTTAGGAAGGATAAGAGAACTAGCTCAACTTAATTTACAAAAGATGGGAGAGAAACGACAGTTGAAGTTTAATAAAAAATTTAGACTCATTCAATATCAAATAGGCGATTTGGTGAAAATAAAACGGTTAAATAGATCTGATGCGAGACAAAAAATAACAAAAAAAATTTGAGGCATTATATGAGGGACCATACGTTATAGCAGCAAATCCCTATCAAAACGTCTACATTCTAACAAATCCGGAAACAAATGTAGTGAGAGGAAAATTTAATGCGATACATTTGTCAAGGTATTACAAAGAGGCGGAACCTAGGTTGGGGCTGATTGGGGGAACAAAATGACAGCTGGAACTATTTTGAATAAAGATTATTAAAAAAAAATGCTTTAGGCAAAGTTTGAATTTCGTAATTGAGATGTATAAGATTAAAATTAAAGTTTACTGATTACTTAACGTTTTGTATGAATTTAAGAGAAAAGAATTGAGGTTGTAGGTTAATAAGGCTTGTTTTTAGTACATAAAGGAAAATGTAAATGTACTAAATATTTGAATTATATAGTCCTAAAGAAAAAAAAAAAAAGAAAATATATTGTAATTTAGATTAACAAAAACGCCCTAAGGGGTCCTCAATAAAGGAAGTTTTGAACTGAATTTTAAGATTTTTATTTCGCTGGGTTAGGGAAAGGCCCATGTATGTTTATGGGGGATTTGCTACCACTTTGTTAAGTAAAGTAAGTCTGGTGAATTATAAGGAAAGATTTATAATAACAGTCAATATTGAAAAATAAAAGGAAATTTAATTTAAATAAATACCTATAAAGGTTGGCTCTAATATACACATGTATGAATATAAAAGAAAAATAACAAAGTGGAAGTATTTTCTACTAAGCATAGATGGAGGGGAGGATGGTGGCCTTTTCAATTGTTCAGTTTTAAGATTGTTGATAAGTAAATTGAAGTCGTCTAAAAATAAATTGTCTTAAATCAAGTTTGTATTGTTGAAAATTTAATATTATATTGTGTATACGGGTTGCTTAAAGAAATACGTAAGTAGTAATGAGTTGAAACCAGCGACTTATTATTCAAACTAAATTAAATTTCAACAAAATTGACAAACAATTATAATTGACAAAGCCTGTCTGTGCGTTTGCGTCACAAGAACGAATAAATCATTAACGATTCTAATTAAAGATTCTAGGATTTGCTAGGAATATGCAGACGGGGGGTTGAGCGTAAAAATAATTCATTTAATAACTGAAAATTATAGCAAAACGTAACTTAAAAAAAAAAGATACATATAGATTCATAATTAAATAATACGCTATAGGAAATTACAAACGGGGGTTTGAGCGAATATAGTAATTCAGTCAATAACTGAAAGTTATTTCAAAATTCAAATCGAACAATTGAATTCTTAATTTAGCAATTTGCTAGGAATATGCAGACGGGGGGTTGGGCGTAAATGTAATTCATTTAATAACTGAATATGCAGAATATGCAGACGGGGGGTTGAGCGTAAAAGTTTTTTATTTAGTAACTGAAAATTATAGCAAAATGCAATTTAAAAAAAAAAAAAATAAACATAGATTCATAATTAAATAATACGCTAGGAATTTACAAACAGGGGTTAGGTGTAAATAGTAATTAATTCAATAACTAAAAGTTATTATTCATACAATGAGTTGCTAAGAGCATATTAAAGGGGGAGTTGAGATGTAAAGAGTGGTCAATTTATATCACATCACATAGTTTATCTAATGCATGCCATCTATGGTTGACAGATAAATCTCATTAAATTTAATTCGTTTTATCATGGACTAAAGAGTATTTTTACTGTTATTATATTATACCTGCTTTGTAGTTGTCGTGCTGTTGATTTGTAAGGGCAGGCGAGAATGTGAGCTTGGGGAAGGTATATTAGGCAAGTGGAAGTAGTGAATTTGATTGATAATAAGGTATGGATGAATGAATAATTAGGATTTGAATTTGACCTTGAGATGGGAGGCTGAGAGATTTATGACAGTGGTTTTAAACAGTATGCAGGGCCCAGCAAACCAACAGGACTCATGGGGTTAGGGCTTCTGATTTATTGATGCTAACCTTGGAGACACAACTTAACCCAGAAGGGGCTTTCTATGAGAAATTGGTGTTAGGTTAGGTCCGATTGACAATTTCAGTGCTAAAACTGGTATCATAGAAAGTCCATACTTCACAAGAAGCTAAGAAAGCTAAATGAAAAATTCGGCAACTTTTACAAACTCCAACTAAGTTCCAGACGTTATTCCGAGTTGAAATTTTGAGGAGGTTTCTTATCATTGGGAAATAAATGCTTTGTAACTATTAAAGTCAATGGGGCTACGGAAGGGACTTATTGGTGGAAATTTATCTTTAATCTGAATGAAGAATGGTTTGAATTAAGTTTACGCTGATTTGTTACTATTAGGGTAGATCGGCCTCACAACCCGGTTCTCTTGCATAGCCTTTTTGGTCCTTGTGAGAAGTCTTTGTTGTTCAATGGTTTGTTTATGCCAATTCTTAAAATGTAGATAAGGTGATGTGCTGTGATTTGGTTGGTTTAAAAACACACTACTACACTCTTTCATTTCGAGGAAGCAATAATAAATCTGTGTTATCGTTATTAATATTGTTGGTAATAACATTTCTGGGGTTTTTATTATCTTTTATTGTCTGGTTTGCTTGTGAACTATAGATGGTTTTTTTAAAATTTTCCTTCGGTATAAATTCACACCTGCAGAAAATTTGGGGGTTGGCTGTGACGGTACAGGCCCTTCTCTGTCCCGCCACGTTCATAAATAAACCTATTTACAAATATCAGTTTGCTGCATTTTGAATGTTTTAGAACGAAATCGTATTAACCCTTTTACTCGTGCTATCTTTCCATAAGAAAGAAAGAGAGCGGAGAAGTGTGCTGTTCTGGATGCTTTTTATGTTGCCAAACGCATGAACGGCACATAAATCGGGGACTTTTGACAATAGGAATCGGTTGAAGTATGATTATTGAAGAATTAAATGAAATATATTGGGCAGTTTTAGTATGGGAAAAGAAAAAAAAAGAAATGGCAAGACAGGGGTGGGGATAGAGGTGCAGTTTAGGCGGGATAAAGTGAGGAAATAAAAAAGATGGTGGGATTGAGGCATTAAGCCTCGGAGGTCGCTCTCAGGAGGTACTCCGAAGACGGTCTTCGGTGAGATTCTTAAAGTCCGTGAAGTGAATTATTGGTAAAAATTTAAAAGTGAATTGTGTATTGAGAAGTGTTACACCGGTTAGGGGTTAGGGAGTCTCGAGTTGGCTAAATGCTGACAAAGGACATGGGACTTAGTAATTGGCATGGCCGATGAAAAGTCTGTACGATTCCCAACACGTGGCAACACGTGGGGATTTCGGTCGATTTTTAGGTAGGGAGTAGGCACGCCCAGTGTTAAACTGGCAGGGTTAGTACCTATAAAAAGGGAAACCCGGAGCAAAGTAGTTAGCATGGCTGACAAAATGCTTATTTATTAGTAATCCGAGTATTCAGCATACGCAGAAGAAAGGTTACGACGTAGCGTTTTCCTCCAAGCGTTCCCGTATCCTACCCTACATTATGATTCCTCATTTTCTTAGGTATTATAGTCTTCACGTGTAGCCGTGGTCTGGGAGTGCAAGCTCCCAGATTTAGACAACGTCCCTCGGGATGTGCCCGCGCTTGGAACGAGCCGGCGGCTGTATCCTTCGGGAAACAGTTACAGTTCCCTTCAGTGTCGTATATCCTAGTGTGGCTTAGGTGCTCCTAGCAAGTGGGGTTCCCTAATAACCATAATGGGTGTTATTGCAATGAAGTCTATATTATATATATTTTACACCATAGGTATCAAATCCTCGTTCAATACAATCCCAAGCTTCGGCCTCATATGTATGTGAACGTATTACACCGGCATTTAGTATACATTGGAATTTGCCATTCCACTTTCAGCTAGCTTCTGTTAGCAGGAGTTTCCTCTTTACACCGAGGGGAAGCTGTCCTACCTACCATTGCTATGGAAAGGGGGCTACATTACACACCACATGATTAAAGTAAATGTGAGACATGGATCTCTAGGCTGAATACTACATCTAGAAGAATAGGAATTAGGTAACTAGGTACATTTGAGTAGGAATAGGGAACATAGGAAATTGTTTGGGAAATAGCACTTAGTAATAATTCGGGGGTAGACTCACGATATGATGCAATACATTTTTCTATCTAACTCATAAGATAGGTGTACTGGCAACTTCCCGGATTACAGGAGGTAGACTAGTATCCTTGGGTTCGCTGAATTATTAAAACATTTAATATTCTATCAAGTGTCCAGGAAATACTTTAATAGCCATGTAGGTTACAAACTAGAATTATTTTGTTACAATAAATAAAATAAAAATCAGTTTTAGGTTCATATTTATAATTATCATCCACTCAAATTAGTGTCAAATTAAGACGGTAGTAAATGTAAGGTATCGTTTTTGATGCTAATGGACAAGCTGTGCAGTTCCATTGTGGGAGACCATCTAATGAGAGACGTAGAATGGTTGACTACTCTTCGACAGCATGAGGAAGGATATATTACAATTTATTATGTCGCTATTAGTATCTGTTAAAATCAAAGTAATAGGATATATCAAATAAATAAAACAAGGAATTAGAATATCCTAAAATAAAAAAATAACTATGCTATATCTTGAAATTTTCATGTAATTAATGGACAAGCAAAGCTGTTTCATTATGATTAACCTTTTCTATCAGACATATAGTCTAGGTGCATTATTCCTCAAACAACATGGAAAGAATATAAATTGTTTCATTTTGAAGTCAAAAGTTTGCTGAAACAAAGAAAGAATATCTAACAACAAATACTCAAGAATACCTTGAAAATATACTAAACTTATTTGTTCACTATTAAAATTACTAGATATAATAAAATCAAGTAAAGCTGTATAATTACTCTCCACTCTCAAAATAATATATATTGGACCAATGATATCATCTAACAGGATATGACATCTAAACAAAGTGGTGGAATAGGTTCAAAGATATTATTTAACTAGATATGTCTACTCAAACAGAGATATGATAGGCTGTAGATTGTATAGGGTTACTTGTAGTCCCAATCCAATCAGGTTTTAGGACATATTTAGTACATACCAGCGTAATATTAGGAACTCCCTTTTACCATAATAAGTAAAAGGAAGTCCCGCTAAGAACCGAGATATGATTGGATGTATGCCCTTACTGAGGCTAGGCAGCTCCAGAGATGGCCAGCGTCTCGGTGTTATGGTAGATACTCGTTTGGGTAGAATGAATGGTTTGTTTTGTATAGCTATGAATAATGATGTCTCTCATTTTCATAGAAGTAAATTAAAAAGGTCCTTGAATGTGCAGACAAGATACAAACTTACATACTTACAGTGTCGATGACAATATCATACGACATTCCCTTTTGCCAAAAGAATATGTCCTCATGCCCATGTAGTATATATGAATACTGAATCAATTGCAATACACATACTTACTGACTTTTAGTACATTTGTAAATAATAGAAAACAAAAAAAAAAAGAAAGAATAATAACTTTATAAAGTCCTCTTACAATGGGTGATTATATGGTTACTAATTATGTTGGGTAATTAGTAAGGAATATAACAGACCTATGCGGTGGAAGATGACCAGTTTGGACAAGTCGAAATCTACAGATGGCAGCGGGGAGGGGCTGTTATCCTTAGCCGCAATCAATTAAATATCATTCTTAATTTTATTTGCATACTTACCTACTTTAAAGGTTCTTATGTAAATCTTACTTATTTCATACCTACTTAGAACATCTTAGCAACATAATCTTCTTTTCACTCTACCATATTAATATAAAGCAGATAGTTACATATCTACGCAGTAATTCTTATTCAACTATATTAGAACATCACATTAGTCACTATAGATAGAATCTATCACTGCATAATACTTATGGCAATATGCTGAGGTTTTAATAGACTCACAACATTTAGTCATGAAATAGGTAGTTTGGTTTTGATAGTAAGAAAGTGGTAATAGTAAATTTTGTTGTTGCAACTTAACACTTTTACTGTATTATGTTAGAGAGCCAGTTCTAAATTACACCACTTGGAGAGTACATAGGTAGAGTAGGTCACGTCTCAAGCCTTTGGAAAAGAAACTGAGTTGCTACTTATGGGCACAATATAGGATCCTGACCACTATACTAGACGATCACATGGCCTTATAATGATCTCAGTCAAGACACACTCAATATTAGGTTTTGTGTTATGTTTGGATACGGTATCTCAGAATGGTAGAAGTTATCACACAAATAGGATATCACAATTAAATTTCATTTTATTAAACATTTTCATATAAGGTAGCGTAGAGTACATGAGATTTATATACAGATAGAGGGGGGGTTCGTTACATCATGGAACCTTTTAGGGGGATTGGTGATTACTTTCTTATTTTAAATAACTTTATTTCCCATAATCACTTCACCAACAATGAGATTTACTTAAATATAATATATAAATGAGTCCTTTGACTTGACTTATTCAACGAGCTATTTACATAGTGCTCATGTTTACCTCGATGTGCGTTAATACTGTCACATTCTTTCACTTCATTTGGTAACTGGGTATATAACTTTGCTCCTTCAAATAATAACGTTGTTCTCTCATAGTACGTGGTACTACCAAACGTAAAGAATTTATATTCCTTAAATTGTGCTTATTTATTTGTTGTGTGAACTGAATGCTTGATTGAATTGAATGAGTAATGATATTTTTATGTGAATTTAAGTGTGTATATTTGTTTGATATAATAAAGTTTAGTATTTTCCGAAAGTAAGGTCGTAAGTGTAAGATAGTGATAATGCAATAGGACTTTAATTATTTTATTTTTATTATTATATTATTCTTTGTAAGGGATCCAAGTTACTTTTTGAAACTGTTCCCCAAATTTCGACGAGATGTTCTAGGTGCATTTTACTAAAGAGTTGTACATCGTAGTTCGTATATAATAATACATTTAGCGACTTAACTTAGTGCTTCTAAGACTGATATTCTTATTTATGTGTAATAATATGATTATTTATATTTACATAACAAATAACCACGCCCTTTCCACGAAGACCATGTTTCGCAATATTATGTTTTATAACAATCAACTGAGCACAATTTCAGACTTATCAGATGAGAACAGAAAATCTCTATTTCAGAAAATCACAATATATACCTAACTTTCTGATGTAGAAATTGAAAACAGGACCTGGATCCAATATTCCAAATCAACTTTGAATACCAGGCAGCTTTATATTAAGGATAATATATTGGTACCTATTACGATAGCTTCTACTTGTTAATACGAATACGAGCTATCGTACCACATTCCGATAGCTCGTATTCGTATTAACGAGTATTATTTTTCAGGTCTATAAAATTACTGACTCAAAAATGTAAGGACTGTCCAAGTCTTATATATGTCTTATTGTAAAAAGCGACCTAACTATTCAGGATGTTTAAGACTATACAAAACCAAGGCTTATTAAGAGTAAAAAAGCTGCACTAATTGAGCAACATTCGAGTCACGTCGATGTGAGTGTGGTTTGTCTACACATTGGGCGCACCGGGCTACTTACTTAACACCCTGATTACTCAAAAGGTAGCAGGTATACTACCAAGAAGAGCATACGTAAGAAGGATTAGCATCGGCCAGGCGGTCCCAGCTATAAATTTAAGCCAAATATTTTTAAAATCATTCAACACCTTTTGTTGCCGTTAAAGAGCCAAATAATTTTTATTTTTCTATGTTTTGGGCTTGTCTTTTGTGTTCAAAGACAAGACTTATTGTGTAAACCTCATTAGAGTAGAATGTGCGTAGGAAAATGTTAATGTACACTTATTATCACAGAAATACATTCTAATAGCGAACAGAATTCCAGAATTCCTGTTAGTAAAGTTGCAAGATTTAATACCCTTGTATTCTCCCGGCGATTTGAGAGCGGTCTGTCTTTGATGATTGATTTATTGGAGCTCGGAGCTTTTCGACGCGCTTCTAGTCGATGTTAATGGAAATCGTAAAAGCGTGTCTTTTTCATTTTCTACGAATGACTCCCTTTTAAATGTTTAGCTTTACAACAAAGCAAATTAAGTGAGATGACGCTGTGAATTTTTTAAATTCATTCCGATAGGAGTGTCTGTACTCCTACTGGTGCATAAAAGAAACGAACAGCCGTTGTGGCATCGCTTTGGAATCACCATTTTTCAAGGGTCGATCCTTGAATCAGAAAGATTTTGGTTGCATCTGGTAAAGAATGTACCTAATGATTTTTGTATTTGATAAATTACAGATTTTCGTGGATGGTGAGCTGCCTCCTATCATGTCATGCTATGTAATTTAGACAAAATTACATTTAATAATACATAAATGGAGTCCATAAAAATTGTAGATTTTAGACCATTTTTGTTACGGGTTCTATTACAAAAACTAAACTGAAATCTCCAATTTCGGTATTTTATTCATGTGGTATTATTATAACTTTGTTATAGATAACTAAAGTGTAACAACAAATATTTCTGACTAAAATTTTAATAAATTAATTAAAATTATTAAATTTAAATTTTAATACAAAAATTCTCTATATTAATCAACAACTTTAAACACCAATTTATAGTGTAATTTGGAAGCTGTGGACAAATCCATCAAACATAACTTTTTAATTTTCGGGTTGTTGCAATGCGGAAACTTATAAGAGCGAAACCCAGGAGCACGGAAATATTATCTATATAGGTGATATTACCGTGCCAGGAGTATGGCCAGATTTGCGAACCTTGACCAGAATTTGGCATTTTGCGAACCTGGCTAGCTACCACCCTCGACGAAAGTCTGTGCATCTGGTGCAGTGCCATTCGTCAATTGTGACGAAATGCATCTGTTATAGGCAGATGTTAGTCCACTTAACATCAGGTGGGCCGAGGGTTTCTTCTGTCACAATCACATAAAAAAATTAACTATACTTGAAACCTTAATCATACTTTTTATGACTAGGATGGGTGACCGCTAGTATCAATACTACTGAGCGCTTCAGTGCGTGTTATTGAAGCGCTCAGTAGTATTGTCGTGGTTATTGTCTAAGAATGGCGGCCATTATAGCGCAGTGATACGACATTTTGCAAAGGCCCAACTTTCTAGTTGCTACTCTCAAGTAGAAAATCTGTAGCACCACTTAACAGTGTGTTCTGCTCTTGAACTGTCCTTAAAAGCCGTTACTGTACTGTATCAGCCTATTCGCATTCGTACTTTCATGACCATTCTCGGTCGCCTGTACGAAATTCCACTTAGCAATAAGGCCGCCCATTGTACATCCTTTTGCTAATGTCGCTCTGTAACATAATTATTTTGTAAAAATTGCTGTTCAATAAAGAGTATTTGTTTTGTATTGTATTTACCAAAATCCTATATAATCCTGTAACGTGAAGAAGCGGCAGTTCTTAAGTAAGCACTGCTATCCACTTTCTGGTATTTTTACTTCGCCTCTTACGACTCCCACGAGAAGATATAAGAGATTGCAATACTTACCCAACATCCCATGGGGCCAGTAATTAAATATTGGTTTTAAGTTTATTTTTTACCTTCATCCCTACAATATATATTTACTTCATCCATACCAATCAACATCAGGTGAAATTGTGGTCAGAGGCTATCAGTAATAAATAAAAAATAAACTTCTTTCAATATAAATTGTTTAATGAATTTTTAAAGGCTACTAAAATAGAGAACTAAAAAAAAATTAGTTTTACTATAACAATGCCTGTTTTTGATAGAGTGGCGTTAAGCATCGTCTTATTATCTTTAGGTCCTGGTTTGGATCCCCAAGTTGGACAAATTATACTTCAGACATTGTCGATAGCGATATCGACTCATAGTAAGTTTTTTTACGTTCAAACACCCGTGTTTTCAAACATAAAATAAAATTATAGTCTGTTATCAGGATAACAAGTTTTAAATTAATACCGGACCTGATATATCATACTACGTCCTGAAATAAATAATGCCTTTTTAATGGAGCAAGGTGCATTATACAAGTGAAGCTAAAATATACTATGCTCCTTTATCATACTGTCTCTTTCAATATTATGACAAACCCGTGGAGCGTGAAAGTGATCTGAACTTCTTTTTCATCTAACTACAGTGCACAATTCCAGATTCCAGCCTGAAACTCCACACTGATGGTAGAAACAGATAAAAAAGCACATTTAGTTTTCAAAAGGACTAAAAACTACCTTACAAAACCTGGGTACGTACACACCTCTGCCTAACCCTTCGTAAATATAAAGGCATAATGATACGGATGAACTGACTAAATACTCGCTGAATATTTAACTGGAAAACTACGTCCAGTTTCACAACCTTAGTCTGGTTAATTGACAATTTGCTGGGCAGGTCTGATTCTGCGTATATAACCAGGACTATTTTTGGTACCAGGAAGGAAGTCGTATCTATTTTCAATGTAACGGTCGCTGGCTAATAGTAGGTATTAGTGGAATGGATTGATTGAAAAGAAAAAAATATTTATAGAGGATTAATGATTTAGTCGTTCATAGCTTGGACTATGACTTTGAGTTTTTATTTGTAAAATAGCATTTCGGTAACGCATAAAAAATTGTATATTACGAAAGTTATATATCTAAGCCTCTTCGATCGAAAACTAATAGGTATTCGTACTTATATTGAACATTCGAATTCTGACAGAGCATTCTCAATGAGAGTTGGCGTCAAAAAAGCATCTGGTAATATAGTTAAGCCAAAATCTCAAACAATATATTCTTGTCTTGTTTTCTTTTGTGATTATAGAGAAAACATATTGTATAGACCTCACACAAACTAAAATAGTAAAATAGGGTAATAAAATTATTTCTTCCAACTATCGTTTGAAGACCGTTATGAAACTATAAAAAGTTCTTAAAATAAGTTGTCTTTTTTCTTTCGATGTACCTCATTAAGGCTTTACCAGTGAGATACACATTATTTAACTTAAGTTACGTACTTATATATGCTACGGTGTTGTGAAAGAAAAGTTGAAAAATTTTCACATGATAAACTTCCGAGACTACTCCATTTTTTTAATATTTTCCGTACATTCCGTACACTGCTTAGGTGACAAAAAACATAATTTCATTTAATGGGTGTTCTAAATTATTATAAATTTTATTTTTGACTAGCGCACACTGTAAAGGTCTATTTTTCAAATTGTCTCAAATAATCTACTTATTTGGTACAGAAAAACCAAAAGGAAACCTTATGAACCGTCAATATTAAGACCACTTAGACACCGACACACTGGCAGGCTTATCGGTTAGCCGACTGCAGTGAAACTTCCCCTCTTTCTTGTGAAACATAATAAATCTTACTGTCATTGATATTTAGCTCGTGCAAGAGATTCCCGCCACAAAGCTTCGGGCCTTCAATAAATCATGCAGAAGTATTTTGTTTGCTACCGCTAGTGTCGAATGTCTGTGTCTAGAATTTCTGTAAGCTGTACGTTATGTTTTGAATATTCTATCGTGTTACGTGTGAATTTAGTGTGGATTATGGTGAATGAGTTGTACAAAAGAAACAACGCTCTTTCTGTTTTAACAGAACTCCTCTTTATATTAAGGTTTTTTAAGAAATATCGTTTTTATTTTATTGTAACTCATTTATATACCTTGGTAGGTAAGAATAATTTTGAACTTTGTTGCCGGAACACTTTGTTAGGAGCTTGGTGACAGATTTTCTACAAGAGTGTAGTTGCTAGCCAGGCCATTCGCAAAATGCACTACCACCGTGCATGGTTTTTGAGTTTATATTGTACTGTAAATTTTTCCAGGGTTTTAATATTTTATATATCGATTTTAATAACAATTTGTTCAGCCGTTTCAGAGTTTATATATGTAGACACATACAAAATATTTATAACATTACAATTATTAACGAGGTTTCTTCTTATTGTTTGTGTAGGAGGAACAAGTAATTCTAGGAAATGTAGCGTGGTTTGCACTCAAGACAGGAAGCATGTCCGGGATGAAGCTCTTTTAATATATGTATCGTGGTGATAAATAATAGTTCAAAATAATCCTTTTATTGCTATCAATATTGACCATATATGAACAGTCATTGCTTCTATTAACTTTTCAAAGTTTTGGCATAACAACATAATAGGAAAATTTTAGCTCCAGGATTTTAGATCAACCACTTTTTGCCTATATATTTGCGCTATTATAATTTCTCCGAGTATTCGAAATCGCTGTTGTACTTTTTAAGGGTACTTACTGACTTTCATCCAGACACAGTTTTGACTTGTTTTTACATCTAGATGTAAAAACTCAGTTTAAAAATTTGCATGAATGCCCCTAAGTCTAATTCTATGCTTCAGATTTGCCAGTTTTTAGTTTTATTATTTGTTTTACCTTAAATGTGAAAATAATTCTGAAAATACATAATTTTACCGAAAACTGGAAAACCAGAAGCGGATATTTTAGGCTGAAGGACATGCATGAAAATAAATTTTATATAGTCTAATATAGAAATATGACGTTCCTACGTTTGTATGGAAATACTTAAAAATATCTCTTAAAATAATATTTGACGCGATTCATTTTTCTAATGCAATATAGACATTTTTGTGCTCTCTCCACTCACCATCTCTGTTAATTGTAAAATCAACTGATTTATATAAGTAACACATGACTTATATGTTAAATTGAGGCATTTTCAATGAAATAACTATTAGGCACATAATAAATAAATAAGATTTCACTTTTAGATTTCCATTAACGTTAATTGCTTAAAGCCCCCAATATCTCAAGTCTTACAAAGGCAAAGGCAAACCGATTATGTTTAACTATTCCTTCATTCAAATAGATAATGAAGATAACGATCAATGTGATTAGTAGGGTTCCTTGTTAAGAGAGCTCAGGTAAAAGGGTTTTCTTAATAGCTATAATGATCGTCAATTTTGAAAGGACGGCAAAAATCGAGATTTTATCGTTAAATTGTACGAAATTTTATATTTCCGGAAGGTAAATATTTTTTTGAACTAAAGAACGACTAACTCTTTTAAAACAATAATGAACTGTGACCTGTATTAATAATAAAACTCTCATTTGTCACAGATTATTGATTCAAGCATCCGAAGACTGCGATGTTAGGTAACCTCTAACCTTTTAAGGTAAAAGGAACGTTTACCATCGAAGAAAATTCGATTAAATTAAATATCCGACAGTGGCAAGTCTCAAAGGGCTCTTCGATCGCCGCAATATCTTAAACCAGCTTCGTAAAAGTCCACCGATCTCGGTATTTCCTTACTATAGTCAGTGAGTCTTTTCATGTAGTTGTAAGCCTCAGGGCATTTACGAAGACAGTTTCGCTCGAAGACTGATCGACCGTTTTGTTTTGTACTACTTTTTATTTGAGCAAATCATTTGTATCGTCTTGTTGGCAGTCTTTATGAGAATTGTATGTTGTATTGTGAATAGTTATTCATGTTAACAATGTGATAAGGATATTATATATAACCAGAGTTTTGATCAAAGTTGGGAAACGATAAAATACAAATGGATTTCATCATTCCTCAAAAAGTTTTAGAGAAATCATAAAATCTCGAATGTGAAAAATGTGAATGTGGTGAAAATCGATAAAACGATATTTTTTTTTTAAATTGGAATTTACGTTCGAACTCTACACCGAAATTAATTGGATGGATGAGGTTAGAATACTGTTATGGAATGGAATCTATTAAACCTAAGCTGGCTGTCTTACATAATGAGTGAACTATGATAGATGGAAGTGCAAAAATAGAGCGCACTGGAACAAGGCAACTGCAGGCACCTGGATTAGCTGTAGCGTTTGAAGCTGTTTACTAAGGCAACCAGGTCAACAAAAGATTTTTCTCTAAAGTGTAGCAGAAGTTCTGATAAATAATAATGATCCTTCTATAGTACCGGATTTTTGTTTTAGATACACTACAACCTTTAAAATTATTAAGGATTTCAAAACTTTTGACATAAAGAGCACCGGAGACTTGTAGGGTATGTTCGTAAAGCAGCAGATTCTATTATTGCTACTATTGCACCATATTTAGTAACTACATACTTTCAACCTTTATGTTGATAGTGGAATCTTTCCAGATCTTTTGAAAATCACAATTATACATTTAAAACTTATTTTAAGGTAATTGTGTGCTATTTTATAATAAAAGTAGCTGACCCAGCAAACGTTATTTTGCCTTATAGGCAAATAAAAGAGGTGAAAAAAGTTTAATATATCTATTTGAAAAATAGTTTATACCCTATTCTCAGATCTACTGAATAAACTCGTAAAATTTCATAGGAATCGGTCAAGCCGCTTCGGAGGAGTTTCGTAACAAACACTGTGACACAAGAATCAGTACTAATATTATAAATGCGAAAGTAACTCTGTTTGTCTATCTGTTACGCTTTCACGCCAAAACTACTGGACCTATTTGAATGAAATTTGGTATGGAAATAGTTTGAGACCCGGGAAAAAACATAGGATAGTTTATATCCAACTGCGCAAAAAGAGGTTAATGTTTTTGCGCGATAACCGACATACGCGCGAGCGGAGCCGCGCCCGGTAAGCTACTTTTATATAATAAGATTGAAAGAGCGCAGTACAAATTTAGTGATTATTTCGAAGACAAAAATGCTTGGGATATTCCTTCACTGCCAAACCACTATGTAATAAATATTGTAATAATTTTATTGTAATAAACTTACAAATTGTAAGAAAGATATATCTATACTTATAATAAAACTGTAACAGGTCCAATTCTGTACATGGCAGATATTTTGAAAAAAAAAAATATACGGTACTCTGTAGCTGATACTGATTTTTTTTTTTTTTTTTTTTTTTTTTTTTTTTATGCCTGATAGGTTAGCCTTTGACCACTATCTCACCTGATGGTAAGTGATGATGTGGTCGAAGATGTACAGGCTAACCTAGAATTACTGGCTCTCAAGGACAGCTGCCGGAACACACCGTTAGGTGCTTGGCGACAGATTTTCAACTTGAGGGTGGTAGCTAGCCAGGCAGGCATTCGCAAAGTGCCCTACCACCATGCTGTAACGACTGCCATCCTAAGACAACAACCGGGACCGACGGCTTAACGTGCCCTCCGAAGCACGGAAGCGCTCAGTAGTAATGTCACCAGCGGTCACCCATCCAACTCCTTACCGCGGCGGACGTTGCTTAACTTTGCTGATCGATTCAGAATGGCCAAGCAAACTTCGCTACGAGCGCTTTGATGCCGAAACTATATTTTTTTTTATTTTTGTCTGTCTGTCTGTCTGTCTGTCTGTATCTCGGCTGCGTATCACTCCAAAACTACTGAATGGATTTCAATGAAACTTAGCATGATTTGAGTTCATACTACAAGGTAGGATAATTTAGCTTTTTATCCCGAAATTCAGCATGGTTCCCTTGGGAGAGGGGATGAAAGTCAAAATATACACTTAGTTGTAATTTATTAACGCGTAGTCCGATTTCAGACGTTCTTTTTAGGGTTCCGTACCCAAAGGGTAAAAACGGTCTGTCCCGCTGTCCGTCGGTCCGTCTGTCCATCCATCTGTCCGTCCGTCTGTCACCAGGCTGTATCTCAAGAACGGTGATAGCTAGACAGTTGAAATTTTCACAGATGATGTTCTGTTGCCGCTATAACAACAAATACAAAAAGTTGGCCAAGTGCGAGTTGGACTCGCTCACGTTAAAACAAAAAAAGGTTAAAATATGAAGTCTAATGTTGTATAGCTAATGGTACGGAACCCTTCGTGCGCGAGTCCGACTCGCACTTGGCCGATTTTTTAAATTAGAATAGTGGTGCTTTAAATTATCACGTAAATATTTCAAAGTCATCGGATTTGCAGTTCAGAAATTACAGACATCACAACCTAAATAATACGTTCCAAATAACTTGACACCCCGAATGTACAGGAACCTTGTAACGTACGGCTCATCTTAAGCTGGCGTTTGCACTTTATCGTATAGATATAATAGATAGGTCTGTAGTCGGACCTCTCCATAAGACTGATTTTTCAAACGATAAAACACAGTTTTTTTATTACGATAAGCACAACTTCCCTACGTATATTTTTTATAACATGCAATGCTTTAATCAGTCTAATCTATACCTATAACAGGTTGCAGAAGGCGGATAGGGAAGCGTGAGGGGTAAATTTATCTATTTATACTTATAATAAAACTGTAACAGGTCCGATTCTGCACATTGCAGATATTTTGAAAATATGCTTTGAGAGCAATCTGAAGCTGATACTGATGCAAAAACTGTTTTTTTTTTTCTGGCTGTCTGTCTGTATCCCGGCCTCGCATCACTCCAAAACTACTGAATGGATTTGAATGAAACTTAGCACGATTCGAGTTCATACTACGAAGAAGGACATACGATACTTTTATCCCGAAATTCAGTACGGTTCTCTTGGGAAAGGGGATGAAAGTCAAAATGTACATTTAGTTGTAATTTATTAACGCGTAGTCCGATTTCAATCATTCTTTTTTTGTTACAATAGTGGTTATTTAATTATTTTCCCGTAAATATTTCAAAGTCCTCAGTTTTGCAGTTCAGAAATTACAGATATCACAAACTAAATATTTCGTTTTAACTAACTTGGACCGCGGAATGTTGAGAAACCCTTGAACGTACGGCTCATCTTAAGCCCACAGGCAGCCCGGAACCCCACGGGAAGCCCGACATCCCACGGACAGACCGGCATCCCACGGGCAGCCCGGCGCCCCACGGGCAGCACGGCACCCTTATTTAGTTTTGCAAGCTTGCTACGATAAAACTCTAAAATGTGGTACATTCACCACAATCAGTTTTTTAAACTACATATCTTTCTTTTGACGGATACATTTCGGAGACTGCGCAATGAAAGTGCACAATGTTGTCTTAGGTTTTCGCGATTGTTACACTTAGTAATTAAACAACTTTAAACGGTTTAAATTGCGTATATTTATCCTTATTTTTGTCCCAAGGTTTCAAACACTTTGTAGTGATCGTGGTCACGGGGTGACTGTCGGGACAAAAATAATGATAAATATACGTGTTTTAATCCGTTTAAAGTTGGAAGTGCACAACTTTAGTAGACTGTTATACAAGGGTCGAAAGGAATTGGTAACTTTCACCCGCGGTCAGCTCTCTACTTTTCATATCGAATTTAAAGAAAGTAAATAAAGTAGCTTTTCTAAAAATTATTCATTGATAAAATACATACATACTTACTAAAAATTTATTGAGAGGTTGGAACTATTTGTGAAATTTTACGTAAAATTTTGTTTGGAATATTTTGGGGCGGCCATAGCCCGAATAAGAATCTCTCTGTTTTTCACTACTAATATAAGGAATAACGATATAAATAAAGTATGTTTTTTTAAATTATTTATTTTGATTTTAATAACATGAGCAGTATATTTTTAAAATTAATGCGGCTATAGTCCAAGTAGGAATCGATGACTTACATCCGTGTTAAACACTCTACTTTTCATTTAAAATATGAGGAGGGTAAAAAAATAGTAGTTTTTCTAAATATTTACTAAAAATAATAAACATGAGTAGAAGATACAAAGATACACTAGGAGTTAGAACAATGAAATTTAGGGACATTTTTAGTTAGTTTTTTTTTACCTTATATTTAGTTACTACCCTGCCAAACATAGTTGTTATTAATTGTTTTATAACAACAGAATATTTTACAACGAAAAATCTTAGACATATAACTTTGTTTACACCAATGTTTTTCCCGGTCTTAGGTTCCCACCTAAGAGAGGAGCGTCTCCCACCCGCTACTCAGATCAAACAAGCACTACTTTCCGAGAATGAGAAATAAAAAAAAACGATCTACCATCAAACAAACCGCCGTTTTAAAATCGAATTTCTAAAGAACTTTGTAACTTTTTTAGTAACAAGGTACTTTGCTTCAACATTTATTGTGCGAACCGGGAAAGAACTCTCTGAGTTACTTAACTACTGTCTTCTGGAAAATACAACCCGGGAGTTTTGAAATCCAAAGTAGAAAGCTCCATTCTGAGCTATGGTTTACTATAAGAGTGTTTCACCGCAGACTACAGTGTTGCTTAATATGAGATAAACAGTGCACAAATGTGAATAATTAGTCTGCAGGTACGGCAATCGCGAACGAAGTCGTGGGTACAGCTAGTTATAAATAAAACAGTAATTGACGTTCATAAGAGCTTTGTAGACGCCTAATTTGAATAAATAATTTTGACTTTAACTTCGGTGTCAGCATTTTGTTAAGCAGGAGCGTATTTTTCCCGCTGCACATCAGTTTCAATTTTATTTAAAGTTGTATTGTAAATACAATTAATACTATTTTAAGGGATATTTTAAGGAGTCTAAAAGCCAGTCTGATATCACGTAATTTTTCAATGAAATGATAAAATCAAATTGAATTATAAATATTTTCTAGCTTTCACCAAATCCTTAATGATTTGATGATAGACTCTATTATTAGAATTTTCCAACAGCGTATGTATATATTTTAGACGATAACAAATGGTGGTAGGGTATTTTGCGATTCCTACCTTACCTGGCTAGGACCAAGTTCGTGTTAAAAATCACGAAGTATTGGTGAGTTCAAGCAGCTTATTAAATATATTCCACGCATTACCCGCTGACATGGTATAGGCCATTATTTAAATCATTAACCATCCGGTAAAATGTAGTCATGAGTACAGGCTTGTCTACTGCTAATAAAATTAAAAATAATGTTGTGTACCATTTGTAGTATATATCTGCTCCATCAAGTTAAACATGCATTTTCTTTCTTTTTTTTTATCAAAATTCAGCGTTCTATAAAATCCTACTTCAACTGACTTACTGACCATTGAATCGCGCTGGTAAGTACGGTAGAAAGAAAGATCGAGCGTTAATGCCACTTTGAAACGGCTCACCCAACGTGCAGTTTTATTTTACTGGCAGCATTCCGATCGATTATTGCCCACTTTAATGATGAGGTCTTAGACTGTTCTTAAAATAAATCGTCGAATATTTTGTTTAAGATTGAAAATTGAACTAATATTTTGATTCCACGAAAGAAATCACAACTGACTTGTCCCTCGTACTAAATATAGAATATCAGAAGTTTCTCTCGGAAACTCAGCAGAAGCAAGAATCAGTCAATCTCAGAAGATTTTGCAAATATATTACTTAACAATTAAAAAGTGTGGGTACATAGTAATTAAACAACTTTAAACGGTTTAAATCGCGTATATTTTTCATTATTTTGTCCCGATGTTTCAAACACTTTGCAGTGATCGTGGTCACGGTGTATGGATATATTTTTTGTAAAGTGTTAAGTATTTTACGACATGTATGTGTTTTTGTATCGTAAGTTGTATACATAAATATTTACTTTACTCATATAACTATTTTGTCGGCAGAGCTAAACTCGTTGTTAAACTCCTTAAACAGAAAACAAAATGAAGAATATTAGGCTTTCAAGAGGTGGCCTTATCGCTCCAAGCGATTACTTAGAGAATTTTTTTTTATGCATGTTGGATTAGCCTTTGACCACTATCTCACCTGATGGTAAGTGACGATGTGGTCGAAGATGTTGTTCAGGCTAACCTAGAATTACTGGCTCTCAAGGACAGCTGCCGGAACACACCGTTAGGTGCTTGACGACAGATTTTCTACTTGAGGGTGGTAGCTAGCCAGGCGGGCATTCGCAAAATACCCTACCACCATGCTATAACGACTGCCATCCTAAGACAACAACCGGGACCGACGGCTTAACGTGCGCTCCGAAGCACGGAAGCGCTCAGTAGTAATGTCACTAGCGGTCACCCATCCAACTCATGACCGCGGCGGACGTGGCTTAACTTTGCTGATCGGTTCAGAATGGCTAAGCAAACTTCGCTACGAGCGCTTCGAAAAGACATCCTTTGAATAGAGAGAATTAAGTTTTGACAAGGATGTACTATACTCATAAAATATACTTCATAGTATTGATCTTAGAGTGAATATAATACTAACATCTCAATAATAGTATGACTACATATTTTACTGACAAATCCACCGTACATTATAAACTGACGTCGGATAATATGCATACATTTTGTAGGCATGCAATCGCCTTAATACTCTCGTTATTTTGTGTATGAAGGCAACGACGATAAAATCAATATAATATACTATCTATTCCTCCACTCCAACTCCTGTAAAGTGAAAAATGTTGGCAGCTTTGTATTGTTAATGTAATTAATTGATTCACTTTATTTTAAAACTGTAACCATACCACAATACAAGATACGGTGGTGATAGTTATTATACATTTTACAATATGATAAAACATTTAGAAATATTAAACCAATCTTTGTTTGTTTAAGGAGTTCTTTGATATTTTATAAGCGCTATAATTATCCGTTTTTGAAGTCTTCGATCTCAGGATTTTTTTTATGTTTGTTACCTCAGAACTCTGGACTGGGTAAAACGATTTTGACAATTATTTTTTTGTTTGAAAGGTGATGCTTGTCGTTTGGTTCCAAGTTTCATCAAAATCGGTCAAGCCGTTAGAGTTACACTAAAATACCTGAAAAATATTTACCTATCTTGATGATATAGTTATTAACAATGAATCATAATGAATCCTGTAAGTACCAAAGGTCACTAGAAATTGTGAAAAAAAAAAAACTTTTTGCAAAAAAATTAACCTTCAACACCCAAAAGTGTGAAATAACTTGTCGAAGTACCGATTTTGACAAGTTATTTCATACTTTTGGTGTGTTGAAGTCGGTTCCATTTTTTGGTTAATCATTTTTATGTTCACCAATTCAAAAATAATAAGGATAGCGACAACAGTTACATTTGAGCATCAATAATTTTAATTAAACCTTACATATAGATGCCAGTGTACCTAGTGCGAGTTTTGCTCACGATACGACGCAAGCGCGTTTATGCTAATAATTATAGCCTAGGCATCACAGCGCCCCTGGCAGCATGTTAGTGATCTAGCATTTTACCATACAAAATCGCGTTTCCGCACTTGTGGAAAACACACTTGGCCGTACTATAAATAATAAAACTACGAGTATGAAAGGAGAATGTTCAAAGGCAGGTCCCCTATATGGCTGAGTGTCCTATTAAAATATTATGCTAAAATCGTTACATATTTTTTTACTCTTCTATCATTAACAGTGTATTTCTTTTCACCCTAGAATTAAAAGTTTTCTTAAAGAGTACTATTTATATAAATTATTTATTTCCTGTTATTTAAACACAGCAACCAAAGATAATATGCACTATAATATATTTTTTATTAATTTATTGGCAACTGGATACATTGTCCTTATGCCTCACTACAATATTGCCAACTTAGAATTGCCAGTTACCTTTTTTAGTTCCCATTTTTCCAGAATCTTAGATCGATTAAAAATACATAGCTTTGATTAAATACATTGCAATTCATTTAGATTTTTTTACACGTTGTTAGTTTTCCCTTTAATTTAATATCTATCGACAGCGCAGAAACAATCCATACCATAAGTATACTTACTTATTTAATATACTATCGGTACTATTGATAGTTTATGTATGTTTTTTTTTCTTTTTATAGCCTTTGACCACTATCTCACCTGATGTAAAGTGATGGTGTGGTCGAAGATGTTGTTCAGGCTAACCTAGAATTACTGGCTATCAAGGCCAGCTGCTGGTACACACTGTTAAGTGCTTGGCGACAGATTTTCTATTTGAACTTGGTAGCTAGCCAGTCGGGCATTTGCAAAATGCTCTACCACCATGCTGTAACGATTGCCATCTGAAGAAAACAACCGGGACCGACGGCTTAACGTGCCCTCCGAAGCGCGGAAGCTCTCAGTAGTAATGTTACTAACGGTCAAGCATCTAAGTCATGATTTATGACGTTGCTTAACTAAACTGATCGATTAAGATGAACGGCTAAGCAAACTAAAGTATGCAATACTATTGTTAACTAAACAGATTCCACTACAGTGGCTTACTGTTAGGTGTGCCGCCGGGTTAGTAGCAAGGTGAGGGTTAGAATTCAGCGAGTTTATAATATAATCAAATAACGATTTATAGCAGACACATATAAAGGCATCGGTGATGGTATGCCGTGGAAGCACGGCTGTCTTAACACACACTTAAAAATAATCGTTTCTTTTGAAATGTCTATTCTACAATAGCATCAAGTTGAATATGCCTATTTATCACACAGCTTAATTTAGCGAAATCCGTATTAAATAATATGAACTCAATTTGTACATTAGTGACTGAGATATTGTCTAACTATTGTAATTGCTTTGTTGCAATTGGGACTATTCTCGGTCTATTGAAATAACAAGCATGACATTTGTGAAATGAAAAATGACTACTCCAGCTCGTATTAGAACGACCCTCCTTCTTTCTTGGCGAAGTATTAATTGATCCTTACTATTGACATCTAATCAACAGGAATACTTAAATAGAGCTTCAATGCACATGGTTGATTGTATAATAGCTTGTAGCCTATTAAATGCATTGCATCCAATAGTACACGATAGGCCGGTTGCTTCCGAGTATCTGGTTATCCCTCAGATGAGATTAAATACTGAATACTACTTATCAGAAGTTATTCAGAGGAGAAGTATACATAGACGACGTGCCATTTAAAAAAAAACATTGATTGCACTGCTCCACATCTGGATAGATTTCCTAGATTAAATGTAAATGATTTCCGTAGATTCGCATAAGGATCTTATCAATAATGTTATATTGTTTAGAAAAAAGCAATGAATTAGAAGAGGATTTGGCATTAATGTTAGACCTGTATAATTATTAAGGACCAGAATAAAGTTGTTGCCACTACCTCCTAAACTATCAGGTTGCGGATTTTTATACTTATGGTATCATTGGATTTGTCTAAAAAGTATAATAGTCTTAATATCGAGTTGATTGATATTTTTTATAACTGAAAAATTAAATTACTTTTAAACCAGGGTAAAAATATGAAAAATGGCTACTGATCCTAAAATTAGACGTTTTTATTAACAAATCAAAAAAGAAATAATCAGGACACACAACTTTTTTCAAGGGGACCTAAGTCTCCTAGTGAAATGGGCATTCTCCTTTATATATATCATATTAATTTAACACGTTATGTTAGTTAGTGCTGCGAGTGCTGGATTAAAAATTTATAGTTATTGAACATATAAAGACAGGTAATGCAATAACTGCTTACTTGGTGGAGTCACGATAAAGTTATATATTTTTTTAGGTTGTCTTTGAAAAATACTCGGTAGCAGTCCAAAATTGGAAACTGTGCCCTATAAATGGAAATAAAGCTCGTTCCTGTAAACTTGTACCTAGTACATGTACATCGAATCATTCGCATGAAGAATTCTACCCCTTTCTGATCTGCCTACCCCTAATCACTAAATCTCAAAGTCATATTTATGTGCGACGACGAGCGAATAGAAGAGGTACCTTAGGTTACTTGTAGTTAATAATATAATTTTATTACAAAATATATCATACATTAGGAATTATACACATTTCCTAGGCATTGTATATAATGACGGATTACACACATTTCCGTTAACATATACATAAGCTAATAAGAGATTTTTTTTTTAACAGAACCGTGGTAGATATATCTATTTTATTTCACTTTTCGTAAATGAGCTCGAGATATACTAAGTATAGAGTAAAGTAAAGAATAATCACCTCACACTCACAAGTAGACATTATTCATCTTATACAACGTATTAAGTTTAGATCAAGTTTCGTCCTTAATACTTATAGTAGATATATATATATATATATATATATATATATATATATATATATATATATATATATTGATAGCTTAACAAATCAATCATCACTATTGGATTGTACTCCTGTCATACTGTACCTTACTTTGTTATATATTGTATACTTTGTTTATATTAAATTTTACTGAGCAAGTAACATCATAAAATACGCATTATTTGGGATAACTAAAATACTAGTATATAACGGGAATACATGACAAGCACCAGCTTTAGTACGTAAACTTAGTCATCAAGATCAGTACAACCTGAAAAAGCTATGTCAAATTGAGGACCACTTTATTTAGAGTCGATTAAATAATAAAACAGATGAATATTAATCAGACGCACCGAGGATTTGGTCCCACAATACTTAGAAAAAGTTTTTAATAAAAAAATAACTTCAACGCCTTTGAATAATTTTTTCAGTATATTTATATAGTCCCGTAGAGTACCGGACTAGAATTGCACCCCCCACCCCCCCTCCCCCCACCCCATCTTCATATAGGAGTTGTAAAAGCTAGGGACTCCCGTGCTGCATGTCCATAGTTTGATCTTACCGCTGGTTTGAGTGACCGCTTGGTGGAAGGGCATTTTGCGAATGTCAGTCCTAGAGAGTCAGTAAGTAAGCATGAAATACAGGCACATGGGACTAAAGAACTTTTTTGTCTCAGTGTGATGGGCGCAGTGCAGTTCGCATTTGTCATTTGTGAAGAAATTCATCTGTTATAGGCAGAGTTTACCGCTTAACATTAAGTGGGCCTTGTCCGTGTTCAGTCACAGCCCCATTGAAGTAAGTTATTCTACTTAAGGGTATACATCGTTATCACTTCAAGTCTACGAATATACATATTTCTTCGCTTCAAATCTATGATATTATCAATAATGACGCAAGTATATATTAATAATTTTTGGCAATAATCCCCACTTCAAACGTAGGACAGATGAACAGTGGAGGCTTAGTTTTGCGGGTGTTATGGGTTTCATAATTTCCCTTCTTTGGAACTCTTCAATTATATATTATCATACATAATTAAATGAAAACCTGATAATAACGTGATCAAAATGCTAGAACCTAATTGGGTCAACGAATAAGCATTGCAATTCAACGGGGCAATGCTGCCAGCATACTTGGAACGCTGTTGTAAGTAGGCTGGAGCATTTGGACTCTATACAATGAATTATAGGCTATCTAAATGCTTTGATTGTAGCTTGAGTGTTTTATAAAGTTCGTAGTATTTTCCATTATAGGCATATCGCTAGTTTGAAAAAATATAATGTTGTAAAAACTGACCTAACCAAATAAATTCACAATATATGTTTTTGACAAACAGGTAAACTTTTATCACAGTCTTGCTTAGTGAAGTATTATGTTGTCATATTTGATAATTTGAAATTTAATAAAAGGAATGAACGGGAAGATTTGAATCTAATTGTCTCAAAGTTATATAAAGTGACACTAAAGCATTTCATAGAGAATTCAACCGTTACAAAAACACGGTACAATATTAATGAAAAAACTTCTGTACTTTTCAATTAGGACCCTCTCAAAGAGTGTAATTTCGAGACGTTAACGAGTTAAATTTTATCGAAAATTAATTGCGACATCTTCATTGAAAACTTCCACTCAAGTTGGATACCTAAATTTTGTTCGAAACTTCGACAATACAATGTATCCACCGTGAAACTTGGAGGGGCAACTGAGTAGCTACTACTTTACCAAATTATTACAAAGTGAGTTAAACATTACAGCGGAACTTTTTAGGCCTAGAAGTCCTGAAAGTTTTGCTTGTAGTATTGTTTGGAAATTTAACTATGCTTGGAGTTCAACATTTTCTGACTGAATTGAAAATGATTCTCAGCAAAATAAGACAGATTTGTGATATGTTGATTTAAAGCCGTTAATATTTTCTATCACAAAGCTTCTTAAATAACAGTGTTGGCTTTGTCCTCTTGTTATAAGCTATATAGCTTTATTCTATGAAGCGTCTTAGAAACTCGTCAGGATACATGACTTCATAAACACAGAAACATGTATTGGTTGTCAAAAGGAAATCACTTAATTCAGTCATATATGTTTAATCGCAAAACAAAGATTTATATCGGATAAATAAATACTTTAGCAAAAAAAAACACAAGACTTTAGCAAAAAAAATATTATTGTTTCAATATTAAATTTGTCCTTTATGTGCCATGTTTCCAAACTAACAACTGTAAAAGAATTCATTAATTGTTATGGTTTTATGGGTTCCGCATCCAAAAGGCCAGAGGAGCCCTATTATTGTTACTCCGCTGTCTCTCTGTCCGTAAGCCATGAGTCCATTCTTTTTACGAGTAAGAATGATCGAAAAAAGAATTAATAACCAACCTGAAGTTATGATACATTTTATAGAACGTTGATGCAAAGATAAATTATATTTTAATTAATAGCCGATATAGCCTTTGACTATTATCTCACCTGATGGTAAGTGATGACGTGGTCGAGGATGTTGTTCAGACTAACCCAGAGTTACTGGCTCTCAAGGACAGCTGCCGGAACACACCGTTAGGTGCATGGCGACAGATTTCAACTTGAGGGTGGTAGCTAGCCAGGCGGGCATTTGCAAAGTGCCCTACCACCATGCTGTTACGACTGCTAACCTAAGACAACAACCGAGACGGACGGCTTAACGTGCCCTCCGAAGCACGGAAGCGCTCAGTAGTAATGTCACCAGCGGTCACCCATCCAAGTCCTGACCGCGGCGGACGTTGCTTAACTTTGCTGATCGATTCAGAATGGCTAAGCAAACTTGGCTACGAGCGCTTCAATATTAAGATATGAAACCGTAAAAGCGAGGCTTACTCGCACTTGGTCAGTTTTTATATTAAATCATACAATTCTATAATTAAACAATTTTTATTAAATATACTAAGAATTGGTCCACGTTTTGAAAATGTATGACTTGAATAAGACATTATAATATGTATGAACTACCTACAGCCCTGTAACGTTTCTCAATCATGACTGAGACTTCTATGATCAGTTATTTATTAAGCGTCAATGCTCCCTGTTTAGGTTGGAATGCATCAAATTTGAGTATGGCTAAATTCGTAATAACCTTTCACATTTAACCTTATTTGTACAAGATTATTACATTAACGAGAATTTAGCCGAAGATGGTGCAATAGTAACCCGGCACTCCACGGGGTTCACCGTAACTTCAGGGCTGTATCTGCTCAGTTACATACATAATGCCAGCCTGGCTAGCGACAACCCTCAAGTAGAAAATCTGCTGCCAAGCACCTAACGGTTTGTTCCGGTAGCAGTCCTTGAGAGCCAGTGAAACTACAGGCTTATGAGACTTAACAACTATGTCTCAAGGTGACGGGCGCAGTGCAATTCGTGACTTGTTACGAAATAATTCTTTTATAGGCAGGTAAGCCCGCTTCACATTAGGTAGGCCGCGAGCTTGTTCCGTCACTATAACATTAAAAAAAAACTCTAACATAACCCTAATATGTTATTGATTCAGTCTTGTTCTTGCATAAGTCTTTAATACGCAACAGTTGCATCAAAATACCGAGTGAATTATAATACCAACAACCATCCGATTTGTGCCGAATTTCTCACTCGGCATTTTTAAGAATATATTGGGTCCATCTAAATGATTATGTCGCGTAAGCACTGTGAAGTATATTATTCTCAAAATATTCTTGCCATATAATTTTGTGTAATAAAATTATAATCGTTTTGTTTAATTTATTCGTACGTTATTAAGTTAAGGATTATTCGCTTAGCAGATGAGATATTATTAGATATACGAGTATTTTATTTATTTTATTGTAATGCGATCTTTTTAGAGTCCTAATGTACAAAATATTGTTAAGGATTACAACTTTAAATAGCAATCTGTGTGAGCACGGGAGAAGTTATGCGTCGACGTTAAATATGTCTGCGTAAATCTACATTTGTGTGTGCGACGATTACATGGCCAAAAATGTTACTTTCCCGCTTCCACTCACAGCGGCTCTTGTAAGCGGTGTGGATGTATGAGTTAGCCGCGTCGTGTATTTACAAAGTTTGAGAGCTCGATGCATCTGTGAGCGTGTTCGGTCCGGGTCGTCGCGTAGCCCCCGCCAGTAGCGAGCCGGTCGTAACGGCACTACGACGTATCTACGCCGTAGAAACGCGCTACGCTTCTCACCCTACCCTCTTCGGACAATAGAACCGGCGACGATTCCTTGTTATTTTTTTGTTAAATGTGAATAAAAGAGACTCTTTGTGACATCACTCTGGTTAAGAGGAGACAGTACTCTCTTTGTCCTTGGCAGTTAAGTCGGCAATATTTGAACATTAATTTCCTGAAATGATAGCTTGCAAATTGGGACAGTTTAGTAGTGTTGCGGTGAACTGATGGTATATCAGGAACTCAATGATATTGTGAATGAGCCGAAAACTATTTCGGCATATCGTTATAATTTATGTGACGCTTTAGTGCTGTGTACTGTAACGAATGTTGGACGATTGTTAACCAGTGACTTCATGGAATATTTATCTTCATTGGCGCTTATTCCAGTTTGAGGTAAATATTTTTGTTGTGTTCGATATATATAAATTATAAAAGTGCATAAAATTGAGGTGATTTATTACAATATTTATCCTAAATTAAAATGATAAATAGATAAATATAACGATATTTAAAACGTCGATTTATCTTCACACTGGTGACGTTACTGAATGGGAACACTTAACCAATCCAGCAATACTGTGGTCGTCTTAAATGTTTATGTAATTGGTATCTGGTAATTAAAGCTTTTAATAATGGATAACAGCTGATTTATTCTTTTCGGTAATTTTACAGCCACCATGCGTTGAATATTAAAAAGTAGCTACAATTATTCACTGTCTTTTTGTAAAATTTTACTTTGCTAATAATATTTAGTTTATGGTTAACATTACATATTGATATATTACTTTTTCATCAACATATTTTAAATAATGAACTCTGCATCAAGCCGTCCTCTTACAATCAGGTAACGTATACAATTCAGAAGCTCGACAAACTGTTTAATTATAATTCATTGTGGAAATTAGCAGAAAAGACCTTCGCAGAATCCTTTTATCAAAATATCTAATTGTGCTTCATCACAGAGCTGGAACAGTCATCTGTAACAAAGTGGGAAATGGGAATAATTCCCGAAAAGGCCGGGTCAAACAAAAAGGTTATAGGGGTTCGTAACTACGCTTCCGCTTGGAGGCTTGCGGTCTTTTTATGCGGCATCTGCTCATTTTCTAGTTCTAGATTAATTATATAGTTTAAAGACTTTTTACTTTACTTGAGGTATTGTCATACAAATTGGTATATGATACATTAGACAGGGTTATTGGTGAAATGCTAACAACCTCTTAGGGTTGCCTTCTGCTAGTCCTAACAAACATTTTGAGAGGCGTAATTTATTTATTTATGGATATCTTTTTCGTAATTTATTTATGCATATCTTTTTATATTTTTCTGTTTTAAAGCGTACTCCGAGTCAAGAACGCCCGCCGCGGCAATACTGGACCACGCTGTGCTCCTTTTGAATTGAGTTTTGAATAAATATTCGAGCAAAGTAATAAAAATATGATATAATACATTACAGGCACAAGAGACTTTGTACATCAGGTGGTCCTCGTGATTATTCCATCAAAAAAACCCCAAAAAAAAAAAAGAAATGGAAGAAAAATATTTTTTTTTAAAACAAAAAAAAAACCGTCTCAATATGTTTAATAGCACTAGCAGAAGTCTACCCTAAGAGGTTGTTAGCATTTTTCCAATAACCTTGTATAAACATGTACCTTAAATTTCAGAGAATTACATATTAACAACTAGTATAAGTACTGATATGTATATATTTTGTGTGGATATGATACATGTATATATTTACAAAAAATTTGGTCTACAAAAATAATTCATTAGTTACAAATATTGTGATAATTGTATCTAATTTACCTGCTAAATTGACGTGGCGTAATAAACTCTACGTATGGAGCCTAATCAGAATAATTTTCGGCGCGTTTTGCTTTGAAATCCGTTTCACTTGAATATACGAGTATTTATTAATAAAATATTGCAAGGTCTTCATATCAATATAAAACATATAATTACGCATTTATATGGCCGGAAGGGTAGATCGAAGGGTATAAAAAAATATGTTTTGAGAGATGGGACAAAAACCTCTGAAATAGGAGGCGAGCACATGGCCATTGACCATGCATATTTGCAGGCTCCGGACTACTCTGAGATAAAAACCTAATGGTTGTGTTTTATAGAGATCTGTCTGTCTGTCCGTATGTAATAGGTATCTAGCCCGTAAACGGAATGAAAACAAATATAAACCTTTGTACAACGTTGACCCAAATATAAATATTGGACTAGCACCAAAGACTTAACAACTGTACGTCCTAGTGCCGTGATAGTCCCAGTGCAATTGGTCACTTGTGTCGAAATGCATCTGTTATAGGCAGAGGTTACCGCCCAATATCGTGTAGGCTGCGTGATTTTTTCAATATCTTTTTAACAATATCATAAAAAAAACGACCATGTGCGAGTCGGACTCGTGCACCGTAGTTTGCATACAAACCTGTAGGTATATAAGTAAAAGTTATGGAATTTTTTATTTTTCATAAAATCCGTAATATTTTATTAGCATTAAAAGTATTTGTATAGTGTTATATAACTAAAATATTATTTATTTTTATTTTATCTGTGCTATAAGATGTTGCTTCGTACCAAATTTCAAGATTCAGAATTCTGGGAATTCTAGGTTTTGATTCCCTTGCGAGCGTCGATAATTTGCGACATAAACGGCTGTATCTTTAGATTACGTTGGCATTGAAATTTGATTTTTTCACAGCTCTAAGAGACAGTATACTGTGTATTTAAAATGAATTTCAGCTTGCTGACTCCACGTTTTCCTGAGAAAAAGGGTCAGACGGGCAACTTCTGTCTGTCAATACAAAGTGATCCTTTATGGGTTTCGTATTTTTCCTTTTTAGGTACGGAACCCTAAAAATGGGTGGTTCTAATACACAGGTTCTAATGAAAAGGTAGAAGAAGATAGTCATAAAAACATTACATATGCATCCAAGAATGTGAAAGCCTGTTTACCACCTTCAACCACATCATTTCTTAGCATAAGGTGAGATAATACTTAAAAGGGTTCATCAGCATTCATAAAAGTTTTTACCATTTAAGAAAACCCCATGCACAATCAAGCTTAATGTTGCTGGAGGTTTCAAGAAACTGGCTTAAGTTCTTGAATAGCTTGATGTAGCTTTTATTGATGTTTGTCTTATAACTTCATTGTAAGATAGTAGGTATGATTATAACTGATTTTGTCAGTTCATCTTGATGTAAGTGAGAGCAAGTGGTCGCTCAATGGATTTGTTTACTGAAAACCTTTTTTTCGATCATTTTTCTCGATCGTGCACTTGTAGAGTCAAGACCTCCTGAGAATGCTACGAGAGAGAATGGCGTTTGTGACGTCACGTCGGCTATTAGGAAAATTAGGCGGAGTTGGCACTAGATATATTTTTTTAATTTTTTAAGTATTTTATTAATATAATGTTAATAATATTTCTAAATATTTCTTATAATGAAAACCTTTTTGTTCATGTTGTTGTATAAATTTGATGTTGCTCTAGAAATTTTCATGACAATATTATTCAAATCATATGGGAAAAAAATATATAGTAACTTATATAAACCGAAAACTAAAGAAATGTTATATTTGAAGTTTTACTACTTAACATTTTTACACCCCGTTTTGTCAAAGATAAAATTTCATTGGCTCCAAGCTCAACTATTAACTAGGCTCCTACAATTTTCCTGAAAACTAAATTTTTAACTATGCATAAATCTTATTGCTTTGATTAATATAAACACAAAAATATATTAACTACCCCAGATAGTAGCACCACATGAATAAATATATACGGTTCTTTATTCATGTGGTATCATACCAAGCATGCTGACACCGTTTGATTGCTATACTGATTCGTTGAGTGAACAGATACGCTGCGCGTCATACGTATGCATAGGTGCCAGGTGCTCTAAAAATACAATGAGCTCTCGTCCCCACATCCCCTATGTCTCTCTACATCAAACGACTCAGTCATCTATCATTCTCTTCAACCAACATGTGCTATAAAAATACAAACATAACGATCAATTGGATTTCGACATAGTTATATATACGTAGTCAAGTACCGAAACAGCAATTAAGCACGATAATGTTTCGTAGAAATTAATTATTAATTTAAACAGAAACGGTAGAAGGGATTCCTTTATCTTCAATTTCAGAAATTAATAGTAAGCAAGATTTCTCGAAGTAGATACGAAACTTAGGTAGTAATAATACAAACATGTTATACCTATACCTATGTACAACTAGTGTATAATATGGATACAGATCTCTGTATATTCGTGGCTTCATTGCATTGAATATATGAATTTTGTTGGAGATGGAGTATAAGCGTCCTCTTACTTATAAGTATTTTGTACCCGTAAAGTAGCTGAAATTTGATAATGTGGTATTATTTTCCGCTTCTATGTCACAATGTGATGTCGTTAAAGTGGACTTATTGAATATTTGCTGCATACCACAATGCCAAGCTGGATTTTTCCATTTTAGTATTGAGATTACATACAAAAAAAGTGTGCAATGAATAGTCGATTGTTGCGCATTAGTTAGACAACATAACTCATTATGATCTTTCACGCCGTTACTTTTCCAATGGTAGCGGATATACACTCGAGAGCAATGAATCCGGGTCACTTAAAGAATCCTAAAAATCTCGGAAACTAAAAATGCTAGGTTAACGCAATAAATTGTATTTAATAGACAATGTAATACTCCTTAAATGAAGGTATTAAAACTTCTTAGTTATTGTAAAGTTATATCATAAAAAAATCAAATTTGAAAAAGGGCCACTTTCGAAGATGGAACTACGAAATTACAGCATTTGGTTTTACTTTTGTTTGTAATCTGTCATTTATGTGGGTACATAAACCATGTTGATAGTGCTCTATATTCATTATTCAAGCTGAAATTATGTCGCTTACGCCTGAAGAATGCACCAGAATACTTACAATGCTGGAAACCGGCCGGAGTCAGCGCGATACAGCCAGGACTGTCGGTGTGTCGCTGTCAACAGTACAAAGAGTTCTCCGACGTTACGAAGAAACTGGTCCTAACCTACGCAGACCAGGAACGGGCAGAACCAGGTGTACCACAGCACGAGAAGACCGATACTTGGTGAACACCATGCTTCGAAATCGCTTTCTCACAGGAACTGAACTCACCAATCAGTTTCGACGCCTCGGAGGAAGTAACCCAAGTGCATGGACAGTAAGACGTCGGCTTGCTGAATCTAACTTAAAACCCCTTAGACCTGCAAACGGCCCTAAACTGGAGCGTGGGCATCGTATTTCGAGACTAAGATATGCCCAGAGCCACGTAAATTGGAGTATTGAAGATTGGTCAAAAGTTATGTTCTCCGACGAATCAAAATTTATGCTCTACAAGCACGATGGAAGACACAGAGTGTATCGAAGACCAGGGGAAAGATTCAAGCAAGCATGCATCGAAGAAAAAGTAGCCTACGGTGGTGGGTCTGTACTTGTGTGGGCCGGAATTTCTTCTGAAAGTCGCACAGAGCTGGTGATCATAGAAAACGGCTCTTTAACTAGCGTAAGATATGTGGAAGAAATCCTCAATGATCACGTTGGTCCATTTATGGTCAATTTAGGTGAGGATGCTATATTTATGCATGACAATGCCCGACCTCATACAGGTAGGATTGTGAATGACTACCTTCAAGAGATGAACATTACTCGTATGGAGTGGCCAGCGCGCAGCCCGGATATCAACCCGATCGAGCATGCTTGGGACGAGCTAGGCAGATGCGTAAAACAACGAAACCCTCCCCCAATCACGCTTCGTGAGCTCAAAATTGCTCTCACAGAGGAATGGGAGAATATTCCCCAAAATCGTATAAGGAACTTGGTGTACAGCATGCCAAACCGCGTAAACGCAGTAATGGAAGCACGAGGAGGCAATACGAAGTATTAAAATTCAAGAAAATCGTAATAAAGTTCAAAAATTTCATGTTTCCTATTTTTGTTTTAAGGAGAGATCAGCAGTTTTTTTCTTTATGTAATTTTGTGTTAATAAAATGTATGGTGACTCATATTTTTTTTACTTTCATTTAAGGAGTATTACATTGTCTATTAAATACAATTTATTGCATTAACCTATCATTTTTAGTTTCCGAGATTTTTAACATTCTTTAAGTGACCCGGATTCATTGCTCTCGACAATATTTACTTTGAGTATTTAAATATTTTTTCTTATCAAAGACATTATTTATCTCATAAAAATGGGAAAAAAATTGTAAGATGATAATAAGTAATATTTTTAATAACGTGTACTGGATCACTTATAATGCTATAAGTGAATATTGTCCTAAGGCCTTAAGGAATGGTCACCGAAGAAGCACGTTATCCGAAAAATATTTTGTTATTATTCATAGAAAGTTTTGCTTAGATTTTAATATAGTTTTAACTGAACAAGCCAACAAAATTAGGTTAGTTTTATGTAAAATGAAGCTAAATCTTCTAGATTTTGCAGAGTAAAATTAAGTTTTTCGGCAAACCGTACTCGCTGCAAACAGTAAATCGGTAAACGGTACGGAGCTCATAAATGGTAGATATATGCCAAGAAATTATGAAAAATGGGCATCTTTTTTTTTATGTTTGATAGGTTAGCCTTTGACCACTATCTCACCTGATGGTAAGTGATGATGTGGTCGAGGATGTTGTTCAGACTAACCTAGAGTTACTGGCTCTCAATGACAGCTGCCGGAACACACCGTTAGGTGCTTGGCGACAGATTTTCAACTTGAGGGTGGTAGCTAGCCAGGCGGGCATTCGCAAAAATGCCCTTCCACCATACGGTGAAGCTCAAGCCCGCGGCGTGATTCGAACTATGGACCTGCTGCGCGGCAGTCCATAGCCAAAGCCACTGAGCCATCACTGCTTCAAATATAATAATAGGGGTATAAGTGCTGTGGGTGCTTCAAATATATAATATAAATATAATAGGGGGCAAGGCATTTGCTATCCACCGAGCACAGTCCTAGACTCCGAGCTGTTCTGGACATTCAGTTACACCCCACCGAGACTCTCATTTAGCCTAAAGCAAACTATCATCATCGTCAATTATCATCCACCTCATAACGGACCTTAGATTTAGCGGCCGATTCTGTGAAATTCAAATATAAATCTGAATTCTAACAGTAACCATTTATATGCCCAGTAGCAACCACCACTTAACATTTCAGTCTCAATTATGCAAATTACTGTAGTGTTAAAAGCAGAAGGAATGGTAATGTCTACTTAAAGTTCACAAATTATGTTAAAATACTTCTATTATTGACGGAATATAATGGACCCAAAAGCTAAGGTTTCGTGGCAACTTGGACATGCCTGCATCTGTGTGAGTATGCTAACGATAACTTTTTTTGGAGTTGGTAGATCAAAACCTATCTGGTGAGGTGATAGGTTAAATTTTTACCACTACCTCACATGTTGTTGATGATAATATCGTTAAAGATTGTGAAGAGGCTTAATCTAAAGTTACTGGATCTGGAAAATCGCTGCTGGTACACCTTTAAGGGTACTGGTAGTTATCCATGTTACTAGGGTAGTTATCCTTGGTGCTAGGGCAGTTATCCTTGGTGCTAGGACAAATATCCTTGGTGCTTGGGCAGTTACCCTTGGTGGTAGGCAAATTATCCTTGGTAGTAGGGCAGTTACCCGATGTAGCTCAAACCTGCGGGATTAGAACCATGATGACATCTGATGCAGTACATAACTATATGGTCAATGAGCCATCTCTGCCTCGGTTGATCGTATTTTCATAACGCTTGGCGGAACTGGAGCTTACTATCCGAGGCAAAGCAAAAGTTCTGTAACAGGTATAGCATAATGGTGTTTTTGTGTATAAGTACATTTATTTTTGTAACGGGCTTACCTTTTTCCTGCCCGTACTACATTAATATGGGGTCGGTACAGTATGTTTTTTCTAACAACTCAGTATGTGTGTACAAAAATTTGGCTTTGAATTTTGTCGGCCGCCTTCCCAACTCAACCCTCGTTTGGTTTTTTTTTAGTAGAATCGCTACCTTTCAGATGTATAACGCTATGTACCCATGGTATACCTATTCCTAATATGCACATCGTTGTGAGTCTTCCACAGCTTCAACTACCATTTCATTTCAGTATAAATTAAATTGAAATTTACTGAATGCGCGCCTAATAAATATCAAACAAGTTATTGGTGTCTAGTCAACGTCAAATTGACTGTCATATTTTAATTAAATAATGTATGTATGTACCTAAATAAAATTAAAACGTGTTGGATGGAGGTTGTGGTAGCAGCCAGTGACTTTGAAACAAACCAGACGAGCAAATGTTTTTATGACTGTTTTTTTTCACGCCAATAATTTCTATTACGAAATATAACTTGCATAGAATTTATAATAAATAATAATATCACGGAATATAAATAATATGCAATGATTCTGATTATTTAATATATATTGTACGTTATAAAAATGGGAAACTATTATTTTATATTATTTCAAAGCATACAATATGATGGTGTAATAATTCAATACTTACATATCTTATTTAAAAACAAATAAAACTGATCAAGGGAAAAAACTTGAGTTCAAATACTTATTAATCGTAAAAGTTTATGTTAAACTACTGTTGCAGTAATTCATTTCCTTGCGGATAACAAAATTGATCCCGGTAATAAATTGGATTGCTTTTGAGCATTTGTTCACAAAAAAATTAACGTCATTTTTGATAAACTAAATCTCATTTCTGTGGTTATGAAAAAAAGTCACACCAAATCGTCATCTCAAAATCAAGCTCTACTTACTTCTCTAAAAATGTCCTGGAAATTTATATTATTGGTCGCATAATCGTCATATTAATAATTACTTATTACATGATTCATTCCATCATAGTCTAAGCAACAGGTTCTAATATCATAATTGGTATAATAGTTAATTGGTAAAAGTAATTGAAAATGAAAATTTGCTTATTATTACCACAATTACAAATTACAACCAATTAATAGAGTATTTTTTTTTATGCCTGATATGTTAGCCTTTGACCACTATCTCACCTGATGGTAAGTGATGATGTGGTTGAGGATGTTGTTCAGACTAACCTAGAGTTACTGGCTCTCAAGGACAGCTGCCGGAACACACCGTTAGGTGCTTGGCGACAGAATTTCAACTTGAGGGTGGTAGCTAGCCAGGCGGGCATTTGCAAAGTGCCCTACCACCATGCTGTAACGACTGCTATCCTAAGATAACAACTAGGACCGACAGCTTAACGTGCCCTCCGAAGCACGGAAGCGCTCAGTAGTAATGTCACCAGCGGTCACCCATCCAAGTCATGACCGCGGCGGACGTTGCTTAACTTTGCTGATCGATTCAGAATGGCTAAGCAAACTTCGCTACGAGCGCTTCAGAGAGATTTCAAAATCGAGAAATAATTTGTAATCAGATATAGTTATTTTGTTATGTAAGGCTACAATAATGTCGTTATTCAGTGCGAGCGCTTATATTGAAACCTGTGGCTTTGCTAGTCCTTCAAAATATAGAATCCTGAGCGTACCGAATGTTTCAAAGGAAGTAGAGTGAAACACACAATTTATCACCTACCAGTGGTAAAAATGCTAGGTGCAAGAAAAACCTCTGAATTTGTAACGTGGTTTCAGTTTGTATTAAAGAAATATATATAATTATAACAATTAGTACCTACAGTGAAAAAAATATTTTTAATTTAAATAATTATGTATATTCTATAAGACTGCAAAGTCGTTATTTGGCGCGATTACTTGTATTGAATCCTGAGGAAGAGAAGAATTCCAGGTATGAATAATGAGCGAAACGAATTGTTTGAATATATTTACTCCAACAAGGAAAATGTAAGAAAATTATCTTAAATAGTTTTACTAAATTAGTGGTAATTATCATTAATAGTAAAAAGTACTATAAATATGTAAACGTTAGTATTTATAGTTGAATTGTGATTTTGAAACATTAATCAAAGTATCGAATTTCAAAAATATTTTCCATGGTATCGGATTTAAAATCACTTTTCCAATCACTACACTCAAATTTCGAATCATAAACTTTAGAGCCAAAACAAATATATCTAAAATTTTGAATAATTAAGCTACGAAAAGAATACACGTATTTAAAGATATTAGCTGCAGTGACATTAAGTCAAATATTAGGTTCCACTTATAGACTATGATACCATGAATTTTAGTTACGAAATTGTATTGCCATTCAGTTTGGTGTCTTAGGATTGACAGTATCGATACCAAACTTTGGCACTAACAATGGACAACCAAAACGTGGTAAAGTCCCGTATACACAGTTTGCAACTCTGTTTGCCGCGTCGATACCGCGATTGACTGGCTACATTGTTTGACGGTGCCACTCTATTGTGTTGGCCGTCATGCCACCACCGACTGGCCCGATACTGATCGTGTATATACATCCTATGGTATAAAATATATTAGAGTTTTTGTATGAAGCATATTATACTCGTACACTTTTGTATAACAATATTTTCTTTCAGATATTATCACAAATGAGCACAAAACCAAAGTAAACGTGTGTATATTTCTAAAGTGGACCCAAAATATGCAATGCCAAAAATACTAAAGTATAGAGTAGTTTTTTTTACTGTTATTTATTATTTTCAATTGATCATGATGCCACAAAGATTCTGATACGTGTATTAAAGGTTTGGACAAGGTTTTAAACTTTTCTTAAGGACATGTTTTAATGACAAACGCACTATTACTATGTACTACATTTAAGACTCCGTTACACGTTCGGGGCACAAATCTGCCCCAAGTTTAAATATATGCTTGTTATTTTAAGATAATATGGACCCAGAATATCATCTATTTCAATAGTTGTCCCCTATATCCAGATATAATTATCGGTGATGCGGCAACAAAGACAACCCACGGTTTTCTTTTATAAATACACTCGCTTTCCGGGCGCGGCTCCGCCCGCGCGTATGTCGGTTATCGCGCAAAAACATTAACCTCTTTTTGCGCAGTTGGATAAAAACTATCCTATGTTTTTCCCGGGTCTCAAACTATTTCCATACCAAATTTCATTCAAATCGTTCCAGTAGTTTTGGCGTGAAAGCGTAACAGACAGACAGACAGAGTTACTTTCGCATTAATAATATTATTAGTACTGATTATTCTCATCGTTTCCTGCAATTTGAATAGAAAAAGCGATCACTCAACCAAAATAACGCTGCAACTAAACGTATGGAGACCATACATTATTGTATATCTTATTACATATTTTGCAACAGAGGAGTAACTTTGCATGTTACGGTTCTAAGCATAAATAAACGCTGATTTTGAATGCATCAATACTATTTTACATATCTATATTATTCTATTTAAAAAATCCTCTTTTATATTTCAAGAGGATGTTCCCTGTGCGTGTAATTACGTGATAAATAAGACAGCATGTAGCGGAGTGTTAATGTTTATTGTAGATACAACTCTCTCAGTGTCAAAACTCTCGTTAACATGGATATGTGTGATAATAAAACATCACATTACTGTTTAAAAATCTATATCATGCTTATATCTTGTACAAATTCCACAAAAAAACACCATTGTTTGATTAATGACCGCTTTATTATATACGCTTAAAAACTACAAACAAAAGAAACAAGCATAAGTAGACATTGTAATTTTATGTTAGATAGAAATCAAAATTGCCTTTAACATCTGTAATCAACCGAGTTACTATTGTTGGGTAAACATTAAAATTATATTTAAGTTAGGGCAACAAAGTACACTTTGTAAACCCCTATTGATTCAAAGGACAACATTGAGCTTCCTGTCCACAAAGTTGCATAAAATAGGCCACTTTGAAAACAATACGTACAGTTTCAACAAATTCGCTGCAAACTCCGGACACAGTTCAGTTATGAAATGCTTTAACTTTTCAGTCAACCGAGTTGGTCCAGCTACAATGTTAATTTGGGAGCCCTAAATATGAAAACTATTTCAACTCTTTATTTGGTTCTATCCGTTGAAGTTTGAAAATGTATATTTATTTATAAAATTGTGGGAACGATGTACCTAACCAAATATTTTTTTTGTTTTAATCGGATTAAATGAGATGTTGTCTCTATTACAACGTATAAGTGGACGCGATGTGTTTTTAATGCTTTGACCCTATTATACTAATACATACAAAGGATCATATTATATTTGTTTGCCCTCTGTGTTTTTTATCGATTCTGAAAAAAAGGAGAAAGGTCTCAATTCGACTGAGGTATGAGGTAGCATACAATAAAATAATTGTGTGAGTTACCTCTTAGCTCTTTACAGGGTGTACCGATTTTGGTGTATTTTTTTTAATTCGGAAACTGGTACTTGTTATGTAGTCCTTTAAATTTGAGTGAGATCTCATGGGTAGTAATGCGTACATTATATTTGAAGTTGTATTTTATGGTAAAATTTTGATTATAGTAGTAAATCAGTAGTACTCAGTACGTTTTACGGACAGTAATTTCACTCCATACAGTGCCCTTTAAGCCTAAGCAAAGTAGTGTTCCCATAGTACTGCTTCGAGGCAGAACATCTGACACTGTGGCGGCACCCATCAAGACGGACTCTTGCTGAAGAATCTTATCACCTCGTGAAGGGCACTACCTTCTGGTATATCCTCTGTGGCCTAAGGTCCCCATTACGCTATCATGTATGATCATCACGTGATCACTTATGTATATATCTTTATCAAATAATTACGTACCTATGACCTTATATGACTTGGTTTGTGGTTTTAGGACCAACCAGATATGATGTCATATATATGTTGTCCATGAATATAATATATGATACTGTAATAGAGACTTAACACGTTATCAACTGATTCGCTCTAATATTTATATGAAGCGTCTCACATATGAATTGCTGACTGATTATACCATCGACTCAAAGAGAAGAAGAACGAGTAATTTAAAGAATAAGATTGTCAATGGTCATTCCGACATTATGTACTTGTTTCATATGTGGCATATGTGGCTTGTCAATTTTAACAAAGCTAATTACAATAATATAGGCATGTAGGGTTTGAAGGGTGTGGGAGCCGGTGTAATAATAAGCACATGAGACTTAACAACTTCATGTCTCAGCGTGATAGGTGCAGTACAGTTTATCACATGTGAAACACTGCATCTGTTATAGGCAGAGGTTACCGCTTAACACAAGGTAGGGTTCGTACTTGTTCCGTCACAATTCAAATTTTATATTCCATTACTATTCTATTTAATATAAAGTTTTATTTTTTCCGGCGGTATGCCTTTATTTAACAAAATACTATACGAACTATACACAACACTACAGCTACTACAATAAAAGTATTTAGATAACCTATAAGTCATAGAAGACTTACAGGCAGTCTAAATGATCCAGCCCACTACCAGCTAGCAGCGTGCTCAGCATGATGGTAGCATTGCCCCAATTAATTGCAATGCTTATTCGTTGAGTCAAATAGCATTTTGATCACGCGTCGTATCTACCAAGCGCTCAGATAAGTTTTAGTAAATACGATGAGCTCCCGGTCCTCACGGACTCAACGTCTATACACCAAATGGCTCATATATGTAACCCATGCCGAAGCTAGCATACCTGCGTGGCTTGAGTTGCTCCGCCGAAGTCCTTAGCCGTAGAAGAAGCCGAAGATGTGACGGCGCTAAAGTGTTTACGCTATAGTAGCGTCACACATTAAGGGCCGTCCTAACTTCCGCGGAACCAGAGTCATGCCGTCAGGTCTTTTACCATCGTCACGCATCGACCATTTGGTTCGAGAATGCAACATTGGCGCTGGTAAAAGCCCGGCGAATGTTATCGTTAAGACTGGCGTGGCGGGAAATTCGACCAGTACTTCGAGAGCAGGAGAGGCCATGGTGACCGAGTTGAGCAATACCACACTGACAATAATTACATAATAATATAATTATAATAAATAACATGGCGGGGTGCGTAAGGTGGGAGTAGTAAGAGGTGATGAAATAAAAATACTGGAAAGCGTATAGCAGTGTCTACTGATGAACTGCCACATTGCATTGCGATCTCTAACACACCTGCCAAGAATAGAGAATATTTAAAAACCCTTTCATAACGGGGGATGGCCTCTGTTCAACGGTCGATTTCTTTCTGCTGTTTGTGTATAGATAAGAATTTTTCGCTTTATATGAAAATGTAGTGTAAAAATATAGAGATAAGTTGGTTAAGTAATGCAGGTTTTTTTTTCTATAATGAGGAACCTCATTGCATTACAATCTAGCCAACAATACGGACTAATGAATAAGTTTAGCTTGATTTAAACTTCTAAATAGAGTAATATTAATTATGTGTCCATAAACACCTATCCTATTATCTCTATAATAAGGGGAAGTCACTATGTGTTTTTGTGTTATCATTGTTAAAACTTACGTAAGTATTCGACATATTAATTTACTATATACGGTTTGCACTTACGGTTATTATTAAAGTCGAGAACGCGACGACGCCCGACTAGTTTCGTGGGATTCGGACCCACTTCATCAAGGAGCGACACGGGCGGGTTCGACAACGTCCGCTCGAGCACTGCTGGCGGCGGCCGCGGCATCGGCGCGCCTGGCGCGGGCGGCGGCCCGCTCAGCCCTGCTAGACAATGTCGGAACCGGTTGCACCTCGCTGCTATGGTCACTATTGTTGTCATCGTTATCACTCATGTCTGTGCTATTGTAAAGTTCCGTGCACACTACACTTATCGTGTCCTGCGGCAAGTCTTCCACCCAGTTGGTAAAACTGGCAGTTTTTAGAAGAACCGGTCTCCACGCTGGTGCTAACTAGTCGGGCGTCGTCGCGTTCTCGACTATAATAATAACCGTAAGTGCAAACCGTATATAGTAAATTAATATGTTTTTGTGTTCTTTATATGTAGCACTCACTGAACTACTTATCAATGTCACTCATCTATACTAACTTAAAAGGTTTTGTCCTTTTACACAACTGCACAAAAAATGAGTTATGTTTTCAGGGTTCATGTATGTATGTTTGTGAGTTTCTTTATTCCACCATAACTTCCAAACGGTCTAGCCGATTTCTATATAAGAGATATCATTAGATTCGTGTTAACAGTGCAAGCGACACTAGGTACATAAAAATAATAAAAAAAAAACCAATTGGCTGATTTAAAATGCCACATTTTGAGGTTTTTTTTTCATAACCTATGGAATGGGGTACCTAAATGAATGGCTTTAAAACACGTTTCTATATAAATATACATAACTTTCAGTTTCATGATCAATGGAACGATAAAACCTTTAACGAAAATGAATAATTTGCAATCGGGTTTTTAACTTTTTTCATTGATTTATACTTGTTATTGCAGGTAATTAAAATCGTTACTGTCACGATTCGTTAACAACTTGAATATCATTGTTACGGTCAGACACCTAGAACATAAAGCGTTTTACATACTAACTCGCTTTTGAAACTCTGTTGTTCGATCAGGAAACGTCTCTGATGTCGACGCCTCGTGAAAACGGGGAAATTGAATTGAGTTTGTACTATTCCTTTATCGGAAATGTCTGTTATGAGATACACGAATTTCTTTGTCGGCGGCGTGGAAATGGAACGTAAAGTTGTTTTCTGGTGTTGCATTTTATTGTATGTTAGTATATCACTGTTTTTTCTGGATACGTAAATTGAAACAGTTTGAATTTTCACGGGTATTTTATTATTATTGGTACCTACGGGGAAAAAGGTCATTAGCTTGTTATAATTGACCAACCAATTAGGTTAATTTTACAATACAAATATTTTGTTATGAAAACGGCTCCTCATTTTTTTCACCTAATCAGCTTGGCTTTGTTTATTATCCGAAGTCTGTGTGGAAAAGTGCTTTTAAACTGCTAACGTGGAAAAGGTTTTTAAATTTCGAACCTATCTATCAGTTAAAAAAATACAGTTTAAATTTCGAATGATAAAACCTTTATTTTTATTCTTACTATGAAATCACATCTCATCTCATGATCATTGTGGAACTCCTGTATTATTAATGCAAATTTTATGTTTTAAAATTTAAGATTATATACTGTAAATACTTATGTTATCAGGGGGACCACAAGCTTGCGGTTTATCAAATGGATTTATACGAAAACAACAAGGAAAAATTACACTTCAATCTAAGACTAGTACGAAAATTCAAAGTCAATGACGTCATTGTGAATTAACAAACTGATTACTAACTATTATAGTTAGGATTGTTTTTTAGTTTTGTTTATCTAAAATCAAAGCTGTTGAATACATTTTATTAAATTTTTCGACCCACCCAAGCAGTATTGTTGGTTTATTTATATGGTCCTCGTATATGACTTTGTCCTACACTTATCAATAAAACTTACAATATACAATAATAGATTACGTTCCGCTCCTCAAAATAACAACAAGAAAAAATTAAAGTTATTTTAAACAATTTTAAAATGTCGAATTACGTTTCATTCGACGCAATTATAACAATTAATAAATAAGTCGATTAAAAAAACCCGTGTGTCTCAGGCAAAAATTATTGACTCTTGGCAGGGTGGAGATTCCTAACCTCCCCTTATACCCGCCCCAAAACTTCTTACCCAGATGAAGTAGATGAAAACTAAAGCCTACCCGATTATACTAACTGTTGAATAAGTAATTTAATTGAGAATTTTATACGATCGTATATATATATCGTATATATTTTGAAGCAGTGATAGCTCAGTGGCTTTGGCTATGGAATGCCGCGCAGCAGGTCCATGGTTCGAATCCCGCCGCGGGCTTGAGCTTCACCGCATGGTGGAAGGGCATTTTGTGAATGCCCGCCTGGCTAGCGACCACCCTCAAGTAGAAAATCTGTCGCCAAGCACCTAACGGTGTGTTCCGACAGCTGTCCTTGAGAGCCAGTATAATTCTAGGTTAAGCCTGTTAACACCTTCGACCACATCATCACTTACCATCACGTGAGATTGTGGTCAAAGGCTTACCTATTAGCATTAAAAAAATAAAAAAAACCCAGTATTAGCTTGGCCTACCCAACATTTGAGTTCAATTGAATGATGATTTTCTATACTTGACTGCGCCAGACGGAGGCTAATATTTTTCATGTGTTGGTATGTACAGACATACCTATGTACCAATGTCATTTTCTTTAGCATGGATTTATTGGATTCGTATTAATTGCGTGAGTAAAATAAGCTCCTTTTTTCCCCGACTACTCCACAACTATGTTTTTTTTATTTTCTTTTCTATATTGTGGGAACAAGGTAAAATTGAAAAAGAAATTTCCGAACTGAAGATTTATAAATTAAAAGATAATACTCAAAACAACATCAAACCGTGTACATAAATACATAAGGAAAGTAGATACCTACCTAATCCTAATAGTGTATCTAATGAGTCGTAAGAGGCTAGGATGGGAAACAAGGAAGAAAGTAGGGCACCAGTGCCTTCTGAAGAGCTATCATCTTACATTGCGATCACTAAGTCGTCTGTCAAGGGTAGCAATCATGAGAAACCTCCCATAGAGGTCTTTGTTCAACGGCAAACGAATAACTATTGATGATACTGTAGTACAAATAACCAAGTCTCGCTGCTACGCTGAGCGAATAGTGTGGTGCCAAGGGCTATGCTTAAACCAGAATATCTTGACCTGTATCCGAATAAAAAACATCGAACAATTAGCTCTTTTGTTTGTAACTAGTTACGATGAGACCAAATCAAATACACACTCATGACCATATATGTTTATATCTTTACGCACTACAATAATCATTAAAAATACCGTACAATATATTCTTTTTTCGTTCTAGTGGACTTACGACTTACGACCAAGTGGCTAAAAAACTTCTATAATAAATAACAAACGAACGACTGCTAATAAAATTACCGGTGTAGGAAAACGGGGCCAGTTATTAATAAAGATATAATTTCCCACCCTTTATGGGTGCGAATAACCGTTGGTAACGCAATTAAACCAAACGAAACGATCTCGTGTCCATTGAGATTTGCATACAGATATGTGATTATAACCAGAAACGCCAAAATGGGTTTATATTTTTGTGAATAATATAACTGTATGGGTTTTATGGGTGGTATGGGAGTGATGGGTTTGGATCAGGTAGTCCGCTAAATTAACGACGACGATTCGAAATGAGCTTCATGTACGCATTCGAAACTCCATTAACATCAGTCAATCGGCCAAGCTTGAGTTGGATTTGGCTGGGAATTCTGGAATGAATAAAAATAACGATTTTTCACCGACTTCAGAACAAGGAGGAGGTTCTCCATTCGTCTGCTTTTTTATGTTTGTTACCTCATAGCTTATGACTTGGTGAACCTATTTTTATAATACTTTTTTTATTTGAAAACTGATGCTTGTCGCTTGGTCCCATTTAACTTTCATCATAATCGGTCAAGTCGATTTTGAGTTACACTCCAATTTGACAATTATTTTCCCATCTTGATGATATAGTCATTGACAGTGAATGACAATCTATCCCGTAAGTAGCAAGGGTCACTAAAAAGAGTGTTTTATTATGACCAAAAAATTAAATCGACTTTAACACTTAAAAGTGTGAAATAACTTGTCGAAGTCGGTACCATACGCACAATAGTGTGGTAATAGGTAGGTAATCTTGAACTTGAACCGACTTGAACATGTTATTTCTTTAATATTATAATAATTTCCGTTATTTTGTGTGTGTTAGTACAGAATACAAATCGCGCAAATTGAATGAGTAGCACAATGATGATAGGCTGGGGCATATAACGGTCTGTACCTTACTATAGCAAGTCAGACCGTTCTGAGAACGATATATTAGTTTTCATATCGCACGTGCCAACTCAGATTGAAGTATAAATACCCAGTATAAATACAACACAATTTAATTGGTTTGAAATTTTTTGCGCATTGTGTTGGATATTTTATCGACCCCCACTGAAATGGGTTAAGGGTGTTGCTACCCTTTTGTTTATGATCATGTTTATCACCCCGTTAGCATCGCATCCACCAGAATTCGGGAATTTGTAAATGACATTCAAATGTTATCATTATCTTATAATGTGGATGGATTCTAACACACTGCTTTGAAATTGATAGAGTGTAAGTGCGACTTTTTCTGATGATTTCTGTTTCAAACAAAAACGAATCATCCAATTTCGTAAAAAAAAAGCGTTGTCATACAAATAAAAGCACACACAAGGATGGTTATTAAAATCACAAAATTTTAATTAATAATTTCACAATATCAAAAGATATCTCAACAAATAATATTATATTAAAATCTGTTGAACAAGATCTAAGCCAAAAGCTGACTTTACTAAGCAAACAAAATATATTCTCTTTATTACAATACTAAGCAATCTTTATTACATCAGAGAGATGCAAACCCAACAGAAATATTCCTGAATCCGACCTAACGATTCATTCCCCGTGGGTCTCGGAGCATTACCATTCTTTCTCAAGTCAAATGAATAATACTTACATTTCATCTTCAATCTTATTCCGAGTTGAAAATGAAGTAGGTACACAAGGCACTCGCTGCCATTGATCCTCTGGGTCAGATTGCAATCTGAATTAGCATCAGGGAACTGTTTTATAAAAATACAGATCATTCCGAATAGTATTAAAAGCTATTGAGAAAACTACGCTTTTGCGTCAAAGATCTTTTGAAGCTGGTTCTCGGAAACGTATTCGGAATTTAATTTAAAGGACTTGTAGAAACTAAAACAAACATATTTTTCTGTTTTATTCCATATCCGAGGTTGATTTACTAATAAGTTATGTCATAACCATATCATATATCCTTGCACTTATTGTATAGGTTTTGGTTTCTTTATATGGCTGGTAGCCTTTCGGAGCAAAACCACGTACAATATGCGTTTATTGTTGACTGTGCCCGCTTTAATAAGCAAAGGTTTATAATTAAATGCTTTTTCCAAGCATATTATATAAAGTCAAACCCGATAATTAATGACGTAAAAGAGTAATTGAGTAACAAATCTTTTTGTTAATCAATTACTCTTTTACGTTTTTACGAACGAAAAAGCAACTTGTGGTGTATCCTTGATCTATATTCATCTGAGTTCTGGCTGGTAACTAGTAGCTAATTAAAGCGCTTAACAAAAGTCATATAATAGTCTATAAAACAAATAAAAGCTACATGTAGCGAACGATCAAAGGTGGAATTTCTGTAATAATTCTTTACTTGGAAATTATATTCTATTCTTGGAAATGTACAGAATGGTGGTAATTCTATTACAATCTTTTGCAATATTTATAGTACAGCAAGCATCTGCTGAAGTTCCACCATCAGAAACCAACTCTAAGGGAAGACTAGCATTTCATTTTGTTTTGTGAGCAGATTATATGGTATATGGACTTCGTATTAGTAGGTACAAGTTCGACTACTTAATTAGGTACGAGTAAAAAGGAGATCCACAACTAACCTTAGAGCTTAGAGCCTGTGATGAGATACATATTATTTTATATGATATGTTATGTCATTGATAATATGTTATATAAAGATCGGTAATTGATGGCAGCAATGTCGTGATATCCTTTTAATAAAAAAAGTAGCGGACCAAAATGATGGAAACGAAAACAATTTTTTTTCCTGCTTGGTTAGATAAGCGAATAGCACCAAAGAAGTGTAACTAGGAAATAATTTACTGTTTCCGCAAGCCCAACCCTGTGGTTCTTTAAATGAAGGTTTGATGTTTCGTTTAAAAGTAAATTTAGTATTACAATTATATAACAGCCATTATGTTCGAATTAATTTCTTAAATTATATTATTAATGAAATACTGTTATCTTATCTTGTGTGCTGGAATCTTACTTACCGTCTAGCATTACTAAAATGTCATTGAAATCTGATATTATAGTTAGTCAATTGATATTGCAAGCTGACCTATCTATCTCAACCGCAAGGCACGTTGCCAGAGAATCCTCGGCTATAATTGAATCTCTTCATTAAACCAGGTACAGGATGAGACTAGGATTATTTGTATACATTTGAGAAATAATTGATTAAGTACATAAAGTAGTTTACAATTTAGTAGCAGTGGAATTCTTTGTGCGAGTTCATCCAGGGAAGTCCACCATACCTATTTCTACCTATAAGCAGCAATGTTCACATTGCTGTTAATCGGTTTGAAGGACATGGCTGCGGGTGAAATAACAGGAATATGAGACTTAACAACTTTATTGTATAAAAAATATATTCAGAAGTAAACCTAAATACTTAAATATATCTATTTTATATTGCTGATAGGTTTTTTTTTTTATGCCTGATAGGTTAGCCTTTGACCGCTATCTCACCTGATGGTAAGTGATGATGTGGTCGAGGATGTTGTTCAGACTAACCTAGAGTTACTGGCTCACAAGGACAGCTGCCGGAACACACCGTTAGGTGCTTGGCGACAGATTTTCAACTTGAGGGTGGTAGCTAGCCAGGCGGGCATTTGCAAAGTGCCCTACCACCATGCAAAAGCCTTTGACCACAATCTCACCTGATGTTAAGTGAGGATGTGGTAGAAAGTGGTAATAGGTTTAACATAATATTACTGGCTTCCAAATACAGCTGACGTAACACGCCATTAGGTACAAGGCGACAGGTTTTCTACTTGAGGGTGATAAATACCCTTCCGATAAAGCACAAGACTGCGGTGGGATTCAAACAATAGACCTGCTGCACGGCAGTCCATAGCCATTGCTACTAGGCTATTACAGCATCAAACGTTTTGGAAACAGTAACAGACTGCATACTAAAATCTCATTTGCCACCTATCACGTCATAAAATACCACTGACCAATAAGCGTTTACTATATGGTCTGTTCGTTAATCACGGCTCTGACAAACGTTCCAGAAACTAGGTCAACCAGTTTTTGGACAAATATGGCTAAGAGTTAATGCTTGCTCTTGAGTATAGAACATTACATCGATAAGAAACGATTCCACAAAATGAAAAAGTCAAAATGGTAGACGGAAAGAGAATTTTTCAAATTTAATATTGTAACATTACTCCTTTGCTGACGTGGTGTAGAAATAGATCACTCGAAGACAATATTTCTTCATAATTTTCTAATACTTATTCAACCTGCGTACAATAGATTCCTTTCTATATAAAAACAAATTTTTGACATAAATCATTGAAGATACGGAATTATTAAAGTCTTAATTTTTGAAGTAATTTTCCTTGTAACACTGATCTGTACTCAGTGACTTGTTGGGTATCTTAGAGTCATCCAACGTTTACAATTATTCACTTAGCTAGTTAAAAACTAGTTTGACTTTATAAGCGTTGATAGCAGCTTGATTAAAAGCTAGCATGTTGCTGGCAGTTTTCAATACCAGTTCAATGCCTAACAAATAAATCAACTATATGGAGCGAGAAACTGCGTAACAACTGCAGCGTGCACATGCCGGTGACAGGATAGAGAGTTTTCCGATACGCTGTCAGTATTACACAGAAAGGGATGGGGACATTTCAGATTTGACGGGTTAATTTGGACTATGCATGGTATAACAAAATTTAACGGTGTAAGTGTGGATATATCTGTTGGTAAATGGATTCATTAAAATATCATAGTGTAATAATATTTTGGTCAAAAACATAATAACGTTTTATAAGACTGCCCAAAAAAAGGTTGTTATATTTTAAGGGTTCATGTATGTTATGAATTTATTTATTCCACTATAATTTTTAATAGACTTTAAACCGATTTTAATGTATGAGATAACGTTTGATTCTTCTTAACATCGCAAGTGAAACTAGGTGTATAACAAAAATAAAAAACTTTTTAGTTGATTCTAGACGCCACAACGTGAGATAAAAATTGATTTTATTCTTCCAAACCCATCGAGTGTGGTATCAAAATGAAGGTCCTTATAAAACGATAAATATATATAACTTGCAGTTCTAATTTCAGTGTAGGTAACTACAAAACGATTAACTAATATAAATGAATTACATTCGGGTTTTCGTTCGTTTATTCATTATTACTTAACAGAGAAAACTATAGTGAACAAAGAAAGATAGGCGTTAGTGCTAACGTTTTAAAGTCCCAATTTTTAATCAAATTTTATGTAGTTATTTTGATAGATTTCTTGTCGTGATATAAGATTTGTTGAATGCCACATAGTTTCCGGTTTAAAAATTATGTTCCATACCTTCTTGTTGGATATTGTAAAATGCGACTATAAGAAAGTTTGCGCTGAAAGAATAGCAATCATGCGAGTGAAGCCCTCGTAGCGTGGCTTGCTTAGACCTTCTGCTGCGGTCATGAATTGGATGGGTAATTGCTACTGACATTACTACTGAGTGCTACTGTGCTTCGGAGGGCACGTTAAGCCGTAGGTCCTGGTTGTTGTCTTAGAATGGCAGTCTTTATAGCATAATATTATGGCATTTTGACAATGCCTTTCTACCACTCTCCATTAAAAAATCTGTCACGAAGCACCCAACGGTGAATTTCGGCAGCTATCCTTGAGAGCCAGTAATTGGAACACATCAGCACTTATCATCAGAGAGCAATTATCAGAGGTCCAAGGCTTTCTTGTCAACTATAAATTTATTTTAAAATGCTCAAATGTTTAGTCAATGAGAGAGCGTGTGTTGCTGCACATGGCGAACAACATGACTCTTTACCATATTTACCGAAACGAATGGCTTTAGCAGGGAATTGAACACCTTGCCTGAGTATGTGTTTCCCGTTTAGTACGATAATGGGGGTTTTCAAAACGCGAGTGGATAGATATCTCCTGGGTAAGTGCGCTCCACCATCAATCGCATCATCACTTAACACCAGGTGGTATAGTGGACAAGTGCTACTCGATTCAGTAAAAAAAAATATGAGCGGCAGGCCATGACATCAGAGCTACAACATTCCACTTTTATGTTCTTATGTATTTTTTTATATCTGGAGAAAACATAAGTTACTGACCCCATATGTTTTGGATAAGGGTAGGAGCATAGTGTGGACATAATACAAAACAACATAATACAATTTAACTACTTATAAAAAGAAAAAAAATATTGTAATGCAAAATTATTTTGTCCATTCAATTTTCATCAGACAGTATCAATTCAAAGAAAACGGATATTTATATCAAACAAGAACTTCTAGAACATAGTAGATAAATTTTATGATATTTTTAATTGCCTTATATTAAAATAACATCAAAAGAAGTGCACGCAATTTTAGTTTTTTTATTACTATCCTTTGACCACCATCTCATGTGGTTCCATAACCTGACATCATGGAAACTTAATAAGTAATTGTGTGGAAACCTACGAAAATAAAATAGTACATCATGATACAAGTGTGGTATATTGATCATTACACACGAAGCGATATGGCGCGCGAGCCGTGGGCGAGTGCGATGAGGGAGCCGAGTGAGTTACGATCAACATCCCACACGTGTATTATACGACGTTTTGCAACACACTTGTGGGGAACAAATACGAATTTTTTTATGAAAAATATTTATATATCAATGGCGCGCTCATTTCTCTAATAAAGATGGCCCTGACGAAAACACAGAACCACCTTAATTTTTCCATAGTTCGATTTGTTGATATATACCTAGTACTATATACATTACAAAACACATATATTTTTTATTGAAATAATAATGTGAATAAGAAGGTTTATAAACTCACTCAATCTTCTAAAAATTTACTTCAGTAGGTAAAAAACTCTTTGGTTTGTTTTTATATGAAAAACGAATGAAATAAACTACAATCTCCTTGGTTAAAATGTGGAAAAGTTGTTTTATTTTTTTTATATAAGACTCAAGTGCGGTAAATAGCACAAAACACGCGTGCATAATAAATTACATTATGACACTAAAATCGGTGGTTTTACACATTCTGGACACTAAAATTGTGTTGTAAATAACCATCATATTTAATTCCACTCAAGAAAAGTCATACTCAGAAACTAGTTAATAATAGCTACGAGTAACTAAGCACACAAAGGAACCATCATGGGATCAAAAAAATCTCGCCCACATTCACAATCAATGCTTGAAGATTTATGACCATTGCCCGCCGGACGTTGTAATATAGATTTATTGACGAACAATATCTCCTGATACATCCACAACACTGAACTCGCTGTTATTGTGTTTGTGCGTACACAAAGCATTTACATACAGCAATGTATGTACAATTTCGTAGATTTTAGTAAAAAGTCCGTTGCTCTAAAAAGGTTATAAATTTTTATTCGGTTAATAGATCCAGAATCTTTGTTATCATGTCTAAAAACATAGCTATCTATATACCTGTACTATTTGGTCGCCTGATCGTCGGAAGATATTTAGTTACCCTGATATTTTTATAAGTAAATGCGAACGATTAGAAGTCCATTTTAACCGACTTAAAAAAAAGAGGAGTTTCTAAATTCATCTGCATTTTTTTATGTTTGTTACTGCAGAACTTTTTACTGGGTGAACCAATTTTGATGTTTTTTTTTATTGTAAAGTGATGCTTATCTTATGGTCCCATTTAAATGCCATCCTTATTTAAGTTACACTTCGATAAATGAAAAAAAAACCTATCTTGATGATATAGTCATAGCACATGACAATCGATCCCGTAAGTAGCAAGGGACACTAAAAAGACTAAAAATATTTTTTACTTGAAAATGGAACTGACTTGAACACTCAAAGGTGTAAAATAACTTATTGGGACCATGCATTGGTTGGTTCCATTTTTAGGTTAAACAAAAAAACTGTGTTTATCTAATCCTTTTCTACTGTACGCGCAGTACATGTAACTATTTTTAAATCTTGAACAGTAATTCCAAATTAAAAAAAAAAGACTACCTGAAAATATTTGGAGGAGCAAACGTTTTAAACCGCTTGTGCCCGCATAATTGTGTCTGCTTTGGTCACCACAATTTCGAAAAAATACAGATAACCCTCTATTTAGCCAGTAATTAAAATGCTGGGGCGCTCTTAACGGGTACAGAAATGGGCAGAATGCTCTATTATACTCAGGCGCGGCACGGGATTTTTTTAAAGAATATCCATTTATTTTCCAGCTTTTATTATTTGCATAACTGTCGGCTTTTTATTAATGACTAGCTTTCCAGGCGCGGCTCCGCCCGCGCGTATGTCGGTTATCGCGCGAAAACATTAACCTCTTTTAGCGCAGTCGGATAAAAACTATCCTATGTTTTTTCCCGGGTCTCAAACTATCTCCATACCAAATTTCATTCAAATCGGTGCAGTAGTTTTGGCGTGAAAGCGTAACAGACAGACAGACAGACAGACAGACAGACAGACAGACAGAGTTACTTTCGCATTTATAATATTAAGTACTGATTCAGGCTTAAAATTTTAAAGTTGAAATGTAAATTTCATTTTACCTACAATAACGTGATATTAAATTAAAAAAAACTGGTGAAGTGCGAATTGGACCCATGGAACGGGGCACCATGGTTCCAACTCGCACTTGACCAGTTTTTGGTTGAATGTCACCCTCATTTATTCTCATTATAAAAATACTGGAAGGTGAGAAGTAGTGCCTTCTGAAGAACTGACAATTTCTGCTGTGATCCTCAAGACGCTTCCTGAGCGTGGAGATAATGGCAAATTCTTCCCAACGGGGGAGACTATATTCAGTTTTGGACATTCCAGTTAATTTGCTGCTGCTGCTGCTGCTGCGAGTCGTACTCATACACCAAACATCCGTACCAACAAAGAACGTACCAGAAAATAGATATTTTGTACATACAGTTCCAAATCCTTAACTAGAATCTGACTGGTACTTTACATGCCAGTTCTATGTTATTGTTACGTGTTACATATTAGATCATAATCTTTCCAAGTTTGGCTCTTGTGTGTGTTACCATTCTTACGAAGGAGTAAAAAAAAACTTTAATCATAATTAGTTTCGTGTATGAAGGTAAAAATAGAATGAAAATAGTAGAGGATCCTTTTATCTTTTATTTTCCGTTATTATCATTATTTATTAGGCAATCGGACATACTATACTGCGTAGAAAAAAAATTATAAAGGTTCCAAAGATACCTACATCCCTTTAAAAATCGGACTGATAGACAGACAAACGAACATGTGGACATATTATGAGGCTTAATAATAGTATCATTTTCTTGTAAACGGGCCCCTAAAACTGTTGAATGCTATCCAAAGTTATGAAATTAATTTGCTTCTGAACCATTTTAATCACAATAGAGTTAAAATGTTTTGTACAGAATTTGTAGTAAAATGAAAAGTTAAAGAAACATTCTACAAAATTTAAATAATGAAACTTAACAAAACTTCCAAAATCCTTCTAAGCGTTAGTTTATTATAAAGGTACCACAATATCGTTGGATGAATTTCATTTTAATACATTTCACGGGCTATAAATTTAGGTAGGTTTACCATAATATTTTAATACAAAAACACGGCAATGGATTCAAATAATCTTTGATGTTAACAAAAATATGTGGGTATAGGCGGTCAGTCCTATTCATTGATCAACTGACCGTGGGCACATCGTAGGCCACCCTTCATGGAATGAATAGATTCGCCCCTTTGTAATCAAAACAGTAATCAAAAGCTATGAATTGGGGGTTGCCAGTTAAAACTTTATTTGCATTTTAAATACGCCTACTGGGTTTGAATGGTAATGCTATAGGGTTTACATTCATCTGTACAAATAATTTGCCGGGCGGTCATCTTTGTGATATTGAGTAATTTATCAATACAATAAACGTATACATAGATTACTGTACAATAATGTAAAATTGTCTAGCGGTTCTTGAATAAACAAGGGAAATAAGAGGTTATTTTAAGTATACCTGTCAAGAATTCAAGATGGCCTCCCTTACAAAGTGCTTTGACCCTACCGAAGCTTGGTGGGCCCAGTTCTTAAAGTAGTTTTCCACTTTGATACTGCGCAGTATAACGATTATTTGCAAAGACATAAATAAATAGTATTTAATAGATATTGAAACTATGGTTTTCTTCGTGTTTTAAATGTATATCTCTCAGGGTCTGTATCAGAAAGCCTATTACGAAGCGTCTGGGATGGACGCACATGTCCGTACGTCGTCATCCGTATGTCAGAATCTTAACTACTTTTCTTTTGAACTCTTATAGGTAACAATTAAAGTATTTTACAGATTTTTTCTTATTTTAACGATTTGCCTTAAAAAATATAATCAATAAAAGTATGGCGTATACCCATGAAAGAAAATATTTTTAATTTTAACGATTTTAGTTTTTACTCTATTATAGTAATACACACATGGTTAAATAATACAAAACAGGTCAAACTTAGTATAAATATATTGCAAACACTAACACATAACAATAATTATTAAAAACCGGCTAAGTGCGGGGTGAAGTCGCTCTAAGAACCCGAAACTGTGTGAGAAAATAACTATGTTTTGATAAACTGTGCGTTGCGGAAACGTCGATGAGATTTGTACTTGATCGGCTTTTATTTTAGTTGTGCTCGTAATGCTCACTGCAGAAATAATCGTCACCCCTCCACTTACTGCGCCCCTCGCAAGCGTGAAAAAATTTCCATGCTTGGTGTCGAGATATAATGTTTTTTTTTAAATTTGGGAATAATACGAGTAACATAACGTGGGTGAGTTTTAATGTATGATTAATAGATAGGGGATTAGTCCATGGTGTCAGATGGTGAAAAATTGAATTTATATAGAATAAGGGTGGCGTATAGAGAGTGTTATTACGACATCTGTGCGGTTGTAATCTGAGGGTTTTAAGTTTACAATTCGAACGAAATTGAACAGAAAATGTGGAGATTAACTACATAATTTACTATGCATATTGCAATTTTAATATAATATATTAATTGTCAGGAATAAGGTACGTGATACTAATAACGCCTAGGGCATAATAATGCCACTGACAAAAATAATGAAATTACTAGTGGTAATGCTATGGGTTTTAAAGAGGACATAAATGATGAAAATTCACTGCGAAGAGCAATTCACTTTAAACTATATCCTTACTACATACATACATACATAAAATCACGCCTCTTTCCCATAGGGGTAGGCAGAGACCACAGATTTCCACTTGCTACGATCCTTACATATCTCTTTCGCTTCATCTACACTCATCAATCCTTTCATACATAAGCGTCGGTTTAGGGTACTCCTGACCTGGCCTTTTTTCAGAACATCTTCAATCTGATTTCGGAACGTTCGCCTAGGTCTTCCCCTTCCAACACTTCCGTTCACTTGTCCCACGTATACCTGTTTAGTCAATCTCATTTCATTCATTCTCTCTACATGTCCAAACCATCTTAACATACCTTTCTCGATTTTGGTCACTACATCCTCATTCACACCACATCGTTCCCTTATCACACTATTCCTTATCCTGTCACTCCGTTTGACTCCAATCATGCTTCGCAATGCTCTCATCTCCACTGCATTTATTCTACTTTCATGCTTTTTCTGCCATACCTTATTTTATAAAATTGTAAATATGTTAAAAAGTTAGGTTTAATAGGCTTGCATCGCATAAGAAAACCTTTGTTCCTTCTTAAAAGTCAATTATGTTGCATAAGTTGAGTCTTGCAGAGATGCTATAAGTATATTTTAATATACCTTCATTTAGAATGTATATGCAATAATTTTAAGAATGTTTTAATATTTTTCCGAAAGCTAAAAAATGTGTAAGGCCTTAATAAACAATCCAGGCCTAGTTAAAATACGCAATGCCATTTTTTTTTAAATAAGGCTGCCCTACTTTGCTGACTAAAGATAGATTCAGGCACAAGCATAACCTATTTTTTTTTTTTATTGCTGATAGGTAAGCCTTTGACCACAATCTCACGTGATGGTAAGTGATGATGTGGTCGAAGGTGTTAACAGGCTTAACCTAGAATTACTCTGGCTCTCAAGGACAGCTGCCGGAACACACCGTTAGGTGCTTGGCAACAGATTTTCTACTTGAGAGTGGTCGCTAGCCAGGCGGGCATTCACAAAATGCCCTTCCACCATGCGGTGAAGCTCAAGCCCGCGGCGGGATTCGAACCATGGACCTGCTGCGCGGCAGTCCATAGCCAAAGCCACTGAGCTATCACTGCTTCCTATGCTCCGTAATGCGCTCCGTTTAGCACCAAATCTCGGCAAATACTATAACTTGATTTAGTAAGCGACTAGACAATTTACACCGAATCATTTGTAAGGACGTAATCCAGAAATTCAATGTAATGTTAGGTATTTTCAAATAACATAATTATTACTAGAAGGATGCAGTTAGGTTCATCCTTGACAATTGAAAGTTAAACAAAAAATATATTGTTCAGCAGACTGTACCAACTTGATACCCACACGAAATTGAATATTAAAAAACAATTTGAAATAACTATAAGATAGAACTTATGATAGAAAGTACATAGATGGACATACTGTATCAGCTGGATTGTCCACCGCTGAACAGAGCTTCCCATATTAAGGGGGGGTTGGCATAATCCCCAAGATTGGCAGGAGGCGTGGGGATCGCAGTATAAGATAAGTGACTGTTCCTAAGTAGGAGATACATACCCCAATTTTTATTTTTAACCCTGATAAGTTGGCCTCTAACCACTATCTCACCTGATGGTAAGTGATGATGTGGTTGAATATGTTGTTCAGGCTAACCTAGAATGACTGGCTCTCAAGGATAGCTGCCGGAACACACTGTTAGGTGCTTGGCGACAGATTTTCTACTTGAGGGTGGTAGCTAGATAGGCGGACATTCGCAAAATGCCCTACCACCATGCTATAACGACTGCTTTCCTAAGACAACAACCGGGACCGATGACTTAACGTGCCCTCCGAAGCACGGAAGCGCTCAGTAGTAATGTCACCGACCGCTGGTCCCATCCAACTCATGACTGTGGCGGACGTTGCTGAACTTTGCTGATTGGTTAAGAACAGCTAAGCAAACTTCGCTACGAGCGCTTCAAGAACCTTCTACCTACAATAAAACAAATAATGAAATGCTTGTTGTCGCTATCGTGACCGCCGCCATACCGCCGCCGCCGCCGCGCCGCCTAATCTATTCGAGCCGAGCCAAGCAATTATCTAGGTGAAATAGTGTCCGTATTAGGACCACTTACTCTGCATCGGATTAAGCTGGATTACTTTAACAGTAAGTGGCCGGTGTTCGGTAGATTAACATTATAATATCGACCCTGTGTTAATGTTCTCTCGTATTTGTTATTTTAAGTGAAAGATGTATTTACTACTACGTTTGCAAGCGTTAAATTCAACAATTCAACTACTAACCTACTTTAACTTCACCTACTTATTGAAATGTACGATGAAGAGAACATAGATTTTTTTATATGCCTTATAGGTTAGTGTTTGACCACTATTTCACCTGATGGTAAGTGATAATGTGGTCGAAGATGTAATTCAGGCTAACCTAAAATCACTGGCTCTCAAGGACATGCTGCCGGAATACACCGTTGGGTGCTTGGCGACAGATTTTCTACTTGAGGTACAAGCATAACCCACACTAGGACACACAGAGGTAGCTAGCCGGGCGTTCGCAAAATGCCCTACCACCATGCAAAATATTTTCTTCATCGCATTCGATTTAAAGTGTTCATTAATGTAGGTAGCCATATTATAAAATGCTAACGATCTGTCATCTTATCTATAACATGCGTAAGCTAGTACTTTGCGCTGCAAACTAAGATCTCGTGTTTTACTACAAGGGCTAGACTCTTTGACTAAAAGTGAAGTAAGTTTCAAATGGTCAATTTTGAACATATTTTTTTAGAAAAATTGTACGCCTTACCATAAAATAAATAATATCCTAGAAAATATGTCAAATACTATGCCAAAATCTATACGATTAATTGAATAAATAAACTCCCAGTCAACACATATAGAACAAGCTCACCAATACAAATAGGTACAAATATATATAATAAACCTTGTGCTAGTTTATAATCGACCTAATTATGGCGACCGCGACATCGATTCCATTATTACATGCACAAACTTAACATAAGCCTACACAAAAGGCTCAGCTTTTTCCATAACTTACATAGTCAGTTCAACACGCAACATTACGTAACCCTTTTCTGCTTACATCTAAAACAGTATGAAATATTGTCATGTAGTACCTAAGATACAAAATCTATACCTACTTATATGCTCCACCCTATTAAGCCACTCCGAAAAAGTGGACGTACGTATGGATACGAGGCACCCATATCACGGCCCGTTGGCGGGACAGAAATCTCGTAATAGTTCCCGAATGGGCCCTTATTTTAAAGATACACGCGATCTACGAAAATGTTTTCGTAAAATGGTTCTCACTGCAAAGTATTGACATAGATAATGTACTCCTAAGCCAGTAGAGGGCGTGCCGAGAGCGAGAGTGTCCCAAGGGAGGCTCCACGTTTTTTGAAAACAAAACCGTAAAAGGATAGATTAGAAGCGATATAGTCTCAAAGCTTTAAATATTCTTAACGGTGTCGCTGAGCGAAGCCACAGTGTTAATACAGTGGTCAAATCTAAATAAAGTAGAATGTTCAGAGATCAGCTTTGGACTGGTTCCCCAAGGGGCTCTTATTTTGGAAATACACGCGACCTACGAAAATGTTTAAGTAACTGTTTCTCATTTTGAAGTATTTATATAAGTAGATAATATATTCTTAAGCCAGCAGAGGGCGTGCTGGGAGTAAGAGGGTCCCAAAGGAGGTATCACACATTTTTAATACAAAATAAAAAATATAAAAACAAAAGCTGAAACCCTGATTAGTATTTATCAAACTACGACATCTGTCATCCTTTTAAGAATGGTAAATTTTATAAAGCTACGCTTTTTGTCAGTGGGGTGCTGGGCTAAAATGTGAACCCAGCAGTGGACAGCCAGGCTGATACAGTTTTTAAACCATCCAATAAGTTTATTTCTATTTCCAACAAAACACGAAACAAAATACACTCAAATTAGTTCAGAAAATTCTGAGTAGGATGGAAAAACCTTTCATCAATATTATTCTTTTATATTTGTTTCAAGTCGCAGTCTTGAAACTTTTGATGAAAAACGCTTAAAGCCGTGCAATAATAGACATCATGATTTAGTTAAAAGCGGGATTTTATTACATATACATGAAACTGATAAGTATATGTTTCTTCCATTGCATTAATTTGAGAAAGATAAGGATAAATAATAAAACATATATTTATTGCTCAAAACATGACGTTCTGTTTCTTGTTACTCTATGCAACTACTTGAGATATATGTCTGGGTCAGATAGGACGGACTAGAGAAAATGGATTGCTTAATTCTATAAATATTTTTGTTTCAGAAAACACTGAAGATCTAAAATTATCTTTTATATATTCTGTGACAAAAAGAAACAAAGGTTTCTTAGTTACTTTTGATATGTTTATCAAAAGTAGATAGTGTTTTCGTAAGGTTATGTTTGACAAAGTATTTAGACTGACAGTGTGCAAACGAAATTTAGGGTAAAAAGACTTCACATTGATTTTAGAAGAAGCTTTTTATTTTTTTCAAACGGGTTGAATTAAAACAGCTATATGCTACTTCATTGTTTATCAACTGCAAGTCCATGGCACAAATACTAAAATATGTCAGTTAACTGAAACCATTTCTGATATAAATAGTTGATAACAATGAAACAACGTCAAGATACATTATCACATTGTCATTCAAAAGGACGCAATATTTGAAAGTTGATTACCCACTTTCTCAAATCCTAGTGTTTAAAATATTCTTCAACCAAACGAACACAGCATAATTACAAAAATGTACTCTTTGTTCAAACCCAACGTCACCAACACAAAGCATCCGAAGCGGTCGTTTTGCTCGCACTTACCCGTCATCCCTTGCTTGTTTTGTCAAGGCACCATGTGGCGATCTAAAAACACCCCGGCCCCTGTAATCCTGGACACAGCTTGGTACCCTCCTCTCATTTGCATAAGTCCTGTCCGTCATAAGATGGGTTGTTAAACTTTAATAAGACTTTCTGATGGTACTCCAGCCTGATTTAATGGGCTTCTCTGTGTGGGGATTAGAATGATTGAAAAGTCCCTATAAGGGATGCGAGCTTTAAGGCTATATGAAAACAAACTTTATTTTGTTACCAAAATGGTTGCTTTTTAATAATCAGTTATACTATGTTTATGTAGGCGTAAAATTTCTAATGGTGATAACCACAATGATATTGGCGTTTCGAGTTGAAAGATACTAAAAAAAGAATTAAATATAAACGCTTGAAAAAGGTCGTTATCAAAAAAGATGCTTTGGAACAGCTAACTTAAGTATGAGAATAGTATTAGCACAATCTATGTATATTAGCGCGCTGTGGTATTAGTATATTGTAATTGAAATAAGTATTGTATAGGTTTATAATATCCATATGCCTACCGTTTAATAGCTGCTGTCGATCATTCGTATAATATTTCATTCACTTCCTAGAAGTAGCTACATTTAGTAGAAGACAAAATATATTGCTTTGAGCTATAAAGCAATAAATATAAAACATGACAGGTCATGTGTAATGGAATAGTTTGACACAAAAGTGCTTTCAAAAATAGAATGGAAGCCACTACGAAACTTTTATTACCCAGTAGTACAACACTACACACTAGAGAAACGATAGAGAAATGGTTACAATTGGCTAAAAAGCGGTCGTCACGCCACAAGTTCATCCAATAAATATTCCTAACTGCCGCTACGTAAGGAAACAAATGCTCGAAAACACAATGATGGCCGACGAAGAAACAAAATAGCGTTGCGGTTGTATAACGCAGTATGCTAGATCTACCGAAATTATATTGCACAAGCCAGAGTCTTTACTTATTAATTTATTATTTACGGTTTGCACTTACGAATATTTATAGTCGTGAACGCGACGACGCCCGACTAGTTTGTATATTGAACCCGCCCGTGTCACTCCTTAAAGAAGTGGATCCGAAACCCACGAAACTAGTCGGGCGTCGTCAAGTTCTCTACAGTAAATATTCGTAAGTGCAAACCGTAAATAATAAATTAATATGCCAAATAATTACGTAAGTTTTAATAATGACAGATTATTTACTTTATAAATGTGACGTTAAATTGTTTTGTCATAGATACAAGTGACTATTTCATATACCTAATATCAAAAATCATTTTCAGAAATATATCATCAAGTCTGTACTTCCGGCTAATCCAAAAAGTTGCTAAGTCCAGCTTTTGCTATGTTCATGTTACCAAAATTTTTATATTTAAAAAAAACTATTTCAAAAAATTGTGTAAAGAAAAAAAAATTAATATACTGGTTAAAAAAAATGCTGAAACGGAAAAAGATGTTAATTAAAAAAGAAAAAGAATATGTATGTACCTAAATACATTTTATGTAATAAGTATATCCTCAGTTAGTTAATTTGATTACAAGTTTGTGTAATTATAATGCAAATAAAAACAATTTAGTAAATTACCTGATTATTTTATACACGAATTTTGAAAATTCCACAAAGATAAAATAAGAAAGACCTTATCTATAAGAATTTTGCGATAACTCTAACCACCAATTAATTTGTGTCCAATTTTATTCAAACAATTTTGAGTTTTGATATGTTTTTAAATATTATGGGCTTATACCAAATCATTTTACACTATGCAACAATTAAACTTATTGTGTCTTTAACACGAATTTGGGAAGATTGGGTACGGTTTCCGTTTAAATATACGGTTTAAATACTGCCACAATACTGTTCGAAACAACTGAACCATGTCCAACATATTCTGTTTGCGAATTGTGGCTTTCGTGTTTTTCAGGATGTCCTCTTTTTTAATGTTATTTGTTTTGTAATTTTGTTAGATTTTTGTCTACTCTAGTTTGAATGGTATTTTTTTTTCAAATATCTTTTTTGACTTCACGTGCACAATATTGAATATTGAAAATACTTAAATGAAAATGATGTGGACTATGTAGTAATGTAAAAAGTATTGAAAATTTATTATTAAGCCTGCCTTATTGGTGGAAAGGAGAAATAATCGGTCTAAGCGATGAAGATGATTGAAGCTTGAGATCCTGGGTCCGGGATCCGGTCCCCAGCTCAAACTGTTATCAGATGAAACAATTATTGGGTATTAATTCTAATAATTATCAGGTGTTTCTAGCCCAATAAATGTTAAGTGTAAAAGTTTTTCTACAAAAAACAAATGCAAGAAAAATGTTCAGTAATAGTGCTAACTCTCTGAAATGGTACTCAGTATATTAAAAGACACTTTATCTACGTAACAAGTATAATCTACGTCTGTGGTCACCCTAGTGGGCGACTTTATATATCATACCGTGGCTGTTTATACGCTTCCGCCTCGCATAATACAAGTGTGACGATACATTTGTAATAGCTGCGCACTGTAGTCCCACCCGCATAGGCTACAAAGAGTGATGGTGGTGATGTAATATGTTAATCCAGAACCTAAGCTATCTATAAATTAATTCAACTATTGCAGCGTGAAGAAATATACATACTAACATCCTCACTAACAAAATTGCGCTTCTAGATAATGTCTATTGCGCGATTATCGTGGAACAAGTACAAGACCCACCTCAAGCGATTACGAACTGCACTGCGCAATGACCCTAAAGTTATAGACATAAAGTTATAAAGCCCCATGTGCCTGTAATTTACATCAATTTTTTGGAAGCAGTGACGGCTTAGTGGCTTTGGCTATGGACTGCCGCGCAGCAGGTCCATGGTTCGAATCCCGCCGCGGGCTTGAGCTTCAGGGCATGATGAAGGGCTTTTTGCGAATCCACGCTTGGCTAGCGACCACCCTCAAGTCTCAAATCTATGGCCAAGCATCTAACGGTATGTTCCGGCAGCGGTCCTTGAGAGCCAGTGAAATTACAGGCAGATGAGACTTAACAACTATGTCTCACGAAGACGGGCGCAGTGCAATTTGTAACTTATGACGAAATGCATCTGTTATAGGCAGAGGATGCCGCTTAACATGTGGTGGGCCTCGAGCTTGTTCCACCACAGTAAAATAAAATAAAATGTACAAAAAAAAACTGGCAAAACAAATCACGATCATACAGTATTCTTTTGTAATTTTTAACCCCTAAATACAAATAGTAATGATACAATTTTATAGTCATATTCCAATGTAAATAACTTAAATAATATGCTTGAATAAATATTTCAAAACCAATATGGGAGTCCAATAATACCTCAGTCAATAATTCAAAGGGTACTTGATTAAATAAGTAACTCTTGAAAGTTATTCAAGGTCCAATCAATCAAATAGTAAATATCAACTCGTAAACAAAATCGGAGAAGTTTGAAGAGCTCTCCTTTATTGAATCAGTTCAGCGATACAATAACAACACAGCTTAAATAATGGACGCAATAAATTACCGCTGAACTCTTAGACTTACCGCTCGTGTGATAAAGTTGTTTTTATCTTGGAAAAAATGAGACGAACAACAGTATAAGAACTTGTTACTTGTTTAAAAGTATTTCGTACTTGCATACCGACAGAGTTCTATACAAACGATACGATGGTTGAAGAACGAGAGCAAGAATTACAGTTATGAGTCATTGTGTCATGTTACCTCAATTGGTTAGAGCATACCCTGGCTAAAGGGGTGGATGGACGCGGGTTCGAATCCCGCACATGACTGTAATTTTTTTCTCTCGTAAATTTGTAATTTTGAAAATTCTATACAAACGTGTTCATTGTATATTATATACCAAAAAGGTTGATTTTTACTGACTTCAAAAAAGGGTCTCCCGATTCGATAGATTTTTTTTGTGTGTGTTAACTCATAACTCATTATTGAGTGTAACGATTTTGGCGATATTTTTTTTTTAATTTGAAAGCTTGTCATTTGGTCCCATTTTAAAGTGAGATCTGATCTGATAGTACTAGAGTCATCCCTAATTGCGTATTTAATTGGCTTCGGCTACATCGATGATGTACTCATTTTCATTGGTCGATATAACATGAACAAAAAAACTATATACGATGGTTGGAATATTTACTTTTTAGTGCATTTTTTCCCCGTAGGGTACCGGGTTAGAATTACACCTCCTCATGTCGTCCCGTGGGTGTCGTAAAAGGTGACTAAGGGAAACATACTAGAAGGTGGGCAGCGGCGCCTTCTAAAGTACTTTCATCTTACACTGCGACCCCACCACGCCTACCAAGGGTAGGGATTATGGCAAATACCCCCTTAATAGGGGAGGCTGTGTTCTGCAGTGGACGATCCGGCTGATACACTACAGTGCATGTTTTGTTCGTGTGGTCGGCTTTTTTTTGTAAACATATTTTTCAATCAATTTCTGCTACTTAGCTTCAGTTGACTCATGATATAGTCAAATTTTCATTTACATATAAGATCCTTTCAAACTACAAAAACATTTATCTAATAGCTACTGATAACATTATAACCTTAATACATGACTGTTTAATATTTTAACTCCGTCAGAAAATTTACAAGTGTACATAATTATCATTATAATCGTTTGCCATATAAATCTTTATAACAGCGTGGTTAAACAATAAGTTTACGAAACGTAAAACGTTTTTGTATCCAACATTTGGATTCGAGCCCTGAAATATTATAGATTAATATAAAATTTAATAATAGGATTTATGTTTGTGTTCATTCTCTGTACTAGCAAAGACATGATAAAGCAAAATCAAATAACATTCTTGTATAACACTCCCCTTTATTTCACTGTTTTTGGTATAATTTTTCTCTTCATTTAGTAATCTGCTACACTAACGCATATGCTGTGAAAAAATCAATCGGATGGTTCAAAAGATTTCCTCTTATAGTTGGGCGGACGGACATACAGGGCATAATATTAGGATTCCATTTTCTCGTACGGATCTATATAATTGAAAACCGTTTTTAGAATTTCAATTTTGACTGAATTTTGAATCCTATTAATTAGAAATTTTAAAATTTAGGAATAACAATTTGTCACGTGTAATCTTTTAGATAGCATATAACACTTTACGGCTTTATTCTTAATCACTTCATAACTTTATATTAAGTTTGTTAAACGTCATTTTTACAGCGTTTAATATTTTTCCCCTGCCGTTTGATAAACATATTATAAATAATGGAATTATTACGAAGAACACCAAATTAATACACAGAAGTTTAAGAAGTTTATAGATATACCAACTTATTAAAAATTTAACGTATTAAAAAATCTTAAATGTAAAGGTATATATTTATTTAACTTCATTACCTAATAAAATGCAAAACAAATTTACGTCTACTCGTACTTCAATTGTTTACTTGTGCATTGTGATAAATTATATCACTGTGAGTTTGAAAGCATTGGCATTGTGATGAAATTATTTTGTGATATAATTTATGATATACTGGATATTATATGTAGGTAATGTACTTACTAGAGAGTAAACAAATTTTCTATGCAAACTATTTTTTATAAGAGGAAGAAAGACTCATCTAGCCTTGTTCTCTTACTGCCCTACGACGTAAATAAGACGAGAAACGATATATTGCCTCGGGCATTGATAAAACGCTCTTGGGCAATCCATAATATCTGTGAAAATTGTTCCCGGGCAACTTATTCCCCACAATATAATTTTGTCGAACTAGGAAAGGATTTTTTCGCGACGTTCGTAAGACGGTTCCACAATTTCTATGAAGGAAAATGAGAACAAATATATGTCATCACTTCTCGATAGGAATACTATTCATGGTGAGGGATGTGGAAGTTGAATAACTACGAGTTGTTTCATTCTTCAAATATATTGAAACTAAATATTGACTTCCGAATAAAAACAAAATATTACAAACTATATACAACACTACAGCTACCACAACAAACGTTCTTAAGCAACCTACAGTCCATTGCAGGCCCACAGGCAGTCCAAATGCTCTGAAGACTGCTTGGTCGATGCGACGCGTGATAAAAATGTTGGCACTGATATGGCTCAACGAATATGTATTGCAATCCAATGAGGCAATACTGTTAGCATGCCAACTGGTAGTGGCTTGGAGCATTTGAACTGACTGTGGGCCTGCAATGGACTGTAGGTTGCTTAAGAACGTTTGTTGTAGTAGTAAGGATAAGTTTTGGAAAATAAAATTAGCTCCAGGCCCTCACGGTGCAAATGTATCTGCACCAAACGACTCAAGTATGTACACTACCGAGATAAGTATAATCCATTTTCGAAATATTGTTTTAAGAATTATGACATGATAAGTGACAAAAGCTCACGTGTACGATTTTTTAGTTAATTAACAAAATTTGTAATTGAACCATTCATTGTAGTAACTATTATTTATTGTGCCTTGTTTACCAAGACTGTGGAGGGTTTTAAACTACTATTGCATATTTTCCAAACAAGCCTTTTTGTTATGTCTTAGGATTTTAGTGTATAGATATTTGAGAGTTCCAATATCACGATATTTTCCCCGATCAAAGGATGTTGTCAACGGTGGTCATCGAAGGATAAAACGTTTTATCTTTATAGGAGGCATTCTCGGCTATTATTTTGCAATCTTACATCCTTAATAGGGCTATCAAAAGGTAAGATATTGTTTATTTGTGATATAATTTAGAACGTATGGGTATGTAGTCATAGGGTCTTATGAGAACGTGATATATACGAGTATATCGTACATACTAATACTAATTTTGTAGTTTGAAAGGACCCTCTTTAGCTTTTGAGGTAGGGGTCACATGGGATAAATGATGATTCATTGGATAATGCTTTTGATATTATAAGATGTTGTTCAGGCTAACCTAGAATTTCTGGCTCTCAAGGACAGCTGTCGGAGCACACCGTTAGGTGCTTGGCGACAGATTTTCTACTTGAGGGTGGTAGCATTTAGGGATCCACATTCAATTCATTCACATCTAGGGATAAAATAAATGATAAATCTAAAAACCATCAGCAGCAACCATATTAGGCTTAGATATGTATGCAAAATTCCACAGAGTTTGAAAACCTGGTATTTAAAATATGACGCAACTACGATTTTCTGAAATAAAAAACAGCACGTGTACTCTAGCCTTAATATTTCTACAGAGTTTTATTTCAATTCAGTGAACAGATTTTATTTTCATGTTCTTCAAGGAAAGTTACATAATACTCGTAGGTACAGGTACTTATAATAATAGGATCTTCTTAATTTTTCAGCTAAAAAATGTCGATCTATTTTTCTCCGTCTTCCGAGTAATTTGGATCATGTGGCTGGTTGCGCGATTGCGCATCCGGGGCTTATAATAAAGTTAGAATAGACTTGAAGGATCATTAATTTTATACCGTCTACCATCTTGCGGGCGTTCGATGGATAAATCCGGTTATTTTGCATTTCTGCTGCGTCTACGTTGAAGCCAATTTATTTGAATAATTTTATTATTATACTCGTAATAATGAAGATCTTTTTATGCTACTCGGAGCTTTTACTTTATATTGTTTTTCTCCTGTGCCTGAGAGAATGATTAATACGTATTTAAGCCTGCACCGAGGCAGCGATACGTAATTGTGGTTCGTTTGATCCCTTGCTGTATAATTATTCCTTAATTTTGAGTTATGTAATTAATATATATTATATTTAAGGATTCATTCTATAAATCATACAGTTTATAAACACGATTACTTAAAATTTTCTCTATAGAAAAAAAATCCAAAGTTAAATCTAGAAAACGAAATAAACCCTTAGTAAGGCGTAAATACTTAACGGAGAATCATCCGTATTTGAAAAATAAAAAAAACAACATGTTTTCTATAACGTATACACATTACAATTTTTAAATAGGTATTTGTTTCTATTATACGAAGGAAATACTCAAATTCACGCATGTTCCGCCCATTTAAGTCAGAGCCGCGATGCTTATATACACGGCGCGACTAAAAAGCTCGGTGCGCCCTTAAGAATTTTACGTTCGCGATCTAAGCAATGGTGGCCGAGCGGTAATAGGACTGCCGTGCCGCAGGTCCTTTGTTCAATCCCCAGTTGCTTGGTATATGTTCCGTATCGTTGTAATGTAACTGTCAAATTTTATTTTACAAACATTATACAAAACATAATTGGATAATACTTTTTTTTATACATTAATCCGACGTCAACATGCGGTACCATGATAGTTCAAAAGTACCTATTGTCACAATATTGTGCGCATGGTACTGAAGTCGGCAAGTTATTTCACACGTTTGAGTGTTGAAAAAGTTATTGTTTTTTACTAATTTCGAGATCGATTGTCATTCACTGTCAATGACTATATTATTATCATCAAGAAAGGAAAACATTTTCCATTTATAGGACTGTAACTCAAAAACGCGTTGACCGATTTTAATGAAATTTTAAAAACTCGGAAAGCAACATCTTTCGAATAAAAAAGAATCCTTAAGATTAGTTTACCCAGTCAAAAGTTCAGAGGTGAGAAACATAAAAAAATACACATCGAATGGGAACCTCCTCCTTTTTTGAAAGTCGGTTAAAACATGAGAAAATAAAATAAATTGATTTGTTATTTACATTGAGGGTGAATATAAGAAAATGTTTTGAAATTGTTGCTCACTAAACAAGGACCCAAACTGCAAATATGTGCAAAGTCATTAGAGTCATTTTCTTAACAATGTTAATTAACTATGGCATCTTTAGTATTTTGCAACACATTACTTTATAATATGTATGTAATGATCATTAAAGTCTATTGTGATAATAAGACTATGAGCAGTAGTGTATGCATACTCCTAGTTCAGAGAAGGTATTATGCTTACTAATCCATGCTTTGTGGTAAGACGATTCTGCTCTTGCCGGAAATAACTAGCGCGTTGCAATTATGTTCTTGATTGCGCTGAGCATGTTAAGCTTATTGTGATGAGTTGTATCTAGGTTGAAGTATTGAGTAGGTTGTACTGCATTATTATATGGACCTTTAATACAAATAGTTCATATTTCAAGTGTGGTTTTCAAAAATAATGTAGATCTGATCTGTGAGAATTTGGATTGGCTTTTTTTGTGTTTATCTTTAAAATATCATTAGAACTGTTATTAAAAACTGTAGGTCTTCCTATAAATAAATAGAGGTAAATAATAATATAAAAAAAAAATTAAAGCGTAGAAATTTAAACTAAAAAATCGAGCTGCGCGTACGTTTACACCTAATATATTGCTGACTTAGGCCCGAATCCCTCACAAACCTATTTACGCGTTGTCAGCAGTATTCGTCTCTATAGAAACGGTGGCTTCCAAAATTAAGTGTTAACTTAATAAAGTGTTAATCTTTTTTTTATTATCATTGTGATAACTCCAGGAGTCACCAAACTCAGTAATAGTATGGCCTTCAGGTGGAACATCTGTCCAAATTAATAGTTAAAATGAATGAGTTGCAGGAAAACCAATAATATAATTTATTCAAAAAAAAAATATGTTTGTGTGTCCATAAGTTGTTTTTTTAACACAACTGAATGGGTCTACACAACAGTACGTAAAACTAAAAAGTTGCGTCGCGTTTCTTATTTTGCTTCTACGACGGAGATAACTGATTGCTAAGCTCTTACATAACACTAAGCTGTTACATAACTGTATATATTTTTTTACCATCAAAATACTAGCCCAAAGCCTTGAACAGTATTGCTAATCGATAATAAACTTAGTGGAAGCTAGACTCAAAACTTCTAACCAAAACGGGATATTGCGACCTAATTCGTATTAAACAGACTTAATTTCTGTGAATATGCAATTTTTATACCTAACCTTATTTACCAGCTCCCTTCTTATGTGGGATAAAAATATACACAGGAACGCGGCACGCATTCAGTATGGTCAAAAGTACAAAAATAATTACAAAATGCCTTCGTTCCACTTCCATTATACGTATTATTGAAGTATGTAACACCGTATAATCACAGTTTCTCGATAGGTATAATATGGGAATCTTTATGTACTGAATGATATATCTAGTCAAGCATGTTAACCGTTTACTATAAGAGCATAAACACGATTTTGAAAATATAACATAATTCTAGTATGGGAACTCCTTATATTTGATAACTATTTTTCATTATTATTTCAGATTATGTACAATGCTATATCAGTAAAAATTTCAGCTGGCTTTTTGGTTCAAAGGAAAATCCAATATTCCCTTTGCGGGTACGATGGACGTGATGGACGAACGTGTACGGCCATTTTCACCTCGTATATTATAGTAGCCATAATAATAGGTTTCCGTTCATCCTCATTCCATCAAAGCATCTGTTGACAGTAGTAAGCATTTATATATATGAATTGCCGAAGTTTGTAAGATGTAACTATGCCTTATTTCCTGAATATAATAGCTTAGATAAGAGGAAAGTTACACAAGAACAGCTCAAAATGCCCATCCCGAAACTAGAACTGTTTAGCAATAACTGCACCTACATGACGCCTCTCGTTTACAATGCGATTCCAAAAACTATAACAGAGTTACCTAATTATAAGTTCTACCCGGAGTTAAGAAAGTGGTTGGTTAACCAAAGTTTCTATGTTAAGGATTTCTTGCAGACGACTTCTAATCGCTACTACATTTACCATGCTAAATAATTGAATTGTAATTAGGTATTAAATAGATTAAGACAATTTAAAAAAATATTTGACATCGTTATTATTATTAAGTCTCAATTTCATTGTATAATAATATATTTAATTGACATTTGCACACCTTGTATGAGGTTGTTTATGGTGAAACTGTTGTACTTCCTACATATTTTGGGTTCGTGGCTTAGGCCCACAGTGGTCGACGCACCTGTGGCTGACGCCCCCGAATCTAATAAATTTAAATCAAAGCAACTTTTATTCAAATGTACTGGCAGGCATAAAAATGTTATACAAAACTTATAACTATATACCTAACTAGAGTAGATTTATGCAATATATTATATCGTAATGATGCTTATAAAGTAGATATGCTTTAAATTGAAAGTATCTTTAAAACAATAAAAGTCTTAGTTATTTCTCATTATTTATTTATGTCAAGTACAAATTTGTAAAAAAATAGTAATCTCAATCACAGTTTTGTTCACGTGTATTGTTCTATATCAAGATAATTATTTTACCTAATTATGACAATCAGTCTCAAAAGTAAAAAGATAACGTTTGAAATGTGTAGTTTTCTTTAAAAATTTAGTAATATTTAAAAATAATCAACTTTAAAAACTAATATATGTATATTATAGAACACATCTATTACCTTTAATAAAAATTAACAAGCAAAATCATCTCTATTTAATTAATAAATAATAAAATTTTACTTTCTGGTCGAGTTTCCACAAAACAAAAGGATTTGTTGTAAAAACATGACCATGCAATTTTTTTTTTCGTATTGTTCAGTGAACTTGGCAATCACATTTTTATTCTTCCTTGTGGTGTTCTTTCGGCCCAGTTAGTAGATGTGTTGATTAAAGATGAAAGATAAGATTTCACATGGTAATTTATTATTCACTAACCAAATTTACCAACGTTTTTCGAAATGAAAACTAATAAGTATAATAATAAATAGAAAAGTTTTGATTATTCTTATTTTTGTATATTTGTTTTGACGGGTAAACTCAAAAGCTTTGTACCGATAGAAAGCTATATTATTAGCAAATAAGTGACTACTTGAACTTAAACACGGGAAAATAAAAGGTTTTTTAAACCTTTTATTTTCCCGTTTTCCATTTTATTTTTTCCCTTTTAAGAACTGCTTCACGTTTGCATGGTACGTATGATCTTCTTTGTACGTATGATAATTTGGTAAAGAAAGACTTTTGTCGTTTACTGTACTTAGTGAAAATAGCACAAAAAAAAATATACTTAATTTATTAGAATCGGGGGCGTCAGCCACAGGTGCGTCGACCACTGTGGGCCTAACTCACTCTATGGGTTAGGGCGAAAAAAAAAAAGATTTTCTCACAATATTGCATCTCAATTCCGAGAGAGTTTTTTTTACTCTATTTATGTACTTAGTGTCGCCTGCGCTATCTAGACAAATCTAATGATATATTATACATTAAATTCTGTTGAGCCGTTTAGAAAATATGGTGGAATAAAGAAACTCACAAACATACATACATACATGAACCCTAAAAACAGAACACTACTTTTACCAAAAAATAACGCAATACACTTTTTTAATATCCCAAAATATGTTGCCTATATATAACAACGCGATTCGCCAATAAAGCGTAAAAAATATCATTTAACCCTTTTTAAGCGGCATTTGTTCCATAGGCAGCAATTCATCTAACAATACTCCGGGTAAAACTTATTTGTGCTAAGCTTGACCTACATCAGTGATTTACCTCTTGAATGCAGATGGGTGATTTGCTTGTACAGCTGTGTTACTCAGTAGCTAAGGTAGGTACCGTATTGGCATGTTTACGGACACATCGGCCATTGATATTTCTTTAGTGAACATTTTTGCTTCCAAAAGTATACTGATACTATATACTGACTAATACTGATACTTTTGGAAGCAAAAATTTGGGAGTGCAGATAATTGGTTATAAATAGGTGTCGTTATAAGTACTTATATTCTACTGTATAGTCTAAGGGTGCCGTACATGTATTTTTGTGTACAGTGTTTATACAACACTAACTTGGCCCGAGCATTTTCATATCTCAACGTAATTATTGTTAATCTTTTTTCAACGGGGCAATGCCAGCACGCTGCCAACTGGTAGTGGGCTGGAGCATTTAGACTGCCTGTGAGTCTGCAATGATTAATAGGTTGTTTAAATGCTTTCATTTTAGGAGCTGGAGTAATGTATATAGTTCGTAATATTTTGTTATTAAGCCGCTTAAAAAAAAATACAATATGAAAAAAACTTTATGATACATCAAAAAGTGGTTTAGTTTCTTTGTCCGTTTGTATATTGATGTGAAATAATGAAATCGTTTTCACGTCACTATTGTAAAGTAATTAGATACGCAGTTATTTAGTACCCGCGTGATATCTTCAACGTAATATTTGAAGTTATTAAGGGGACCAAGTACAAGAAGATGGCGTGGTTAAGCTTTAGCAAAAAATGGCACCGAGTTTCTTGCCCGTTCTTCCCGTAGTGGCTCTATACATTTTCATATTACTCCATACCTTCATAAGAGCGTCGTAGACGCCTAAATTGAATAAATGATTGTCTCTTTTTGACTTTGACTCTCCATATTTTTGAGTGTTATTACAACTACTGCTGCTTACCTAAGCGATCATATGTTTAATTTTATTATTTTAATGTATGTACCATTAGTATTTTCACCAAGACTAAGACGGAGTATACAAACGAGGCTTCCTGTGTAGGTTCGCATCAATAGTTGACTGAAAATATATAAACAAAAGTTAAAAATATAGCTTATGGCTAGTCAATCTAGCAATAAAACCAAATAATAATAAATATTCAACACTCCGCCATAGCCAAAATTTTACCTTAGAATTTGAACATGTAATTCTCATCAGTATCCGCTAGCATCACAAATAAGTACAATAAATAAATTCACGGACGCGTTTATGTTTGACTAAACCAAAAACGTGAGCTTGAGTACTATACAAATAGGTACACGACGTTGGAGGCTGGCCTAGAGGCCGGCTGGTATCTGGAAAATTTGCATGCCAATACTATCGGAGCCGAATCTAACGAAGAAAGTTTGGGGACCATAAACTGTTACGTAGTGAATAACTATGAAATGCGACCTTTTAACTTAAATGGGGACTGTGTTCTCGTCATTAGTAAGGGTTAAAGTGGAAATATTAGTCGGCTTACTGAATAATTGGTATTAATTTGGTCGGTGTCTGAACAAATTAAATATTGGTACGGCGGTAAGCTTTTAAGTCGAAATAAGTAGTTTGAACTAGTATTGTTTGGTATTTTAAGTCGATAGTCGCGTGGTGCATATATATATGTTTCCAAAACTTATCTGAGCGCTTGGTCGATGCGACGCGTAATCAAAATGCGGGTTAAAAACCTATTTGTCTCAACAAATAAGCATTGCAATCCAACGGGGCAATGCTGCCAGCAAGCTGGGAACGCTGCCAACTGGTAGTGGGCTGGAGCATTTGGACTGCCTGTGAGTCTGCTATGACTTATTGGTTGTCTCATTGTTTATTGTAGTAGCTATAGTGTTGAATATAGTTCGTAGTATTTTGTGAAATAAAGGCATACCGCCAGTATATATATATATATACCAAGAAACCCTTCAAAGAAAATATTAATTGAAAATACTATTTAAAACACCCAATATACGAGTACACGACTACAAATAAGTAACAGAAATTATTGAATCAAAAATAACATTGTAACAAATACCATAACAAAGATTTCATATGTTATTTCTGTAATAATTATTTAATTTGCGAACAAACTTAATTGCTAACAGTTGCGAACAGTTATACAAAATAAAACGTACTTAATTTAATTAAATTAACGGTTACAAAACTCAGAAATAACACTGACTAATATAATAAAATTTGAAAGCCTTCAAAGAAAATATTATATTTGACAGCGAGTTGACAGACGTCAGTCGCTTTGGAATCCCGAATTATTTAGAAGCAGCCTGAAGTCTTATAATATAAAACCTTATCGGTAAGGACAGCTGGTTCACTCCCTTTTACTCGGGACTAAACTACAAACCATAACTGCAGAACAAGGGTGTTTAGACAATTCTGCCTACCACTTCAGTGAAATTACGGGCACATGAGACTTAACAAATGTATGTCCCAGTAAACAGACGCAGTGCAATTCGTCACTTGTGAAGAAATGAATCTGTTATAAGCAGAAGATAGTCCACTTAACATCAGGTGGGCCTCGCGTTTGTTCTAAAAAGAAAAAAATACATATATTAGGGTTACACATAGTAGGCGTGGTGACATGACTCCATCTTCTATATATATGATACCGGCAATCTGTATAATTCAGGTATTCTATACAGTACCTAGCAATATATGTTATATTATGAATATTATTGTCCACTACGTAAGTAAGTAATTAATTCCTAGGGACTGTGTAGAGTACCTGCTGTTGCACCGGCAATGTGTAAAATAAATAGATCTTGGTGTATATCTATCAATGTTAACCAGCCTACAAAATGGCGGGCGAATGAAACACGTACAACTAGTAAAAATCAACTTTATTAGAATTAACAATTAGGATGCTCCTTAAAAATAATCTTTATGAATAGGGTACCTAAAAGTGTCTTTCTACTACAGTAAAATTAATGTTAAACTTAAAAATCTAACCTAACCATTGTTGTCAGCCGCCCGTAAGTCCTCTCCTTCCATGCTTTCGTCTTCCACATACATTACCGGCTGCATATTCGGTATTGTATAGAATACCTGGGCAAAGTATAAAATAAATAATATTTTATACATGACCTACACGTTTAAGGTATTTTATACATTACCTAGGTATTGTATAGAATACCGTATTTAACAGATTACCGATAACATAAATTTAAGAATTCTGACTCACTGACTGACATACAACGCACAGCCTAAACCAAACAATCCTTAGGAGGGTAAAAATGGGTGAAAACGTTAACTTACAGTTCTGAAAATAAATATTCAGATAGATCATTCAAAATAAAAAAAATATTTGTTCTAAGTTTGTGACAGGGATGATTTAAGGGGGTATGTGAAAAGTTATTAATATTATATATATTTATGATACAAGTATCACATAGGTCGGCTTTATTCATAAAAGCGATCTCTTTCAGGCAACATTGAAATAACTACTCTAAACCTGTTCACTTACGAAGGTGCGCCCTTTCACGTTAAATTAATAATGTAGTTAAGGGATAGGCCACTTTGAATACTTCATCTTAGTGTGTGTACTGTACTGTAACTGCCGGATCGTCCACTGCTGAACACCCCTCCCCTATTAAGGGGATATTTGCCATAATCCCCACGCTTGGCAGGCGTCTTGGGGGTCGCAGTGTAAGTAGGCAGTTCTTTAGAAGGCGCTGCTGCCCACCTTCCAGTATTTTTCCCTTAGTCGCCTTTTTCGACACCCACGGAATGTTATGGGGAGGTGCAATTCTAATCCGGCACCCCACCTGGCCGCAGTAGTGTGTGTAGAAGCCACTAAATAAAAGTACACGAAGTAAAACAATTAGAATGTAAAATATGATCGTTTGTGTAGGCAGTACTAGTTGAAACATCACTCAATCAAGCAACCTGGGTAACCAGAACAGAAAAATAAAAAAGTACGGTAGAAAAATCTCTACCATTTAACCTCATTGCAGGACCAAGAAACCCTACTTATAAATTAAACAAGCACTCAGACGAAGGCCTACTTCCGACTGGTCCAATCCCTTTCAATCCTAAGTGATAGTTTCTGTCTCCCAGAGCTACCACGTTAACTATTATTAGACTCAGTAATTAATTACACCCCTTACTGTCTTACTTCAAGTTCGCAGTCCCGCGAACCATTTCTGTATATTAATGCGGTCCATTATTCAAGAGCCACCGCAGATGAGACTTGGACGTAAAACATTCAGGAGTATTCGTCTTGCCTCGTTATAAGAAACTTAAGTCGAGTTGACTTTCATAGAAGTTGTCGTACTAGACGTAACTTCGTTGTTTTTAATGCGGATGGAGAGTTATGACGATATAATTACGACGAGGTTTTGTTTACCAACAGTTTGTGACAGCGAATCTTTTATTTTAAAAATAATTTATTATTGCACTTATCTCTTTTAAATAGTTGAAAACTTTTACATACACGGCTAATTTATAATCAGATAGAGTTAAGATACCCATAACTCCTACAGAAATACTCATACTGCGTCGTGGTATGTAAAACAATACATCACCATAATATATAAGGTCCAGAGCAGCGTGCTGGTAGCATTGCCCCTCAGGATTACAATGGTTATTCGTTGAGCCAATTAATATTGGTATAATTAGCTTCAAACTTTGTTTTATATTTTAGTTTCTCAAACTCAAAACTCAACAGGTATACTCAAAACTCCACAGCCATTCTATAAACTCCAAATGCACAACTTTGAAACCATTTTGTTTAACACACCGTATTTTCATTTCCGCGATCAACAAAACTAGAACTCTAACAATGCATACAATATTATAATTAAACTGCTCTCCGAGACACGTCGTACAGCAAAATTGTTATTTTCTATGTTCTGAACAACCACATAATAGCTGGAATATATTGCCTACCCCACCACATTAATGTATGATGTGTACGTGCGGAAGTAATATAGGTTAAATTGTATTTTGTCGCAATATGGAAGCGTTTTAGTTTAGGGAGGACATAGATGCTGGCTACCGCCTGTGCGGTCGTCCAGCTCCACCGGGTTTTGGGCGAGGGCCTGGCCCTACAATAGCCCGGGAGGGAGAAGTGCCGAAGGCACATCTCCCGAGACGGGCGTAGAAGGCGAAAAGCGCTTTCTACCTCCGTCTCCTGCGGACGCCGAAAACGTACCGCTACTATAGGAGGGGTTGACAGCGAGCTCAAGGGCACCACTGTGGTTCGGACCTCGGCTTGTCTCGCTGTCGAGAGACATGGGGGGGATCGGAGCAAAATGCCTCTGTGCAACTGCAGTGTTGCACAATTGGGCCCTACTGAATAATACTCTTTGACTATTTGGAGAGCAATTTATCGTGACCTTGTTTTTGCCTCGAGCTCGCCGGCGAGCTCGGTGTTTGATTGTGTGACCTCTGATTACCTCACACCTGGGGATTTTACCTCGACGACTTGCGGATAACGCTAAAGCTGCCAACGTAATGGCTGCGATGGGGTCATCCGGGTCGTCTAATACCTGCCGTGGTCGGCGACGGGGGGGTTTGAAAAATGGGATAGAAGAGGCAGTCGAGTAGTTCGATGCCTGGACAACCAGTGGGTTCGGGTGGTGGGGCGCTCGATCAAAGTATCGGCGGGCGCAGTCCTTATTGAACTGCGCTAGAGAGGGAAGGTTTAAGTCGCAATGCAACTCGGTGTTCCGGATATACCACGGGGCGCCGGTTGCATTACGAAGAAAACGGTTTTGGATGACTTGAAGTTTATGAAGGTGGGCCTCACTAGCATGACTAAACACTACTGATGCGTAAGTCATGATGGGGCGGATGCAGGCAGTGTAAAGTGTCTTCTTATTACTAAGAGACATTTTACTCTCTTTGCGAAGTAGGGGACCAAGGCGACCCATTATGAAGGCCGCTCTGTTACGGACGGTTGTTATGTGATCGTTAAAGGTGAGATGACGATCAAGGGTGACTCCGAGGTATTTTGTTCTAGGAACCCAGGGAATGGGTTCGTCGAACAAAATAAGCGGTTTCGGGTAAGGGGAGCGTGTCTTCTCAGTAAAGCACATAGCTGTGCTTTTAGCTGGGTTGACCGCGATGCGCCATTTTCGGAACCAGTCACCGATCTCGGTGATGGCCCGTTGCATGACGAAATAGGACTGTCTGTTGATATGCCACCCAGTGGTGTAAATGGCGGTATCATCCGCATATTGGGCTAGGAATACTTTGGGCTGAGAGCGTGGGATGTCACTGGTATACAGTGCAAAGAGAATAGGTGATAGCACGGAGCCCTGAGGGACTCCGGCTCTGACTGGGTGGGGGGAGGAGAGGGTGCCTTCCACGCGATAGCGAAAGTTTCTGGCTTTAAGGAAGTCTTGTAGGATGAGCACAAGACGTTCTGGCACGCCAAATTGGTATAGCTTGTAGATCAAGCCGTTGTGCCAGACTTTGTCAAAAGCTTTCGCTACGTCGAGGAAGACTGCTAGCGTAGTCTGGGGTTTGGGGTACTTATTGAAGCCCTCAATGATGTGCTCCGTGAGGCGGTGCACCTGTTGGACGCATGAGTGTCCGGGTCTGAAGCCAAACTGCTCATCTGGGATAAGGTGGTGTTCCTTAGCATGGGACTGGAGACGGTTTGCAAGTAACCGCTCGTAAAGTTTGCCTAAGGCACTGAGGAGGCTGATGGGGCGGTAACTGGTGGGGTCAGATGAGCTTTTGCCTGGTTTGTGAATGCCAATGACATTTGCACATTTCCAGGTGTCTGGGAATAAGCAGTGGCTCATAGCAGCATTGAAGATGCTGACTAAGAGATGGATGAGAGGAGGAGAAAGGGTTTTAAGAACCCTGTTGGAGATGCCATCGGCACCGGGGGATTTGCGCGGTCGGAGGGCCTTGATCAGTCTCTCCACCTCAGCGTAAGTCGCTAAGGTGATTGGTGGGAGTTCAGAGGTGACCACAGAGCTTTTACGTTTGACTTCAGCATCCACCGAATCGAGGTGAGCTTGGTCAACGTGATCTACGTTAGGGGAACACTGAGCCTCTAGGCTATCAGCTAGGCACTCAGCTTTGTCTTCGTCAAAGAACGCTGGGACTAGTGGGACTGGTCTGTATAAGGGAGGCATGTCGTTATGGTTACTTCCTTTCAAGCCTCGCGCCAAGTCCCAGTAAGCATGGTGGCTTGGCACGAGGTTTGAAAGTTTATCGCCCCATTGTTGATCACGCAACTCAGACATGCGACTTTGAACCATGCGTTCAAAGTGGCGTTTCTTAGTTTTGTTCTCTTTACTGGGGTAAGAGTCGTAATGTCGGGTCACTGCTTTACTCTCCGTCACCAATCGTCTCACATCCGCTGGAATGACAAGGCGCCGGTCGTCCGGCACTATGACCTCCTTTGCGGATGCACCTACTACGGTGGAGAGGTGATTGGTGAACGAATCGATCGCAAGGGTTATGTCATCTTTTGTCAAGATGTCGTCAGGGATCTTGTCTAGGTCCGGTGAACTGATAGCCTTTAGGGCAACGCCTACTTGCTTCCAGTTCACTATCGTCTTAGTGGGGCGGGGGAGGTCAGTCGTTGGGTCGGGACCTAGTCGCAGTATAATGGGTCGGTGGTCAGAGTGAAGCTCGTGAACCACTTCTATGGAGCGTAACCGGAGTGTTACGCCTCTGAATAGTGCCATGTCAAGCAAGTCAGATCGGTGGTCTTCCATATAAGGGTAGTGAGTGGGCTCAGTGGGCGCAATTATGTCAAAGTTAAGTTCTGCGATTAGGTTTTCAAGTGCAATACCTCTGGGATTGTTGACGTTACAATTCCATAGGATGTGCTTACTGTTGAAGTCGCCAATCAGAATGACGGCGCTTCCTAATGAGAATAGGGCTTCTAAGTCAGCTCGGACGATCGGCTTTTTGCAAGCTTGGTAACAGGATGCTATGACTATAGGTTGATGACCAGTCATAGCTAGGAGGCAACAAGATGCTTCCATATTAACAAGAGTCGGGGTAGGTAGGGGAATGCAGTGCAGGGACCTTTTGTAATAGATAAGAGTGCCTCCCCCACGGGAGTTCACTCTATCATCACGTACCGTTCTGTAATTGGCAAACCTAGGGTTCGCCTTCCCCGGTTTTAGAAAGGTTTCCTGCACGCATATGATATCGATAAGGTGGGTACAACAAAAGTCGTGGACGAGGTCACGTTGTCTGAAGAGGCCGTCAGCGTTAAATGACGCTAACGAAACTGAGTACGGTTTCGTGCGTTCGGTTGTACTACCCATAGTGGTTGTACTGGGGAGGGGCCTGGGGAACGAAGCGCTTAAGGGCGCTAAGTAAATTCGCGTGTTCCAATGTGTATTGGATCACGTCCGCTGGGGATTGAGCGTATTGCATCTTGTGGAATAGCTCTTGTACCTCATTGATGTCAACCGACATAGCCAGATCGCTGACTAGGTTGATTGCCTCTTGAAGAGGGGCAGCCATCAATGGCATAGGTGGAGCTTGTGGCCGGGAAGCGGCGCGGGGAGGCGCGCGAATGGTGTTGGCGACGGGTGCCGGGAGCGCGGGGCGAGCCGGGGCCGGTGCGCGGGCAGGGGCCGCGGCGCGGGCGGGTGCGGGTGCGGGCGCGGGTGCGGGCGCGCGGGCCGGGGCGCGGGCGGTAGCGACGGTCTTAACCATACTGGGTGGTTTAGACCATGCGTTACGGGCTGGGAGCGGCGCGGGTATTACCTGTGAGGCAGGTACTACCGTTAGTTTAGGGCTTACCCGTTGGTAACGGTCGTAAGAGGGACGGGTCGGCCTATGCCTTGCCACCCTGTGGTTCACTCGTGGTGCTTTAGGGCAACCACGGTAATTCGCGGTATGCCCTTGAGCACCGCATAAAACACAGCTGGGTGGGTCCGGTGAATCCCGGGTGCGAGTGCACGCTGCTGTCGCGTGATCGCCTAGGCACTTAACGCACCTAGCGCGAGCGAAGCAGAAACGGGAGGCGTGCCCGTATAGTTGGCAGTTATGGCACTGCGAGGGACTCCCATTTTTGTATGGGGCTTGGACATCGAGTCCTGAGAGGCCACAGACCTTTTTTAAATTAAAAATGGCCTTGCCTTCAGGTGTACGATCTAGTACTACGAGTACTAGATCGTAGGGACTGCGGTCCTTCCCGCTGTACATGCGGTGAACTGCATGTACGGGGAAGTCTTGTGCCTTCAGGTCGGCACATACCGAATCGGTATGTACCTCCTTGGGCACACCGCGGATGACCACTCGGAGGACTTTCTCCTCTTCGAGCGCATAAGTGTGAAAACTTATGCTCTCTTTACGGAGGAGCTTTGTTAGCGCTCTGTGGTCGCTAATGGTGGACACTTGAACTTTAATGCCCTGCTGCGTGGAGCGGGCATTAGTGTAGTGGATCCCACGATCCGAAACTAAACGGGACAGCATGTCCCATTTGGTTTTGTCCTGAATGAACAGGGGCGGAGGCGGTTTTTCGCGGCGCGCGCTCGCGTCCTGAGGGGACGCGGCAGTGGTGGCCGGAGCGGAGGGAGGAGACGCGGGGCGCGGGGCGGGGGTCGGCTTCTTGCCGGAGGCGGGGGCCTTAGCGGGTGCCTTGGCGGGAGGGGCGGAAGTTGCGCAACTAGCGGCTTTAGGAGCACGCTTGCGTTTTCTGTCTACGACGGTATAGCCGTCGTTATCGGAGTCCGAGTCAGTGCGTAAGGCACGACTCGGATCTACATCCATCTCCGCTTCGGAGTCCGAAGTGGGCTCGACAACGGCGATGGAGGGACGGGTGCTCGCTGGCCTCCCGATCGGTGAGCGCGAGCGAGACCTCTCACGGGGAGGGGCTGCCACCGTGCGTCTGTTGTCAGGGCCCGGAGCGGGCGAAGTTGGGCTGTCCTCTGAGAAGGACCGGGTCAGAGGAGGGACGATGGCCTCCGGAATTGGAGTTCCGGAGGGAGCGATGAGAGTGTCCGTGAGGCGGGCACTCTCTGCATCGTTAAGTGATTGCTGATGATCAGCGTAGAGTTCGGGGTAGCGGAGGGCGAAGGTCTGAAGGACCTCCACCTCACCGTTAGAGGGACGTTGCATCCTGAGGGGAATACTCAGGATGGCCTAACGGGTTCTGTCTCCCTCTCGCAACTCGTGAGCTCACTTGTGTGAGAGGGAGTGAGTACCTATGGTGTGCCCTAGTTGTGTACCCTCTCCGAGCTTTTTTCTCGGCGGAGAGGGGTGCTCCTAAGCGCTACTCCGGGGTTGACTAGGGGCGACCCCAAGGCCAGTAATCCCGGAGCCCAGCTTGCTTCGGCTGACCCGTGAAGCGGGAAAGGCCACGGTGCAAGGTTAAACCAAAACAACAACAGTGGCCGTTGTCACCGTAGGGTGTCACACTGCGACCGCAGCAAATGGCGGATTTGATCGTTCAGACGGGTTTGGCTGACGCTACCCCACGCCTGAACGACGTCGCTTAACAGCACAAAGTGTGTTGTTACGCGACTGTTACTATGTTGTGTCGGGTAGTAAAGTGGTGAAATGCGCACCGAAAAGTGCGGTCAAAACAAGACCACCAGCCCGATATGATGTTGTTCGTCCGAAACAAGGGACTTGGGTAGGTGGTAATGCCTGACGTCTTAGAGCGCCTCTGCGCGACGGCACGGCGAGCTCGTAGCTCGCGTTGCTGCGGCGTTCGGCGGCTGCTCAGCTTCTGCACACAAAACAAAAACTTCGTCAGGACTGCGTATTCCAAGGCACTGGTCTGCAACTAGCGTCGGAACGATGACCCGAGTGAGACGGCAATAGTGCGGGGACTATTGCGGTCTCACTGGGAGATACTGGCGGAGCTGTAGACAGGTGTGCACGGCGTGGCGGCACAGGTCGGAATCTATGGAAGCGTGCCACCGAATTCAGTACATTGATTGGCATAATTTTGCAACTAGTTACTCCTTTGAAACATAAGGAGAGTGTTAACGTCTAATTAACTGGTCGTCTCGTGGGTTTGAATATAGGAAAGGACAATACTTTGGATTTGTATGGATACTTAATAAAGAAAGCTACTTTGATTTTGTATTTATAAAAAAATTATTACGTATTATACTGACCATCCACCTTAGAAATGGAATAAGGAGTAGCAATGAGATGATTCTGCCTAAGTAATTACCAAGTTCGCGATATAACCTAATTTTGAAGCGCTTGTAGCATAGTTCGCTTAGCCGTTCTTAATCGGTAAGCTAATGACTTTGATGGGTGACCGCTATTGGCATTACAACTGAGCGTTTCCGTGCTTTGGAGGACACGTTAAGCCGTGGGTCCCGGTTGTTGTCTTAGGATGGCAGTCGTTATAGCATGATAGTAGGGCATTTTGCAAATGCCCGCCTGGCCAGCTACCACCCTCAAGAAGAAAATCTGTCGCCAAGCATATAACTATGTGTTAGGTTAGCCTGAACAACATCTTTGACTACATCATCACTTACTATCAGGTGAGATAATGGTCAAAGGCTAGCCTATCAGCTGTAAAAAATTAAATATAATAAAGAAAATATTTTTTGCTTATGTATTTTTTTAAAGATTTATCTGGACTACCCCCATAATAATCGAAGGGAAGCTATGAGATGATGCTGGCTTGGTAACTATCAGTTCGCATTAACATTAAGATTTCTTATATTCATTCGTAAAGATAAATAATGCACTTGATTACATGAGCCAGAATAAAAAATACCCAGAAAACAAGTTACCTACTTGAGAAAATATTAAAAATTATGTGTGAGAAATATATTTGAACCAGTGTCTCTGGCAAGGTATTCCATACTTCTCTCGGGTCAAATATATTATTCGGTAGATACAATCTTGGACTCGTATATTTAGGTTTTTTTCTAAACAATTATGTTTTAGCGTAAACCAGAGTTATAACGTTCAGGTGAGATATTTTTTAAAGTTTTTACTCCTTGACAACTACCATATGAGTTCACCTAATAATTGCTAATGACCTCAGCAAACAACTACTAATTTCCAGTAAAAGACCTTAAAGCTTTTTATTTGAAAAAGGTTTGTCTCCAGTCGAATTTATTATACATTGTGTCTTAATTGCCTTCTAGTGCCATTTCGTGACTGGCATTATTTTATGCATAATTTTTGTGTCTTTATATTACCTCAGTCACGGATGTAAGCCATTCAAACGAACTCTTACAAAATATATAATAAATTCATAAGCAAAAAATCACGCTGTTTTTACACCAGTCCTAGAAGTTTACCCTGACATGTAAAGTAAGCATACTGCCGGGTTCTTAGCAAGAAATATATATAACAATAATGTAAATATACAAGGTTGAAGTGGAGACCTTTATATAATTGTCGCATTATAGCATTATATTACTGGAAACCACGCCACTGCAGTTTTCAGTGGCCGTCGCACGTAATGCCGCCAAGTGGGTTATTTATGCGCTTTAATATAAAACATTAAGAGTTTTATGGCAGAAAATTACTTTCAGAGGTGACTCGGCAGGTGCAGTGCTAGAGATTTAATATAAGTCTGATATATTGTGCTTCACGGTACCTTCCACTATTTTAACTCCGCAGCAAATGTCTTGGGTAACATATTTAATATAAAAACAAAGCTTACCTTAGGTTTTGTTGTAATAAAAGCGTGATAATTGAGTTCTCAAAAGGATTCGATAAATCTTTAGTAATATGAATGTATGTAATAACTGACAAGTTCTGCCTATGGGGTGCCGGGCTAGAAAGCCCCCCCCCCCCCTTCCATCTCTACCCGTGGGTGTCATAAGAGGAGACTACGCGTTACACACCAGAAGGTGGGCAGCAGTGCTTTCTTAGGAACTGATATCTCACACTGCTATCCCCAAGACGCCTGCTACGCTTGGGGATTATGGCAAACAGCAGTGAACAATCTGGCTGATACAGTACAATGTACGGAATAGAGAAGTATGTTACTATCCAATTATTGTTGCCATAACATATGACTTGCATTGTTGTATGACTTACATGTGACTCGATTGTCAACAATCATACGGAAAACGAGCTAACTTCAGATTTTTACTGCTTCAAGGAATCATATATTTTTTCAAAGAAGTATTATTATCATCATCGTTTTCATACCCTCGTCGTGGTCACAGTCGTGTGGAATCAGTACAGCATGTCCATTCTTACAACACAAAAGACATAGAACATATTAGTAAATGTTTTCAATAACAACTTTAAAAAGCCCTTGTGCTGTTCTGCGGCTTTAGTTTTTGTACTATCTACTACTACTACGTGACGTCATCGAAGTAACAAAATTACACCAATTAAATTCAAATTCAAAATAATTCCTTCAATTTAGGCGTCTACGATGAAGGCTATTATGAAGGTCTATTACAACAACCATGATTTCAATGTTTTCTTTTGTTGTAATATTGTAAGCTTATTAACTTTACAAATATTACTATTTTCTAGAGTACCTTTATGAAGAACATGCGTATATTACCGTTATTTAACCGAATTAGAAAAAAGGAGGAGATTCTCCATTCGACCGTAGTTTTTTGTGTGGCTCTTTACAGTGTGTAACGACTTCGATATTTTTTTACATTCGAAAGCTCGTGCTGTCATGTGGCCCCATTTAAATATAAGTCAGATCTGGCGTTATATATTAAGTTATCTTTAGGCCTAATTTCACCATACCATGTTTGTTTACGCTAAATCAGGCATTAGCTAATGGGTCTTTAAAAATAACAGAGCTGTTAAATCAGTCTACGTTCTATGAAGTTAACTGAATTAATCATCCATTAACAGTTGGTGGGACACTCGGTTCAGTTAACAGTCCATTAAAAGGATTAACAAGGCGTCAAATAAATAACAGAGTATGGTGAAACTAGGCCTTAATAATGCAAACAAAAAAAAACTTGTTTAAAGTTTTTTTTGTATTATTCTGAATCAGTTAACTTAAGTAATTATATTAAATAATACGAAATTTATAACGAATATAAGTCTGATAGCTCCATCACATCCGGGTGGTATTTTCCAATAAAATAGATAAGGTTATTCAAACACGAAAAAAATTCTTAGTATTTACTAATTACCAATACATTATTTTACTATTGAAAACTCCATATTTATAACTATAGTATACAATGTACATAACAATACTACTGAAAATTCCGGACTGAAAAATACGTAGACGCCAATGCGAAAAGCTATCCATAAAGTAAAGTATAATTAATGTCCCTACAGATCTTAATAGAGTCAGCTTAAATAGAAAAAGTCAATTTGTCCAGCTTTAGAGGATGGTGCCATTTAAAATAGACATCGAGAAGTTGTAGTTTTTAATTACCATACAATTTCTAATTCTGCTTAGACGTTTTGCTTAAAGCGCTTTAGACATAATACGGTTCAATTCAGACTGAATTGCCCACGGACGGTATTACAGCGGCTGGCAGTTTTACTGTCATACCATTTTGGACGTTGTTTCTATCAGTATAATGTACACTATCGTATGATATACTTGTACGGGCCGCCAGCTGCCGCGCCTTATGCAAACCTTTCTACCGATATTGTATATTGTGGTGATAAAGACAAAGCTGAAAATGGTATGAAAGTAAAACTGCCGCCCGCTGCCACTTCTTCGGTGTGAATTGACGCTTAGCGTTCGATCAGGAAAGGTCAGACATGAATGTGTTATTCAGCTTTTCTGACAAAGATATTTTTAGTGGGACGCCGGAGTCTTGGATTGGTCCGTGCTCACATTCTAAGTGTTTGCTACTCTTTTGGGAAATACCGGTACCATATTTTTTTTCTTACATCTTTTTTATTTGTGGTTGATAGGCTTATCTTTGACCACTTCATCTTACCGCAAGGTGAGTGATGATGTGGTCGATGATGTTATTCAGGTTTACCTTAAATAACAAGTTATCAATTTAAATATAGATATAGGCTATTCATTTAAAATTACGCTTTCTTTTTAGTCTGAATAAAGAATGCACGCTATCGTTATTACGCATGCTTGACAAAATAGTTTCGAACTAAAACAAGAAATTGAGTTTAACAAATTAAATGTTTACTACTTATTATTTCAAACTGTCCTTAACCCCTGAAAAGTAAAAAAAAATCTTAGATGTGGTAAATAAGCTTTTATTTAGATATTTTTTTATAGCGATTTCAATTTTTGCTGTACATTAATTGCAAAACATTTTGTTATAGCTGATTGGTTAGCTTTGACTATTTAAATCTACTATCTAAGCTGGTCGAGGATATTTAAAATACCTTATCAATAATAAGCTGGCTGTCGAGTACAGCTCTCGGAACACACGGCTAGCTGCTAAGAGACAGCTTTTCTACTTGGTGGTGGTAGTTGGTCAATCGAGCACACTGCCCTACCGGCGAGCAAAATTGCACCTTATTGGTGACATAAAAGCGTATATCCATGTAATTTAATAGTTTCTTAGTTAATAGGCTTGTTTCATCCGCAAAGATATACTGAGATAAAATTTTTCGGTATCTCTGCGTCTAAACAGAACAATTATTTTTTCCCTAGCTACCATTTGTCACGGTTTGTCGCCAGATTGTTGCGGCACGGCGCGCAGTTTTTGCTTTCGATCATTATCAACGGTTATTTACTCATTAATTTATCTCTGTCTTGTATTATCGCTCTCTGTTTGGCGGATCGATGGCCTAATTTGTCAATGAGACAAGCCTGTTTTAACAATTTTCTTTGAGGAAAACTTTGTCTGCTTACGGAAAGGTACTGGTGTTTATGTTGTATTTTGTTGTAAATATCATCGTACGTACTCGTATAGATTTATGCATCTGAGGAGTGCCGGTATAAAATTGAACCCCCCTACAATCTTTCCGTGGATGTCGTTAGAGGTGACGATGGGAATACCAGAAATTAGAAAGCAGGGCATTCTTAAGAAATTACGTCATAAACTGCCTCTCAAGCGTAGGGAATATGGCAAGCCTGCCATAATGAGACCTTTTTTCAACGGTGAGCGTTTTCTAGTTGTTGTAATGTATATAGCCCCAAAAGTGTACCTTCATGGATGTTAAGATAAACATCCACGATTTTTCAGATATCTTGAAGTCACGTGTGACACAAAGGCTAATTTCCAAGCACAGCACCCTTATTTATATGCTAAAAAACCCCTGTTTCTGATTCAGAGATATAATTTAAGACCTCTAGAACCCAAAGAAACCATTTTCGTCACACGACAGACGAAACAATCTGTTGAAAAATATGATTTTTATTAATATTTTAACAAACTTGTATAAAAAATATTCTTGTACTTAATTTCAATAACAAAAGAAAAATGTAACAAAACCATACCTTCATAAACAAAGAACACAAAATTTTCGACTAGAGCACGACATAAAAAATTGTCTTAAAATCATATAAAGGAATAATGTAAAATGTAGTCAAAGGGACGTAATATTTTACCCTGTGGAGGTCTCTTTAGCAAGAGATATTATATACTTTAAATTGATATGATAATTCCATCCTTGGTGGATACCACCGCAGTGCTAGATATTACACCAGATATTACTGCCTTGAAGCAGTAGAACGCAAACATTACAATGTTCCATTACAATTACTGAAGCAAATGAACTTACTGGGTGCGCATGACATAAGAACTTAAGTCTTGGAATGAAGAGCGCATTGTAGTTCAAACAGAACGAGAAAAGGGATACTACAACGATAATCGACAGGCGCGACGCTTACCATCAGGTCTCATCACTTCTTAACTTAAAAAAGTATTTGTGAAATGTACGTTATAGTAATTAAACAACTTTAAACGGTTTTAATCGCGTATATTTATCATTATTTTTTCCCGGCGCGGCGTTTCAAACACTTTGCAGTGATCGTGGTCTCGGGGTGTCCTAAGACAACATTATACATAAAATGCATCATTCATCCCATAACCACGATAACTGCAAAGTGTTTGACACGTCGGGAATAATAACGATGAATATACCCAAAAAAAAGATAGATAAATTTACGTGATAGTATTAAGACACACACGACAACTTACACTTATAACTTTAAAAACGGTTTATAGTTTAAAGTCGAAACAAGAGCAATTAAATCAACAATAGGTACATTATAACCAAAGCTATGTAAATACCAGTGACTATTAATAGAAATGATATGATTGGCTACCGACGTTAAATCGATAGCGACTATCACACAACCAATGCCTATCGGTTACTTCACACACTCACCGTCAAAACTATTCCATCGGTTTTACATTTCAACGTATTATCCGCATCGCTTTTATAATAGAATTGCAAATTTAAACCCTTTGTAAGCGCTTCGCATTTGGAAACACAAATTCGCTTTTACGTTCATTTGCATGCGTCGCTGCGGGAACTGACTTCCGAAATGTTGCACGTTGCAGAAATAACCGAATCGCGTAATCGTTGTCTTTACTTTGCGATCATCTCGTCTGTATATGTATTGTTAGTAGAACTTTGTAGACTTATTAATAATAATATTTGGTTTAAAGTCTGCAAGAAGAAAAGGCTACTCTAGACTGTCTTTCTTATAGGCTTAGGATAAACGTGAAGATGAAGCACCTTCTTGTACATAACTTTTGAGGTATTACTTTCCAGATTTTTTTTTATCTACAAGGTATAAAAGTACTATTATTCTTCCGATAATTTTATTGTTAATAGATACACAGACTCCGTGAGGTGGAGGGTCAGAATTGCACCTCTCCATATCATCCCATGGGTGTTAGAGGTAGGGTCGTAAGTGAGGGAAAAATACTGGAAGTTGGGCAGCAGCGCTTTCTAAAGAACTGCCAAATTGCACTGCAATCCCCAAGACGCCTGCCAAGCGTGGAGATTATGGCAAATACCCCCTTAATAGGGGAGGCTGTGTTTAGCAGTGGACGATCCAGCTGTTACAGTACAGATACAGAGAAATAAAATCAAAAAAGCACCTCCAATTTACACAGTTGAAACAATGCGAATAGTTTGATTTTTATTAAATGGGCACAAACATTTATTTACTAGTTGACAAAGCATAATATAAAATTTAATAATAAAATAATTAAAAACACATGTGTTTGATCTGATCCAAAGCACTGGCACATACAATCAGTGCCTCAAGGTTATTGGCGTGACCCAAGTCTTAAAAAAGGATTATTGGTGAAAATATAAATTGATTAAAATATAGTTGTAAACAATTGCAACCCATATCAAACTACAGTGAAATCTTAAGAAATCCTTTAAAAAAATAGCAGGTACGGATGGGTTGCACCAAATTTGACTCAAGTTAAATTCGTGCAAAACATTCATATTCAATCTTACTTCATAGAATAACTAACTTGACAAACGATTTAATGTTAACTGAAGTCAATACAAGTTTGGTCCCCAAGACGTCTGCCAAGCGTAGAGGTTTTGGCAAACATCCTGTTATGGTGGAGGCATTTGTTCAACAGTAGACATCATGGCTGTAATTATAATATCAATCATGTAACAGCGTTATCTTCACAATGCGCAGCAACGACTGACATTAATTTATCTTTAAATGCATACCTTCTTAATTAGGTACACTCCAAAATTATGCAGGAACTTTCTTTGACAGTGAATCTCAAAAGAATGAATGATGAAATGAATGTTTTATAAATTTCATAATTTTATGATGACACAAAGCAACGCTTCAATGTTAGTACATCTCCTACAGAATACGGTTCATTTACAAAAAAATATCAAAAGTAAAATACGAAATTTAAACAGAAATCGGGATAATCATCAGAGATTCCTTACAAATTAATAAAACCCACCCTTCTCTACGTAATCCAGCATCGACAAAAAGGAAAATACTGAACATAAAATTTCGAAACCCTTCTAAGATTAAAACCGCGATTTGAATTCCTGATTTTGGCAAAGGATTGAAATGAAGGAATTTACGGAAATTTACATTTGAACGCAAAAAGGAACGTTGGGTACAGTTACTGTTTTGAAATTTGTATTTTCTTTGAGAAGTCAAAAATTCAAAACGAACTGAACGAAAATCTACAAATTCCGCTCCAAACTTAAAATGATCTCGCCTCACAAAAAGTAATTCTACTGTTAGAATTGTAAAACGTGATACAAAAATTATGATTTTTGTTACAATACTGTTTTGGTTCTGAAAAAGCACATAGCCGGCATCGTTCGATCATCATTTGCTCCAAAATGCTCGTGGCCAAACCGCGGTTAGAAATAAACGTGATAAATTTGATGATAGTGAATAAAATTTATCATACGTTTACACAGTTTTAAGTTAATATATATTTTGCAGGTATTATATCCCGAAAGGAACAGTTGAGTTTAGTATAACCATATCAAATCTGAATTTTTTTATGGATAGTGAAACTCAGGAGAGACCATAAAAACTTCTAGCAGTGTTCACCTAGGTATATTGCAACACGGAACATCCTTAAATTATGTACTTGTACTTATGTTGTGTGTGTAGAAGGTGAGTTTAAGTATTTGTTTGTCATTTTTTGAACATTATTGAACACACAACTTGACAGAAATACATTTTGTCGATATAAAGTTACTTGATACCGGCTTAAATTAAATGTATATTTATATATCTGTTTCAATTCGATATTATATAAATCACCTATTAATTAATTGATGAACAATTTCATTAAATTTTAATTCAAAGTAACTTCGTCACGTAGTTTTTAGGGTGCCATAAAATTAAATGAAGATATAGAAAGGTATATATAGTTATTTACTGTTGGCATTATTGAAAGCCTTAAATTAATTTTGCAACTGTAATAAATTAATGGCTTATGTAATGTATGTAATATAAAAATGGAAGAGGAAAGAAGATAGGACACCTGATACGGCACGTCAATTTTTTACCGGAATGTAATTGAGGAAAAATTTGAAAAAAAGAGAGAGAGGTAGGCGCATATTCGCGTACTTTGACTAATTTAAAGAAAAATATATATATCATTATGTCCTCTCCGGGAATTAAACTAAAAGCTCATAATAGAAAATAGTAAAAATTACTCCACCGATGGGCTCTGAAATATAAAATGATGGTGATTAAATATAAGTTTTTCAAACATAGGAAAAACGACATACTTAAAAATATTTTTTACATTGTCGGTAAAACACGACACTTAAATATTTTGTTGATAAACTTTGTTCTCAGACTACTTCCTGAAGAAAACCATTTCGCTTTTAACAGAGTTTTATCAAACTTTAGAGTGGTTTTTTCGTTGCTACAAGTTTTGAAACAGATGTTCAGCTTCTTATTTAATGTTTAAGAACCTACAATTTTACCTAAAGGTTGCGGCGTGAGTTATCTTAAACACAGAATTATTTTGACTATAAGAATTCGGCAATGTAATTTCAGCTTCAATATCGAGTTTACTCTTTGCAGGTACATTTTACCTGATTATTAATGCTCATCATTTGGTAAGACATCTATTAAAATATTATAAAAAAGTCATAACATGAGTTCAGACTGCAACACACCGGGTTCTTCTCAACTTTCATCTATCAATCCATAAAGAAAATTACGTTCAGGAACGTCAAGTGAGTAGCTGTAGTTAGTTTGCTACGAGACTGGTACTTTGATTTAACGACGTTATTTCTAGTCTATTTCTAGTCTATGACTGCTTTTTAACTAATTAATAATAACCAATATTTTCAAAATAATGAATGACTCTTCGAGCGCATAGAATCACGACGTCCTAATGATTTGTGTAGAAGCAAAATACGTCCAAAGTTACAGACATTCCAGGCCACGTTTATGATAGCACGTAGATTATGTAAAATTGTAAGTTTTATGTATTCTGACATATTTACTTTTTATATTCTTAAAATCGTTTACTTAAATACTGTTTTTGAATAGTAGTGATAATAAAAACATATCATAGACCAAACAAATTTATCATCGCAATTTGTATCTAGCTTTAAAAAATTTATCAAGCATACCTACTGAAAACGTCAACACTGCCCATATTTTTCATACAAAATATGGCCGTAGTATGGCTGACAAACTCATGGTGAAACTATGACAGAGCACAACAACATAACAAATCGCAGGGCACGAGTTTTGCCCCCTACCTCCATAAAGAAAGACGCAGTAACCGAGTGTAGCTTTCATGAATATCAGATGTAACTAGACTATCTGATTTGTGGTCCCATGTTCTAAAAATACTACAACACGCATACGTTTTCACTGAAAAAAATTGCAAAACATTTCCTGTTTGTATATTTTAAGACAAAAATAAAAATAAGGAAAATAATGTAAGTGAATCTCTTATGAGAAGCATTTATCTAATTGACATCGTGTTTTTGTGGATATTTATAGGACACTAAATGAGGACTTTAACTTTTTTATGTTAAACCAGATACTGTTTTAAATTGCATTGAGTTCATTATTCGAGGATATGAGATAATCTCAGATCTAAATCTGTTTTTACGGAGTCAGTACAAAGCTTTACCTTTATAATTTACAAGTACAGAAATGTAATAAACTTTAGTTTTTATTTACAGAGGCATTGTACACACTACCAGTCATCAAAAGACCTTTAGAATAACAAACACTGCTGTATATATAGCTGTATAATACCTCAGAAACATCTCTCTGTGAAGTTTAACGTGGTCAAAGTTGCGATCGCAAACTAGTATTTAGTTAGTATAGCTATGAGCAAATTCTGCGTATTCCCAGCATCTGTTACACAACGATCAATAAATATCACGAAATAACTAGACAGCCAACGTCCACATGAGCTTGGGTACTGTTCGCATTAATATTCTGTCCATATGGCAAGTGTGAAAGCCCGATCGACCCCCGTAAGTGGGGCAATACATTTACCCACCCTTTCTCACACGTGTGTAAGTCATAAATTACTCGCACCTGCACTGAGTGGCTGGATTGTGCCTAGATAAAGAAATTTAATATTGGTATCGCTGCATTGTGTTGATTTATGAGTGCTTTCTGATGGATACAGAAATGGAACTTTGACGCGTCGGTAAAATGGATTTTATTACTTTCACGTGACGTATTCTCGAATGCTTTTCACGCGCTCTTGGTGGAGGTTACCTAGTCGTTTTCTAGCGATCAACTAAGACAAACAGCGTTTCTGCTGTCAATACTTTGTATTGATGCTTCTGGCTCTTACTACGGAGCGATTACTTCGGAGTTTACGTTAAGCTGTCATCGGTTCAGGTCGTTGGTGGCAATCGTTGGGCTATGTTGGAAAACTTCTTGTGGCCTTTTCTCTGACAACTCTGACACTTTTGCACGGTGGTAAGGCACTTTGCGGATGTCCAACTCTCAAGTAGAAAATATGTCGCCAAGCACCTAACCTAATGGAGTGTTCTGGCAGCTGTTGTTGAGAGCAGGCTTAGTAAGCAGCATTCTAAATAAGGCCTGTGTAGCGTCGTCTAATTCAATATTTAACATTAGATGAGATTTTATTCAAAGGCTAGCCTATCGAAAATAATATAAGGACAATTAATATTTATTATTACAGGATCCATATTCTAATTATTCGTACTGAAGTCACAATATATAATCTGAAGCGCTCGTAGCGAAGTTTGCTTTGCCGTTTTTTTTTTTTTTTTTTTTATGTTATTGTGGCGGAACAAGCTCGAGGTCCACCTGATGTTAAGCGGTTACCTCTGCCTATAACAGATGCAGTTCATCGTTTAAGTGACGAATTGCACTGCGCCCGTCACCTTGAGACATAGTTGTTAAGTCTCATGTGCCTGTAATTTCACTGCCTCAAGGACTGCTGCCGGAACACACCGTTAGGTGCTTGGCGACAGATTTTCAACTTGAGGGTGGTCACTAGCCAGGCAGGCATTTGCAAAAAGCCCTTCCACCATGCGGTGAAGCTCAAGCCAGCGGCGGGATTCGAACCATGGACCTGCTGCGCGGCAGTCCATAGCCAATGCCACTGAGCCATCACTGCTTCAAAAACGATGTTTTTAGACGATTAGCTAAGTTAAGCAACATCCGCCACGGTCATGACTTGGATGGGTGACCACTTATCGTTCCTAGCTTAGCGAGGGCACGTTCATCCGTCGGTCCTGATTGTTGTCTTAGAATGGTAGTCGTTATAGCATGGTGATACGGCATTTTGCGAATGACCGCCTGGCTAGCTACCACCCTCATGTAGAAAATCTGTGGCCAAAAAACTAACGGTGTGATCCAGCAGCTGTCTTTGAGAGCCAGAAATTCTAGGATGAATTTGTCATGGTCCTATACTTGTTGCCTTTGAATTTGTTTGAGAAAATTAATAGTATATAAAGCCTAGTGTTTCACTTATCAATAACGTTCCTTGTACGCAGTAGGTACACGTTTACACAGCCCTGGGGCATATTATTATAATATGTTCTATGCCTGAGGTCTCGCAAAGTTGTATTAGCGTTGTGATTTAATTAATTTGATGACTGGGTCCCTAGCAGGTGGTATGGTAACACACATATTTTAAACTTCGAAATACAAATAATTTAAAATATCAAAAAAAGGAACCGACTTACAATACTGAAACGTATGAAATAACTTATTGAAGTCAGTACCAAGCTGATTTAAAATATTAATCCCACATTATCATGTTCCGTCTTATACATGTTATTTGATACTTATATGTGTAAGGCATTTTTTTCTTTTAAGTGATGCATACTTTTTACAAGATCACTTTTCACTCGCCTAAAATACTGTCCGTAATTTAACAATAATTGCAAAAGTATTTAAGTACATTTTCCAATAAAGGCTATAACTTAAAAACCACTCAACAGATTTTTCTGAAATTTTAATGGAACTTGGAGCCATATTCTACCCAACAAAAAAAACAGTTCATTACTGGCGGAGTAATCGCGTTACATAAAAAAAAAAATATACAGTTGAATTGAAAACCTCCTCCTTTCGTGGAAGTTAAAAAGGTAAATTTAAAATAAACTTTATTTTAATTTTATGTTAACATAGTATTACTTACTATCATTTTATTTTTAGATATTATTTTATCAAGGCTCTTTAGATATTACTATATTATGTGGTAAACGTGGTCTAATACTGTGCACTGAAACTAAAGGTTGTATCTGCCTATCTCAAATTTATCTCAGCCCAATGAACAGTGAAACTTACCGATATCGTAAACAACACCTGCATGGATAAGAAACATATAATAAGTAATCACAAAGCGTATGTACTAGTATATATTATGAAAGACAAACAAAGAAAGTTTTAATAAGCCAAAATATTTTTTGTGTGACGGAACATTCACGATGCCCTCCAGCCTATAACAGATGCATAACGTCACTAGTGACTGCGGCCGTCACCCTCAGACTTACTGTTGTTAAGTATCTTGTGCCTGTAATTTTACTGGCCCTAAAGGTCTGCTGCCGGAACATACTGTTAAGTGCTTGGTGAATAAAAATTTAAATACACTAACTGTAAGTATAGTACATAGTACACTAAAAGTGGCCTTATTTTAAAATTCTACTATTACTAGTTCTATTTTTAAATTTGAATTAAAGCAGCTATTAATCAGGAACACAGGCACGGAAAAGTTTCGAAGTAGAAAATGTATTCTAATTAACCTATTAAATCAGTGATGAGTTAAATTTACACAATAATGACCCTTAATTGGTTTTTAATAACTCCATTCAATTGCACTGAATTGCGTATTATAATTGAGGGCATGGAAAACCACATGATAAGAATGCCAAATTATTTGTCAAATTATAAGTACTCGTAAATTATTAAGGCCAAAATCAATATAGACTCATCGATGTGGAATAACAAATACAGAACTTCAGGCTCGTGCTTTCGAAGAGCTTTCCATGCAAACGTTGCTTCATTTCGTAGTTTCATTCAACCCAAACATATTACAACGCTCACAGAAGGAAAATTGAAGGTGCATGTGAAAAACATAAATCCTACTACACAGTTTGTGATTACTTAAAAAACGAAAATGCTTGGAAAACTCTATCTTTGTCATCTATCGCCGTATCTATCGCGTAGGTGACAACCTACGTAATTGAAACAAATATTGAAATAATTTTATTACATAGTATGTAACACATTGTATGGTGGTGGGCTGGAGCATTTGGACTGCCTATGAGTCTGTGAGTTCCCGGTATGGGAACTGTTCCATATCTTCCTGTTGGGTGTTGTACTAAGAAACAACCAAAGGAAATAATGCACAGAATGAGCAGTATTCCACCATTCGCGTAAACGTGAGTTAGGTGTTGCTGCACACTAGGCACGCAAGTGTCCCTTATCATCTAAACGCCCTGATTTACCCGCGAGGTATACAAAAACTAGAGCATTATCAAAAAGTGTCTATGTCTGTCTATAAGAACAAGCTCTTAATCCATTTTGCTTTTTTACATAATAAATAATTTATTTTAAATTGTTTTTTGTAACAAAAAAATTTAATACTAAAAACCCAACATCCTTTACGCATTTTTAGGGATAACTCAAATACTACTCATCAGATCTAAACCAAATTTAAATGGAACCATATGACTAGCACCTGATTTTTAGTATAAAAAAATCATCAAAATCGCTTCATCCAGTAAAAAGTTATACACAAATAAATTTTTATTTGTGTTACCTTACAGTGGAATTGTGAACCTCCTCCTTTTTTTAAGCCAGTTGAAAATACATATTACATTACACCAACCTCATATGAGTGGTGTAGAAGTAAAACACTTTTGATTGTAATGATTTGTGGAATACACAACCACCAATTTCCCTTCCCATAATTCCTAACAATTTTACTACGAACCATTAAAACGCTGGTATTTTGTTGCAGGTACTAATTATTGAGCCGATGTAAGCACCGAGACAAAATGTTGTGACAAGGAGCGAGAGAGAGAACTACGAAAATGTGTTTCCTAAAGAACTTTCAAGACATAGCAAACAACAGAACTTTTCTATTCATAATAGTGTTGCTGTCGTTAAAACTTTGCAGCCCTCAAGATTTGAACGAGGAATTCGTAAACGAGGATAGTTTAGAAAATATTTCTGATGTGATTGTAGTGCCAGTGAAAAAAGTGAAATTTGAAAGGAACTCGGGTAGTCCTTGTAGATTGAGTGAAATGTTATGTGACACTGGACAATGTATATCGTTGGATAAGTACTGCAACGGTGAAGACGACTGCGGGGATAAGAGTGACGAGCCCAAAGCTTGTACACGTAAGTACAATTTTTATAATAATAACTTAGTAATATATTGAAAAATGGCTAAAGAAATACAATAACCTGTAAAAACATAAGAATAATGTACAGTTGAGAATTAGGAGTCCGTCACCAAAATGTATGAATAAGGGGCGAGTCTATTATAATTCACTAGTGTCATTTAACGTCGTCCTCTAGACCGTTACTGTGTACTATATAGAAAAGACCAAAAACCACTATTTAAGTCCTGGATCGAACTTTATGGCTTGCACAGAGCGAATTTTTAGTAATTCATAGCTCCATGCCACTCTTTCTTTAGTCGTTCTTAACCGATCAACAAATAAAAGAAAACAGCTGAAGGTATATTAATTGTATCAAATCTATTTTATAACCACTTTGAATGAACTTAATCTGAAAAACATAATGCATTTTTTTTTGCTTATTTAGATAATTTTACTATAATTTTTAATATTCCTGAAAAGAAAATTATAAGAACAGGCGCATTCAAATTGACATTAAAGAAATACCTCAATCAGGAAACGGCCCTTCTTATTATACGAGTCTTCAGGGAAAAGCTTTTAGGTCATTCAAACGCATTTTAATATGTCTCCCCTTCTCGGTTTGCTGACATCTGTCACAAAAGAGAAAATATACTAGAGTAAAGAACGGTAGGCCGTAAAACATCGTTTTATGTTCCGTACTTCCCAAAATAGCGCAGCATTTGAGTGAAATTCAGGTAAAAATATCTTCGGTTAGTCGTTTTGTGTGGATCAAGATTTGAATTGCTAAAACTGAAGTGCTTTTCCGTGTATTTGATTATGAGTTTTTATAGTATTTTATTGAAGGTATACAAACATATAATAAAGTCTGTTTTAAAAATATCTGCGTAAGTTAATTTAAAGTTATTTTTTACATTATATTATATCGTATATTAATAACACACTTATTATTTCATACCGACCGTCTACAACAAATTAATTATAAATATAAAAACTGGCCATGGTCAATTTATTTATACTTTTCCTTATACACATGCTCGATTATATTTACTAACAATTGCAAACATACAACATACACTACTTACTAACTCACACTCATACACTTCACATATACTTACACACACACTATAAACTATAAGTAAATATTGCAAGCACCGGACAGTTAATATTAGACCTAAGTGCCAGTGTCATTATTGTTACGGGAGAAGCGTATGATTCCTGAAACACAGCTGATGCTAGTTTGGGAACCTATGAATTCATATTTACTCTAAATTGAGTCAATAAAAACGATTTGCATTTGTTTTTTACTCCGTCACGCTGAACCAATTGAGGTAAAACACGGAATAAGATAGTTTAAGTCCTAGAAAAACACATAGTCTTCTTTTTATCATCATCGTCACTCTAATATAATACATCGTTAAACAGCTGTGCGCAGTTAGTTTATATCATAATATCGCTTTTTTGAAAATGTGGCAATAAAATTTCCTTACTTTTTCTCAACTCCGACTCAAAAGATTGTGCACGAAGGCTAAAGAATCGTCACTAAAAGTGTATTTAATCATTTCGTTTAAACCAACCAGTAAACCAACGTTTATTTTGTGCCAACAGAGCATAGATTTAGAAATTACATTAATTCCAGACAACATCCTTTACTTCGAGTTCTTTAACAAACATCACCATAAAAACGAGTCGTTCTCTGCAGCTGTCTCGTGCACTTCAAACGGTTCCATTTCATTCCCGTAAATTACTTTTTTTTTCTGTCGCCGACGATAATTGTCTTACACAAAAGACCCGGGAAATGTACTCACAAAGGGTATTGAAAGAACTAGATTACGTTCAACCGTCGCTTTTTACTTTCAAGCTCGAGGTCCGCGGGTATGACGGCAGAGAATTTATTATGTTGCTATTCTAGAATATTCAAGCATTTTGGCTGGATATTGAATAGAAGGAATTTTGCTGCCGAAGTTTACTTTTGCAAGCAAAACCTTTTCTTTGCGTTTACCTATCAGCTTAGAGTATGTTGTATTCTGATACTTTTAGCAATTATTATATGTTCTATGCTTATAGTTACTAATCTATAATAAGGTTTTTACGGTCCATTACCCAAAGGTCAAAATTAAGGTCATTAATAATCTATTCATCCACAAAAAAATATGTTACAGCTTTTATACCGTAGATAAAAAATGGCACCAAAATAATGTGGGAGATAATTTAATACAACAAAGAACTTTAGTTTTATTGCCAATGGGCTAACCTTTGGCGGTCGCCCAAAATATCACTTGACGGCAACTGATGATTGAGCTTAACCTACTATTAGAACTTGTTCTCAAAGAGATCTGTCAGACCACATACATCGTTAGGTGCTCGGCGACAGATTTCCTTTTTGAGGGTTGTAGCTTACTACATAACACCATTCAAAATACTTATTTGAGTTTTCATGCCACCCGAATGCCTCCGGCATAGATGAACGACTGCCATCCTAAGACAAGAAGTGAGACCAGTTTCAGAAACACGCACATGCCCTCAACAGCACAGAAGCACTGAATAGTACATAGTAATGCCACTAGGGGTCACCCATCCTTGTAACTGCTGAAAATACTGCCTGACCTATTTGATCTGGTGAACGATAAGGCTAACTCCGCTGCAAGGCTTTATCCTGCTCCGCTTTACAGGCGCTTCAAAATATTAAACAGGTTATCTTGTAAAACGTTATAACGATACACTTATAGCTTAACTACACCGCTTAAATTGTGCTGCATTGCATCCACCTACTCGTATATCATTCAGCTAAAATGTTTACAATGCGATACAGGTAACAAATTTACCAAACAAGTTTATCTGAATAGCAATAACGTTGGTAATAACTCTAATTTTGCTAATGCGTGCGCCATGTCGCATCGCAACTGGTATGCGCATAATTACAGCACTGCACGTGAGCTTATTGCTTGAAACTGTACCTGTATTTGGCTAATTACAGTTTTCAAAGCACGTAGCGTATATTGTTTAATAATTCTTAACCGATCAACTAAGCTAAGCTGCGGTCGTGACTTGGATGGGTGATCATAACTACTCAGCGCTTTGAGCATTCGAGTTGTCTTAGGACGGTTAAAGCATGGTGATAAGCAATTATGCGAAAGGACACCTGGCTAGTTACCACACTACAGTAGAATATTTAGGCGAGATAGTGGCCAAACGCTAGCTTTTCAGCTATAAATAATTAAAAACCCTATCAGCCACAATAAAACAAATCTCTTTTTAAACTTTAAGTCCAATTTGAAGATTCATTTACAACTTATTGAACAAGTCTATTAAAGTGTGTTCTATTGGAGCACGCCATTAATGCAAACTGCGAACTATTATAAAATATTAAAGAAAATTACAAAGTGCAATACACTTGTATTATCACCACAGTTTAAAAATGTTCACTGCATTAGGTACTATATCCCGTAAAATGAATAACTTGGGAGAATGTGAAAGCACAGAACATTTTTCAAGTGCTTCTGGTTTTCCGCGCAAGGTTTCGGCAAGCGCGTACTAATTAAGTTTGAGGTGCCCATAAACTAGTTAAGTCGTGATATAGGTCCATGAGAAAATGACGTGATAGCCGACATCTTCTTTACTCATTTATCGAAAGCTTACATTGAATTTCGATTTCATATTTCAACAATTACTATACATTACTATACAAAAACAAAACCCATTTCCACTACTGAAAAGTATAAAATATCTTCTAGGTTAAAATGGGTTTATAGCACTAGTTATACACTCAGATTTTCACATCAAATACAAGGAAATGAACACAATAAAACTATCAGATATCTATTATCATATATCTAATTATTAGTAAATTTAAAACTGATATTGCATCAATGTTCTTTTTCGAGTGTCATTGTGTGGAAAAAGCATATCCGAGTCTTATAATACCCCTGATCTATGGATATATTTACAGACCCAAGCAATCTTCTTACATAAAATATATAACAAACTTAACCTCTTTAAAGAATTTGAAAAATCATAAGCATTTTTATGCACTGTGTATTTATAACAGGCTTTTATGCATTAAAGCATAAAAAGCTGTTTTGGTCCGCATACTGAGCATAAACAAAACTTTACTAACATGAAAAGTGAAACAGAGTTTTTGTTGAAATTTCTAATGCACCAATCTGATAGTATTACCTTCAAATGAAAGATTATTTTCCAAATCGGTTTGTACATAATGAACGGCTGAGATCACAAACATATAAAAAAATAGAACCTCCGTTTTTAAGACTAGTTCAAAATACGAATATTCGTAATTTACGTTCAATATTTGTATTACGGATGAATAGCACTTGAAGCGCTCGTAGTGAAGATTAGCCGCTTGGAAGCGATCGGCTAAGCGGTCTCGACTCGGATAGGTGACCGCTAGTGACATTACCTACTACTGAGCGCTTTCGTGCTTCGAAAGGCACGTTAAGCCTTCGGTCCCGGTTGTCGTCTTATGATGGCAGTTGATATAGCTTGGTGGTAGGGCATTCTGCGAATACCCGCCTGACTAGCTTCCACCCTGAAGAATATTATCTGTCACCATGCACCTAAAGATGTATTACGGCAACTGTCCTTATGAGCCAGCAATTCTAACTTAGCCTGAACAACATCTTAGACCACATGATCACTTAACATTAGGTGAGATAGTGGTCAAAGGCTAGCCTATCAGCTATAAATAAATTTAAAAAAAACTATCAAATACTTTTATTTATGGTACCGAGTCTTCATAAAAAGGACTACATACGAAGATGATAACTAGTAAGGTATTAAAATTCCTCGAAACCAAATTGTTAAAAATTGATAACTTTGAAACTATTGGAGTAATGAACAAATAAATATGTATTTAGATAGATATGTTTATAGGATATATTATCATTATTTTATTTTAGTCAGTACCATACCATACAATAGTGCATATTAATTTATATTAATTATACGTACATATCACTGTGCACCTCATGTAGGTTCATAATATTCCGCATAAACACTAAGGTAGTTTTCACTTATATAAGTAAACAATACGGGATACCTTACGTGAATAAAGTATATAGCATAGACTAGTCTGAACCAAATGTTGGTGTCTTTTTCAAGGAGATCCCGCGTTGACGTCTTGTTTCTAAGCAATCTGTTCTCTTTGAACTCGAAACTACACTATTCAGAGCTAATTGAAATGTTCACGTGAGTTAATCCATATTATTTACAAAAAAAAGGTTAATAAAGAAAGACACGGACTTGCCTATATGTCTATATCTATGCCTATAACAATTAAGTCACATCACTCTGCACCTGGCGTCGATGACGTTATATCATAGCTCTCTGGGACCGTTTTGTTCGCTACGAGGCTCCGAAGAGGTTAGATTTTCGATGCTACGAGGCCAGCGTGGGGAGAAAGAGGGGCAATCACATTCCAGCAAGGTGCAGAGTGAATATGACCATATTTTTTTTCTATAAAAACCATCAGTATCAATACGACAGCATAGTAAAGGCAATATTGTTCCCTTGTGCCTTTTAAAAGTAAGGTACTATTAAGAAAAAATAGTTATAGTTCCAAGTGTACCTCCTAAGTTTCCAGAACGTTCTTCAAAGCCTTGTTCAGTTAATAAGCTGAATACTGAACGTTCATTGGTCACTATCGCGTCATAGAATACCAGTGTCCAATATTTAGACATTCAATCAAGGTCCTGACAAACATTTCAGAACCTGGAGGTTAGTCAAATAGTAATCGTATGTATAGGCAAAATCAAAGAATTCAAACGACTATGGTCGGTAAATTTTTTTTTTCACTCTATTACTTGACCACCTCTTAGATTGAAGTCAATCTTATGATAGTAGCTTGTAGTTTAATTTTCAAATAGTGTTATTTAAGTTACTTAATCATATTACTTAGATCTGGCAATATTTCAATCGAGATTTCTAATTAACTTTTAAGAAGGCTATTTTGATTTTACAAATAGTTGATTACCTAAAACTTATTGAGAGTGTTAACTGTCCAGTCTAAATAACATCATTCCATTGAACTTGCCTACAATGTTCAACAAACGTACCCAAACCAAGCGAAAAATAAAAGACAACGAACCTTCATTACTCCTAATTAAAAATAGCGCTAGCCACCCTTGTGAATAATAACAGTATTTAGTTAAAGCACCGCTACGGTAAACTTAACACCTTATTAAAAGCCACGTGAGTTTTTTACTAATTGCAGCTGTATTTTGGCTTAATGTGGCCATTTTATGTTGACCGCTGGGTTATGTTTAGGTGCCGGGCCCACCGCCAGTGATAAAAGTTCTGATTTCAAATTTTTGCGTTATGCGTATTGCGTTATCTGTGCTACACAAAGTGAGTGGTAATTTTCTTCAATTCAATCAGTTTTTTCTAATATTGTTATAACAAGGGACACCAATAACCAATGGTCGCGCTAGGTAACAACCCTGTCGATGAAAAAGGTTAGAGCCTATACTATATCTGCGTTCGGGAACGAGTTATTTTCTTCCATTGTAACACATATTAATTAATCAAGGTTAAACGTCATGTAATATATTAACTTCGTCGTTTCCGAACGAACATCGAATAACTCACGAGTAACTAGTAGCCATAACTATTTCCCTATCCTATACATATATATTTCAATTATAAAAATGTATATATACTAAAAACTATATCATTAAAAACTTGGAATACTTTATACCCAAGCAGTAAAAGATCACATTCTTAATTTTAACAAATATTTTATATTATATGTATTTTTATTTACTAGAACTAAAAATATATATGCATTAAATGGACTCTCAAATCACAACTGACCTTTATTCAGAAAATAATCATCATGTTTTGCTCAGTGACTACGGGTAGCATATTCAACTGCCAAGTGAACTTCAACTTGTTTTCCGATTTAATGTTAAAAATCACATAGTCGATTTCCGGACAGCACGTGTGTAACTTTTACATTCACCCAGTGATTTCTACTAGAACTAAAAATATATATGCATTAAATGGACTCTCAAATGACAACTGACCTTTATTCAGAAAATAATCATCATGTTTTGCTCAGTGACTACGGGTAGCATATTCAACTGCCAAGTGAACTTCAACTTGTTTTCCGATTTAATGTTAAAAATCACATAGTCGATTTCCGGACAGCACGTGTGTAACTTTTACATTCACCCAGTGATTTCTACTAGAACTAAAAATATATATGCATTAAATGGACTCTCAAATGACAACTGACCTTTATTCAGAAAATAATCATCATGTTTTGCTCAGTGACTACGGGTAGCATATTCAACTGTCAAGTGAACTTCAACTTGTTTTCCGATTTAATGTTAAAAATCACATAGTCGATTTCCGGACAGCACGTGTGTAACTTTTACATTCACCCAGTGATTTCCGTACGCACACTAAAAATATTTAAAAATAAGTGCGTTTTCATTGACCAATGACCACCGCAGTCTGGCAGCTGTTGTGGGTGCATTCATCCAAGTGATTGTGTGTTTTATAGTTAAAGAAAACTGCAAAATTCGAAACTCGGAACCATGGATAGAAAGCTCTATGTAGGCCCGGTGCCAAAGTATTCCGACTTACCCGCTTTTAATCATAGTGCCTCTATATGTAGGTAAGACTACTAAATTATATAGTAAAAAATATAGCATTGGAATTATAACCAATCACCATACAAAATGCTTCGTTTCAAGTAATGATTTGTATCTACAGATCTTACAGTCTCTAAAAATGCACATTTCTTGTTCATATGTTTGCATAATCGTAGTTATTTCTAATTGTACTGTTATTTTACAACAGTTATCCATTTACATCGGATTATTACTTTAAAAATGTGAGAATGTAAGGTAAACCTAAAAGCTTTAAAAGAATCTAAAAAAATGTCAGTAGGTAACATAATTACCATTCTCGAAGCAGTGATAGCTCAGTGGCATTGGTTATGGAGTGCCGCGCAGCAGGTCCATGGTTCGCTACGGGCTTGAGCTTCATCGCATGGTATGGAAGAGCATTTCGAAAATCCCCGCCTGGATAGCGACCAACCTCAAGAGAAAATCTGTCGCCAAGCACCTTACAGTGTATTCTGCAGCTGTCCTTGAGAGCCAGTAATTCTAGGTTAAGCTTGTTAACACCTTTGATTACATTATTACTTACCATCAGGTGAGAAAATAACTAATCAAAAAAAATTGGCCAAGTGCGAGTCGGACTCGCGCACGAAGGGTTCCGTACCATTAGCTATATAACATTAGACTTAATATAATAACCTTTATTTGTTTTAATGTGCGTGATTCCGACTTGCTTTTTGTATTTGTTGTTATAGCGGCAACAGAAATACATTATCTGTGAAAATTTCAACTGTCTAGCTATCTATATAGTGACAGACGGACGGACGGACAGCGAAGTCGCCTTTATTAACAAAATACTACGAACTTTAATACAACACTACAGCTACTACAATAAAAGCATTTAGACAATCTTTAAGTTATTGCAGACACAGAGGCAGTCCAAATGCTTAAAATTGTTTGTTATTATAAATTGTATTCTTGTACCAGTGCTGGCCGTACGTAACATTTTCACCATGTGACAATATCAAAATTGTCATGTTCTACACTCCATTGCAGAAACTATAAAATTGTCAGTTTGTACTTACATAAGTACGATAAAAGCTAGCCCGTAACCGTAATTAAAGGAGGTTTATTGTCGGTCAGAGTCTATAAGAGGCCATTTAGCAATGCCTGATGTGGACCGTGAATTTTTATTATTCCGATACGGGTGGAGAGATCTGTTTTTGTGTTAGATGGTTTGAGAGGTTGTGCTTAATGGTCCGAGTTGTTAATAGTCTGTCAATAGTAGAGGGCCTTAACGTAACTAGGGTATTGACCAGAATCGCTTGAGGAGTCAGGTTTAGTTTCGTAGTCTCAGTAAATTGTATTATAAAAACTTTGTCTTGTATATATTTTACTCAAAAATACGGGGTCATTCTGATGGATAAGTCAAATAAATATGACTATAATGTTGATCATACCCGGTTATCTTTTTCATGGACTGTTGGTACGCTATCGCAAAACTAATTAAACCTTAGTATTTTTTCAGTAAACCCATAGTAAATTTAATGTTTGGTGTATTCAATGTTTTTTTATACATTTTTCTATTTATTAGTGAATGTAAAAAATATAAAAGATATCCAACTATTTTTCATGAAAATAATTAATATTATGGTAATTCTATAATGTGTTTACATACAGGGGTATATATGTAAACAACGTTAAAATAAAACTTATATCAAAGAACTATAAATGAAAAACTCCATGTTGCTGCCTTATTTGCGGGTAAAGTCCTCAAAAATCTCGAGACATTACCTCTTAGAAAGCCTAAGCTTATGCGTTAATCGAAGCGCTAGCTTTTTGGTCGCTTGTCGCGTATACAAACGCCTGTAGCTTTATAATCCTACAATAAAAAATTAGCATGCATGTGAACCCCAAGGACCCATGGATTCAACCTCTAATGGCAGTAATATGTACCTCTAATGGACCAAGGGCTACATATTTCTTCCGCTCGAGATTTTATCAGCTTTTGCTGCTACACAAGGCGGCCCCTGAAATTTTATTTTGTAACAGGGGGCCAAGTTTCAATACAAATATAAAACAACTAGCGACCCGCACCGACTTCGTAATGGTAATTACGACTATGAATTGAGATGTAAGCTATCTTATCTTTCAATTTGGACCAAATTGCACACGGTGTGCAAATAAAATTTAAAATTGGTTCAGTAGTTTTATTTTAGTAGTTTTTTTTTGTCATTCGCGGACAAACAACGTGACACATAATTTTTATATCTCTTTTTCACGCACTCCATCCTTAACTACTTACTTCTACTAAAGATTACGGCCTCTCTCTGCCGCTTTTTTCATATATATTTATACACAATACTATTTTAGAGACATGTTTTTATTCTCACCTGATATGCTCAGACAACAATAAAATATTAAGTATTCATCAAACTTTCGGTCAATAATGCTACTTTAAAGCTTTCTCTGCTGAACTTACTATTATTTCCTATTCTAGTCATCAATGAGTCCCACTTGCTGACACTTAAATTCCGAAATTCCCCCAAGCAGTATTGTGAAGCATTTCTGTGTTTAGAATTGAAGATTGTTATAGCAAGCGAAATTACTGGACAAATAAGACTGAACTAGCGTCAGGGTGATGAGCACAGTGGAGTGCCGCGCAGTTCTTTCAAGTTTAAGCTCTGAGTGGCACTGCAACTGTTATGTATAGGCATAATATTTGCCATCAGACGCACGATTAGTTCTTCTCGTCACTTTGTAGCATAAACAGTTATTTCGTCTCTAAAGCATGCACTCTGTTTTAAGCAGTCTCTTTTGTTGCTCAACATGCAAGTCTATAGGTACATTATGGACAGATCTTTTGGTGTTCCTACTTTTTTCCAATATTTTATGAGTCTTTGGAATTGCATTCATTCTTTAAATGGTAACGGAATGTATATATTCCAGCTCATCCAGACTTAAAGTTCTAGGAACATCATATTAAAGTGACTAGTCTGTATAATCACTTTATTAATATGTCTATTTACCATTCATAAAATGCTGTATATCACCATGCTCACCATGCAGTTAAAGTCCAATCCGCGGCAGAATTCAAACCTCGGGCCTCTGTGTGGTAAGCCCATAGTCATTCCACGGAGCCGTTAATACATACTTTACGTAATACAACAACAACCTTCAACATTAACCAAGTATAAAATACCTAAAAAAAAACAAATCTTTTTTGTTGGCACAAGACTAATAAGTGAAAAACCTGTAAAAATCTTATATACGCTCTCCGTTCCTAAGTTACACTTCCTTTTCTGCAGCGCCGAAAGTTCGTTGGTTCCTAATAACGCCTTTGCTAAGACCCAATTACTTTCAGAGCAAACTATTTTGTTCGCGCTATCTAGGAAATCTTGGTGCTTGTTGGACTAAGTACTTAAGTACTATTATATGTATGTACAAAGGAGTTAATAAGTTTGAAATTAAAAATTTTTCGGTCAGTAATGATAATCTGCGCATGTATTTTCTTAATAATTAACTTCACATTATAAACCAGAACAATTGAGACAGATATTTAAAATTACTTTACAGACATCGCACATCGACAAGTTGAGTGTCATTAAGCAAAATTGTTGATATTGGAACATTACATGTTAAAGAATAACATGCAATTTTCTAATTTGTTTCCATTTAGTGTTTGTTAATCTCTTAAAAACGTATTTGATATATTTTTTTTTTTTTTTATGCCTGATAGGTTAGCCTTTGACCACTATCTCACCTGATGGTAATTGATGATGTGGTCGAGAATGTTGTTCAGGCTAACCTAGAGTTACTGGCTCTCAAGGACAGCTGCCGGAATGTGTTCCGTTAGGTGCTTGGCGACAGATTTTCAACTTGAGGGTGGTAGCTAGCCAGGTGGACATTCGCAAAGTGTCCTACCACCATGCTGTAACGACTGCTATCCTAAGACAACAACCGGGACCGACGGCTTAACGTGCCCTCCGAAGCACGGAAGCGCTCAGTAGTAATGTCACCAGCGGTCACCCATCCAAGTCATGACCGCGGCGGACGTTGCTTAACTTTGCTGATCGATTCAGAATGGCTAAGCAAACTTGGCTACGAGCGCTTCGAAAATAGTAATGGAATAACATTTTCAAGAAGTTAAGGTATATTTAATTAGGCAAATGAATGTTCTTTTAAATTTCACTTACAAGATATTCTATACCTATATACTGGCACTATTCAAAGTGGAAACACAGTATAGTAACGTAACTGCTTGGCGGTAGAAGTAGGTATGGTGGCAGTACTTCCATGGACGACCTCGCAAGGAGTCATCTGCCACAGATTTTACGAATAAAAATTATCATATATTTTTCAACACCCTTGCTCGTAAAGTGAGTTTTAGTATATCGTTCTTAGGGCCATAAACCGAACTATTACACCCTCGTGCATAATAATATTATAGATAGATAGATAGATAGATAACTCTTTATTGTACACACCACTACATTATAACAAAACAAAATATAAAGGATTACAGTTAAATGTTACAATGGGCGGCCTTATCACTGATAGCGATCTCTTCCAGGCAACCTTTGAATGGAGAGGAAATAGGACTAATAAGACGGGGGTGCATTAAATTAACATTAACAGTCTGGTTGAACAAACTGCTAAATAAAAATTTTTGACAGAAATATTTTCTATACAAACAAACAGAGATGACTTATATACTAATTTACACTAGTGCGTAATACAACTATCCCTACAACGTTAAGTTAGTACCTAACTGCAAATTATATTCGAGTAACCAGAGCATTTTCAATTAAACCGGGTAATACAGATTTGTAACAACAAAGAGGTTTAAGGCAATATGTAATCAACCACCATACATTTGCCGCGCGGAAAAAAAATACTTGCGCGCTATTTTCCATAATTTTCGTATGTTGTTTGTATCGTATTAGTGCAATATATTTTTTTTTTCCGCGCGTGGGTGTTGAAAAAGTGCGTATAGAACTTGTGAGCAACTTGCTCATTATACACTCGGCTGATTTACCCCCTCGCATACGGCTCGCTACGTGCAACCCACAGCCTTGTGTATAATGAGCAACTTAGCTCACTTGTATATACTATATTCGTACAATTTGTTAACAAACTGTCCAAAAAACTTAAAGCTTTCCTGTAAGATATACCAAGTATGATAATCATAGTTGAAAAATTTAAACTTACTAACTCAAATTTACTGCAATTTTTTTGTTTCTTCTGTTTTCATGCCTGATTTAGAAACGTAATTAATTATTGTGTCATCGGAATCATCCATTGCTGGACTTAGTCTCCCCCATCACCGACTTTTTATAAACTTACTTATTGTGCAATAATGCTGCAAGAATATAAGATTATAGAAGAAATGCTGAAAAGTATATACAGCGTATAATTTGACTGTAAAAGCCAGACGAGTCTATTATACTTCTTTATAATGTGAATATTTCTGTCCTCATAAAGTTCACTTTATTCCTTCTATTTCACTGTACATATATGCTTGTGCAAATTTATAAAAATATTACCGTCTGCCGCTAGAAAAATGTCATAGCATATTTCGTCGGCTTCCATGAATTTAGTTTGCCGCTTCACGAATTTACGGGCACGAACGCTATGCCCTATCTGTTATCCTGTCATGTTCACCCACACAAAAACAATAGGCCAGCGTTACGAACAATGATGTTCAGCGGCAAAACTGAACACTTGTCTTATGCTATGTAATGCGCTGTCAGTACGCACAAAAGGTGCTTTTTTAAAGAGCCCGTTAAAATGCGCCCGCTTTGTGAGCTGTTTTATTCAAATCTTTTTCTTTCACTATTCTCTATTGTTATGTTCAAAGGATTAACAATAGTACAGGTAAGTAGGAGTGTTTATCGTGACTTGCGTAATTTTGTTGGTTTTGTTCCTCTGTCGGAAAACTTGCTTGTACAATGATTTGCATTTTTGGCTTTCAACATACAATTTATTTAAAATATATTATGTCAAATGTACATAATACCTATCTAACAGATCATACATATACACACATTAGTTGGACTTTTTGTTTAACGTAGTTCATTTTAAACTATAATTCATGTTTCCAATCTCCTTAACAGATATTTAAAACATCTGAGGCACATGAAAATATTTGAACCAACTTGAACCCCCGGCAAACTCGTCAAATACTTTTGCCTGGAATGGACTTTGTGCCGCAACTTTGAGCACTGAAACTTAAAACAACATAAAGTTGTCGTATAAGTGAGAAAGGTTTCACTCAATTCGAGGTTCCTAAGCTTGGTAAGGAGAAGAAATTATCTATACATTATATAAATATTAGCTTTACGGGCGCGGCTCCGCCCGCGCGTATGTCGGTTATCACGCAAAAACATTAACCTCTTTTTGCGCAGTTGGATAAAAACTATCCTATGTTTTTCCCTTGTCCAAACTATTTCAACACCAAATTTTATTCAAATCGGTCGACTAGTTTTGGCGTGAAAGCGTAACAGACAGACAGACAGACAGAGTTACTTTCGCATTTATAATATTAGTACTGAAGTAATGATTATATGCCTTTTATTATATGGTTTATGGGCATTTTAATTTAAAAATACTTTGTTTTATGACATTAGGCCAAAAACACGTGTTTAATCTGATTAAATAAATCAGATACATGTAAAACTTCTTGTTTTTATGAATAAATAGTATCCTTACAACACAATACAATAAAGTACTGGAAAAAGATGTATGAAATCATGATAAAAAACTGCTTGTTTGTTTATTAAATTTGCTTTACATAATATGTAATTTTTTGATTGTTTTAATTTATTCACGATAACTATGTTTATGGGTACGTGGGGTACCAGGCTAGAATTTCTACCCCCCCTCTCCCCCATCTCTAGCCGTGGGTGTCGTAAAAGGCGACTAAGGGTAACACACAGGGTGGTGGGCAGCAGCTTTCTGAGGAATTGATATCACACTGCGATCCCCAAGCCCCCTGCCAAGCGTAGGGATTATGGCAACCCCATCATCACCCACATTGGTTGGCTGTGTTCAGCAGTGGACTATCCGTGTTGCTTGATGCACTAGTCGCGTACCAGTGCTAATTTAAGGGCTAATATATAAACCTTAAATAAAGCACATATATGTGCTTTATTTAATACTTAAGAAATGTACGACAAAATAGCTGAACCAAACTACAAGTATACCTACTATCATCGTGAATTAACCAGCAAAGTTTGGAATTATGAAAGAAAAGCCAAAAAATTAAAGTTATACTACAAAATGTAATGGTGTTCATAAACTTATTTTATTATGTCCTGTGTATTTAAAAAGAAAACATACGTATGTACCAAATGACGACTCCGCACATAAATGAAGGTAAAAATTATGAAATATGAAATGTATCAGTGTACGTGCCACCCACGCCATAGCTTATTTTATTGTTACGAAACATTTTAAAATAATCGCATTGGTATCCTTAAAGCAAAATTCTTTTTGTAAACGCTGACAAATAAGCAAGCATTTGAGAAAATCTTCGCTTTGTACCGTTGCAATATGTGTCATGTAACGTTTTCTTTAAAGAATGTGTAAGAGCTAAAGTGCTGGTGAAGATATCTTGTTGTCTGACGTTTTAGATTATATATATTTGTAAAAATACTTAAGAAATCTCTTATGTTATGAATTGAAGGTAAAGTAAATATAAATTAAATGTTTTTCTTACGGGGGTTAAAATTAACCTTTGTAATAATATACAGGGTTATTGAAAAAATGCTAACAACCTCTTATGGTTGACTTCTGCTAGTCCTAACAAACAATATGAGTTGATTTTGTTTAAAAAAAATGTTTTTTTGTTTTTTTTTTTTATGGTGTTTTGACTGAATAAGTACCTCATGTTAAAATACGCTTGTGCCTGTAATGTAGTATTCCATAATATATTTTATTACTTTGCTCGATGTAAATACCTATTTTACCAATAACCCTGTATAAGATATATTTTCCCGCATTCAGGTTGTCATTGCTATTCCATGTTCACTATCTGTCTGTCTGTTTTATCAATTTCCTTTCCTTATCTGTACAAGATGCCAGAATGATGTTATTGGAAGTGTTGATATCGATTTTATAAGCAACTCTTTTTGGTCAGTTGGTAGCATTTCCGCAAGTAGTAAAGAGTATTTTGTGCACATAATGTTCAGGAATACACATTTTACTCCAACGTGAGTATTGGCCATGCTGTTTATTCATTTTAGTCGCCTTTTCCGGCCCCTGTCAGGAGAATACGACTTTTATACACTTAAACCAGGAACTTTTATACTTACTTTACTTACTTTACTGATCGAACTAAGCTTTCTAGGCGTGAAAAATTGTATTTAAATAAATGGTGAGTTCCAGGAACTGTTTGTCTGCTTGGTAGTTGGACAGAAATTATACCCTGAAAATTATAACTATGAGTATGTACACTTAACTGGCTCTCAGAGGGTGCACTTTTGTTTCAATGTGAGACCGTGATCATTATAGATAGATATAGAGCGAAATCAATACGATATGTTATTTCCATAATGAAATATCTTACGTAAATCTTTTTCTTTTTATTTACAGCATGTAATAGAACATACATGGGTGACGTCGGGCGAACATACGAGCTTGAAGTTCGACGGCCGAGAGAAGACCGGCTGCCTTTCATATGCCACCTTAACTTCACTGCCACTGGTGGAAACTATGGTGATATTATACAGGTAGGTGCCATATTGAATTGATAACAAATAATTATATCGTAGAAATAGAGTAAGTACTCTGTCTCTATAATATAATTATTTGTTGCCTGCCTGTTTTACGAGTAAGTTAGCGAATACGTATAATCTGCACGGCATTGCATTTTTTCGGGTTCCGAAGTAAATATGCAAATATGATATCCAATGAGCTGGTAATAATACTAAGAGATGGTAGATGGTAAGAGCATTGCTAAATGCTCTTCGGTGTGTCCAAAATACGGCAAGTTTTTATGTAATTCTGTGATTTCAATGAACACATATTATTTAGTTATAGTTTAGCTTCCAAGCAAGATGTAGTAGTAACAGCACTTTCACTCAAATATTAAGTGACAAGTAATTTTGCTTTTTAATAAGGTATAATGTTGCAGACCCCATTGCGGAAAATTATCGTGTAGGTAAAATGGTTTAATATAATATTGTTGTAAATTCGTCCAAGAATTTTGTTGATATGTAGGATCTCGATATTAGGGTCATTGGCAGAAAACTCTAAGGTTATTTTATGTGTTTGTCCATATAGGCATTATGATGGCGTTATTGACTAGCAGCTTGTTACTAGGACTAACGTCCTAGTAATTATTTAAGTGATTTAAATTGTAAGTTTTTCTTTTCATTCTTGGCTTTGATGTAAGTTCCAAGTTAGTATTTTATCTAGGAGCAGGCCTAGGCCTTAAATACTTCACGCTGTGTTAAGTTCGTAGTACCGTGATAAACAAATAGTAGGGTAAACAAAATGATAATTAGATATTGAACTAACTGCACGACGATTGCATGGAAAAATCATGAACTATTTTCAAAAGCGTTGCAATCTTGTTAAAATCAAAAATCAAAAAACCCTCGTTCACTATGCTCCTTTGTGCGCTTAAGTATCTCTTGTGTTAGACAAAATTTAAATGTTGTTGCTTGCCAACAATGAAAAATCAGGCACATTATAATATGTTTGCATCAAATGGGCTATTTACCAATCAAATAGCATTATACAAACAACAGTATGATAAAATAACCGTCTTCTTGTTCTGTGTAACTTCCGGTAGAGTCGACTATTCGCTCACTCCCAGAAAGAAAAACAATCATGTAGGCAAAATATTGTTACGAGAATGTTATCTTCTAATGTTATTTTTCCATTTTACCGAATCATCTTAAGGTTATTTTTATTACATGGGTGATTGATAATTCGCGCTGGATGCTTATCTTTAATATCTTTATTGCTTTTCCGAGATCTGTTGCTCATTTTTATATTGCTTGAGATTTTTGTTGGAACGGAAAATTTGGTTGCAAGCTCTTCCTTCCAAAGATCGTTGTCATTTTTTATTTTTAGTTGTTCTGACCCGGAAAGGTCATCAAACTGTTGCATTCGTTGTTAGGACATATTTTGAGATGGACGCCTATGTACGTACCGTCTTGTCCTCTAATTCAGCCGCCTAGGAGCTAGTTTTATACGTTGCTCTAATTCTGTATTTAGTGTAAGGACAAGGTAGGGTAGTTACAAGAACATTAAATATAACATTTATTTTTATTTATTGATTCATTTGATCCCCAACAAAATGTGCACCGTTTCCAACAACATAAGGTACGATATAGAAAATGTTAAGTGCCATTAAAATTATAGAGAAAGACTAATTGCAAAAATGAGCGCATTACAATTTTGAATATGATTTTACATATTGAAAGTAATGTTTATGTTTCTTTTTTTTTGTAAACTATATTGTGTAACATTTTGATATATTTAAGTTCATACCGTTGTAGTTACACCATAAAGTGAAGCGGTTAAGGTCAACCTGTAAAAGTTGTGCATCAAAAGGGTCAATAATGATTTTAAACATTTTCAAATCAAAATATTTGCAATGAAACAAAATATTTGGAAAACAGTAACCAATATCATTAATCGTTGAAGAACAGAGGCCCTAAATGAGATCCTTGGGGTACTCGAAGGAACAACTGAAAATGATTCAAATGAGTGTCTACTATATTATACATGTATTATATTGAGTTGTAATCCAACTACACCGAGATTTGATGGTACTTGTTGTATGGAGCGGTGCGCGGGCTGCGCCTAACCCTAAATAATTCTAAGCACCGTACTGCTGGCTTACGAATAAAGAAATAAGATTGAAATTGGTTCAGCCATTTAGGAACGTGATTCTCCGAGTCAAAATAAAACACACACGCACCGAACATAAGTTCAACAGTCATATTTTATCGTTAGGAGTAGAAAAGGGTGATTTTTCAAATCTCTTACGCATGTTATTTTAAGTTCACCTGCCACGAAATTCTCTTGTTTTTTACCATTTTAACAAGGAAAGATAAATACTTAGAACTCCTTACTAATCTACACATACTTCCCTTTGAAGGCAAAAGATTTACAGCGTTTACACTGCGAGATAAAATACAAAAGGTATTGGAGGAGCTCATTAAAAAGTTACGCTCTGCTAGCTGTTCTTTTGGGAAAAACGTTCTCAGATTTCTGAAAATGATTTCTTCATCATTGTTATCATATCCTGGGATTATAAGAATTTATATGATGAAATTTATGTTTCAATGTCGTAAACAATTTTATGCCAGTAAAAGTATTATTAAATTTTTTTTAATACGATTTATGCATATTGACGTTTTGGATGAATACGTCCGTTTAATATCTAGCAATCCAAAGCAAACATGTGACAATATTGTTTTATTCAAAATAGTTAATCTATCATTTGACCCGAAGTCTCGAGAGTTGATTACGGCGATGTTAATTTTTAACCGACTTCCAAAAAAGGAAGAGGTACTCATTTAGCTGTTTTTTTATGTTCGTTACCTCAGAACTTTCGACTGGGTGAACTGATTTTAATGATTATTCTTTATTTGCAATCTGGTGGTTTCCGTGTGGTTCCTATTAAATTTCATCAAAACCGACGAAGCCGATTTTGAGTTCCACTCCAATAACTGTATAGTATTTTCCTATATTGATATAGTCATTGACAATGAATGACAATCGATTCCGTAAGTAAAAAGTGGAGGATCACTAATAAGGGTGTTTTTTTGAAATCAATGATACCAACTTCAACAGTCTTAAGTGTGAAATAACTTGTCGAGGTAGGTACCATTTTTAACTATCATGGTACCGACTTCAACAAGTTATTTCATACTTTGAATGATAAAATCGGTATAATTTTTTTGTAAAAAAAAAATGTTGTGTATTCATTTAGACACATTATATACTTATGCTGGGATGATGTACAAGCCATACTCAATACTCATTGTGAACCAGTTTTCGGAACATTGAATGGTCACCTGGATACTTGCATAGCCGCATACATGGTCAAGTAAGCATGTAGCGTGCGTACATATATGGATGCTACATTCTATTGCATCTTTTTATCTGATAAAATGATTATGGCAGTATAGACATGTGTATACTGACGACAAATTCCCCTGAAATGAAGGCTGAAAAGTATTGATAAGCTGACACTTTTGATAATAACAAATATTTTTAAAATATTTTAAGCTACGAGTAACATCAAATTAATACAGAAATATATTAATTTTTTCTAGTGACAATTCCGACTAACTTTCCTGCTAAGGAAGTCTTTTCTCTACGAGCGCACGATCGAGAATGATAGGCAGATAGATAGTCTTTAAATATAGATTTTCGCAAAGTAACGCCTGAATCTATTAATTATCTGACACTTTGCTTTATAATCTAGCCTCAAGCAACACACTGTACATTATGCTTTCAATGATTATCAATGGAGTGTAAAGCCTTGGCTTTGAGCTGATACTTAGCCGAGGTGAGCTTTACCACAATTGGCTGCTGTATTTTTTATACGATACTGGGCTTTCTTGAAAACCTGCCCTATGTATAAATTTATTTCTCAAGAATAATCTAAATTTGTTCTGTCATCAAATAATATTTATGAAATATTAAATCAAGCTTTTCTTTTAGCTCAAAAACGTAGCAAATTTCATATTAAACCCTTTGAGTAGACTTATATTAAAATTGCAAATCAGAATTTGATAAAAACACAGTTTTACATATCGTTTCTGTTTTATATCTCAGCAATTTTGAGTTCTTTTCATGTTTAAATTAATATTTTTAAGTTACAAACCAATTCCTTTGATGATATTCGTACAAAAGTGATGACATGTTGGTTTTAATTTCTTGCAATACCTATTCATAATGTGGTGGACAATACTATCGAGGTCGGTTCGGATACCCAAATATCTATTACATCGATAAAAACGAGGTTTCCTAGAAGTGAAACCTACCTAGGTCAGTTTTTGTACTAGGAGTTAAAGCGAAATCGTTAGTATCGATTCGACATAATATATCTCGCTTGGTTCACGCATATCTTACACGGATACCTAAATTTCTTTGATTCTACACATTAGTAAATAATTTAACTTTAGTCTCATAACTAAAAGTATATAATCAGTATTATTTGTGACATCTCCATCAAGTGATAGTTTAAACTTTAATATTTTATTTATTTATTTAGGGAGGACATAGATGCTGGCTACCGCCTGTGCGGTCGTCCAGCTCCACCGGGTTTTGGGCGAGGGCCTGGCCCTACAATAGCCCGGGAGGGAGAAGTGCCGAAGGCACTTCTCCCGAGACGGGCGTAGAAGGCGAAAAGCGCTTTCTACCTCCGTCTCCTGCGGACGCCGAAAACGTACCGCTACTATAGGAGGGGTTGACAGCGAGCTCAAGGGCACCACTGTGGTTCGGACCTCGGCTTGTCTCGCTGTCGAGAGACATGGGGGGGATCGGAGCAAAATGCCTCTGTGCAACTGCAGTGTTGCACAATTGGGCCCTACTGAATAATACTCTTTGACTATTTGGAGAGCAATTTATCGTGACCTTGTTTTTGCCTCGAGCTCGCCGGCGAGCTCGGTGTTTGATTGTGTGACCTCTGATTACCTCACACCTGGGGATTTTACCTCGACGACTTGCGGATAACGCTAAAGCTGCCAACGTAATGGCTGCGATGGGGTCATCCGGGTCGTCTAATACCTGCCGTGGTCGGCGACGGGGGGGTTTGAAAAATGGGATAGAAGAGGCAGTCGAGTAGTTCGATGCCTGGACAACCAATGGGTTCGGGTGGTGGGGCGCTCGATCAAAGTATCGGCGGGCGCAGTCCTTATTGAACTGCGCTAGAGAGGGAAGGTTTAAGTCGCAATGCAACTCGGTGTTCCGGATATACCACGGGGCGCCGGTTGCATTACGAAGAAAACGGTTTTGGATGACTTGAAGTTTATGAAGGTGGGCCTCACTAGCATGACTAAACACTACTGATGCGTAAGTCATGATGGGGCGGATGCAGGCAGTGTAAAGTGTCTTCTTATTACTAAGAGACATTTTACTCTCTTTGCGAAGTAGGGGACCAAGGCGACCCATTATGAAGGCCGCTCTGTTACGGACGGTTGTTATGTGATCGTTAAAGGTGAGATGACGATCAAGGGTGACTCCGAGGTATTTTGTTCTAGGAACCCAGGGAATGGGTTCGTGGAACAAAATAAGCGGTTTCGGGTAAGGGGAGCGTGTCTTCTCAGTAAAGCACATAGCTGTGCTTTTAGCTGGGTTGACCGCGATGCGCCATTTTCGGAACCAGTCACCGATCTCGGTGATGGCCCGTTGCATGACGAAATAGGACTGTCTGTTGATATGCCACCCAGTGGTGTAAATGGCGGTATCATCCGCATATTGGGCTAGGAATACTTTGGGCTGAGAGCGTGGGATGTCACTGGTATACAGTGCAAAGAGAATAGGTGATAGCACGGAGCCCTGAGGGACTCCGGCTCTGACTGGGTGGGGGGAGGAGAGGGTGCCTTCCACGCGATAGCGAAAGCTTCTGGCTTTAAGGAAGTCTTGTAGGATGAGCACAAGACGTTCTGGCACGCCAAATTGGTATAGCTTGTAGATCAAGCCGTTGTGCCAGACTTTGTCAAAAGCTTTCGCTACGTCGAGGAAGACTGCTAGCGTAGTCTGGGGTTTGGGGTACTTATTGAAGCCCTCAATGATGTGCTCCGTGAGGCGGTGCACCTGTTGGACGCATGAGTGTCCGGGTCTGAAGCCAAACTGCTCATCTGGGATAAGGTGGTGTTCCTTAGCATTGGACTGGAGACGGTTTGCAAGTAACCGCTCGTAAAGTTTGCCTAAGGCACTGAGGAGGCTGATGGGGCGGTAACTGGTGGGGTCAGATGAGCTTTTGCCTGGTTTGTGAATGCCAATGACATTTGCACATTTCCAGGTGTCTGGGAATAAGCAGTGGCTCATAGCAGCATTGAAGATGCTGACTAAGAGATGGATGAGAGGAGGAGAGAGGGTTTTAAGAACCCTGTTGGAGATGCCATCGGCACCGGGGGATTTGCGCGGTCGGAGGGCCTTGATCAGTCTCTCCACCTCAGCGTAAGTCGCTAAGGTGATTGGTGGGAGTTCAGAGGTGACCACAGAGCTTTTACGTTCGACTTCAGCATCCACCGAATCGAGGTGAGCTTGGTCAACGTGATCTACGTTAGGGGAACACTGAGCCTCTAGGCTATCAGCTAGGCACTCAGCTTTGTCTTCGTCAAAGAACGCTGGGACTAGTGGGACTGGTCTGTATAAGGGAGGCATGTCGTTATGGTTACTTCCTTTCAAGCCTCGCGCCAAGTCCCAGTAAGCATGGTGGCTTGGCACGAGGTTTGAAAGTTTATCGCCCCATTGTTGATCACGCAACTCAGACATGCGACTTTGAACCATGCGTTCAAAGTGGCGTTTCCTAGTTTTGTTCTCTTTACTGGGGTAAGAGTCGTAATGTCGGGTCACTGCTTTACTCTCCGTCACCAATCGTCTCACATCCGCTGGAATGACAAGGCGCCGGTCGTCCGGCACTATGACCTCCTTTGCGGATGCACCTACTACGGTGGAGAGGTGATTGGTGAACGAATCGATCGCAAGGGTTACGTCATCTTTTGTCAGGATGTCGTCAGGGATCTTGTCTAGGTCCGGTGAACTGATAGCCTTTAGGGCATCGCCTACTTGCTTCCAGTTCACTATCGTCTTAGTGGGGCGGGGGAGGTCAGTCGTTGGGTCGGGACCTAGTCGCAGTATAATGGGTCGGTGGTCAGAGTGAAGCTCGTGAACCACTTCTATGGAGCGTAACCGGAGTGTTACGCCTCTGAATAGTGCCATGTCAAGCAAGTCAGATCGGTGGTTTTCCATATAAGGGTAGTGAGTGGGCTCAGTGGGCGCAATTATGTCAAAGTTAAGTTCTGCGATTAGGTTTTCAAGTGCAATACCTCTGGGATTGTTGACGTTACAATTCCATAGGATGTGCTTACTGTTGAAGTCGCCAATCAGAATGACGGCGCTTCCTAATGAGAATAGGGCTTCTAAGTCAGCTCGGACGATCGGCTTTTTGCAAGCTTGGTAACAGGATGCTATGACTATAGGTTGATGACCAGTCATAGCTAGGAGGCAACAAGATGCTTCCATATTAACAAGAGTCGGGGTAGGTAGGGGAATGCAGTGCAGGGACCTTTTGTAATAGATAAGAGTGCCTCCCCCACGGGAGTTCACTCTATCATCACGTACCGTTCTGTAACTGGCAAACCTAGGGTTCGCCTTCCCCGGTTTTAGAAAGGTTTCCTGCACGCATATGATATCGATAAGGTGGGTACAACAAAAGTCGTGGACGAGGTCACGTTGTCTGAAGAGGCCGTCAGCGTTAAATGACGCTAACGAAACTGAGTACGGTTTCGTGCGTTCGGTTGTACTACCCATAGTGGTTGTACTGGGGAGGGGCCTGGGGAACGAAGCGCTTAAGGGCGCTAAGTAAATTCGCGTGTTCCAATGTGTATTGGATCACGTCCGCTGGGGATTGAGCGTATTGCATCTTGTGGAATAGCTCTTGTACCTCATTGATGTCAACCGACATAGCCAGATCGCTGACTAGGTTGATTGCCTCTTGAAGAGGGGCAGCCATCAATGGCATAGGTGGAGCTTGTGGCCGGGAAGCGGCGCGGGGAGGCGCGCGAATGGTGTTGGCGACGGGTGCCGGGAGCGCGGGGCGAGCCGGGGCCGGTGCGCGGGCAGGGGCCGCGGCGCGGGCGGGTGCGGGTGCGGGCGCGGGTGCGGGCGCGCGGGCCGGGGCGCGGGCGGTAGCGACGGTCTTAACCATACTGGGTGGTTTAGACCATGCGTTACGGGCTGGGAGCGGCGCGGGTATTACCTGTGAGGCAGGTACTACCGTTAGTTTAGGGCTTACCCGTTGGTAACGGTCGTAAGAGGGACGGGTCGGCCTATGCCTTGCCACCCTGTGGTTCACTCGTGGTGCTTTAGGGCAACCACGGTAATTCGCGGTATGCCCTTGAGCACCGCATAAAACACAGCTGGGTGGGTCCGGTGAATCCCGGGTGCGAGTGCACGCTGCTGTCGCGTGATCGCCTAGGCACTTAACGCACCTAGCGCGAGCGAAGCAGAAACGGGAGGCGTGCCCGTATAGTTGGCAGTTATGGCACTGCGAGGGACTCCCATTTTTGTATGGGGCTTGGACATCGAGTCCTGAGAGGCCACAGACCTTTTTTAAATTAAAAATGGCCTTGCCTTCAGGTGTACGATCTAGTACTACGAGTACTAGATCGTAGGGACTGCGGTCCTTCCCGCTGTACATGCGGTGAACTGCATGTACGGGGAAGTCTTGTGCCTTCAGGTCGGCACATACCGAATCGGTATGTACCTCCTTGGGCACACCGCGGATGACCACTCGGAGGACTTTCTCCTCTTCGAGCGCATAAGTATGAAAACTTATGCTCTCTTTACGGAGGAGCTTTGTTAGCGCTCTGTGGTCGCTACTGGTGGGCACTTGGACTTTAATGCCCTGCTGCGTGGAGCGGGCATTAGTGTAATGGATCCCACGATCCGAAACTAAACGGGACAGCATGTCCCATTTGGTTTTGTCCTGAATGAACAGGGGTGGAGGCGGTTTTTCGCGGCGCACGCTCGCGTCCTGAGGGGACGCGGCAGTAGTGGCCGGAGCGGAGGGAGGAGACGCGGGGCGCGGGGCGGGGGTCGGCTTCTTGCCGGAGGCGGGGGCCTTAGCGGGTGCCTTGGCGGGAGGGGCGGAAGTTGCGCAACTAGCGGCTTTAGGAGCACGCTTGCGTTTGCGGTCAACGACGGTATAGCCGTCGTTATCGGAGTCCGAGTCAGTGCGTAAGGCGCGACTCGGATCTACTTCCATCTCCGTTTCGGAGTCCGAAGTGGGCTCGACAACGGCGATGGAGGGACGGGTGCTCGCTGGCCTCCCGATCGGTGAGCGCGAGCGAGACCTCTCACGGGGAGGGGCTGCCACCGTGCGTCTATTGTCCGGGCCCGGGGCGGGCGAAAGCGGGCTGTCCTCTGAGAAGGACCGGGTCAGAGGAGGGACGTTGGCCTCCGGGATTGAAGTCTCGGAGGGAGCAATAAGAGTGTCCGTGAGGCGGGCACTCGCTTCCTCTTCTAGGAGTTGCATATGAGCAACATACAGATCGGGGTGGCGGAGGGCGAAGGTCTGAAGGACCTGCACCTCACCGTTAGAGGGACTGCATCCTGAGGGGAATACTCAGGACGCCCTATCAAGGGTTTGAATTCCCTCACACACCTTGTGAGCTCACTGTGTGAGAGGGAGTGTGTACCTAGGGTGTGCCCTAGTTGTGTACCCTCTCCAAGCTTTTTTCTCGGTGGAGAGGGGTGCTCCTAAGCGCTACTCCGGGGTTGACTAGGGGCGACCCCAAGGCCAGTAATTCCGGAGCCCAGCTTGCTTCGGCTGACCCGTGAAGCGGGAAAGGCCACGGTGCAAGGTTAAACCAAAACAACAACAGTGGCCGTTGTCACCGTAGGGTGTCACACTGCGACCGCAGCAAATGGCGGATTTGATCGTTCAGACGGGTTTGGCTGACGCTACCCCACGCCTGAACGACGTCGCTTAACAGCACAAAGTGTGTTGTTACGCGACTGTTACTATGTTGTGTCGGGTAGTAAAGTGGTGAAATGCGCACCGAAAAGTGCGGTCAAAACAAGACCACCAGCCCGATAAGATGTTGTTCGTCCGAAACAAGGGACTTGGGTAGGTGGTAATGCCTGACGTCTTAGAGCGACTCTGCGCGCCGGCACGGCGAGCTCGTAGCTCACGTTGCACGGCGGTCGGTGGCTGCTCAGCTTCTGCACAGAAAACAACACAGAAACTGCACAGAAAACAGAAACTTCGTCAGGACTGCGTATTCCAAGGCACTGGTCTGCAACTAGCGTCGGAACGATGACCCGAGTGAGACGGCAATAGTGCGGGGACTATTGCGGTCTCACTGGGAGATACTGGCGGAGCTGTAGACAGGTGTGCACGGCGTGGCGGCACAGGTCGGAATCTAAACTTTAATAATTTAATTTTCGTTTTTTTATGTTATTGTGATGGAACAACCTCGAGGCCTACCTGATGTTAAGTGGACTAGCCTTTGCCAATAACAGATGCATTTTGTTACAAGTCGCGAACTAAACTGTGCCCGGCACCTTGATACATAGTTGTTAAGTCTCATGTGCCTGTAATTTCATTAAATCTCAAGGACTGCTGCCGAAACACACCGTTATGTGCTTGGCGACATATTTTCTACTTGAGGGTGGTAGCTAGCGAGGCGGGCATTCGCAAAATGCCCTTCCAACCACCACACCTACCTATTGGCTTATATCTGAAATAAACAAATTATTATTATTATGATAAATCCATCACTGTGCTCGGTAGTCTATTAGAAATACTCGCTATGCTCGTGATTCTGTTATATTCTGTCTGTGAATTAAGTTAAAGAATGTCCGATGCGGTTATAACTTCGAGAGCAACAACTAGTCGCATTACTTGTAAGCGTTTCCGTACTTTGGAGGTCCCAGTAGTTGTATTAAGATTGCAGTCGTTATAGGAAGGTGGTAGGGCATTTTGCAAAAGCCTCCGTGGCTAGCTATCACCCTCAAGTAGAAAATCTGTTGCCCAAACGTTCTGTTCCGACATCTGTCCTTGAGAGCCAGTAATTATACGTTAGCTGGAACACTATGTACGATCACATCACCTACCATATATGTTCGGTGACATAGTGTTCAAAGGCAGCTATTATGGAAAATGTTAGCTTGGGTTCAAAGAGAATATATTACGAGTTTATTTGTTGAAAAGCAACAAATTACTCCTACCTAAGCAAAGACATTTCAAATATGATTCTTGTTTTTTCTCTTACAGTTAACATTTGACACGTTCACCGTGGGAAAGTTCGTGTCGTTTACATCAGACGGATGTCCAGATGGGCATATGACAATAGTTGAGCGGAGTCCATCCCCACCTATGGGCCAATGGTGTGGATCAGCGTGGGGCTACACTGTGTACTTCAGTGAGTCAGATTCCATCAACATGACGCTGAGATTAGATAGACTGAGCCAACAGGTGAGTCTCTTTTGTTTATTTTTACACTTTGTTTTCAGGATACATGTTTAAATGTATGTTTGTGTCTTTCTTTATACCAACATTTAAACGGCTTAACCGATTTAAATGTATGAGATATATTAGATTCGTCTTGATAGCGCAAGTGACACTAAATACATTAAAAAAAATCCGGCGGATTTTGGAAGCCATATTGTGGGAATTTTTCTTCTTCCGAACCCATGGAGTGGGATATCAAAATAAAGCGCTTTAAAAAGCGATTTAATTAACATATAAAATTTGCAGTATTCATTTCAGTGGAATTATAAAACGCATAACGAAAATAAATCATTTGCAGTCGAGGTTTTTACTTTTTTAATTAGATGTATTTTTGTCTGAAAGTTAGATTAATATCTTAACTATCTTCCTACATCTTACCAATTAGGTAATATATAGGTTTGGTATGAATACGTTGTCTACAAAAAACACAACGGACAACACAAGAATCTAAATAAACATATGTTTTTTGCTATCCACACATATAAGAACAACATTAGGACATAAAAGTTTTGATTTTGGTTGTATGAATGGCCGCTTCCCTGATACCAACCCTTCACTGCGAATTCTGTTGCCTGTATAAGTATTCCCACTACTATTTTCTTGTAAATTCAGAAATGCTCGGTATAAAAAGCTGGCACTTATTCGGCTATACGAATAATCATTGCAATCCAACGGGGCAATGCTGCCAGCATGCCGGGCAACCTGCCAACTGGTAGTGGGGTGGAGCATTTGGAATACCTGTAGGCCTGCAATGGCGTATGGGTTGCCTAAATGCTTTCAGTGTAGTAGCTATAGTTATTATAGTCTGTAGTATTTTGTTGATAAAGGCCATCGGTAAAAAAAAACAAGCTCTACTTGCCGTGAGTATGAGATGAAGCAGTGATGGTTCAGTGGCATTAGCTATGGACTGCCGTGCAGCAGGTCCATGGTTCGAATCCCGCCGCGGACTTGAGCTTCACCTCATGGTGGAAGGGCATTTTGCAAATACCCGCTAGCGACCATCCACAAATACAAAATCTGTCTCCAAGCACCTAACGGTGTGTTCCAGCAACATATCTTGAGAGTAATATTACAGGCACATGAGACTTATTAACTATGTCTCAAGTTGACGGGCGCAGTGCAATTCGTGACTTGTGATGAAATGCATCTGTTATAGGCAGTGGTTAAAAAAAAGTGAATTTTTTGGACTTATAATAAGCCTCACGATTTTAACAAACCTCGACGTTTTGCATCAACCGTGATCATGGTTACACGTGATCACGGCACATAGTATACTTCATAGGTACTTATGAAGTATACTATGTGCGAAGTAACTACGCAGTCTTGTCATGACAGTATAAAAAATCCCGACCAATAAAGTAAAAAAATATTTAAAATGAAAAGTCACTTCTCTGCAGGTTAGTTTAAAGGTCATTATTTAATGAGGCCGTCAAACACCTCTGACATTTGTTCAAGGACAGCTATATAAAAACAGCAACTAAGACCAACGGCTTAACATGCCCTGAGGAGCATGGAGCGCTCAGTTGTAAATGCTACCAGCGGTCACCCATCCAAGTAGAGACAACTTTACATAACCTAGTTAATCGGTTACGATTAAAGAACGACTACGCAAGCTCACTAAAAGCGATGTATGTTTTGTTTCATTGGTATACTTCCCGACTAATGCAAGTATAAAGTACTTATATAATACTTTATTACAATACAATACTATAAACGCTAAGCAATCAGACGAAAACAGGGCTGATATAAATTCTTTACGCCGTACATTTGTAAGTGGGTACACCACTCGGTTGGATACTCGGCCTACCGTGTTTTACTTTCTTTGTTCGATTCGAAATCAACTGTCAGTTGAAACATTTTCAAGCCCTAGCTTTGTAACTATAATGGTTCCCTAGCAGGCAATGGACATATTTTATTCAGTTCAAGGCCAAAGGATTTATTATGTCTACATTCTTACCCACGACTACATAGATGAATTGTAAACTTCTTACAACTGAAATGGTGCTTTTATTTTTTGTCATTAATTTATACATCAGGTATATAATCTTGTTGACACATAGTGTACTAGAATATCGATAATTTATCATAATTATGGAATAAAAATTAAAGACCTTGCGCCATTTTCCACGAATTATATAAGCAGTTTAACACGATTTACTGCGTTAAATAAAGTGTAATTCCAAACATATATTATATCAAAAGAAAGTGCATTATCCAATTAGTTTAATATCAATTAATTGTGGTATTAACTCTGTTTTGTTAGTCAGGAAAAAATATGTAACATAACTTTAAATTATCATTGTTCACTCATGCCAATTTTTAAATCACAACTTATATTTCTTTATTAATGAGTGCAAAATATCAAAATAAGTTACTCACAGTCACGCTATTCCATCGTCACTTCTTTCGTTAGCGATGCGCTGGCATTTACCTAAACGTCAGCAGCGCGATTTTGTCAAATGGCTCTTAAGCACTTATGGTGTTGCATGCAAACCCATAAGTGCATATATATATTTTAAGCCAGCCGCCCTTCTGATGGCACAATTCGTGAGTCCTCGTTAGTGGTATACCAGTTGCCAGTCGGCCAGCTCAAAAGGTGTTAATGACCCTAGCCTAGTACGATTTTTCGGCAGGATATTAGAATTCATATACCTAAGCTAAGCTATCAATGACATCCTCGGGGTGTCAGGAAGTAATTGCGCCCCTCAAAGTACTGTGCAGGAGCAGGTCTCACTCCGCACTTTGGGTACAAAGCTACGGGTACATCAGCGTATACATCCGGACGGGTTCTTCTACGAGACGTCAAAAGAGATCAGGGCTATGCGTGGCTGTGATAGAAAGAGTGATCCCTTCTAGGTGAATATACATAGGTACTCCGTGCTTTGCGAGCTGAAGTGCACTTTATATCTTCGTAAGTTTCGTAACTAGAGTCGCTCATTTATTGGAATGGCTTTATGGAATCTTTCTTCTGGTCCTTATTATTTTGTGGTGGGAGTCGTAAGCGAAGTCTGAGTTATATTTCATAATTAAAAAAGATCTAAATATCCTTCTAGGTCTTAGGGTGTCCTAAAAGTCATTGCGAAACATTTTATTAGTCCAATTACACATATTAGGCTAGTTTATTAAGAAACTTTTTAATGTTGTACCTACCCATAGGGATTATTTGCTCAAGTTAGTAGCTAAGAAATTAAAACTATTAATTTTCTTGTAGAACTAGTCTGGTAACTTTTCAGACTACACATAGTGGCTATTTGAGGGAGAAGTTAGTAAATACATAGTATTTATTCTTGCTTAATCAGTTTGTCCCGTTATTTTATGTTCATTTCTTCTGCAGATCGGTAATCACACTATTCGACATTTATTTAGATAACTAATTTAATCTGTCTTTTGAAAACTTAGTATTTTTACTTAATAAACTAGCCTATCTACTGCATATTATAACTTACATATATGATACCAATATGTTAAACATTTATAATGGTCGCAGTGAACGTAGTAATTTTTAATTTTTGATGTACAGGGATAATGGTAATATGCGTACAACCTCTTAGGGTTGCCTTCTGCTAGTCCTACCAAACATTTTGAGATTATTATTAAATTTTTTGTGTTGTAATGCCTACTTTGAGCCAATATCACCCGCCGCGGCAACACTGGGCCACGCCGTGCTCCCTTTGAATAGAGTTTTGAATATTTACATCGAGCAAAGTTATAAAATATATGAAATAATACATTAGAGGCACAAGACTTTTTAAAAACCAGGCGTTTCTCGCACGTGTTTAGATCAAAGAACCATAAAAAAAAAAAACAAAAAATATGTAAAAAAATTTAAACAAAAAAAACACAACTCAAAAAGTTTGTCAGGACTAGCATATTTCCAATAACCCTGTATAACGTGAGACAATATCACGCCTAAGTGACAGACGTCAATTTTTCTTAATATTTTTATGCGTTATGTAAAACTAACTTGTAAATGTTTTAGGAACATACAAAAGAAATCAATGTTAGTATAAAATCATATTTCGTTTGTTTATTTATATGTCACTCATTATGTTAATATTTTAATAACTGTCTTGTTGATAGAATGGAAGAGACGCTTTGGAATCTTGAGAGTTTGATCCCCGGGTCAGACAGTTATTAGATTTGTCTGGCAAAGAAAATCGCTCTACTAGTCCGGTGTTTAGAACTGTACCTAGTATATAGCCATAGGCTCGCTCCTTATCACTTAGGACCAAAATATACTAAGCGACATGGGTTTCATAGGCAGAGACATATAGTCCTTACTTTAATCTTATGGCTAAGCCAAAGTAATGCTTTCTAATTGAACTTTACATTAGTTTTGCATGTGTAGACAGTACTTGCGTATACTTATGTATTCTTGTATACCAATGTTTTCGATGAAAGTCAGCCTGGAAAGGCAACTTCATGAATAACATGGACTTAGTACCCACTAAATTTTGAAACAATGTAGTATTTCGGCCAAGACTGTCGCATGCCACCCCACGCTACAATCAAAGATAACGACCAGAAAAGCTGCCAGGTAAAGCAAGTATCAGTGACAAGCTGTACACGTCAAGTAAATGAGATACGTTGATTGATGAGTTCGGTTTTACATTGTGTTTCTTTTGATATTGGAATAATTTAAAAATACTATAAAATCAATGAATACGTAAGGCACGCATACTTTTTATTAAAATAATAATTATGTCATAACAAAATTATGGTTTATACAAAAACCACTTTCGTTGATTTTTATTAACGCATCTTACATCGTAGACAAACATTATGAAGGCATAATTTCGATAAGTAAAAGTAGTACTTTGCTTAGCTGAAGCATAAGTACCGTTTATTTTAGATTTTCTACAACAGATGGCTTATATAAGTCAAAGTAGTGATTTTCAAAACACTTTTGACCAATGTTTTATTTATTTATCTCGGCATTCGACACGTCTGCCATTTTCACAATTGAACTATAGGAGTGACGATCGTTTACGTATAAACAAAAGGCTCACTGCTCCAATAAAAATTACTTATCAAAAGCAACAGTAATTTTCGTTATAACCTTTACTTTAACGCCGATCGTAAATTTCAATCGCTAAATGGTCTTCCAATGGAATTTCACGTTATTAAATTATGGCATTAGGAGCTAATAACGGCAATTAATATAATTGCTACCTCGTCTCATCTTTTAGGCCTGTCGGACCAGAGGGGTTTCTCGGACCAGTTGGGCCCCGGGCCACCCTAATCGCAGCTTAATTAATTGATTGAAAGTTGTACCCTCGCTGCACATATTATGGCTGCTAACACCAGATAAAGGGAAGGCAGTGAACCGTTAAAAATGGAGCGATATGGACGTAATAAGGGAAAACGTTTTGGGTGATTAATCTCCGATAGTTAATAGAATATTATAGGGTTAGTTTTTCTACTACATGCATCCCAAACCTGCTAGTCGTGAAAACATTTAATATGTTTGCGAGTGTACATGTGTACTGTTGTGACGATAAATTTTATTGATATTAATAAAATAAAACTAGACAGCAAAAATCATCAATAAAATCATGCATATTTGATTACACCAACACCTTTCTTATCATTCGCTTAATGTGTTCCCGTAACCCCACATTAAAACATTACAATTTTGTAGATCACGCTCCCCCAAAACTCATTTACTCATTACGCCCATTATGGGATGTGAAATATAAGGCGAAAACGTGTAGTTAGGTCATGTCAGTACAACACAAAGGGATGCTTAGTAAGTGACTCTTAATGAAGATAAATTTCGTTGTTCATTTATAAGGATTAACTTTGCGAGGCAAAAACTCTAATTTAACATGTCAGACGATACAAACGAGGCGTGTCGAGTCAACATTCGGGAAGTAACGGTAGAGTTACCAACTTGGCAGTTGTATTTTTAGGAAAGATTTTTCAGTTAAAATAACATTAGTCACGTAATTTTGACACATTTTAGCTGAGAGTAAAAGATTTCCACGTAATATACCTAAGTCAGTATTGACTGATTGATTGATTGAGTGTTTGAGTTATGCATAATTTAACTCCCTTATATGCCTTGTGTGGTCCCGAGGCGGAGCCAAGCTTAAGCCTTAATTTATGAAAATCGAAATCATAACTGAATGTTATTATTTTTTTAATACTTATAAGTATATAGCAAACACAAAAATCAACACAATTTTATAATGTTTTTAACATTTTAAAATTGTGTTGATTTTTGTGTTTACTTTTTTATTGTTAGTAATTTAGTTTTGGTCTATAATAATATATACACGTGTCTTGTGACATAATATGAAATGAATAAACACAAAAATCAACACAATTTTATAATCTATTTAACATTATAAAATTGTGTTTATTTTTGTGTTTACTTTTTTATTGTTAGTAATTTAGTTTTGGTCTATAATAATATATACAATTGTCTTGTGACATAATATGAAATGAATAAACACAAAAATCAACACTATTTTATAATGTATTTAACATTATAAAATTGTGTTTATTTTTGTGTTTACTTTTTTATTGTTAGCAATTTAGTTTTGGTCTATAATAATATATACACTTGTCTTATGACATAATATGAAATTAATAAACACAAAAATCAACACAATTTTATAATGTATTTAACATTATAAAATTGTGTTGATTTTTGTGTTTACTTTTTTATTGTTAGTAATTTATGTTGCCATCTCGTGAATGACGAAACAGTAAGCGTAAATTAAGATCACATTACAATGATTATTTTTAGGTTTCTGTTATAGAAAACTGGATATTTTTAAACCTCGCTGACCCTTCGTCCATCTATCCGTCATTTTTATAGACTTTATTTGTAAACCGTAATATGTGCCTGGTTGGATTTTTTAAAGATATGTGTTTATACCGCTTTTCAGTAAAACCTACTGTTATCATAATAATAATATGTTCTAATAATAATGTTAAATATCTAGTGTTCAAAGTTAAATATCAAATTCACACATGTCCATGATACTATGTATAAATAAACATTATATATTATATTAGCCGGATTGTCCACTAATGAACACAACCTCCTCCATAAGTGGGGTTTTCCACAGTTTCCACGCTTGGTAGGCGTCTTGGAGATCGCAGTGTGAGATATCAGTGTTTTACCCTTTGTCGCATCTTACGACACCCACGGGTAGAGATGAGGTGACATTCTATCCCAGATCCCAACGGATATTCCCATACATAGTCTTCTAATTTTTAAAGCATCACAGTTACATTTTTTATTCTACCCTCCTAAGTGATGACATCTGCCTTTAACGCTATTTAAACTTATTCAACTAGTTTAAAAGGTTGTCTTAGATACAATGTACACAACCTAAAGTGGTACTTACATAAATAGTACCTAAACTACAATTTCCACTATCATTACTGTTTATTATTTTTATATAAATCCACACTTTCTCTGAAATTCCACTACTTTCCTAAAAGATGAATCCAGTCAACTTTAATTAAAGATAATGAGAGCTAAAGCTCGACTGATTTGCAAGCTTATGTTATAAGTTTATAATTATTTTCAAAGTGCCTAGTTGGTGCATTGTAACATCAAGTAACAACATAGTCTATTGAAATTTGAAGTACTTATTCCACTAGTCTCCTGAGTGATGAAGTCTGCCTTCAACCATAATTAAACTTCCTCGACTGGTTTGCAGGGTTCTGTTGGATACAATTTCGACTTCAAACTGGCGTACAAGTTTCTAAGACGGAGCGAAGCGCGGTTGCGGTACGGTAACGCCACCGTTGGAGCGTGGCGAGGGGAGCGCGTCCCGGGCACCTATTGCGACCGCATTTTGAGTGATTGCGATCTAAAAGCTTGCCGCATCCAGTCGCCGAACTTTCCTGGCGTCTACCCGAGAAATGCTACGTGCACTTACAGGATTGAACATACTAAGGTAATTTAAATTTTCAATGTTACCAAAAACTGTTGTCTTCGGTTTTGGCGATTTTTAAACATAGTAATTAAAGAACTTGGAACGGTTTAAATCGCGTACATTTATCTTTTTATTTTTTTATATTATTTTGAATCGTCGGGACAAAATAGTGAAATATACGCGATTTAAACCGTTGAAAGTTGTTTAATTATTATCAAAAACTGTTATTTAAATGATACACATAATAATTTAAGCATTTTTCAACTATTTTTATAAATATAAAGAATGAATGAATGAAAAGGGATTGATAAAAAAAATGCAGAGCGAGCATGTATGTGATGTTACAAAAGAAATACCTCGATGAGAGTATTTGGATTATATTAGACATTCTAGAAAAAACTTTGTAAAAGACACTAACGGGTTGTATTAAAATGTAATAATATTAGCTTGTGAAAATTCGTGATTAAATATCTAGCATTTACATACATTTAAAGAGTGACATGAAATTTGAATTCACTTGTGTGCTTACGAAATAAAGCATTGTCGAAAAGCTTTAATACTTTGAAATACTCGCAGCGATATTTGACATGTTGCCAAACTTGTCTTACTATACTTAATTAATACCTAATAGGCTAGCCTTGAACTACCTGATGGTATCAATGTAGTCAAAGATGTTGTTCAGGATAACCTAGAAGGCCTAACCTAAAGGCATTCGCAAACTGTACTACCACCATATGTATTTTATGTTAGGCAATGAGAGTGCAGCGGGCGGGCGGGGGTGCGGTGATGCCGTGGCGCATACGCTGCGGGGGGGAGTGGGGGGAGCAGTACTGCGAGACTCGCCGCTCGCGCTGTTTAGATAATTATAGATTTATTAGTATGTACAATGACTTCCACCCTAAAACAGCAGTTGGGACCGATGGATTAACATATCCTCTGAATCTCGGATACCCTCAGTAGTAATGGCACTAGCGATCATCCATCAAAGTCATGACTGCAGCGGACGTTGCTTTACTTTTATCGGTTTAGAACTACGAATAAATATGTAGTTAAGAACCACTAAGCTGAAGCTCACGTTACGAGTGCTTCAATTTTGATGTTTTGCAGTTATATATAAGTATTGATACTCATGATAAATTTTAATATTATGAAAGGGAAATAAAGAGTCATCTGCGGGATTCGAATCCGCGCCATCCACTCCTATAACCGAGATAAGCACTGACGGCTGAGCTAACATGACATTAGACTCATAGCTCTAATTTGTCATCTCGTTCTTAACCATCGTATGGTGATGTTCAAATCCCGCAAATGACTCTAATTTTTGTTCTCATAATTTTGTAAAATAATCGACGAAGCATGCGTTATTGCAAAAATAAAAATACTAGCACTTCTGACAAATGGTTGATATACCATAATTACCATTGCTAATATTGCTTTCAGTGTTTGAAGCATTTCTAATTTTCACAAACAACGACCTCATTGTATCATTATTAATGGTAATGGAAACAAAAGACGTGCGCTTAGCGCCAGCTCATGCGGTTTACGTAGCTGTTCCCTTCAATATTTAATGTAAAATTCGCACCAAGCGGCGCAACAGTTACACCAAAAATGTACATAATAAATGACTATGTTCGTATTCCCACACATGGGTTAACGCTTCCTCTTACAAACAAATTTGAACCCTTTTTCTATACCTATCATTGAAGATTAATATTAAACTTTAATATATTCTAAGGTCAGCTTTTGAAACGCTTGTTTTGTTTCAGATACCAGCAGATAAACATGTTCTGTTAGCAGTAAGACAGACGAATAGTCACAAAATACATATCAAAGACCAAGTAGTGACATACGACAGAAGTCAACGGGTATTAAAGTAAGTTTTATATACCTTTCTTGCAATATGATCGTCTCAAAGAGTATTATCGTTTGATTTAATGTCATTATTTTTTTGTTGGTGGTAGGTTAGTCTTTGACAACAATCTCACTTGATGGTAAGTGATGATGTGATCAATCGTGTTACAGGCTTTACCTAGAATAACTGGCCCTCAAGCTGCCGGAGCAGACCGAAAGGTGCTTGGTGACAGATTTTCTACTTGAGGGTGGGTCGCTAGCGAGGCGGGTATTTGAAAATTGCCCTTCGCGGGGCCACCCATGCGGTGAAGCTCAAGCCCGCGGTGGGATTGTAACCGTGGATCTGCTGCGCGGCAGTCCATAGCCAATACCACTGAGCCATCACTGCTTCAAAACCTAAAATAAAAAAAAGTGGCGAACTAAATATGAAGCATTAACATTTGCTTCAACTAATTCGCAACTAAAGGCAAAGGTACTAAGAAAGTTTTGTCGACAGTATTCATTTAATAAATATTAAGTAAAAAGTTGTTATAGCAATAGAACTCTTTATGCGAGTTCGTCCAGGAAAGTACAGTCACCATACTATACCCGTTTCTACAGCCAAGCACTAGTGTTAACATACGAGTAACTATGTTCCGATTTAAAGGGTATGGGTATTGGTGAAATTACAGGCACATGAAACTTAGCAATTTTATGCCTCAGGGTGATAGGCAGCTGTTGTCATGAACTACATCTGTTATAGCTTAAAACCAGGTCGGCCTCAAGTTCGTATCATCATCAGTACTATCAGTATCAGTACTTTTATATAGTACTAGCTTTCCGGGCGCGGCTCCGCCCGCGCGCGTGTTCGGTTATCACACAAAAACATTAACCTCTTTTAGTGCAGTCGGATAAAAACTATCCTATGTTTTTTCCCGGGTCTCAAACCACCTCCATACCAAATTTCATTCAAATTGGTCCAGTAGTTTTGGCGTGAAAGCGTAACAGACAGACAGACAGACAGACAAACAGACAGACCGAGTTACATTCGCATTTATAATATTATATTACTGATTATAAATGCGAAATTTACTCTGTCTGTCTGTCTGTTACCCTTTCACGCCAAAACTACTGGACCGATTTGAATTAAATTTGGTTTGGAAATAGTTTAAGACCCGGGAAAAAAACATAGGATAGGTTTTATCCAACTGCGCAAAAGAGGTTAATGTTTTTGCACGATAACCGACTTACGCGCGGGCGGAGCCGCGCCCGGAAAGCTAGTGATAGCATAAAAAAAACCATTACAGGCTCATATTTTTTACTAAATTGACACAATGCAAGATCATAATGTTCACATTCGCCAGTTAATAATTATAATTTATATCAAGTTTTAAATTATAATATTAAGTAATTATTATTTAGTAACCGGCTAGGACTCGCGTAATATTTACCGGATATTGCTCCGACCAGTTACCAATAATATTAATGGTCCGTTTCAGAATGTCCTTATAAAGATTCGAGTTGCTAACCAACACATAAAATTACTGAATGATAAAAAGGCGCGTTTCAAGCTTTAACCAATGGATAGGCTAAATCGATGACTGTGAAACGCAACGATAGTGTTTTGTTTAATAAATATGTTCTGAGTAGTATAATTGGAAGTTACTCGAACATTCTGAAACAGGCATTAAGGGCCTGAGTAGAGTATTAATTAAAATTAAATTAAAATATAAGTATTATTAACATGCATAAATTATGATGAGATAAAAATCTACGTTCACATGCTGATATATGGAATAATATTTTTCTAAATTATGAGGATCAGTTTAAATAGGGATACATCTGAGGTAGAGACTTAACGTTTTTTTACCTTACATAATACATACATAAAATAAATAAAAATAAACTGACTAAACTGAATTTCTCTACGAGACTTACATTAATCATTCAATCTGAAAGCGCGGGACTCAGCTCTTAGTATATGTCAGCATGGATCCGTTCACCTGAATAATCTAGCATAAACATAGTAAACATAGTAAACAATTTAGTACTTATAGTTCCATGTATCAACAAAAAATATATTGCAAAACACGGAGGGCTGTATTTTTTTCTGGTCTGAAAGAAATTATACAACAGGGAAATGTTTTTATACAAGTATGTGGCTGGCATTTATTGAAGTATCATGATTTAGTATACTCTTTACTTCAGTTAGACCGGCAATAATTGTTTCAATTATTAATGCTATATTAAAAAATATTTGGTTCTAGGAATACAGTTAAAGTAATCAGATAAACATAAGGTGTTAGTGAAAGAGGCTATATTTGTTTAAGTGTCCGTTTTTTGCAGAAGAGTGTATATGGATCTATCGTCCCACGATCCAAACGCTAGGGACAACGAATTGATTCTTAACTAATCGTATTATTTTTAGTGTCAGCGATCATTAAAATCATTCTTAACATTACAAAATTACAAATTTACAAGAGAAAATATTATAGTCATGTGCGGAATTCAAACCCGCGTCCATCCACCCCTTTAGCCGGGGTAGATTTTTTTATCAAAACTTGACAATATTAAAACATTCTTAACATTGGTTAAAAATGTAATGTTCTTACATTTCGGTGACACATCACTCGTGATTTATAACAATAACTTTATGGCGAAAGAGCTATTGTTTTTAGTTTTATAAACTGTTATTTTTATACTAAATAAAAATATAAAAAAATATAATTTTATTTCTATCCTTAGCGAACAGAGTTATGAAATTGACTTATAATATTAGGGATTGATTTCAAAACATATATTAACGAGTACATTGTAATTTGAATCAACAGATAATGTTCATTATTCGAAATAAAATATATCTAATTCATTCTAAGCAAATGATTCATTTCAGTGGCCTGAATTTGATTCCCAAATTTTAATAAAATATGCAGATACGAGATGCCATTCCAAAATTTTACGACCTACCGTTTTACGTAGACCGTGTGCACGAATCGTATTTCACCTAAGAAAAACGCTATACCTCACCTAGAAATTTCATTTATGCTCTAAAAGTTAGAAAATTGCGTGTAATTTTGCACTAGATGCGATCCACAGGCGGTAATACTCGTAGCGCGGAATAGCGGAGAATAGCGCGGAATAGCAACCTATTTGGGCTCCCGTGGCGTACTAAAACGCAACCACGCGGAACTTACCTTTTACCTCCGTACATGAATTTTATCGAGGGAATAGAATTTAGATTTTCTTTGTAGTATAAGCTAATGATAGTACGGTTTAGCGAAACGATGTAGTGGCAAGGAATCATAAAGAGGGGAAGGCACAAAAAGATTTCGTAAAATTTAACTACGATGAATTTATATCAAACAAAGAGCTATTTAGTAGTAGTAATAGTAGGATAGTAGTAATCAATAATTAGTAGTTTAGACAAAAACGAAAACCTTGCGCAAAACTAAAACTACTGTAGTTCATGTTAAGTTAAGGCTTACAATAAAAGGTATACGATCACTATATATAGTATTCATACTCATATATTATAGCATATTGATAAATCAGAATTTAAGGTGATAATTAGTACCAATCATAATGATATGGTCATTGTAATACACAATTTTATAATTTTGTTCATCTTGCGCAATGATCTGCAAAAAAAATAAAGAGTACGTTGTTACATAATATGTCTAGAATTAAGAGGTTCTATACTTTGCCGTAATAATTATAAACTATTAAATGTATTAACAATAAACTCAACCGCCTAAATACGAATCGTTGCAAAGATTAATAATATGCCTTTACATTGTCAAATATTTCTCCGCTAAGCAAGTGTTAATGCAAAATTTACAATGTTAGTAGTAATATATTTATGTATCTTTGTATATATATATATATATACTAGCGGTACGCCCCGGCTTCGCACGGGTAATTGCGACTGTAAATTGAGATGTAAACTATCTTATCTTTCACTTAAAATCCGGTGGAGCTGGTCAAAATTCGGTGGAGCTGGACGACCGCACAGGCGGTAGCCAGCATCTCTGTCCTCCCTAAAAAAAAAATAATCTTATCTTTCAATTTGGATTAAATTGCACACGGTGTGCAAATCAAATTTAAAATCGGTTCAGTAGTTTAAGAGTCCATTGCGGACAAACCACGTAACACGTATTTTTTTATATATATATATATAAGGTATAACATATGTATATATATATATTCACGTACAGATATATATAATGTAATAAGTTGAAACATTCTGTTTTATATGTATGTCTTCTTTCTTTAAGGATCTGGGATCAGTGCAATGTAGTCCAAGACTACCTTACAGTATGGGATGGCCCAACTCGAGACTCTCCAGTGCTGGTCCGACTGTGTGGGGGCGATGCAGTTCCAGATATCATCAGTCGAGGTCCCAACATGCTGCTTGAGTTCCACACATCACCATATGACAATCCGTTTCATCCAGTACCGTTGAGCTACTTGCCCGGATTTGAGCTTGAAGTACAGGTACTGTAGTGAAATCTATTATTATTTAATTCTATTATACTATTCTAATATTAACCTGCTTAAAGATTGTACCTACTTCAGTCTATTTATACTTTTGAGAAGTTATGCCAATGTACCCTGTAATATATTTAAGTTTCAAAACGTTTCGAATGAGGAATGACTAACCCATGCACATCGTAGAAAATTATAACAAAATAATTGGATGCTTTCGTACAGTGGACGAGGATGCTTGGAGGTCACTACGAGTATTGTCATAAAAACTTACGTGAGTTGTCATGATTATTAATTAAATATACCGGCTAGCACTCACGGTGTTTAGTCGAAATCTCCGACCGGTGTTCGAACAGTAAAGATGTTCTTGGCGCGCGTCAAGCAGCCCTCGAGGCTGCCCGCATTCCTTGAGAATGAACATCTTTACTGTTCGAACACCGGTCGGAGATTTCGACTAAACACCGTGAGTGCTAGCCGGTATATTTAATTAATAGTCACTACGAGTATTTAAAACATTTCAAAAAATGCTGTCAACCGCATAATGTGAACCATTTGGTCTTCTTAATTCAATTTCAAAGTTCAAATTCAAAATCATTTATTCAATTAAGGTGTCTACGACGCTCTTATGAAGGTCAATTACAAATTTTAATATTGAAATATTCTACATAGTACGTCCACGTTCAGCAAAAAAAATTATAGAGCCACTGCGAGAAGAAGGACTTACTTAAGGATACAAATATGTGACCCTCTGTAAAAAAATTATTCCATAAGGTTCTATATTTTTTATTAGTTTAACGAAGTAATTACAATGTTTTTAACATAAAGCTATAATTACATAGTGCTAGAATATCATATATACATTACATAGAAAATAGACCATCCGGTTGGAATTAAGACTAATATTTCCTGTGTATCAGTGAGATAAATGTTTTACGAAACGTTACCTATATTATCTCTGCCGTACCCTCGCCCCACTTCAAAAATAAGTAACTATAAAATAGAGTAATAAAAATGACAAAGCTTATGTGTAAACTATACTTGAGTAGAGATAAGCATTTTACTGGACTAAATCACGATAAAAAGTTGTACATTATTTACCTCGACGTTTCGGTCATGTTGCATTGGTCGTGGTCACAAGCGGACTGAAAAGTCGGGTGTCCTCATCTTGAAGGGCGGGTATTTTCTCCACCTACCCGCATTTGATCTATAATATGTCTCGTCATGACACACAAGGCTGACAGCATCCACAGGTTTTAATGAAGGTAAAACGGGCTAGGTGCATTTTTTTAGCATTCGATTCCAGAATGCAGCTAACTTAAAACCATCCTCTAGATTGAAATTACGATATTTCCATGTTTCAATATTTTTTTTTGTACTAGTTTAGAATGGTAGTGACGCTGACAGGATTTTCGGGTGGTGGAGCTAAATTGAGTGGACAGGTCCTGACACTAGCAGATTTTCAGCTATAGTAAATTTATATACACCTGGCGATTTTTCACAGCAACGATATGTTTTTTGATCCGCCCAGCTATTATTCGCTTGTTTTGTCCAATATAAGAACAAAACTACCGCAACTGTAATCTACCCTCTATGCATTAAGGGTCTGAATAGGAATACTATCCTTGGGTGACCTGAGTTGCACTGCAAACTTGGACAACGGGCTATAAACAGCTTTAATGGAGAAAATCATAGTCCTATAATACTACTCTAACTACAACCGTCAGTCCTTTTAGGTATGGCTAGTAAATCGGTACTCTATCCACTTCCATTTTCATTCCTTCCCACCTGCTTCGAGTCCAAGACCTCCTTGTCTGTTATTTTTGTTACCGTTTCTCTTTAGTGTCTTCTAAAAATGTGATACTTCTGATTAAGTCCCAATAAATACTTATAACTATGTGTTCAAGAGTAGAAAGATTTAATGTTACTAGTGGAGATGTACTTCTGTTTGCTAAGAAATTTCTATGCTAGGCAATATACAACAAAACCTACAAAATAATTTCATGAACTCATACCTACAAAAGTATGAGTTCATGAAAATAGGACGGATGTTATTTTTTTCAAAGCAATATAGTTATGATATGAGATTATTTTTGTAAGTAGTTGTGTTTACGGTTCCTAAAAGAGAATTTTAAAAGGATGTTAAAGGGAGATTATTTTGCTACTAGTGGGAACAGGTTTAGGGTTAGGCGACAGTGCCGGAGATCTGTAGTCACGGGTTCCACTGTAAAAAAACCTTCCCTTATTATAAGGGATTCACCATAATCCTATCGCTTGGCATGCGTCTAAGGGATAACATGTTAGGTAAAAGTACTTCAAGGAACTCTTTAGACTCCCACAAGAAGATATGGGGGTTGTGCCCGTCCCCCCAAGAGGTTCTAGCTCAGCATTCTACGGAGGCAAAAACCGCTATTATCCAATTATTTTTCCATAGAATTACAATGTATGGAATGTTTTTGTACGTAATTAATAAACAAAATTTCGAATAACTTCCAATATTTCACTGACTAATGACATTTTAAATATATAAATTGCTTATATATTTACGGTTTAATATATATGAATTGCTTGACATTACTTGGGACTTAATAAATCCTTGGTTAAAACTAAATAAACAATATTCACTGCGTAGTTATTAAGTAGTTTCATGATAATCACAGATATAGAATATTTGTTGTCAAGGAAAGAATCGAGGTTAATGAACTTCATGTCAGTAGATTATAAATGTCTAAGCTTATCTAGCCGGAAATGATGAATGATCGAAAATGTAACTTGTTTACTCAATAATATCAGTCGATAAATTCTGTGATGTCTGAGGCTTCGAAGTTGGTATCATAGATATAGGAAAATGTCTATAATAACTAATGGTTTGCTAGATGTTTTCTGTTGATTATCTACTTAAAACCTACAAATAAATATGTGAAAAAGGGTAACTTTTAAACAGTGAACGCTTTGATTTGGACTCATCAACTTCATAATAAATAAAACATGTATAATCTTACAAGGTAAGGTGTTGTTGCGCTGTAAGGTATACTTGGCGTCAAAGAAATGTTGGCTGCAAGTAACACTTTTAAAACTACGCCCACCGCGGTGAGGTTTGCGTCCTGCTGTTTTTGAGTTTCACTTACATTTCTTTACAAATTCATTCGTAGCTTTAAGCGTATATAATATAGACAGTTTAAACGTATAAAATATAAATATTGATTTGTAATAACGTCCAATAAAACTGATTAAAGTGAATGTTTTCTTATAAAATGATGCTACTACCTAATCGATACCAAGAGGATTCATGTAAAGTATATACAGCTCCTTGTTATGTTATGAAAGGTTTCTTTGAAATGTCATTATGAATAAAAATTAATTTATTAATTAATGTACCATATAAGCGTTTATTTATCTTTCAGGTTTTACACTTTAATTTTCCAAAATTTAATTATATATTTAAACACTATTGGTGTACTTATGAAACAATGCTGTTTTCTGGCTTCTTGTTTTTTGGCTTCTTGTGTTTATACATGTTAGCTGTAAAATTATTATTTTGCCATCTATATTCTTCAAAGAACATAAGAAATTATATTTTTATATTTTTTTCTCGATTTATAAATTATTTTTGTTATTGAAATGAAGATTAGTTGAGTACATACATTTCAAGTAGCAGAATGTTTGTTAACAACTTTTTTCAAAAGCACTGCCAATACTTATTGATTGTCTTAATGCTTAATGCTCTTATTAGCACAGTGAGAAAATTGTAAAAAGGATAAATGCTTATAGGTCTGATTACGTAAGAACAGCAACGATTAGTTAATTTATCAAAGATGGGGGACTAAGTATGGCTGTTCGCTTTTATTTTTTGTATGAAGTTACGGCCTTAAAGCCCGGTTATCATTATGATAAGGTAATATTTTTACTGTTACGAGCTAAACAACTTATTTTACACACGTTTACAATCTCATTTCTCTATATACGATAAGATTTTATAGTATGTTTTACAATATATATTTTCCCGACAGGTGCTGTACGTGGACAAAGACTCACATTCGTACGTGAGATCGGACGGAAGGTGTCGATTTGTTCTGCGTTCTTCGGACAAAACCAGTGGCGTGCTCAGAAATCCGAGGCACTCCTTACCTCCAAATACATCTTGTGTCTATTACTTTCAGGTACGTTATAATATAATTATCATTACGATAGATACAACTTTGGAAGAAATTCTTAAGTATTTTGTTAATTTTTATTTTACATTTATGACAATTGCAACATGGTGAATGAGAAGAATAACATGGAGGACTTTACAAATTTATTTATCCTTGTATTCTGTCGTTTTATAGCTAAAAAATATACAGCCTCCTAACACACTGTGGAATGTATAGGTAGATGGATATCTCTACGGCTGATTCTCTAATTTTTTTTTTATATTATCATAGTTCTAAGCACGTTTTTCATCCTTGTCTGTTTCTCTTTTCTTCTTTTTTTAATAAATCAAAGCGTCACAAGTACCTTCAATTGTATGGACTAAAAGCTGAACTTGCGACAGTTCTTACCATACAACACTGAACACAAAGTTGGTAAAACGAAATATTTATTATCTTCTACGTTACGTATAATAAAATTTTCATCAGATGGAAGTCGAAGATATTTTTCAGGCTAACCTAGATTTGTGAAATAGTAATTCAGCGGTAGTAGGGATGTCTGTATTTCAAATCCTGCTGAGGGTTTGAGCTTCTATGTATGGTGCTAGAGTATTTTCCGAAAGCATTTTTTTCACATTAATTTCATCTCAAGAGCCATTTTCTATTATAGATGTAGCTAGGTATAGGCATCTTTTGAAGCAGTGATAGCTCAGTGGCATTGGCAATGGACTGCCACGCAGCAGCTCCATGGTTCGAATCCCGCCGTGGGCCTGAGCTTCATCGCATGGCGGAAGGGCATTTTGCGAATGCCCGCCGGGTTAGCGACCACCCTTAAGAAAATCTTTCACCAAGCAACTAACGGCGTGTTCCGACAGCTGTCTTTGAGAGTCAGTTATTCTAGGTTAAGCCTGTTAACACCTTCGACCACATCATCACTTACCATCAGGTGAGATAGCAGTCAACGGCTTGACTATCAGCAATAAAAAAAACTTTAGGATAGTTAACAATATACAGGTAGTGGTCAAAGCACATCACTAATTTAAAAAAAAAACAATACATACTCGTATGTTGCAAGTTGGTATACTTATTTATGAAATAAGACAGCATGTGTTTTTATTTTGCCATCACGTTAACATTCTCTTTCCGACCCAATTTCATTAGCAGCATAATTAATATCAGATCTCTGTTTTTCTTTCATTACATAAATCTCTTAGAAGCCGTTATTAACATCTGTATAATAATACGATATAATATTAATAACATAAAACCTCAAACGGGGTGAAGAAAATATATTTAATGTCGCGTTAGATTCAATAAAATAATATTACTCCTATTTCGTTTATTTATGTAGTGGCATAAACTACACACAAATATAATAGTTCTGAAAGTTAATTGGTTTATATTTTGTTCACGATGCATTTACTTTGCTCTTTACAATATGCTTGAAGATAGCTAAAGGGCCTTACTCAAATCATTCAATTTTTAGGTCTACATGGCGTCAACGTTGCTCACATGAAAACCAATAACAAAATACTACTATCTCAAGATTCTACTGATACTTTGAGTAAAAGTATAGAGTCGCAGAGAAAAGAACAGACAATATACATAGAGCCAATGTCTTGAATGACATTTGGCACATGATCCAATTATATTTTATTACCTACGTAACATAACTGACAGATGGTGCCTTGGAATAGGCGGAGTTCTTTGAACAGCTTTGTCGTCAACCATAAACTGTATTTAATTTTTAAATCAAATTGATTTTCAAGTGTAGCTTAAATCTATCCTTTTTGAGTAAACCCCATAAAATCTTCAGTCTGTCTTCTATCTTCATATATAAATCATTCTTCTTGTTCTCATCTTGATAGCACAGGTGACTTTAAGTTCTTAATAAAGTTTAAAAAAAAACGGATTTTAGATGCCATTTAGAGAGAAAAATTATTTTTTTCTCTCACACCCATCGTGCGAGGTATCAAAATGGAGGGCTTTAAGAAACAATACCATATGTATATCAAACTTGCAGTTTTAATTTCAATGGAACGATAAAACGCTTAACAAAAATAAATAATTTGCAGTCACGTTTTTTAATTTTTAATTCATATAAATACTTGTAATTAAAATTAAATGCTCAAAATTTTATTTCACCTGAAACTACATTCGGACACACAAATAGATAAACAAGAAAATGACTGAATAATGTATTTTCATCGAGTTGTGAGTCCTAAGCTTAGCCAAATAAATTTATTTATTATTATTATTCTGAAAGTTTCAGCCGGGATAGGTTGATGGAAATTGTTTAAAATTTTAGTGGCAAGATTCCACCCGGAATAAAAGATAGGCAGAAAAATAAGATAGTGATCGTAATGTAAGCAGACACTTAGGAAGTAAATGCAATTATACAATAATATGCTTATCTTTTTCCGTACCTTCTCCGTGATTTTAGAACTTCTATTTTACTATTTTGTTCCAGGGACGCACAAACGAAATAGTGTGGGTGTCTTTCGTGAAGTACCATTCAGCGGGGACGGAGCCAGCTGGGTTTGATCAGCAAAAAGACTGTTCTTCACAACTCACTATATGGGATGGGGCTGCACCAGATGCAGATCGAGATAGAAAGGTATGTTGAAATTAGATTTAAGTTTATCAATAAACCTTGTCTGAATTAAAAAAAATCTCTCAAGCTAATCATAAATGCCGTCATTACCCGTCGATTAGGTATTATTACGCGAAATAACCAGTTTCAGCACTTCAATATCAGACACAGGTTTCGTCAATATGGTTGAGCTGTTTTGGTTTCCATTAAGTGAATTTTCAGGTGTATTGTTATTAATTGGCTTGGATTTGTTATAGATACTAATGAAGTAGTCATTGAACGCTTCTGCTATTTGAATTGGATCTTTTGTCGTATGTCGTTATTTGCGTGTATACCATCAAACGTACGCTCACTGTACTTTTGATGGTAACATCAAATCTCTTATAATCTTTAATAACATACCACATTGCCTAGTTATTTTTTGAGTTAGATAAAAATATATTATATTATTGTCCAAAATTATCTCGATTTGATGTATGTAACTTATGTTGATGTGCGAGACACATTTTCCATACTCGGATGGACGGACAAACAGATTTTGTTTTGGCCTTTGGGAACAGAACTCTAAAAACAACACAAATATTGTGCCAGTTTTTATTTCGGATTTAGGACCAGCTGCCTAATTGTCATAAACCCTCAATTTTCTTTTATTGACGGTAAGTTTTTGATCACAATGTAAGTGTTAAATAGGCTTTTATACCTGATAGCCTAGCATTTGACGACTATCGCACCTGATGTTAAAAGTGCGACGTGGTCGAAGATGTTGTTTAGGCTAACCTAGAATTACTGGCTCTCAAGGACAGCCAAAACACAACTTTAGGTGCTCGCCGATAGATTTTCTACTTCAGGGTGATAGCTAGCCAGACGGGCATTCGCTACATGCCCATGCCCTACCACTATGCTGTAACAACTGCCATCCTTAATCAACAACAGGGACCGATGGCTTAACGTCCAGAGTACGGAAGCGCTCAGTAGTAATGTCACTAGCGGTCACCCATCCAAGTCATGACCGAGAACGTTGCTAAACGTATCTGATCAGTTAAGAACGGCTAAGCATACTAAGCTACGAGCACTTCATATGGGTAACTGGCTTTCAAATACAACGCATCGGAACACATGGTTAACCAGGCGGGCATTCGAAAAATACCCTACCACCATGGTTGAAAAATATAATGCTTTTGTGCATAAAAGTATAAATTTTACGCAATCATCAGTTAGAGTAAAAGATGTATTTCATTTTAAGTCTTTTGCTGACCTCTTGACATTTCCAACAAACATTGCCCATGTAACAGTGATGGTAGAATATAAATCTGCATATACAAACACTTTTATATCTCCCAGAGTTATAAACAAGATAAAACAAGAGTTTATGGGCGCCTGACTTCCCCGCTCTACCTCACGAGACTACCCGAAATATTTCTACTGAGTTAACAAAGACTTTTTTTTTAAATGCAGACATGTTTTTTTTTTACTTTTAAGGTTTCACACGCTTTGAGCGAACAGCTAGTGTTCTCTATTTTGAAAAGACTTACAAAAATTGCGGAAGGTTCTCAAGATTACGTATTTTTACGTCGTACTTTGTATGGAATATTTATTCGTTGATTTAATTATACAATAAATACCCGTGAATTTCGGTAAGATGATGTTGTTTACGCGGTCTCAATTGACCAAATGATAGAAATGATTAACTCTATTCTCACAAAATTAGATGCACATGCTTTTAACAATGAATAAAACATAACATATCACTGCACCAAGGCTTTTAACTGAAATATAATCATTTAATAATTGAAATATAATTAGTTAACACAACATGTTCAGTCAAGGCTTGATTTACTAGATTTATATTTTTTTACGACGTTAGTATTTGGTGACACACAGGTATACAAATCTCGAAATGACTGCAACAAGATGTGTAGGGATTCACAGCACCGTAATATTCATAACTTATATTCATCATAAAAATGATGTGCTCTAAAAATTTGTTTATGTGAGATAATACGTTATCTTTCCCCAATCGCTGACCCAACTTCATTTAAACTTTCAGAATTTCTAAATATTATGATTACAAGCACTATTGCGTGCTAAGCGAAAATCATATTTTACAAATTATTGGAGTATTAAATTTAACGCCCAAGGCGTGAATCGAACTCGCGTCCTCCGATTACGCGCCGAATGCCTAAACCGCTCGGCCACTTGGACTTGGCATTTCTAGCCGAAAGTTTAAGAAGGGCATAGAGTAGATCTCGTCAAATGCAGTGTACGGGAGCGATTGATTATGAATGACATTTCTCATACTTGATGAGGTTTTGCCTGTTATTTAGTTATATATCCTTAAAGTTCCAAATCTGTCAGTGTGTTTCCTTACATATTACATACGTAAGGAAACTCAAATTGCCACTTTTCATATCATTTACATCGTAGAGAATAAGAACAAAATTTCATTGTTTACGCATCTTTGTCTCTATTAATTAAATACTCTAACCAATAGGTATTTAATTCTACCCTAAAATATTTCAGAAATGTTGAAAGAGCTCAACGTCGGTAGCTAAAGAAATATTTCAAAGTTGAAGGCAGTTTAGACTAATGCCGCTATAAGTAGAACGTTTATTTAAAACGAAAAATTTACATTTTCTGGATTACTTAAATAAATTGTACAGATTATGATGTAATAACCTTAATTGAATTGTTATTCGTAATATTTATTCGCATCAGAAAAAACACATAGTAAAAATGTGCAAAGTGTAACTCGTTTATGCGCAGCAAAGGTTCCGTACTACCCCATAAAATATTTGACTTAAAAATAGGGGTTGATGTATGAAGTTGTCGTTTTAACGCCCTGGCTATTTGAATAAAAATAAACTCTGCATGGAGTCAGAATAAAATCAAAAAAATCCCACGATGGTTATAACTTTCTAATTTAAACTTCTACCTGTAGAAATCACTACACGGGAGACTATTTCCTACAATGTAATGAATGAATTGAAGGTGATGGTGGATAAGCCGATCTATGGAAAACTACTAGTAGTAAGATTTTACGTTAGCTTACCCACATTATTGACACATTTACAGGAAATGGTAAAATTAAAATCTTCAAAAACAGGCGCCTATGATGTGTATGATTTGCAAAAAGCAGCGCCCGTTGTAACTTATCTTATGTCTATTTTTGATAGTGGTCACGGGGTGACCACGATCACTGCAAAGTGTTTGAAACGTCGGGACAAAAATAATGATTAATATACGCGATATAAACTGTTGAAAGTTGTTTAATTACTATGTGTAACAATCGCGAAAACCTAAAGCAACATTATCTTACCTACTTTGTGAACCAGGTACAGTGATGAAGGGATTTTGAACCGATGTCTTGTGATTTGTGATTAAAATTGGATCTTTTAAGATAATTGCAAGTGAATAACGTAACGGCTGACCTTATATGTAAAACCAAAACAATACCCTAAAAAATAAAAAGGTGAAACTAAGTATCCCATAGAAAAGTGATGGTACCTAACTATTTGGTGGTCACTTCAGGTCAGATTGTGGTCGTTAGCCATAGACTAGCATTTGACCACAAGAATAAAAGAGAGATTAAAAATTACTAGTTAATAAAGTTTATACAGCTAAGTGATACAGTTCCCGGATTAAAAATGTAAGCACTGTTCCATATCTACCCATTAGATTATCGTAACAGGTACCTAAGGAAAAATTACATGTCACTTGCATGAAATTTTACTAGCATCTAAATGCAGATACAAATAAATTTTCTTTGCAATTCATATCAAGTTAACTTTAAAACTATACGGAGAACAATGTAATAAGCGAGCCATTCCATAATACATCTTGGAAAAACTTGATAAAATTTTCAACAAACACGTCTAAAAACCACAGCAGTAATGTTGATATTCAAATAAAATTAAAACAGCATTGAAATCGTTATTTTACTATTATAATTAAATATTGAAGTAGTTATGTAAATAAACACAAATATTGCCAACGGAGGTTAAAATGCATTTAAAATCAAATCAACAGGCAAATTACGACGTTAATTTCAAGCAACCCGTGTCAAAAGAGATAAGATTTCGTGTAATGTTGCCATTTAAAAAACTATAACCGGAAATGATGTTCTTATTTGGTGTCCCAAATAGGATAGTAAATCTCTTTAGACTGTTATTGTCTAACTTCTTTAGTTATTGGTACCGTTTCTTGGCATTCGTGCAATAGATATAAAATATTTAAAAGCTTATCTCAAACTGAATCGTAAACTGGATGGAGGAGAGAAGAATGAGCGTTATTAGTAGTCGAATGTCTTGATGTTTTTAGATAATTATACATTTGTAAGTCTTTGTACGAAGATATGGGATTATTCAATACGCTGTCCACCTGTATTTAAAGGCTTTTAACTTTTGTATCGTAATAAGTAGGCGGTTGAAACGTATATAGGTTTAACTCAATATGTATGGTAATGTATGATGAGTAATGTCATGTAATTATGTGGCTGATATCTTAAAAAAATATATATGTAGGTCAAGCAAAAACATGTTTTTACAATAATTATATTTTTTCTCCATCGTAGAAATGGTAATACATACAAATATTAAATTTGGTACAATTAAAGTAAGTACACACTTTAATAAAATAACCCTATAAATGATAAAACCGGGTAGATGCAAATCGGTCTCACGTTATGGATCTCAAATTAAATAAAATATTTTTGGTAAATACATACAAGTAAATAATTTGTGTGCTTTTAATGAATGCTCGGTAAGTGTCTCTCACATAAAGTTGGTTATATACATTTTATTGCACTTACTACCGTAATAAAATGTGTTTAACTTAAGGTAAATTAAATTAAAGTTCTGCAAGCTAATATTTGAAATGTCCATAAAGTGCAGTCGCTATTTGTGTAATTAAACAGTACTAAAAGATGTACGCTAGAAATATATTGTAAGGTTTATTCCTGTTAACGTTCATAAAAATAAGCCGACAATACTGGTAAAATTTATATTAAATATCACACATTATGTACAAATATAAAGGTATAATTATACAGATAAATAAAACTACTTTGATCATAACTTTGTCTATCGCAAACTTCATTAGGCGCTACTGGACATGGCGAGGTAAAAATACTCAGACTCACTATGGATAGTTAGTATTATTATGTTCTTAAGGTATATATTTTCTTATCACATTTTGAATGTTTCATCGAATTACTCATGTTTAGATATGTATACCACTACCAATACTATAGTTGGAATGATCCAATTTTTTGACGTGAAGTAATACCAGTTTTACAATATTAAAAATGTATCAAAACCATATTAGTTTAGATCTTCCACCAAAGTTTACTTCGTAGTTCACCATAATATTTTGGTTTTGCCGGATTCAGAATAGCTTCCGGAATACTTTCCCATAAAATTTAACAGAAATCTCTCTCAAATAATGAAATGTGGCTCAACTTTGGGCGTACGTGGTGAAACTCATGAAGGACTAACGTTACGGTACAAGAACAGATATAGAATTCGGCGTTCGCACCGGGTTTATTCATGCCATTTCACTTTGCCAAGTACTGTGGAGTTTGCTACTAGACGTCGGCAGCCAAACATTAATTTTCTTTAATGTGTCTGAGCACTTTTGCCGGTTCCCAACCGACTGCACTGCGGTGTTTCGTTTCATTCATCCGGACTTCAGTTTGCATTAACAATGGATAAGCGGTTCGAGTACAACTTATTTTTAGGGTTCAGTCTTTGAATCAAACGATATACCCATATGTAACTCTGACCGTTATGAAGGCGCTGAATAGTAAGAAAAATTACTTTAGTTGAACAATTTGTAGCAATTATATATTAAGTTTGGTGCCGTAAAAAAATTAAATGTTAAATTTGATCATGTTCTCTCAAAAAACCTCTCAAAACACGTTTCACTAAAATTTTCTCGATGGAATAAAATTTAAAATTTTACTCTTAACTACGCTTGTTAAAAAACATATCCTAAATTTTTATAATATGTTTATAATAATATATTTTTCCTTAATTTTTTCATCTTTATATATTTTTATTTATTAAGTTTGTAAGCAAAATTTAATATGTTGTTATAAATAATATTGTTTATAAAAATATATTTTTTCTTACTTCTTCATCTTTATATATTTTTATTTATTTAGTTTGTAAGCAAAATTTAATGCAATTACCATCGCCGCCTCTGTTTCACTCCTACGCAGCTCCATAGTGAAGGCATATAAGCATTTGTCAGCAATTACTGTAAAATATAATTTTACACAACTGAATTTCTAATGAAATGTTTTGGTCAACATCTCTGTTGATACCGGAACTGTAGAATAAAGTTATTAATCACAAAAAAGTTATTGTATTTTGCCTAATTTCATAACTATAGGCCAACGGGAAGTAGATTGTTGTAAATAGGATTGATTGACTTTTAAACACGCCAAGTGGATGTAATTTTATGTTTTAATTCTACCTCAAACTTAACATTCGTTTAATAAAATCGATTGTCCATGAAAATTATCAAATGATAAATGTCAGAGCCTCCTGTGAAGTGTTTTGATGCACAAACGTTACATCTTGATTTATTGGATTTAATGGGTAAGTTTAATACTTTAAGAATTTTCATCTTTGTCGTGAACACTATTTTGAGATGTACCTAAGTATGTATCTGTTAAAAGTGAACCCTGGTAGCGGATATTGAGAGCCAGTTGAAAAGTTCCTCGCCTCTTTGATCAATCATCTTATTACTGACCATCTAATACCTACTTGGCCCGCACCGTCTCGCCATTGCTACCGCTCTGCGTCCGTCAAACAAGAAACAGCTGAGTTATACCTACCGAGTTCATTGCCCTCACAATGCGTTAGAATACTTAGAACGTGTGTGTATGTGTGAGTCTAGTCCATGGCGGCCGCGAGTGTTGTCGTCGCTATCATTCTCAAAGTCAACACGCCACAGCTTAGGCAATAGTTAGTATTCATTTTGTTTATGTGAAAATTAATTATGAGTGGATCACATTCAGTAATCGATTCTACACCATCCCCCGCAGTATTGTTGATGAATTAATAGCCACCTTATAAATTACAATTTTACTTATGTAGATAATACCAAAAATACAGTAATAAACACAAAAAGAAAATACATATTGAAATCAATGCCATATGAAAATAAAAACGAGAAATAATAGTATATATAATAAAAAATATTACTTATTTGTTTGCAGTCGGTATTCTTTTAACCCGGTTATTTTTATTATTATCAAAGTATAGTGCGTCGTAGTGAATAGGTCCATATATTTGGAATGGTGCGAGTTGAAGTTTGACATGGTGCGTAAGAGAAATGTGTTTCCACTATAGTTTGTCCAATGGCTGGGGAAGTGTAGTTGAAGATAACTTCTACGAGACACTGACCGAATAGGAGTTAAGGCCCCTATCTTAGCGTGCAAAGACGGACAATCGATACTATTCGATACGATACTGTGCAGCATAGTAAGATCAGCTGCCTTCCTCCTTTTGTGGAAAGGCAAGAAATGGTGGTGAAAACAGCTCACCTCATAGCCATAGCACCACGTCTTCGTTTTAAAATTTAGGTAGCGTAAGAACTTTTTTTGTGATTTTTCAAGAATCTTAATATATATGTCAGCACTTGGATTCCAAACCTGCGACGCATACTCAAGCTGGCTCCTAACTAGAGAACAGAATAAGATTTTAAGAGTTTTAATTTGCTTAAAGTGGTTAGTTACGCGGATGATGAAGCCTAAAGTTTTCATAGCTTTAGCAGAGATAAGTTCTATATGTTTATCAAAGAGGAGTTTGGAATTGAGAGTCACGCCGAGATCGACATTTAAAATACAAAGCCAATTGTATTGATTGAGTTGACATAGGAACTGCAGACGTAGATGCATGTTTGATATTAAATTTTAACCCCTTACAAGAAATAGGATCTTGACCTAAAGAGTGATTTTATGAAATTTCTGTTAATTATTATAAGGTACAGTATTTTGTCCCCTTAGGGTCCTGGGTTAGAATTGCACTTCCCCATATCATACCGTCGGTGTAGTAAGAGGCGACTAAGGGAAAATACTAGAAGGTGGGCAGCAGCGCCTTCTAAATAACTGCCAACTTACACTGCGATCCCCAAGACGCCTGCCAAGCGTGCGGATTATGGCAAATACCCCCTTAATAGAGGAGGATGTGTTCAGCAGTGGACTATCCGGCTGCTACAGTACAGAACAGTACAGAATTTTGAAAATACAGTCGTTCAATACTTAAGAGTATTGAACAACTGTATTTTCAAAATTCTGTACTTTTCATCAGAGCGGCACTAAAAAAATGTTTATAAGATCTTAAGTTTTATGCCAATAAATTACTAAAAGAGATCCATTTAAAAAGTCGTTTATTTTATTGCATGATTTCTACTTTTCACTGGCATTTATGTTCTGAAAATGTACGTTAATTCGGAACCCTGCTTAATATAACTTTCATTTCCTCTTTTTTGTTGGCACTTTAATCAGAAAAGTTTTTCCGTTGGTTGCCTAGACGCTGTAAATACCTGCTGTATTTGAATGGGATGAATTATTTATTCAATACCATTAGCTGTATTCACTTTCCGCAATTGTTTTTATTCCAACAAGTATTTGGACTTGTGAATTCAAAATAAGACACGTTTTTTATAGGTAAGCTACTTCAGTATTACTTTTATATTATTGTACGTAACAATTTTTTGGAGATACCTATGAAAAGGCATATTAATAATGTAATAATGGTCTACTTTTTACTGCAGCAGATTAGGTAAATAGCTTATATTATTATATTATAAATAGATTATAACTGGCGGAATCCCTTGGTTTGGAATAAGTCGACCCGGATTTTTACCAGTTAATTTATAATATTTTGATATGTTTAAAACTCAAGAGAATTTAATTTCAAATATAACTAAATTGTATACAATACATTTGGCATCATTTGCGGATCAAATGACTCTGTAACAACGCCTTTTTACTGTCGATTGACAAATAAGGGTGTAGGAAGAAAGTTATGTACATACTATATTTATGGAATTATATTTTATTAAGGGCCTGTTTCAGAATGTTCTAAGTAATAAAGTTTCGAGTTGCTAACCAACACATAAAATAATTGAATGATAAAAGAGACAGTTAAAACGCAGCGCGTTTCAAGCTTTTACCGATGGATAAACTAAATCGATGACTGTGAAACGCAAAGATAGTGTTTTGTTTAATGAATATGTTCTGGGTAGTAAAACTGGAACTTACTAGAACATTCTGAAACAGGCCCTTAGGGACCGACATTAAGTTTTGATCGAATCATAAAATTTTGGTACTCATATTTTACATTTTTATATCTGTTTTTTTTAACAGGATTTTTATTTAATTGTATATTGATTGATCATATTGTAAATATCACAGTTTTTATTTTTAATGCCTTTATTAATTATACACATACCTATATTTGTTAGCATTTTCACCAACTGCTGCTTCCAATTTTATCCATTACTTTTTATAGGCTAGTCTACCACCATACCGCGAAGCTCAAACTTGTGCTATCGTAACATTATCTTAAAAACATATTTTGAATAGAAATAACCTAATTTTAAAAGAACCATTTCCAGTATATGTACACCTCCTAACGTATGTATTTCGAAATTGTTTTAATCATACATATCGGCTTCAAGAAGTATTCAAGTATATTTTTCTTTTTATTGAACATTCGCTATTTGCATACTTAATTTTTTATGGTTTTGTTTCGGAACAAGCACAAGTCCCCCTTGATGTTAAGCGTTAACCGTTAACCAGTTCTTAAGTCTCATGTTTTTGTGTTAATTGACTGGCTCTCAATAACTGTTGCCAGAACGCACTGTTACATGTTTGGCGACAGAGTTTCTATTTATTAGCTTGTCAAGCGAGACCAAGCGCAAAAGCCCTTCCACCAAGCGCCAAGCGGTGAAGTACAAGCCGGTGGTGGGGATCTAGCCATGGGCCTAGGACACGGCAGTGTAGCTATCACAGCTTCGCTATCATTGCGTTAAAATAACTAAATATTCTAATGTATGATAATAATAACTTTTGCACAAATAAAAATAAACAAAGATTATTTCCATGATACGTTACAATGAGTTCGTTCAATTTTGCAGTGTGCAGATAGCAAAATATAATACAAAGTCTTGCACTTTGAATATTACTATAGTTTTTCTTATACTACTGGACGCAATCTCACCTAATCATAGGTGAAGACTTGGTCAAAGGTGCTTAACAAGCATGGCCTACTATGGGATCTAGATTTGATTCAACGACAACTGCCGGAACAGACTGTGAGAGACTTGGCAACAGTTGTCTGCTTGAAGGTAGTTTTTATAAAGATAGCAGGTTTTATAAAACCTTTTGAACCAACGACTTAACGGGCTCTAATAATCACGAAATCAATCAAAAAAGAATACCAGTAGTAGTTACCCATCCTATTAATGACCGCAGTGGACATTGCTTAATCTAATTGATCGGCAAAGGTGACTGAGAATTTGCGCTAAGAGCTGTGCAAAAAAGAACAAGTTAACTAACCAACAAAATTAATATTATGTATTTTACTTTTTGTTGAACAGCTAGAGATGAAAGACAAGAAGTCGTTGCTGGGATCCTTCTGCCGAGAAGAGTCGCCTCGTCTCTGTGATCACGCGCTGCTCTCCAATGCCACCCGAGCTACGCGACCATGCGCCCCGTCTGAGAGCTACATCACTACTGGAGATGCTCTTACCATCTTACAGGTTAGATTTTCAGCCTCTATATAATATTGTTACTACGTCTATGCTAGGTTTCTTCTATCACAAAGAGACATTTGAAACATTTATCCTGACAACATGTATGTCAATCATATAGTTTTTCCAGTGTCAGCTCTCCTACGGGACATGAGATACGAAGCATTCGAAGATTTTGGACGTAGTCTTACAGTCAACATTTTTCGGCCCTTTATCATCAGAAATATTCTATGCTAGAGTCACCAATTAAAGGTCATGAATTCCTTGCTAGACTTCTTTTGATATGTTTTGTTACCTTGTTTATATCTACGTTTTTGTCAGCATTCCCTATATACTTTCCCTATTTCATCGTTTTTCAGAAGTCATTAATTTTGTGAGGAAACAGAAAAGTTGACAACATTTTTTTTTCTGTTGGGTTGGCCTTTGATTCATATTTTACTTCATGGTTAGCTTCACGCCAGCACATGATAGTTGCTGTGTCATCCTGAGATTTTAAGTTATCCCGTGACATTACACAGTGCTCGTAACTCTGTAAAATAGTTCTGGTCTCATTCGCCCAGTGTTTGACTTACTTGACTGCAAAACTGACTTACAAGCGATAAAATACAATAAATTATTGTGCAATCAGATAAGAATTAAAACGCCGGAAAATTACAAAAATATTCAAATGATGAAAACACGTGATGATAACACGTAACAATGGTGGTAGTCCATGGGGTGCCGGGTTAAAATATCACCCCCCTATCTCTACCCCCCAAGGAGCACACACATATCTATAGAATGCCTATAAGATAGATATCTGATAGAATTTAACACACTAATCTACCATAAGAGTAAAATATCCCTCAAGATATCTTCAAGAGAGCTAGTAGATAGACTTAAGTAAAAGTGGGCACAACTTTGTAGAGGTTTACAAGATTGTCTTAAGGTAACGTCTATAGCTTCTGTTAGGAGTCAATTCTTAACTGCTTTCTCAAGCAAGCATTCTAGAATGCTACAAGACAATTTCTAGATTACAATTTGGATTTCTAGTGAGTGTTAAGACTATTAATAGACTTGGTTGAGATAGCTATTATTACTAACATAATTTTAAAACTTAAATAACTGAAGATAAACAGTTTTAAGACAACACTGTTTAATTATAGTTTTAATGGAGTTATGTTTACAAAACAAACTTTGAATGCAATATGGCGTAATAAGATTTAAGATATATTTTTCATTATGTTATGTGGTATGTTGTGATATTGTATGCATCTTGATATGTGCGGATTTAATTATAGAGTGAAAGGTGCTAAAAAAATACTTTATAACAAATGCGCTCACTGTAATTTGTGTATTTTTGGATATAAAATGTGTAAATAAAATATACTTCAGTTAATTTTTTTTAAAAAATTTTTTGAATAAGTTTCGATATAGAAGGCACCGCTTCGAATTAATAATTGTAGGACAGTTTATTAGTTTTCTCTTGTAAAATATGCCTGAGAATTATTCTAAAATAAATATATTTCATACTAACACACACATATATTAAATTAAAATGGTGACAAGAGGAAACAGACTTTGTGAAAACATTTTAAGTGCATTTTTTCTATAGACAATTCTTTAGAATCCTTAAAGAGTGTATTTACTTGCTCTAGTTAATTTACTCCTCTAGAAGAGTAGTAGCTCTTATGAAGTTTCTATGCTTGTCTATAAGCCACTAATTTTGAAACAGTTTTTTCTTATTACTGTCTGTGTAATACCTTTTTAAGAGAAAGTTCTGTTTGGAGCACAAAACTGGTTTATGCAGCAAATAGCCAAACAAAATGTAAGTAAAGCCTTTAAATCAAAAACTATCACAATGTAAGTGACAGACAAACAACTGCCGGAACACACCGTTAGGTGCTTTGTAACAGATTTTCTATTTGAGGGTGGTAGCTAACCAGGCGGGCATTCGCAAAATGCCCTACCACCATGCTATAACGACTGTCATTCTAAGACAACAACCGGGACCGATGGCTTAACGTGCCCTCCGAAGCAGAAGCACGGAAGCGCTCAGTAGTAATGTCACTTGCGGTCACCCATATAACTCATGACCGTGACGGACGTTGCTTAACTTAGCTGATCGATTAAGAACGGCTAAGCAAACTGCTAAGCTACGAGCGCTTCTAGAATATAGTGCTGTACCTTACGTCAAAATCCACCAGATCTTTTAATGCTCTTTACTTTATCCATTTTGCATAAAACTGTCCGACATCAGAAGTTCAATAGATTAAAAGGTCCTAATTATAGTAATTTATAGTATTTATAATCTAAACACGCACTTGAGGTGAATTATTTCAGTTAATACACTTAAAATTATCTATAAAAGTATTATAATAAGATTAGTCTTAAGAAAAATATTTTTAAGAGTACTATACGACTTAATTGTATATTTATATAACAAATTTTCTTAAAATAATCTGTTGGTCTACAGATGTACTTAAAAAATTGACTTTAAGTATCAACTTATAGTAAATTTACTCTTCATCAAGTATATTGGTTTAGAGCAGGTTTTAAAATTCAGCCTTAAAGCAAATTAGTCTATTAGAACGTTTACATCTGCCTAGATCCTTTTATAGTGGATATATTCTTAACATAGACCACATATAGACTATTATTAGAAATTATTGACTTAACGTTTCTAAAATTTGCTCCTTACGACACCCACGGCCGTGGGTGTCGTAAGAGGCAAGGATTACACACCAGAAAGTGGGCAGCAGCTCTTTTTGAGGAACTCATATCTTACAGTGCAATACCCAAGACGCCTGCGGAGCGGAACCCCCCCTAATGAGAGAGGCTGTGTTCAGCAGTGGACATCATGGCTGGTAAATTACAGTAATATAACATGAGATGACAACGAAGTCCATAATATTAAATAAATAATTGGCACATTAAGATCTAAAAACAAACTTCACTCGTTTCGTATCAATAAATAATACCTACTAACTGTTGTACAAAACTCAACTATAAGCTATACTGAGTGGATCTAAGTTAAGAGAATTTGAAAGCGCGTTGGTCTAAACTAGTCGAACCGCTAATTTCACGACTGAAAAACCCATTTTATAGCTCATAGACTAACCTTTCAAATCAAATCAAATCAAATTTATTTATTTGCTGAAAGTAGGTTCATATAGTTCTTAAGATAAATTTAGTTCTCTACAGTCTACCAGTCCACTGGTGTACAAATATGGAAATCAGAAAACATACATCAATATTCATTTCGTTAATATTTATATACCATGCATTAAATAAGACGTGAAATAATTAATATCATAGAGTTTGAATAAATAAATGTCATTAACTTAAAACCTACAACGCATTTCTGTATGCATAGAAGCGACACGAACCTTTCTTCAAAAAATCGTCAATAGTATAAAAACTTTCCTTAACTAACCACTTTTTTAAACTTCTACAAAACCTGTTAAAAGGAAGATCGACTATATGACTTGGTAACGAATTATAGATAAGAGGTGCCATGTATACACAGTTTTTACGAAACATGGTAAGTTTGGGGGCTGGCATATTTAGACGTGTACGTGTAGTTGTCCTGTGGTTTGTATTATCCGTAGGTTCGAAAAGCGACATGTTACTCCTAATAAATTTTGCCATCTCATATATGTAAATGCAAGGAACTGTAAGCAGTTTCTTTGCCTTAAAAACTGGTTTACATGATTCAGTCCACTGCATGCCATACATAGCTCGAACACATTTTTTTTGTGCTATGAAAACTCTGAAAATATCGGTAGCATTTCCCCACATTATTATACCATAGCGGATTGCTGAACATACATATGCGTGATACACCATCCGAACAGAGTCTAAAGGAGTACATTGTTTCAGCTTCTTAAGTGCAAATGTAAATTTATTTAATTTACCACAAACATAGTCAATGTGATTCTTCCAATTTAAGTGTGCGTCAATATGCAACCCTAGAATTTTTACAGTATTGGCCTGTTTAATTTTAATAGTTTTATAATTAATATTTAAATTTATAATATCCCGTTGATAAGTTTTGAAGTCAACAATTGTAGTTTTATTTAAATTTATTTTCAGTTTATTGTTATCTAGCCAGCCAATTATACTACTTAAGCAACTATTAATGTCAGGTTCAAATTTTACTAGATCATTACATTTGAGAACGACTGTGGTGTCACCGGCGAATAATACACTTTTATGTTCCATCGCCAAAGGAAGATCATTTAAGTAGATAAGAAATAGAAGGGGCCCTAAAATGCTCCCTTGAGGAACACCGCGATGATTAGGTGCAATATTGGAGTCATAATTAACTAAAGAATTAGAATTCTCATCAAACTTAGTGATCCTAGTAAATTGTGTTCTATTCTGCAAATAAGATTGAAACCACTGCAGCGATAATCCCCGGATACCATATTTATCCAACTTATTTAACAGTATTGTGTGGTCAACAAAATCAAAAGCTTTACTTAAATCAAGAAATAACGCTGAACAAAGAAATTGAGAGTTTAAATTGTTGGAGATTAATTTGACCAAGTTATAGGCAGCTAAAGTTGTTGACATGCCCTTTCTAAAACCATATTGTTCTTTGGCTAAAATATTGTACTTATTAAGAAATGATATCAATCTTTTGTGTATAACCTTCTCAAAAACCTTGGACAAGACGGGTACCAGAGCTATAGGTCTGTAGTTGTCTTTATTTAATCTCGATCCTTTTTTATAAAGAGGTTTAATTACAGAAAGCTTAAGTCTATTAGGAAAGCACCCTTGCTCTATGGACAGGTTTATGATATATGACAAAGCTTCCACTATATAATGTCGAATATCTTTGATCAAGCCAGTATTAATATTATCATAGCCTGAGGACTCAGTGTTATTCAAATTTGCAATCATTTTTGATATTTCATCCGGGGTAGTGGGAGCTAGATATAGACTATTACATGATGAGTTTAAGTTAATTGTTGGATTAGAGCATGACAAGCGAGCATCAGAAGCAGAATTATTATCAGCATTCACAAAAAAATCGTTAAAAATATTAGCAATACCAGATCCAGATGATACAGATATTCCATTGTCTAATATTGCCTGAAATGATTCCACAGATTTACATTTACCCAATTCACGATTTAAGACAGTCCAAGTAGCTTTTGCTGTATTTTTTGAGTTTAAAATATGTTTTTCATTGTTAATATATTGGAAACTATTCAAACATTTTTTTAGTGTTTTAGAATAAGTTTTAAATGAGTCTTTGTTAATACTGTTTTTATTTTTATAATACCTTAATCTTAGAGTTCTTTTCGTTTTACAGCTTATCTTGAGTCCTTTAGAAATCCTACCAAGCTTGCCTGTTTTTATGTATTTTTTTACCTTAATTAACCTTTATTTACCTTTGACTACTTTCTAACGTGACGGTAAGTGATAATGCGATCGAAGATATTGTTCAGGCTAACCTAGAATTGCTGGCACTCAAGGATAGCTCCTGAAATACATCGTTAGGTAGCTTGGCAACTGTTTTTCTTCTTGAGCGTGGTAGCTAGCCAGGCGGGCATTCACAAAATGCCATACTACAATATGTACTATAAATAGATATTTTTCATTACAAAACGGCTCTTACTCTAACCCCTGTATAAAAGACATGGTTCAGGCAATATAGCAGTGTTTTCTCACCACCCCGTTTAAAAATCAACACACGCTCCAAAACCACTTTAAAGATTTACAAACTACTTTCCCGCTTCCACTCAAACAATCTGTGTCAAAGCTCAGCTAATTACAGCAGCAAATATTTAACTTCCATTTTCGACGTGACTCACGTATGCACGAGTAGTGACACGGGCGCTGTGACGTTTCTTTTTTCTGTGACATCTCTTTTTTCTGTGACTGAACACTTTTATACTCATGAACTAGGTTCTTAAATCAATGTTTTTCTTTTGTTACTTATATGTTTATTAACTAGCTTCCGACCACGGCTTCTCTCTCGTGGAAATCGGTAATAATGAGCTACATCTACATACTACTCAATAAATTGGGTTAAAAGTATCGCATGTCGTAATTTAGGAACTAAGGCATGTATTTACCAAGTTTCATTTTCGATCGTGCTCTTGATGAGTCAAGACATTTTGAGGATGCTTCGTGTAGAATCGAAACGTGTCGAAAATTCTTCCACTTTTGCTACGTGGCGATTATGACGTCACTTGGGCTTAACAGGAAAATTAGGCGGCATTGTCAATAGATGTATTTTTATAATTTTGAGTGTTGTTTCAAAATATTAATGTAATGTTTTCTTAAAATATTTATTAATTATTAATAACAAATTATTTCATCACAACCCGTTTCAGAGTTGAGTATAATGGCATTACACTCACTAACACGCGATTTAGCATATATTAAGCATATAATATTAGTGTGATACCACGGCTACGTTTTAGGGATTAGGTACCAGAAATCGGGACCCTATTCCGAAGACATGCATGTCCGTCCGTCCGTCCAAATTTTAAAGGGTCATATCTTAGATAGGTACTAGGTAGCTGATAGTTCTCAGCTTATATGTTAGTATGCCATATTACCAAAAAAAAACAAATTGAAGCGTTATTGAGAAAGACTAGGTCAAGAAGAGCACATAAACTACACGGGCATATATGTTTAATCTCGGGTATGGTAAAGTACGACTTATAGAGGCATAACTTATTGTTTAACTGTCATGTCGCAGTTTAAGATACCAGTTCTTCAGAAGGTATTGCTGCCCACCTTCCGGTATTTTAGTCGCCTCTTATGACACTTACACTTAGCAATGGGGGGTAACATTCTAGCCCGTCACCCCACGTGGCCCACGTAAACTGATTATAACAAGTGAAATACCGTAGTTCTTTAATAAACACGTGTTAATTACTCTACTATAGATTATCGTAATATTTTTTTCAAAAATAATTGAATAAGACTAGCTGATGATCTACATCAGTGCATAAAAATGAAAAGAAACTAGGCAGAATAAACATTCAGAACAAATTGTAGACGCTGCAGTAACATCTCAACAGACCAAACAGACATCTGGAACGGCCATGAATATCATAACAGTAGTACATCTCAGCGGTAAACGTATCACGTACGCTCTCTGCCGAGCTAATAACTGAAACTGACTCGCTCTCGGCGAAATTTCACGGTTGTCCTTCTGCGTTAGTGGTTGTTGGAAACTGTGCAATGTGCTTCTTGGTTCTTTGTGCTGTCAGTGGGGAATAGGTTTGAACATTAATGGAATTGGTTTTGAGCCCTGATTTATTCTAAAAAAAATATTAGTATATCTAGTGTTTGGGCCTATCAGAAGAGATTTGTATATTTCATGGTTTAGGAACGTTAAAGTTAAAGACTGATTTTTACAAATTATTGGAGCACAATTTTTTATTTGTCCCGAGCGTTCATAAAAATGTGCTGCAATAATTTCAAAACATGATTTTTGCTTAGCACACAATATTGCTTGTAAACACATTTAGAATTTTGTTTAAGAATGGATTAAAGCAGAATGAAAAAATAAGTATGCCAATCAAACGTCCATTTAAGAGTTGATAACAGACGTTCCTGAGAAAAACTTTGTTTAAGTTAAACAAACAATCGTGTATATGTCAGAAAATATTAAGATTTAACCTTCAAATTCGTTTAATATTAGTGAAAATCTAGTCTTCTTTTCAATAGATCTAGGTCTCAATTCAATTTGAATATAATTTTAAAATAGGACAAAATAACCCATTTTTATCAATAAAAACATGAAAAAATTTTTTATTCTTTACAACAATTGAATTGAAATCTTCAGTTATAAGAGTCAACTAGTTCAAAATTATTGTTCACACTTATATTATATGTATGTATGTGAAGGTAAAAAAAAACAGCTAATGACTACAAGATCTACTTCAGTGCCTAAAAATGTATATACACAAAATATTTGAAATTGACTTGGTTTCACATCTGAACATACCATGTAAATACACTCAAAACTGACATCTAGAACAGTCATGAATATTATATTAAAGTATCAAATCACAGTCGTAAACGTGTCACGTTTGCTTTCTTCCAAATAAATAACTTAAACTGACTGCTAACGTCTAAATTTCACGCTTGTTTTTTTGTGTTAGTAGCTGTATAAAGCTAGATTTTGTGTTTTCGATGATGAACTAGTATTTGGGTGTAATTTCACTAGGGAATATAAGTAATATTTTTCAGTTTTTTTTATCCTAATTTAAAGGCACGCACGTTTACTAAATTAAATTCCCCTTCTGTCTGTGACAACAGTGTACTAGTTTAATGTGTATGTACATACTTATCAAAACGGTCCCGCAAAAACGTTTATGCTCGGCGAGTAAGATTAAAAAAATACTTTGAAAAATAAGAGTGATTTTCATGATATAACGATTTCATCTGCACTTCTGTTATTGTTCCATTCTATTATTTTGTAAGTATGACTCTTTTATAACAAACGTTATTGAACTAGGAAGGTCATATGTTGTACAAATATATATGCTGAATACATCATACATCGACCTTCAGGTCAGAAATTTTGGTCAAAAGCTAACATAACGGTGATATTTACAGATCTAAAAGACAAAATTAACGCTCTTTGCGTTGCAACGAAGAGCTACTAAAACGAACAATCTTTAGTTTTCTCTTTGTATTACAGTTTTTGAGACTTTTTTATTCTTATTGCCTTGCCTACACTTAAGGCTAAGGTTTCTTATAATTTTTTAAAATTAAACATTACCCATTATCATTTTTATGAATAAAAAAAGGTTTACAATAATAATCTCAACGGTGTTGAACACTTACTGAGAATGTTCATACCTCAACAGAACTTATTTGGTATAAAGCAAAAATTTCCGATTTAAAATATCGAAAAGGTCTCACCATAATGCGCCCACACCAAAAATATCTAGCCGTAATGTTTGCAGAAAACCGTACACGGGCTATTCTAAACCTGTTTATGTTTAAACGGCTAGATGTTTTTCAAACATGGCTAATAACTATCACATTCATTCCTGATTTCAAATACAATAAATAGAATCGGATTTGCTTGAGTATCTTTAGAGCTTAAACTCCACGAGCCACATTACAATCTCGGAGTCATAGGTTTGATCGCCACATCGGACATACATAAGATTTTTCTGAAAAATAACAACACCTAAAATACTTATTTAGGCATTGAGAAATGCATTGTGATTATGTCTTCAGCTACATGCATACAATCTGCTGAAAAGCTACACTCTAATAAAACTACCATAAGTCGTTAAAATGAAAATTCAACACAGATTGTATATAGATATTTAGATATATATTTATTAATTGTACACACCACTAAATTACGAGTACAATATAATAAAATACGAAGGCTTATAATCAAGTATTACAATGAGCGAACTTATGACTATCAGCGATATCTTCCAGGCAATTTTTGATAGAGAGGAAATACAGGAATAATAGACGGGGGTGTATACTAATATCAACAGTCATTGTATATCGTACATAGTATATTTAGTATGCTATTTAAATAATTATTTATAATACATTATGTACCCGTATAAAACATTATTGAGTACGCTAACATATGGCGTACGAAGACGCAGTGTCATTGTGTACATTTTTATAAAAAGGTTACTTCTTTTTCTATAACCTTTACGTTCAAGCATTCTTAGCCACAGTGTCTTACAGAATTTTCTCAAACATTTACTAGAAAGTAGAAAAATCACGTTTTCCCATTGCATATTCCGCAGTGCATACTGTATAATGCAGTACGCGCTGTGACAGAATGTTTGAGTGTCACAAGGATCGAGTGAAGAACTGATTGTATGCACGTGATGTGCTTTACTATGAAAGCATATAAGAAGGAATGTACTATACAGGGTTATTGGTAAAATGCTAACAACCTCTTAGGATTGACTTCTGCTAGTCCTAACAAACATTTTGAGATGAATTTTCTTATGTTTAGTAAAATCTATTACTTTTATTTCTCTTTTGTGTTCTTTTTATTTGTTTTGACGTATAAGTACTTGGACCACTTGATGTTAAAAGTCTCTTGTGTCTGTAAGGTATTATTTCATATATTTTTATCCCTTTTCTCGGTGTAAATATTCAAAACTATATTCAAAGGGAGTAAGTACGGCGCACTCCAGTGTTGGCGTAGGTAGAAAAAAAACACCTTAAAATATTTGTTAGGACTAGAAGTAGTCACCCGTAAAATGTTGTTAGCATTATACCAATAACCCTGTATATATAGACCTTCCCGATTTCACGATGATTTGAGTGTTATTCGAGAATGAATACACAACATTTTTTTTTTCGTCGTAACTTCAAGCTTCAAGAAAAATCAGTTATTGCCTTAATGTGGAGTGTGATGGGGTTTGCACTGTAATTCAATATTTGAGTGTTCAGGATAGGAGTTAAAATGTTATTAAACAAACGTAAGCACTTTATAATTTGGTACAACACTTTTTGAACAAGTGTAAATTAATTAAAACAGTAAAAAACCCGACTGCAAATAATTTATTTACGTTAAGCGAAAAAAAGCGTTAAGAAAAAGTTATATATATAAGAGAGAAAGTTATATATATATATATATAATCAGTTATTCATATATATATAATTATATTTTTAGAATCGTTTTTTGTATCCCTTCATTTTGAGACCCCACATTATATGACTTCTAAAATCCGCCAATTTGGTTCTTTTATTTTTTAATGTACGTAGTATCACTTGCGTTATCAATAGAAATCTAATGATATCTTACACATCAAAATCAGTTACGCAGTTTAGAAGTTATGGTTATAATATTTTTTTGGTTTCACATTTTTTTGGGCAATCTTGTAAAAAGGAATCGTTAAAACTTTTCCCTTTACGATATAATACATATATTGATTTCACACAGTTTGAAGTTTTTTTTGGTATTGTTACGGAACAAGTAAGTATGTGGCCTACCTAATGTTAATCGGTAACCTTTGCCTATAAGCGACGAACTGCGCTGCGGCATCCTGAGTTGTTAAGTCTCATGTGTCTGAAATCGAAGCCTCGTAGCCAAGTTTGCTTAGCCATTCTGAATCGATCAGCAAAGTTAAGCAACGTCCGCCGCGATTATGACTTGGATGGGTGACTGCTGGTGACATTACTACTGAGCGCTTCCGTGCTTCGGAGGGCACGTGAAGCCGTCGGTCCCGGTTGTTGTCTTAGGGTAGCAGTCGTTACAGCGTGGTGGTAGGGCACTTTGCGAATGCCCACCTGGCTAGCTACCACCCTCAAGTTGAAAATCTGTCGCCAAGCAACTAACGGTGTGTTCCGGCAGCTGTTCTTGAGAGCCAGTAACTCTAGTTTAGCCCTGAACAACATCTTTGACCACATCATCACTTATCATCAGGTGAGATAGTGGTCAAAGGCTAACCTATCAGGCATTAAAAAAAAACACAAAAAAACTTGCTCCCAAGGACTGCTGCTGTAACACATGGTTAGGTTCTTGGCGACAGATTTTCTACTGGAGTTTCTAGCCTAATCTGACATCACAAAATCCCCTTCCACCATGCGGTGAAGCTCAAGCTGGCGATGGGGATCGAACATGGACTCGCGGCACCGAATTACATAGCTATTACCGCTCAGCTATCATTACTTCAAATTTAATCTAAAGCACGTGTGTGTGTATATCACAAATGGTATAGATAAATTTAAACTTGTCTTTAGCTTTAACTCAAAATAAAGCGAACCGTAGTTGTTTTAAGCCTGCACCGAGGCAGCGATACTTAGTTGTGGTTCGTTTGATCCCTTGCTGCTTGCTGTATCTTTACTACTTAATTTTGAGTTATGTAATTAATATATATTATATTTAAGGATTCATTCTATAAATCATACACTTCGGAAACACTATTACTTATACACATACGCGGCGCGCCTAAAAGGCTCGGTGCGCCCTAAGTTTAGGTGTCTGGTGTTTCCATTGCATGTTCCGCGTGTAGAATGTAGCACGCGCTGTGACTGAGTGCTTGAGGGTCACACGAGTCGAGCGCAGAACTGTTTGAATGTACGTGCTGCACTTTATTTCTATAAAGTTTTAAAGAAGGAATGTACCGAGATCAGTATGGGAGCTAAATACTCACATATTCAAAATTAAGCTAAAGAACATTTTAATGACAGTGGAAACGAATTTTTGACTGATAATAATCTGACATAATCTAATCTTTCTAATCCCTACTAGCTTGAAATAGTAATTTTAAAGCGCTCGTAGCGAAGTTTGCTTAGCCATTCTGAATTGATCAGCAAAGTTAAGCAACGTCCGCCGCGGTCAGGAGTGGGATGGGTGTCCGCTGGTGACATTGCTCATGAGCGCTTCTGTGCTTTGGAGGGCACGTTAAGCCGTCGGTCCCGGTTGTTGTCTTTGGATGGCAGTCGATACAGCATAGTGGTAGGGCATTTTGCAAATGCCCGCCTGGCCTGCTACCATCCTTAAGTAGAAAATCTGTCGCCAAGCACCTAAGCGGTGTGTTCCGGCAGCTATCCTTGAGAGCCAGTAATTCGAGGTTAGCCTGAACAACATCTTCGACCACATTATCACTTACCATCAGGTGAGATAGTGGTCAAAGGCTAACCTATCAAGCATAAAAATAAATTGTAACGTAGTATTTATTCTATGTTCTATGCCTTGAGCTAGCAGCCTTCTCTCTTATACATAAGTATCTAATGCAACATCCTTGCATGTCGCTCATTTCACAGCAAATAACGAAACAGCCGATAACTGCTTAATTTTGTTGTTGGATCTACTTTCCATGTAGAAAATGACACGGAAAAAAGTTAACACACTAAAATAATAGTTATTTGTCATACAAGAGTGCAAAGTTGCTTTTTAACCGCGTGTTCAATTTTGAATCACTCGCTGCGCTCGTGATTCAATTTTAGAATCCTGAGCGTTAGCGAGGGAATCAAAAGACCACGAGGTGAAAAATCTTTGCACTCGAGTGCAACACGTAACTTTTCATTCCACCTCAGCGAGGAAATTACATATGCCACGTAAAGAACCGCGTACAAAGCAAATTGAAAAAAGAACACCAAGAAGGTTCCGAGTCTGAGTTTTTAAAAATTTAAAAAAAAGTTGTATGATATATTCGGCACCATAGAGGTAGCAGTAAATAGGTTTAATGTTTTTTTTTAATTCACAAACTTAGTGCACACAATGTTCTAAATTCAATTTACTTTATCCTCTAGAGAATAAAAACGGCTTTTCCACTCAGATATCGAAGATTAAAAATACTCTTTCCGAGATGGTGGGATGAAAATATATTTTTTTATCGACGTAATCTGTTTCGGCGTACCCGGAACACTATCAAGAATTTAAAAAAAATCGTCACTTACCACCAAGTGAGATAGAGGTCAAATGCTAACCCATCCGGCATAAAAAACGATATTCTTTGACATTTATGCACAAAACCAACCAATTGGCATTTTATTGCATGTAAAATAATGTAGGAGTATTTCACTATTGAATTAATTTATGTTGAGAGTTGTTTTATCTTTCATAATTTGTATAATATTTCAAATTGCTTTCTCTAAAATTAATAAGCAAAACGTGATGTACTGAATTGTTGAATATTCATTCATGTGCATACCTGCCTTGTGTGTGTATAATACCCTTGTTTAATGCAATAAACGATTATATTATCTTATTCTGTACCTAATATTACCCGATATATTAAGTTTATTTCAAAATGCAATATAATGTTAAATATCCCATAGAAGGTTGACGTCATGAAAGTGGCAAACCAACCATAAACGGAAGTCAAAGTTTTTTTCTGTCTATTAATTTTATCTAAATAATGAAAATTAAAGTATACCAGCTATAAATATAAATAAATTCAATATTACATAATAACTTATACATTTAGAAGACTATTGCTTGAAGAATCTTTACAACAGGTCCCTTTAATGTTCTAGAATTGTCTTTTGATTTTTTAGATATATAAACATACTAGCTTTCCGGGCGCGGCTCCGCCCACGCGTATTTCGGCTATCGCGCAAAAACATAAAACTCTTTTTGCGCAGTTATCTAAGATAAAAACCATCCTATGTTTTTTCCTGGGTCTCAAACTATTTCCATACCAAATTTCATTCAAATCGGTCTAGTAGTTTTGGCGTGAAAGTGTAACATACAGACAGAGTTACGTTCGTATTTATAATTAGTACTGATTTTACTACCTCATGTTTTCTGATGTTGTTAAAGACACAGCACTAAGAGTTTATAAAAATTATAAAATAATAAAATCTCGTTATATAACTTCTTCATTACCAACTAAAGAAGGCTGAATTAATGATTCACGGCTTCCTACAAACTGCAATGATAGTAATTTAAGATAGAAATAATTATAGCGGAGCAGTTCTGGCTATGGACTGCAGTGCCGCCGGTCCATGGTTTTCGATCCCCACCGCCAGCTTGAGCCTCACCGTATGGTGTAAGGGCATTTTGGTCCCCTGGGGCGCGTTCCAGTAAATATTGGTCGAGCTATATTTGCTCCTTGGCACCTGGAACGACCTATAAAGCTCCTTTCAAAATATGGAATTGACAGCGATGTTTTTAGGTGATAAAATACAGTCTACATTTTTATTAAATGGGGCATAATACGTAATTAAGCAATGTTAACACAGTAGGTCACTAATCCTTGACTTAGCTTGTACAAAATCTATTATTAATTGTAGAATCTGTCACATTTGACAGCTAGCCATTATTTGGCCGATTCAATAGGTAGTAAAAATTTGGCCAGGCAGAGCAAAATTTGATCTGAAAGGTCGCCCGGAACGGGTATGATCAAATCTTGTCAGGATCAAATTAAGTGCGATTAGAGTCCTGGAACGGCGTGTATCTGCGTTTAGATCAAAATATCTCTTAGCCGACGGCTAGGAGGAACGCACCCCTGGCTAGCTGCTACCCTCAAGTAGAAAAAATCTGTCACCAAAAAAAGATGAGTCATGGTAACCCCGTCACAATCCAATAAAAAAAGCTTTCACAGATCTTTTTACTAGACAACAAAAGTACTCGTGTCGCATTGCACAATCCGCAGTTTAATATATAGAACGCGCTATGACGAAATGCCTGCGTGTCAAATAAGTCGAGTTTAGAACTATTGAATGCACGTGAGGATATGTATTTCTGTGCTCTTATATTTAAAACAGGAAACTTACTTTAGTTTTTTGCAATACATCATGTTAAATTCACGCCGAGCTGTACGTTACTCTTTGTTACCGGCAAGTATATACGAGTATGTATAAATCCATTTGAGTTTAGCATTACATTGTGTAATATTTTAATGTCATCATTCTGAAACGAGAGAGTGTTAACTATTAATTCGGGTATTTATAGGTGTGATGATAAGATATGATAATTTACTGATTATAAAATACTTATCATAGATAGTTGTTCCTTAAGATAGAATTCACGCGTATGGCGGAAAATTCAAAATTTCAAACAATAAAACCTTTTACGCTATAACACAAGCAATAACTAACATTCCTCTCAGTTATTCTAAGAGCAGAATACGTTCTAGTTATTATAGGAAACCGTGGTCTTAAGTTGGTCTTGAGCAAGTTGTTAAAGTCACTAGTTCAGAACTGCTTTATTATTCAATATTAAATTCAACGGGAAGGACTGAAGCGAGTTACTAACTAAATATTTGAAGTTTTACTACACTACGCTCGGCTTCATATAAAAGAGCATATTGGAGATACAATGGATCTTTTGTGAAGCGGAGAGTATGAGGATATTTAAAATATTACTCAGTAAAATTTATATTTAAAAATACAAACTAAACTACGCCGGGCATATACTAAATTTCGGTATATAGGTACTATACGTCATTTCAACTGGACATACATCATGGTGGTAGGGTATTTTGCGAATGCCCGCCTGGCTAGCTACCACCCTCAAGTAGAAAATCTGTCGCCAAGCACTTAACGGTGTGTTCCGGCAGCTGTCCTTGAGAGCCAGTTATTCTAGGTTAGCCTGAACAACATCTTCGACCACATCATCGCTTACCATCAGGTGAGATAGTGGTCAAAGGCTAACCTATCAGGCATAAAAAAAACATATAAAGAAGTGTGGGATGTAACGTTGATGCTGTTAATACTCTAGAAATATATCTTCAGAGTTAATACCTTGGCACTTTATCTTACAAACTTTGACATTTGTGAGATAAAGTATGAATGACAATCCAAAAATGTAAATGCATTCCAAATGTTTTTGCGTTAAAATTGCTAGCAGTAAGTTACACGACGACTACTCTGCTGAACAAGTATAAATTAATTAAAAAGGTAAAAAACCCAACTGCAAATTATTTTATATGCGTGAACATTTTACAATGGACATGTTCCATTGTAATTAAAATTGCAAATATATATATATTTATGGTCTCGTTTTTTGAAGTTCTTAATTTTTATACTACGCTTGAAGAGTTTGCGAGAGGAAAATTTTTTTTATCTCACAATATCGCGTCTAAAATCCTCCAGTTTTTTTTAACTTTTGTATATTATATATACAAAAGTTTAAAGTCAAAGTCAAAATCATTTATTCAATTTAGGCGTCAACGACGCTCTTATGAAGGTCAATTACAAATTTTAATATTGAAATATACTACATTGTACTGCCACGTTCAGCAAACAAAAATTATAGAGCCACTGCGAGAAGAACGGGCAAGAAACTCGGGGCCATTCTTTTAAACGTTTTTTAAAAATGTATTAAGTACATACTATATAGTAAAATTATTACAATACTTAATTTACATTACGTAGGTGTTAGGCGCTAGCTTGGCAGAGGCGAACCAGTCCAAGCATTTTTGTCGTTTAAGTAATCACAAACTGTGTATTAAGATTTCTTTATCAAAATATTTTATATATTATATGTACCTAGTGTCACTTGCGCTATCAAGACGAATCTTACGATACCTCATACATTAAAATTATATTATCATTATTAGTATGACATACCTACTTTTATTATAAATTGAGAGCCAGTAATTCTAGGTTAGCCTGAACAACATCTTCGACCACATCATCACTTACCATCAGGTGAGATAGTGGTCAAAGGCTAACCTATCAAGCATAAAAAAAAATAAAAAAAATAAAAATTATTGACTTTGTTTAATTTTGGATGTGTATTTATATGATTTATTTTATTATTAATTATTACTTTAGTTCTACAACAATTTCATTTCTATTCTGTATAAATATGTAATTGTGTCTATGATATGAGTCCTAAGTAGCTCTAAATAAATGAATTGGAATTTGAATTTGAAAAAATTGGCTAAGCGGTTTAGAAGTTATGTGGAAATGAAGAAACTAACAAACATAGATGCCTAAAAACATAAAACATGTAAAAAATAACCACAATAGCATATAATAAATTCAGTTTTAGCATTGTCATTCATAAGTTAGTATCAAGTAATTACTTATTTTAGGCTTATGCGTAAAGTATATAAGTAACTTAGAATTTTATATAAGTAACTTAGTTTTTATAATGTACATAACATAATAAGGACGTAACATATAACCATTTTATGTACTCTATCGGCATAAAAAACATAAAAGAGATATTATTCATTTATTATCTGAGTATTTATATGATAAGAAAATTGTTCTTAAAATAGTATGGGATATCTTATGACGGGAAAACATATGTTGTTATAACATTTAGTATAAAAACATAATATAATAATAATATAATAAATGATTATATTACAATCACTACTGAGACCAACAACAACACCACTGCTACATTGCCGTTAAACTGATAGTATGCACTTACATTGTAATATTTGAATGAACACTAACTAAGCGAATAAGCAATAACGATATAACCCAGTCGTAGTTAAAATTTTTCCATTCGCTTTAATTTTGTAAGCTGATCAAAATAATGACTGATTAAAATGGTTTCTGCTAATACTAACAAGCGGCATGCCCCGGATTCGCACATTTAAAAAAAAAATAAAAAATAGCATTTTTGAAAATATTGTATAACTAATGGTTATCACTAATAATGTGGGATACTATTGGCGAAAAAAATTTTCAAATGGTCTAGTAGTTGTCATGTTTATTCGTTACATACAAAAAAAACAAATCTCTCCTCTTTATATAATTCTTTTATTTAGTGTATACAATAGTAATATTAATATATAATTAAATAGTAATATTTGAATGAACACTAACTAAGCGAATAAGCAATAACGTTATAACCCAGTCGTAGTTAAAAATTTTCCATTCGCTTTAATTTTGTAAGCTGATCAAAATAATGACTGATTAAAATGGTTTCTGCTAATACTAACTAGCGGCTTGCCCCGGATTCGCACGGGTATTTAAAAAAAAATTAAAAAATAGCATTTTTGAAAATATTGTATAACTAATGGTTATCACTAATAATGTGGGATACTACTGGCGAAAAAAAATTTCAAATGGTCTAGTAGTTGTCATGTTTATTCGTTACATACAAAAAAAAAACAAATCTCTCCTCTTTATATTGTTTTTTTATTTAGTGTATACAATAGTAATATTAATATATAATTAAATAGTAATATTTGAATGAACACTAACTAAGCGAATAAGCAATAACGATATAACCCAGTCGTAGTTAAAAATTTTCCATTCGCTTTAATTTTGTAAGCTGATCAAAATAATGACTGATTAAAATGGTTTCTGCTAATACTAACTAGCGGCTTGCCCCGGATTCGCACGGGTATTTAAAAAAAAATTAAAAAATAGCATTTTTGAAAATATTGTATAACTAATGGTTATCACTAATAATGTGGGATACTACTGGCGAAAAAAAATTTCATATGGTCTAGTAGTTGTCATGTTTATTCGTTACATACAAAAAAAAAACAAATCTCTCCGCTTTATATTGTTCTTTTATTTAGTGTATACAATAGTAATATTAATATATAATTAAATAGTAATATTTGAATGAACACTAACTAAGCGAATAAGCAATAACGATATAACCCAGTCGTAGTTAAAAATTTTCCATTCGCTTTAATTTTGTAAGCTGATCAAAATAATGACTGATTAAAATGGTTTCTGCTAATACTAACTAGCGGCTTGCCCCGGATTCGCACGGGTATTTAAAAAAAAATTAAAAAATAGCATTTTTGAAAATATTGTATAACTAATGGTTATCACTAATAATGTGGGATACTATTGGCGAAAAAAAATTTCAAATGGTCTAGTAGTTGTCATGTTTATTCGTTACATACAAAAAAAAAACAAATCTCTCCTCTTTATATTGTTCTTTTATTTAGTGTATACAATAGTAATATTAATATATAATAAAATAGTAATATTTGAATGAACACTAACTAAGCGAATAAGCAATAACGATATAACCCAGTCGTAGTTAAAAATTTTCCATTCGCTTTAATTTTGTAAGCTGATCAAAATAATGACTGATTAAAATGGTTTCTGCTAATACTAACTAGCGGCTTGCCCCGGATTCACACGGGAAAAAAAATATAAAAAATAGCATTTTTGAAAATATTGTATAACTAATGGTTATCACTAAGAATGTGGGATACTATTGGCGAAAAAAAATTTCAAATGGTCTAGTAGTTGTCATGTTTATTCGTTACATACAAAAAAAAAACAAATCTCTCCTCTTTATATTGTTCTTTTATTTAGTGTATACAATAGTAATACTTACAGTTTAATATTATTGTGATTGGTAACTACTTCTTTCTTTCACAGGAACTCCGACAAGGTTCTGCCCTCTACCCGGTTTCCTTCGTCCTTCGATACGAGTTTGTAGACGTTTCGGAACAAGGACAGCCGTTGGTGGACTCCTTATCAGCATGCGACAGGGTGTTCAAGTCTGCCCAAACGTATTCTGGAAGGTTCCAAGCACCTCGAGCTATATTCTATTATGGAAGAGGAGGAGCGCAAAATTTGACGTGTGTTTTGAGGTGAACATTTTTTCAATAAGATATTAGTACGCAGTAAACATAAAGTTGTTTTTGCTTACAAAGACAAGAGTCTAGACAACATTTTAAGATACTACTCCCAGAAATTATATTGGGTATTATGCTTTAATTCCAGATAAACATCAATAGAAATCCTAATCGAAATTCATCAACTATTTTTATACAGAATAAGAAATTTAGCGTACCTATACAATCTAAATGATAGCATCTCCAATTTCTTAATAAAAGCCTAAGAGCCTTTTCTCATTATAGGAATCCGTCAATATTCGTTTTCTAAGACATTTTATTCTCCCATTGTTAAGATTTCTTTTTTCTGCAGATTCGAAGCGAAACCAGGCGAGCGAGTCCAACTGACCTTCACAAACACTTATTTCGGAAATAAGCATTGTAGCACACACAAAGATTCCCGAACCAGTCGGTGGAAATGTGATAGGCCTGCGAAAAGGACCATCGGCGGCGAAGGGCTCGCCCAAATCATTATTACCGAGTATCCTTGGGATGGAGTGCCTATACAAAGGGATTGTATTTGTACCAATCGATCAGAACCTCTAAATGTACACACACTGACAGCCCCTGTTGTTGAAGTGAACTTCACAGTTACTATGATGAATATAACAGAGGATTATGACGACTTTGCTTTTGAAGGTGAATACAAATTTGTACCTACCGGCCCTGGAGACGAGACGATTTGTTCAACTGGATGGGGTGATCGGAGATTGCGAGGTAGTAGCGGAGAAATTAGACTGTTTGATAAAAGACAAACACAAATCATTCCTGAAATTGTAGGTGATAGAAATGTCATATCTGAAAGTGTTAGGGCGGAAGTCGCTTGCGTACATCGACCATGGCTGATTGAACCTGGGGGTGATGACGTCACGCCTGTTCAAGGACGATACCTTTACGTAAAGGTACCCGGCTTCGAGATGGTGAATTCTTCACCTTTTTGTTCAACTCCCAACAGGCTATTTGTTTACCAAGCTCGTGACACATCGCGTTACCGCGAAGTATGCCCTAATGGATCAAGCTTTATAGAACTTTACTCGCCTGGATGGAAGTCCGATACAGCGCTAGAGACTTCGCTAAAACCACACGCTAAAAGTTTTGTAATCGATTTTCTGCAACACGAACAAGCCGACTATTCAATCAAATGGATTGAAATTATGAAGAAACCCTCTTTTGAACACGATCCCGAGACAACTATACTGCCTGCAGCCGTAGCAGATTGCCGATACAGGTAAATATTTTTCATAACTCATTTAAATTTACATATTGTTATTCAATATTTTCTCATAAATTTTCATCATACTGTCTAGAGTCTGTGTAATCAACGCCTAGCACACGCGCCCTAGTGTTGAGAGTGCAAGTGTGTATTCTTAAAATAACAAGCTAGACTTAATACCCCTAGCTTTGATATAAGGGTTACGAATTATAAAAAAATATTTACTTATACTTTGGTTTTCGTAACACGTTAGTATCCCTAAAAGGATATATTATATAAATCATAATATATTATAAAAGGATATAGTAGATACGTCTAAGTAAATCACGCTTAGCCAGACATTTTTGGACCCCTATAATAGGTAGCCAGCCTATTACCATCCATCGCCAAGCAAACTTCCAGACTCCAGACTGTTATGAAGTTATGACCATTAAAATTCAATAATTGTCTGACAGGGGGATCAAACCTAGGATCTTGAAATTGCAAAGCGACGCTTATATACGCTGGAAGAAAAACTTCTGAGAAATAGCTTTTAGTAGTTTTTCTTCCATTCTTGAATATTAAAATATGAATATAAAATAGTAGTATAATTTCGCTTCATCGAAGTAGCTAAAATAATAATAGTTTTTATGTAGTTTAAGATAGACATTAAATTCTTTGTTAGTGTACCGTTCTGTTACACCGACTAGAAGTCAATAGACAAAGTATAAATAATACAATTTTTCTCTAGATGCCCTGAGCTCAACGCTTGTATTCCAATTGCGTTATGGTGTGATGGAAGTCCACACTGTCCCTCTGGATACGACGAAGATGACTCAAACTGTTCATTCAGAATATCATTACCACCTCCGTATGTTGCGGCAGCAGCTGGAGCCGGTTTACTCATATGCGCTGTAGCTGTAGCCCTTTGTACTTGCAAACGACGTAGGAGAAAAGACAAAGAATTCAAAGCGAGACTAGACGGAGCTTTACCACAAGAAGAGCGTCCGTTTGATAGAGCTAAACAGAACGGCGCCCCTGAAGCGGCGCGCCAATACGCCACTGTACAAAAGTACGCGACTATAGACAAGTACAGTCTCAGTCAAAAGTATAGCGCAGGGTTGAACGATGCGAGGTATTACGATGAAGTGGCACAAAGAGATAAGCTCGCGGACACAAGATACGCTAGCCTTGGGCGGGCGGGGCGAGGCATGCGCGTTGACAACCCTCGTGGAAGCGGTTCCCGGAGAATGCCCGATCTAGGTTATCCGGACTTAAAAGACGGATTTTGTTGACCCTCCCCGGACTTATTAGAGACGACAGTGTAACTCGGACGGTCCTAATCCGAAAATAAAATTGGTCGTAATCTGTGTTCGGTGTACAGTTAGATCAAAGACTGAATCCGGCGTAAGTGCCTATTTTTTGGTCAGCAACTTTTTCCAAACGGATATTTTACAGCTAAATAGCTACGCATATTTGAAACACAAACGTATTGTTATATCAATAATAAGAGATTCTGTACTTTGAAATGTAAATTTAAAATTGCCCTGACGCCTACTCGCTGATTCAATAATGACTATCATAAATACTTACATGTTTAATTGGTACAACTTATTTGCAGTAAGTTTTCCTTATAATACATTGTAATCTACAGAATATAACAAAAAAATTACATGTGTACTAGTTTTTATCATTTCTTTAATTATTATAATAAACAAGACTATCCTAAATATGTAGTGAATTTGTACATATTGTTATAAGTATTAGGAAAAATAAAAACATCTATATATACTTTACATCAAAATAACAGTACCTACTTTTGTAAAGTCATCAAATTACATATCTAAATTGTAAATATTAACAAAACGCTTGACAATACCATATACCTACAGTCATTTTCGATGTAGGAAAATGTAAAAAATCATTTAACTACTAGTACTATGTAAAGTTACACGTTTAATTAAAAATTAAGAGTAGTTCTGAAAACCCCAATACCGTAACGGTAGTAATAAAAACGTTAAAATTAGAAAAAAAAACATATTAAAATGTCTGTACATAATTAACAGAAAACGAATTTAATTGTTGATTTGTAACACTTTTTTTAACAATAATGTTAGCTGAATAATTTATCACATATATTTAACTATTCGCATTGTAAACAACATTTGTATTATTTTGTAAATATGTTAAACCATTGTCCAAGTAAGTCCTTTGTGTGTGTAGAAACAACATATGTTTATTTCCTTCATTTTGATTTTCTCAGCAATAATAGTTTACTTTCCAACACTGCATGGTCAAAGAGTTTTACTATAGTGGGAATTGTAGATATAAAATAAAAATGTGATATAGGTTGTAAAAATTTGCTGAAAGTTCAAGAAATGTACGAACTTCAAAAAATAACAACTCGTTGTATATTTCGATATAAGGTTGTAATTGTAATTATGTAATGTATTTATCAATTGTAAATAAATTATAGATTAAGGTTTTTAAAGTCTGTAATTATTTCCAAGTAAATGGAAGATTAAAGTCATTTCTAAAAATAAATGTTATATTTTTTATCCATTAAACCTTTTAAAAGTAATGAAATGAGTGGAACTCCTTTTTCAAACAGTAAAACCTGTATGTACAAAGTAGAAAAACTTCTTGCTATTTATATTTTATTATGCAAAGGCCAGTCTTTGAAGCACTCTAACCTGGTGAAAAGTAAAGATTCCGTCAAAGATGGTTTAGACTTTAGGCCTAGAATGGGATCTTGCTCTCAAGAATATGTGACTGGGATGCTGAGACACCGTATTAGGTGCTTAGTGGTAGATTTTCTCATTGAGGTTGGTAGCTTTCCAAGCGAGTTTTCGCAAATTACCGCCGTGCGAAATATATACGATACGTGTGAATGTGGATATGGTTCATAGGTGACTTTTGGTTGGATACGACGTAAAAAGAAAAATCCATACTTTCATACGACGAAGTAACCCACGGAAAATACAGTTATAGATCAGTTTTTCATGTCCTTATTGTTGAGCAGTGGTAGCATTCGCATGTTGTTGGCATCTATTTTCAGAGAAACCATGGACCGATGCCATTTCATGTGAAACCTTGATTAGGTATGATGAACAAATCGCGATCTTGTTAACAAAATATCGAGATATTCTGTCACTATAGTGCTTTCTTCCGTAAATATATTTTATACATTTAGAATGTATACTTTTTGTGTCAAAAAATAAACAGAGCATAATACATTATCATTTAAATTATCAGCCGCTTTCAAACTTATTTGCTCTGGAAGATAGACCTTACTTACAAAACTTTTTCTGAATAGAAAATTAAGCAATAATGGGGGCACAAAAAAAACATCCCGCCCGCCTTCATCAAGAAAATTTGTACGTAGGTACATTAATTTGTATTTGTCTCGTCGAATAATTAGATTATAGGCTCAGTCTGCATTAGCCAGTCCACTCTGCTGGCGTAACGAGCGCTGCAAACTAAATTATCTGATGAACTAATTAGAACGCCGATGGTAACTTGGGAACAACAAGTGAAATCCCGGGGAAGCGTTCTGTTGATGGCGATGTGCTCAGAGCTTTAGTATTTCAATGTTTACGTTGTGTTTTTGTTTAAGTTATATATGTAATTGTATTATATTGTTTTATTCCTGATCAAAATAACTTTTATGATTTATTACTTATGTGCATTATCAGTACTAATATTATAAATGCGAAAGTAACTCTGTCTGTCTGTCTGTCTGTCTGTTACGCTTTCACGCCAAAACTACTGGACCGATTTGAATGAAATTTGGTATGGAGATAGTTTGAGACCCGGAAAAAAACAAAGGAAAGTTTTTATCCGACTGCGCAAAAAGAGGTTAATGTTTTTGCGCGATAACTGACATACGCGCGGGCGGAGCTGCGCCTGGAAAGCTAGTACATTATAGTTTTGAAGCAATGATGACCGAGCGGTAATAGCTATGGACTGCCGTGCCGCTGGTCCTTGGTTCGATTCCCACCGCCAGCTTGAGCTTCTCCGCATGGTGGAAGGGCACTTTGCGAATACTCGCCTGCGTAGCTCAAGTAGAAAATCTGTCGCCAAGCACAGTTCCAGTCTGACTGTAGGTAATTATTGTAGTAATTTTTCTGGACGACTAAATGCATCTATTAAAGACTGAGGTTAATAAAATTACAGGCACATGAAACTTAACAACTGTATGTTTCAATGTGACAGGTGCAGTACAAATCGTCAAATGACTAAATGCATCTATTATAGGCAGAGGTAAATAAAATTACAGACACATGAAACTTGACAACTGTATGTCTCAATGTGACAGGTGCAGTACAAATCGTCAAATGACTAAATGCATCTATTATAGGCAGAGGTAAATAAAATTACAGGCACATGAAACTTAACAACTGTATGTCTCAATGTGACAGGTGCAGTACAAATCGTCAAATGACTAAATGCATCTATTATAGGCAGAGGTAAATAAAATTACAGACACATGAAACTTGACAACTGTATGTCTCAATGTGACAGGTGCAGTACAAATCGTCAAATGACTAAATGCATCTATTATAGGCAGAGATTAATCAAATTACAGGCACATGAAACTTAACAACTGTATGTCTCAATGTGACAGGCGCAGTACAAATCGTCAAATGACTAAATGCATCTATTATAGGCAGAGGTAAATAAAATTACAGACACATGTAACTTGACAACTGTAAGTCTCAATGTGACAGGCGCAGTACAAATCGTCAAATGACTAAATGCATCTATTATAGGCAGAGATTAATCAAATTACAGGCACATGAAACTTAACAACTGTATGTCTCAATGTGACAGGCGCAGTACAAATCGTCAAATGACTAAATGCATCTATTATAGGCAGAGGTAAATAAAATTACAGACACATGAAACTTGACAACTGTATGTCTCAATGTGACAGGTGCAGTACAAATCGTCAAATGACTAAATGCATCTATTATAGGCAGAGATTAATCAAATTACAGGCACATGAAACTTAACAACTGTATGTCTCAATGTGACAGGCGCAGTACAAATCGTCAAATGACTAAATGCATCTATTATAGGCAGAGGTAAATAAAATTACAGACACATGAAACTTGACAACTGTAAGTCTCAATGTGACAGGCGCAGTACAAATCGTCAAATGACTAAATGCATCTATTATAGGCAGAGATTAATCAAATTACAGGCACATGAAACTTAACAACTGTATGTCTCAATGTGACAGGCGCAGTACAAATCGTCAAATGACTAAATGCATCTATTATAGGCAGAGGTAAATAAAATTACAGACACATGAAACTTGACAACTGTATGTCTCAATGTGACAGGTGCAGTACAAATCGTCAAATGACTAAATGCATCTATTATAGGCAGAGGTTAATAAAACTACAGGCACATGAAACTTAACAACTGTATGTCTCAATGTGACAGGCGCAGTACAAATCGTCAAATGACTTAATGCATCTATTATAGGCAGAGGTTAATGAAATAACAGACACATAAAACTTAACTGTAGGTCTCAATGTGACTGCCGCAGAACAAATCGCCAAATGACTAAATGCATCTATTATAGGCAGAGGTTAATCAAATTACAGACACATGAAACTTGACAACTGTATGTCTCAATGTGACAGGTGCAGTACAAATCGTCAAATGACTAAATGCATCTATTATAGGCAGAGATTAATCAAATTACAGGCACATGAAACTTAACAACTGTATGTCTCAATGTGACAGGCGCAGTACAAATCGTCAAACGACTAAATGCATCTATTATAGGCAGAGGTAAATAAAATTACAGACACATGAAACTTGACAACTGTAGGTCTCAATGTGACAGGCGCAGAACAAATCGCCAAATGACTTAATGCATCTATTATAGGCAGAGGTTAATCAAATTACAGACACATGAAACTTGACAACTGTATGTCTCAATGTGACAGGTGCAGTACAAATCGTCCAATGACTAAATGCATCCATTATAGGCAGAGATTAATCAAATTACAGGCACATGAAACTTAACAACTGTATGTCTCAATGTGACAGGCGCAGTACAAATCGTCAAATGACTAAATGCATCTATTATAGGCAGAAGTAAATAAAATTACAGACACATGAAACTTGACAACTGTATGTCTCAATGTGACAGGTGCAGTACAAATCGTCAAATGACTAAATGCATCTATTATAGGCAGAGGTTAATAAAATTACAGGCACATGAAACTTAACAACTGTATGTCTCAATGTGACAGGCGCAGTACAAATCGTCAAATGACTAAATGCATCTATTATAGGCAGAGGTAAATAAAATTACAGACACATGAAACTTGACAACTGTATGTCTCAATGTGACAGGTGCAGTACAAATCGTCAAATGACTAAATGCATCTATTATAGGCAGAGGTAAATAAAATTACAGACACATGAAACTTGACAACTGTATGTCTCAATGTGACAGGTGCAGTACAAATCGTCAAATGACTAAATGCATATATTATAGGCAGAGATTAATCAAATTACAGGCACATGAAACTTAACAACTGTATGTCTCAATGTGACAGGCGCAGTACAAATCGTCAAATGACTAAATGCATCTATTATAGGCAGAGGTAAATAAAATTACAGACACATGAAACTTGACAACTGTATGTCTCAATGTGACAGGTGCAGTACAAATCGTCAAATGACTAAATGCATCTATTATAGGCAGAGTTTAATAAAATTACAGGCACATGAAACTTAACAACTTTATGTCTCAATGTGACAGGCGCAGTACAAATCGTCAAATGACTTAATGCATCTATTATAGGCAGAGGTTAATGAAATAACAGACACATAAAACTTAACAACTGTAGGTCTCAATGTGACAGGCGCAGAACAAATCGCCAAATGACTAAATGCATCTATTATAGGAAGAGGTTAATCAAATTACAGACACATGAACCTTAACAACTGTATGTCTCAATGTGACAGGCGCAGTACAAATCGTCAAAGGACTAAATTATAGGCAGAGGTTAATAAAATTACAGACACATGAACCTTAACAACTGTATGTCTCAATGTGACAGGCGCAGTACAAATCGTCAAATGACTAAATTGTAGGCAGAGGTTAATAAAATTACAGGCACATGAACCTTAACAACTGTATGTCTCGTCTCAATGTGACAGGCGCAGTACAAATCGTCAAAGGACTAAATGTATCTATTATAGGCAGAGGTTAATCATATTACAGACACATGAACCTTAACAACTGTATGTCTCAATGTGACAGGCGCAGTACAAATCGTCAAATGACAAAATTATAGGCAGAGGTTACTAAAATTACAGACACATGAAACTTAACAACTGTATGTCTCAATGTGACAGGCGCAGTACAAATCGTCAAATGACTAAATGCATCTATTATAGGCAGAGGTTAATCAAACTACAGACACATGAACCTGAACAACTGTATGTCTCAATGTGGAAGGCGCAGTACAAATCGTCAAATGACTAAATGCATCTATTATAGGCAGAGGTTAATCAAATTACAGACACATGAACCTTAACAGCTGTATGTCTCAATGTGACAGGCGCAGTACAAATCGTCAAATGACTAAATGTATCTATTATAGGCAGAGGTTAATCATATTACAGACACATGAACCTTAACAACTGTATGTCTCAATGTGACAGGCGCAGTACAAATCGTCAAATGACTAAATGCATCTATTATAGGCAGAGGTTAATCAAATTACAGACACATGAACCTTAACAACTGTATGTCTCAATGTGACAGGCGCAGTACAAATCGTTAAATGACCAAATGCATCTATTATAGGCAGAGGTTAATCAAATTACAGACACACGAACCTTAAAAACTGTATATCTCCATGTGACAGGCGCAGTACAAATCGTCAAATGACCAAATGCATCTATTATAGGCAGAGGTAAATAAAATTACAGACACATGAAACTTGACAACTGTATGTCTCAATGTGACAGGCGCAGTACAAATCGTCAAATGACCAAATGCATCTTTTATAGGCAGAGGTTAATCAAATTACAGACACATGAACCTGAACAACTGTATGTCTCAATGTGACAGGCGCAGTACAAATCGTCAAATGACTAAATGCATCTATTATAGGCAGAGGTTAATCAAATTACAGACACATGAACCTTAACAACTGTAAGTCTCAATGTGACAGGCGCAGTAAAAATCGTCAAATGACTAAATGCATCTGTTATAGGCAGAGGTTAATCAAATTACAGACACATGAACCTTATCAACTGTATGTCTCATTGTGACAGGCGCAGTTCAAATCGTCAAATGACTAAATGCATCTATTATAGGCAGAGGTTAATCAAACTACAGACACATGAACCTTAATAACTGTATGTCTCAATGTGACAGGCGCAGTACAAATCGTCAAATGACTAAATGCATCTATTATAGGCAGAGGTTAATAAAATTACAGGCACATGAACCTTAACAACTGTATGTCTCAATGTGACAGGCGCAGTACAATCGTCAAATGACTAAATGCATCTATTATAGGCAGAGGTTAATCAAATTACAGACACATGAACCTTAACAACTGTATGTCTCAATGTGACAGGCGCAGTAAAAATCGTCAAATGACTAAATGCATCTTTTATAGGCAGAGGTTAGTCCACTTAAGATCAGGGCCTCGAGCTTGTTTCGATACAATAACATAAAAAAAATGACTTCCACTAGCTCTATTTTTCTGAATAATATGATTTCAAGCACTATCTTACTACCCAAGGAAGCAAGAATTAAATTTACCAATTTTTAGAGCACAATTTTTTTGTCTCAACTGTGTTTTAATCCCGGATTCACGCATCGGGTGCGTTAACCGCTCAACCATAGAGATTGGCTGGACTGATCTTAAAAGTTTTTGTATTTATTTTTATTAATCCTTTCAGTAATTGCAGTCTTATTTGAAGCACTTCGATTAACAATTGTTGTAATTTTTCTTGAAGGTGCCAAGAAAGCCTTGTCCATATCAAAATTGTTTAGTTCGTTTCTAGTCCTGTTTTAGCTAGAACTAGTAATGACCAGTTCATGGCAGTAAGTTGTTGTACATTAATTCACAGTTATTTGTACAATAAGAAAGCAAAGTTGTGTGCAAAAAGCAAAGCAAGTGCTGCATTTGAATCCCGATATTCTAAAGCAATAGATGAAAAAAAAAACTGGTGGAAAGATTTCTCACGTGACGTAATCGTTTTCACCGTAACTATTTCCGCTACTTTTTTAAAGGCGAGTTCTGAGAATCAATTTAGTAGGTAATCTGTGTTGCAATCGTTATATTCTATTTCAATATTGAAGAAAAACGCTTATTTCAGTAATTTTTTTCCTTCAATATAAATTTATTTCAATGAGGTACTAAACATTATCAGTACTAATCAGTACTAATATTATAAATGTGAAAGTAACTCTGTCTGTCTGTCTGTCTGCCTGTTACGCTTTCACGCCAAAACTACTGGACCGATTTGAATGAAATTTGGTATGGAGATAGTTTGAGACCCGGGAGAAAACATAGGATAGTTTTTATCCGACTGTGCAAAAAGAGGTTAATGTTTTCGCGCGATAACCGACATACGCGCGGGCGGTGCCGCGCCCGGAAAGCTAGTAATTTAATAATTACGCAGCATATTTTCGATTTATAGGGCTCTATGCGTTTCCAGACACTTGTAATTTAGTTTGATGTATTTTTCGTGGTATTTAAAATTCAAATCTATATCTATCACTCTTCCAGCAAAATCGCATTTTGTAAACTATGTTCTAGAGAAATACATGCATGTTTGACCTGCTAAAAAAATGTATCGTCCATATTTATCGAAAAGTAGACGATATAAGTCATCTTCTTCATCATTACATGGACTTTCCGCCACCGTCAAACAGGGGTTCACCCTTAGGGGGATTTGTCATAATCTCCCCGCGGATTTGCCATAATCCCCACGCTTGGTAGGCTTTTTGGGGATCGCAGTAGAAGCTGTCAATTCTTCAGAAGGCACCTTACCACCTTTTTTTTTTTAAGCCTGATGGTCAGCCTAAGGATTAGCCTTTGACCACTATCTCACCTGATGGTAAGTGATGATGTGGTCGAAGATGTTGTTCAGGCTAACCTGGAATTACTGGCTCTCAAGGACAGCTGTCGGAACACACTGTTAGGTGCTTGGCGACAGATTTTCTACTTGAGGGTGGTAGCTAGCCAGGCGGCACAAAATGCCCTACCACCAAGCTATAACGAGTATCATCCTAAGACAAGAACCGGGACTGACGGCTTAACGTGCCCTCCGAAGCACGGAAGCGCTCAGTAGTAATATCACCAGCGGTCACCCATCCAAGTCATGACCGCGGCGGACGTTGCTTAGCTTTGCTGATCAGTTGGGAATGGCTAAGCAAACTTCGCTACGAGCGCTTCAAAACCTTCTGGTACCTTTCCGTTACTCCCCTCTTACATCACCCATGGGGAGAAATGTTACTGTATATACTAAAATACGAATCTTTTATTTAATTATAAAAAACATAGACGATGGCCGATGGTGGGCTTAACAGACATACCGTAGTGTCAAGCAGAACAAAAAAAAACACTGCAACGCTAATGCACAAAAGTGATGCAAACCATCAGGGGCTGTAACTGTACATCATATCACTACATACCATTTAAAAAAGATACCCGAAAAAAAAGCACGTAGGTACATAGCATAAATTAACTCCTTAACAATAAATGTCTAAAACTTTCACATTCCGCTTAGCAAGCAAGTTCCCATGTTAAGTTTCTAACGCGAGTACAGCTTTAACGAAAATATTTGAACTAAGTTACCCCTCTCTCGCTAACTCATTTGGCCTATCCGCCAACCGCTAATCCTAGAAATTTGAAATTTTAGGAATGTTTCTCCCTAAGGCGAACGAGTTTCGGAAATTCTGTGTAAGGGGTGACCACAACTGTTCTACTAGTTTGCGTGCTTGTAAAGGAGGTAGGGAACAACATGCCATGGGAACATTATTACTCAGACATCTAAACATGCCCTATATATTACACACACTAACATTATAAATAGGAATGTTTATGTGTGTCTGTATGCTAACATTTCCCTCCAAAATTTCATCATTGAATGAAATTCGGTTCATGGTTTTTTCATTCACAGCCATTGGATTGATAAAAAACGGCATTTAATGTGAAATCAGATGACGTCTCCTGATTGAAAGTCAAACTGAAGTGTAGATGTGCATTACATGCTTGTGTTAAATTTTGTCTTCATTACGGATATTATTGTTATATTATAGCCGTACACTATCTTCCTTTTTGTCTTAAATCGATATGTAATACTGACTTACAAACGTGTACCTCAATGGGGTAATTAACAACGTTCTGCCTACCCTATCAAGGTTATACAAGCGTGATAATTTTGTTAATTAGCGACTACTTCCTGAGTGGATAAAAGTCTGGGATCAATAATGATTTCTCTTTAAGCTTACATTAAGCACTAACTGCTTATTATGCGTACCAATATTAGCATATCAATTGATTACCCAATCCGACCTTAAGTGGCCCCTCATTAGGTTGAGGTGTAACCCCTAAAAGCTTAATTTTGGTAGTCAGTTTAATGTGCTATTCAAAAAGAACCTTTATGGTTTTATTTAATAAGTTAATTTGGGCAGAAATTATTGAAACATGGAGCAAGGGTATTATATTATAGAATACTGTGAAACTGAAATGGATTATCAATTAAGTCTGTGGTATTAATAAATAAACGAATGAAACAAATATTTTTCAACTGACGATGGTCTACTTTATTTAGATAAGATTTAATTAAAATGGCTTTAGATATGAACCGTATATAAAAAACTCAGAACTCTCAGTAAAATTTTGATTCTGAACTCTCAGCAACGTGATCAGTAAAATTTTGATGCAGGGACTTGAATTGCAAAGTAAAGGTCCCAAAACAAAGGAACAAACTTTTAGTGGAGGAGAGGAAAATTACGCACAAGATTTTGGGCCGGGTCCAAGGTGAAGATAACAGGTGGCGTTGGCAAAGAAACCAAGAGATTGAGGAGCTTATTAGGCTGAAGTCAGGCTAAACATCATTGATAATACCAAAGCCCACAGACTGTGACGTACGTAGGACCAGGTAGAAACCGTATCTTGAAGTGATGAGTGGCTCTGATATCGTAGATAAATGACGTGATGATATGACGGCATCGAGTCAGATCTGCGCGAGTTCCAAGTTGGCGACTGGCAAGAGGCGCAATACTGCCCACTATAAGGTTCTCGTGTTTCGAGGCCAAGGTACTTTATTTTAATAATAAATGTATATTAAAATGAGTTTCTTTTGCCAGCCTCGTATCATTCACACTCTGAGTTGTATTAAATATCTTATTGATGAGACGAAAAATACAACAGATGTTTTGTTTCTACAAATCGTAGTCGCTGGTTAGTAAATTGTGGTAACTAGACAGACTCACGATCCCCAAGACGCCTACCGAGCGTGGGGATTATGGCAAACCCCCCATCCCGATAATGGGTAATTAAATTAATTAAATTAATTAAGTAATTAATTAGTGTAATTGGCGTAAGCCGTGCTAATTGACTAAATAAATAAATGGGGAGGCTGTCTTCAGCAATGGATAATCCGGCTGATATAGTACAGTACAGACATGCTTATATCCCTTAGAACGGGAACTGGCTCCCAAAACCAGCTGCTAGAACACACGGATAGGTGATTGATAGTAGATTTTTTACTTTAGAATTTATTGAACAGTTGAAAAAGGCGGCTAGTAGGGACCACCATGTTTTTAAGCCCAAGCGAAGTCTTGAACCACGGATCCTCTACACTGCAGTCCATCCATAGCTTTTGCTTCTATGATAGTTTCAAATAATCTTTAACTATCTCTAAGCGTAAAAAGTTGATCTGATTTTGATAAACTTTTATCGCAATTTCTTTAGTTCTAACCAACAATCGTGACACTGAAATAGCCGTATAAAGAATTATTTGATACTAGCCTAGAACAATAACCCAAAAGCACTTAAATAACTACATACACTATAAAAAATACCGTTCTCGAACGTTTTTCAGTAACGAGCCGTGCGGTGTCATACACATCGTCTGAATTTCCATATCTAAATGGAAAACGGTCCTACAATCAATTTTGTTCCCACATTCCATTTGAAAAGTGCACCTGAGCTGAGACTATGGATTGTTTACTTTTTTGTATGGCAATCGCTATGTGAGGACAGGTTGCTCGTGCTATATGATTTGTAGTCCACATTATATTGCCAGTCCTATGTTTATTTTCATTTATTAGATTGATTAGTCAAATAATATACAGGGCGTCCCACGGCGATGCCAAATAGATTCAAATTCAAATTCAAATATATTTATTGCATGAACATGGGTGATAAAAAAGTTCTTAATTGTACAAAGTTCTCCATATTCCACCTTTATGGTATGCAAAAGATAGTAAAATTGAAGTTATTTTAGACTTATTATTACAATATCAACATACATCATTATACATATAATAAGATTCAGATAAATGAAATTTCTATTAAATTATTTATAATAAATGTCAAATTCAAAGTGTCAAATGTCAATGATATTTTTACACACCAATAAGTATAGATTAAAAGATATATTATGTCAATTTGAATTACAGTTCTAAAACTAATTATAACGGTCATTTAAATATTCGTTAACTGTGTAATAACTTTTATTAACTAGAAAAGTAAAAAGTCTTTTCTTAAAGGTAATAACGCAATCAGAATCCAAAATCGATTTTGGTATGTGGTTAAATAGCTTCGGAGCCATACCAAGAACGCTTTTACCAAACAATGCAGTTGTATGTGGGAACTCGGCGACTTTGTTTTTATAGCGATCGCTTTTGAAAGCCTGAAACAAATTCCTATTTACATAGGTAAGCAAGCTTACTTCATATATGTATAGACATGGAAGTGTTAATATCTTGAGTTGCTTAAAATGCGGTTTACAAGAGTCTGTTGTTTGTAAATGACACACGGATCTCAAACACTTTTTTTGTGCTTTAAATATTTTTTCCCTATTCGTACAGTTACCCCAAAATATAATCCCGTAGCGTAGGGTAGAAGTTACATACGCGTGATACGATGTGAGTACTGCTGATGGGCATACTACTCTTGAAAGCATGTACAGCGCGTAAGAATAACTGCTTAATTTAGCGCAAACTACTTCAGCATGTATATTCCAGCTGAGGCATGAGTCTATATAGAGTCCTAAAAATTTTGTTTCTGAAATGTCATTTATGGATTTATTAGAATGATTAATATTAAATGTCAATTGCTTATAGTTATTAAATATCATTATATTAGTGTTGTCAAGGTTTATTAAAAGATTGTTGCATGTCAGCCAATTAATTAAATTATTCAATGTAGTATTTATCTCCGGCTCTAGAGATTTTTCTTTGTCTCCAATGAAAACAACTGTACTGTCATCAGCAAAGAGCACCATGGGATGATTTATGATGCTGGGCATGTCATTTATGTATGTAATGAAAAGTAATGGCCCAAGAACGCTTCCCTGTGGCACACCGTATTTGACTAGTATTTTTTCAGATGAATATGTCTTTTCAGTTTTAGTAAGTGGACACAATTTAGTAATTTGTGTTACTTGGTACCTATTTTCGAGATAAGATTTAACTAAACGTAAAACATTTCCACGTACCCCATAGGCTTCAAGCTTATCGACTAGTAAGTTATGATCAACGTAGTCGAAAGCTTTAGTTAAATCCATATACATACAACACACAGGCAATCTTTGATTACAGCCGGTAATTATTTTCTTCAATAGATTAAAAATCGCTAAATTTACTGATTTGTTTTTTCTAAAACCGACCTGCTCGTCCAAAAGTATACTGTATTTATCAAAATAATTGTATAAACTGGTATGAATAAATTTTTCAAATATTTTTGAAAATACTGGGACTAGAGCAATTGGTCTATAATTATTAATTACTTGTGGGTCCTGTTTTTTGAAAAGTGGCTTTATAATCGTTATCTTAAATTTGTCTGTGAATACGCCACTTTCTATACATAAATTTATAATATGGCTTAGTAAAGGTGAAATTATATCAACAACCAATTTAATAACTTTCGTATTAATTTCATCGTATTTCGTACTGTTAGTATTTTTAAGCGATCGTATAATGTGAAAGATATTTTCTGGAGTTGAAAGGCTCATATACATAGAATTTGGTCGCGTCATTCTGAGCGTATGTGCATTCTTATTGTCAACGTTACGCGGCTTTACTTGATTACTAAAAAAATTGCTACTATATCATTTGGATTTGTCAAAAGCTTATTGTTTACATTAATTTGGTCAATATCACATCTAGGAAGCCTATTCTTGGATCCATTTATTATGTTCCAAGTGGCTTTTGATTTGTTGGAAGCAGTTTCAATAGCATGGTTATTACGTGATCGTTGAGTCAATTTAACTATATGCTTTAATCGTTTAGTGTATGACTTAAAAAATGTGTAATTTGCTAAGTTAGGATGTCGTCTATACGTCCACAACATTTGCCTTTTCCGTTTGGTACACAGTTTTATACCTTTTGTTATCCATTTAGACTTCTTATAAACTATATTTTTTATTCTTGTCAGGGGAAAACAAAGATCATATAACAACTTAAAAGTTTCATAAAAGTAATAAAATGCCTCATTTGGGTCAACACTTGAGCGCACTTCACTAAAACTCAAACTGCTTAAATAATTTTTAAATTTAATACAATTTTCCATGCTGTAATTAAGTTGAAATCTATACCAATACTTTAATGAATAGAAGTTCTTAACAGGACATCTGAAATACTGAGCTGTATGATCAGACAAACCTAGCTCAACGACTTCACAAGACGATCCACGCAAGTTATGTAAAAAGTTGTCAATATAAGTTTTACGCGCAAGTAGAGTCGGCTCATTTACTGATATTTTAAGGTTGCAACTTCTGACTATATCTTTAAATGTACGGGTGTTTTTGTTGTTTTTTAATATGTCAATATTAAAATCACCACAAACTAAGAGTTTCTTGTTTTTAAAACAAAATTTTGTCAAAATTAATTCAAAATTTTCAAAAAATATGTCAAATGCTATCTTATGTTTTATAGGTGGTCTATAGATGCAAATAATTATTAATTTATGTTCAATTATTTCAACAGCACTACATTCAATAATATTGTCTCGAGCAAATTCATTAACTTCAGTTATTTGTCTGTACCTGTGAGCATTATTTATTAATATGCACGACCCACCATTACGTTTTTTCCTATGATAACTGGCGACTATGGTAAAGTTGGGGATATTAATTAATGGAATATCGCTTTCCTTCATATTATGTTCAGTTATACATATGACATCTACTATTTTCTTTTCTTGTTTTAGTTCTTCTAGTTGTATAGTAAGTAAGTCTGATTTATTAATTAATCCGTCAATATTCTGGTGTAATACATTTATGTTTTTACGAACGAAAAAACTGCTGTGTATTTTGGTTATTTCTAAAGTGGCTCCCACTAGCAACTGCATCGTTTTTAAAGACTGATTCAGTTTGCGTACCTTTAGTAAGAAATATTCAACATTACATTCATAACAGATTTACAGATTGAACTACAAATGATGTATTTGTTTGGAATATACCTGCTATAATCCATATCGATATAAGTGACATGATTGTACTCAGAAGATATGAATCTCAATTCATAATTTAGTCTCTTTTCATTTAGAAACTTATTAAATGGAATTTCAGTCACGATCACATTTGTAAATCTGTAATAATTAAAAAAACTACTTAATATGAACTTAAAAGAACATGGGTTGTAGTCATTTATGTGGATGAAGACGAAAGGCAATAAAAGTTTTACATCTTCTCCATTGGAATCAACGGAGGACGAACAAAATAGAAAAACCAGTGGTTTTTCTATTTTCTTTTTTTACGAACAAAACAGAAAAACCAGTGGTTTTTCTTTGTTCGTCCTCCGTTGATTTCAATGGAGAAGATGTAAAACTTTTGTTGCCTTTCTTGTTTTTTTTCGATTTTGGTTACTTTTTCCGACTAGACGTTTGCTCTTCTAACTCTACAATTGATTCAGACACCTCTGTAATATTATCTTTTTTTTGTAATTCCAATGTCAGTACATAGTTGATTTTGTTGTCTTAACTTTTTTATTTCCTCATTTGCACAAAGCAGATCTTCAGTTAATTTGTCAATTTTATTTTATAATTCGTTAATAATATCATTTTCATTTAAAGAAGTATTAGGCAAGCTCATAGTTGTCGAATTGAATACTGATGAATCCGTAGAAAATTCTGACACAGAAATGCACTTACGCAGGGGTTCTCTCTTGGTTACATAACTGTACTCCATTTCATATATTCAAATGCTCATGAATTACGAATTATATAGACTTCAGTTATGACCACATTTTATCAGTTTTATAAGATTTTCTAGTTTGTTACTCTGGCAACATTGATCAATATGGTTATGTCAAGGATTATCATGCAATATTGTCAATAATTTATCTATTTGTCAAAGTCAAAACAAAATGTCAGCTGCATAGTATTTGTGTTCCGTAATGTTTTCTGTTCGATGTTATTGGTTTTTAAAATAAGTAAAAACGGATTTATTCAAAATGCTTATATGTGTGAGTGACAAATTTGAAAAAAATGTGTTTACAATAATCTTTTTCAAGTGATTCAGGCTTCAAAATACCTTAATATCCAGTTTTGATGTACGAGTGATATGTATTCAAGTTTCTTCGCTTGAGTTATTGCGCCATAACAAGGTATTACACAGTTTTTACCACTAATAACTATTTATTTTCTGGAGAAACTTTCAACACGTTATTCACACAACTACACCCACACACGGAAGGAAAAATAGAGGGACCTTGAATATTGTAGATGGAACATTTTACTGAAAGAAGGCATTATTTAAATTTTAAAAACAATTTAAACTGCATTCATAGATTTTTAAATAATTACATGGTTGATTCGAAAATCAAACCCGTTACACGAGAAAAAAAAATCAGCCTGTAGTTTTATCACACCGCCGATCGAAAGTTTTTTTTTTATGCCTGAAAAGAAAATTAAAATTTATTGATAGGTTTGGCCTTTCTCACTATCACCATATAACCACTATCCCACCTAAGTGATGATGTGGTTGAAGATGTTGTTCAGGCTAACCTGGAATTACTGGCTCTCAAGGACAGCTGCCGGAACACACCGTTAGGTGATTGGCGACAGATTTTCAACTTGAGTGTGGTAGCTAACCAGGTGGGCATTCGGAAAGTGCCCTACCACCATGCTGTAACGACTGCCATCTTAAGATAAAAGATTTGAAGCAGTGACAGCTCAGTGGCTTTGGGTATGGACTGCCGTGCAGCAGGTCCATGGTTCGAATCCCGCCGCGGGCTTGAGCTTCACCACATGGTGGAAGGGCATTTTTGCGAATACCCGCCTGGCTAGCGACCACCCTCAAGTAGAAAATCTGTCGCCAAGCACCTAACGGTGTGTTCCGGCTGCTGTCCTTGAGAGCCAGTCATTCTAGGATAAGCCTGTTAACACCTTCGACCACATCATCACTTACCATCAGGTGAGATTGGGGTCTAAGGCTTACCTCATCAGCAAAAAAAAAAAAAAAGATAACTACCGGGACCGACGGCTTCACGAGCCCTTCGAAGCACGGAATCGCTCAGTAGTATTGTAACCAGCAGTCACCCCTCGAAGTCATGACAGCGGACGTTGATTATCTTTGCTGATCGATTCAGAATAGCTCAGCAAATTTCGCTACGAGCGCTTCAAGATTTCATCAAATGTTAAATTTCAAGGTCTTCCTTATATTTCTGACACTATGTTATGTAGCAAAAAATAATGCTTATGATGAAATCTTTCGATTGACATTATACAACTACAGGGTGATTTTTGTCCATCGCAATGCGGCTTACTAATTATAAAGAAATAATTCAAAATCTGAATTAAAACAACCAAACACTGTTTTATCCCACAACTCAGTAGCAAATTATACAAAATACTTGGGCACAACTGCGCGCGTAATCCGGAGGAGGTATAGAGCCAAAGTGGGAAGAAAATTAAAATTTATCTAGTCTACCTGCAGTAGATGACAGCGCTGCCTCGGAATTGCATGAACAGTAAACAGTATTCACGTCCACGCGAATATGAACCCTATACTATAAAATAATAAGTTATACTCTACAAGAGTACAAGTGTGTAGGTACATATGAAATCTGTAAAAATGATTCAAATTGTTCTTAATGTTTTATTGACACGCATTCCAATTGAAGATTCAGTTTTAAAACTTGTTAACTGTTCCCTTTTCTGTGTTATTGTGGGCAAAATTCAGTTACGTGCCGAGGCCCGCACACGCCGCTTCGCGCAACCGTGACTCCCAGACGAAGGGCTACAATAAAGCCCGAAACTGGTCGGAATCTATCCGGTGAACATTACGTGAGTCCCAGCCGGGTGCCTATTTAGTGATTGTAGGCAAGAAAAAGTATAAACAGACAGGTGAGTTGCTTAGATGTTTGGGGCTTCAGTTTCATCTTTTGATAGGGTATTATTAACACCTCACGAGGCCTATAAAAACCCTGATGTTGAAAATTAGCTAAGTATCTAAGTTTTCTGGCAGCAATGCTTGAAAGGCCATATATGTAAGATATATTATCCTCCAACAATTCCTACATACATATAACGAAATCCCAAGTTAAATTCCTTATTAGTTGTAAATAACACTGACACCCCTAAGTTTAAGGCGTGAGACAAGGACGTTATTTCTCAGAAATTGTTAACGAATGCGCTGGAGGACGTTATTAAGTTCTTGAACTGGCACGACTTTGGCATCAACTTCTCTATGACAGAATTGCTTGAGGAGCTAATTACGAAGTTCAACGTGCAGATGGGTCCTAAAATTTTTCTATTTATTTTTAGCTGATAGGCTAGCCTTTGAAATCTATCTCACCTTATACAGTATATGAAGATGTGGTCGAAGATGTTGTTCAGGCTAACATAGAGTGCTGGATCTCAAAGTTGGTTTACAAAATACAATGTAAGTGCTTGGTTATCTATTTCCTACATGAGGGTGGTAGCTAGTCAGATGGCAATATGCCCTACTACCATGCAGCAATCAAATAAAAAAGACGGCAATCGTGCCATCCTTATACAACAACCAGGGCTAACGACTAAACGTGCCCTCCGAAGCACGTAAGCGCTCGGTAATGGCACTAGCGGTCACGCATACATGAGCACATTGGACGTTGCTTATCTTAGTTGATCGGTCAAGAACGACTTCAAGGTACGCTGCGAGCGCTACGCTATATACATTTGGACTCGTACACTAGTAGTTGTTGGGAAAGATATTCTTGAAATTGTTGACTATTAGGTATATAAGGTATATAAGCGGAAATGCGCATTGGGCAGGCTACATTGCTCGACGAATAACCGATAACCGAGTAGATTATATTACAACGGAAGACATAAAGATGGTAGGCTCCTTCTAGGTGGAATGACGACATCGTCAGAATTGTGGGGAGCCGATGGATACAAGTGGCTCATAGACTTTCATTCTGGTATTATATCTAATGCTGGTATTGATCTTGAGTATGGAACTGTCCCCAATAGGTGATAATAAATTTGCATGACCAATTTAAAAGGCAAAGGGGGATTTATGCAATTTTTATGTAATTTTATCTATCCTACAATAAAGGTAGTAAAGATATACAAAACACAGGTGATATTATGAAAATGTACTACACTCAATTATTATTCAAAAATAAATAAAGAACACTACCAATCTATAGGATTGAAATGAAATATGTTTGGCTTTGTAAATGTTTCCATTTCAAATTAAAATCAACAGTAGAAATATATATACTGTCAACAACGAAGTAAAAAAGTTATGTTTTAGTTCGATTAGTTGATTGGACCTAATCCGAATCTAATCGTCTGAGTGCTTTTATTCATTTGTCGGTGGCACGATCAAAAGCACATTATAAATATTTCCAATAAGCAATAAAAATATTGGCCTTTGACATGGCAATTGCTTTTGACAAGGCGATTCTAATTTTCCACAATAATGAGCATCACTTAATTGGGTCGAAATATTTTGTTGCGTGTTTGAACTCACAGACGTAACATCAAAGAAATAAAATATTTCGTAATGATTAGTTATTCTTAGAAATATAATAAAATATTGTTATACTGTTACCTGCAAAACCATGTACAGAAGCCGTTTAGTTCCCAATTTAAAGCAGTACAATTTGTAGCTCTAGTTAGAATATAATGTATATTATATTTTTGCCTAGGAATTGAACATAATTACGAATACATAAAAGAATGATTTTCTCTAGTTATATGTCATAGAAAAACTAGATAAACCGTGAACAACGCGTCAAATGATCGGCATGCAACTAACTATGTTGGTGTGAGTTAAGTGTTGCTTCACATTGGATACACTACAGGGCTTACCATCTTAACGTTTTTATTACTCAAATAATACCGCCAAGGGTAGCATTCCTATGAAGGATGGGCATCAGTTAGGCGACAGTAGAAGCCAAAGTTTTATACAATATGTTCTTTTGTACATTTCTTTGGTATAGTTATCTTACTTAAGTGGTACGAGTAAATCACAAGGCTAGGTGAATGTGAGACTGCTGTGTTATGTGGTAAATAATTAGTAAAGCTGTGTTATGTGGTAAATATGGGACTTGATGTGAAATGAAATTTTAACTTATATGAATCTATAAATAATATCAAATAAAACATACCTGATAGTGTCCAATAAGAAAGCAGATAATATCTTTGTTTTTAGCATACTAAGCTTAAGAGTAGTGACTTCTTTTACGAGAGAACATATAACGTTGTCGGTATTCTACGAGTATCTGTATACTTATATAACGGTATCTAATACTTTGATATACAACTCGGCCTTACAAAGTGTGTCTATGCGTAATTTTGTTAATTCACATATTTTGTTAAAAACAAAATAATAACGTAGTTACCTATGTTTACAGCAGTGATCGCCAAACGTAAAACACATCTATTATTTTAAAAGGCGGAGAAAACCTAGTAGATAAAAAGACGAAATGCAACATATTTTAGTTTTTTTTACTTTTTAGTTGTATGTTAACCAAAAATATCCCGGCAACCTAATTGTTTCTACTTTACTAAATATGTAATCAATGTAATATCATTAATCAATACACATAAAATATTAACCCTTTCGTGTAAGAGATAGAGGCATACAATAATTTTAATTGCAAAGTACAAAGTGCATAATTAAACGTATCATCTGATCCAATGCACAATATTTCACTTCGCTTTTAATGAATATTGTGTACAGGGGCAGGCTGGTTTACCTAGGGCTTTAACAGAAGCTTCGTGTAAATATTTGTAGGACTATTTAAAATAATATGCCTCAAGGAATTAAAGCAAATTTTCTTCTGCAAGTGTCACTATTACATTAATGGCTTGAAACAAATTAAATTAAATTAAATTAAATTAAATTAAATTAAATTAAATTAAATTAAATTAAATTAAATTAAATTAAATTAAATTAAATTAAATTAAATTAAATTAAATTAAATTAAATTAAATTAAATTAAATTAAATTAAATTAAATTAAATTAAATTAAATTAAATTAAATTAAATTAAATTAAATTAAATTAAATTAAATTAAATTAAATTAAATTAAATTAAATTAAATTAAATTAAATTAAATTAAATTAAATTAAATTAAATTAAATTAAATTAAATTAAATTAAATTAAATTAAATTAAATTAAATTAAATTAAATTAAATTAAATTAAATTAAATTAAATTAAATTAAATTAAATTAAATTAAATTAAATTAAATTAAATTAAATTAAATTAAATTAAATTAAATTAAATTAAATTAAATTAAATTAAATTAAATTAAATTAAATTAAATTAAATTAAATTAAATTAAATTAAATTAAATTAAATTAAATTAAATTAAATTAAATTAAATTAAATTAAATTAAATTAAATTAAATTAAATTAAATTAAATTAAATTAAATTAAATTAAATTAAATTAAATTAAATTAAATTAAATTAAATTAAATTAAATTAAATTAAATTAAATTAAATTAAATTAAATTAAATTAAATTAAATTAAATTAAATTAAATTAAATTAAATTTGTTTATTGTGAATAGAAACGACTTTTCAATTAATTACATCTACCACACAGATTAGAATTAACATACAAATATAAAACAAATAAAAATAATCAATATGGTACATATAGCAAACAAATAAGAACAATAAAAACATACAAATTACAAATATAAATACATAAAAAGATCATAGGATTGAATAAAAATAAATGTCAAATTATAATAATGTCCCTTAAGTATAAGTCAATGATACAAGCATGATATTAATGTCAATTGGATAAAGTCAAATTACATATAGGCAAAATAAACATCATTCACTATCGCTAATTTCGGGATTACCCGTATTGACCCATTGGTCTCTCATACTTTCACAATACGCTAATACTGCAGAAACGATGGTAGGCCACTTGTCAAAAGAAATGTCAAAATCAGTGTTGGCGTCACGGAGTGCGTTGAGATGGAGTAGGGGTCGAACTAGAGGAGACATTGCTCGCGCCGTTGTGTGACCTGTGGCAGGATAGAAAAGGTTGTGTTGCCTACAGTGACCGCGCCTATTTACCGTGATCTCGCATTTGTGTGGGATGAATAGCACACACAGTAGATTTTGTAAATGTATACAGTCAACTGAGCCCCTCAGCACTTTGAGGCAGGTGGTGATCTGGTCTGCCATCCTTCTCACTTCGAGCGAGTTGAATCCTAAATGCCCCAGTAAAAACTTGGTTGGATACATAAATGGATAATAGCCGTATACTTTTTTGTAAAGAAATCTTAGGAAAGTTTTTTGTATATGTAACATGATGCGGGTTCCAGACGCATGCACTGTATTCCAGCTTGCTTCTGACTAAAGCATTGTACAAAGTTGTTATGACTTGCGGATTATGGAAGTCCTTTGCGTTTCGTAGGACAAAACCTAAACGACGGTAAGTTTCTTTGGCCAGACTAGCTATGTGATCATGAAAAGTTAAGGTGCGATCAAAAGTTACTCCCAAGTCCTTCATGCAATTCATTCTGTTAATACATAGGCCTTGCAAATAATAATTAAAATAAATAGGATTTTTTTACGATAAAAAGTCATAACATTACATTTGCTCATATTGAATGTCATTTTATTAGTCAAACTCCATTTATAAATTAGGTCGATGTCATTTTGTAAGCTAAGGCAGTCACTAGGAGATTTTATTTCCATAAAAAGCTTAAGGTCGTCAGCATATAGAAGACACCTTGCGGCAGTCAAAACGTTTGGTAAGTCATGGATCATAATAAGAAAAAGAAGTGGGCCAAGGACTGAGCCTTGGCTAACACCGGATCTTGTGTGATATGGTCTAGATTCATATGTACCATGCCTCACATATTGAAGCCAGTCATAGCCATATAATCAGAAAAAAAATCTAGAAGTCCGGAAGTAAATCCTATGTCTGAAAGTTTGTGTAACAATAGGTCATTATCAATTTTGTCGAATGCCTTCTGAAAATCTAAGTAGATTACGTCCACCTGCAGCCCGCGCTCCAAGGCATTGGAAATAAAATCAACAAGGCATAAAAGATTCGTATTTACAGAGCGCGCGGGTCTAAAACCATGTTGCTCATCCCCTAATAACTGTTTAACCTGCCTTTATATTTCATTATGAAGGATATACTCAAATATTTTGGCAGGCGCACATAATATAGCAATGGAGCGGTATTCTTCAACTTGTGTCCTGTTGTTGCTTTTAGGGATCGGAGTCACCCTGGACAGCTTCCACTGGGCAGGGTACTTACCATTTGACAGACACAGGTTCAAGATGTGGTAAAGTGGAAGAACAAACTGTTTTTGACATGCTTTTAAAACAAAGCTAGGCACATTGTCGGGTCCAGAAGAGCTACCTAACTTCAATTTTTTGAGACCGTACTCAATATCGAGTGGTGACAAATATCTGTAATGGCACCCTAAGAGTTCTTAAGTAATTTTCAAATCAAAATACTGATAAAAGTATAATAATAATTAAAAAACCATGATTAAAACAATATAAATATAAACATTTATTAATATCTATTTTGTCTGTACAGCCTGCAATATCGTGATATCATGATGTTTTATAATCGATTCTTACACCCAAATATAATATATATAAAAGTATTTAGATAACTGTTCTTTAAGTCCTAGTTAGTTCTTGTATTCAGATTACTGAAAACATTAGTTTTGTGTATTTTTTGTTTATTTACTACAAAAATATTGACGTAATTGCCACAAGAGCCGCACGCTGAAATAATCCATATTTCAAAGGTAGTTATTTGATTTTTTTTACTCGCTGACGAGCTGTTTATGTAGCAGCTGTAAATTCGTTATTAGAACAAACACGTTTATGCAAATGAATGAAATCTTTTGCTTATATAGGCACCAGTTGAAATATACCATGGTTATTGACCATAGCTATGGACTTCTACTCAAGAGATCTATAGTTTGAATCTTGCCGCAAGCTCAAGGTGGCACGGGATGTAGGCGATTGCTCACGAAACATAAATTTATTGCCAAGCACTTATCACTCTTTTCTAGTAGCTATTTTTGAAAACCAGTTCGTATTTCAGGATAAGCCTATACAAAAGTTTTTAGCACATAATCCGTACCAAAAAATCAGAATGTGATTAAAGTAAGAAACAATAAAAGGGTTGCTGCAAATATCAAATAAATCTTATAAGTTACGTAGCTTACCTACAAATTATTTCGTTTCAATAGCATATATTGATACATTTTCGGTGAGAAAGTTCCCGAAAACAATTTAAACTTTTGTATTTCAATTACTAAAGAAATAGTGGTCTGTCATGGAATATGAAAAATATAAATTAGAAGAATGCTGGTTAAAACATTTACAAAGAGAATTGTTTGAAATAATGCAAATTTCGTTACTAGAGTTCTATCTTCCCCAAAAAAATTTAAATATAGTTTTATTAAACATCGCTGATCGAATTAATCAGAAAAGGATAAGTGGGTCTTTTCACGCACATAATTATATCAAAATAAAATACTGTTGAACCTTTTGATTGAGTTGCAAGTCCACTCATGACCACGGTCCATGCAAAAAGAGAGCAAAATGCAAAAAATTTTGCGCTTCTCGTGAATAACGCGATTTAGTAAGTAGGTAAAAAGCTTTTACGGGTTAACTACTAATAAAAATATCCCCTACCAAGTAATGTCCTCAAAGTTAAATTTTGTAATGAAAAAAGACTAGTACGCACGTACGAAATTCTTATTTTAATACCACATTTATATAAAAATATAATCAAACGTGCAAAAATACAACAAAATAAAATATTTGATTGTGTGTTTTTGGATTCGAACCCGCGAATATCCTTCCCTAGGCTCGGGCCCTGCATTGCAAATTGACCTATCATGGTGAGTGTGTCGCAGCAGCCAAACTGAATTGAACTATAAACGAGACCAATTTTTCAATTAGTTTTTAACTTGTTTAAGATGACGCAACCCGATTATCGGCATTTTCTTTCAGCCCAAACATAATTTTGGTCCTGAATTCGTCTCTGACATATTCGTTAATTACAAGCATTATGGTAGCAATGCGGTCTGTTCATTTCCGTTTAACTCATATTGCGATGTAAATGTAAATCGTATTGCCACTAGTTATGTATTGTTTTTTGGTAAATATTTACTCAACTCAGCTTTTTGCTTTTATATAAATAGATTAATTGCTAGAAAATGAATTAATAATCTAAATAAAACCTTAAATTGGAAATGAAATGAACCTGTTATTTGAAATAACACGTTCATTTTATTTCTAGTTTGTGAAAATCTTATATAACATTAAAAACATTTACATGCACTTGTGATTAAAAAAACAGTTTTTATGCACTAGAGCTTAAATCCGTTTTAATCCGCATTTACTGGGCATAAAAAAGAACGAGCACGAAAAGTGAAAGGTTAAAGGTGGGGAAAAAGTTATCACCCCATTGGAAAACCCTAACTTTACTAAATGGCGTTTTGACATTTGTGAAGTAAACAAACGTAGAATACAAATCGACAAGCCATGAATGCTGAGAAAATAATCGTTGCCCAAGACGTCGAAGAGGATTCTGGAACATCGACCATACGACGTGCCACGCAATCGCCGGCAGTCCCTACGCAGCATTTTGGTGAAAGATTTTAAGATGTTCCCTTTTAAAGTGCAGACAGTGAATCAGCTGTTAGCTGTTGTAAGTTTAAGTAGAATATATGCCAAGAATGCGAGAAACTGTCGCCCAAAGTTCTGACACGTGTGATGGAAAATGCCAAAAACGAGGCCGTATGGTCATCAAGTTTTACGCCGGCACCTTGACCGATATCATTTTCTCAACTTGATGGAATAAATTCTAATGGATTTAGTAAACAAATTTCACAAAGAGAACTAAAGTTATTCATTAAAAAAACGTAGGGTGATTACTTTTGCCCCACCTAGTACCCATATTTACAAATCTGTTTATTTACTGTTTGAGCGTAATTACAGTTACGCTAGACTGAGTCGTGTCAGACTTCTTCCTCCGCTTACATCCCGCCGAGGACTTGAGCTGCACCAGATGGTGGTAGGACATTTTGCGAATGTCCTTCTGGCTAGCTAAATCAGTCAACAAGCACCTAGTGGTATGTTCGAGCAGCTTACCTTGAGAAATAGTAATTTTAGGCACAACCTGTTAACAGCTTCGACCACATCGTCACTTGTCATCAAAAGATGCTCAAAGCCAAACCTATCAGCGGTAAAATAAAATATAGTAAAATAAGAAATTAAAAACATTATTTCAACTTAATAATACCACCGCAATTTAAAAGTAGAGAATCTCCGTGAAGACATTAAAAAGTTGGAGTGGCATTTGGCAAGGCGGCAAAATGGCGGGAGGATCAAGGGTGTAACAAATAGGGTGGCCAAGTGAAGTGCGACGAACGAAAGGGGAAACAACGGAATGGAACCAATGTCTATTTAAGATCAAAAAAGACAAGTTTAGTGCGCACCTAAGAAGTTTTTTTTTTTTTTTTTTAGTTTTCTACTCATCTTCTTACCCGTATCTTATTCCTGAAGGGGGTTGGTATTTATCAACATTTACAAAAGCTTTGGGTTTAGGTACAGCTGCTTTCCTGACACTTAAGGTCCTTGTAAATCCTTGAAGGTCTGGCTCCTTTTAGGACATGAGAATATCATGATAGTAGTCTGGCCTTTTTGTGCTTTTGATGAGCATCAATACAAAACTAGTCATAACAGAGTAGTGGCGTGCTGACCTGCTTAATTAACATTTTCATTCGCAAAATCGCCTTTTTAGATCATCGAGTGGAACAATCTTGAATTTCTTAGCGGAAACTGTGTACTTTTCTTACATAAATACAAAATATACTTGTCTCTTGTTACTTTCTCAAGTCTTAGCTGTGACAGAATTTGATTCAATCAGGCACTGAGATGCTACTGTGTGGAGATATTTAAGTGCAATTCTAACCGTAGGTATTTTAGTCTAACGGATCCACCAGTGACTTCATTGCATCTTAATTTGTACATTATATATATATATACATATATATATATATAAGACGTTATATATATATATATATATATATATATACAAGACAAAAACTTTGAACCAGCAGCAACGTGCGCTGTGGTACTTTATTTCGTGGGCGACCGCGAGTGACAATTACCGAGTGTTTCCATGTTACATAAGGCAAGTTAAACCATCATTCCTGGTTGTTGTTTTAGGATAGCAGCAGTTATAGCATGGTGATAGGACATTTTGCGAATGCCCACATTGATACCCTCAAGTAGAAAACGATCGCAAAGCACCTAAAGATATGTTCCAGCAGGTCTTTTATTTGCAGGAAACCTCTACAACCTAATTTATAGAAAACCTGTTTTATAAAATGGTGAAATAGAATGTCCAAAGAACTCGAATGAAACCTTCAGTCTTTCGACTTACACGTTCCACGTTAAATGTCCCCAAGTATTCGTGGGTGGTCACGCTCTGATAGTAAGATAGTAGGATTGGTATTACCGTATTAGGCCTTGACGCCGTTTCCAAAATGTTTTTGTGGAGGAACCCTTCTCCGAACGAGGAGTTACTCGCGCGTAACATGAACTTTCGAGTAAATGTAGCATGTGTTTAACCACGGCCATAATTTTGGCCTAACGACCGTCTACGTGAGAGAGATAAGTTGAAGTTTTCGGCAGGGAAGGTATTCCTATTGGTTTATCGCACGCACGTTTCAAGAAATTTTAATGGATTGTGTCGTAGTTAGCGTAAGATTTATTTCGTGTGGTGCGTTTTACTCTCTGAAATTAGTTGAGTAATTTATTTACTTGCTGAGTATTATAATATTACACCTGATTCTGATGAAATAAAAATATTTTTTGTTGAATATAATTCTATTATACATCTGTTATCGTAGATGGATAGTTTATTTTTAAAAGCATTTTGTAACCTATTACATTACAGCCATTTAATTGAAACACTCCCATAGTCGTACTTGTAATTTCAATATAGTCATCTCTCGAGCATATAATATAGGGGAGGTTTTAGTGATCAAAAACTTATCCATACTTTCCCAGAAAAATAGATTTTTACTGTGATCTAAGGAAAAGTCATTCACGTCCAAAACTGTTACGTTTAATATGCACTCATCCAGAAATAAACCCCGAGAATGGCATTGGCAGTCCGGTCAATCTAGCAACATCAGTAACTGATTTCGCAGTTTTCCGAAATTTCTTATATTGTTTTGGTAGTGTTTTGCTTAGTTAGTGCTTATGGTCAATTGTAGTTTTTTTTATTGCTGATATATCATCATTTGATTGCAATGAAATTCTGAAAATTTAGTTTTAAGTTTTAATAATATCCATTTCGTTTATCTTTTGAATATAATATATATAATTAAGATTATACTTATTGTTATATTTTGTCTTGTTCCTTACCCAAAACCTAATATTTTTCTGACTGATAGAGGTGAACAGCGGTATAGTATCCGCTTATGTCTTTTGAATTCCTTATTGAGCTCAACAGTATATACATTCACTCGTTATTTAACTCGATACTAATTTGCTAGATCAGGATTTCACATTCGCACTCGCACTAATAAACTAATTTGCTCATTTGTTGAACAAATAACCGTTATTATTGTCTTCGACGAGGGAAAACTACTAGTGCAAGAAATTTTGACAATATTTTAGATGTACACATCAAATCCTTAACAACATTTTCAACTTATACATCTACAGTAGCACCAAAACGCACAAAGTAAAAACAATAATGTTAATAATCAATAAACTTGATATATTTCGAATAATCACTTCCGTGAGAAAAATATAGTGTTTTCAATGGAAGTGTTTGATTTTCTTATGCTCTGGTAATAAGCTGGTAACTGACCTTATTGCGTCACGAATTTCGCCAGCAAAAATTCTAAAGAAATTTTCCAATCCACAGCACACACAATTTTTTGCACGGTACAAAGTTTGCCAGTCGTGATACCAAACCTATATTCTTATGTACCGTTAATATTTCATTTTAAATACACTTTTACTTTATATTCCACTCAGTATCTAATGAAAATATTGTTACTTAGTTCAAATACCTCTATTCTCATAACTTTAAAGTCTAAAAAGAGGCACATTATTCAAATTTAAAAGCGTTATTTTTGTATGAATGTGATGATGAAAGGAATAGCCAATCAGCGTATTATGAGAGTCACTCATCCCGTTAAAGTTTCAGTGTTGTCGCTGTGCGTCAAACTGCACAGCGGTCGCCGCTCCGAGATATTAGTTCTTTAGTCTCAGTTGCAAAATTTCTCATGATACAGTACCGTACACGCCCTACCACATACTGCATACTGCTGCTGCGATGCAGAATACCTACCACTGCGTAGATATCCACCAAAGGAAACGCTTGCTGAAGAAGCTTGCAACCCTATATACATATAGGTATTATGGAGGGTAGAGGTAAGGAGACTCAACCAATATGGTAGAAAAATTAAAAAATGTCCAGCTGTAAGCTATTAATAACAGTTCTAAAACCTTCCAGAACGGCGCTGGTGTAGACAAAGGTATGGTATGAATTGTAAACGAATTGAAGTATGCCTAGCTAAAATTTAATATTATTGTCGACTAAAGTAGTTCTTGAAAATTTCAACTACTTGCGTAGTACAAAATAATGTAGTAAGTACAAAATAAAGTAACCTTAAAAAATTTGTATGAGAAAACGTGTAGCTAGAGTAATTTTATTTCGTGAACTGTGAATAGTGCGTTTATTGATTTTGGGCGCTTTCTTTAATTTATCTTGATGCTAATGTCGTGCCACCGTAACTTAATGCATTTGGACGGACACTTTTGCACGTACACAGATGAAGATGATTCTCCTTACCTCTACCCTCCATAACAGGTATAGAACTGGATAGTGGCACTGGATCCAGTCAGTGGATCGTGACAAATCAGCGATAAAGTTAAACTGTGCGTCGCGTTGCGTGAGTCCGGGTTTGGTTCCACTGATTTATTAATGTAAGTTAGTGGTATCGTTAAGCCTTTATGGTTTTAACGAGCTGCGATTATGTTATTTTCGTGGTATGCACAGTAGTAGAAAATTAACTGAAAATGTTTACATTATTACCATATAATTTGAAAGAAAAAATTCGTACCATGATATTACATACCGTCACGCTTATCTTCCCGAAAGAGAAAACAGGGGTATAGAAAATACCCACATTTTGATATTTTGGTACCACGAAATAAGAGGTGAGCCTGTTTTTATCACTGAACATAGTTCATGATTTGAGACTACTACTGAAAATTATTTTCAGATAAACTCTTATCTGCGATTATAGCCCGCCGGTAGGTATATTACTTTTCTCTATGGGCCGACTCCACTATGTTAATATGTTTAAACGGAGTCTGTGATGTGCCACATTCTTTCGTCCAGTTTGTTTGTCTGTATAAACTCCTTGTTTGAAAGTATTAAAGAGTCTGTGGATTAAATGAATGATTTAAGCTTGTCAGCAATTGCTGACAACAAAACATGCCAAAGACTAGTAATTACTAGTCTTTGGCATGTTTTGTTGTGGTCGTTTCGTGAGAATAGCACACGAGGTTTTCTTGTGATAAAACTAGATAATTCGTAATAAAACTAAACAATTAATATCAGTTATGCAACTAAATGTAAAATAGAAGATCTTGTTGTTGTTTCTCCTTTAGTACTCGTAAGTTGATTAGACTTTATTCAGATGTATATTGTTTGTCATTGTGAAATAATAAACTCGTCTCCTTTTAGAGCTGCTCAATTTAGTTTTTCTTTATGTCACTACTTTATATACGTACATTTTACATGTATACACTTTTTTTACGTATATACATACATGTATGTAATCCTCCATTACATAGAATTCCAAGAAAATGTATACATAATGTATGCTAATGTTAACAGGAAAATAGTACAATAACTTTTATCATAGATATTCCTTGGAATTCGGTACATTCCTTAAACAGCGATCGGAAATGAGTTAAATTCCGGATAATATGTACTCGTAGATTATAGTCAGGGTAAGAGAAGTGTGATAGAAATGTTTCTGCGTTCAGTTACAAATCTTAGGTATATTTTGTTCCGGCGCTATTGTGATCCTAAACAACCTAACACGCACCAGCTCAGATTAGATATCATGAAATTGTCCTGTATAATTTTTGTTTTCATCCATTTTTAGTACTGTACTGTATCGAATGAATTGTTTACTTCCGCATACAGTCTGCCCATTACGGGGGACGCTTGGCAGGCGTCTTGTAGTCTCTTAGTTTAAGATATCAAAAGACGTTCCTCAAAAGGCGCTGCTGCCCACCTTTCGCTATTTTATCTTTAGTCGCCTCTTACGACAGCCACAAGTAGCAATGCCCCCCCATGTGACGGACAGGGCACATTTTTAATAACATTTTCAAAATATATCAATGCTTAGAATGTACATACAAAAAATATTTCCTACGCAGGAATCGCATTATTTATAGAACTTTTGACAAATTCTTTTACATGTTTCCTAAATTAGCTAGGCGTTGTACATTTTCTAGAAATGGAATTGTGGTAACAGTTTCTCATACATTTCCGATAACAAAGGAATTTGCGAATTTAAACTAACCGGACTCATTCTTCCTACAAACTCTTTGTGACGAGTTTGTTCGGGAAAGTACTACCATCATTCCTATCTGCCGCCAAGCAATAGCTTTATGTAATTTCACCGGCAGTTAGAGGTACATAAGATTTAACAACTTTGTATTCCATACATTCCATGACATTACTACTGAGCGCTTCCGTGCTTCGGAGCGCACGTTAAGCCGTCGGTCCCGGTTGTTGTCTTAGGATGGCCGTCGTTACAGCATGCTGGTAGGGCACTTTGCGAATGCCCGCCTGGCTAGCTACCACCCTCAAGTTGAAAATCTGTCGCCAAACACCTAGCGGTGTGTTCCGGCAGCTGTCCTTGGTCCTTGAGAGCCAGTAATTCTATGTTAGCCTGAACAACATCTTCGACCACATCATCACATACAATCAGGTGAGAATAAGTACATTTAAGAACTTGACGAATCAAGTATTTGACAAATTTAGGTTTGGATCAGTTTCTGGTTTGACAAATCGAGGATTTGTCTTGTCTATAATTTGACAAATAAAGATTTGACGAGCATATAATTTGACAAATCAATGATTTGACCAGTGTCTGCGAAATCGTCAATGGTTAACCTATCAGGTATATAAAAATAAAAAAAAACAATAACCTACAAAAATCTCCCTATACCTCTACGTATTCCAAGATTATGAGAATGGGGTCCACTTTTTCTATAGATTACTAGTTACAACTGTCAAGGGAAAGGCCCCCTCGGGTATTCGAGTGTTGAGCCTCCGGCGTTTGACATTGCACAAGGGGGAATAGAAACAAATTTCACGATTGTGTGGATGGACTTAGAATGTTAAGTGACGATGGGGTGCGATTTTAATGTTTAATTGAGAGGGCTTAATGTAGTTACGGGAGTTACGTTAAGGGAGATGTTTGTCAGTAGATATCGTGATGAAATTGAAAGTTTAAGACATGATAAAATGTCACAAAAGAATATAATATTATCATTTCATTGTCTTTTATAGTGACTAAGACAAGACTGACGAAGATGTTTGAAGTTCACTTCTAAGTAGCTAATACGCAGTCTTAGTGTAGTTATTAGTCTTATCTTACTTCTTGACATGAACCCTTTCAAGTATGATAATTATTACGACTGTAGGTACCTATTTATCGAGTGTTTATATAGTTTGTAAATGCACTTAAGTAATTTAGTTCGTTTCTTCTTGTTACAGGAATATAATGGTATTGGGAACACTGTTGGCACTTGGTCATAGCAGGGTTTCACAGAAATTTGGTGTTATGTCTCACTACTTATATATATATATCAAATAATAGTCTAAAAATGGTGCTATATCTATTATATATATCCTAAAGCTACTTTAGAAGGTTTATTTTTTCTAAACGTAAACAAAAAATAGACAAGTTATAGATGTAATTTATTTAAACCTTCTAACCTTTTTTCTTGGACAAGTGTTTCGTTGTCAGTCAAAAATAGTGACAGATTGGACCGAACTACTGCTAGAGAGAGCTACTCATTCAAAACGTTCGCTTACATAAATTTAAATTAGAAATTCATATACTCAACGTATTTTTAGCCTCGACGATGGGCCTCATAGATGGTACCTGCTGAATTTTAATATTGGAAGATTTTTTTGTAGAAATGATGACAATACGATTTAAAAATATTAATCTTCCAAAATTAATGGACGTGAATCTTGTAACTTTAGGTTTGATTAAAATATGTGTTCAAAGCGCCGATTAAGATAAAGTATGTAATACTTATTTATAAATGGTGTTTCATAAATATGTATAAATACTTAAGGAAGGGAAATACAAATCCTTTACACGGACCGAAACATTGAGCAACCACCAAGACTAAACTTAAGTATCCATAAGAATCAAATGGAACTGCAATAGATTATTATAATCCTAAGGGTGGCGTCCTTCCTCCTTGCAGGGTAACATTAATACGTACTTGATTGAAATTGATATACTGATATGTACAGATCACAGTGACTAAGCTAGCTTGAGAACTGGCGCTGCAAAGCCAATGTAAAAACAAATGAAATAATTGGTTATGTTTTCTATATTGAATTAATGACTTTCGAATGATTAACAGTTGAGCCCACAAAAGTCATGCTTTTAATGTTATGTCTTATATCAATAGTTACTGATAATTCATGACTTGAACAAAGATGTATGTGTTATACTCGAATGCACCCTTCATTTTTTTAGTTGAAACCTCATTTCCACTTATCAGATTTCAGGTTAAACAAAATTTCTGGAGCTACAGTGGCATAATATTTTATATGAAGCTATTCAAATTTACCTGACACCGATTTTTTTACGGATCCGTCAAGAAATATCAAGTAATTTGCCAAAAACCGACCGACAAAATTCGCGTTGGATCTCGTTGACGTGCAAAGTTGAATAGCGCTGTTTACAGGTGCTATACAGCATTGTCAGATCCGACATCTGACAAATTTTGCCGGATGTTGGGCCCGAAAAATGAAACAATTGCAGTCTCTGACAAGATTAGGATTTCTTATACTCATAAATTATGTTAACTGAAACTTTTTAAAATAATTCAACGGGGCAATGCTACCAGCATGCAACACTGGCAGCTGGTAGTGGCCTGGAGCATATCGATTGCCTGTAAGTCTGCGATGACTTGTATGTTGCCTAAATGCTTTCATTGTAGAACTTTAGTAATTAGTAATTGTATATACTACGTAATATTTTGTTAATAAAGGCATACCGCCGGTAAAAAAACAAAAAGTCATTCTAGTAGATTATTGCATGTGCTCGAAGCTATATACATTCTTAAGTCATATTAAACATTATGTTCTTCACTTCTCACTATAGTAATATGAAGGTTTGAAAAGATCTCAAACAAATCTTTCACATGGGATTAGGCGAACAGAATATTTTGAATATTTGTTTTTGTTTTATAAACTAAAACATCACAAAAAAGTTTCGTCAGCGTCAATCATACACATTAGCTTCACTAAAAGTGGAGTCTTAAAAAAGAGGCCCCAATTTCGATCGGGTCCGATATCCGACAACTGTGAACAGAAGCGACGACAGACGATTAAAATACGGATCCGACACCTGAGAAATGGGAACCGGCTCTCACTGGTTGGTATGTATCTCACTTAAGCTGGAATTCCTTCTTATTTAGGTGAAGAGATGGTGATGATGTGACAGATGAAAACAGGCTTAACCCAGAATGGGAACAGTTTCCGCAATACTTCTTGATGCTAGCGGTGACAGTCTTTCAGATTACTTGATGTATGTTTGATTGTGTTAACTAGCCAGGAAACATTTACTATTTACTTAGTTTTTTTAGAACGCAAGTCCGTATTGGTATTCAAACTGTGTTGACCCCCTCTGCTCGGCAGTACATAGTTATTACCACTGCTTAAAAAAACTGCTTCCTTGTTTTTGTGCCTACCATATTATTCAAAAAGAAAATATATAATTTGAGCACAACAACTGTTAATATTATCAAACTTAAGTGTATAATTTGGTGAAAAAGCGTGTAAGCTACGCGTTGGTTAGTAGGAGTGGTTTATCATAAAATAAGGTTGAGACCAATTTCGCACTCCAAATTTAAGAAGTACTTTGAATATGCATGTACAAAGTTTGATGTATCTAATTAACTTATTGTGTTGAATCCTTGGAAGAGACTAACTATCGCAAACACAGGGAATCCTACTGCGATAGCTAGAGAACTATATAATGAACTATGGTTATTTAATTAATACTTAATTATAATGTAACTAGTATGTATGCTATAATGAATACCTATGTTCTAAGCTACCATGTATATTAATGTTACATGTCCTTGATGCAAAAATAAACATTATTATTATTATTACTAATATAAGTTTTAAAGTACGTACTAAAAAAATGTATCTAAATGGTTTACAAGAAAAATAAATCAAGTATCCTAAAAGTGTGTTTCTGTATCAAAATATACAGTAACGAAACAGGCTGGATTTGTTCTATAATGGCCCTGTTATCAAGGCTTAGGGTGAATTTAAGTGTAAATTCTTGTATTTCTATTAGCTTTGTGCGAATTAGTAGAATAGGGGAGTGTATTATTGGAATTTGATACAAATTTAGAATTACTTGAATTGTATCGTCTTCATCTGTGTTTTGAGAATTCATTGAGAAGCATTCGCATTAAATTCAATCAAAATTATTGCGATTTATACGGGTCGTATGCTACGAATAAATATGTATGTTATATGTAATATAACACATCAAGAGCACTACGGCTACTACAACAAAATCATTTAGACCACAAACTATTGCAGGGTCACAGGCAGTCCAAATGCTTAACACCATTACCAGTTGGTATCATGCCCAGCGTGCTGTCGGCATTGCTCATTGGATCACAATGCTTATTCGTTGTACCAGCATTTTGATCACGCACTTTAATAAAGTTTTTTTGTCAATTATTTTTATCAAAGGGCCATAACATCTATTGTTTAACTAAGACATCTCGCATTAGGAGTGGTTTGCCATACTCTCCACTATTTGCAGACATCTTGGGGAGTGTAAGATGGAATCAGCTGTTGAGACAACGCTAACGTTTTAGTGTTTTGCTTTTAGTCGCCTCTTATGAGTTCTACACAGAGACTTGGGCAGCAGCTTTTTTATTCCAGCACCCCACGGAGATAACTTTAGTACGCGTATAAGCGTTTCAATCATTTTGATTGGGCAGTGTATGAATTCTGAATTAAATAAATAACCATTCAATAGTTACCAGTTTCCTAATAGAAAATAATACCCGTACGATGCGTAGACATGCATGACCATAAGCAACGCAGTGTTTATAATTTTGATATAGATGGCTTCCATATTTTATTATCTGTTATTGAATTGCTATGTCCAAATATTGCTAAGAACGTAACACATTATTATAGTCTTTATGTTTCACTTTGAACTCATTATCTCGAAGCACCAATAAGCAGAATGCATTAAAATTTTCAATTTGAGCAACCCTCATTTAAGTATACTGCAGTCAAGATAAAATATCAGTGCACGTATTTTTTCTTAGAACCGGTAATAAATTTATCTTCGGTATCTCTCGAAAACTATCCTGAATTTTACTCACGTACTTTTGTAGACAAAATATCCGTTCGGGCATAAACCTCTACCGTCAATCAAGATAACTTACGTAAACCTACCAGCTTCCACCCTTTTCGTCGTCACCCTTTGAAATATCGACTGGAGTGCCGTGAATTATTGGAAGCCATAGCAAGAATGGCTTTTTCTTGGACCAGTTAAAGACCGGAGTAGAGATGCTATGATATCGAGAGTATGGTAACACCAGATCTATTTTTCTACGTAGTATGCGTGTACGTAAAAACTACAAAGTAGGTACATTTTTTTTACGTATTAGTAACATGTATGTATAGAAGAAAATATACCAGCATAATACAACTTCTTCATGAATAAATAGTTCTTAAATATAATAAATTCTGTGAAATCATATATGAATCATACGTGCGGGATTTGAATCCGCATCCATCCACCCCTTCAACTTCGTCAATGACTCTCTAGAAAATTTTGATTTTCAGTCAAAGGGACAGACATTATCATGGTTCTATATGGTTTGCATTATTTAAAGCTATACACGTAGTAGTAGATGTTAATATTGCTGAAATGGTTAAACTCTGGTCAACTGTGCATCCCAAGAGGAGAGCAGCACCTTGATTTATTGGCCTTGAATTTTCCCTCGTAGCGTCGACCAACTTTACTAATTAAGAGAAAGATTAATTTCCCTTTTCCTTTAAACAATTTCCGTAAAGTTAGCCAAGTTTTAGAGTATTTTTGTTTTAAAAAAGATTCTTTAATATATTTTAGGCAACTCTGTTTTTGTCTAACATTAATTTTAGGACTCTAATTTTATTTTCTTTTTCTATTTCCTCATCTTCGTTAAACTAACTTAAATATTGTTTTTGGCAATATTGTAACTATTGTGCTGGGATATTGGTTCATATATTCTTCCCAACTAGTTAGACTAAGTGTTTAGCAGTAAGGGTAATGGTATACTTATTATTATTCTTGAACTCTGAACCTCTTACCTATACCCTTTATAGATTTATTGTGCTGCTATATTGTGATTACTACAAATATGACGTAAGTTTTTCGTGGAAACTTTTATTTTTCTAGAAAAGATTTTTAAATATAATATGTATTCGATTCTGACTATAAACTGATGAGAACTATTGAAAACCCTAACAATGTGGCGTTAGTAACTGAAGAGATCAGCCGTACATTTTTGTGCTTTGTTTCTATCATCACATCAACAACCAGCTTCATCAGCAGCTTATAAGCAAACAAACGAAGTTAAATATATTAAATCTTTAACAATTAAAATATAATTTCTAACACTGGAAATGAAATTTATACAGTTCGATCTATCAAACAATTATGTGTGCCAAGGTACCTTATGCATCTCTAATATTTTGGAACATAAATTCTAGGTTAAGCCTGTTATCACCTTCGTCCACATCATCTCTTACCATCAGGTGAGATTGTGGACAATGGCTTACCTATCCGGAACGACAAAAAAGGCTATAAAAGTACAAACATAAGATTTATCGATTTGAAATGATATACCTATATCTGAAAAAAGTTATTTAACGTATGCTGCCAACATTATGTTCGTGGGTCTAAAGGCGTAAAACCTCACCCTGGAATCATGGAATCCTCCAAATAAACTATAGCCCAGTGTTTAAGAAATCCAGTGCGTAAAATCAGAGGACGCGGTTTCGATTCCCAATTTTGGTGAAATTTTGTACTCCAAAAATTTATAAATTATCGTAAGTACGTGTATACATATAATTCATTACTTTTTTACATAAAAAATTCAGTTTATATTATATGTACTCTACTTTATCCCAAGTATACAACTTTTAGGGTGTCAATATACAAGTATTTACAGACTTACAGCTGGGTATCTCGAATTCCGAGGTGAACTTACTATAATGACTGGACTAAGTAATGATACCCCCCATGCTAGAGTGCAAAAGGTGCTTTCTTTATAGCCTTTCCATGTATTTGAACCCCTCAAAAATAAATTAATTGAATCTCTAGTCCAATTTTCATGTTAAGTTCGGACACGTTCGGAGGGACAGACAAACAGACAGCTCAGGTGGCTCATAAATAGTGCTCCGTTTTTCCCTTTGTATATGTAACCCTAAAAAGACTTAGAACGCGTGCATCATATATCTATATCAATGACAAGTAGTAATCACCTATTTTTACTTCCTATACAAATATTTAACGCTCAAGCTTGGGTTTTGATCGTTTGTCTATAATCTTTAGTGTAAAAACCATGTCAAAATACAAACTGCGTTTAGTTGCTAATACTTTCACAATATCTTTAAAATATGTTATTGTGCCGAGGTTCTTTAGGGGATACTATATTGTTAAGTTTTATAGTACGACGGTTTGCTATCACGCCATAAACTCATTTGGCTGGCCCCTAATCTTGGCTCACAGTGTATTTAGTTTCACATTATGAACTAAACTTGGCGTGTAACTTGGATAATTATTATTATTAGTTCAGCCCGTAATGAACTGCGAAATCACGTCAGTACAGTAATGATAACTTGGACTATGATGGAGTGAAAGAGAAGGCAAACAAAAGGTACTGATTCTGTCAGATAAAAACGTACTGTTATTATTTTTAGTTAGTTAGCCTCAATTTCTTTAAAAAGTAGCCTATTATTATGACTTATCTCTTATCTTATATACAATGACTGCCACGTCGTCGCGTATAAAAATGTTGCTTTGTATTCTTGAAAATCCGAGTTCGAGCCTTAGGTTGAGCGCATAAGGCTCTTCAGACCCATACATTTTTTATTGGTAGTAATTTGGAGGGTGAATCCTTTCTCGGCAGATTGCAATAGGCGAGCCTATTGCAATGCCCTCATATGATAACTGACATACACATTTCAGGTAAAACTTGAGTGTTTAGACACTACTGCCAAATGGTATGTAAGTATACCGCATAATATAAACAAATTCCTTATATTGTAATATCTAACTAGATAAATTAATTATCTCACCATCAATACTTTCAGAGAAGTATTGTTGCCTAATCATAAATCAATTTTAATTACGATCTGTTACGATTGCCCAACTTAATATTCCCACACTTTCTAAATATTATTTGAATCTTAAGTCTAGTGTGTTTAGATGGTCAGCGTGTTAAACAACTGTACATCACGAATTAAACGATTACTGGCCGAATTGATAAAGCTAGGGCATAATAAGTTTTTATTTTATGGGATTGTGACGAAACAAGCATGAGGCAAACCTGGTGTTAAGCGGTAAACTGATTCCTTTCGTCACAAGTGACAAACGAATTGTGCTGCCTCCGTCACTGAGACATACAGTTCTTAAGTTCCATGTGCCTGTAATATAACTAGTTTTCAAGGACTGCTGCTGGAACATCCTTATAGGTGCTTGGCGATAGATTTTCTACTTGAGGGAGCAGCCAGGCGAGTATTCGCAATGCCCTTCCACCATGCGTTGAAGTTCAAGTGGGCGGTAGGGGAGCGCACTATGTTTTATTTATTTATATTTAATTAAAAGTCTTAGCCGCTGAGCGACCACACCATCCTGTAAGACACTAACTAAAACCAGTACCACCTGCGGCACGATAGTCCATAACTATTACTTTCATTGCTTAAAAGTTTGTTTAATCATAAGTATTTTTCTTAACCGAGCCGTTGACCACTGTTTTGTAATGCAGAAAGCAATCATGTAGTCTAAGGACATAAACTTAGAATGGGATCTAGGATTATAGAGTTACGGAAGTGTCGGGAAATGTAACGTGGAAATGTAATCTCAGGACGTCACTTATCCGTACTTCATTTTGTCCGGTAGGGTGCTGAGCTGACCGCGTGAGGTACGGGCTAGAATGTTACTCATAGCTATATCCCCCATATACCTGTGGGTGTCGTAAGAGGCGACTAAAGGTTAAAATATCGGAAGGTGGGCAGTAGCGCCCTTTGAGGAACTAATATCTTAAACTGCGATCCCCAAGACGCCTGGCAAGCACAGGAATTATGGCAACCTTTATGAGGGAGGCTGTGTTCAGCAGTGGACAATCTGGCTGATTACTTAATTTTTAGTGCATCAATAAAATTACAACTATTTAATATATCCAATCATAATATTTTTCTTTTCATATAAATTGTTACAACACATATTTCATGTTCCGCTTAGGAGAAGAATAATAATTGCATGCTGTATTTTCTCTTTATTTTTTTACAAACACTATAAACACCAATTGAAAATGCAGTTTTGTAGTTGTCATCATAACCAACAAACATTTATTTCTTTTACGGACTTTTGCGATACGGAACCTTAGAAAAGCAAGGCCAGAATCGCACTTAACCAGTTTTTATTGTATATCCAATTCATAATTAAGTAATAATGACAAATTATTATAGCACAAATTTAAAAATAATGCGAAACTAATATTTCTCAACGAATTCGTAAATGTTATTTTCGCTTAGCACGTGCTTAGTAAAAAATATATGCAGATTGCTAACATATTTAGAAATATGAGTTATTTAATACTTTTCATTGTTGTTGTTTTGCATGAAAAATTTAAGTGACTGGTAATACTAAAATATATGAAATAACTAGTGAAATTCGGACCACTATAATGTGAGGTCAGTATTTTCAATCAACATAGTAACGACTTCAACAAGTTAAATTATACTTTTCATAATTGGAATTCAGATTCTTTTTTCAAATATTTTTTATCATATAAAAATTATATTATTACTATTGATATGAAGCGTTACATGTAAATTACATGATAGTCATAAAAACGATCATAACTCGTTGAGGGCTCGATTACAATCATTTAACTAACCTCAAACAAAACTTTGCAACTATTCGAAATGCGATGCGTAGACTCTTCGAAGAGACTTCATCTCTACGCCACGGAGCATCATATTCCTCAAACTTGGTGTAATAAATGTGCTCATTTTTCCGTCGGCGTAGTTTTTATAGATATTGTTTTCCCAACTATCTTCTGTTGGTATGACGAAGCGAAATAAGAAGATTAACTAGCATAAGTAGTGGTACTATGTTAGGCTGGATATGATTATCATTTGTTTCTGAGAGTTTAACAAGATTGATGTGTCTGGGCCAGCACCAAACTAGACATATCGTATACCATTAGTTTGCGGTTATTTTAAAGCAAGCTCAGATATTGTCCAATTATGAAATCACACTTAGATACAAAACGGTCGTGTTCTGTAAGTTTTAAAGGGAAATTATTTTAATTGCTAATAGGTAAGCCTTTGACCACAATTTCACGTGATGATAAGTGATGAAAAAAATATTGTTCAGCTGCCGGAACACACTGTAAGGTGCTTTGCGACAGATGTTCAACTTGAGGATGGTAACTAGCCAGGCACAACCACCATGCTGTAACACCTGCCATCATAACACAACAACCGGGATCGACGGCTTAACGTGCCCTCCGAAGCACGGAAGCGCTCAGTATTATTGTTAGTAGCGATCACTCATCCAAGTCATGACCACGCCGGACGTTGCTTAACTGTTAAGAAGGGCTAAGCAAACTTCGAAGAATTACTGGCTCTCAAGGACAGCTGCCGGAACTCACCGTTAGGTGCTTGGCAACAGATTTTCTACTTCAGGGTGGTAGCTAGCCAGGCAGGCATACGCAAAATGCCCTACCACCATGCGACACCATAACGAGTGTCATCCTAAGACAACAACCGGGACCGACGGCTTAACGTGCCCTCCGAAGCACGGAAGCGCTCAATAGTAATGTCACCAGCGGTCACTCTTCTAAATCATGACCGCGGCGGACGTTGCTTAGCTTTGCTGATCGGTTCATCTCAAGTTTGCTTAATTCTGTTTTCTATTTTCGTTTAAACAATATGCCATATTTTCTACTACGACAATGGAAATTAAATAACATAGAGATGCAATTACTTGTAAAAAAAGGAATTGAGACCACCGCTACTTGCATTGGCAAAACAAATAAGACACAATAATAAGAACACAAGTAGCAACATTTCTATCAAATTCATTCAGATCTTTAACAAAGAGAAAAAATATGCAAAACATTTCATTTGAACCAATATCATTTCTGTGAAGTTTTTCATCCCTTTACCCATAAAAGACTTCGAAGTTATTGTATTTTCTTCATGTTTTTCTAAAAAGCCTTCAACCAACAAGTTACGACAGAGGCCAACTTTTTGAGACTAGTATATTTATTTTCTCTTAGGGTTCCGCACATCCTATACACGAAAAAATGGGACCCGTATAAACCGATACTAAAAAAAAGCATATACTTTTCAGTTATATCTAGACGAAATAAGTTTTAATAGTATGTGAACCATGTGTGCAGTGTACGATAACGGGCAACAATTTCAATATATAAAGCGTGACTAATTCTTCTTGAGTTAATGATAGAAAAATAATTGTTCGATGCATACTCAATACCTACATTATGCATCTACTCAATGTAAGTACAATATGGGGGTCTTCAAGAAGCGAGTGAATAGGTATCTCCTGGGTAAGCGCGCTCCATCATCGATCGCATCACCACTGAACATCAGGTGAGATAGTGGTCAAGTGATACCCAGTTCGGAGTAAAAAAAAAATGTTCAGGTCAGTCATCAATGTACCTGAACATTAAGTAGATAGACCAAAGGCTGATTAGTTTTTTGTGGGTATCAAAATACTGAAACGAAGCTGCCAACCTTCTAAAACCGCTAGTTTAGGCACCGACGAATTATGAATGAATTCTATACCTTCTATCCTTAAAAAAATCATCAAACGCATTCGAGCATTTATGTTCCTGTTTAATTTCCGGGTTGGTCTTTTAAGATTACTATCAACTGACTACTTGTTCAAACCGCTTTCGTCACTCGAATTAATTCTAAAACGTAAAGAATATTATAAAGTAATCTAATAGCGTTTTTGCACTATATTCTAGGTTTGTAAGTGGTTTACGTTTTTTGAGCAGGGATATTAGGTATTACCGCCTTACCTGAAAAGTAAAGATTAACGGTGGAACATGCTTATATAGAAGTATTTTATATATATTTCACAGGTTGAGTCTGAGACATATATTTAAACTGATGCATATACATAAAACACAATTGTTTACATAATAATTATATAACCTACGGAGCCCGAATCGGGTTAGCATTTCATCGCTTTTAGTGATTTTCAAATGTTCTTCTCGTTCTCTCGGGTATTTGTAGAGTTCCTTGTTTCAATACCTTTTCAGCAATATATTGGAGTTCTTTTATTAATCCAACCCTTCTGTATGACTACTTACAGCGTATATTGGAATTATGTTATAAGTATAGAAAAATAAATATGCTCTTTTGGGGAACAATAACAGTATAATCATTTGTTCGTTATAGGATAGTCAACCATTGTATAATAATATTATTTGTTATTGTATATTTAGATACGATTTAAAACGACAAGAAAACCCTTGATTTCATAGCTTATTCGATTTTGTCTGTTTCTATTTGGTGATTGAGCATTGCAACTATAGTTATCAAGTGATCGCGATATAATCAAAATTCAGCCAGATGAAGCCACGCATTGTTCAACATTATCTTATCATTTTAAATTTAAATTGTTTCGCTAAAACATCAAGGTAACTGCTATTGTGTATATGCCAATGTAACTATTGCAAGACCTGGCTCACTCCACACTTTAAGTACATAGCTACAGGTACATCGACGTCCGTCCAGACGGGATTATTCTACGTTTCGTCCCGCGTCAGAAGAGATCACAACTATGCATGACTTTGCGATAGAAAGAGAGACGCCTTGCCGGTGAATATAAATATTAAGTACTACATGCTTTGCGAGCTGAAGTACACGTTATTGCTTCGTAGCTAGAGTCGCTTATTTATTGGAATGGCTTTGCGGTGTGGTCCTTTTTATTATATGCTACTTATTGCAATAATGTATTGAAACATCCTCCCCATATACCTAGTGTAATCATTGAAGTTGACCTTGATTTCCACCACCATTAATTAAAAAATCAGTTGCTAATTGCCTTGTACCACTACAGTGGATTCCAACAGCCGTGTTTTCAAAGCCAGGTCCAATTCTCAGCTTCTGTAACTGTGCTGTAACAGCCGGATTGCCCACTACTGAACACAGCCTCCCCTATTAAGGGGTTATTTACCATAATCCCCATGCTTGACAGGCGTCTTGGGGATCGCAGTGTTAGTTGGCAGTTCTTTAGAAGGCGCTGCTGCCCACTTTCCAGTATTTTTCGATTAGTCGTCTCATACGACACCCATATGGGATGATATGGGGAGGTGCAATTCTAAACCGGCACCCCACGGGAGGAATTCTCAGGTTCATATTAAAGATAGATATATAGATAGAAAACTCTTTATTGTTACACCACTTTAGAAATATAAACTTTACACATTAAATTATAATAACATAGCGTTACAATGGGCGGCCTTATCACTAAAAGTGATCTCTACCAGGCAACCTTAGGATGGAGTTGAACGAATAAAACAATAGAGGCGGGTGTAGTCCAAATACATAATCAAATTTCATAAAAACATTTTAAAATAAAACGTATTTTAGTGTAATTTCTAAACAAATATATAAAAAAATAGCATACATATAGGTTTTTATAATAATTAAACAGATACAATTATAAACATATATACAATATATATATATATATAGGTACATATAAACATATACATAGCAACATACATAAATAGATAATGATATATACATATACCTATAAATTATATAAAAATATAGTACATATTATAATATTATCTCATATATAGCATAGAAATTGACAAAAATATAGTGCAAAATTAATTGGACAAATAAAACCTTTTAACTTGATCCTTGAACATATTGAGATTCGGTGCTTGTCTGATTGATACAGGAAGAGAATTCCACAAGCGGGCAGCCTGAATAGTGAAGGATTTGCTATAAAACGAACTCGTATGGGGATGGATTTCAAGTGTGAGATTTTCTGATGACCTTAACGTGTATGAAGAACAGTGAAGGAAATCGAAGCGTTCCTTGAGATAGCGCGGGGATGCAGGACTGAACAATATATTGTAAAGGAGACTGAGAATATGAGCATTCCGGCGAAAACGTATATTCAGCCAATTGAGCTTAGAACGAAACTGAGATACGTGATCATATTTGCGTAAACCAAATATGAATCTAATGCAAAAATTTTGAAGACGCTCAAGTTTATCTAGCTGTTCCTCCGTGAGATCTAGATAGCAGGCATCAGCGTAGTCAAGAATAGGAAGTAAAAGAGATTGAATTAATGCAATTTTAGTGGCTGTTGGAAGAAAGTTGCGCAACCTTTTTAAGGATCCTGCTGCGGCAAATAGCTTGCGACTGGTGATTTGTAGCTGTTGATCCCACCTCATATAGCGATCCATTGTTATTCCAAGATTCTTTACAGAGCTACTAAAGGGAATAGCAATACCACCAAAGGAAACTTGAGGAAGTAATGTCCAGTCTATTGTAGACAGCAATCTTGAGCTACCAATTACTATTGTTTGTGTCTTAATGGGATTTACTTGTAACCCAAAAGAATTGCTCCATTTAGCTATACGATCAAGATCAGCATTAACAGTCTGAATTGCTTCAGATAGTTTATTCACTGGTGCCTTAGAATAAATCTGTAGATCGTCTGCATATAGGTGGTAGGAAGAAGTGAGGTTGTGAGAAATGGAATTAGTAAACAAAGCAAACAATAAAGGAGATAAGACGCCACCTTGCGGGACGCCTGCTGACGTGTTACACCACAAAGAGTATTTATCTTCAAGGCGAACAAGCTGCCTGCGCCCGTACAGATAACTGTGAAACCAATCAACTACCGTTGGAGAAATGTTAATTGAGCGAAGGAGAGCAAGAAGAATGTCAAAATTAATAGTGTTAAAGGCGTTGCTAAAATCTAATAGAGTTAATACGGTAAGTTGGCCGTTGTCCATTCCAAGACGGATATCATCAGTAATTTTGATGAGAGTAGTTACAGTGCTATGCCCAGGTCGAAAGCCAGATTGAAAAGGGCTTAAGAGATTGTGACTAGATAAGAATTTGCTAATTTGGTTGTAGATAAGACGATCGAAAACTTTTGACAGGAATGGAAGGATAGAAATGGGTCGATAATCGGAATAAGATTTAGGGTTTGATTTTTTAGCCAAGGGAATAATTTGAGCGTCTTTCCAAATTGAGGGAAATACTCCATCAGAGACAGAGTTATTAAAAATGTGACAGATAACAGGAAGTATAACATCTAAGATGGGCATAACCATGTTACGACTTATGCCATCAACACCAACAGCATTGGAAGTGATTGAAATTACGCTCTTCTTAACATCACAAGCGGATAGTTGATTAAAAATAAATGGAGAATGATCGGGAGTCGGTAAAGTTGAAAGATAACGTAAGGTATTGTTTTTATCTGAGATGTTAATATCAGATGACGAAGAGAAATGTTGGTTGAGAGAATTGATATTTAAATCATTAGGAATAGACTCTTGTCGTGATTTACCTATGCCCAATGACCTGAGAAATTTCCAAACTTTGGCAGGGTCCTCGTTAGCGACAGACTTGTGAACATGGTGGCGTAAAGCATCCCTACACACCATATTGCAGCGATTGCGAGATTTAACATACACAGCTTTATTTTCATCACTTGGTTGACGCTTGTATTTACTTTTAGTGACTGCTTTTTTATGCATTAACACTTTTATGTCATTGGTTAGCCAAGGAGCTGGAAGGTGTTTAAATTTTATAGCTCGCAGAGGGGCATGCTTATCATACAACTGTGTTAATAAGGAGTTGAAAATAGCAACTTGGTCATTCACAGTCGCTGCATTATATACCGGAGACCAGTCGACTACTTGGGCATCATTAAGAAATGCAACCTGGTCCATGCCACTAAAATTGCGCTGAAGTATGACTTTAGGTTTTGCTTTAGGAGGACGAATTTTATAAGATAGGAATATCAGATCATGATATGAGAAGGCATCGGCGGAACATTGACCGTGCTTCGCAACATGCAAGGTGGATGATACTATAATCAAGTCAAGAAGTGAAGGAGTGTAATTTGGGGAGTGATGAGTAGCATTTAGAGGCAGAATATGCATGTTGCAGGAATTAACGACAGCTTCAAGTGAGGAAGTACGACAATCCCGTTTGAGAAGACAGGTATTGAAATCACCCATGATAATGGTATGGATATATGAAGGGGTAAGATCTTCAAGGATTTGTTCAAAAGATGAAAAGTAATTATTACAAGAAGAACTGCTATAATAGGCTCCGAGTAAGATTTTATTATGTGAAAGAAGGACTTCCACAAAAAGATGCTCACCGGCATTTGATGTAGGCGGCTGGGATGAGGTGCTGACTACTGAGAAAGGAATATGTGATCTAAGGTAAATAGCCACCCCACCCCCACGGCTGTCAGTACGATCATTTCGGATAAGGTTAAAGCCGGGCAAGGAGTACGATATAGAGGGTAAGCACGGCTTGAACCATGTTTCGGAGACTATTATGGCGTGAATATTTTTGTGATCTAGAGATGCCTGCATATCGGGATAATGTGCCGGAATACTCTGCGCGTTGATATGAATCACGTTAAAATATTTCGGTACATCAGAAAACTGTGCGTCGAGAGTATCGTTGAGCGTTGGGATGCTTTCGAAACTCTGGTCACTGAGGGAACTGTTAGAAGACAATGACAAATACTCTTCACTATCAGTATTATCTGCATTGTTAAATAGGTTTAACATAGTTTGTAATATGAGATTTAAATATTATATAATAAAATAATAAATACTATTTATACTTATAAATAATAATGTAAATATATATACATATACAGATAAATATATAACTGTTCAAATAAATATACAAAAAAACTATCAAAACTCCACCTGCCGGGAATCGTAATAAATTTAACAACACAAAAACAAGAATATAAAAAAAAAGTAACAAGAGTATGTAAATAAATAAAAACACAATCACACAAATATAAATGCTTCACCACCGTGGTTCCCAACCATTATAAGACTTGCCATACGTTTGAAACTGTATTAAACATATTTTGGGAATATGTACAAAGTATAGTATGCCAAAACAAAGAAATTAAAAAAAAAATCTAATGTCATAATACGTATGAATTTACATCAATCATTATACAGAATTTACACAACATAATTCGTACAGCAAATTCTTTGTGAATGAAATATATTTTTGAAGCAACATTCGAGGGTGGATAAGTGCCATAGTTAAAAAACAGAAAAAAGGGTACATACCGAAGAACCGGTACCACGGCGGGCTGCAAATAAAAAGTGGAAAATAAAACAACGGAACGGAGCTACTTCTTGCTGGCTGAAGGGGCTCGTCGACTTCTCGATGGCGGTGCCGTATCCTTGGTTCTGGCGGTCACCGCAGCTGTACCTGCTGTCTTAGGCGCGCTCGACGCGGCAATCTTTTCAAGCTCTTTGAGATTGCTGATCCGATGCCGCACACCCTCGGTGCCAAGTACAAAAACGAAGCCATCCCTAGTCCAACACTTTTGAATGCCAAATTTCTGGCGGGCAGCCATGAAAGTGTCGTGCCGCGGTTTTGTCAAGTACTCCGACAGCGAGATATTAGACCCTTTCAAGCCAGTCTTACCGCTCCAAATTCTATTTTTGGCATCAAGGTCACGTATTTTGAAGAGAATAGGTCTGGGTTTGTCAGGTGCTGAGGCACGGCCCATCCGATGTGAGCGACTGATGTCTTTGACGGAAAAATCTGGAATTTTCATTTGACCTGCTACCAGCTTGACCACTACAGAGGTAGTATCTTCATCTCTGGCTTCTGGGACACCGTGAAAGAGAAGAATCTTTCGTCGCCCTCGCATCTCCGTAGCATCCTGTTGCTGCATAACCAGGCTTACTTGATCTTGGAGGCAGCGAAGTGCAGTCATGATGAAAGTACGGAATGCAGTAAAGTCTGCTGACAAGACTGCTACAGTTGGTGAAGGAGATGCTGCTTGAAGCTCACTTTGATATGAGTCAATTCGCTGAAGAAACAGACTTTGTAGTTCGGCCACACTTTGCTGTAAGGCGTCCATTTTGTTTGAGTTGTTAACTCAGTATTTTGCAATAGTGACAAAAGTGTTTTGTGATAGTGCCACAGTATGGATAACAGTCCCCGGCAGGTATTGCAGATTATATTTTAATTACACATAAGTTTTAGGCTATTCAAATGATGTTAACTATTTTATTTCAATTGATTAAAATGAGAGATTTTTTTGTAAAGTGTTTTACTCTAGCCTACTCGCCAAAAAAAAAGGTTAAACACAACGCTAGGCTAATAACAATACAAAACTTTTATTTCAAAAAGTCTAAACAAAGTAACACTGTTAGCTTTTCATAATAATCAAAGCAACATTCTCGTACAACTCATAAAACCTAATTCAAATTCTCATAACGCCTCAGACCCTCACCGAAAACCGTAAGTGTACCAAACAAGGCAAGTCGAAAGATAATGAACGAAGTACACTCTCAAAGTAATAACGTTTAGACTTGCTCTATCGAGTTCTTCGCTGTATTTACACAACAATTCAGTCGGGTACTAACTAAGAGACGTGTTGAATGAGAGCTGGTGTCTTTAACTTTCGAGGTATTTTATTACCTGTTAATTCATATAAGAATTTTGTTAAAAAGGTATAATATTTGGTTAAAAAAAAACAATGACTAATAATCTTAGCCTATAACCTAAACAACTCAATATATCGGCTTAATTTTAATAGGACTTATCAATTCCTAAACAAAAAAGTTTTTTTAAATATACACGGACATAATAAAATTCTTCTTCTCAGTCAGGCACAAGTATTTTAGTTAGGATGGTGTTACACGGTGAGTCTTCAACGTCATCAGTCTTTTTGGCTGTGATCACTGATTTGGCAATGCTTCTCCATTTTTGCCGTTTGATTGCGTTGCGCATGCACTCTGATATGGATGATTGTCTTGACAATTCATCAGTCAGTATAGTAAAATTAATATAATACATTTTTGACTTTGTATCATAAACGACTTGTAGATTCCAGATTTTTACTTTCTCAAACAAATTAGTTTTTTTAAGTTCAGTTCAGTTAGAACAAGAAGACGTACACCATTGAACAAACGCTTGCCTCGAAGGGGTGGGGGGAGGTAATTATACGCTCGTCGTGGGGGTCTAAGATCTTCAGTAGACACTGCTACCTAACCTTTGTAATTTTTTTTCCTTCGGCGCCTCTTCGACGATTTCTACAGGAAGATATGCGAGAGTGCAATTCCACTCACGCGTAATAGGTATAATCCTTAATTATCACAAATCCCCAAGAATCGAAGTTGAAATCTCATTTCAATGTTTCAAAAATGTTGACGGCGGACAAAGATACTATTTACGGGTTATAGACTGAAATTAAAATGTTTCTTGCTAGCTCCTAAACTACATAACAATACTCTTTGTGTCTCTTCCTATCAATCTTGGGAACTTCAAAGCGATCTTTGGAAAGATTGTTAACTTCCATGTATTGTTTGGGATGAAACAATCTCACGACAGATATTTGAATAGTAATTTTGCAGATAGAATTGACTTTCTGATGCTTTGTTGAAGGAAAAATGATTTGGATCAAAGACACACTCTGACAAAAACATGAGATAAAAGTTACTTTGTTTTTCAATACAATCGAACATTTAATGAAATTAACTTTTATTATACTAAATTTGATAGTATTACATTTATTTTTATGTCTTCCAACAATATATACGTCTTATTTACAACTGTTAGATAAACCTTGGACCACTATCTCAATTTCGGTTCATAATGATGTGCACGAGGAATGTAAACATGCCTATAATTCAAGGACAGCTGCTGGAACTCACTGTAAGATGCTTTCCGACCAGTTTTCTACTTGACGATAGTAGACAGACATTCGCAAAATGCTTTATTACCACGTGAGCTTTCTCAAGCTCAAGTTCCCATGGACCTCTTGCGCAGCAGTTTGCAGTCGGTTTGACCATAGTATAATTCACTACTATGTAAGAGAATCTAAATCAGCTGCAAGCTATTGGTAACATAATCAGTACTAATATTATAAATGGCAAAGTAACTCTTTCTGTCTGTCTGGTACGCTTTCACGCTAAAACTACTGGACCGATTTGAATGAAATTTGGTATGGAAATAGTTTGAGATCAAGGAAAAAACATAGGATAGTTTTTATCCAACTGCGCAAAAAGAGGTTAATGTTTTTGCACGATAACCGACATACGCGCCCGGAAAGCTAGTAGATTATATTAAAAGTCAGTATATATGAAATAAATACCCTATATAATTATATATATACATTTTGTTTTTCATACAACTAAAGCGGATGGATTAATGGGGGAGGCAGTGTTCAGTATTATTTGCCCTATACTAATTTAGCTAGTTATCATGTCTTCTTCGATACATATCAACATTATTTTTTCAATGAACATCCTGATTGTTATCTTTTTTTTATGTTATTGTGGCGGAACAAGCTCTAGACCCACCTGATGTTAAGCGGACTAACCTCTGCCCATGACAGATGCATTTCGTCACAAGTCATGAATTGGACTGCGTCCATCACCTTGAGGGTTGTTAAGTCTCATGTGAAATTACAGGACTGCTGCCGGAACACACCGTTAGGTGCTTGGCGACAGGTTTTCTACCTGAGGGTGGTCGCTAGCTTGGTTGTTGCATGATCTGAATTTCGCTCTTGTAGTGATTTACTTAAAACAATAGGAGTAATATACCTAGCTACGAGTAAATATGCTCAGACTCGTGACTCGTCGTCAGACTCAGGGAAAGTCGTGCCTAGAAACTTTTTGCTTGCAATGGGGTTTTTGTTGAAATTTATATAGTATATAATAAATTAAGACACGTAGAATATTTATCTAATACTGATTGTTTCCACACAGAGCCGCATACGTGTGTAAAGATATTTTTGATAAATTTCTCAAAGAAAATTACGCTTCAATTCTAATATATTCTTAAGGATTGGTGATTACAGATATTCATTCAAATAGGTATTATGCGCATAAAACAGTGGTCGAGGTACGCACATCGAATTCAAATCAACCGCAAGCCCTCTCCTCTTGATGGAATTTTGATGTCGCTAGCGACCGACACCACTTTATTTCAAACACATTTTTGTACCAAAACTAACCTTTCAATTTTAGGGAACGTTAGAATAGGCTATAAAGAAAATACGTCTGTGTTTTGATAATTTACATTGGATGTTTTAATGATAAGGTTAAATTTATACGTGGATAACTTTATTATCACATAAATGTTAGACGTTTGACATCATAGAACGTCAAACATAGTAGCAGATTTTAATATTGTTAAGTTTGCAATGACGCCTGCTAGGCGAATTACATTACAAAATTACAAATTTACGAGAGAAAAAATTATAGTACAACGCAAGTTGAACTATAGGTGTCACTCTATCCCAATACGATGGTTGCATGAAGAACGAGAGCAAGAATTACAGTTATGAGTCATTGTGTCATGTTAGCTCAATTGGTTAGAGCATACCCCGGCTAAAGGGGTGGATGGACGCGGGTTCGAATCCTGCACATGTCTATAATTTTTTCTCTCGTAAATTTGTACCTAATAGTAGCAGATTTTAAATTTGTTGACTATCGTGGTAAATAGAAAACTCCTTTATTTGACTTTTATGACATGGGACAGCAGCTGCTGTTGGCATAAATATAGTAAGTAAAAACAGTTGTAGCAAAGAAGCCATCTTTGTTTTTAGTTTATGGAGCTATATATATATATATATAAATATCTAGTTTGTGGCAGTAAAATGTACAATATTTCAATATTAAAATTTGTGAATTACCTTCATAAGAGCGTTGTAGACGCCTCTATTGAATACATTTTTTTTTAACTTTACTGTGTCTTTGAATTGATACCGCCAAATTTAATGCTTTACCTTTTTGGATTAGATTTTTTCATTTGCAACACCTGTCCACCTCACGTCTCATTTCGTAAAAGTCAATAACATGACAAGTTTAAAATGCTGCAATATCACTGGACGTTTATGGTGACAAAGACATTTTAAGGGTTTGTAGTATAAAGCTATCCACATATTAATGAAACTTTAGGTTGGTGCAATCAGGTCTAAGAATGTTAGCATTATACCATATTTATATGCTTGATAATGTTAACTACAGAAAAAGAAGCGCTTACTGAGCAGCATGCCACTTTTCACGTCGATGTAAGTTATATTAGTAATTATAGTAGTAGAATACCTACAACTAATACTAGCATTCTTAAGTACAGACATACAACACTATTAACTACGTACTACATTCTTAAGTGTAGTAATCAGAAGGAAAAATGTTCTACATATGGCAATAAGCTCGCCCGCCATTACATGAGACTAAAACATGATTGACGAAACAGGTAATACCACTGCATATCGCTTTACTTCAAAGGGCATCAGATTATAGATACGGCGTGATCCATTATACATAGATGCCCATAAGATGCGAACGTAAATTCAGAGCAGTTGTCATTACAAAAGAAACAGAACACAAACGTAGGTAATCTCAGCCAATGCGGCAAAAATCTCTCCACGATGTCGTACTAACGTAAAAAGCATACGAAAATTTCGTCTCATTAAATAAACATTTAAAATACGTCAGGGAATCCCTGTGGAGTAAATAAACGAGTTGTTCTCACCCGTTGTGGGACTGTGGTCCATTCGCTGCGCTAGCACCTAATTACTAAATAGCATAATGGATGGTACGGTCTCATTAGGGCAAAGTGGTGTAGCGTTAGGCGTTTCGTCGGCCTGAAAGGGATGAAACTGTCAGAGTTGGCTTTCTGGGTATCATTGGATATTGACGTTTTAATGCCGTACGGTTTAGTTCACAGCTATTATATACAAGTGATAGGTTAGCTTTGACTAACCTAATATATAGATACCTAATGGTGTGCTCGAAGAGAACGTTCAAGCTCACCAGGCCGGCGTTTTAAAAATGCTAATACTATGCCATGATGACTGCCATCCTAAGTACAACACGGAACGGACTGCTGAATGTACTCTCCAAAGCACGGGATCGTTCAGTTGTAATGCGAGTAGCGGTCACCAATCCAATCTCTCTAGCTGGCACCCCACGGGGAATCTATGTATATACACCACATAGAATTCAAAAAAGTTGGCGACAGATTTTCTACTTGAGGGTGGTAGCTAGCCAGGCGGGCATTCGCAAAATGCCTTACCACCATTATTTTTTTTTTTTTTTTTTTTTTTTTTCACCCGGGAAAATCCTTTATGGATACCACCCGCCCCGGGGGGAGCGGAGTGGTTATGTGGGAGTCCTCGCCTGAAGGGCCTTACTACCCCCTCGGGGGGGTAGTAAGTGAGGTTACCCACTAAAAACCCGGGATGAGCAGTCTGCCGCCTAGTAGGGCGAAATGGGGTAGCGTTAGCAGTCACCATCTCGCCCCAGCGGCCGGCCCGTCACCGATGACGGGCCCCGGCCAATGGAGGGATGACCCGGCTCATTGGGGCCATCCCCCAGACGTGTGGGATCGTGCAAGCCTGTGGAGAATCCCCCGACTCTCCACCGATGATCCGCACAGCACTAGGAAAGAGCGAGAAGGCGCCCGAACCGCCTTCTCCTCCCCCCAGTTCGTCTACGCCGGAGCGGGTCCGCGAGGACGTCGTCCTCCCTCGCCCGCTCCGCGGCCTCTTTCTGCGCCATCACCGCTTCGCAGAAAGAGACCACCGCCTGCCACGATCCGTCGCTGCCGAGCATAGCGTTAACCACGCTCGGCAGCGACAGATCTGCGCCTATGACCGCTGTGAGGGTGTGCCGCATGGGACTCCACGCGGCGCACTCCTCCAGCGTGTGGAGCGCCGTGTCTTCTGGCGCTCCACACTCGTGACAGGCGGGGGTCGCCTCCCGTCTCGCGATGTGATGCAGGTACCTTCCGAAACATCCGTGTCCGGAAAGCACCTGCACCAATCGGAAGGTCAGCGACCCGAATCGCCGCCCTACCCACCTCCGGAGGACCGGGCGAATGGCATCCACCGTCCTCTGTCCAGGGACCGGTGGAGCCAGGTCCTCCGTCCACCGCCTCAACAGGGCGGCCCGCGCCCGCCGTCGCATGCGCGTGACCTCCTCCCACGCTGGAGGCTCCCCGCGGGATCTCCTCGCCGCCACGAAGTGGTACACTTCGGCGAGGATCTCCGCTTGGAGCTCCCAGGGGGGATCACCGGCCAACACGCATCCCGCCGTCCAGGACACCGTCCGGTACCCGCGTATCGCCCTCGTCGCGATGACCCGCTGCGGACGTCGCAGCAGGGCCTTATTGGCGCGACCGAGGGCGTCCACCCAGACAGGTGCCCCGTACAAGGCCATACTCCGGATCACTCCGGAGTACAGGCGACGACATGTGGCGTTTGGGCCGCCCACGTTGGGCAGCAGCCTCCCAAGGGCGGCTGCGGCGCCTATGACTTTTGGGGCCAGTTGTGTGAAGTGGGCCCCAAAAGTCCACCGCCCGTCCAGGATGAGACCCAGGTACCTCATCTGGGTCCCAACCCGGACCAGGACCCCATCCAGGTCTATCCGCGTTCCTGGAGGGGGTCCCCCCCGAGGCCCATGGAACATTAGGGCCTCGGTTAAAATGCCTTACCACCATGCTTTAACGACTGCCATCTTAAGACAACAACCAGGACCGACGGCTTAACGTGCCCTCCAAAGCACGGAAACGAAAACTTCAAGTTATATATATTTATGGAATCGTTTCTTAAAGTGCTTAATTTTGATACCCCACACGATGAGTTTGGGAGAAAAAAGTATGTTTTTATGACAATATGGCGTATTATATCCACCAGTTCTTTTTTTTAAGGAACTCACAAATGTATGTTTGTAACCCTGAAAACATAACACTTATTTTTTTGAGCAGTCGTGTAAAATAACGTTATTCTGATCACGTTGGCGTTGTTAAGTAAAGTTGTTGAAGTCTCGAAATTTTTATTATTAGGAACAGGTGGTATAGACATCTTTCAAAGGTACATCTTAAATTATTTTTGATACGATTGCTCTATTGAGCTCTATTGAGGGTAGTTATGGGTCATATTGCCTCTCATTGGTTCGCTTGCCAGTCTTAACCGGACCTTTCACCCGAAGCGCGCTTAATTTCATCGCATGTGTATACAAACTCTCAAACCCCAAATTAATAACTCCTGTATCATACCCAGCGAAATCCATCTCTCGCCAAGTGAAGTGCTCACATAATCTCACGGTGATTATCGAAGGATTGCACAGCGCTGTGCCATAGCATATGGATCGGAGCTGAGCATGATGAGTTGGCTTATGCATTTTTTCTATCTTTCTCATTGAGGTATCGAATTAATACATAGTACTACCTGCGCTCAGCGGTATTACCATAATGTCAAAGTCATAAGAACTATTGTGTTCGTAGCCATTTTTATAACCAAACCAACCAAAACAACCATAAAATTATTTTTGTTACTTTATTTTTTCATATTGAAGCACTGAAATTTAGTCATTAATAATAACTTTAAAAAAGTAAACTGAGTGTTAATCCAGATTCTTACCTACCATCGTACCATATTTCATTATAATTAATAAAGCCTTGCCTTGGTCAGTCAGCAAACATATAAATTACAATTCCTTGCCCGGGATAGGAACACAACTTTTTCGGATTAAAAAGCCTATGTGCTAGCCTGTTATCTACTTTCATACCAAATTTCATGAAAATTGTTTCAGCCGTTTGAGCGTGAAGAAGTAACAAACTTATAAACACACTCACTCGCATACTCGCATTTATAATATTAGTACGATAACTTATTAGAATTATATTCCTGTGGCAAACCCCCAGGAAACCGCTCCCTGGATTGGCTGGGGAGCGTACAAAAGTACTTGATGATAATATAGGTAATTTTACTTCTATATAATGTAAGTAAATTCCTCCATATATTGGTCCTCTCGTAAATTCAAATCGAGGCTTCGAAGTTACTCGGAAAGTTGTAAATCTGTAATCCTTCAGGCGGCTGCAAAGTTTATATTGACTTAGAATGCATTGTTGAAGAAAATTGATAACAGAGTGCTGTCTCAATTTATACAGTCTCAACTTAAAAATTTTTTTGTAATTGTTTTTATTACAACAACCAAAAGTTATGATAAAAGATAGACGAGCGATTATAGCTATGGAATGCGGTGCCCTGTGAACATGGTCCGTTCCCCACCACCGGCTTGAGCTTCACTACATGGTGGAAAGGCATTTTGCGAACCCTCGCCTGACTAGCTACCACATGTAGAAAATCTGCTGCCAAAAACCTAACAATGTGTTCCGGCAACAGTCCTTGAGAGCCAGTAAAATTACAGGTACACGAGAATCGACAACTGTTTGTCACAGGGTGACGGGCGCAGTGCATTTCGTCACACGAAATGCATCTGTTATAGGTATAGCTTACCGTTTAACATCAGGTAAGCCTCGTGCTTGTTCCGTCAAAGTCATTATAACAAAGCTAGTTAAAATTGACCACAGCACAACCTTAATAGAGATCAAAATACCCACAGGTATTGTTTATTAATGTTTTAATTCTTGTAGCGGTAGAAAAGTTTCTTGAGTATATTTACAAGAATTAAAACAATTTTAAGATAATCATTTCAGGCAAGAAGATCGTTATTGTTCAATTTATGTCTTCAATTCAACTTATGCGGGGTCAAAACAATATTATGTTTAATCTAAGAACATAACAATATATTCTAAATTTGTTTTCGCTTACTACACAGGACTACAAAAGTATATGGGCTAAAGGAAATTGTAAAAAGTTTTGGGTTCTGTTGTATGGATGGCTTGAGTTACTACCTATTATTTATTTTTTTATGTGTTACTGGCGGTATGCCTTTATTAAACAAAATACTATGAACTATATACAACACTACAGCTACTATAATAAAAGCATTTAGACACCTATAAGTCATAGCAGACTCATAGGCAGTCCAAATGCTCCAGCCCACTCCCAGTTGGCAGCGTGCCCAGCATGCTGGCAGCATTGCCCCGTTGAATTGCAATGCTTATTCGTTGAGCCAAATATGTGCCAGCATTTTGATCACGCGTCGCATCGACCAAGCGCTCAGATAGCTTTTGGAAAATACGATGAGCTCCCGGTCCCCACGGACCCAACGTCTCTACACCAAACGGCTCAAATATGTAACCCATACCGAGGTTAGCATATTTGCGCCGCTTGAGTTGCTCCGTCGAAGTAGCCGCAGCGCCAGCCCTCACGTTGGTTTCAGAAAGATGTGACGGCGCTAAAGTGTCCACGCACGTAGCGTCCCACACTAAGGGCCGTCCTAACTTCCACGGAACCAGAGTCATGCCGTCAGGTCTTTTACCATCGTCACGCATCAGACCATTCGGTTCGAGAATAGCTGGAACATTGGCGCTGGTAAAAGCCCGGCGAATGATATCGTTAAGGCTGGCGTGGCGGGAAATTCGACCAGCACTTCGAGATCAGGAGAGGCCATGGTGACCGAGTTGATCAACTGCAGTACCACACTGGCAGTGATGTGCAACACAACACCTTGCACCCAAGCGTAAGCTAATAGCTAGACGAAAAGCGGATGGATCTATAAGGCTACCAGTTTTGTAAGAAGGAATGGCCTGTAACCAAAGACCGGATTCCCACACAGAAACAGCGAGAATACGAGCACGATCTGCGATGCTAGAACACGTATTTAAAAGATCTTTCCGTGTTAGCTCGCATAGGGGCCGATCCCACCGTTTCTGAGATGACAACATTTTTGGGAATTCAGTATTTGGACAAGCCAGTCTCCATGTGTTTTTGGCCTCAGCCAGATATGCTACATCGAAAGAGCCTAAAGATCGTGCAAGAATTTTTTCTACTAATTTGTGGGTACTGTGTACAGAAGACAAAAAAGCTGGTAATGCCACACTAGAAATTTTGCGTATACCTATGCCCCCCAACCTCACAGGGAGGGAAGCTTGCACCCAAGCCCTATCATCCATCTCAACATTCAAAACCGACACTAACGTATCTTTTACTAAGTTGTCTAAGCTTAACAAAAGCTCACTGTGTGGCCACAGCTGACAACATCTTAAATAGTATGTAAATTTAGGAACGAAAAGGCAAAATCTTATAATTGTAAAAGCCATATGGGCGTTAATTTTGGATAATCTGCTAGAAGCATTTCTAAACTTTTGAATTTGTTCTTCGACAAATGGTGATAAAGATTCGTTAAGAATCGGTGAACCCAAAAGACGAAGCGAACTTTTTTCTACTAATTTTATATTAGGCGCAAGTAAGTTGAATTTTTCAATAATCGAAACTTTATCCAGACAAGTATCACAAACAAAAAGTTCACATTTAGAAAAATTTAGTTCAAGGCCAATAACACGAAAATCGTCTATAAGTACTCGCAAGTCATCCAAAACCGTGTTCGCATCGCCTCCTAAGGTTCCGTCATCCAAATACCAAACGTTAAGTTTTGATTGGAGACGTTGAATTATTGAGTGGATCGCAAGGCTAAAAATGGCTGGTCCCAGAGGATCACCCTGTTGACATCCTACGGAAGATAAAATAACGTTATTTTGGTATGTTAATTTTGACGGTTTGCCGTAGCATTGCCAAAGAAAAGGGTATAATTCCGGAATTTTATCTTTCACTTCAGTCAAAAGAGTGCCTCTATCTAAAGAGTTGAATGCATTTTTAGCATCCACCTTCAAAAGCACATCTCCACAATTTTGATCAAGAAATGTGCGAAGTGAATGTACAGCAGCCTCACAGCCACCCTGTGAACCAAAACCGAGTTGCATTGGTTGAAAAAGATTACTTAAAAAAGCAACCTTTTTCCTACAACCGCATTTGGCTGTGAGGCGACGATAAGTGGTGCCTACTGCTATAGGCCTAATACCACCATCTTTTTTATTTAGGGCACATAAATTCGCACCGTACAGAATTTCGGTAATTTCATTGTTGACCTGACCCGACAACATCAAATTAACCAAAGCCGTCACATCCCTTAAAAGTGTCCCGCCTACCTCACCAGAACTAAAAGATAAAATATCTTTTAAGTGCTGAGGCGTGAGGCCATCAAGGCCACCGGCTGAGCCACTTAAAAAAGATGCCACGGCTGCAGAAACATCCTGTGGGGTCACCTCAACAATGTCTTGTATAGGAGATTCGGGAAGGTGGAGACCTGCAGTTGCAGGCGGATGCTTTTCAATTAGGGAATTCAACGTATCAGATGTAAAAGGAGCGATTGTATCACTCGAAAACAAGATGCGTGCCGCGTTTTTAATATCACCATCAGTAATTTTGTTTTCTACTATTTTAATAGTAGCTGAATCGAAATTATTTGTTTTTGTATTCCGTCGCAAAGGCGGAATGATTATAGTTGTGCCAAAAGATTGCTCTTCCCGTGCCCTGTATTTCACGCAGTTTTCCTTTACTCTAGTAGTAAGTGATTTTTTGTTAGACGGATTAAAATTCACGTGAAATACGTGGTACGGGAATGCTAGAAGATGCTCCCAGGCTTGCGTAGTATTAGTAGCCAAGACGTTTTTAATGGAACAAGATAAAGATTGGGCAACAGAAATTCTTGCACCCCGAGGTATGCGTTTTAATAAAGGAATGTTATTTTTGTACGAGCTTAAAAACCTCCCGAAACGGTTTGGAAGGCGTAGCAGGGCTCGCAACACTGCTACTACTTACGTTTTGATTATTAATTGGTGCCGAAAGGGGAATTTCTATTTGTTTATGACACCTTGTTTGGTGAATTTTGAGGCCTTTATGACCTTTGAAATAACGAGCCTGGGGGCACTGCGGACACAACATCTGGCTATCTTGCGATACAAAAATCCCCGTTACAGCATTCATAGTTGGGGCACAAAGCATTGTTTACAAAATAAAGCAAAGCTTATCTTAGAATCTCTAGTGTGACGTCTCAACCCGGATGAAGGCTCGCGTCAACACCGTCGTCGTAGTGCGCGCGCCGGTGTCGCAGGCAGCGTTGCCATGGAAACAAAAATAACTGATTAGAAATTAGCTCGACAAGAAATGTCAAAAAGCTATTGAATAAATTAGCTAATGGACCTAACTACAGAGGCCCAAACGAGCCCCACAAACAATACCTCGCAAAATTCCACTAGGAAGAATGCGGGTGATGGGCAGAAAATGCCTATCTACTATCTGAAAATAAAATTAATTATTTTTTGAAAATAAATCTGAAATTTACTGACCTGTCACGTTGTTTTTGTTTTTTTTTTTTTTTTTTGTGTTACTTAAACTACGTATATTGAGGTTATTAATACATAAGTATTGAACTCAATAAAAATTACAAATGTTACAAAAATTACTTAACTTTTGATACGCATTGGTATTTTGAAGCAGAAGTTAATAAAACATTATCTCACAGAGATCAGAAATCAAGCAATAAAAACAAAATGCACAATTTGCAAACAGCTTCCTCGCTCCATTCCTAAATTGGCATAGTTGAGAGACTACCCTCTCGTTGCTTTTCATTCAAACCTCAAACTTTCCTTTGTATCTCATCAAATTAAATGCATACTTAATCTCTGAATGAGTTGGAATTTAACAATTTTACTTCGAGCTGATCCCTTTGGTTGTCTGTTTGGAGTTCGGGGTTTGCGTGTCTGTATTATCCCTGCTTCAGCAGTCAGCTACTTTAAAAATACTATAAAACTGAATATAATTTACGACGCAATCTGCAGCAATATGCTTTTTCACGCAGGTTTGTTTTCATTTTCAAGTAACGGATTCGAGATGTAAAGAACGAGAAAAACTCGTTATACTTATATATGATAGTATTGTAGTTTTGTAACTTTATCTAGCGACGTTAAACAGATATATCTTTAGAAAAACCAAACACCAAAGAACGGTAGCACTAACAAAATTAACTTGTAAGCAAAAATTCTAAGTGAACGATTTGAACCACAATACAATGTTTCCGTAGGACATGGTATTTTCAACGCGTTACCACAGTACTAAATACTAGTATGTTTTAAAAAGCCAAGGGCAGTTCTTTTTTCTATAAAGGTAATTTCATACAAGCATAAAAACTTACGTGAGTTGTCATGATTATTAATTAAATATACCAGCTAGCACTCACGGTGTTTAGTCGAAATCTCCGACCGGTGTTCGAACAGTAAAGATGTTCATTCTCAAGGAATGCGGGCAGCCTCGAGGGCTGCTTGACGCGCACTGAGAGATTTCGACTAAACACCGTGAGTGCTAGCCGGTATATTTAATTAATAATTCATACAAGCATATTAATTAAAACGCTAAAGCTCCTAGACTTACCAATTTCTATAATATAGAATCCTCCATAATTGTACATTTAAATTTGTCACAAACTTATATTTCCTTTTCTCGTTTAATAATATCACAGTTGTTCCAAATAAATCTTATACATAACCTTTAAGGCGGAAAAAAACATGCCAATTTATCAATTAGCTTACTATTCGAGTTGACCAACTGTATTTCTGCTAATAAGGCAATACAATCTTAACGTACCCCTTAACTGAAAATGCCGTTGAGCAGTAAGTTGGCCATACGATTAAAGGCTGGCCTATCTTCCTACATTACTTTTTTGGTCCTGTGTTTCAAAAATATATAATTTAACAAAATTTACAAGCGTCGTTCTTTATGTTGTATAAGATACATTGTTTTAACTCAACATACCTAAAAGCCATAAGGGATAAAAATGTTACTAATATCAATGGTTCAAAACCTTGAGACTTTGAGGAACAAAAGAAACAAATGTATACATACAAGTGCCAGTTGCAATTCTCCTAAGCGGGGTGGTCAGTGAGGTAATACGTCTTGATGCGCTTCCAAGATCGTATACCCAAGATCACGTAACCTTTTCATAGCAGTGGAAAATTCCAAATATATTACCTGGGACCGTTGCATTGTTGGAAACAGAAGTGGAGTAGAAACTACCTTGTGTCAAAATATATTTATGAAGAATAAAAATAACATTTCCATCACTACTGATACCATCATTCCTTTCTATCTTCATAGCTCTAAATATGCAAAGGTGTTATATCACCAAAATTTTGCTGGATATATTTTTGGCCCATGTGTATTAGGGACCTATTGTCATCTACGGGGCAAAATGCAAGAATGTATCCGATTTTTTTTGAAAATCCCAATCAATCTCTTTGTGTCTTTATTTTTTTTCCAAGGCCCTCAGGGTTCCAAGCGATACTTTGCGCTACTTCACCAAGAAGGGAGTTGATATCTACACGTATTGTTCCATGAATTATCCAATTTAAAGCTACAGTACATATGGGGTAGCCCACCGTCAAGAGAGTTCCACACAGAAGGCGCTGAGTGTTTGTTACGTTGAAAAGGTAAATTTGTACGTTAACATATGTTTGTTTTTTAATATTTTATAGACAGTTACGACATACTACGTTATTAATTGCTGAGTCAATATTCCATATTCGGTCATAGTCGGTATTCCAAATATCAATGAATTTTTTTTAATGATATTAATTAGAATTTATTTATTTACCCTGAGATTCCAATATACAAAAGAGACGATGTATTACAGTTAGATCTGTTGACGTAATTTATATGCCAGGCAGAGAGGCCAAGTCGAAGACTAAACTTACAAGTTTTATTAAATTTTATTTATGACCACATTGATGAAAGTTTCCTTTTTTCCTCTTTCTTGAGAAATAATATGCGAAATTATACCAAATTCATATTAGGACTAATAATTATTAAAAATATAGAAAAAACAAATAATAATACTAAAATAATAAAACGCATTAAGTTTAATTCAGAAATGATAATTTTTTAATAATATCATTTTTTAATAATGAAAATAAAATTAACTTAAATAAACTTCACAATAATCATACTTATATAATAATAATATTAAAACTGAGTAAAAATTGTAAAATTATGAATAAAGTGTAACCTTTTGACTAGAACAGCTTTCCCTTCCAGAAGGTAAGCACCTTGTTTTTAACTGTTCGTTTAGTCAATGACATTCAGGTATAATTCAGGTGTTTCGAAGCAATAATGGCCGAGTGGTAAATAGCTATGGACTGCAGTACCGCAGGTTCATGGTTCAATCCCCACCGCCGGCTTGAGGGTCATCGTATGGTGGAAGGGCATTTTTCGAATGCTCGCCTGGCTAGCTACCACCTTCAATTAAAAAACCATCTAAAATCTGTCGCCAAGGACCTAACAGTAGCAAGTCTTTGAGAACTAAAAAAATTACAGGCACATGAGACTTTACAACTGTATGTCTCAGTGTGACGGGTGCAGTGCAATTCCTTCGGACAAAATGCATCTGTTATAGGGAGAGGTTAGTCCGCTTAAAGTGGGTCTCGGGCTTGTTCCGTCACAATAACATAAAAAAAAAACATGGAGAACTAATAACTCTTATATTAAACCAAAATACCGGAAAATCAATATCAGATTGTTAGCAAAATATCTGCAAAGGTACCAAACACATAGCGCATCTGCGAAATAGTTTTCAGTAATCAGCCCCACTCGATACATTGAAGAATCTCCACATTGAGTATGTCTGAAGAATCTTAAGAAGCTTCTTTCTTTTTTCACGCCAAAACTACTGGACCGATTTGAATGAAATTTAGTATGGAAATAGTTTGAGACCCGGGAAAAAATATAGGATTGTTTTTATCCAACTGCGCAAAAAGAGGTTAATGTTTTTGCGTGATAACCGTATTACGCGCGGATGGAGCCGCGCCCGGAAAGCTAGTTAATGATAAAAAGTGAAATTAGAATTATCAGTTACTTAAGGAGGGTAAAAATCAGTAAAAATGTTCTATATAATTTGTTAATAAGTCGTCTCTACTCCATTTCTATTCCAACGTTAGATGTGCACGTGCCCGCGGAATTTCCTTGTAGCATTTACCGCTGATGACGCCTGCACCGTTGCAGTCTGTGCCCAATTGTATATTTTGTCAGTCTGCATGATAGATTACTACAATCTTGGGAAATATTATTTATTTGGAATATATAAGTAACTCTCATAACTCATTTCTTTATCTTGATAGTATTAACAGACAAAAAAGGGAAAACTGTACCTCATAAGCAGAGATCTACGACTCATGACAATTTAAACAGGGTATTGCTGCATACTGAGCACATAACAGGGCTCCATCCATACCATCTTCTGATTATGCTTCTGATTATCTGAAAGTTAGTAGATATATTACCTTGAGAACTGATATTAGATATATTAAGACGTGTGCTGCCCGCCGTAGCCGTAATCCGAAGCCTATATACAATTTTCTACAACAGCCCTTTTTTAAACATAATTATTATTTACTTACCAAATCAATCATAAATTACAAAAAATAAAGTCACTACACCTAAAGTTAATTCAGTTCAACTAAAAGTACTCATCTAGAAATATCAATAAATCACTCTAAACTCAGTTTCAACTTCTAAGCATAGACCATCATAACTCCCCAGCGTAAAAAACCAGCCAGATAAACAAATTTAAAAACAAAATAACCAAGTATATTCTGTATCTGAAGTTAATGCGTTCAGCTTGAAGTACCCATCCTAAAACATCAATAAATCACCCTGAACTAAGTTTTAATTCATTTCTAAGCATAATCCATCACAACTCTCTAGTGGATAAAAAAGAAAACCACGAACACCAGCACTGCATCTGAATTGTGAAAGTCCGTACACCAAGCGCATAACTCATTCGAACCCACCCCGGGCCGTGTTTTATCGAATTTACACGTTTCAAAAATCCAATCGTGTACTGTTGAACGAAAAATGTCACTGCAAAATAGGACTTCATAATACAAGAGGAGCGTTTGCAATATGCTGACGTTGCGCCGAACACTTGAAACTCGATTTTCACGGTGCCAGTGAATCGGTGAAATAAGTAGTCCGGTTGGTATTTCAACTAGAGAATGTTATGAGTACTTTTGTGTGGAATCAGAAAATCATTTAATGTCATACCTGTATATGAAGAAAATATAGTATGTTGATACTACTTTCGTAACATCTTGATTTACTTATCGAAGGCGTTATTTGACGCGGTATTTGAGCGTAATATATTTTTTTTTGTCTTATAAATCTCAATCCACACTACATTATTTTAGATTATAAGATATATATTACTATGAAAACTTTTGGCATTAACCAATTTTTCAACACCTGATTAGTTTAATAACCATTTAAAAAGTTAGTGATGGTCAAATATAGTAAAGAGTTTAATCTATAATATCTGACTCTAAGTTAGCTGCTGGAACGTAGAAATTTGTTTGTGCCAGATTTTCTAGGTCACTGTCAAAATGCTCACCTGCCATTTAAATATAAACTGTCACTAAAATGAAACTATTAGACGGCCACATTCGACCAATAACAAGCGTTTGCAGTCTTTCAAAGATGAAATACTAGTAAAATACATAGTATTTCACGGTTTTATTTTCAGTATAAGAATAATTATTTTGCATTATTGTATCCAAAAGAATATGTATAAGACAGTGCGATATAAAAGGGTATGACTGAGTCTCTTTTTATAATATTGTTATAATTTAACAAATTATAACAATATCATAAAAAGCAATATGATCAGGAATAAAAAGTCGTTGTTTGAGTGAATACTGTCACCTAAAAACCATTTAACATTTTAACCTTAGGGAAATCTTAAGTATACTTTTTCGCCATTATTATTCCGAGTGTGCTATCAATTTAATTTATTGCTTAGTAACGTAGAAAGCCAACGGTATATTTACATTAAACAAGAGTTAAGATAATTATAACAATAGGAAAAAAACTTGATCTTACTAATTATTGAACTAAGCTTATAACAATTCGTAAGATACGTCGCTGTTAAAGTGAAAACCGTCGCCTAAAAACCTCTTACATTTTCACCTTATCGAATTCTTAAGTATACTTTCTCGCCATTATTATTCTGAGTGTGCTATCGTTTTCCCCTTATTTACGTAGAAAGCTTCCGGTTGTGTTTCGTCCATGGCTGTGCTATAAATATCCCCTCCGGAAACATGACAAACAATTGTACTGTGGGACAAAAAACGGTGAATCGACAGAACAACCAGAGAACACCGGATTGTTTGGAAACTATTGAATTTTTTCATTACTTGTGGAGTTAAACAAAACATAATTTAGTGTGATTTACTGTAAATTTCTACACAGTAATAGCTGTTATCGAAGACATAGTTTAGTAGTTTTTAAGAGCTTGAGGTTTAAATCCGTATCGAAGCAAGCTGTGCTAAGAATATAAAAGTATAATATATAGGTTTAAAGAAATTTATTCTCAAAAGACTATATATAGTTACTTACATGAGAACATGAGCAGTATCAAAACGTAAAATATTTCTTAATATCGTTTGTTTAAAAAGTAAGTAGATATTTATTTAACGTATAAAAATGTAGTTAGGCATTACATCAACGCCTTGTTTATCTGAGATCATTGTTAACGATGACGTATTGAGCTAGTTGCGATTTAAACACGTTAATTTATTTATGTTCGTCGGTTTGTTATAAAGTTTTGCACCTTTGTACGTAATCATTTTTTTCCTGTATTTAGTGCTTATCTTGGGTATCACTACAAAACTTGCTCGACAAGTACTTCGTTTTATTTTCTGAGTATAAAGTGTTAATAATAATAAATAAGTGTTTCAGATTTAAAAATTGTGTGTTGTGTTTAAGTGTCTGTATGCGTATAGTAAAGTTGGACAAATAAATAAATTATCCCAACGAAACAGGATACAAAAAAATATGTATGATCTTTGTATATATAAATTACGTGTCACGTTGTTCGTCCGCCATGGACTCCTAAACTACTGAACCAATTTTAAATTTGATTTGCATACTGTGTGCAATTAAATCCAATTTGAAAGATAGAATATCTTACATCTCAATTTATAGTCGTTATTACCTGTGCGAAGCTAGGGCGGGCCACTAGTACATATATATATAAGTATGCAGGAAAAGTCGGCATGGAAGACTTTATACATATTTTTTTCTGTGTAATTAATAATTGTAATTATATTTGTCAATAAATACTATTTTATTTTTCATATATGTGTACATCTAAGATAAAACAACAACAGCTTGTAACATTATAAAATTTCAATGTAGTACGTTACTTACTGTACGTAATTGTACCTAAACTATGTTATATTTGTGTAGTTAATTATATGTTCAGTTTTTTCAGGTTCAGTTCATCGATTGGTGTGGAAACTATGAATAGAGCCATGTTCTATGAGCGGGTCAAGGCATTTGATTGTAAGAAACTGAGGAAATAAGAACTAACTAGGAACAATTATTTCATTATTTTCATAATCAGAAATCAGAATTTTTATTGAATAACTGTGTACATAAGGATGGTAACATAACAATGTAGTTTCAACAGTCTGCCCATTGCAAGCGTTCAATAATTTATAGTAGGTATCAACTACTACATTTAGTTAAACTTAACTAGGAAATAAAAATCTAGGGTAGGTACAATAGTATAAAATAAAATAATATGAATCTTAATGTCTTAATTAATTAACTAGAATTGCACAATCCACAGTTGCACCGGGAGAAATCGTTGAAATATTATTTTATATCATAAAACACTTGATGTAAGCCATGCTTTTGATTTGTATTTAAATGTGTTGTTTTTTAATATTTTTATTTCATTAGGTAGTCTATTGTACACATATAGAGCCATTACATATGGGCTATTGCGAAATAAAATTGATAACTCATATCGATATACTATATATAGTCTTTAGTAGAAACGGAATATTTACATTGAGTAACTAAAATTCCAGTGCCTTTCGAAGTGTTTAAAATCACAATTTATTACAATAAAAAGTACAATTCAGGTAGCGACATTTATTCACACATTTAGTTATATGGCAGGAAACAAAGACGGATCATAGTTGTGCTAAACTTTTTAATACTCGTATTATTCGTTTAACAATGTAGCAAAACACCCAAAAAGGCTTTCCAACGATATTAATCACCCCAATAGCAAAACTTGTAAGAAAGAATGTCAAAATGCATTTTTTTTATTGTTACGGAACAAGCTTGAGGCCCACCTGATGATAAGCGGACTAACCTTTTGCCTATAACAGATACATTTCGTCACAAGTCACGAAATGTGCTCGTCACCTTGAGACATACATGTTAAGTCTCATGTGCCTGTAATTTCTCTGGCTCTCAAAGACTGCCGCCGGAACACACCGTTAGGTGCTTGGCGACAGATTTTCTACTTGAGGGTGGTCACTAGCTAGGCGGGTATTTGCAAAATGCCCTTCCACCATGCAGTGAAGCTCAAGCCCGCGGCGGGAATCCAACCTTGGACCTGCTGTGCGGCAGCCCATAGCCAATGCCACTGAGCCATCACTGCTTCACTGCTGCATTGTTATAAAAATAATGATTTTCATGTTCCTAAATTGTCTTGGCTCAAGTATATAACTTGTATAGTTTTTTTTATTCGTAGTGAAGTTTCTTATATGATTCTTTTGTGTAATGTTTTATTACTTTGTCAAAAATATATCAAGACAAAATCCTCACTCTTCAAATCTCAGGAAGATAGTTCATCCACAATATTAGTCATTTCGACACTTAGTTTCATTTGAATCACTTATTAGCAGCGAACAATCAATTCACGTAGACGCCTTTGGCAAGAGCACTTGTAATGTTCGTCGTGCGCCCGAAGCTAAAGCCACAGTGAGTAAAACTGTAGTAGCATTCATCTTATGTGACAATGTATGAGTCTACACGCGTTTCGCTTATTAGTCCCGTACAATCAATTCACGTAGACGTCTCTCGGCGATATGGCTTGTAATGGCCGACGTACGCCCGAAGCAAGAGGCACAGTAAAAAATTATAGCAGATAGTAACACAAGTCAGGCCACAAGTTTATCTTAATATTATATATTTACAAAAATAAATATTGAAGTTCATTTATTATTTACAGCGATGCCATCTTTTAGCTTCACTTCGTTGCTTTGAATAGCGAAAACAGATGTTTTGTTAACAAACTATTGTATGGTGTGATGATTTTTAGACAAAAAAATACGATCTTGTTCGATTACCAAAAACCTCTAGTCAATTCAAACAAGACGTATTACATCAACACAGTAACACAACTAAAGCTTCTTATGTTTCAGGTGCCATTAACAGACAAAGTTTTTAATATGGAAATAATTTATTTGGTTATCGAAACAGCTCGACTGTTCACTGCTGAACACAGTCTCCCAAATTTATCGGGAGTGGGGTTTGTATAAGTCCCCATGCTTGTCAGGCGTCTTGGGGATAGCAGTTCCCCAGGCACAGACGCTGCTGTCCACTTTCCGGTGCTTTACCCTCAGTCGTCTCTTACAACATCCACGGGAAGTGATGGGAAGCTGACATTCTAGCCTGGCATACCGAGGGCCCGTGGGGTGCCGGGCTAAAATGTCACCCCCCATTGCTACCTAAGGTTGTTGTATGAGGCGACTAAATATAAAATAACAGATTGTGGGCACCAAGACGCCACCAAGTGTGGGGATCATAGCTAATCCCCCCTTAATGGGGGAGTTTGTATTCAACAGTGGACAAACCGGCCAATACGGTATACCACGGGCAAAACTATTTCGTTTTGACTATTGTATTTGAGAGCCCAAAAATAGCTGCCATGTTCATTACCTACTTATTTTCTTATTTTTTCTTTCATGACTTATGTCATACCTTCAATGATCATTTCTACATACATTTTCTTAGGTTGTTGCAAATGATACGTACTTTTATTAAAGTATGTACGTATCAACAGTTTATTTTAATTTTTAAAATATCTATATAACCAGTATTTTTCATTATTACACAAGAAAAGGATTAAATTAACTGAGTATCTTACTCTGTGGCATACGTCCGGAGCACCGGCGGGTCGTGACACGGCATGTCCGAACGTGCCGCGTATGCGATCCCTGAACGCTGATTGCATTTATTCTATGACGGCATCGAGACAGCGTGACGATGACACGCCTTGGGCTGTCTATTCCAGCCAGAGAGCGTTCGTTAATTTACTATTAATCGTCGTAATAGACACGTGTTTGGATAGGTATCAAATGTAGGATACATTTAATTACGGATGAACATTTTGGACCATTCAAAAAATGTTTTTTCAACTGGTATTGGTATCTTTAAGATGTTGTAAAACGATTGCTTCTAAGATATCTTCAATATTTGCCTCTAGGCATTCTAAACTAGAGGCTTTATGGGTAAACCCTGAAAGATCTACTAATTTTGGTCGTTCTAAATTCTTCGAGAAATATCGTAAACTTTTAAGAATGAAAAACGCGTAAACAACTAACTATAAGATCCTGATGAAGGCTTTCCATTGAAGCCGAAACATTGTTGATCTTGATATTGAATTACAGTAAGTTGTTTACGCACTAACACCCGTGTTTTTCAATCTTATAATAAGCGTTAGTTTTTATATTATATTCGTTATTTTTTTAAACTTGTTAATGGTGTTCATCAGACTGAAATACTAATAGACTATTTGAAGCCGATTTAACTGACGGTTTTTTACGCATGCACTGGTGGTGGCGCCGCCACCGCCGCCACCACCGGTGCAAGCGCACGCACTCCGTGATGAAGTGACTCTGAAAGTTGCGAAACCGGTCGAGACGCCTTCTTGACGTAGAAAATTGTAAGTTAAATCGGATTCAAATTGTCTTTTAGTATGTGTCAAACTTACGTTAGTTTTAATCAATTATCTGACTGGAAGGTCTTGGTGGTGTAATTACTTCTGAAAATGAAATAGTTCTATATTTATTTTAGCAATTAGTTGCTAAAAAAAATATCTCAGTTAAGAAAATACTTAGCTCTGCACTGATGTTGCTGGTGATTTGAGTAATCTTGAGAGAAAAATATTTGCGTGCGATGTCTGACAGCATATTCTGTCTCGCTCTGCGCTACGCTGTTTAGATCTAGCTGTAATGTAAAGTATTTCCGAACTGAAACTTAGCCCTTGAGAAGTGAGCATATTTCCTTCTCAAAGGCCAGCATCTCATCCTTGAGACCGATTCAAGTGTTGCAGGTGGGCGTTGGTGATTACCGACGACCAGGTAAGCCGCCTTCAAGGTTCATGATTTTTAGTAGGTTGCCCTACTGTAGGAGAGACTTAAAAATTATGGAGGTTATTAATTTATACTTAAATAATACTTTTAATGTAGCATTTTTTATAATCAAAAGCCAAATGTCACAATTAATTACAATTCGCGATTTGCATACAGTGGCTCCTTGCATTTCTCACAGTTTCTTCGGTCTACCTAGTGGATAGCACAACTATACTCCCAATCATCATCAACAATGTCTGGAAGACTTGTTTAATGGTGGGCATGATTAAAACAAAGCCTCTCCCATTTTTCAATAAAGTGGGGTTTGCCATAATCCCCACTCTGGGCAGATATGTTGTTCTTATTATTTAAAATTACTACTTATGTCAAATTAAATGATATCATTTGTGAAACAGTTATATTTGCCCTTCGTATCAAACAAGTCACGCTAATATTATAAATGCGAAAGTTTGTGAGTATGTATGTATGTTTGTTAATGCTTAATTCTGAAACGGCTCGACCAATTTTGATAGAATTTAGTTTGGAAGTAGATGAGGCGCTAAATTAACACATAAATACTTTTAATCATCGCCATCCATCACCACGCGGGTGATACCGCAGGGCGTAACAAGTATATAATAATATTATTACAATATCTCTTAGGCTTCAATATTTTTATATCTGTAAATTCAAATTGAAATGGAGTACATGAAATAAAATTAAGTAAAAAAAGAAATAAAGTAATAAAGTAAAGATAAGTGTACCTACTTCACAAAATGCAATGCATGATACGCAATTACTTAACAATGCATCTGAATTAAGAAGTGTGGAGCTTAGCTTTTTTCTTAAAGGGGTGATTCATTGAACTTCTTGAACTCCTCTTCAAAAGATCATTCTTTCGATTTTATTTAGAAAATTACACGGTTATATACTGCTGCATTAAAAAAATATATTAATAAAGCTGTTATTAAAAAAATCTTTAGCACGGATTTGTTGTCCTATATTTTTTGTGCTATTGTGAGGGAACAAGCTCGAGGCCCACCTGATGTTAAGTGGACTAACCTGTGCCTATAACAGATGCATTTCGTCACAAGTCACGAAATGCACTGCACCCATCACCTTGAGACGTAGTTGTAAAGTCTCATGTGCCTGTAATTTCACTGGCTCTCATGGACTGCTGCCGGAACACACAATTAGGTGCTTGGCGACAGATTTTCCACTTGAGGGCGGTCGCTCCGAACCATGGACCTGCTGGTTGCAGTCCATAGCCAATGCCACTGAGCCATCATTGCGTCATTATTGCTTTTTAGTGAATTTCTCTCAAGTGATAAACGCTTCCCCTTCATACTCATTGGTGGTAAAGTCTTTCCTTTCATACTTCTTCAGGGTTCTCCAAGCCAAGTAACTTTTGTAAGTCATCTTCTATATCATTATCTGTCAGAGTTCCTGTAACAAGATAAGGTAGTGGTTAATCCATGCGCATCCTAGATAATGAGAACAAAAGAATTACGTTCATAAATGGACAATATCGTCCTCGTGACTTCCGAGGGGCTTACCTTACTTTACAACCAAAGGCCCTAATAAGACTTTCATAATATCTAATAATCTTTTCAATAAACATTTATTTTACTGACACAAATAAGGAAATTTATCGAATGGTAGGTACTAAACAGGATTTGTTTATTTATTTGTCCATCACTCAAAAGTTCCATAGACACTCATAACAAGAACAACTGTAATTCCTTACCCTCCGTCCATAAATAAGTAAATGTAACGACGCCATTACCGGGTTTTATTTTATTTACACACCTCAAGTATTCTCAAGCGGGCGTATAAAGTGTGGGAATTACCACTCGGTCGCAATGTATGTAGATAACAGTAAGAAATCTTCAATGGTCGCCTAGTTTCTTCAAAAATACCAATAATTAGTTTACGTTATTGTCACTCAACACTTAAATCTATCCCCGTATCTCTATACAAGGCAACAGCTGAAGACAACGGTGTACTCTTAAATTTCAATTATGAATAATGTAAAACCAGAAAAATTACAAACCGGAATAATGTCAAAGCCTATTGCCAAATCAACCAAAAATTTTTTGACGTTAATTTTTAAATAGACTATGAGGCCCAGCACAACTTGGTAAGTAGAAAATTTATGCTTGTATATCTATAATTACGAAATTATGCCAAATCGTTAGATGCAATAATTCAAATTATATTTTTATAAAATATACTGTATCAGTCGAATCATCCACTGCACAACCTCCCCCATTATAGGGGGGGTTTGCCATTTCAGTAGCAGTCAGGAGTCAGAGTTCGAGAATACCCGTTCCAGACCCAAAGATGTAACATAGATTGCACTAGACTAGCCTCTTAATAGGACATGGGACTCAAACTAATCTGAGGAAATTGACAGACAAATAATACTAACGAAAACATTAAAAATATAAGGCGATCTCCGTACAAGAAACATTTTTTCTTTTCGCTTTATCGTAAAATTGGTAATATTTACATGCAAGAGTACACCGCTCTGCTCTGCTAATAACATAACCGAAAAAAAAGAAAATACAAACTTTGCTTTTAACCTTGTTCCCCCTTAGAATGTTGCATGTTACTTATTTCTTGTTTTTTTGTTTTATATAAAAAATTTCAGATTTAAAAAAAGTCACGGACCCTGGAGTCTGTGGAGTGTAGATTTGTTAAATAAAAAAAAATGACTAGCCTCAAACTTGATATCATTTGGCCGTTTTTTAGATGTTAGGCTACATTTTGGCAATTGATCCAATACAAGTGGCAAATATATTTGACAATTTTTTTTTTAACTTACCCCTAGAAGTCACTAAGTCATTGGATGCATGTCCCGATGTAGCAGAAACTCTGCTAATACATAATTTCCCCTGCAAATCGCCGGACTTTTCTTTCAGACACACAACAATATTTGAAATTATAAAGACATTTAAAAATTTAAATATTAAGACCACCGAAGAATTGTGGGGTATGTCGGTTAAAGTGGCAAAGTCTATTATATGCATTATTGCACCATATTTAAAAACAATATTCAATCTTTGTATTGATAAAGGAAACTTCCCCGACTTGATGAAACAAAGTACGAGTAAAATCACTCCAATTTTGAAGTCGGGGGCTACATCTGATCCTTGCAATTACAGACCTATTTCTATCTTACCTGTTCTGAGAAATGTATTCGAAAAAATTATGCTCAAACAACTTCTATCCCATTTTAATGAGCATAATATATTGAATGAGAATCAGTTTGGTTTCACAAAGAGCAGATCCACAACAGATGCAGGTGCTCAATTGATGTCACATATACTTGAAGCCTGTTAGAGTTCACAGGATGCTATTGCCGTATTCTGTGACCTTTCTAAGGTATTTGACTGTGTAGAGCACCGCACTCTGATTCGAAAACTTTCACATTATGGTATTCGTGGAAAAGCTCTGGATCTTATAAAGTCATATCTGTCAGACAGGCTACAGAAGGTTAGAATAAATGGCAATACTTCTTCCGGGTCTTTGGTAAGAATAGGAGTACCGCAAGGATCAATTTTAGGACCTTTTCTGTTTCTAGCATATATAAATGATCTGCCTTGCAGGGTTAAAAATTTCTGCGATATAGTTTTATTCGCAGATGATACCTCCGTAATGTTTAAAGTAGATAGGAGGGATAGTGAACTTATTCATGTATGTGTTATCTATGATCTCTAAGTGGTTCGCGGCTAATAATCTTCTCTTACATTCAAAAAAGACCAAATTTTTAAATTTTTCTTTACCAAATGTTACTTATGTTGAACCAAACATTAAGCTTGACCTAGAAAAACTCTTTTGACAATGCGACAGTCTTCCTGGGCATTAAAATGGATTCAACTTTACAGTGGAATCCACATATACATTATCTATCTGGAAGACTTAGTTCTGCTGCATATGCAGTTCGTAAGATAAGACAGCTAACAGACGTAGCTACTGCTAGGCTCGTTTATTTCGCGTACTTCCACAGTATTATGTCTTATAGTATATTGTTGTGGGGAGCTGCTGCTGAGATAGAGACAATCTTTATCTTACAAAAGCGTGCAATTCGAGCCAATATATGAAATGGATCCTAGGGAATCTCTGAGAGATCTTTTTAAAGAAATTGATATTTTAACTTTACAAAGTCTGTATATATTTGAAAATATTATGTATGTTCGAAAAAATTTGAGCAAATTTAAATCAAACAGTGACAATCACGATTATAACACTAGAAATAAAGATAAAATAGCGGTGCCAGGTTTTAAATTAGCAAAGACAAATAAAAGGACCTTCTTAGGCAATTGTGTGTGGTTTTATAATAAATTGCCCAAACATATTACAACGCTCACAGAAAGAAAATTCAAGTTGCATGTGAAGAATATTTTGATAAAGAAATCTTACTACACAGTTTGTGATTACTTAAACGACAAAAATGCTTGGACTGGTTCGCCTCTGCCAAGCTAGCGCGTAACACCTACGTAATGTAAATTAAGTATTGTAATAATTTTACTATATAGTATGTACTTAACACATTGTTAAAAAACGTTTAAAAGAATGGCCCCGAGTTTCTTGCCCGTTCTTCTCGCAGTGGCTCTATAATTTTTGTTTGCTGAACGTGGCAGTACAATGTAGTATATTTCAATATTAAAATTTGTAATTGACCTTCATAAGAGCGTCGTAGACGCCTAAATTGAATAAATGATTTTGACTTTGACTTTGATTATCTCACCTAAAGCTAAGTAATAATACGGTCAAAGATGTTGTTCAGGCTAATATAGAATTGGACAGCTGTCGGAACACACAGTTGCTTGGCGACAGATTTTCTACTTTAGGTTGGTAGCTAGCCAGACGGGCATTCGCAAAATGACCTAACACCATGCAATAACGACTGCCATACTAAGACAACAACCGAGACCGACAGAGTTAAGTGTCATAATAAGTACTGTGATTAATTCAACTTAGTCTACTGTTAAAACTGCTTACTGTGTCAAGAAGCGGTGTTTTAAGAACTAAGTTAAATTAATATAAACGAGTACCAGCCTCTTTAAATTAGATTGTGTAAAACGAATGCCTTAAGCAAGATAGTCAATAACTTTAATTATTTGTATACGGTATCGACAGATTACATGCTGCTAAAATGCTCGGAAAGCAGTTCATTACTTTTTTTGAAATAAAATAGAAAGTCTTTTTTGTAGTAAAAACATGCAGTTGTATTAAAATCCAATTCTAACGCGCTGAGACGACATTGCTCGACGAAACGATAACAGATGGGATGGGAAAGAATGTTTTTCGATTGGTTACCACATTAGTATTTTATATCTCTATGGTTACCACATTACACCAGAAAACGTAAACATCGTAAAAGTTGCAGGTAGATTATTACACGTGGCTAATAACAAATACAAACTCGATGGGAATCACTCTCTTTCTACCCTCGATAAAGAATTAACTAGGTTAATAAACGATTTTTTTAAAAGGCAGCTGTATATATTATATTCAAGATGTGTCACCGCTGAAACATACCGCTACGGAAATAACAATTCAAATTCTCTGTAGCTATATGACTGCATAATGAGAATAAAAATTAAAGCGCTCGTAGCGAAGTTTGCTTAGCTTTTCTTAACCGATCAGCAAAGTCCGCCGCGGTCATGAGTTGGATGGGTGACCGCTAGTGACATTACTACTGAGCGCTTCCGTGCTTTAGAGGGCACGTTAAGCCGTCGGTACCGCTTTTTGTCTTAAGATGGCAATCGTTATAACATGGTGTTAGGGACATTTGCGAATGCCCGCCTAGCTAGCTACCACCCGCAAGTAGAAAATTTATCGCCAAGCACCTAACAGTGTGATCGGGTGAGATAGTAATGCTAGCCTATCAGTTATAAATAAAAAAAATACTATTTTTAAGAACGAGAACATATAAACAGAGGTATTACTTATACAATAGTATTATAGTCGTAATATATTAACAAAAGCGTAATATCCAAAACTGTTTTCACCCTGGTACGTGGTGATACGTGGTTTAGTATATCCATTAAAATAGGCCAGAAACTTAATATAATAGAATGTGTTGTTTTTGCTATAGAATAATGAAAACCCCTTGGTTATTCCTTTGTTTGACTTATGAACACGTGTAATCTACAATATGTAGATTATACGATATATATATATATATATATATATATATATATATATACAGCTATAGAATTAAAAGATGTAAGTGCATCAGCTGTAGCAAAGTAGACGTATTTATTACAAGCTTAAAAAACTGCATACTTACCCTGTAAAGTGGAAAAGATTATGCAATACTTGATATATTACGAGTATATTGCTCCGCTACAAATAGTCTGCCTGTTGCCTGATACCATTCATATCAAATCAAAAAAATCCCAATACTTATTAATTTCAAAAAAATCATAATTAACTCTGGAACAACTTGCGCTTAAGCAAACCTAATGATTATTTACCACATATAAGGTAAATCTTTGTTATCACTAAATGTTGTTTAAGAGATTTTTGGTTGAATTAGCCCTAATAACCGAACTATAATATCATTATATAGGGATGATTTTGCTCTAATGAAGCAAGGATGGCTCAGTGGCATTGGCTATGGACTGCCACGCAGCAGGTCCATGGTTCGAATCCCGCCGCGGGCTTGAGCTTCACCGCATAGTGGAAGGGCATTTTGCGAATGCCTGGCTAGCGACCACCTTCAAGTAGGAAATCTGTCGCCAAGCACCTAACGGTGTGTTCAGGCAGCAGCCTTGAGAGCCAGTAAAATTACAGGCACGTGAGACTTAACAACTATGTCTCAAGGTGACGGACGCAGTGCAATTCGTGACTGTAAACGAAATGCATCTGTTATAGGCAGAGGTTAGTCCGCTTAACATCAGGTGGGCCTCGAGCTTATTCCATCACAATAACATATAGAAAAAAAATATTTAAAAAACGTTTATGCCAACAACAAAACTATTTGCTAACAATAAATTTCAGACAGTATTATTTCTATAATCTGCTAATAGATTTGCATTGCTTTTTTATAGTTTACTCATAATATCTACAAAATAGATACTCTTTTAATATTTTCTTAGAAATGTTGTTAGTTTATGCCACAACTTTGCGTATAAGTGATTGACATGATTGAGTATAATAGTGGCGATACAGCATCCTAATAACTAATAGGGTTTTTATTATTCATGGTCTAGTCGACCATCTCACCTGTTGGTAAGTGTTAATACAGATAAAGATGTCAGATAATGTAAAGGCTAAGCGGATAATCAAAGCTGGCTTTTGAAGAGAGTTATTAGAACACCGAGTTTTACTCTTCGCAGCATTCTGTGAAGATTAAGCAAGACTTAAACCACTTACCATGCACACAAGTCGATTCCAACTGCCTTTTGGGTAAGCACGTAGAATTTTGATCTAGAAAATATCCTTTAAATACGTAATTTACAGAACTGCGTCGATATTTGAAAAAAAAAAACCATTAAACATGTCAATCTTAACATGTTACTGTTAATTAAATGAACTATCTATATAACTCAATTAGTTGTATTTGTAAATACAAGTGTCCAAGCACATGGCAATCAAACATTTTAATGTATGAAATGGTATACTTCTGGGCTGAGGTACTTTATATTATAATTTATTTTAACTGTTTCACTCGTGGTACTACGATTGCTATTAAGTAAAAAGTCTCCAAATAAATTTTAGTTTACTTTCATCACTAGATATCTGAACATTTTTAGCTACCTGCAATTGGTTTTATGTTTGTTATTAGTCACTGTCAATTCACTAATACCCAAAAAATCTAAATACTTGATGATCACCTGTGCTTTTTGTGTTTCATATATTTAGATTACAAAAGCACGATATTTACTTCGGACTAGGTAGGCACTGTTAAAAAAATACCATATAAGTTTATCATTTTGATATCTTCAAAAACGGAACCCTAATAGTTTCACTGAGTTCATTTGTCCGAGGACAAAGTGCCTGATGTGTACAGAAAGTGCCATATATTATGCCGATTAAAATATTCTTTTTCAGGTACTTTGAATTCTGTTAAAAATATCTTATAGTTTCTATAAACCTACAAAGATTTTTCTGCCCACCACCAAACCTTTTCGAAGTAAAACAGCTACCATTTAATAAGCAGACGAAACTTGAAACAAAAACAAACATTTAATGTTGAGAAATACATAAAAATCCATTCCAGTTTTAGAAGTTGAGAAAAGTTAAATTTAAAATCAACTGCCTACGTCCCCTCCGAAATCAAATTATTACCGCCAACGTGATGAAATGAGAAAATATTGTTTCTCCCTTTCAGATTTTTAGCAAACAAGTTGCTTTCGATATTTTAGGTAAACATCAATTTATATAATGATCTCTTTTCCTGGATGAATAAAATTTTATTATGAATAATACAATGTTTGATAAGTCTACATTATCATGTTTTGGTCTCATTAGCTATAAAATTTGAGATTGAAAACACAAAGCTTTAAACACAATAGGCTTGCACGCTAATGGGCATGATGAAAGATCGTATTACCTACAAACAGGCTTAGGTTTAGTATTTGTACAACACTAACCTACTTAGTAAATACACGCCATGTAACCAATTAGAATAGGCAACTAAGTTTGCGCTTTAGGAACTTAGAATCAAATTGGTTTATATCCACTATATTATTTAGCTAATAATTAATTTGCAAATGATATCAGTCTAATCATTCAAAACGGTACGATATATATTGTAATTATCGATACGCACTTGCGACGATAGTAGCGTCGATGCTATGGGCTACGAAAAACACACGCCACGACATAAACGTCCTACGATAGATAGCAAGAATAAAGTTTTGCTACGATATATAAAACAAGCTACGGTAGACGCATGTAACGAAATAACTACGAAAAATAAGTGTTATGATACCACCATGCTACGTACACACTTTTACTAGTAGCTACGATAGATACGTCCAACTATACAACGATGCTACAACAAATGCTGCATGCTACGATGGACACATCTGACGAACGATAGATGCAAGCTACGCAAGACACTTGCTACGATACTAACATGATACAATTAGATGCTATACCTTGCGTTATGAACATGGCAGCCCTATAAACGAAGCTGCAATATTGGGAAATAGCAGAACGAATAAAAACGTTTGATAGTTGCAATGACAAATATAACCAGATCATTTTATTTCTTACACTTCAGTACGTTAAGTAGGCTTGCAATGTATTGCACATTGTTTGCCGACCGATATATCCAAAGCAATTTTATTGTATATAGTTTTTTCAAATCTTTGTTCATGATAATATAATTAACTCAAAGATATTCCTTTCTTTGACTGTCTACATCAATTGAAAAGCTTGAAAAGATTGGATTTCAGACAAAACCAGTGAATTCAATGTCGTTTCGCGTTTTCCAATCCCGAGGATTCGACTGATCGGTTTCCTATTTTGAATTTACATAGCGTTGAGGGAACGTAAAGAAGCGTTATACACTTCTACGTTTGTGTAATACAGAGATTTGGTTTTAGAATGAACGTAATGTATGGTTTTTGGGACTTCATTTTTTTAATAACAATTTTCCATAATACAGAGCAAGGTACTGTACCATTTTAGTACTATTCTGGTATGTACAACAAATACCAATTAAATATAAATTAATAACATAAAAGTAGATATAATTTTTTTAAATCATAGTAACTTGACTGCGAGATATCAATCTCATCAAAAAATCTTAATTAGTAAGTTTTCCGTGAAATGTAATATGTCCAAAAAACAAAAGTATAACACGGTAAAAAAATTATATTCTATTTAGTTATATTTGAAACGTCTCAGACTATTCTACTCTACACAGTCTCTTTTTGACATATGATAATAATAGCATTTACTCAAAAGAATTAAAAGCAAATTGTTACTGAGATATACTAACAATGCCTTGATGTATTATTAATACATATCAAAGTTTAAATACTTTGCTCATTTCATCAAAAAATATCCTTCAAAAATACATATACTTTAAAACATATACTGTAACTATATATATATATTATTGCCTGCAAATAGAAGAAATGCAATGTGTTAAAGAAATATGAGGAGCCAAAACATCTCACTTCTTCTCTTCACAAGGTCTGAATATTTCCGGACATAAATATTTGTTTGCCACTGCCTACAATGTCACCTGATGGTAAGCGATGATGTGTTCTAAGTTGGTCATAAAGCTTTTAACTTAAAATAGGTTCTGTCAAGGACAGTGGCCGGAAGATACGATTCGGTACTTGGCCATAGATTTTCTACGTGAAGGTGGGAACAAGACAGACGGGCCTTTGCTTAAAGTGAGGCAGTAAAATTACAGCCTTCTGTATGACTCACGTGACGGGCGCAGTGCAACTTGTGACGAAATGCATGTTATGTTATAGGCAGAGGTTATCGCTTAACATCAGGTAGACCTCGTTCTTGTTCAGTAACAATTGCATTAAAAAAATTAATCAGAATAGTTTTTTTTCTTATTCATAAATATATTTTTACTGCTATCATAGTAAAACCTGTTAGATTAACTTCTGTTTCGTTTTATATACTGGTCTAGTAGTTTAGATTGTGCCCCAGATTTCCGTTCTTCAGAGAACGGTGGGCAACCATTTTATTTTCAGGTCGGTCGGTGCGACCACGCGAGCCTTGTATTTGCATACTCGTAATAAAGCAATTTATATCTGAGCATTTCATTGGGCCCACATAATATCAGACTTTGCAGTAATACATTTTTTATTAGTAAAAATATTCAACCGCCTTAATAGTAAGGTTTACCGAAATGAGCTAACTTGTTAATAATCATGTGAACAGCATTTACAATTTATCACAAAACTGCTAAAAAAAAGAGTGTTATGTTTTCAGGGTTCATGTATGTATGTATGTTCGTGAGTTTCTTTATTCCATCATAACTTCTAAACGGCTCTATTGATTTTAATGTATAATATTATATCATTGGATTCGTCTTGCTAGCGCAGATAACACTAGGAAAAGTAAAAAAAACCAACTGGCGGATTTAAGACGCGATTTTGTGAGTTTTTTTTTCTCTCAAACCCATCGAGTGTGGTATTATAATGAAAACCTTTAAGACACGATTTCATAAATATATATAACTTGCAGTTTTGATTTGAATGGAACAATTAAATGCATAATGAAAATAAATGATTTGCAGATGTGTTTTTTTAATTCTTAATTAATTTATACCTGATTTTTCTTTTTTAAAGCAAAAGTTCCCACCGCTGCCGTCCCCATACATCATAAAGTTGATGAGCTCACGCTTTACAAACAGAGCTATTTGAACGCCCACTACGTCTCAAAGTTATGCTCGCGACAGCGAGAACTCGAGACAAAGAAACGTTAAATATGTGGCTTGAGTAATGAATACCTACGTTTTTATGGACTTGAAAAGAACGTTTCATTTGAATAAAAAAAGACGTTGTATATTTTAAATAAAAGAGCTAAATAAGGTTTTCGTTACAGTAAATATTTTAATTAATTTACTGTTTCTTCGGGGTACTAATTAAGTGTCTAGTATGTCTTGGTGTGCGATTTTTGAATGACCTCCAGTAACTATACATCAACATGATTGACATTATTCATCGATTTCCAATTTGGCACATTTGAAACTCACTTAAGACTAAAATTGTCTTCCGGTGGTTAAGCATTCTGGGAAAACTATAATGGCTAGATACCACCCTCAAGTCAAAATTGGTCAATCGCCGATCACCTAACGGTATGTTCCAGTACCTAGCATTTCTTGAGAGCCAGTAATTCTGTTAGTCTGCACAACCTCTTCGACCAAATCGACACTTACCTCACGTAAGATGGTGCTCAAAGGCTAGCATTTCAGCTATAAATAAAAATAAATAAAAAAACCAGTGGAAACGAAGGATTCTAGCGTGTGTTTCAATCATAGATTCTTAGGCGTAGCGAAGGTTTTAAAGGTACGACTGGAGATGCAAAATAACTTTGCTGTCGAGCGCAACACACAATTATTTAGCTCACTACAGCAAAGAAAATGCTATTGGTGCAAGAAAACAGCTTAAATAAATGTGTAAAATAATGCTATTTATATAAAATATTAAAAGTTTAATGTCTACATTTGATAATATTGAAGATAAATTTATATTTCTAGAACTTTACATACATTCGAACTTTAAAAACCTTTTCCATAGTAGCGGATAAAAATCACTATTCCACGTAGATTTCAAATGATAAACTACATCTTTCCGAGCTTGGAAGTCGAAAAAAATTCCTTGCCAAATACGTTTTTGATCATTAATCCAGGCTAATAAATATATAGAGCCTACTTATTGACCATAAGTTTTATTTTTTGTACCTTTTTCATATAAGTGATGGGATGATTTTCATAAAATTGATAGCAACAACTACTTTCAAGCTTCTCTGATATGCTAATTACTTGCCCGTTCCACAAAAATAAATTACAGCATATAAATTTTCTCACGCTGTTGCGCAGCTGTATGTAATCAAACCTGCGTTTTATGCACAAGCTGCTATGACCACTCGGCCACAAGACTGCGCTGTTATCATCACGCCAAACCTCAACTGGCACGAGATGCGATAGCTAGACCTCCTGCACGGCAGGCATTCATAGGGCTTGCTACTGGGACATCACTGCTTCAGACTGCAAAACTTAACCCAGAATCGAATCTGGCTCTCAAGGACTGCTGCCGGAACACGCCATTACGGTATGCGACAAATTTTCACTAAGCTGGTATTCGTAAAATGCCCTTCCACGATACATCATGCACTTTTTCTTCCATTCGACCCTTTCGTTGCCCAACGTCCAAAGGAAAAATCCTTTAAGATTCATGGGCATACGTAGGTCCCACGTGGTCCCAGAGACAGGTCACTATTTTATCCATTCTGCGATTTCCTGGTAACATCTGTCTATAGACTGTTACCGCAAATTTCCTGTGAGTAAAACTAATAACATGTGTTTGATCCAGTGATCAAAACCTCGCGTAACTTACATTCCAGCATCAAGCATTAACTTACATTTTCAGTATCAGCCTACAAATACATCAATAATAGTAAATGCTATGAATTGAAGAATTCCAAATACTCACTCTATTATCTTCAATACTGCTAAGTTATGTTCACGACGCGTGGTAAGAACTTCAGATAAAGAAACTGTAAATATGTGGGGTGCCTGCTGAATAATGAATATCTCAGGGAGTCGTCTGCACGGTTTATACATTACTTATACTTTAGGGTTCCCTTAATCAAAATAATACAAACAAAACCCTTATAGGATATCTTTTTTGATCATCCGTGTCTGTTCAAACCCTCTATCTCGTTTAGAGTTTAAATTTTATACACTAAAGTTTACAATTCTTAGAAGTGTAAAAACCATTCATCTAAGTTTACCCGTTCAAAATATATGTTTACGTCACATAATTATATTTTGATACCTGCAAATGCTCCATAACATCTAGAATCATGAAATTAGTCACTCTAGTCTCACGTCAAGTTAAGAAACAGATCAAAAATAACGATTTAGTCTGGTTTAAAGCATCTAAAAATCTTCTAGTTCACGTACCATAAAAACATAAAATATGCGTAGATCAGAACCTATAATTACGAGTGCGATTTATTCGGCTGTTATTTTAATAAGATGGTATTTCATCATAATATATATTAGTCTTCTCCGCGGTGTTACTGAATTGTTTTTGCCCTCTCTTGTTCATTTGTTCTCATTTTTATATATAAGATACACTTAAGATATAAATTTTTAGTTACAACAGCAACTACAACTGTTATGCATAGATATAGAAAAAATAGAAAAGAATGAGAGGAAGGTTCAGGCGCCCTCACTTCTAACAATGAAATAAATAATATATCGTCGTTTCATGAAATTAAAATTAAATGTTGATAAATAAGAATACTTTACCAATTTTTTTTAAATATGTGATGATAGTATAAAAACATAAAATAAGATGAGTAAATATTATTTAAAGCAATCATAGACCTGTTGCCACAGATATGAACTGCCCAAACCTTAAATTATGCCGCAAACTTGAGTTACAATATTTCATTTTATATAAAACAATGCTAGCCTGGCGAGGTCTTATAGCCAATACAGCTTCTCGACCACATTTAGACTTCCAAACATAGCATAGTGGTCATAAGTCATATCTTTCAGCAATAATAATACGAATACGGCAAATAAAACCAAAAAATATTTCCTTACCGTATTTTCCGCATAGGGCGGTCAATATCGGCAAAACATAGACAAATATCGTTAATTCAATGTATCTACGATTTTTTTTATGTGTCGTTAGGACCCTGAGAAGAAGAAACTTTTTTTCTGGTTTTATTACTGTTAACTTTTTGTTACATTTTGCTACAATTTGAGGCCAATTTGAACTCCCTAGGTTTATTGGTAAAGGATACAGTACCAGTCAAATATGGGTATTTTATTTTATAAAGAGAATATTTGTCGTTATGGTATTTTTTCAAGACACTGACTAAACTAATAGATCTAAATAAAAATTATGAGCAGAAATATATATAATTCTTTAATAGTGCCTTGACGCTTCATAGTTTCTGCAATACCGACATAACTTAAAGTCAAATAACACATCAAATATTGCTAATATGATAAAAATAATGAACAACCATAATAATAAAGATTCGAGTATGTTGCTTAACTGTCAAAAACGTGCAAGATATTGAATTTAATATCTTTATCAAATTTTAAAAAGGAAGAGTTTCTATGTACGATTGATTTATTAAACATACTTTTAGTAAATATTACAAAATTTTATGGCAATAATAACATAAAACGATTCCTTAACGAAGTTTTTTTTTCTAAATGCAAACAAAAAACATGTGCCAAAGTATCGTAGTTTTATGTACAGTTATAGACAATGCGACACTCTTCCTGGCAATCAAAATGGACAGAAAATCTAGTTCTGTTGCATATGCAGTTCGTACGATAAGACAGTTAACAGAAGCAGCTACTGCTAGGCTAGTTTACTTCGCATACTTCCACAGTATGTGTACAATATGGTGTATTGGTGTGATAAACTATAGCTGCTGCTGAGATAGACACATATTTATCTCACAGAAGTGTGTAATTGAGCCATTTATGAAATGGGTCCTAGGATATTTCTGAAGAATTTTTTTGAAGATATTCATATTTCAACTTTACTGAGTCTATATTTATTTGAAAATATTATATATGTTCTTAAAAAATAAGCAAGTTTAAACAGTGCAGACTAGAAATAGCGGTACCAGGTGTTAGATAAGCAAAAACAAACAAGTTTCTTCTTAGGTAATTGTGTGCGTTTTTATAATAAAATTCTCAAAAAATTATAAGGCTCACAGAAGGAAATTTCTAGTTGCACGAGAAATCCTTTTGATTAAGAAATCCTACTACAGTGTTTTCGGTTACTTAAACGATAAAAGTGCTTGGTCAATTCCGCCTCTGCTAATCTAACGCTTGTCACCTACGTAAGTTAAACAAATATGGTACTTAATAATTTGATAATGTATTTTGTAACACATTGTTAAAAGACATTTAAGATGGACGACGAGATGAGTTTCTTGCACGTGCAGTGGCACATTCGTTGCAGTTCAATGTAAAATATTTCAATATTAAAATTTGTAATTGATTTTCATGGGAGCGTCTTAGACGGCTAAATTAAATAAATGATTTTTAACTTTGACTTTGCCCCACGGGAGAAGCACAGAAATTTCTGTGTTGCAAGCTTAATAATAAACTCTTCTCAGGGGTCTTAAAAGCACTACCACAACTATAAAAATTGTAGATATCATGCCTGTTTGCGATGTTAAATTTCCTCATTGACTGCCCATGCATACAAACGTTGAAATAATATTTTTTATAAATTATAGTTATCTAACCAAATATGTTTACATTTATAAAATGCGAAAGTTTCTGGGTGTGTATGTTTGTTACTCTTTCACAATCATCATTACTTTTCACTATTGTCTACGTGGGTGAGACCGCAGGGCGTATCTAGTATATTATAAATCTGAGTCAAAGCAATATATAACAAAAAGCCATAAGTAGTCATCGATATTAAAATAATTGAACTGAAGTAAAAAGCGATTTATTTTCCCAAAACTCGGCCCACGAGTAGGTCAAATAGAGCCACTAATTGCTTAAAGCCGGTCTTTCAAACATGTACGCAACAATCAATAAAAGCAATTTATATCGCCCACACGGTGACTCATCATAAAAGGAAAAACAACATTAATTTTCTACCTTCAAAGAGTTGTCATTACATTGCATTACATTCTAAGAACTACTACCTACGTAAATAGCTAAAGAGTCGATCGACAAACCCCAGCCCGTGTACGATCGACGGGGCGGGCATACGAATTATCAGACCTACGTGCCGCGTGTCGGGTTGAGTGAATTTAATAAATTATTACGGTTGAAGTGTTGAAGATTCTTCTTGTGGGATTTCATGTCAGAATTTTTAGGAATTGATGTACTTTTTTACAGCTGAAAGTTTTGTAACCTTTGACCACCACTGCGCCTCTCAAATTACGGATGTGGTCGGATATGGTAAACAAGGGTAGTTAAGAATATACCGGCAGGACATCTGCCAAGGCACATCGTTAGTTGCTTGGTGACTATTTTTACTTGAAGGTGGTAGCAACGTGGATTTTTCGAGAAATCACACTACTATGCGGTAAAGCTAAAGCCCATGGCGGGATTCAAGTTTTTGAGCACGGGCTTTTATTGCCACTGTGCCATCACTGCTTTCTAGTAGAAATGAATTGATCTCTAATCTTATTTATATAAAATATATATAGAATTATCATAATAAAAATAAATACAATGTCAAAAATAATATTAAATTTCATTACTGGAAGAGAAATGGTCAATCAAATAACCCACCCCTAACTGTACCTGGTGCAAAAGTGCCCATTACACTGGCGGCTTTACCATGCTGGATAGCTATGGCCAACCTTTGCACCAGGTACGAGCTGGAGCGGGACTCACCCGTTTTTTTTCCACAACCTCTGCCCAATTACGTTAACCAAACTTTTAGCCTCAGTGACCCAGCAACCCATTATCTCCACGGCAATGGGCACAAAATAATATTGTGGCTCCAACGCCGCATGAAGTATGCGGCGTCAGCCACTTTTTACAGGCAGCATCCTCCGCAGCAGCTGCCGAAGAGTGGATGGTCCTAGCCAGGTGACTGGAGGCGACTGAGCTGACGCAAGTGGCATCCCATATAAGGCACCTGCCTTTTTTCCATGGCACCAGGGTCCGCCCATCTGGTCTTTTTCCATCAGACCTGATAAGGCCCGGCGGCTCGAGCACACACGGGATATCCACCGATACAAAGCACTATACCGTTGAGGGCGTGGTATCGCGGAAACCTTCCTGTGCTACGCCGACAACTGAGAGCGTGATGACCATCGCTTCGCACCATGGAATTATAATTATACGAAAGTTTGGGTTTGGTAACATTGAACTCCAAAAGGTTAAACAGTTTTTGATGAAATTATAGGGACCTACATAGATTTATTAGCTCTTGTAAGATACGTTTCAACTTAATTCCCTTGTTTTATTTTTTTGTTACTGATAACCAAGCTTATGATCGCAAGACTCGATTTGCTAGCTAGCCAAGCCAATGGTTACTCGCAAAATGCCCTACCATAATGCAATAACGACTGCTATCAAGTACCGAGAAATTAAGTATGTTACGAGCATTTCAATATTTATGAATAGTTTCAACAGGAACAAATTAAATATTATAAGGTAATTGAAGTGCTCGTAGCTTAGTTCACTTAGCCGTTCTTAACTGATCAGATTAGTTAAGTAACGTCCGTCGTGGTCATGACTTAGATGGGTGACCGCTAGTGCCATTACTACTAAGGGCTTCCGTTCTTCGGAAGGCACGTCAAAACGTCGGTCCCGGTTATTGCCTTAGGATGGCATTCGTTATAGCATGGTGGTAGGGTATTGTGCGAATGCCCACCTAGCTAGCCACCACCCTCAAGTAGAAATCCTGTCGGCAGGCACCTAACGGTGTGTACCGGCAGTAGCTCCGACTTTTTAATTTTTTTTATTGATGATAAGTAAGCTTTTAAATGAATCTCATCTGATGGTTAGTGATGATGTGGTCGAAGGTGTCAGAATTACTCGCTCTCAAGGACAGCGCTTGAGAGCCAGTCATTTTAGGTTAGCTTGAACAACATCTAGATGTTGTTCAAGCTAACCTAAAATTGAAGATTCGACCACATCATGACTCGCCATCAGGTAAGATAGTGAGCAAAGGCTACTTTATCTAATATTAAAAAAATGCTATGTTTGAAACATAGCATTTTTTTTATTAAAGATTTTCAGCTGAAAGATAAATTTTGAGGAGTATATGTGACCAGTCTTGATGTTTATTTGGTTAAAGGTAAATATATTTCTGACTTCAATTAAATCTCCATGAGGGACGTCCATCACAACGAATGCAAATCGAGAAGGCCACCCTTGTATGATCTACTTAGAAATTAATGCGGCATGAAATTACGTATTTACCTACTTACTTAGTCAGTAGGAAAATTGGTTTCCAGATCCACTTGGCTGTCCATTCGTTGCATTGGCGTTTGACAGCTCCCGGTGTTTCCTGTTTCTGTGCAAAATAAGAAATGTGTTCGCATTCCGAGAATTGTAGATGTTTTTGTTTAATATTTTTATGTTAGTATACAAAACTACCACGGGGAAAGCTATAATTATGTGCCGGATTAGAACCGGCACCATTAACCCCTATAACTGGGGTTACATAAATTAATAATATAATATATCATACGACTAATTTACTGCAATATATAACACCTTATTTTAACAATCCTTGTAGTTACTTTGTACAGCGGAAAATTGGACTATAATTTCGTATAGATTTTTCCTTCCTGCAAGCTTTGCCAAATTAATATTCATGAAACGTTGCTAAACTTTTCAACGGACATTTTTCGGCAAAAATTAACAGTCATAAAATATTCCAGGAAGGTAAAGGTAGAACAGGTAATCAACATCATACTTTTATTGATATAATTTAGTCATTAATTGTTTCATAACAAGTTAGGTAAAGGATATAACTAGTTTGGTTTCAAACAGTGAGAAATTTTGACATAATAGATTTTTAATAACAAGTATAAAATAATTAAAAAGTAAAAAAAAAATCATAACTTGGTGGGTATATAGATTTATACTATCCGCGTATAGTTATACCCTGCTGATGAACGAGGTCACGTCCCTCGATAATGAGGATAGTGACTTACGTAAGACTAATAAAATTAACGTTAAGGCTAGAGTGCTCGTGGCGCTTATCATATAAACGTAGTTTCATCATATTTTAAATACTAAGTATTCAAACTCGGTGAAACTTTGCATGTGTGTTCTTGAGCCTTATATCTATGTTTCTAGTTCGCCAGATTTCCGTAAAATAAAGTATTTTCAAAAATCATTCGAAAAATCGTTTTGTATGGGAATTGTTATTTTGACATTAAGGAATTTAATAAATAATAAATCAAAAAACTGGCAAACCAGAAGCATAGATATTAGGCTCAGCAACATGCATACAAAATTTCACCGAGTTTGAGCACTTGGTATTTAGAATATGGCGAAACTACGTTTGTACGGAAAGCGCTCCGTGCACTCTACTCTTAAGGGGTGGCATAACGTAATAAGCTTTTCTTGAACAGATTTTTAACAATTAAGTGTTTTTTTTTCTCTAAATATTATGATTACAAGCACTATCGCGTGCTAAGCGAAAATCATATTTTACAAATTATTGGAGTACAAAGTTTATGCCCATGGCGGGAATCGAACCCGCGTCCTCCGATTTCGCGCCAGATGCCTATACTCGGCCACTTGGACTTGGCATTTCGAGCTGAAATTTTGTGCTCCAATTGTTTTACTTATACCTTCAAAATTTGTAAAAATAAAGCGTTTTACAAAATAACAAAACGAGAAGAAAAATTATAAACATGTGCGGAATTTGGACTCGTGTCATCCACCCCTATATCCAGGGTATGGTCAAACCTATTGAGTTAACATGACAATGACTCCCAACACTAATTTTTCCTGTCATTCTTGAACCATCGTATGGGGATGGAGCAAAACAAGTATTTGTTTCTGGCTAATTGAATTATAATATAGTTCATATATTCATAAGTCTTAATTGTTTCCAAAATAAAATCCAAGTTTTTTCAACGGAATAATATGGCAAATTTGACTCCAAATTATACGCATGCAAAAAAATAAATTCTTATTACTTACGAACATACGATTATAAGAATAAAACTATAAAATAGCTAAGTCTTAAAAAGGCATATATTATAAATTTGTAATTTTGTAATGTTATCAACATCATTTATGTTACTAGTATTGAGTGAGAAGTACTTTCAGTAAACTTTGTTACTTTTGTACTTTACTCCCAAAAGGGATCATCCGCAATTTGATTTCACCATTGCGGCATCTCTTTTAATCCTACACAATCTTTAGTGATGGCATTTTTGCTATTGTCAGCATCTTAAATTATTATATAATAAGAGGCATTACAAATCCCAAATGCATCAATATCTAGTACACAAACAACAAAAGACTCCAGCATTGGCAGTAGCAGTCACTTGTCTGATTTAACAACTAAAATGAGTCAAATCATATTTATATAAGTAATAAGCCACTATATAAACATAATTGGATTTTTTTGCTTTCATAGATCAGTTCTGATCAGCGAAAATATAAAAGAAACTATATCTTCCAGTTTTCCTGTTGTTGATCTCGCACGATTGACTGTTTGTGAAAATGTCAATTAATGTTTACTGCAAAACTTGTTTAATGCCAAAAGTGTTGATATTTTATGGAATTTGGTGTCCATCGATTACTTGATTTGTTTTATCCAAGTACAGCAGCATGCAATAAAATGTAGACAAATTTTCGAAGCAGTGATGGCTCAGTGGCATTGGCTATGGACTGCCATGCAGCAAGTCAGTGGTTCAAATTCAGGCGCGGGCTTGAGCTTCACCGAATGGTGGAAGGGCATTTTACGAATGCCCGCCTGGCTAGCGACGACACTCAAGTAGAAAATCCGTCGCCAAACACCTAACGGCGTTCCTCCAGCAGTTCTGATAGCCAGTGAAATTACAGGCACAATGAGACTTAAGAACTACGTCTCAAGGTGACGGGCGCAGTGCAATTCGTAACTTGTGACGAAATGCATTTTTATAAGCAGAGGTTAGTACCCTTAACATCAGGTGGGCCTGAAGCTTGTTCGGGCACAATAACACAAAAAAAAACGACATCAAAACTAGGGATGTTTTTACCTGTGGTATTATGACGTTGATATTTGAAAAAAATATAATCAGCCATTATACGCATTTTTGAATCAAATTACAAAATGACAAATTTACGAGTGGAAAAATTTAAGTAATATGCGGGAAAAGTAATTTTGCCTCTCATAAATTTGTCATTTTGTAATGTAATCCGCAGAGCATGCGTTATTGAAACATATAAATATTAAAATTATATTGCTCTTTTTATCTGTGATGCGCAAGGGTTACTTACCGGAAATTGTTTTGAGTTAATTTAAAGTAGAGTTGTGGCTATTGGCCGAATAGTTTATATCACAATGTAACCGTTTTGAAAAATCTTGCAGTCTGAAAGTTATTTTATTAGATATTGGGTTAAATAAAATTGAAGATAAGAGATAAAACAATATAATCGAATTTCCAATATGGAACTGTACGAGAATACTTGTTGCAAACCTTATATTATGCAAGAGGTACGAAATGTTGATTATTTGTCAATAATTATATAAACTTTATGTTTACTAAACAATTTTTAACGGCATGTTGTGACAGGACTATGGATGGATAATTATAATTATATATATAATTATATATCAGGTAGTCAAAACCGCGCTGCTGTATATAAAAGATGTGATTTCAAATGGTCTTCATAAAGTGCTTAATTACGGTTTTTATGTAGTTATTAGAAAAAAGCATGCTAAAAGAAAAATATTTTTTTAAAATAAAAACATAGTAAGTCCTTTCCTGACTTAAGTGTACCTACAACATCTGCTCATGTATCGGTTAGGACTCACAAAGGGACATTATTATGCTAATTTGCATTATATATATATATATATATAAGCAATTTGGGATATTAACAATTATAACAAAAATAAATAAATTATTCAACTATATCTACTTATGACCTAAAAATGTAACACTTAAAAATTTTATGTAGTATTGTTTACATATTTTTAGTGTACAAAATATATAATAAACTAAAAATCTTTAAGCGTAAAAGTTCTATCTTTCACCAAAATACACCTCGAATTGGGCCAAGGCTAACTTAAACCCTTCCCTTTATTTTGATCAGAAAGAAACCTTTTCACCCGGGAATGGTTCTACGCTTAACGACGATCGCGGTTGAAATTTCAAGTATAGGTACCTCTGGCACTTTCTGGTACCCTTTACGGGTCCGATCGAATTGACCACGAAAGGCTTCAATCTCGTTTTCATTCGTGTCACATCGGACCTCTAGACGTTTTGGATTTATACCATACATATCTAAAATGTTTATATATATACCTCGAGAGCAATGAATCCGGGTCACTTAAAGAATCCTAAAAATCTCGGAAACTAAAAATGCTAGGTTAATGCAATAAATTGTATTTAATAGACAATGTAATACTCCTTAAATGAAGGTATTAAAACTTCTTAGTTATTGTAAAGTTATATCATAAAAAAATCAAATTTGAAAAAGGGCCACTTTCGAAGATGGAACTACGAAATTACAGCATTTGGTTTTGCTTTTGTTTGTAATCTGTCATTTATGTGGGTACATAAACCATGTTGATAGTGCTCTATATTCATTATTCAAGCTGAAATTATGTCGCTTACGCCTGAAGAATGCACCAGAATACTTACAATGCTGGAAACCGGCCGGAGTCAGCGCGATACAGCCAGGACTGTCGGTGTGTCGCTGTCAACAGTACAAAGAGTTCTCCGACGTTACGAAGAAACTGGTTCTAACCTACGCAGACCAGGAACGGGCAGAACCAGGTGTACCACAGCACGAGAAGACCGATACTTGGTGAACACCATGCTTCGAAATCGCTTTCTCACAGGAACTGAACTCACCAATCAGTTTCGACGCCTCGGAGGAAGTAACCCAAGTGCATGGACAGTAAGACGTCGGCTTGCTGAATCTAATTTAAAACCCCTTAGACCTGCAAACGGCCCTAAACTGGAGCGTGGGCATCGTATTTCGAGACTAAGATATGCCCAGAGCCACGTAAATTGGAGTATTGAAGATTGGTCAAAAGTTATTTTCTCCGACGAATCAAAATTTATGCTCTACAAGCACGATGGAAGACACAGAGTGTATCGAAGACCAGGGGAAAGATTCAAGCAAGCATGCATCGAAGAAAAAGTAGCCTACGGTGGTGGGTCTGTACTTGTGTGGGCCGGAATTTCTTCTGAAAGTCGCACAGAGCTGGTGATCATAGAAAACGGCTCTTTAACTAGCGTAAGATATGTGGAAGAAATCCTCAATGATCACGTTGGTCCATTTATGGTCAATTTAGGTGAGGATGCTATATTTATGCATGACAATGCCCGACCTCATACAGGTAGGATTGTGAATGACTACCTTCAAGAGATGAACATTACTCGTATGGAGTGGCCAGCGCGCAGCCCGAATATCAACCCGATCGAGCATGCTTGGGACGAGCTAGGCAGATGCGTAAAACAACGAAACCCTCCCCCAATCACGCTTCGTGAGCTCAAAATTGCTCTCACAGAGGAATGGGAGAATATTCCCCAAAATCGTATAAGGAACTTGGTGTACAGCATGCCAAACCGCGTAAACGCAGTAATGGAAGCACGAGGAGGCAATACGAAGTATTAAAATTCAAGAAAATCGTAATAAAGTTCAAAAATTTCATGTTTTCTATTTTTGTTTTAAGGAGAGATCAGCAGTTTTTTTCTTTATGTAATTTTGTGTTAATAAAATGTATGGTGACTCATATTTTTTTTACTTTCATTTAAGGAGTATTACATTGTCTATTAAATACAATTTATTGCATTAACCTATCATTTTTAGTTTCCGAGATTTTTAACATTCTTTAAGTGACCCGGATTCATTGCTCTCGAGGTATATATACGCTTATGATGTATACAAGGCGTCCCGCGGCGATGCCACATGGAGGGAAAGTACCTTGAATATCTTAGATGGTAATTTTTTTTGAAACAAGACATTTTTTTTTTTAAATTAACTGCATTCATTTATAATTTTTTTAATTATATTTAAATAATTACATGGTTGAACCGAGAATCGAACCTGTTACACGAGAAAAAATATCAACCTGTAGTTTTATCATACTGATCGAAATATTTCTACATAAGGATTATTTTTTGTATACAGGACGTCCCAAACAGGGCTCTTCCAACGCTGCGTGTCGGTCTGTGTAGATCTTCTGATAGCTTCATTGCAAAATGCAAAGTGAAAGAGAACGTATCGTCACAGCAGCTGCGGCTAGGGTATTAATTAACAATTACCATATCTATGCATTCTAGTAATAGGAAAAAAAACCACGTCGCTGGTGGATATCAGCATACAACAAAAGTCGTCTATGGTAAGTTTACTTGTATATAGGTATATAAATCTAATTTTATTTCATGTCTTGTCACCCATTAGTAGCAGTGGGATCACGGTATAAAATTAACGAATGACATAAAATATTCCCTGTGTACGCGCTCGGATCGCGTCACACCGCCGCGCACCTTTGAAGTTACCGCCTCGCGACGGCTACCGGCGCACCGCCACAGACCGCCTGCGCTACCACGGACGAGACCCTTCCCACGGTGTGTCGTGCGAGCTGCATCCGTCCGCGATATCGCGGACCGTAGGAAGCAAGCTTTAGCGTGACGGGCACAGTGCTTTTCGCGTGACGGGCGGAGTGCATTTCGCGTGACGGGCGTAGTGCATTTCGCGTGATGGGCGCAGTGCGCAGGCGCATTTGTTATAGGCAGAGAGGTTACCGCATAACATCAGATGGACCTCGTGCTTATTCCATCACATAACCATAAAAAAACCTGAACGTAATAGTCTCTAGACTGAAATAGGAAAACATACATGTGTGCTCACATACTTTCAAACAAACTTCTGCAATTATAATGTGTCTAAATTTAAAGAAACATAAAACATCGTTTGCAATTTTAGACTGACTATTTATTTTTCTTTCCCTCTAAACTTTATCTTCATAGTCTAAGTAAGACAAGCCAATAGAAGATGCAGTAACATTGATAGAAGCACAAAATACCCCAATCGATACGAAGCGCACACCATACATCGAAGTTAGACGGGATCAAATGTATGCTATTTGTGCCGTGTATCACGTACAATCAATTTGAAAGAACTCCAGCTGCGGGTCAAGCGATATATACGAGGAACGTCTCGATTTATGAAGATTGTTTTACATTTTCCGGCCAAGTTGCGTGTATAAACTATAAACATTGAGTGTAGACAGTATGAACGCTTGCGCTTTCGTAAACGTAAACAGGTATTCGCTTTTGTTACTAGTCTGTGACATTTAACTCACATGTTGAAGATTAATAACGTAAAAATGGTTAATTTTCTTCTTAATTTTGAAGATTGTTTTACATAGATTGGATATAGATAGTATGGTCGCTTGCGCTTCCGTATACTTAAACAGGTATAGTATACACGTTTTGTTACTAGTCTATGACCTTTAACTCACTTATTGAGGAATAATAACGTATAAAAGTTTCATATATTAATATTTTCTAGATTTATGAAGGTTTTTGTACATTTTTCGTCCAAGTTGCGCGTATAAACTTATAAACATTAGATGTACACAGTAAGAGCGCTTGCGCTTCCATAAACTTAAACAGGTATAGGTGTACACTCGTTTTTGTCACTAGTCTGTGACCTTTGACTCACTCGTTGAGGATTGATAACGTAAAAAGGTTAATGTCGTCCTGATAAATGGAGATTGTTTTACATTTTCTGTACAAGTTGTGTGTATAAACTATAAACATTGGACGTAGACAGTATGGGCGCCTGCGCTTCCGTAAACGAAAAACAGGTATAGTGTACACTCGATTTTGTTACTAGTCTGTGAACTTTGACTCGCATGTTAAGGATTGATAACGCAAAAAAGGTTAATGTCATCTTGATTTATGAAGATTGTTGTACATATTCCTTCCAAGTTGCGCGTGTAAACCATAAACATTGGACGTATTGTACGTATGGGCGCTTGCGCTTCAGTAAACTTAAACAAGTATAGTGTACACTCGATTTTGTTACTAGTCTGTGAACTATAACTCACATGTTGATACAGAATACACTTGTGATTTCGATTTGTTTACTAGTCTGTGACTATTAACTCACTCGTAGGGGATTGATAACGTTAAAGAGGTTAATGTCGTCTCGATTTATGAAGAAACTTTTTCATATTTTTAGGCCAAGTTGCGTGTATATATTATAAACATCAGATGTAGACAATATTGGCGCTAGCGCTTCCGTATACTTAAACAGATATATAGTGTACACTTGTGATTTTGTTTTTGTTACTAGTCTGTGATCATTAACTCACTTTTTAGGAGTTGATAACGTTAAAAAGGTTAATGTTATCTTGATTTCTGCAGATTTTTTTTTATATTTTCCGGCCAAGTGGCGTGTATAAATTATAAACATTGAATGTAGACAGTATGGTGATTGCACTTCCGTGTACTTACACAAGTATACAGTATACACTTGTGATTTCGTTTTTTTACTAGTCTGTGGCCATGAACTCACTCATCGGGGATTGATAACGTTAAAGAGGCTAATCCGCTCAATTTATAAAGATTTGTGTTGTTGGTCACTACTTGAATGTGTGACTGCTAGTGGCAGTAACTACTGAACTCAAATGAAACCGTCGCTGTTGGGCCTGCTTGTTGTTAAGGCATAGCAGTCGTTAGGTCATAAGCTCACCTAGAGAGATTTAGCTAAAAAGATCCCATTCTATATTATGGTCATTTACCGTGGACCATATTATCACTTGCTTAGGTGACATGATGGTAAAAGGCACCCAATATTTAGGGTAAAATATATATATTGTTTTCCAAAACTCACCAATGCTAATAAAACAGAGTAGTAGGCTTACTGTGAATGTAAATTTCTATCTATCTATCAACATTCTAGTCGTAAATCAAAGAAATACCAAGATAGGAAACTTTGTTACGGTTCTCGGAGTTGGGGAGCTATTTTGTCGTAATCTGTTTAGGTAATACAAATTTAATAAGAATTTAATACAATTTTGGTTGATTGCGTGACAGGAAAGTTTTCTCGACTTCATTATCAAATTACCTAAGCATAATGACACGATTGTATACAATGGCACAGTAAACATAATTTAAAAACAGGTTCAAACAAATTGGCTTTTGCGAGTGAAACTCGCGTGAAGGCAGTTTTTTTCATCTAATCGGTATATTTTTTTACTTTTTATTTTATTTATTTAAAAAAAAAACATCTCTGTATAATTAAAGGGATAAATTGAGTAAGCCGAGTATAATTTCATAATTACTGTAAACAACAAGAAAAAAAATTCAATCCTTCTTTTTATATGAATAAACATAAAACAAAATAGTTCATCAATTGATAAATTGATATGTGAATTGATGCATTAAAATAGGTTTTCATTTTGTTTCTAACTTTTTATACCGAGACAGCTGTGCCAACTTCAAAATTCGTATGTTGTACAAATAAAAAAATGGCTTTTTTTAAATTCAATTTAAAAAAATGGTCTATATTTACATAGGTTGTTCTCTTTTTTTTATGCATGATAGGTTAGCCTTTGATTACTATCTCAGTAAGTGAAGATATGGTCGAAGATGTTGTTCAGGCTAACCTAGAATTACTGGCTCTCAAGAACAGCTGCCGGAACACACCGTAAGGTTCTTGGCGACAGACTTTCTACTTGAGGGTGATAGCTAGCCAGGCGGTAATTCCCTACCACCATGCTATAACGACAACAACCGGGACCGATGGCTAAACGTGCCCTCTGAAGCATGGAAGCGCTCAGTAGTAATGTCAACAGCGGTCACCCATCCAAGTCGAGGACCAACCAAGGCGGACGTTGCTTAACTTCGCTGGTCGGTTCAGAATGGCTAAGCAAACTTCGCTACGAGCGCTTCAAAATTCTTCTCGCAGTGGTTTACCTGTATTTCTTGAAGCGGTAGAATAATATGGTATCATATCAGTGCATTTTAGTAATTGAGCTTCATACATGCGATGTAAACTCTAAAATAAATGGATGTGAATATTTAAAACTCAACAAACAAGTATACATTCATTAATTCCACTGTAGAACATGATCATACTGTTTGAGGCCATATAACTAGAGATGATTTTATCCTGATTAGAATACATCAAATAGATTCAAAAGATGTCCACCCAACAAGTGGAAACGAGTTCTATCTCATGCGTGGGTTTAACAATGCATGCATCGACACTCGTAGCATTTATGAATTCTATGTCTATAGTCACGCTTCTCTCGCATTCCTTATATAATGACGTTGACAGTTACAAAGATTCAGATAATTTTAACCAACTTCGATCAAAATAAGTTTATTATAGTAAAAAGGGCAGATTCCCTATTAGCCTGTGTAATTGTTGTATGTCTGCGATCATTTTACCAATTATGAGATAATTTTGGTAAATGTTTTTTGATTTTAACTGACTTATAAGGATAACATTCTCTATTTGCCATTGTTACCTTTTTTTTTTATGTGATGGAGTGGCAAACAAGCAGACGGCCCACCTGATGGTAAGCGGTTACCGTCGCCTATGGACATTTGCAACACCAGGGGCGTTACCAATGCGTTGCCGACCCTGTAAGACTCTTTTAACACCCTTTTTGAAGGAATCCATATTGTAGCTCCGCGGGAAAACGCTAGCTGGAAGATCATTCCACATTTTGCATGTATGCGGTAAGAAGGAACGCATAAATCGAGCTGTGTGAGACTTCCAGGACTCGATTATGTGTTGATGAGCTTTCAACCGGTGACGCGAGATACGATTATAGAATCGCGAAGCCGGTATAAGATCAAACAGCTCCTGAGAGCATTCTCCGTTATAGAGCCTGTAGAATACACAGAGCGCACCAATGTCTCTACGGAGGCTCAGTGGCTCAAGGTGGTCAGAAAGCTCGGGGTCGTCGACAATTCGGACCGCTCGACGCTGAATAGCATCGAGAGACTGGAGTTGGTACTTTGGTGCGCCATTCCAGAGGTGAGAGCAGTACTCCATGTGAGGGCGAACTTGTGCTTTATAAAGCAAAAGTCGCTGGCTCGACGTAAAGTACCGCTTTGCCTTGTTAAGCACACCAAGTTTCCTGGATGCCAACCCAGCCTTACTCGCGATGTGATAGCGGAACTGGACATCTTTGGAAATGTCGACGCCAAGAACTCCAATACTCTCTGCGATTTCTAGGGGAACACCCTGAAATTGCGGAGCGATGATGAAGGGGGTCTTTTTCGCGGTGAAAACGCATGTCTGAGTAAGCGATAAGAATGTACAACTGGACTGAATGTTTACTGGATAGGAGCCGTGCTTAACGGTATTGCTGCAAGTTGGAGGGATAATATACTCGTAGAACTGAAGTGTATATGGCGAAGTGTATTGGGGTAAAATAACCTTGTCCTTTGCTTGTTACACGATTACTCCACCAATTGTGAATTGAATAAAATGATCATTTTTTTCGTTTGGTAGGTCGAACTTCAGAAATGGTCCCGCGTAAAGTTTATGAAAATTGGTTTGGTAGATCTAGGTTGTAATCAAAATGACTTCCAATCCAATTAAAACAAAACTAAGTTCGTTTCATGATACATTGCTTATTATTGACAAGTCTAAGCCTCGTTAATTTAACATTTTATTGCGCAACAAAAGTGATTTACCCTTGAAAGCAGTAAGTTCACTACAGCTTATTTAGGTTTTGGCAGAATGTATATATCTAGTTAAATGCTAAAAGATATGGAGATAACAATATTTATATATTTTATAAATATATATATAGAAATGGAAGAATCAGTCATCTTTGTGTTAATGTTTATAATCTATTAGGACCGTAATCCTAATATTAGTATAAAATATATATAATTTGATACACGATTGAGACGAGAGTAAATATAGATTCCGCTTGCTCTGTTTTTTTTTCACAGTTTGAAAAATACCTTTTTTCTAAAACTAAGATTTTATTCGAGTACAAATTAATCAATAATGATACATAAATACCAGAAACATATAATACATTAGGCTTTACAAATTAATTATTAATGTATATTTCAAAATATTAGAAATTAATAAGAATATAATAATAAGTCAAACTTAAAACTAGCCTAATCAAATAACCCACCCCTGATCTCTCCCGGTGCAAAGGTGCCCATAACACTTGCAGCGTTTCCGCGCTGAATGGCAATGGCCATCCTCTGCACCAGGAACGAGCTGGAGCGGGAGTCACCAGTTTTATCCCTTAACCTGCGCCCAATCTCAGAAACTAACTTTTTGGCCTCTGTACCCCACGAACCCATGGTCTCAACTGCAATGGGCACAAAAAGGTAAACTGGCTCCATAGCTGCGTACTTTTGGCGTTTTTTATTTGCGGCGTCTTCGGCTGCTGCTGACGGTGAGTGGACAGTGCGACTCAGGTGGCTGGCAGCGACAGTGCTGACGCAAGTAGCGTCCCACACCAGGCACTTGCCATTCTGCCAGGGCACCAGGGTGAGCCCATCCGGCCTCTTACCATCAGATCTACACAAACCCGGGGGCTCGAGCACGCAGGGAACATTTGCCGACACTAAGGCTCTTCGCACAATGTCGTTGAGGGCATGGTGACGCGGAAACCTACCCATGCAGCGACGACAACTTAGAGCATGATGGCCATCCGCCTCCACCATGGAACCGCAGGTGCATCTATGGGGTTCACACACCTTGCAAGCCAGGCGGAGGGCCACCGCAACACGCAGAGAGTCATCGTCCAGCAAGGTGCCTAGATGAGGTGAAGGTAAGGCGTGCAACCATGCCCCAGATTCTGACTGCGACACTGCCCGGAGTCTGGCCATATCGGCACCGGAAGCTCGTTCCAATAACTGCCCCTGGATCTGTTTGGCTCCAACTTCATCCCATGTCCGCTGAACATGTACCGCTACTGGACTTGTTGCCCCCGAGTTGTTGTTCGACCAAGCTGACACAGCGTCTGACACAAAGGGTATACTCGCCCTGTCAACCGCCTCCAAGTCGCCTCGCATTAGACTGCAGGATGGTAGTAACGAGGTCCGCAACCCCATGTGCCGACGCAAGGAAAGCCGGCAAACCCATATCACGCGCGCATCGAACCCTTAGACCACCATACCGGATTGGAAGAGCCGCCTGACTCCATTGAGACTCATCCAGTGCGATATTGAGTACTGACTCAACCGCTGATTTTAATACCTTGTCAAATGATGAAACTTCATCCGGACAAAGCCAAGTAGGGGTGGTTCGCAGCAGATACGCGATTCTCGGAAGAGCGAAGCACATACGCAGCAAAACAATCGCATACAAATTAGTGTACTGACTTTGAAAATATAGGTAAGTATATAACGTTTGCTTCCCCTACGACAAGTGCTAAGTGTATTAGTTGTGCATCGAGACAGCGGTCGGTACATGCCATAAATAACACTTTCTTGTAGGGGGAACGCACAGATGTTTTAGTGTAATGAGTAAGCGATAAGAATTTACAAGATTTACTGGATAGTAGCCGTGCTTAACGGTATTGCTGCAAGTTGGAGGGATAATATACTCGTAGAACTGAAGTGTATATGGCGACCCCATTGGGGTAAAATAATAAAATAGATTATAGTGCGCATTCTGAATTTAAAATTATTTTATATAAAGTAAGATAGTTCTATAGTTTTAATTCGCTTATCACCATGCATAGTTCCGGGCATAGCCGTACAGTTCTTGTCTTAAAAACATAAGGACTGTGCCTTAGATTTTTTCTAAATGTTATCAAATTAAACTTAAACCGGAAGATATCAATTAGACGTTAAGAACATATTGATCAGCATCTCACCAATCCCTTTGATTAGAACAGAGTATTGTTGCATACTGGGTGCACCAATGGGCTCCTACGTAACGCCCTGATTACCCAAAAGCAGGTGTACACCAATATTAACATTCCCGAAAAAAGGGTTACCATCAGGACAGTGAATGGGTCAAAATCGAACTGTAGCGAAAACTTTTTACAACTAAGCTAAGAAATCACAGAACAACTCAGTGATATAGTTGTTCTGTGATTTCTTAGCTAGAACATATTTGTAATAATTGTTATTGTCATATTTGTTTTTCTATTGTCCTTTGTGTTATTAGAGAAAAAACTTTACTAGCTGCGCCTCGCGGCTACACCCGCGTAGTGATGGATGATGATGATGATGAAAGTATCCCATGTATTAATCCAGTGCTGAATCTACCTCCATACCAAATATCATCAAATTTGTCCAGCCGTTAGAGTTTAAAGAAGTAACAAATATAATCGCAAAATTTCGCCTTTATAATATTAGTGTGATATCGACCTTATATAACTGACTGGTGGGAAAACTTCTATTTCTATAAATTAGTTTAACGTATCAAATTATCAGTTTATTATGGCAAGTATAAGTATGTAACAGGTCTAAAGAACCGTCAACATTAATAAAACCTAAAATTTACATGACTGTTTAGGGGTTTCAAGTTGCTTAAAGCCTTTCTTGAGAATCGCGAGGGCCTTGAACGATACCCTGGTCAAACTGTGTATATTGGTTTCTTGACATCAAAAATATCTTGAGCAATCCGGACTTCAGAAATTGACCCAATAAAAGGTATAAGCTGATATAAGCTTATAACATTACCGACAAAATATCAAAATATCAGTGTATCTGCAGTATTAAATATTGTTTCTACGTACAATAGATGTCAGTGACATTAATAAATCTCAATAATCGTCATGAAAATCCAATAAAATATTCGAATAATTTTAACTTATGAATACCCATAATCAACCGCGAGCATATTTCATACCGAACATTTTAATGAGTTCTACACTAATAACAGAATGAAACATGTTCAAATTAAAGTTCCCACAATAACGCTTTACTCAAATCGATATTTACAATAATTTTAATTCGTTTTACTCTACTATTAGTAAAGTAATTATGTTGTAGGTTTTATTATCAGTTATGAAATGTTTTGATACTTAGTAACAGCAGGACACTAAAATTGCACCACTAAACCTTGAAGCAATGATAGCCGAGCGGTGATAGCTATGGACTGCCGTGCCAGAGGTGCATGGTTCGATTCCAGCACCTAAAGGTATGTTCCGGCAACTCTCCTTGTGAGCCGGTAATTATAGATGGCGTTGAACAACATCTTCGATTACATCATCACTTCGTCAGTTGAGATGGTAGTCAAAGGCTAGCGTATCAGCTAGAGGTAAATAAAAAAAATAGTAACTGAAAGCTGAATCCACTTTTCGAAGAGGATATTTAATTATCCAGCTTGTAAATACCAGTTTTCAAACATATTTTAGTTAGGTTATAGTCTTTCTAAATATTGAACCTGAATAGGTCTATGTAAGAGTAAAAAATGTTTTTACCGGTAGGTAATATATTTTCCAAATACTTGATCGAAAAATAATCTACCTTGTCAAACCTATTTGGCTCAACGATTACTCGTTGAGGCAAATATTCAACGGGACAATGCTGCCAGCATGCTGGGCACGCTGCCAACTGGTAGTGGGCTGGAGCATTTGGACTGCCTGTGAGTCTGCAATGACTTACAGGTTGTCTAAATGCTTTCAGTGTAGGCGCTGTAGTGTTTTATATAGTTCATATTATTTTGATGATAAAGGCATGCCGATGGTAAAAAAAAAACTCTTATATTTATTAAATTTTAAACATCTTGGTGTATACATACCAGCTTATCATCACTTAAAAAATGAGCAGGTTTCTGAACGAGGAAAGTTTTTACTAAACTTTATCGCAATTCTATCTGAAACTATCCATACGCACACGTTTTACACATTTTACTGAAACGACTAACCAATTAAAAAAGGGCAGAAACAATCACACAAATTGACAAACAGAATCTTCAAAGAGCGATTTAAGCAATAACGAAATAAATAGATTGCAGAAATGTATGTGAAGGATAAAAAAAGATATAAATACTGTCTAAAGTAAAATTACATGCGTTTACTTCGCCATATTGAAATAAACAGATTTTCACCACTCAAGGCAAAAGCATCCATTAGCAAAAAAACTTAACACCTGAGTCCCACCCCCTGGATGCTATAGCAACATCACTCACTCCACAGGATGCTAAACAAGAAATATATATCTACAGAACATAATGTTTCATCATTTACTCGTTAAACGTCACGCACACTACTATAATGATGCATAGTTGATGATATTATTTTTATGAACTGCATTAGTAATTTTGTATAACATAAGTTGCATATTAGGCAATTAAGTTTTGAAAAAGGCATAATACTTTTTTAACCATCTTTCAACATAGAATTATGTTTTTTTAATATCTTTACTTTAACCGACATCAAAAAAGGAGGTGGTTCTCAATTCGTCGTTTTTTTTTAAATTATTGTTACCTCAGAACTTTTGACTGGATAAACCGATTTTGATAATTATTTTTTATTTGAAAGCTGATGCTTGTCGTTTGGTCCCATTTAAATTTCATTATAATCGGCTGAGTCGTTTTTTATTTACTCTAGAATAACTGAAAAATAATTACCTATTTTGATGATATAGCCGTTGACAATGAATGACAATCGATCCCGTAAAGTATTCGCAAGGGTCACTAAAAAGAGTGAAAATTTTTTTTACCGTTAAATGGAACCTACTTTTGATTGTTAACCATTTCTTGGTATTTTTTTTTTGTAATGAGACATGCTCCGCAGGTTACATTACAAAACTACAACGAGACGACAAATCCCGCACATATCTATATTTTTTCCTCTAGCTGTAATGTTGTATTAGAAATATGTTATAATTCGAATATAAAAAAAAAATATTATATTTATTGATGAATTTATATTTTATTGTCTTGTTTGTTAATGAAATATGATTGCATTAGAGCATGATGCTTAAAGTTAACGTTAACGAAATCAGAATACTGAACTATGACTGTATAATTTGAAGCATTTCTGTTTACTGTACTGTACTGTAACAGCCGCATCGTCCAATGCTGAACACAGCCTCCCCTATTAAGGGGGTATTTGCCATAATCCCCACGCTTGGCAGGCGTCTTGGGGATCGCAGTGTAAGTTGGCAGTTCTTAAGTCGCCTCTTACGACACCCACGGGATGATAGGGGATGTGCAATTCTGACCCGGCACCCCACGGGGCGCGGGTTTCTGTTTAATCTGTGTAAATTGATGCCTAGAAAACAATATGCTTTAAAATGATTTATCACATTTTTTTTAATTATGAAAATGAATATATATAAACACTTATGAATGTTAATGAAGTATGACTGTATGATTAAACTACAAATATAACGCCTAAAATCAATATATACAAAATAAAATGCTTATGTACAAATATTGTTTTGATTTCTATTTTTATATATGTTACTGAACTTATTATGACTAGGACCATCATGCCTAAATTCAACATCTATTGTGAGATAATTTAGGATCTCTAACGAGTTCTACGTGTTAAATAATCAGTTATTGATATAAAGCAGCAGTAACTCTGGCTTTGGTTATGGATTGCCGCGCAGCAGGTCATGATTCGAATCCCGCCGCGGGCTTGAGCTTCACCGCATGGTGGAAGGGCATTTTTACAAATGCCCGCCTGGCTAGCGACCACTCTCAAGTAGAAAATCTGTCGCCAAGCGCCTAACGGTGGGTTCCGGCAGCTGTCCTTGAGAGCCAGTAATTCTTGGTTAAGCCTGTTATCACCTTCGACAACATCATCACTCACCACTTAGGTTAGATTGTGGTCAAAGGCTTACCTATCAGCAATAAAAAAATAAAGCTATGATTGGCGTTATATTCTTTATAGTACAGTTCTTTTTAAATAATAATTAAGCATTGTACTACACGTACATACATAGGTAATAACAGTAATACTCATACTAAAATCTAATGTCTTAAAACTCACCTATACAATAATTAATTTCTGGACAAATTTAATCTGTTTTTATAAATGTTTAAGTATGAAACATATTTAATTATCGACTAATATAACAAATTTCTATTTGTCTGATAAGTTTACGTATTTACGTTAATGTAAAACAAAGATGGCAATATTTTGTACATCTCTGTCTAAACAAGAATGCGACAGGAGTATGCGAGGATGCGGAGCACTGCCACCGAGATACAGTTTTCGAACTAGTTCGGAGGGTAGGGTGAAGTTGTATTGTATGCGAGCCTATAGTTATTCTTTGTACATACTAAAATAATACGAAATTTATAGGTTTACGTTTGTTATAATAACTCATCGGTTATTAATTGTTTTGAAAGTGACTATGAAGTAAAGTTATAAATCTATCTCAAGTGCACTTTAAAGTTTGAAAGGTATAATCTACATTCATTCACCTACGAAAACATGAGTCAACACTTTAAGAAATTTAAGTAATAACTGGGTATGTACACGATCTTAATTTTATTAATATATTATAAGTTAATTATGTAAATGTTATAGGATAAGAAATTGGAAATAAATTATTTGTATTTTTGTATTTTTTTTTTGTATTTACCACAGCACCATTGCGAGAATAATAAGGTAATACAAAGATCGAATATCTGAAGGGCTGAGCTCTGCTGCTTGTCATCGTCATCATTATTACCAGCTATGAAACGTGTTCAGCTAAGCGTGTATGCCATTTGAACAACCAAACCAGAAGCTTTTTACATCCATCGGCTTCCTGTAACTGTGTCATTATATAATTGTTTTACTTGGCGGAGGGGCCTAACTCGGTTAAGTCAGGCCTGGTTCTATACGCACTTTAGATACAAAGCTACAGGACATCGGAATATCCGTCTGGACGGGATAATTCTACGATGTGTGCCGCGTCAGAAAAGACCTGAGCTATACGATAGACATTGTATAGCTCTGAGAGAAGAGAAAGTGCTACGTACCTTACGAACTGAAGTGCACTATATTGCTTCGTAGCTAGAGTCGCTTTTTTATTGGAATGGCTTTGCAGATTGATCCTTCTGGTTCTTTTAATAATCTGTATTTAGGTCTAGAATCAGTCTAAATAATTGATACGCGACCCCTTGCCGTTCATGGCTTCAGGTATCGATTTTTCATCATTGGTTATTGATTCGTGATGTGACCCTCGCTTTGTCACTTTAACTTGTAAATTCCATAGAATTTGCTACGTCAGATTTTGTTGGTACATTTCGTTGATTGGCATTTGAAGGTGAAATCTTCAAAAAGTACAAGCTCTGTTACTGTCTCGCAATGCAAATAAAAGCACCATCAGTTACGTCTACGAAAAATATACTACTCAAATTAGGGAAAGAACAAACTCTCGCAATGTGGTACGGTAATGTTCGTCAGCCCCTTGAATTTTTCATTCCCTTGTGGGCCGACAACTAAGCATTACCAAAATTGCGTCATATTTCTTTTTTCCCAACACAGGGCGGGAAATAGTTGGGTGAATTACGAAGACTGAAGCCCATTGACGGTAAGTGATGGTAATTATTTTGGGATTGTTTATTTAATTTGTTGATGTTATAATGTTATTAAAGTTTGATGGCAGATGAACATGATTTTGGGTAACCTTGAAATCATAACTATCATTAAGGTGATCTTATTCCACTTACGTGGGGTTGGTGAGATAATATGTGTTTGTTCCAAATACCTGAAAGAAAACACAAAGACTAAACATCAGCTGTGCTTATAATCACAAGACAACAACATATATCTAATGTCTTAATTAACTTATTATAGATAATCGATCAATAAAGATTAAATTTTAATAAAATTCGGTATGAGTACTTCCTATATCTTCCTATATAGGTTTTTGCTTGAAAAATATCTGCTACCATTTAGCTATTTGGGGCCGGCATTTATTAAGCTGACTAATTGGAGTGTATTGTAAGTGTATGGTAATGGGCACCGTTGTGCGCCTAATGTTTAGTTACATACCAATCACTCGTCAACTTGAGTTGTTTGTTGCTTATTTGGCGTATTTTTTTCTATAAATCGGCTAGAAACGTTTCTCCGAAGGGTTGTATTTAATATATGTATTTATAGCTCATAATTCGGAAAATACACATGAAAATACAATTAAAAAAATAATCTCTCTAAAAAGATAAATCACGTTTTAGTCGGCCCGTCTGTAACAAAACGTTATTTAAACTGAAGCTGTACTGTACAGGTAAAGTTGAAATTCAGTAAGCGACTCAATCGAGAACACGTATACTGAAAACTAATTCCGATTTTATAATAATAAAAAAATAGGAAAGAAGCTGATCTAAAAATCGTGTAACATGTTCAAAGATTTAAAAAAATACGACAAAATACTGCTTTCCTTGTGGTAAGCAGAATAAATAAAATAAAAATTACTTGCTAACTTAACAACTGAACCGACGCAATACTAACTCGCACTTTGCTGGTTATTTACTTTTTTATCGAGCATAGATATCTAATACATGATATCTAGCATATGTGGTTTTGTAGATATTCTCAAAGATATCAAACTACAAAGTTAAGGAATCGCAAATTTATTTGTCCAAAGTCAGCTTTTCAGATATCTGCGTAAAAAATATCACAATATTAACCTTATCATTTTTTTTTATTTTTTTTATACGTGGGGAAATGCTGTCACGCATTCCCGCCTGCTGGGGGAGCGGGCGGGATATGACGGGCTCAGCTAAAGGCGCCCATACCGTCTAAAACCCCACGGTGTTCCGACGTCTTCGACTGAAAGAAAAGACGGGGGGCGCGGGACCGCTAGTATTCTACCGCAGCCCCCGTCGACGTCGCTGCCCGCTGTAAAGTGGCGGGCCCTCCTCGGTGAGGGGTGTCAAAAGGAACACCCCTCCACCTCGTGTGATGCCCCCCGAACACGAAGGGGGCATCAACATCGCGAAAGGACCTATCTCTGAGGGGTGCCGGATGCCCCCGCATCCGACAGCCCAGGCCCTCTCAGCATTACTAACCTTATCAGCTCTATTTCGCTTTAACATAGTCTGCACAGCACCAATACGACTACCATAATTTCTAGTTAGCATTTTGCAATATTGAATTTCTCATAATATTCCGTACGTATTACGCCTGTGTCAATAGGCTGCGGCTTGCCGAACCGACTGAAGTTTACGCGTCAGCTGAAATTAAAGAGTTACGTGCTCGAGACGGGCTGCTACTATTGGCCATCATATAAACTGAAAATATTTACATTTTTTTTTCTGAAGTAAGCCTTTGATCACAATTTCACCTGAGAGTAAGATGATGAATTCGAAGGAGTGATGAGACTTAACCTAGAATTACTGGCTCTCAAGGACAGCTGCCGGAACACACCGTTACGTGCTTGGCGACAAATTTTCTACTTGAGAGTGGTAGCTAGCCAGGCGAGCATTCGCAAAATGCCCTTCCACCATGCGGTGGAGCTCAAGCCCGCGGAAGGATTCGAGCCATGGACTTGCTGCACGGCAGTCAATACCCAAAGCCATTAAGCCCTCACTGCTTCAAAACAACATGATAAAATTAGGAGACCAGGTGCATGATAAGTGTGTAACTACCCGAGTCGTAGTTCTCTTCGGCAAGAGTCCATTTTGATGCTGTCAGATATTTTGCCTCGAGGCTATGTTGTGTAAACACCATGTAGTAATATTTACTGTGCAAACTGTGACATAAGAACCAATGTCTTAGTATATCAAGCAGCACGAAGACAGTGACATCTGTAATAGACAAACTTAAAATTTACCACCTGACTAACAAGTTAGTTCCATCACTTCATGCCAACAAAACCTTAATGTGTATATGATTATTACATAAAAACCTTTATAATATAAGGGTTTATATATAATTATTTTGCTTTAATAAAGTCAATAAAGATTCTAAGTCATAATTAAAATTATCAATAAATGCTGCAGATAGTTCCATAATATTATAAAGCTCAATTTATCAAAAATCTTCTCTTTGGATGGAATGGATCTTGTACCCAAAGCATAATATAGAGCCCTACTAATTAGATTCTGCTATATGTCTGTCCAAGAATGTCACGTCGCGGGTCTCTAGCTCTAAATAAGTAAATGGAACGAGTTTAAATCAAGAAATTTTGTGTTAAACGGTGACCGAAACATTTAATAATTTTTCATGGAAACTCCAACAAATAGCTTTTCGGTAGCCGAAAATAAACTTTTTTGCGCCCTAGCAGTCTAGAATACAATACAATTGCATTGATTGTTTTTGTATCTAACAAAATAAAAGTATGGCGGGCCGTCAAAAATATAAAATTTGACCATTTTTGTAATGTGATCCATCTCAAATATTGTTCATTTTAGTTAGTTGTTAATATTTGTGGTTATACTTTAGTTATTTATTCAAACCTACCTAAGAGTTTTCACTCTACTAACAGGGCTGTTTATTTTATTGTTTTAATGTGGACAAAAATAGTCTTCATAATCTAATTATTCACGGTTTTTGTATGGGGACAGCATGAATTTTTAACTGTCATCAAATTAAGAGGAGGTTCTCAAGTTGACTGTATTTTTTAGTGTGTAATGCCTCAAAACTTTTTTTTTATTGCCTTTAAGTAGGCAGACAGGCAGATGGGAAGTGGTTACTTACGTGGTCTTAGTTACCTCTTAACTTTTACATGGTGTATCGATTTTGCTGTTTTTTTTATATTCTAAAGCTGGTATTATATTGGCTATTAATTGGATTCGACTGCATTGACATACGCTGTGTGGGATGGTATGGTAAATTTACTATGTTGTATTTTTTGTTTTAGTGACTTCTTTATGTTTTAAGTTGCAAACGTATGCATGTTTTGCATATGACATTATTGTAAAATCGTCTCGAGTTTCCATCGACTTTCAAAAGTAGCGCACCTCATCACATTTATTCACATCCCCGCTCAACCGTGTGCTCGCTGCCTAATAAATATCGGCTCATCAATAAGTGAGAATCCTCAGTGCGAAAACAACGTTCATTCATCAATACACGGAGGTTTTGGTATATTCATCTGAAACCGGATTCTTAAAATAAAAATAACTAATAAATGTGGTTAGGTAGGTACATAATGTTTGAAAGTCTTAGGTACGAGTCCAATATAGTAGCTATGTTATCCCGACGTTAGTACTTAGCAGTGATTGTAGTCGCGCAATGGTAGACCACGCTCAATCACTCAGTGTTCAGTACGTAGTCGCGCGTCGTCAGAATGAAGTATTGGTGTTGTTTTTGTTAATCACAAGTGGCGACCTACGCTGCCTCCGTCACCCTGAGTCATAAAGTTATTAAATATCATGCCGCCATATCTTCAAACTGGATCACAGTAATATGAACATAACTCTTTGGTAATAGTAATAGGCATGGTAGAAGTTCTACTCCGGACAAACTCGCACAAGGAGTTCTGCTACTAAAAAAATTTAGAGGAATCGAAGAAGTTTGTATGGCAGCCATCTTGAATGCGCCATTTTTAATTTCAATGACATATGGTTTAACACCTCCTCCTTCTTACTCATACTGTTTCTGCGTTCCACCATCCAATTTTACTTGTATTTTCTCTGACAACACTAGATGCCACATTGATAAACTTTTGCTACAAAGCGTTTGATTTTATTGTGAGGTCTGTATTAATTTTACTGTCTAATCTGTCCATCATTCAAGACACTAATGTAAACAGTGCTCATCGGTGGGGACGTAAAGGAATAATAAATGGTATTTACCCATCCAGAGATCTTAATCAGAAGATATATGTCCTACTTAGACCAACAGACGACTTATCAAAAACCCAACGATTGAAAACTTAAATGGTGGATAAAATAATCTTACTTATTGTCTTTCCTACAAAGGCGGGATCATAATTCACATTGCTTGAGATTATGAAGACGATAAGCGTCTGTTTTAATTATATAGCTATCCGTATTAACCTCTTAAGTAACCTTAATTCAATTATTATATAATATGTTGTGTCAGGTGAAATCACAATTTACTTCTTCAAAACCATAATTGTATTTAGAGCAAATTGTGCAAAAAGTGGCCACGTAGCAGAAAGCTAGTCTCACATAAAAAGTAAACACAAAGATGAGCTTCACCGGATAACGTAGAAATTGGTTAGTGGAAAACGAATTTCATTGCTGGTAAAATGCCGAGGTAATTTCATGGAACATTTACTTCAGTCCAAGGGAAGTGTTTACCGAGCGACCTCTTCACTGTTCTGCGCTTGGTCTTGGTTAGCAGTATATGATTTTATTGTCTTTATAAAACTGAAACAGATACAGTTTAAAATGATACCGAATTAAAGTTTCAGCCAGTTTACCTTGCATCATTTCAAGTTAATATTGATAAGAAACTAGATTGTTTTGACATACATTTTGAATATAATGAATATTATTATATTATAATTTAATTTAATTAATAACCTTCCTACATGGTCTATGTAATGTATATAGACAGCCCCGACCTCAGCAATAGAGTTTTGCATTTTTGTACTCCAAGAATTCGTACAAGACACACAAATTTATTTGCAACTACACTAACGAGTACAAATTACGCGCAAAATTCTATTGTTAGTCGCCTGCAGATTACTTATAACAAAAAGTTTAAAAAGACAGACATCTTTCATGATACTTAGGGAGGTATATAAGGTATATAAGGTTATACATGGTGACGGTTTAATTTAGGAATGCTATGGATGGATCCTTAATTGACCCTTCAAACATAATCATTATATTTTGTTTTCTTCCTTTTATAATTTCAACATTTTACTCAGCTTATATTATACAACAATCAACATAATATATTTTTTAAATATTAAAGTTCAAAATATCTACTCCACATATACATTTATAAAACTTCACTTATTTATATATATTATTAATTATGCCTGAAGAAATCACACAAGTGACTGTTTGTTTTTAATAGAAAACCTATATAATGTAAATCCTTAATTGACCGCAAGTTATATTTGTAAGAAAAAATCTACATTTAACTAATGGCTGTGGATTTTATTTCATAAATAAAATAAAATATACAATTTACATGCTACAATTTCATGAACATTTCTATATTTGTGGACTTACGAGATCCAAAGCGTATCGTTACAATACTATATTGGGTATATATACATTTTAATAATATAATTATTGATGTGTTTAAACGTCTTTCATCGCCATCTTTTACTATCAGTAATACGACACAATATTCAATAATAAAATATTAAATTTATATTTCAGACAAATTCAGAATTCTAAATCAGAATTATAAAAATATATTTTTATATTTTCTACTAAGACAACGTCATGTCACAAACGCCACGTTGCATAACCGGAAGTTTTTTTTCGCTTCTAAACAAATTATTATCAGGAGGTGTAGACTCTTCGAGCGCGCACGATCAAGAGTTACTGCTTAATATTTATCCACACTAGAATATAACGTCAATATATACTAAGTTAGTTAATAAAAAAACATAATCCTAATTTTTTTTCATTAGAATATAATCTCAATATATAATAACCTGGTAAGAAAAAGCATAACCCTACGTTTTGGTATCTGGCAATTACATTAAGTGAATTTAGTAACATTAAGACTTTCGCAATTTGAACACATAGTTATGTATCTTAATCGCGATAAATACGACTTAACGCGAGCGGACAGTCCGCTCGTGTCAACGACCAATGCAACTTGGTCGAAACGTCGAGGTAAATAAATAAATATATACAAAGCCCCTTTAAATACTTATAATTTAAGTGAATTTGTTTATTTTATTCTAATTATCAACAACATTTTCAGTGAAAGTCAAAAATTGTTTTACATTTATCACGAAAACACAAATGTTTTCGAAAATAAACATAGAAATAAGAAACGAGCTACCGGTAAAGGTGTAGCATAAACTTTTCATCGTATAATCTGTATTGTAATCAATATGTTTCTAGAAGAGTAAATTTTTTCTTTTGTACTAAATTTCGATAATCGAAAGTGAGGATATAGGACCATCAAAAGATGGAAACTAATGAAAACTTGTCCTAAACTAAAACAGATTGTTTTAATTAGAACAAGATGAATGTTCAAAGTTTCGCGCTGCGGGAGTGGGCGGTGAGGTTATTGCAGGTGTCAGTTCTATTGATTTATAGGAATTGGGTCTTACAAATGTACAGATCTGGGGGTTGATAATAAAAATATGAATTAAAATTTGAAAAAGGAATTTTTATTACATCTGGTCATAAGATCCAATAAAATACTGACCACCCAATTACCATACAAGCAATCAAGGCATTGCGTATGGGTAATGGGTATGTACATCATTGAAGGTGGCAATATAAAATTAAATCAAATATAGATTTTGTACCTCATTTTATGTGATATCCAGTTATGGGACCCAATAAATTGTGAATTACCCATTAAACACATTGGTTTATCAAATCAATCATCTATTTATGCGAACTCAGCATGTTTTCTATCGTTATTTATTTAAATCAAATTCGTTATGCATGTAAATATATCCCTGAAGAACTCGAAAAAGGTTTTACCATACCCATAATCAAAAATAGTTTTAATTTTTCACTGCCGGATCAATATGCATTTTAAGAGGTTAAAGCTCTATTATTTTCCAGATATTTCTAAGATTATTATAGATAACTTAAGAGACTTACTTTATTTACACTTACAACCTCAAGGAACTGAAATAATTTATTTTATTACTTCGTATGTTCAATCAATCATTTAACAATATCTGTAATCTGTTTCTAGTTATATAACTACATAAATTTGCGCCGACCCAACACAAAATATGAGATAAAGGAAACGACTGATGATAATTTGTAAAAGTTGATTTGTTTCTTTGTTATCAGACACAAAAGTACCTGGTGCAATTTGTAAGCAAATTGATGAAATTATAGATTTTTCGTACTCACTGTTCTCGAAATCATAGCATCCAGACGCAACATTTTTAATAACATTGTATATTATTAAAAATATTTTAAAAAAAATGTATGAAGGCAGTATGTTATACATCTCGTAACAATTGTTTGTTATAAACTTGACTAAAGTTTAATATTTCTGAAATACAAGATCCATAAAGTTTGTAACTGAGCTACCTAAGTCGTTCAGGCACGTGATCATTTGTATTTTCACACTATATAAACAACACTCAGTTTATTCTATATTCTTCTAACTTCAATAGGTTTAAAATTAATAACAATCCCATTATTATTCCAACCTCAAGACGAATCTATCTGAATACGAAACAACTAAGAAATTGTAAAGGCAGACGATTCGCAGAATAAATTACAAAGTCATTTAATTTTGTGTTGTTTTGTAATCCGCAAAATAATTTCTTTCAAGGCCTCATTTCAATCTGGGCCTGCTTCGTAACATTGAGGATTAAGAGTGATTTACGAGGACCGAGAAATTATTATGAAACAATAACAGGACGGATCATAACATTAATATTGTTGTGACAAAAGTTTGAAAAGACATTTTAACTGGTTGTGTTGCTTATTTCAAGTTTATTTTATATTAGTAACTACTTCCTCTGTCAATTTGACGTGTTCTAATTGTTTTTTTTGTTCAAAAATGTTTTATTTCCTGTAAACATGTATTATCTAGTTTGCTAATCAAGTAATGAGATGGTAGAAACCCCTCTAGTTGCAGATACGGTTCCCGATTTCACCAATGTAGCGGTAAATTAATACGTGGATGACTTAATACTAAGGTATTAAGTTATTATTACGTATTAATTTACTTAACCATTAAAATTTAGTAAGCCTTCTCTATCATAGAACGTCAAACTATGACGCAGATTTTAAATTTGTTGGATCATGATACTTGACAGCAGCTTCGACATATAAATAGAATGTACTAAATGCTGTAGTAGTGGCCATATTGGTTTTTATGTTGTTACCTAGCGTTCAATTCGACAATATATTTTTTTTACCTTGGGTAAGATATTTTTCCTTTGCTACGGCTGTTTGCCTGTTAACAATACCATGCCAAATTGAGAATACTGCAACATCATTAAACGTCTATGGTGCCAACGGTCTATTATATTTTGTTGATTACAGAGATTAAAGTTATCCTAGTAAAGTTTGCCACTAGTTTGGTAAAATTTGCCCTTAGTAGTTTTTCTTATATTCACAGTAATAAAAACTACGTATGAATAATATAATAATAATAATAAATTTTATTTGGCAACTAGCAGGTCATCAACCTGTTTTTTGAGGGACAGTGGTTTTAGGTTATGTTTTCAACCAAACATTTTTCGATTTTTTTATGAAAATGGTATCTATTTGATGATTATCTATGTAGGGCTACGTATTCAAGATTAAAATAAACTGCATAAACCGTTGTAAAACTTGTTTTATTTTGTTCAAATTTACAGTTTTCTAAAACTTTATCTAAAATTTCAGGATATTCAAATTAACATCGCTGTAGATGGTATCTGAAACAATAAAAAGTAAATAAAACAGCTGTAACAGATAGGTAATTTTACCGGCTTTCTAAAAATATATAGTTTTTATACCTAACTCCGACAAAATCTTGAGATATGATCGTTTGAACGCCACTGTTCGTTTGAGCAACATTTTTCGACACATGCGCATTACCCTATTGGCAGATTCGACGTACGAGGGGTTATGACTTAGCTTAAAATTACAGATTCGTAACATAAAACTAACACTTTAGTTCTAGTAGGTAATGCACTTTGGTCCCCACACTAGGATTCCCTGTGTCGTGAGGACCATATTATATATATAGTATTCACTTGAATATATGAAGTATCAGAAAAAAAGTTTTTTTTTAATAGCTTAGGTTTTTTTTAATAAGACACCAAAATTACAATTATACTCCTGATACCATTTTAAAAACGTTTTATCTTCATCCTTTACAATATCTATCAGAATCTTGCCTACTTTTGAGAATACGTATAAGCCCATCAAAACCTTCAAAGTATACTCCTTTATTACATTATCCATTTAAATAGGCGTAAGAAATCTACTTGTTTGTATTAAAATGCGTGTGAGAGTGTAGTTGAATTTGCTGCTTTAATATAACACCCCTTTGCGGTCAAGTACTGCATCTCCAAACTAGGAACCAATTCAAAAGTACTTGATTCCTACCACTAAGTAGTTAAGTTGTTCAAACTGCTTGTAGCGAGATACCAAGTACGTATCTATGCCTGTACTTTACAAACGTATAACTTAGACCTAAAGTGGGTGACATACGCGCGTGCTTGAGAATCACGTACGTAGTACTTGAAGCTGTAGTGGCTCTACTCGGTATAGCAAGCAAAATACTTATCATAATACTATTTTCTATTGAAGTTTTGAAAGTAAACTTAATCTTTTTTAGTTCAGTGCGTAATGTAGCTATATTTGAGAAATTTAGTTCTTTTTTAATGCCTGATAGGTTAGCCTTTGACCACTATCTAACCTGATGGTAGGTGATGATATGGTCGAAGGTGTAGTTCAGGCTAATTCTATTATTGGCTCTCAATCATAGCTGCCGGAATACACCGTTAGATGCTTGGTGACAGATTTTCGTGAGATGCCCTACCACCATACTATAACGACTGCCATCCTAAGACAACAACCGGGACTTACAGCTTAACTCTCCGAAGCACGGAAGCGCTCAGTAGTAATGTCCACCAAACCAGCGGTTACCCATCCAATTCATGGCCGCGGCGGACGTTGCTTAACTTTGCTGATTAGTTCAGAACGGCTACGCAAACTTAGCTACGAGCGCCTCATAGTTTATCATAATATGATCAATTTATCTTAATTGAACTTATATAAGTTACTTCGCTTTACTTATTTTTTTTATTTTTTTTACCTTTATAGGTATTTATTTCTGTAGGCACATATCAGTACTATATTATAATAAATGCGAAAGTAACTCTGTCTGTCTGTCTGTCTGTTACGCTTTCACGCCAAAACTACTGGACCGATTTGAATGAAATTTGGTATGGAAATAGTTTGAAACCCGGGAAAAAACATAGGATGATTTTTATCCAACTGCGCAAAAAGAGGTTAATGTTTTTGCGCGATAGCCGACATACGCGCGGGTGGCACCGCGCCTGGAAAGCTAGTAGTTAAATAATATTTTAGTGAGGTATACGTTTCATCTTTCAATTGATTAAAGAACTTAAAAATAGGCTCTCGTTGTATACATTTTGGTCTTAAAAGTAGTCTTATTACTTCATTTATCACTTATTATTATCGCAACAAAATACAATAAAATAATATAAGTTTTTATGAAGCATATCTTAACCGAAATATAATTTGTACGTATTTTTGTTATCATATTGATTCAATAAATATTACAAGATTACAAATAAATTACAGATCGATAAATACTAATATTGAGTAGTCAAATAATTGTTCCTTATATCAAAACAATCCTGCCTGCTTTAACTCGAGCAAGTCCACAGGCTTGCTCGTTTGTCTACCACCATCCTAATCGATTGCGCTACTAGTTTTAAGTGTGCGAACCAAGTTGATTTGCGGCATGCACCAAGATTAACTTGGTGAGTTTGCAGCTTCATATGTACTATCCTAATTGCAAACATATTTGGCATTCATATTCCTAAACCTACTTGAATTTTGTTTAGATCACGTGGAATTCTGATGATGTCATGCCTCATCTGGATTAAGTTTGAAAGCTATGTAATCTGTTAGTATCTGATAACGTGTTCGGTAATATATTACTAGTAATTGTGTCAGCTGGATTGTTCACTGCTGAACCTTACCGACCTTGGGTGATTTGCCATAATCCTCACCCTTGGCAAGCGTCTTTGGTATCGCAGTGTAAAATAATTGTTTCTCAGATGGAGCTGCTGCCCGCCTTCCCGTAGATTACCTTTATTCGCCTTATTCGATACCCACGGAAAGTGATGGGGGGTGACATACTATCCCAGCACCCCACGGGCATGGTTACTAGTAAACACACAGGTGGGTGCTAGGTTAGAGAATGTCTACCTAGCTAGCATACCTAAACATAAACCTTCTACGCGCGGTCTATACTCACTGATTTTCGGTGCTTCAAAACCTACTTCAAAAATGAGTATTATAAGTATGAAATGTTCTGTTCTAGGGACTAAAAATCTATATGATATATAATTAAATTAAGGGCTTGTTTCAAAATGTTCGAGTAAGATCCGGTTATACTAACCAACACTTATATATTAAATAAACACCATCTTTGCGTTTCACAGTCATCAATTTAGCCTATCATCGGTTAAAGCTTGAAACGCGCTGCATGTTAACTGTCATTATTATCATCTAGTAGTTATTTTATGTGTTGGTTAGCAACCCGAAACTTTATTCGCCAGTCTTATGGTAAGCGTCATGACTTTCAGTTAGGGATGGAGTATCACCTCTACGAGACGTTAGTTATTAGGTCTCGTTCACCCAGTTAAACATTTTCAATTTCAGAAAACAGTTCAATTTCACTAGTTGCAGTGCTTTTCACGCTTAAGAAGACCTATTTCCTGGTGAAACATGTTGTAGGAGGTTTGGTAGCAGAGTTTCTTCTGGAGCGTATTAATAAGTGGCTCGGCACAACCGACTTCAAAAACAAAGGAGGTTCTCAATTCGATTTTTTTTGTAGTATGTCATTCTTTAGAATTTGTACCGACTACGTTGTTTTTTTATATTCAAAAGCTGATGCTTATCATGTAGTACCATTTAAATTTGAGTGAGATCTGACAAGTATCATTTAAATTATCTCTAATAATACATATTTTATGTTTGACGTCGGTTATTTTTGTGAAATTTCTTGTTATTTTTCAAACACTATCTAATTAATATTATATTTTCTAGTAATTTAGCGGAACTGTCACTATCTATAACAAGAATATGTTAGAACTAGCTTTCCGGGCGCGGGTCCGCCAGCGCGTATGTAACCTCTTTTTGCGCAGTTGGATAAAAACATTCAAATCGGTCCAGTAGTTTTGGCGTGAAAGCGTAACAGACAGAGTTACTTTCGCATTTATAATATTAGTACTGATATATATATATAGTACTGATTAGTGTTGGTATATCCATCATCCTGTTTCTATTTTCAGAGGTTACACAAACCAACACAAAGAATCAATTTCCACCGACAATATTCAAATTACGTGTTAAGCGAGTTCCCCACAATGCGAAATAAATAATAACTGGGCTGACATACACTTTGAGGGTGCGTGTTAATTGAGTAATTCCTTTAAGGCATTCGTTATTATAAACTGTAAACTCGTGAGGAACTTCGCATCGCAAATTTATAATAACGTGATATATATTGTTTCTATGTTTTCTCCGAGAACTTCAATAAAGAAAATACCAACAAAGAATTTTGGTATGTTGATATATCATTATTATGAGATTTGGTGTGTTGGGGTAAAGCGGAATGCTGCACCTCATGATGACCATTTTATGTAGCGCTAGAAACCCAGTTTTCTTAAATACTTCGTGTTATACAATGCTATCAGAATTTTGGGTGGCGTAAGAGATTTGTGGTGGTATCTGGTTTCGCACTTAAATAGGAGGCATTATTTTGGCAAAATTATGATGCACCTAATTTTTTAGTTTCTATAATATACCTAATATATTTTTGTGCTTCGGAGGGCACGTTAAGCCGTCGGTCCCGGTTGTTGTCTTAGGATAGCAGTCGTTATAGCACGGTTGTAGGGCATTTTGCGGATGCCCGCCTAGCTAGTTACCACCCTCAAGTGAAAATCTGTCGCCAAACACCTAACAGTGTGTCCGACAGCAGCTCTTGAGAGCCAGTAATTCTAGGTTAATCTGAACAACATCTTCGACCACATTATCACTTACCATCAGGTGAGATAGTGGTCAAAGGCTAACCTACCACCTTTACGGAAGTAAAAAAAAATAATAATAATATGAAATTTGAAGTGTTACAAACTTAACAAAAAATATTGACTTTACCATTTGCTTCTAGCTGATGATCATTATATCTGCACGGATTTTGTGTAATAGATAGGTAATGAAACTTTAATATTTTATTTTATTTCGATATGCTGCAAAGCATACGGTTAATTCATTAAACACATTATAAATCTCTTAATTTCCCATTCGTTTCTCTTCCCCTACTTAAAAGGGTACTATTATGTTTAAACAGTAAAGTGATTCCATTGTTGTTTCCTTCTCCAAATTATTGGACTTTTCTAGTAACTCAAGAACCCAATGTCCTGCTGTTAATGCCTCGAAGCTTATAGTAGTATGCTCCAAAGGTTATGTTTGTCTCCAAAGCTAAGTAGATATGATATGTCCTAAAGGCTAAGTGAAATATACCCTGAAGGCTAACTGAGAAATGTGGAAAAAGCGCAAAAATATGGTGCTAAGGTGTAACATGCTTCGAAAGCTAGCAAAGCTACTATAATAAGCTATGATAGCTAAGTGTGAGAGCCTTAACTGATATGCCTGTAAAGCTCAACATGATATGCGTCAACGACTAAATAATGTGATAAGCATCGAAGGTTTACTGTCACACGTGCTGGAAGTCTAGATGTTACGTAGAACTTTGTATCTCAATCCAGATTGCGCATGTTATCATATAGTGCCCGCGAACAGATGCATATTAGATGTTACAGGCACTTAGGTATTTCAAATTTTGAATACGATATATAGGGACTTTGTTCCTTTATTTTATCATGTCACATAAACATGCCATTGCAAGTATATTTTTTTTTATTGCTTATAGGTAAGCCTTTGACCACAATCTCACGTGATGATGTGGTCGAAGGTGTTAACAGGCTTAACCTAGAATTACTCTGGCTCTCAAGGACAGCTGCTGGAACACACTGTTACGTGCTTGGCGGCAGATTTTCTACTTGAGGGTGCTCGCTAGCCAGGCGGGTATTCACCAAATGCCCTTCTACCATGCAAAATGAAAAATATATAATTATCTTCATAGAAAAATACAGTAACGTCTATGTCACGCTCGTTTTTGTATCCTCATAGAATCGGCATCACGTGAGGATAGACCAACCATTGATTGTGGTGAAAGCGGCCGATCATAACTACGTATTCCGAGAAACTTGACAATGCAGCAGAACTAACAAAACTATCAGCATTAGCTGCTACAATACATTACCACCGCCATTTTCCACAGTCAACCGCTAGTTACCAAGTTATTTTGTAACTTTCGACGTTCCACAATGACATAAGGGGCGCTTTGAAGTTGCTTCCGTTTTCTGCGTAGCTACGTACTTTGGCTAGTTACTGGTAAGTATTCTATGACATAGTACTTTATAATAAGCTGGGACTAGGTATGGTGTTCTATTAGGCGTTCTGTGGCAGCATGTGTTGCCTCTAGGGTCGTCACATTCAAACTTAATTTAATTATTTTAGTTTATAGTTGATATGCTAGCCTTTGCCCACCATCTTATGTTAAGGTATCTCAGAAGGAAACCAATAAATCAACACAGGTAGTCAATTAGCATCAATATAATATATCACATCACAATCAGATGAAAATAACAAAATGTTCAGTAATATCACTAACCTTAATCACTCGACGGAGGTTCGTTGTAGAATAAATAAAGCTTGGCCGACCGCTTTAATTTACTTAGTATTTCATGGATTCACCGTGCTGGTACCGGGTCCATAGCATTGCAGAGGAAGAGGCTCAAGTCAAGGTGCCTGGGACTTGCAACCCAGAGAGTACGGTGAAGAGGCCCCTTTGCTGCAATGCTCCCTTTCACCGCTCAAGCGTGGGCCCTGCCCCACTAAATTTGGTAAGACCCTAAGTGATGTTTGACAGACGTAAATTGACAGTGAAGTTTTGTGAAGTTGACAAGTAGGGTTGCGTTTTCAACGCCATAGATCAAAGATGCGGTGCTTGTTACACTTACATGATCGTAAGTGATGATGTCGAAGATGGGCTAACCTAGAATATTACTGGCTCTCAAGGATAGCTGCCGGAACATACGGTTAAGTTCTTGCCGACAGAAAGAGTTTAATTGATATAAATACTACTACTAATTGATAATAATTAATAAGTTATATTATTAAATCATAGAACTTAGTATGGGTTCTACTGTAGTAATGTTTCAGATGGCAGTTGGCTGCATTATTCTAATAAGACCCCTTACCTATAACGTCCACAAAATAAAAATAAAACTTTCCAACTATAAAAGTACAACGGCCTAATGAGTACATGCTGGAAAATAAAAATATTCACTAATATTCATCATCATCATCATCAGCCGGAAGACGTCCACTGTTGAACAAAGCCTCCCCCATAGAGAGCCACAATGAACGGCTATTAGCCGCTTGTAACCATTGGCTACCAGCGACTTCCACGATGTCGTCAGTTACTAATATTATGCAAATATAATTTTATGTGGACTACTAGTAATAGTAGACTAGAAAAAATCAAACATAAATAATGTAGGCAACCCTAGCACCTAACTGTTAACTTACGTGGCTTGCTTAGTTTCTATACTGTTTTACAATGAGGGAAGTTGTGAAGGAAATTAAACGTATAGATACAAAACAGTATATATAGATTCTAAAGGCAGTAGAAGGTGCTCTTAGTATAATTTGACTCAAACTATGCTACATTGATTCAAGCTACCTACTTAGAAAGCCTTGCCGGTATAGCACTTATGTATGCACAAAGACACTCGTAGACATTGAAGGCACTTATGCAATGCAGATGCGTTTTGAGTGCACTCTTCTCTAAATACGTTAAAAGCATCTAATGTGTTATGAATCTTTATGGTGGGAAATACACAACGCAATAAAAATTTAAAAATACATAACCATATATGAAATGGTTAAGGATTTTTTTTGTGAAAGTATGTGTAGCAATTACGATTTCAAAAGACCTTAATTTTTTTTATGTTATTAAAATAAAGGAGTACCATAATACTCCTTTATTTTCCAAACAAAAAATAAGTAAGCCGCACAATTTGATTACAGCTTCAATAATGAAGGATCAATTTTATATTCAATTTGGTAGTTCCTTCAACTGAAATAAGCGGATAGTCACTATGTCGATTAATTAAACCGCCATGCAGTTATTAATATATATTTGTATCTCGATATAAAAGGTAAATTGAAAATTAACTTGCTCATGACTCTACTCAATTATTTGCCACTCTAAATCTTTATGTTCTAAGTTTTTTTAAATTGTTATTGTATTATAGACTGGCAAAACTGAAATTATATTACTGTTGGACTGCGCAGGGGTGAAAGAGAAGCAGGAATTGTGAAATCGTGATCAGTTTTGGTGAAAAACTAAAGGAAAGCTATATAAATAATATATAATAAAGCTATATAGATATATATTATTAACACAAAATTACTAACTTACCTAAATCGTTAATGTGTTTTTTTTTGCTGTATTATTTTTATACTTTTAAATTCCTACGTACGTACATGTATGTATACGAGACTATAACGAGAATATTTTAATAATTCATTAATAATTAAGATATTCTCGTTATAAGCGGCATTTAGAGCCGACTTTGCAATTATATTCTATCGATAAAATTATAGACACACATGTTATATAATCGACTGTGCCTTAGACAATGAATTCAAAATTAAGATATATTTATCTTCTGGATACAAAAAAAAATGGTTAAAAATCTGTTCAAGTAAATTGATTTTGTACTTGTCTGTGATGTAATGAAACATCAGCTAAGCCTCACGGAATATACGTCATTCTGATGGAGTGCATTGTCAGTGATTGGAGTACGACCAAAATATATATGTGAATTTCAATGAATTTTTATACTCATATTATATATAATACTTAAAATAAATAATGTCGGATGTAGAAAAATCTTGTACAAAAGGCCCATATAAAACCAATAACGGTGTAGCTACGTCGAGACCGCACCGTAATGTAACAAGCGCAGTGTAAAGTTGGCAACCGTCCGAGAGGAGGCGTCAAGCGCGATGACACTTGTCGCGCGACAACATTGTCGCAAGGCTCTTGTCGTCACGTCTTAAAATTTATTGGTGGTGGCAATCGGATGGTATCACGGTATCGGCACATAACATATACACCAGATATCAGTATTATAATAATTTATAAATGTATGCCATTAAAACTTCTTACGCAGTTGTGATGCGCTTCCTCAGGAACTCAAGCAATACCTATTAATTTATGATACTACACAAGTATGACTATTTGCTAAAGACTTGATTCCAAGTCTTTAGCAAATAGTTTTTACAATACATCATAATAAAGAGGTTTGTGAGGACAAAGGTTTTGAAGCATAATAAAGTAGCTGTATTCTTTAAATGATTATAATAATATGGTCGTATTATTATGATCTATTAAATGTGTATGTACGCAACCTATTTCAATACTGATGTGCAACATAGACTATAGTTGACGTCAACATGTACCATAATGTAAATAAATCTAAAAGCCTAGAAATAAATAGGCTTTCGATAAAAAAACATATTTTTGTATCGTCCTATATCGATAAACACTGTGTTAAGACATAACTAAAATGTTGTTTCGCGTTTCTTCAATAAGTAATGTGACACTGTAGTCATGAATAGTTTACAAAAATACGGGAGAAGGTAATGATAGGTGGTGCAAAGTGTTTGTTATGCGATATTAAATGTGTGTCAATGCATGTTTATGAAAAATGTTTCAAAAACGTAATCTAGACCGAAATTTAAACCTATAAAGTTATCGGTACTTTTTCGCCATCACTATATAGTCCCCGAGCGGTAATACAACCGTATCCAATTCGTTATCGGATCCGACTTGGATTTGTCGACGTCTCACGAGCACACGACGCTAAATTTTCAATACAACTAAACCACAAACCAGAAATTGTATGTTTTCTTTGCGGAAACTCTCAATAAAATACAACTACTGGAACTTTGTGTACTATACACTTAACAATTCTTTGAAAGTCGTTTTGCAATATTTTATTTGGTTTTCTTGAAACTAAACTAGGTTCGGTTGAGCCATGGTGCTTTTTTTCAATAACACTTCGATGGGTTATTTTTGAATACCACGCTACAAAAACGAAATATTTCGTTTATTTATAGAAAAAACTAAACGTCATATGTTGGCGAACTCGTTGTCAAAATCAATGTGTAATAAGATTTTTTAATGGATATAGATCTACTATACCGAGAATTTGTGAACTACATCCTACATACCAGTATTTTCCTGTATTGCATGAGGACCAGATTACCAGTTTCTGCTCAATATAAATTGATTAAATTAATAATATACTCGATTATATGGGCGATTTCCTGAATTAAGGTAACTTTGAAGGTAAACTCCTCTTCTGAGAATACTTATTTAGATTAAGAAAAAAAAACGTGTTATGTTAGGATATTTTGGCAGCAAGTCCGTGCTGTAGGTATTTTTCATAACTGCTTGATAATGCGCAAAAAAAAATCTGACATGTAACTCGTTTTTAAAATGTATTTTGGCATTATCCCTCAACGATAACGAATTTTTATTCAACTTTAACTATAACCAATAATAACCTTAACAAACCTGTGTTGAATATTTTAAAATCAGACATACCTCGTAATATCCACGTAATAGTACATTATGGTACAAGTGTGTAATGTAGGTGATTACCCCTGAGACGCCATTGAGAACCCAGCCGTCAGGTGAGGGTCTTAAGAGAGCCGAGGACGGAAATCATCAATACACACTTGTATTATACGACGTTTTTCAACACACTTGCTAAGAAAATAATACTAAAAAACCATTTAATTTCAACAGTAAAAACGAATTGTGTAAAATGCATGCAATTCGCAATGGCGAGAAAAATTAATCAGTTTTCCTATACGCGCGCATGGCGAACGGCCATACATTAAAGAATGAGGTTTCCTTTTTTTTGGCTTTTCACGGATAGCGTTTTAACCACGTACAAAATTTAAAGTTTTCTATATTACAGAGAAAATAAAAGTTAATTAAACAACGTACAAGATGAAATCATCTGTTTATATACGAAGTTGTATGAGCAAACAATAGATAGCTACTGTAATATATTTGTACTGTTGAAAACGATATTTTTTGTATCGAAACTTTTATAAGAACAAAGGAACTCAACCAATATTAAAAAAAAACTTTATAACTCACTTGTGAATAAAAGCAATGAAAAAGTCACAGTTTGATTACTGTGTCATTATGTGCCTTATTGCGGAGAAATAAGAGTCATTTTAAAAGCAAGTGTGTTGAACAATGTATTATTTTATCTAATTTTTGCGCATACAGGACCAACAAAATATTGAATTTATGTTCCGTTGTTGTAATTATTTCAATTGAGTATTTTTTAAGTATGTTTTATACACTAAATTAGGTATAGAGCTAATATACCGGTAAGTAAAATGACACCTGGATTAAAATCCAAGATGGCAGACAGATTTCCTTCAATACTCCATAGTTTATATAATATGAAAAACTCTACGATATTTTTTTCTATAAAAAATGTTATTAGTCAATGACGTTACCATAGGTAAAACATGAAACACATCATATTGAAAATGTATATTAATCACATCAAAAAAAAAGTGACAACCCTAGGCATTGTTGCCAGTAGGTATCTTGCAACGTCGGCTTCTACGCAGACATCAAGGGCGTTTAGCCACTGTATGTTTCTTATACTCTGATAATAGGTAGAGGTTGCCGCTTCATATCAGGTGGATCTCGTGCGCGTTCCATCTAATACCATTAAAAAGAAAGAAGTGCCAACATTTTGGTTAGGGATATCATCAATTATGAGCTCTGATGATATCTAAAAGATTAAATCTTTTTTCGGTTTAAAGAACTTAATTACTATCAAAGACAGACTGTCACTTATGTAGTTACACAATTTAACTATTACATATTATGTGTTCGTCATCACAAAAATGTGAATAACATAAAATAAAGTAAAATAAAATAACAGCGCTTATTTAGATTAATAATCATGCACTATGACCCCTTTCATGCATTTGATTTGCTTATTACCATTATCATATATATAATATTTTGATACAGTAGTTTTTTTAATACATGAAATGAGTTTAATTTTTTTATATGTAATGGTATTTTACTGTATAGTCGCGCTCCTTCAACAGTAAGCATTGTTTTGCCATAGCTCGTTCGATGCTTGGGAGATTTTTTTTTTATATCATTCGACGATATTGAGAAATTCATTTCGAAAAACAATTTTTATCAAATTACTGCTTATAGTTGACAGAAACTCTGTACTATTTTTGGAGCGATTGGTATGCGATACCCTTTAAAAGATTGATTCCAGTTCAAAAGCATTCCCAATATATTAAAAAATCTGAAATGAATACGTTGAAAGTTACAACGTCAACAAGGCTCATCAATTTCATTAGCAAACAGGCATTAATCTCAACAACGATATGTGATAACTATTAGAGCTGAAATTTCTCCGGCATATCCAGCCAAAAAAGTCAGATGTTTATATATAGTAATAGACGAGTAACCATCTTAAGAAAATAGTAATGATAGAAAGTGAAGTAATTTGTCATTAAAATTGCAGATGTTTGGCAGAGAGTGGCAAAATAAAATAAACTACATCGTATTCGGCTGGAGCTCGTAAATTTGTAATTTTGTAATGTAATCCGCAGAGCATACGTTATTGCAAACATAAAAATATTAAAATCAAATAAACTGCCTTTGCAGTTAGTTTCATTCTACAAACGCTGCAAAGTGATAAGATAAGATTCATTCGAGATTTCACAAAATTTCTAATTATTTTTTTTATTATTGTAACGGAACAAGCTTGAGGCCCACCTGATGTTAAGTGGACTAACCTCTGCCTACAACAGATGTAGTTTGCCACAAGTAACGAATTGCACTGCGCCCGTCACTTTGAGCCATAGTTGTTAAGTTTCACTGGCTCTCAAAGACTGCTGCAGGAATTAAAAAGGAGATTTAAGATCTCCTTTATAATTCCGGCAGCAGTTTTAAAATAAAATTAACGTGCACCTAATGTAAGTGCACAATAAACATTGCTTATAACCATATAACTAGCAGAGTGACTTACATTTGCACGAAAATAATGGCCTCAGAATGGTGGCCTCCTATATAACAAAAACAAAAAAATACTTGTACAATTTGGTTAATCATATATTTGAACATACATGGTTGGATTTGTAAAATGTTGAATTCTCATTATGCTGTATTTGAATAAAAAGACGTGTTTTTATTTATTGGTAGTGTCAACTTGGGTATTGTATTTCTAGTAGTCTGATTTTCTTGGCAGTTTTTGAATTAATAGACGTTTTAATTGACTAAAGCATGTGTAATTTTTTTTTGTGTGTATATTACAGGCGGGAGAAGTGGTAGCTTTTCAGCTTTTATGTATTACTAGCGGCTCGCCCCGGCTTTGCACGGGTAATACGAATATAAATTGAGATCTAAGCTATCCTATCATTACATTTTAAAATTATGATCCAATGTTGCCCTTTATATCGTATCAAGCAAATGCTATGATAACAGTCCAGTGCCAGAGATTTTCTCTATAAAGCATTTTTTACGTTTTATTATTCTAAACAGTTTAGTTTATATAAATACATCAATTTAGAAATGATCCAAAAGCAGTTTTACAAAATTTTAAATGCTTTATACTAATACCACTTAGCATTCAAAATATCTAAACACCATAAGCCATATGGACAGTTGCTGAATCACTGTATGGTCCTTGGTAGCATAATTTTTGTTTGATTTTGTCAGGGTTATCCAAACGGGCGCTTACTAAATTTAGCCTTTCAACAATACCAAACCTAAACCACTAAAACCTAATATTTACTGACTCTTGTTGGTGAGTACCTCTATCTGCCAACTAGGTGATAATTTGCAAAATGCCCTCATATTAGCGAATCAAAAGTTTTCTTTGCAATTTTACCGACAACTTTGCTTGTTTTATATTTACTACATGCCTATTTTACTAGTATTAGTTTCACATGTATATGAAAGTTATTCTTATTTATAATTTACTGAAAACATATGACCACTTACTTACCTTACAAACAGTTAAATTAAAAATATAAAATTCATCTTACAAATAACAAGATAAATAAATATTAAGTGTCAGGGACACGACCTATTAGGGCGAGCAGAGCTCACACGAACTGACACTGTGCGCCCACGCCGGAAGTGAGTTTTCTTGAAATATGAGACATGATTATAAATTTATACACAATTATTTATATCAACAAATCGCTGAGTGAAAACTTCGCTCAACTTATGATCTGCCAATTAAAGCAAAACCCGTTTTGATATTCTTAGTACTTGTTAAGATATTTTATTTTTAAACAAAAAGGCATGCTAGTAAAAAAAATAGCAAGTAAGTGTTAAGTTATTGTGTTTTCCTTGGTGAGAATATAATATCACTGAAGACATGTGCTTAACATTTTTAAAGGCTTGGTCAATTTTTTTTTTTTTTTTGGGGTTACTGGCTACCTTTTTTCGAAACACAGCGCTTGAAGCAGATATTATGTATTTATTATCGCTTATATCTGTTGAACAGGCTACTGCAACAGCTTTTACAAAAATTGACGCCAACATGTCATTGTCACCCAAAAATAATAAGTTATCAATGCAAATAAAAGTAAATTAAGCACTCAAAAATTTAATACCAGGTAATTTCAGTCTCAAACCAGTAATAAATGTTCTAAACAATTGGATTCAATGCATATTTGAGTATATGAAAATTATATCAAGTAAAATATGTTACACTAGCTGCATACCGCTGTATTACTCGTGTAAACTATGATTAAAAGTGATGACGCAAAGTATTCTGTGTTAAACCAAGACTACTTTCCAAGTTTCATCCAAATTGGTTCTGCCGTTTCAGCGTGAAAAAGCAATAAACACACACACTCACAGCCAAACTCACTCACATTTGTTCCCATTTATAATAACCCTATTTAACAATATTAGTATTGATAAAGCGTATATAGCACATACCACAACGCGTCCACTCCAACTACGGCTCCACCATAAAGTTTGAAATTATTGTATGACGTGAATATACGAAAAAAACTGTCTGTATTGTTATCTTTATATGTTAAAACGTTAAGCGCATTCGACTAATATACGGGTTTAAGCGAACATCTTATGAATTAACGAATGGGGTGTAATTATATAAATAATAATCAGAATTGTTGTTTACATATTATATTTAACCAATGTTTTGCGAAATAATTTCAATTCGTAAAACGTTATAAAAAAGGTATTTGCATATTCGGCTGATCATCCGGCCAAACACCATCATCGTATTTCTAGTTACTGCGTTATATTTACTCGGTAATTGCCTTCGGATATGCGTTTAATTAAACAGAAGTTGTTTGTGCTTTCTGAATAATCGATAATGTTTAACCGAGGGGAACGTTTGCTATAACTGTTGGTGAAGAATATAATACACTATATTTGTAGTGATCAGGTTAATCGAGGCAAGAACATTAGCATTTGTATCCATGTGTGGATTATACAAATACATACAAAAGTTGAGTACAAATACCATCTATGAAATAAACATCTTAACACCTTCAAGTTTCGATATACTTTACATATTAAATCCCAAATAATAGGTGACCATCCTATTGCCATATTACTAGTACAGTTTTATCCCGCAGCTGTATTTTTTTCTGAAAACCCCATTACATTGGCTTGTGGATTTGACTAAGATTTCAAAGCGTCACTTAACACGTCTTGGGTCTCGGCGAACTTCCTTATAATATATTAGGATGGCCAACTTGTAAAGCTATAGTTATTTTCTTGGATTTTGTATGTCGACTATGATGGAGGTCAAATATATTGGTGTATTCAATATCTATACACCAAAATAGAGATTAGAAGTGCTTTTTATTCACTGCATTCAGTTACAACCAGTAATAACCAGTTAGACAGACTTAATCTGAAGTAAGAACTGTCTCTTCCGAAACACAGATATATGGTGACCAGTTTTTTCTTGAAGGTGGTGGTTAGGTCAGAAAATTTCGAAATTTCTACAACAAAGCAAACACGTAAAATCCAAAAAGAAAGTGTCTACATAAGATGTAGAAATATTCCTTAAGCCACAGTAAAATAAAAGGTACGAAAGTAAATACAGTCAGTAACAAATATAGCCGTAAAACATTTTCCAAGGATGAATTCGTGTAATTTCTCTAAAACAAAGACTCTTATCATACAATACTCAACAAAAGACCGTGAAACAGCGCTTTTGTAATGACCCAGATTTTGAAATTACATTTTTCCTTATTATGGGTGGAGCACGTTTTATTTACCTCCGGTCTTAAATCTTACTCGATTTGGATGGCAGGTGCAATATTGATGAAGTTTAGAATGATAAATAATCTTATTATGGTATAATATAAAGCAGGTAGCTTGATCTTCAGCTACTGCCATGTGGGAAGCTCAGCTCTGAGCCACGAACCAGTAAACGCACTTTTGACCTAGAAGAGATAAACTTAGCCCATTATTTAGACCAGAGAGGTTATTCGACTCCAATATCATAAAATCAACATCCTTAAATCCAATTTATAAAAAAAAATTACTTAATCATCCCAAAGATATAATCAAACAAATTATCATAATTATAGGTATTCTATATTTCTATATATTATGATTACAAGCACTACCGCGTACTAAGCGAAAATCATAAATTTACAAATTATTGGAATATAAAATGTTTTGCCCCGGGCGGGAATTGAACTCGGAATGAAGGGTAGCGACATCATTCCGAGAGTTAAGTGTTTGAAAAAACACTTCTTTCGGTCAGATGAAGTCTAGTAGTCTGGTTGATGGCCGCGCACCGTCCCCTATGACGGTTTAAGAAATACGATTGGATTTATGATTTTTGCTTAGTACGCGGTAGTGCTTGTAATCATAATATATAGAAATATAGAATAGAAGGGGAGCGACATCATTCCGAGAGTTAAGTGTTTGAAAAAACACTTCTTTCGGTCAGATGAAGTCTAGTAGTCTGGTTGATGGCCGCGCACCGTCCCCTATGACGGTTTAAGAAATACGATTGGAATACGAAATTTCGGCGACACAGCCGTACCCCCGGTAGCTTAATAGATAAAGCATCCGGCGCGAAATCGGAAGGACGCGGGTTCAATTCCCGCCCGGGGCAAAACATTTTGTATTCCAATAATTTGTAAATTTATTATAGGTATTCCCTTGTCTTATATAAGTACTTATATACGGTATTTCACGTTTGTGGTATTGTACAGATCCAGACTACTGCATTTTTTTGCTAGATACCTAATGTCCCATGATTAAATCCTTAAGTCCAAAGACCTACAAAAATCTATTAATACGTAAACCTTAACTTCACAGTTACAGAAAGTGCGATCTTTGGTGCCCAGTCTCCTCAATCCCGGTAATTACATGCCTGGCGTAAACAGTATACCTAATTATGCTATTTCATATGTAGCCAAATAAATGACACGCACCCTTATTACAATCAATCTGAAACAAAATTCCAAGTCTATAAGTTTATTTAAAACTAGCTTTCCGGGCGCGGCTCCGCCCGCGCGTGTGTCGGTTTTCGCGCAAAACATTAACCTCTTTTTGCGCAGTTGGATAAAAACTATCCTATGTTTTTCCCGGGTCTCAAACTATTTCCATACCAAATTTCATTCAAATCGGTCCAGTAGTTTTGGCGTGAAAGCGTAACAGACAGGCAGACAGACAGAGTTACTTTCGCATTTATTAAATTACTAGCTTTCCGGGCGCGGCTCCGCCCGCGCGTATGTCAGTTATCGCGCAAAATAATTAACCTCTTTCTGCGCAGTTGGATAAAAACTATCCTATGTTTTTTCCCGGGTCTCAAACTATTTCCATACCAAATTTCATTCAAATCGGTCTAGTAGTTTTGGCGTGAAAGCGTAACAGACAGACAGACAGACAGAGTTACTTTCGCATTTATAATATTATATATAGTATCAGTACTAACTAATTGAATAAAATTAGAACTAGAATAGAATCAAGAAATATGACATCAATCGTCGCTTTGATATAGGCGGGCATTCGCAAAATGTAAAACCATACTAAAATGACAGTAAGGTATAGGTAAGATAACCGGTTTAACGTCTCCGCCGAAGCACGGCAGCTCGAGGTAGCGTTTACCCATCTACGTAATGTGACCGTAGCAAACTTTGCTGATAACTTAAAAACGACTAGACAATTTCTGCTACGAGCACTTCATATACTTATGAATTTAGATATTTCTATTTACCCCTTGAGAGATCCAAATGTGTGCCAAAGCTGGTAATAAATAGAATAATTTCTCATAACATTGACCACAAATTTTTAAATGTTTTGGAAATAGGTATGTAAGACCTGAGTAAGCTATTTTCTTTTTAAACCGCACTCAAAAAAAGTTCGTAAAAAGAGACAAGAGTCAGTAAATTTTTGATATACGGCGGTCCACTTAAGCTCTCCGCAAAAAGTTTTGGTCAAAGACAACTTTATAGCTTTACGACTTATAGGGGCAAAGGTTCCGATAAAATTCTAATAGTAAATGCTGGAAATATCAATATTATTAGTTTCATATCGTCCGCAGAGGGACGGAGGTCCTTTTTCTGAGAATAAAAATAAAAATATTTTCTACATTTGTAGTCGAGGTTTTGTTTATGTTAGATCGTATGTTAGAACTGGTATTATCTCTATTGGTAGGTGTTTGTCAGCTTAATAAAGTTTTACTGAAAATTTATATTTTCATTTTATATAGTTAAATAGTTAATAGGCTAGACTTTGACCAATGCCGGCCGCGGGCAACCGTAGTAAAAAAACATTTTATCCATAGCTAAGAACGCTATATTTAGCGCCCAAACCAGTATTAGCTCGTTTTATTTAGCCACAACAATAAAGAAATTAATTTATTTCGTTGTTATAATGCTAAAAACCGGACAAGAGCTGGTTTACTTACTCTTTCATCGGTTACCTACCATTTTGTATAAGAATTTACATCATGGACACTAAAAATTCGTGGAAAGTTAGAAAAAGAAAATGCTTTTGTGAAAAAAATAGGCAATAAGTGTCGTGAAATTATTATATATATGTATATATGCTTTCTAAATACCAGCCTTGGGCTATAAAACGGATATTTATAGCGGTAATACGCCTACAAAAAAGTATAATAACACCCTTATCCTATTTTGGGTACTTAAAGTCAATCAACTGTTTCAGTTACACTGTGACGTTAATAGTATGTGACTGAGACGTCTAACTTCTTGGCGCTCGATAGACTGACAGCGCGTGGCAGCACACTGCCACTAGAACACTGCGCTGCATAGTGCCCATAGCCCAAAAGTCTCGGACGCCGAACATGCTTACTGATTGGCTACGAGCCGGCCTGTCGCCGTTGAATAACTACTTGTCAAGCGATTGTACATCCCACACCTGTTCAGTTTGTACCTTACCTACTTTACAGTTTTTTGCCTACCTACTTTACAGTAACGAAAACATAACGAGAGTCGATATAAATCGCTCCCGCCGCTCCTCAAGACGCTGACTCCCGCTTCACCAGTCTACTCGCAACCACGGTCAACGATAGCATAAGTAAATATTGTGTCGTTAGATTTACGTTTGAGATATTGTCCTTTGTTTTAATTTTAAGATGTTGAATAAAATAGGACTTGTAAGGAATTATTAATAAGTATTTGCATCATGTTGAACCATTGTACGTTTTTATATAAGGTTTAAATTAAGAGTACTTGATTTGACGTTAGTCATATTAAATATATTATATTCTTTAAATATATATAATTGTATAAAATCAATAATATGATTAATTTAATAATATCTAAAATTAAAATAGTTATTTATAAGCACATTCTAATCAAATAATTTAATAGTAAACCAAAATTGTAATTGTTTAAAAGTATCGATATTGACTGCCGAAATTGTTATTTATAAAGGGCTCTGCCCAGCAAGTCAGTCGTCTTTAAGCAAGCTCAGAGTGAACAACTCAGGTGTCTAAATATATTTTCAAAGTAGTCTTTCACGACGAAGTGCTGCCCGATCAAGATTGTGTGAAGTAATTTATTTTCGCTTTTATGATATTACATATGGACTAACATTGTTGATATGTAATGGTTCTTAAAAAGGTTTTGACAGTTATTATAAATTATATTGAATTATAATTGTAATAATGTTAATTAATAGTTGATGAACCAGTAAAAGTATAAATAAAATGTATTTACAAATGTATTAACACATTGTTAAAAGATGTTTAAAAGAATGGCCCAGTGTTTCTTGCCCGATCTTCTCGCAGTGGCTCTCTACAATTTTGTTTGCTGAACGTGGCAGTACAATGTAGAATATTTATACTAGAATATTTATAATTCAACTAGCTTTCCGGGCGCGGCTCCGCCCGCGCGTATGTCGGTTATCACTTATCGCGCAAAAACATTAACCTCTTTTTGCGCAGTTGGATAAAAACTATCCTATGTTTTTTCCCGGGTCTCAAACTATTTCCATACCAAATTTCATTCAAATCGGTCTAGTAGTTTTGGCGTGAAAGCATAACAGACAGACAGACAGACAGAGTTACTTTCGCATTTATAATATTAGTACGGATATTAAAATTTCATTACAGCGTCGTAGACGCCTAAATTGAATAAATGGTTTTGACTTTGACTGTTTATTTATCAACCTAACACAGGCAACTTAATTTTTTTTGTTCAATATTCCACACATGTACTTGTTTGGTTAATATACTAACCACTCAGCTAATATCACACTGACATGGCGGGCTCATGTCCTGCCCAAAAGTTTTGGTAGGTACTAACCGTTGGAAGCGCGATCGAGTGGTGGAGACCTGATTTTGCGAATGTTAACCTGGCTACCCTACCACCCTTAAGTAGGAGAACTGACACCAAGCTGCTAACGGTATGTTCCAGCAGCTTTCCGTAAGTGCCAGTAATTCTACGTTAGCTTGAACAACATCTTAAAGCACACCATCACATACCATCAGGTGCGATAATGTTCAAAGACTAGTCTGTATTTGTTGTTTTGTGTTATAGTTTTGACCTACCAGTGTTATCAAAACTAGTTTGGCGAAAAATAAAAATTATAATAAAAACACGTTGGTTGCATTGGGGATCTTTATTATTATTCATTACTTAATTTGCCATATCTACACATATTTTTTACATATTTCAGCCGGTTACTGTACTAGGGTATCAAAGATAATTACAAACGGACCCGACGGTTAGCGAAGGCTTATTTAATGCGGTCCCATTTTCTATTAGGCAACCCTAAATATGGTTCTAGTCATCTTTTAAAAGATCATTTTTATTAATTATATGTATGAAAACCTTTCATGCAAGAATAATATAACCATGTTTTTAAAAACTCATAAAAGTACATGGTGTTTGGTATTTTATTGTTTGATACTGTCTAAGACGCGCGCTGCGCAGACTGGTAATCTGCTCTGGAAGCAGCCTGGCGCATTTCGTCGGGCCAAGCAAGCTATTCTATGTGTTCTCACGCGCATCTTGCAGCTTTGCAAACAGTCCGGAAGATTGCTCACACGCTCGTGGACGTTTTGTGCCTGCTGAATGACATTTATTTATTTATTTATACTATAAATTGCTTGCTGCACTTACATGTAGAACACCAAAGCGTAAACGCAGCATAAAATTTAACAAATTTTTCAGTGTAACTTGAAAATCCAAGTCTATTAAATTAATTCAGGTTTTATTATAAGAAATAACTAAAATCACATCATTATTTTTGATATGTATACACAACTTTACCTTTTTAGATATATTTAAACTTTTTTGGGACACTCGTAGCGTATGTTCCTTGATCGTTCTTAACCGATTATCTATATTGAACAACCTCCGCGCCGCGGTCATTGCTTGCATGGGTGACCGCTAGTGGCATTAAAGCACCTAACGGTGTGTTCCGGTAGTTGTACTGCCAGCCAGTATTTCTAAGTTAGCCTGAACAAAACCTTTGATCATATCGTCACTTACCATCAGGTGATATTCGTCAAAACCTGGCCTTTCAGCTATAAAGAAAAGGTTAGAGAAGTATACATTCAAAACTATTTTTAAGTATTTACTTATAATGTCCTGCCCTGAATTTTTATTTTCCAGCTGATCACGAATAATTGTGTTGTTTCTCAAAGAACGTTTATGCCACTTTTACGAGGTAGACTATAACAAAATCTAATTCCCTTCCTTAATTTCATCGCTACTTTAATCGGCCAGGGAGTTGCGGCTTCAAGAAATAGTAGAAAGCGAGCTGCAGTTTTGATCAAGCAGAATTTTAGATATGTTTTGTAACAATATGATACAAACGGAATTTGTGTGTGATGTACCTAAGTACCCATTTTTTTAAAATACACAGACATACTCGTAGCTAATAACCTGAAAATAACATATATTTATAATAACTTTAGAGCCTATTATAACATCTCTAGGGTCGAATGCAGTGCCGTTGGTTATGAATATTCTTTATATGTTATAGTCTGAACAACATCTTCAACCACATCATCACTTACCACCAGGTGAGATAGTGGTCAAATGCTAACCTATCAAGCATAAAAAAAAATATGCCCCTTCTCCAAAACCCATTTTAAATAACACCACTGAAACTGTCTATTACCATATGTTCTATTCATAACATCGATTTTAATATTATAAAAAGGAAAATAGGGCACGCTCTAATATCAGAACTGCTCTAAAAATATTACACAAACATATAATACACACATATAATGCTACAGTTCCATTGTATATGATACGTTTTAATGATTGACAAAGACAGGAACTTACATACACATACACATATATACACAAAATTACACGCACATACGCACATGACTGAGACTCAATCAGGAGACTTCGTCAGACTTGACATAAGTACTCGTAGCTATGTTTGAGGTACAGGTGTCATGTATCCCGTTTTTTTATAAGGTCAATGATTCAAACGCGTCATGTAGGGTTGAAAGATCCGCTTGAATAGAAATGTTGGTAATTGGTGTACCTAACTTTTTGTACATTTCTTTTCACACATCTTTCTGTATGACAAAACCATCGCACCATACTTTGTTTTTGAATAACCTGCTCGTTGCTTGTTTATCTCCATATTCCTTGTTGTCTATCAAAGATATACATCTTATTTGCGTATATCCTGAGTTTCTTCTGTCGTATCCTATAGAAACACTTTTCTTGATACACAAAAATTTACGTGCGTCTCTCACTTTCCCGTTGGTTATGAAAACAATTATAAACATTTCAACAAAATATTACCAAATTTACAGACTAATCAAAACCTAGTTACCAATGGTAGTATTTCAAATAGCAGAATAATTTCTTAAATTTTAATAATAACCTTACACTAAACAGTCGCCTGCTCGCCAACTAGTTAGGATAAAATGGGTCATCTCTAACAACCTAGTCCCCGAGGATTAATAGCAAAGTAGCTTCCCCTAAATTTCTCTACCTGATATCATTTGTGGTGTATCTCTACCTCGTAAAAGGTTATGTTGTTTCGTAATTGTAAACATTGGTGTTGACGTATACATTTGCTTGGTAAAGGAGCAGATTGGGTTTAGTAGTTTTTTTCTGGAAATAACTGTTACGAAATTACTATAGTACTTTATCATTTATTTAAATATTCGGAGTAGATAAATTACAAAAATGCTTTTTTAATACTTTATTTTTTTATGCCTGATAGGTTAGTTTTTGACCACTATCTCACCTGACGATAAGTGATGATGTGGTGGATGATGTTGTTTAGGCTAGCCTAGAATTAATGAGGTTACACTCGCAGTCGACACGGTAATATTATATACAGTATTTCAACTTCATGGAAACGGACGAAACGCGAGTTATACCTACGTGCCTCAGCCTGCAGACAGTCTCGAGTGTCGTGACTGTGCCGCAGTTACGATCGAATGGTTTGTTGTTTTTTTAACAATAACCTCACTTTTTTCACCAAATTAACGAATTTTTTCACCAAAAACGATTTTTTCACCAAAAATAAGTTCATGTACATATTTACGTATCAAATGTGAAGAGTAAGATATACGCTGGAGGCGGGCAGCCCTATCGCATGTTTACGTACAGCGCGGCTGAAGGTAGTTATTTCAAGGACAGAGCCGAGTTAAAATACTGTAAAGATAATATTACCGTGCAGTCGAACTCAATTATTACTTGCATGATCGATCCCTCGGGTTAGGACATTGTTTTTTTTAACCAACATAAACTATAAGCGTGGAAAGTAGTTTATCCTAGTTGACTAAGAATGAAATGGCTAGCTCCGCTTCTAGTGCTTATTTAGAGACAGCAAATTGTGTAATAGACCAAGCTAAAATCGCTATTTGTAAGCAAATTTCCATATTTTGAAAGTTAATAAATCAATTACCAATTACTGTTTACCGAGGTAGGCAAGATATTTTTCATCATTCGTGATCTGCGGTTAGTAGTATTCTTTTGGAAAAGTAGATACATTTCATGAATTCTTTATAATGATTTCTTGGTTGATTTTCAAATCGTACGAGACTTATTTATTTTATAACTATATATACTCGTACTAACCGCGCAATAGACTGTAAAGTTCGCTTTTTAGCTCTGCAGTGGTAAATATCGAAGTATTTGCTTTTTTTCTTTTTTTTTTTCCACAACCTATTGAGTGCTTGGTCGATACGACGCGTGATCAAAATGCTGGCACATATTTTAAGAATTGCAATTCAACGGGGCAATGCTGCCAGCATGCTGGGCACGCTGCCAACTGGGAGTGGACTGGAGCATTTGGACTGCCTATGAGTCTGCTATGACTTGTAGGTTGTCTAAGTGATTTTATTGTAGTAGCTGTAGTGTTGTATATAGTTCATAGTATTTTATTTAATAAAGGCATACCGTAGTATTCATTACTTTCAACTTACTGTCGTAATAATCAATCATGCCTAATTTTTCGTAAATTTTGGTATATAAGTAAGTACTTTATCCATGTAATTAAAGTTCTTTGCTTATTAATTGTAATAACGTAAGAGATTTCTAATTTTGGCAATCATTTTCGATATATATGATTTATGTATTTTACTAGCCCTTCTTTGCATGTTTTTTTTTTTTTTTAAATAAATAAGGGTGATGTAATGAATGCTCTAGATTAAAGGAAAAATATTTAAAAAAATCCTAGTGTAAATAAAAATATGTATTATGTAAAAAACAATATGATGGAAATTTACATCATCATGCATTGTCACATATTTAGCTCAGTACTAAATAAATAAAAAAAATATTGTTTACTCAATCTTCTTTATTATGATAATTTTAAAAACATTTTTTTTTTTATCTAAGCACAAATTGACGCCACATTTAATACACGAAATTGTGGAATAGCCTTTATATTTGGGAAATTTGCACCGTAGTGACTCACCTACTTTTGGCCAATGTTCAGCACCATCTTTTCTTATGTCTTTTGGAGGTGGTGGAGCTGGAGAACTTTTTCTTTTTTTTATTGTAGTTCTTCTTCTAGTAAACTGGTACTAGGACGCCCTCTTTTAGATTCTTTGGTGGTTCCTCTGTTGCATAGCACAAAGGCCAATTCATTTCTGAATTGGACCATTGTAAGCAGACTCTTTTTAGGTTCACCTCTTTCTTGAGCATTTTTTTATAAATAATCCAAGAGTTTATAATAGCTAGATCAAATAGATGAAAAATAATACGCAAATACCACTTTTTAGACCTCATTTTTATATGATTTCTGCCCAAAAAGCTATCCATGAGATCTACTCCTCCCATATGTTTATTGTACTCTTGGACAATAAACGGGCAAGTAATATAAATTTTTTCTTTTGTTGTCCTGTCAAATCTATTGACTTTAGTTACAGGCAATGCTCCAGAATAAGAAGATAACAGGGTTACTATCTTATTATCTTTCCAAGCCACACAACTCAAATCTATACCATCATGCACAGACACTCTTTCTTCAAAACTACCAGAGGTAGTGCCCAGAGGGCACAGATTTTTTCATGAATTTTTTATTCTCTTCTCCTTTTTTCTTGTAATCTTCAGTGATAAAATGGTTAAAACATTGATATGGAGTTTCTAGGTGTGATATACCACCTGAAGCAGTAGAACTCCCCAAGAAAGTAATTTTGTTTGTATCGTACACCAGATTCCTTTTTTTTCCAAATCAAGCTTCTTTTGTCAAATGGAAAACTGGATGAAGACTGCAAATTGGATGATGTTGATGGGTGAGAGGATTCTTGATCTTCTGGTTCTACAAGAGGAGGATCAATGTCAGCAGTTTCATCCACATCATCATCATCATCGTTCTCCTCCTGCAACACTCTTATAACTTCATCAGCATCGCGGTTTTCATCAGCGGAATCTTGGTCGTCAAGGCCATCTTCTGAGAGCCACCCGCCTTCTAACTTACCAAGATAATATTCAATATCTCTTTCATTCAAGTTTTCCTAAAAAACAACATAAAATAAACATTTACAAAAAAATAATTGCCATACATTACAAGTGAAGTTACTACACAGTTATGTTAATTTCCATCACATAGTTTTGAGAAATGTATTCACATTGTTTTGATATAAATTGTACATAAAATAACAAAAAACATAAAACAAACCTTTTTTCCACTCATGTTCACTTTTCTTGTATTTTATATCTCCGTTTATTTCCTTAAAACAATTTAAAATATCACTTGTTTCTTTCAGTCACAACAAACAGCGGAATGACAAGTTCTAAGCCTGGTAATTGACAGTGACGTTTACTATTTTTTGACAACTGCGTTTTGTTGTACGCTATAGTCGATTAAAAAGTTGCCAGCAACAACAAATTTACAGTACAAGGGTTTTGAGTACCTTTTTTTGTTGACTAAATATTATGATTAAAATTTCCATCATCATGCAAAGAAGGGTTAATTCGTATAAAAAATGGGGATGACTAAAGTCATCCACGCGTTCTCTCGTGTTCCGTTATAAGGTGCGACCACTGCAGGGTTAAATTCTGTGTTAGAGCGTATGCTACGAATAACAATATATATTGTAATTCGTAGAGTGTATATATTTTTAATAAGTTGTTTTCTTTTTAATTCTGCAATCGATATGGATGAATATGTTATATCAAACATGAAATATGACATCTGAACTTAAGCTACTTATATAACATAGGTTATTAATTTAAAAAATAAAGTGATTACATATTTAATGATACAAAAGCACGAGATAAAATAGTTTTACTAAAAAATGTTTTCACAAAAAATATAATAAATGGTGTAAGCCCGTTTATTCTAATCTGAAAAGAGATACTACACTAAACTGAAATGATAAATAGATACATTTGTCTTATATGTGATATAATAATAGTTTATCTGGGGTTTAAGTGATCATTTGGACACTTGAAATACCTATGATCTTTAAAAATCTAGAGGCAAAATATCTTACTTAACTCCTATATAATAGTTTATTGACGTCTGTAAGTCTGAAATAATAAACACTAAAATAATAAAAATCAACGGTACATTTCGAGTAAAAATATATTTGCTATAATAATCTGAGAAGATCCGTACCAGTAGTTGTTGGAAACGATACACTCGTAGTTGTTGACCATTACATTTACCTGGGACAGACAGTCCAGTTAGGTAGGTCCTACTTCGACAAGGAGGTCGCCCGAAGAATCATACTCGGATGGACAGCGTTCGGGAAGATACGCGACATCTTCTCGCCAAAGATCCCGCAGAGCCTGAAGACTAAAGTTTTTTGATGTGTGAAAATGTTTGAAAATTTGAGATGACTATTTGAGGTGTTTATATTTCAAGTCAACTGAGTTTAATTTTATACCAATGTTTAAAATAGAAAATGTAAGTATATTTATTAAGAATGTTCCACAGTATGCCTTAATAATTCAAATTCTTCTGATTCAAAGTAATTCTGAGCATAAGAAATGATAAAGAAGAAAAAGTTTTCTTCATGACATGAAAATAATCCTGCTGTGCCAAAATAAGCATTCGTAAATTCCAGCAAGAACAGGTTTATTACATTTTCTGTATCCATTATTTATAATAAACATATAAGATACGGAATAAGACACAAAAACGTCAAGATTTAACGCGAAGTGTACATTAATACGACAGTTTCTTTTTTGTAAGACGTTATGGAGCTTAGTTGACATAATACAAAGTAAAATTACAGATTTATTTTCCTTGTAAACTTGTAAGAATAGAAAACTTCTTACCTAATTCTAAGTTTTATAGGAGTATAATATTAAGAAACTGATATATACTTTAATATGCCGGAAGCTGTCATTATTGCCCGAAAGTTAATTAACCGTGTTGCACAGGACTCGTTAACTCATATTTGTTAAGATCTTACTAGTGTATATCATACGCCTAAAAATCAATTTGTAATATTCTTCGACTTATGAGATATTTACTTTCAAACCCATGACCAAATATTTAATACAAAAGATTTTTATATCATTAAATGCTGTTTGCTTTACTTCACGGGACACAAACATTATGAGTTCGTCCGATGCATAGGCACCACACTATGTGTTAACGTGTTCTGGGAGTTACTGCCACTGACCTTCACTGATACAACCAAAATTCACTTTACTATTTATTAATAGAAAATCCCTACTCAAAACACAAGCATTTGTTAAAATTATATACAGTAGAGATGTTTATATATTTCTATAATGTTTGTTAAACTTGGTTATGTATTACAGAATATCCTAAAACTTATTGATATACTATGACATTTTTAATAACTGCCACACTGAAATCCTGTTTTATCTGTAGTCAATCCGGACTAGCCAATGACGAACCATCCTGTCTAATTTCGGATTGGCTGATACGTTCTGGTGGGAACTATTAGGTCTCTGATTGGCCGGAGTGAATATGGCGCGAAGTCTCATGAAGAGGCAACAGACACTTGGCGCCAGTCATTGCTATAAAACCAATTTCTCACCTTAATGAGCTCTCTTTATTCTTCACAAGTGACTGCCGCATCGTGACCTATTGCTGATTAAGTTGAGTGTTCTATTATTGATATATATATAGTGTAACATAACTGCTGTTCACGTGTTGTGTATGGGTCTAGGTTCGTTGGCTTTGTTCTTCATAAATAGTTCGCCCATTTGATTATATCGTTGTGAATGGTAACTATAAACTTATACAGAATTAATTAATGTGAACCTAATGTATTATGTTTAATAAAGTGCTCAATGTGTTCCTGTAAATGTTGTATCTTTTAAGTTTGCCTTATGATTTTCTTTTCGTAGAAAACCTAGTAAGTTAGGTAGTTAATTACTCACCTAATAGTAACTTATTACATCGGATCGCCTCCTGCCAAACATCTTATAATTTGAGTCTATATTATTCCATTAATAAATGCTCTCTATCTTGACAAATCTCACACATGCGAGCCGGTCAGTGCGCAGTAACTAGCCGGCTTTCCTTCATTCATTTCTCTTCGCACACAAAATCGCTGACATGCACCTTTCATGCTTAGGTACATAATAATGGGAAGGACATCGTTCTGTAGGGACCTACAGAACGATGTCCTTCCCACATCTTTGCGACGAAATTCTCTGAGGATGGGAAATCGCGGGGCGCAGTGTGACAATTAATACTAACCTCAATATTACTTAGACTTACTGCACTGCCGCTTCAGTTGATGTTCCTGGCACCAGGATCGATAGTCTACGTCTAGTGACGTAGTGATTGTTGGGCACACGCAATATCAAACGATTTGAAATAAAGCCACCAGTTTAGAATTCTATAAAAGTGCGAGAGTTGTTAATGCTAAATACTTCTAAAGTTAAATTAAATAAAAACACAGCCCCTGTTACTGAATTCTTTTACTTGAATTACAAAAAGGGAAAGTACTCCCAACAAAACTTTTCAACTTCCATTTTTGTTATTTACTCCGGTTTTATAACACCTAAGTAGGAACAGCTACCAATTTCCCTTCTTGTTTCGTTTCTGGACCATAAGCTCTTCGCAGTCAATTTAACATTGGTTATTTATTACATCTTTGCCGTACACTTTAAGTGTGTTTTATTTTTATTCTTCAAGTGAGTGTACCTGTGGCGTGGGCTACATAATAAATCTCTTTTAGAGACCCTAAGTGTGAAAACTAGGGGCTAATGTACGGGAAATAGAAAATAGCTTTTCAGTTTTACTGCGGCACCTGTCAATGAAAAGCGGTAAGGGAAAAGCAAGAAAACATTTTCCTTTTCGGTGTTGATTAAGCATTAGAATTTTTCAATCTAGTTTTTATTTCTGATCACGATTAGTTCTTTTTGGTGTTCTATGTTGAAACAGCCGTCGTTTGTAGTGCAAAATTAAATATAACCTTCTGATTAGGTACTGACAAAGCTACGGTTAATAGGAAAATTATTTAATATTATATAATTACGATGTTCCCAAGATAGAACCAATTCATTCTGCCGTTATTTTTGGTTACTGGTTAAACACTATTATGCATGGACATATCTTAACATAATTTTTTAAGCAGATTTCCTATAGCTTGTTGTACATCTAGAGAACATAGTAGCTATTTTGTTAATTCATGTGTGTAAGATAAAATATGTTTTCTCTAACAACAAAAAAAAAGACAAAACAAGAACACGCCCACCTGATGCAACCTCCTTGAAAATACTCATTGGAATTATATTCCCTACCTTTTTGACTATCAAGGCGTTAATATAGTAAGAGCATTGCTGCGCGCGAAATGCAGAGAAACATGTTTCACCTTGTCATTGTGAGCAGGCTACTTATTTTTGGGTTCGTACCCAAAGGGCATAACCAAGCCCCCGCTATAATGGGATTTCTCTATATCCGTCTGTACTATATTTGGAATTCACTTACCTATATGGGAATATACCGTATCAGCCAATGCTGAACGCAATCTTTCCATTAAGGGGAGGGTTTGCCATAATCCATACGCCTGGCAGGCGTTTTGGGGATCACAGTTTAAGATATCAGTACCTCAGAAGACGCTGCTGCCCACCTTCCTGTATTTGTAGAATGTGTGTATATAGAATGTTAATCCAAAATACAAAGTTGACTTCTGATTCCATATTTTTTTTGTGCTCTGTCTGATGAGATATCGTGTTCAAGAGGTCGTTACAGAGTAAAAATTTTTATCTAGTAAAATAAATAAACGTAATTGGCATTTTTAGACCACTTGTCACGGGGTCTTATTCAAATTGTTTAAACTAATTGAGTTTGAAAATTCAGCGTGTTATGAACCTTATCATTTCTTTAATCAACAATTAAAAATATATCAAAACAACAGTTTAAATCAGCGTTAATCTGTTGTTTTGATATAAGGCTGTAGTAGGACTGCGATGCGGTACCCCACACAGCGCAAATACTCGTTCTTGAACATTTTAATAACGTAAGTTTCCTTTAACAAGCATACAACGGAACGATACGGAAACATTCTAAGATTTTTAAGCCTTTAAGTATTTTTTTTTATGCCTTTGACCACTATCTCACCTGATGGTAAGTGATGATATGGTCGAGGATGTTGTTCAGACTAACCTAGAGTTACTGGCTCTCAAGGACAGTTGCTTATGAAGAAAAGCAAAAACAATAAATAAATGAAACCTTTACTTGTTATCCCCCCTGTATAATAAGGATAAATTAAATACTGGCATCCCACCAGCAATAGGTGTGAATGAAAAGATGAATGAAAGAAAGATATAGTATGAAGAAAGAAAGCGCGATGAGAGAAAGAGTAGAAAAGGGCTCTGATCATGTCAGAGGTAGACGTAGGATAGCTCGCGGGCCGGGACACAATGTTGCTCCCGGACAGGATTAAAAAATAAAAAAAAAAGACCGTTGCCGGAACACACCGTTAGGTGCTTGGCGACAGATTTTCAACTTGAGGGTGGTAGCAAGCCAGGCGGGCATTTGCAAAGTGCCCTACCACCATGCTGTAACGACTGCTATCCTAGGACAACAACCGGGACCGACGGCTTAACGTGCCCTCCGAAGCACGGAAGCGCTCAGTAGTAATATCACCAGCGGTCACCCATCCAAGTCATGACCGCGGCGGACGTTGCTTAACTTTGCTGATCGATTCAGAATGGCTAAGCAAACTTGGCTACGAGCGCTTCAAAATATGTCATATATAGAATCATCACATCAATTGTAACGTCCACTGTTAAACAAGGTTCCATTGGGGGGATTTGCCATAATCCCCACGCTAAGCAGGCGTCTTGGGGATCGCAGTAGAAGTTGTCAGTTCTTCAGAAGGTGCTGCTTCCCACCTTCTTTATTGTTCCCCTAGTCGTCTCATACGGGAAGAAATGGGGGTAAGGGTGGCATTCTAGCACGGTATCCCACGGGGTATATCGTATAAAGAATATCCTCTACCAAATCTAGAAATACAAAATCTGCCCATAAGATCACCAGTAATACATTTCTTATGAACATTCCAATTAACAACGATATTATAACGCTTCGTGAATGTTAATTGCAATCTGTTTGTTGATCCTCAGCAGATTTACAGTGTAAACTCGGAGATGAGAGGTGAGATCATTAATATTCATGGTATCGTCCGAACGACTTCCGTTGACTGTGTAATTTGAAAATGCCAATACGATTATAATTGCAATTCTTATTATAGAGAAATTCATAATTGTTATTTAGTTTATTTAAAAAAATCATATGAGAATATTTATGAAATTAATTTTGGTCATCAATTCAGAGTACCATTGAGGCAAACAGAACCCGAGTGCCTGTCTTTTGAAAAAAATATAGATTTAATAATTGTGTCTTTCAAAAAGGTTAATCTGGCTTTCATTGCCTCAATCAGTACTAATATTATAAATGCGAAAGTAACTCTGTCTGACTGTTACGCTTTCACGCCAAAACTACTGGACCGATTTGAATGATATTTGGTATGGAAATAGTTTGAGACCCGGGAAAAAACATAGGATAGTTTTTATCCAACTGCGCAAAAAGAGGTTAATGTTTTTGCGCGATAACCGACACACGCTCGGAAAGCTAGTTTGCAATAAAAGTACCTGCATATATTGTTTCTTGTGTTTTTAGTTTATGTGGTAAATTTTATGTTTTTAATTGTTTATTTTTTATAGCCCATGTGCTAGCTATCGACCACTATCTCACCTGATGATTAGTGATTGAAGTGTGGTCAAATATATTGTTCAGACTTACCGGTATAGGTACACCTTTAGATGCTAGAGCTAGCGATAGATTTTGAACTTGACGGATGTCGCTAGCCAGGCATGTATTCGCAAAATGCCCTACCACCATGCTATAACAACTGCCATCCTTAGAAAATAACCGGGACAGACGCCGCTCTGAATTGGTCAACCCAAATTCTTCCGTACTGGGGTTAATTTAACAACTGCCGGCGGCAAAATGAGAACAATTTACAAGATACTACGACTTATGAACAACACAAAAACTACTACAATGAAAACATTGAGATAACCTACAAGACATTGTATTTATGTCTAAATGTATGTATGCCTCCTTGTGTTCAAGTTCATTTGGTATTATTTCAAATTAGTAGCAGTTTTTTTAAATATGCAGTTCAAAAGTTACGTTTATCACATGCCACCTTTTTAACTCAAATAACTCTTAAAGCAGGACTATTGGCAATGATATTGAAAATGATTATATCATCACAACACAAAGGGTTTTTTATTTATATTGGAGTAACAGTCGACAAAGTTAGTCCAAAGTTGTACTTTCTATCAATATAGTCTTGAGAGATCAGAACTGTACGCACAAAGTCTGTTTCTTAAATCAAGGTTATTGGAAAAGGAAAAATGATTGAAATGCCCTATATAAGTATGCTGACTATGTACGAAACATATAATAAACGGACAAAATACAGAAAAAATATTGCAAGCCAACATTTTCATGAAAAACTTTTAACTTAATCCATGATTTATTGAATCATTAATAACAATATCCAAGCATATTTTTTCTTCGTCATTATATTAATCGTTGTTCAAAAGTTTTTGGTTTCGGGATATAACTGGTCTGCACGATACAAATCGAGGGGAGAAGATATAAATATTTATTGTACAGGTGGTATAAACCGCTTGAGGATATTGGAGGATAAATTGATTGTTCGGGGTCGGTTTTCCATTTAGATATGGAAATTTCCGGGATTGTGTACGAAAATCTTCGATTTTACCTTTTTTCTCTAACAAATCACGCTAAGAGCAACCGCCGGTCTTGTTTCTAGCTATGCAATCATTATATTTTAGCATGGACGTTTAGGGAATTGAATGAACTCCGTTTAAATTTTCACAAAAAGGAATACCTGCTTGTAAACTCAAATTAAGAAGAAAGAGAGATAAAAACTATTTTAACAGTTAAGTTAATAACAGGGGAATACATATGTGTATTTATACCTGCATGAATAACCGATACTGCTGTACCGCGCCTTAGGTATGCGCGGGCGAGACGGGGGGAGCATCGGCTATTGCGCTATGGCAACTTCAACTTTTAAATTTAATGGCCTTTGTAGCATTGCCACAATTTTGCCACTGTCACGTAAAATACATAGAAAGTACCAAGAAGGGTGATCATACATTTTGCGTCTGGGTATATTTATCTGAAAATAACATGTAAGACATATACAGGACAACACAAATAGACATACTTACACATAATACTGGTTATATACCATTTGCGTTCTGCCAATCCGCCATCAATGCTCATGGCAGTTGCAATTGACATTTGTACCAGATTGTCTATTTCAGAAGCACATGAGATAAATATTCAAAGATCGATGAACGACGTTATCTCGTGATAACCGTCACTTTTAAGGAGGCCAAACATTTTGAGAAAAGAAACGCAGACAAAAAGCTTTGAATTTAAAAGTGATGCGAATGTTGCCTAAATCGTAAGCGTAAACTAAGTATAATGTATGATATATAATTAAATTAAATTAAATATTTAGGTATTCTTATTTAATTAATTTCCTATTCAATTAAATAATATCATAAGATCTATAATATAGTAAACTGATATCATAAGATCTATCCGACAATATCGATCTCATGCGAACTCATACCCTTTCCTTTCCGGCCTCCACCGTGCCTTACTAAAGCGCGGTACCGTAAAGCGGTATTGGTCAAACTATACCAGAATCACTTAATTGATTTTCCACGTGCCAATCCACCAACCATCCTTGTTCCAAAACCCACATGGTGGATAAAACCTGGTAACGGCAAACTATGAAGTTGTTATATACATATTTTATATTTTTACTTTATAAAATCGAGCCATTAGCAATCGCTGACTAACAAAAAAATTAAAGGCTTTCAAATATAACATTTTAAACAGGACTCAGTTTAATACAAATTGACCATTAACTAAGTGTAAGTACGGTATAAACCTTTTATGAAACCAATCCTTCTTAAAAGTCCTATAAACTTCCCGCCATCAACATAAAGCGAATATCCGTTGCAAAAAATTGCGGTTATTTTATATATCACAAAGATTATAATAAAACATATATTGCGACGTAAAACATATATCACTGTGACAAAAACGTGACCCTTTCAACCATTATATTATTAGATTCGGGATGAATGTAACGTATAAAACTGCGACAAACGATTGACTACTTTAACAAAAGGATCACCCATACGAAATTAATTCAATAAAAAAGGTCAAATATTTTCTTTTATTCTTCTGTTTCATAGTCTTGGTATTTGTACAAGTTATGTCGTTATATTTTGATTTGAGTTATCGTTAAATAGGAAACAGTAGTATTGTAATTTTGTTCGGTATCACTGTATTAACATGACAATATTTAGCATGAAACATAATTGTGTATATTTATTTCAGGAAGGGAAAGAATTCATTTTTTTTAAAAACATGTTACTTTGATATTAAGTAAGTTAGAACTTCGATGATTTGACTTCATCGATGATTATCGAACATTGATGATCATCCAGCATCCATAAAGTTTTATTTACAAGTTGGTACCAGAAACTTTAGTGCGTAATGACACTAATTTCTAATTATTATTACGGCCTCATAGATAATAATAACGTTTGCCGAACTTCGGTTATATTCATGCCCAAAACTAAATTGAAACGAATGACCCAAAGTTATATACTAATTAGACGCAGAAACTTTATTCGTACGTCTCCTTAGAGTGTCGAGATTAGAGTTAAACTAAACTTGTTTATCTTATACGAAGCCGCAATGTGTAGAAATACTTGCCGTTGTTTAGCTGGCACGATGAGTGTTATTTAATACAAAGGCTAGAAATTTGCGCAAGCATATTGAACCCTACCACAATATCTAACGTTAAAAACTGTGTGATTATTTGCATGTATTTATTTCAACTTATATCTCTCTAAGCAAAATCATTGCGTAAATGAATAAAACATTTGAAGAGATTTAGAGTGCGTCTAGAACGAATAGACACAGTTGCAAATCACTTTTATTACACAACTATGACCGTTAAAAACTCATGGCGTTAAAAACCTGCGTGATTATGTGCATATAATAATTACAACTCATATAAACCTAAGCAAAATCATTGTTTCAATGAATAAAACATTTGAAGAGATTTAGAGTGAGCTAGCTCAGGTAGACAAAGTTGCAAGCATCAGTTTTATTACACAACAATGACCTTTCAAAACTCATGATGTTGAAAACTGCGTGATTATGTGCATATAATAATTACAACTCATATAAGCCTAAGCAAAATCAAACGAAAGTGTAAATTAATAAAACATTCGTATTTAGAGTGAGCTAGCTCAGGTGGACAAAGTTGCAAGCATCAGTTTTATTACACAACAATTACTTTCAAAACTCAAGGCGCTAAAAACTGCGTAACTATGTGCAGGTTATATATGCCTTGAAACTTATATATGCCTAAGCTAAATTAAAAAGAAGAAAATTAGAAAAGCTGGTTAGAAAATTCCAATCATCAGTTATATTATAGTTTTATTACACAACAATGAGTGTTTAAGAAAGCCATCAACTGCTACTAGGAACGTGTGATCAGTAAGGTTTTTCCAGAATCCCCTTGGTTTCAAACTTTGCCACGTTCGTCGTTGCGTATTCAGCTGGGCTCGTGGAAGTCACAGGAAGATACCAGCCGATCTATGTATGTAAATACGGGGAACAATTATAATCCACTTACCTATTAGTGGCATGTGTACTCGAAGGGATTATTAACTAAAACACCTAACCTCTTAGTATTGCAACTCTTGTGACAACACCTCAGGAGGAACAGCAAATTAAACAATTCACTATACATCTTTCCATATTTATTCACAATCACTGAAATCAATCACAATAATAAAATAATTATCAACAGTACCAACCTTAATCTAGTCACGACGGCGGTCACCGAATGAATGTCGTTCGACAAGATGGCTGACGGGAGTGAAGTAATTCAACCTCGAATGACAGCAACTTCATTTTGACTTTGACATATGAAAAATTGTGACAGTTGTTGTTTTGAATATAATGGTTTGAAGCTAGGTTTGAAGGTAAATATTATACAAAAGGTATTAAAAAGGGTAACAGTCGGCCATCCTACACGAACGAATCTCTTCGTTCTATCGATAATCACTTTATTTAGAAAATATTTTCATACATATCCAAAATCAAGCTAACAATTCGATCAAAACAAAACTAATCTCAACAATCTTATTCTATAACTAAATTTCGTAGTAAACAACTAGGTATTGAATCTTTTATTTAATTGTCTCATATTACTAATGGCATCATCAAATACCTTTAGTTGAATATTTTAACTTCTTATGATATACTCGTAGCTGCGCAATACGAGAGTTACATTCTATCGCCCCGCACAGCTGCGATGTCTCGGACCACTCATGGGCGGCGAGTTCGCCAATTTTGCCCGGTCCGAGGACACCCCTCGCTGTTATGGTATAGTTGTGGGATGCGAGAGCTACTTCCTTCACCCTTGCTCCGCACAACTGCGATGCCTCGGCCCACTCATGGGCGGCGAGTTCATACGCCAATCTTTCCCGGACCGAGGACACCCCTCGCTGTTATGGTATAGTTGTGGGATGCGAGAGCTACTTCCTGCACCCTTGCTCGGCACAACTGCGATGCCTCGGCCCACTCATGAGCGGCGAGTTTATACGCCACTCTTGCCCGGACCGAAGACACCCATCACTACTATTTTATAGCTGCGCGATGTGAGAGCTACTTCCTTCATTCTCACTCCGCGCAACTGCGATGTTTCGGACCACTCATGGGCGGCGTGATCATACGCCACTCTTGCCCGGACCGAAGACACCCTCACTTTATCACAACATATTTATATATCACTGGTCTAGTAAATCAAATCTGTATCGCTATCTATAATCACTATATCGCTTCATAATCATAATATATGTATACATATTTGTCAGCGAGGGACATGAATTAAAGATGCTTTCTTCTTAAATTTTCTATTAGTTAAGTTTGTACAGTAGAACCCGACAATGTAACTTGGCGAATTATAATATTGCGTACGCGCGTTCACGTCGGTGGTGTAGTGGCAAAGAGAAGGCTGGATTGGCGCGAGCCTGGTTCGCCGCCTCCTCGCACCCCCCCGCTCCCGCGGCTGAGGTATAGGGATGTGGTGAGTTGAGATGTCCGCGCCGACATACTGGGGGCCCTTGAAAGCCTGCTTTCAAGAATCTTGTAAAAGACATATGCGATTCAGCGCACGTCTGATGATGCCCCTCGACGTGTAGATATCAGCTACTCTCGGCACCTTATCTTCTGAGCCAAAGTACAGTTTGTGTACCCGGCCTAGCCTCCAAAGCATGGGAGGCAGGTTATCTTCCTTTATGACGACTAGGTCCCCTGGTTGTAGGTCTCTGCTACGTTCCTTCCATTTCGATCGCTCCTGGAGTTCTGTCACGTATTCCGCCTGCCAGCGCTTCCAAAAGTGTTGTCTCGTCTGTTCGATGACTCGGTAGCGGTCAAGTTTAGTCAGGTTGGTGCTCGGTGACTCTGGTGGGGCCGGGAGCGACATCAGTGGTCTGCCAAGGAGAAAGTGCCCCGGTGTGAGCGCTGAGCAATCATTGGGAGAGGAGGAGAGAGGAGACAAGGGACGACTATTCAGGATAGCTTCGATTTGAGCAAACAGAGACGTTAGCTCTTCAAATGTGAGATGCTTGTTCCCTAAAATGCGCTTAATGTGAAACTTGGCGGATTTGATGCCTGCCTCAGCGTAGCCATTGAAATTAGGAGCGTAAGCCGGTAAAAATATGAATTTAATATCATGATCAGATGCAAACTCGACAATGGAGCTTGAATATTGCTTAAAAAATGTATTTATCTCTTTAGCAGCAGCAACGAAATTACGAGCGTTATCACAGAATATCTCTCTCGGCTTAGATCTACGGGAGATAAACCGGCGCAGACATAGTATAAAAGCATCTTTCGACAATTCACTAACAGCCTCTAAATGGATACATTTATACCTTAGGCAAATAAAAACGCATAGGTAGCACTTGGTTATTTTACAACCGCGCCCACGCCGATCGGTGATTAAGAATGGCCCTCCAAAATCTAGAGACACAGAAGTAAATGGAAAGTCTAGGCTGGTTCGCTGTGAAGGCAGATCACCCATAATATTTGTTAGTGGCTTGCCATAGTAACGTCTACATGTGACGCAGTTACGAGCTGTGCGTCGTGCTAAGTCTCTACCAGCAACTGGCCAAAACTGTTCGCGAATGGATGCCAACATGAGCTGTGGTCCAGCATGTAAGAGGCGCTTGTGTTCGTGAGTGAATATGAGTTTTGTAAGAGTGTGTTTTGAGCATAGTAGCATGGGATGTTTCTTATCGTAGTCAAGATCTGCCTTGGCTAGCCTACCCCCCACCCTCATGATTCCCTTAGAGTCAAGAAATGGCGAGAGAGTAGAGAGGGCTGACCTTGCGGGCTTATACCTTTATTTTGGCGAAGTGCGGCTAATTCCTTTGGAAAAGATTGTTCTTGTGTTAGCCGGACTAAAATATCTATCGAATTACCGAGTTCACTGACACTCAGTGGGCCATCTGTAATTATTGTATGTGTTTGTTTCCTGCATTTATTTATAAAACGTAGTGCATATGCTACTGTACGTTGCAATCTTTTAAGATTTGAAAATCGATCAATGTCTATGAGTGTTTGTGTTTGTATGGTAGTATGAAAAGCAGGTGTCAGTTTGACTTCTGGTAAGTTTGGTACTAGAGAATCTTTGCCTAATGTTGGCCAACACTCCTCTGGGCCCAAGAGGAACGAGGGACCGTGCCACCAGATCTTCTCCGACGAAGCATGCTGTGGGTCTATTCCTCGTGAGGCGAGATCTGCTGGATTCTGCTTTGTAGGTACATACCGCCACGAAGAACCTTTAGTAAGCTCTTGTATGATAGCTACACGATTGGAGACATAAGTTTTAAGCTTAGAAGGGCATGTATTTAACCAAGCTAACACAACACTCGAGTCAGACCAGTATACATAGCGTGCTATTGATTTTCTAAGGGCAGTGGTCACAGTGGAGGTTAGACGCGCCGCGAGAAGCGCTGCACATAACTCCAATCTTGGGATCGTGCTGGCCTTAATAGGAGCAACACGGGATTTTGCACAGAGCAGATTGATTGATGTGTCTGTGTTGGTGACAGAAATGGATTTAACATAGACACAGGCGCCATAAGCTGCCTGAGATGCGTCGCTGAATGTGTGTATTTCTACGTAGCCAGAATTGTCACATAGCACATTTCTTGGAACGGAAAGTAGCTTTAAGTACTTAAGATTTTCTGTAAAATGAGACCAGCTCTTTTGTATAGTAGTGGGGACAGCTTGGTCCCACGAAAGAGGGATAGCCCACAACTTTTGGAGCAATATCTTTGGTTTCACTGTACAAAGGGTTAACAGACCCAATGGGTCGAAAATTTGGAAAGTTTTCGATAGGATTGATCGTTTTGTGGCAGCTTCAGTTGAATCTGGATCAATATCGAAGTGTAAAATGTCTTGACTGGGGTTCCAACCTAATCCCAGTGTATGGAATGATTGACTGATGGCTAAATCATCTACCTCAACGTTGTTTTGTTCGGAATTAATGATCACTTGTGAGTTAGACCTATACTTTCGCAAGTTAAAGCAGCCTGATAATAGAGCGCTAGATACTGACTGTTTTATTTGGAGTAGTTCAGTTTCAGTATCAGCTCCCGTTAGTAGATCATCACAGTAGAAATCCTTTTGTATGATGGTCTTTACAGTTGTGTTGAATGATTCCTCTCCTAATTGCCAGAGACATCTAGCGGCTAAAAAACTAGCACTCGCAAATCCGTAGGTTACTGTGTTCAACCTTAGTGTCTTAATAGGCAGTGACTCGTCATCACGCCATAGTATTAATTGTAAGTCTCTGTCTGAATCGTGGAGGTGGATCTGTCGAAATTGCTTTTCAACATCACCAGAAAGTACATATTTATAATGGCGGAACCTCAGTAGAATATTAAACAAAGGGTCTTGTATATTAGGTCCTACTATTTGTATATCATTTATCGAGAAACCTGATGAGGTACGTGCTGATGCGTCGAAAACTACACGAAGTTTAGTGGACTCGCTGTTTTCTTTAAAAACAGGGTGATGTGGCAAGAAGTATGATATTTGTGATCGTTCTACTAAAGCATCAGAGAGATGGCCTAGATCTTTGTATTCATGTATGAAGTCACAATATTTTTTCTTTAATTCTTTGTTCTGAGCTAGGCGCTTCTCGAGGCTGAGGAAGCGTTTCTTGGCAGCAGGATATGAATCTCCCAAGCAATTTGCCGTATCAATGAGTGGCAGCCTAACACAAAACCTTCCACTTTCTAGGCGAAATGTATTGTCAATAAAGTGTTTTTCACTTTCAGTGTGTATGGGATTTGCATTTATTGAGGATGGGATATCTTCATATTCCCAGAATTTGGTTAACAATGAGTCTATATCTGAATTATGGTCACTACTCAAAGTGAGGCCGCAGTGAAAACCTTTTGTAGTTCCTGACCTCTGGGGAATGGGGAGAGGCCCAGTAATGAGCCAGCCTAGTTTGGTTTTATGCAGCAAAGGTAGGTTGGTACCTAAAGAGTGTTGCTCGGGTTCTAAAAGATCCCAGAATATATCAGCTCCCAGTAGGACATCTATCTGGGAGGGTACATAGAAGTCAGGGTCTGCTAATGTAATGGAGGATGGTATTTTAAGCTGGACAATGTCGATAGGTTGCGTAGGTAGCTTATCGGTTATCTGAGGTAATACTAAAAATGATTGACTGCGAGTGAATGCATGTTGGTTTGATTTTAGCTGAGCATAGCAGCGTTCAGGTTTGAGATCAAGTTTAGTATCGCCTATACCTACAATACTAGTAGTGTGCTGTGGTTGGGAAGTCAGTTGTAGCCGTAGCTTTAGATCGTTTGTCATAAAAGAAGACTGACTTCCGCTGTCTAAGAGGGCCTTAACCCGTTCAGTTTTGTTATTCTCTGTATTAACAATTTCAATTATCGCAGTGGACAGTAATATTTCATGTGAAGATAGTGTCGACATGGCTAGTGATGTAGTCTTTTCTTCAATGCTGTCTTCCTTGTCATTTACTTGAACACAGGAAGCAGATGATGTTTGTTGTGTAGTGTTTGTAGCGTGTTTATGAAGAATCGTGTTGTGTGGCCTCTTACAAACCTTACAACCTCCCAATCGACAGTCTTTTACGACGTGACCTGGTCGCAAACAGTTGTGGCACAGCTTGTGCAACACGACCTGCTGCCATCTTTCGTTATTGGACAGCTCCCGAAAGGCCCTGCAGTCACAGAGCCGGTGATTCCCGTTGCACGTGACACACAGCCGCGCCACCGTGTTTGCGTTACGATTAGCTGAAATCACGAAAGATTTGGAATGAGATTCAGTTTTATTATAGTTTCTTGGTTGGTTGTCTCGTTTAGATCTACTTAATGATTCTAGGACATCTGCGCGTGAAGTAAGGTATTTAGTAAAATCATCAAGTGAAGGCATGTCATCCAAACCACTTCTGTGCTCTTCCCATTTAGTAAAGCTAACTTGATCCAGTTTACTGCTCATCATGTGTACAATAATGGTATCCCACTGTTCGGTGGCCTGGCCCAGCGATTTTAGTGCTCTAAGGTTCTTTATAACATGATCTCCTAGGTATCTAAGTGACCTAGCAGACTCTTGGCGTATCGGATCGACTTTGAAAAGTGCATTTAGATGATTAGTTGTAAGCTGACGCTTATTGTTGTACCTATCGTGGAGTAACTTCCATGCCTCTTCGTAATTCTCGTTTGTAACTTCCAAATTTGAGATCACGCGGGCCGCATCGCCTTCTAAGTATGAATTTAGGTAGTGAAATTTGTGAATTGGCAAGATTTTAACGTTATTGTGAATTAGCGACTCGTAAGTACCACGAAACTCCAACCATTTGTAAGCGAGGCCTGAGAATTTATTTATTTGAATGAGAGGAAGGCGGAAGCTCGCAGGTTGTAACTGTATATCAGAAGCCTGATGCTGTTGGCAGCATGAATGATTCATGTTTTCAGGTATTTCAGTCTTGCACTCGGATATAGATAGAATTTCTTGAGCCCGGGCTATACAAGTGATCAAATTTTGTTCATTACTCTCCCTCTCAGCGAGTTCATGATCAAGGTTTTGATTATTCAATACTTCAATGCGAGTTTGTATCAAGTCTAAAGTGGAGTGAAGCACCGAGATATTTTTTAATTTTATAGTTAGTTCATTGATTTGTACTGTAGTTAAAGTCTTGAGGTTTTCAAGATTTGTCAGGTAGCTACCGAACTTAGTAACCCTTCCCTTTATTGAACTACGTTTGATCTTGAGCTCAGATTGCTCGTTAGGTATAATAATAGATAACGGGGATGATCTACCGCTAGTACCGGGTAAAGGAGAGAGTTTACCTTCTGTGACATCGGATTTCGACATGATGAAATCAAGTAGAAGTCGGTAAGTACCTACACAAAATATTCAATGAAATAACTATTTAAATTACGTAAAAAAAAAGGCAAGTGAAGTTAGTGAATTAAAATAATAATTGGCAAAACGGCTTACGCTCCTTATTTTGCAGGCGAAGATGGCGCGCGGTGATCGGCTGATGGCTCGCAGGCAGGCCACGTGCGAGAGCGTCACCCGAAATTGGTGCGCGCACGCGTTCGTGACGTGACCAGACCAGGGGGCAGGCAGGCAGCCGGCACCGCAATGCAGTCAAGCGAGCCCCGCGCTGTATGTTGAGTTATTTTTGCTGGTCAGGCAGAAATAAAAGGCGTTTATTTTTAATTTCGAAAGGAGTGTGCGCTTAATGATTGTCTGGGTTAAGTAGAATTTAGGACTAAAGCCTTATGATGGTCAAAAAATATGGTCAAAAGATGTTCTAAAAAGATGATCGAAATATTAGGTTCGTAAAGGATGGTCGAAAAGATACTTAATCAAAAATATGGTCTAAAAGAATGGTCGAAAAAGATGGTCTAAAGATGAAACTACACGCATATGAAGCGCTAATTACCTCTGATTGCACAAACAAAACTTGATTAAGGAAGGAATAGGTAGGCATAAAGCTCACGGCACTCTCCTTGGTTAGATGATGCGCTGCACCGGACCCCTTTGTTCTCCACAGCACGCGGTCCTTGACTTCGGCTTCTTCACTTATGTGCGGTGAGCGGCGCTCACCGAGCCCAAAATGGCGGCGCTGCGGCGCGCGATGGCAGCTTCACTTCCGAACATGGGACCGTGATTCATGTCCACCCGGGGGCGCCAATTATGTCAGCGAGGGACATGAATTAAAGATGCTTTCTTCTTAAATTTTCTATTAGTTAAGTTTGTACAGTAGAACCCGACAATGTAACTTGGCGAATTATAATATTGCGTACGCGCGTTCACGTCGGTGGTGTAGTGGCAAAGAGAAGGCTGGATTGGCGCGAGCCTGGTTCGCCGCCTCCTCGCACCCCCCCGCTCCCGCGGCTGAGGTATAGGGATGTGGTGAGTTGAGATGTCCGCGCCTTGAGAATTATTATGGGGCTATATTATTCGTATATATATCATTTGAATCTACTTGTATATATTATTTAGTTCTCATTTTCGTCTTCACTTGAGGAGCAAGCAGCAGCACTGAAACTAAGCCAAGGAAATATTTCATCTATCGCAACAATCGTCTCGTATCTTGGCCCTTTTCTGGTTAGAGGTGTGTTTTCTACGAGAAACCTTTCATTCGGCAAGACCTTCTTATCCGGTAAGGTCCCTTGCATTTAGCTTCTAACTTTTTCGATTGAGCTGGCCCTGTCACTATAGCCCTAGCAATTCTTATTAATTCTATGATCTCTAAGTGGTTAGCGGCTAGTAATCTTCTCTTAAATTCAAAAAAAGACAAAACAGATTTTTAAAGTTTTCTTTACCAAATGTTACTTATGTTGAACCAAACATTAAGCTTGGCCTAGATAAACTCTCTTTTGAAAATGCTACAGTCTTCCTGGGAATCAAAATGGATTCAACTTTACAGTGGGATCCACATATACATGATCTATCCGAAAGACTTAGTTCTGCTGCATATGCAGTTCGTAAGATAAGACAGCTAACAGACGTAGCTACTGCTAGGCTCGTTTATTTCGCGTACTTCCACAGTATTATGTCATACGGTGTATTGCTGTGGGAAGCTGCTTCTGAGATAGAGACATTCTTTATCTAACAAAAGCGTGCAATTTGAGCCATATATGAAATGGGTCCTAGGGAATCCCTGAGAGATCTTTTCAAAGAAATTGATATTTTAACTTTACCAAGTCTGTATATATTTGAAAATATTATGTATGTTCGTAAAAAATTGAGTAAATTCAAATCAAACAGTAACAAACACCAGGAATAAAGATAAAATAACGGTACCAGGTTTTAGATTAGCAAAGACAAATAAAAGGTCCTTCTTGGGCAATTGTGTGCGGTTTTATAATAAATTGCCCAAACATATTACAACGCTCACAGAAAGAAAATTTAAGTTGCAGGTGAAGAACATTTTGATAAAGAAATCTTACTACACAGTTTGTGATTACTTAAGCGACAAAAATGCCTGGACTGGTTCGCCTCTGCCAAGCTAGCGCCTGTCACCTACTTAATGTAAATAAATATTGTAATAATTTTACGATACAGTATGTACTTAATACATTGTTAAAAAAAACGTTTAAAAGAATTGCCCCGAGTTTCTTGCCCGTTCTTCTCGCGGTGGCGCTATAATTTTTGTTTGCTGAACGTGGCAGTACAAAGTAGTATATTTCAATATTAAAATTTCTAATTGACCTTTATAAGAGCGTTGTAGACGCCTCAATTGAATAAATGATTTTGACTTCTTACTAAATCGCCCTCTGCGTAAGTTTTACTCTCTTTTCTTCGTTTATCATATCGTGTTTTCGTTTTTACCCTTCGGACAATGAGCTGAGTCATGGCCGATGTAATTACAGAGGGTACACTTGGTTTTGGGCACCTGTAGCTACAGGTGCCCAAAACCTGGGGTGTCCTATGCTTGGACAATTGAAACATTTGACTGTTCCTTTATAATTACTGTTCCTGGGGTTGTTATAAGGTGACTTACTTGGATTGTTGCCTATTAATGTACTATTATGCCGCCTATCCTGATTTGGATCTCTATTATTGTCTACTTGGTGTCGGTTTTTCGTTTTGATGGTTTTAAAGAATTCTAAAACATCCTCGGGCTTATTGAACTTAGCAGCTTGAGCGCCTACGCGAACTCCTTTATCGTCAATCCCGTAAAGTAAACAATCTACTGCTTGCTTCCCAAATATCTTACATCTATTCAATAGGTTTATCTTTGCAAAATAATATAGTTCGAAAGATACTCCAGGGCGTACTCGTCTATTAAGCATTTCAGTTAGAAGTTCGGTGTTATTTTCAGTCGCTGGAAACGATTCTCTCAACATCGCTTTCCATTCTCCCCAAGTATGCTTAATAGACGGCAAGCCCTGGTACCAGGTCTTTGCGAGTCCCATAGGCAGGGCATAGTGAACAGTTTGCTTTTCGCTCCAATTATAAATATCAGAACATTCATCGACTTTGTCGAGCCAATTATTAATCGTCTGTTCTTTCAACATTGGATCGAATTCCGGAATCACATTATTAAAAGCAGAGTTAGAAAAAGTTTCACGATCCCCTGCCGTTGCTTTAAAGAAATTTAGAAATTCTTCGAATTAGTCTATCGTTGGCCTAGCTCTCTTCGGGACAGGTTCATTGTCGTCAGTATCAGGTAGATGTCGTTTAGTAGATGTAATTAACGAACGGTGTCGAGAATCACGTAAGCGTCGTGGGGTAGGTGTAGGGGATCTCTGGCGCGGTCTGTTTCGCGATATCAGAATGGTTTCATTGTGGTCGTCATCAGGTAAGTGTCGTTTAGTTGTAGCTGGCGAAAGGTTGCGATCACTACGCAAATGATGTGTGGTAGGTGTATCGGATTTTTGGTGCGTTCTGCTGCGCTCATTTAATCGCTCACCTTCCCTACATACCTCGCTCTCAAGTAACTTGAGTCTCTCTCTCTCTAACGATAGCTTACGTTTGCGCTGTCGCAGCGACCATGAGCTGCTGAGGCTTTTGCTCCTGCGACGGCTGCCGTGAAGGTTTCTGGTTCGGCTCCGACTTCGCAATCGTCGCTCTCGCGGTGTATCTTCATCACGATATGTGCGGCTCCGGCTACGTCTTGAACTCTCTCGTCGGTCACTCATTCTCTGAAACTCATAAGTTTTATGTAAATGTCTGGTGGCTGGCAAAGCAATAAAAGAAAAAAAAACGATGTACACACACTGGGACTTATCCTGTATGGTGAGTGCGTTTTGCAAACAAATCACACATGCACCAACACATACCCGGAACAACTACCTATAGGCTATACAGATATTTGCTCCAAACAGGAATCGAACCCGCGCGCCGCAGTGCAGCAGCTAATCACCTAGCCATTGCGCCAAACGTGCTTTACGATTGTGAAAGGTTTACAACAACAAGAAAAATATAATTATCGAATTTTAATATAAGTAGATTTAGGATACGTATACAGCTAGATATAGTAATAGTACCACAGAACGCAGAAAAGAGAAAGCATAAAAAAAAAAAATTACACAAACATAGCAATTGCGGATATTTATAGGTAATTAATTGAAGAATACTTTATATAATTCATTCGCATATTATAAATTGATTGAACAATTTAATCATTTGATACCTGTTTTCTAACCATTCACTATGTTAGACACAAGCAACACATGTATTTTTCCTGCGCGATATGGTTTTTATGTAATCCGATTTCATCTGCACGGTATAGAAATAATTTGCAAAAATAAATGTTCAAATCAACTAATGTGAGGTTATTTTATGCATGTAACTGTCTATTTTCACAATCCGAGATAGTTTACACTACTAAAAATACATTGGATAATAGCGGTCGAGCACGTGGCCATGATAAAATTTGACTTTCTCTGTGCAATATCCCACTTCTGAGATGTGACAACACCTCAGGAGGAACAGCAAATTAAACAATTCACTATACATATTTCCATATTTATTCACAATCATTGAAATCAATTACAAAAATAAAATAATTAATAACAGTACCAACCTTAATCTAGTCACGCGGCGGTCACCGAATGAATGTCGTTCGACAATATGGCTGACGGGAGTGAAGTAATTCAACCTCGAATGACAGCAACTTCATTTTGACTTTGACATATGAATAATTGTGACAGTTGTTGTTTTGACTATAATGGTTTGAAGGTAAATATTATAAAAAAGGTATTAAAAAGGGATAATCGCGTAACACTCTAATCTGGTTTTAGTTTATCTAGATAACACTCCCCTTTATCCAAAAGGCCGACGCCGCCGGCGACTCGCAGGCTCGACTTTCACCCGTTGGTGATTGGATGCTCGGCATCCGAAATAACATTCACAACTTGAATGACGTTTTATTACGTGTCCTCACGTTAAATATATTGACGCACATTCAAAATTCCAATCACTGTTGCACGACCGCGCGGATAGTTCCCTCGAATTGGGGTCAAGGACGCAACCTCACGTCAACGGCTATCCACAGAACTGTTAAATATCCAAAACTTTTGCTGGACACGACCGCGTGCGCAGTCCCGAGGAGCAATCAAACCGAAGTGGGAAAAAAGTTAATTATGTTTAGTCTACCTGCAGTAGCTATAACAGCGTTGCCTCGTAATTGCATGAACAAAGTGAAAAGAAAAAACAATTCAAAGAGGTTTAGAGTTCGTGTAGTACGGTTAGATAGTTCCAATCATCAGTTATATTACACAACAATGAACTTTCAAAACCAATGGCGTTGAAAACTGCGTGATTATGTGCATGTAGATATTAATTGCAACTTACATATGCCTAGGCAAAAACATTGTGTATATGAATAAAACATTTGAGGTTTCGAGTACGCATAGCACGGGTAGACACAGTTCCAAGCATCATTTTTAAAACAAAACAATGAATTTTAAAATTCAAGAATAGATTAGATATATTATGATGTGCTTGTTGCAAGCGTAAAACCATGAGACAAAAAAAATGAAACTGAACAAACATATATTATGCTATATTATATAACCGTATGGTATTAATATTATATTTTTTATTATTTTTAAGAGTATCTTTTGAAAATTCTGACTAAACGAACTGAAAGCCGCCTGCCTAGCTACAGTTTAACGATGTATCCAGTTTTAAATAGATAAGCAAAGATAAAAAAAAACTTAAATGATAAAAAATTTAGAAGCACTTGAAGGAGTGTAAACCAAATTACATGTGTGAGTGTAACCAACCATATCCTTAGTAGAAACCACAAGGACTGGGTTCCCTCGAGTTGAAGCTGTTGATAAGAAACTTTGGCAGATACGCCACCTTTGGGAAAATTACACTGTAAGTGCTATTACACGAAGTTTCTTAGTTCGTTTCCGTGTCTAACAGTACAACACACAGTAATTTTGCTAAATCATGCTTCTATGTACTCAATGAAATAATAGCTTGTGCTTAGAAAGTTAAGTTTATTATAGAAAGATGCTAAACTCAGTTTTACCTGTACAAAAAATAAAATGTAGGTAGGGTAAGGTTGCGATCATTGGACTAGCGCTTTGATCGGTCCACACTCAACATATCTCAGGGTATCTCAGGAACGGTTAACATTAAAAATCGTTTGTACTTGTTAAACGCTAGCTTAATGACCCCTGTCCCAGCCACTCTACTGCCAGTGTAGCCAAACTTTTCATTGAGGAGAGATGCGTTTTGCTATGTTTCAGTCTCCTGGTGTAAAATTGCGTGACATTTAATACCATGTTAGTAGAATTATATTCAACGTTTTAACATTTTTCTTTTTGGTAGTAATGACACATATTATGGCGTTGGCAAATAACATATAATGTGTGGCAAAATATTTCAATCAAATTTCTTATAATTATTTTAATAAAATAGTAGACAATTGCTATCAATGGACCGGTAAGAGGTGCTGGGATTCAACCAGTCCTATGATGGTGACTTTTAAATTGTTGGTTTTAGTATGCCTATTTTTGTTTTGGCATGGCAGAAAGAAGGAATAATTCGAGAAAAAAATAAATAATAAATAAATAATACCAGGAATGATTCGAGCATGAAATTGGCAAATGAAATTGGTTGAACCGCGAGAAACAGGTTGGACTTATAAAGGCAGCAGAATATATATGGTGTACCTAAAGCAACACTTAAACGAAGATTTGATGATACAAATGTAAAAAGGGAAAGCATATAGTCGGTTCAACAGGTGATTTAAATCCAGAATTAAAAGAAAAGTCAGAACAATATATTTTAGAACTAGAACGTTGTTTATACAGCAACTAAAAGACCTAAGAATCTTGGCTTTCTTACAGGCACTTCAATGGACCGGTAAGCCATAATTTCCTAAGTCAGAGGCCCAATCGTAGTAACAGCGGTCCAACGAAAGCAACTATTGTTTTTTTATATTTCATCTCAATTCTTGACGCAAAAAATCTTTTTTATGCCTGATAGGTTAGCCTTTGACCACTATCTCACCTGATGGTAAGTGATGATGTGGTCGAGGATGTTGTTCAGACTAACCTAGAGTTACTGGCTCTCAAGGACAGCTGCCGGAACACACCGTTAGGTGCTTCGCGACAGATTTTCAACTTGAGGGTGGTAGCTAGCCAGGCGGGCATTTTCAAAGTGCCCTACCACCATGCTGTAACGACTGCTATCCTAAGACAACAACCGGGACCGACGGCTTAACGTGCCCTCCGAAGCACGGAAGCGCTCAGTAGTAATGCCCAACCAGCGGTCACCCATCCAAGTCATGACCGTGGCGGACGTTGCTTAACTTTGCTGATCGATTCAGAATGGCTAAGCAAACTTGGCTACGAGCGCTTCAAAAATTTGAATGCAGATAGCTGCCGGTACCTATTCTTTCAACTTATCTTTTTATACCTAAACGTTACAACATCAGTTTTATGTCGTTTCAAATGTATGTGGTCCAATAGTAGCAACTTTACCCTAATATTCTAGTTCTATTGATTGATTTCCTTTATAAGCAAATTAAATTTACAAATTTTAGTCTACTAATCCCGGAGTCGCTATTAAAAGCAGCTGAGTCATTAACTTAAACTTAAAGTATCTGAGAATTAATTACTATATACTTATAGTATAGTACTCCTTAGCATATGCATAGTACTCTTTAGCATATACGTACGGAAGCCACTTACAAAATTGGTAAAATCATAAGGTGGGCTTCAATTAATACTTCACTACAAGCCGCAGAAGAAGATAAGCCAGGACCTGTCAAGAGCAATATCTCCCTTGGAGATGCAAGTGTTCCCAAGCTTGATTGTGTATGTGAGTACAGTTACGGTGGGCAAAAATTGAGGAGCATAAAGGAACACATTGCTGACATGTAGTACACCAGACTGCACTGAGTGTAGTTGACGGTAACCATAAACTCTTCCTTTTTTCGCGAGTCGTCGCATCTGCATATATTGATATCTTCCATTTCTATTGTTATAATTTTGTAAATTTTAATTTAAAATGATTACTATAACTGAATTATACCGATAGAGTACCATGTTAAACGACAAAAATATCAAGCACAATTATATTATTCGATCAGTATTTCATATTATTCATAAAAAATAAACAAAGTATGTTTGTTGACAGAAATTTCAACTACTGATATAGTTTTAATATTATATATAATAAATTGAATATCATATAAAATTATTCTAACAGTTAACTAAATCGACAGCATCAGGATAACACGTAATTTTTAACCAGTAAATAATAATAAAATATTGGAAACGATAATTGAAACCTAGGTGAAACCTTACATATTGTCCTTAAATACTGAGTAACTGAGCTGGGATTTGCCTAATTATCTGTGAGAATGTGGCACTTCATAAACATTACATTTTATCACTCATCGTAATAATAGACACCGAAACTAAACAATATTAGGTATTAAGAAAGCACGTAACACAATAATAATAATTATTATATATAATGTTGCCAAACGATAAACTGAATTCGCAATTTTCAATAACACATCAACATTTCCTTACATCTTAACAAAGTTGAAATTGCGTGTATAGAAGTTCACGTCACTGAATATCATATAGACTTATATTGTCTTCCCTCGATTTCCCTCAAAGTGATGGATTGGGAATGAAACTTTCCCCCCGTGTTTGTTACTTTTCCATCACTCCGAAGATAAACTTTGTGAAGAGTCCGTTTATGAAATTGGAACATTATTCGTAAACGAGATTTATGAATTAAAGTCGTATTCTTTCAATCAAATCTTCTTAAGAAGTTTTTACTTACTCATTAGGTTTACTTAGCGTTTGCGAAGTTTTAATTGAATTAAGTATCAAAAACTTTTATTTTGAACTTTTTAATTATATTTATCCTGACTTAAGTTGATAGAAACTTTGTTTATAAGTGTTTTTTTTCTAGTCTAATCTTGTAGAGGTATTTTCTCTCAGCTCTCATATAATTTTCAGCATAATTAAATAAGTATACTATTATTTTTTAAGTATAAGTATTATATTATTACTTCAAAATCTATTAAATTAGAAATATTAAAATCACGCTGGCCCTTGAAAATCACGTACTTGAGGCTCAAATCACACTAAGTAATACAAATAGGTTCAAGTGTTGCCAGGACAATACCGACACCCCAAAATACAACCCTACATACCCTCTGTCTCGCATTATCACTATTTTGTTATCAAAAAACCAATTTATCATTTTACCAAACAAAACCTGGAAAATATATCAAAGAAAGGGGTGTTCAAAAGATAATCCTCTATCCCCCTAATTCTGTCACGGCATTACTTGCAAAAAAAGAAAACATAATATCATACTAGCACATCTGCTCTGTTTATTTCAGTACTCTTTGGTTTCACTATGTTGGAGATATGTAGCGGCGTATTTGATTTGTCAAATCTAGTTAATAGGATCAGCATTGTACAACATGTGTTGGAAAAAACATAATAAAACAAATGGTGTTTCTATATATGATTTTAAGCTCCATTACATGCTAAGTGACCATCACATTTACAAATTAAAAGCATGACATTTGAACTTCTTTTGGTCAGATGAAATCTTATAATTTTTGGTCAGACAAATGACTATGATTGTTTCTCTCGTTGCAATTTTGTAATACTTGGCTTATGTACATTAATAGAAAGGTACTTAATATATAAAATCAAAACGTTTATTAATGAAGTTTCAGCGAAAAAGTTGGAGGCGTAGTATAATTGTTTCCAAAAATTAGTGTTCCTTTAAAGTAATGCTCGATAATAAACGTATTATCATGGTTAATCATTTACTCGAGAAGGTAAATATATATATGAAGATTGTACAATAACAATTTTACCGAATTTACACACTAAATATAACTTAATTATTTTGTATGGACAGCGCTAAAGAATTACCACCCTTAAATAATAACTCTCTAGAATATTTCTTACAATATTCATTCCAACAATAACACTAACAAAGTTATTTTAGTTTGGCTTTGCAGAGCTCTGAGGGACAGACATTTTTAGCATTGTCCGTCGTTCTAACCAGCGCTAACGAGGATTCTCGCGATCCGCGTTGTTATGTTAGCAAGCTGACTCGATGTCGAAAGTTTATGTTAAATTTGAAATTGATCTTGACAAAAGTATGTTTTTATCAAAAGGCCTTTGTGAGGTTTGTCTTTTACAGAAACACAATATGTAATAGGTATAGTGAAAGTGATTGAATCTCTTAAATTTTTATCACTGAATGTAGGTCGTATTTAATTCGATATGTGGGAGGTAAATTTGATTTCGCACTGTCAAGAAGTACAAAATATGCCAGCATGCTGGGCGCGCTGCCAAATGGGAGTGGGCTGGAGCATTTGGACTGCCTGTGAGTCTGCAATGACTTAAGGGTTGTCTAAATGCTTTTATTAAAGTAGCTGTGTATTGTATATCGTTCGTAGTATTTTGTTAATAAAGGCAAACCACTGGTTGAAAAAAAAAATCGGCCAAGTGCAAGTCAGACTCGCGCACGAAGGGTTCTGTACCATTAGCTATATATACAACCACTTCATATTTAAATTCATTTTTTGTTTTAACGTGCCCGAGTCCGACTCGCACTTGGCCATTTTTTTTTGTATTTGTCATTATAGCGGCAACAGAAGTACATTATCTGTGAAAAATTCAACTGTCTAGCTATCACCGTTCTTGAGATACAGCCTGGTGACAGATGGACGGACGGCGAAGTCTCAGTAATAGGGTCCCGTTTTTACCGTTTGGGTACGGAACCCTAACAATGTGCCATTTCGTTTCTTTAGTACCATTGTGTAATTATCCAAACTGATTTGTCTATTTGTAACAAAAATAATGGTTATTAAAAAACTTTAACAATAATTATTGTACTACGATTAAGTTATTGTGTTCTCGTAAAGTGCACAAAATAACGAAGTTTTGGTCTTGTATTTTAAATACACAATCCTCTCAAAGTTTTGTTTTAGTCAAATGGACCTACAACATAACTTGGAGACAATTGTGGCTCTTAGGCACGTTTTCATTTCAATATGAATCTTGTAAGTGAGTACTTTTATATTGACTAACATCACGGTAATGTTATAGATAATATTACCGTGCTAACACACACTTGCCCAGTTTTTTATTCAGTTTAAAAAAAATCACAACTTGATTTTGATAAATGACTTAATCTCTTGTAAATTTTTACATATAATATAATAAAAATAATTTCAAATTCAAAGTATGAACGGACATGTCCTTATTAAGTTATACGATAACTCTTTGGAGCCGATAGAACTGTTCGGAAATAATTAAAGGTAAGGACTCTGAAAGGTAATTATTTTTCTTGGAAATTCATTTTAACATTAAAAAAACGTTTACTTTGTTTTATAAGCTGAATAAAAGAAGTGTTTTTTTTAAGCCAAGACACTGGTGGCGCTATGTTGACGACGTGTTTGCTATTGTGCAAAGAAACGAGGTAGATTCGCTGTTAGAACTCCTGAACAACGTTCACCCAAAAATTGCTTTAACGGTGGAACGGGAAAAAGAAGGAGCTTTTTCTGGATGTGTTGGCAAGACGTGACTCAGTCGGACATTTATCGCACTCAATATATCGCAAGTCAACAAATAGGTATCTCAGATCGGATTCTCACTACCACAGAGCGCACCTAGCCAGTACTCTGTACCACGGACGCTTATAAATATAGAGCATTAAGATAGTCCGTTGTTCTACCCATCGCTAACGAGGATTTTCGCGATCCGGGTTGTTATGTTAGCGTGCTGAGTGTCGAAAATGTATGTTATATTTGAAACTGATCTTGACAAAAATATGTTTTATCAAAAGGTCTTTGTGAGTTTTGTCTCAAAAACGCCATGGCTCGAATCCCGCCGCGGCCTTGAGCTTTACCGCATGCATGGTGGAAGGGCATTTTACGAATGCCCACCTGGCTAGCGACCACCCTCAAGTAGAAAATCTGTCGCCAAGCACCTAACGGTATGTTCCGGCAGCAGTCCTTGAGAGCCAGTGAAATTACAGGTATATGAGATTTAACAACTATGTCTTAAGGTGACGGTCGCAGTGCAATTCGTGACTTGTGACGAAGTGCATCTGTTATAGGCAAAGGTTAGTCTACTTAAAATAAGGTGGGCCTCAAGCTTGTTCCGTCACAAATTTAATTAAACCCAATTCCATAACAAAGATGTGAAATAACCGACATTCATTGATGAACTGATCACGTTATTACATCAGTCGGGTAACGCCTCGGGGACTGAGCGCGGAGCAAATAATTATAAGATCCATTCAGTTACTCCATTCCGCGTTTCGCAGAGAAAATTACTCTTGCCATATTGCGATTTTCTCCGATTCAATGAGATCTGAAACGGTAATATTATTAATTTAAGTTATTGTATTTTAAAACGAAATCCACGTAACAATAATATACCTAGGTAATCTATTTACAAAACAGGCGATGGCATTAATTGATATTTCAAGTACTTAGTTTATTTTTCTAATTATTAAGACAGTAAGATATTTGAGTATCGACCAGTCATACAGTTACAATGAAAACTTATTTCTTATAGTTTCTAATGGGCTTGTTATCTGCTGAAAATTAGTAAAATGAAGTACTATACAGCCGTCTTTAAATACGTCTAATAAATACGTCCATCCGTATGTCACGGTTTTCCAGCTACTACTAGAATTTCAAAACTTAAAGTTCACTATGTTATTTAGGCATAACTGGCAATAGTTTAAATATTACTGTAAGTAAATAATTTAACTTGTATTGTGTTACTGTGATTTAAATTTAAATTATTCTACAAAACATGTATCTAACCTACGAGTACATTATAAAAATTGTTTTCGAGTACTTAGATCGAAACTTACTACTGTAATATACAGTAGTAAACGTTTTCATTGGTAACAACTTTATTTTAAGAGAAGTAAGATTCATTGTATGTTAATAATTAATATGATGAATCAAATTATTATTAAAGTTATTATAAGGCTTGTTTGTTATATAGTATAGTAGTTTGGTATATACCTACCAAACTAACTAGCCGCGTAACTAACTAGCCGCGTCCATGCCGTTGTTTAGTTTGTACCAAAATTCCCGCCACGCCAGCCTTAACGATATCATTCGCCGGGCTTTTACCAGCGCCAATGTTCCAGCTATTCTCGAACCGAATGGTCTGATGCGTGACGATGGTAAAAGACCTGACGGCATGACTCTGGTTCCGTGGAAGTTAGGACGGCCCTTAGTGTGGGACGCTACGTGCGTGGACACTTTAGCGCCGTCACATCTTTCTGAAACCAACGTGAGGGCTGGCGCTGCGGCTACTTCGGCGGAGCAACTCAAGCGGCGCAAATATGCTAACCTCGGTATGGGTTACATATTTGAGCCGTTTGGTGTGGAGACGTTGGGTCCGTGGGGACCGGGAGCTCATCGTATTTTCCAAAACCTATCTGAGCGCTTGGTCGATGCGACGCGTGATCAAAATGCTGGCACATATTTGGCTCAACGAATAAGCATTGCAATTCAACGGGGCAATGCTGCCAGCATGCTGGGCACGCTGCCAACTGGGAGTGGGCTGGAGCATTTGGACTGCCTATGAGTCTGCTATGACTTATAGGTGTCTAAATGCTTTTATTGTAGTAGCTGTAGTGTTGTATATAGTTCATAGTATTTTGTTTAATAAAGGCATACCGCCGGTTAAAAAAAACCAAAATTATATATATACCTATAACTGACTTCAATCCTAGAATTTCTTGTATCGAATCGTGTTATCGTAAATAAAGACGTCATACTGATTTAAAGACGTCAATACAGATCCATTTCGTCAAAAGTGACGTATCGCTCTGCACTTGTACACTGAGATGCACATTTGTTCTCATATGCCGGCAGTATTACTGGCTTTCAAGAACTGCTAACGAAACACACTGTTAGTTGCTTTGCGTTAAGACATATTTTCTAAATGGGGGTGGTAGCTAGCCAGGCGAGCATTCGCAAAATGCTCTTCTTACATGCAGTGAAGCTAAAGCTAGCAGTGCCTACGGCACGGCAGTCCATGCTAGAACTACAGACCTACAAATAATTTGACAAACAATTAATCAAATTGTTGATCATTTTCAGAGCGAATTGCTAACGATTTGATTAATTGATTTTATTAACGTTATTTGTTTTTAATTAATATGGCATTTGGTTCACTTTGAAAAACTATTTACTACGCAAACTAACTTGAAATTGGCAGAGCTAGTTGAGACAGTCTGTTAACTAATTATAGGACACTATGCATGCTAAAGATGCACAAGCAATGTTCTCGTATTATCTATTAGTCCTCAGATGCCAATGTAATCTGAGCTCGAGATACGGCGCGTGTGGCGGATTATTGAAGGAACTCGTCGCACTCTCGCTTCTAAATATGATTTACGGATTTTCATTCTATATAGTTTTATATATTTGCAAACAAAATGGTACTATTCACATTATTTTTTCTCTTTTGCGAGAAATGTAAGTTGTTAACAACAGTAGTAGGTTTATCATACCAGATAAAATCTTCTATCGATAAAACTCACCAGTTCAATGAACCATACTTCATTCTAGTTTCCTTACTTTTACGTAGTAATATATATTTTTTTGTAAATACTGTAGGTTTTACTCTAAATATATATATAAAGCTCCACCAGAAGCACAAAGTCATAATTAAAATACATCGAGAAAGGGAACACAATAACAAACGAATTCCTTTCCGAATAGCTGAGGAGCAGACGCTTAACCCTGCTTTAGAGAGGTTTAAAGTAATACGTGGCAGTAAAACGGTATAAAAGAGAACGTACGATTTTGTACTGACGAGAAATAAGTTAACAGTTGCTATATGCTGCATTTTCTAACTGGTTACGTAGGTTGATGTGTATATACACTGGTGTTGAAAATTATGATATAATATTATATTTTTGTGGACGAAGACCCATTTAACAGACAGAGGGCAGAATAATACTGTCAGTTTGTTGGCAGTCGTAAACGTTTAATTTACTTTCTAAAATACTACGTGGTCGGATACCTCATTCTAATTCACATCTGGCGATATTTTTTCTTTGAAGTCCTTACCATTTTTCTCTATCATATATTAACATTTTGATTAAGAAATCCTACTACACAGTTTCTGATTACTTAAACGACAAAAATGCTTGGAAAATCGGCCTCTGCCAAGCTAGCACCTGTCACCTACGAAATTTAAACAAATATTGTAATAGTTGTATTATATTGTATATAACACATTGTTGAAAGACGTTTAAAAAAATGGCCCCGAGTTTCAGTCTATCTCACTCAAATTTAAATGGGACACATGATAAGTACCAGATTTCAAAATTAAAATAACATCAAAATCGGTACACCCTGGCAAGGGATTTGAGGTCAAACAAACAAAAAAAGTTGATTGAGACCCGCTTTCTTTTTTGAAGTTGTTAAATAAACATGGCATGGTCTAGGAAACTTTTCCTATGCGGAATATTATAGGACATGCTTAAAAAGTCATACAAACGTCGATTTAAGAACCTCATTCCTTATGGAAGTCAGTTGCTGTAAACAAATATAAATATTGAAGCAGTTGTTGTAAAATAATTAAACGGTAAAAAAATATATGCAGTGATGCCATGCAGAAGTTCTACGGGTCGAATCCACCGCATAAAGGTGGGGAATTTTGCGAATGCCTGTCTGGCTAACTAATCTATCGCTAAGCCCTTCACGACACATGTCTTTAAGAAACAGTAATTCTAGGATAAGCATGTTAACACTTTCGACCACACTTACCATCATGTGATATTATGGGGAAAAGTGAACTTATCATAAAACAATCACACTTATAACTTAAATGCGACAGTATATGAGTGAGTGGAAGTGTGAGTGTATATGTTAATACTTGTGTGGACACGGAGGCCTGCTAATCGAGCTCGCACTCCGTCTTTGCTCCGAGGACCTGGGGTGCTGGTTGTGTGGAAAGCCGGTGCTCCCCATCAAGTTTAGGTCTCCTCGATGTGAGGATGTTCCCCTGTGTTCCGGGATATCCCAACAAGAGGCGACGGAGAGGATTATATCCCAGAGGCTGGACCCACTTAGGTGGGTAGTGACGTCGGTGGGGGCTGCGGATGAGTGCGCCACCGACCCCGCAGCCCCTGCTACTAGTCGAGGACGGCGAAACACCTTGGGGTTTTTAGTCGGTAGTGGGGTCCCTTTAAAATTCCATTCCCGAGTCTTACATCACTTAACTGCTCACAGGCGGTTGGGTATGCGTAAAACAAATTTCCCCATGGCAAAAAAAAGGTCCTGAATTAATACAATATTTTTCATCATTGTCTATGGAGGTGAAACCGCGCGATACAGCTGGTATATTATAACAAGATATTTTGGCTACTTAAGTTACGTGTTGTGAACTTTTACGTACATTAGGACTTAGATAGCGTTCTATGCTTTTACTGTGATATAAATTATTCAACAGGGAAAACATTTGACAAGAGGCTTTATTTACAGGGTTATTCCCTAGTGAAAGAATTTTGGACTCTTCCAAATGGTCTCCATCTTTATTATGTTATATAAAATGTTGGAGTAATATCAAAAATGTTCAGTAAAACGCTGCTCACGTTGATCTTTAAGTGAAGGCGTTGTTGCGCCTATATAATATCAGCCAGATGTTCCATAGCTAAAGACGGCCTCCTCCACTAAGGGGGGTTTTCCATAATTCTTTCGGTTGACAGGCGGCTTGGGGTTCGCAGTAGTAGTCTCATTTCTTCAGAAGGGCCATAAATATGAGGTTGGGGATGCAATTATTCAATTATTCAAGCCGAATACCCCACGGTGCAACCTGTACGTACTGTACTCTTACAACCACAGGGTCCAACTTGGGCCTATATTATTTTGTCAACGGTTGCTTCAACCCTAAACTGATAAATAACTTCTACATCATATTTAAAACGGTCAAAATAGTAATCGAAGTCAAAATTGTTCATTATTTTCGTATAAGTATATATAGAAATAAATATAAAAAATTCCCAGTCTCCTCACAGACAGCTGTTAAAGGCACCGTCCGCCATTTTGTTAATTAAATCACTAAACATTGTCCGAGGGTTGTTTATTTGACAGCTACTTAATGAGCCATTTAAATAGTTGATTAGCAGTAAGCAGCGTTTGTGAATGCGAAATATATTTAACCACTGTTTTAGGTATTGTCAGGATGTTAAGTAGCATTTTTGATTAGACCTGTAAGTTTTTATTAGTGGCAAAAACCTAATAAATGCGAATTATATGCTTTCATTGTACTAACAGTAGTGTTGTATAAAGTTCTTAGAATTTTGTTAGTAAAAATATTTAAACAAAATTATCATAAAGAGCATCAAGTAGGTTTTTTTAGATGGAAATGTAAGCGTTAAAATGGGGCACAAAGTACAAATTCTTCGAATAAGATGAAATAGATGACTATGGACTGTCATGCAGTACCTAGGTCCATGACTCGAATCCCAATGCGGCCTTGAGCTTCTTTGCATAGTGGTAGGATTTTAAAAGCCAAAAAATCGAATGCTTGCTTGAATTTACTACTATCCTCAAGTAGAAAATCTGTTGCCAAGCTTCCAACGGTGGGTTTTAGCAGCTGCGCTAGAGGGCCAATATTTTTTTACCTACATCCAACCGATTAATTGATTAAAAATTTTCATAAAATCCGATAATTCGTTTCAAAAATTAAGACAACATATCAGAAAATATACATAATATTTTTTTTTATTCTCAAATTAGTCTCGTACGGATTGTAAAATATATTTTTTCATTACCCAGACACACAATATCATTTATTCTAGGCAACTAGAAACAAGCTACTCATAATAAACGTGGCATGACAATACCATGTAGTATTACAAGCACAGAAAAGAGAAAGTAATTTATATCTCTATGATTTAGTTTGAAGTTTTTAGTCTTCTGTCACTCGTTACTTTAAAGATTCTTTTGACGAACTAATTCAAATGTTTTCCTCGTCACAGCCAAATAAACACTAACATATTTCTTCTATGGTATTGTGATGAAACATGTCCTGGTGTTAAACGGTAACCTTTGCGTATAATAAATGCGTAGTTTCACTGGGACCCATACTCTTCAAACTGGAACACAGTAATGTGAACAATACTGTTTGGCGGTTTAGCATGTTAAAACATTCGATCATATCATTACTTACCATCAGAGACTCAGATTAAGTAAAAGGTCTCGCAGTAATAAAAAATCGGCCAAGTGCGAGTCGGACTCGCGCACGAAGGGTTCCGTACCATATACAACTTTAGCTATACAACAGCCTTCATATTTTAACCTTTTATTGTTTTAACGTGCGCGAGTCCGACTAACGTAGTACGTACGTAGTAACGTAGTACGAGTGTAGTAAGTAACTTTTTGTATTTGTTGTTATAGCGGCAGCAGAAATACATCATCTGTGAAAATTTCAACTCTCCAGCTATCACCGTTCTTAAGATACAGCCTGGTGGCAGACGGACGGACGGACGGACAAGTCTCAGTAATAGGGTCCCGTTTTACCCTTTGGGTACGGAACCCTAAAAATACACGCTAATTAGACCAGGTATAGATTATTTACATTTTTGTTTCTTTAGAACTGTCTAAGCAAATAATAAAGTAAACAGATTCGTTCCAATGCAGAATATAGTTCTGTAGACAGATTTTCTGCTCCGACGAAATGATCTGATTACCTGACGTCTGGTCCCAAGAACCCCTGTCGTATTACGGCTCAATGGGGTGAGAGCGCTACTGTTTTGGGTAATTTCCCAGAAGCGCATTTAGCGATCCGATCAAGCCTTTATTTAATACGTTTCTGTATAATACAGATGAAAGGAAATACCCTGCAAAATGCTGCAGTACAGTGAAAAGACCAGAGTGTATGCTGTTTAAATTTAGTTATAGTTTACAGTTGAGAATGAAAATGGTATGACTAAAGCAATCGCAGGGTAACTTGCTTAGTCGTTCTTAACCGATCAACTTAGTGTTGCAACGTCCGCTGCGGTCATAACTTAGTATTTTTCGTGCTTCGGAGGGCACTGTAAGCCGACCCGGTTTTGTCTTAGGATGGCAGTCGTTATAGCATGATGGTAAGCCTATTTCCGAATGCCCGCCAGGTTAACTACCAGCCTTAATTAAAAAATCTGGCGCGAACCATTTAACGGTGTGTTTTAGCAGCTGTCCTTAAGAACTCGAGGTTAGCCATTAGTCCTTTTTATTTTTTTTATTTTTCAATAACATAATGTGTGGAAATGAAAACATGTTAACCATTTTTTTTTTTTTACTGTCTTGTGGAAAATGCCTTTACGCATACACACCCGCCGGGGAGCAGGTGGTTATGTCGGACTCAGGGTCAATAAGGACCCCACTACCGACTAAAAACCTCATGGTGTTCCATCGTCATCGACTATTGACAGGGGTCGCGGGGTCACTCGCGCTCTCATCCGCAGCCCCCATCAACGTCGCCGCCCGCCCAAACGGACCCAGCATCTGGAATTTTCTCCCCCCCCATCGCCACTTCGTGGGATGCCCCGGAACACTTCCCGCTCCTTCGCCTCCCTTTGTGAGACAATTGTCTCGCAAAACGAGGCCACCGCCTCCCACGTCCTCTCGTCACCGACCGTCTTTAAGATAGTGGCCGGCAAGGAGAGGTCGGACCCCACAGCCGCGATCAGGGATCGCCGCGGTCCCGCTCCTCCTGGGCATGCCTCCAGTGCATGCTTTATTTATTTATTTCATTTCAGAAAATCCTGCAAAATGCTGGGCTGTGTGTTCCACGCAGCCGCACTGGTGGCAGGCCGGGGACGGCTCCCTTCGTGCGACGTTACACAGGTATCTCCTGAAACAGCCATGTCCCGTGAGAACCTGCGTAAGCCTGAAGGTGAGCCTCCCAAACATGTTAACCATGGTGTAACCCTAAAATTTTAATATATTTATAAAATAATTAATAATTGCAGATTGGTTAAATTTTGACCACAATCGCACCTGATGGTATGTGATGATGCAGTTAAAACTGGGAACTGGCTCACAAGGACAAATACTAAAACACACCGTTGTTTTTTGGCTTTAGATTAACTGCTTGAAGGTGGTAGCTAGCCAGGCGTCCATTCATCAAACGCTTTTCAACCATAAAATAATGACTGCCATCCTAAGAAATAAACTGGAATCGACGGTTAAGCATGCTCTTTGAAACACGGAAGCGCTCGTTTTGTTTTATGTTATTATGTCGGAACAAGCACGAGGCGCACCTGATGTTAAGCGGACTAACCTCTGCCTATAACAGATGCATTTCGGCACAAGTCACGAATTTCACTGCGCCCGTCACTTTGAGACATAATTGTTCAGTCTCATGTGCCTGTACTTTCACTGGCTCTCAAGGACAGCTGCCAGAACACACCGTTAGGTGCTTGGTGACAGATTTTCTACTTGAAGGTAGTCGCTAGCCAGGCGGGCATTCGCAAAACGCCCTTCCACTATGCGGTGAAGCTCAAGCTCGCGGCAGGATTCGAACCATGGACCTGCTGCCCGGCAGTCCATAGCCAATGCCACTGAGCCAACACTGCTTTCCAAATAATTCAGTAGCATAATTCCACCAGCATCGGTGCCAAATCCGACAGTTGAACTCTTTGTGCATGTTCGTACTGGGAAGTACTTCTACAATACCATCAAGTACATTCATGTTCAATATTCATATGAATGTGAACATGACACGTGATACTACAATTATATGTATCTAGGTGTCATGGGCGCAGTGCATACCGCATTCCAATAATCCGCAACTCCATCTGTTATAGGCAGATGTTACCGCTTAACATCAGGTGGGCCTCGCATCTTTTAGGTTACGATAGCACCAAGTAATGACCACAGTAAAACACTGCATAATTTTAGTATGTTAAGAACGAGTAGGCATATCCGCTATTAGCGCTTCGAGCTACGCTAGTCTAGTAAGTCTAGTTACAAAACTTTAGCAAAAATATAACACTGCATAATTTTAGTAAGTTAAGAACGAGTAGGCATATCCGCTATTAGCGCTTCGAGCTACGCTAGTCTAGTAAGTCTATTTACAAAACTTTAGCAAATACCAGTCTTAGAAAGTTCTCAGAATGATTATCACTCAAAACGAAGTTAAACGCGTCTCTTCATTACGATAAGATCGAATAGGCATATCCGCTATTAGCGCTTCGAGCTACGCTAGCCTAGTAAGTCTAGTTACAAAATTTTAGCAAATACCAGTCTTAGAAAGTTCTCAGAACGATTATCACTCAAAAAGAAGTTAATCGCGTCTCTTCATTACGATAAGATCGAATAGGCATATCCGCTATTAGCGCTTCGAGCTACGCTAGTCTAGTAAGTCTAGTTAAAAAAACTTTAGCAAATACCAGTCTTAGAAAGTTCTCAGAACGATTATCACCCAAAACGAAGTTAATCGCGTCTCTTCATTACGCCCACCCTCGGAAACTTCCTATAAACATATTAGTATTCAGGTGAGGCAGGGTAAGACGCCGACATTAACCTTTAAAAAGGGGTCAACGCGTGAATTTTGTCCCCTAATATCTTATTCCAGGCGACGCGATTTCAGCAAAGACCTGTTTGGACAAATACCGACTTTGAATATTGATACCTCATTAAGAAGACAATTAAAGTTTAGTGATGATGTTCTATTAAAGATTGTTTTACCTGTAAATCAACTTTTTAACTAAATTATTAATGCAAAATATACTTCGGTATAATAATTGTATTTCATAGACGCTCACAACAATAAAATTAATTGTGATATAGATGTTTGGTCTCTTCAGCACGAGTCAGTCTTAGGCGTGGGCCAGACAGAAGAGACGTAAGACGGAGACGCGTCGAGGACGGGGCGGAGACGAGGCAGAGGCATGGCGCCCGGTGGGTATGCCACCCCGCGCCCCGACCTCGCCCCCGACCTCGCCCCCGACCTCGCCCCCGCCGCGTTTCCGCCGCGTCTCTCCTGTGTGTTTCGAATAAAAGGCGGAGACGTAAAAGCGTTGCGCCCGCGCCCTGCCTCTTCTGTATGTTTTGCGTCGCGACGCTTCCATACATTTTGTATGAAAGAGACGCGGAAGAGACAAAGGTCCGCGCCCCGTCTCCGTCTTACGTCTCTTCTGTCTGGCCCACGCCTTAGTGGTCACGGCTGAAGTAAAATACTTTTCCCTTGCCTTGAATTAGAAATGTACAAAGACTTAAGTTAAGTACTATAGCAGTTAAAATTACTATTGGAACGGGACATCAGAACTAAAATATGGTGCAATGCAGTGTCATGCAGAACGAGAATGAGAACAGTGGCACAGTTACTGTTATAGACAGGTGTGAGACTTATGGGCAGGTAACTTGTCCATCTTAGCAAAGTCAAAAGGAAATTGAAAATTATTTATGCAATTGAGGCGTCTACGGCGATCTTATGAAAGTCAATTACAAATTTTACATACATAAAATCACGCCTCTTTCCCGTAGGGGTAGGCAGAGACCACAGATTTCCACTTGCTACGATCCTTACTAATCTCTTTCGCTTTATCTACACTCATAAATCCTTTCATACATAAGCGTCGGCTTAGGGTACACCTGACCTGGCCTTTTTTCAGAACATCTTCAATCTGATTTTGGAATGTTTGCCTAGGTCTTCCCCTTCCAACACGTCTGCCGTTCACTTGCCCCACGTACCTGTTTAGTAAATATATTTTTATTCATTCTCTCTACATGTCCATCATAACGTACCTTTCTCGATGTTTGTCACTACATCCTTATTCACACCACATCGTTCCCTACAACACACCCCTACAACGTACAAATTTTAATATTGAAATATTCTACATTGTACTGCCATAGTCAGAAAAAAAATGAGCCACTATACAGAATTAAAACAATACATTACTTCATAGCAATAAAAAATATATGTGTAACTTTATTTCTATTATTGAGATACCGCGGTTTGTCTGTCTATCTATCCGTCTGCCTGTCAGTCTATCCTTCCATCTGTCTGTCTGTATGTCACAGGTATCTGGCCTGTAAACGGAATTAGTTACAAACCTGAACACATTTAGTGTAGAATGTTAAACCAATGAAATAAATAAATGAAAACCAATAATGAATGTTTGACTAAAAATTCCGATCCAACAATGACGTCAAAATTTTCTATAATATAACTAGCAACCCGCCCCGGCTTCGCACGGGTAATTACGACTATAAATTGAGATGTACGCTATTCTATCTTTCAATTTGGATCAAATTGCACACGGTGCGCAAATCAAATTTGAAATTAGTTCATCAGTTTAGGAGTCCATCGCGGACAAACATTTTTATATATATAGCTATATATAAATATATACGCTGGTACTGTAAATAATAAATGTAATTTACATCGCGTTATTTTGAAATCGTATTTAAACGTTATAGTAAACTTCTAAATGGAAAACCACTGTTTTTTAAACCAAAACACAATTAAATAGATGGTGATACAACACATTTTACAAAAGCAAATCCACAGCACTATCGATTGGCCGTTTCCTTTCATGTAGCAATAATGCTTTAAAAGAAAATCCACTTCCCACCCGAGTACATTTACGGTAACTTCCAATGGCGAGTGACTCTGTCAGTTGAATAATAAATGTTCGGAAAGTCGCTAGACAATACACTTAACCGTGTAAGGATTGGGCCAAAACTCCGCTAAAATATCCCGGAAGTTGTGGTGCTAAGGCGCAGTTTACACATGATAATGTGTTCTAAACTTCAGCGACTCGAATTCATTTCTAATTAATACGGGGCTTATCCGCACATAAACTAATATCAAAATATTACCACTGTATTACAATATACTCCCTAAGGTAGTGAAACGTCTTTGATGACGGAAACACAGACTTCGACGTAGAAACTTACGCTATAAGCATGGGTTTTCACGAAGTGGAAAATAAAATAAATATAATTAATAACGTAATTGTTTTACTATTTTAATGTACACTTTAAGACGCAAACGCTCGTTGGTGTTTGGTAATTAAAAAATCAATCAGTGATTTTTGTTTTTGTAGATACTCGTAGTTTAGGTAACTATTAACATCATCATAAAATCTACCATATACTATTTAGCAATACTATTGCCCAGAATATTATAAAAAAATAATTGAACGCTCATAATTATAATTTATTTGTGCCAGAATACATCGTTTACATCAACTGAGAGCAAAAAAATCAAAATACTTAAAATGAGTATACAAGCTTGCAGTGCTAATGCATAGGTACTTATTTATATATATTTATGGGACTACTTAGATCAGAAATTTCACAAGATTAGTTGTAGTTAAAACGTACATAATAAACATACAATAATAATATAGTGAGACCTATATATAAAGCAAGTCCTTACCAGAAAATTATAATTAAACATATAATTAAAGTTACCTCCTAAACCATCACAAACAATTTATGTTTACCCTGCAGTGTACCTGGACAAAATGTTACCAGCTACATAATTATTATCAAAAACATTCATTGCAAAATTTTAAACAAAAATTATAAAATATCATGTGTCATAATGGTCAAACACAAAAAGTAACATAAGCTAGCTACCAAATCATCATATATTGAAATTTTTATTTGTCCGTCTAAGCCATCAACAATAAATAATGTCGTTTATTTATAGCTGATATGCTCGACTTCGACCACTTAGCAGCTGTCCTTGAGAGCCAGTAATCTAGGTTAGCCTGAACAACATCATCTACTACATCATCACTTACCATCAGGTTTGATTATGATCAAAGGCCAACCTATATCATAACTTAAAAGTAAAAGAATAAAAAAATAAGTATAAACCCCTAAAAATTATTGATGTGTGATGGATAAATATACCTCCACAGGTATGTATACCTACTAATTCTGTCATCTATACCCATTGTGCCTATAAATAAAGTATGATTTTACATATTTTAATAATACTCTTGAAGATTTTCTGTAACTTAACGCAATTTAATTACATAAATTTCATTATGATAAGCATAGGTATTTTATGGTACAAAATTAAAAATAGTACAAGACAATGGAAGTTACAATTTTGAAGCAATGTTGGCCGAGTGATAATATTTATGGACTGCCGTGCCGCAGGTCCATGGTTCGGTGTCCACCACTGGCTTGAGCTTCATCACTATCACTCTCAAGTAGAAAATCTGTCGCCAAGCACCCAACAGTTTGTTGCGGCAGCAGTCCTTGAGAGCCAAAAAAATTACAGGCACAGCAGATTTAACAACTGTATATCTTTTTTGAAGCAATGATGGCCGAGTGGTTTTAACTATGGCTAGCTACCACCCTCAAGTAGAAAATCTGTCGTTAAACACCTAAGAGTGTGTTCCGGTAGCAGTATTTGAGAGCCAGTAAAATCAGGCACATGTCAATCTCAATGTGACGGGCGTAGTGCAATTCGTTCGGACGAAATCAAGGCGAGGTCACCGCGTAATATCAGGTGCGCTTTGTGCTTCATCCGTCACAATAACATAAAAACAACATTATAAACTGCAGATAGGTAACTATTATGGAATTATAGGAAAAAAATTACTTCGCGTCATAGGTATATCAGATAAACCTTGTTGTATTTAGAAGTAAATCAATACACAGAACACGTGTACACCATTGTTAATAATTTATTAAAAAAAAATTCGTTTAGCTTGCCTACCGCGGACCGCACCACCTGACTCCCGTGAGGACTGTTGCTTCATTCAAGTACATTCGTTTCATAATAGTATCGATTAATTAAAAAAGTACAAAACCCGAGTACAAATTATATGTTTTCGTTAAATGTTTTATCGTTCCATTAATCTGCAAGTTATATAATATCTAACTTATAACTATAAATATATTATATTTATGGAATCGTGTTTCGAAGCCCTTCATTTAAATACCCCACTAGGTATATGTTATATTATATATTATTCTATTATATGTATAATAATTATATATATTATTATCTTATATATTATATTTCTTCCACCGATAGGTTTGGAAGAAAAAACAATCTCCCAATATGTTGTCTTAAATCCGCCAGTTTGATTTTTTTTATTATTTTTTTATGTACCTGGTATCACTTGCACCTGTCAAGACGAATCTAACGATATCTATAACATAGAAATCGGCTAGACCCTTTGGAAGTTCTGGTGGAATAAAGAAACTCAAACATACACACATACACGAACCCTGAAAACAAAACTCTCCTTTTTGGCCAGTCTTGTAATAAAACTGTGATATTAAGTTAACTTGACTTGCTATTATGATCGAGTAACATGACCGTGGTTAATGTTGTTCGTGGAGGTCACGAATGAACTCACGCATATCCAGTTCTTCTTCACTCACTTCTCTTGCAGGGAGTGTTAGGGTAAGCATCCGTTTTCCGGAATTTCGAAATATAGAGTGGATCTTTCTTCAATTCAGTGTAAGCGGTGATAAGGGGATCAGCGCAATAAACTCAGTATTTATATATTGCTCATACACTAGATGTTGGCCACTAGCCTTACTACTATGCTAAAACAACTGCCATTCTAAGACAAACAACTGGGACCAACGGATTAATATGTTCTTAGTTGATCGGTTACTAAGCTGTAATGTTCATAATACTGTGTTAAGGCGTGAATACCACCGTGCCCAAGTGATTACGGCAAATAAAAAATGGGAGAGGCTGTGTTCAGCAGTGGACAGTCCGGCTGATACAGTATACAGTACAGCACTATAAAATAGAAATTACTGGGCAAATGAGACATAATATGAACTAGAACGAGGTAACTAAGGCAAGACAAGCAGGTAGATAACGGTGATACTGTAATGCCTCTCCTATATTCGTAACTAAACGTATCCGAGAAGAAATTCGCGAACCATCCACACGTTCGTAAGTCATTCAATCTGTGTTCAACCTTGAAAGAGTCAACTTGTGCCGCAAAAAAATGATGTGGAGACAGTACCATACAAGCTTAATACGCACCTAACTTGTGAAACAGGTAATCCTGTCACGTTGGGTGAGAGTATGAGATATATGATATAAATATAATAATTATATTATATGCTAGGCGTGATGTGGGTATTAGACGAATAATGAACTCTTATATTTTAATAGTAGGTAAATAATACTAATAATAACCGATGTTCTACCAAGCACATCGTATGAAAAAGGTGTGAGCGTAAGCTTATGATTTGATAATTATGTAACAAAAAAAATACGGAATTGTTTACGTACAAAATAACATTTTTATTTTTGGTAAGTATTAATTTTGTAATTTTTTTTGGAGTATGCATAAATAGTTTTCAGTTTGAAACAACTTTGTGAACGTGAAATTTATCTCAGTGATCATTCGCGGCCATTATAAACGTCTAAAAACTAAGCATCGGCAGTTATGTACACAGATGTCTTACGTCCACGCTGTTTCTGTTTGATCTGTGTCGTAAAACTGACAAAAAACAGAATAATGACTTATGCATTGGTCGATTTTAAATATCTAACAGACGCGGCGGCGAAATAACCCCGTCAACATTGTCATATATCTAAACAGACTAACATTTATAAGAGCTTCGAAGACTGCCTTTCATCGTAAACTTTAGATTTAATCGGGATGATCTTCCAAGCCTTACTTGATATTTAGAGTATAATATTTTTATTTACCAACAACTGGGAACAGGACATGAACATAAAATAACATATGTTATAACAGCACTGACGAAATAACAAAATATTTTAAATAGCTCTAGCTTTAAATTTGCCTGTCTTGTAAATCTAGCTTTTTTGGGAATTCTAATTGTAATACATCCGCTACTATTTGTATTATTATAAGACAAGATATTAACTATATACCAACATATCATGTGACATGGGTGAATTCCATGCTCCTCAGTCAGTGTGTTAATATCATTTAGCCGCCATTTATGAGAAAACCTGACCGGAGAATCTCAGAGACAGCTAGTACTTGGAAGTCGTGAAGCTTTTCAATACAAGAAGGATACACATTTACAGCTGTTTAATGTATGTGATGCTAAGCAGTGTTAAGGAAACCGGGAAATAGTCTGAACACAACGAAGCACTCGTAGCAAAGTTTGCTTAGCCGTTCTTAAGTAATCAATAAAGTTGAGCAACGTCCGCCGCGGTCATGAGTTGGATAAGTGACCGCTAGTGACATTACTACTGAGCGCTTCCATGCTTCAGGAGGCACGTTAAGGTCCCGGTTGTTTTTTTTGAATGACAGTCGTTATAACATGGTGGTATGGCATTTTGCAAATGCTTGCCTGGCTAGCTACCACCATTAAGTAGAAAATCTATCGCCAAGCACCTAACGGTGTGTTCCGGCAGATGTCCTTGAGAGCCAGTAATTCTTGATTAGCCTGAACATTATCTTAGACCACATCATCACATACCATCAGGTGATATAGTGGTCAAAAGCTAACCTATCAGGCATAAAAAAACTTGATTGTTTCTATATACCAAAGTTACAGACCCAGTGATCTATTTATTATTCAAGTGGTAGTACACCAATTATGTATTTATTTCAAAATGTCTGTTTTTCAAAGCAATACTATAATGGTCTGGGCACAAAAGCACGCAATTCACTTACTTATTTTATTTATACCATAAAGATTTATAATCTAAATTATTAAGTTCACCGTGCACAAAAAAATATATTTCTCAAGACGAGCAACGAAAACATTAGGTTTGTAATCTTACCCAGAATCATTTCAAGTTATGCTTCGATAGCAGTTATGAAGTAAGTACCTAGGTTTACAGTGAGACCGCATTTGGTGTGTGGAATCTACTACATTTCCTGTTTCAAAATGTTGGTCTTCTAGTATTTAGAATACCTACTGCCAATACACAGTCGATACTGAACATATGATATAGTTTTTTGAAGTGAAAGAAACACAGTTATCCTGTTTCTCTTATCGCACTTGTGTGAGATCGCTACAAATATTTCCTTTATAAAAAACATCATATCCAAAATATTTTGTCTTTAAAAACACAAATAACAATACTATGATTTATAAAACGGGAGTTTAGTTCTTTTGATCAGCGGCTTTCCAGGCCCTTTGAGAATGTTCTCGTTGGCTTTTTTGGATAGATGGCTTAGAGCCTTGATGTGCTCCCAAATCACCACGCTCTCATTCGCTTGAATGGTGACATGCTGCCCATTAGATGCACTTTTCCCTTACTCGCGTTTTACGACATCCTACAGGTAGATTTGTAACAGTTCTTATATTCCTAAGCCTTAAATTGTACAACTTTACAACATGGCTAAATTTCCAACAGTGAAGCACAATTAATTTGAGCCAACAAAGATATCAAAGAACTCATCTCGTTTCTTAAACCATGAATAAAAGGATTGTAAAAATGTGCTTGAGGTCATCATATAAGTATAAAAGGTCATAAGTAATTCGAAAGAGCTAATAGGAAACACTAAAATTTTCTTAAAAATTATACATTTTTAATAAGGTTCCCTTTTACATTTTAGTAGCGTATCAAACAAAAGTACTGTCAATTACATACACAAAAGGATCCCTAATAATAGCGATCCTCCCATAACAATGTTACTCACATGACTTGGAATTCAAAAGCCGATCCTTGCTTTACGAGCATGTTCTAACAATACCAATTTTAGAGCCATGTCTGGTTGCAGTAGTTACAGGCATTGTTCCGATTTTACGATGCCAGCAGAGCAATGTGAGAACTTCACAATTGTGATCGTTTTACTTGTGAATTTGTTATGCTTTACTCCAATTTCTCAGTGTGCTGTAGAAATACATTTTTTATTGCAGAAAGAAAGTGGTTTTCGGATGTGTCAAAATCAGTTGTTGATGTGTTTAATCTTTTGTTATTGAATAAGGAAAGCAGAATAGACCTTGAATTAGAATTCAAAGCAAGCTGCCGGAATGCATCGTTTAGTTCTTGGCGACGAATTTACTACTTGTGAGATGTAGCTAGGATATATACTATAATTGTGTACGCGTAGTAACAAAAAATATTGAGGTGGAACGACATTGTGTGTTGAAAATCGGTACGATGATAGTACTTATGACAACAAGTTTTTAAATTACACTCTACTCTCTACGTTTTATGCCACAATACCTGCAAAATTAATTGTACGAACTAAAACGATACGTTTTGTAACTTAGTCTAAAATGAAAGCTAATGAGCGGAAGTAAAATTTGGTCTCTCTATTTATACACCCATGAAATATTAAAACTCTACCGACATTTAATATTTTTCCCCGAAACTCAAACAATTTTGTTGAGCTTTTCAAGGATTTATTACTAATAAAGATTATAATATTTTCGTGGAATAAACCCGGGTATCATAATCAAAGGTTTATGCAAAAACCCGTCGTAATACAAACCTGCGAGAGGTTTGAATCCTGTGGCAGAGAATGGTATTTTTTTCAGTGAAGTTCGCCATCGATCATCTTTAGGTGGTAGTGAAGGTATTTCTTCATTTGTATAAGAATTTGTCGTTATTGATAACTGATCGATCACTGCATTGTTATAAAGAGCGGCTGAATAGGGCCCTATATTTGTCGAAGTTGAGATTTCTCTTGTAGATTCACTTGAAGATGTTGTTGATTTTGTATCATTTTGGGGTATTATACTTATGTTGCTACTTACAGTAAAGTTTTGCCATCTGCTATCATTAATAGAAGGAAGTTCTTGATGTGGTGCCATGATGGTAAGTGATATCATGTCAAGGCCGCTGTTGTTATAGTGTGCAGATGGGTATATGCCAATATTTGATTCAGTAGAGGAAGATATTTCAACGGTGTGCGCTTCCGTAGTTTCTGTAATAGTACTCGTCGTTTGATTTTCAGTTTCATTTTCTATATCGATATGAGTTTCTGTATTATTAGCTTCGTCGCCACTTTTTGTAAGCAATATTTTGACTTTTTGAGCATCATCTGTTATTTTCTTTGTAACCATCGCTCCTCTTTTTAGAGCTTGTCTAAAATTCACATCAATATCATTATCATAAACATCACTTTTAAGAGCCAACTCTTCAAGTATTGGTCTTTCATTTGTCGAGCTTTCTTTGCTTACACTTTCAGTATGTTTTTCAACAGGTAATATTACAGTTGGCAATATAATTATCGGAGAAAACAAAAACGTCCCGTTTTGAATATACTGCATAAATCCAAGAAGTTCAATGAGGTTCTTACTTTTCGTTCCATTATTTTCCAGTCCAAAACCTTGAAGAAAAATGTTTATGATGAAAAATGATACGATTAATGAAATCTAAACTCACAATTGTTTAGTAATTAAAACATTCTAATAATAAATTATAACTCACCATTTCGTAAATAGAACACAAATGATGTTAGCACAAATATGCGTCTACATGGCAACATGTTGAATGGACGAATAAATTGAAGGCTTGCTGTATAATTTATTATCAGGTAGCGCAGAAAACGCAAAATCTTTAGATGCATTTAGGTATTTACGAGTATTTAAAAAATACCTTTGTATTGTTTTATTAATATGAAACATATAATAATAAGTGTTAAATGTAGTATTTAGTAACCAGTACTGTATGTTAATCCAGTCAACACAATTCAAACGATTTCAACATAATAGTAGTGTATTTTACTCTATCTTATTTAGGATTCCCGTGGGCTATTTATTGTTTATTTCTATTGTTCTTATATTATTACAAAAGACATGGAGAATACCTACTCAAAATAGATTTTTTCATTCATCCTTTACATATATTATTTCTATAAAGGTTTTTCATTTCCTGTTATATGTGTCAGCGCCTATTAATAATAAAAATATTTCCAGAGTGCTTAATAATCTACCAAAACGAAAGCTTTTCATAAAACCACTCTGTTTCTAATAAAATGTTTTTGATTCATCTGTTTTCACTCGACTTAATCTGATTATAATCCCCTTTGCGTATACTGAACGAAGTGAAATCGAAAATAAACATTAACGAAACGAAATGCGGGCTTACAACATGCAGGGAGATAGGACGTGTGTGTATGGTTTTAATTGCGCAATGTTATTTTTCAAGATTATAACTTTCATATTCACTCATAAACATTTGGCAATGTAAAAGTACTACTACCATTATATGTAGTAAGAAACGACACACATTTTTAATCACATTAAAATATGAAGATTTGAAGCGCGCGTTTCGTGCTTGTCTTGTCATTCTTAACCGATATAATAGCGCAGTGTTATTTTCCAAAATTATTACTTATCATTAACCAATGTAAAAGTACTGATAGTATTAGAGGGATATTGGCACAATTTTTGCAGATATTAAGATATGAGGATTTGAAGCGCGTGTATTTGAGCTTGTTTTGTCACCCTTAACCAATCTCCTAGGCTAAGCCGTGTTTACAGCGGTCATTACTAGAATGGACGACTGCTAGTGGCATTATTTACTGACCACCTCTGTTTTTCGGAGGGCACGATAATGTGTCGATAATTTCAGGGTGGCAGTCGTAAGACTATGAGGTCTTCGGCACACCAACGGACGGACGAATGACCTACAGTCATATTACACCTAAAGACCAATCACACTTGTATCCTTTTAGAATAGAATAAATCCACATACAAATAAGTCACCAAAAATTCCAAAAATACACAGCTCAAGAGAAAATTCAGCTCGATTTCCAGCTGTATTTTGAAATGTGTAATGTTAATTGATATTTATGGTATAGGTATACTATATTATGATGATACAAAATATTGCTTCGAATTCATTGTACCAAATAATAAGATACATATGCCAATATCATTTCTAACCTAGCATTATGTATTATAAGCCGTTATTAGTATATCATACAAATCCACAAAGTTTCATCACACTTCGCTAATAACTCCAAATATAATACTTAATACTTATGTGAACGCTTCAACAATTTTTTTTATTATGATTCCTTCTCTAGGGCCGGAATGACTTGTAACCATGGTAACCAAATCCATTGATGTAAACAAAGTTATATGTCTAAGGTATTTCGTTGTATAATACTCTGTTGTAATAAAACAAATATTAATAACAACAACGTTTGTGTTTACGTAAAGGCTAAAAAAACTGTTTTAAAACATAATTTTGTGACGGTGAAGTTATTGTCAGTGCAAGTTGTATGAATTTTTTTTTCACTAATTCTGTTTACGTGCAGTGAAAATAAAAAAAAAAACATCAAAAAGAGTGGCCCCCGAAGGAAACATACTTATTATTTATCATAAGTATATAAAATTATAAAAAATACAAGCTATATAATGGCTATATAAATTTCACAAAATGTTCTCCTGTGTCCTCCTACTCGTGTTTATTATATTTAGTAAATATTTAGGAAAACCACAATTTTTTACTCTCCTCATATATTACAAATTAATGTGTTTAACTCCAATATAATAAATCGATCGATTTCTACTTGGACTATAGCAGAATTAATTTAAATAGGCACTGCTCATGTTATTCATCAAAATAAATAATATAAAAAACTTACTATTTTTTATATATTATTTGTATTAGCAGTGAAAAGCAGAATGTTTAACACGAATGTAAGTCACCAGTTCCTATTTGGACTATAGCCGCCAGTAAATATTCCAAACAAAATTTTACTTAACATTTCACAAATATAACCTGTCAATTATTTTTTAGTATGTTAATGTTGTTATTTTTTATAAATTATTTTTTAAAAAAGTCAATTTTTTACTTTTCTTAAATTTGAAATGAAAAGAAGAATGCTTAACGCGGGTGTAAGTTATCAATTACTAATCGGACTATAGCCGCCCTCACTGCACTCTGGCGTCTAAATACCTCGTATGGGAATTGATTCCTTTCGACCCTTGTACTACAATCTACTATTTCAACACACATGCTCAAAGTGGCTCTAATTTCACCGCAATTATGTGCCTAACATAATGACGCCTTTAATGAAACTGTGACTTTTTCATTGCTATTATTCACAAGTGAGTTATAGAGTTTTGTTCTTATAATTGAGTTCCTTTGTTCTTAAAAATGTTTCAATAGAAAAAAGATCGTGTTCAATAGCATATTATGATACAAGTGAGCTAAGTTGCTCATTATACACGAGACTGTGGTTGCACTCTTGCGAGGAAAAAATATATATTGCACAAATTTGATACAAACAACATACAAAAATTATGGAAAATAACGCGCAAGTTTTTCTTTTGCGCGCGGCTAATGTTGGTTGATCATGATCACATATACTTAGCCTTAAACCTCCTTGTTGTTACAAATCTGTATTATCCGGATAAATTGAAAATGCTCTGTTTACTCGCATATAATTTGCAGTTAGGTACTAACTTAACTTTGTAGGGTTAAATTACCCGGTTAAATTGAAAATGCTCTGTTTACTCGCATATAATTTGCAGTTAACAAAGTTAAGTTAGTACCTAACTGCAATTCTATTACACACGAATGTATAATATTATTATGCACGAGGGTGTTATAGTTCGGGTTATGTCCCTAAGAACGATATAATAAAGCTCACTTTACGAGCAAGGGTGTTGAAAATAAATTAATGTACCTATTTTTAACTCATTTCATACAACTTTGTATTTAAATTGATAATTTCAACTTCTACGTGTTTAATAAACAATTTTTTTTTTAAATATAATTTTTATTTTCTTTGTAATACAGAAAACTACTTCCACATTTTGTACGTAGCTAACACGCTATCCGCGAAAAAACAAAAAAAGTAACCTCATACTTTAGTCTATGGCCGATCGCCATGCGCGTGCATAGGAAAACTGATTATTTTTTCCCGCCATTGCGACAATTTTTCACAACTAGTTTTCACTGTCTAAATAATAGTTATTTATTAATTAAGATGTCCACAACGACTAGTTATGAAGAAAATAATTTATGTTGTGCACCGCCCGATATAAGATGTGAAACCTTTTTTGTCTAGTGTATAGTGGTTCCAAATTGTAGAAAACATAAACCTAGAATGACATTAATTCTTAACCGAATCCGTTGCGGTCATGACTTTGACGGATGACCACTATTGGCCTTACTACTGAGAGATTCCATGCCTCAGAGGGCACGTTAAGCCGATTCCGTTTGCTGTCTTATTATGGGAGTCGTTATCGTAAATAATTAATAATACTGGGAAATTTGCGAATACCCGCCCACCGCCTAAAATCCATATCCAAATGTTATTGTGGCGGAACAAGCTCGAGGTCCACGTTAAGCAGTTACCTCTGCCTATAACAGATGCAGTTCATCGTTCAAGTGACGAATTTCACTGCGCCCATCACCTTGAGACATAGTTGTTAAGTCTCATTTGCCTGTAATTTCACTGGCTCTCAAGGACTGCTGCCGGAACACACCGTTAGGTGCTTGGCGACAGATTTTCAACTTGAGGGTGGTCGCTAGCCAGGCGGGCATTCGCAAAAAGCCCTTCCACCATGCGGTGAAGCTCAAGCCCTTCACCGCATGAAAAAAAATTCAAATTCGAACCATGGACCTGCTGCGCGGCAGTCCATAGCCAATGCCACTGAGCCATCACTGCTTCATTTTATTTTATTTCTTTCAACCTAACTGAGACTTCCGGCAGTTGTCCTTGTGAGTGTGTCCTAGGTCAGCCTCAACAACATCTTCGACCACATCATCATTACTCAAAATGTAAGAACGTCGATTATTATAAGTTTTTTAGGTGCTAGTATTTTTATATAAAGAAGGTAAAGTCTTGAGATGTTTTCCTCAAAATTGTATTTGTTACTTACAGTTGTGTTGTTTTAGAAATAATCTTTAATATGAGTAGTGTAGAGATTATGCTTAACGTATTTTCACTATTTTGATATATCATAAAAAATTTCAATATAGAACACACTAAAATGTAAATACATAGACAAAATAAATTTAACAGAAAATATAAACCGTCTCTGTTCTTGTAAGGTACAGATGATAAGAAATTACCAGTTATTTATTGCTTTTCAGACTAATCATTCTTATTTTTTCTATCGACCACAGTTTGATTTTGAAGTCTACATTTATGGGTATAAAACCACTACCGTGAAGGAGTGAGAAACTTGGAGGCTAATTTGACGCACTTTTCCCTTAGTCGCTTCTTACCCATGGGAAGAAATGAGGAAGTGACAGAGGGAGGCCCGGCACCCCGAGGGTATAACATTTGTATTTTTACTGTACATGAAGGACACATTATAGTAACATTTATGTAACATTTGCATTTATGATCAAGCCCGAAAGATCAAAGGGTTAATTTACTTAGGTACGATACCCAAACAAACCCAACTTTAACTATAATCAGCTTTTCGCTCTGATCTTCAAAAGCGTTGATATAATTTAAGTATTATACGAAACCTAGCAGAGGCAAGTACAGGTATAGCAGTAACCTAATTTAGATTCTACCGCTGGCCAATTTTAGTCAAATATTCTAAACTTGATGTGTCGCTCCAACTGTTAGCAAGATGGGAATTGCAATTCGGCTCTAACTCTGATAGCACTTCTACTACTTGCTTTCGAATAAGTTTACTAAAGAAATAATTCACTTTATTGCAATCTGACAAACTTCTCATGAAAGGAAAACCTGCAGGTAGGTCGTTATTAAAACGAAATTGTAAAGATCTATCACTTTTGTACAGAATGAAGTATTCAAGGATCAATGTTCCGATGGTAAAGAGTTTTTAAGTTTGACAGCTGTCATCCGAAAAGAATATCTTTATTACAGAGAAGTATGCGTTTTCGTAAAACGTTATCCTTCGTATTTCAAACCACGAAGTGAATCCAAGGCAAAAACAGTACAAAAATGTACTATATCAACCTTGATAATATAAGAACACTTATAAAAGAAATGTGTATAAAATGTATACAGTATATTATAAGGTACCTGATGATTTGAAACAGTTAGATGGACAAATCTTTAGAAAGAGGCTTACTATGTGGATTTAAGATAATTGATTTAAAGTGTAACAGATTATTTAGGTTTCTATTTTCTAATTAATTCAACATTTTATCTTAGTTATGACTATTGCGACTTCGAACAAAAAATTACCACGTATCCTTGCAGATTGAATCAATGTATTTATATAATCTCATTCGGTAATATTCTAATTATGAAATTAAATACAGACTTTTATTGGCATATTTTATGTACATACTTCTTTAAGAAAATTAAAAAGTTAAATTAAAGCATTGTTCTCCTAACAAAACAATGCTTTAAAACATTTTTTTAATTATTAAAGTACAATGTGTCCCGACCAAGGAGGTTTCAATTCAATTTAAGTACACATTATCTATGGTGAGCGAGATGCGCGCGCAACGCGCTGCGCTGGTTCTGAGCCAACAGACCAATAACAGACTTTTTCCATTTTGGCGCTATTTCGTACATACGAATTTGAGTAATATTTTATTGGATGAAACTTTAGTAGCAAAAATGTCAAGCAACACCCACGAAACTGTTGATTTAACTCCACCTGACATTCTAGAAACAGCTACGAAACTGACGAATAGTCTTTTGCCAGAAAAATCAAGAAAAGCGTATAGCCACAGAGAGTTGAAATACAGGTAAAAAAAATTAATATAGCCATGAGATTAAATAAAGTAGTGTATGCAACTGCATATAATTAGGTATTAAAACACTCGTGTAATCTTATTTTGAAACTCGCCTGCGGCTCGTTTCAAAAAACTACACTCATATTTTAATACCCTCTATTATATGACAGTTTCATAAACTACTAATATATAGTCGCATTTTGTAGTTTAACCATATTTTATTAGTTGTACTCATTCCATGTATTTTTAAGTAGACTAGCTTGTGACTGCGACCCCGACCCTATAATTGGAAACGATCTAGAATATCGAGACTTAGAATATGGAACTGTTGTAATTGAAACTTTATTGAGTAAATAAGCAATATAATTCTATCAGTTAAATGATGGCAAAAGAGGACATGTTAGTTTAACATTATGTGTATGTTTCACATTAATTAAAATATCTCTATTTTTATCGAGGTTTTATTCATATTTCATGTGAGTTCCAAGAGTAGCAACTTTAAGAACATCCAACAAGAACTTCGAGACGATAAGCTATTTCGAGCGAATTTAGCAGTATTGTAGATATAATGTTTCAGTTGTTTTGTATATATTCACGTAATAATACGGGTCTATATGTGTATTTGTTATTCATCAGAGTGTTTTTTAAACAATGGTAGCCTAGCGGTAATAAATTCAATCCTCAGCGACGTCTTCACTTCAACCGCATAATGGAAGGGAATATTGCGAAAGCTCGCCTGGCTAGCTATCACCCTCATCATGAATAAAATCTATCCCCATGTAACTAGTGCTTTCCAGCGGCAGTCCTTGAGAGCCAGAAATGAAATTACAGGTACTTCAGACTTAACCACGGTATGTATCAGGGTGATGGACATAGTGTAGAGGTTTTATTATTGGCTCAGTACAGTGCCGATAAAAAATACCGATTAATATGGCTCATATATACCTCTAATGTCAATGAGTCAGCTGCTGCAATGAACCTGAAATATTCAGATCTCGTTTTATGTAAATATTTCTCATAAATATTGTATTGTTCTTAAGAAAGCAATCATAATTTCACTCAAATATAAATGCTTTGAGGTTTTGATAAACGAGTATTAACGTTTAAATTGAATTTTAAGTTTTGCTAAATCTTACTCTTAATTTGTTAAGTTGCTTTTGGAAAAGTTTAGGGGTCTAAATACTGCTTTATACTGGTACTGGTAGTTCTAGCCTTTGACCATGTTCTGCACTAATGATAATTAATACTAAAATCTGGTAAAGCTAACACAAAAACTATAAAAATCCATGGCCTACATACTTACCTTCACACTACTCTGTCACCAGTCACACCGGTATGATGGTTATGTTATTAATTTCCTTATGATCACACTGATAGGAAGTTACTTTTTTGCCTTAGGGTGTCTTTCCATCAATGCGATGCAAACCCATTTATTCATTATCATTCTATAAGTTTAAAAAGTTTCATGTGTTCCACCTTTCCCTACCAGAGCAACAGCAAATTAGTTAAAAGTACCAGGATATCAGAAATTATGAAAGGTAAAGCGTAAAAGCTAACTATCAGAACACTACCACTATGAATCAGCTACCATGTGAAGTATTTTAGGAACCAATATTATGATTAAGGAGCATTGAACAAGAGAGCTTATTCCCTCCTCAATAACTAACTAAGCATCTTTGAGACCTCTGGTGTTGCGGATGGCTGTGGGAAACGGTGTTCACTTACCAGTACCAAGGGGTTACAATCCACTTGCTCGTTTGCCCACATTAAAAAAATACAAACCGTTAGGTGTTAGGTATATTTTTTTTTACCTGTGAGTAGCAGCAATTAGTTGAGGATTTTTTTAAATGTCTTCCAGTATGTAACTAAAAAGTACAAAAGTCTATTTTCTGAGAATAGAATAAAAAGTTTATATCTTTATGATCAAAATACGTATTTTACGAAAGTAGGTATTCCAGACTATCAAAATCACAACGAGGGGAATAAAGGAAAAATAAACTTTTCGTCTTAATTATGTGAGTTTATTCGCTTATGCAATGTTAGTATTCCAGACTGAATTTCTTAAAGTAATTTACCGTGTCACCATAAGACTAAAATCTCATGTATACAATAATCAATATAAGCAACATTAACAATCATGTTACAGATCCGCAGATAGGGCTATCTCGTTGAGACTTGAGGGTCACTCTCAAGAGGCCATTTTGATATCGATATAGCACTAACAAGGTCTATTCCATAACTTGCGGTCCCTGGTTGGCTCTTGCCAGTCCATTACAATTATTATCTTCGGTTTCGAGCATGGCTTTATGGGTACCTGTGTTATATTTATAGATAGAGATATTTGATCTTTTACAGGATATATATTTTACGAATCACCGCCTGGCTACCTACCACCCTCAAGTTAAATCTGTCGCTATGCACCTAACGGTGTGTTTAGGATGCAGTCCTATAGGACCCGTTCCATTTCTAGGCTTATTCTGTCTGCTATCTTTAAGCATATCATATATGGCCAGTATGAGACCAATGGTCTAGCGTAAAGGCATTATTTTTTTTCTGTTTGGACATTCGACAAAAAACCAGTATTACGTAATACTGGTTTTTTGTCGAATGTACCGACTCCATTTTGAGATTTAGACAATACGTCTCGATTGATTCGTAGCGACGTACTCGTCGATAGAGACCGTGGATTTCCATTTGCTATGATGTTTGAATATCTCTCTTGCAGCATTGATTCTCATCGTATTATTTATACATGCCCGCATGTTGGAGTATTACTGATCTGGCTTTTATCCGGAACGTTCATAACCGTTTATGCCTGATAGGTTAGCCTTTGACCAATATCTCACATGATGGTAAGTGATGATGTGGTCGAGGATGTTGTTCAGACTAACCTAGAGTTACTGGCTCTCAAGGACAGCTGCCGGAACACACCGTTAGGTGTTTGGCGACAGATTTTCAACTTGAGGGTGGTAGCTAGCCAGGCGGGCATTTGCAAAGTGCCCTACCACCATGCTGTAACGACTGCTATCCTAAGACAACAACCAGGACCGACGGCTTAACGTGCCCTCCGAAGCACGGAAGCGCTCAGTAGTAATGTCACCAGCGGTCACCCATCCAAGTCATGACCGCGGCGGACGTTGCTTAACTTTGCTGATCGATTCAGAATGGCTAAGCAAACTTCGCTATGAGCACTTCAAAACTTAGGACTGCAGTCGTTATAGCATGGTGGTAGGGCATTTTGCGACGGAATTCTTATTGTTTTAGTCGGATTGTCCATAGCTGAATACAGCATCTCCCTTTTTGGGAGGGTTCGCAATAATCCACAAGATTGGCAGGCGTCTTAGGGATCGCAGTGTAGAATATCAGTTCTTCAGAAAATGCTGCTGCCCACCTTCTGGTGTATTACCCTTAGTAGCCTACTATCCTTTCATCAACCATTACTTTATGCCCAAAATATATCAACAACCTTTTATCGATTTCTGTGCACGTAAAGTATCCAAATTAACTCAAGAAAATTATTTCTTGTCGCAATTTTTCATCTAATTTGGCCTATATTTTAAAATGACAAGTAAACATCTCAGATAATAAACTTTATTGTGATTTTCCGTAAATGTTATACTTACACTACAACTTTTACAAGTTATTTAATGCTTTTATAGTCTTAAGACATGGTTCTGTTTTTTATTTTAAAATTCTTTTTTTTTCACTGCTAAATATGTAAAGTAGTATAACTGAAGCGCTCGTAGCCAAGTTTGCTTAGCCATTCTGAATCGATCAGCAAAGTTAAGCAACGTCCGCCGCGGTCATGACTTGGATGGGTGACCACTGGTGATATTACTACTGAGCGCTTCCGTGCTTCGGAGGGCACGTTAAGCCGTCGGTCCCGGTTGTTGTCTCAGGAAAGCAGTCGTTACTGCACGGTGGTAGGGCACTTTGCAAATGCCCGCCTGGCTAGCTACCACCCTCAAGTTGAAAATCTGTCGCCAAACACCTAAAGGTGTGTTCCGGCAGCTGTCCTTGAGAGCCAGTAACTCTAGGTTAGTCTGAACAACATCCTCGACCACACCATCACTTACCATCAGGTGAGATAGTGGTCAAAGGCTAACCTATCAGGCATAAAAAAAAAAAACTCTCATACAGTTACCGTTATGATTTCCGACGCATCAAGTGCTCAATGAATTATAAGCTATTTCTAGTTACCTATTACTAATTACCTATTAATACCCAGTTGAGGAAGACTGCGTTTTGAAAGACTTTTTGCTTGGTTATATCAACAGTTATAATGTTTTTTGTATATATTTAAATAACTTATATATTGTAAGCAAAATCTAGTTCGGCTTCGCAATGTACTTATCAAATATTTAGTTACACAACTAATTAAAATAAAATATTAAAATATAAAATACTTTTTAAGTAGGTATACGAATAAAAAATCCATTTTTGTTTGGGGTATGACGTTTTCGAGGGGAAATACCATAATTACTCATCTTTGGGAATCACAGTGTAAGATGGCAGTTCTTCAAAAGTCACTGCTGCAAACATAAGATTCATCTAAATAAAAAATTTTTTTCTGACAGAAAATTTTGTACCCAGCTAGATAGAATATTTCAATTGATCTAGCTGATAGCGTCGATGTTTCTTTGAATGCAGTATATTTATTCTTAATTCGAAGTCCTGCCGATCCGAAGCGAACTTAAAAGCGTCCCAATCTCGCATACCTTTTGTACCGTACGAATTTACATAAAGAGGCTTCCAGTCCTTAGGGTCCCTTTCCGGTTTTCCATTTTGTGCTTCAATGCTGCGACGGTTCCCTAACTAAAGCCTGAATCTGGCAAAGCGACCTCGTCGTTTTATTTTGATCGAACCGCAGAAGGGTAGGTTTTTCCGCGGCTGACTGTACGGTTTTTGGTTATTGGAAGTATTCACCTCGGAGGTTTTTACGGGGGTTTGGATCGTAGAATGTTCGTTTTAGAGTTTGATGGTCGTCAGGGACGGTTTAATCAGGTTTGGGTTACTAGTAACAATGTGTGGCTCGACATAATATCGGGTGAAATGGGTTGACTCAAGGTTGATTGGTGTTTAAAGGCTATTGGAAACATTTTACTGCCGCGGCAATGTTTATTCTCTTACAGATAACACCCACACAAAACATTTTATTTATCATCTATATTCAATAAATAAAATTAATGGTCCAATAAAAAAAATAAAGGGTTGTTATCTCTTTGCCTCCGGCTAGCCATTTATTTCTATCTTTCCTGAGTGTAAAAGATGATATTATAGTCGAGTTCAACCTAGAACAGAAACTGGCTCTCAATGAGAACTGCCGAACTTACCGCTAGGTATTTGGCGACAGATTTTCTGCTTGATAGTTTGGTAGCTTGGCCTTGGTAGCTATCCAGACGGGCATTCGCAAACTACCCTACCACCCTGGTGGGGTTTGATACATCCATCTTCTTTGCGATAGTCCAAAATAATGCCACTAAGCCATCACTGCTCCTCCTGTCTCATTACTTTTGTTGAAAATAATTTGTTAGAACGTTAATCTCATATAACAATAACGCGTTTCTGTAGTATATTCCAAGTAAAAAATGAATACGTAAGTTAGTGTATACCAGTGTATACGTCGCTTACGCTTTTTCTAAATTATAAAGAAACCTCTCAATCCCTATCAGACAGCAATCAAGTAGCAACGAACAACGACCTCTTCCCCAAGTGATAGAAAAACCCCAAACCATGTTACGGTTGCTAAGAACCTAATTGAGCCCACTAAATGGCTTGACGTGAGGGATAGAGAAATAAAACGTTAGTTTTTTCCCCCATCGTCTACCGACCGCGGTTATTTTGTACCTCGTTGTAAATATATTAAGAACTTGGTAGCAGTTGCTACCGATTGCCTGTAATGGCGGTAATAAATTTCCAAGCTGCGTTGTAGAGTAAAAATATATTACGTTTAACTTTCGGTATTACTTTACTGCCATCGTTGAAACTGATAATATGAATGAGAAGGTTTGATTGTATACTCTAGGTTGTACTTAAAGGTGTCGGTTTTTCTATACAGCTTAAATACTTAACCAAATTTTTCACATAAGATACTACTGGACACTGCCTAGAATGATATATTAGTTCAGAGGGGAGATATGAAAAATCAAAGCATATGGAAAAATTGGGGCAAATTGACTAGTTGCTCATTATATTTCATAAACTTATCCAAAACATCATGTGATTGTTCAGGATGGTACTTTCATCTGATTCAAATAGAGAACTCTTATATGATCGCTATCATGTCTATCTGTCCATCATAGGTTATTTTGCCAAAAACTAAGTTGAAATTCGGCTTGTACATATTTAAAATGATTGGACACAATTTTAAATGATAGCGTAAGCGTAAATTAACGAATTTGAATAGTTTCTATTAAACGAAGCCCACCTCATGTTAAACAGTAACCTCTGATATATCTGATGCATTTCATCACTAGTTACGAATTGCACTGCGCTCATCACCCTCAATTTTACCGTTTCAAGGACTCCTACAGGACACATTGCTATGTGTTTGGGGATAGATTTTCTACTCAATGGTGAAAGATAGCCAGATATGCATTCGCCAAATGCCCTACCACCAGAGAGCGAACCATGGGCCCCTATGCAGCAATTCATAGCTGGCTAATCAATCAATGGCTAATAGCTCATAGCCTTATGGCTATGAGCTGCTGCATGGTGCTCCAGTGTTAATCCAATGGACTATCACTGCTTCAAAAACTACATATATTTTGGTTTTTTTTTCTTAAACCTTCAATTATCTTCGAAAGTATTAAGCGAAAAAAGTATAGGCTATTCAAATTCAAAATCATTTATTTAATTTGGGGGTCTACGACGCTCGAAGGTCAATTACAAATTTAAATATCGAAATATTCTTTATTGTACTGCCACGTTCAAAAATTGTATAGAGCCACTGCGAGAAGAACGGGCAAGAAACTTGGGGCCATTCTTTTAAATGTCTTTTAACAATGTGTTACATACTTACTACATGATAAAATTATTACAATATTTGTATTAATTACGTAGGTGACAGGATAGCTTGGCAGAGGCGGAATTGTCCAGGCATTTTTGTCGTTTAATCACAAACTGTGTAGTAGGATTTCTCAATCAATATGTTTTTCACGTGCAACTTAAGTTTTTCTTCTGTGAGCGTTGTAACATGTTTGGGAACTTTATTTTGAAACCGTACACAATTACCTAAGAAGGACCTTTTCTTTGTCTTTGCTAATATAACCTTGCACCGCTATTTTATCTTTATTCATAGTATTGTCACTGTTTAATTTAAATTTACTATTTTTTTACGAACCTACATAATATTATCAAATACAAACAGAATGGTAAAGTTAAAATATTAATTTCTTTAAAAAGATCGCTCAGAGATTTCCTAGGATCCATTTCATATATGGCTCTAATTGCACGCTTTGTAAGATAAATATTGTCTTTCTTAAGATAAATATTGTATCTATCATTATAACTGACTGTATGACGTCATCTTATATCTTAACATTATTCTAAGTTACTTTCAAAGTACATTAAAAAGTATCCTTAATTGTTTTGATCTCTATCCGTTTGTTCCGCTTCGCTTTTGTTCTTATTAGTAATCTTGTTATGTTCTCAATCCTGAGGGAGTATTTTTATTTTTCCGGATTTTTCAAGTGGCAAAAAATCATGCTGCGAGGACGACAACGATTTCAAAATTGCGAGATCTCTCATGAGATAAGCTTTGTAAAAGCGTACAGATTTTATTCAAAATTTTCAGGTACGGATAGGTATAGCGACGGAATTTTCATTTTGCACAACAAAATATTCTGAAATAGTGACTATGACACCTATAGGCAATGAAATATCGATTCAATATTTTTAAGATTATTGTAAAACTTACTAAATTTGAATTGAAATAATAAAAAATATTAATATGTTAAAATAAATAACAAACTTAAGATTCCTGACATACAAACACATATATTTTGTCTTGATTCGGAACCATTGTTGGTTGACTCCAAACTCACAATTGGGTGGTATTTTATAATATTTACCAGATTAGGTACAAAAACCTGCTTTATAATTTTGCGGGTTTACTCTATCTTAATACAATGAAGCAATGTCGTGATCCCACTTCATAAATAAGGAAAATAAATTGTCTCAGCGGGAGGTAGGTGCGACTACAACACCAACAGTATGGATGGTGTTACATTTTTACTAAAATGTTAAAATCTTTAATATAAAAGTATTCGCAAATCTTGTACTGGTTAGGTTTCTTCGTAAAAATAGACTGGGTATTGCCGCCAATCAAAACACAATATGCCATTTAAATATGACCGACCAATGACCGAGTCAGGAATCAATAATAAAGTAAATAAAACATTTGAATGGTGGTAGGGCATTTTGCGAATGCTTTTTTTTATACTGAACTGGGTAGCAGTTGACCACTATCTCACCTGATGTTAAGTGATGATGCGGTCGATGATGGAGCGCACTTACCGAGAAGGTGTTTTCACTCGCGTTTTGAAGTCCCCCATATTGTACTTAACCAGAAACACAGACTCAGGCAGGGTGTTCTATTCCCTGGCGGTTCGCATGATGAACGAAGACGCAAATCGCTTTGTTCGGGTAAATGAAATATCAACCATATAGCGGTGGCGCTTCTGGGTATCCCTGGATGTCCGGTTATAGAATGGGGATGGCGGAATCAAAACATGCGGTTCTGTGGCACACTTCTCGAAATTTATCCGAAAAAAAACCGCTTGCCTGGCTGGTTACTAACTTGAAGCATAAAATCGGCCGCTAAGCCCCTAACGGGCGGCCTATTGCAACAGCTGTCCTTCTGTGTCAGTCGTTCTAGGTTAAAGTCTGTGTACCATCTTTGACCATTTCATTACTCACCAAAAGGTCAGATGGTAGTCAAAGTTATATTAGAGGCTAAAAAAGCTCATTTGATTTAACTCCACAATTTATTTCCATAAATTATTTGATTTTTAATTAAATGGGTATTATGGTATCTCTTCCAAAGGCCAAAATAGAGCCATAGGTATAATATAGTTCTAATAGAGAGACTAATAGATATAATAAGTAGACTTCTAATAGAGCGACCCCCGAAAACCCGACATCCATTTAGACATTTTTTTATTTATATTTACAATGAAACACAAAACGTGTCCATAGTCTATACTGTTGACATTATTCTCCCCTGCTCTTATTTATAGGTAGGGCTCAAACACAGGTGAGCAAGTCTTAGAGCCATGCTTTACGCTGCCCTTGGGGTAGCCTGGCCATGAAGCATAGGCCTACCGAGGCCGTTACATGTGTGACGCAATTGAAGAGCCTGAATATTAAGTAGTCTCAAATTGGTTTGGAAAAGAATGGGTACGATGGTCCTTTTATATTAATTTATATCTGATAGGCTAGCTTTTGACCACTATCTCACCTGATGGTCATTATGTGGTTGAAGTTATTGTTTAGGCTAAACTAGAATTAAGGGTATTCACAAAATACCGTTTCACCATGTGGTGAAGTCAAGCCGGCGCGCGGCGGTGGGGACCAAAGTTTTTTTTTTTTAAGTGACAGAACTATCTCGAGCCTCACCTGATGTTAAACGGACTAACCTCTGCCTATAACAGATGCATTTTGCCACGTGACGAATTGTACTGCGCCCGTCACACTACACAGAGTTGTTAATACTCATGTGCCCGTAATTTTTCTGCCTCTCAAGGACTACTGCCGAAACACACCGTTAGGTGCTTGGCGACAGATTTTCTACTTGAGGGACCTGCGGCACGGCAGTCCATAACTTTTACCGCTCGACTATCATTGCTTCAAAACTGTTTTGTACTGACTCCACTTTGATGAGCGATGATGAATAAATAAAAAATACAAAAACAACATTTTAATTTTGCAGTCACAACAAATTCAATTATGACCAACTACTTATCAATTTTACGTTATTTAAGCATTGCAATTCAACGGGGCAATGCTGCCAGCATGCTGGGACCGCTGCCAACTGGGAATGGGCTAGAGCGTTTGGACTGCCTGTGAGTCTGCTATGATTTATAGGTTGCCTGAATGCTTTTATTGTAGTAGCTGTAGTGTTGTATATCGTTCGTAGTATTTTGTTGTATAAAGTTTGGCAAATACTTAACTTTGGTAATTAGGTTACAAATCGCTACAAAAATAGGCTCAACTAGAGAATGCGAATATATTCATTAAAAGCTACCCGGTATATGTAGTTAATAAGAGAATGCGAAGTTAAAAACATACATGTATCGCGACCTATGACTTAAACGTTTATTTTGCTCTATTTATTTTATTTTTATCATCCGCACAGCTGGACACCTTTCCAAGTCTCATCATAATTTCTCCCACGTAAAAAATAAAAGCGCTCCGCTCTTCCTATTGTTGTTTTTTGCTTTTAGTTTTGTTTGTTCAACGTTCAGGTGTTGACTCAAAAATATTGCAGCCATTTCTAGAGGATGAGCATCGGAAATTGGAATTTGTTTTAGTGCTTGATTTTGTTTAAGGCTGCATTTGAACAAATTTGAGAATATAAATTATTTCCGTATTAGAATTTCCGCAATGTAACGCCTGAATATTAGGTAATAATTAATTTGATAAATGACAAATGTACAAACCCTACGAATCCAATTTAAAACCAAAAAATACCTTGTACACTGTTACACTTTATAATCTTTGTCTATAATGTATCAAAAATTACATGTTGAATTAAAAAGTCAAAAACATTTTTTCATTTCATGTAAATAATATGAATTGGTGGATTTTCTCAGCAATCAGCAACAAATTGCTTACATTAAATTACTCAGTCAATTAAAGCCTTCACGTTGGTTGGATTCTCCGTTCGCTTTAAAAGGGGTATATTAATTTTTGTCCGTTTTCTTTGTAGGTCAAACCGGGCTGTCGAATGAACCGGCATCATTGATTTCCCAGGCGCATGGTTAAACCAAACGTACATTATTTAAACACAGAGGCTCTGCTTTTTGGGAGTGTAGTTTTTGATCATTCATTTACCTGGTTCGTATAGAGAAATCAAAGATTTGTAACAATGTGTGTACCTCTGTGTTTCTTTGACAACTAATTCCAAAAAGTTTTAATCGTGTAGTTTCGAGAGTTAAGTATTCACATATTGGGGCTAATCAGACCCTATAACTTCAAGTCTGATGCCTCTCTTTATGATTATTGCGTTTGTAATAAGTTTTACTTCTATCTAGAAGGTATTGCCTATTTGATAGTTAGTCAAGGATTTCTTAACTCTATAAAAATATTTTTTTTAGATATCACAGCTGGGTTTATATTTCACCCCTATCTCATCTGATGGTGAGTCGTGATGTGGTCAAAGATGATACACAGGTTTAAGCTAGAATGCGAAGAATTGATATCGAATAAGGGATCAACGTCTTAGATACACAAAAGCAGATTTATTAAAACATTATAAAAGTACAGCAAAGTTGCCAAAAAATTATAACACGTTAGTCAAAAAAGTCATGGTCATACCTGAAAAAAATAAACTTATATTGTTTTAAACTTGGGTGCGTTTTCTTTATATTAAACTTAAATGGCTCTCAGAAATAGCTATTGAAACAAATCGTTAGATTAATAGTGAAATATTTCCTACTTGAATCTATCTTTATTATGCTTTATAGACAGATTCAATAGATGACGAGTATAGATGCCTTAACATCATGAGATGAAGCTCACGCCCGCGGCGGGGTTTTAACCATGGGCACCCTGCACAGTATAGCTATTATTGTTTATTATTATTATTATCCAAAGCTTTTACAGCTCTAAAAGTATTTACTTTTCATTTCTCATACTTGGAATTTGGAGTTACGGGATCAAAGGGAAGATAACATAACTTTTATTCTCGGGGCAATGATTTCCTCCGCTGTCAAATAATAAAAAGTCATTTCTCAATTTTTAACAGCCACTCTCTTAAATCGTAAAGTAAAATCGTAAAAAATAATATCAACAGATTTGTAACATGACTTCACTACTGATATTCAGCGGTAACCCCTGCCTGTAACAAATGCATTTCATCACTCGTTGTTGTTCTTAAGTCTCATATGTCTGTAAATTTCCTGGCTCTCAAGGACTGCTTCCGTAACACACTGTTATGTGCTTGGCGACAGAGAGAAAAATGTTTACTCCAATCTCAAATAAAAAAGAATACTTTTGTAAAAATAGTGATAACTTTTTAAATATTATTCATAAAGTGCTCGTAGCGGAGCTGGCTTAGTCCTTCTTAAACTATCAACTATTCTCTCTCCAGTCGCTAATTGGATGTGTGACCGCCAGTAGCATTTACGCGCATCCGTGCTTCGAAGGGCAGGTTAAGGCATTGGTCCCGGCTGTTGTCTTAGGATGGCAGTCTTTAGACTATCAGAGGCATTGGGGCAGTCTGAGATATGCAAAAATATTCATGGTATTTTTCGAATACCCTCCTGGTCAGCTAACACATTCGAGTTTAAAACATGTCGCCACGCACCTAACGGTACACCGATCCCGTTTTGAGAACAAGTTCCCATTTTAGGTTATGCCAAGTTACCATCATCCAACACATCATCTACACTTACTTAGAGGAGAGGTCGTGGTAAAGACCTAACCTATAGGCAATAAAAAAAACACCTGTCGCTGTTATTTCCAAACAAATAATAAGACAGAACAGCGGAATAGTAAAGTTTCAAAAATCTACATTTAAGTTGTGCTCGACTTGGCAATGAACAAAATAATGATTGTGTTACTACCTTTTATAACCGTATGTTACCTTAATCAAGCCAGTTTATGGATTTCGGCCCACGATACATACCAAATATCATCCTAAGTAAACAACATGACCTTAAATGTTATAAATTATTCATCAAGTAAAGATGTAGAATTATACATTTCGACAGTTCTACTAACCAATACACGTTGCTTTGCGGGATTCCATATTCATAATTTCTACCTATGTGCGTCGTTTAAAGAGCTAAATCGACAAGAATAATGATAAAGACTTCCAAGTGCATCAGAGAGAGACAATGATAGCCCAATGCCAATCATCACATCACACTAATATTACGAAGGCGAAAGTTTGTGAGTGTATTTGAAACCTCTTCACGTTCAGACGGCTAGACTGATTTTAATAAAGTTTAACACTGAAGTAGATGAAGCGCCTGATTAACAGATAGGATGTTATATGACTTTAACTAACCAAAAACTATTTTTTAACCATAGTCCCTTAACTATATTGCTAAATTGAAGCGCTAGTAGCGATGTTTGCTTAGCCGTTCTTAACCTATCAGCTAAGTTAACCAACGTCCGCTGCAGTCATGAGTTGGAAGGGTGACCGTTAATTGCATTACTATTGAGCGTTTCTCACAAACTTAACTTTTGAACATGTTATTTGTCGATTGGTAATTCAAAACTTAAGAAACAATATGTGTATGTCAAGTGAGTGAGTCGGGCTTAGAGTTTTGCATTGCAACAGTAAAACCAAAAATCAAAAAATATTGGTTTTGATCATAGCTTTAAAATCGCATGATAAACAGTGTTTTCAATATCTGATCGTTAAATGTAGGATATGGTTACATTTGTATACTACTTTAAAAGCTCTATACGGTGACTCCACATGAAAAGGTACAAAGAAGTTTTGTGTTTCGTATTTAACTCATGAACCCCCCTAAAAATAACTTAGTTGAATTTGTGGTCTAACATTCCTCTTTGGCTCAATATTCTACACAAAATATATATAATTTTAGATGATTAATTCATTCTGTTTAACAGCTAGAGATTTGGATTGACTGACAGACATACAGACGACAATGGCATCTTTTTTTTGCATGATAGGTTAGCCTTTGACCACTATCTCACCTGATGGTAAGTGATGATGTGGTCGAAGATGTTGTTCAGGCTAACCTATAATTCCGGCAGCTGTCCTTGACATTTGCCGGAACACACTGTTAGGTGCTTGGCGACAGATTAGCATCTCATAAATAGGGCTTCGAGTGGCCGTTTGGATAAAAAAAACAGTGACCGATCAGCTATTTTCACTACCAGTTATCCGAGGTCCAGCTTCTATTTCAATATCTATCACGTAGTACTCGTTGAGATCAAAAGAGCAGTTAAAGGATTAATAAATAAAAAACCATGTAAAAAATCAGAGCTCAGTTAGAGCGAAACTCTTCTCCCTATAACAGTTTGTTTGAATTGAGTTAAAGTAAATCTCGATAATGACGACCTCTAATTGTGATAGCCAATCTAGACTTCCAAAAGTCAAAACCATTACCAGAGTTATAGTCGTAAAAAGAAACTATATTTGAACATTAATAAAACCGTAAGCTGATATTGGTCTGAATAAAGTCAGAAACCCTTGCTGGCTCAACATCATAAAACTAAGTATTGCAACGGTTTTACTTTGAAATACTTATAAAAGCACTTTAGGTACTTGCTTACCTGAGATACTTCAAGCGTAAGGGATGGTGTGTAAGCATTTTTCTGGAGTGCAAGCTGTTATAATATTTATGGCTATCCTGAAGTTATAGCTGTATAAAGTTTAGTGTATAGCTGCAGTATAATGGTATTCTATTCTAAGCTACATATGGACCTTCTGTTCGCATGCCTTCCACAGTAAATTATATTACTATACATTTTAATATTCATATTATATATTATACATATATAATTATATATTTTAAATGTAGGCCCTGTTTGTACTATGTTACTACTTCTTAGGGTGTTCTAATGGTACATATAATAATATATTAAATTCTCAGGACAAGGCTTATACTCATATTTAATTTTGGTGATTACCACACTTAGTTAGATATATAGGTATTTTATTTATTCCCGATAACGTCAACGTTATCGGGAATAAATAAAATACCGTCAGGTGGGGTTGTGGTCAACCACAACCCCACCTGACGGTATATGATGACGCGACCAAAAGTGGTAAACGCTACGTGGCGTTACTTGGAATCCCCGTTCCAAGTAACTAACGCCTGTTTACCACTGGGTCTCAAAGATAGCTGCCGGAACACACCATTAGGTTTTCGGCGATAGATTTTCTAGTTCAGGGTGACCTTTAGCCTGCATTGCAGCCCGAATAAAAGGCGAGAGCGTAATATAACCGAGAATTAAATGTCCAATGCTCACTAATTATGCTACTACCGAAAAGGGAATTACTGTATTCAGAGTATCGTCTGTATGTGATTTTTTTACTTCGCCGTAACATTAAAATACCTGAATAGATTTGGATATATGAGTTATATTCTAAGATTTTTTTACCTGTAGATGAGTTGTGTGCCCTCAATATTTACTAGACGAATTCAGCGTAATTACCAGAGTCTCTACCAGTCTTGCACTTCCGAGCGTCCGGTGAATACATCGCCGCTAATCGTGTTATTTAGGAATAATCTGTTGACAATATGCCTTCCGTGTGTCTTTAGACTCTGCACCAATTACACAAGCACTGTGAGAGATAAGAAAATTATTTCATTTCAAGCGTAATTATTTCTTTTATTGACGAAATAGACAATATCGTCATTTTTTTTATCTTAGGAACTAATCCTAATGAAATGGCTGAGCGAGATAAGTGTATCGTTTGCTGTGAGAAAGTGAAAGAGATCGCAGTGTAATGGTGATCGGAACGTTTCGTGGCAGTTCGGTGGTTACACGAATTGCTTATTTATCTCTTTCTTACAACAGATATGACGCATAATATTTGAACGTTCGTTCCTTGTCATTGCAAACTGCATATACATGTGCGCAGATATGTAGATAGGTACATTCTAGTAAGCTTTTAGAGCAGTGGTGTTCGGATATAACTAGTCTCGTATTTCAACTCACTGGTTATATTAGAATCTTTACATCATGTTGAGTGTACAATATTTTTCAGGGTAGTTATGTTTTTAATTTAAAGCACATAGACCATTTTCAACACGTTTGCGAGGCAAGCAATAAATAACTTTTTCAACACACTTGCTCGTAACGGGCCTTTTATTACACCTATTTTAGTGTCATAATGTAGTTACGCACGCGTGCTTTTTTCTTATTCTGCATTCCCGTGACGACGATATCGTCCATTTATGAATGAATTCTATTGTTCTTATTATCTACAATGCGCATTGATTAAACGCACTTGTGTTTTAAATAGAAAAAAACTATGCACTAGCAAAACAAGCAATAAGTCTTCTTGTTTTGTTTAATTCGTTTTCCTTATAGAAACAAACCAATGTTTTTTCAATGTCCTATCTACTGAGGTAAAACTTCAGACGAATTAAATTTTAACCTCCTTAGTTCGGTAAATATTATTGCTAATAACCAATAAAAGTATTTTGCGATTCGTTGTTCATTGTATACCTGTACTACGTTTATACTATATAACAACAAATTGATTTTGATTAAATTATTCAGTTACATAAAATTAAGGTTGTGTTGTTGCCATTTTTAATTAAATATTTTGTTGGTGCAGTTGTGTATTTTGATAATTTTCATAAATGTAGTTTTTTTTATGTTATTGTGATGGAACAAACTCGAGGCCCACCTGATGTTAAGCAGGCTAACCCTGCCTATAACAGATGCATTTGGTCACAAGTCACGAATAGCACTGCGCCCGGCACTTTGAGACATAGTTGTTAAGTCTCATGTGCCTGTTATTTCACTGGCTCCCAAGAACTGCTGCCGGAACACACCGTTAGGTGCTTGGCGACAGATTTTCAACTTTACCGCTACCGGGTGGTCGCTAGCCAGGCGGGCATTCGCTGAATGCCCTTCCACCATGCAGTGAAGCTCTAGCCCTCGGCGGGATTCCAACCATGGACCTACTGCGCGGCAGTCCATAGCCAATGCCACTGAGCCATCACTGCTTCAAAATAATAGTCATGAAGTACCGGAGAAGAGCCATATATATATAAGATGCCTCCAGAAATTTTTACTGAAGCGCAAAAAGCAAGTGATGGCCTGTTTCCATAAAAAATAAAGGAGAAATACCTAGTAGTAAAATGGAAAAACAGTTAAAGGCACACTGGTTTTTTGAAAATGAGTTTATGGCTTACCATAATGACCTGGCAAATAAATATAAGCCTACCTCATTGTGGTGTGTCCATGTCAATAATCCCTAGGAAGGGCAAAATGGTATAGACATCATCGTCTGAACAAATTTAGTGCCATGCCAAAAAAAGTTTTTAGGATTACCAGATGCTGACTTTTACACTGGGCACAGTTTTAAAAGCACTTCACCTAAATTACCCATATTATTATTAAACACCCTATATAATTTTTCAAAACAATGACACTCTTTATAGAATCAAACTAGTTCTCCGGTCGCGGCTGTAGCCGCGCGTATTTCGGTTATCGCGTAAAACCATCAACCTACTTTTGTACAGTTGGATAAAAAATATCCTCTATCCTTCCCCGGGTCTCAAATTATTTTCATAACACATTTCATCCACATCAGTCCAGTAACTCTTTAGTTTATTCGTTGCATACAAAAATACAAATCTATTATCTATAAAATATTAGTGTAGATGTAGATATGTGTATTGCTAAGAATATAATTGATTAATTATATTATATCACTGAATTACCTAGCAATTGAAGTAAACATCTGAGTGTACTACTCAAACTTATTGCCCATTTTAGCCTCTATTTCCGTGTTAAACTTCTTGGTTTAAAATAACTTACTATTTGCACTCTTTGAACAACCTACTATTGGTGCTGTTGTCGATCCTGCCAATAATCATGTTATATAAATTGAAGGCAGATGCTTTGTTTCAAATTGTATACCTTATTATTTTGTTGGATGTGTCTTATCATGGTGGAAATTGTTCGATTCTAGAAATAATCAATGTAGTATAATTAACTTCAATTTTAACATTTGGTTTTAGAATTTCGATTGTAAGATAGAAGCTAGTAGTAAAACAATGACGATTCATACATGCTGAAATCCTTCACAATGCACAAGAACTTCATGACTTATTTTCGCCATCCTCTTTCTACTATTGGAAGTCCAGACAAACGGAGAGGCGCCATTCATATATGGTTAATTGATCATCCCCGGACTTGTACGAAGCGCTTTGCTTCCATTTTTCTAGTGCGCATTGGAAAAGAGAGGCATTACTTACCGTGGACAGTGTCGTCAAATCATGAGTAAATAGGTATTTATTAGGAAAGCGTGCTCCATCATAGACCACATTAGGCAGGGTGTGGCCAAACGCGAACCTTTTCTGAAAAAAAAAGGATAGTGCGTGATCGCTATTATAATTATGTAGTAGCAGCTTTCGCACAAAGCTTCAGCGGCGCATCGCACCGTGCCGTTTTACGGTGCGGTGTGTGCTGCGAATGTGATCGGGTCCTTAGACGCGTGAAAATTAGTAGAAAACTATTAAGTCGATTGGGATTACAGTATACCACGTTAAGGCTAGTAGGCTTTGTAGCTCTTAACGTACAAACGTATAAGATTCGTCATATTTTAAATACCAAGTTTTAGATACCATTATAATTTTGCATGTATGTCCTAGAGCCCTTAAATCTACGCTTTTCGTTTGCCACATTTATTTTTTTTACGTGAAGTAACAATTCCCATACAAAATTATTTTTCCAATAAATTTTGACAACAAAATTGACAAACATAGATAAGCATAGATTTTAGACTCAGTGACCTAAATGCAACATTTCAGCGAGTTTGAATACATACTTGGTAATTAAATTATGACGAAACTATGTCCCTAATGCAAGCAGAGAATACCCTAATCTTGGACCTATAAAACATTTACATGGAAATTTTAATAACAATCCGTTCGGCTGTTTTGAAGGTGTTGTGTTTGTGAGAAAAATAATTACCCTTATATTTACAATATTATTGTTAAGTGGGATTCACATTGTAATACTAAATATGAAAAAAGCACTTGAACTACATATCATACCATAACCTAAACAGATTTGTATTGGTTTCATGTAATACAGCGATCACAGTTGCACTTGAAATATAAGCACTACTTTAGTATCTATATATAAATTTATTAATGAAATAGATAAATATTTTATATGATACAGATGAGTACCATAATATCATAATATTAAAGAACCCGACCAATAAAAAGAAACGAGGAGTGAAATAGTTTGAAATGAAGATATTTCTTAAATTTTTCCTCACAAACTTTTAGTTTTATTGATCTGCAAGAAGTCCAAGAAACTTTAAGACTTCTTAAAGCCTTTCTTATCATTGAAAAAGAAAAAGGATTAAAGTTGGTAAAGAAACGTAAATAACTTTAAGTACGCAGACTTAGATGGATTGAAACTTTATATCAGACACAAGCAACTTTATCTGTTGTTTTAAAAACCACTGGAATAACATCTAAACTTAAGAAAATATTGCCTCATTAAATCCATAATTGTTTCAACTTGTAATAATTTAATGCTACCCGACCCTTTTCTTATTTTACAGTTGATCGGGCGATATATGTACTGTGCAGAATAATCATCCGTATATATACAAATATGAATGATGAAATCATCCGTATGATATACCAATATGAATGATGAAATAATGATATTTTACTAAACAAATTATATTGATAATGTACATCTTTACTCATCTGTAACCTTGAAAGGGCAGGGATAAAACAGACACGTGCATAAAATGTTTAAGAGCATATTCTTACGTGAACAATATGTTGATACTTAATGCCGTTATTCACCTGGATGATAGTGTCCTACTTGCGACTAGAAAAAAACTACTTTTCACAGGGTGAACTAGATGTTTGAGCTGTTAGAGAATGAACGTTTTTCGCTTTTCAGCCGTTACTTGTGTTAATCGTAATATATTGTTCCTTTTACAAGGACACCATTATTTAAATATTGATCGTTATTCTGCTATCCGCAAAAACTAAAATTGAGGTAATTGCAAAAGTTTTTATTCTTCTCACGCTAAATATATATTTATTTGTCGAACATATAAGAACGATAAATTTTAATATATATTTTATATCAGGAGAAAAGTAAGCACCAATTTATATTACTAAGAGCCTGTTTCAGAATGTTCGAGTAAGTTCCGGTTTTACTACCCAGAACATATTTAATAAATAAAACACTATCTTTGCGTTTCACAGTCATCGATTTAGCCTATCCATCGGTTAAAGCTTGAAACGCGCTGCGTGTCAACTGTCATTTTTATCATTCAGTTATTTTATGTGTTGCATAGCAACCCGAAACTTTATAAGGACATTCTGAAACGGGCCCTAAATCTATTGAAAACTACCCACTATTGTACAGAATAAATTTAATCTTTAAGTTTTTTGTATAAAGATAGATATATAAACTCTTTGATGCAACACAAAGCTTAGTTAAAAAATAAATAAAAAAACTAACAACTAAAGATACAACATAAATAAGTGAAACAATGGGCGATCTTATCGGTTTAAACGATCTCTTCCAGACAACCCAACCTCATTTAAGTTTAGTTTGTAATGCAATACGTCTATTATTCTTCAATTATTGCCACAGATATACTGTAGAATCCATCTAAGGAGGTAACAATTATTTTATTATGAAGTAGCTCCTATTATTGGAAATTAATTTACCTATCCAATCACATTTATAATCATCTGTCCAGTAGACCACTAATTGTAATATCGATTTAGGTTGAGTATATAATAAAAGGCAAACTTTGTCTTGAAAATGGTTCTCAAATATTTGTTTTCAATTAATTTGGTTGAATTCCTGCCACAAGTACCTGCCACAAATTGGAATGGGCAATTTCAACCTAAGTAAATTAATTTCGAATAAATACTTTAGTAGGCGTCCTCGTCTCCATGATTAGATATTTATCGATTTGCAGTTGTAGGTTTAAATCTCATTAGATGATGATCAAATTGTATAAAATTCTATTAATTTTATTTTTATTTAACTTTCTATGGACAAATGCTGAATCGTTTATTCAGGCGCAATTATTTCTTTCAACTAACGAGTAATAAAAATATTATTAAGATTTAATTATCAGTTAAATACAGAAATACATATTACACAGGATAAAAGAAATACATACAAATACATATTCCCTTTTACATAAAGTGTAGTTTTTTTCTGTCTTGGCTAAAATAATCTTATTTAAAGTCTAACAATACTTGCAGTGAAATTTATTATCTGCCTAAATATGAGTTCTATCTGTATCTTTTGCTAGTCATGATTATAAATATATAAGGTATACATTTTAAATATATTTATGCCACTGATACTATTTAAATGAGAATATGAATCCAGTTGAACATAATGCAGGTGAACATCCAGTTAACATATGATATACGCAAGATGAAACTAAACGCATTGTAAATTCTCAATGGACGTGCATGGGTAATAAATGTTTATTGATTTCTATACCACCAATACGTAATACGTTTTAGGGTTCCATACCCAAAAGGCAAAACGGAGCCCTTTCAATAAAACTTTGCTGGTTTTTGATTCAGTCTGTCTGTCCTTCTGTTTGCAGGTATGTCATGTGTGTCTAATTTGGTAACGGAATTCTTCGGAAACCAGTAATTTGTATATATTGTTTGGAAAGCCGTCCCTGAAACCAATAATTAGATTAATAATAAAAATATTTTGAGGTAGAAGTCCAATCCATAAAGTAACGGAAAAAAGTTTCACACCCTAGATTGTGGGCTGTCATCGTTCAGGGCCCATTGGTTAGAATATAAAGAAATAAGGCCATCAAAGTAGTTATTCTTAGACGATATTATAATTGCTTACTTGTTTAGTTATTAAGATAGACCCCTATCGCAATAACTACACTAAGTATTACCACAAATTCTAGTACCTATATTCTATAACATATCCTCTCAACAGGAAACCGACGAATCCTTAAAACGCAGATTTTTAATGAAGTTTTGAAGCTGTGATTAAAAACAACAAATATCGATGTGTTTTTCAATGTGATACTCAAATAAGGCAGGTAACTGGTTAGTTTAAGAATGAGAAACGAGATGTTTGTACGTCAGTTGGTTTCCAAAAATGGTATTCATTTATTTTGACTGTACTGCGAAGTTCAGTATCAGGCAGGACAAATATTCGTTACGCACACAAACTTAAAAAAATCGATACATTTCCGGAGTAAACAGATCAGTCAGCGCGTATAAAGCGTACAAAATACGTATAGGTACGTATCTTCCATAATTTTACGGCTACGAGGCCTTTGAGTTACTCTCGCGGGATGGGGCGAGACGGGTCCGACACGAGCACAATACACGTCAAAAATAAATTTGAAAGGAAATATCGAGTGGCTTTGGGTATTCACTTCGTTGGTATATTATTGTAACTTTATACCTCTACAATACCTACACAATTGATAATACATATTTTTATAGGCATGCTGTCGGTGCGGAAAGTTCAAAATCTTTGAATGTTTATATGTTAATCATGCATCAATTCTATTTAAAATATTATTAGTAATTTTAAAGAATATAAAGCTTCATCGATTTGTTTTCTTGCTGGATCAATATTTAATAGATAAGCCTGAACAACATCTTTGGCCACACCATCACATACCAGTTGAGATGATAATCAAAAGCTAGCCTGACAGGTAAAAAAAAAAACAAATATTGAATCAATCAAATTAAATTGAAAATCCACCGAGGCAATGCAGCTAGCGTTATGGGCAACTCTGTGCCGGGTACAATGAGGGTCGTGTTATTTGATTAATTGATTTGATTAATTATATTTGACCATACTGAAAATTTTATTTTGTGTGAATGTTTCTATTATTTTTGTATTTATATTTAATTGACTGAATTTTGTAGATTTAATGGAAAATATTGTAATTATTTTTCAGTTCGTTTATTATGATAATAAAATTATATATATTTTTTTTACCTTAAATTGATAGTTTAAGTCTTAAAGGATAGCTATCGCTTTACGTCAAAAATGTGCACAGCGAAAAGTTCAACTGTCCTGCACCCACATTAATAACAAAATTATTCAAAAGGGTTCAAGTTTCGCTGGACAGAATATTATTCCTATAAAACAATTACAATACATAAAAATAAATACATGTAAATTCTTTGTACGATTTTGAAGGTTAGCTGACAGAGCTTTACTTGGATTTGTAAAATAAATAATTTTCGTTCTATCTGTCTATTTCCAGTCTCATTTCTTTACTTTCAATCCTAATTTAGAAATTTTGTTTGAAATAGATTTGGCTTAAGGTGAGCTTGTTATTTCAACAAAACATAACTAATCAATATGTTAAACTCACTTATAGTATAATAATATGATACTCGTAATATGTGTTCAAGTCGCGAAAGACTTATTTGTGGTATAGTAATATTCCACTACTAAGTTTGCAAGGCTCGATTTCCCATACAAATGTTACACCAAAATTATTTCCTGAGCAAGTTTTTCCTTACTATTCTATTATTCAGATTCAGATAGCATTTGCATTGGTTCCTGGATGGACATACATTTAAAAATATACGTATCTAAAAGAATTAAGAGCGAATTAGGGGTGTTTTGCCAACTTTTTTTTCATCATGGTTAATGTAATAACTAACCTAATTACAACGAATAATATTTATTGGTAGCTAATTATAAGACACCATGGGGTGCCGGGCTAGAATTGCACCTCCCCATATCATCCCGTGGGTGACGTAAGAGGCGACTAACGGAAAACTACTGGAAGGTGGACAGCAGCGCCTTCTATAGAACTGCCAATTTAAACTGCGATCCCCAAGACGCCTGCCAAGCGTGGGGATTATGGCAAATACCCCCTTAGTAGTGTAGGCTGTGTTCAGCAGTGGACGATACGACTGTTACAGTACAGTAATTATAAGACATTTAAGTGGTGAAATAAATGTAATACGAATTTATTACAGAGTGTATTTCAATGAGGTGACATTTGACAATGACATTCGTTTGACATTTCCAAAGCAAGGAATTATAATCGTTAAAAGTCGTAAGGTATAAAACAACCATGCGTGTTGTTATTTACGACGATTTTTGTATCAAGAATTATAAATAAAAAAAGAAGTACAAAGCATCAAGGATTATTTACAGTTCTGCTGAAAATTCAGTTATAGATAAATTCAATCATAGGATTTCATCAAAACACGTTCTGCCCCAGGCTAGAAACAATACTACACAAAGTTTGATTTTATAAATGAATACGTTCAAATGCGCTGTGTACTTAGAAGTCTTTTCATTATAAAATAAGCTAGTATGTATAGATTCACATATAAAAAGTTTGTTTTAAAAACACTATAATCAAACGCTATAGAAGTGGATGTATCATCTAGTTCCTCCTAAAAAGCTTCTGATAAAAGTTGAAACAATAAAAAAATGGAAACAGTAGCAGAATAAAATATAGTCTCAGGTCGCGCTTGAAAGGCTTGAGCTTCACCGCATGGTGGTTTACCTATCAGACATATAAAAAAAAGCAATTGTTCAACAGTGGACGTCTTCCAGCCGTTGTATATATTGGGTTGAAGTATTATAATATTAAATTAATTTCATATGTACACGGTAAGTTACAAAATATAACAGAAAAAATATACTGACACGTTTCGCAGAAATGGTATGGAAATTAATGCCGTAGAAGGATATAAGTGTAGCGCGGAAAACTAATTGTACCACTGGTGATCACCCGTGGTATTACATAGTTGAACCACTGGTGATCACCCGTGGTATTACAAAGTTGAACCACTGGTACCCGTAAACACGTAACTCATCCTCACCCTGATCATTTTCGTCAGCCGGAAGACGTTCACTGTAGAACAAGTCTCCCACAGAAACGCCACAAAGAACGGCTGATAGCCACTCGTGACCATTGCCTACCCGCGACTTTTACGATGACATTAGTCCACCTAGTGGGAGGGCCTACCAACTCTACGTCTTCCATTGTAAGGTAATCACTTGAGAATGTTACTTCTCCATCGGTTCGTCAAGCACTGTGGCTTGCAAAATATTGAAGGACTATGACAGTGATTTTGGTTCTTCGGCGAATATCCTCATTATAAGAAACTCCGAGCATAGCTCTCTCCATTACTCATTGAATGACTCTGAGCTTGTCCATTAGGACCACTGTTAAGCACCATGTCTCAGTGCCATAAGCCATCACTGGCAACATACACTGGTTAAAGGCTTTAGTCTTCAGATTCTGCGGGATGTTTGATGAGAAGATCGCTTCCGAATTGGATTCTTCGGGTGACCTCATTGTCGAAATTGGACAGTCTGTCCCAGGTATAATCATAAAGGTCAACAACTTTAAGTGTATCGTTCCATGGATATGGACTTTAGAGATACATTTCGTCGTGTCCATGTTCATATTAAGATTCACCTGCTGCGTCATCATCCATCATCATCATCCTACTCGTAACAAAAATCTCATCTAAACACACAGAGAACAGACAAAAATAATTGGAAGTTTGGTTTTAATTTAATAGCCGGTCCCCTCCCTGACGCCTTAACGGCATTCATAAGGTGGATAAAGTGTTCTAAAATATATTTAAACCAGGCTGTAAATCCTGTATGACTAATTGAAGATTTTAAAATCTTTTATGAGTGGGGCAAGTGCCTAAGCATCGGGTGGGCGATGTCTGACTTTAGAATAGTGAAAATCTCAATAATAAATATGTACTAAAAAACTTTATTTTATAACAGTGTTCACTTCAAGATTTTATTGTTTTTCCATTTAAGTCTACAATTTATTTAAAACAATAAATTTAATATCTCCATTATTCAGTCTTTCATTTTCATTTCTTTGATTGAAGTGTATTGTTATGGAAATTATTCAGACTTTAGCTAAACTAGAAAACGTCTTTACAATATAATTCAATTCAAAACAAACTATGTAGGTATTTGTTAAGTTTGAAGACTAGACATTATTCAGGAATAATATTTGTTACCATTTTTACAGATTCTATTTTATTTTCACACAATATTTTTAAACAGCAATAAGAGTGCCGTAGTAATTACTAAAGACAGCTGAGTAGGGTGTTTATCCGATCAACTTTCTCAAGTAGAAAATCTGTCACCAAGCATATAATGTTATGTATCGTTAATGTTATGCAGCTGTTGTTGATAGACCACTCGCATTCTAGGTTTGTCCTTTTTAAGCTTTTCGACCACATCATGACTTACCAATAGATAAGATTACAGTCAACCACTAGTCTCTCTAAATCATAAAAACAAGTTTTAGATTTGAAATAATGTAACCAAAAACAGGTCAGTAATTTTTCAGTCTGTGAAAATTCAAATTGCACGTGAAAAACATTTTGATTAAGAAATCCTACTACACAGATTGTGATTACTTAAACGACAAAAATGCTTAAAAAATTCCGCCTCTGCCAAGCCATCACATGTCTCTTAATTTAAACGTAATTTAAACAAATATTGTAATAATTGTATATAACACATTGTAAAAAGACGTTTAAAAGAATGGCCCTGAGTTTCTTGCCCGTTCTTCTCGCAGTGGCTCTATAATTATTTTTTTGCTGAACGTGGCAATACAATGTAGAATATTTCAATATTAAAATTTGTAATTGACCTTCATTAGAGCGTCGTAGACGTTGAATAAATGATTTTGAATTTGAATTTGGACAAAACTCGGAATAATGACAATGTACGTCGGTATTAACTTTTAGAATTTTTCGTCGACATCCACATCGCTTATAATCGTTGTCTACGAGAATTAAAACCGCAGGGTGCAAAGTTTGAGAGTTAACATATGATGTATGTATTGTTAATTTCGACGGATTTTCAGGTGTTTGTTCTACTACAAGAACAGTGTCGGTAGTAAGTAGCATAATACTAAGGTGCCTCCTCTAGTACAAAGTTAAATATAGAATATAAAGTTTATGCCAAAGTTACCATATTCAATTTGGAGAAGGTATTAAAATTTGTCTAAAACCTCGACGCCACCCCATGTTATTTTTTTACTTTGATAGTTATGTATAAAGCTTTACTCATAGAGATCTAGAAAGAAGAGATCATATTTAAAAAATTGTAATTTCATGGTTCCGTACCCAAGGGGTAAAAACGGGGCTCTATTACTAAGATTCCACTATCCATCTGTCTGTTTGTAAGTTACCAGGCTGTATCTCTTGAACCGTGATGGCTAACTATAAAGTTAAAATTTTCATAGATGATGTATTTAGGTTGCCGCTGTAGCAAACATACTAAAATCGGCCAAGTGCATGTCAGACTCGCGCACGAAGGTTCCATACCCTTAGTAAAAACTAAAACAAAGGTTATAATATTATAATGTCTGATGTTGTATAGATGTACTCACGCACTTGGCCGATTTTTACTTAGGTTTAGTTACACAAACCGCGGAAGGGGACAATACTCTACAAGACGATATCTAGTTAACAAAAAACAATATTCTCACTTTTTCATACTTTTGAACCTCCTGGACAATCTTTAATTTTTTTTATCATCGGTGTGCCCTATCGAAAGGCGACTGCCAATCGTGGGTATTATGACAAACCCCCCTTTAATGGGGGATTCTGGAGAACATCCAGCTGATACAGTATATGCGCTTATTAACAAAACACTACGAACTATATATACACTACAGCATGAGACTCAGGATCGCCCACAAATAAATCAAAACGCAATGGTATAATCAATTCTTTATATCGATATTAAGTGGGAGAGTGGGTATTGTCCCGTTTGTGCCGGCTCATTCAGCTGTAACCCATAGGGCCACTACCACTAAAGAATTACTATTAGGCCTATAAACAAGACATTCATAAAGAATACCAAAGAGAGGGTGTAAAGGTAACTGCAACAGTGAATTGGGCATATCATAAAATTTTATTGAATGTATTAAAAGAAGTAGGTAGCCTCCTTATGTCCCAGTAGTCAGAGAGAGTTAAGTATTCGTTGGACAGGATTGTGAGAAAACTGAGTCGTTTGAAATGAGGCTATCGGCAAGGCTATCTACGAATTTATGAAGAGTTTCAGCACCCTTCTCTTGGAGAGCATTAATAGGGAAAGACCTCATGGCAACTGTGATAATGCAAAGGTTTTTATACTGAATTGAATCAATAAGTCTTAGGGCTATTAGAATGCAAGGTTCTAAAAGCAATACAGGACAATCAAATTAGCCTATATTTATTTTACTCTCACTTTTTCATGTATTTGATCCCCCCTGATAAATAAATATTTTGAATGTATAAGTAATGATAATATATATGTGAATTCGTAGCACGTCGTCTATTGCTCTTTATACATACATACATAACATCACTCCTTTTCCCGTAGGGGTACGTAGAGACCACAGATTTCAACTTGCTACGATCCTTTTATATCTCCTTCGCTTCGACTTTTTTATAAAACAGCATCAAGATATTACAGCGGAAGTTAAGAACCGAATTTACTCCGGTATCTCGTATGGTGCTCTCATAAATAAGAAGTGCACAAATAGGAGTGGTTATGTGTCAAGATAGCGGGACGCTCACCCTGATGCTTCCGTCGCTCCCGCAGCGGCAACCGCGTGCATTACTAAAACACTTTATTTTTCATTCTTAACTTGTAGACAGGCGGGTAAAAGACGCTGTGAATAAAAAGTTTATTAATATAAAATTTCTTTTAAATCGTACTTTACATGTATTTTAATCTGTGGAGTGAAAGGGATATTTTACACAGAGAACTATAAGAAAACACGCACTATCTCTCTGTATTAAACAAAATTATTTATTATTTTAATTATAAACGAGCGTTTTACTTTGTCTGTCTCTTTTACATTTTTGTAGCACCCTGAGGAAAACATTCATAAATGTAAAAGAGATAGATGTAATAAAACGCTCGTTTATAATTAAGAAAATAAATCATTCTGTTTGAGACAGAAAGATAGTGCGTGTTTTCTTGGCAAATTTATTTGTATATTTTTCAGTGTTTGAATGCAAATATCTTTTCTCCAGCGGCTCATTACGGAGTGTGATGAATTTTTATTGTATTCCCTTGTATTCAAGTAATATTTTATTTCTACTCGTAGTGTTATATTCTCTAAGAATTTTCACAATTGTCACATAAATATAGAGAGTGCCATCATAACTCAACGCTAAAATATGATCAATATTGATACTGGCTGCCAAAAATATTATTATGATCAGCTGAAAAAATTCAGTTGGATATTTTTACTTACTACATGTCTGAAACAACTGTAATAGTTTGTTGAATATGAAAATAGTAGTAAGAGTAAGTACTGATTAGTCTGATTAGTGGTTACACTTACCACGTGTCCGGCAACTTATACATGAGCATAGAACATATAATAAAACTTGAGCTTACCCATTGCAACTGCAAAAGTTCACCGATAGTGCATGCCAATACACAGCGCTCATCAATCCAAGACCTTTATCTCTTATGTCTCATCGACCCATTCATTTCACTTGATATAGTGCGCTCCATGCCTAAGCACTGAAGTGTTTGTACAATACTGCATGGAAGCAGTGAAAGCTTTCGATGTATTATTATGATGGTACTACTCTGGCTTACGAGGACAAGATGGTGATCTTGTCGACATAGATAAATCATTAGGATAAAAAAGGTAACAAACGTACATACTCTCCGAAAGCAGTGCATTAACAAGCAATGCTTACGATAATTTTTAAGAAAAAGAAAGCAGTTTTTAGATTTTTTTCTTGGCCTGCTCCAATTATACATGTGATCCCAAAATGTATTTTCCTACCTTCGAAACCGACGCCATGGTATATTAGTTACGCGAATATGTAGGAGTAAGTGATTATTACAAATTGATAGTAAACTGATGATTCAATGTTAGCCATTCCAAGTATTAATTTCATAATTTAATGTAATATTATGATAGATTCTACAATGTAGTATCTATCACTAATGAATTTGCTTCGTAATTGGCAGCTAAAGAAGCTTACCTTAAAATTGATTACATATCAAAATCTTCCATATACGCCGGGAGTAGAATTTCCCGTTAATTATAACCAAAATACACGGTAATATAATAGCATAATTACCTGTACAAATAAACAGTGCCTCAACCTTTACCTTTTTGAAGTCATGACCCAATGGCAATAGCTAATTACTGCAACGCTATGTTCATGGACTGAATCGGGCGGGTCTGAGTATTCACCATCACTTTCAAGTAAAAAATCTGTTTCCAAGCACTTACTGTGTCTTCCAAAAGCTATCGTGCAGAGCCAGTGTCCTCTCCATTTTAAGTCTGTTTATTAACCTAGACCCCAAAATTACCCATTCACAGCTGAAGAAGAGCTGAAAGGTAACTTGTAATATGTAGAAAAAACCTGAACAATATAACACTTACCCTTATCTGCCTATGGGGTGGGGATGATACTATATATATTTCGTTAACGAACAAGCATATTGCAATATTTTAGCTTTGTTTTATGCAAAAACTTTAGACAGTAGGTACACCATTTTGAGTACATTCATTGTTACAATACCCGGTCCAGTCGGATAAAAAGGACTCTATAAGATAGTAATGAGCTCTAATCTGTGCTCAAACGTGCAACCACACTCCGCTAACACGACTGGCATGATGGATTTGGCACATTTTTTTCTTTGGTACCTTTACGGACATCCAAATGAAACCATCTACATAAAAAAATGTTTAAGCATCAGAAAGAGATATGAAAACTAACGTCTTAGAGTGACAAGCTCGGTGCAGTGTCAATCAGGGCGAGATCGGTGATACCACGATAATATGATGACACTGCAACGATAATGGACGCTTATCATCGAGTGGGCGTCATGTTCGTCTATTTACTTCATAACATAAGAACTTTAAGTACCACTTATTCTCACTTGAAATCTTACAACATAGTAAAGTGCATTACATAAATCAAATATCAATTAAATAACATACCGTATGTGAAAGATAAACAACTGATTTACACTGTCATAATTTTGCTAAAACATAAACGTACCTTGCTAACACCATCGTATGTATAGTGATCATATTGTTGCCTGGGTTGTGTTCTCGTGTAAGCATATATCACATGTACACATTTGTTGTGTGTAGTCATGTACATGGATCGATATAATAAGTGTGTTGATCGAACTTATGCAAGGTAAAATGAGTTTTGAACACAAGTTATTTTTGCTCGCCTCTTCGTACACTTGGAATCGAAATAAGTATTATAACGCTTCACCGGTACCAAATTAGTAATTCGGTTTAAAATCATCATGTTGGCCTTGGTATAACGCACCAAGGCCAACGAAACTTACTTAAATAAATGTTCATGGAAACGGACGTGAGAGTACACTCCTCATAAAAACAAAAATATTCGCATAATATTCGTGGGATTTGTTATTTGAGACCAAAATTTCAATTACACATGTAGTGTTAATAGATGAAAGCACTCTTAGTTTCAATTATTTTTATTGCATATAAATGATTAATTTATTTGTTTAATAATATCTCACATATTAACATATATGGGATATTAATAGGTACCTAGGAATAACAAACATAACAAATAAATACCAAAAGACTAATTAAAATTTCTACAAATAGCAGCTTTATTTAAAAAAGATTAGAGTAATAAATAATATTATAATAATATTTATTTATTCATTTTAAGATACACTCACATAATTTTCATATATTTTTTTTTTTTTATTGCAGATAGGTAAGCCTTTGACCACAATCTCACCTGAAGTGATGATGTGGTCGAAGGTTTTAACAGGCTTAACCTAGAATGACTGGCTCTCAAGGACAGCTGCCGGAACGCACCGTTAGGTGCTTGGCGACAGATTTTCTACTTGAGGGTAGTCGCTAGCCAGGCGGGCATTCGCAAAAATGCCCTTCCACCATGCGGTGAAGCTCAAGCCCGCGGCGAAATTCGAACCATGGGCCTGCTGCGCGGCAGTCCATAGCCAAAGCCACTGAGCTATCACTGCTTCAAAATTCTGGATTATGGAACATGACAAGTTAAATTAAGATTTAATTGTTAATACTATAACATTATAATAAAGATAAAAAGGTTATTTTCAGTCAAGCAGAGGAAGTAAAGCATATATACCCATGTCAACTTCGCTAGCAAGGTTATTAAAACATCTGCACGCCCGAATCAAAAATGTGTTCTGCCGGTAGTTAATTTCTGGTATTTTAAAAAGCTTAAGTGAGAATAAGAAAGAAGAAGAAAAAATCCAAGTTTTTTACAAAATTACATCGAGAAGAAAAAATATTGTCATGTGCGGGATTCAAACCCGCGCCGCGCCATCCATCCATAATGCCGAAATATGCTCTAACCGCTAAGCCAACATGAACTATAATGCATGACTCTAATTTGTCTTTTCGTTCTTAACCATAGTATGGGGATAGAGTTAGAGCATACCCCGGCTATAGGGGTGCATGGCGCGGGTTCGAATCACGCTGAATATTATAATTTTTCCTCTCGTAGTTTTGTAATATAATCGGAGATCGGAGGAAGCGTCATTTGCGTCACACAATTTTGTGATTCAATAATTTGTGGATGTGATTTTCGCTTAGTACGTCATAGCGCTTTCGATCATATTTAGAAAAATAAAAATTATTCTCCTTAACAAGTTCTAGAAGATGACACCCTACATTTTAGGATGGCAGCTATTCGTTTCGGCAACCTTCTGATGTATTAAAGCCCACTTTAAAATAATTTCATTTAATTTCTAGTCCAATTATTAGATGCCAGGTTTAGTATTCGACACATTTAATTCAGACCACCCTCTGACTATTATTACACCATTTTATTACGGCATATTTTTATGTTTTAACATTGCGTGTCACACAAGAATACCTACACCTATATACGTAGCTATGTTCCCCACAGTAATAATCATGCATCACAAAGGAAAGGGGCGATGTGACAGCTCATTGCTTCGCTAATTAAAACCTGCTGGTCTGATTTGCTGCTCATGTGTAAATCGGCATTGGTGATAAATATTATTTTATTTAAGAAACGAGTTTATGATGAGTTGAAGGATTGCATTAGTTTCTAATTTGTTTTTGGCATAAACTTGCAGAATGCAGAAACTTTTTAGAATCTAATGATGATGGTTTAGTGTGTGATTTTATAGCAACTTTTCGAAACAGATTGCGAGTCTAGCGTTCGCAGTATTTACAATGGCACCAATCCAAACGCACCTATCCAACGTAACGGCGTGTTACATGTAAGGACTGTTAAAAATGTAGTAAATATATTACATAGGGACTGCTATATTTGTAATTTTTAGAAGCTATTTCTTAGATTAAATATTGCTATTTTTTAGGTTCGAGATGAGGACTGAGATTTCCTTAGCACAGGATCTACTTAGTTTGGAATCCTGTTCCTTCCCATCGCTGTTATTAAGATAAGAAGCTGCGTTATGTACTTCTATTAGTTTAGCAAGTAAAAACTATTGGTGAAGGAAAAATAAATTATTATCTACGTCATTTATTTTAAATACTACTTATTATTTATGAAGCGCTCGTAGCCAAGTTTGCTTAGCCATTCTGAATCGATCAGCAAAGTTAAGCAACGTCCGCCGCAGTCACGACTTGGATGGATGACCGCTGGTTGGGCATTACTATTGAGCGCTTCCGTGCTTCGGAGGGCACGTTAAGCCGTCGGTCCCGGTTGTTGTCTTAGGATAGCAGTCGTTACAGCATGGTGGTAGGGCACTTTGCAAATGCCCGCCTGGCTAGCTACCACCCTCAAGTTGAAAATCTGTCGCCAAGCACCTAACGGTGTGTTCCGGCAGCTGTCCTTGAGAGCCAGTAACTCTAGGTTAGTCTGAATAACATCCTCGGCCACATCATCACTTACGATCAGGTGAGATAGTGGTCAAAGGCTAACCTATCAGGCATAAAAAAAAAAAATAAAAAAATATTATTATTATTACCTCGCTGTCATTTTTGTGAAGTTGTCAAATAACTCTGATCTTTGGACTGTCATTGTGAATGACAGGTTGGAATTACCTACAAATAATGGCGTGGTTTTGAAGACTTTGTAAATATAATTTGGATATTGTCGCCTTTTTACCGACTTGTAAGTCGTCGCGAGTTTTTGCGTGCTAAATTATTGTTTTGTTGTTATTGTGCGTCTTGAACTATAATTCGGTGTACGAAGGACTGTAGTGCTTCTGAACCGGTCTCCAACTCTGGGATCCGACCCTTGACATGACTTTGATTTGACTTTCCTTATGCCTCGAATCCCGAAGAATGCATCGCCAAAAAACATTATTGTCAGAGTTTTAAATTGCATTTGTTATTATAGTTTAAGTAGGTGAGCCTTGCGAATCGCGAACAGTATCCGTCCGTCTTAAGGGCTGTTCCAGCAGACGAGGGTTTACTTCCAATGCACCTAGAAATCGTGTAGGAACAATGCCTGAACGATACAGCAACCCTTTAAACGAATAACCTCCACGAAATGAAAATTATTGTAAACTTACCGATACCAAAATACGCTTTAAAATATAATAGTAGGTACATAAAATATTGTTACGAGCTGGGGGTTCGGGATAAATAATGCAAAACGTTTTCGACACACTGACACCTTTATTCCACAGTTCTACAGTCACTTCCAACAACACTGTAACACTAAACTGTTCGCACTTCACAGAACACTATTCACAAACTTCACTGTACTTCACTATTCGCGCTTGGAGCACTTGGTCCAAAGATAATCGCACTGTTGATCGTTTCGAACTCAAAGTAAGACTGACTGGTCGGCTTAATTTTTTAATTAGGGAGGACATAGATGCTGGCTACCGCCTGTGCGGTCGTCCAGCTCCACCGGGTTTTGGGCGAGGGCCTGGCCCTACAATAGCCCGGGAGGGAGAAGTGCCGAAGGCACTTCTCCCGAGACGGGCGTAGAAGGCGAAAAGCGCTTTCTACCTCCGTCTCCTGCGGACGCCGAAAACGTACCGCTATTATAGGAGGGGTTGACAGCGAGCTCAAGGGCACCACTGTGGTTCGGACCTCGGCTTGTCTCGCTGTCGAGAGACATGGGGGGGATCGGAGCAAAATGCCTCTGTGCAACTGCAGTGTTGCACAATTGGGCCCTACTGAATAATACTCTTTGACTATTTGGAGAGCAATTTATCGTGACCTTGTTTTTGCCTCGAGCTCGCCGGCGAGCTCGGTGTTTGATTGTGTGACCTCTGATTACCTCACACCTGGGGATTTTACCTCGACGACTTGCGGATAACGCTAAAGCTGCCAACGTAATGGCTGCGATGGGGTCATCCGGGTCGTCTAATACCTGCCGTGGTCGGCGACGGGGGGGTTTGAAAAATGGGATAGAAGAGGCAGTCGAGTAGTTCGATGCCTGGACAACCAATGGGTTCGGGTGGTGGGGCGCTCGATCAAAGTATCGGCGGGCGCAGTCCTTATTGAACTGCGCTAGAGAGGGAAGGTTTAAGTCGCAATGCAACTCGGTGTTCCGGATATACCACGGAGCGCCGGTTGCACTACGAAGAAAACGGTTTTGAATGACTTGAAGCTTATGGAGATGGGCCTCACTAGCATGACTAAACACTACTGATGCGTAAGTCATGATGGGGCGGATGCAGGCAGTGTAAAGTGTCTTCTTATTTCTAAGAGACATTTTACTCTCTTTGCGAATCAGGGGACCAAGGCGACCCATTACAAAGGCCGCTCTGTTACGGACGGTTGTTATATGATCGCTAAAGGTGAGATTCCGATCAAGGGTGACTCCGAGATATTTTGTTTTACTAACCCAGGGGATGGGTTGGTCGAACAAAGTTAAAGGTTGCGGGTAACGGGGGCGGCCCTTCTCAGTAAAGTACATAGCTGCACTTTTAACTGGGTTGACCGCGATGCGCCATTTACGGAACCAGTCACCGATCTCGGTGATGGCCCGTTGGAGGGCGGGAATGGACTTTCTACTGATATGCCACCCAGTGGTATAAATAGCGGTATCATCCGCGTATTGGGCTAGTAGGACGTTAGGCTGAGAGCGTGGGATGTCACTGGTATACAGCGCGAAAAGAATGGGTGATAGCACGGAGCCCTGAGGGACTCCGGCTCTGACTGGGTGGGGGGAGGAGAGGGTGCCTTCCACGCGATAGCGAAAGCTTCTGGCTTTAAGGAAGTCTTGTAGGATGAGCACAAGACGTTCTGGCACGCCAAATTGGTATAGCTTGTAAATCAAGCCATTGTGCCAGACTTTGTCAAAAGCTTTCGCTACGTCGAGGAAGACTGCTAGCGTTGTCTGGGGTTTGGGGTACTTGTTAAAGCCCTCAATGATGTGCTCCGTGAGGCGGTGCACCTGTTGGACGCATGAGTGTCCGGGTCTGAAGCCAAACTGCTCATCTGGGATAAGGTGGTGTTCCTTAGCATGGGACTGGAGACGGTTTGCAAGTAACCGCTCGTAAAGTTTGCCTAAGGCACTGAGGAGGCTGATGGGGCGGTAACTGGTGGGGTCAGATGAGCTTTTGCCTGGTTTGTGAATGCCAATGACATTTGCACATTTCCAGGTGTCTGGGAATAAGCAGTGGCTCATAGCAGCATTGAAGATGCTGACTAGGAGATGGATGAGAGGAGGAGAGAGGGTTTTAAGAACCCTGTTGGAGATGCCATCGGCACCGGGGGATTTGCGCGGTCGGAGGGCCTTGATCAGTCTCGCCACCTCAGCGTAAGTCGCTAAGGTGATTGGTGGGAGTTCAGAGGTGACCACAGAGCTTTTACGTTCGACTTCAGCATCCACCGAATCGAGGTGAGCTTGGTCAACGTGATCTACGTTAGGGGAACACTGAGCCTCTAGGCTATCAGCTAGGCACTCAGCTTTGTCTTCGTCAAAGAACGCTGGGACTAGTGGGACTGGTCTGTATAAGGGAGGCATGTCGTTGTAGTTACTTCCTTTCATACCTCGCGCCAAGTCCCAATAAGCCTGGTGGCTTGGCACGAGGTTTGAAAGTTTGTCACCCCATTGTTGATCACGCAACTCAGACATGCGACTTTGAACCATGCGTTCAAAGTGGCGTTTCTTAGTTTTGTTCTCTTTACTGGGGTAAGAGTCGTAATGTCGGGTCACTGCTTTACTTTCCGTCACTAATCGTCTCACATCCGCTGGAATGACAAGGCGCCGGTCGTCCGGCACCATGACCTCCTTTGCGGATGCACCTACTACGGTGGAGAGGTGATTAGTGAACGAATCGATCGCAAGGGTTACGTCATCTTTAGTCAGGATGTCGTCAGGGATCTTGTCAAGGTCCGGTGAACTGATAGCTTTTAGGGCAACGCCTAATTGCTTCCAGTTCACTATCGTCTTAGTGGGGCGGGGGAGGTCTGTTGTTGGGTCGGGACCTAGTCGCAGTATAATGGGTCGGTGGTCAGAGTGAAGCTCGTGAGCCACTTCTATGGAGCGTAACTGGAGTGTTACGCCTCTGAGTAGTGCCATGTCAAGCAAGTCAGGTCGAAAGTCTTCCGTATGAGGGTAGTGAGTGGGCTCAGTGGGCGCAATTATGTCAAAATTAAGTTCTGCGACTAGTTTTTCAAGTGCAATGCCTCTGGGATTGTTGACGTTACAATTCCATAGGATGTGCTTACTATTGAAGTCGCCAATCAGAAGGACGGCGCTTCCTAATGAGAACAATGCTTCTAAGTCAGCTCGGACGATCGGCTTTTGACAAGCTTGGTAACAGGACGCTATGACTATAGGTTGATGACCAGTCATAGCTAGGAGGCAACAAGATGCTTCCATATTAACAAGAGTCGGGGTAGGTTGACTGGTCGGCCCGGACCCGACCCTATTTATACTCAAAAGATACATTTTCCAGAATGTTCACTAATAGTCTAGATAGAAAAACAATAAGGGCCATAAATCATCCTTTTAACGTAAACAACTTTGAATGGAATTCCACGAAAGTTAACTACTACTTATTCTGTGGTTGTTTACTAGTTGCCTGAGAACAAAGGCGACCCTTTTTTTTATAACTTTTTGTGTGAAGAGTAGGTACATTCTTGATTTCTTTTACTTGTTTACTGACGTTAGATTATTCTAGATTGTTCGAGTCCTTGCGCCGTAACAATATTCATTGCAGTTCCGGGTTATATAATTAACACCTCTTTCATATCTTCTTATCGTAAATGTCTACTAATGCGTCGATAAAGACGTGAATAGCGCATTGCTGCACATTAAAATAACAACATGGCTTTTCACTATCTTGACATGTTCACTCCTAAAGAGGTTTTGTCCAGGTTGAATGCCGGTCATATAACTGAAGCCATAAAATTATACAATAGGTATAGTTTATATTCTTGTTTCACCCATTGTATCGTTAGAGAAAATAATAATTTTTGAAGCGCTCGTAGCCAAGTTTGCTTAACCATTCTGAATCGATCAGCAAAGTTAAGCAACGTCCGCCGCGGTCATGACTTGGATGGGTAACCGCTGGTGACATTACTACTGAGCGCTTCCGTGCTTCGGAGGGCACGTTAAGTCGTCGGTCCCGGTTGTTGTCTTAGGATAGCAGTCGTTACAGCATGGTGGTAGGGCACTTTGCCCGCCTGGCTAGCTACCACCCTCAAGTTGAAAATCTGTCGCCAAGCAAAGCAAAGCTAACGGTGTGTTCCGGCAGCTGTCCTTGAGAGCCAGTGACTCTAAGTTAGCCTGAACAACCTCCTCGACCACATCATCACTTACCATTAGGTGAGATAGTGGTCAAAGGCTGACCTATCAGGCATAAAAAAAAAAAATAAAGAATGTACCGACCTAAAAATACATAGACTAAGAAAGAGTAGTAATAGTAGATGGTAATGATTAGTGATCGGAATAGGCTGAATGATTTTACGTACTTACATCACGTTGTCATAACATGGATGTGCCATTTTTTCCGGAAAGTTGCGATATTCACGGGATTGCGTTACATAATATTATTAAAATAGTGATTCAGTAACTACTTCAGTAACTAATCAAAGTCCTTAGATCCAAGCCAAATTCGTCGTTTTAAGAAGATTCCAGAAAGTCCGTACAAATCACGATTTTCACAAACCAGCAAAGAAAGAAACGCACTTTACGAACCGAAGTAAGAGAACGACATAGGTAATTGCGATGTGCACGTGCGCGCTATATTTTGACAAACAAACAATAAGTCATTGAAGATACGGCGTTCTGATTGCTTGCAGTTGTGCATTTAATATGGTAAGGTGACAAAAGACCCTATTTGCCGACTTATAGGTACTTATTATTATTCATGGTGTTTATAGCTAATCTGATCTCGTTTATACTGAGTTATTTACCTGTGAAGTGAGCATGCGCGCAATATTCTGACGAACAATAAATGAACCATCGAAGATACTCAGTCCTGATTGGTTGCAATTGTGCATACGAAGTATAAGGTGACAAAAGATCCTTTTTATAGTTACCTAATTTTTCCCGAGTTATAGTTACCTAATTTTTTTTGTATGTAGAGCTAATTTGATCCCTATTTATACTTAATTAGGTTTTTACTTAAAAATTTTGAACACCACAGTTTTCTTTGCTATAAAATACCGGTCACCGATGGCGCTCTAAGAGCATTAAAAGTTATACAGAAAAAAAAATGCTCATATTGATATTTGATACGTTACTCACCTTACGCCTCCACGTAATATTTTTGATATTCCGGGAAAAGAATGAATGAATTTAAAATTCCGAAATCTGGAAGGCTTATCCATATTAACATATACGTTCGAGATCATTGACCCTAAATCATTCTACCTATTCCGATCCCTGGTAATGATTGATTGCATTCAAAACATGATAAAAAGAAATCCTTCTAAACAGATGATCATAATCGTGTACCGTTTGTACCGCGAGTTAATTTGGAAATTTCAAGAAGCGGTAAACAAGATCGCATTAACCCAGCATAAAGATGAGCACAAACAGGTACCAGTTAATTGAATCTTCGAGCCCGAGCGGAGTTCGTGTCGTATCGCTTCTGGAAACAATGTCGTTCGCGATGAAGTAGGTTCTTCCACCCTGAGCTTGGAAAATGTGCTGAAACGGAGCTTATTTACCTGCGTAATGTTCGGTTGTGTGTCTTGGAAGATAAGACTTTCGCTCTTGAAGCTGGCACTTAGATGTTGATATGAGCTATCATTATTTAAGGCCTATCTGCGTTGAAATGATACTTAAGTAAGTGTTCTTAATATGTAACATTATAGTAATGTTTTATTCTTTTTCTTGAGTAAGTACTTACAGTACTGGAATAACGAACTAAAACGCTTTTATTTTATATGTATAAGGTAATTTATAGAGCGTATTTTACTGATATATGTGGGTTATGTTGGTCATTAGATTTGAGTTTAGATTACAACCCGAGCCGAAGGTGCATAGAAAAAAAAAAAAATACTACGCGTTTCATACGACACTTTTAAAATTATATAAAATTGTAATATCTTTGCTAGGATTTATAACAAATTGTAAAAAAAAACATACGAATTTATATCAATATATAAGCCAATAAGCACCGGTATTTTTAGGGTTCCGTACCCAAAGGGTAAAAACGGGACCCTATTACTGAGACTTCGCTATCCGTCCGTCTGTCACCAGGCTGTATCTCAAGAACGGTGATAGCTAGACAGTTGAAATTTTTACAGATGATGTATTTCTACATCATCTGTAAAAATTTACTACAACAAATACTAAAAATAAAATAAAATAAATATTTAAGGGGGGTCCCCATACAACAAACTTGAATTTTTACCGTTTCTTGCTCGATACTATTAACGGTGACAGGTAGACGCTTCAACTATTCACAGAATATTTAGTTTTATGTTCTCTTTAAATATAATTAATTGAAATAATATAAAATAAATAATTGAGGGCCCCCCTATAAAATAAAAGAGCTGCTGTTCATTTGCTAAAAATAATAATAATGAAAACAGGTAGAAACTTTAAATATTCACTGAATATTTAGTTGTATATTTACTTTAACCCCTACGCTCAGGTCTATTTTCGTTTAAAAATAAACAACAAGTGAAATCACTATTTAGGGTTCGTACCTACCTAGGATAGAAACATACTTACCCAGCTCAATCGGACACTGCGAAAAGTGTCTGTAACTTGCAAGATTAGGTTACAGATAAAGGTACGGAACCGTTCGTGCGCGAGTCCCACTCGCACTTGACCGGTTTCTCTAAATTGCATTGTAAATTTAAAACAATGTAGTCGATAGTTAATACAGTCCCATGCAAGCCAGTTCATTTGAAACAATTATTATATTTTTTTTGTAATTATTTTAGTAGCCGTAGAACTTTTTGCGGGGCACCACTCGTGGGGTTCTGAATTCAAATGTCATCCCCCATTTCTTCTTGTGGGTGTTGACAGAGGCGACAAAGGGAAAAATAACGGAAGGTGGGAAGCAGTGCCTTCTGAACATCCCCATGTTTGGCGTTAAGGCGAATTCCCCCCTATAGGGCATTCCTGAACAACGGTAGTCATTCCGGTTGATATAATGAGAACACTTTGTGCTAGTTTGTATGGGGAAGTACTGCTACTATACCTATTTTTACCGCCAAGCAGTAATGTTCACATAGCTGTGTTCCGGTTTGAAGGGTATGGGAAGCGGTGAAATTCCAGGCACATGAATCTTAATAACTCTATGTCACAGGAGATGGGTACAATGAAAGGTTACCACTTAACACCAAATGGGTCACGTGTTGGTTCCATAAGGACAGCATGAAAACATATAGGAATGTAGAAAATATAGTAATTTGCACCGAAAATATTGTTCAGCTTTCGCTCAGATATTATTCCTAAATTTCTTCAAAAACCTAACAATAATATTAGAACTCATTTTATCATAATATATTCTCAAGAAATGGGCCATTACGTCTTATTTATCGCCAAAACTCTGAAGTACCAATCCAACTCTTTTTCACCTCTCATAATAATTGTACGGTCGTAAATATAAATGTCAGCTGAATATGTAGCTAGGCACAATAACACTGACTTATGTAGTCCCTTTATTACGTTTTCGTTATTTTTACGTCGCTTGCTAACGACCCCATTATAAAAGAGATCTCCATAATATACAGGATTAAAAAGGCATAAAGATATCTCACAAACAAACGTTTCATATATAAATTAACAAAATAGGATTTCATGTAATCAAAATATACAAGTAAGCCTAATAAAGATTGTAATATAAGTCTCATAAAGTGAAATTGAATATGTTCCAGCTGTGAAATGATAAAGGAACTTCTGAAACTGGCCTTTCCGGCCGAAGGGGATTAAATAGACTGCTTAGGGAAAAAGTTGTTTGCGCTTATTGTTACGGAATATTCCTCGTCCAAATATAAAAATGTTGCATCAACTCTAAAAGCGTTCTCAGCGCAAAAACTTCGAGGTTTAAAGCTTACTCAAACTGGAAAGTTAGGCAAATGACACCGCTGGGACAGAAATATTTCGCAATCTCCTTGCAGACAGAGATGGGATGGTTTCTCCTTGGGAAGTTTTTCTCAGGGAAGTTGGCCCGAAACGAGTGCCTTTGCCGGCGCTTCATAGCTCAAACAAGACAATAGATACAGTGAGAATAGGCGAAATGTCGGCTTTGTTTTAACTATGACAGCTTGTTTGCTTGATGACTCTCGTTGTATTTGTCTAAGGGTATAACAGAGTGAAATTTTTTATTTGTAAATGCTTATTTTTGACTGTGTACTCTTATCTCACGAATTTAGGACAACGCAAATACATATATGTGAGAGCTTTAGTTTTTTATGGCTGCCAACCATATTTCAACCCTCATTGGGAATGCCTTCGATTGATGAACACCTTAGAGCTATTTTATATATAATTTGGTATCCGTATTGTTAGGTACACTTTAGCGATTTTTATAGCTTCATAATTAAACGACTACCAAAAAAAAACAGACGAATTGAGAACCTTCTCCTTTTTTGGAAGTCGGTTAAAAAGTAAGAGCATCTCGATGAAACTGTTTTTTAAAGTAACAAAATCAATTACGCATTGATTTTGCTAATTATTTTTTCACTTGGTAGAAAATAACTCCACATTAATTCCATTTAAATTTTATTGACATCGGTTCAGGACATTTGAATTTACAGTCAAATAACTGAATAATTTGTTTGCATTATCTAGGTGATTTAATGGTTGACCAATGGTAAAAATTACTATAGGTGAATTACAAATCAATAATGACCTTGTACACATAACAAAATAAAATACTTTAAAATACTTCAAAATACATCACCAAAAAGAGTGCAAAAATATTTCTTAAAAAAAGGAACCGACTTTCGACACTGAAAGGTATGAAATAATTTGTGAAAATTGGACCTTGATAATATGAGGTCGGTATTTTGTTTCAGCATGGTACCGACTTACACAAGTTAATTAATACCATAGTCATAGTCTTAAAGTTTTTTTTTTATTTCTTAATACACTAAGTTTTTCACTTGTATGTATTGTATGTATAGTACCTTTTTTACATTGGAGAAAAAAATGATGTAGAAAACATTTTAAAAAAACGTTGCCGTGATGAAATTATGAGTAAATGGTAAATCTAAAAATAATTATTATGATAATGATAATAATTTATGTCAGTTATTAAAATTATAATGATGACGATAAATTGAACAACAATGGAATAGTACCTAATGCCAAATTCACGGATCTTTGTTCTTTGCAATCGTTCATAACAAACATCATATAAAACCAATGTAATTTAATAAATATTAGCACATGATAATCATAATACCCATTATCTACTTCACTACGTCTACAGCACTTTTCTGTTCGTACAGCAGTAGTACATTATAAGAATATGAATGCCCTCGCCTACGGCTCGGGTTAGTAATATCGTCTCGGCTGTAATTTTCAACTTACCGCACTTATATCATAATAAGAAAAAGAATAATTTAGTAATAATTAAATATCAAAAACTCCAGCTATACTTACTAAACTGTAGTACATTCGTACTTATTGTTTACGTAAGTTACTTTATACATGTTATTTTATTTATAGCATGTCATTATAGTGTCGTAAGTATAACTGGAGTTTATGATATTTCATTATTCCTAAATTATTCTTTTTCTTACTATGATATAAGTGCGGTAAGTTGAAAATTACATATTACTAACTCGAGCCGTAGACGAGGGCTACAAGAAAGCAGAGGCTGTAATCATCAAAGCGCACGTATGTCATACGACGTTTTATAACATATTTGCGAGGAAATAAACAAAACTCGGACTTTCTTAAACGAATAAATCAAATTAATATTTTTGTGTTTTGTTACAAATAAATGATTGTAGTTTGTGGTCAAAATCAATTAAATTAAAGAAGTATGTACATAAATGTTTATTTATTATATTTTATCTCCCAAAGTTAATTTTACGCATGAAATGTTGACCACTTTTCTGACATAGAAACTCTTTATAAGATTTAAAAAGTACCGTTAGTTTTAGGCGGAACATCATGATTTACCGTGGGTTTATCATTACAATAACAAACAATTGCGTGATGAGATACATTACGTATTGCAATTGGTGATATAAGAGACCCTTTATGAGCAAATGTGTTATAATAGTACATTGTTCACCGAGAGGAGAAAGTGACCGATTACCGTCGAGGGTGTCGTTTGAAGCCCGAGCCGTAGGCGAGGGATAACACTGTCTCGATCGTGCGCTCGGTAAGTCAAGACCTCCTGAAGATGCTTCGTTTAGAAGCGAAACTAGTCGGGTATTCTTCCGGTTAGGCTGCGTGATGTTTATGACGTCACGTAGATAACAGGAAAAATTACGTAGATAGGCGGAATTGTCACTAGATATATTATTTTATGCTTTTTTAAGTGTTTTATTTAAATATTATTTAATGTTTTTTAGGATACTTTTAAAAGTATTTGTTATCATTAAGAAAAACCACGTAAGAAATGGATTTTCATACACTTTTCTCTCCCGCTCAGATGCGTTTTCTCCCCGCATATTTGTTCGATATGCAATGACGTACTTTCTACCGTAAATTTGATAAAGTATCAAGATACTTTCCGAGCAGGTGTAGTACAAAATATATTTCCTAACGTTCATACCAAGATAGAAGTTGTTTTTCTTGTCTTAACAGCTTGGTGATTTATTTTTCTGGCAGTATGCCTTTATTAATATAAATAATAGTAAGTATATACAACACTGCAGTTACAATGAAAGCATTTAGATGACCTACAAGTAATTTCAGACTCATAGGCAGTCCAAAGTCCAGTCCACTACCAGCTGGTAACTGATTTGCCCCGTTGAATTGCAATGCTTATTCGTTGAGCCAAATACATAGGTGCCAGTATAAGTTTAAAAAGGGTCCCGTATTCCATCTGTCTATACTGTTTCTGATACTTGTCAGTAACTAGTACAAAATATCAGGAATTTATTTACCAGTAATTTCCAAAACTTATCTAAGCACTTGGTCGATGCGACGCGTGAAGTGCCAAAATGGTGGGCATGCTGCTAACTGGTAGTGAGCTGGAACATTTGGACTACCTGTGGCTTACAATGGTCTTTAGGTTACCTTACTGCTTTTGTTGCTGTAGTAGTGTTAAAAAAGTCGTTTGTAATAAAGTTAGTAGTGTTTGGTTAATAAAGGAAAAGCGGTGGTTTGAAAAAAGTACCAGGAGATAAGTAATAATGAAGAGGTAAAGTACCGGGTAAGGTTACAGAGCATTATCGTTTTTCACATACCCTATGACTCTTATTTCTTCAGTCTTTCTGGTTTCTTGGTAATTTATACAGTAGAAACAATAAACTAGATATGATAAATGTGAGAACAATATAAAGGTTAGTTGGGTGATTGGTGTGAACGTGGAAAAACACTATTTAACAGTGTTAAGATTAGAAAACCGAATTCATATTCTTAACACTAATATTTAAGGTCAGAATATTTCTTTCATTACCATCACACCACGGTGACGTAGCAGTGTGAAAGACAACGCCGACCTAAAACGATTAAATTACTTTGTAAAACTTTTAAGGTATATCGATCCTGTTGAGTAATGGATACTTGACAACGACACGATGTATATAATTTTTCACATCCAAAGCTCAGAAACGTGTTCTTTTAATCCGAAATCTGCATTGAAAAGTGCTTCTTATCCGCTAGCGTACAAAAGTTTTTTTAAGTTTGATAAATGTTCCAGAAATAAATATTTACTTTCAATATTCAAAGCAATTTTATTTTAAATTACCAAAAATTTACTAGATTTTTTAAGCTGTTTTTCTTGCCAAAAGTGCCAGCATTTTCCTCGCTGGAATAAGTTAAAAATTGTGTTGCGGTATCAAAGTTATTTTGCGTCTCATACTTTTGAAACCTTTCTAAATTTTGTATCAATCCTAAGTTTCTTCACTTCCTCAGATTTCAAATAACAACTTTGCCGCCTTGTACAGCAAATAATTAGTGTAGTGTTAATATAAAAATGTAAATGGTTTTCAAAGGCCGTTTTTCCATCATCATTGAATCATATGAATAAATCTATACCCATGCAGTATTAAAAGAACGAATGTTGGTCGTTTTAAATAAACAAGCATTGGTCGGTTGACATATTAACAGTGATATTTGTAATCATTTTTTTATACCTTATAGGCTAGCCTTTCACCACTATCTCACTTGATGGTAAGTGGTAATATGGTCGAAGATGCTGTCCAGACTAACCTAGAATTACTGGCTCTCAAGGACAGCTGCCAGAATACAACATTAGGTACTTGGCGACAGTTTTTCTACTTGAGGATGGCAGCTAGACAGGCGGGTATTCACAATTATTTTTTTATTTTTTTAAGCCTTATAGATTAGCCTTTGACCACTATCTCACCTGATGGTAAGTGATGATGTGGTCGAAGATGTTGTTCAGGCTAACCTAGAATTACTGGCTCTCAAGGACAAGCTGCCGGAACACACCGTTAGGTGTATGGCGACAGGTTTTTTACTTACTTGAGGGTGGTAGCTAGCCAGGCGGGCATTTGCAAATGCCCTACCACCATGCCATAATGACTGCCACCCTAAGACAACAACCGGGACCGACGGCTTGACGTGCCCTCTGAAGCACGGAAGCGTTCAGTACGTCACAAGCGGTCACCTATCCAAGTCATGACCGCGGCGGACGTTGCTTAGCTTTGCTGATCGGTTCAGAACGGCCAAAAAAACTTCGCTACGAGCGCTTCAATAAAATGCCCTACCACTATGGATTTGATCTGATAATTATATTGCTGAGCACTTCAATGAAACACACTGTGTGCGTTTCTCTGTAACTTCTTGTATTTTTGGAGCTCTTGTTTCAATATCGCAGCGGGCGTGATTGTCACCGCAATGCGATGCTTTGATTATGGTCAAGATGCTGCCAATTACAGACGAATAACAGTGTATATTACCGGTTATCTAGTGTTAACCGCTAACGTACTGACACAATCATGCAATATTTTCTTATGAATCAGTTTTTAAAGTTGGTAAAAGTGTTTGGTTACGCAGGAGCAGATAACACTACTGAATATAATAAGCAAGCACATATAAAGAGTCAGATCCCAGATAACATAAGGAAGGAAAGCTCAATAGGAAACTTTTAGTCGCGGCTACCCCCTAAAATACACACATAGATAGTTTCCAGAAACTTAAGCAACACAAACTATGCTTACACACACACATATAGCTTCATTTTATCTCACGTTGCCGAAGGGAGCTCTAAATCCAGATTAATTAATCCAGCCCGAAAGTACGGAAATTCTGCCCGCTCGATATATACGCGGTTCATACAACGTGTACATTATGGATACATTAACATATAGGTATTTCACCGTGTAGTTTTAGTTTAGTGTTTGTTTGTTTTGATTTGTGAATCGTGAGAGTTGTTGTTCGATGTTGATGAAGTTTACGGATTTTGATAGATTAAAATAAACTCAAATACATCAAAACTGAATAACACTACCGAAAATCAGTACTAATCAGTACTTATATTATAAATGCGAAAGTAACTATGTCTGTCTGTCTGTTACGCTTTCACGCCACAATTACGGACCGATTTAAATGAAATTTGGTATGGAAATAGTTTGAGACCCGGGAAAAAACATAGGATATTTTTTATCCAACTGCGCAAAAAGAGGTTAATGTTTTTGCGTGATAACCGACATACGCGCGGGCGGAGCCGCGCCCCGTAAGCTAGTATTATAAATGCGACAGTAACTCTGTCTGTCTGTCTGTCTGTTACGCTTCCACGCTAAAACTACTGGACCGATTTGAATGAAATTTGGTATGGACATAGTTTGAGACCTGGGAAAAAACAGAGGATAGTTTTTATCCAACTGCACAAAAAGAGGTTAATGTTTTTGCGCGATAACCGACATACGCGCGGGCGGAGCCGCGCCCGGAAAGCTAGTATAGATATAAATTCACGCTTTACATTCCGGATTTGTAGTGACTTTTTAGTTGTAAAAGTAAAGAATTTGATTGATTCTTATATAATCCGTCGGCGAGAAAGGTAATCCGTCAACAATATAACGATAAACGATGTGAATTGTTTCATACGTGTTGGTGGTCTATATTTGTTTACCGGTTTGGTATATTTTATGTTATTTTGTCAACTAGGCTATTTTTAAGTATCAGTAAACTGACGAATTAAACGTAATGCAGGTACGAAAACTGCGAGAATGTCCATCGCTGCTTTTCACTGACGAACCATGTAATTTTTGGTTGTCATCCCTGAATTAACATAAATTTTTTTCAAAAACATTATCGTTGGTGAATTACGTACCACATCAGAAAACAGCAAAAAAATTACATTTATAATTATGATGATGATGAAATATTGTAAACTAAGTAAGGGAGCATAATATAATTTGTGCTAATTAACAAAAAAAATGTATGCCAGTTAATGGTGAAACATGTATAGTATATAATAATAAAATTAGCAGAACGCTAATTTTATTATTAAGATCACATATGTTATAAGTGTTATAACCGTGTTTCTTGCAATAAATTTCATTTCATTTCCTTTAAAAATACGATAGAAGACCTATACGAAAAAAGTGATATCAATTTGTGGAAGCCGGGAGCATAGTCATGATTTTAGTTCACTTAGAGCGTATAACTTTGGTATTTGCATGGTAACTTCCACATGCTATTTTACATATTATCTCAGTGAAGGAAAGTGAAATCAGCTCGAATTTTATTTTCAATTTCTATTTGAATATTATGTTTTATATACATTAACAACATAAATCTAGTAAAAAATGTATACAAAATATAAGACGGCTTAGGGTAAAAGTCCCACACATCCCCCACCACTACCTTCGTGGTAGAGGGACAGTGTGAAGGAATTTCCCAACACTAATAAAAGCTTATCTTAATGTTATCATAATCTATGATGCCCTAGAATCAATACAAATGCTACGTTATGCATTTAGTTTTGCCCTATTCTACTATGGGTTGTACAAAGTTCTTTATAAATTATATATTGATGAAGGTTGGAGTCACAGACAAAAGCTAAACCGACCGTAAATTATAGGTATACAGTTACACATATGGTAAATAAGATTTATGGTGACGTTGCATACGGATTATGTGTTGCTATATTAGTTACGTGTGAATGAACTGGGGTTCAACGGATTATATAATATGTTTGTGTGTAACAATACGAAGCTACAATTTGAAATACGGGCGGAAGTTTGATATTCTCGCTTGATTGAGTTAATTTCATAAAGCTGCTACATTTCGAATCACTGAAAACGCGAATATGTATTCCATTTTACTGCTTTTAGAAGTGCGAATAAGATCCAATCAGCAAGGCAGGCTTTTTCCTCAAATATGAGATTTGTTCTTAGCTAGGTTTTAAAGTTACCGGCAAGTATTGTAACATTATACTCCTTATAGATGTCGCAAAAAGCAACTTACACTAGGAAGCGTCGAATGAACAACCTTTCATTACTAACAATGACATGAGTAGTGTGTTGATGCATATTAAGCGCACAATAGGACTTTTTAGCTGTGAGGGTTTACTATCAACAAGAGTATAAGTAAACCATTGTTAAAACTTACGTAAGTATTCGACATATTAATTTACTATATACGGTTTGCACTTACGCTCGAGCAGACGTTGTCGAACCCGCCCGTGTCGCTCCTTGATGAAGTGGGTCCGAATCCCACGAAACTAGTCGGGCGTCGTAGCGTTCTCGACTATAATAATAACCGTAAGTGCAAACCGTATATAGTAAATTAATAAGTATAAGTAAACTCCCATAAGCGGTATCTTCAGCTGTTAGGTCGCCAGCCTTAGCCTTAGCCTTGATGTCAAATATTACGATTAGGACACTACTAATACAGTATAACCGAGAAAAATCCAAAAATTTAGTTATCCAAAAATAATTGACATGACAACACTGTTTCGAATATAAAAAAAGTAAAACTAGTTTCTATGGTATGGGCTATAAACGTCCGCCAACACATCTGTTTGGCTTTACTTATACTGAAGAATTTCCATATCAAAGGTAAAACTTTCTCTATAATGTTCTTCCTTTTTTATATAGGTACGATTGTGACGGAACAAGCACGGAGGCCCACCTGATGTTAAGCGGACTAACCTCTATAAATTTACAAATTATTGGAATACACAATGTTTTGGCAAAACATTTTGTATTCCAATAATTCGTAAATTTATGATTTTCGCTTAGTACGCGGTAGTGCTTGTAATCATAATATATAGAAATACGGACTAACCTCTGCCTACATCTGATGCTTTTCGTTCGAACGATCTGCGCCCGTCATACTGAGACATGCAGTTGTTAAGTTTCATGTGCCTGTTATAATTCGTCTGGCTCTCAAGGAACACACCGTAAGCTGCGTGTCGACATATTTTATACTTTATTTTAAATTGGCATGTACTTCATACTTACAATTTACAGTCAGAGATAATCGTTTTGCTATGTACTGTTTAGCTGAAAATACCCTTATGTTTCCGTTACAAGCTCGTATTGTGTTAAAATGCACTCTAGAAATTACACCAATTTAATCAACATCCCAGTATTGGAATACTGTAAAAATAATTTACCTAAAACAGCCCCAGGCACGAATAATGGATTAATTCAAGGACAGTAAAGCAACTGGTTACAAATGGGATGTGATGTACTCGCACCAAAAGCCCAGGTGTAGAGTTTTCAATTTGCCGCCACGTGATAGGAGTTTTCGTATTGTGTCGCCGATTTTCATTTCCTGAATACATATGCCCTATTCTTTTGCTTTCCTTTCACTGTTCTCCTGTACATACTATGGCAGTCTAGCGTATATTTTTGTATATATAGTTTTGGTGCATTTCTGATGCTGAGGAGCCACTCACATTGTAAAGCTAACTCAGTCTATAACTTTACAATATGGGTGGCTCCTCAACATCTTCATCTCACCAAATTTATAACGAAAGAATTTTTTTTTTACAACGATCAAATATTCTACTCTGCTACTATACGTCCCTAGGGCGGGAATTTTCATTGCATGTAGAAAATGAGAGTCATATTATTTCTAATCTTAACAGGCGTAAATATAATGTAATATTTGCAAAAACAATGTCTCAATTATTTTTCTCATTCATATCTTACCTTGATCCTGCGTTAAGTCGGGCAAAACATGTTCTATTCTCTCATACCCTTTACTATTTGTTAATTCAGGACTTAAAGATACACAAATCAGTCCATATAATATACTTTTGATATATTACTATATAATAAACAGTTTGTCTATTACTTCAAAAAGTTCTAGTTATACTACACTCCATCATATCATGTGCATCTCTGCCACAATACATTATTTTTCTTTTATCCGACTTTCCTGATGTCCAACATTCAGATTGAGACATTTAATACAAAATGAACGGATACCATTCAAAAAATTTGTTATAATAAATATTGTGTGTTATCCTTAGCATGGCTATACTGTCTCCAATAAAAGAAAGTAGATACTAGTTTTTATGTCATGATATATATATATATCCACCAATACTTCTGTTTGGCTTTATCTTATACTAAAGAGGTTCCATCTTTAAGTTCATTTATAATGTACACTGTTGTAAAGCTTAACATATATGCACGTATCAGGATCTCACACTTCGCATTTCCATGCATCTCATTAATTAGAGATATATCACAGAACTAAATTTCCAGAGAGCTGTAATCACGCAGACAGCACATCCAATTTGTCTCCTGACAGAACCAAATCCGGAAACTAATATAAGCTTAGAAGCGATACCGATTGCAGCACAGATCATTGATGTAACGATATTGCTTGGACGTATTCAATCGTATTCATCTATGTATGGTTCTAAGAGCTGGTTTGCCTGCCATTAAAGGCGTATATGACTATTGCGATACACACTGCTTATTTTTTTTGCGAACAGATTTAACAAATTCTATGTATAAAAAATGTCTTGTTTTCGTCGTCGTTGTCCAATATACTCGTAGTTCTATCACCTGATTTTCACCAGAACACCATAGTAGGGTGTTTGATACCGCAAAATTATATTATGACTGAACAAAAACATCATAAAATTTGTGAAATGAGAAAATAATTGCCTAATTGACTGATTTACACCTGCTACCATCCATGCTATTAACACCACCGTCCATGGAAAATACATGATGAAAGGGTAGGGTGCTAATACTTAGTTTACCTAGTGGAAAATCTGTCGCCATTCACCTGCACGTATTCCGGCAGCTGTTCTTTTACGTTAAGCCTGCAACCTTGACCAATAAGCGAGATTTTAGCCAAGGATTTGTGTTAGAAGTAAAATATTCATATGTCAGACCATAAGAATATGAGGTCCAACTGCGGGTTAGAGGTAGCTAACATGGAACAAGAGATGAATTTCACAAAATTACGGCAAATAAAATATCTACTTAGCCTTAAATCACGAGTGCAAGTTTGTAAAATTAAAGCCTACCTAGGTGTGGAGGATTTAGTCGCTTATATAATCTCAATTGAACAGAATCATAATGACCCGTATTTACGTTAGCCAACTTTTTGACCTATTTAAATTGTTAATAGTCTCGTTATTTACGCCAAACGCTGCCACGGAACAGATATATTTGCCGTAACTTGTACCCGTATCTAGCAAGTTTCAGAGATGGAGGCAATGCTATCTGCTAATTGCTCAGACCACCTTTGCCGGACCACAGTGCGGTTCCCATACAAAAGCACCATTGACATGGAACGGTGAGGCGCAATATGTGAAACGAGGCGAGCGGTCGTCGCCGGATTTCAAATAGATTACAATCAATAGTAGAGCCCTAATGTACCTATAATCTGCCACGGAATTAGTTTAGATCACGCTCGTCAAATAGATAGTTGGACAAGAGATTATAATTGTACTAGTCGGTAATTGTCGAATGACATACACCTATAGTTAAATTGTAAAATACATTTACGCTGACTAGTCCTAAATAGCTTTACTTGAACAGATTTTTAGCAAAATGTATTTAGTTTGTAGCAGTAAAAAACTAATATGTTAATTTTGATCACATTATCTAAGGACATGAAAAGTCCGAAACACGTTGTCTTAAAATTTTCTCGATAGTATAACTAGTATATCCCTAAACTACGCTTGTGACGGAAATATTTTAATTATTTACGTATGAATGTATGAAAATATAACAATAAAATAGCAAAACTTTATCAAGAGGGACAAGAAAAGTTACATTTTGATTTACGTTACTAGTTTTGTGTTATTAAGCTTTCTTTCGGATTTTACCTAAACTGGTCGCGATTTCACCATCGTTGCCTCTCTTTCACACCTAAGCAGTCCGATGGTGACAAAATTTCAGCATTTAAAAGCGTCTTGATATGGATCATATACATACTGTATGTATGTAATGAAATTTAATCAATTAATTTCATCCCCTTTCAATTCTTGTACATATCATTATGACACATGGATATTACGTTCTATTAACAATACAATTGTATGATACCGTCGGATACTAGGGTGGTGATAAAACGGACATACTGGAACTCCATAAAGGAAAATAACCTAACCGTGTCAAGTCAAAATCATTTATTCAATTTATGCGTTACGACGGTTTTATGAAGGTCAATTGTTCTGCCACGTTCAACAAAAAAAAAATATAGAGCCACTGCGAGAAGAACGGGCAAGAAACTCGGAGCTATTATTTTAAACGTCTTTGAATAATGTGTTAAATACTGTATAATATAATTATTACAGTATTTGTTAAAATTACGCAGGTGACAGGCGGTGCTTTGGCAGAGGCGGAGTTGTCCAAGACATTTTGTATAGATATTATGTGGTGTCTAAGTCTATATACGATTACATCAATATATCATTACAGGTTTAATTAGAGTCCTTACAATAACAAAAATAGTATATTGTAGTTCTTACGAACTCGCTCTGTGAACAGTAGAATATGTAAATGTTTTCCGCCACCCGATTAAGAGCTCGTGTAGTGGTAGTCAGTGGTGCTTTGTTGAGCAGGTTAGTTCTACCGCGAGGTACTTCAAACAAAGGTGGCTGCCTGCGCCGCCCCACGTACTCATCTGGCACGCTCAGCCTCATCATTTCTAAGATGGTCGGATTGGTCATGCATGATACCATAATATAGATAAAATAATTTGTGAATTGAACAGACACAACAAACCATTCACTCGTCTCTGCGGCACAGTCGCAACACTCGAGACTGTCTGGGTGCCGAGCGCAGGCCGAGATCGAGGCGCGTAGGTATAACTCTAGTTTCGTCCGTTTCTATGAAGTTGAAATACTGTGTGGATTTACATTACCGTGGTAATAGTCACTGTTCACAACCAACAAAGGAATTTGCAGTTACCATATAATTCAAGAAATGATGGGATTAAGTAAGGTTATAGTTGATTTCCCAACAATCATATCATAACACAACATAAACAGATTTTCAGAGTTCAAAACTTTCAGTTCAGTAATTAAATCCATGTCTAACAAAATTAGAAATTTACGGAAGGAAAAATTACAGTCATGTGCGGAATTCGAACCCGCGTCATCCACTCCTATAGCCGGGGTATGTACTGTCCGACTGAGCTAGCATGACACGGAACACCTTAACCACATACACCGAAAGCACCACATCCCTTCTTATTTCCAACTTGTTGTAACCAACCATGCCCAAAACGAACAAAGTTGGATACATCAAGGGACAGAACGGGTAGACGCCATATCTCTTCCAGTACAGATATCTAGTGAACTTATTCTGAATGCTCTCTAACATTATACTATATTTAGCTTCATTAAAAGCCCATACTGAAGCCGTGCTTTCCAGCTGGCTTCTGACTAGTGACTCGTACATTGCTGCTAGGGCCTTATAGTTCTTAAAACCGTTCGCTCGGTGTAAAATAAAACCTAGATCTCTATACGCTTTTTTGCAAACATTAACTATGTGTACTCTAAATCTCAACTCTGAATCTAAACGAACCCCAAGATCCCTCACTGATTCCACTGGCTTCAATTGCGTTTCTCCAAATTTGTAGTTGTATTTGAGTGGTGCAGGACATAGCGAAGGCCTTTGATCGGGTGTGGCATAAAGCGCTTCTATCGAAGCTTCCTGCCTATGGGCTTCCCGAGAAATTGTGCGAATGGGTCTCCAGTTTTTTGGCAGATCGGAGCATTAAGGTCGTTGTCGACGGTGCATGCTCCGACTTAAAGCCGATTAATGCTGGCGTTCCGCAAGGCTGTGTGCTATCTCCGACTCTATTTCTCTTGCACATCAATGACATGCTGCAACTCAGCGATATTCATTGTTATGCGGATGACAGTACTGGAGATGCCTCATACACCGGCCGCGCTAAAATATCTCGGGAAAACGTTGTCGAGAGTCGGAACAAACTTGTGTCTTCAATCGAGACCATGTTGTCAAATGTTTCAAAGTGGGGCCAATTGAACTTAGTCCAATTTAACCCCAAGAAGACACAAGTTTGTGCGTTTACCGCTAAGATATCCCCCTTTGTCGTATCCCTCAATTTTGAAGACACTCCCCTTGCTACCTCAACCAGCATCGGAGTACTTGGCGTCGACATATCGAACGTCGTTCAGTTTCGCTGTCACTTGGAAGATAAGGCTAAGTTAGCCTCTAAGAAGCTTGGTGTGCTCGGAAAGGCAAGGCGGCACTTCACGCCGACCCATCGCCTGCAACTTTATAAGGCTCAGGTTCGGCCTCACATGGAGTACTGCTCTCACCTCTGGGCGGGAGCTCCCCAGTACCAGCTTCTTTCATTTGACCGCATTCAACGCAGAGCGACTCGAATCGTCGACGATCAAGCTCTCTCCGGTCGGCTCGACCCTTTGGCTTTGCGTAGAGATGTTGGATCACTCTGCATCTTTTACCGCATATATCACGGGGAGTGTTCTGAGGAACTGTTCGATTTACTACCTGCAGCTCAATTTCGCCACCGGACTTCCCGACAAAGCATGATGTTTCATCAATTTCATGTCGACGTCTGGAAGTCCACAACCTTGCGATTTTCACGGCATTTTCTACCTCGCACTGCCACACTATGGAACCAGCTGCCTGGTGAAGTATTTCCGAACAGTTACGACTTAGGAACCTTCAAGAAGAGAGCATATTCCCTCCTTAAAGGCCGGCAACGCATCCTCGAGACCTCTGGTGTTGTGGATGTTTGTGGGCGACGGTGATCACTTACCATCAGGTGAGCCGCATGCTCGTTTGCCATCCTATCCCATAAAAAAAAAAAAAAAAAAAAATCTAACTGCGCAAAAAGAGGTTAATGTTTTTGCGTGATAACCGACATACGAGCGGGAGGAGCCGCGCCCCGAAAGATAGTATTATAAATGCGAAAGTAACTTTGTCTGTCTGTCTGTCTGTTACGCTTTCACGCTAAAACTACTGGACCGATTTGAATGAAATTTGGTATGGACATAGTTTGAGACCTGGGAAAAAACAGAGGATAGTTTTTATCCAACTGCGCAAAAAGAGGTTAATGTTTTTGCGCGATAACCGACATACGCGCGGGCGGAGCCGTACCCGGAAAGCTAGTATAGATATAAATTCACGCTTCACATTCCGGATTCGTAGTGACTTTTTAGTTGTAAAAGTAAAGAATTTGATCGATTCTTATATAATCCGTCGGCGAGAAAGGTAATCCGTCAACAATATAACGATAAACGATGTGAATTGTTTCATACGTGTTTGTGGTCTATATTTGTTTACCGGTTTGGTGTATTTTATGTTATTTTGTCAACTAGGCTATTTTTAATTACCAGTAAACTGACGAATTAATCGTAATACAGGTACGAAAACTGAGAATGTCCATCGCTGCTTTTCACTGACGAACCATGTAATTTTTGGTTGTTATCCCTGAATTAACATACATTTTTTTCAAAAACATTATCGTTGGTGAATTACGAACCACATCAGAAAACAGCAAAAAAAATGACATTTATAATTATGATGATGATTGTAAACTAAGTAAGGTAGCATAATATAATTTGTGCTAATTAACAAAAAAAATGTATGACAGTTAATGGTGAAACATGTATAGTATATAATAATAAAATTAGCAGAACGCTAATTTTATTATTAAGATCACATATGTTATAACCGTGTTTCTTGCAATACCTAAATTTCATTTCATTTCCTTTAAAAATACGATAGAAGACCTATACGAAAAGTGTGATATCAATTTGTGGAAGCCGGGAGCATAGTCATGATTTTAGTTCACTTAGAGCGTTTAACTTTGGTATTTGCATGGTAACTTCCACATGCTATTTTACATATTATGTCAGTGAAGGAAAGTGAAATCAGCTCGAATTTTATTTTCAATTTCTATTTGAATATTATGTTTTATATACATTAACAACATAAATCTAGTAAAAAATGTATACAAAATATAAGACGGCTTAGGGTAAAAGTCCCACAGTCACACCACTACCTTCGTGGTAGAGGGACAGTGTGAAGGAATTTCCCAACACTAATAAAAGCTTATCTTAATGTTATCATAATCTATGATGCCCTAGAATCAATACAAATGCTACGTTATGCATTTAGTTTTGCCCTATTCTACTATGGGTTGTACAAAGTTCTTTATAAATTATATATTGATGAAGGGTGGAGTCACAGACAAAAGCTAAACCGACCGTAAATTATAGGTATACAGTTACACATATGGTAAATAAGATTTATGGTGACGTTGCATACGGATTATGTGTTGCTATATTAGTTACGTGTGAATGAACTGGGGTTCAACGGATTATATAATATGGTTGTGTGTAACAATACGAAGCTACAATTTGAAATACGGGCGGAAGTTTGATATTCTCGCTTGATTGAGTTAATTTCATAAAGCTGCTACATTTCGAATCACTGAAAACGCAAATATCTATTCCATTTTACTGCTTTTAGAAGTGCGAATAAGATCCAATCAGCAAGGCAGGCTTTTTCCTCAAATATGAGATTTGTTCTTAGCTAGGTTTTATAGTTACCGGCAAGTATTGTAACATTATACTCCTTATAGATGTCGCAAAAAGCAACTTACACTAGGAAGCGTCGAATGAACAACCTTTCATTACTAACAATGACATGAGTAGTGTGTTGATGCATATTAAGCGCACAATAGGACTTTTTAGCTGTGAGGGTTTACTATCAACAAGAGTATAAGTAAACCATTGTTAAAACTTACGTAAGTATTCGACATATTAATTTACTATATACGGTTTGCACTTACGCTCGAGCAGACGTTGTCGAACCCGCCCGTGTCGCTCCTTGATGAAGTGGGTCCGAATCCCACGAAACTAGTCGGGCGTCGTAGCGTTTTCGACTATAATAATAACCGTAAGTGCAAACCGTATATAGTAAATTAACAAGTATAAGTAAACTCCCATAAGCGGTATCTTCAGCTGTTAGGTCGCCAGCCTTAGCCTTAGCCTTGATGTCAAATATTACGATTAGGACACTACTAATACAGTATAACCGAGAAAAATCCAAAAATGTAGTTATCCAAAAATAATTGACATGACAACACTGTTTCGAATATAAAAAAAGTATAAACTAGTTTCTATGGTATGGGCTATAAACGTCCACCAACACATCTGTTTGGCTTTACTTATACTGAAGAATTTCCATATCAAAGGTAAAACTTTCTCTATAATGTTCTTCCTTTTTTATATAGGTACGATTGTGACGGAACAAGCACGGAGGCCCACCTGATGTTAAGCGGACTAACCTCTATAAATTTACAAATTATTGGAATACAAAATGTTTTGGCAAAACATTTTGTATTCCAATAATTTGTAAATTTATGATTTTCGCTTAGTACGCGGTAGTGCTTGTAATCATAATATATAGAAATACGGACTAACCTCTGCCTACATCTGATGCTTTTCGTTCGAACGATCTGCGCCCGTCATACTGAGACATGCAGTTGTTAAGTTTCATGTGCCTGTTATAATTCGTCTGGCTCTCAAGGAACACACCGTAAGCTGCGTGTCGACATATTTTATACTTTATTTTAAATTGGCATGTACTTCATACTTACAATTAACAGTCAGAGATAATCGTTTTGCTATGTACTGTTTAGCTGAAAATACCCTTATGTTTCCGTCCGACAAGGTCGTATTGTGTTAATATGCACTCTAGAAATTACACCAATTTAATCAACATCCCAGTATTGGAATACTGTAAAAACAATTTACCTAAAACAGCCCCAGGCACGAATAATGGATTAATTCAAGGACAGTAAAGCAACTGGTTACAAATGGGATGTGATGTACTCGCACCAAAAGCCCAGGTGTAGAGTTTTCAATTTGCCGCCACGTGATAGGAGTTTTCGTATTGTGTCGCCGATTTTCATTTCCTGAATACATATGCCCTATTCTTTTGCTTTCCTTTCACTGTTCTCCTGTACATACTATGGCAGTCTAGCGTATATTTTTGTATATATAGTTTTGGTGCATTTCTGATGCTGAGGAGCCACTCACATTGTAAAGCTAACTCAGTCTATAACTTTACAATATGGGTGGCTCCTCAACATCTTCATCTCACCAAATTTATAACGAAAGAAATTTTTTTTTACAACGATCAAATATTCTACTCTGCTACTATACGTCCCTTGGGCGGGAATTTTCATTGCATGTAGAAAATGAGAGTCATATTATTTCTTATCTTAACAGGCGTAAATATAATGTAATATTTGCAAAAACAAAGTCTCTATTATTTTTCTCATTCATATCCTTGATCCTGCGTGAAGTCGGGCAAAACATGTTCTATTCTCTCATACCCTTTACTATTTGTTAATTCAGGACTTAAAGATACACAAATCAGTCCATATAATATACTTTTGATATATTACTATGTAATAAACTGTTTGTCTATTACTTCAAAAAGTTCTAGTTATACTACACTCCATCATATCATGTGCATCTCTGCCACAATACATTATTTTTCTTTTATCCGACTTTTCTGATGTCCAACATTCAGATTGAGACATTTAATACAAAATGAACGGATACCATTCAAAAAATTTGTTATAATAAATATTGTGTGTTATCCTTAGCATGGCTATACTGTCTCCAATAAAAGAAAGTAGATACTAGTTTTTATGTCATGATATATATATATATATCCGCCAATACTTCTGTTTGGCTTTATCTTATACTAAAGAGGTTCCATCTTTAAGTTCATTTATAATGTACACTGTTGTAAAGCTTAACATATATGCACGTATCAGGATCTCACACTTCGCATTTCCATGCATCTCATTAATTAGAGATATATCACAGAACTAAATTTCCAGAGAGCTGTAATCACGCAGACAGCACATCCAATTTGTCTCCTGACAGAACCAAATCCGGAAACTAATATAAGCTTAGAAGCGATACCGATTGCAGCACAGATCATTGATGTAACGATATTGCTTGGACGTATTCAATCGTATTCATCTATGTATGGTTCTAAGAGCTGGTTTGCCTGCCATTAAAGGCGTATATGACTATTGCGATACACACTGCTTATTTTTTTGCGAACAGATTTAACAAATTCTATGTATAAAAAATGTCTTGTTTTCGTCGTCGTTGTCCAATATACTCGTAGTTCTATCACCTGATTTTCACCAGAACACCATAGTAGGGTGTTTGATACCGCAAAATTATATTATGACTGAACAAAAACATCATAAAATTTGTGAAATGAGAAAATAATTGCCTAATTGACTGATTTACACCTGCTACCATCCATGCTATTAACACCACCGTCCATGGAAAATACATGATGAAAGGGTAGGGTGCTAATACTTAGTTTACCTAGTGGAAAATCTGTCGCCATTCACCTGCACGTATTCCGGCAGCTGTTCTTTTACGTTAAGCCTGCAACCTTGACCAATAAGCGAGATTTTAGCCAAGGATTTGTGTTAGAAGTAAAATATTCATATGTCAGACCATAAGAATATGAGGTCCAACTGCGGGTTACAGGTAGCTAACATGGAACAAGAGATGAATTTCACAAAATTACGGCAAATAAAATATCTACTTAGCCTTAAATCACGAGTGCAAGTTTGTAAAATTAAAGCTTACCTAGGTGTGGAGGATTTAGTCGCTTATATAATCTCAATTGAACAGAATCATAATGACCCGTATTTACGTTAGCCAACTTTTTGACCTATTTAAATTGTTAATAGTCTCGTTATTTACGCCAAACGCTGCCACGGAACAGATATATTTGCCGTAACTTGTACCCGTATCTAGCAAGTTTCAGAGATGGAGGCAATGCTATCTGCTAATTGCTCAGACCACCTTTGCCGGACCACAGTGCGGTTCCCATACAAAAGCACCATTGACATGGAACGGTGAGGCGCAATATGTGAAACGCGGGCGAGCGGTCGTCGCCGGATTTCAAATAGATTACATTCAATAGTAGAGCCCTAATGTACCTATAATCTGCCACGGAATTAGTTTAGATCACGCATCGTCAAATACATGCATACGAGCTAAATTAACTATAAGTATCGGGACAATTTTAGCTAAGCTACACTCGAGAGCAATGAATCCGGGTCACTTAAAGAATGTTAAAAATCTCGGAAACTAAAAATGATAGGTTAATGCAATAAATTGTATTTAATAGACAATGTAATACTCCTTAAATGAAAGTAAAAAAAATATGAGTCACCATACATTTTATTAACACAAAATTACATAAAGAAAAAAACTGCTGATCTCTCCTTAAAACAAAAATAGGAAACATGAAATTTTTTAACTTTATTACGATTTTTTTGAATTTTAATACTTCGTATTGCCTCCTCGTGCTTCCATTACTGCGTTTACGCGGTTTGGCATGCTGTACACCAAGTTCCTTATACGATTTTGGGGAATATTCTCCCATTCCTCTGTGAGAGCAATTTTGAGCTCACGAAGCGTGATTGGGGGAGGGTTTCGTTGTTTTACGCATCTGCCTAGCTCGTCCCAAGCATGCTCGATCGGGTTGATATCCGGGCTGCGCGCTGGCCACTCCATACGAGTAATGTTCATCTCTTGAAGGTAGTCATTCACAATCCTACCTGTATGAGGTCGGGCATTGTAATGCATAAATATAGCATCCTCACCTAAATTGACCATAAATGGACCAACGTGATCATTGAGGATTTCTTCCACATATCTTACGCTAGTTAAAGAGCCGTTTTCTATGATCACCAGCTCTGTGCGACTTTCAGAAGAAATTCCGGCCCACACAAGTACAGACCCACCACCGTAGGCTACTTTTTCTTCGATGCATGCTTGCTTGAATCTTTCCCCTGGTCTTCGATACACTCTGTGTCTTCCATCGTGCTTGTAGAGCATAAATTTTGATTCGTCGGAGAACATAACTTTTGACCAATCTTCAATACTCCAATTTACGTGGCTCTGGGCATATCTTAGTCTCGAAATACGATGCCCACGCTCCAGTTTAGGGCCGTTTGCAGGTCTAAGGGGTTTTAAGTTAGATTCAGCAAGCCGACGTCTTACTGTCCATGCACTTGGGTTACTTCCTCCGAGGCGTCGAAACTGATTGGTGAGTTCAGTTCCTGTGAGAAAGCGATTTCGAAGCATGGTGTTCACCAAGTATCGGTCTTCTCGTGCTGTGGTACACCTGGTTCTGCCCGTTTCTGGTCTGCGTAGGTTAGAACCAGTTTCTTCGTAACGTCGGAGAACTCTTTGTACTGTTGACAGCGACACACCGACAGTCCTGGCTGTATCGCGCTGACTCCGGCCGGTTTCCAGCATTGTAAGTATTCTGGTGCATTCTTCAGGCGTAAGCGACATAATTTCAGCTTGAATAATGAATATAGAGCACTATCAACATGGTTTATGTACCCACATAAATGACAGATTACAAACAAAAGCAAAACCAAATGCTGTAATTTCGTAGTTCCATCTTCGAAAGTGGCCCTTTTTCAAATTTGATTTTTTTATGATATAACTTTACAATAACTAAGAAGTTTTAATACCTTCATTTAAGGAGTATTACATTGTCTATTAAATACAATTTATTGCATTAACCTAGCATTTTTAGTTTTCGAGATTTTTAGGATTCTTTAAGTGACCCGGATTCATTGCTCTCGAGTGTAGATAGTTGGACAGGAGATTATAATTGTACTAGCCGGTAATTGTCGAGTGACATACACCTATAGTTAAATTGTAAAATACATTTACGCTGACTAGTGCTAAATAGCTTTACTTGAACAGATTTTTAGCAAAATGTATTTAGTTTGTAGCAGTTAAATTATTGTATCATTAATACACACACATACACCCTTACACGCAAACACACACACACACACACTCACACACACACACACACACTCATTCACCAAAAAAACGCACACGCTAAACTGATGTATATCTTTTTAGTTATATATTTATATATATATATATATATATATATATATATATATATTTTCTCTCTCTCCTTGTCGTATAAACTTATCTTATTTTCAGTTTTTGTAAGTTAGGCATAACAACTAAACAAGTAAATCTAGATGGGAGAAGCCACTGGCACTCGAAACACAGTTTTTATTAACTAGTTCGGGAGCCAATGGATTCAACAAGTAATAACTGTAACATTCTTTTATGCCAAATAAAAAAATTATTATTATTATTATTAGTAAAAAACTAATATGTTAATTTTGATCACATTATCTAAGGACAAGAAAAGTCCGAAACACGTTGTCTTAAAATTTTCTCGATAGTATAACTAGTATATCCCTAAACTACGCTTGTGACGGAAATATTTTAATTATTTACGTATGAATGTATGAAAATATAACAATAAAATAGCAAAACTTTATCAAGAGGGACAAGAAAAGTTACATTTTGATTTACGTTACTAGTTTTGTGTTATTAAGCTTTCTTTCGGATTTTACCTAAACTGATCGCGATTTCACCATCGTTGCCTCTCTTTCACACCTAAGCAGTCCGATGGTGACAAAATTTCAGCATTTAAAAGCGTCTTAATATGGATCATATACATACTGTATGTATGTAATGAAATTTAATCAATTAATTTCATCCCCTTCCAATTCTTGTACATATCATTATGACACATGGATATTACGTTCTATTAACAATACAATTGAATGATACCGTCGGATACTAGGGTGGTGATAAAACGGACATACTGGAACTCCATAAAGGAAAATAACCTAACCGTGTCAAGTCAAAATCATTTATTCAATTTATGCGTTACGACGGTTTTATGAAGGTCAATTGTTCTGCCACGTTCAACAAAAAAAAATATAGAGCCACTGCGAGAAGAACGGGCGAGAAACTCGGAGATATTATTTTAAACGTCTTTGAATAATGTGTTAAATACTGTATAATATAATTATTACAGTATTTGTTAAAATTACGCAGGTGACAGGCGGTGCTTTGGCAGAGGCGGAGTTGTCCAAGACATTTTGTATAGATATTATGTGGTGTCTAAGTCTATATACGATTACATCAATATATAATTACAGGTTTAATTAGAGTCCTTACAATAACAAAAATGGTATATTGTAGTTCTTACGAACTCGCTCTGTGAACAGTAGAATATGTAAATGTTTTCCGCCACCCGATTAAGAGCTCGTGTAGTGGTAGTCAGTGGTGCTTTGTTGAGCAGGTTAGTTCTACCGCGAGGTACTTCAAACAAAGGTGGCTGCCGCGCCGCCCCACGTACTCATCTGGCACGCTCAGCCTCATCATTTCTAAGATGGTCGGATTGGTCATGCATGATACCATAATATAGATAAAATAATTTGTGAATTGAACAGACACAACAAACCATTCACTCGTCTCTGCGGCACAGTCGCAACACTCGAGACTGTCTGGGTGCCGAGCGCAGGCCGAGATCGAGGCGCGTAGGTATAACTCTAGTTTCGTCCGTTTCTATGAAGTTGAAATACTGTGTGGATTTACATTACCGTGGTAATAGTCACTGTTCACAACCAACAAAGGAATTTGCAGTTACCATATAATTCAAGAAATGATGGGATTAAGTAAGGTTATAGTTGATTTCCCAACAATCATATCATAACACAACATAAACAGATTTTCAGAGTTCAAAACTTTCAGTTCAGTAATTAAATCCATGTCTAACAAAATTAGAAATTTACGGAAGGAAAAATTACAGTCATGTGCGGAATTCGAACCCGCGTCATCCACTCCTATAGCCGGGGTATGTACTGTCCGACTGAGCTAACATGACACGGAACACCTTAACCACATACACCGAAAGCACCACATCCCTTCTTATTTCCAACTTGTTGTAACCAACCATGCCCAAAACGAACAAAGTTGGATACATCAAGGGACAGAACGGGTAGACGCCATATCTCTTCCAGTACAGATATCTAGTGAACTTATTCTGAATGCTCTCTAACATTATACTATATTTAGCTTCATTAAAAGCCCATACTGAAGCCGCGCTTTCCAGCTGGCTTCTGACTAGTGACTCGTACATTGCTGTTAGGGCCTTATAGTTCTTAAAACCGTTCGCTCGGTGTAAAATAAAACCTAGATCTCCATACGCTTTTTTGCAAACATTAACTGTGTACTCTAAATCTCAACTCTGAATCTAAACGAACCCCAAGATCCCTCACTGATTCCACTGGCTTCAATTGCGTTTCTCCAATTTTGTAGTTGTATTTGAGTGGTGCAGTTGCTCTAATGAATGTTATTATGGAACATTTGTCCACTTTAAACTGCAATTTGTTCAACTGACACAACTCGACTACTTTATCCACGACTTTTTGAAGACGTCTCCCTCCTCTTTTATTGATAAGATCAATTTTAGATCGTCCGCAAATAATAGACATCTGGCTTCTGTGATGACTTCCGGGAGGTCGTTGATCATTACTATAAATTTGAGCGGCCCCAAAGTACTACCTTACTCCTGTCCTCGTGAAATACGGTTCCAATTTGTATCCCGCATTCTCAACATACTGTTGCCTGTCTTTCATGTAGCTCGCGAAAAGCTGCAGCAGTTTGGTTGTGCAGCCGATCGTCGCCAAATTGGAAGTAGGATGTCATATCGACTAGGTCGAATGCTTTTTTGAAATCAAAGTAGGCGACGTCAACTTAAACCCCTGAGTCTACATTAGGGACCATGTAAGCAATGGAATTCATGAGATTGCTGGTTGTGCTGCAAGCCGGTCGAAACCCGTGCTGAACGTCCGAGAGATGGGCTGACATTTGTTGCTGCATACTGCGCTGCACTGCCGACTCGAACTCTTTTGCTGGAGTTGAAAGTATCGCTACGGGTCTGAATTCGCTTATCTCAGTAACGGCAACACTTTTAGGTATTGGTATCACCCGGGTAACCTCCATCGTTCGGGGAAATATGACACCTCCAGACAGATGTTAAATAAATGTCAGAGTAGCTCAGCCAAGACTCGATGACAGTCCCTCATAACAAATACTGTAATACCATCCGGACCCGCAGATTGTTTGGGTTTCAGCCTTGTGAGTGCCACCCGCACTTTTGCTTCCGTGAGCCGCGGAACGTGGACGCGCGCGCTTCCTGCACGGCTCGCCGCCTCAGCCTCGCCCACGCTCAAGGATGCGATGCACAAAATGGATGCTCATCACTAGCTCTTTCTCGTATACTGACTTCAACTTCACCCACATAATAGCAGAAGTAGTACATGATAACGAATGGGTGATTGGACCAGCTTCTATCCTTGTTACTATGACTTCTTGGGACTCGGCATCGCTTACCAAGCTGCCTTATCTGCTGCTACTGATGGCTCTGGTGCCGCACCACTAACAACATCGAAATATACCTTTCCTCTCAAAATTACTTCTATCGTAAACTTCCAAACAGCCCAGTTATCGATACCGGATAACTTCAAACCAATCGAGGACTGTTGTTCCATCTTGAACAAAAGCGAGTAAATTTCATATATGTTATATAATTATGCTGCTCCTGAAAACAGACCCATGGGGCTGGGTCCATAACCTGTGAACAGGGTCGTGAAAATTTTACTAAATAAGTCTTTTTTCTAAATAATTATTATGATTACAAGCACTACCGCGTACTAAGCATCCGGCGCGAAATCGGAAGGACACGGGTTCAATTCCCGCCCGGGGCAAGACATTTTGTACTCCAATAATTTGTAAATTTACTAAATAAGTCTGTTTAACACAAGTTTTATTGAAATTGATAAATATGCAAAATCAATAGATGGACGATGACAAGACAGAGAAAGTAAAACAAAAAAGCACATTCTTCCTTAAAAAAAAAATATATAAACAATAATGCTATCCGATTAAAAATATTTAACATTGTTTTTCTACAGATATTGGATCCCGTTGCTTTTTGCAAATTACATGTTTTAATAGAAAATAATACAATCAAGTTACAATTAATATAAACCTGCTTGTCATTTGCACAGGCGATATTTATCAGAGGATTAGTTCTAAATTACAATGTGTTTGACGTTAGCCAACATGAGCAATTAATGTTTATGGAATATTAACGACCAATATGCACCTTAATTGTTATTGTTAATGTTATGTGTAAATAGAACTTACTGTTGAATTATATTACATAATAAAATTTAAATAGCACTAATATATAAAATACTGCTTCTAAAGTATTCACTCATATCATTCACTCATATCTAAAGTATTCGCATATTTTCTTTCCAGAAGGAAAGAAAATATGCGGTTGTTAACCGTCTCATGGCCTATCTTCTCACCCGATAACCATCTCCAATCCTCGCCTCGCAGAATACTATCTCACTCAAGGTCTGTACCCTTATTTTCCAATCATAAAATCAATCTGGTTTCACGATGGCTTTAATATACCTAAACTGGTACGAGTTGTAATTGGAGCTTGCTTTCGATGTTAAATGTCACACCACTGAAACATTTTTTTTTTTACCTAATTCGAACTGTCAATGTATCAATACTACTGGACTACAATGTGCTTATAAGTGTGATAATAAGACCTGAGCTTGAATAGGCTGAGACCATGGTGACCTATACAACGTTTCAGATATTAATTGACTGGATATATTGTTTAAGTTCTTTTCTAAATCTGATGCTCTTATCTGATCGGATTAATAATTATTTCCGCGTAATTTTTAACTCTCAACAGTCTTTATGTTACCTTAATGTAAAAATGGAATGACATAGTGCGAACTTCACTATGCCTGCTTATCTCAATTGTTTGTTAATTTTTAGTTTAATTAAAATTGTCAAATTATCTCATTGAAATAAATTTTATTTTGAATATTTATGGAATTGTCGCTGGCCGGGTATGATGATATTCTTGCTTTTATTTTTTATTCATTTAAACATCCATATTACTATGTCATCCCATGTTTAAACGCCCTATTAAAACACTAGCATGTGCATTTAGCTACTACTAGTAGGCAATAGCAATGTTGAGTCCGTAGGTACGTACATCTTTAAACGGTCTATGTCAAATGTTTCAGACAATACTTTGGGTGCCTAAGATACAGACACAGCCTAATTTGGGGCCCACGGGTACATATCTTTCATTTTTTTCAGGCCTATTTAAGGCTCGGAAATTACGAAATAGGGCCAACATGATATGGGAAATCTCATAAACCAGGTACCGGATGGTACTGCAATTTAAATACACGATACTCAAGGATATAAGTAATACTTTCATCGATTTCAAAACATGTTTCCTAATAATTGGCTCGATAGAAAAAAATCTCAAAAACACCTCTGAAAATAGAGGATTCCTACTTTTTCCGCCAGATTTTAGTGTTTTAAAATTTGTTTTTTTTTTCTAAAATATTGATTTTTTAAGTACAATAAATTTCATTGATTATTTTAATCCAAAAAAAGCACAGTTAATGCGTACTGAGCCTGTTTACAAAATGTCACATACGCCCTTTCATTCCGAGAAGCGTTAACATCATGTCGCACTATTTACTCCAGCGATCTACGTATATTGCTATCATCCTCGCTCATATCGCGGTCTACCGCGTCGTGCGTCGGACCTGCGTCACTTTTCTCGGCGATCTCAATTAAAATAAAACATGGGTAAAATTATAAATAAACGCTTTGGGAGTGCAAAAAAGATGTATAAAAATCGTCAAAAACGCATGATGGACATAATAAGGTATGCATCTATGGCTTCCTTTCTCCATGTACCTATGTATATATCTCTTATATTAATGAAATTATCATATGATTGTGAACCCTAACGCAATAAAATAAACACTTCAAACATTTTACAAGACGAAGGTACAACTTTAGCTACCTAAAATAATTATTATAAGCAATATACAGAATTTTTCGTAATGAATGAAAAATGAATTATTTTAGATGGATCATGATTAATTTATACAGTTTCTGACAATAAGGCACAAAGGTTATGTACATAATTTTCGACTAATCAATCGTCGTTCAAATAGCGCATAGTAAGTGACATCGCTTCGCAATTGAGAGGCACGTGGATCGAATCCAGCGTAAAGAGATTCTTTTTGGTCAAATTTTAATTTTACGACATAATTCTTAATAATACAATAATAATTTTACGTATGTACGTGGACCAATATAATGTGTCTGACAGTAAGGCATAAACGATATGTGTGTAATTTTCGACACCTTGGTCAATGATTGTATAGTGTGTAACTTCAGAAGTCGAATCAGAAGATCGAGTACCGTGGATCGAATCTCACATACCTAGATTATTTTTGGTGACTTTTTTATTTGTATTACTTTTTATTTGATACGTATTATATTTACGTATAATTAAGTTTTCTGACGCGTATTCAATTTACGATTACAATGCTTGCAAATTTATTAGGTATCTCGAGTTTCCATGTTTTCATATAATTAGAGAGTTTAGTATATCTAATGAACGTGAACATTAAATAGGTACTACCTAATCTAGCTACCTGAACACGTTTTTTTCATAGATCTCGAAAAAGTATGTCTTGGATGGACACGAGTTGCCACAGCGTAATAGTTACAGTAGAACAACATTATCAATTTACTACATAGTAACAAAGCTATGTTGAGTAAACACCGTCCTTCTGTCCACTACTATAGAAAACACAAACTTTCATACATGGAAAGTTATTGAAATATTCATGGTATTATCGAGTACGTAATATATTAGTACATATAAATTAGTAGTAAAAAGATGGCCGTAAACGTTTGATGCGATAGAGATAATGAAATTCTGAAATGAAAACTTAATACAAAAAGAAGAAGCCTAAGCTTCTGCTTTAGAATGAGACTTTCCATGGTTTTCTTGAATAGCATAATAATTAAGAACTGACTAAAAGAAAATGAAATAATTAGCACCATACCAATACTTACGTAAGAACATCGAGTAAGGTGCATTATAGGGGACTTAACTATAACGCCCTTAATAACCAAAGTGTAGCGGATATACTACCAAAGAGAGTATTCCCCAGGACGTTTTGGTGTTAAGGGGCGGCCGGTAATTCAACAAAAGTTAAAATTATACACATTATAGCCATTATGTTTTTAAATGTTACATCTTCTGTGTTGTATAAACAACATATGGTAGCCATATAAAGAACCCCATATATTGTAGGATAGGAGGATGCTTCTTGGTTATTGATACTATCCCATAACTTACTTACCAATAAAATTCTTACCCCCGGTTTCTGAAACGCAAATCAGCGACAAATTATTTTAAATGCTTGTTAATCCATTGTCATACGCAGATTGGGTTGCTAAAAACTTAATGTGACTGTTTGTCAACACTAATGTCAAATCTCCAATTAATCGACAATTATTTCAATTTTGGGTTTCTGAAAAGCTTTTCGGTACGTTAACGGTTTGTCAAACTGACTAATTCTAATTGCCCAAAATCGACCAATTATTCTAAGATTAACGTCTTGATATCGTAAAAATATATAAAAATAGTTTTAAGCATTCCTACCTACAACGTTTACTCTAATAACTGATAAGATAGAACAAGAACAGAATTATATCAAGTATGATTACTCTAAAAACACATATTGCTATTTTTCATACCGAAGGTACTGGGTAGCACTTCACCACTATCTCACCTGATGTTAAGTGACGATGCCATCGATGATGCAGCTCGCTTACCCTGAAGATACCTATTCACGTAATTAACCAGAAACACAGACTCAGGCAGAGTGTTCCATTCCCTAGCGGTGTGTATGATGAGCGAGTATAGAGGTTAGAATAAATGGCAATACTTCTTCCGGGTCTTTGATAAGAATAGGAGTACCGCAAGGATCAATTTTAGGACCTTTTCTGTTTCTAACATATATAAATGATCTGCCTTGCATGGTTAAAAATTTCTGCGATATAGTTTTATTCGCAGATGATACCTCCCTGATTTTTAAAGTAGATAGGAGGGATAGTGAACTTATTCAAGTCAATAATGTGTTATCTATGATCTCTAAGTGGTTCGCGGCTAATAATCTTCTCTTAAATTCAAAAAAGACCAAATGTTTAAAGTTTTCTTTACCAAATGTTACTTATGTTGAACCAAACATTAAGCTTGGCCTAGAAAAACTCTCTTTTGACAATGCGACAGTCTTCCTGGGAATTAAAATGGATTCAACTTTACAGTGGAATCCACATATACATGATCTATCCGGAAGACTTAGTTCTGCTGCATATGCAGTTCGTAAGATAAGACAGCTAACAGACGTAGCTACTGCTAGGCTCGTTTATTTCGCGTACTTCCACAGTATTATGTCTTATGGTGTATTGCTGTGGGGAGCTGCTGCTGAGATAGAGACAATCTTTATCTTACAAAAGCGTGCAATTCGAGCCATATATGAAATGGATCCTAGGGAATCCCTGAGAGATCTTTTTAAAGAAATTGATATTTTAACTTTACCAAGTCTGTATATATTTGAAAATATTATGTATGTTCGTAAAAATCTGAGCAAATTTAAATCAAACAGTGACAATCACGATTATAACACTAGGAATAAAGATAAAATAGCGGTTTTATAATAAATTGCCCAAACATATTACAATGCTCATAGAAAGAAAATTCAAGTTGCATGTGAAGAATATTTTGATAAAGAAATCTTACTACACAGTTTGTGATTACTTAAACGACAAAAATGCTTGGACTGGTTCGCCTCTGCCAAGTTAGCGCCTGTCACCTACGTAATGTAAATAAAGTATTGTAATAATTTTACTATATAGTATGTACTTAACACATTGTTAAAAAACGTTTAAAAGAATGGCCCCAAGTTTCTTGCCCATTCTTCTAGCAGTGGCTCTATAATTTTTGTTGGCTGAACGTGGCAGTACAATGTAGTATATTTCAATATTAAAATTTGTAATTGACCTTCATAAGAGCGTCGTAGACGCCTAAATTGAATAAATGATTTTGACTTTGACTTTGACTTTAGAACAAGAGTCCGATTATAGAACTACGTAAATATATTACTAAAGACTACGTGATTATAGTGTTGCTGCTCATTTGTTACTCAATAGGGTGCTATAAAATAACCATAGCAGCCATTAAACAAACCGCAGCTGGGTAGATTGTAATACCAACAAAAGCATTTCCAAGATAAGTAGGTTATGGACCTTCCAAACCCCAACCCTCTTTGAGAAAACACCTTTCGGCTAAGGACATTAAGATATGGTTTAAAGCTCTGATGTGCGGCTACAACATATTCACGTTGATGTTAGAAGTGGTATTATTTTGTATTGATGCGCAGGAGGTCCATAGTTAGAATCTCACCGCGGTCTTTCACTTCACCGCATGATGCGAGGGCGGGAGTTTTGAGAATCATTGATAGGCTTGATAGTTGTTGGCCTTCAAGTAGAAAATATATTACCAAGCATCTAATGGTATGTTACGACGGCTGTTCTTGCCTATTCTTCTCTACTGACTTCATCATCATCAGACGTCAATCACTTACCATCAGGTGAGATTATAGTCAAAGCGTAGCCTAGCAGCAATAAAAAATGCCACTCATCATTTTTTTATTTTAATCGATTTTTACGATATAAAGCAACAAGTAAGGGGAGACAAACACGCACATTTTCACGTACGCTAGTGACTTTCACTATCAATAAACTATTACTGACATAATAACTATAAAATTAAAGAGTATTATAATCATCGTGATGGTATTGAGGATAAAGGGTTTTTTTTTTTTTTTTTAGCTGATAGGTAAGCCTTTGACCACAATCTCACGTGATGGTAAGTGATGATGTGGTCGAAGGTGTTAACAGGCTTAACCTAGAATTACTCTGGCTATCAAGGACAGCTGCCGGAACACACCGTTAGGTGCTTGGCGACAGATTTTCTACTTGAGGGTGGTCGCTAGCCAGGCGGGCATTCACAAAATGCCCTTCCACCATGCGGTGAAGATCAAGCCCGCGGCGGGATTCGAACCATGGACCTGCTGCGCGGCAGTCCATAGCCAAAGCCACTGAGCTATCACTGCTGGATTCATAAAAATTAATGAAATTTGATAATTCCACTAGCGATAACCCATCAATGTTGACATTTTAGGGATTAGAGCGTACACTCGCACGACTGGACTCTGTCAATTAGAAATCCGAGCGCAAATAGTATTGTTGGATGTGAATGCCCAAATGGGCTTGTATTTTGACAAATAGGAACGCTTCGAACTCCTCTCTCTTGTTGTTTTACGTTTACGATCATCCGTCATATTTAATTGGTAACCATAGTAACGGTGGTGATGCCAAAAATGATTTGGGATTAATTTCATGTCAAAACAGAAGAGACAACGCTATGTGTTAAAAAAAGACAGAACACTAGAGAATGAATGAATTTGAACGACATTTTCAAATTTCATGTTATCATAGATAAACAAGCATTTTAATCAGGTGTTCTGTAATTTTTCATTAATATGCGTTCCAGAAACCCGTTGAAAGTTAGCGGATTGTTAATTGTGATGGCTTGTCAGATGAATTGAATTTTGATACGCGTACCGAAAACCGGCGATTAATATCGGACACCAAAAATATTATTTGAAAATCAATAAAAGTTTGTTATTTTTCTAGTATAGAAAATGGAGGAGAAGAACGACGCATTGTTGATATACACTATTACACAAAGAGTCTATTAAGACAAATCTCGAAACATTCACCTTTCGATTATTTTTTTGATTAATATGCAGGGTTATTGGTAAAATGCTAAATCCAGGGAAACCCGGACGGATGGCAGCCCTACTCTCATAGAATGTCCGATTTTATGTCGCACTCCGGTGCATCTTCGCAACATAATCTACCTATACAAGTACATACATCAAGTGACGGCACGGGTGTCGTTTACAAACATAAACGTATCTTTCGTAATCTTTGACTAATACAGTTAATAACAGTAATACCACGGTTTTATAATCGATATGTAATATTGTGGTATTACGTATGAATAGTAATACAAAGTAATAAATTTTCAAACAAAATACTTATCTTTCTCCTTGGGTGATTTCAATAATGGTATTATTTTGTTAGAAGTTTTGTTGTTCCACCCATCTACACAATAGCATCCACGAGATGTATTTATTATTATTAACAAATTGAAACAATAACTGTACCTACCTACTACATTCTCCATGTGATTTTTTGTTAGTGAAATCTTAATATGACTTGTAGTAATGACACGAGCAGGTACCCTTGATTGTTAGCGGAAACAAAGCCAGGATCTGAATGAACTACGCTACTTGATAAAAAAAACAAAAATTGGAACCGACTCCAACACCCAACAGTGTGAAATAACTTGTTCAAGTCGGTACCAGGATAGTTCAAAAGTACCTATTATCACAATATTGTGCACGTGGTACTAGTGTTGGACTTGGACAAGTTAATTCACACTTTTTGGTGATAAAGTCATTTCCATTTTTATTTAAAAAAAAAAACACTTCTTTTATGACCCTTGCTACTTACGGGATCGATTTTCATTCATTGTCAACGACTATATCATCAAGATAAGTAAATATTTTTCAGTTATTGGAGTGTATGTCAAAAACGGCTTGACCGATTTTGATGAAATTTAACTGGAACCAAACAACAAGTATCAGCTTTCAAACAATAAAAGATATTTTTAAATCGATTCACCCAGTCAAATGTTCTGAGGTAACAAACATATAAGAAAAAACACACGAATTAAGATACTCCTCCTTTTTTTGAAGTCAGTTAAAAATACCCAATAGTATAACCCGCTATTTGTATTTTGATCAGGGGTAAAAAAAATTTTTTATGATTTTCTGTGTAAATTTTACACAATATACTTGTTTTTGTAATAAATAAACCATCTTTTGTGTAACAGCTTACGCCTTGCATCAAAGTAGATACATAGTTCATGTTCATCAAAACCATAGTTCATGTTCATTAAAAATGAACATACACAAAAACTGCAAAAATCAAACAAGTTGGTAATAATCAAGACTAAACTTGTTCTACTGTAGGTATGGTAAATTTATTAACTCTGTCACACTATGATATTTACAGCATACAATCAACTAATGGTTGGTATCATGTATGCGTACTAGATGGCGCTTCAGCACACATCACATTCTTGTGTGACAAGATAGTTTCTACTAGTTCTACTAGAGAGCGCTCTAAATTTTTAATCAAATAAAATATTATCGTTGACTTACGGACGTGGCGCCATGTACACCGCGAAGTAAACACGCGAGGAGAAGTGGGGACAAAATCTAACATCTGGTTTTAGAATTCTGTCCCTTAACTAACTTTAACAAGTGTATATAACAACTGCATAAATTTAGTGTTGCCAGATCTGTAGAAAGCTCACTCGAACTACCATTTTGACGTTCCTGATAGTGACTTGCTTGATGGATGTGTGTTGAGGAGAATCCAATGCGGTGCAGTCTGTTCTCGCACTCCAGCATCAATATTATATAAACGTCGACGTAAGAATCTTGTCCTTATTTAGATGTTGGTTAAAAAATACCTACTTAATGCAATTTTAACTATTTTTAATTATTATACTCGTATATATGAATTATTTAATTAATATTTTTGTATTAATGAAGCAATAAAAAAATACGTTGTGATGAACATTTTAATATTATATTTGTACTGGTCGCACTTGGAATAATATAATTTGCGCTGTATGAATTTGGTTGTATAGAGTTTATAGTGGCCATTTTTAAAATGAAAAGGTTAATACAGATTCCTTTTTATAATTTTAACTTACCTTTAACTCTTTAAGTCAGCAGTTTGTCGGCATTGCCTTCTATTTTATTTTAGCCTACCGTTATTTTAGGTAACATCAAAATCTCGCACCACAAAAACACATCTTTTTTCGTGCTAAAAGGCAAAACAAACAATTAAATGAGCCTTCTCTCAATTAAAAACGCTTGTCTTTGTTCCTGTCTGCATCTTTCATTGTGATCATAATTTCGTTCATCTTTCACGCGGAAATGAATTTGTTTTCTCAATTTAATTTTCTGCAGCCGCCGAGACAAAGGGGCTGAATAGATCAAAGAGTCTTATATCTCGCGCTTGTATCACTGCTGATTGGGGCATAAAGTAAAAGCCAAGAGTGTAGGACAGCCATTTCCTCTGAGAAAGAAATGAACCAAATTAACGGATCTTATCTTCCGTGTATATATTACTATATCTGTGCACAAAATAACAAGGTACGTACATTTTATCTTTAATGAGCATAAAAATAATTCAAAACAATATCATTAGGTAAGTAGGTTTTTATTACCAAAACTTTTGAAAGCTGATGATGGTTATATGTTCAAATATGGTATACAAAGATAACCTTGAAGAGGACCTTACTCTCAACGCCATCTACCGGAACACACGGTAAGGTGCTTTAAACAGATTTTATATGACACACACAGATGACAGTATCGTACAATAGATCTATCTAATAAATTAAATTCTCGTTTCACAGAGTTTGTAAGAAAACTCCCCTGAAATGGCCTCACCGATTCCTATAACATTTTGTGTGTAAAAGTGTTTAGTACGTCTGAGAATAGGACGTAAACTATTTTTCAAATGGGTATATTAAACTTTCTTTTTCATTTTTATATGCCTACATGGCAAAACGTTTATTGCGTCAGCTAGTACCTACATAAAATATAAAAAAAATAAGGGACAAAACTTCAAAAGCGTACATTCATGTAAGTTTATATATGTGTAAACTCATCTTAGTAAAAAATTTAATTTTTGGGAAAATATTCTATCCACAATCGTTACAGAGATATATATAACCATAATATTAACAAAATGTAATGCCAGATCCAAAGTTATCATTGCTTTAACGTTCACCCAATTTGCTCTTTCTCACAGCAGTTTCTTCGAGCTAACCGCACTATTAACCCACCCATTATACAAAGAAGCGGCACGCTGCGGTCCAAGACTCCAAGCACTAGACCGCTACATATTTATGTAATTAATTTCCCAGGTGTACTTTAAACAACTACAAACAACCCCGTTCAATGTTTATGCTCCACCTTGGGACTCTTTTATGAACATATTAAACTGTCAAACTTGGAAAGAAAGGATTTTCTTGGCTAAATTAGATTTTGCAAGTTGATGGCTTTTGACTTGATTGGTAAATGTTTATATTTTCTGATTATTCTATACAACTATTGGCGACGTATTATAATACATTATTTGGCTATGTTATTTTTATAATGAAAATCATGTGGTTTAAGAATTTTATTTCTCTTAAGAATAACAATATTCACTTACACAGAAACACATTTAAAACAAAGTGAAATTTAAATACAGGATTGCACAGTGTACACGAAATTATATTGATTACTGAATTATATATCTACTTAAAACAGGTAATTACTTACGTTATATGTATACAAAAGCAAAACAGAATAGTCATAATATAATATCTACCCTCATAAAAATTTGATACAAAACGCAGCGCGAGTGGTCTCGCGCTGAGTCGTGTCGTGAGTCAACAAGATACAAATCGTTGGATCTAAGATAAGCCATATTCTGAGAAAAAGAAAAACTCCCAACCCCATCGAGTGAGGTATCAAAATGAAGGGCCTTAAGAACGATTCCATAAATATATTAAATTTTAAGTTATAATTTGAATGAACCGATAAAACGCTTAACGAAAATAAATAATTAGCAGTCGGGTTTTTTTATTTTTTATTAATTTTTACTTGTTAAAAGTACAGTGGAGTTTTTTAAAAGTACATAATGAACTTACTTCTTTGATATCTCTTGGTATTTTATTGTATAGGTATTTTTGCGCCAAAATCAAGTTATATATTTTGATAGTTTGTTCTAAACGCATCCACATAAGTATTGCAACGTTTATAAGATTGAAACTGAGCTTGTTGTTACTAGCTAAGTGTTTGGATTTCGGTATTATTAAACCCTTGAGATCAAATATATTTCGGAGATGATGTGTTCTTTGTCACAATCCGAGATAAAAATTATATGTACTTAGTTTGTAACTTTGACCAACATGTTCAATTCTCCCGTGTGGAAATCGATTAGCGATATCGTGGTTCCTCCAGAAATGCGATATCGCTGATAGCCTAATATTTTCAGGCCTAAGAATATAAGGACCGTTCCAAATCTTCTTTTCGGATATCGTATAATCAGACTAACGGAAAGGAGACGTGGAAAAGCAGCAGCAAGTCAGTACCTAATTCATGTGGGTGTCAAGTATTGCTTGGCGCCCTCTGAGAGATAGCTCGTGCTGGTAATATAATAGCCACTACCTTAATGCGCACCCTGAAATGCGCTTTAAGTGTAGCAACACAATCCATATATATAAACATAAGTTATAGAGGCATGGTGCTCATACGATTATAATATATTGAGTTTATATATGTCACAGGCATTGTAAAATAACAGCCAAATAATCTCGAAGGTACTTTCATATAAAACGGGATAGCACAATGGGAAGCGAACTTCATCGAAGCTGATTTAGAGGCTTTCAAGTCAAGTAGAGACCCGAACGGCAAGACCTTCTATGAAAACTCGAACGTTATCAAACTGCGAATGAGATGCTCATAAATTCGGAGAGGCCTTTTTGCTATAATGCCTTTCATATTTCTCCCGGCACTGCGGGCACCGTTCAAATAAATTACGGCCATCAATAAAAATCTCAACGTGAAGATCTTGCGACTTATTTAATTTATATTCCATCACGGGCGTATTTATCAAAGATCGACGCTGCTGATTAGAAATGCAGTGGGGCGTGTTTTAGTCGGAGTTTAAAATAACAGTTTTAAAAATACATTTTTGAATAACTTGTCAACACAGCTAACGGCAGTATTATGGTCAATCCTTTGCCGGTGGTGATCGCCGCTCAAAATGATAACATTTCCTAATTTGGTAATTCTTTCTCTTGACATCAGGATCTGCGTGTCTGGGAGAAAAGACCATACTTCTTTTTCTCGGAAAGGAAGGCCCGTGTCTTCCTATTCGGATCCAAAGCAGCTTGGTGGATAGACCAGTAGTTAGCTACTGTTAGCTCCCTTGTATCGGATTTTTGAAACCACCCGAATGTTAGTGACAAAGCTTAAAGCGAAGTAAGTCTCAAAATGGGAATTTTTTTGCATGATTTATATAAACTCCATATCTCCCTCTTAAAAACACCGTATTTGTACTCATACTACTTATAATAATTTGTTGTAGAATTATTTTTGAGTGGTTTTTAATTAGTAAGTATGCCACCGATGACATTATGATTATTATTACATGCTTTTTATTGTAAACATTATAAGGAAAGTTTAGTTTTTCTACGATCAATAGATCTTCCGGTAAAATTTAATTATATTACACCGGTTTAACCATAAATTCAACTGCTGCCATTTGCATCTCTAATCTTGAGTGTTGTTCAAATGTAAGTACGGATTTATCGCTTTTTCGTGTTCGTTCGTTTTATGAAATCACTGGATGAGACAGCTGTTTTATGCAAAAGAGATATTACCTGTCTTTCATTTGGATCCTTTGGCGTTTTATGACAGAATCAAGATAGGTACTTTCATATTGTTTGTGCGGAAACGGCGGTAAAATATTTGATTTTGCTTTGCTTTATACTGTGAAAAAACTGTTATCTGGGTAGGAATCACTCAATTCTTTAAAAATCAGTGAAATACTGGACATATTATCTTTCTAGTTACAATCAAAATACGGGTAGAATTTAAATAATCATCTTAAATAATTATCTTAATATTTTGTGACGCGTGATAAAAATGCTGGCACATATTTGGCTCAACGAATAAGCATTGCAATTCAACGGGGCAATGCTGCCAGCATGCTGGGCACGCTGGCAACTGATACTGGGCTGGAGCATTTAGACCGCTGATGAGTCTGCTATGACTTATAGGTTGTGTAAATGTTTTTATTGTAGAAGCTGTAGTGTTGTTTATAGTTCGTAGTTTATTGTTTAATAAAAGCATATCACCAGTAAAAAAAACTATGTCCTAATTTCCCAATTCGGATGCACGTTTTCACCTTATTTATATATTTATCTAAATGTAAAGAGAATAAACAAGGGATCGTGGGTCGTTCATTGCCACTTGTAAATCCAATGCCAATGATATTCAAGCTCATATCAATCAAGAAATCAAGAGCTCTTCATAACGGGATTGAATAAGTGCTGTATACAGTAATAAGCCAATTAATCAATGGAAATAGCGTTCATTCAAAATATTTTTGAATTTTAATGGTAGGATAGAAAATATAGCGTTAGTTTTTCGCTGAAGTGTTTCGTTTTGAAGATCAACTATATGTTAATACATAAAAATATAGGTACTAAGACTTGACACAATCATATTGAACTTTAGTAATAAAAAAAAAAAAAATAAGTAAACAAAGGTAATTGACAAGTATTCTATTGAGGAAACCATTGACTCGCATAATATTATGCTCTTATTAAAATTACTTAAGCAGATGATCTTTATATCGTCAAATAAATTGCATTACAATAATATCGCATAATCGCATAATCATCGTTTGTCAAAGTTATTTTTAAGTACCTATATTTTTTTTTGAGTTTTAATTTAGTAATAGCTACCTTAATGTTGTTTAGTATATATTAGTAGTAAGTAGTACATACTATTTTTACGTATACTCATTACTAGGTTTTATTTTCAAACGCTCGTTATTACTAGTTAATTAATTTTAGAGGCAAAAAACTATGAATTTGGTATGGGTCATTTTTCTACCATGCGCTTGTTTAGTCTCGTGACGAAAACAATCCATAGAAAAGTTATTGACTTGAATCTCAAAATAACGCGGAGTATCTAGTCAGAGCAAAATCATTTTAGGTGTGACGAGGAGAAAAGTGAGGAGAAAATTTAGGTTACTTGTGACCACAACGACGCGTAAGCAAAGCGAATGTACTTCGGCAGCGGCTGCAAAGCCCAAAAGTATATTATATAACAATGTCAAGAAGTTATTGTGGACTAAGCAAGTATTTTTCATTTATTTATACCTTATATACCAGCCTTTGACCACTATCACACCTGTGATGGTAAGTGATGATGTGGTCGAAGATGTTATTTATGCTAACCTAGAATTACTGGATGTCAAGGACAGCTACCAGAACACACCGTTAGGTGCTTGGCCATAGTTTTTTTTATTCGAGGGTGGTAGCTAGCCAGGCAGACATTTGCAAAATGCTCTGGCACCATACTATAATGACTGGCAACCTAAGACAACTACTGCCCTCCAAAGCACTAAGTAGTAATGTCAGTAGCGGTCACCTATCCAAGGCATGACCTCGGCTGAACTGAATTGCTTAGCTTAACTGATCGGAAATCTTCGCTTCGATATCATGTAGGGTTTTAATTTTTCACTAAGCATTTCTTTTGTGTAATAATAATAAAGTTTATACTAACAATCATTTCCATAATTTATCTGATGATGCTTTATCCTTGATTTCATTCTAAACGTAGGTATATGTCTGCAACTTGGTACATTATATACTCAGCACTGCCTCACTCGAATATGTACATATTACTCATATTATGCGCACGTTTCGTTGTGCGTATCGTTATAGGGATTTTTATTGAGCTCTAGATGGTTCTTATGGTAGTTTTTCCACGTAGATTTTAGTTGTTTCTCGTAAATAAGTTCTTGTGTTTATATATGTTAGCGATCCATATTAGTATTGCATTGTGAGTCTATGGTCGTGAGAAATTATTCAGAGTTATCTGTGACGCACCTACGGCGCCTCTAGCGGCAATGAATGGCATGTGTGTGACGTGGAGAAAAACGCGGGAAAGTTAGGGGATTCTTTTCTAGAATAGCTTACGAAGTGGATTGTACTTGTAACATAATTGTCAATAAAGTCATGTACAAATTAATACAGTAATTTATTTTTACATTTCAGAAGTGACAACGCAACCAACACCCACTGCATCAAAAAACGTGCTAGTAGGGCACGAACAACTGATATCTGCCATCTGCATCGAAAATCTGATTCATTGCATCAAAGAACGAGCTAGTAGGGAGGGCACGACTGACATCTGCCATCTGCATTAAAAATCTGGTGAGTTCAATCTAAAAATCTATAAGTTTTTAGAACAAGAGTGTTAATGACATAACACAGCAGATTAGTTATCAGTTAATTGGTATTATATAAGATAATGAAGGAAAATACATGATTATATTGAACGGATAGTGACAGTACTCAAGGCCAGTATTTAGGGCCAGCAAATAACCCAAAGATTTCAGAAGAAATAAACGCGACCGTTTATTTATTATTTGCGAAATATTTTTAAAGTAGTTGCTCTTATAAATCAACTTACAGTTTGACCTGCGTTTAGTTAATTGTTAGTCATGTAAATGATTTTGAATACCCATTAATATATAGACGAATGATTAAGAAACAAAGTTACTGCAAGTTAAGAAAATGTAAGATAGATTATACGTAATATTATTTGTCTTGTTATTTTATTTATTATGTAATAATGTTTTGTCTGTAACTGCAATTATCTTTCTAAGTAATTATGACAGTGTTTTCCCTTGACTTAGTACAAAACAGTAACTATAGAACCAATGAACCGATTACGCCACAGGCATGGCTGACTCTGTGTCGGATGACGTCGTTCTAGAATGTGATTTAGACGTCACGAAAAAAAAATTAATGTTTAAGTCCATCATCTTTGTGAAATAGAAAATCGTTAAGATGAGACTAAATACATAGACGAAAAAACCTTATTTCACTTAGCGCTAGGTATTAAACCTGGCCTAAGTGTTCTCTTTCTAAGATTGAAACGTTTGGAAGATCACCGTAAATCCTTAATTTTTAGCTTAGAACATATAATAATATTCTTAGTCAAGAGTAAACAATAATTAAAGCCGTAGTTAGTCGTGGCGATTAAAGGTAAAAAATGTTGTTCCCAAGTCTTTCGGGTCAGAATATTATTCCTGCATTCATGTCCAAAATAATCTATTTATTATTCAATACCTCATTTGACGTTGGTATGATGGCCTAACTAGTGTTTAATTCTCTTGGAGCGGCTCAGAATAAAGGCTTTTCAGTGTGAAAAGAATAATGAAAATCTTCTTAAGATAATGCTTAGAGATAAATGGCATAAATAATTGATGAATACAATTATCTGATTATTTTATATTGTGAAATAACCGAAAAAAACAGTGACAAAGTACAGTACAGTAACGTACGGCTCAATTCAACATGACTGTGTTCTGAGGAACCTGAAGATGTTCTTATTTATCTTAGGAAAATGTCACGCTAAGAAGTATGTCAGGGTAACTTGAACATTCAGACCGTCATTATATACTAGTTCCTAATAAACAAACGCAAGTCGGGAGTGCGTCAAACTGTAAGCAAAGGTGTCTCGATGCGACTCGTTTTAAGGTAAAACTATCCACGAGTTCTTATTGGGCGTGGAAAGTGTTTATGAATGCGTCACGATTCAACTTAGTGTGACAACATTCTAGTAATGCAGACAAGATACGGATTGGATCCAAATAAAAGCATTTTAAAATAGAAACTCTAGTATCATCAAACGTAAAGTACCAAAAATATGTTTTCTTGTATTGTCGGGATGTAAAGGTTTCAATGGATCTTGGTAGTGAATGTATATTAATTAGAGACGAAATAAAACTGACTAATAATCTTCCTAATTTATGAGTCTATAAAGATGATACAAAAACAATTTGGAAAAGTCATTTGAAAGGCCGGTGCAAATAACCATCAAAAATTCAATTGACGTCAAAAACGTAATGGTTGCTCTAAAGTACTTGCTAAAGATTTCTCATGGCAAGCTAGCTTGTATTTTACATCTGAAGCATGTTTAAATACCTTATCTGGATTTGAATACCTTATTGTTTCTGGAGTTTATTGTTTCGTTGACGGGTATGCAAATATATATATTTTTGGGCTTCATCAACAACAATCAAATTGCAGCTTGTAAGAAAGCTATTGAAACTCGAATTCGTGATTTAAAAAAAAAATACACCTTCTTACGACGCGGATTTGCCGATCAACCTGGGAAGTTTAAAAGGCAGACTACGATCTAGATGATATTAGACGCAGCTGATAAACGAAAGTAAGGGTATTTGTCGTTCTCTACTGCAGAATTAGGACAGATTAACGGATATGCATAATATACTATATTATAAAATTAAAAACAAAACCCCTGTTGTTATTCAGACCATATCTTTAATCCTAACCGGAAAGACAAAGGTGAATGCGTGATTGAATATCTCAGCGCGAATAAAATTATACGAAGATCAGTAAGTGAACATTCGAGCTCCATTGTGGGAGTACTTGGGTAAAACGATGACCCTAATTATGTGTTGATGACATGGCTTGAAATAAAAGCACAACCAAGGATAAATACTTAATTCCGTTAATGGAAGCTCAAATTGAATAGGCAACAATATTTCACTAACCTCAATATGGCTTCTGGGTATCATCTCTGTAGCCAAAAACTCTAATGAGCAAACGATACGAAACGATTTGATATCGCTACGAAATTCAAGTTTGGGCGTCGAACCATCCCAAAAGATAACCAAATCAATGCAGTGGCGTTTTTCAAGAGACCTGAAAACGCTACGATGTGAAAATTAAAAGCAATCTGAACCAGAGACAAATTTAGCTTTACAAAATATTATTAAATGGTTGACATCTATTAATCTTTTAATAAATTTGGACAAAACTAATAAAGAGACAGTTAAAAAAAAAGCATACATAAGTTATCTAGATATAATATCCTATAAAGAAACAAGGTTCAAAATATTTCTGTGATGAGGTTCTTGGCTCTTTATGTAGATTCTGACTTGAATGGAAAAGTTCATGCCGATTCATTACAAAACTCACTAGTTCCTCATATACTCCTTACTTATGGTAAAAAGTTCTACCTCTTATCATGCTTATGTCAAATCTACCTTCTCTACAGAACGAGACTGTTCAAGGCACAAAATAAATGTTTCTGACTGACTGAGCTATCTGTGACCTAAAATCTACACATTCTTCAAAACCACATTTTTCTAAGTTGATTCTACTAAATGAATACTGATTTTTCCATGACTGTATATTTTTGAGATGGCACTATTTGTAAGAAATAATTTCTAGTGATTTGAATTTAGTAAAAGCGAAAACCACAAAAATAAAAAAATGCTCACAAAAATAAACTATTAAAAGCAAAGGTCCGCATGTTTTAAGAAGGGTCTATGCGGTATAGGTTTCAAAATATAGTACAATCATTTGCTAAAAATAATACTGGAAACGGATTTATAAATATATTAAGGAGCAATTTGTTAAGTTTTATTATATTAAAGAGTTTACTATACATTAAATGAATATTTAATGTGAATGTGTGGGTAAATTGAAATTATTTAAGTGTATAATATTTTCTTCGTAAAACTAAAAACAATAAGTTTGTTCGGTATGGACGAAGCTGTAATTTATACTTAAAAACACAATGTTTTTAACAATAAATAAATATAAATAGCTTATCTCTAATTCCGGCACTTGTTTTACATCCAATGAGTTTGCTGAATATGCAGAGGAGTTATAGAAATGAAACAGGTAGAGAAAAGCTGCGGCAATGCTAAGGGGTAACGGCTTATTTGAGGTGTATTAGTACAAATGCACACTATTGGCATCGTTGGCAGTTCGGGCACACGGCAAAGTTGAGAAAGATTGGAAATTAGTAGAACTCAACACTGTTTGAACGCGACGCTATATAAAGGAACCGAGAAGTCCCCATTGATACTAGGTTTTAGTAAGTGTGAATATTGTTGAATCATAAGAATTATCAACATGACCTAAACTGCTAAGATGAAAATCTTGAAGGATCTAGTATTGACCAAATAGGACAAGATATAATATAAACTATTTAGAAAAATCAAGAAGAACCGTTTAAGACTTAATAAAAGAAGATAAGTCTTGCTTGAGTTTACGGTTTGATCCTTATATTGTATTAAACAAATTAACAACGAAGACGAAAGTAACAAGCTTATTTTCCGTTGTAGTGGCCCTTACCGAAATCGTAAGTATTAGGACATGTCACACACAAGGTCTCCAGTATTGAAGGACATTCTAGACAGTAATGTACTAACATATTCCTATTCTGAGCACAGAGCCTAAAATGCAAGATGCGACTGCAAAAATGCCTGCCATTTCAATGGTATACATATTTATATTTCATCTAATATTAAATGCCTAGAATGCCTAAACTACACTATATCTCAGCAATGCCTAATGCAGATGTTTGTTAGGAAACTCTTTTGTTGTAAAGAGTTGTAATTCGATACTGACACTTGCAAATTAAGTCTATTTTGTCCTTATTTCGCTACAGTTAAATAGAGCCGTGGATCAGTTTCTTTGAGAAACACGGTAGTGATAAAGATGTAAATGATTTCATTAAGTCAGACCTAAGCTGGGCTCATAAATGAAAATAGAGAACTAGATAATAATTAAACCGTACAGATACGACAGTAAAATCTTTATTTGATTAATTGCATTTACATATCTTGCTTCTTATAACATATTATTATGATCTCATCACTTTAATACCAGTATAATAACTAAACCGTGCACAATAGTCATATGCGTTTTCTTCGGTAACTTTGCTGGTTTAAATGTAGTTTAATAAGTTTCAATTGTGTGTTGTAACATTGTACAAGTTTTGTGATTTGTTTGTATATATTTATATACGACAGGAGTTAAAGTACAATGTACATACCAGAACTATTTATGTTGATAAGAACGACTGGATAGATACTGCTTTGGAATTTTATGAACATTTCAGGCCCTCGGAGTGAGCGTGCTGCCGACGGTTTTCTGCCCAGCGTGGCAGTGTCGAGTAGATGTTGGAGCGAGCGTGCTGCCAATCACTACTGACGAGACCTCGGACCAGTTTCTGACCAGATATTGGAGTGAGCGTGCTGCCAATAGTGGTCACTCTACAAGTAGATGTTGGGGCGAGCGTGCTGCCAATCACTACTGACGAGACCTTGGACCAGTTTCTGACCAGATATTGGAGTGAGCGTGCTGCCAATAGTGGTTATTCTACAAGTAGATGTTGGAGCGAGCGTGCTGCCAATCACTACTGACGCAACCTCGGACTAGTTTCTGACCAGATATTGGAGTGAGCGTGCTGCCAATAGTGGTCACTCTACAAGTAGATGTTGGAGCGAGCGTGCTGCCAATCACTACTTACGATACTTCGGAGTGAGCGTGCTGCCGATTGCTTTCATTGTCCTGGATAGAAGAATAAGAAGCGAGCGTGCTGCATCACTTGCTAACTTCGGAGTGATCGTGCTGCCGATCATTAAGTACTCATAGTTATGAAACTTCGGAGAGCCAGCAGACTGCTGTTTTGCTATTAATTACAAGTTATAGACCCAATCTGACGCGAGCATGATATATTTAGGTTGATAGTAAATAGTGCCATAAGAATGAGGACATTCTGCTAGATAAAGGATGGCCGAATCACATTTGAAAAATATATACTTATCTAAATATAGTAAGATCAGTAAGTTGACAGTACATAGCAGAAATGTATATGATTATTAAGTATTTTTATTTGAGACATTTATGAGTTGTTTTAAATACTTTGAGATGATTGAGTGTGTAATACGTGAATTATTCTCCAAAAGGTTTATGATTATGATTGGAACTCTAATTTTTTTTAAGAGAAGGCAAGTTATGTTTCTTGTGTATTTTTTAAACAATACATAAGTAATTACAGTTATTAATGTATTTAAAACTGCCATTGTTCGAAGTCAGACACTGTTAATAAATTGTATTAATTTCTATGCACCATGTAACCAGGTAATGTCAGTTACTATCTTATTATTTCTTTGTTAATGGCTTCCGCGGTTTAATGTTACCACAATTCTGCCAATGTCCGTTCATGCTAGTTTCATAAGTCACGTAGAGATATTATTTTAATTTAGAATATGATCGGTATTAAGAATGAAGAAACGACCAGACTTTTGAAGACCGTGATGATTTAGTTACTATCTTTAGAACTTCTAGTGTCTGAGGTCAGACACATGTCAGAATGGCCGATTGTTAGCGATCCATATTAGTATTGCATTGTGAGTCTATGGTCGTGAGAAATTATTCAGAGTTATCTGTGACGCACCTACGGCGCCTCTAGCGGCAATGAATGGCATGTGTGTGACGTGGAGAAAAACGCGGGAAAGTTAGGGGATTCTTTTCTAGAATAGCTTACGAAGTGGATTGTACTTGTAACATAATTGTCAATAAAGTCATGTACAAATTAATACAGTAATTTATTTTTACATATATCTTTGCTACTTGAGTGGTACTATTCTTTTACTTTTGATTTTCATATATATAGGTTTATTTCATCTCGTTATATGCTCTTTGCGACTTTAATAAGTCCTTATTATCCTGGACACTGAAGCTTTTATCTGAAAATTTACAAAATGAATAGAATATGACGCAGATTTGTGCTGATTTTTGGTTCTAGACATGCTGATAACTTTTCCTTTGTTTGCTTAGGGCTTTGCAAGCCAAAACGAGAAAACTAGATAGGTTTTCGTTTCAACATCATACATTTTCGAGTTGATGTTTCTGTGGGAAAAATGAATGGTTTTATGAAATTTTTAGCTGGTGATGTGTGGAATGCATTGTTCTATCTAGAAACAGTATTTTTATAATGAATAGATTCAGGCGTTACTTTGCGGAAATCCATATTTAATAATAACAAATACTTTTAAAAGTATCCTAAAAAACATTAAATAATATTTAAATAAAACACTTAAAAAAGCATAAAATTATATATCTAGTGACAATTCCGCCTAATTTTCCTGTTATCTACGTGACGTCATAAACATCACGCAGCCTAACCGGAAGAATACCCGACTAGTTTCGCTTCTAAACGAAGCATCTTCAGGAGGTCTTGACTTACCGAGCGCACGATCGAGACTGAGTCTCGATCGTGCGCGGTATTCTTCCGGTTAGGCTGCGTGATGTTTATGACGTCACGTAGATAACAGGAAAATTAGGCGGAATTGTCACTAGATATATAATTTTATGCTTTTTTAAGTGTTTTATTTAAATATTATTTAATGTTTTTTAGGATACTTTTAAAAGTATTTGTTAGTATTTTTATGATAGTAATTACAACGGTTACCTGTTTTATAGCCTAAATCACTTATTTTTGTGATTTTTGATATTATATCAGTCGCATTTTTCTCTATACGTTGGTATGTTTGTTTTTACTATATTCATAGTATTTATCCTCATATTTTGGGTTTTCCACAAATGTAAACATGTCAAAAATGACATTGTCTTAAGTCAAAATTGCGTTGTCAAACGACGATTTCTTCTAAAATTTATGAGGTTGCATTCAAAATTTGGTGATTTTATGTCAAATATTGCTAGCAACTAAGAATTAAAACCTAACGTTCTTGGTTCCGATTTTAAAGCCAGGCGGCCCTATATAAACGGAACATTCGGCTTCTTCGATCATTCTTTGCTTGGATTTCAAGAAAGTCTAAAATTAAAATACAGTACAGGAAGAAACCCTCACTGAACAACTGAAGTCACCTGAGAAGATTGCTGGTCCAACACTGGAAGACTAGACTGGCGCAGCCCTCTCGACGCAGCCCTACATCCGGTGCTCCTGAAGTTGGTGGGAGCTACGTGGCGAAGCCCCTCAAGCGCGGCCACCCTTATCTCCGTTCTTAATTCCTTTCTCTCCCACCAGCTCACCGGAGTCAGTCCACAAGCACATACGCGGATCAGCAAATCAAGGTGACCAGGTGCTGGTGAGGTGTACCTGCCTCCTCTTTCCTGTGGCGAGGCCCTCCTACCTCTGCTTGCCTCCACTCTCCTGCATGCAGAGAGGCGCACCCGCGTCTACTCTGTTGCTCTCTACGCACGTTCCTGGCGAAGTGTTGGTGAGGTGTGCCTGCCTCCATTCTCCTGCAAAGAGGCGCACCCGCTTCTGCTCTGCTGCTATCTATTCTACGTTCCTGGCGAAGCGCTCCTGGTTCCACATAAATTCCGCCGGCTAGATTTTCTCTTTATTTTTATTTCCTATTTATTTTTTTAACTTTCTTTGTAGGCTAATTTTATACATTCCTATAATTAAGTGAGATATAACGAGAGCCCAACCTTTTATGTTTTAAATGATATTATAATTATTCTATACTTTCCCTCTTTTATTTTTATCATTCTTTTTTAAGTCACCCTTTAAGTCACACTTAGATTATATTACGTGACAGTTTGGCGCCCAACTTTAAAATAACCCACCCCCCCTCCTATATCTTCTAAATTCTAAAATAAATACGCTCGTATTCAATATTTCTCTCGGCTCTTTTTGGCATTAACTTTTTTTTTTATCTCTCGTTGTATATCATATATTTTGTACATTATTTTACATACATTTTATAATTTCTTACATGTTTCTTTATACATTGTTTTAATTTTTTTTTTATATTGCTTTTCTCCTCAGTTGCTGTTTGAACTTTTTCGCGCTGTTGCCGTTTTGTTGCTACTGTACTGCTTGCTGAACGTGTCTTGTTGTTTCTGTGCGGTTTGCTGCCACATCACAATGTCAGTGAGTTCAAGTCATGTGGTAAGTTCCTTATTTATACAGAAGGTATAGCATGACTAAAAAGTAATTCAATAAAGATTTCTTTGGCACAAAGTTTTTTTGAAGACATACATACTTAATTTTTTGGATTACTGGCAACAATTATGAAAAAGCTCAAACTGCTCTATATACATTATCTCTGATATTTAATTTAGGTATAAATAAGGTTGTAAAAAAAAATAGCATATATCTTGTACAGTTCTTATAATTTTAAATTGTAATTGAATGCACCCTCATAAGCTTTTTGATAGGTTATCGGTTTCGTAATTTGCGGTGTGGTTCTGACATGGAAGGGTTTTTGAAGCCACTGAGTGTGAGCTCTGTTCCCAATTGTATGTGTGATGAGGAATGAGGTCATGTGAAAGCTTATTATTAATATTTATTTATATCGAGCGGACGCAGAACTCGTTAAATAAGCCTTTTATGCCGAGCGGACGCAGAACTCGTTAAATAAGCCATCTATGCATTTATATTTATCTATGTCGAGCGGACACAGAACTCGTTAAATAAGCCATCCATGTCGAGCGGACGCAGAACTCGTAAAATATGCCTTTCATGCATTTATATTTATCTATATCGAGCGGTTGCAGGACTCGTAAAATAAGCCATACTTGCATATTTATATATCTAACTTATTTATATATATATATTGGAATGGCAGGTCTGGTACGAAAGAGTTTCATGTCTTTAACATTTACTAGTCATTTTCGAAGTCCGTTGCCAATTCTATTGCTTGTAGGGTCTTGCAATCATATTTCAAATATTCGATCCTTGTATCCTTTATGCTTGTTCTATTTAGCTCTAAACTTTAACTTATATTTTTAATATAAGTTCATTCTTGTCTTACTTTTAAATCTATAACTGTTCTTGTACAACTCTAGATTTTTATCTCGAATATGAGTTATTTCTTGTACCTTATATGCCTGTTTTTTTTAAACAAGCCTTTGCTTTTCACTTGTAATATGAGATTTTATTATATTATTTCTGTCTGTTCGTCTGTTCTTAAAGAGCACTTGATTTTCACTTATATTTCTTGTGAGGTAATTCTTATCTTACTTATTCGTATTAAACTACTGTGACATACAGCTCTAGATTTTAACTTAAATTTCAAATATGAGATCTTTCTTGTAATATTTTCTTGTACAGTTATTAATCTTTACTTGTAATTTTCATTTCTTGTAGATACTCTCTATAAAAAAAAAATTAAAATATTAGTTATTTTAATTTTTTTTCCGGGGTTTTGGGGAATATGTAGGGTTTTAATTTTTCACTAAGCATTTCTTTTGTGTAATAATAATAAAGTTTATACTAACAATCATTTCCATAATTTATCTGATGATGCTTTATCCTTGATTTCATTCTAAACGTAGGTATATGTCTGCAACTTGGTACATTATATACTCAGCACTGCCTCACTCGAATATGTACATATTACTCATATTATGCGCACGTTTCGTTGTGCGTATCGTTATAGGGATTTTTATTGAGCTCTAGATGGTTCTTATGGTAGTTTTTCCACGTGGATTTTAGTTGTTTCTCGTAAATAAGTTCTTGTGTTTATATATCTTTGCTACTTGAATGGTACTATTCTTTTACTTCTGATTTTCATATATATAGGTTTATTTCATCTCGTTATATGCTCTTTGCGACTTTAATAAGTCCTTATTATCCTGGACACTGAAGCTTTTATCTGAAAATTTACAAAATGAATAGAATATGACGCAGATTTGTGCTGATTTTTGGTTCTAGACATGCTGATAACTTTTCCTTTGTTTGCTTAGGGCTTTGCAAGCCAAAACGAGAAAACTAGATAGGTTTTCGTTTCAACATCATACATTTTCGAGTTGATGTTTCTGTGGGAAAAATGAATGGTTTTATGAAATTTTTAGCTGGTGATGTGTGGAATGCATTGTTCTATCTAGAAACAGTATTTTTATGATAGTAATTACAACGGTTACCTGTTTTATAGCCTAAATCACTTATTTTTGTGATTTTTGATATTATATCAGTCGCATTTTTCTCTATACGTTGGTATGTTTGTTTTTACTATATTCATAGTATTTATCCTCATATTTTGGGTTTTCCACAAATGTAAACATGTCAAAAATGACATTGTCTTAAGTCAAAATTGCGTTGTCAAACGACGATTTCTTCTAAAATTTATGAGGTTGCATTCAAAATTTGGTGATTTTATGTCAAATATTGCTAGCAACTAAGAATTAAAACCTAACGTTCTTGGTTCCGATTTTAAAGCCAGGCGGCCCTATATAAACGGAACATTCGGCTTCTTCGATCATTCTTTGCTTGGATTTCAAGAAAGTCTAAAATTAAAATACAGTACAGGAAGAAACCCTCACTGAACAACTGAAGTCACCTGAGAAGATTGCTGGTCCAACACTGGAAGACTAGACTGGCGCAGCCCTCTCGACGCAGCCCTACATCCGGTGCTCCTGAAGTTGGTGGGAGCTACGTGGCGAAGCCCCTCAAGCGCGGCCACCCTTATCTCCGTTCTTAATTCCTTTCTCTCCCACCAGCTCACCGGAGTCAGTCCACAAGCACATACGCGGATCAGCAAATCAAGGTGACCAGGTGCTGGTGAGGTGTACCTGCCTCCTCTTTCCTGTGGCGAGGCCCTCCTACCTCTGCTTGCCTCCACTCTCCTGCATGCAGAGAGGCGCACCCGCGTCTACTCTGTTGCTCTCTACGCACGTTCCTGGCGAAGTGTTGGTGAGGTGTGCCTGCCTCCATTCTCCTGCAAAGAGGCGCACCCGCTTCTGCTCTGCTGCTATCTATTCTACGTTCCTGGCGAAGCGCTCCTGGTTCCACATAAATTCCGCCGGCTAGATTTTCTCTTTATTTTTATTTCCTATTTATTTTTTTAACTTTCTTTGTAGGCTAATTTTATACATTCCTATAATTAAGTGAGATATAACGAGAGCCCAACCTTTTATGTTTTAAATGATATTATAATTATTCTATACTTTCCCTCTTTTATTTTTATCATTCTTTTTTAAGTCACCCTTTAAGTCACACTAAGATTATATTACGTGACAATCAATACGCTTTTATAATAATTAAGCTTCCCAATTTAAAACCTCTTGTTCGTTAGGAGTTGTGCCGAAAAATAGCATGCCTTAACATTTATGATGTATTAATGTTATAGACTTGGATATGTATGATAAGCAATGTTATGCACCCGAAAATTAGAACTTTTTAAGTTATGTTAGCCAATTTGAATATATTATTTTGTAAGCTAGCAAATACCTTCGAACTAACCCAGATATAGCTCAGGGTAAACAATAATTAGAGAATAATCAGAGTTAAAAATAGTTCACTAGAAAGTCAATTTCTCAGGTTACATATTTACAACCTAATTAACTTATTGCAGAAACAGTTATCCTTACATTGAATTATAATCAAAAGTTGCATTAATTAAACTTATCTCAAATTAAACACGTTTAAGTACGTGAGCACACGTTCCAAGAAACACTAATTAAGTACGTTCAAATGAAACATTGTAAGAAGCTCAGCTGTAAATAGTTTAATGTTTGGAGACGGCAAAGTTAAACTCTAAGCTTGATACTGCTACGGAAGATGGTATACGTCTGAGAAATCCAAAGAAACGGTACAGTGCGGACATTAATCTTCGGCGATCTTTACAGACAAGTGATATAAAAAAGTATCGTTACGACTGTATTTCATTTCATTTCATTGTATTGTATTTACAAAGATGTAGGCAAAGTTTTTAGAAAAATATTCTACGTAATTTAATATAATAAATTACCGCATCTTACCGGCTTTTTAAAATTCAAATATAGTGTTACAATACATATTACGAGAGGATAGATAGAAAGGATAACTATAGATGTCGCTCCATCCCCATATACGATGCAATGAGAACAAAATGTCAAAATCAGAGTTGTGAGTCATATGTCATGTTACCTTCAACGGTCAGAACTTGCCCCGAATATATGAGTGGATGGCGCGGGTTTGAATCCCGCACATGACTATAATTTTTCCTTTCGTAATTTTTTAATGTAAATAAATCCCCATAAATTTTAAATATGCCGGTAAATTGAGACTGGCCAAGGCAAAAACAATAATAATATATAAATAGGTGTTTTAGATTCAATGACTGTTATTGCTTAGGATCAGAATATAAATCAGATAACAAAAGTAAAACGATGATGGTCAAGATTAGAAACATTAATAAAGTATCCATTTGACAAAAAACATCAGGATCTCGAAGTGTCACGACATGATAACTTAATAAGCACTACATTAGGTTTTTTGTGTTTGAACGTTTTGACGTCACGACTTATTTAACATGGCATTTTGGTTGCCGAAAGGATAATCGTAGTTTTAAATCTTACACAGCAAGGTATTAAGTATAAAGTTTTACATGCTGGATATTACTGTATACCTGGATAATTGATATCTCCTTATACAATTAAATTTTCAATCAAGCACTTAACCTTGTGAGTAATTAGACAATCTAGGCCTCCTCTGCTAATATGCTTAACCACGATATCATCTTTATTTAATGACAGAAACAGAGCTTAAGCACTGTCTTCATAGCCAAGCCCTTATTATAAGAAAAAAGCATTCAGTAGTTTCGGATTCCTTGCACCCTTTATGGCAAAATAACTTTCAAATGCTTCTGACAGATGAAATTTTTAGTAGATCTATGCCAATAAGAAGAAATACATAGACGATTCATCAACTACGCGTAAAAAATGCTACACTCCAACATGTAAAATAGGTCTTAAACTTACTACTTTAAAGTTTACATAATAGGTAGAAAATTTATAACGAGGAACATTCAATAAAAATTATATAGCCTAATAATTTGGCCTTTTCTTAAAACAATTAACTTGAGTAAGCTTTAAAAGGACAGTTCCAACTTTATTCACAATTCTCTGGTAGACTACAAACAGATCCTAGCAAGGAGCTTAACAAACATGGTGTGAATTACACATTGTAATCGTAGAATCAGACAACTTTGTAGGTGATTTTCATTCCAATAATGAGAAAACTCAGATTACGGAAAACGTTGTTACATCGCAACTACTTACAACAAAGTGTAAAAAAATATCTTCAAGGACTATGTGTGGTGTAGTACGGAGGTTACTTACATCGCGATGAAAAGTTTGAATATTGAAAACATTTGTACCTTAATAGTACATATTGTAGTGATCTACATAACTATAATAAGTACGTCTGTCAAAATCTAATAAACTTTAAGAAATCAAAATGTAGATAGAACCTTATACATAATACAGGCGAAAACTTAGATAATTTGTTATTAATGACATGGATAGCTTAGTCTTTTTACCAACTTTTTTTATAAAGTTAATAAATGCCATAAAAGTGTTAGTGTCACAATTGTGTATGACAATGCAATGCGTTGGACACTCCCAGACATTCGTTTTTGAATTTCTAAGTCCCGATAATTTCACTTGTAACAGCCTTTCAAACCTAAATACAGCAGTGCATTGCTTGATTGCTAGAATATCTGATAATGCTGTGGTACCCACTAAGACAGTCTCTTGATTTTAAATTATTAAGACTATGAAATGGAATAACTCAAAAATCAGGTCATCCTATTTACAATTAATCAATGTGCAGTGATGGAAGTCTCGGTCACTGGGCAACGAAAATTTCCTCGATGTAAATCCCAAGACCACAGTCTACAGTCAATCACAGAAATATTTCATGGAAAAAATGATTACATTACCAAAACAATTTTGCATAATTTCGAAGGTACTCGTAAAATGATAACAGCCAGATGAAATTAATCATAAACGGAAGGATACAGATGTTTTAAACTATTATATCTTTATATTATAGCAATACTTTGTTTACACTTATCCCATCAAAATACACTCACATTATAAATATGAAAATTAGGATTTGTATGCCGCAGTGTTTTAGCGGGGTTTACAGTTTTGGCCAAAAAATTTAACCCTCAATCAGGTAACCATTTTGATTCCATTTTCAGTCCATGTACCTACTTTGTACTGATTTTTAGTCCGTATATATTTATGTTAATACGGGTGAAATATATTCCATATTAGGTTGCTTATATTCAATCTCTTTGATGTTAACCTATCAGTTAAGTACCTACAATAATAAAACTGGTGGTAATCTAATCCGGGAAATTAAAAAGATTTTTGTTTTGATAGGCTGTGTAAATATTTTAGGTATCTTTGACTCTCAAAATCCACTAAACCTTCACTAAACGTGGTTATTTAAGTGTGTGTGAATGCAATGATTTTACTGTAAGCATGGACACATCCGCGTGCTCTGCACACACACCACGATGAGTGAAGTAACAAAGGTATTGTCGAAAGGGCGTTAATTACGTCTATACATTATTTTGCTTGTAGTGTAAGGATATTGGAGGGGCGTGCATTTTTAGCCATTATCTCAATTACGTAAAACGCGATATTTGGAGAAGATTTCTTACGATATCAAATATATTGTTTTAATACTTATGGAATTGATTACATTTGTTACGGATTAACGTAATTTTAATATTTTAACGTATTTAATCGTAATTTCAATTTTGGGGTAGCTTATCACATTTGCTACTAGCGGCCCGCCCCGGCTTCACACGGGTATTTAATGAAAAAAAAATTCTTTGAAAATATTTTATCGCTTATGTTCATCAGGAATAATGTAGGATTCTAACGGTGAAAGAATTTTATAAATCGGTCCAGTAGTTTTTGATTTTATATATTACTAGCAGCCCGCCCGGCTTCGTACGGGTAATCACGACTTAAAATTGAAATGTAAGCTATCTTTCAAGTTGGATCAAATTGCACACGGTGTGCAAATCAAATTTAAAATTGTTTCAATAGTTTAGGAGTCCATCGCGTACAAAAAATTAGTGTAGATGTGTAATATGAAATAATAGTTTATAGAAGGTTACAAAAATGGATACTAAACAGAATACAAAATAAAAAAATAGTATTTTACTTTGCGTCAGTTTATTTAAGCGTGCATATTTACACCTTTACTTCAAATCAAAGGCAAAAGGATAAAACTCCATCCGTAATTAGCTGTAACATTTTACCCTCCCGTAAAAAGTTAAACGGGATGTCATAAATTCTATTTTCTTTTAGATTTATTAGAAATAAAAGGAAATCACAAAAAAGCTCTTAAACATTTTGAAGAGTCTAACTTTAACATTAGAAAAGAAATTATCGCGGCGCTGAGGTATAATTTGTGAAACTTTTTAGGCTAGAGCTAGCAAGTTTAATTTTTTATGAGGGCTGAGAAAGGTCTTACAGAAAACTTAAGACAATTGATTTACTGTGCTTTTATTGAAGTCTGGTAAGCTTTTAAGTTCGACCCATGTGTTTTTGGTCGTTACTGAGCTTAGCCATAAAAAAATCACGTTTCAGTGCTAGAATAAGGAACAAAGAGCGTTGTAATTGACCTTCATAAGAGCGTTGTAGACCCCTAAATTAAATAAATGATTTTGACTTTGACATTGACCTTGGTCTTGACTTGGATCTTGAAGAGATAACTATGAGTGAATAAAAACCACCTTGGTGTGAGTTGAACTCACACACCGAGGGTTCCGTAACTTCCTTACCCATACATTATCTTACCTTAATGTCGTTATTTTTTAAATTCAGTTCGGGATCCTTAAATGGGATTCCGAACTGCACTTGGCTGGTTATTGTAATAAATATTGTAATATAATCATGCTCAATTTGACGCTTTTATGCATAACCATTATTTAAAACAGAGCAAAAAGAAAAAATCTTAATAAAACACGTTTCTTGTATGGGGACTACTTTGGTTTTAATATTTCTGTTATCGTCATTATTTTTAGGCTATCTGCCATAATAATACGTACTTGTGAAAAGTTCAACCAGCTCTATTATCGTTGCAAAGATGCAGCTTTAGAGGTCGAACGGACGCATGGATGGTAATAAGTACCCATTTTCTAGGACAGAACCTAAAAAAAATCTTTTACTTTGAGGCTGACACAAAATTTCCAAACAGTTAAGCACAATGAAAGTTAATGTTCTAAAATGACAATTACCTGATTTAGATAACTTTAAAAGTGAGCTACCCATCAGACGATCATTATGTGTGTACAGAATAAAAAATTGGTAACTACGGACGTTTTGGCAACAAATTCAGAAGGAAGCAAGAAGAATTAATTATACTATATCAGGAGAAATAAAGGTTTTATCGCAACTACTTGATTCATATATAAATAGTAAATCTGAAGAGCGGGTATTTAAAAATTATTTTTTTAACTCCTCAACTCCACAATTAAAGTTTCTACCAGTCTCTGTTATAGTGCGCTTAGTCTCTGATTAGTTTCAAGGGATCAATAAATAAGTTTTATTTGTTCAACCTAAGTTTTATTGGTTCTCCTCAGTTCGTGGTTTTTATTTAAGCTGGTTTATGGTTTATTACTAATATTCACGTCTTCTTCCTACTAATTTCACTGACGATGCAACCTAGCCTCAGTTTTGTTTTACAGATTTAGTGACGTAGCATGAAACTTATTTAAAATTATTTCGTTTTATTGAGATAGTGGTCGAACGCTAACCTATCAGGCATAATAAAAAAATATTATTTAACAATCTACGTCACCGTCAAATTTTCTAAAATTATAACTGCTCTTAGTTACTTGATAGGTAATAATAATATAGTTGGTCCCAAATCTCAGTTCTCGTTCCAGCAGTAGCCTTACATTACGGCTAATTATAGTACACGACACGGCACATGTCTTTTTCTCCCGAGCTTAAGTAATATCATCACAGTGTATGAAGTGTTGAAGCGCTCGTAGCGAAGTTTGCTTAGCCATTCTGAATCGATCAGCAAAGTTAAGCAACGTCCGCCGCGGTCAGGAGTTGGATGGGTGACCGCTGGTGACATTACTACTGAGCGCTTCCGTGCTTCGGAGGGCACGTTAAGCCGTCGGTCCCGGTTGTTGTCTTAGGATGGCAGTCGTTATAGCATGGTGGTAGGGCACTTTGCAAATGCCCGCCTGGCTAGCTACCACCCTCAAGTTGAAAATCTGTCGCCAAGCACCTAACGGTGTGTTCCGGTAGCTGTCCTTGAGAGCCAGTAATTCTAGGTTAGCCTGTACAACATCTTCGACCACATCATCACTTAACATCAGGTGAGATAGTGGTCAAAGGCTAACCTATCATGCATAAAAAAAAAAAAAAAAAAGTTTATTCCAGAGATTTTTGACACACCTACATATGAACTGTTTCAGAAAGTATTCCAGTTGCCAGACACTTTTGAAAAATTTCGCATTTAATCCATAACTTATCAGTTTCACATAATGCACAGGAACAAAAATCAGCCACTGTAACGACTGTTGTATTTGAAAGCCTCATCCCATGAACAATATCTTTTATCAGATCATAACAAGTGAAATAGCAGTCGAAAGCTAACCCCTAAGGCAAAACTGTTAAAATTTTAAAATACTTGTAATAGTTCTACTACAATTTCCAGTTCAAATACAACTAGTTGACGTCTGTAACGCCATGCATACTACCTATCTGGAGCTAATTTGAAATTTTAACGCGATTCTTCTTTAACTTCGGAGGATAAGACATCTCAAGACTTTATGGAATTAGAGTTGGTAGCTCATGGTGACGCTTAATACCATTCGTATAGCAGTGGAAAGGTTAGGCCTTTTATTACTTTGACTCGGTTTATTAAGAATAGGAAATTACGCCACTATACTTGCTCCATAGAGTATTATTAGAGCGAGTGAGATCTATATAATGCTTACCACCTAGTAGAAAACTTGTCGCCAAGCACCTAATGGTGTGTTCCGGCAGCAGTCATTGAGAGCCAGTAAAATTACAGGCACGTGAGACTTAATAACTATGTCTCAAGGTGACGGGCGCAGTGTAATTCGTGACTGTAAAACGAAATGCATCTGTTATAGGCAGAGGTTAATCCGCTCAACATCAGGTGAGCCTCGAGCTAGTCCCGTCACAAAAACATTAAAAAAAAATTGCTGAAGCTATGACACTGCCCTACACAAGTCCGTAACGCCTGCATGTACTATTATAAGGACAAGCTAATTGACATCACGACTGATGTCACTTAGAGACAACGTTTCCGTCGCCTCCTGGCGTCACCCCGTGGAATTAGATGAAGACCCTTATTAGATTTACGTGTTATAGTTGATGGGCATCTCTTTTACCTTTGTGAATTTACCTTTTCTTTGTTCTTTGGTAATTAAAAAGGAATTTAACGACACTTCAAACGATTAGGAAGTGCGGTAAAGGTTTTTCATTTATTTACTAGGGCATTAGGGAGATTGGCTACGAAAGAAGATTCGAATTGTATGTAGCTAAGCGGTAGCTCACATAGCATGTCTTAGCTTTTGGGATAAATAGCGTCATGGCTTCGAATCCAACCAGCAACTCTTATTATTTACTTAGCAGAAGTTCATGAAACGTTATATAATTAATATCTAAATCAGTCCAAGTTTTTTATATTTTTTATATTAATTATATAATTAATATCTAAGTCGAGCTTCGCGCATTTCGGATTCCGCATTTTAACAACCCATAAAATGATAGATGTTTGTTGATTATGATCGAATTTGAAAATAAAAAGGAATTTAACGACACTTCAAACGATTAGGAAGTGCGGTAAAAGTTTTTCATTTATTTACTAGGGCATTAGGGAGATTGGCTACGAAAGAAGATTCGAATTGTATGTAGCTAAGCGGTAGCTCACATAGCATGTCTTAGCTTTTGGGATAAATAGCGTCATGGCTTCGAATCCAACCAGCAACTCTTATTATTTACTTAGCAGAAGTTCATGAAACGTTATATAATTAATATCTAAATCAGTCCAAGTTTTTTATATTTTTTATATTAATTATATAATTAATATCTAAGTCGAGCTTCGCGCATTTCGGATTCCGCATTTTAACAACCCATAAAATGATAGATGTTTGTTGATTATGATCGAATTTGAAAATTTTCAAAAACTACACTAGAAATCGGCGTTTCGTTATTGATCTCTATCTGCCTCAAAGACCTCAGGACGAGGACATCCTACATGCTAGTATCCAAAAAATTTCTAATAGCCCCCAATAATTAATAAATTGTATTAGTATTCTAAAGATATAGTGTTAAATAATTATATTATGTCCTTTATAAATATTCATCTATGGGTCAATCTCGTGTGTACCAACAAAAGACCCGTGACATACGGATAGATTGACGGACGGACCAATAGACAGACACTGGAATCTAATTAATAGGGTTTCATTTTAAACTTTGCGAACGGAATCTAAACGAATGACACCTTGCGTAATGTACTGGTAACAACATTAATCGACTAAGATAAAATTTTAAAACGGTGCGGCAGAGATATTTGGTTTAAAACTTTAAAAAACTTACTCAATACAGCTTACAAAGACATAGTATATACTGTTTAATATATTTTTTGTTCTTCTAGCGTTAAATATGTATATGATTTAATTTTTGTTCCAATTTATTGTAAATAATTTTATCAATTCCTGCATTACTTATTGTTATTACTTTTGTGTCATTAATGTTAATGGTTAATCCGTATTAATTGAAATAAATAAATAAATAAAATAAATAAAATAAATAAAATAAATAGTATTATTAAAATATCAGTTCACTTAGAGAACCTTCTTAGTAGATATGTTTGTGTTATTAACTGATTAGATGGACGAACATCCTATAAGTGTATTATATTCGATATGTTCCCAAAACAAAACATTTATTCGTATACAATAAGGACACCGATATCAGATCGTGTTTCGCCGTGAAAGCAAACAGTTTATCTCAATAATCTTTGACATAAAACCTATACATTAGAACAATATCACCAAATAGTTACAGATATAAAAGGAGATTCGGAACAGTTAAACTACTTGAGATAATATTGCGATAACGATTCAAAACTTACGAGGATCAAACGATAAAATAGTTTACATGCGGTAAAGAGAACTATGAGCGTTCAAAATACGCTTGATAAGAATCTATTATATGGTTAAAGGAAGGGTTTTGGTTTACTCCGACGCTGAGTTTCATGTGAAATTGTTAAATTATATTATAGTAGGTTTATTTGTACCGTCAGTTACGTATCGCCTACGTGGTATTTAAGGGCGCACCGAGCATTTTAGGCGCGCCGCATATGTGTGCGTAAGTAAGGCACGCCAACAGCATCCGTCCCCGTCCGACGGCCGAAGAACTACAAAAGCAGATAAGGAAAAAGCATCGCGGCTCTGACTAAAATGGGCGGCACATGCGTGAATTTGAGTATTTCCTTCGTATAATAAAAACAAATACCTATTTGAAAAATGTAATGTGTATATGTTATAGAAATCATGTTGTTTTTTTTTATTATTCAAATACGGAAGACTCTCCGTTAAGTATTTACGCCGTACTAAGGGTTTATTTCGGTTTCGAGAAAATTTTAAGTAATCGTTTTTCCAAAGTGTATGATTTATGGAATGAATCCTTAAATATAATATATATTAATTATATAACTCAAAATTAAGAAATAAAGATACAGCAAGGGATCAAACGAACCACAATTACGTATCGATGCCTCGGTGCAGCCTTAAATATTTGCGCTTTCTAGGGTCGACTTATCAATTGTCAGGAAACAACTTACTTGTAGAAGTTGAACATAAAGAAAATAAATAGTATAGGTATACAATTCGTTTTGAATCTGATTGGTTACATGTAAATTAAAGATATATTTCTTACTATTGGTTGAAACACTGGGCCTGAGTAAAGAAAAATAACATTTAATAATAATCATTAATTTCAGTCTCGAAATTCAAGATCCGATCCGAGATATACGTTATATGTTTTAAATGTCATAGGTATATATCATTCGACTACTCCATTGGTTAAATAGCGCTACTTTTGGAATCCTGAGGTGGACTTTCGCCAGTTACTGGGTTCTTCTAATAAATGTTTAGATGCAGTTCAAATTCTTGACTGTGCGTGCCTTGTGCGACTTGTGTGGTACCCCCATTAAGTACTTACTTGCATCAGAAACATATCTAGTGAAAAGTGTAATATTATATAGATAGCCATTCCCGAATCCAGTATATACTGGGTTATTGGTAAAATGCTAACCACCTCTTAGAGTTGACTTCTGCTAGTCCTAACAAACAACGAAATTGAAAAAAAATAATTGTTCTGTACATTTTTTTGTCTTTTAATGCCTACTCCGAGCCAAGAGCGCCCGCCCTCGCAACACTGGACCGCGTCACGCTCCCTTTGAATAGAGTTTTTAATATTTACATCGAGTAAAATAATAAAAAATATGAAATAATACATTACAGGCACAAGAGACTTCAAATATCAGGTAGTCCTCGTACTTACTCCGTCAAAAACACAGAAAAAAACACAATATTTTTTTTTAAATACAAAAAAAAAACAACTGAAAATGTTAGTTAGGACAAGCAGAAGTCAACCCTAATAGGTAGTTAGCATTTTACCAATAACCCTGTATAATCTAAATTTCATAAATAAATACCTTCTTAATTTAAAAAGGTGATGTAACATATACAACTGAATTGACATGACACCCTTGAGTTTGCGGATGTCAGTGTGCGACAACATGCTCACTTACAACTAGGTGAGCCATCCGATCGGTTGCCTTCCTAAGCCATAAAAATTACCTTTCCATAATAAACTCTACTTTCAATAATAACTAATTTGATTTTTTCTGAAAATGATAAGTTTGGTCCTCAACTCTTAGCTCAAAACGAATATCTATTTATATATATTATATGATCGCGGGCATACTATATAAATGCCCATAATCATAAAATAGTTTATTTATTATTAACATAATTTGTACCGAAATAAAAAATTAATAATAATAGTAAGTTTTTTATATAATTAATAACGCAGTGTTTTCTTCCTAGACCCCTTGACTATACATAAAGGCGGGGCTATACATCAGAACACTACCAACAGATAGCAACAAACGTTTGTTCACCGGATGCTGCAGACATGATGTTAAAATAAATAAAGCGAGGCGTGCACAGCACTCGATTTCCGACGTTTCGCCGCTTCCGTTCCGCTTCGCTGTTACAGGAGATATTTTCTCGCGTTAGATTATCAAGAGGAAAGTAATATTTCAAGTTTTGACCTCTGCACTTATCCCGTATTGTGGGAAAATATTGCTTGTCTTATTATGGCAGGTTCGAGTTTTGGAAGTGAGAACATAGCTACAAAGTTATGAGGTTAAGGTTATGAGGCTGAAAATGCACCAATCACCTTATTTTATATTCGTATTTATTGTTAGCACATCTTTTTTACACGGAAGCTCAAAATCGGTGTAATATTTTCAGGGTTCATGTACGTATGTGAGCTTCTTTATTCCACCATAACTACTAAATGCCTGAACAGACTTGGATGTATCGTGAGAATCTTAACTTCATTATTATATATCTATATATTAACATATATTATATATCTTACAAGGCAGTCATGTTCTTTAATCTATAATCTTTTATTTGTTTGTTTTTGTATAATGAGATAGCATATCCTATGAATATGAAGTAAAAAACCGGCCAAGTGCGAGTGGGACTCGCGCACGAAGGGTTCCGTACCATTATCTGTAACCTAATCTTGGAAGTTATAGACACTTTTCGCAGTGTCCGAATGAGCTGGGTAGGTATGTTCCTATCTTAGGTAGGTACGAACCCTATATAGTGATCTCACTAATTGTTTATTTTTGAAGTAAATATACAACTAAATATTCGGAGAATATTTCAAGTTTCTACCAGTTTTCATTATTATTATTTTTAGCAAATAAACAGCGGAAACCTTTTTATTGTATGGAAGCCACCTTAATTATTTATTTTATTTTGTTTTAATTAATTATATTTAAAGAGAACATAAAACTAAATATTCTGTGAATAGTTAAAGGGTCTACCTATCACCTTTATTAGTATCGAGCAAGAATCGGTAAAAAAAACAAATTTGTTGTATGGGAGCCCCTCTTAAATATTTATTTTATTCGACGTGGGTTGCCGGGTTAAAATTAAATTTAGATTATATATACATTGTTTCTTCCCTTGGTGGGTCCCGTAAGCGGCGCCTAGGGGAAAAATACCAGAAGGAAGCAGCGCCTTCTGAAGAACAGACAACTTATACTGCGATCCCCAAGACGCCTGCCAAGAGTGGGGATTACGGTAAATCCCCCTAATAAGGAAGACCTTGTGCAGCGGTGGATGTTCCGGTTGATGTTATTATGATAATGAAGATGATGACTGGAGTAGTTTTGTTAGCGAAAACATGAACGTAAGCATATAGAACAAATCTACACGGCAAACCACCAGTTAAACCACGTTGACACGACCTACGGTCGTACTAACAGAGTTCACTCGGATGCTGATTTTGAGGTTACCCGTGTTGTGTCAACCGGGAATCTGGTTACAATCTGATATACATTCCTGTGTGACACTATACAAGTAACATAAGAGTAACGCATCCGAGTGGATCCTATTAGAGTATACTCTGATTGTGTCAACGCGGCTTTAACCCAACATTTGAACCAATATTTGGCCAATTAGCAACAATAAAATCAATACTAGACTCATATTTATTACTAAACAAAAGATCCGCTAAAGTTTAAATCTGCTAAAGCAAATTCTCACACACATAAGTCACGACTACGCATGATGCTCTGTAAACAGTTGTTAGGCACGTACAATATTGACTTCCAATAGTTTCTGTCTATTTGGTCAGACTTAGTGACATTAAAGTTTGTACAAACAAGAAATAGGTCGCCTCCCACCCGCATCCACAGCAGCCCAAATTACATGCGAGTAAGTACCAACACACACCAAAACTTTCGGGCGGGTAAAACAACGGTTCAATAGTTTAAAGTTTCTTTATTTGTTGTTACAACCGCGGGCTCAAAGCGATTTTCTATGTTAATTCTTGTTACATGAATGCTCGTATTTTGTCAACTTTGTTGGCGGTAAGCCCGAAGAAAAGTGCCATCAGCGGCGTCTCTGAGCACTGCGTGACTAGTTTTAGTATTTTTGGATCCTCCTGCCTTTGGCTTATAATAAAACAAAGTTGTGCATATCATTTAAGACCGTGTTTTGTATTCAAATTATTACTGTGCTGAAACTAAAAGCAAAAGACATGCTGAAAATAAAACGTTTATAGGGAGGTGAAAGGAGGGGGGGCGAGAGCAGCGTGACTGTGGAATCTTGAAGTTTCGGGGTTTGATCGCCGGGACAGACAGTAGGTACGTGATTTTGTAAAAAGAAAGTCTTATTTGCAGTCCAAAGTTTGGGACTGTCCCCATAGATGGTATTAGGGAGCCCCCTTATGTCATGTGACCAAACTATGTCTGGCAAAGCATGGGTGCTTAGACACCTGTACTTGCTGCTTCCGGAATACAACCTTACGATATTTTATGATCTCAACATTTCCTTACATAATTAATCCATAAACACTTAGGTATGGGTTTTTTGACTTTGTTTTAATAATTACAAAAATATATTTAATAGAATATGAGTAAGGAAAAGTAGAAGTAGGCTATAGTAATTAGTAAAATCGTATTACGTGAAATTAAAGCCCTAAAAATTTAACTATTAGTAAACTATTGTTTCAGTTTCACGGCAAACTGTTATTTTGTAGTCCTCTTTTTCTTATGTGGTATTGCTGCACATTGGGCCCACGACAAGGCTCCTTACTATTTTAGTGCGCTACTTAGAAGGTTTACTACTTACGAGAGCATTCCCAATAGAAGTTAAGAGTTAGACCGGTGTCCAGCCATAAAACTAATACTTATTACAAATGTCCCAGAAAAATCATATTATAAATATCTTTTAGTTGTCCTGTGTGTTGTTACAGAAGACATACTCAAAGGAAACGACCCTACAGGTGTGTCATATGGATCAGAAAATAATACTAATACAACTTTATGTATGTAAATTATAATACCTAATAATTTTTCGACTCCAATGGTCAGTTTGTGAGCCATGCGTGGGACGCCATTGTTTCCGACTTAAGGCAATCGCACACCTGTCGGAAACCCGTTAATTAATCAAGCTTAATCGACTGACCTGATTCAGATTAACTAAGATGAGTTTCCGTTTCAGCATGCAGGAAACCTAACGCATCATCATTAGACGCATTGTTTGGTGAAATTGAACACCGACTCCATTGATATTAGAACAAACAAGTATCAAACGCTGTGAAATTGTTATTGCTGTGGGATAATTATTTGGGTAGACTTGACTTGATTGCAGTCATCATTATTAAACTACCTTTTTTTCATGGTGTATTATCCCTTTGCCCTTCCCTTCCACCACAGGGATGGCAGAAGAGTATGTTTGGGTCTTGAGCCTATTAAAACCTCCTCGTGAGCATTCCATTCTTATAAATGAGAAAGTATTATGTCATGTAATTATATGATTGTCAATTAAATTTAAGATGTTTGTGGAAATGCAATAACTTATTATTATTCACGTCATTTATTTTACAACATAATTTTAAATTTTTTAGAACATTCATATACAAATAAATATTATAAAAAACTTAAAACTAGGATGCCGCAGGCAGCGGGGTAGTGCCCAAGCTACCAGCGGTTAGGGCTACAGAGAGAGGAACCTTCGGACAATGCGTGTCGTGTCGAGTATCACAGCCTTCTGTATCTAGTCTACCGTCTAGTGAGAGCCTCTTGAGGTGTTGGTCGAGGCTCTTCGCTATTAGGCCGTTCGCCGAAACGACTATCGGGACAATGATCGTTGAGTCAACATCCCACATGGCGTTTACCTCGTGAGCCAAGTCAAGGTACTTGCTTACTTTGTCCTTCTCGGCCTTCACGAGGTTATCGTCATGTGGGATGGTGATGTCGACAAGCACTGCCCGGCGCTGGGATCGGTCGACTACCACGATATCAGGCTTATTGCTTATTATTATTATTCCTCCGCCGAGTTGGAGCAAGATATGGTCACGTTAACATTCATAATTTCGCCCCAACAGCGGTACGCCCGATCTTTAACCGGGCCTCAGCGCCTATGATGGGATAGCTTTGCTCTACCCTTATTGAACGCAGTACAGACCACACATAACGGCATAAAAGAAGACACAATAATGTAATGTAGAAATGTTTAACCTATGTTTTGTGACCTGCCGCATTGCTGACGCCAACCTCAGAATACCTACTCTTGTCAGAAGTAATAATTCGTCAATTACCTCAAAAATTGCGTCAAAGATGTTTCAAAAAGAAAATTATTAGTCTCTTCAAATAATATGAGAGGCAGAATCACTGACTGATAAGAAAAAATATTTATTAATAAAAATATATTAGCTGTGGAAATGCTAACTTTATGAACGGGTTCGTCCGGTGAAATGTTGTCACCATAACTATTTCTACCGCCAAGCAGCAGCAGTAGCATGTCTCAGTATGATGGGCGCAGTGCAGTTTGTCACTTGTGACGAAATTTATTTGTTATTGACATAGGATACCGCTTTACAACAGGTGACTCATTTGCTTGTCCCATCACAATCACAAAATAAACTTGAGAACTCCAAATCTAGTTGGCCGATCCCAAACTAAACTAAAAATATATTCTAAGAAATATCATGAGTTCTCCAACGAACGACCAGAGAATTGAATCCAGGACTTTATCAGGTTTAGATTGTCCTTGGGATCTTATGTGACGCTCGTGCTGCTGCGCCACTAAGATAAAGAAGTCTGTATTAAACCTATGTTGCCAAATTTATTAACAATTTAGTTTATTACTAAATTGTTAGTAAATTTTGTTATGTATAATAGTAACTTATATTTAGTAACAATAAGTTGCATCATAATAATGTTTAAAGATATATTTTTAATGGGTTCTTGCCCTCTTGCCTGAGATGAGAGACAATTTTGTTTAAGCCATTCATAATGCTGTTATTAGCAAAATATATTAGCTCTCAACCATGATCCATATTTGTTCAATTTACCAACATAATGTGAACATATTCTAAAATATCCACACAAATGATTAAACAGTGTCAAAACGATCAGCATTCAATTACCATATCGATGAATCAATTTGAAATTTGTAGTAGGCATTATTCGAAATTTGAATTTCATAAATCCAACTGAACATGATGGTATTCTGACTTCCTATTTGGATATCATTGAAATAGTGAATACAGGTTGTTCAGCAAAACCATACATGCGCCATACGGGCGAAAGTTACGACATGTAGCGGCATGTTCTAGAAGCGCTCGTAGCGTAGTTTGCTTAGCAGTTTATGATCGATCAGCTGAGTTAAGCAATGCCCGCTGTGATAATGACTTGGATGGGTGACCGCTAATGACATTACTACTAAGCGATTTCGTGTTTCAGAGGGCACGTTAAGCCGTCGGTCCCGGTTGTTGTCTAAGGATGGCAGTCGTTATAGCATGGTGGTGGGGTGTTTTTGAAATGCCCGCCTGGCTAGCTACCACCCAGATTTTTAAGTAGAAAATCTGTCGCCCAGCACCTAACGGTGTGTTTCGGCAACTGTCCTTGAGAGCCAGTAATTCTATGTTAGCCTGAATAACATCTTTGTCACTTACCATCAGGTGAGTAGTTACAAAGGCTAGCTTATCAGCTATAAAAATAGTTAAGAACTATTCGCAACACTATGGCACATGGCAGTAGATTAATAACTTAAACCTTGTTCTTGTCTATTCAATCTGTAAGTGGGCACTAACAGATTGAATATATTCTCGATACTCATATGATACAAAAAGTTTATATTGTCGTATGAAAAAAAATGCGAAATTTTGGGTGTAATGTGATTGTGTATATTTGTTACTCCTTGACTGTGAAACGGCTGAACCGATTTTGATGAAATTTTAAACTTTGATCAAATTATCATTGCCTACGCAGATGAAACTACGGGGTTCAGTTAGTAATTATATACGTATGTTATACTCTTATAATATTGGTCAACGTTCTCCAATAATATCTAAATTTTAGGTTTAATTCATTTATTTTACAAGCTAGAGAACCGTGACGTACTGATGGATGGACAGACAGATATACAATGAAACCATAATAATGAGGCTCCGTATTGCGTATGCCACGGAAAAAGGGACCCTTTTAATGTGAAACGTAATAATAATAATATATATTTTTAAAATATTTTAAGAAGACATTACAAATTCATATTTAAGAAAAATACTTAAAAAATATAAACTAACCTAGTGACAATTCCGCCCAATTTTCCTGTTAAGTTAGCATGACATCGTAAACGCCACGTAAAGAAACCGGAAGTATTTTCGACGAGTTCACTTCTTCACAAAGCATCTTCAGGACGTCTTGAATCTTCGAGCACGCGATCGGTAAAACGTAACCCTGAAAACTCGTGAACGAGTTTCCAATGGTCTATTCACGACTGGCTGATCCAAATCAGTTTGATGCAACTATGCCCTAGTGGCGTGAGGGCGTAGTAAGGTGTGAATGTCAATCTCCCGGTCATAGGGCCTCCCACCCCAAATTGCTACCTGTGGGTGTGGTACAGAATGGTGGGCAGCAGTGCTTTCTGAGGTACTGATATCTTAAACTGCGATCCCCAAGACGCCTGCCAATCGTTGTGGATTATGGCAAAAAAGGGGAGGCTCTGTTCATTAATGGACAATCCGGCTGATATAGTATAGTACTCTTATCAAGAAGAAAATAATAAAATATAAATATACCTTCTAACAAAATCGTGTTCTCCAACTGCTATCCCAGCCATTTACAATTAACTAAGTAAACAATATATTTAAGCTTCCCCATCAAGAATAATGTTACCAAGACTATTGACTTGCACACAGATAACAACTCCGGTTCAATGAACCAAAAGTAATTGATAACAGTAATAATTTAACAAAAACAATAATATCTCAGTGTCACGAATAGCGATCTTTTCCGACAGGGATAAATATTTCGTCTCACGCTTGTTGTTTACCAACCACAAACCGTAACACAAGGTATCTAGTGACAGTAAGAATACTTATTAAAGTAAGAATACTCCCAGGTATATAAAAAAATCTAGTTCTAGAAATATATATATGACGCGTGAGAAATTATGAGAGCGTCAACGTAGCAGAAATTAAATCAGTATTTTTCATATATTTTTCTTAATTATATTTAATCATAACAACATATGTGTTAAAGATATTTTTTTAAAATATTTTTAACACATATGTTGTTATGGATTTCCTCATAATAACGCCTGAATTTATAACTATATTAGTGTATTTATGTAATCATAATATGTTCTCAAATTCAGGCTTTACTTTGAGTAAATCAATAATACCATAGGTGTTTATTAGTAATATATAAGAAAAAATATTAAATATAATTAAGAAGTATAATATATATATATATATATATATATAAACAAGTGACTATGCTGCCAGCTCAGCTGGCACAGTTTTCGGCGCGTTTCAATTGTACACGAAAATCTTCATGGGGTAGTGGCTTAAACAGTCTTATCATTATGATGTCACGTTAGACTAAGCTGCTAATTTAGGTAGAATTATGTTGACTATAACTGTATTATATTTTAATGTTATCCTACTACATACTAATTCATAATTCTATATTATTTTCTATAAATATTTTTTATAAAAATCATAATAATTTCATGATTTGTAATTGAATAGAGTTGTAAGTAATGATGTAACTAATAAATTAGTACTAAAATTGGTTGTGTGTGCCTTATTATTGTAACGATAGTGACAGGCTTGAATTCTACTTACAAAATATTGACAAATCTATATAACTATGAATTTTACCACACACTTTGTGCAAAAAAATAGATATTGTACAATTTCTTACAAAACTGGCTGCAATTTACAAAATAAAAAGATTTTGAACATACCGAAATTATCAATTATTTAAAAAAAAATCACAATATTTTTCAGTGCTCCGATTTTTAGGAACCAATAAAGTCGGTTTGATGTTTATGTTGATTTACAATGCAATTATTCAGATTAAAATATGTTACTACAACACGATTCCATTATGTCAACAAAATTTTAAATAAACGGTCGATAGCCTCAATTGATTTTTCTTGAAATTCTCTTAACAATATATTCAGCAAATTTCGTTTCGTTTTTCAATAGACGTAAGTAAATTGGTGATTTTCAATTTGTCTAAGTACCTTGTTCCATTTGAAAGCGCGTCGAGACATATTAGATGCTCCGTTGGGCCTAATTTTGGATCAATCTATCCTAATGTAGCCACATTTTCCCAATTACAAAATGTGATTGAAGATTCACCAATTTGTTTATTTGTGTAATTTCAATATATTTGCAACATATATGAACCTAATGGCATCAAGTTACAGCATTCTTGTATTTTAAGTGATGGATTTTTGTTGTTTGATACAGGTATTACCTATTTAATTGTAGCCGAAATATACATCAAATTAGTTTTTATCCTGTTATGTCACAATAATTGTTTCGTTGAATTTTAAACTTGTCCTGTACATATAAGAGAGGAACAAGAACATACCATTTTCTCCTAGCTTATAATAGGTTGTTGAAAGAATTGTATTATAGATTCATATTAATTATTAGCAGACCTGCTAGTTTAAGTCAAGGGAAGAGTGATGTATGCTGAAACACGGGTAATGAACCTATTTCAGCAGCAGATACTCTTGCACAATTATAATATCAAATTTTACTAGCTAATTTTTAAGAACGAACTCATGTATATTTTTTTGTGAATAAAGATTATTATTATTATTATATTGAGGCTACTAGGGATGAAATATATATATTTTGAGTAAGTTGTTTGTCGAAACAAGCCCTGAAGAATCTACAAGTTCCTTTAGTATTAACAATATGTTAATGAATGAAAGAGAGAAATATAATTACCTAAATTTAATTTTATCGTCGAGAAATAACATAGTAAAACTAAAATTTACAGAACACTAGTACCAGTCTGGTATTACGCACTGGACAGTGCATATAGTGCTATACAAAACGTACTAGCGTGACAATTGCAAATTAAATCTGTGTCAACAATGGCAACATTTTGTACTCAACACGTGGAGAAGATTAATATTCTGATGGCTTCATGAGTAATATAACCAGGGCTCCAATCTTAGATTTAAAAAATGAACAACATAGTCGACATAAGTTCGAAAATATATTATTCGTACTGTGTAAGACACAGTGGAGTATCCGACAACATTCTGGTATTTACTTGATTATTAAGCCACTGAAACAGGGAAATTATTAAGTAACCTTATTAATTAATTAATTATTATTAATTAACCTTATTATTAACCTTATTTCATAGTATTTTGTTTAATAAAGGCATACCACCGGTAAAAAAAAAAAAAAAAAAAAAAAAAAGTATAGGGTACTATTGATTTATGTAATATACAAAGAGAGGCATGGTCACACAAAATAGCTTAAGAAACCAATTGTATTATCTTTATTTTAAGGTAATATTAATTTAAAATACTAAAGTAGAGGCTAGTAGAAGTCTGATATAAGGGGAGGAGCGCTGTATGCTGAAATACAGTAGATAAGCCTAGTTCAGCATCAGATACTCTAGCTTAAAATGTCCATAATTTTCTAGCCAATAGATATAATTGTGTTATACTGTTAACTACTGTTGTTATTGTGTTATATTACCTGAAGAAATATTGTATGAGCAATTTCTTTGAATAAATTATTAATTTATTATGTGAGATATATGGAATTGTATTTCGTGATGTTTTTATCTCAATTTATCTCAATAAACAATTTATTTATTTTAACGGAAACAGTAGTAAAAACAGAAGTCGTCAGTAAGTTTAGGTCACAGATTGTGCAAGGATTACAGTGTTGCCCGTTGTCGCACATTAACTGTGAGAAATTGCCTGTGCGGTTGTCTGTACTGTATGTAGTGGTCGCACAGGTCAGCTACCTAGCTTGGCTTGCATAAAATGTATTCACATGTCGTGATGTTTACATTTGCACGATGGTTGTTAAGGATAACTTACAGACGTAGTTGAGGTGGAATTGTGGTTGCGGTCAACGAGGATAGGTACGTTAACAAAAACGGCCATTGGAAATTGCACACGAAAAATCTGTTTTTAATTCAGTTCGGGATTGTTAGGGCGGATCTAACTTGGAGTTTTATTATGGATTGTTGTAGTAGTAGTATTTTTTATGACAATAATAGCACCAATTTTAATGTTTTTATTTATTACTTTTTATACGAGAGAGTAACAACTAAAACTTAATAAAAATAAATTGAATGATAACAAATATTATAAAAATATTTTAAGAAAACAATGAATTAATATTTTTGAAAAACACTAATAAATAATAAAAAAATATTTAGCTAAAATTCCGCCTAATTTTAAGCAGATGTGACGTCATATACACCACGCAGAACAAACCAGAAGAATTTTTAATGTGGTTCGCTTCTACACAAAACATCCTTAAGAGGTCTTGACTCAACTTCAAGTTCAAGTTGGGCCTCTAACATACTTCTAGTTATTGTACTTACGTTAGATATTGGACTATAATCATACTAAATTGGACGCTTGCATGTATTATCGTTTTTACGATTTAGCAAAAACTAAATAAGTATGTTAAAAAAACACGTTTCCTGTATGGGAATAATATTTTTCACAGATTTTTTTAAATTTTATTATTTGTTAGGCAGTTTTCAAAATTCGGCTGGTTACTCATTACCATTTCAGAGATACAGCTCTTTAAATTTTGGACGGACAGTCAGTTGAGGCTTAGTAAGAGGTTCCGTTTTTTAGTACGGCACCCTAAATAACAGTTAAAATAAAATACAAATTATATTCTTTCATAATATTTTTAACTAGTCTGTCAGCCAAGAAAATTTACAACTACCCGTCACAGGTTCTCAAAACAAACATCTACCCATTTTTTTTCGACCCATTCGCATCCGCGCGGACGATATCGTCCATTTATGAATGAAATTATATTGTTCTGGTTATCTCGGATACCAAAGGACTTAACATATTTAAATAAGCTACTAGAAAACCTAAAAGTATTTCAAAGCTGCCAACTGGTTGTGGGCAGGAGCATTGAGACTGCTTGTAAGTCGGCAATGGCTTGTAGATGGTCTATATGCTTGCATTATATTAACTGTAGTGTTGTACTTTATATTTAAAAAAAAAAGTCAAAAGAGGTTTATTGCAATAGCTAGCTTAATAGAAAATGTTCCGACAGTAACAACTTAACACACCTCAAATATTTGAGATGTAATGTAACTTAGGTTAAACTTTAAACTATGGCTAGCGACGGTAAGCGTCTAAAGGCTCAGTCATATTGTGACTGCATGTTAATTTCACAGCACTTCCCAATAAATCTGAATTATAGCAGGTTCAGGGTCACAACATAACCGTGCTTAAATTTTCTGCTCAGATTACATTTTAGTTCTCGTCTTTTTTAGCAATAATAGTATATTATTAAGCAAGGAAGGTACTACACATATATTTTCACAATTACACATACATTTAAATGTTAACAAGAGTGACTCTAACAATTAATTGGTAACCTACAGCGTTCTGTGTAGTTCAACATTGTACTTTTATTTATCAATACCTCTTACTAAAGATTATTAAAGATGATTCCTTCTTTATAAGAAATTATAAGCGCTGGTATAAAGTCCTGTCATGGTTTTATTTTTTTATTTTACAAATACATACATATACGTCTGTATTTCCCGAGGGGGTACGCAGAGGTCTGTAAACACCCACGTTTCGCCAATCGGGTTTATTTTATTACCTTGAATTATGTATCGGTGCAATGAAATTTTGAGGTAAAGTGACTCGTCGGTGTTTGAGTAAAACACTTCTCGTACGTACATATGTAAGTGTGCTCGAGAAATCTCAAGGGTTGGATCACAGGGACGGAAAATTTTACTTAGTGGGTTTATCTGAAAAAGCAATTTCCAGTTACAGTCCGGAGTCTGAAACTGCGAACAGTAAATGGTAATACTGACTCCCTATTACTTGGGACCAAAACTGTATAGCAAACGTGCGGATGCTTAGACAACTCTAGAGTAATACACAGGATACGAATTTTCTAACGTATTTTTGAGTGATTGGACTTGCCACTAACAGAACCTCAGTGGTTTATTTAAAGCTCGTAATATGGCTAAGTGTAATTTGTATAGAATAAACATCAGGTAATATGACATAAAAAAGATGAATAATCACTTGCTCACGTGTAACTACCCTAACGAGCACGTAAAGTATCTTTACTCCGTGCAAAGGTGTTCCTTCTCAAAATTCTATTAAGAGGGTCTGAAGTTGTTTGTTTATGTTACATTCTTAGCTATTGTGTAACCTCGGGGCCAACTTACGATATGACAAAGTATTCGCAATTTCGTCCTCGGGCACTCATGTTACTAGGTAAAATTATGGTCCCCACCTGCTACTAATATGAAGTATTCAGTTAATATGCTCACGAACACAGATTTTTGAGATTATTTTTGGGCTAAGTTTAGCAGTTTTTGTGCTGTTTCTTTTATAGTGTTACATTTAAGATCTAAGAACGTAATAGAATACAAATCTGAGTCTTGAACAAATCCTTATTTTTATTGAATTTATTATAATTCCAAAGTATTGTTCGGTTGTGGAACTTGTGAACTATTTTAACTAGTTTAAAACTTCGTCTGAACCGGTCTAAATTTTTAGTATTTTAAATGACTTCTTTTATTCATACTTAAAACCGAGGCTTGCGACCTCTAAGGGGGCTAATGATGCTTTTCAATGTCCGTATATTTATAATTGATATATTGTATATGTAAATTATAATATGGTGCATAGCATATCACAACCTTCGTACACCTGCATATCCCAGTGCTTATACTCTGTAATAAAACAAATATTTAATTTAAGTTGAGATATGAACACAGTGTAATTATGTTCTAATTGTAATAATACGTACAAAATCCTACTCTATAATATTCTCATCCTAGAATTTCGCGGCAAATTCTACAGAATACGCTAATACCCCATAATCTGTTTTAATTTATATGTAAATTCGTTCTCAGCATATTATCTCTAGATAATATTCCAGCCAAACGTTCCGAGTTCCGAAAGTTTTTCGGAAAATATTTTAATATAATAGAAATCTGTGACTTTTCCCTTTATTACTGAACTTTGCTTTAATTCCGGACATAACATAGGAACGTAACGATTGCGGAGAGAGAAATAAACGAATGGGAAGAAACAGTAAGAAAAATGTATAATGCAGTCCCCGGGAAGTCGGGAACACCAGTCTCTCTGTTTTGTTGTCATTCTTTAAATCTAATCAAGGGTTACGCTGTGTTGGGATAAATGAGAAACGCGAATTCCTCCCTGAGGTATTTGCCCAGTATGAATGTAAGTAATTATTTTCTGTGTACATTTTGACATGAACAATTCTTTTTCCTGTGTTTCGTGCATGACAATTATTATTAATAAAAGCGAGTCCCTTTTTTGGATTTCTTTTTTATATGCCAAACTCAATACTAAGTAGTCAAAATTTCCCATAGTCTCATTTTCTGCCGCCTGCACGGCGGTTCATACCTTACCTAGGTCGACATTGCCTTAAAATTCAAAACCTGTAAATATATACTAGGAGTTCATAACAATACGTAAATAAAGGGCTACTTCGTAGATATAAATTTAAAGTCTACTTGCTGCAGCTACCTGGGACTATGATAATAGCATATAGCGGTCAGGCTATTAGCACCGTTAGCGTTTCCTAAAATAAATATAATCCATGTATGAGAATTCCACGTCCACTTCTACATATTCTTCGCTTTATACGATGCTACCCTTCGGAAAATCGAGTTGCCTATAAATTTTTGTGCACAACTTCCTAAACACGTTGATACATGCTCGGGTCGAACCCACCACCTGCTTAAAATTTAACGCAGAAAGGTATATCGGGGTATTCGAATATATGTTTGTTCGTATAAAGCAGCAACTTTATGTCGGTACAAGGAACTTGGCAGTGTTTTCACAGTTCGCAGGTCAATATAGAAAGTCTGTTAGTCTCAGACTAATTAAGTTCTTACAAGTTTCCAATGGTCACAAGTTAGCTGTTTGCTTTTGTTAAACTGATGGCAACATTGGAGTTGTTCCTTTTTAATGTTCTCTATTATTTTTAGCAGTTTACGTTTATTTGGATCATGTTATGTAATTTTAAATTTTTTTTGGTGGAACAAATTGGTTGGAGCAAACAGAGTGCAAGAACCGTGAGGTGGAAACTCCAGTTAGTGACAGTAAATGCATAATTTTAATAGCTTTATAGCTTTTGTAGCGAAGTTCGGTGACCATTTTATATGATTTCGCGATATTGATTAATGATTTGATCTTGTTTTCGCGAGTTCAAAATAATATTACTCGTATTATCTCATAAGTCGTTTAACACAAATTTCAGGAATTACCTCTGAAACAGACTAACATAATTACCGGTAACAAATGTAATCAATGTAATAAGTACTTATCTATTGAAAATTATATTATCAGTACTTCAGTACTATCAGTACTAATATTATAAATGTGAAAGTAACTCTGTCTGTCTGTCTGTCTGTTACGCTTTCACGCTAAAACTACTGGACCGATTTGAATGAAATTTGGTATGAAAATAGTTTTGAGACCCCGGAAAAAACATAAGATAGCTTTTATCCAACTGCACAAAAAGAGGTTAATGTTTTTGCGCGATAACCAACATACGCACGGGCGGAGCCGCGCCCGGAAAGCTAGTATATGTATATATTATTTTCTCCGAATCTCGCAATTAACGTGTTTGAAATGAAATTATTGGGCAAACGATACATTAGAACTAACGCCTAGGATTTATGAGCCCAGTGTCGTGTCAAGCAGAAGAAAGGTGATCGTGATAATAAACAGCCAAACCCTTACTTAGACGTGCGCCTTGTCTTTCTCATCACTGGATATCATGACAATAAAATAAAGTGTGATATTGTATTTGGTTTACGCGATCAATACCAACCTGTCCTCAATAAATACTTCTTTGGTTTGAACAAAGACAAACTTTAGATTTGAAATCGAACTTTAAAAGCCTCCCCAGAAAATGTCTAGACAATTTAGAGTGTTTTGTGTGGACGAATGTAGACGACAACAGGTTATGTGAATAAAAAAAGGACGCAGTTAACGCTTCGAGATATTCTTTTTTTTATTCATGCTAGGTTCGCGTTTGACCACAACCTGACTGAAGTCAGGTTAAGCATTGATGTGGTCTAAGGTGGAGCACGCTTACCTAGAAGAAACTTATTAACTCTCGATTTGAAGGCACCCATGTTGTATCCATCGGGAAAAACTGACTGAGTTCCACTCTTTTGCAGTACGAACGAGAAAAGTAGAAGCAAAGCGCTTCGTACGAGCCCAGGGAATATCAACCATGGACGGATGGCGCCTCTCCGTTTGTCTGGACATCCGTTGGAAAAAGGGGAGGGCGGAACTAAGTCGTGTAGTTCTTGTGCACATTCACCGAAATGTATCCGGTAAATGATTCCTTCTGTGAGATAAATTAGGAGAATGAACACACAACATCCGAGCTATTGTTTTTAAATTGTGTGAATACTTAATACTAGCCATATTTTTAGTAGCCGTAGATCTCTTTGCGTTTATCCGGGAATGTCCTACGACCATACCTATTTCTACAACCCAGCAGTAATGTGCACATTTCTGCGTTCTGATTTGAAGGGTACGGGTGCCAGTGAATTACAGGCACATGAGGTTTAACAACGGTGTGTCCTCAGGTCACAGAACAGCATCTGTTATAGGCAGAGGTAACATTTCAGCACCAGATGAGCCTTATGCTTGTTCCATCAAAATCTTTTCGTAACCAATATTTATCTGTTTTAAGGACGAATAGATACATGTCATAATAAAGTACTTTGTAACCTAAACAAAAAAAAAACATAGACACACGTATAATATCTATTCTTTAAACCTGTGTCGATTGCGATCGATCAAATTATTTTGATTCAATCGTAACATGTAGAAGAGTCATTGTATCATGAATATGTACAACATTCAATCTTGTTGGACTTGAATCATCAAAACAAATATTAATTTTCTTTTTTAACATTTTTGCTTCATGTTTGTGACCGTATGACACCGACGTCGTCACCTAGTCAGGAATTAACAGTGCTTGTACCTAAAATGGGTTGGGTAATATACAAATAAAGTTAATATATACTATTATAACTATTAATTTATAATCATTTATTGTTAATAAATGATTAAACAGAGATACCAAAGCAAAATCACAGACATATGTTCGGGTATACAAAAGTTTGTATCGTGCTAGGATCGAGAACGAAAACTTCAAGTTTAGCTCAAGCTTACATACCAATACATTTTACCAATGCTAACTATACATAATATAGTTATGTAATACAGTTATAATGGTCGTCAAATAGTAGTATCTGGTTGACCGAGCGAGAACTTTGTTCGAGCGAAGCGTCTCTGCTTAAACTTCGACAAAAATTCTTTCGTATATCCGGTTGATCTTCTCTACAGGTCGTATTGTTCATCCGATTCTCACGAAATTTTGTGAGCAGGTTTGATATGTCCACGAAATTTTTTTTTCGATTCAATACTTGGAAATTTTTCAAAATTACATGACATATCTATAGATTTTAGGATTTCTTTACCCATTCTCCCATTAGCATGCGCAGTGAACCTTTATTCAATTGTAACCTATGCAAGGGCAGATTCGCGAGGTCTACAGCTCGGAGAGTCATTAGTAGTTCATTCAATATTAAACTTGAACACTATTACACTATCATAATACAAATTCTGCACCTACCAATTGTATGCCTACTGCTAGTTACTTATGTGAGATGCACGATGTAAATTATACAAATAATTCATTCCATTGCATATTGAGCATTAGTCATTTGGTCATACAAGAGGACTGCGAACCAATAGATCGAATCATTTTAACTAAGTCATGAATCATGATCGGTCAAGAAAACAAGTACTTATAAATGAATTAAAAAAGTAAAAAACCCGACTGCCAATTTTTAGACTTTGTCTTTAAACGTTGTATCGTTCCGTTGGTATTAGAACTGCAAGTTATATATATTTTTGGAATCGCTTCGTTTTGATAGGTATTGATGTATATGGAAAAAATATTTTTTTTTATTCACAATATGGCGTCTAAAATCCGCCAGTTTGTTTTATTTTTATTATGTAATAAATTATGTTAATTTTTTTTTTCGGTTTATAGTTTTTTTTTAAGTTAAATAACCTAGTGCATGTTACATGCGCTGTCAAGACAAATCTAAGTATATCTCATACATTGAAATCGGTTAAGCTATTTAGAAGTTATGGTGTAATAAAGAAACTCACATACATACATACATGAACCCTGAAATCAAAACACTCCTTTTTTGGGAAGTCGTGTAAAAATTAGCGGTCGACAAGTTTTAATTTTCAACCCACGTACTGGAACATGGAAATCACATCAAGATTAGTTCAATATGTACGATTGCTTGGATAAATTGGCATCTCAGACATCGGTTAATCACTTTGCACTTTGGCTGTGCACAAAGACGACCGCTAGCTCTCAGATAGTTAATTACCATCACTTGCTACTGCGAAGCTACCTGCTGTTATCCGTTAGCTAATTGACATCGGGATGGGTCGACAACCAAAGCCCGGATTTAACGTATTTTCCCACTCGTAATACGTATGGTATCGTTTGGTCTGATTGGTATAAAACGAGACAGTTGTGTATCTTTTGCGCGTCTCTCTCTCTCTCTCACACACACATAAATAGACACACAAAACCCACACATAAACTTCCTCCAAGAGCATCATTTTATTTATCATATTAATAGTCAGTGTTTTTTTTATTAGTAGTTATTTTCAGTCATGCACCAACTGCATTAACACAATATTTTAAATAATTATAAGGAAATAATAATATATTTTTGTAAATGTGAAATCGTAATAATTCATATTGGAATTTATTTTGCTTGAAATAATGAGCTTATTTTCTTTTAATTTTATTATTATTTATTAGTATTGTATACCATATCTAAATTGAATTTAAATAATAACCTTGTAAGATTTGTGAGTAATTATTGACTTATATATTATATTGGATTTGTGCTTTAATTAGATCCAAGATCTAAAATAGAACAGGGGAGTACTATATACTATAATACAGGCCAATCAGCCTAGTTTAGTAGTTAGAGAATTAAGTGAGTGTGCCTTAAAATTAATAAATAAATATTATTATTAACTAAAATGAAACAAGTGCTACGCTTTACACGATAATTTGCGACTTCATAAAACTACACATATTTTGTACTATAAAATTTAAATTTCGTATTAGATATTACCGCATGATCCAACTTAAAACTTTTTAAATGGTTGGATCATTGGGAGTTCAAAGATTTTCTTGTTATTAATCTTCTTAATATTATTTATACAAAAAACATGATAAAATATATTGTTACACGACGAAACGATTTCGATAGTGTGATAGATTTTATAGTTATATCTAAAGATATAGATCAGATTGCTAGAGAAGCCAATAAGCAGGTTAATACGAATTCCATGTCCGTGACCGGTTACGTACTCGTATATACGTAACTGTATATGCTTCCTTTGTGCAAAATGGAAGCTGTTTAGTGGTTTAGGCGTATAGTTTTTTGAAATAAAAATATCATTTTAATATTTTGAAGAAAAAACTCAGCCAAAACTTGAAAATGGAGGATTTTGGATTTGTTATAAGTTTAACATGATTGAAGGTTTTGGGTATGCAAAATATCTTCTAAGCATTGTTGTTTTTACATTTTCTTATAAGAATAAAACATCAAAAATAATTCTAAATTATGCGCCTGTAACAACCGTATCCGTAGATATTACGAGTATTTACAATTTATATTTTTTTTATTAATAAGCCTTATTTTATTTATGATCCAAATGCTGCTTAATTTTCATACTAACGCAAACTGACGTTGCAGTGACGGAATTTTTAGTCTTTTCAGGGTCCTAATTCCTTATTCTTTTTGTATTATTTCTATATAAACTCAAAATTTTTTTACACTCCTCACCTTTATCGCGTATATTTGTGTGTGTGAACGTTTACTCGTCAGATGTCCAAAGCCACTGTACTGCATCACAGTTCGAACACCTGGTTTTGTAATATTCTGGTGAAAATACGCTTCGCATGGATGCTGGGAATGGAGGTTTTTTGATATAGCGGCTTTGATGGATGGGATTCCACAGTTAGGGTATTAAGGTTTGTTGACATAGTTTTTGTTGATTTAACGTTGGATGGCAATTGGATGGTTTTCGTAATAGAGTAATGCAAGTGCAGTAAAGCATACGGCCCGGCAGATGTTAAGCTATTAGACTTGTCTTTATGAAACTAAGCTTATGCTAAGATGCCGGTGACGTAATACAGAGTAGTGTAACGCAGGTTACAATTTTTAGCAGGTTAGCAGGTTTTAAAAACAAAAAAAATTCAAGCGTTGGGAATGCGATGGCACGCTGCTGGCACGTACGATGCAGGGTATGTCTATCCTGCCCTTACACAATGTCTGATTCAACAAGACAGGGTACGCGTTTAATGCAAGAGGAATTCGTTGTCCTAAATATGTTTTTTTGTTATTTTGTGTGTGTGTATGTGTGTGTGTGTATCTGTATTGTTATATTACGCTTAATATAACTGTGTTTGTGTTGACTGTAATGTTTTCAAGTTTTACAATTCACTGTCGTCGTTGCTTGCATGACAACATTGTATACGCCTAAATATAGACTTTTAGCTTCTCTGCATGGTGGAAGAGCATTTTGCTAATGCTCGCCAAGCTAGCCACTACTCTTAAATAGAAAATCTGTCGCCAAGCACATAACAGTGTGTTCCGGCAGCAGTCGTTGAGTATCGTAAATAACAGGCACATGAGACTTCACTACAACATATATACCTCAGGATGAAGAGTACAGTGCAGTTTGTCACAATAAGTGACAAAAAGCATCTGTTATGGGCAAAGATTAACGCATACATAAGGTGGCTCTTGAGCACGTACCGTCACAATCACATTTAAAAAAGTCAGTAAACTGCCCAATATTACGAGTACGTTTACCCCTGAGATATAAAATCATCATTTAAAATGCAGTAATTTTCAAATGTTTAAATTAAATGAAAGAAGCCTTGTTCAGCTGTTACATGAAAACGTCTCACCAATTTCCCAATTCAAACTAAAGTCACCTCATAGATTTCACATAGTAAATTACATTTAACAGATTACCTGTCTTCACTTCCATAATCTAATTTCGAAGCGAAACCCAACGAAAGGGTCTTATGACTGCTATTTGATATCGCTAATTTTCATCCCAGTAATAAATTACGCTAGAGGAAATGAGCTCGGCGCGACGGAAAGGGGAAAAAAATGCTAATAAAATCGTACCCCACCGTTAATCTTAGCGCTTTAACCCTCTACGGTTTTGTTCAGATTTGAGATGCCTAGGTAACAGGAAATTAATATTTCCTAAGTGGTGAGGGGCCACTGAATTTAATTAGCGCGGACAAAGTACTTGTGGGGGCTTTGCCGCAGTCCTTTACACTGTTGGGCTTGGTTTTTGTTTGGACAAATATAGGAGTCACGTCGTTTTTCTTGCTGGTCAAATAGCGTAGACGGTGCCTTTAGAATTTCAAGGTGCATATAGTCTATTGAATTGTTTGTCAAAGGAACTTTTCACAGCCCGGAGTACGGCAATTTACGTGGCTCGAAAATATGTTAGTCGAAACGTATTCCATAGCCATAGTAAAGCCAGAAATAGCCCTCGACCAACATTTGGTAAAGCAACAAATTTCGGTAAGCAGTAGAAAACATTCTGCCCAACAATATAAAATAAAGTTTTGACCTCTTCGCATAATTACTTACCTAAATAAACGCGTGATGGTAATGATTTTTAATACTTTAAGAAATCAGTACCAATCAGACATCATGGCTATCGGCTATCAGTTTCATAAAAACATGAGTGAAGCTATAATAAATGACACACACTTGACACTTGATAAAGATCTCTGTCTTGGTCTGACCGACCGAAAGTTCACCACAGGAATTACTATACTATGGCCAGCTAACTCGTAGGTACGTGTCACACACAGTGTCAACTGTTAACCGTGTGCTATGCCTCGACAGAAAGTATGTCTATTATCCAGCATTTCAAACCTATATGACAGATGCATAAAATCTAATATAATAGATGCAAATGACAAAACAAACTGCACTGCGTTCATCACTCTAGTACACTGGCTCTCAAGGACTCTACTAGAAAGCACTGTTAGTTCCGGCTGCTGTCTTTGAAAATCACTAATTATAGGTTAGCTTGAACAAGGTCTCGGCAACATTATCAATTACCATCAAATGAGATAGTAGTCCAAGGCTAACCTATCAGGAACATAAAAAAAGAAAAGAGGTCACAATTCCAATTTATGTTCACTATACCATATGCAATGATCTACATCAAACAATCTATTTGTACAATTAGGAATGACTAGACAAACTCCGTAAAATTCTTTATTAATAGGTACCTTACGTTACTATTTGCCATTTTAAACATATTTTCAGTATCGAGTTCCTTCGCAACCCAAGCTTTAATACCACTCTTATTAAACAATGCGACCATATTTTAATTTTTTTTTAGGAAAAAGTAGATTTCTTCATAATAAAACGTTATACTTAGTTAAAGCTCTATGGTTTCACAAACAAAAGGACAAAGCATTACAAAAGGCCACACACAGCAGCTCCAGATAAGTTAATTTGCAAAGCTAAACTTTTTCAAGCAAGCTTAGACTCCAGTAGGTTACGCTCACTTTTTGGTCTCACTTAAGCAAAAGAACGACTGTAGTGAGGCATTATGTTATAAAAATAATTGAAATTCTTAGCTAATAATTGGCCTTTGTTGGTGTATGTTTTTGAAACGGAAAAAAAGCATTCATCGTCAGACTTTGTCTTCGTCCCTAAACCGCCGAAATGATCGTGAAAATTTTTGATATGATGCTATCTGGTTATGGATAGCATCAGGTTAATCCTAGAACTAACTTTCAAAGACATCTGCTGGACACGTGGTGCTCAGGTACAGATTTCCTTCTAAGGGTGTTAATTATGAGGCATCTCCACATTCGTTCAACTGTTATTAATATTACAAATTTACGAGAAAAAAAAATGTAGTAATGTGCGGGATTCGAACCCGCGTCCATCCACCCCTGCAGCCGGGGTATGTTCTGACCAACTGAGCTAACATGGCATTATGAGGATGGGGAGACCTATAGTTTAACTTACGTTGTTAAGTGTTAAGTTGTTTTAGTAAAGCAGCAGCTCACGGAGTCCCGCATCTGGTCACTTGCTGCTTACAGCACTGAACACTTCTGGCAAGCATTTGGTACCAATTAACACAAACTTTTTATTGATCACATATAGGTATTGACACCGAATGCCTACCATAAAGAAAAAACTAGAGCACAAAATCTTTCCTGCGCTTCTCGATTACTTTACTTTAGTAAGAGTTGGTTCATTTTAAATTACCAATCACCCGACCAGCGTCGGACCAACTTTGTATCTAGATTGTATTAATATTTGTCAGATGTAATTTCGCAATGTCGTAAACGCACCAAGCTGAGCCTGCGGCGAAGTAAGCTATCACTTGGGCACTATTCCTCGAGAACCAGCTTCTAAACATCAGTGAGTTATGCGGTATCCAGCGCAAAGCTATCCTCGTCACGCGAAGAGGCTTATGTAAAATCTGGTGAACGCTTCCTGATCAAATCTTCAAGATTTTCTGGATGTCTAATGATACCTTTCTTCATCAACCGTCCGTCAGCACACGGTTGCCTCAGACGGTTTTTCATCCACATTTAAAGTCTACTAAAAGATTTTTCCGGTTTAACGTCACATTTGAAATCGTAAAATATCAAGAAGCGAAAATGTCACGAGACAGCTTCATATTTCATTTACATCAAATAATTACATCTAATTTGTATATTATAATGAACTTTGAAATGTATGTATAACCTGTCAGTAATAAATATAACCTCCCAGTATAAAAACTATTTTACTAAAGTTTTTTAAGTGGATTGATATTTCAACGTACGTGGTTACTTAAATTTTTAAGTGCGTCATAGTGTCGAAAATAAGCCATGTCACCAGGTTACAACATTCCCATGAGTTATCGGCTTATAGGCGACAATCGTAATTGCCCGATTTTTTTTTAACATTTAATTAATGTTTAGTTGCAGCTTATGATATCACTTTGCGAATATTTAATGATACATGATTCATAGATATTACTAGTTTTACACAGTCGCAAAAGTCGCGCAGGTTGGTATAACTGTGGATTTCTAGTTAATTAAATGGATACAAGGGAATGGTGTGTCTTTTCGTAACTGTTTCAATTGTAAGTTTTTACTTAAGATAGTTTTCAGCTACGTAGATCGATTTAACGCTTTTTAATGAAGGGGTCACTTTGATTGATGCTTTGATAAAAAATATGAAACACAAGACTTCTTATAAAACAACACATCATTGTTACTGTCTTACTACAAAACATTTAAGAGGCTATAAATTTCATGGTTCACTTATTATCAGAAACCTACAAAAATCTAGTCCATTAAAACCTAGGACCAAAAAAATCACATGGTGGAACAAAGAACTTCGCAAAGTGAAGAAGAAAAAGAGGCATAATTTTAACCGAATCTAAAAGTCCGTCTGCCAGACTTTTAAAAATATAATCTATCTACTCATATGCAAAGCTAGGAACGTTCAAAAAACCTGACGACCCTTTCATAATGGCAGACTAAGAATTTTTGAACTTCTCTTACTAACGGCTGAAAGTAAAGAGTTGTTTTTATACCCAAACCAGATAAAACCAATGACGTAAATTCAAAATGATAAAGGCCATCAAACCTTACATCGTTATGTTAAAAAGCTTGGAGCTACTTTGTGATAAATATTTAAGAAGAGTACCTTTAGCGGAAAACCCACAAAAATCACACTTCTAAGACTGCTCTCTACCAAGTTATAATGGTGTCTGGGCTATTTGAGGGGATTCTCTGTGATAAACTGCAGCAGCTACTTCGCGTAGTTGAGACATGGTGTAAACACCATCTTCGACCGAGGGAATAAAAAAACAATATAAACAAGTTAATTTTTATGATGTTATTTAGAATTGAATTGACCCAAAACAAGGTGTTTAATTTTGTTACATAAAGGCATTTGGAATTTCTGCCCGACTGCAAGTTTTTATGGGGAAAACACTTTAAAGATATCACAACAAAAGCTGTTATTTTTTTATGTAAATCACTATTCAATTAGGGATGAATCTACATAGTCGTGGTACGATCTATCCCCACTTTTGGTTGAGTAGTGTGATAGCCACGAACAACTCTGGTGACCAAAATAGAGAAAATGCAGCCAACCCAAAGATTGGCTTGGTCTTTATTCAGCGGCTAAATAAAATCAACACCAGTAGCTAACCTTGATGTGATCCTGGCCTCAATTCCTGGACGGCTTGCTGTAAACGAAAACCATCGTTTACATCAAGAAGGGATAGCAGGAGTTCTAAGAATTAAAAAAAAAAACACTAGTGGGTGGGCACAGGACGAATGGCAGTAGTCTGCCATAATACTCTGCAGAATACTCACTAATAATCCCCGAATCGCGGCAAAATAGTCATTAGGTACCTGCCAAGAAAACAAGAAGTACGAGTTAGCAACTGACAGCAGTGCTTTGGAAAATGTATTACCGGCGAAAATCAAGACAGGTGCAGATTGCTGGTTACCGGAACATGGAATCTCGAAGTCAAAAAGTTATAAGACCAAAATAGTAATGCAAGCCAAGGAAATGTTATATCTAAGCATAACACTTAATTTAGAAAGTGGGCAAGTTTTTTCTCTTCACTACAGTATGTCAGTGATATATGCACTCAGAATACCGGGTCTAGAGTTATGGCTGAGTGTCATTGTATATGATTGTTATGTTTGTAATGTAATCCGCGGAGTATGCAATATTGCAATAATAAAAATATTAAGATTATAGGGTAGCTTCATCTTTTACAAGTTTAAAGCTGATTGCAATTAGTCTTGTTTATAGTAGGTACAACGTAAGTTGAACTATAGGTGTCGCTCCTTCCCCATCCGATGATTAAAGAAAGAGAGAACACATTAAAGTTATAAGTCAATAGCCATGTTGGCTTAGCGGTCAGACCATGCCAGCCAAGGCATGGACTAGGGGTGGATGGCGCTGGTTCAAATACCGCACATGACTATAATTTTTACTCTCGTAATTTTATAATGTAACACGCGGCGCATGCGTTATTGCAATCTGTCGCCAAACACCTAATGGCGTGTAACTTTCGTGTGTACTTAAAAATTACTTAATCTATACTTAAGTCAGCCAAATTTTGTATTTGACAGGTACGATTCAATAGATACAGGATTTTAAAGATATGACGGTAAGACGGAAATTTTCAGCTTAGTCTTAGTTTCTCGTTATCTTAGTTTTACGGGAGAAAGGCATACAAGGCGTTGCTCACCTGGTGGTAAGTAATCACTGTCGAACACGGACACCTGTAACACTATAGGTCTTAAGGTTACGTTACCGGCTTTTGAAGAGGGAATTGCTTTTTATGAAGGTTTTCTTGTACGGAATCTTATAATACACGAAGTCTAATCAACAAGTAAACTTTCTACGTAAGCATATACAAACATTTATAAACACTACGATAAGATATACGTACATACTCTGCTTTTACCATAATATTTTCCAACCAAAAATATTGCATATTTAAAACACAAGAATTATTTTATAAACGCAGCGGAATCACACGCCGTTAACCGCAACCACACGCGTCACAGTTTAGTGTATCCCAACACAAATTGTCGCATATTCGGTTATTTTAAACTGTTCATTCGATGTTTTTGTTCATTTAAACTAAAAAAACAGTATGGTTTCTAATCAATCGGTAGAATTGAGATCAATTCAATTGAATTCAATTGAGCTGATATATTCTATTATATATTTTGTCGCATTAGGTAAAAAAAAATATGACGTGCCGCCCTAATGAGATACATTATAATTTATTTGCCAGCACTTTAGGTTACTATCGACTCACACTAATGAACATATAACGTTGAATATTATTATTAAATGACAATTACTGTGAGCATAGTTCCCACACTAAGATTTCCTGTGTTGTGAGGTTCTAGTCTCTTCCTATAGTACATGTAATATAAAAACAAGAAAAAAAGGCGCTGCATCACGGAAAAAAAAAATTGTTTCAAATCAAGAATATATCTATTGGTCAAGACATTCCGTGTTTCATATATGGGGAAAACAATATATTCTTGAGATTAGTAAATATTTGTCTTGATAATCATTTTTCATGTAAGTATTTATTTACTCTTACTAAGATTATTATGTTCTTATTAAGAGAAAATAGCCATGTCTCTCTCTAAGTACATCATTGTTCTTATTAAGAGAATCAGAAATTCTCAAATTTAAAACAATCCTTACTTGAATAGATGAACTCATTCGTTCACTCATTCATTAGATTCTAACAAGAAAAAAAAATATTCTACTGTCAAGTACATAAATAGTTCAGTTAAGATATTATTCTTACTTCAAGTAAAATATATACTTCTGAATAAATATTATTATTAGACCAACAACAGAGTTTTCTACGTACAAGAAAATGTATTTTAGGTAGAACTAAAAATCTTCTTATATGAATACTGTGACTTATTTATGTTAAGAAACCAAAGTTCAATGAACAATTTTCAGTTCTCATTCCAATATTAAGTATATTTAATGTAAGTAATTTTAGATCTTAGTATTCTAATGGATGTTTTACCCGAAGAAGTTGTATTGATTCGTTCAAAAGAATATGTATGTTGCACGAAGACAGAATTTTCTACAGGGTAGAATATCAGATTTCTTGACTCGACAATGGAATTTCACTGTAAGAAACCTCAGTTCTTGTTCAAAATAATTACATATTTTACATTTAGATCTTAATTATCTTAGTAAAATAATGGCGCGTTTTATTGTAAGAAGTTTAATTACTTGGTTCAAGTCATTCCATGTTTCACTCGGAAATCACATAATATGTTGTAAAGAATATCCATTATCTTGGTTCAATAATAGGTTATTTTTGTAGAAGGAGTCTTAGTTCTTGGTTCAAATCTCTAAATGTTTCATACGGAGATCAGATAATATATTAGGAAAAATATCTATTGTCTTGGTTCAATAATAGTGCGTTTTACTGGAAGGAGTCTTAGTTCTTGGTTCAACTCATAAAAGTGTTTCATATGAAGATCAGATAGTATTTTGTTAAAAATATCAATCATCTTGGTTCGAAATCAAAGAACTGAGACTTCCTATAGTAAAAAAGCACCATGCATTTTACTATAAGAAGTTTCAGTTCTTGGTTTAACATAATATAATGATATTTTGATAATTGATATTTTCCATTAATACAATAAGATATTCATATAAAACGTCCAGTTAGTAAACAAGAACAAAAACTCACTTACAGAATACAGAGCCTGGTACACTGTACAGATCTACCAATCTGATCTCCGCCTTTCAAATCTGCAAGTAAAGTAGGATAATAGTTAAAAGTATTTCTAAAAGTGATAGACTAAAAACATCTATTATCGTAAAAATAAATAAAATACAATAAATATTTTCTGTTGATAATTATTTATTTATAAAATAAATTAAGAAGCATACAATTGTATTATATAATAATCATCATATTGACTATACATAATTTTATTTAATATATAAGTATTTTAACGACTCGGAGTGGTTATTAATAATTTCAAGATATGTACTAAAAAATTATACTTCAAAATTATTCACATTTTGTAATTGCAAACATAAAATCAATGAAACTAATTATAAACTCTAAGCTAGATTTCAAGAATATCTTACTATCACAGAACCATTTACCATAATCCACATGTCATAAATGTAACAGATTATATATAGATATAATTTCGGAATTCACTCACCAGCGTCCTCATTACATTGAAAACCTTTAATACAAATGATACAAAATGCCTATTATGTAGTTGAGAATTAAACCACTCTGGTACTCTGGTAGAAATGCGTGAAATGTAGGTGACTTAAAATTCAATCTGACCTAATCTACCACCAGATAATATTTTTTCTCATTATTATCAGCACCACATTATATGTTATGAGGTATGATTGAACACTGCTTGTTGAGTCGAGCATTTTTCTTCACCTCCTCCCTTTTATTTTGGACATCTCCAGGATTCTAAAAAAAAAGAGAATAAATGAAAATATTGCAAAATACATAAAGCTTTTATAGACGATAGGTATCTTTTGACCATAATCTCACATAATGTTGAGTGGTCAAAGATGGCAAACAGGTTAAACCTAAAATTAGAACTGTCTTCAAAATCAGCTTCCAGAAGACCCCGTCCCGTTAGATTATTATCACTTATATCATCTAAACTGCAAGTTAGCGGTTAATCAGACAGTGCATTTTATTATATACTGTACATAATCATGAAATATGATTCGACACACTTTTAAAAGTTTTGTGTAGAAAATACTGACATATATATTATATTTTAGTATGGAATAGAATGAATATTTGATTGAGACTTCCTAACATAATAATAAAAATATATTATATGTGTAATAGATATGTGTTTTCATACATAATTACAATTGATTTAATTACCTGAAAATCAATAACAAAGTTCTGAATTTGCTCCAAAACGTGGTAGCCTTCCTCTTGGGGGTATTGAGTTGAGCAGCATAACACTTATGTTTCATTGGTAAATTTTTGATCTGAAATGTAAAAAAACACATTGTATATTCTTGAATGCCGGTTTATCTAACAAGAAAATCTATGTATACCTATGTAAAACATTATAGAGAGAATAGGTAGATATATATACATCGAAATCCATTCTGAATAATTAACGAGGAATAGACACACATACAAATACAAACATACATTCGCATTTATAATATAATATTTAAGGATTATTTACCAACAAGGCTGATGTTGAACTTTATCATAAAGAGTTGTCATTATATCAGTAGGTATGTAATACAATTATGTATTACCTGCTTACCGTCCGTTAACTTGGCTGTACTTAATGTATCCAAACAGCACGTTCCAGGCAAAGAAAATCTAGCAGCCCCTATGATGGATATTTTTTTTCTATCTACAGCTATTTATAAAGTAAGGAACAAACTTACCTAACTGAGCACAAATTAGGTTGCTATCTCAAGCATAACTTGAAAAATATTCACTTTATAACACTTTATTAAACAAAATTTACGAAAATGCTATTAAACGACGCGTGCGCCTTTCGCTCGCAGCGCAGTGTATTGTGTGTAGCCAACATCATCCATATAAAGTCCCGAAACTTAATCATATTATCATTATTATTTAACATAAGTACATATAAATATTATTTTACATTCGAATAACTTTTCATGTAGGTTGACGATCAGTGTTAAATACTGCCAGTATAGATGATTACCTATTGTTGTATTATTACCGAGTCTGTATATATTTGAAAATATTGTGTAAATTGTAAAAAATTGAGAAAACTTAAATTAAACAATATCAATCACGATCAACACACTAGGAATAAAGATAAATTGCGGTGCCAGGTTTTAGATTAGCAAAGACAAAAAAAAGGTCATTATTAGGTAATTGTGTGCAGTTTAATAATAAAATTTCCGAACATATTACAACGCTCACAGATGGAACATTCAAGTTGCACGTGAAACAACATTTTGATTAAGAAATCCTACTACACAGTTTATGATTACTTAAACAACCAACATACTTGGACAATTTTGTCACCTACGTATTTTAAAGAAATATTATAATAATTTTATTATATAGTAGGTACCTACGTAAAAAGATATTTAAATCAATGGTCCCGAGTTTCTTGTCCATTCTTCTCGCAGTGGCTCTGTACATTTGTTTGCTGAACATGGCAGTACAGAGTACAATATTTCAATATTAAAATTTCTAATTGACTTTCACAAGAGCGTCGTAGATGTCTAAATTGAATGAATGATTTTGACTTTGACCTGACTTTGATTTAATGTCATAACTAACGAAATCCATGGGTTCCTGCAGCGGGTTTGAGATTCAGTACATGGTGATAGGGTACTTTACTAATGCTCACCTAGCTAGCTTTCAACCACTTTGAATTAGGAAATGTGAAGCCGAGCACCTAAAAGCACATGAATAAATAACCGTATTCATGTGCTTAAAGGTGATAATCGGACAGTTTTAAAACACTAGCACCAATATATTTGGGCACTAGCGGGGTTCAAACCCTACCATTTTGCCGTTATACTACGAGTATATTAGTCTACCAGTCCGAATTAGCCGAGTAAGCTTATACTTTTGAAATGATAATTTAAATATCCTATTCATCATATGAATTTCATGTTGTTTATTCGGCATGCATAATTGATTATAATGAATAGTATTTTTACGTTCCGTAGTTTACCCACAACAAGGGAGAACTAGACAAAACTAAAAAATTGCAACACTGAATAAAATCGGAAATAGAGAAACCCCTTCTCAAACTAAAAACTAACTACTTGATCTGAAAACACACATTTTGAATGAAGAAACCGTTATTCTTGACTGGAAATTTGTCTTTTTACTTTAAAATTCATGGTTTTGATTCAAAAGCTAGTGATGAAAACTTTATTTTTTTTATGCCTGATATTATGATATTAGCTTTGACTACTATGAACTATATATCACCTGATGGCGAGTGATGATGTAATCGAAGCTATTGTTCAGGCTAACCTAGAATTCGATTTTCTTGTTATAACCATAATTATGTTTAAATATGTACATACGTATCTAACGTAGGTATGATTTCGATCCCCAAGCCGCCTGCCAAGCGTGGCGATTATTGCAAACATCCCTTTAATGACTCTTCAGCAGTGCACAATTCGGCTGATACAACATGATGGATATCATCTACAAGTTTGTAGATATAATATATTTGTTTGACTTCTAAGACTGAAAAACATTAAATACGTACCCTATATCTACTTGTGGAAGTAAATTAAAGTGTGAGCGTCAGAGTGTTTCAATTAGCATGTTCCCGACTTTAACGAGTTTGGTATTTCATATTTTTCAATATTAAATGTCAAGTCAGTTTTGTTCTGAAACTACGATACTTAGTGAATTACTCACTGAGTTCTCAGTATATATAGGTTCATCGTATCAAAATGGAATGTGGACTTTACAATACAATTGGTAGCAGAAAAGATGAATAAATTTAAAAAATCTAACTACTTTATAGAAGTCATCATTATCATCAACAGCCATAACATCCACTCGTTATTTATTTATTTATATATTACAAAAAGTAAACTTACAGCTAAGGAGCCAAAACGTTTACAATTTTAGACAAAACATAATATTCTTATAAATAGTTCTAAAGGGATCGACATGGATGTCGACATTTTGGACAGTTAGGAGGAAACAGTTTATAAGATTTACTGCCCTTGCCGTGGGTGCATTATTGGCATATCGGGTGCGTAACTTGCTAGAAAATGCCAACAGACGGTGCCGACGACGCTCACCTACGCTAGTGTAGTTTTGTGGAACATAATAGCTTACTCGAGATGGTGCTGAGGGATTATCTACTGAATTGCGCAACAGCATACAGTAATGCATAATCAGTAGAAGCTTGCGCCTGCGCTCTAGAGTAACAAGCCCTACCATACCAGATACACACAAGGATGGGAAAAGGAAGGGGTAGTAACCGTATATCTTCTTATAGAGGGACCTGGCAAACTTACGCTGAACTCTTTCCAAAAAAGGAATGCTTGGAATGTTAAAGGAATGCCTCCCCTTATAAGAGCTGTAACACATGCTTGACAGACCTCTTGGAGACCGCAGTGTAAGATGGGAATTCTTCAGAAAGCTGCTGCCCACTAGTTGGATCTATGTATATTAGCTAGTGACTTCTAAATTACCCAGGTTAAATTGTCGGGCTCAGCTGGTTGTCTTCAAGAACTGCAGCAGATTTACTGTTTCTTAACCAAAGAATATTGCATCAAGTAAATATTCTTAGATCAAAAACAAAAAATTTCGGCCAAGATTGGTTTTCTTTATTAAAGATACGTTATAACTAATATTACAATCTAACACTTTGCTTTGAAAACTTTAATATTCTTCACATAAGATAAGTCACTCTCTGCAGTAGAGATGTACTTTATCGGTTCAAAGTGGTATATAGTTTGGCTGTTAATCCAATATCTCTTAACCTAATAATATCGTATCAAAAATCAATCAAGAACATAGGTACATTTAAGTTAAGTATTCCTTTTCTGAAGTGAAGATGAATAACTTCAACAATTAACAATATATCATTATTGCCTCGAAAACTTAAAAATTCTTCATTTAATAGAAGCCACCATCTGCAATCAAAATTTAGTTTTTTAGTTATAAAATAAGATTGTTTTGTTTGAAAAATAATGTCTCTTTACCTAATAATACCGTATCAAATATCAATCAAGAATTCAAATTTAAGATCAAGATTTGTTTTTCTTTACTGAAGATGAATTACTATAATAATTAACAATCTATCACTATTGGCTTGAAAACTTTAAAATTCGTCAGATTAAATAAGTTTATGTCTATAATGGACATGTGTTTTCTTGGTTCAATAAATGATATTGTTTTCATGTTAATCTAAGATTCTTAACCGAAGAATGCAATATCAAATAAGTATCAAGAACAATGAAACAAAGATCAAGAATTTGATTTTTTCACTTAAGATAAATACATTCCACAATCAACAATCAATTACTTTTGCTTTGACAACTTTAACATTCTCTATCTAATATAGGTCACTTCTGCAGTTGAGATATTTGTCTTGGTTATACCAAGTATATTGTTTTGTTGTAAATCCAATGTATCTCAGCATGACAATACCAATTCACAGTTCAATAAAGAATATATGGCTCAGATATAGAAAACAAAGATTTTTAAGAGGATAATTATTTTCTTGCTCGGAAATATGTTTATCCTTGTTATTTACTTCTCATAATTATTTTAAATGAATAAAAGAAATTTCTCGTATTAAGACCATCGTTGTTGAAGAAATGGAAATATTATCTCAATCCAAAAAAACTTTTATTATTCTTGGATAAAATTTCAGAATTCTTATGCTAACTCCGTACATATTCAGAATGAGAATTCATAAAATATTTCATTCAAAATATAATATTTTCTATAGTCAAGAGCAAAAACATCTCTGACGTATAGTTATAATCTTGATGTAAAAATATAAAGTGAGAATAATATTATTTATCTTGGAGAAAACGACGTAACTTCACTCAAGATATTATTTTTATTTTAAGTAAATATTTACTTGAGATTAAACAATACTCCCGAGAATAATATTATTCTTGGATTGACACTTTGTCAGGACCCATTTTTTTCCGTGTGTTTATTTATAATTAAAGGAAATTACAGCCGTCTTTTTAAGCCGGTTTAACGTTAGAAGCGAAGGGATAAATTTGAGTTATGACTCACATACTTCGATAGATCAGTTAGAAGAACATTTTGCGGCTATAGAGGCGGTTAAGGGTATGAATCTGGATCGTAATTATTTTTTTTCTATTCGTTGTAATTTTGTAAACTAAATATATATCGTCATGAAAAAGATCTAATCACCCGCCTTTTGCTATAACTACTTTAGTCCAATTTAATAGGCGAACCTATTACCATTCACAAAAACATTTCCAAACTAGGAACTTCTACTAACAATTTCTTTTCCCGGGGTTGAAACCCAAGACTTCGATACATAAAAGTGACGCTTGCGTCACTCCACACAAGTCACAGGAAAGCAAAAACTGTTATAGGAAACTAACTTTGAACCATTGTCCACATACCTATCCTTTCAAGCAGTGCTATCCCAGTGGTATTAGAACTGCCATGCAGGGATTGATGATTTGTATCCCATCTCTTTCTTCACTATTGTGTAAAAGCATTTCACATTAAAACCATTCTAGTAAAAGCCATTTTACCATCCTTGACTTAGCTATTACTTACCAGCAGATTGGATAGCGGTGAAAAGGGTAACCTATCAGATATAAATTAAAAGCTGTTAAAGATCCCAACTTAAAATACTCTGCCAGTTTGTAGACATGCGAGAGGAAGTGAGTTACAGTTACTATTGATTTACTATACTTATACTACCCCTACTGTTTGTACATCGTGACTCGATGTTGGATTTATGGCTGACTTCCCTTCCGCTTTTTCGAAATCTATTACGGTGTTCGTGGGAATTATTCGCAGTCAGGTAGTAGCAATGAAAAATTTCATTCAGCCCGTTCCCGACACGGCGCTGTATATTTCCCGTTTAACAATGAAGCTTCATGCCAATTCTTTATCGAGTGAAGGGCCAATGGTAATTTAAGGTTTTAGCTTAGGAATAGAACAAAACTTTCCGTTTCAAATCGTTATCGTCTTGTTTGCATACACTTTAGCAATAGAATATTTTATAATCAAGGTATGCTTCAAAAACTGTATATAATTTCAACAGGGAAAAAAATGGAAACTTATCCGTTTGGGAAAAATAGGCATTATAGTATGGGTACTATAGTAATACATTTATGATTTTCAAATAATTTCACGTATTAATGATGAAATAACTGATGGTCTAGCGTTAGAACACTATCTCACCTCTTTCGTAAGTGACACGCCACACACACCATTTCACCCGAACAAGCTTAACATAATGGAAACTGACTCTCAAAGACAGCTCCTAGAATACACTGTTTGGTGCCTGGTGACAAATTTTCTACTTGAAGGTGCTATTCGCTTAATGTTAAACCACAACTGGAAAAAATTGAGCCACGATGGCATTTGAACAATAAACTTGATACGCGGCATTCATGACCATTGCCACTGGGCTTTGTCAGCTTCAAAATATTATGAGATTCTTTTTGTAGAAATAATATACATTATTAAAAATGGCTTAATAAATTTTTGTTTGTAACAATTGAGAGCAATTCTCAGAAGAAAGTTTATCATAATATAAACACGTTATTGGAGTAACATTTCAATCCGAAATACAGAACAGCGTGTATTATAGAAATAATTTCATGGAAAGGAAGCATTTATCGAGCGACTCACACAACTAAGTTCACTGAACACAAAGTTCATTGACTTCTGATCAAACTTATCCTTAGCGGTGATCGCGTGATCGCTCCCTTGGCGTGTCGTTATATTAACAGTCATTACAAAATATCCCAATAATAAGCTCGGAACATTAGCCACCGTCGGCAACACGAAAACAGAATTAATAATGGCCCAACTTTGCGGTTAATACAGTACACCATCTGCGTAAAATGTCGGAAAAATTCAAACATTCCCATCCCTCGGTTGTAATCCGTAAATATGGCGTCATTAAGGCAGCTGCGATGGAAACTGCCTTTTATTAAATCAGAAGTTTTCGGATGTCTTGAGGGCGAATTTGAAAAAGACGTTCATAGTCAATGTGTTCATTACTTTAATACATTGTAGGAAGAAACTTAATCAAGTTTTATTGAATGAAAAATGTGGTGAGCCCGTCATATTTTTTAAGCATTTTTATAGGCGTTTGGTCATCAACTGTTTACTTTAAATAAGTAAATAATGAAGTTATAGAAGCACGATGAGTACTTATAATTCACGTCGAGTTGCTGCACTTTAATGTTTGATTGAAGGGTTTCGTAACAAAAATTGTCAAAACCGGTAATTTTATTTTATTCGCACAAGATTATATATAAATATAAGTACTTTACAAAATGACTTTTATAAGACCACGATGATATAATACAGAAAAATCAACGGCAAATGTTTCTTGGATTCCTATTAAGATTTGTCAAACTTAGTTTGTAATTAAAAATGTTATTTTGAATCAACATTTTTTAACAAAGGTTTTAAAGAGCAACATTAATGAGAATCGAATTTGGCCTTCTGAATACCGAACTCTAAAAAATTGCAAGAACGCAATAATCTTGAATATGACGAAGTATATCGGACTAGGTTTATAAAATACTGTAACTACATATTTCAAATCAAATTCATCCGCATCATCTCATACTTGGCCGTCATACCGGCCAACTCTTGCATTACTGAAATTGCTTGGAAGCAATCTACTTTATGCGATACATTTATACCTCGAGATTTATACCGCTCGAGGGTTGCAATGTAGTAATATTTAATGTCAGTGATTGATGGTAAAAACAATTGGAAAATATTTAACGTTGCTGTATTGAAGTAATAATATAATAAAGAAACGATAAAGGACAAATAGAGCTACTAGAAATGGGAGAGCAGTTAAACTACACCTATAAAAATCCAAAATGGCGAATCCATGACCGCCAAGTGGTACGATTCCTTTAATGTGAGGCCTTTCAATGAATGATTTATATGTCACACAAGTATAATAAAACATTGACATTAGTTTACAAAATGAAAATGGCGGGAAAATATAAACCACAAGCGGAAAAAAGCGAAAAAAATGTTGTTTCAAATTATAATTTATGGAAGTTGCCCGATTAAGTCATTGTCTACAAAATTAAAGCTAATTTATCAATTACGAAAACTACGGTTGGCCCGCTAAGGTTTCCCGTACATTGTCATTGAAGCTGATCAGTAGTTTTTGTATGCAACTCCATTCCATGCTACACGCGCACTTTATATTGTACTATATTTATCAGGTGGTAGGTCTCTTAACCTAGTCTGTTTTGGTGGTTACCATCGCAGTGTCAGGTATTTTGTTTCGTAGCAGTAGTATGAAAATACTACTGTATTTAGGTGAAAAGCACTATACTGATATGATGAAATTACTGGGAAAATTAGAGTTATTAAGAACTAACGTTTTTGAGTGACTAGCGCAGTGCAGTGTCAAGCAGATGAAGGAGAAGGCGGGCGACTAGGCAATTTCAGCAACTCATCACATTGCCGTATTAACAATATAGTCCTTATAATCTTCTTTGTTATATGAAAAATTAATGATGGAAACCATGGGTTTAATTTGAGCTAAGACTCATCGCCACTGAAGTATCAGCGCGTCGGATGGACGGAAGCGCAGATGCATCGAGAAGTGATTATAACGAAGCAATAAGCTACACTTATAATCATCCCTATGACGACCAGAGATATGCTTTATCAAGCCCAATAGACTCAGAGCCCAATAGATACGGAAATAAACGACGGCAGAGCGTATTATTATTGTATTGCAAACAAATCAATTCATTTTCTTGACCCACAAATTCCAAAACCCTCTCAAATGCGCGAGCTTTTTAGTAAATTTCAATAAATGAAACGATGGGTCCCTAGACACCCAAGCGGCCCGGACATGTCCTACTAATGGACACATTGATGAATACCCTGGAACCTTATGCAGTGGAAACCAAAGGAAATTCTGGTTGAAAATCTCTGCAGTCAATGCATACACGAAAGTTTTATGTTTTGATAACAGATTCTTATTTATTTTAATTCAACTTACAAATAATTCACTTAAATATTTCAGTATTAGAAATGAACAAAGTACGCGAACCATTTATCAATCGATGACTTGTTTTTTCTGTCGGAGCTAAGGACATACTTGGCATATTTAATATTTACTAATAATGCTTACTCTTTGTATCTAAGTAATTTCTTATTCTTAGATTTGAGGGCTGTCTGTGTTGAGAGTCTGGGTAATTAGGCCACGCCAGGTGGTCTCCGCTGGTGGAAAGCCCAGCTGTACGATCAGCGACCGAGACTGACCACCGGGGATCTTGTTTTTTTGGTTTTTGCGGTCTTGAGTCTGAAATAGCATGCATGTTTGGCTATGTCTATACTAAACTTGGAATGGACTGGGACAGTAGCTTAATATCTGTTTGGTTTTTAGTAGCAGTAGAATAACTTTTTGTGAATGAGTTCGTCCGGGTAATTACTACTACCATACTTATTTTATTATTATATGTTCTGTGCCAGAAATCGCGGTAGAATTACAGGCACAAGAAAGTTAACAATGGTCCTGTTAAATAAAAATCACATTAAAAAACCTTTTTATTTCCCTTTTTAACATATTTTCCTTTCTTAGCATTTATAATAGCTTTCGTCATCAAATTCTGATGCCGTATTATTTTGAGTTAACTTAAATCCTATCTATAACAGCGCGCGATGCTGAACGCGGACCTTGCAAATTTAACTTGTATATTTTGGAAACAGCTCATCAAATTTTCGACACATATGACAAAGAACCATCAAAATAATGTGTCATCAGGCTCTAAATTCAGAAAAATGTGTTTATTCGCGACTGAGAAGCTTAGTGCTATGCTTAAGGCAAAGCGTTATTTCAAGTGAATCCAATGACTCTTTGTTTATAATATACAAACAGGCCTCAGATGAAATATTGCTGTCACCTATAAAACGGAGCACCCAAGTATCAGATTGAGTTCTTGATGAGTTACAGCGAAGAGCTATCAGAACTGTTAATACTTCGAACTTTCCGAATACATACATAGAGCTATATAATGCGCGCTCACATTCAAAAGTCAAAGTCAAAATCATTTATTCAATTTAGGCGTCTACGACGCTCTTATGAAGGTCAATTACAAATTTTAATATTGAAATATACTACATTGTACTGCCACGTTCAGCAAAAAAATTATAGAGCCACTGCGAGAAGAACGGGCAAGAAACTCGGGGCCATTCTTTTAAACGTTTTTTAAAAATGTGTTAAGTACATACTATATAATAAAATTATTACAATACTTAATTTACATTACATAGGTGTTAGGCGCTAGCTTGGCAGAGAGCGAACCAGTCCAAGCATTTTTGTCGTTTCAGTAATCACAAACTGTGTAGTAAGATTTCTTTATCAAAATATTCTTCACATGCAACTTGAATTTTCTTTCTGTGAGCGTTGTAATATGTTTGGGCAATTTATTATAAAACCGCACACAATTTCCTAAGAAGGACCTTTTATTTGTCTTTGCTAATCTAAAACCTGGCACCGCTATTTTATCTTTATTCCTAGTGTTATAATCGTGAGTGTAACTGTTTGATATAAATTTGCTCAAATTTTTACGAACATACATAATATTTTCAAATATATACAGACTTGGTAAAGTTAAATTAATTGTAGGGGCGAGCCTCAGCTACCTACCGGGTCACAGGTGGCGGATAGTGACACATCCTATAGTATGTAGGATAGCTGCGAATAGGGGAAACCCGAATAAGCAGTCCCGGACCGAGGCGGTAAGGTTACCAGGGAGTGGTGAAGTATCTTTTGGCAGAGGTACTTCCATGAAGTGCCACGACAGTCCCGCTGACGACCTTATGACATGGCGAACAAACACCGCCATCAAATAGGTGTTGCCCTAGCAGAGGGAAGCAGCCTGCTAGTATCTACGTGGGCGGATCTCACAGGGAGAAGAACGGCTACCTAGAAGACATACCTGTAGGCGGCGATGGGAACCATCATAACCGGCTACAGTACTGCGATCACCAACCCGTCGTGGCTGGCGTGGTGATTATGGCTAAAAACCTTCCCTTAAAAATCATGACTGACACAACAATACATCGACCCCGAGTTCCCAGCGCTTCGTCAATCCCTGATTCAGGCAGTAGTCAGGTGAAACGGGGCAGGGGTGCGACAAGTAATCCCTGGGAGTTGACAAACTGCCGATACAACTTTAAATTATTAACTTACAACATCCAGTCGTTGTCGTCTAATGACAGATTAGTAGAACTTGAGACGGAACTCGAAAAAGTGAAGTGGGACATACTCGGGCTCTGCGAAATACGTCGAAGTGGAGAAGAACTAACGACGTTGGCATCAGGACATCTCTTTTATTTTCGCGAAGGACCGAAAGCCGGAGTAGGTGGCATTGGTTTCTTAGTGAATGAAAGCGTCAAAGATCGTGTCATTGAAATAAATAGTATCTCTGATCGTGTTGCATATATTACACTCAGGTTGAACAAAATGCACAAGGTGAAAATTATCCAAGCATATGCACCAACAACCAATGATCCAGATGAAACAGTGGAAGAATTTTACGAGGACCTTGGTAAAGTGATAGATGAAATGAAATCCAAGTATACAGTGGTAATGGGAGACTTCAATGCCCGTGTTGGAACAAAAGAAGATCTGGACGAAAGCTGTATAGGGGATTACGGACTTGGAACACGCAACCCCAGAGGACAAATGTTAATGAACTTCCTCCAATCCAAATCTTTATTCGTCATGAATATTTTTTTCCAGAAACAGCCACAGAGGAAATGGACTTGGAGGCACCCTAACGGTATCCACAGAAATGAATATGATTACATAATCACAGACAAAAAATCTACTGTGAGAGACGTTTCTGTGTTGAATAGATTTACAACGGGTAGTGACCACCGTCTAGTAAGAGCTGAACTGGTTTTCAACGTGAGAGCTGAACGGCGATCACTGGTGAACAAAGTACATTTGCCCAATGATACTAAAGTGGAAGTGTTGCGACAAAATAGTGACCTATACAAAAACGCTGTGGATCAATTGCTTCGTACAGATGATTTTCCTGGAATGACTATACACGAACTCAATGATATGATAACTTCAGCACTGACAACAGGCCTCGATTCAATCACACCCAGTAGAAGCATAAATAAAACGAGCAAGTTGACCATGGACACAATTAAACTGATGGATCGCCGCCGTGCATTGACTAGCGAAGGGAAGATAAATACACCCGAGTACAAACAACTCCATCAGCAAGTGAGACGGGAAGTCCGTAGCGATGTGCAAAAATACCACTCGAATCTCGTAGAAGCAGCAATAGAGAAGAATAGCAGCCGAAAATCCTTAAAGCTCAAGCTGTCGGAAGGGAAAAAGCAAATCTTCAAGCTGCTAAATAAAGATAACGAGGAGGTAACAGATCGAGAACAGCTGATCCGAATAACCGAAGATTTTTACAGAGAACTATACACGAGTAGGTCTACACCGACTCAGAACATCCAAGCTTCAGCAACACGACTACCTGTACAAAATGTAGGTTCTGAGGATATCCCAGACGTTGGTACGGACGAAGTTAAATTGGCTCTACGTCAGATGAAGAATCGACGAGCACCGGGTGAAGACGGAATTCTGCCTGAAATGTTGAAAGCAAATTCTAAGGCGCTATGGGATGCGCTAGCTGCCCTGTTCACTAAGTGCATATTAGGAACTCTGGTACCAAGTTCATGGCACAACGCTGTGATAACACTCATCCATAAAAAAGGAGATATCAGGAAGCTGGATAACTACAGACCCATCAGCCTACTATCTCATCTGTACAAGCTTTTCACCAGAGTCCTGGTCAACAGATTGGAAAGAAAGTTAGAGTTTTTTCAACCTCGCGAACAAGCTGGTTTTCGGTCAGGATTTAGCACAAACGATCATCTACAAACTCTTAAAACAGTTATCGAGAAGTGCAATGAATACAGAAAACCACTTATACTTACTTTCGTTGACTATGAAAAAGCTTTCGACTCCGTTGAATGGTGGGTGGTAGAACGTGCGCTAGCCAAATGCAGAGTAGACGAAAGATACATCCAGATGCTGAACCATCTCCACGTCAACGCCACAGCAAGTGTTTCCCTGCACAAAAAAACTGGAAAGTTTCCCTTGGGACGGGGTGTTAGGCAGGGAGATACTATATCTCCAAAGCTGTTCACATTAGCTTTGGAGTATATATTTCAACAGCTGGACTGGAGTAAAATGGGCTTAGTGATTGATGGAGAGAGACTTTCAAACCTGCGTTTTGCAGACGACCTGGTTCTTATATCTGACAGAGTCTTTAAAAGCGGGTCTCAAAATGAATACCAGCAAGACGAAAATTATGACCAATATTCCCAGTCAGGCCAGTTATTATCCGGCTGCCAGTAGAGAGTGTGACGGAATATATTTATTTGGGTCATAAGGTCACGCTAGGCTATGAAAATCAAACCGCCGAAGTGGAACGACGTATTGCACAAGCTTGGGCTGCATTTGGTGCCAATAAAGAAACGCTGCGTGGCAAACTACCTTTACGACTAAAATCAAAGATATTCGAACAATGTGTGATGCCGGTGTTCACATATGGCACGGAAACAATGTCCCTCACAAAGCGATCTGCCCAGAAATTCCGAGTTGCGCAGAGAGGTATGGAGAGAGCAATGCTTGGCATTACACTGCGTGACCGGAAGCGGAACGAATGGATACGCAGCAAGACAAAACTGAGGGACGTGATGGCGGTTATAGCGAAGCAAAAGTGGACATGGGCAGGGCACATTGCGAGAATGGACGCAAGCAGATGGACTAGACGAGTCCTTGAGTGGAGACCCAGAGCAGACAAGAGAGGCAGAGGTCGGCCACCACAACGTTGGGTGGACGACGTTAAACGGCACGGAGGTCGGGACTGGATGAGTCGGGCACAAGACCGCCAGGAATGGAGAAAAAGGGAAGAGGCTTACGTCCAAGAATGGACCAGAGAAAAGCCCCCATGATGATGACGCGAAATAAACGAGCCTAGCAGTAGCTACGTCTGTTAGCTGTCTTATCTTACGAACTGCATATGCAGCAGAAATAAGTCTTCCAGATAGATCATGTATATGTGGATTCCACTGTAAAGTTGAATCCATTTTAATTCCTAGGAAGACTGTCGCATTGTCAAAAGAGAGTTTTTCTAGGCCAAGCTTAATGTTTGGTTCAACATAAGTAACATTTGGTAAAGAAAACTTTAAACATTTGGTCTTTTTTGAATTTAAGAGAAGATTATTAGCCGCGAACCACTTAGAGATCATAGATAACACATTATTTACATGAATAAGTTCACTATCCCTCCTATCTACTTTAAAAATTAGGGAGGTATCATCTGCGAATAAAACTATATCGCAGAAATTTTTAACCATGCAAGGCAGATCATTTATATATGCTAGAAACAGAAAAGGTCCTAAAATTGATCCTTGCGGTACGCCTATTCTTACCAAAGACCCGGAAGAAGTATTGCCATTTATTCTAACCTTCTGTAGCCTGTCTGACAGATATGACTTTATAAGATCCAGAGCTTTTCCACGAATACCATAATGTGAAAGTTTTCGAATCAGAGTGCGGTGCTCTACACAGTCAAATGCCTTAGAAAGGTCACAGAATACGGCAATAGCATCCTGTGAACTCTCCCAGGCTTCAAGTATATGTGACATCAATTGAGCACCTGCATCTGTTGTGGATCTGCTCTTTGTGAAACCAAACTGATTCTCATTCAATATATTATGCTCATTAAAATGGGATAGAAGTTGTTTGAGCATAATTTTTTCGAATACTTTACTCAGAACAGGTAAGATAGAAATAGGTCTGTAATTGCAAGGGTCAGATGTAGCCCCCGACTTCAAAATTGGAGTGATTTTACTTTGTTTCATTAAGTCGGGGAAGTTTCCTTTATCAATACAAAGATTGAATATTGTTTTTAAATATGGTGCAATAATGCAAATAATAGACTCTGCCACTTTAACTGACATACCCCACAAGTCTTCGGTGCTCTTAATATTTAAATTTTTAAATGTCTTTATAATTTCAAATATTGTTGTGTGTCTGAAATTGATTCTCTTTGTATCTTTTATCGCATTTATTATAAGGCATGTTCTGAAAAATTATTCAACCTCATGCCGTTATCATGGTTTCATCACCACACTATTCTATTATCCATCGTCAGAAAGCTCATCCACATTTTATAGATACGTAAAGTTCACATAATGTGCGATTATGCGATTTTGTTTGCCTTATACCTGCATAATGTAGAATGAGCTTTCTCCCACGGTATTTCCGAGCTGCTACTTCAAAAGGCTAGTCAACAGGGTCCTTAAAACGTCCGCAATATATTTGTTACAGATATTCATATGCGACGGATATTGTGTTCCATCAGGTGGTCCGTTTGCTTGTTTGACTCCAATGGCATTAGTCAAAATTCTATAAAGTAAATCCTAAAATTATGACAGATTTATTATATTTTACGTAAAGCTTAGGTTAACTTTTTATTTGCAAAATAAAAAAAATGGGACGTTAATAGTTTTGATTTACAAGAACACAGTGTACGACAACATTGAAAAGGATGTACCGATTTACAAGTTAAAAAACAAAAGCTTTTTCTTTATCTACGCCCTACACCGCACATCTTCAAATCCTTTCCCGGAACTCGCATCAATAAACACCTACTTATCGCATCCCATGCAAACACAAAAAGCGGGAATTCTGACACATGATGTGGAATCTACCAGATAAGAGTACCTTTATCCCATTCTAGTAGCACTCTCAACCATTTTTCATGTCTTTGTTGGGCCGAAATAGGCATTAGGGTGACGTTGATGCGCACTATCCCTTTTGTTAGGGGGTTTAATATATTTTTTAAAGTTTACATGAGGAATAGAAATGATATACTTATGAGACGTTGAGTTGCAGATGGCATACTAATACATATTTTCAAGTACAGTTATTATGCTTGTTTATACTAGTCTAAGAATACGAATTTATCGTAAGTTTATTTGTGGCATAAGAACCGTTTGCTGTTTTTTGAGTAGATATAGATCCGAGATATCACATCTTGCATTTTACTAAAAGAAGAATATTTGTACCAACCTCACTTAGTTAGGAATAAAGTCAATGAGGTTCTAGTACCACAGATTATATCGTAACGTAGCCGATGTATTCAAATCGTGTTCATTTTGACGTTGTAAATTATAAATTATGTTTAATAGAAAACTAAAACTGAAATTTGTAGTAGATGGTTGGCACTAAAAACGCCTCTTTCATTTCTTTCACCATCATATATACCAGATGGTAGATCTCTTACCAACACAGTGTCAGAGTAGACACTAGTGTGTACTCGTAACCACTCCCGTGTTTGGCGTGAAGGGCACTGAAGCAAGTAAATTTAATAGGCGAACGAGTATTAGAATGTCATAGAGTGTCGAGTACAGTGCTCGAGCAGCCACTGGAACTGTAATGGATAAGCGTAACGTTAAACATGCGGTGGGTGACTTGTCTGTCTCATCATTTATAAACATTTAAATAACACTACTTCTACGAACTTCTTTCGATTTGCATCACCAACGGAATACCCACTAGTAAATTTACTTTAACCACGGCTGGCTGTATAACTATAGCTGATTGTGTAATCGCAAACCAGGCTGCAAGGACATGGTATTATTCACCCATTTGCTTATCTCTTAGCCGGCAATTATGACATTCAATTGGAAGGGCATGGAAGTCTCATTCTGGAGGCACGGACTCTATAGCATAAGACTCTATAGAAAATAACCACACTTACTATTTATGAGTACATAATATTGCTTCAACTTAGAAAGTCAAGTCAATTGCGACTGTCATTTTTAAGCCTGAGCTTACTTAATTAAGCTATTTCATACCAACGTTTGCGCTTTTCATTTGATAATATATAAAATTTAATATTGTTTAACTAGCATGTTCAGAGTGTTTCCAACAACAATTTTTTTTTTTTTTATTTTTTTTTTAAGGGAGGACATAGATGCTGGCTACCGCCTGTGCGGTCGTCCAGCTCCACCGGGTTTTGGGCGAGGGCCTGGCCCTACAATAGCCCGGGAGGGAGAAGTGCCGAAGGCACTTCTCCCGAGACGGGCGTAGAAGGCGAAAAGCGCTTTCTACCTCCGTCTCCTGCGGACGCCGAAAACGTACCGCTATTATAGGAGGGGTTGACAGCGAGCTCAAGGGCACCACTGTGGTTCGGACCTCGGCTTGTCTCGCTGTCGAGAGACATGGGGGGGATCGGAGCAAAATGCCTCTGTGCAACTGCAGTGTTGCACAATTGGGCCCTACTGAATAATACTCTTTGACTATTTGGAGAGCAATTTATCGTGACCTTGTTTTTGCCTCGAGCTCGCCGGCGAGCTCGGTGTTTGATTGTGTGACCTCTAATTACCTCACACCTGGGGATTTTACCTCGACGACTTGCGGATAACGCTAAAGCTGCCAATGTAATGACTGCGATGGGGTCATCCGGGTCGTCTAATACCTGCCGTGGTCGGCGACGGGGGGGTTTGAAAAATGGGATAGAAGAGGCGGTCGAGTAGTTCGATGCCTGGACAACCAATGGGTTCGAGTGGTGGGGCGCTCGATCAAAGTATCGGCGGGCGCAGTCCTTATTGAACTGCGCTAAAGAGGGAAGGTTTAGGTCGCAATGCAACTCGGTGTTCCGGATATACCACGGAGCGCCGGTTGCACTACGAAGAAAACGGTTTTGAATGACTTGAAGCTTATGGAGATGGGCCTCACTAGCATGACTAAACACTACTGATGCGTAAGTCATGATGGGGCGGATGCAGGCAGTGTAAAGTGTCTTCTTATTACTAAGAGACATTTTACTCTCTTTGCGAATCAGGCGACCAAGGCGACCCATTACAAAGGCCGCTCTGTTACGGACGGTTGTTATATGATCGCTAAAGGTGAGATTCCGATCAAGGGTGACTCCGAGATATTTTGTTTTACTAACCCAGGGGATGGGTTGGTCGAACAAAGTTATAGGTTGCGGGTAACGGGGGCGGCCCTTCTCAGTAAAGTACATAGCTGCACTTTTAACTGGGTTGACCGCGATGCGCCATTTACGGAACCAGTCACCGATCTCGGTGATGGCCCGTTGGAGGGCGGGAATGGACTTTCTACTGATATGCCACCCAGTGGTATAAATAGCGGTATCATCCGCGTATTGGGCTAATAGGACGTTAGGCTGAGAGCGTGGGATGTCGCTGGTATACAGCGCGAAAAGAATGGGTGATAGCACGGAGCCCTGAGGGACTCCGGCTCTGACTGGGTGGGGGGAGGAGAGGGTGCCTTCCACGCGATAGCGAAAGCTTCTGGCTTTAAGGAAGTCTTGTAGGATGAGCACAAGACGTTCTGGCACGCCAAATTGGTATAGCTTGTAAATCAAGCCATTGTGCCAGACTTTGTCAAAAGCTTTCGCTACGTCGAGGAAGACTGCTAGCGTTGTCTGGGGTTTGGGGTACTTGTTAAAGCCCTCAATGATGTGCTCCGTGAGGCGGTGCACCTGTTGGACGCATGAGTGTCCGGGCCTGAAGCCAAACTGCTCATCTGGGATAAGGTGGTGTTCCTTAGCATGGGACTGGAGACGGTTTGCAAGTAACCGCTCGTAAAGTTTGCCTAAGGCACTGAGGAGGCTGATGGGGCGGTAACTGGTGGGATCAGATGAGCTTTTGCCTGGTTTGTGAATGCCAATGACATTTGCACATTTCCAGGTGTCTGGGAATAAGCAGTGGCTCATAGCAGCATTGAAGATGCTGACTAGGAGATGGATGAGAGGAGGAGAGAGGGTTTTAAGAACCCTGTTGGAGATGCCATCGGCACCGGGGGATTTGCGCGGTCGGAGGGCCTTGATCAGTCTCGCCACCTCAGCGTAAGTCGCTAAGGTGATTGGTGGGAGTTCAGAGGTGACCACAGAGCTTTTACGTTCGACTTCAGCATCCACCGAATCGAGGTGAGCTTGGTCAACGTGATCTACGTTAGGGGAACACTGAGCCTCTAGGCTATCAGCTAGGCACTCAGCTTTGTCTTCGTCAAAGAACGCCGGGACTAGTGGGACTGGTCTGTATAAGGGAGGCATGTCGTTGTAGTTACTTCCTTTCATACCTCGCGCCAAGTCCCAATAAGCCTGGTGGCTTGGCACGAGGTTTGAAAGTTTGTCACCCCATTGTTGATCACGCAACTCAGACATGCGACTTTGAACCATGCGTTCAAAGTGGCGTTTCTTAGTTTTGTTCTCTTTACTGGGGTAAGAGTCGTAATGTCGGGTCACTGCTTTACTTTCCGTCACTAATCGTCTCACATCCGCTGGAATGACAAGGCGCCGGTCATCCGGCACCATGACCTCCTTTGCGGATGCACCTACTACGGTGGAGAGGTGATTAGTGAACGAATCGATCGCAAGGGTTACGTCATCTTTAGTCAGGATGTCGTCAGGGATTTTGTCAAGGTCCGGTGAACTGATAGCCTTTAGGGCAATGCCTAATTGCTTCCAGTTCACTATCGTCTTAGTGGGGCGGGGGAGGTCTGTTGTTGGGTCGGGACCTAGTCGCAGTATAATGGGTCGGTGGTCAGAGTGAAGCTCGTGAACCACTTCTATGGAGCGTAACTGGAGTGTTACGCCTCTGAGTAGTGCCATGTCAAGCAAGTCAGGTCGAAAGTCTTCCGTATGAGGGTAGTGAGTGGGCTCAGTGGGCGCAATTATGTCAAAATTAAGTTCTGCGACTAGTTTTTCAAGTGCAATGCCTCTGGGATTGTTGACGTTACAATTCCATAGGATGTGCTTACTATTGAAGTCGCCAATCAGAAGGACGGCGCTTCCTAATGAGAACAATGCTTCTAAGTCAGCTCGGACGATCGGCTTTTGACAAGCTTGGTAACAGGACGCTATGACTATAGGTTGATGACCAGTCATAGCTAGAAGGCAACAAGATGCTTCCATATTAACAAGAGTCGGGGTAGGTAAGGGGATGCAGTGCAGGGACCTTTTGTAATAGATAAGAGTGCCTCCCCCACGGGAGTTCACTCTATCATCACGTACCGTTCTGTAATTGGCAAACCTAGGGTTCGCCTTCCCCGGTTTTAGAAGGGTTTCCTGGACGCATATAATGTCGATAAGGTGGGTGCAACAAAAGTCGTGGACAAGGTCACGTTGTCTAAAGAAACCGTTAGCGTTGAATGACGCTAACGAAACTGAGCGCGGTTTCGTGCGTGCGGTTGTACTACCCATAGTGGTTGTACTGGGGAGGGGCCTGGGGAACGAAGCGCTTAAGGGCGCTTAGTAAGTTCGCGTGTTCCAATGTGTATTGGATCACGTCCGCTGGGGATTGAGCGTATTGCATCTTGTGGAATAGCTCTTGTACCTCATTGATGTCAACCGACATAGCCAGATCGCTGACTAGGTTGATTGCCTCTTGAAGAGGGGCAGCCATCAATGGCATAGGTGGAGCTTGAGGCCGGGAAGCGGCGCGGGGAGGCGCGCGAATGGTGTTGGCGACGGGTGCCGGGAGCGCGGGGCGAGCCGGGGCCGGTGCGCGGGCAGGGGCCGCGGCGCGGGCGGGTGCGGGTGCGGGCGCGGGTGCGGGCGCGCGGGCCGGGGCGCGGGCGGTAGCGACGGTCTTAACCATACTGGGTGGTTTAGACCATGCGTTACGGGCTGGGAGCGGCGCGGGTATTACCTGTGAGGCAGGTACTACCGTTAATTTAGGGCTTACCCGTTGGTAACGGTCGTAAGAGGGACGGGTCGGCCTATGCCTTGCCACCCTGTGGTTCACTCGTGGTGCTTTAGGGCAGCCACGGTAATTCGCGGTATGCCCTTGAGCACCGCATAAAACACAGCTGGGTGGGTCCGGCGAATCCCGGGTGCGAGTGCACGCTGCTGTCGCGTGATCGCCTAGGCACTTAACGCACCTAGCGCGAGCGAAGCAGAAACGGGAGGCGTGCCCGTATAGTTGGCAGTTGTGGCACTGCGAGGGACTCCCATTCTTGTATGGGGCTTGGACATCGAGTCCTGAGAGGCCACAGACCTTTTTTAAATTAAAAATGGCCTTGCCTTCAGGAGTACGATCTAGTACTACGAGTACTAGATCGTAGGGGCTGCGGTCCTTCCCGCTGTACATGCGGTGAACTGCATGTACGGGGAAGTCTTGTGCCTTCAGGTCGGCACATACCGAATCGGTATGTACCTCCTTGGGCACACCGCGGATGACCACTCGGAGGACTTTCTCCTCTTCGAGCGCATAAGTGTGAAAACTTATGCTCTCGTGGCGGAGGAGTTTAGTTAGCGCTCTGTGGTCGCTAATGGTGGAAACTTGGACTTTAATGCCCTGCTGCGTGGAGCGGGCATTAGTATAGTGGATCCCACGATCCGAAACTAAACGGGACAGCATGTCCCATTTGGTTTTGTCCTGAATGAACAGGGGCGGAGGCGGTTTTTCGCGGCGCGCGCTCGCGTCCTGAGGGGACGCGGCAGTGGTGGCCGGAGCGGAGGGAGGAGACGCGGGGCGCGGGGCGGGGGTCGGCTTCTTGCCGGAGGCGGGGGCCTTAGCGGGTGCCTTGGCGGGAGGGGCGGAAGTTGCGCAACTAGCGGCTTTAGGAGCACGCTTGCGTTTGCGGTCAACGACGGTATAGCCGTCGTTATCGGAGTCAGAGTCAGTGCGTAAGGCGCGACTCGGATCTACTTCCATCTCCGTTTCGGAGTCCGAAGTGGGCTCGACAACGGCGATGGAGGGACGGGTGCTCGCTGGCCTCCCGATCGGTGAGCGCGAGCGAGACCTCTCACGGGGAGGGGCTGCCACCGTGCGTCTGTTGTCTGGGCCCGGAGCGGGCGAAAGCGGACTGTCCTCTGAGAAGGACCGGGTCAGAGGAGGGACGTTGGCCTCCGGGTTTGAAGTCCCGGAGGGAGCGATGAGAGTGTCCGTGAAGCGGGCATTCTCTTCCTCTTCTAGGAGTTGCATATGTGCAACGTATAGATCGGGGTGGCGGAGGGCGAAGGTCTGAAGGACCTGCACCTCACCGTTAGAGGGACGGGACTGCATCCTGAGGGGAATACTCAGGACGCCCTATCCAGGGTTTGAATTCCCTCACACACCTTGTGAGCTCACTGTGTGAGAGGGAGTGTGTACCTACGGTGTGCCCTAGTTGTGTACCCTCTCCGAGCTTTTTTCTCGGCGGAGAGGGGTGCTCCTAAGCGCTACTCCGGGTTTGACTAGGGGCGACCCCAAGGCCAGAATTCCGGAGCCCAGCTTGCTTCGGCTGACCCGTGAAGCGGGAAAGGCCACGGTGCAAGGTTAAACCAAAACAACAACAGTGGCCGTTGTCACCGTAGGGTGTCACACTGCGACCGCAGCAAATGGCGGATTTGATCGTTCAGACGGGTTTGGCTGACGCTACCCCACGCCTGAACGACGTCGCTTAACAGCACAAAGTGTGTTGTTACGCGACTGTTACTATGTTGTGTCGGATAGTAAAGTGGTGAAATGCGCACCGAAAAGTGCGGTCGAAGCAAGACCACCAGCCCGATATGATGTTGTTCGTCCGAAACAAGGGACTGGGTAGGTGGTAATGCCAGACGTCTTAGAGCGCCTCTGCGCGACGGCACGGCGAGCTCGTAGCTCGCGTTGCTCGGCGTTCGGCGGCTGCTCAGCTTCTGCACACAAAACAAAAACTTCGTCAGGACTGCGTATTCCAAGGCACTGGTCTGCAACTAGCGTCGGAACGATGACCCGAGTGAGACGGCAATAGTGCGGGGACTATTGCGGTCTCACTGGGAGATACTGGCGGAGCTGTAGACAGGTGTGCACGGCGTGGCGGCACAGGTCGGAATGATTGTCCAACAACAAAACTTGCCATCTCCTTATATACGGATTAAAATCTTTTAAACTTTTTATTTTCACACACGCCAAAGTAACGTTAAAGTTCTGTTGCATTTCCAAGTAAGCGTGGCTCGCGTGCCGAACGAATTGGGCCTTTTCTTGCCCCGTGTCGTTTTGGCTTTAGTTATATGATTGATCGCTACCACTTCAGTGTAAAATGTATTTAAGCTTACGCTTATTAAATTAGGTGAAGGTTTTTGCTTGTAGTAACTGCTGCTAAAATAAAGTTGTGATTTTTATAATAAAAATAAACTATAAAAAGATCCGTCAACCGTAAATTCTTGTACACCTTCGCCTAATATTTCGAGGATTGAAAGACGTTTTATACATTACATACTGCATTGTCTATCACTTATATTCTATATCTTCTTAACCTTCAATATATAATGGATGAGGAAGGCGATGGCTGGCACATGCGTCAACTCGTGAACGGGTGCTGCTAGAGGATACTGGTCTGCTCTGGATGCTGGTGCTAATGACATTAACGGAAAAAAAAGAAAAAAAAAACTTTTAACACTGTAACACTGTTCCCCCTTGGCATGTTGCATGTTTCCTATTTCATATTTCTTGTTTACTAATAAATTATGTCATAGTCAAAAAAAGTCATGGACACTGGAGTCTGTGAGTGTAGATTTAAAAAAAAAAAAAAAAAAAAAAAAAAAACCTTAAATATATTGTTTTTAATGCTAATTTTACCTATTTTTGGCATCCATACTATAACATATTTTTATACCCTCCTCATCACACCTTCACTTATCATCTCAACTGATGTTAAGTGATGATGTTCTCAAAGGTGTTGTTTAGGCTAACCTAGAATTACTGGCTCTCAAAGACAGATACCGGATCACACCGTTCGGTACTTGGCGACAGATTTTCTTCTTGAGGGTGGTAGCTAGACAGGCGGGCATTCGCAAAATGCCCTACCACCATGCAAAATCTAGCACGCCTATACAATATCTATTGCACTTAACAATATATTGGAAGTACCTGTTGCATAGTGTCGTATTCCGGCAGCTGTACCCTTAACCTTTTGGCATGCGAAATAACCAGAATAATAGAATCACATTCATAAATGGACGATATCGTCCACGCGAATGGCAAGGGGTATCAGTTTCTCTAGAATTAGCTGGATTGCATTTCCTGCTGCACCATCAATTGCCAATATATGAGATTGTAGTCTAAGGCTCAACCGTGGGTTGCCACCCGTGGGGTGCCGGGTTAGAATTGCATCTCCCCATTTCTTCCCGTGTGGGTGTCGTAAACGTCGACTAAGGGAAAAATACAAGAAGGTGGGCAGCAGCGCCTTCTTAAGAACTATGCCATCTTGCCCTGCGATCCCCAAGCCGCCTGTCAAGCATGGGGATTATGGCAAATTACCATAGGGGAGGCAGTGTTCAACAGTGGATGATCCGGCTGATACATTACAGTACAGTCTAAGGCTCCATCAGCAATAAAACGTACAAGAAAAAACTTATGGAAGTTGTTTTCTATCTGAAAAGTAAACTTTTTATCCGCTTTGTCAATTCATGTGTATAGCATAACTGCGTTATAAACGAGAAATTAGCATTACCAATAATACCGACGGTTAAATTGTTCAATAGCACCTCTCCCAGTAATAATGACTACCAAATGATTTGCACATATTTGCTCAATGATGAATTGGACGTGATCCGAATTCCGTTCACCTTTGATAATCATGTCCGTTGACAAATTCAATGAAACCAAATTAGTGCGAAATCACAACGCTTGACATAAAATCATACTAGCATAGTATAGCAGCGCCCGGAACGCTAGTATAATATATAAATATGAGCGTAAGTTATATATATATGACCGAAAATTTTCCAATAATTTGTATCATGCTCATCCAAATAAATTTGTTTTCATAGCCCCGATCACCATATTTCTTTTTTGATGTATTTAATATTGGAAGATGGTATTGAATAGCAATTATTTTTGTGTGAGTCTATATAATTTAATTCACTAACGTAATTACAGATTGACAGATTTACAAAGTTTATTCTTAATCTTCATTCATCTCATCTATAAATAACTATGATGTATCATTCTACACTCAAATATAAAATAGTTCCTAAAAAACTAAATGAAGCCAATTTGTAGATATAAGCAAAAAAACAAAAAAATATAGATATTAAAAATATTGCATCGGTAATAGAACCTGCTCGTTTCTGTTTTTTTTATGCCTGATAGTTAAGCCTTTAACCGCTATCTTACCTGATGGTAAGCGATGATATAGTCGAAGATGTTATTTAGGCTAACCTAGAATTACTTACTCTTAAGGACAGCTGCCGGAACACACCGTTAGGTGTTTGCGACAGATTTTCTACTTGAGGATGGTAGCTAGCCAGGCGGGCATTCGCAAAACGCCCTACCACCATGCAACATTAATTATGGTTAAATAACAATTATTTATAAATTTTTCGATGCTGGACTATATTTTATCTGGAATATCAGAAAAGGGAAATATGTTTATTTGATACAAATGATGTAATATGCGTATATAAAAGTATGTTACCAGGTTTCAGAGCTAAGCGAGCTCTTCAAAAGGGTGAATTTTTACTTGTTGTGCTACATTGTACCAAATCTGTTCAGTTCGTTATAAAAAAACTTTTTTGTCTAACACTGTCGTTAAAACCTTTTATCAAATTCCTTGCAAATTGAATATTCCACAAAGTTCAGTTCAGTATTTCGTGGAACAGCTTTTGAAAATGTGGTTTTCTAAAATATTTACAAAAGAAAGCGAATATCAAAGTCTAGCTTTATTCAATTTATCAGCATCCCAATGCGTACATATTTTGTAAAATGTTCAATAACAAAGTTATTTTGTAATTTTATACTCACATTATATTTTATCTAACCTCTTTTCGTAAAATTCTTATTATGAATGAAAAATCGCATCATAAAATGACATACCTTATACTAGTAAAATTTTCATATTCATTTTTATCAAAAATGTATTTACTTTAACCAAAACATTTTATTTTTTTCAATATAGAAAAAAATCTGATTAACTTCTCTCTGGTCTTGATAGGGATGGCGATTGAAGAAGTCAACGATGGTCCTAATTTTTTGATTCCATCTTTGCTTTCCATTGAGCGAGGTGATTTGATTTCCATTGAGTCTAGATGTCCAGTGCACTTTAATGAACAACTTTAAAAAATCTGTTTAATCAAATACCTATGTAAAGTCCTCTCAACACTGTCAAATTCAAATTCAAATTCAAATTCAAAATAATTTATTCAATTTAGGCGTCTACGACGCTCTTATGAAGGTCAATTACAAATTTTAATATTGAAATATTCTACATTGTACTGCCACGTTCAGCAAAAAAAGTTTATAGAGCCACTGCGAGAAGAACGGGCAAGAAACTCGGGGCCATTCTTTTAAACGTCTTTTTATAATGTGTTATAAACAATATAATACAATTATTACAATATTTGTTTAAATTACGTAGGAGACATGTGATGGCTTGGCAGAGGTGTGACCTGCATTCGACAGATCGTAATACGACTTGTTGTAATGTTCTGATAGTTTAGCAAGAGGTGGATAAAAGTAGAGTGCATGCCGCAGAGATGCACTATTCATTGTTTATTTTATGTCTGATAGGTTAGCTTTTGACCACTATATCACCTGATGGTAAGTGATGATGTGGTCGGACATTCGAAAAATGCCCTACCACCATGCTATAACGACTGCCTTACTAAGACAAAAACCGGGACCGACGGCTTAACTTGCCCTCCGAAGCACGGAAGCGCTATGTAGTAATGTCACAAGCGGTTACCCATCCAACTCATGACCTCGGCGGACGTTGATTAACTTCGGTTAAGAGCAGCTAAGCAAACTTCGCTACGAGCGCTTCAAAACTTGTTCAATGCTGAGATGGATTTTGTTGTAACTAGAATGGACAATGTAAGGAATGATTATAACAGAGGAAACTTGAAAGTGAACATAAGTTGAAGAAGTGAAAGTCGAGCTGTAATAGGAAATTATAGATTGCCGTGCCTAAAAGCACGGTCCATGGTTCGATCCGTACCGCCACCTTTAGCTGCATAGCATGGTGGAAAGGCATTCAATGCAAATCTGTCGCCAAACACTTGAAGCAATGATAGCTCTGTGGCTTTGGCTATGGACTGCCGCGCAGCAGGTCCATGGTTCGAATCCCGCCGCTGGCTTGAGCTTCACCGCATGGTGGAAGGGCATTTTTGCGAATGCCCGCCTGGCTAGCGACCACCCTCAAGTGGAAAATCTGTCGCCAAGCACCTAACGGTGTGTTCCGGCAGCTGTCCTTGAGAGCCAGTAATTCTAGGTTAAGCCTGTTAATACCTTCGACCACATCGTCACTTACCATCAGGTGAGATTGTGGTCAAAGGCTTAGCCTATAACCTATCGGTGTAATGATAGCTTTCTTTGTGAGCCAGTCTATGCTTTATTAATCATTACACAGTATAAAACAATGTCGTTTTCTCGGTCTCTATATCCCTCTGTATGGTTTAATCTTTTAAACTACGCAACGGATTTTGATGCGGTTTTTTTTTAATAATTAGAGAAATACTTTTATTTTTGAGGTTTCTAATGTGATGTCGTAAATTATTAATTTTTTTCCGCTTACATTGCTAACGCAGGCTGATACCTACGAGATTTATCAAAATAATGTACTAAGTATTGTACTCATTGAAAAGGTCTACAAAAAACTCCGCTATGGTATGTCTATCTCTTATGGATATACCACATAATTTTTTTTTGTCATTTACTTTTTACGACAAATAATGGCTCATTTTCGAAGCAATTTTAACCAATACACCATTAATCCTTATAATTAAATACCTTAAATACATTGTTGATTATGTGTAAGCCATTATCGCTAAAATAGTGAACCATATATACTATAAAAAAATATAATTTATTTCTAATGATGCATATTCGGTAGTAACAAATTGATCCTTTTCAAGCTAATATTATAAAGGCAAAACGTTTGTGAGTGTGTTTGTATGTTCATTACTTCTTCACTCTCAAACGACTGGACCGATTTTGATGAAATTGGGTATGATAGATAGCGAGATAGCTAACTCTTTATTGAAAACACCATAATAACAACAGTAAACTTATTACTAAAACATAAATTAAAACCGAGTGTATCAATTTGTGGTTTAATCGCTCAGAGCGATCTCTTCCAGACAATCCATCAACAATAGATATGGTCCAAATATTGGGCAGGGTTTCTTATGATTATACATACATTTTATCATCATCATCCATCACCACGCGGGTGTAACCGTGGGGTGCATTTAGTTATATATAATTTTATTAATAATTCATAAAGTATATATTTTTAATCATAGAAAATATACAAGCTTCACGGCCACTGAGCTGCCCTAACAAGAGAATTGTAGATACAAAAATTAACTCAAAACGAAGATGCCATCTATTCAACCAGTCTCATAAAAAAGTGTGCAGATTCCGACGTGACTGCGATATGGCCGTGTTTAATTTTGAAACGGATAGAAGCGAAAGATTTTAATGAGAGATCAGGTTTTTCAATTATCTCTCAGTTCTTTTGCAAAGTTTCGCCGTGGATTTTTTATCGGCTACATAGGGCTACTGAGGATCTGGCCACTTGCAGTTGAGTTTTGTTTTAATCTCTCTAAAGCCTGGCACTACGTTGAATACGAATGACAATACAGAAATTATACTTCATCATATTTTGTATATAAAATTTAAGGTAAATTGGTATAAAAAGTATTATTTATGATCGGAGCAGTGAAGTAGGTATCGAAAACGTAACACACAACGTTGGCAAGGTTTTATTTTTAAGCGAAAATATTAAAATGGCCTATCTCTTTCTATGTTTTGTTTGTTTTGTTTTTATATATGTAATTTTTAAGAGTGGTATCGTCGCAGTTCTTTCCAGACAAGCGTCGTTTTGTTATAATATCATACATACCAAGTGTCCAAACTCATTGAAAATGGATATCGTTCAGCCTAATATTTATGCATCTGTTTTTTTTTTTAATATTTTGTTTTATCTCTTAATCTGAAAATATAGATTACCATACAAAACGATTTCTCCAAATAATTTTGATGATACACATTATATTGGAAAATACTGACAAACCAGAAGCATAGATCATAGACTTTTGAACATTTGGTATGTAAAATATGATGAAACTATGTATGTATTGAAAGCGCAATGAGGCAAAAAAGAACATTTACTTTTTTTACTAGTTCTAAGTTAAAACATTATTATTCATTTGTGTACAATGTTTATATACAATGTTGTGATGATTTTAAATTGGTATTATTATTATAAAACAAAAAGTCCCTAATATATATGAGGGCTTCGGAGCTTTATCTTACATACTTTTAAACTTTTTGGTGAGTGTTTCATGGAGTCTTTTATCACAAAATACAACCCTAATTTCCTTCGAAGCCTCTGCCGTCCGTCCTTCTGAACTTTATTAAAGGCAGTATCTTTTGAACCATAATATATCAAGGTCACTGATTAAAATGTTCAGAAAATATTTTTTATTATATCGAATTGCCTAATAATTACTAATGAATTGTAAAGTTAAGAGGAAAACCTTTTTCTAAAGATTTTTGGGTTAGTCTGTTGTAAAAACGGTAATACGCATACCTTATAGACGTCAAACTTAAAACCTATCACAATAAAGAATAAAAAATGGACAAGTGAGTCGGGGTATATAAAAATCCATACGGTAGTATTAAAACAAAAACTACTTTTTAATCAATTGTTTTGGTATGAAACTCTTTTTGAGCAAGTTCGACTCGTAGTTGACTGGTTTTCCTTTATAAAATATCCACGCATCGCCACTGGTGTAGCAAGATATTTTGGTAGTTACCCCTTGTTATTTATATAATTACGTAAAGTACCTACGTATGACATACCAACGTAATTTTTTATATTGATAGCGCAATAATTTTTTGATGTAGGAACATGGTTTTCAATATTCATCATTATTAACCGGAAGACGTCCAGTGTATACCAAAGACGTTGTTCACATGTAAATATTGGCATAAGCTTATATTCCACCCGCGGCTTAATTCTCTCTGAAAATCAAGAAATGTATATTCCAAACCTAAAGAATCCGCATACAAAAACAAAACAATCTTATGCATTTATATTATGATATTTTTGTGATTACTGCAGAGCGATCACGTATCTTCTGTAGCAATAAATTCTGATTACAACAAACAAAAATGTCAGTTTTGACAGATTTTATAGCAATGAAATCGTTGATAGCTATAGAACCACGTTTGACGTATCTTATATCTATCGGTAGAAACTGTTTTGTATGAAATAGCGATCACGTAAAATTGAACTTATAATTATACGTGTTGAATAAAGTTGTGACTTGGTTATTTTGACATTCATATTAGATGGTGCCGCTTATACCATGCCGATTCGCATCAACCTAACTCTGTAATGTATCGATAGATACAAATTGATATTTGATTGCTACAAGATACGTGATCGCGAAATATCGATTGCTACAAAACTTTGATAGCAACAACTGTCTGATAGCTACAGAGATACGTGATCGCCCTGCTGTTCTTACTAGCTTTCCGCCTGTCGCGCTATATGGGAGTCAACGTCAACAAGTGTCACTGTCACTAGCTTCATGTCAACGCTTTTCCTAAATATCTCGGCGTAACCCTCGATAGATCACTAACCTACAAAGAACACCTAAACAAGTTGTCTCATAAACTATCCACACGCAATAACATTCTGTACAAATTAGGTGGCACGACCTGGGGAGCGTCTGCGGATTGTTTGCGTACGACGGGTATCGCCCTTGTCTACTCAGCTGCAGAATACTGCTGCCCAGTTTGGCTGGAAAGTGCTCACGTTCATAAAGTAGACACTAAACTGAACGCAGCCATGCGCTGTATATCCGGTACTATCAAGTCTACACCTCTTCACTGGCTTCCTGTACTTAGCCACATAGAACCACCTAATCTCCGCAGACAACATGCACTAAAAAGAGAAACAGAGAAAATTGAGCTACACCCGGAACTACCTATCCATGCTGGTTTCTTTTGCCCACCACCACATCGATTAAAGTCGAGGCATCCCCCGTACGCTCATGCCGATCGCATAAAACATTTTCAAATCGCAGACGGATGGAAAAAAGTTTGGCATGAGGCCACAAAAAACTCTGGTGCCCGAAGCATTGACCCCACTTCCAAACCCAAAGGTTTGAACCTCCCACGTAAAACATGGTGTCGCTTAAATAGACTAAGAACAGGACACGGGCGCTGCAATTACTTCCGACACAAATGGGGCTGGTCAGACAGTGCATGCTGCGAATGTGGCGAGGAAAACCAAACTATGGACCATATTTTCCAGCACTGCCCCATCCATTCATACCCAGGACCATGGAGTGATGTTGTGGATCTACCTCCTGAATTTATTACTTGGCTGGAGAACCTGAAAATTGACATTTAATTTATTATATAATTCTAATTTATTTTAATTTCATTTTATTGACATTTTTATATTTTATTGTATTTTTGATGTAGTAATGTTACCTGTAGTCATACGATTAAATAAATAAAACTGTCACTTAAATTATGTATCTATTCTTTGCACTATGGCAATACAGTTCAGTGCAGAGTCGTTTAACGAGATTTTTGTTCTGTGTACAGGTAGACAAATATGGGCGCGACGGCGATAAGTCGTTTGGAGGTAAAATGAATGGTACCTCCTGGACAACAAGGGTAAGCACGTGGGTGTCATTCAGTCACAATAGGGTGTGTCCAGAAGCACGCAGCCAAAGCCGTAATATCACGGGCGACTTGAGTTGGGAAGAGGCCAGGACAAGTAGAGGATGGTGGTCCTCTTGGGGCAAAGCCCCCAAGCCCGGCAGGGGCCAGGGCTCTGTTTACGTCATCCCCAACAATTCGAAGTATTCCAGGGTCAGAGCTCTGTACACACAGAGACTCAAAACAAGGTTAATGCGGGCTCTCTGGTTACCAGATCCCACAGGATTACGTAAGACACCAGGACACTGTTACGAGTGCTCAGGCCAGAGGCATAGTCGTCCGTGAGTGGGTGTTGAAGGGCACTCCTTAGGTATATGACCAACCCGCCGTTAGTGGGGAGAATGGAATCCAGCTTAAAAGTAACTGACGCAGCGTTTCAGAAGGTAGACCAATGTCCTTTATACGGGCGATACACAGTTATTAAAATTATTGAATTTTCACATAAGTACTCAAATTTACCTTAGGTGTACCATATCCCTTACATTGGGAAAATAACAAAGTTAAATTCACAATGTACCATAGCACTTTGGTAGCGCAACACTAAAAAAATTACACCCGCTTCATACTAAATTTTTACACCCAACAGCAAGAAATGCTTATGCTTTCAAATTACAGTAGATTTTAATTGTGTTTTCTTTGTATGTTTCCAAAATGTATACGGTTACATTTTCTTGTTTTGTTAATTGCGACTACCGTCATTTTTTGGTAATAATATTTTTTTTTTCAATATTTTTCGTTTCTTTATACGCGGGTCGCGATCCCTGATCGTTTCCTGTTTGTTTGAGCGCGAATGGTGCCATAGATTTTAAGTATTCGGGACTGAGAGTACTGTTTGAGACTCAAAACTATTTTATAGAACTTTCCATTCTCGAAGGCACCCTCCTCCACAGTATAGGATTGATACATACGAGTAGGTCTCGTTTACATACAACGTCTTAGTTTAGGTGTAAATACAAATGGCACTTAAAGTAAAACAATTAAATATGATCGCTTGAGTAGGCAGGAGTAGCGTATAACACAAGCTGCCAGCCTACACGTAATATTTGGCACCTGACTCTACAGCTTAGTTCAGTCCAGTGTATGATGTAGCCGTTGTGGTGGTGTGTAGTACTGACCAGTGTAGACAGGCCGCGTGGACATGGGCATCCTGGCGCAGGCGGGCGGGTGCGCGTGCGCAGAGGCGAGGTGGCTGGCGCGCGGCGCCGCCGCCCAGTCGCGATACACGCGCGGCGTCTCGCCCGTGCGCCACTACGATAGCTCCACGCAACGGATCTGGGGATGTAAATGTCATCGCATTACCACAAGCCGTTCTTTGTGGCGTTATATGGGGAAGGCCTTTGTTCAACAGTGGACGTCTTCCGGCTGATGATGGTAATGATGATTACTACAATATACAGGGTTATTGGTAAAATGCTAACAACCTCTTAGGGTTGACTTCTGCGAGTCCTAACAAACATTTTGAGATGTCTTTTTTTAAAGCCAAGAGCTAATAACCCTGTATATTTAGCAGTAGACCTTTATTCTATATTTGCAGTAGATCTATACATTAATCAGGTCATGAATGTAATGCTTACCGGTGTGGTACTTTTGCTTCTGCCGCTGATCTCTGAAGATGCATTGCTGTGCCTCTGTCTGCCGTCCCTTGTCCTCTCTGGGGCTGGTGACTCTCGACATGAACCGTCCAAACGACTGCACCGAATTGGAGAAACCTTTCTTTTGTGTTCGTTATTGTCAGTACAAGATTCGTATGAAAAAACATATTTAAAAAAGTATTCAAAAAATTATGGCGGTTCGAAGTTCGCCGGGTCAGCTACTAAGAAATAAATCGAACTTTAAAATTGGTGATTTGTAAGTTTGGTAAGGGTGCCATACGGTAGTGCATTGTAGTATTCGTAATACCTATTAAAATTTTATGGGATATAGATATGATTATATATTGTATGTTTTAGTATATAATATGAAATAATGAAGATTTACATATAAAGACTTATTTTATAATATAAGACCAAAATTGTACCAATTTCAGCAAATAAATAAATAGTGTAATTAGAAATTTTCTGGCCATCTCAAGGCACACTTGACGCTAACTATGAGAGGACTTAGGTATATGGTAGTGGTGCTTTCTTGTTTCACCTTTGTGTGATGTGTAGTGACGGGCATACTAGCTACTCCACAGCTAACCAATCTCAATTGTTGCCTGATGTTTGCTTTCTCCCTCGTTCGCTTCCTCTGGAACTCTTCCTCTACCCTGCAAAACAAGATTTCATTTATAAATATAAATATAAATGATTTTTTTATATTAACTCCCACTTAGCCGGATAGCCTCAAGGCTATGTGACGGTAGCTAGCTATAGCAGATTTCTCGTTAGTTGTTATTATTTCATATATGTATGTATAAAATGTATGCGTTCTTTGTTGCCAAATGTATATCTATACTTACTAGGATTCGGGCATTTATACGTAAAGGTATAGAAGGCGTGACACCGCCTGCAGGAACGCTAAAATGTTGAATGATTTTGTGTCACGCTCCCCCAGGAATGAATTGATTGCAGGGGTATAAAAAATTCGCACACCGAATTTCATCCAAATCCGTTCAGCTATTAACACATTTGTAACATTTTCACTTTTGTAACATTATTGTGACGATATATAATTATGCCATAATTGTGATGTGGTTGATATAAACTTTGAGCGTTTTTAATAAAATGCTGAGTTACTCGTATTTACACAGAAATTATAAATTTAATATCTGGAAATATTGAAAAAAGTTGAAACAATGGAACAGTTTCTTTTTAAATTACGATTTACAATTTTATGCCTTTTTTCGAGTACGTAGTGAAGAGCAAAAATTACTTTTAATCGTTGCGAAAAAGCTTCTAAATGACTCTTGTGGTATAATTACGGTACTCTAATGCCTTTTCCTGTTCCCCAAATTAATTGACGTTTGTTTGATGACTTCCTATGGCCCAATTATTACTAGTGCCGAGTGAGATCGATTCGCCAGTGAGACGAAGTATAAATGTAAGTACGTAAAAGTAAGCAAAGACCATATTACCAGACAAGCACAGGAGTTTCTGGGAAAATGCGCACAATCAACTGTGATTGATTTCAACAACATTGTTTTCAACCCATTGAAAGTATGACAACAGGCTCAAGGTTATCACTATGGTATGGACCTTGGCTTGAGTTGTTGCCGAGAAAAATAGGGGGGGTTCGGAACTAATTTCCCCAGCTACTGCAGTGTTGTACAGTTGAGACTGGGCCCTACGGAAATTGACTCTGTGACTATTTAGAGAGACACTAATCGGGTCTTTATTTTTGCCTCAAACTCATGGTCGAGGTCAGTGTTTGCTAGTGTTACCACTAATTACCTCATACCTTATTACCAGGACGACTTGTGGATGACGCTAAAGCTGAATAATAACTTAATAAGTGGGATGGGATCATGCGTAGTCCAATAACCGCCTTGGTTGGCGATGGGGAGGTTTGAAGTAGGGATCAGAGGAGGCAGTCGAATAGTTCGCTGCCTGGACAACCGGAGGGTTCTGGTTGTGCGGAGACAGAAAGGTTTCAAATAGAAACTTCGCTTGGAATCAATGCCTGTGGGAACTTAGCCTAGGGCTCCACTAGGGATGTGAGAAAAAAAATACAACAATAGAACTAGGGGATTTTCTCTTCTCACATCGCTCATCTTTCTCGTGCATATCTTGCGAATCCGAAGCCTAACGTTGAAGTTCAACGTTAGGCTTCAGATTCGCGTTCATCAAATTTTGACATCTATAGAAATACTTTTTTATTTCATCTACGTCGTTTCTGTGAAACATCAATTTAAAAACGTCTCTTCGCTATCAGCTAACTCAGTCATCATTACCTAAACATCTAACAAACCGACATCAAAGTCGCCCGTAGACGAAGATTATTGGATTTATTTTGTACACCCAAGCCCTGGATAAAAGGAGTCTTTATGCTCTTTTTACGTCGTGTATACTTATAATAACATCAAGTCATAACGGGTCCCCTTTAGCTTGAAGATGTATTCGGTTTTTTGCTATTTAAAAACGCGGGGAGTTCATAAAAGTTGGTGAATTTTGAAGGAAGTCAGCATAAAATTTCCGCTTTATTCACATGATGCATGGGAAAACTTCTTTGTTTTTGCTTTTGACTAGCTTTTCTTTTATTTCTATGCGGTCATTTTAAATTTAATTAAAACTTATAAATTAATTTTAGACAAGAGCCATGTTTTTTTTTTGATAATATAATGATGATGGAACCGAATATTATCAAAGTACGAAATCTAAGAACTAAAAACATTGTGTGACTTATAGGTTGTTTGAATGCTTTCATTGTGGAAGCAGCAACTCTAGGTTAGCCTGAACTGCATTTTTGACCACATCATCACTGAGCTAGTGCCCATAGGCTAACCTATAAGGCATAAAAAATGTGGCTGTAGTGTTGTAGTTCAAAGAGAAAAAAAAAGTTTATAACTTGTTTTTCTTCTAAAATTTCAGTATCATAGCAGTTTGGATAAAAATAAATCGTGTAACAATCATGGCAAGACTGGCTGAGTCCGTTCCATTTTTAACCGATTTGTTATATAATAAGCTACATCCGCTTCGGTCACGGCTTGGATAGGTGACTTCTAATGATATTTACTATTGAGCACCGCATTGCTTCGGGGGACACGTTAAGACGTCGTGTCGTTGCGTCGGTCCTAGTTGTTGTCTTAGGATGGCAGTCGTTATTGCATGGTGGTAGGGCATTCGCAAATGCCCTCCTGGCTAACTACCCTCAAGTAGAAAATCTGTCAACAAGCACGTGATGGTGCGCGTTCCGGCAGCTGTCCTGGAAGCCAGTTCTCATTCCAGGCTATGCCTGTCTATCACCTTCGACCACAACCACTTACCATTACGTATACCTATTTCTACCGCTAAGCAGTAATGCTCACATTACTATGTTCTGGTTTGTAGGATATGGGTGCCGATGAAATTACAGTTAATGATACTTAACAACTTTACCTGTGTCTCAGGATGATGGGTGAATTTCAATTCGCCACTGTAACAAACTGCACCTGTTATAAGCAGTGGTTATTAATGAACACCAGGTGGGCCTCGTTCTTGTTCTATCAAGGAGGCAAAATTAAAAATGGTTAGATTATGGTTAGAGGCTAAGCTATCAGCAGTTATAAAATAAGACCTCATATAAACCCTGGATCCTTAATACATCGATGTATGAAAAGCTAAGTGTGCAATGATTACGTATGCAGACCTCATGAAGAATTGGATTGGATTAGTATAGCAACCTCGATCTCCAAGCTCCCATTTTATAGTGGACGCCGTACAGTAACTTCGACCGTCATACCTACTGGTTACGCGGTAAGATCCCACCACATCAATGTTTATTATTTTAGTGTATAAACTCTTCGCTCGTGTCATCTGCCACATGGAAAGTACAGTCAACAATAAATAACACGGTTCTTATTTCTAAATATGATTACAAGGCGTGCTAAAATCTGTATTACAAATTATTGGAGTACATTTTTTAATTTGTTTTGTTCCGGACGGGAAATGAACCCGGGTGTTCTGATTTTGCGCCGGATGCCTTTTCTACTCGGCCGGAATCTCACGGGGACAGTGCGCTGTTATTAACCAGACAAGACCAATAGACTTCATCTGACCGAAAGAATTACTTTTTTCAAACACTTAACTCATAAGCGACATAATAGGGATATTATAAATTAAATTTAAATTAAATTATTATTTATTGAGATAAAAACGAAATCAATCAGTTACATTTACCTCACAAAAATTTATTAGAAACATTTCATACATGGTCACTTTAAACGTAACGTCACAAAGCACCACAGATAACAAATACAGAACAAAAACACTGAAAAATCATTAGTTAGTCAAAATTATTAAAAATCTCCAGCTCCAGTGAGCTATCTCCATTTGTACATCGGTCCCCTTGGTCGGGTAAATTCTCACAATATTTGGCAAATATTTTACAGACATTTTTCAATGAGTCAATCATGATGTCACATTCAGTGTTGGTCTCAAGAACTGCATTGAGGTGGCGGCGAGTCCTAACTAACGGGGACATACAGCGCGCAACAGTACGACCAGCGTCCACATGGAAAAAAATAATTAAATTATGTTAAAAAATTAAATTAAAGTATGTCGCTACCCTTCTATATTTCTTAAAATGATCACAAGCACTATCACGTGCTGAGCAAAAATCACATTTATAAACTATTGGAATAAAAAGTTTTGTGGTTCAATAATTTGTAAGTGTTAAGCTGTCCTTTTTACCTCGTTAGTTTTTTGTGACATGAGCGTTGCTAATTTTGTTAAACATGCATATGAAGATAACTTAAGTACTTTTATTTGTAATAATATTATTATGTACTAAATGCGTAACTTTAATAATGATGAAATATATTTGTTCTTTTGTTTTGTGTAGTGATAACAGATCTTGTAATATCTGAAAACACCCAAGAATTCTTTGTAAGTAGTTATATTATAATTTCATAGTAATCGGGATCATTTGTAAGTTTTTTTTTTGTATTGCTGATAGGTAAGCCTTTGACCACAATCTCACCTGATGTTAGGTGGTGATGTGGTCGAAGGTGTTAGCAGGCTTAACCTAGAATTACTGGCTCTCAAGGAAAGCTGCCGGAACACACCGTTAGGTGCTTTGCGACAGATTTTCCACTTGAGGGTGGTCGCTAGCCAGGCGAGCATTCGCAAAAATGCCCTTCTACCATGCGGTGAAGCTCAAGCCAGCGGCGGGATTCGAACCATGGACCTGCTGCGCGGCAGTCCATAGCCAAAGCCACTGAGCTATCACTGCTTCATTCAGTTTCTGCAGAGGTTTTGGATTGTCGTGTAGTTAAAGGTTAAATGCTGCCCTCTGTCTTTGCTGCTGAGAATTTGTGGGTTACTAAAGATCAATACGTTTCTAAATAGTAGAAATGCCCCATTCTGAAACATTCAAGTCTCAATTTAAGCTTCACAGATATGAATAAAATATATACTTTTCTAGAAGAGGACAAATTGTATACTTGATCCAATAACCCGATTCCAAATAATATATGGAATCGTGTTTTTGATGATCGAGACAAATATTATTTGTCCCGATAAAAAAATTCATGAATACCCTAAAATTTTGCTTAATTAATTCTTGTGTCTATATAGTGAATCATTAAAAAAATATCATACAGCAACCATGCAATATACCTGAATCATTTTTTACGTTTTCAAAAGGCTCCTTTTACATAAATTTTATTTTAAAAAATCACTCACTCTTTTTTAATATCGCGTGGTTCTGTTTTGCTCTCACGCATGGTAAACGAAGTATCTCCATCCTACGCCCTCATTGTGACATTTTTCTTAAACCACTTCATCATTACCAATACAAATTAATTGCAATACGGCAAAATAAATTAATCAATAGATCTCGCATGCAAAATTTACAAGGACGGTGAAACAATTAATAAAGTTATATATAATAGAAATAGATACACAACGTTAATTTACAAGGTAATTTGGATTTTTCGTAGACAAAAATATTGGTTATACACATATCAGTAAAATCAAAGCCAGGACATTTAAAAGAACGAAAAATGAAAAGGGTTTTTTAATAAATGACCTTTATACCTTTATATTTGGAAGCGGTGTTTGATTTATTTTTAAGCCAAAAACCGTATAAATTATGATATGAACCCGCAGGCTCTTATAATTTAAATCAAAGATACCAAATCCTAAAACAAATAATAGAAATTAAGAGATTGTTTTTCTTTTTATGTTTTGTGACGGAAAAAGCTCGAGGTCCACCTGATGTTAAGAGTTATCTCTGCCTATAAAAGATGCATTTTGTCACAAGTCACGAATAGCACTGAGCCCGTCACCTTGAGATGTAGTTGTTGTCTCATGTGCCTGTAATTTCACTGACTCTCAAGAACTGCTGCCGGAACATACCTTTAGGTGCTTGACGACAGATTTTATACTAGAGGGTGGACGCTAGCCAGGCGGGCATTCGCAAAAAGCCCTTCCACCATGCGGTGAAGCTCAAGCCCGCGGCGGGATTCGAACCATGGAGCTGCTGCGCGGCAGTCCATAGCCAATGCCACTGAGTCGTCACTACTTCAAAATAAACTTATATAAAGTTATACCTATAAATATGGAAACACTTAATCATTTAAGCTGTTTACAGCTGTACAAGTCCACAATTTAGTTAAGATTTCCAGTTGTTGGCAAGGCACCTATATCTTAACACGTTTTTGCCGGGCACTGGGTAAATAAGCCACTGTTTTGTGGCGGCGGTTTTTGCTCGGACGATAAATGACAGTTTCCTAAACAGCAAGTGTTTGTAGTCCACTTAGTGCAAGATGTGAGGTAGTCTTTTCTAAAATACACGCTTTCAAAGTAATCAATTAAACATTTTTAACAAAATATTGAACAGACTTCTAACAGTAAAAAGTAAGAAGTAAACTGAAAATTAAAAAGTTTATTCTGATAAGCTATTGTGCAATTTCGAAGAAATGGTTGAGTACCTGTTTTCCACACTAGGTTCGAGGCCCGTATAATGAGAAAAAGGACTCTTCCGTCGGAGTCGTAAAACTAAGAAATAACATGCTAAAGTCGGCCCCATGCTAATTCAAAACACTCTGAGATCACATTTTCATGGTTGGTTAACAAATTATTTAATACTTTTTAGTGTCAGAAGTCTGTCCCATTTCTTGTTAAAAAAATTCACCCTTTCCAATGATAAATACTGCTCAAACGATCGACCTTCACTTACAATTAAATACTGGTGACCATCGACAAAACTTGCAACTACCAAGTCATCAGGGCATGTCAAGCATTTTTCTGTTAGTTGAGCCTAATCAACTACTCGGGCGATTTTAATGAATTTTATATGGGCCAACTCATAAATACAAATCATCAGGTACATCGAATAAAAAAATATAAATCGAATTACGTTGTAAAAAGTTATACGTCCTACGAAAAAAAGGAATATACGCGTTGACTTGAGAACCTCCTCCTTTTTTGGAAGTTATTTAAATACAATATAGACACCTGAAATCGTGTACATTCTTATTAATATGTACAGTATATGTATGCCAGTCTTCAATGTAAGGCTTTTGGTCCCTAATTAAACCTTAAGCAAAGTACAAATATTTTTATTGATCTTTTAACCTACGTATTTATATTCCATTTTTAACTTGTTTAACTCGGAACGTTTCAATAACAATAATCAGATATAACCAATTATATGTCGTTAATGTTTTTGGGAATGGCAAGTTTTGTAGAAAGCGACAGATAAATTATTATGAAATAAATATAATAAACATTCAATAAATTTTTTATGAAAACATTGAATAAGTTTAGAATAACGGTTACAAAATTTATCAAAATACATATGTATATATTTATATGTATATATTGACTTACAATCTCACCTCGATTTCCCGTAGTCCTAAGTAACCCATTCGTAACTGTTTTCGACGCGTGTCGCTTCTGCACAAAACATTTGCAGGCGTTCACGATCCAGAATTCTCATTGGCGTTTCTGATGTCACTAGCACGAAATTTAGGCGCGATTTTCACTAGATTATTTTTAAATTTTTGTTTATTTTTTCAAACATTTATTTCCAAAAATATTTTCATACTAGTACTAAGATATTATTTACCTAATAAACCTTATACCAAGATCTAGATTTGTTTTAAGGATCTGGTTTAAAAATACTTATTACAATATTCACTTAGCCGCATTAAACGAGTATCTTTTGAACTACTATTGAGTATATTAAGCCATATTAATTATAATCTGTGATTTTATATGATGTACAGTGTGCAAGTAGTTCAATATATTGCATCATTGTTCGATACGCAACCAATTAAAACAAAATCTATTTGTGTACTAAAAATGTTTCTAATTGTTATTCCAAATATTAACACATAATATAACAATATTGCTTGCTAATCGAATAACCTTATATGATAAATGTATAAACATAGTTGTTTAGCACTTAAAACTTCATACATATTTCAATTCAACCCACAAATAAAGCAACATAAACACAGCTCGCAGGTTAGTTTTCCTTTTCATTAAGTTGAAAGAGCTCGCTGTGATCTCTCAGTGGAGGCCAGTCTGTTTGCTGACCGCTGCCGCGCTCCCATTTATGGCTGAAACACTGACACACAGCCACTAAAAGAGATTTATTTACGCCCTATTTCAGTCGACACATGTTACAAGTTGGTTGTAAAAAGCAAATTTCGAAAGAGTAAAAAGTAAGAATATTTAAAGGGTCCATAAACTTTACTTTTTAGTTCTTTGTTAGTCCTTCGATACTTATTTAAAAGAAAGTGCGTAAGTTTGAAAGTTACTTTGTTTAACTAGTCTCACCAAAAGCAGAGATATGAACTCTAAATTCTGAACTAGTTTTGAAGCACTCGTACCGTAGCGTGTAGTCGTTCTTAACCGAACTACTAAGTTAAGTGATGTCCGCCTGGTCATGACTTGGATGGATGACCGCTAGTGACATAACTACTGAGTAATTCCGTTCTTCAGGGGCACGTTAAGCCTTTGAGCCCGGTTGTTGTCCTTTGATGGCGGTCGTTACAGCATGGTGGTAGGGCATTTTGCGAATATTCTCCTGGCTATCTACCACCCTCAACTATAAAATCTGTCGCCAAGCGCCCAACGGTGTGTTGAGAGCCAGTAATTCCAGGATAGTCTGAACAACATCTTCGATCACATTATCAGTTACAGTCAGATGAGAAAGTTGACAAAACAACACTCATCACTTTTGACTTGTGACTAAAAGTTAAAATTGCATGTACCTATTGTATGCTTTTCATATATTATCTCTCTTGCATCAACTTTGATATGTATTATTTATAATGTTGTCTTAGGTTTTCGCGATTGTTACACATAGTACCTAATTAAACAACTTTAAACGGTTTAAATCGCGTATATTTGTCATTATTTTTGTCCCGACGTTTCAAACACTTTGCAGTGATCGTGGTCACGGGGTGACTAATTGATTTTATTTGTCACATGAGTTATTAAGAAATTATTTGGTCTACCGTCAGAAATTTTTATATTAATCATAACGTTCCCTATTCACGCAGTATTCGCTCACGGTGTCCAGAGGTCTTGCAGATTTGTGTCGGCCATGAGATTTAATTAATTTAATAACAGGATCCCAAGCAGGTGGTACTTGCCAACCATCATCTCTATTGAAATTTGGGTACTTTTTGATTTCAATTGCCTCGCGTAACATTCTTGGCATAAACCGGGTCTCTCTGGCAAGGATTTGTGGGTTGTCGAACCGAATGTAGTGGTTGGGTTTGTCCTGGGCATGTTCACAAACCGCAGACTTGGTCGAGCGTCTGTTCTTCATGTCAGCAATGTGTTCTTTTACCCGGATACCAACGCTCCTCTTTGTTTGCCCAATGTATGACAGCCCACATTCACAATCAAGTTTGTAAACACCTGCATCTTGTAGGGGAATATTGCACTTAACAGGTCTTAAAAATTGGTTGATCTTCTTGTGCGGCTTGAAGTAAGTTTTTATTGAAGCTCGTCTTAAGATATTACCAATTTTGTCTGTGACACCCTTGATGTAAGGTAAGATGGCAGGTTGTCGCTCAACTGTGGCAGGCTTGGGCCGGCTTCTGTGACGCATACGTGGGAGCTTGTGATTATTGCTTCGCAGTACTTGTTTTACATACTGAAGCTCCTCCTTGAGATGGTCAGTGTCGCAGATGCCATGTGCTCTCTGTAACAAAGATTTGCCTACGGTAGCCAACTGACATGGATGGTGATGGGAGTTACCATTGAGATATTTATCTGTATGGGTGGGTTTCCTATACACTGTATGACTTAGGGAGTTGTCAGGATTCCTGATGACTAAAACATCAAGAAAAGCTAAGCATTTATTGACCTCAGGCTCCATGGTAAATTGAATTTTGTTATGTAAAGAGTTTAGATGGTTAAGAAATGCAGAAACTTTATTACTGGGGAGGATGGTAAAAGTATCATCTACGTACCGTTTATAGATCTTCGGCATAGCCACAGCTGTGGAAAGAGCTCTCTCCTCGAAGTCCTCCATGAAAATATCGGCAACAACGGGGGAGACTGGAGAGCCCATAGCTACACCATCAATCTGTATGTAGAACTTATTTTCCCAGAATAGATAGCCAGATGTTAGGCAATGTTCCAGTAATTCTGCATATTCCATGGGAAGGTCATTCTCACTAAGTCTTTTCTTGACAATTTCAATGCAATCATGTACAGGTAGGCTGGTGAATAACGACTGTACATCAAAGCTGACCATAACTTCATCATCAGTCAGTTGTAGATTTTTCATTTGACTGACAAAGTGGTAAGAATCCTTGACATGCGCACTAGTTTGACCGCGAAGTGGAGACAGTATCTTAGCAAGGTGTTGAGCTAGTTTGTATGTTGGTGAGTCAATTTGGCTTACGATTGGGCGCAAAGGAACGTCTGTCTTGTGTATTTTTGGTAATCCATACAGTTTTGGTGGTTTCACACACGAAGGTACCAGTGCCGTGACGTCTAACCCAAGAGTATCGGAGTATTTACAAATTATTTCCTTAGTTTTTGTTACCATTTTAGCTGTTGGATCGCTTTTTACTGGTTTATATGTGCTTTCGTCCGACAAAAGTTCTTTTATTTTTAGGTTATAATCCGACGTATCCATGATTACAGTGGAATTACCTTTATCTGCTCGAATAATGGTTATGTCTTGGTTCTTGCGTAGGTTGGTAAGTTCAAGATATTGTTCACGAGGTAGATTCGATGTGGGCGCTTTACTTCGACGCAAAACAGCAGAGATATCTTGGCGTAACGCTTCCAAATCTTCCTTTTTTATACTGTTTTTGGCAAGACAATGTTCCACAGAGCAGATTATCTCTTCAAAAGGCACTGATCTTGGGGAAACCGCGTAGTTCAATCCATTTTCGAGGGCCTGAAGGGCGACCGGATTTATAGTTTGTTGCGATAGATTTATGACACTATCAGCTGTTTTTGACGGTCGCGAGGCTACGCTTCGTTCCAAATTTGGCAATTGCTTTGTTGCAAGTTTTTCATATTTTATGATTTTACGCTTTTTGAACTCGTCATATTTAGCGGCAGCGCGATTATTAGTTGTTTGCATGCATTTTTGGAAATCCGATGCTGATAGTGCTTTTTCTAACTGAATGGATTGAATCTCAATGGTTTGGTTGATTTTGTAAATATCAAAACGATGTTGGCGTATGCTTCGACATAATAATTTCTTACTTGTTTGACGGAGTATGTCGGCGCTTCCAGTAATGTCCTTTTTTGGGGATATTCTCACGCACACTGGTATGATATTATTATCCCTACATCGCTTGAGGAAGTTAAGCGATGTTAGGAGTCTCACGCGCTTGATCTTGAAGTACTCCCACTGTCTTATTTCAGTTGCTGTTTTCGGCCCGTATACCGTAACATAATGTTGTCTTAGGTTTTCGCGATTGTTACACATAGTACCTAATTAAACAACTTTAAACGGTTTAAATCGCGTATATTTGTCATTATTTTTGTCCCGACGTTTCAAACACTTTGCAGTGATCGTGGTCACGGGGTGACTAATTGATTTTATTTGTCACATGAGTTATTAAGAAATTATTTGGTCTACCGTCAGAAATTTTTATATTAATCATAACGTTCCCTATTCACGCAGTATTCGCTCACGGTGTCCAGAGGTCTTGCAGATTTGTGTCGGCCATGAGATTTAATTAATTTAATAACAGGATCCCAAGCAGGTGGTACTTGCCAACCATCATCTCTATTGAAATTTGGGTACTTTTTGATTTCAATTGCCTCGCGTAACATTCTTGGCATAAACCAAGAGATAATCTGCTCTGTGGAACATTGTCTTGCCAAAAACAGTATAAAAAAGGAAGATTTGGAAGCGTTACGCCAAGATATCTCTGCTGTTTTGCGTCGAAGTAAAGCGCCCACATCGAATCTACCTCGTGAACAATATCTTGAACTTACCAACCTACGCAAGAACCAAGACATAACCATTATTCGAGCAGATAAAGGTAATTCCACTGTAATCATGGATACGTCGGATTATAACCTAAAAATAAAAGAACTTTTGTCGGACGAAAGCACATATAAACCAGTAAAAAGCGATCCAACAGCTAAAATGGTAACAAAAACTAAGGAAATAATTTGTAAATACTCCGATACTCTTGGGTTAGACGTCACGGCACTGGTACCTTCGTGTGTGAAACCACCAAAACTGTATGGATTACCAAAAATACACAAGACAGACGTTCCTTTGCGCCCAATCGTAAGCCAAATTGACTCACCAACATACAAACTAGCTCAACACCTTGCTAAGATACTGTCTCCACTTCGCGGTCAAACTAGTGCGCATGTCAAGGATTCTTACCACTTTGTCAGTCAAATGAAAAATCTACAACTGACTGATGATGAAGTTATGGTCAGCTTTGATGTACAGTCGTTATTCACCAGCCTACCTGTACATGATTGCATTGAAATTGTCAAGAAAAGACTTAGTGAGAATGACCTTCCCATGGAATATGCAGAATTACTGGAACATTGCCTAACATCTGGCTATCTATTCTGGGAAAATAAGTTCTACATACAGATTGATGGTGTAGCTATGGGCTCTCCAGTCTCCCCCGTTGTTGCCGATATTTTCATGGAGGACTTCGAGGAGAGAGCTCTTTCCACAGCTGTGGCTATGCCGAAGATCTATAAACGGTACGTAGATGATACTTTTACCATCCTCCCCAGTAATAAAGTTTCTGCATTTCTTAACCATCTAAACTCTTTACATAACAAAATTCAATTTACCATGGAGCCTGAGGTCAATAAATGCTTAGCTTTTCTTGATGTTTTAGTCATCAGGAATCCTGACAACTCCCTAAGTCATACAGTGTATAGGAAACCCACCCATACAGATAAATATCTCAATGGTAACTCCCATCACCATCCATGTCAGTTGGCTACCGTAGGCAAATCTTTGTTACAGAGAGCACATGGCATCTGCGACACTGACCATCTCAAGGAGGAGCTTCAGTATGTAAAACAAGTACTGCGAAGCAATAATCACAAGCTCCCACGTATGCGTCACAGAAGCCGGCCCAAGCCTGCCACAGTTGAGCGACAACCTGCCATCTTACCTTACATCAAGGGTGTCACAGACAAAATTGGTAATATCTTAAGACGAGCTTCAATAAAAACTTACTTCAAGCCGCACAAGAAGATCAACCAATTTTTAAGACCTGTTAAGTGCAATATTCCCCTACAAGATGCAGGTGTTTACAAACTTGATTGTGAATGTGGGCTGTCATACATTGGGCAAACAAAGAGGAGCGTTGGTATCCGGGTAAAAGAACACATTGCTGACATGAAGAACAGACGCTCGACCAAGTCTGCGGTTTGTGAACATGCCCAGGACAAACCCAACCACTACATTCGGTTCGACAACCCACAAATCCTTGCCAGAGAGACCCGGTTTATGCCAAGAATGTTACGCGAGGCAATTGAAATCAAAAAGTACCCAAATTTCAATAGAGATGATGGTTGGCAAGTACCACCTGCTTGGGATCCTGTTATTAAATTAATTAAATCTCATGGCCGACACAAATCTGCAAGACCTCTGGACACCGTGAGCGAATACTGCGTGAATAGGGAACGTTATGATTAATATAAAAATTTCTGACGGTAGACCAAATAATTTCTTAATAACTCATGTGACAAATAAAATCAATTAGTCACCCCGTGACCACGATCACTGCAAAGTGTTTGAAACGTCGGGACAAAAATAATGACAAATATACGCGATTTAAACCGTTTAAAGTTGTTTAATTAGGTACTATGTGTAACAATCGCGAAAACCTAAGACAACATTATGTTACGGTATACGGGCCGAAAACAGCAACTGAAATAAGACAGTGGGAGTACTTCAAGATCAAGCGCGTGAGACTCCTAACATCGCTTAACTTCCTCAAGCGATGTAGGGATAATAATATCATACCAGTGTGCGTGAGAATATCCCCAAAAAAGGACATTACTGGAAGCGCCGACATACTCCGTCAAACAAGTAAGAAATTATTATGTCGAAGCATACGCCAACATCGTTTTGATATTTACAAAATCAACCAAACCATTGAGATTCAATCCATTCAGTTAGAAAAAGCACTATCAGCATCGGATTTCCAAAAATGCATGCAAACAACTAATAATCGCGCTGCCGCTAAATATGACGAGTTCAAAAAGCGTAAAATCATAAAATATGAAAAACTTGCAACAAAGCAATTGCCAAATTTGGAACGAAGCGTAGCCTCGCGACCGTCAAAAACAGCTGATAGTGTCATAAATCTATCGCAACAAACTATAAATCCGGTCGCCCTTCAGGCCCTCGAAAATGGATTGAACTACGCGGTTTCCCCAAGATCAGTGCCTTTTGAAGAGATAATCTGCTCTGTGGAACATTGTCTTGCCAAAAACAGTATAAAAAAGGAAGATTTGGAAGCGTTACGCCAAGATATCTCTGCTGTTTTGCGTCGAAGTAAAGCGCCCACATCGAATCTACCTCGTGAACAATATCTTGAACTTACCAACCTACGCAAGAACCAAGACATAACCATTATTCGAGCAGATAAAGGTAATTCCACTGTAATCATGGATACGTCGGATTATAACCTAAAAATAAAAGAACTTTTGTCGGACGAAAGCACATATAAACCAGTAAAAAGCGATCCAACAGCTAAAATGGTAACAAAAACTAAGGAAATAATTTGTAAATACTCCGATACTCTTGGGTTAGACGTCACGGCACTGGTACCTTCGTGTGTGAAACCACCAAAACTGTATGGATTACCAAAAATACACAAGACAGACGTTCCTTTGCGCCCAATCGTAAGCCAAATTGACTCACCAACATACAAACTAGCTCAACACCTTGCTAAGATACTGTCTCCACTTCGCGGTCAAACTAGTGCGCATGTCAAGGATTCTTACCACTTTGTCAGTCAAATGAAAAATCTACAACTGACTGATGATGAAGTTATGGTCAGCTTTGATGTACAGTCGTTATTCACCAGCCTACCTGTACATGATTGCATTGAAATTGTCAAGAAAAGACTTAGTGAGAATGACCTTCCCATGGAATATGCAGAATTACTGGAACATTGCCTAACATCTGGCTATCTATTCTGGGAAAATAAGTTCTACATACAGATTGATGGTGTAGCTATGGGCTCTCCAGTCTCCCCCGTTGTTGCCGATATTTTCATGGAGGACTTCGAGGAGAGAGCTCTTTCCACAGCTGTGGCTATGCCGAAGATCTATAAACGGTACGTAGATGATACTTTTACCATCCTCCCCAGTAATAAAGTTTCTGCATTTCTTAACCATCTAAACTCTTTACATAACAAAATTCAATTTACCATGGAGCCTGAGGTCAATAAATGCTTAGCTTTTCTTGATGTTTTAGTCATCAGGAATCCTGACAACTCCCTAAGTCATACAGTGTATAGGAAACCCACCCATACAGATAAATATCTCAATGGTAACTCCCATCACCATCCATGTCAGTTGGCTACCGTAGGCAAATCTTTGTTACAGAGAGCACATGGCATCTGCGACACTGACCATCTCAAGGAGGAGCTTCAGTATGTAAAACAAGTACTGCGAAGCAATAATCACAAGCTCCCACGTATGCGTCACAGAAGCCGGCCCAAGCCTGCCACAGTTGAGCGACAACCTGCCATCTTACCTTACATCAAGGGTGTCACAGACAAAATTGGTAATATCTTAAGACGAGCTTCAATAAAAACTTACTTCAAGCCGCACAAGAAGATCAACCAATTTTTAAGACCTGTTAAGTGCAATATTCCCCTACAAGATGCAGGTGTTTACAAACTTGATTGTGAATGTGGGCTGTCATACATTGGGCAAACAAAGAGGAGCGTTGGTATCCGGGTAAAAGAACACATTGCTGACATGAAGAACAGACGCTCGACCAAGTCTGCGGTTTGTGAACATGCCCAGGACAAACCCAACCACTACATTCGGTTCGACAACCCACAAATCCTTGCCAGAGAGACCCGGTTTATGCCAAGAATGTTACGCGAGGCAATTGAAATCAAAAAGTACCCAAATTTCAATAGAGATGATGGTTGGCAAGTACCACCTGCTTGGGATCCTGTTATTAAATTAATTAAATCTCATGGCCGACACAAATCTGCAAGACCTCTGGACACCGTGAGCGAATACTGCGTGAATAGGGAACGTTATGATTAATATAAAAATTTCTGACGGTAGACCAAATAATTTCTTAATAACTCATGTGACAAATAAAATCAATTAGTCACCCCGTGACCACGATCACTGCAAAGTGTTTGAAACGTCGGGACAAAAATAATGACAAATATACGCGATTTAAACCGTTTAAAGTTGTTTAATTAGGTACTATGTGTAACAATCGCGAAAACCTAAGACAACATTATGTTACGGTATACGGGCCGAAAACAGCAACTGAAATAAGACAGTGGGAGTACTTCAAGATCAAGCGCGTGAGACTCCTAACATCGCTTAACTTCCTCAAGCGATGTAGGGATAATAATATCATACCAGTGTGCGTGAGAATATCCCCAAAAAAGGACATTACTGGAAGCGCCGACATACTCCGTCAAACAAGTAAGAAATTATTATGTCGAAGCATACGCCAACATCGTTTTGATATTTACAAAATCAACCAAACCATTGAGATTCAATCCATTCAGTTAGAAAAAGCACTATCAGCATCGGATTTCCAAAAATGCATGCAAACAACTAATAATCGCGCTGCCGCTAAATATGACGAGTTCAAAAAGCGTAAAATCATAAAATATGAAAAACTTGCAACAAAGCAATTGCCAAATTTGGAACGAAGCGTAGCCTCGCGACCGTCAAAAACAGCTGATAGTGTCATAAATCTATCGCAACAAACTATAAATCCGGTCGCCCTTCAGGCCCTCGAAAATGGATTGAACTACGCGGTTTCCCCAAGATCAGTGCCTTTTGAAGAGATAATCTGCTCTGTGGAACATTGTCTTGCCAAAAACAGTATAAAAAAGGAAGATTTGGAAGCGTTACGCCAAGATATCTCTGCTGTTTTGCGTCGAAGTAAAGCGCCCACATCGAATCTACCTCGTGAACAATATCTTGAACTTACCAACCTACGCAAGAACCAAGACATAACCATTATTCGAGCAGATAAAGGTAATTCCACTGTAATCATGGATACGTCGGATTATAACCTAAAAATAAAAGAACTTTTGTCGGACGAAAGCACATATAAACCAGTAAAAAGCGATCCAACAGCTAAAATGGTAACAAAAACTAAGGAAATAATTTGTAAATACTCCGATACTCTTGGGTTAGACGTCACGGCACTGGTACCTTCGTGTGTGAAACCACCAAAACTGTATGGATTACCAAAAATACACAAGACAGACGTTCCTTTGCGCCCAATCGTAAGCCAAATTGACTCACCAACATACAAACTAGCTCAACACCTTGCTAAGATACTGTCTCCACTTCGCGGTCAAACTAGTGCGCATGTCAAGGATTCTTACCACTTTGTCAGTCAAATGAAAAATCTACAACTGACTGATGATGAAGTTATGGTCAGCTTTGATGTACAGTCGTTATTCACCAGCCTACCTGTACATGATTGCATTGAAATTGTCAAGAAAAGACTTAGTGAGAATGACCTTCCCATGGAATATGCAGAATTACTGGAACATTGCCTAACATCTGGCTATCTATTCTGGGAAAATAAGTTCTACATACAGATTGATGGTGTAGCTATGGGCTCTCCAGTCTCCCCCGTTGTTGCCGATATTTTCATGGAGGACTTCGAGGAGAGAGCTCTTTCCACAGCTGTGGCTATGCCGAAGATCTATAAACGGTACGTAGATGATACTTTTACCATCCTCCCCAGTAATAAAGTTTCTGCATTTCTTAACCATCTAAACTCTTTACATAACAAAATTCAATTTACCATGGAGCCTGAGGTCAATAAATGCTTAGCTTTTCTTGATGTTTTAGTCATCAGGAATCCTGACAACTCCCTAAGTCATACAGTGTATAGGAAACCCACCCATACAGATAAATATCTCAATGGTAACTCCCATCACCATCCATGTCAGTTGGCTACCGTAGGCAAATCTTTGTTACAGAGAGCACATGGCATCTGCGACACTGACCATCTCAAGGAGGAGCTTCAGTATGTAAAACAAGTACTGCGAAGCAATAATCACAAGCTCCCACGTATGCGTCACAGAAGCCGGCCCAAGCCTGCCACAGTTGAGCGACAACCTGCCATCTTACCTTACATCAAGGGTGTCACAGACAAAATTGGTAATATCTTAAGACGAGCTTCAATAAAAACTTACTTCAAGCCGCACAAGAAGATCAACCAATTTTTAAGACCTGTTAAGTGCAATATTCCCCTACAAGATGCAGGTGTTTACAAACTTGATTGTGAATGTGGGCTGTCATACATTGGGCAAACAAAGAGGAGCGTTGGTATCCGGGTAAAAGAACACATTGCTGACATGAAGAACAGACGCTCGACCAAGTCTGCGGTTTGTGAACATGCCCAGGACAAACCCAACCACTACATTCGGTTCGACAACCCACAAATCCTTGCCAGAGAGACCCGGTTTATGCCAAGAATGTTACGCGAGGCAATTGAAATCAAAAAGTACCCAAATTTCAATAGAGATGATGGTTGGCAAGTACCACCTGCTTGGGATCCTGTTATTAAATTAATTAAATCTCATGGCCGACACAAATCTGCAAGACCTCTGGACACCGTGAGCGAATACTGCGTGAATAGGGAACGTTATGATTAATATAAAAATTTCTGACGGTAGACCAAATAATTTCTTAATAACTCATGTGACAAATAAAATCAATTAGTCACCCCGTGACCACGATCACTGCAAAGTGTTTGAAACGTCGGGACAAAAATAATGACAAATATACGCGATTTAAACCGTTTAAAGTTGTTTAATTAGGTACTATGTGTAACAATCGCGAAAACCTAAGACAACATTATGTTACGGTATACGGGCCGAAAACAGCAACTGAAATAAGACAGTGGGAGTACTTCAAGATCAAGCGCGTGAGACTCCTAACATCGCTTAACTTCCTCAAGCGATGTAGGGATAATAATATCATACCAGTGTGCGTGAGAATATCCCCAAAAAAGGACATTACTGGAAGCGCCGACATACTCCGTCAAACAAGTAAGAAATTATTATGTCGAAGCATACGCCAACATCGTTTTGATATTTACAAAATCAACCAAACCATTGAGATTCAATCCATTCAGTTAGAAAAAGCACTATCAGCATCGGATTTCCAAAAATGCATGCAAACAACTAATAATCGCGCTGCCGCTAAATATGACGAGTTCAAAAAGCGTAAAATCATAAAATATGAAAAACTTGCAACAAAGCAATTGCCAAATTTGGAACGAAGCGTAGCCTCGCGACCGTCAAAAACAGCTGATAGTGTCATAAATCTATCGCAACAAACTATAAATCCGGTCGCCCTTCAGGCCCTCGAAAATGGATTGAACTACGCGGTTTCCCCAAGATCAGTGCCTTTTGAAGAGATAATCTGCTCTGTGGAACATTGTCTTGCCAAAAACAGTATAAAAAAGGAAGATTTGGAAGCGTTACGCCAAGATATCTCTGCTGTTTTGCGTCGAAGTAAAGCGCCCACATCGAATCTACCTCGTGAACAATATCTTGAACTTACCAACCTACGCAAGAACCAAGACATAACCATTATTCGAGCAGATAAAGGTAATTCCACTGTAATCATGGATACGTCGGATTATAACCTAAAAATAAAAGAACTTTTGTCGGACGAAAGCACATATAAACCAGTAAAAAGCGATCCAACAGCTAAAATGGTAACAAAAACTAAGGAAATAATTTGTAAATACTCCGATACTCTTGGGTTAGACGTCACGGCACTGGTACCTTCGTGTGTGAAACCACCAAAACTGTATGGATTACCAAAAATACACAAGACAGACGTTCCTTTGCGCCCAATCGTAAGCCAAATTGACTCACCAACATACAAACTAGCTCAACACCTTGCTAAGATACTGTCTCCACTTCGCGGTCAAACTAGTGCGCATGTCAAGGATTCTTACCACTTTGTCAGTCAAATGAAAAATCTACAACTGACTGATGATGAAGTTATGGTCAGCTTTGATGTACAGTCGTTATTCACCAGCCTACCTGTACATGATTGCATTGAAATTGTCAAGAAAAGACTTAGTGAGAATGACCTTCCCATGGAATATGCAGAATTACTGGAACATTGCCTAACATCTGGCTATCTATTCTGGGAAAATAAGTTCTACATACAGATTGATGGTGTAGCTATGGGCTCTCCAGTCTCCCCCGTTGTTGCCGATATTTTCATGGAGGACTTCGAGGAGAGAGCTCTTTCCACAGCTGTGGCTATGCCGAAGATCTATAAACGGTACGTAGATGATACTTTTACCATCCTCCCCAGTAATAAAGTTTCTGCATTTCTTAACCATCTAAACTCTTTACATAACAAAATTCAATTTACCATGGAGCCTGAGGTCAATAAATGCTTAGCTTTTCTTGATGTTTTAGTCATCAGGAATCCTGACAACTCCCTAAGTCATACAGTGTATAGGAAACCCACCCATACAGATAAATATCTCAATGGTAACTCCCATCACCATCCATGTCAGTTGGCTACCGTAGGCAAATCTTTGTTACAGAGAGCACATGGCATCTGCGACACTGACCATCTCAAGGAGGAGCTTCAGTATGTAAAACAAGTACTGCGAAGCAATAATCACAAGCTCCCACGTATGCGTCACAGAAGCCGGCCCAAGCCTGCCACAGTTGAGCGACAACCTGCCATCTTACCTTACATCAAGGGTGTCACAGACAAAATTGGTAATATCTTAAGACGAGCTTCAATAAAAACTTACTTCAAGCCGCACAAGAAGATCAACCAATTTTTAAGACCTGTTAAGTGCAATATTCCCCTACAAGATGCAGGTGTTTACAAACTTGATTGTGAATGTGGGCTGTCATACATTGGGCAAACAAAGAGGAGCGTTGGTATCCGGGTAAAAGAACACATTGCTGACATGAAGAACAGACGCTCGACCAAGTCTGCGGTTTGTGAACATGCCCAGGACAAACCCAACCACTACATTCGGTTCGACAACCCACAAATCCTTGCCAGAGAGACCCGGTTTATGCCAAGAATGTTACGCGAGGCAATTGAAATCAAAAAGTACCCAAATTTCAATAGAGATGATGGTTGGCAAGTACCACCTGCTTGGGATCCTGTTATTAAATTAATTAAATCTCATGGCCGACACAAATCTGCAAGACCTCTGGACACCGTGAGCGAATACTGCGTGAATAGGGAACGTTATGATTAATATAAAAATTTCTGACGGTAGACCAAATAATTTCTTAATAACTCATGTGACAAATAAAATCAATTAGTCACCCCGTGACCACGATCACTGCAAAGTGTTTGAAACGTCGGGACAAAAATAATGACAAATATACGCGATTTAAACCGTTTAAAGTTGTTTAATTAGGTACTATGTGTAACAATCGCGAAAACCTAAGACAACATTATGTTACGGTATACGGGCCGAAAACAGCAACTGAAATAAGACAGTGGGAGTACTTCAAGATCAAGCGCGTGAGACTCCTAACATCGCTTAACTTCCTCAAGCGATGTAGGGATAATAATATCATACCAGTGTGCGTGAGAATATCCCCAAAAAAGGACATTACTGGAAGCGCCGACATACTCCGTCAAACAAGTAAGAAATTATTATGTCGAAGCATACGCCAACATCGTTTTGATATTTACAAAATCAACCAAACCATTGAGATTCAATCCATTCAGTTAGAAAAAGCACTATCAGCATCGGATTTCCAAAAATGCATGCAAACAACTAATAATCGCGCTGCCGCTAAATATGACGAGTTCAAAAAGCGTAAAATCATAAAATATGAAAAACTTGCAACAAAGCAATTGCCAAATTTGGAACGAAGCGTAGCCTCGCGACCGTCAAAAACAGCTGATAGTGTCATAAATCTATCGCAACAAACTATAAATCCGGTCGCCCTTCAGGCCCTCGAAAATGGATTGAACTACGCGGTTTCCCCAAGATCAGTGCCTTTTGAAGAGATAATCTGCTCTGTGGAACATTGTCTTGCCAAAAACAGTATAAAAAAGGAAGATTTGGAAGCGTTACGCCAAGATATCTCTGCTGTTTTGCGTCGAAGTAAAGCGCCCACATCGAATCTACCTCGTGAACAATATCTTGAACTTACCAACCTACGCAAGAACCAAGACATAACCATTATTCGAGCAGATAAAGGTAATTCCACTGTAATCATGGATACGTCGGATTATAACCTAAAAATAAAAGAACTTTTGTCGGACGAAAGCACATATAAACCAGTAAAAAGCGATCCAACAGCTAAAATGGTAACAAAAACTAAGGAAATAATTTGTAAATACTCCGATACTCTTGGGTTAGACGTCACGGCACTGGTACCTTCGTGTGTGAAACCACCAAAACTGTATGGATTACCAAAAATACACAAGACAGACGTTCCTTTGCGCCCAATCGTAAGCCAAATTGACTCACCAACATACAAACTAGCTCAACACCTTGCTAAGATACTGTCTCCACTTCGCGGTCAAACTAGTGCGCATGTCAAGGATTCTTACCACTTTGTCAGTCAAATGAAAAATCTACAACTGACTGATGATGAAGTTATGGTCAGCTTTGATGTACAGTCGTTATTCACCAGCCTACCTGTACATGATTGCATTGAAATTGTCAAGAAAAGACTTAGTGAGAATGACCTTCCCATGGAATATGCAGAATTACTGGAACATTGCCTAACATCTGGCTATCTATTCTGGGAAAATAAGTTCTACATACAGATTGATGGTGTAGCTATGGGCTCTCCAGTCTCCCCCGTTGTTGCCGATATTTTCATGGAGGACTTCGAGGAGAGAGCTCTTTCCACAGCTGTGGCTATGCCGAAGATCTATAAACGGTACGTAGATGATACTTTTACCATCCTCCCCAGTAATAAAGTTTCTGCATTTCTTAACCATCTAAACTCTTTACATAACAAAATTCAATTTACCATGGAGCCTGAGGTCAATAAATGCTTAGCTTTTCTTGATGTTTTAGTCATCAGGAATCCTGACAACTCCCTAAGTCATACAGTGTATAGGAAACCCACCCATACAGATAAATATCTCAATGGTAACTCCCATCACCATCCATGTCAGTTGGCTACCGTAGGCAAATCTTTGTTACAGAGAGCACATGGCATCTGCGACACTGACCATCTCAAGGAGGAGCTTCAGTATGTAAAACAAGTACTGCGAAGCAATAATCACAAGCTCCCACGTATGCGTCACAGAAGCCGGCCCAAGCCTGCCACAGTTGAGCGACAACCTGCCATCTTACCTTACATCAAGGGTGTCACAGACAAAATTGGTAATATCTTAAGACGAGCTTCAATAAAAACTTACTTCAAGCCGCACAAGAAGATCAACCAATTTTTAAGACCTGTTAAGTGCAATATTCCCCTACAAGATGCAGGTGTTAACAAACTTGATTGTGAATGTGGGCTGTCATACATTGGGCAAACAAAGAGGAGCGTTGGTATCCGGGTAAAAGAACACATTGCTGACATGAAGAACAGACGCTCGACCAAGTCTGCGGTTTGTGAACATGCCCAGGACAAACCCAACCACTACATTCGGTTCGACAACCCACAAATCCTTGCCAGAGAGACCCGGTTTATGCCAAGAATGTTACGCGAGGCAATTGAAATCAAAAAGTACCCAAATTTCAATAGAGATGATGGTTGGCAAGTACCACCTGCTTGGGATCCTGTTATTAAATTAATTAAATCTCATGGCCGACACAAATCTGCAAGACCTCTGGACACCGTGAGCGAATACTGCGTGAATAGGGAACGTTATGATTAATATAAAAATTTCTGACGGTAGACCAAATAATTTCTTAATAACTCATGTGACAAATAAAATCAATTAGTCACCCCGTGACCACGATCACTGCAAAGTGTTTGAAACGTCGGGACAAAAATAATGACAAATATACGCGATTTAAACCGTTTAAAGTTGTTTAATTAGGTACTATGTGTAACAATCGCGAAAACCTAAGACAACATTATGTTACGGTATACGGGCCGAAAACAGCAACTGAAATAAGACAGTGGGAGTACTTCAAGATCAAGCGCGTGAGACTCCTAACATCGCTTAACTTCCTCAAGCGATGTAGGGATAATAATATCATACCAGTGTGCGTGAGAATATCCCCAAAAAAGGACATTACTGGAAGCGCCGACATACTCCGTCAAACAAGTAAGAAATTATTATGTCGAAGCATACGCCAACATCGTTTTGATATTTACAAAATCAACCAAACCATTGAGATTCAATCCATTCAGTTAGAAAAAGCACTATCAGCATCGGATTTCCAAAAATGCATGCAAACAACTAATAATCGCGCTGCCGCTAAATATGACGAGTTCAAAAAGCGTAAAATCATAAAATATGAAAAACTTGCAACAAAGCAATTGCCAAATTTGGAACGAAGCGTAGCCTCGCGACCGTCAAAAACAGCTGATAGTGTCATAAATCTATCGCAACAAACTATAAATCCGGTCGCCCTTCAGGCCCTCGAAAATGGATTGAACTACGCGGTTTCCCCAAGATCAGTGCCTTTTGAAGAGATAATCTGCTCTGTGGAACATTGTCTTGCCAAAAACAGTATAAAAAAGGAAGATTTGGAAGCGTTACGCCAAGATATCTCTGCTGTTTTGCGTCGAAGTAAAGCGCCCACATCAAATCTACCTCGTGAACAATATCTTGAACTTACCAACCTACGCAAGAACCAAGACATAACCATTATTCGAGCAGATAAAGGTAATTCCACTGTAATCATGGATACGTCGGATTATAACCTAAAAATAAAAGAACTTTTGTCGGACGAAAGCACATATAAACCAGTAAAAAGCGATCCAACAGCTAAAATGGTAACAAAAACTAAGGAAATAATTTGTAAATACTCCGATACTCTTGGGTTAGACGTCACGGCACTGGTACCTTCGTGTGTGAAACCACCAAAACTGTATGGATTACCAAAAATACACAAGACAGACGTTCCTTTGCGCCCAATCGTAAGCCAAATTGACTCACCAACATACAAACTAGCTCAACACCTTGCTAAGATACTGTCTCCACTTCGCGGTCAAACTAGTGCGCATGTCAAGGATTCTTACCACTTTGTCAGTCAAATGAAAAATCTACAACTGACTGATGATGAAGTTATGGTCAGCTTTGATGTACAGTCGTTATTCACCAGCCTACCTGTACATGATTGCATTGAAATTGTCAAGAAAAGACTTAGTGAGAATGACCTTCCCATGGAATATGCAGAATTACTGGAACATTGCCTAACATCTGGCTATCTATTCTGGGAAAATAAGTTCTACATACAGATTGATGGTGTAGCTATGGGCTCTCCAGTCTCCCCCGTTGTTGCCGATATTTTCATGGAGGACTTCGAGGAGAGAGCTCTTTCCACAGCTGTGGCTATGCCGAAGATCTATAAACGGTACGTAGATGATACTTTTACCATCCTCCCCAGTAATAAAGTTTCTGCATTTCTTAACCATCTAAACTCTTTACATAACAAAATTCAATTTACCATGGAGCCTGAGGTCAATAAATGCTTAGCTTTTCTTGATGTTTTAGTCATCAGGAATCCTGACAACTCCCTAAGTCATACAGTGTATAGGAAACCCACCCATACAGATAAATATCTCAATGGTAACTCCCATCACCATCCATGTCAGTTGGCTACCGTAGGCAAATCTTTGTTACAGAGAGCACATGGCATCTGCGACACTGACCATCTCAAGGAGGAGCTTCAGTATGTAAAACAAGTACTGCGAAGCAATAATCACAAGCTCCCACGTATGCGTCACAGAAGCCGGCCCAAGCCTGCCACAGTTGAGCGACAACCTGCCATCTTACCTTACATCAAGGGTGTCACAGACAAAATTGGTAATATCTTAAGACGAGCTTCAATAAAAACTTACTTCAAGCCGCACAAGAAGATCAACCAATTTTTAAGACCTGTTAAGTGCAATATTCCCCTACAAGATGCAGGTGTTTACAAACTTGATTGTGAATGTGGGCTGTCATACATTGGGCAAACAAAGAGGAGCGTTGGTATCCGGGTAAAAGAACACATTGCTGACATGAAGAACAGACGCTCGACCAAGTCTGCGGTTTGTGAACATGCCCAGGACAAACCCAACCACTACATTCGGTTCGACAACCCACAAATCCTTGCCAGAGAGACCCGGTTTATGCCAAGAATGTTACGCGAGGCAATTGAAATCAAAAAGTACCCAAATTTCAATAGAGATGATGGTTGGCAAGTACCACCTGCTTGGGATCCTGTTATTAAATTAATTAAATCTCATGGCCGACACAAATCTGCAAGACCTCTGGACACCGTGAGCGAATACTGCGTGAATAGGGAACGTTATGATTAATATAAAAATTTCTGACGGTAGACCAAATAATTTCTTAATAACTCATGTGACAAATAAAATCAATTAGTCACCCCGTGACCACGATCACTGCAAAGTGTTTGAAACGTCGGGACAAAAATAATGACAAATATACGCGATTTAAACCGTTTAAAGTTGTTTAATTAGGTACTATGTGTAACAATCGCGAAAACCTAAGACAACATTATGTTACGGTATACGGGCCGAAAACAGCAACTGAAATAAGACAGTGGGAGTACTTCAAGATCAAGCGCGTGAGACTCCTAACATCGCTTAACTTCCTCAAGCGATGTAGGGATAATAATATCATACCAGTGTGCGTGAGAATATCCCCAAAAAAGGACATTACTGGAAGCGCCGACATACTCCGTCAAACAAGTAAGAAATTATTATGTCGAAGCATACGCCAACATCGTTTTGATATTTACAAAATCAACCAAACCATTGAGATTCAATCCATTCAGTTAGAAAAAGCACTATCAGCATCGGATTTCCAAAAATGCATGCAAACAACTAATAATCGCGCTGCCGCTAAATATGACGAGTTCAAAAAGCGTAAAATCATAAAATATGAAAAACTTGCAACAAAGCAATTGCCAAATTTGGAACGAAGCGTAGCCTCGCGACCGTCAAAAACAGCTGATAGTGTCATAAATCTATCGCAACAAACTATAAATCCGGTCGCCCTTCAGGCCCTCGAAAATGGATTGAACTACGCGGTTTCCCCAAGATCAGTGCCTTTTGAAGAGATAATCTGCTCTGTGGAACATTGTCTTGCCAAAAACAGTATAAAAAAGGAAGATTTGGAAGCGTTACGCCAAGATATCTCTGCTGTTTTGCGTCGAAGTAAAGCGCCCACATCGAATCTACCTCGTGAACAATATCTTGAACTTACCAACCTACGCAAGAACCAAGACATAACCATTATTCGAGCAGATAAAGGTAATTCCACTGTAATCATGGATACGTCGGATTATAACCTAAAAATAAAAGAACTTTTGTCGGACGAAAGCACATATAAACCAGTAAAAAGCGATCCAACAGCTAAAATGGTAACAAAAACTAAGGAAATAATTTGTAAATACTCCGATACTCTTGGGTTAGACGTCACGGCACTGGTACCTTCGTGTGTGAAACCACCAAAACTGTATGGATTACCAAAAATACACAAGACAGACGTTCCTTTGCGCCCAATCGTAAGCCAAATTGACTCACCAACATACAAACTAGCTCAACACCTTGCTAAGATACTGTCTCCACTTCGCGGTCAAACTAGTGCGCATGTCAAGGATTCTTACCACTTTGTCAGTCAAATGAAAAATCTACAACTGACTGATGATGAAGTTATGGTCAGCTTTGATGTACAGTCGTTATTCACCAGCCTACCTGTACATGATTGCATTGAAATTGTCAAGAAAAGACTTAGTGAGAATGACCTTCCCATGGAATATGCAGAATTACTGGAACATTGCCTAACATCTGGCTATCTATTCTGGGAAAATAAGTTCTACATACAGATTGATGGTGTAGCTATGGGCTCTCCAGTCTCCCCCGTTGTTGCCGATATTTTCATGGAGGACTTCGAGGAGAGAGCTCTTTCCACAGCTGTGGCTATGCCGAAGATCTATAAACGGTACGTAGATGATACTTTTACCATCCTCCCCAGTAATAAAGTTTCTGCATTTCTTAACCATCTAAACTCTTTACATAACAAAATTCAATTTACCATGGAGCCTGAGGTCAATAAATGCTTAGCTTTTCTTGATGTTTTAGTCATCAGGAATCCTGACAACTCCCTAAGTCATACAGTGTATAGGAAACCCACCCATACAGATAAATATCTCAATGGTAACTCCCATCACCATCCATGTCAGTTGGCTACCGTAGGCAAATCTTTGTTACAGAGAGCACATGGCATCTGCGACACTGACCATCTCAAGGAGGAGCTTCAGTATGTAAAACAAGTACTGCGAAGCAATAATCACAAGCTCCCACGTATGCGTCACAGAAGCCGGCCCAAGCCTGCCACAGTTGAGCGACAACCTGCCATCTTACCTTACATCAAGGGTGTCACAGACAAAATTGGTAATATCTTAAGACGAGCTTCAATAAAAACTTACTTCAAGCCGCACAAGAAGATCAACCAATTTTTAAGACCTGTTAAGTGCAATATTCCCCTACAAGATGCAGGTGTTTACAAACTTGATTGTGAATGTGGGCTGTCATACATTGGGCAAACAAAGAGGAGCGTTGGTATCCGGGTAAAAGAACACATTGCTGACATGAAGAACAGACGCTCGACCAAGTCTGCGGTTTGTGAACATGCCCAGGACAAACCCAACCACTACATTCGGTTCGACAACCCACAAATCCTTGCCAGAGAGACCCGGTTTATGCCAAGAATGTTACGCGAGGCAATTGAAATCAAAAAGTACCCAAATTTCAATAGAGATGATGGTTGGCAAGTACCACCTGCTTGGGATCCTGTTATTAAATTAATTAAATCTCATGGCCGACACAAATCTGCAAGACCTCTGGACACCGTGAGCGAATACTGCGTGAATAGGGAACGTTATGATTAATATAAAAATTTCTGACGGTAGACCAAATAATTTCTTAATAACTCATGTGACAAATAAAATCAATTAGTCACCCCGTGACCACGATCACTGCAAAGTGTTTGAAACGTCGGGACAAAAATAATGACAAATATACGCGATTTAAACCGTTTAAAGTTGTTTAATTAGGTACTATGTGTAACAATCGCGAAAACCTAAGACAACATTATGTTACGGTATACGGGCCGAAAACAGCAACTGAAATAAGACAGTGGGAGTACTTCAAGATCAAGCGCGTGAGACTCCTAACATCGCTTAACTTCCTCAAGCGATGTAGGGATAATAATATCATACCAGTGTGCGTGAGAATATCCCCAAAAAAGGACATTACTGGAAGCGCCGACATACTCCGTCAAACAAGTAAGAAATTATTATGTCGAAGCATACGCCAACATCGTTTTGATATTTACAAAATCAACCAAACCATTGAGATTCAATCCATTCAGTTAGAAAAAGCACTATCAGCATCGGATTTCCAAAAATGCATGCAAACAACTAATAATCGCGCTGCCGCTAAATATGACGAGTTCAAAAAGCGTAAAATCATAAAATATGAAAAACTTGCAACAAAGCAATTGCCAAATTTGGAACGAAGCGTAGCCTCGCGACCGTCAAAAACAGCTGATAGTGTCATAAATCTATCGCAACAAACTATAAATCCGGTCGCCCTTCAGGCCCTCGAAAATGGATTGAACTACGCGGTTTCCCCAAGATCAGTGCCTTTTGAAGAGATAATCTGCTCTGTGGAACATTGTCTTGCCAAAAACAGTATAAAAAAGGAAGATTTGGAAGCGTTACGCCAAGATATCTCTGCTGTTTTGCGTCGAAGTAAAGCGCCCACATCGAATCTACCTCGTGAACAATATCTTGAACTTACCAACCTACGCAAGAACCAAGACATAACCATTATTCGAGCAGATAAAGGTAATTCCACTGTAATCATGGATACGTCGGATTATAACCTAAAAATAAAAGAACTTTTGTCGGACGAAAGCACATATAAACCAGTAAAAAGCGATCCAACAGCTAAAATGGTAACAAAAACTAAGGAAATAATTTGTAAATACTCCGATACTCTTGGGTTAGACGTCACGGCACTGGTACCTTCGTGTGTGAAACCACCAAAACTGTATGGATTACCAAAAATACACAAGACAGACGTTCCTTTGCGCCCAATCGTAAGCCAAATTGACTCACCAACATACAAACTAGCTCAACACCTTGCTAAGATACTGTCTCCACTTCGCGGTCAAACTAGTGCGCATGTCAAGGATTCTTACCACTTTGTCAGTCAAATGAAAAATCTACAACTGACTGATGATGAAGTTATGGTCAGCTTTGATGTACAGTCGTTATTCACCAGCCTACCTGTACATGATTGCATTGAAATTGTCAAGAAAAGACTTAGTGAGAATGACCTTCCCATGGAATATGCAGAATTACTGGAACATTGCCTAACATCTGGCTATCTATTCTGGGAAAATAAGTTCTACATACAGATTGATGGTGTAGCTATGGGCTCTCCAGTCTCCCCCGTTGTTGCCGATATTTTCATGGAGGACTTCGAGGAGAGAGCTCTTTCCACAGCTGTGGCTATGCCGAAGATCTATAAACGGTACGTAGATGATACTTTTACCATCCTCCCCAGTAATAAAGTTTCTGCATTTCTTAACCATCTAAACTCTTTACATAACAAAATTCAATTTACCATGGAGCCTGAGGTCAATAAATGCTTAGCTTTTCTTGATGTTTTAGTCATCAGGAATCCTGACAACTCCCTAAGTCATACAGTGTATAGGAAACCCACCCATACAGATAAATATCTCAATGGTAACTCCCATCACCATCCATGTCAGTTGGCTACCGTAGGCAAATCTTTGTTACAGAGAGCACATGGCATCTGCGACACTGACCATCTCAAGGAGGAGCTTCAGTATGTAAAACAAGTACTGCGAAGCAATAATCACAAGCTCCCACGTATGCGTCACAGAAGCCGGCCCAAGCCTGCCACAGTTGAGCGACAACCTGCCATCTTACCTTACATCAAGGGTGTCACAGACAAAATTGGTAATATCTTAAGACGAGCTTCAATAAAAACTTACTTCAAGCCGCACAAGAAGATCAACCAATTTTTAAGACCTGTTAAGTGCAATATTCCCCTACAAGATGCAGGTGTTTACAAACTTGATTGTGAATGTGGGCTGTCATACATTGGGCAAACAAAGAGGAGCGTTGGTATCCGGGTAAAAGAACACATTGCTGACATGAAGAACAGACGCTCGACCAAGTCTGCGGTTTGTGAACATGCCCAGGACAAACCCAACCACTACATTCGGTTCGACAACCCACAAATCCTTGCCAGAGAGACCCGGTTTATGCCAAGAATGTTACGCGAGGCAATTGAAATCAAAAAGTACCCAAATTTCAATAGAGATGATGGTTGGCAAGTACCACCTGCTTGGGATCCTGTTATTAAATTAATTAAATCTCATGGCCGACACAAATCTGCAAGACCTCTGGACACCGTGAGCGAATACTGCGTGAATAGGGAACGTTATGATTAATATAAAAATTTCTGACGGTAGACCAAATAATTTCTTAATAACTCATGTGACAAATAAAATCAATTAGTCACCCCGTGACCACGATCACTGCAAAGTGTTTGAAACGTCGGGACAAAAATAATGACAAATATACGCGATTTAAACCGTTTAAAGTTGTTTAATTAGGTACTATATGTATTATTTATTTTTAACATTATTGGGCATACAATGTTTTCTACTGGCAAAACAATTAGATATAGAAAAAAGAAGTTTAAATTATTTACAATTTGCCCCATGGGGTGCCGGATTAGAATCGCACCCTCCCATATTATCCCGTGGGTGTCGTAAGAGGCGACTAAGGGAGGATACTGGAAGGTGGGCAGCAGCGCCTTCTAAATAACTGCCAACTTACACTGCGATCCCCAAGCCTGCCAAGCGTGGGGATTATGGCAAATACCCCCTTAATAGGGGAAGCTTTGTTCAGCAGTGGACGATCCGTCTGTTACAGTACTACGAGTATTTACACAACGACTGTTGACTAATCGCGTGGCGGGTCCTGTTTCCCGTGTTTTTTTTAATAAAGACAGAATTATCAATTATCAAGATTGGTAAAGCTAATCGTCATTTTGTTTAAATTGATAGAATTACTTCATAAAAAGCTTGATTATTAACTAAAAATCATTTTCGTGCCATTTTTGCAGGATTTGATATATTGTAAAAAACTTGCTATTACCGATATGTTTCATATTAAAGCGCTATTTAAAATATTTACGAGTATTTAATTATTTCTCGGGTTCAGTAAGGCGGATCGACAAGCTGCTGATTTTGATAAAATGGCCTTGAAATTAAACTGATTTACACACTTTCTTATTGGATTTTAATCTAAAATAAGTTACTAGTGTAATAAATGTTACCGTCGATAAAACAAATACTAAATGCTACTTACTACTCACTTTTCTTTCCAGCAAGACCATGGCTTCGCTTGGTCAATATTTTTACGGCTTTTACTTGTGGTAAACTAGTGTGAAATTTGTAATCATTTTTTCTTTTAGCTTTTACGTAACCCATTGCGTATAATAATTATCTGAAGTATTTTTTCTTAATCTGTGACTTTGGGTGTAGATTATACTTTTAAGATCCATAGAAATTAAGACATCGTTTTAGAATATTGTAGATAAGTTCCCTATGGCCAATTGTTACGTGATCATAGAGTGCTAATATGTACGATATATTTGTATAAAGAAAAATAGGTGTTTTAGATCATGATATGATTATTTAGATATTATATTGTGTTAATCAGTTTTTTGTACTAAATCACCCGTTCAATAAATCAAGAATAATATCAAACATTGGTATAATTAAGTCTAACTGAAGATAACTTGTAGCGTTGCTTATGTTTTTTTAACTAGAGCTGGCCATTCGTACATTTTTATGTGATTTTTGACGGAACAAGCACGAGACCTACCTGATGTTAAGCGGATTATCCTCTGCCTATAACAGATGCATTTCGTCATGTGACAAATTGTACTGCGCCCGTCACAGTGAGAAATACAGCTGTTAAGGTCTCATATGCCTGTAATTTTTCTGGCTCTCAAAAACAACCTACACGCTACACGTCATATTTGGTTAGACATAATTAAACCAATGTTTGATATTCATTGATATTCATCTTGATTTATTGAACGTTTCATCTTGGGTGAATATATGTACAAATAAAAAATCTGGTTAAAACAATAAAATATTGTCTATAATCATATCAAGATTTAATCCTGTTTTGTACTTTCTACAGATTATCGTATATATTCACAATGTATGATCTATGAACAATTAGCCATAGGTTACTTACTTATAAGCTTCTAAAACGATGTCCTAATTCCTATGCATCCTATAAGCATAATCTTCACTGAAAGTCACAGTTTAATACCTGCTACTAATTATGTGCGCTACATATAGTAAAAAAAATTTAAACAAAAATGGAACCGACTTCAACACCTAAAAGTGTGAAATAACTTGTTAAAGTCGGTACCATGATATTTCAAAAGTACCTATTAGCACATTATTGTGCGCATGGTACCGACTTCGACAAGTTATTTCACACTTTTGGGTGTTGAAGTCGGTTCCATTTTATGTTTAACAAGTTTTTTCACTCCTTTTAGTGACCGTTGCTACTTATAGAATCGATTGTCATTCATAGTCAACGACTATATCTTCAAGATAGGAAAATATTTTTCAGTTATTGGAGTTTAACTCAAAAACGACTTGACCGATTTTAATAAAATTTATTGACTTAATAATTGTCTTAAACGCCAAGCATCAGCTCTGCAACAAAAAAAAAGAATTTTCAAAATCGATTTACTCAGTCAAAAGTTCTGAGGTGACAAACATAAAAAAAACATATAGACGAATTGAGAACCTGCCCCTTTTTTGGAAGTCGGTTAATAATACATAGAAGCATCAAATGCAATGAGTTACGTAAAATTGATTAGAAAAAAGAAAAACATTAGATACGCAATGAATTTCGTCAAAGCTAAAAGAAAAAACTATTAAAAAATTCACACCAATTTTACCACAGTTAAAAGCAGTAAAAATATTGACCACGCGAAGCCTGCTCTCGCTGGAAAGAAAAAAGGTAGTAGTGAGTAGCATTCTTCTGTTTTCGGCTGTTACATTTTTTACAGTTAAAACATACTACAGAATGAAATCCTAGGTAAGGTAGGAAAGTGTGTGGTATATTGGCTCTAAGATTTTGCCGACAAAACCTATCGATCCCGAAGTCTCAGTAAGAGGTTAACTATTTTTATCACATATTACATATCACCAACACAGTGGGAAGAGTTTATTAACTAGTTTAGTATAAGCAAAAGTCATTGAACCCACAACAAAGAATCGGAAACGAACCCGTAGCGAGTAAAAGCAACAACGCAACGCGTGAGTTCGTGAAAGGGTGTTGCAAGAACCCAATTAAAAGTTAGCTAATACTAGAAAACGAAGATCGATTAGAAGACTAAACATGCTAACTTGATCCTTATTCCAGTTACTTTAAGGTACAGGCAATTATTTTTGTCTTGGAATACAACAGCTTTATATAGAGAAAAGCTTCATATGTGTATAAATAATAAAGCTTTATTTATTTATAGCCTTTGACCACTATGGTAAGTGATGAATTGTGGTCGAAGCTGTTGTTCAGACTAGCCTAGAATTACTGTCTCTCAAGTTCTATTGCCAGAACACACCGTTAGGTACATGACAGATTTTCTTCATGAAGGTAGTACTCTAAAACAACAACCGCGACCGATTGCTTGATGAGCCCTCCAAAGCACAAAAGCGTCAGTAGTAATATCACTGGCGCAGCGGTCACCCATCCAGGTCATGACCGCGGCGGACGTTTCGAATGAAACTGAACAGCACAGCAAATTTTGCTACGAGCGCTTCAAAAAGCTGGTTAGTTATTTGTTATTTAAATCAAACCAATCATTTATTTGCAAAAAATACAATACTTTCATAATATTTACATTAAGATGGTGGTAGGGCATTGTCTATCGCCAAGCACCTAACGGTGTGTTGTGGCAGCTGTCTTGAGAGCCAGTAATTAAAGGTTAGTCTGAACAACATCTTTGACCACATCATCACTTACCATCAGGTGAGATAGTGGTCAAAGACCAACCTATCAGGTAAAAAAAAAGATTTAAAAAAAGAGTTAATAAAGTCAAATTAGCGTTTCAAGTATTCAGACACAGCATAAAAATATTTGTCTAATAGCCAATAACTCAATTTAGTTTTCTGCATAAGTTTTAACTCATTCGGTAAATTGGTATATGCTATGATACACATGTTGTAAACATTCTTTTAATAGATACTGTTATGACATGAAGAATGATAAAATAATATATCTTTAGTTTTTTGTTTTAGTCTTTGTTTCCAGAACAGTATAATTTGGGAGCCTTCAAGTCTAGAGTGAATAGGTATCTTCTAGGCAAGCATGCTACATCTTCGGCCACATCATCACTTTCCATCAGGTGAGATAGCGGCCAAATGCTTGCCTACAGCGCATAAAAATAAATATATATTATATAATCAAAAGATACAATAATATGAAACAATAATATAAAAATCTATAGGTTTTCTTAAATAGCTCTTTTCTGTCGTGTGAAGACCTCACTGCGATTTGAAATAAGTAGAATGTGTTCAGCGAAAAGACATATTTCTCGGATATACATACATGGTAATGTAATTTTTTTAATAAAGGCTTGCAAGTGTCTAAAAAACATGCCTTGTTTATAACTCAGGTGCACCATTGAGCGCGGACCACCTAAGAGTATGTATGGAGCCACGCCCGATTTTTTTTCTATGTGGTTAAGTTACGAGTCAAACCAATGACCCAGCTGTTAGTTAGTGTAACACACTGTAAGGTGCTTAGCGACAGATTTTATATTGAGGGTGGTAGCTAGATAGGGAAGCATTCGCAAAATGACCTTCCACTGAAACTCAAGCCAACGGTGGGGATGTAGCCATGGGCCTGCGGCACCGCAGTCCATATCTATTACCGCTCGGCTATCATTGCTTAACTTCATTTAACAAAAATATATCTCGTGACAATTCCGCCTTATTTTCCTGCTAAGACATACAAGTCGAAAAAAAGGTTTCTTAGGGAATCACTTTGAGAAACTACAATCCTATTTATGAAGTAAGTAATATTTTTAACAAATAATGTAATCTAGTGACAATGCCGCCAATTGCTAAAGTTACTACGTAAATTTGGCGACAGACTTATACTATTTTGTCACTAAATATAATATGTAGGTGAATGTTTTCATAAATATTTATGTTTAGTAAAACATTTTTTAAATTCTCGTTTCTATTGATTATGGATCTCCGCTTAAATGGTTTTAAATTATATCTAACTACTAGTCAAAAAACAGCACGTATTTTTAGTGAACACTTCCTGTTCATTTCACAAAGAATTTTATTTGTTTATATAATAAAAAGTATATTTACAATCACAAAACTAAATGGAAACACAAAGTAGGCAAATGTAATTAAAATACTGATACTGGAGGTGGGTAGCCCTATCGCATGTTTACGTACAGCGCGGCTGTAGGTAGTTATTTCAACGATAGAGCCGAGTTAAGGTACTGTATAAATAACATTACCGTGCCCATACCATTTAATATCCAATTACTTTTATTTTAAAAATAGAAACGCATCACTTCCTTCTTTATATTCACCCTATTCCATCATTACTGCAACCGCAGAAACACCACTCAAATTAAGCTCGCTCAGCTGCTACATGATTTTAACTATCTGGAAGTGCTGCAAAGATCGAACAGCCAACTGTCGACCGCTGGCGAACTCTCAAGAATAAGTCTCTTCCCTCGGCGCAAAGTTCACACGAACTCCACAAATGACACCAACGAGACCGCGATAATTCACCGGCTAATGTCAAAGTTGGGACTTGTTAGAGAATTTTTACCAACATAAAGAAGTGCCATTATTCCCCATTCCATTTTCTTTTGGTTTTTCAATGGAAATTGTTTTATGGTGCACTTTGTTGGACAAGACGGTGCGGATTTTATGCCTTTTGAATTTCGCCTGTTAGCGAAGTTTTAGTGGCTAATGCATTGAATTTGATAGACATTCTTGGTGGTTGTTTTATTCTGCGCTTGGATTTCTCTAGATTATATTAGGGATTGTTTTTGAGTCTACATTTCTTGCACTTGTTTGAATTAGTTTGCTTTACCTTATTTTCTTCGCTTAGTTATTGTTATTCAGTTGTGATTATTGTGATGTATTGTATTAGATTTCATACAAAATACTTGGTAGACGACAGCGTGGATTTATTGCTTCTCTTCTCTTTCGATGAAGAAGAAGAAGATTTATTGCTAAAAGACATGTGATAAGTTTAGAGTAACAGGGTGCGTTGAAAACTTATAGCTATGTGTTTCTAAATATAAGTACAAGCACTATCGCGTGCTAAGCGAAATCCACATATTATTTTGCAGTACAAAATTTCTCACCTCTAGTCGGAATCGAAACCACTTCCTCGACTTTTTCGAACCATTTCGGTAGCCCAGTGGTTAAGGCAACCGCTGATTCCCACTGGAGGTTTGTTAGGCGTCTTGAGTCTCAGGTTCAGTTCATCAGAAGGCCTTGATCAGAAGAACAAGCTCAAGGTCCACTTGAGGTTAAGCAAAATAACCTTTGCCTATAACAGATGCATTTCGTCACAAGTAACGATTTTCTACTTGATGGTGGTCGCTAGCCAGGCGTGCTATTGCAAAATGGCCTCCTACAAAGTGGTAAAGCTCAATAAGTGGTTCGAATCCCGCTGCGGGCGCAGCGGGATTCGAACCGTTGACTTGCTGCGTGGCAGTTCATGGCCAAAGCTACTGAGCGATCACTGCTTTCTATGTATAGGCAAGGGTAGAAAGATAATAATGACTATCAATTTCCACAAGAATGGTCATGCTGAAGATCATATCTATGCTAATTTCTGAACAGGAAATCCTAATGCGAAAATAATTTAAACTTATGAAGTAATGTTCACAACAATGTTCCATTACTTCCAAAATTTAATCGACAAAACAAAACCAATTTCCGCTTAAATGTACCCATATGTTTTTCATTTAATAATAGCGCTCAATTACACGACCGGAAGCAACGAACACATTTTGTATTAATTTAATTATAACCGAACCTCCGAACTATTAAAAAGGGACCCGATAACCGTACCAATTTAATTTTGCCGTATAAAAGGTTATATTCAAAACCTGCTGGCGACAAATTTCAGTCCACTCGGAACATAACATGCTGGCGCTGTGACAAGAAATCGTTTTTTATTTCATCGCTTCAAACTTTGAAATTAAAAGTTTGTCGGTTATATTTTATCTACGTCATCATTTTTCAAAGCGTGCCGTTACATTTTTCGGCAAAATTAATGAACGTATTCTTACAAAATTTATTTTGGGAAAATAATAATGGTTCTGTATGATTTTCATGCACTACCGCATTTTTAGTGAATTCGTTTATATGGTCTACAATTTTGGACTTAGTTTACCAGAAATTTCCAGTAATATGCGCCGGGAATCATTTACTTTCTGTTACCGAGACTTAGGGCCCGTTTCAGAATGTCATAATAAAGTTTCAGGTTGCTAATCAACACATAAAATAACTGAATGATAAAAATTACAGTTAACATGCAGCGCGTTTCAATCTTTAATCGATGGATAGGCTAAATCGATGACTGTGAAACGCAAAGATAGTGTTTTGTTTAATAAATATGTTCTGGGTAGTAAAACCGGAACTTACTCGAACATTCTGAAACAGGCCCTTAGAAAAACAAAAGTGTGAATAATGCTCCATAATATTTTTTCTATCTTGGACCGTGCGTTAATCGACCAGTTAAGATTTGCATCTGAATGATACAATGATACAATGATTTATTCGTCTGTGAATCTACTAAAGATACTAAAGATATTACATATTTTATATTAATTAAATATACCGGCTAGCACTCACGGTGTTTAGTCGAAATCTCCGACCGGTGTTCGAACAGTAAAGATGTTCATTCTCAAGGAATGCGAGCAGCCTCGAGGGCTGCTTGACGCGCACTTGCCCGCATTCCTTGAGAATGAACATCTTTACTGTTCGAACACCGGTCGGAGATTTCGACTAAACACCGTGAGTGCTAGCCGGTATATTTAATTAATAATCATGACAACTCACGTAAGTTTTTATGACAACATATTTTATATATAAAGAACGCTAGTTCCACCATTTTGGCATACAGACTTCTTATTTCATTAACATTACACATCTTATAAATTAATAATAAAAATTAAATTCAATATAATGAAAGAAGTGTTTAACGCGTATATGTCTTTGTAGTAACGATGGCGTTATACGATCAGGACGTTTTGGAATTTCGTCAATTTGCTATGTGGGTATTCTGATAGAGACGCTCCTAGAATACATTTAAAATTTGCTTATCGGGATCCTCTTCAAAATGTAGAAGTATTATTTTCAAGCGCTGTCGCATGTTTCTCAAATACCACTACTACTATCTACTACTACTATCTACTACTACTATCTACTACTACTGTATCAGCCGGATCGTCCACTGTTGAACACAGCCTCCCCTATGTGGGGGGTATTTGCCATAATCCCCACGCTTGGCAAGCGGCTTGAGGATCGCAGTGCAAGATGGCATAGTCCTGAACAAGGCGCTGCTGCCCACCTTCTAGTATTTTTTCCCTTAGTCGACTTTTACGACACCCACACGAGAAGAAATGGGAAGGTGCAATTCTAACCCAGCACCCCGGGTTTTTTTTTCTGCCAAATACCATTAGTATTTAATAATTAAACAACTTTAAACGGTTTAAATCGCGTATATTTATCATTATTTTGTCCCGACGACGTTTCAAACACTTTTCAGTGATCGTGGTCACGGGGTGACTACCAGACCTGTCGCCCCTCCAATTTACCACTTTAAAGTTATTTATATCACACCCACAATGTATCACAACACAAGAATAAATTATAAGTAAACATCTGGAAAGCTAAAGAACAACTATAAAAAGTAAATAAAAAAAGCGAATTATCCAGAAAATAGAGTTATAGATGTTATATACCATATAGATTATAGAATTATAAATATTATATACTTAGACTTAGATATAGAAAGATTATATTTTAAGTTTAAAAAATCTACATGGATTTGAAAACATTCCTTCTTATTTTGATAGGCAGTTAATATTCTGCAAAATCACATTCCCAATATTTTCTAACATGTTAATCGTAAGCATAAAACATATAATAATATGTCGAAAGGTAAAATAGAGGTGATGTTATTGCATGATGGCAAGTTTATATAAAAGTTGATAGGAAAAAAGTCTTTGTGAGAAGTTTAATAGTGATCCACTGTTGTCACGCCCTTCCACATTTTAGAGTCTAGTTTAGTATGACTGCTACCCTACCAGCGATAATACAAGCGATCACATTTTATTGTTTAGTGTATCTACCATAAGCATTTACACTCACACAAAAACGTAGTGTACAGATAATACCTACCCGTACAAATGTGCATCAACATATGGTATACTTTTATTTTTAATAAATAAAGTACCTACATTAATTAGTTTTAAGAAAGGTAATATTATGGTTGTTGAAATAAATTATATTACTATATTATTATATTTTTATTCACGTCATTTATTTTAGAACATAACTTTATTTTTTTTACAACATTCATAAATAAAAAAATATATATTATAAAAAACTTAAAACTAGGATGCCGCCGGCAGCGGGGCAGGGCCCAAGCTACCAGCGGTAAGGACTGCAGAGAGAGGAATCTTCGGACAATGCGTGTCGTGTCGAGTATCACTGCCTTCTGCATCTGACCCTTGATCCAACCGTCTAGCGAGAGTCTCTTGAGGTGCTGGTCGAGGCTCTTCGCTATTAGGCCGTTCGCCGAAACGACTATCGGAACAATGATCAAATACTTTTATTATTATTATATAATTAATTGTGGATGGGCTAGCCTTTGTGAGTTAACAGGTCTGTACATAGTTATAAGAGACAATACAACTACCATAGCCATTGTCAACGAGAGTAAATTCTTCTAGAGTTGTGTTCATATATTGAAACATAGGTACTGGAGATTCAAATATTTCGTTTCACATATCTAACATAACCTGTAAGGACACATCCCTGAAGAGACTACGAGCGCCGCGGGCACAAAACAAAGAAGAGGTGTTGCGTTAAACTCAAGTGGAATGTATTATTCAGTACTAGCTTCAGAGACAATTCGACTTTTGTTTGAAGCTGAAATCATATGGAAACGGGATATGAGAGTATATTGGTTTACACGTCTCTTTTTGAAGTTTAATCTGACGTTTGTAATAAAAACGTTGTTATGACTTTATACGAGTACCGAAGTAAAAATATGTGAATGAGCAGTGTTCTAAAATACATATTGTGTATATGTATTTTAGTTCAGTTCCTAGAATTGTAGACAGGTGTCTAAACACCCACTTTTCACCAAAAATGTGTTGGTCCAGTGGAGCTACCTTTTAGCCATCTACTGGATACATTTTCAGAAAAAAAAATCAGATACAGTCCGGACCCTGGGTTGTGACTAAAAATTGCTGTCACACAAAAACCAAATAACCTATCCAACACAGAGAATGAACCCAGGATCTTAAGAATACAAAACAGTGCGGCGCTTTTACACACACCAACAGTATTCCATTTCTAATTTTTTAAAATAATATTTCTAGGTATATATTTCTAAATACATCTGAAAAAAAATTTTTACTTCAGCATTTGTTGCATTTTATTTCACTGTATTGCGGATTTTTATCGAAACTTAGCATCTATATAAGGAACATAATTATTATGATTATGATGATGAGCTAAGCGATAACAGAAATTATTTCGGACGGAAAAGAACTTCCAGCTGGACTTGAACTCGCAACTACAGAATACCGTTGCACCTAGTCCAACGGTGGTTTCCAATTATGCTATGGAAGCGGGTGCTGTCAATTTTTTTCTCCGTTTTTAATGCACGCCTCTTTGACGTTGGTGATATCTAACTAAATAGCTGAAGACTATTTTTGCATTTAGGCAGGTAGCATAGTACATTAGGTTGATATACGTAGTCATTTTTTTTATTATTGAATACTAGCGGCTTGCCCCGGTTTTGCTTTGCTTTTTTAAGTTTATTCGTTACATACAAAAATACAAATCTTTCCTCTTTATAATATTCGTGTAGATGTAGATTGTAAAAAAATATAATTACATAATTGGAAATGCACCAGGACGGTATTCTACGCATCCGTGTTCAGTCCCGCTGGAAGTTATCTTTTTCCATCTGAAATAATTTCTATGTTCTTTAAATGAGGGCATGGGGAGCTTTTTGTCTCCATTTACGTAGCGGAATATCAATTTTAATAGTCGCAGATATATTAAAAATCGTAGTAACCGTTTATCTTTTTTATGTGATTAGGTTATACAAAAAGCACGAGGCTCACCTTGTGTTCAACGATTACCTCTGCCTATAGCAGATGCATTTCGTCACAAGTGACGAACTGCACTGCGCCCATCACCGGATGTATAAGTTATGTCAAGTTTCAAACCTAAACACAGTGCTGCAGACATCACTGCTTGGTGGTAGAAAAAGGTATGAAAGCAGTACTTTCCCAGACGAATTCGTTCACAAGAAGTTCTACTACTACCAAATACTATATTATATTACAAAATTATAAATATATGAGAGGAAAAAGAGACATGTGCGGGATTCGAACCCGCGTCATCCACCCCATAGCTGGGTATGCTCTGATCGACTGAGCTAACATGACAGAGTCATAGTTCTGAAATTTTTCCTCTCGTTCTTTAACCATCGTATAGGGATGGAGCGACACCTATAGTTCAACTTACGTTGTACTACAAACAAGACTGTTTTTGCAGTTAGCTTTAAACTTGTTAATTGTTAACTTTGTAAACTGTATTATAGTTGCTGTTTTCAATTGAACCGTTGTCAAAACATTCTGCATCTGTGTAGCTATACAAGGTGCTATCAGATCTCTTAAGATCGTGAAGAGGCGTCGACAAACACCTACTGAGCATTTGTCAATTTCACGAACATAATATACGCTTGTGCTCTCGTGCCATGTCCTAACAGTGTTGTGACACTGCGTCTCCATTATCCAGCACACTTGAGCGCTGGATCTATTGACACAAGAAAACCAACATGCACTGGACATAGCAATAAAGTATCTAAATAATGGGAAGCTTTACAGCTTGAGTTTTTTTCTGTCTGTAAATAGTTAATTAATTCAATATTTAAACTTCATATGAAAATAAGGTGATAAAAAATGTCATACAATTTTAAGCTTTTTAGAAAAGCAAAATACGCATTGGATACGATAATTTTCTTTTCAGCACTACATTGTCATTTTCCTAAGACTTAATATTAAGATTGTTTATTTTTTTATTTAGAACTGTAACGCAAACTTTTGACCGCTATCTCAATTCTCAACTAAAGATGATGCGGTCGAAGATTAAGCTAGAATTAGGCTACACCGTTGTGTGCTAGTAGTCAGTCGGAATATACTTTACCACCATGCAACAGTTACCGTTACAACTATCGAGTATTTAAATTGGACATCCCCAAAATGTCGCCAAAATATCCGAAGTGTAGGAAATATCATTAAATTCAACTCGAATGTTTTTTTTTCATTGTCCTTTGAGTGATATTTTCTTTATTATGACAGATTATGCAACTTTGTCAGATTTGTTGATTTGAACTTTAATAGAAACGCTTTGGCTCCTTTAATTTTTATCATAATATTATATACACACTGTACATTTTTCGTATAGTATACTTTCGTCACATACCTACCCTCTACACAAATTCTCAAGTTATACCCACTTGTTCGAGTTTCGGACCGCTTCCGCTCCAAATTTAATCAAAGGTGACCTATTTGAGAAAGGTCAGCTATATATTTTATAGGTTACGTAAGAGATATTGACATAAAAACATTTATATTTTTAAACGAAGTTTCAGCACATCATTTAAACAAACGCACCGCTTATCAAAAGGATTTCCAAACCAATGTTATTCGGGAAAACCTGTTAAATTTGTTATGCAAATGGAAAACCTTATTACACTTCCTTAATTATTTCACAGGCTTTCACTACGAACAAAGTCCCCGTAATATTTTATGACGTAATTTAACAGACTGTCTTTGAAAGCGGGAGTTTTAAGATGTCCTTAGACCCGTGAAAACATAATTTGTGTCCATTGTTTCATGCCTCGGCGATATCACGGCCCTGAATATGAAAAAAGTAAAAATAAATTTTCATTTACCTCGCGTCGGTAAATTGCTGGTAGGTAATATCCTTGGAGTTCTTTCCCTGATAAATGACTCGACTTTACTGCACCCGAAAAGCTGGAACACTTCCTTTATCGCGGCAAAGACAAATCACGCAGAATTTTAGGATTACACGCGTACGAAACATTTTATCGGACGGAGTCTGAAAGTTTTTCGGATATATCTAAAGCCTCCAATCTGGCTAAAAAAGAAGTTGGCTTAAACTTTGCTTCCTGAAGCTTTAGTAATAGCTTTCTTGCGTATCTCACAAAACAATCTTCCGGGGCTTTTTGTACCGTCGGCCAGTGTTTCATTAAAGCTTTGAGGTCAGATTATGGGAAATAAAGTTAAACAAAATTATTTTTGATGCTTAAAATTTGTTTTGTATTTATTCTTCTGTATGCAATAATCTAGCACATGTTAGTAGGAGCCTTCATTGATGTATGTATTAGTTTCAGGAATTAAAATTCAGAAGGTACAAGTAAGTAAAGGTTGGATATTTTTTCAGTGGCGTTGTGCAAACATCAATCCTTCCACGCATTGGTATGCAGGCAGCGTCGGACGAAATGCAAAACACTTACCCTCGCCTGGGTTCAAAGCGCAAACTTTTTCTGTCCCAGACATTATTCCAGTCTCGTAGTTCTGCAGCTTTGCGTGTTTGAGGTTTGGAGCATTTTTCGATAGGGCCTCTGGTTTCATTAAAAAGTTGGTCGAACTAATGTTCAAAGTGATTGGGCAACTTTCAATTGTGGTGACAAAATTGTTAAGATGGCTTTGTGTTCTAGGCTTAAAGCATTGATAGGTCGATTAGAATTGCTTAAAGTTTTCCAATTAAAGAAGTGTTTGCACTTAGTTTTGCTCATTATTCAGATTTGTTATCATAATTGTTGTTTGAATAAGCCACGACACATTTACATGAATATACAAGTATATATATATATATGATGTATATATATATATATATATATATATATATATATATATATATATATGTTTCCTCTCGTAATTGTGTAATTTTGTAATAAAAGATATTGTGTATACTAATATAGACTTCTTCTAGGTTAGCCTGAACAACATTTTTCACAACATCATCACTTACTATCAGGTGAGATAGTGGTCAAAGGCTAAACTATCAGGCATAAAAAAAACAATATAATACGTCAAATATCCTGTATTAAAATTATGCTTTTGATCATGTGTTTAATTTCACTCACGTGATGGTTAGTGGTGAGTGCTCATGTCAGTTATAAATTATAGCAGCTATGTTAGTATTTTCAAGATTAACATTAAAAAAGGAGCAAATAAGAGTCATTAAAGATGAAAAAGTATGTCAATCCACCGCAATTATATTGTTATCTTCATCCTCAATGCAATTTGAACAAAATTGATGAAAATATTTCAAGTATAATGCCTCCCATTTTACCTCCAACATAATTGGCTCATTCTTTGCTTCCTATTTCATCACCAGCCATTTCTTAGGAATATTTATGACCAGAAATATACAAGCATAAACCGCTCAATTTAACCTAACAACCCAAACGCCTACGATATGGGTCGAAACTATTTATCCTAAACACTTGGGACTCAGCCTAAGATACCTCTAAGATATAACTATATGATATATATATGTTTCGGGTGAGTTGGAATTATTCATGTCCGCTGGGCGGTATTATATAGAATCGTGCCAAGATTGTTGTCTTCCCAATATAGTTAGTCTTAAAATATGCATTTAGTAATAACAGTCTACTTTACACCTCGAAGGAACAGTGTTGATACGTGTATTAAAAACCGAATGTAAAATACATGCATGCGAGAGATACTTTATCGTAGATTATAATTATTATTATTATTATTATTTTGAACTTCGTATTATTACACGTAGAACGTTCAACAACTAATAAAGTAATGTTATCTATTACATAGCAGTCATATTATATAATTATACAAAATAAGTAAGAGCCGTTAAGCCATTTCGAAGGTAACACACACACACATAGAGATATATATTTACATATACATATATATCATATAGTAAGTTGACTTATTTTTTGTGTATAGCTTATAGGCTGGCCTTGACCACTCTCTCACCTGAAGGTACGTGATGATGTGGTCGAAGATGTTCACATCTAAAATAATCTAAATAAACAAAGGGTGAAGGGCTTTACGACAGATTTTCTACTTGAGAGAGGTAGCTAGCCATGCAGGCATTTGCAAAATGACCTACCTCTATATTATAAGATCTACCGTACTAAAACAACAACCAGAACCGACGCGACGGCTTAACGTGCCCTCTGAAGCGCGCAAGCACTCAGTGGGCAGGGCATGGCACTATCGGTCACCCATCCATGTTATGACCGCAGCGGATGTTCTACAACTTAGTTTTTTATGTTAAAAATGTCTAAGCAAGCTACGCTACGAACACTTTAGAACACGTAGGCTTGTACCTTGTGCAGTCATTAATATAACAAAAAATAAGATCCTTAAGGCGTAGTCAGCGGAAAGTTTCAGTAAAACATACACTGAACATTAATATCCGTAACTTTTGGGTGCCTACTAATAAAAGTTATTAAATAAATTGTGTCGTTATACTTTGATAGCATGTTTCTGTCCTTGCCATCATTAACCATATGACACAAATGAATTTCATCTCAAAATCAGTGCTACGGGGAATCCAAGCGCATATTGGAAGTCATTCCTGACATATCGCAACTTTAAAATATTTTAATTAGTTATACTTACTTACCTGAATGTACCAATTGATACCATGTATTGTTGTATGAGGAATAAATCAATGTTCGTACCTTCTTTCTTTCATAGTTATCATTACAGATTTTCTAAATTAGGGTCCTCAGGAAACGTTTTCACATAAATATTATACCGTCTAAAATCAATAACATCCCCTTTCTTTTGCAGCACTCTCTATTTTCCGTGGCCTTAAAAGAAAAAAGGCAGAGATTTATGGTAGTTTTTACAATTTTACGGTCAGTGAGTTTGGTTGGTACGCCGAGGGACACATTACTGGAGATATCTCAGATTTACTTCAAACTTGATGCCTTCTCTGGAGGGAAATCACGGAATGGGTAGTCATTGTGGAATGAGTCATTCGTCAGCCGAGAAATTGCGGCGGATTTTTTTTATTGGCGGTTCCTGAAATTGTGAACTGGAAACACATTTTGTGGTATAGTCGACTTGTTGACATGCTTTTCTGCACCTTTTTTCGACGTATACATATATATTGCACTGGTTTTCCTTACATTTAGAAGTAAAAGCCAATGGATGCAAATCGTTGCTAACAAGAGTTTTCACATATTTTGGACACAATGACCTGATGTTGTAATGAAATGTTTTTTGACTAATGTTAAAACACATGTTTTTAAATTTATTTTTTACTGGCTCTCAAGGACAAATGTCGAAACGCACCGTTAGGTGCTTGGCGATATATTTTCTTTTTAAAGGTGGTAAGTAGCCGAGCGGGCATTTGTAAAATTTTAAGTCGAAGTCTGGGATTTATAACTGTGCCCGGTATGGGGATATAGGCTTATATTACATATTTTCTGTGGTATCTAAATACCCATATTTTCCTTTGGTCCCACTAAAGGAAAGCATATGTATTTAGACACCTTTAGCTGCCTTTTTCGAGGTCTACATAGGTGACGATTGGTTCAATATGTTTTTAAGTAACTCACCTCACCTCAGAACGTCCACTATTAAACAAAGGTCCCCTCCATTAGGGGGGAGGGGTCGGTTTGCGATTGCTTGACAGGCCTCTTGGTGAACCCACTGCCAGATTATAATTCTGTAGAAGGAGTTGCTGCACTTCTTTTGGTGTTTTCGCTTTCGTCACTTCTTATACTGGCTTCCACAGATTTTTTTTTTATTTATTATAATGATCGGGTGCAATTATACATTGGCACCCCTAAAGTAACCAAAAACAGATATTTTTTTACCTAATTATGAGTATTAATTTACTCGTATCTATATTTTATTCTTCCCTATCAGATATTATCCGGACATCCATACATATCAGTCTTATTTTTATAGCTTCCCATTATATATGCTAAAGACATAACAGATAGAATCGGCTGTTTGGGACACGAAGGGTCCCCTCGCACTGCATATCAAGACATGAAATCGATAATACAACATTTTTGTCCCCTTTGAAGTAAACACAAGCACACTAGAACACCCGTCGGCAAAAGTAGGCAAACCTTAACGATTCCCTCGGCCGCACAAACTGATATAGATTATCAACCCTCGGCCCTCTACAAAGCCTCTATCGAGCCCTCTGAAAATACTTCAAAACAAAAGGATGACTAAGAAGATTAGAGTTAAGTCTTAGTTGAAAATGAAATAGAAAATAGTTTTCCATTTTTATCGGTTCTTACTTTCATCGAGGACGCCGAGCGATTGAAAAAAATAAAAACGCTCCATCCGATAAAAGTTGATTGAAAGCAAATTCACATTACAATATAACGTTGGAATACATTGTTGAAATTGTAGACATCTCAAGAGTGCTGTCGTCATTGATTTCCAAAACGGCGCTTGAGTCAAAAATAATTTTGTTTTTGCATGAAGGGCTTCCAATAATGGGGACGGTCCCCTATTCTGACTACGCATTTTGTAACGTCTTTTTTGGAGTTAAATATGTTCTAAATTGCCATTTGCCCTCGATTTATATTATACGGCACATTCTTGTTTGAAGAATGAGTTTATTACTTGAACATAAAAAGCCAGTCAAAGTAACTTGTTTACGAAGCGAAATCTAATGTAAATTCAAATCTAGATTGTAGCTATTTAATATTTGTTCGCTTAAATTGAGGTCTCGTTTTACGAACAAGAGCTTAGACTTGATTAAATTAATTGAAAAAAAATGCTTTATAGAGTGTATTAATCTTATATTAAAAAGTTTACCTGATTAAATTTTTCTTTGAAGTAAAATACAGTTGTTGGGGTCTATACTAGCAGACTGACGACATCGTAAAATTCACTGGTGGCCAATGGTCACTATAAACTTATAGTAACTTAGCCGTTCACTATGGTGTTCTATGGGGGAGGCTTATGTTCAACAGTAAACGTGTTCTCGCTGATGATGTTGATGAGGAAGTCTATCACTTATGCTTTGAAAGCTATTAGAAATTTAAATAACAAATATACATCTATAAATAGGCTCGTGGACTAACAAGAATCACATCTCATATGTTCCTGTGGTATTCGTAAGAAACGACGTTGGGAACAAACCAGAGAACTAGTAGATGTAGCAAAATTTATATATAAATAGTGTGTTACCTTTACCAATTATGCATGAGGTTTATAAACTAGGCTTTGGACCACTATCTTATGATAGGTTTTGGGTAATGGTGTAATTAAAGTCTTCTATATTCTGTAGAAATATTTATTTCAGTTTTTAAGAGACACGGTACATCAGCCATTACAAACGTAGCAGGAACCAGAGAGAAAATGGTGACGCGGAGTGGCCAGTAAGAAAAAAATTGACATTTGCATCTACTTCGTTCTAAGATTTGGATAAGCATACACTGTACTCTAACAAATCTCACCTCATTGTAAGTTTGTCACTCATTGCAAGCAGTGATGGCTCAGTGGCATTGGCTATGGACTGCCGCGCAGCAGGTCCATGGTTCGAATCCCGCCGCGGGCTTGGGCTTCACCGCATGGTGGAAGGGCATTTTTGCGAATGCCCGCCTGGCTAGCACCCTCAAGTTGAAAATCTGTCGCCAAGCACCTAACGGTGTGTTCCGGCAGCTGTCCTTGAGAGCCAGTCAATCTAGGTTAAGCCTGTTAACACCTTCGACCACATCATCACTTATCATCACGTGAGATTGTGGTCAAAGGCTTACCTATCAGCAATAAAAAAAAAAGTTATCATGTAGTCCAAGTAAACTAGAAAGAGAACTTGTTCTAAAAGCCAGCTGCCAGTACACACATTTAGGTGTTTTGCTGTTGTTTGTCTGAGGGTTGCAGCTAGCTATGCAGGCATTCCCAAAATTCCCAAACACAATGCAAAATGTCAATGTTTTTAAGCCGAAGTTCTCTAACCTAACATCCTAAGACAACAACTGAAATTGACGGCTTCCCAAGCTTTCGAAAGCACGGAATTAATCAATAATAACCGCAGAAAGAACGACTTGACAAGAGTTCCACTACGAGCATTTCAAAATTCTTTCGAATTGCTAGCAGCTGCACACGCTTTAAATTTTCAAGGTGGGTTTTGATATAAAAAAAGTCATTCTAATGTAATTTCACTATTTTTTATTTTTGCAATGATGCATGCTCCGCGAATTACATTACAAAATTACAACACCGTCACCATACGTTCGTAACGAAAGGAAACATTAGCGTCATGCGTCATAATATGTCTTGTTGTCTTGGCGGTTAAAGCATACCCCGGCTATAGGAGTTGTTGGCGCGGCTTCGAATCCTGCACATGAGTATATTTTTCCCTCTCTTTGTAATTTTGTAATGTAGTCTTGTGCAATGTCCATTATACCATTCAATTTCCAACAAGCCTATCCAAAAAACCCGGAAACCTAGTACAATAAATCTCGCACTCACATAACATCGCTAATAAAGCGGGTGGCCCACGCAGCGTAGCCCTTTCATCTCGGCAAGGCTGTAAATCTAAGGCGAGCTAGAGATGGCCGTGTGAGATCGATTAATCGTAAAACCGGTTAGGACTATTTTGACAAAACCTTTGCAATATTCATATGGTAGGTTAGAAATACTTAGAGTTCTACAGGTACCCAACTGCCAAGGAAGGTTTATTTTTTTGGCGTATCTTGTTTCTAGGAGTATTTGCTTGGAAATTTCTTTATTACCTCATATCTTTCAATCGGCTGGTTGGATTTCGACAGTTAAGGTGTGGTTACATTCGTCTTATAAACCCAAGTACCTTTAAAAAGTTGTTTGAAATATAATGACAGATTTTTGGCGCGCAATAGTAATACGTTAATTAAAAAACTAAATCGCTCGGTTAGAATATCAAAAAAAGGAAACTAAAACGGGATTACAAATATATAATAAAAAATTAAAAAAACGACTGCCTTAAAAATTCCGAAACTAGATTGAAAATTCCGCTTTCAGTTAGTAGCAGGTGGGACCCAATTGGAAATCATATAAGCTGAAAGAAAATAAATGAGTTCCGTTTGCAACTCAGCTTTTAAAATATAATTCGATGAATTAATTATATTTCTATCATTTTTTATTTCGTTTTCATTTGAAGTTTAAGCTGCGCGTGATGTTAAAAAGTCAAAATTTACGAATCAAGCCAAATATATATAGTAGGTAAGTTATTTTTTATGCGCTTGTAGAGAAGCTTGCCTGATCGTTCTTAACTTATGTTTCGGCGAAAGAACGGATAAAATAATAATAATATTGATGTATATTACCTGTTTTAAACATATATTTTTTCATAACTATTTGTATTTCAAAGAGTTGCCAAAGCAAGCAGATTGCCCTTAAATAATACACTGTTGTCCATGAGATTGCTCAAAACACATAGTTAAAAGGATCACCACTTTAAAGTAATGCCATTCAACATACATATCCAAATATTTTAAGCTGTTGTGATCAAGGATTGTTCTGTATTCTTTGATTTCTTTCCTGGTTATAATTTACTAAAGTACGTGGTATAATAAAATATTTATATTTCAAATGTTAGGTTCGTTATGACGTTTCTTAAAAAATAATTAAGATACACGGTAAACGGTTAAATATAAGGTAACACTTCAGGGTAAGAATTTTTAAGAAGCTTACTCTTGGGATAAGCGGGATGTGCCTGTTAATGGGATCGAAATTTAACGACAATTTAATGATGAATAATTGATTGATTCTCATGTTATATGAGAATCAATCAATTAATCACGATATGATTAATTCTCATCAAAACAAAAACAGCTATTGTAATGGCATCAGATGATAACGGTGTATCCAATATGTTACTAACACTATGGACATAAGTCTGAAATAAATGTTTTATTATTATTATTTATTATTAATATTAGCCCAATACTATCTCCGTGCCGTGATATATTCCCGGCGTGCCCTCGTATATATATATATATATAATTATGCGAAATAAGGACAGTTTTTATCACCCCTTATAAGTGTGTTTATGTGATTAAATATTAACTATTGTATTTTTCAGGTGAAATCAAAATTCAAAACTGGCTTATCCATAGCATTAGAAATAACCGGTATACCTAATGACAGCCCATCCCTATTTCACTCGCTAGGTGCGCCGTGATGTATCCCCGACGTTAATGGAATTACGCGGGATACAAGGCACTTGTTGGGATAACAATTTGTATCGAGCTCATCTCCTAGTTTCTCATACCTTTCTTGGACAAGCTTGCGTGTGATAGCTTAACAAAAACGACATGAGACATTTTGGGTTCTTTTTGTCTTGGACTGGATCTGTTTACTAATAATAAAAATACTAATAAAACTTCATAATATAATCTATTCTGATATTAATTTATATAACAATATAAAACAATATGTCTTACTGTCCTTGTCACAGAAAAGAGAAAGCAATTTATATCTCTATAGTCATTGTATAATATTGCTAAGATCAAAATATTTTCACGAAGAGTTATTTGTAACTAAAATGTATTACACGTATGAAGAATGGACACTGCCTCATTGACAAAGTTCGAGTAAATGAAATTTCATTTCGTTACCTAAAGAAATCAAAATTATAGAGCTATTAAGGTACGGCAGACGGATAAACAGTGTAGAAGTAAAAAAACGTGCTCGTGCGGAACACTAATAAGTAAGTTAGCCTAACTGCTAATTAGGCTCGTTTTTGGCTATGACAAAGCGTAGTAAAAACAAATTGAAACTATTCAATAAGTGCAAAATGCATGCGCTTTTTTATTTTGCTGTTAGAAAAAAAAACTCCCTTGACTAACTTCATTTAGCGTGCACTACACCAATAATTCTCCAGAGTCACATATTGATATGAGTCATTAACAAATTTAATGCACTTTCCAAAAACTATAATCCTTGTTCGATTGCGACATATAGTGCTCATTTTAAAGTTTGCTTCAAACACAGTGAGTAAAAGGTGTGGAACAATTTCAACAACTACAAGTCGAAATATTGTTTAATTACTTTCAAAAATAAATTAATATTGTTTCAGTTGAATGGCTAAACCACTATCTTAAGCAACATTTAAAAAACAAAGACGAGGATAAACCTATTTTCAAATATACATACACAACCATATATATATCTATGTATAAAATTCACAAACACGCCGACCACTTCTACAGTTACTAATTTCATGTATGTTGAAAGAATTGCTACACATAAAGTGGTTTTATTTGTATAACCACTCTCAATTTCATAGTAATAATATGTATTTGATTCGGCCATAACAATCTATCTCGGCCAATAGCAGTCTGAATATATGGGAATATTAAAATACAGCTTCTGTGAACACAAATATGTACTCAGACTACAGGTGCGCATCCTCGTTTCGCTCTTAATTCTAAATAATATAATAGAATAATTGCCGCTATATCGGTATTTATATATTTCTGTCATTTAACTTCAATATCTGAGACAATCAGTGTTGAATTTGATTTGAACATTCCACCCTAGCAAGTCGCTAGCAGGTCAGTTGTGTTCAAAGAAATAAATGAACCCTCTTTAAAACTTTAATTACAAAAGTGTATCAACAGGAAACGAAACCCCAAAACTCGTTTCATTAACGCCTTTATCAACAAAAAGTTTTCCAACAAAACAAAAATTCATCGTGTCAATGCCAACATACATTTACCGGAATGGAGCGCGTGAACGATCCCACTGCGGCATCCGGCGGAATCGCGTTTTCGTTTTTCATCATTCAGGTACACCTCACGTAATACCGCTACAATTTTCGCAAATCCTCCAAAGTACCGGATTCAATCCCAACATAGTCGGCCCTAGCTTGATACCCCTTTGAGCATTCGCGATGAAAACATGGCATCTGCAGGCAAAAATAAACCAAAGAATCATTAATGAACTGCGAGTATCTGCGAGCCGCATCAGTATAAACATATTTTATACGACGTATCTCCATAATTAAAATACGACCGCTGTAAAAAGTGTCTGAAAGTATTATTGTACGTAAATTTGCATTTTTTTGCTCTCTCTGACACATTTTGTTCAGCTCTTGCACTTACCAGGGAAATATAGCCACCGGTTCAACGTGAATATGAACATTTTAATATCCTCAAGACAAGCAAAACTCGCGCTCGGAAGGTCAGACTACAATATTTTATGAACACTTAAAACTAAATTAGATTTTTCAGACTTTGAATTTTTTATAGTTAACGTTCAATTTGAGCGTCAATTTCAAATTATATTATGAAACTTTCGCGGACACTTTGTAGGGCTAGTAATTAAAAGGTAAATTAAATTAAACTCTAAGTTTGAGATCAAACTTGTTTTAGATACTTGCAAGACATTCGATAATTTCTTTGAAGTGGCTTTAGAGCTTTTGTTTACGAAATTAAGCCTTAATTTTGTTGAAATGCTACTGTAATCCTAATTCTGACTTGCCTATTTGTCGAAGATTCTTAAGTAAAATGGTTGTAAAAAAATCAATATGTGCATTATACGCAGTTTTCGTCTTAAATTGGGAAAGTTTTTAAAACGTTGGAGGATTTAAAAGTTACGGCATTTAAGTTTTTATATGGCAAAGGTAACAAAATTACAAAAGGTAAGCGATTATCAGTCATACCATAGCAATATAGAAGGCTAAATTTTGAAGAATGGAATTTTTAATAAAGACATACCCTCCGAATGAAATAAATTATCAATCTATACATTATTATAACGTTTGCCTTCTAAGTTACGTACGCTAAGTTTACGAAAGAACGAGTCAACTTCGCACGTCACAATTTATGAAATAATAAAGCTATTGCTCTTCGTCATAATATTATAAAAGCTGGTCTAAAGTACGCGTAAATCAACCGTCCGGGACCGCAAGTGAAGCAAACTCGGCTTATCCGGGTTACAAGATCCGGTCCGATCCGGGCCGCGTCTATCGAACACGGGTATTCCATTTGCATTGCATCCGTTAATGTTCCACGCATTAGGGAACCCGGTCAAACGTTAACTGAGGTTGATTTAGTTGTTTAATGTTTGATGGACTTGTTATCCGATAGTTTGGGGCTAAGGGTTATGTACACTTATGTATATGTTGAGTCCACATCAAAGGCACACTTTAGGTAAGAAATTGCCTAAAGCTAGTCGGATTTAAAACTAAAACATGTCGACCAGTGATTCATACGGAAAACGAGATGCACATTATTGATTATGCTGCCTATGTGTGCGTGTGTTTTCATTATATTTAAAGCTAAGTGTCGTCTCTATGAATAATCGAATAACCTACAATTAGTAATACATACTAGACATGTGTACAAATACTGCTCGTGGGGTGCTGGGCTAGAATGTCATCCCCCCATCTCTACCCGTGGGTGTCGTAGGAGGCGATTAAGGGTAACACACCAGAAGGTGGACAGCAGCGTTTCTGAGGAACTGATATCTCACACTGCGATCCCCAAGACGCCTGCCAAACGTGGGGATTATGGCAAACCCCCCCTCATAGTGGTGGAGGCTGAATTATCATCCAGCTGATACAGTACAGTAATAATACTTACATATGTTATATAGGAGGATTTTATATTTTATAAAAACAGGTAGATATACTTATTTGAGCTAAAAACTCTCGCGAGTTTTGTCCATTATTATTATTATTAAGTAACCAGCTAGGACTAGCATAATATTCACCGGATATTTCTCCGAACAGTTTCGAACTTATTCGAAGTTCTTCGTCTGGGAGTCACGATTGTGCACAGCGTCGAGCGCGAGCCTCAGCACGTAACTGGCGTTGAGAAGGTTACGCGAAGTGTCAAAGTCAAAATTCCTTCGTCTGAACTGTCACTTTTGTCACTATCACTGTGAATGTTACTGACATTTTGATAGGTAAAGGACTATTCACCCACCACACTAGTACCACGGTAATGCTAATGGTATCTATACAGTGTCTTAACTCGGCTCTGACGTCGAAATAACTACCTACAACCACGCTGTACGTAAACATGCGATAGGGCTACCCGCCTCCAGTATTTTAATTACATTTGCCTACTTTGTGTTTCCATTTAGTTTTGTGATTGTAAATATACTTTTTTTTATATAAACAAATAAAATTCTTTGTGAAATGAACAGAAAGTGTTCACTAAAAATGCGTGTTGTTTTTTGACTAGTAGGTAGATTTAATTAAAAAATCATGTTTATATTTCAATAAAAAATCAGTCTTAAATTTGCGACCGAAAAATATTTGTGAGACGTACGAAATGCTATATTATTAAATTTTAAAGTATAAGAAATCCGCATTCTAATATATATATTAGAATGCGGATTTCTTATTAAGCTATAGCTTATAACTACCTATTTCACTCGTGTCAATGACTTTCCTTTACTCTATTCACTTTTTTTATTAATCGAGACAATTTATTTCGGGGGATTAAAGGAAATACTTGTCCATTAAAAAGATTATTTTATTATGTTTATTTCATTATGTACCGTCAACTATGTGGTATTACCTTTCAGTTTCCAGGTTATCTAAAAAAAGTTATCTTTGGATGCGTTTTTGACGAATTCATGCAACTAAAAACAGCACAATATATCCTACTCGTCATATTAAATATGTACATAAACTTATTTTTAGTGAAAATATCGCGCGTTTATTGTTAAAAAAATAACACACCGTCCATTCGTCACTGCAGCACATCTTCGCGGTTTCACAGACCCGATGCCGTATGACGAAATATATTGAGGACTGGGATCCAGGCCGGCGGAATGTTCCACCCACGATCAAGTATACTTTTAGTTTAAATATGTTAGTTATATGAGTTTTAGTACATTTTACCCAAATCTGTTTTTTTTTATAAAGCCGGTGAAAGCTTGCTTAATGGCGAAGTTGAACTTGGGAAAAAAATCAACTAGTTATAATATAAGAGTTATATCAAGCTAAATAAATTCAAATGAACGTATATTAAATCAACACTATCTAGATACCAATAGCCACGAATTACATAGGTATATTTGATTTCCCTCACCATGATCCTCTTCACTGTTGAACAAACGAATGTGTTCAGCAATAACGGACCTTCGTGAAACTAACAAAGGTAGTTACGGGTTAACACCCAAGGCGCTTTACGCACGCGATATCATTCAACTGAAACACGAGCCCACATGAAATTGAAACGGAGACCAGGTGATAGCATTACCAAAGCATCTTTGTATGCATGACCGATATCAAATTCAAAGGCCGGACGAATTCAAAGATAGGTACGAGTAGTACGAACGTGGAATGTAAAAGGACAGGAGGATAAACAAAAGCTAATATTTAGATAAGGCAGCCATTCGCAACCACCGCACCGTATGACCAGCGGCAGGCAGAGATAAGAACGTACGGTTTAGCGTACGTGCGCTTTCTTTGTGCTTCAACATTAAAAATGGAATACTTTTTTTGTTTATTACGATCCTTTCTCTAGGGATACATTTCGCTGTAAGTTGCGCAGCGGTTTTCGTATGATTTGAAAACGGCAAAGTGTCGTTTTCGTGCGTCTCTAAGTACATACAGGAAAAGATTAGGTTCCGAAATATTTACGCTATGAGAAAATAACTACATCATGCATCTTACTATGTACTTACTATAGTTTTAAATGGTTTCGGCTTTGTTTCATCACGTCATGCATAGCCTTAAATGAATTATTCATTTTATTACTTTAAAAGCACGGTGGAATATATTCTCCATTCAAAAACGAAAATTGCACGTCACGGCGCGGTTATGGTAAAAATATGAAAATAAATAAATCATAAAATGGAAAATAAATGCAATATAAGCGGAACAGAGAGATGAAAGCTTACATCTATGCATTATGCAGCCCTCCTGTTTCGAGACAGAAAAATTCCAGGTATTTCAAAGCTAGGGCTGCCATCCGTCGTCTTTTCCCAGGACACCATAGCACCGATAAATAAACAATAACCTGAACACAAAGTACTCCTCCTACTATTTCTTAAACTTGGAGTTTTAAGAAATCAGGGATTTTTGTGCTATACACATTGGATTTTGACAAAACGAGTTCCAAAACAACTGAAACAATTTATTTACATGGAATCTAGATTTGATATTATTGATGATTACTATCTTTTTATATTTTCGTCAAACACATATTTCATTATTATTGCTTTAAAAAAAACAAGTTGGTACTCAAAATTATTTCAGTTGTTTTGGCATAGTAACAGACCATGTGCCGTGAGTACCATCAGATTCTATTTTGATATCTATACACGTAGAAGTTTTAGGAATGCTTTCATTTTTTATTACTGACTTAACATAATTGTTTTGTATCACTATTTATGTGTAGTTATTTATTATGTATTTAATAGTTTAATATATATTGATTATGCTCGTATGTATTAAGTTTGTTTTTGTATGTTTATCTTATATAATATGAAATGATTGATTATGACATAGTTTTTAATGTAAGCTATATTTATTGTTCACCAACGTCTATGTCTTCTGTTGTTTCTGTCCATCCAAAGCTTGTCTGGAAGAAATCGCTACACAGCGATAAGACCGCCCATTTTACTACCTTAGAAAAGTATATTAGTAACTTTATAGTGTAAATTAGCTTGGTAAACAATAAAGAGTTTTTGTATGGTATTGTATTAACATAATTAACGTGTATATTCTCATGTATTTTAATATATATATATTTTTGTTCTTATCGCTGTATGCAAACGATTGATTTTCTGTCTAAAACGCAATCTTTTGTTTAAAGATTGCTTGTATGAGCTTGTATAATCTTGGACTACTAATTGTAAATGTCCAACTTAGGTATATCGTACCACTGTACCTTCTACATTCGCACTCCAAGATTATAATTTAAGTATCGTACAGGCCTGTAACACTAGCATAGTTGTTTTCATATCTTCTAATGTGTTCGTCGGTGCTGTGGTTTCAATTCAACAAAAGTTCCCAAGGAATAAATCAAGTCTAAAGTCAGTGGCACAACTGACTTTAGACACGTGGGGTGGCTAAAGTTGTAACGCATTGCGTGAATCTGTGTTTCGTGATCAATTTAATTTGGCAAATCGAACAGGCTTTTAGGGCGTTTATCATCGTCAAACGCATATTCACTTAACATAAGGACTGTCCTTATACTGCGAATCTTGTATTTGTGGAGCTTCTAGGCATGTCTGATGATTAAACAATAAAATATATTTTGTGTATAAAATAGCCGTTATCAGCGAATACGTATTATATTCGAAGAGATATAGTTGCATCGTGTACTTAAAATTAGGTATTATTTATGGTGTTTTAAATGTATATTAATTTACAGTTAAATCTGATGATTAATCATCAAATTAAAGAACATTAAAATAGGGTTTACATTAATGTAAACCCTATTTTAATGTTATCACGGGCGGAGGTAGTGGATTCCAAGGGTGAGGCGTTGGCGGCTAGTTTGGACATAGCGAAAGCCTTTATCGGGTGTGGCATATAGCGTTTATTTCGAAGCTTCCTTCCTATGGTCTTCCCGAGAAATTGTGCAATCTACAGTTTTTTGGCAGATCGGAGCATCAAAGTCGTTGTCGACGGTGCATGCTCCGACTTGAAGCCGATTAATGCTGGCGTTCCGCAAGGCACGCAATCGCTGATGCGCATCAATGACATGCTGCAAATCAGCGATTTTAGCCTCATTATAGAACCAGCTGCCAGGTGAAGTATTTCCGAACAGTTACGACTTAGGAACTTTCAAGAAGAAAGCATATTCCCTCGCATCCTCGAGACCTCTGGTGTTGCGGATGTGAGTGGGCGGGCCAGCGCGTTTGACCTCTTATCCCATTACAAGAAAAAAACACGACAAAGTCCTTAACTTTGTCACGCTCAAATTACTACAGCGGCTTTGATTGAATTCTTATATATCATAATTATTCATTTTATTTTATTGCTCTTAAAAGCTGCTATTTATTGTGGCTTGACATTTTGTATCCACAATTTAAACCTACATGTGAAAAATAATAATAATTATGTTTTTGTACCACTGATAAACTAGCCTTTGACCATAATCTCACCTGATGGAATGGTCAAAGATTGTACAAGCAGAACCCATATTGGGTACTAGCTCTTAGGGACAGATGCCGGAACACATCGTTAAAATGCATGCGACAGATTTTCTGCTTGAGCTTGGTAGCTAGCCAGGCTGCAAAGTATCCTACAATAAATGCAAGGTATCTACTGCCATCCTATGACCAGGACAACGCCAAAAAACGGAAGCACTCAATAGGAAATGCCACTTTCGACGATAGCTGAGAAAATGATTTAGCCTTGGGATGTTCTTAGGAGCGACAATCCACTACGGGCACTTCAAAAGACGAGAAAAAGTTTGTTTATATGGGATTTCTTTGATACCACTTACACATTTTTTTTTTTAATTCTCTTTGAAAGCATTTATCGATGTTAAACGCGAATAATAAAATCATGTTAGATGAATAAATAATTGGCTAATAGCGGAATTTGAACCCGTGAACAGGTCTCGCTTTACCCCTAAGCTATTTTAACAGCCGCCATCCAATAGATTTTTTTTATTTCCGTTCAGCACGCGTAAGTGCTATTGAAAATAATTCTTATATGGATAAATGCAAGCATCATCAAAGCTACTTGGTCATTCTGTTTTAATGACGTCCAACTGAATTGACCCTCGGACCATTCTTCTCGCAGTGCCTCTATGCAATTTTAGGTGAAGGTGGCAGAACAATGTAGTATATAACAATGTTAAAATTTGTAATTGATCTTCATAAGAACGTCGTATCGTAAATCGTCGTAGTTGTAAGTTGAATAAACAATTTTGACTTTGACTTAGCCGGATAGGCACTCAATTTATGTCAATCAGCTGTATAGTCTTTTGGCTACATTGGTAAACTGCTTTCACGGCTTTCTAACTAAATGGTATTTCCAAAAAGATATATGTTCTGATAGAGACCAAAGAAATATATACATACTCGTAAACATGAGTTATAATAATCAAACTGTAATCAATACAAGCAATAAAGCATCGAAATAAAAGCTTTTTCACTGGAAAAAATAGGCTCATAAGTCATGTTTAAGCAAGCATAAGACGCTATCTGCTACCAGCAAGCTACCGTAGTATTTGGTATCCAATATGCGATACGACAGCAACAACTAGTTATAAAACTGAAATCCTCCGAGCACGTAACATTTTCATGGCGCAAGCTGCAAAATTTTCGTTTCAGATAATGTCACCTGCATTGCTAAGTTTTCAGTTTTTTATGAGTTCTTTTGTTGTTTTAAGCGTTTTAGCAAACAGGGGAATACTCGACACGTTCTTATCAGAAAATTAGTATTTTAGTACTTTGAGATAGAACTTGCATTATGATGATCTACACTAATTTATTTTTGTTCTGATATGATGATAACTGCAAAGTGCATATAGTCGCAACATTTGTATTAAATAAACAAGGTTCAAAATCGTACCTACAATATCAATAACTATGTTTTAATATTTTCTAATACAAAGTTTTATTTACGACCAGGCGATGTTATTAGATGGTGACCGTGAGTTTTCGTATTTGCGTCATTTTAGAGGCAATAATAGCCCAGTCAGAATGAATATGGACTATCGCTAGCTTCATGGTAAGATTGGCTTGAGCTTTACCATACTGTGGTAGGGCATTTTGCAAATGGCTGCTAGGTTAGCTACCATCCACAAGTGGAAAGTCCGCCACTAAAGATCTAATGGCTAGCCTGAGAGCGACGATGAAAGTATTCCTGCCTTAAAAATTATCTGAAAAACTTAATAAGGCAACTATGTGTTTTCTTCTTCACTTCTTGAAATTAAATTAAAAAAACCTTTGTCTATTCGTAAATTTAAGGACTGACTAAATTAAGAATATTGTCAGTTATTAATGTATCAAACGTATACTTTATCATACTTCCATCAAATATTTCATATTAATTATATAACAGTTTAATATTAAATTTGTTAAAAGTCGTCTTAGGACCAGATACCGTTAACTCAGTATAATTTTCTACTCTGAAAGTAAGACACGTACTTACTTAAAACCACGGACGTGAATAACCTTGTAAGTTCCGCTTAAGCGTGGCTAACAAGGAATTTCATTTAATCTAACATTGCCAAAACAGTCCGTGAAAACTCAAAACAAAGCTGTCGATACCGCAATGATTGAATGAACCCATAAGGTGTAGCCATATTGAAATAAACATTTTGTTTATCACCATATTAATTAAAATTATTGTAATACATGGGAATGCAGTTTGAAAATGATTCTTTTATTGTCTTTTTTTTGAGGTCGTGTATTGCGTAGTAACGATAATTGCGATCGCTAGTAAAACCTCATAGAAAGACTGTGATTTATTATGGTCTCCCCATAAAGATTCCATTTTTAACCGAATTCCAATAATAAGCACGTTTCTCAATTCGACGCGTGCTTGTATTTTCTTTACTCTTTATCAATTACGAGAGTACAGACACGTATTACTTTTATCAGGATGGATACTGAATTTTCATGATTTTTAATGTTGGTTGGAGATGGTTTATTTTATATTTCATCAACATGGTTAGAACTTTTTAGCTAACAGCCAATTAACTCAAAAACATATTTGCCTTAATGCCTATACCTGAGTAATTTCAACTTTTGCCGATGAGCAGTATTCATGGCGAGTATCAATCGATCTCGTAAGGTACATGTTCCATACGAGAGCAATAGACACTGAAAATGTGGAAAAAAGTAATAATAAAACTGATTTTGAACGCTGTAAAATTACATATATAGTATTTTGTTGATAAAATTTTCGTTAGTTTCGCACATATTGAAATATTATAAATTAACCGGGAAAAACACTCACGTTAGGGATCGAATACGTCGACCCCGGTTTTGAGCATATCCGATTCTCATCGTCAAGGCGAGTGCGCAGCGCAAGAGCTCGTAAACGCATTCGATATCATTCCCCTGACACCTGACATTCCCTTGACCCCTTACGTGAGTGTTTTTGCCGCTTAATTTATAATATTCAAATTTTAAAGTAGGTATATTGTGGATGTCTGGACATGAAAATGTGAGTTTTGAACTCTAATGACATTAAAATTACAGCCAAGCAAATTAGACTTTATAACTCCTAAATTGTACACCTATTTAGCAAGGTCAGTCGCATTTGTACATGCCATTTTCCAAGTTTTGCCCTAGACGCCATGTTACCTTTAAAACTCAGTTGTTTTTCATTTCTTTAACATGTTACCTACATATCCATAAACTACAATTAATTTACTATATATAACATCATTACTTGCTTCTAATAAGACATGTATCAAAACTGAGATTTATGATCTAACGAAGCATCACCCATTATAGACGCGCCTCAATTTTGTAATAGTTGGCAGAGACAGGCTTTGAACTTGCAACTCCAACGCTTAATGAAAAGCCAGTTCGAAAACAGACGCGGACCTTTTGTTTAGAGAAAATTGTCAAGTCCCTCAGTTCTGGGAAAAATTCGTACAAATTGGGAACGCGACGGATTATTAGTGTACCGTAAACCTTGGCGGGATTAATCGGGGTGATGAATTTCTGAAGGTTTACGACAAAGATTTCATGTAGATTTCTTTAAGGTCGTTGTTGCTACTTGTAATTTGTGTCAACTGGATATGATGTATTTTAGACATTAATATTTTTCAAAGAGGATTTTATTTATCAAGCCTTTTCATGCCAAAAGTAAGTAAAATATATGGTTTCGTTTATGGCTTTTATATTTGATCACAATAAGTCAGTAAGGGCATTCAACCTATAATCATGTTGCCCCCAGAGCTCAAGTCGAGCAAAAAAGCGACAAGAAGTTCATTTACGACCCTCTATAACTTCATTGTGTTTAAAACTAGAAGCCTGAATTTTTAATACAGTTTATATTTGCTAGTTGAACAGCCATTTCAGAAAACTTAATGCAAATTCACTACACTAATTTTCAAAAAACAAGACGATTAGTGATTTCAAAAATGTTACGTGGTTTCGTATTTTCATTATTTGTTATTTCGCATTATTGTCATGTGCATGAATTTTTTTCTTAACGTAGTTATATTTTTGTGTTTGTATTTTATTAAGGCAAACCGCAGATAAAAGACTCATCATATTTATTCATGGACTTAAATGGGAATACATAGAACAAAATTATAATTGACAACGCAGAAAATGTGTGAAGAAAAGAACTCCACATCAAACGCCTTACGTCTCCTCACAAACACACTAATAAACAATATAGTTATTATCCACGAGCCTTTTCACCTTTTTGACTCTTTTATTTTCTTCAACGGGCGAAGACATAGTTTTAATTGGAGTCGTTTTATAGCACGCAAAGAGACTTTTAATTAAAACTCAACTCTGGTTCTTTCAAAGAGTATGATGAGGTTCTCAGTCTACGGATTGAAGTGTCTTTTTCAGCCTTTTTATTAAAATAAATGTTGAAATATCAGTTCGACAAAAGGGCTTGTTACAATTAAAATAAATTTACCACGGCCACAGTTGTCATTTAATTGAGAGAAGCATTATTTTTTCATTGATAATGCTTGTATTCACAAAAAGTAAAGCATATCTTAAAATACGTTGCTCTTTTAAGTATTCAAAACTGTGCAAGCATATAAATACATTTTATTTTTAGATATTATTTTTAAAAAAGTAAGATAATTGATCAGATTAACTTGGTAGTTGCAATAAGTAGGTAGTAATGATTATTTTATTTAAAATTGTTTAAAGAGGTTCATATTGTGATGTTTTAGTGCCTGGAATTTTCATACTTCTGATATATCAGGGGTTAAGAGTAAAATGTAAGTAAGTAAAGGCCTTTTTGCTAGCTTATTTAATGCTGGCACTTATTTGGCTCAACGAATAAGCATTGCAATTCAACGGGACAATGCTGGCAGCATGCAGGGCACGCTGCCAACTGGTGGAGGACTGGAGCATTTGGACTGCCTGTGAGTCTGCAATGACTTATAAGTTGTTTTAATGTGTTTACGCTTTTTTATAATATTTTTTTTAGTAGACACGAGTAAGTTCCGGTTTTACTACCCAGAACATATTTAATAAATAATACACAATCTTTGCGTTTCACAGTCATCGAATTAGCCTATCCATTGGTTAAAGCTTGAAACGCGCTGCATGTTAACTGTCATTTTTATCATTCAGTTATTTTATGTGTTGGTTAGCAACCCGAACTTTATTAGGACATTCTGAAACGGACACTGTGTTGTATATAGTTTATAGTATTTTGTTAATAAAGGCATAACGACGGTAAAAAAAAGAAAATACCCAGACAAATTTTGTCGTAACAATGACACTCAAAAAAAGGAACATTTTTCAAATATCAGGTTAAATTTTCATTGAAGATTTATTACCTACAATGACATTCTTTTATTTCTTCGCAATTGAAGTGAAAATCTTACTAATTTATTTAATAAGATACACAAAACAAATTACAGTCAATTTTTCTTGTGTCAAATATAAATGTCATACAAATTTTGAACTGAATTATAATTCAACATATGTGTATACATAAAGGTAAACTAAATTCCGAGACGTGATAACTGGCTGTTTAACTCCCCCTCGCCTTTGGCTTGGACTGTCTCGGCCAAAGTTGACTTGTTTTATTTGACTTTCCAATTATCTAAATACTCGTATCATGAGTTGTCACATCCTAGACATATCTCTTGCGGTATTCGGTAGTTCAGAACACTTTAAAATAAGAGACGTCCAAGTTACAGATGAAACCTAAAGGCATTTGACTGTAGTAAAAGCCCGGCATCTCCAAACTTCGTGATTTATTGTTGGAGCAAAACTATCTAGAGTATTTACTCGGGCGGTTTCACGTCACTGTTATCAAAAACTTTGCTGTTACACTTTGAACATTACTTGCCCATTGAGAGGGATTCTTAGCTTAAAAAATAATATATTAGTAATGAATAGATTCAGCGTTACTTTGCGGAAATCCATATTTAATAGTTTGTGACGTCACGTAGATAACAGGAAAATTAGGCGGAATTGTAAGTAGATATATATTTTTATATTTAGGTGTTTTATTTAAATATTATTTAATGTTTAATTATGATAGTTTTAAAAATATTTGTTATTATTTAATATGTTAGTGGTTAAAACATAAAGTAAACCATCAAAAGTATTGCATTCTATATCCTTTGAAGCAATGATGGCCGAGCGGTAGCAGGTATGAACAGTCGTAGTTCCCTGGTTCGATCTTGACCGCCGCCGGCTTGAGCTTCACCGCATGGTGAAAGGGCATTTAACAGTGTGTTCCGGCAGCAGTCCTTGAGAGCCAGAAAAATTACAGGCACATGATACTTAACAACTGTATGTCTCTTTGTGACACAGAGCAATTCGACACATGACGAAATGCATCTGTTGTAGGCAGAGGATAATTCGCTTAACATCAGGTGGGCACCGTGCTTGTTCCGTCACAATCACAAAAAAATATATAAACATTCGGAGGCCGTTAAATTGGTCACTTAAAGACTACTTTTTTTTTACAGTGCCAAACTCAAAAATAAGCTGGTATAAAATCTGGAATTAGGAAATATATTATTATGTAAGAACAATTTCTAATACCCGTGGGGTGCCGGGTTAGAATGTCACCTCCCCATTTCTTCCAGTAAGTGTCTTAACAGGCGGCTAAGGGAAAAGTGCGCCAAATGAACAACAAGCCGCTTCTCACGTGGCTGTGAGTAAGGTGTTGTGTGCATTAGACGCACAACAGGGCTGTATACCATCTTGCTTCCCTACCAGGATTTCATACAATATGTTCTTGTGTTCCTGTCCTGTATGTTGTTGGCATATACATATTATTTGTAATGAGTTCTTGGATTTCGTCCAAATTGTGTGTTAGAATAAACATTTTATATGATCCTGAAACTGTGCCCGGTGAATGGCAATAGGCTCGCATTACATGAGACCAAAACCCAATTGTGGAAACGTGGGAGTTTACACATCTTTACCTATTCCTTCGGGGAATACAGGTGTGATTGTACTTATGTAAGTACTATTTCTAAATTAATAACAAACACTGGTGTATACTGTATTTTTTGAACGAGATATGATCAAGATATTTGTTTCTCGTTTACGGGTGGTTGGAATGTTTTCTCATAATAGAGTGAGTCTAGTCTCGCTCTTGCCCAGTATTTAAGATTCAAAAAGACATTTGTCTCCTTTTATTATCGCCGCAGTCGAACGCACTCCCTATATAATTAACTACGTCTTGAACCCCTGTAGTCAGCGTTTCTAATGCATCTGAAAAGTGACTCTGGTCCCTTTGAAGCGGAGAAATGAAGCTCATGAATTACCTTTTTCAACGGAATATAGTTGAAGCGTAAGGGGATAAATAAATAACGGGTCAAAAGAAAATAATTGATCTAATTAATATTATCAGTTCCCTATTGAAGAGTCAGCACTAATATATACCCTCTAAATGGAATGTCCTAAATTAGGAACATAATTTAGCAGCATGTCAATACTGCCTTGACTTATTGTGTAAGGCTGTGCATTTGGAACATAACAAAACAAATCTCAATGCTATATACTGCTCCTATATTAGCCGAAAAAACATTGGATGTCTTTCTTAATTTCGTGGCTTCAAAACGCTAGTTTATAATGTCAATATACAGTCGAAATATTTTTTCTATATAGAAAATGAAGCTAACCCGAAGGAATAAGTATATTCCAGCTAACATTATCAATCTCATTGCGATGCCTTATTTCTTGTTTTGGTGGCAACATATATACTCGTGTAATTTGAAAGGATCGCTTTATCATTTTGGTGACTTTTAAAATTATCTTAAATACAGTAAGTATGTAGATATTATCTCGTTACTTCCGGCATTTGATACTATCTAATAATACAGAATATATATATAGAATTGATTCTATCTAATATATATAATATATAGAATTACGGATAATCTATAATTAAAAATTCATATAATAAAAACAGTGAAATAGAGCGTATCTCGACTTGTTGAAATTAACCCATCTATGAGTTGTGGTATTTTGAAATTAAGACTATGAGATAGGCAATCAATTATTTCTGTCATAGAGCCAACTTCCCTTAAATAGTTATTAAATATAAGCTTTTGTTGCCGAATGAATCACACAGATTTTTACACACCTTTTATTTTAATTTACCACGACCAAACCAAACCGTAAGCTCCCTGCCTATCTTGAATTACCTTTTTCAACTGAATGTAAATGTTTTCGAAGTTACCGTTGGCAGGTATAATTTAATTTCGTTTGAGGGGAGCTGGTTGATTATAAATTTAATTTTATGTGGGGTTGACGTCTGCACGGCGCCAATTGGTATTCCGATGGCGATATTGGAGGTCTGATGAGCTGCTTGACATCATATAGAGCGATTTACGTTTTCGAGGCTGATGTCTGAAATCAACAAATAGCTGTACCTACTATAACTGAATAATGGATTCAATGTTTGTATTCAGACTGGTCAAAGATCAGAATATGAATGGATTTTCTTTCAACTAAGTAGGTACAAAGTAAATTAATAAGTGTTTATAAAACACGATCACTTATAAGCACTTTTAAAAGCAGTACAATTAGTATTTATAATATTGTATGAAAATTCATTATTTCCTGGTTTCCTGGTAACTAGTAGTTGAACTGGTCCCTCGTGCTGTACTGGATTCCGCACATGTTGATTGGCATGTACTCGTAGTTAATTCGAAAGTCAGTAGTTAAATCGAAAATCAAAATATAAAGTCTCTTTTGAGACCTTATATTTCAACAATCCTCCAACTTATTTAGGTAATACGTATTAACTTCTTATCATGTTTCATCATTTTTTTATTGATCTCATAACGTCATGAGACTTGAGAGAGTCTTGAGATTACAATAAAATCACAATTAGAACAAATACATAAATTAAACACTTCAAAATAATCACATAACTATTATTTATGTAAATATAACGATGTAATTAAATGGAAATGAATCATTTTAACTAAAACACAACGACTGGAGTAGACAAGGGAATCATCGTGTCGTGCACAAATGGCACCCCTAGGAATAGGTATTAGTGTTCGAGGAATAATTTACGTGGCTCGTTATTTTATAATTACACATGCCTACTATGTTACTTTCTCGTAGCTTTCCAAACAAATTTTCGACAATTCGTGATATATTAAACAACAACTTTTCATACTCAGAACTACTGAAATGTTGGATGCCTATATTTGGGCGGGCCTAATATCTCAGCTTCTGGTTGGCCACGTATAGATGTTTCGGGTATGTGGGTGAGTAGATAACTTTATTGTGTATTTCATTACGTAGGTACGTAAGCCAATTTGAAAGCTACAGTTGTTATTAAACACCTACTGGTTGGCTTCAGAAAAATACAGATGGCGTGTTTTAAGAAAATATTTCATCGTTCACTAAAAGCAAAAGTTTCTAAAAGATTTAGGTGATCATGCTAGTTCAAATTGTAGATAGTTAACTCGAGTTTGAGTTATTTTTAACACAATTATAAAATATGTATTATTACGTTACCATAAGAAAACCGAAACATCTGATATATATCGTTATAAATAAAACATAAATACTATTTTATCAGGTATAATTGTATCTCAAGCCTCTATATTTTCCTACCAGTAAATGTCTTGTCCAATCTAAAGTACTTGGTTTGGCCTCCTTTAGAAGCGCTTTAATCACGATATTGCTGCCATGTCGAAGCATTAGAAGTATTGCATGTTTCAATAGACTTGCTATATAAAGGGTAGATATTCATCGAAATGCTTTTCTAGTATCATTCAGTTTTTTCCCAAGAATTTTAATTATCAGCGATAAGTTGTACCTTATCGACAATAATGACCATACACTTAAGGTTGAGTTTCTTAATCATTTGATTTATATAAGTATCAACACAATACCAAAATATATCTATACCACCTACTTGCTATCCTTTTTTTCCTAAACAAATGAATTTACGCATACTCAGCCGCAGGAAAGCAGGTGGCTATGCCAAGCTCGGGGTTAATAGGGACCCCATTGCCGAATAAAAACCCCATGGTATTCCGCCATCTTTGACTGATGGCAGGCGGTGTCGGACCACTACCACATTCAAACACAGCTCCGATATTACTGCCCACTTACGCGGGCCAAACCTCCAGGGATCCCTTCTATCATCATCCACGTGGAATGCCTCGTAAGGCGGGGCGTCCATCATAATGGAGGTCAGTGCTTTGAATCATGATACTAACTTCAAATGTTATTTCATACTATTCAGTGTGTACTTTAATTTTAATAATGATTCAATATTAATCGAAATATATCCAACTTTCAGGTCTGCTAATCATTCTTTTTACGAGCTAGGAACCCGTGATATACGACCGGACAGACTGACAAACCAACCAAAAGGGCTCTGTTTTGCCCTTTGAGTACGGAATAAGCACAATGATGATGATGATGATAATTAAATAGAGGATTATAATGAAACAAGAGATAAATCAGTTTTTACGTCACAGCACACCCAAACACTGCATATAACCATGCTAAAACAAGAAAGTAGCCTGACTGGATGCCCGTAGGAGGTTTCAATGCCTATTCTATAAGCACCATATCGTTAAATTTTATTGGAATATACAGCAAATCAATTCATAGCTTTCTACAGACAATATTTTTTGATGGTTAATAATTACATTCTCTTTATTTAAATCTACGCACTCTAAACTAAGCTTTTATCATAGTGTGTATGTTGTGGCCCGTGCGTAAGGGGGCGCGCACATAGTACAAGCCTCGTTTCGTACCGCTCTATGAAGTTAATGTACCTGTCTGGGTTTATGCAACCGCGGCAACATTTAAGGATAAAATAAATAATAACACGAAAATCTGAAAAACCAAAAGTATAAATATTAGGCTTAAAGACATGCAAACAAAATTTCAACGAGATTGAGCAATTGGTATTCGAAATATAACGAAACTACGTTTATATGGACAGAGCTAAGTACGAAAACGCTAACCGTAAACAAATTAGATCATACAACTACAACAAATTGATTGACATAACAGTAGCATTACATTGAAGCGCTCGTAGCGAAGTTTGCTTAGCCGTTCTGAATCGATCAGCAAAGTTAAGCAATGTCCGCCTCGGTCATGAGTTGGATGGGTGACCGCTGGCGACATTACTACTGAGCGCTTCCGTGATTCGGAGGGCACGTTAAGCCGTCAGTCCCGGTTATTGTCTTAGGATGGCAGTCGTTATAGCATGGTGGAAGGGCATTTTGCGAATGCCCGCCTGGCTAGCTACCACCCTCAAGTAGAAAATCTGTCGCCAAGCACCTAACGGTGTGTTCCGGCAGCTGTCCTTGAGAGCCAGTAATTCTAGGTTAGCCTAAACAACATCTTCGACCACATCATCACTTACCATGAGGTGAGATAGTGGTCAAAGGATATCCTATCGGGCACAAATAAAAAAATAAATAGAGTTCTGTATATTCTTATTATATGCGTTTAGTATTCCAACTTTTTAACTTTGAAGAACATACATACTACCCAGTGTCTGGTTTCTATTGTTTTTTTTTCATAAGAAAGTGTCTATCAAGTTATTTCTAATAAGAGAGACAAGCACCAACCAGTGCACAAAATCCTAGTAAACTCAATGCGGCCGATCCAGTGGAAGCAGGCTTACCATAAATAACGTTTAGTGCCCGGCCGAGAGGTGTTCAAATTGCTTCCGTGTGATATATCCCGCAGTCTAAGTACGTTTAGCCATATTGAATTTTTAAGCAAAGATGCCCCAGTTACTCGCGCTCAGCGAGCGCTCTATATATGACTCGCCATTCTTGAAGCTCTTGTTACAATTTGAAATACAGTGTGCTTCCAGAACTTCTCAGTATGATATAAAATCCTCTTTTATATATAATCTTTTTTGTACATATATTCTTTATCCTAAAAATCAAATTATGTTGGCAAGTTGTATGCGCGAGGGTCAGATAATCAGATAACATTATTCTTAGATATGGTTCTATTCATAGCTTCTATTATGGTTTATAGTGAGGTATTTTTAAGTTTACGCTTGTTTATGTTAAAATTATTGGTACCTTTTAGTGAGTAAGAGTCTACTTAAAACAAAGCAATTTTCTCTAATAACAATTGAATTTATTATAATTTGATATTAAAAGTGAATACTTTTCTGCATGAAAAAAACTCCGAATGACCATCTTTTTCTTCAGGTTGTTTGATAATGTCATAATGGCTTTATTGTAATTTATTAACTATTATGCGTTTATCTATCCCGTCTCATGCATTGTCGTTCAAAACACAATAATTGACTCCCATTAATAATTGTGTGGTGGTCAAGCGTACTTTTGGAGTTGAGATAGATCGTGTCAGTTCAGGTGTTTTATGAAAATTCCACGTCTATAACTGATGTCGGCTGATGGAATGTCATTTTGATGAAATGCAAAAAGTTGGCTTTGAATTTTGTCCGTGTGATATTCCGCGTTTGAATTGCCTGACGAGAATCGCCTATCTTTGACATTGTTTTGGATGTGCAAAAATCACTGCGTAAAAGTATGGTTAGCAATTTACAGAAATTGAAGAATATTCATTGATGGAATTAATAATAAATTTCACAGTTAGCAATAAATTGGACATCAAGGAATAAATTCGATTTTAATTGACTTACAACATCAAGTCCACGAAAGTCAAGAAAATCATAAAATAAACTTGTTGGACTGGTATAGTGATAGAAATCTGTCGCCAAGGACCTAACGGTGTGTTCCAGCAGCAGTCCCTGAGAGCCAGTAAAATTACAGGTACATGAGATTTAAGTCATAGACTCAGGGTGACGGGCGTAGTGCAATTCGTGACTTGTGACGAAATGCACCTGTAATAGGTAGCGGTCAGTCCGCTTATTATCAGGTGGTCGTGACTGTTCTGTCACAATAACATACAATTTTTTTTTAATTCGGAATGGATTTTTGATCACTAATGAAATGGGACGGATATCCTCGGGTTTACGATGTACAGCAGTTATGTTCTTATATTCTTGAAAAAAATTACTAAGGTAAATTATTGAATGGACGTTCTTGTACGAATACATTACTACTTGGGGTTACTATAAATGGTTTTTCAACAAGAACTTTGTTTTTCAATTGGGGCAACACTAACAGCATGACAGTTATGACATTTAGTTTTTTGACGTATTCGTAGTAGATGCTTTGGCATTTGATACATGAATTCAATTTCGGTCGAAAATCGCATGAAATTAATTAAAATCCACTATAAAAATGGTGGTTCTGTTAAAGTTACGTTTCGTAAATTTCGTGATATTTTCGGACAACATAATCGTCTTTCTGAAACCACTATTATTGATGACGTGATATCACTGTCAAGTGGATTCAACAGGACGCACATGTCACACAGCCAATGAAACGATCAATTTATTGCAAACAAAACTTCCCGATTGCAAAATTTCACGAAATTCAGCGGTACTTAACCGCTGCCAGCCAGATCTTGTGATTTAACACCACTGGATTATTTTTTGTGGGGCTATGTTAAGGACAGAGTCTATACTGGGCCAATGAATCGATTGCAGCCATTCAAAATCCGTCATGTGATTAACGAAATAGACCCGTCGTTTTGCCAAAAAGTGATTAAAAACTTTGAAGTAAGAATCGACATCTGTCAGCGTGCTCGTGATGGACATTTGCCAGATATGACTTTTCATTCACAATTGCCAAACTTTTCACTTCGTAATACAATAAAAATTTGAATCATCCTCAACTAAAATTTTTATTTTTATTTCGTTTTCAAAAAACAAAGTCCTTGTTGAAAAACCGTTTACATGCCTACGCCCAAACAAGTGATTTGCAAAAAAATCTTATCAACTGGTTCCACAGCTTAACAAACGATTCTCCCTGAGAAGTATAGTTTTCCCTGAGATAAATATTCCTGCACACATACCACAGTTGTGGTTTTGTACGAGAATTAGGTAATTAGACTCCGCTCGCTTCACAAATTTTAGCCGAAACTAGTGTGTGTTTAAGGAGTTAGAAATCCTTTAAATTTACGTGCACCTGGTCTACACACAAGGCCTTCTGTTGTTTTATTATAGCCGCACAATAAATGTTTTCAAAACCGCGTATAACATTATTTTTATGTACATTTCCTGACACAGTTGTAGCCCTCTAGAAAGTTAACATTAGCTATAAGTGCAATCAGTAATCCTTTTATTAACGTAGATTTCGAAAAAAAAATTTTTTACAATAAATGGAACCAACTTCAAAACCCAAAAGTGTGAAATAACTTGTTGAAGTCGGTACCATGATGGTTCAAAAGTACCTATTATCACAATATTGTGCGCATGGTACCGACTTCGATTACTTCTCATTTCACACTTTTGGGTTTTGAAGTCCATTATTTGTTAAAAAAAATTTAAATCTTTTTAGTGACTTACTTTTTAGTAGAGTAACTTTTTAGTGAGTAGCTGATGCTTTTAAAAAATGCGACCAAACGACAAGCATCAACTTTCAAACAATAAAATAATTTTCAAATTCGGTTCACCCAGTCAAGAGATCTGAGGTAACATACATAAAAAAAACAGACGCATTGAGAACCTCCTCCTTTGGTGGAAGTCGGTTAAAAAGAGATTTAACATGTACTTAAAACTCTTAGTACACATTCTGAACCACTGTAATTATCTACCGTTTATAAAATAGAGCAAATTTGGAAGCAATGATAGTCTAGCAATTATAGTTATGGGCTAAGGTGCTACAGGACCATGACTCGATCCCCACTTATGGTTTGAGTTTCACCGAATGGTGGAAGGCCATTTTGCAGTTTCTGGGCCTGAATCTTGCCTGGATATTCATTAAACTTTTCCATAGTTTTTTCTCCATTTCATAAAACTCTACTATACCTGAAGCGATTTGCAGTTACCACCGAACAGCTTGAATAGCCCGTCTCTAACAGCCTCAGCACAATCATACAGGCTTTTGTAAGAAGCCCAATGAATAGTTAAACAAGGCCACGGGCGGGTCACAGCTACAGAGAACGAGTAACAAGCGACGCTCAAGACAAAAGAAACTCTCTCGCTAACGATGTGCTACACTTGACACGGCGACGGTGCTGCCATTTCAGGATTAAATTTTAAGCAACTATCTGTTTTTGTGTCACTTTTGTGTTGCAATTGGGACGAGAAAACTATGGTTTTGCTAAATAAATTCTATTTAGTGTGGCAGTGTTGCTTGGCAGTACGTTTACTATGTATGCAAAACTTTTGATACTGAATTATTATTTCTTATAATTCATCCTAGTTTGACTGAGCTAGGATACATCTATTCCATTACTGAGGTAAACGGTTAATACGTATGGATTTCGATAATTTTAGTAACTAGACAAGTGCAGGATTGGAGTTGTTTTTATTTTAAGTTAGATACGCATGGTTTGTGCAATCGCACTTCCAAAAATATATGTACAAAAGTTAAATTGGCATAAATAAAGTTCCAGTTATGCAAAAAATCGTGTCAATAAGTTAGAACCTCTTTCAAGCCACGTTTCAGGAAGAAAGTTGCTACTTAAATAACAATCATACAAAGATAAGGCGAGCACAAGACAAGTTTATAACCTACTTTTTAACTCACAATTACACAAAGAATACAACATTTAGAAAATGATGCAATATTATATTTACGATTTTTGAACAAAAATTTACAAGCGTCATTATGTTTTTGCAATTCGTTCCTGCAGTTTATTTAATCCCAATTTTGACCGAATAATTAGATACAGAATTTGTTGCTTAATAAAGAGCTTGTTTCTAGGCCATATTGCAAGTGCTTGCCTGGTTAACTACCATCTTCTAATAAAATATCTGTCGCCAAGCACAAAGTCGTGTGTTCCGGCGGCTGTCTTTCCGAGACAGTAATCATAGGTAAAGTCTGTATACTATCATATGACACATCATGGTGAGATCATTAAAGGTGAGACAGTAGTGCATGGCTAACCTACTAACTAAAAAAATATAGAGTTTTATTTGTTTAAACGTTTTGAATAACGCATATGGCTGAACTTTTCCTATACACGCCCATGTTTTATATTTGCAGTTTGAATGGCTTTTTAATAAGAACAAAGCATTTCAGGGCAACGCTAAAATCACACACATTCAACAAATTCCAATCCACGGTTACCTACAAAAAATATTTCATATTTTCCACAAAACAATTTTATCGCTTGAGCTGAGCGAGTCAGTAAATCAGATCCCAATCGGTTCCCCAACCGTAACTACTAAGCCCTACGCCAAAAACCGATACTCATAGGTCATCGGCATAATCCAGATCTCATTGTACCCACTGCGGACAGCGCAATCGTTATAAGCCAGCAAGCAGTAAGGGTGACAGCAAAGATTGTGATAAAAAAAATTATAAGTATCTACGTCATTTTATTTTATTTTTCAACACCCTTGCTCTTAAAGTGAGCTTTATTATATCGTTTTTAGGGCCATAAACCGAATAATAACACCCTCATGCATAATAATATTATACACTAGGGCGTAATAGAATTATCCCTACAAAGTTAAGTTAGTAAGTAACTAAAAATTATATGCGAGTAAACAGAGCATTTTCAATTTAACCGGGTAATACAGATATGGAATAACAAAGAGGTTTAAGGCTAAGTATATGTAATCAACCACCATACATTTACTGGGTGAAGAAAAAAACCTTGCGCGCTATTTTCCATAATTTTCGTATGTTGTTTGTATCGCATTTGTGCAATATTTTTTTTCCTCGCAAGGGTGTTGAAAAAGTGCGTATGAAACTCGTGAGCAAGTTGCTCATTATACACTCGGCTGATTTACGCCCTCGCATACGGCTCGGGCTGTAACCCACAGCCTCGTATATAATGAGCAACTTAGCTCACTTGTATCATAATATACCTACTACGTATTATGTGAGTTGGTCCCGGAACATGCCCGAGAGTCATCTGGTGTTTATGGCTATGAAATTAATTTGGCATGCATATTCCTGAGCCTATATAATATCTACGCTTCCAGTTTGTCATTCGTACGATTTAAATTATTTAATCCCTAAATTTGAACATAAATAATCTTAACTATTCTCAACATAGTTCAGCGCGGCAATGCAGCGACTGTTGGGCACTTTTGCACCTGGAACGCTAAGGGGCGGGTTATTCGATTGACTTTGTTTGAAATTATATTTTGTTGTGTCTGTGTACTTTATCTAATTATTTGACATTGTAAAGATTTTGTTATTAAGAAAAGAATATAAATATCAAGATGCTAAAATTGATAATTAACTACCACATATAGTTAAAATAATAATAAATAATCATACAATTTTGATTTTTTTTAGTTCGAAAATGTTGAGTTAAAAATGGGGCCCATAATAATATACCTGAGCATAAATAAACCTGAGTGAATTGTTAAGGCAGAAGGCTTTTTACAAATGCATTTCACAAGTGACAAACTGCACTGCGCCCATCACCCTGAGGCACCCTGTGGCTAGTCTCATGTGCTTATAATTACCGTACCGGTACCCATATCCTTATAACCTGAACCCAGTAATGCGTTCGTATTAGTACTGCCCCATATAGGTTTAGTGGCAGTATTTCCCACGACAAACTAAAAATAATATAATGATTAGCATAATGATATTTGTAAGAAAATATTTCATTACACGAAATGTATCCAAGAAAGTTAATAAATCATTATTATTAGGTATATTTAAAAATCTATGTAGGAAAAAGTCCGTCTAAATATCATGCTAACCGGACTTGACGCCACGTAGATCAACCGGAGTTTTTCTTCGCGTTTCGCTTCTACATAGTAAAAACCACTGTATGACTGGCGCAGTGCAATTCGTCGATTAAAATAATATATAAATTATTGACGTCGGATTAAAACGTTAAGTGAGCACACGGTCCGTTATGACGGTTAAAGTAATACAATTGGAGCACAAGATTTCGGCTCGAAAGAGCATGTCCAGGTGGCCAAGTGGATTAGGCAACCGGTGCGAAATCGGAGGATGCGGGTTCGATTCCCGCCCGGGTCATAACATTTTGTGCTCCAATCATTTGTAAAATTTTCATTATTGGTAGTTTTGTCATCAACTGAATTGCGATCTATTTCTACTATTAGGTACAATATTTTCTATATTCAATACATTCAGGCGAGAAAAGGTTTTTCAATCGTGCGCTCGAAGGTGATTGTGGACCTTGCGCGATGCTGATCTGATATTAAGCGGTAACTTTTGACTATAACAGATGCATTTCGAAACAAACGATGAAGTGCACTGCGTCTGTCACCCTGATACATTTATTTAGATCACGAGCCTGTAATTTTACTGGCTCTCAAGGACTACGGTATGTGGATGTGTGCAATGCTTTTGACATTTCAGCAAAACTCAATAACTTGTCCTGTTCCTCGATTGCTTCTGATTCTTACATTAGTATGGATCATGCAAATAAAAACAGTTTAAGGATATGTGTCTACCCGTGAGTATGGCTTTGATTTTATTTCTTGGTTCTTGGGGCGGTTAGGTGCAGGGGCTATTCTCTGTAGATTCTCATGTTTTCACTGGTCTGTTCGCTAGATAATCTTGATGGTCAATTATTCAACAATGGTGGCTAGCTTAAATAGTAATTATAATAACAAAATTACAAATTTACGAGAGAAAAAGTGCGGGTATTCATGTGCGGGATTCGAACCCGCGTCCATCCACTCTTTTAGCCGGGGTATGCTCTAACCAATTGAGCTCTCATAACACAATGACTCAGAACTTTAATTCTTCCTCTCGTTCTTCAACCATCGTATCGGGATGGAGCGACACCTATAGTTCAATTTGCGTTGTTTCTCTCGTAAATTTGTAATTTTGTAATGTAATTCGCCTAGCAGGCGTTATTGCAAACTTAACAATATTGAAATAGTAATTATAAGTACTGTGTAACGCTTGTATCTTGGCGAGTTTACGAAGTCACAGATTTTGTTATGCCTGGAGCTTTTTTTACTGATTATAAGACGAAATCGGTTTTGTGGATCCCTATCCTAGTCCAGAGTGGTAGCGCTGACCATAAAATAGGACAGACCATAGCGTGAGCTCTTTTACCTTTCTTATCATGGCTTCAATATGCTCCTTTAATGTGAATCGATCAATCATGAAATCCATGAATGAAGATAGAGTTATCAGTTTTGCGGGTTTTTAGATTCATATTTATATATTACATAGTGTGCGTGACAGCTAGAGCGCTGTGAGTTCCAGCTTTTTATACTGTTTATAAGTTGCAGCTATGTCGCCTTGTCCTGGCGACCTTCCAAACCGATGTTTTTACGCGAACAAACTTTTTCAACTACCCTGCTGTTTGTATTACTTGCCCGCAAAAAGTTTGAACTAATGCTATCCTCTAAGGCCAGACCGAAATTTTTCAGTGGTGCACGTCCCAGAATTTACGAGAATTTGGCTCTGCTGAGCTTTGAAATGTATGCGCTGGAATTCATTACAATGTGCATGATGGCCTGGTTTGGATGGAAGTATTTTTCACTGACTCTGTAAGTAGTGTTTGTTTGATACGAGTATGGCCAGTGGAAGACGCTGCTCTGATCTTAGGGCGGGAATGTCTTGGAGTTTGGTATATAATCAACACACTGGCATAAAATATCTAAAGTACTTCTAATCATTGTAACCGTTGTTGAACACATAAAAAGATATTTTCGTTATAACATAATTTGCTGTAATAAAAATATCCAATTACGTCAGTATGGAGTTTATGTAAAAGGTTAAAGAACTATTTTAAAAAGTTAATGTATGTGACTTTCTCAAGTTAGTGTATGTTATATAAAAAGTTAAGTCTCCAATTCTATATAATATGAGCTATGAAGCCAGTAGAGTTAAAAAAAATACCTAGTATGGCCCGCGGCGGTATCGCAGTGTGTTCCATATTTAAAATTTCAAAAATGACTACATATGTAATTTGCAGGAACAGATTTTAAGTTTTAATGCCAACTTAGTAGTAGACCAAAGTTTGGAACTTTGCAATGTAAATGGCAATGAGCTCAATTTCTACCCTTGCATAATAGCAAAAATATGTCTAACAAAACGTGAAAGGTACACGTCTCGCGCCTACGGCTGTCCCTCTGGGGAATATAGTTGTCACAATATGTTTTTGTTTTAATTGTATTTTCTTATTATTTTTTTTATTAAAAGTTACTTTGTATTTAGTAATATTGAACGTAATCAGAACTCACAGTTACAATAATAATCTATAGATAAATTATATGCAAGGGTAAGTAAGTCCACAAAATAATTTCACTTATGTCTGTTGTAACTTAGGTATTGAATTGTGAGTAAAAAACATCTTTGACAATTAGGTAACTTAAAAAAACACCAAAACGTTGATAATACATAATCCAGCAGTTGAGGTTTCAGGTTCAAGACCAATCAAGCAGTTAACAAAGAAGGCGCTTAAGGTGGTCGTTAGCTCTGTTGTGAGCTTATTTCACAAATATACTGCACTAATATGATGAAGTCAAAAGAAAAAATATACGAAAAACATATGAAAATTTCATATATATTCAGAGTTAAGCTCGCCCATGTACATGAAAAATATTAATGACCAATCTATATACAACTTGGTATACAATAAAGAATAAAAGAACATTTTGACTGGTGATAATATAAAGAAATATTAATTTGAAGCCTTAGATTATATATCTATATTTAGCGACAAAGGTGAATGTAATTATTTTTTTATTTCCTTGCATTATTTTGAGAATAGCACTATATCTGCCTCGGCGGAAATAGCAATTGCATGTGTGGTATCGAGTACTTGACGGCGGATCAACTTTCAAACTCATACTCGACCTAGAATTGCCTATTTCGCGGCATTTGCATTAATATACTTATATTATTCATTACTATTTTCTTTTAAGGTACAAGTTGTATCATAAAAAAAACTACAGAAAATTATATCTTCAGTTACTTTCGCTACACAAAGCGGCACAAAGACAACCTTCTTTATTATTAGCCCAATTGCAATGCTGAATACCAACTTGAGCCAAATAACTTGCGAACTGACACTTTTAATCAAATATAATTTTATATTTATACAAGAATAACCCTTTAACGGGGGAGGCTGTGATCAACAGTGGACGATCCGGCTGATACAGTACAGTACGATAAAAACGTTCAAATACGTTATCAATATCAAGTTTGTGATACTTTTATATGAATATACATATTAATACATTTAAGATATCCTTTAACAATGTAAGCCAAGCAAATCCCACTTCAACGTCTACTACAAACTGCACAGAAGAAATACGTCAACAATATTTCAGTTGGAAATGCGTTAGAATTGCATCCAGCAAAATGGACTCACGTTCTAGCAAATACAACAAAGCAAATAGAAAATTGTATCACGTAAGAAACCCGACAGAATGAACAACAAGCTTGCAGCGTAAAAACCTGGCGCATTAACTACTTGATACGGATAAAACCGCTACCAGATGTGGCTAACGCTCCTTGCAAACAATGCATACTCCTTAGGTGCTCTCCTTAAACAAGATTCGAAATTCAAAAACTAATTAAATATTTATGTCAAAATATGTCTACTGAGAATTGTCAGATCCTTACCCATATTTGCTTGTTTTTTCTATGCTATTTTGCATTTTGGCTATTTAAATTTCAAATTACATCTCTATCACAAATTTAGACAGCTTAAAATTTGTTTTAAACATTATCTGTCTCTTAGTGCAATGCAGTGTACGATATTTTAAGTTAGGAGACCGGGTTCTTTCTCATAAAGTGATTGAATATATATGAAAAGTAGTTTAGGTAAGTCCTATTCTCAGATCTGCCGTATATACACACAAAATTTCATGGAATCAGTCAAGTCGTTCCGGAGGAGATTCGTTACAAACACTGTGAGAGGAGAATTTTATATATAAAAAAGTTGTTGAATATATTTGAATTCTTACACAAAATTTCATAGGAATCGATCAAGCAGTTTCGTAGGAGTATTGTTACAAACACTGTGACACGAGAATTTTATTTATTAGAGAAGATAGATATATATTGAACATTATGAACTTCCTATCAATTGTGTAAAGTACTAACTACCGCTACCGACAATGGCTGCGGTATATGAAAATGTGCTAGAATTACCAGGAAAATGTGTTACTTCTTTTTACCTCGTATCTCGTTTGTACATAATTCTTACATATATGATATAAAGGTCATTAGTTCAATAGCTCTCAAGAAAAGCTGCCGGATGCCTAGTGAAATGCCTCTAATGTTCACGCATCCAAAACATGAACGAAGCGGACGTTATACTTCAAAATAATGTTAGAGGTTTTTTATTGGCATGCCTATGGAGCCCTTTTATGTTTATATCTATGCTCTTGACCAGTTTAACTTAATTAAGTTTTGGCACCATTCGCTTGGAGATCTCGCTATACTCTCCCAAGTACTCTCTCGAAAAAGGGCCGGAAAAATACTAGCGGTCCTTGATTGGGTTTTTGATTGTAGGTACTACATTAACTTTATTATAAAAAAGCTTCTGCCCTGCTTTTAGCAATGTGTCTTGGCTGCAGTCCATGAGCGCCAGTTCCTATCATAGGTCACAGAAGTTACATCTTAGGTTTTGCTAAATGGTTATAGCCATAGAGATATACATTGCTTTCTCTTTTCTGTGGTTATAGTAATTGTTTTAATAGATCAAGCATGGATGATATAAAACTGTACATATTAATTTTGAAGCAGTGATGGCTCAGTGGCATTGGCTATGGACAGCCGTACAGCGTGCCATGGTTTGAATCCCGCCGCGGGCTTGATCTTCACCGCATGGTGGAAGGGCATTATGCGAATATCGCCAAGCACCTAACCGCGATTTCCGGCAGCAGTCCTTGAGAGCCAGTGAAATTGCAGGCACATGAGACTTAATAACTATGACTCAAAGTGACGGGCGCAGTGCAATTCGTGATTGTGACGAAATGCATCTGTTATAGGCAGAGGTTAGTTATTTGGTCAGTATTAGCTTTACCTCAAGTGGGCCTCGAGCTTGTCCCGTCACAATAACATAAAAAAAAAACATTTCCATGGTGGCAGGGCATTTTGCATATGTCCGCATGGCTACCTTGGTAGATCATCATCATCAGTTGAGGGCGGTCAAGCAAGTGGGAAATTTGTCGCCAAGTACATAACGATGTTTTCCAACAGCTGTCCTTTAGAGCCAGTTTTCTGGTTAACCTGATGAATATCTTCGTGCGCATTTTCACTTACCATCAGGTGAAATAGATCAAATGTTAGCCAGACTATTTACATCTACACTTATATTTTTAGAAGTGAAGTTTTTAGACAGAAAGTTTGCAATTTGTATGTTTGTGTGACAGTAAACACTATATCCGAAACTACTGATCAGATTTGAAAAATATTTTTATAATTGAAAGCTACCCTTGAGTTTCATAGGCTAAGTTTTAACCGCGTACGTCTGAACAGAGCCTTATTATGATTTTTAATCTAAATCAAAGGATAATAAAAGAAGTCGGGATTTTTTGCTCATAAACTTATATTTAAGATCGGCGTGCGTTGAGATAAGCACATAATATGTGTCATATTATGATGTGGATTAAAAATATAGATCACTAGCTGCGGCAGTGCTCAAGCCTATTTCGGTTATCGCGCAAAAACATTAGCCTCTTTTTGCGCAGTTGGATAAAAACTATGCTCTTTCCCGGGTCTCAAACTATTTCCATGCCAAATTTTTACCAAATAGGTCTAGTAGTTTTTAAGTTTATTCGTTGCATACAAAAATACAAATCTTTCCTCTTTATAATATTAGTAAGTATAAAATATAGGTTGGTAGTTTCACAAAAAACTCCGCAACGGTACTTACATATATGTAACTCCCACGTGTAAGACACAATAAAGGTTTTATGTCAAAAATTTAAAGACGAAAGAGCTTTTTCCGGCAAGTGAAAATACATATATATGCAAGTTCTTTCTTTCATTCATTTCCTTTTATAATGACTGAAATACACAGTATATGAACGTCTGTGATTTAACTATCACAAGTTTTTTACACCAACGATCTCGGACCCCCTTTAATTTCGGGGATTTCATGAAGAATCCAAATTTAGTGCCAATCGACACAAAAAAATTCTAGCTTTGTAATATTGATGTAAGATGGAATTTGGCTCATACAAAAATGTCCTCAAATCTCTTCATCGCCAATTTTTTTCTACAAGTTGTTTTGAAGCAGTAATGGCTCAATGGCATTGGCTATGAACTGCCGCGCAGCAAGTCCATGGTTCGAATCCCGCCGCGGGCTTGAGCTTTACCGCATGGTGGAAGGGCATTTTGCGAATGCCCGCCTGGCTAGCGACCACCCTCAAGCGGAAAATCTGTCGCCAAGCACCTAACGGGGTGTTTCGCCAGCAGTTCTTGTGAGCCAGTGAAATTATAGGCACATGAGACTTAAGAACTATGCCTCACGGTGACGGGCGCAGTGCAATTCGTGACTTGTGACGAAATGCATCTGTTATAGGCAGAGGTTAGTCCGCTTAACATCAGATAGACCTCGGGCATGTTCCGTCACAATAATAATAAACAAAATTAGTAGCCTGAGAAGAAACATGTTTTTCTCAGTGATTGCAACTGCGGGCCGACTTTCACGAATTTCATGATGGAGAGAAACACAGCCACCAGCAATTCCTGCTTACCAACGCCTTACAAAAGTTAAAAGCCAAATGAGTTCCAAAAGCATTTTAAAGACAAATAATGCAGTCTTGCGTATGTTTGTTTGAAAAGTTGTTGTTATCTCGTCGTCGTCTTCTGTATATTTGTTCGAAGGCGATAATAATCTAACAAAATTGAGGCAGGCGAGAAGCCTATAGGTAAAACATGATTGCTATTATTTCATCCAGACGGGTCCTGGTAGCACGATCCCACTTGAAGAACAAAAGACAGATAATGATGTACACTAATATTGGTTTGCCCAGTATATTTAAAAAAGGTAGAGAATAACGACGAAGAATTCTGATTCTGTTACTCCATGACAATGTTTCGGCGCATACCGCTTACAGGACAAAGTCATTTTTGGCTTCTGAAAAGTGTGAGTTCGTGACCCATCCCGCACGTAGTCCAGACCTTGAACAGTCCAATTTCTATATTCTCGTAAAATCAAAGATTTGATTTGGGATTTGCCATTTACGTGTCAGTCAACTCTTGATAACTACGACCTGAGATCTGAGCTTTTCAAGGTTTCCACGAATGAAAAATTACTTATAATATAATTGAGAATACTTCAAAAAGCAGTTCATATATTATTGTATATGTAAATAATTGAATTTATGAGATACTACGCAAAACTTACAATGTACCTTAGCTGCACTAATTGTGCAGTCGTGTGAAGACCACCACGTTAGCACTGAGTTGAAAACTCAGTGTAACATTACACCTGCAGCATGTTTCTGGAACTATTTGCCTGTTTGATGTACATCGCTAAGTTAACTCTTACCACGGAGGTCGTTACACTTCTATCTGTGGGTGATGTACTCACCAGTGACGATGCAAATGAATTCTATATTGTAATCGTTGGACACTCAGCAATTTGGGCCTTTTTTGTGAATGTAAAAGATAATGACATTTTATATAATGATTAAGTTGTGAATTATTTTTTTAAACTTAAAATCTTAAAATTTGGGAATCAACAGATTCAACATTATTAAAATTCGACTTATGTACCTACTGGGATTCTAACTTTCTGAAACTTAATTTGTCTAATTTCAATTAGACAGTTTCTGTAACGTTTCCACAGAAAAAATATCGCATACCTAAAGATTAAAATCTTTTCCCTTTTTTTCTTTTACTGTGATTTCGGGTAACCGGTAAAAAGCTCGCCCAAAATCATAATTAAAATCTTTAAAAGGGGTAAACCAACAGATGTTAACTCAAAAAATATGGTAATTGTTAAAATTAAACAAGCAATCCCATTGTGTACTAAACGAGGTCCTTGGATGGCTTTCCGTGGAAATGGGCTATTGCCTTAAAACGCACCTTACAAAACGCAACAGTACCTCAAATAGAAACAGATTTTTATGCATACAAAATCCGATTCAGACACAGCACCTAAGGTTTTATAAGATTGCACAATAAACATGTGTTAGGTATTATACAAAATAATTGCATTTTCTTTCGTTCAGTTCGGGATCTTTATACCATTAACTGCGCCTAGTTAGCAGCTTTCCGCTATGTACTTATGTCGATTTGAAAATGCTGTTGCTACACATTTGTGCACAACAGAGCTCCTTTCACTGTCTACAACAGCATTCCCAAGAAGTGTTTACATTAGAAGGAAAGGCGATCGTAAAACTGAAGTTATAACTTTTTATAATTTATTGTTATTTGTACTTAAATTGAAAATATGAAAGTTTGTTAGAATGTATATTTGTTCCTCTTTCACGCCGAAACGGCTAAAATAATTTGGCTAAAACGAAAATATATATATTTCAAATAATTACTGGTTTAAAACATAAGGTTCATGACCATCATTATTTATCATCAATTGTCTACGCGGGTGAAATAGCTGGGCGCAACTAGTTTTTATTAATAAATTTATGTGATATACATGTTTTAATAGAGAATATATTTTGTACAGAGTTCCAAATGTGGTAATACAGACTGAATCGGCGGGCCAAGCTATCAAAGGCTTAAGTATAATAACACCACAGTGTATTGTGTTCCCCTAGTATGTAAGAATGCTCCTCGTATTAATGTAATAACTCAATGAATCAATAAATTCGCTGTTAACTTCAAAAATGGCACGGAAACTGTGGAAAATGAATAAAATCAAATAAAATAAAAAACACCACAGTGTATGAAAATATGGATATAATATGGATATGGATTAATTGTACTAGCGCCCGGGCTTCGCATGGGTGTTTAACATAAATTTCAAATGTTTTGAAAATATTGTGTTGTTTATAATCAGGGATAATGAAGGACAAATTAGTCCAGTAGTATTTAGTTTATTCGTTAGATACAAAAATACAAATCTTTCCTCATTATAATATTAGTGTAGATGGAAGTAGAGACGGCATTCTATGAATGAACTGCGGGCGAGTGCGAGTCCATCTCTTTGCAGAGACTCTTCCTCAGTCCCAATCCTTAGGTGACAGGAATTTGCAGCCCAGTGAGTAGGGTTGAGGGGCCCTTTCACGAAATCATCAATGCTCTCCTCCACTATTCAACAGTCCTCTCCTGCCTTACCAAATTTAGTAAGATCCTATTAATGCCGCCTTGAATACACGTTGTAGAATGAAAGTTACAATTGTTCTTGACAAGCCCCACATTAACAACCTTATCTACACGCTAAATTTGATCCAAATCGTTAAAGCCATGTTCTAATTATTCTATATTTAAACAATTATAAAAAAAATATATGGAAACTATCAGTAGGTACTATCAGTACTTCAGTACTAATATTGTAAATGCGAAAGTAACTCTGTCTGTCTGTCTGTTACGCTTTCACGCCATAACTACTGGACCGATTTGAATGAAATTTGGTATGGAAATATTTTGAGACCCGGGAAAAAACTTAGGATAGTGTTTTGTTCCAACTTCGCAAAAAGAGGTTAATGTTTTTGCGCGATAACCGACATACGCGCGTGCGGAGCCGCGCCCGGAAAGTTAGTATGATTATTATCATACTAGCTTTCCGGTTATTATTCCGGTTATTATCATACAAGAATCGCTTGTTGAAATTAAAAGTTATAAAATTCTTGTCCCATTGATTGTGAAAAGTTTGCTTAAATACAAAATCACCACTTATGATTTTATGGTCATCGTCGTCGAGCTGTACTAGCTAGTACGATATCACAAAAAGTATTTTTTTGTGCCATGTTACTTTTTAATTTATATTTTTATGTATTAGCTTATGTACGCAAAAACCACGGCATTATTTTTTATTTCAACTTATAAATTAAAGTTTTGCAACTATAATTCATGTTTTTAACTAGGTATATTTTCAAATGTACATGTTCACAAATTAAGGTCGAAAAAAGGTGCATCAGCTGTGGTCACGAGCCGACTGAATTTCAGGTACTCGATAAGTTTATACTGTGCGTTAAAAGTACCAAGTTTAAACAGAGATTAGGATCAGGATTTAAAGTAATTTGCATCGTAATGCTAACGGTATCGGTTTATGACCTCCTTCAGGATATTAATTTCTATTTATAGAAACGCGTTTTCTAATTTTCATCAATAAAAACCAATTTTAGTTAAACGTTCCACGCAATAATGTAAAAAAATGGTAAACCATCCTTAAAATTATAAAACTATCTATTATCTATTAAATTATATAGGCACCTATAAGCAGATATGAGAATCTCGGACCCATTCGGCTTCAAAAAATTCGTCCCTTAAGTGGCCGCTGAAGAGAAGCTCCCACAGAAAAATAGGTATTTTAACAAAATGATGCTGTCTCGCCGCTAAACGCCGGCCTCGCACTCCGCGCCCCGCACCGTCGTCAAATCCCATAAACATATAATATGTATAGGTACTACAGTACAGAGTCGTCCAGTCGAGTCATTATTGAATTCTCTTTGCACCCGCGCCGCGCCGCGCCGCCGCTCCACGCCGCTGCACCGCCGCGCCGCCGCGTCGCCGCTCCACGCTGCACCGCCGCCCGCGCGCTGCTGGTTACTTTTACTTCTCGTCGACTTCAGTTAAATTTTTTTAACCAAAAACTGGACCCCACTTCACCAGAAGTGTGAAATATTTTGTTGAAGTCGGTACCAAGATAGTTGAAAAGTACCAGTTCAATAATAATTACGGGATCGATTGGCATTCATTGTCAACGACTACATCATCAAGATAGGTAAATATTTTTCAGTTACTGGAATGTAACTCAAAAATGGCTTAACCGATTTTGATGAAATTTTAATGGGACCAAACGACAAGCATCAGATTTAAAACAAAAAATATTTTTTAAAATCGGTTAACCCAGTCAAAATTTCTGAGGTAACAAACATAAAATAAATACAGACGAATTGAGAACCTCTTTCCATTTTGGAAGTCGGTTATTGTATTTCGGTGTGACTTAGTTATTATATTTTTTAGTGTACTATTATTTCATTGTTTTATTTGCCTTCCTTTTGATATGAAACCTTAACAATTCATAAAAACCACATAATGTTTTCATGTTTTAATTGATTACAAATATAATTGAATTATGGTCTGGTATATAGTATGGGATACTTACCTGAGTACTTGATAGGGCAAGAGTTACTATCCATCCACCTTCCAGATTTCCTTAACATTATTATAGTTCAGCGGTTTTCTTAGTTACTCCCAACCGTGCAGTGTAACGACTACCTATCTTGATAATTTCACTGTTGACGGTGCCACACCCCAATCGGTGTCTTCCGGTCCGATCCCATGAAAATATACCACATGTTATCAGTTATATTTTCTATTATTCATATTTTCCGTTCTGATCCCACTTATTATTTAAAGTGGGATTTAACTAATTTACAAAGTACCAGAAGGGCAGAAGTTTAAAGAAATCATATCTACTACGCTGTATACATATGATTTCTTTTGTTTTTTCTTCTTTATAAACATACTAGAAAATAAACTTATGGTTCTCGTCTTTTTAGTTTATCAACTGAATAATCCTAACTGAACAAACGATGTTGGTCTCACGATTATTATTATAAATAATAATACTTTTACATTAAGAAAATACTGTAAAACTGTTTGTTGGTCCTTAGAAAAAAATAAAGACGAAGGTGATCATTTGCTTTTTACAATCGTCCTGTAATTATTACGCTTACAAGCTACTAACGTATATACAGTACTTGTCAACAATACTAAATTGAAAGCATAAAAAACCTGTACCTTGAAAAAGGTCACATCGGAGAAGACTGCTGTTATAATATCGAGGACTTACCAGAAACTCGCAGAAGTACAAGACCTTAATGGCTACATGGTGACTCAATGGCTAGAAGACTAAAGTTTCGTAAACATATTGTGTACTATATAAGGAACATCATCGAACATTTTATGGAATGCTGGCATTTTAAATTATATAGTAACATTATTAAAATGCACCACAATAAATACCAGCTTTGTTAAATTATTTAGAAAAAGATGCCAACTTAAATATATTACTTAACAATTAATATAAAACAAGGCAATAATCACTGAAGCATAGTTTCACAAAATAATTTGAAGAAATAAATGAATTTACCATGTTACAGATCAACTGCAAAAAGCTGAAATCACAGTTGGTTTTTTTGGAAAAGTTTTGCATATTTTAATGTTGTTGATTACTTATTGTCTTACTTTGTAGTCTGAATTGTTACTCTTAGGCAAACTCGTTTTATTGTTTATTTTGGAAGCTATTGACATCTTTAAATAATATTTCGTAGATATAATCTACTATATGGCATGCTCTATAATATCTATACTGTTTATGTATTTTATTACAAATTTTACATAAAATTGCTTGTTTGTTAATTATATGCTTTCTTCTAAGGTAAATTGGCTGAAGGTTTAAAAAATTATATAGGTATGACCTGCGGATATACAGCCAACTGTATGAACAATTTTAATATAATATTGTTTTTATACTGTTAGATGGAAAAAGCATTAGCTACTGGCAAGATTCGAGCCTGCAACTACAGGTACCTGTGATCGTGAGATCCGATCCCAGTCCTAATTATATATTTTTTCCATCAAACATTATTTTTATATTCTCGCTAAGCATGCGTAAATGGTTATAAAAATATACCCATATTGTTTGTATATAGTTATTTTCCTAATGTTGATTGTTAGTTTCGATATCTTAGTTGAACTTTTACAATAAAGAGTGATATCGTTTTAAAGCAGATTGTTTTATTCTTATGTAAGTACATTTAAAAATAAAAGAAAGAAGTAACTCAAAGTATTTTTTTAAGGAAAAATAGCAGATAATGATTTTTATGTTTTAGTTATCGATTCAGCCACATTTATGTATGTACATATACTGATTATTTACTGATGAACTTAAGTTAATATAATTTAAGTGAGTTCTCTGCGTGAGTTTCATAACTTATAATCACAACTTATCTAATAGCTAATAATATATTTTATAAATATGTTTTTCTGTAACAAGATTTACAGTATGAAACTCCTATGAACTTCTGCTCTCCTGGTAACTTGCGTATTCTTATATTGGTATGTGTACCAATGTGTGTTGTCGTGTTAAGCATAGTTTCATAAATTTCTTCCTTTATTGATAACGTACCCAAGCTATAACTATTATCAGTCTGGACCATGAAACAATGAGTGGGATCAGACCGGAACGAAAAATTTATATTGTATTTGTATTGTATTTATATTTGTATTGTCTTGCAATTTTATATTGTAAATAAACGGTGTGGGATCCGATTGTGGTATCAGACCGGAATACACAAATCATTCCCGTAAGTGGCAGGGCTAACTTTTTTTTTAACATAATACCTATAATGAAACCTAAAAAATGAAAAATAATTTGTCGAAGTCACCATGACCACAATATGGAGATCATACTTTCAAACTGTCATGGTACCGACTTTGACTAGTTATTTCAGACTTTTTGGTATTAGAACTCGGTTTAATTTTTGTTCGTTTTTTATTGTGTGATGAATCTATTTTATAAAAAAACATGTTTGATGTGTATCGAAAAACAAATATCCTATACTTACTTACTTTAGAGACTTTACTAGATTTGCTACAAAATGTGCTGTGACATTTAATTTACATTATATAATATCTACAACGTCGGCTCAATCAATGTTCGTCATAATGTAAGCTAAGATTTCACGACAAAGATATACTTAGAAGGATAGGTAAAAATATGAAATTTATTAATAGGTAAAAACTGATGTGTGAACATGTTTTAATATTTATATATTGGGTTATGTACGTCTATAATATATTTTTTAGTTTCGATAATTCAAATGTAATATTCAGAAAACAATAATATTCGTAGAATCGAAATATCTACACCATCGATTTTTTCCCATCACTCACCATCCAACATATCGAAAATGCATATTGACATCACTAATGCTGTGCAGCTACCCTGCCCCCCGAACAGAATTGTGCGATAAGGACAATTGCAGCTTCTTCAAGTTTTGACTTAGAATTTCCGCATAATTTGAGTTCTGGGAGAAAACTTTTCTCCTATAGTAAACATTAATCAAATCCAAAAAAATTGGTCTTATTTTATAACTGACAGAACAAACGATGTTTATAGGTTTTCCTTTTTCTTTATTTATCATTATTTTTCATATAAACAATTCACAAACTAGAGATACATTTTTTGAGAAAAAAATCGGTGTTTAAAAACCCATTAATTCAAATTCCTATAATATAATGATAAAAAGCAAAACTTACAAACCTCAATATTGATAATATCTGTAACCTTTCCAAAAATCATCAAAATCGGTGATTGTTTAGGGGGGTAGAAACATTTTCTCTTTTTGTATGAAAATTCGACACTTCCTTCTCGTCTTAATAAGTACTTTAACGTCCCAATCGGCCCTCGAAGATTTAGATATGCCCATTTGGCCCCATGAAAAATATATAAACATTATTTTGTGAGCTAACAAACATGCAAAATGTATATGAGAGTGATTACTTTAAAATAATTATTTGAGTAATTGCTGTAAAAACAAAGAAACTGACATACACCACTGAAAAGTGTTGGACGTTACGGAAATTAAAACATACTAATCAGGCTGCAGGAGTGGTAAGGAGTAAGAACTTACAGTTTTTGCTGATATGCCGTTGCACTGCACTGCACTGTTAATAATTTTAAATTTTCACACGCGATGGCGGCTGGCGCGCTTGAGCTACGTAATTGTAACAGTACTTAATTTAAAAAAAAGTAAACATATCTTACTTAGAGCTATTATGTATGGATTTATAAAAAAAATCAACACTACGATATTGTAAGCACCTCACTAGGAAAAATAATATTTTAAATTTCGAATGAGTGCAATATCACACATTAGTTGCATGATTAGCCGGACCGTCATTTCCACTCTCGAGGTTAGTTTCTCGATGCTCCGTAGTAATATTCAAATACTCTTGGCGTAAACTATCTAGGCGTTTGAACTTACATTTAAACTGACCATGTTTCGACTTATCCGTCGGTAAGTACATCACGAGATAAATCGTGCAAAATTTGTATATCCCCAAAAATATACTCCATCTTCGTAGTAAGAAGCTTCAGATTACTTTCATTATCCATTATGAAATAGGTGCCTGCATATGCAATTTGTTTATAATAGGAACATACATGCGTCGTACCTAATTAGAATTTAAGTGTCCCGGAGATTATCGCTAAGTTAAGATCAATACATAGGTGTTAGCTATATAATATTATGTAGCTAGTAAGAACCTTGCAATGCGTTTGCAACTGAGAATTAGGTACCTACTAAGATTCGCTAAATAGGTAGGTAACTGCTTTCTCGGGCCTTATATTGTTCGCTGAGAAAAGTATTGAATGTAGGTACCCTCCTACGAAGATCGAATATTAGCTGTATTATGTGATATGTAGCAACTTAACAATGGTTTTAAACTGTTTAAGAAACTTAGTAAATATGTAAATTACATCGAAACTTTTATTGGACTGTTGTTTGGACTATATTTACTAGCCGGAGTATCTTTTATGTAACCTAAGATTTGAACCCAGCACACCATAGGAGCTCGGATAATTTGGCTCGAAATGACCACTAAAATGGACGTTACGGAAATTAAAACATACTAATCAGGCTGCAGGAGTGGTAGGGAGTAAGGACTTACAGTTTTTGCTGATCTGCCGTTGCACTGCACTGCACTGTTAATAATTTTAAGTTTTCACACGCGATGGCGGCCGCCGCGCTTTAGCAGCGTATGTTAGAGTTAGTTCTAAATTTTGTCGAAGGAGGCGCCACGCGTCGTTGGTATGAATGCGCGACAGGATCCATTGATGTCATTGGCCGTGCAGCGATATACGCGGGAATTTTGAAATGACGGGAGTAAGGAAATGCTAGCCTGAACAAGTATATAGCGTCGTTTGGTTTCTTTAACGTGTTTTGGTTTTAAAATTTTCTTTAAATGCTTTTTGGCGTTCTATGTATACATTAAAATGTATAGTATAGAACGCCAAAAGAGGCCGTAGAGTGTTACTAAAGTTATAATAGTGAAAAATAACGAGAACTAATAAAAAATAAAATTAATAATGAAATTGCTCCACAAAGGAGGAGGCCTCATTTAAAATATATATAAAATGAAGTTCATTTTCATAGTCTAAAGATTGCTCTGATTACCCCAAATGTATGTATATATTTCTAAGAAGGGCTGGATTCAGGGTGCGATCGGTCGTTCAACTTTTCAAAACTATGTACTCGATAAAACATATGCCCTACAACTTATTTCTAATATGTTTCTGTGTTGTCATACCTGCTCTTAAAGAAGACGTATTATGCCAAATCCTTTTTGAAATAAGACAGATGAACTTTGATAATCATAATTACGATGGTTAAGATAATAGGTATACTTTTATATATTTTTTTGTTTTTGGCATACTGTCTGCTTCTACTTTACGAATTACGAGTTATAATTTCTAAAGCTTGCCATTATACATTCGTGACGTTGTTTAAGCCGTTATACTTAAGAAGGATCAAAGTATTTTAAATTGTATAGTAACCTTCAGTTTATGGTACGTTAATCATAGTCCTAATTAGCTAAAAGGCAATATAATAGTAGCCAACAAAACGATAGTGACCAATGATCTTTCAGTATTCAGTTAGTTAACATCAATACTTTCAAAAAAAAACCTTTCAGAAACCGTGGGTAAGTAACTGAATTTTATTCTATTGCCGTAGAGAAATATTTGCGTAGGATCACTTTGTTGTCTCTCTGTCTATCTGTCACGACCCTTTTTCTCAGGAAAGCATGGAGGTATCAAGCTGAAATTCATATCAAATACTCAGTTCTACTTTCCCTTAAAGCTGTGAAAAAATCAAACTTCTAAGCCAACGCCATCAAAAGATACAGCCGCTTATGTAGCAAATTTTCGATCCTCGCAAGTGAATCAAAACCTACAGGGTACTTTCCGTGAAATTTGGTACGAAGCAACGTCTTATAGCTCAGATAAAGGAAACATTGCGAAATGCATACATTTTTAGTTACGTCATAAAATAAACATACCTACTGTTCATAATTGAAAAAAGTTATGGAGTTTTTTTACTACGGATTAGACAGCTTTATATAGGTGTGTGATCTGATCTCGTATGTGAAGTGAAGCTCACAAGCATTCGAAATTACATGATCCCTTTCCCCAAATAAGTTGCGGTCAAAGGCAAACGGTTTGAGTATAAGACCCGAGAATTTCTTTGAAAAATACACACCCGCTGCTGTGGATGTAAATTAGGATGAAAATTCAAAAGAGCACTTAGTTTTAAACCGGAATCAAGCTACTTCAAGTATTAATTGCTTTTCGTGGCTCATTGTGATTCAGATCTGGCGGAGTGAGATGCAAATTACGATAAACTTTTCCAACTGCTCCACTTTTCTAACGGAAATGTGAAAAGTTTTGTGAAAAACATCACCAGTGAGATGGTAAAGTCTATTCGTGGTTAACAATAACCTGCTTTTATTTTTGCCTTAGAATGGGCCATAAAGCCACGCGTTGAATAGTTAGGAAAGAACTTTTATGCAAAAGGTTTGGTGTTTGAATTTCCGTTTTACTTAGGTCAGTTTTGAGATGTTTGTCTTATTTTATTAAGCAGTGTCTTGGTGTAATTGATAACCAATAGCGCAAAACTCACTAATTTCAACTTAGTACGAAATTAAAATAAGGGACCAGCATTTTAAATTATGTTTATCTGTGGAAATAATACCGTAGACGTCGTCCTAACCAATTAGGTACAACCTAACGTTTTGGAGTGACGGCGCATTGCAGGGTCATAAAGAACAAAGAAGGAGACACTGTACAATATATAAAAAATTATAATATGTAAAATATATAAAAATAACTGATGTATAAATATAACCAAGGTTAAAGTTATCACAATTTATTATTTCACGTTATATCTACGTGGGTGTGTACTTACATCAATTCTGTAGATAGTTTTATCAATTTAGATTAAGCGCCATCTACTAGGAACAGTAAAAATCACAAGCACTATACAAAAATAAAGTCAATCAAATCTGAGTTTTTCGAAGTAATGATAAAGAGATGCTCCAGATGGCACTCATTTTGATAATTTACTCGTTCCGTAAATTGAATGTAAGTTATTTCTGAGCTACTTAATAGATTCTATTTTAGTCGTAATTATAAGAACATCTAAGTTTATTTTTGAATATATTTATAGAGGTTATTTTGGAATATATTGAAGCAATAATGGCCAAGGGGTAATAGATATGGTCTGCCGTGCCGCAGGTTTGTGGTTCGATCCCCACCGCTGCGCTGGCTTGAGCTTCACCACATGGTGGCAGGGCATTTTTCTAAGCACCTAACAGTGTGTTCCGGCAGCAGTCCTTGAAAGCCAATAAAATTACAGGCACATATTATTATGAGACTTAACAACTTTTTGTCTTAGTGTGACGGGCTCAGTGCAATTCGCCACTTGTGATCAAATGCATCTGTTATAGGCAGAGGTCAGTCCACATAACATCAGGTGGGGCTCGCGCTTGTTCCGTCACAAGTACATAAAAAATATATTTATGTTCTGTTTTGTCTTTAAAAGCAGTTAGGTTTATATTTGAGTAGGTATCTATCGCGAAGGTTATTTATTCAAGTTATTTCAGTCGAGATAACCTTCATCTCGAAGTTAGGTTTTATAACTTTGCTCAATGACAAGCAAAATTACCAAAAGTCAAAAAGGCAGGTGATCATTCGTAAAATGCCCTATCACCATGCAAAAGATCACCTTTCTAACATTTAGTTTTCCTATGGTTTTTTAAGAGGCTAGAACAAACCCTGGAACTGGTGTAAGGATACTTACGAAACCCTGAACAAACAACAAAGTTATGCTAGAATAAAGAAACTCAGGTACGTAGGTATTATACCTTAAACATATTAAACTCTTATTGGGCAGTCGTGTAAAAATACTCTACGACCAACAAAATGACACGATTTGATCGCATCGTGTCATGCGTAACACATACACTGAACAAGAAGTTAATTAGTGAAATGCTTCGCGTCGTCACGCGCACGACCATTTTGTGATGTGACAACTGTATTGATGATAACAGCGTACTGACAGATAAGCCAAAACTATTATTCGAAGACATAACAGACTCCTGGATCTTGACATGAACCATGTTTTATTTTGAGTGTCATTGTTTCAACAAAATAATATATATTGTATATCTGAGTCTTTTGTAATAGACACATGAAAATTTTGATAAACATAGTAGATGAAAAAAAATGGCCAAGTGCGAGTCGGACTCGCACAAGAAGGGTTCCGTACCATTAGCTATACAACATTAGACTTCATATTTTAACCTTTTTTTGTTATATGTCTGCGCGAGTCCGACTCGCACTTGGCCAACTTTCTACTCAATCTTGGAGTGATGTTGAGATCATTTTGATTTTTGCTATGTATTTAATGAAAACTCATGAATTCCGCTTTTAGTTCAAAATCACTACACTCGTAACCTACTCTGTAATCAAAAGCATGAAAGCTATATATCACAATTTAGCATCGCCTGCAGTACGTTACAGGTGCACACGAAAGCCTGGCTAATGAGAACGTAAATATTTCACAGCTACCCGCAATATTTTATTGATAACTGCACTGTTCCATGCCGTTAGCCATTACGACCGAATCATAGTTTGCAATTGATGCTTTCATATTCAGAAATACGTGTGTTCCATGTTTGATATGAAAATGTTTGATAAATTTGTAGTGTTGTATTTTAATCTGTTAGGTAAGTACGTCAGAGGATAATGTATTTGTATGTAATCTGATAAAGCTTTGAATTCTAAAACCTAGGATGATAAATATATACACAAAATTATAATAGATCATTTGGAAAAGATCCTTCTAAGCGATACGATTAGTATTAAAATATATTTTGTATTATTATCGTTGTAAGTTTTTCAAATGGTGTTTCAACAGGGGCGTAGCTACCGCCGTATTTGCCGTATCAATTATACGGGGCCCCCGGGCCACGGGGGCCCCCCAAAGTGTGTAAGGAAAAAGAATAAAAACTTTCTAAGTTATTTTATTTTACAAATGACAAAATTCTATAAAGCAATTCCTTTTTTTCCCGCCTTAAGCGTGCGTTCAAAAGTTGGCAACACTACATCGTTATGGCGGGCTGCGGGACTTCCCCGTTTTACTTATTTCATCTTCAACTCAGCGTCAGCGGGGAATCCCCGGGAATCCTTCATCGATATCGCGATGTAGGCACGTGTACGTGGTTGTACTTTGCATTGGATGTTAAACCACGGAGTGCAGTGCACTGTTTATTTACGCGCTTTATATAAATGTACATTACATTGCAATTCAGTACAAACAGTATTGTTCTTCTGGTTTAGCAGTATTAGTAGCGATTTGTAAAAGAAATGAGTGAAAGGAAAAGAGATTATCCCAGCGGCGCTGAGAAAAGAAAAATTAAACAGAAAAGGGACGAGGTTATAAAAAAAATCCCAAAATTTCTTCATTTTTTCAGAGACAAGATACTGTGAGTGATTTAGATTGGAAAGGTAAGTACTACCCAACCCATTTATTAGGGGCCCGTAGTGATAAACAAGGAAATCTTTTAATTTCGGTCTGTGCTTTTTATTCTTGACCCTTCCAGTTACAACCGCAACGGCAGAAAGAAGTTTTTCAAAATTAAAACTAATAAAAAATTACTTAAGAACTTCGATGGGACAAGAACGGCTGTCAGACATCTCACTATTGTCCATAGAGGCAGAAACTTTAGAAAAACTAAAATCATCATCAGCCATAAATGATTTAATAAATCAGTTTGCCGAAAAAAATAAAGATATTAGAAAAGAGAGTGAATATTTAAAATTCGATTTTTATTTGTAAAATGGGCAAATTATGTGATAAATAAATATTTCTTTTCACAATATTTTTTTCTTTTGTGAAAAATCTTTACCTCCATATAAGGGCCTCCAAGAAAATTTTTATACGGGGCCCCGACAAGGCACGCTACGCCACTGTGTTTCAATAAAGTGTTATCTATCGATCTACATATCTTGGCAGTAAAATTTTGTGCGGCAGATTTTGTGGATTTCATTCTCATGATCCGATTGAGTAGAAACGTATCATGACTATTAAATCCGATGACGTAGGTTTCCTGCGTTTTTTCGTTTCCAAACTGGCTTACATACTGACAATTATTGAAGACATGGCAAGGATTAATTTTTTTCAACCTCATTTTAAAGCTTATTTTGCTTTTCATGATAAAGCCAAAGGCGGATTAGAAGTTTTATACCCCTACGGGTTACTGTGTTAATATCTACTACAAAAATATACTTATACCAAAAAAATATAATATATAATATGACTCACCGATACGTTTCCAGGTCTTCCAGCTTCATAACAATTTTCGGCAGGCCTTGGTTTCGATTCTGTATTTGTTTGCAGTGACTTCTTACTTGGCCTTATAATATACGGAGCACTACTAGATGCGATATCTTGACTGCATTGTTGTGTGATTTGTATTGGTGAATCCATCCATGCTATCTCAAGCCTTTTGCTTGAGTTTCATATGTAAATTACTTAATCTAATATTTTTGGGATAATGTATGGTTGTGCGGATTAAAAGTTCTGCTTGCAACGTAATGTTTATCTTTCCGTTTTATTGTTTTTAACCAGGCGTTACACTTTTATAAATCACATTATCACGCACTTTATTTATGCAGTGAATGTAACCGATGCACTACTTTGTCTCCGATATAAAATAGAAATAATGACTCAAATTGACATGAAGAATGGAAAATACCCTCAATTAAGTTTAAACATATAGGCAAACGAATAGACGGTTGTTACCCTTTGTTTATAAGGTTTTCTGCAATTATTTTTGCATGCGCTAGGTGATAATAGGCAGGATGATTTGCATAGAACTACGCATTGTAATCAATTTTATAATATATCAGAGCAGTGTTATGTCGAACCATTGTTTCTGAATAATTATCTGCCGCATGTTCTTATCGAAGCAGGATTGGTCGAACTAGTGGTCTTTCTAAGGCTCTGACAAAATAGAACATAATAGAAGAAAAGACGGAGGCTCGTAAAACATCAAACTGAAGCCACACTTTTATACATGTGATTTTTTTTTTTTAGTTTTAAATGGCTTTGGGTACTTGTCCTTGTGCCATATCTTGTTGTTTTCATATCATGGGTCAGATTCTTGACTTCTCTTCAAGTACTTTCTGTCAGTGTTTTCTTCAATTCTATGGTTTTCTTCATGTGTGTGTTCATTTTGTTGGTCATTTTCACAATAAAATGTACATTAAAAAGTTTTATAACTTTTCGATTGTAGAAGATACATAATTATATAATGCCACAAATGTGTTCACATTGTTCAACATTTCTTGAAGGTGGCGAGGTACATCGGGAGTATTATCCAAGAGGTCCGATATCAATAATAATCTTTGTAGTGCAAAATTACGAAATTCCAATATAAGATGTTGAAGATCTGCTTCTGGATAACCACAGAAAGTGCACTCCTTAGACTGAACTATTTTTATTTTATACAAGTGTGCTGGGGTTAAGCAGTGACCAAATTTCATTCTATTTATTATAGTAATAAATCTCCGTTCATTTGCATCTCTGTTTTTGCTATACCATGGCTTGACAGGCAATTCCTTTTGTATTCCAAAATACCATTGTCCCTTTTCTGTACTAATAACTTTCCAATAGTAACTCCACATATCCCTCTTTTGTCCTTTAAAATGAGCATAGTAATCGGTAAAAGGCACTCCCAACATTTCGGTATGGTCTTCATCTGGTTCTGAATTAGCAGATTTATCTACAATTTCATTTCCTTCTATGTCTTGATGTTTACCCATTTAAATTCTATGCTCAAGTTGCTGTTGGTAAATAACAGAGATCTCATTTTATGTATCATATGGTTTTGCTTATATGTAAGATTACACTGTTTTAAAGTTATTAATACACTAAGGCTGTCTGTTAGAAATATAAAATTATCTATTGTTCTAAAGCTCTGTATGTACAGTAATGCTCTGTATGTACAGCATAACTTTCTGCAGTGAATATGCTGCAGTTGTAATCTAATTTATAAGTTCTACTAGTCTTTAATTGAGGATCATAGTATGCACATTTAACACCTATCATAGATTTTGATCCATCTGTATATATTTGATATTTATTAGCTTTATCTGCCATTTGTTCTCTGAAGAGATATTTACTATCTATTTTTCTAAAATCAATATTAACACAGCTATATACAAGAGCATCTACTGTACAAGAGTATAGTGGCCATACATTTGACTTATATACATTTATAGTGTCCTGTTTCACTATATGCATTATTGTACTCATTGCAGGAAGCCGGTTAGATTTGATATCTGAAGGTGTTATTGTAAAATTTGGAATTGAGCTACTCAGCACTGAAGGTAAAGTTAAATTCTAAAGCAACATGGATTCATCTTGTGATAAAACCTTTATGCAAAATCTATGAGCTGTACCCAGCCGCCTGATAACAAGAGGTTCTACACATGTGTCTGCTTCCAAAGCATTAATAGGTGTTGTTTTCATTGCACCACATATAATTCTTAATGCTGAATTTTGTATAACATCTAACTTTTTCAGTAGAGTAGGACTAGAATTGAAATATGCTAAACAACTGTAATCAAAATGACTTCTTACTAGGCTTTTGTAAATTATACTCAAAACATTTGGGTCTGAAACCCAAAAAACACCTGCTAAACATCTCATAATGTTGACACCTTTCATTGCCTTTTTACTAATATAATCTATGTGCTTATCAAATTTTAATTTGTCATCAAGATAAATGCCAAGAAATTTTTGATGGCGATCATGTGGAATATTTACATTATCATAAAATATATTTACAGGATCATCACTGCCAAAAACGAATACTGAACTCTTTTGACAGTTAATATTAAGTTGTAATTTATTGGTGTATTATAGATATAATTGCTGAAGTGCCATATTTACATTATTTTGGGCAGTAACAACTTCCCTATTCATACCGTAAATCAGAATATCATCTGCAAATTGGAGTATTTTTACTTCACTTTTTATATAATTACATATTTGAGAGGTATACAAATTATATGACAGTGGGGATAAACAACCCCCTTGCATAAGACCTCTAAAAGTTTTATTAGGGCCATGTAAAATATTATTGAATTTAACAAAAAGAGTTCGATCATAACAAAATTCATAAATCCATTTAATTAACTTTCCAGGTATGCCAATATCATGGAGCACATACAACAATTGATGTAACATTGTCATAAGCACCTTGCACATCCAGGAATGCGCAAACTGCTGAAGGATTTGATATTATACATTTTTCATATCATTGATGAAGTGCTCAAGATTAATATCAACAATAGACTTCTTCTCAAGTTTTCTTTGGTGGTATTGCTATTCCCTTTAGTAGCTCTGTAAAGAATCTTGGAATAACAATGGATCGCTATATGAGGTGGGATCAACAGTTACAAATTACCAGCCGCAAGCTATTTGCCGCAGCAGGATCCTTAAAAAGGTTGCGCAACTTTCTTCCAACAGCCACTAAAATAGCATTAGCTCAATCTCTATTACTTCCAATTCTTGACTACGCTGATGCCTGCTATCTCGATCTTACGGAGGAACAGCTAGATAAACTTGAGCATCTTCAAAATTTTTGTATTAGATTCATATTTGGTTTACGCAAATATGATCACGTCTCTCAGTTTCGTTCTAAGCTCAATTGGCTGACAATACGTTTTCGCCGGAATGCTCATATTCTTAGTCTCCTTTACAATATATTGTTTAATCCTACATCCCCGCGCTATCTCAAGGAACGTTTTGATTTCCTTCACTATTCTTCATACACCTTAAGGTCATCAGAAAATCTTACACTTGAAATCCATCCTCATACTAGTTCATTCTATCGCAAATCTTTCACCATTCAGGCTGCTCGCTTGTGGAATTCTCTTCCTGTATCTATCAGACAAGTACCGACTCTCAGAATGTTCAAGGATCAAGTTAAAAAGTTTTATTTGTCCAATTAATTTTGCACTACATTTTTGTCAATGTCTAGGCTTTGTATGGGATAATATTATGATATGTATGTATCTTTATATAATTTATTTATTTATATATATATATACGTATATATGTATATATATATCATTATCTATTTATGTATGTTGATATGTGTATATATTTATTTATGCGTATATATATTATGTATTTATTTATTTTAAAAACTTACATCCTATTTTATACATCTGTTTAGAAACTATAGTAAAATTCTTTTTTTTTTCATTGTCTTACATAAAATTGGCTGAATTTGATGCTTCATTTTTGATTTTCATTAGACTCCCTCTCTCTCTGTTTTCTAAGGTGGCCGTTGTCAAAGTAAGTTCTGTCTGAGTAATTCTTGTCAAATATATGTTGTCGAAATTCAGTATGACACCTGTATACGACTACATTAGGTATAAATAAATTAAAGCAATTATAGCACTATAAATATAACCTTACCTACAATAAGTAAAAATAAATAAATTTAAAAAAAACGGTAAAAAGAATTTAATAAACTAACCCTAATATTTTTTTGCTGCAATGCGGTACTATAAAGGAGCGAAATTTTACCAGCACTTGGCCCATTTTTTCCTTTTTTGTATTTATAGGTACCTACGCTGAAGTCAAAGTGTCTAAAAAGTTTTATTAAACTTTTGGAAATCGGACCATAAAAGAGCTAAGAGTATTTTAATGTACATTTAAGTTATGTTTTAATTATTTTCAGTGCCCGAAAATTCATTTTCTTTTTTAATATTTTTTTGTAATACATGGCAATGGACTGGTTCGGATTATTCTTTCATTAAGTTTGATTTGGATTTTTGTCCTTAATGATTGATAATGGGAGTGGATTTATGCAAATGTCTACTATGTACATATTATTGCGGCGTTCAAGAGGGGTCCAATGTTCAAGGTCTGCCGGCTGAAGACGATAATGATTTAACCCTCACATTTGGGTATCTAAATCATAAGAATAGTTTATTGTTACCTATTTTTTTAATATATTCACAGCTAGTCCTCAGCGTCTGATAGCGTGTTCTATAAATATGCCAGGATCCTAAGATTTGATTTCAACTCTCTGCCAGGATATGTTACAATTATTATCTTACAATAAAAAGTTATTTTTTCATCTGATAAGCAAGCCGTTATCCACTATATATATTTAACCTAATTGTAAGTGATAATCTCATCGATAATGTTTTTCAGGTTAAGTTAGAATAACCTGCTTTCAAGGACAGCTATCGGGACACGCCGTTAGGTGGTGACAGATTTTTTACTTGTGGGTGGTTCCCCGCATTCGCAATATGCCCTACCACAATGCTATAACGACTACCATCCTAAGACAGCAACCGGGAACGAAGGCTTAACGTGCCCTACGAAGCACGAAAGCGATCAGCAGTACCAAATGCCACTAATGGTCACCCATCGAAATCATGACTATATACTTCTGTAGTTTTGATCTGTTTAGAACGGCTTAGAAAGCTACGCCACAAGCGATTCGAACCACATATATTATTTATGTAACTACCTATATATACCTAAAAATATTTATATACCCTACTCCAGTTGACACCTTCAAGACATGACCAAGTTCAAAGCTGAAACATTAATTCGCTAGTCTGGGACTAAAAATAGGTGGTAGAATCGACCGAGCTACATTGCATCTTGAAATAGACAAAGCTCTGATGCACATGGTCAGAGAAGTTTGGACATAAATCGTCATCCTTATACCCTTATCCTACTCTAATAGGGGTTGGATGGTACACAAGATATCACTTAATTTATATGTTTTAATATTACTATTATTATTTCTATCTTTGTATGAAATTTGGAAGAAAAATATGTCATAAATAATGCATTATATTTGGGCGCGGCTTATATACCTACGTACGTATGTATCTCAAAGAGGGAAACGCGTTAATAAGGTGGCGGTTCGCGCCGCGACAGAGATAGGAGACCGCGACCGTCACTTGGTCACTTGACATAAAGCGAGCCATACACGTAGAGTCTACCGGAGAGGTCCACCTGTGCAGGTATGCCTGCGCAGGTCAAACAAACATTGGTTGCGTGTATGAGGACGTTCCGGTGTACCGGAGCGGTCTTTAGTTCTTTTTGCGATGGCGTCCAATGAGGACGATGACGCGCTGGCATTGTATCTTTCATCTTCAAAATTAAGATGAAAGATAAAAAAAAAGTGAAAAGTAAGCGAAAAAAAGTGCTGTAAGCATTGGTTATTTAAAAAGGAAAACATGTAGTCATGTTGATTTATTGAATGAATTAAAATTTAAACCAGAAGATTTAAAAAACTGTCTCCGAATTGAATAGAAAATATACTTTAAATTACTTGAAATGGTTACTCCTATGATAAAAAAAAGAAGATACATACAGTTATGAGAAATAGTATTTCTGCGCACGAAAGATTATCACTTACATTGAGATTTCTCGCAGTTATGGTTGTATGGTTTCTCAGGCGCTGCTGCCCACCTTCCGGTATTTTTCCATTAGTCGCCTCTTACGACACCCACGGGATGATATGGGGAGGTGCAATTCTAACCCGGCACCTCACGGGAATGTACCGGATCGTTAAAAATGTATTTTTTTTAATGCTTGATAGGTTAGCCTTTGACCACTATCTCACCTGATGGTAAGTGATGATGTGGTCGAAGATGTTGTTCAGGCTAACCTAGAATAAGTATATCCGCGGATACGGATATGGATCTTTATTTTCGATAAAACGGTTATCCGGAACATCACTAATAGTTATATTATAAGCTTTGGTGAAATTTAGAATTACGGTAAATATAAAATAATTATGTGTTCTATGTATTCAACTTGTTTATATTTTATTTACCTCACAACTATTTTCGTCATCACTATTTTAGTTTGATAAAGATTCCCTTGGAGTGCATTGATCATGAACAAAATGAACAAATCGTAGTACCACATTTTAATACGGTACACATCATGTTTCTTCTTTTCCTTCTTAACATTGCTTCTTAAATTATTGATCTTTTTCACAATTACTATGTACTTTGTTCGCTCAATTTCTCTAAATTTTTCTATGGGTAATATATAAGCAGCTTCTTTTTTGTCTCGATTATGGTAATATTTGTTTTTAATTTGGATGATTTCTATAAATTTCGATAAAATCTTCAAGGATTTTTTTAGTTAAATTTGGTGACGCCGTTTTCAATTGCTGTGGCATTCGTGGCAATACGATGCGAGCGACGAGATACCGTCCGAAAGAAACACTAGAAAACAATTGACGCGACCTGCGCAGGCGACCGGAGTACACGCACACACGCATAGGTACACCGTACGGTGTCACTCGGAAGAATTGATTTTCGATCTTGCGCCGGTCGCCTGCGCAGGCTCCAAAAACTGCACAGGTCAATTCCCACACACATTCCGGTCTACCTGCGCAGGGTAATGTTATCTATACAGTATTTCACCTTCATGGAAACGGACAAAACGCGAGCTACACCTACGCGCCTCGATCTCGGCCTGCGCTCGTAACGCAGACAGTCGCGTCTGTGCCGCAGTGACGAATGGACGGTGTGTTATTTTTTTAACAATAAACGCGCGATATTTTCACAAAAAAAAAGTTTATGCACATATTACATATTTAATATGACGAATAGGATATATTGTGCTGTTTTGGTTGCACGAATTCGTCAAAAACGCATCCAGAGATAACTTTTTTTAGGTAACCTTAAAACTGAAAGGTATAAAATATTTTTACCTACTTATACTAGTAAGTCTACATAGTTGACGGTACATAATGTGTGTCTTTTTAATGGCCACGTATTTCCCTTAATCCTCCTAAAAAAAATGTCTCGATTAATAAAAAAAATGAATAGAGTAAAGGAAAGTGATTGACACGAGTGAAATAGTAAATATAATAAGCTATATATTAGAATGCGGATTTTTTGTACTATAAAATTCAATAATAAAGCATTTCGTACGTCTCATAAATATTTTTGGGTCGCAAATTTTTAAGACTGATTTTTTATTCAAATATAAACATGGTTTTTAATTAAATCTACCTATTTGTCAAAAAACAACACGCATTTTTAGTGAACACATCCTGTTCATTTCACAAAGAATTTTATTTGTTTATATAAAAAAAAGTATATTAACAATCACGAAATTATATGGAAACACAAAGTAGGCAAATGTAATTAAAATACTGGAGGCGGGTAGCGCTATCGCATGTTTACGTACAGCGCGGCAGTATGTAGTTATTTCTACGACAGAGCCGAGTTAAGATACTGTATAGATAACATTACCGAGGTAGCGTGTATGGCAGCCATTAGGCAATGTATAAGTATAAGCGACAGTTCGCGAACGAGACAAAGACAGGAGGCAGAAACGCGAGACAGCGAGACAGTCGCCGCTCTGGACCAGGACTACTCTAATTCGTCGAAGTTTCGAACTTCGGGTCCGCAAAACACGTATTGGTTCACTTCGTTTGTAGCATAGACTAGCAAGCATTTGCCTGTGTAGTATAGATTCTGAATAAGATATTTTTTAAATCGGATTCGTATGGTTTGTACATTTTGATAATATGAAATTATAATTTATTTATAGTCAAAGTCGAGTTCTTAATATGCAGAAAGAACACAAATACTAATGAGGATATAAATACCTATGGAGAACAAAGAAATTAAAGTAAATTTTAAATACGAGTATCCAACTTCTAGAACAGTAGCGACACCTCTCGCTGATCCATAACTACATAGGACTCTCACTCTTACCATGTGAAAATGTTCTTTAATGACGCGCAATTAAGACTTAAAATTAATTGAGGCATAATAGCGTTCTCAGAGTAGTACGGGAGATTCCCTAAAGGGCACGATTTATGATGAACGATGCGATCCGACCATAAATTATATATATATGAAACAACGAACTTCGTATAGCAAATTCGATTTTTGTTGCCTAAAGTGTCGCTCGTAACACGAAAAACGAAACTTCGTTGAATTGTAGTAGCGACCCAGTAGCTTCTCGTGTCGCGCTCAAAACGCACACGTGTTTAGTCAGTAGTAAAATCATTATACATACATATAATATGAATAATATATAGTATATAATTAATATAGCGAAAATAATCCTTCTTGGCCACTAGTTAAATATAATTCCTTCATAGGTAATCTTCTTTTAGTTTTGTATTTGTAATAATAATATAAGAGCAAATTATCGTCTTCTTCTTCCTCCAATGGAAATTCTACTACTTGATTTTTCATCATGACACAAACAACTGACTACCTACATCGACAGACTCTCCGATACTTACTGGCGTATCGGTCGCGAAGAGAAGAGACTAAGACACTTGTCGCTGTCTCCGGTCTTGGTCTTGACCTACAGTACATGCAGAAGAGACCGAGACACGTCTTGTCGTGGTCTCCGGTCTCGGTCTCCTGTCTCGTCACCTTTAAGCGTACGATCCCGCCATGCGTGCGCTCTCGCCAGCTGCAGTGGCATACATACTGCCCTCACGTGGTTTGCAATCGGCGCCGCCGGCGGCGGCGTCCACACAGTGGGCGCAAGTCGCAATCCAACGGGGCGTTGGAAGGTCAAACATAATTTGATGGCAAACCATCATCTACACAGTTATAATCCTTGGTTAGCGACCATGGTGGGAGGCTCGTTTCCGACTGTGTAGCTCCGATTTTAGAGTGATGGGCGCAGTGCAATTCGTCATTTGTGATGAAATGTATCTGTTATGGGCAGCAGTTAGTCCACAGGTGGGACTCACGCTTGCTCCTTCACAATGATATTAAAAAAATAGGGTTTTTGATATGGAAGTAGAAGAAGGTAAACTAGATAGTTTACCTCCTAGTATTTCGATAGTAAAATGTAAAGGTTTAAAATATATGTAGTGGCTGGACTATTAAGACTAAATGTGGGCCTGCAATGGCCTTCAACCACAGATTACCTCCTCTAGATACCACATTAGAAGATTTTTATTCGTATCCGAGCTCACCAAAGTTAGAGGTAGGTGCGGTTTGCGGGAACTGAAACATAAGCGCTCTCATTGGCTATTTCAAGGTCGCGCTAGTTATTATACAAAGCGGACACTCACCATAGGGATGGGCTGAGTCGTAGGAACATATTATTATACTTGCGATAATTACGTTTGAATCATGTCGATAAAAATACTACTTTTTACCTAGACTTCTCTGAACAATCAAGGTAGTTTTCGTTCTGCTTATATAAAAAATAATATATTTAGTATTGGTTTTTTCTGTAAATACCTACTTGTTGACTTAGATGCGTATATACCTAGGTATATATAATTTTTTTTTAAATAAATTATCCAAAAAATGGAACCTACTTCAACACCCAAAAGTGTGAAATAACTTGTTGAAGTCGGTACCATGATAGTTCAAAAGTACCTATTATCACAATATTGTGCGCATGGTACCGACTTTGACATGTTATTTAACTTTTTTGGGTGCTGAAGTCGGTTTAATTTTTTGGAAAAAAAAAATTTTCACTCTCTTTAGTGACCTTTGCTACTTACGCGATCGATTGTGTTTCGTTATCAACGACTATACCATCAAGTAAATATTGTTCAGTTATCGGAGTGTAACTCAATATGGCTTAACCAATTTTTATGAACTTTAAATGGGAACAAATGACAAGCATCAGCTTTCAAACAAAAAAAGATTTTTTTAAATCGGTTCACCCACACAAAAATTCTAAGGTAAGAAAAAATAAAAATTCGGCCAAGTGCGAGTCGGACCCGCGCACGAAAGTTTCCGTACCATTAGCTATACAACATTAGACTTCATATAACCTTTAATAACCTTTTTTTGTTTTAACGTGCGCGAGTCCGACTCGCACTTAGCCAACTTTTTGTAAGTATTTTTTGTTATAGCAGCAACAGAAATACATCATCTGTGAAAGTTTCAACTGTCTAGCTATCACCTTTCTTGAGATATAGCCTGGTGACAGACGGACGGACCGACGGACGGACAGCGAAGTCTCAGTAATAGGGTCCCGTTTTTACCCTTTGGGTACGAAACCTAAAAAAACATACGAAATGAGAACCTGGTTATTCCCTGGTGGGTATTTATATGGGAAACCTTAAAAAAATTAGTTGTTCAAAAATATAACTTCGAGGCTATATACATATACATACTAACTGCTGTTTTAATGTTTAGATTATTTATGTAATTAAAGTTATGTAATTTCGTTGGTAAAAGTCGACACCTTCTTTAATTTAGAGAATTTCACAACAGTAGCGTTGCACGTGCTTTCACCAAAACGAGACAAAGCTTGCAACAGCTACCATATGGAACAGAGACAAGTAACGATCTTTACCCAATTAGTACCAGTATACGCTCACCCCTCTTTTAACCAGTAAAACAAGATTATCTGACTTATTCATTAAATCTTATTCCTTCTTTTTGGTAATTTGAACTCCAAGATCACTATTCATACCATTTCACTGTACATGTAGAATTTTACCTTGTTTTGTTTATTCTAAACAAATATTCACTGGCGCTTAAATACGGGAGCGTATAGGCGCTTACGGGTCTGACACTTGGTCGAAACTGAAGCTATGATTCAAAGCGTTCATTTATATCTAACCATTTGTACCGATGCGTGGCGCGTGACCTCCGTCTTGTTTGCGGAATCTAGAGGGGGTAATCTGTGCCTGCAACACATATATCAACAAGGCACTCTGCACCCTGCGGTTATACCCGCGCAGACAATAATGACAAGTTATGATGATGAAAAACACTACGTTCTTATCCAGGACCTATTATATCTATAATATATTTCAAGTTTCATTTTAATCGGTTTAGTCGTTCCAGCGCTAAGGAGTAACAAACATACAAACTCACATCCTCATAACCTCACTCATTCACAAACTTTCACTTGTGTAATATTAGTGTGATGTGATGTAATACGAATGTAAACACACATTTTAACATATTTGCTTAAAATAAATACTTAGCTATTTGAATAACATAGTTGAATATACCAAGTAATCTCAAATTCATGTCACTTCTCATGAAATGTCTTGCGAAAATAAATCTAAAGCTCAAATTGGCTTGTCACCCTTTGGTTAACAATTTGAAGTGAAATGAACGTAATATTCATTCCTTTCGTGTTACTCAGTCAATATTCACCCCTTTTTAATAAAACTAAAGATTAGATAATTTCCATGCAGAAACGCCACTGGGCTTATTATATACCAAATAACAGAGATCATCGTAGACAATAAAGTGATATTTTAGTAGGTGTTTCGTGACAACACTGCTCGTTTTCACGCTTCTGTGCTTATGTGTTTGGTTGTATACTCTTTGCCTATTTTGGTTACCGTGAGAAAAGTATGGATGCGATCTTTGTAGTCTATTTACACAATATATTTATACTATTTATAGAGAGAGATATATATATATATATATATATATGTGTTTAACGTGTGTGTCGGTAGCATACACGTTTTCAAAAGGATGGACCGACTTTGATTCAGTTATATTTGTTTTAAAGGTGATTTGGAGAGTGTTCTTAACCATGTTTAAAGAAAATATGTTATCGTCGGAAACAATATTTTCATACAAACATATAAACATATGATCATATAAACATACAAACATATAAATACACTAAATATACAAACGCTGAATGTTCCCAGCGGACTCTCAGAATTTTTGAAGCCGTTTGAAGACCATCAGCTCTTTTCTAGTTGAGCTTTTTCTGCAGGTCTGATAGATTGGAAATTTTGTAACTTATCAACTTTGGTGATAATGCAAGAATATGGCAACCTAGATCTGGTTGCAGAATCACCGACGGCATAGCGTGCCCTCAAAAGCACGGAAGCACTCAGTAGTAATGTCACTAGCAGTCACCAATCCAAGTCATAACCACAGCGGACGTTGCTTATCTTTCTTGAATGCTGACCAGGGCTCTTTTTTACCCTCCTTTTTACGGAATCTTAAAAAAAGCGTGTGTTGCTATATTATTAATTATAAGCTTTACTAGCATTGGCATAAAAAGTGGCTATTGAGAAGAAATTTTAGTCAAAGTTTAAATTATTTGAAAGAGGTTGCTAGGGTAGTCAGCAGTAGAGACGACTGCGACGGCGGTGAAGGCAACACGTTGACTGGCGTGAGAATGATGTGAATGAACAGACGTTCATTCTACCATTAGTATGGTATGGATTGACAGATAATATTAAATCCAGAACATTTTACGATCAACCTGTTAATTTGTTATTAATCATGAACTGAGCTGATGCTACATTTTACGTGTAATTTCGACTTATACGTAAAGTCTGGCATCAGTTGATCAGTAATCACTCCGAGGGTGTCAAACTATGTATGAACTTTAGTATCTTAGTTTATCGTTGTAATAGTTCATAACAAATATTTCAACACATCTCAATGATGCTGCTTTTATAACAGAAATGCGTGTAAGGTTCTTCCGGTTGTGCTACGTGGCGTTTACGGCGTCACATCAGCTTAGCAGAAAAATTTGGCGGAATCATAACTAGATATAATTTTAACGAACGAAAAAAATAGGAGGAATTTCTCAAATTCAACGGTATTATATTTTTTTTGTGTTTGTTACCTCATACGTCATATAATTTATATCTTCTATTTATGCTATACATGTAATATAGCACAGTGGAGTGGAGGCGACGAAGGAAAAAATACCAGGAGACGGGCAGCAGTGCCATCTCCTGTCTGCGACCCCAAGACACTTGCCAAAAGTGGGGATTATGGCAAACCTTGTAAGTTCAGTAGTGGACAATTCGGCTTATAGAGTATATTATATCTATTCCAAATTTACCGTAGTAACAGATATGCACTACTTCTTGTCGAAATACTTCAAATGATTTTATCAGTTTTATGGTGCTAAAGTACAGTAACTTATCTAGTTATTTGATAAGGATTTATTAACACAACAATCCACTATTTATATACTACCAGCACTGCGTTGTAGTAGGTACTCGTAACAATATATAAAATTATACCTGTTCTTACAAGAAAAGTAAGTATACCTACTTTCTTCATTGATGTTGTGATAGATACATTTTATTCTGAGCTAAAATACTGAGCTGGTAGTCAGCTCCACTATGAAAAACTCGACCATGTAATCGAATTGCCACTTATCATTGTTGCGATATTTTATAGTAGTTTACTCGACCACAACTCTTAACGTTTTGTGGCATGATTTGTTCAATAGAAAAGTCTAAGAATGGCTAGAGCGTGTACCCACGATCCATGTTATTCTTTCGTGCAATAATAACAACCCTTTTGACGCACCCTACTTATCATCTTATTAAAATAAATATTCGCAGTTACTGTAATATTATGTCACACTTGTTTAGGTAACAGTTTTGACGATTCTAAGCGGAAATAAAATATTTTTTTATACGGCTGAATCTGTGCCGTTGCATAATGAATAAGGTTTTAGTTAAAACTGAGTTGTAAGTTTACCGCACACTTAGAGCAATACAGCGCTGTAACTGAATAGCAATCAAGAGACCAGCCTCACTGTAGGACCATGAAAAAAAATATTTTAAAGCGACAACTCTGACGGCTATTACCTATTTTCAAAAGATTATTTGCTTCAAATTATGACTTAATTACAAGTATATCACATTATTAGTCCAGTTGAACAAAACTTATACACCTATAAATATCTAATACGCTCCGCGCAACTACTGCCGATTGAAACAGAATAATGAAAATTTATTGCAAGCAAAATTGAGTTTTACTGATATGATGATACGATTAAAATTCAGATACATTAGTTTTTATATGATTTTCTATGCAAATATGTTTACTTTTGTATATGGTAACTCAGGACAATTATTTCGTTGGTTTGATGGGTGACTTGTCTTCCATAGTTTACTAATATCATTGTTGCAAGCAGTGTGTATCACTGAAAAGAACAACTTAAAAAAAACGGAACTGCCTTCAAAGAATGTGATAATCTATACTTATAATAAAACTTCAACAGGTCCATTCTATGTGGCATGTGGCAGAAAATGTAAGACAGTAAAAATGTGAGCTCAAAGGGTTTTTTTAATCGACATGGAACTGACCTCCTGAGGATTTTCATACTATTAAGAGTAAAATGTTGGTCCCATTATTATATTATATTAATGACCCATCGTCTATAATGAAATTCAATCAATGTTTAATTTTTTGGAATTATCAATCGCGTTTTCATGCATTTCGGCTGAAGATTTGTTGTAGCTGCCACGATAGTAGTATTTTCCTATCGTCCCATCGTCAGTTATCGAGGTCATGCTAAAAACATGTGGTCATAAAACCCACCTCCATTTTGTTAGGTTTATAGTCAAGGTTAGTTGTGTCTCTACGAAATATATAAAGCTAGACCTAAATACCTTCAAAACAGTCCCAGTAGGGCATGAATAGTAGCACGTTCTTACATACATAAGTATTTTATGATATCGTTTAACGTAACGAGTTTTGTATTCAAAGAGTTCTTGCTAGGTTAGTATAGTAAAGTGATTTGGTCGGATGAAATATAGACTTACAATGTTATTTCTAATAATAGTCGAATTCCTTGGAAGGGAGACGTTAGGGTGGCGACAATGATATGAAATCACAGTTAACTTAAATCACAGCCAATATATCTTTTGATAGGGAAAAATTGTAAACAACACAACAATAGCAGGAAATGACTCTGTAACCTTAAAATTTGGTACAAATTTCAATCAATTGTAAAGAAATACATTCATTAAAGAATTAATTACCCATATTGATTTAAGTTACAAGTAACCTGGCACTATTTATTGACATAGTTGTAACCAATGTTGGTTAGGTATTCAGTCAAATAATCCCTCCAGCGTATTTGTGCCCCGAGAACTACAATCTGGAAGTCTTCAAATCTAAAGTGAATAAGTATCTTCTAGTCAAGCATGCTCCACCGTGTATACACACGTGACGTCACTTACCGTTAGGAGAGACTGCGATGAAATACTTGTCTATTCTCAATAATAAAAAAAGTTTCCAAGTATACGACCACCAATATACTATAAGACATTTTACCTTATGCAGTACTATTATTGTTCTTTGCTTGTGTCTAGGGTTCTTTCCCTTTTGTTCATGCCAATAATACCAAGCGCATCTGAATTCCAGCCCAAGCCAACAATGAAGAGCATATTTTATATACATTTTTATTATTGCAGTAATAATACTCCGCGGATTACATTACAAATCACGAGAGGAAAAATTATCCCGCACATGACTATAATTTTCCCTGTCGTAATTTTGTAATAGCATATATGTCATCTTCTATCTTGAGTTGCTACATCTAATGTCCACTCTAATTGGGTTAAAGTATGTGTATTGGGTTATGTTAATGAGCTTATAGGTGATTTTAGTACAAGAAAAAGTACAAATACTATATTTTAAGGTATTAACACAAGTATAACATCGTAAATGCTTGCTTGTCAGTTACTGTCACTGACAGCGCTGAGTGCATCTGTTTATTATTACTCTGTGGAGAAGTCAACACATGAATTATGACCTATTTAGTCAGAAGTTTAGAACATACAGTTTATTGCTTAGTTGCGATCATGTGATCCTTTATTAGTATAAAAAGCATACTAATTTAATCATGTCAATGTGACAAGTCCTGTGCATTTCTTATTTTGTTGTTAAACATTTTAGTGAGTCTGTAATTGTGAAGCTATCGTTGCAGAGTTTATACCTAGTCGTTCTTAACCGATTAACTAGGTTGAACAACGTCCGCTGTGGTCATTATTTGGATGGGTGTCCGCTAGTTGCATTTGGGTACTACTGAGCGCTTCCGCGCTTTGCAGGTCATGTTAAACCGTGGGACCCGGTTGTTGTCTGAGCACGAAAGTCTTCATAGCACGGTGGTAGGGCATTTTGCGAATACCCTCCTGGCTAACTACGTTCTTCTAGTAGAAAATCTGCCGCCAAGCATCTACGATGTGTTACGCCGGTTGTTATTTAGAGCCAGTAGTTTAAGGTTAGCCTGAACAACATTTTCGACTACATCATCACTTAGCATCAGGTGAGATAGAGGTCAAAGAAAAATATAGCTTTTTCGTGCTTAACTTCAGACTTTTACTGCATGTGACACATATCGCTAAAATGTTGGTTTTAATTTCATTTTTTCATACTATTCATTCTTCCATATGTTTTATGATAAACGCATTGCAGTATCAAAAAGTGGCCGGATTTCTACATCACTAGTGGAGCTTCCTTGTGTAATGTGAAGTAACAAAGCTTTTTTACAACATACGAATATGGAGCCTCTATACTGGCGCCAATATTTGCGCATAGGAGAATGCAACGTGAACTTTTTTAAGCTAGTTAATTTACGCCATTAGATATTGATTACATTTTGATAAGTCTCTTCTCGCATTTTGAAGCAGCGATGACTCAGTGGCATTGGCTATGGACTGCCACGCAGCAGGTTCTTTGTTCGAATCTCGCCGGGGCATGAGCTTCACCGCATGGTGGAAGAGTATTTTGCGAATGCCCACCTAGCTAGCGACCACTCTCAAGTAGAAAATCTGTCGCCGAGCACCTAACGGTGTTTTCCGGTGACACTCCTTGAGAGCCAGTGAAATTACAGGCACAAGAGATTTAATAACTATGTCTCAAGGTGTCGGGCGCAGTGCAATTCGTGATTTGTGACGAAATGCATCTGTTATTGGCAGAGGTTAGTCCGCTTAACATCAGGTTTGAGCTTTTACCGTCACAATAACATAAAAAAATCCATTGTGATTTTTACAACTCTGTATAGCGTAGGAAGACACAAAATAAATAGAACCTTTTTTGCATGGTGGTAGGGCACTTTGCAAATGCCCGCCTGGCTAGCTACCAGCCTCAAGTTGAAAATCTGTCGCCAAGCACCTAACGGTGTGTTCCGGCAGCTGTCTTTGAGAGCCAGTAACTCTAGGTTAGTCTGAATAACATCCTCGACCACATCATCACTTACGATCAGGTGAGATAGTGGTCAAAGGCTAACCTATCAGGCATAAAAAAAAAAAAAAAAAAAACCCACGGTTTATTATACGCAGTTTTGGTTACTTTCAGTGGATTAAGTCCTCACCCGATGGTCATTTCTCTTCTCGCTATTGCAGTACCGATCATACAGTATTTAGTATTACTTATAAAAATTAGAAATGGTACAATAGTTCAGTACTACTTTGTATTCCATTAAAAGTGAGACCTAGCCTAAGTATAAGAAAAACCGTCCAACTACGAGTATGGATTTGCTGCTCTATCAATATTCTAGCGCTACTTTGCGGAAATCCATATTTAATAATAACAACATATTATTTTAAGAAAATATTGAAGGAATAAGTAATAATTAAAAATATACTCGTATCTAGTGACGATTCCGTCTTAGCAGTAAAATTTGGCGGAATTGTCACTGGATATGTTTTTATATATTTTAAGTATATTTGAATATAATATCAATGTAATGTTTACTCAACATTTTTGTTGTTATTGTATGTATGCTTAAGTACAAACAATATTTCTGTATTATATGTAATGGAACAAATTATATTAACTTTTTAATTTTTTATATAAAATTTTTACCATTCTATCCTAGTATTTTCACAATATTTAATTTTTAAGCCAGTGAGTCCGTACGAGTGCCAACACCAGACATCCGCAATTCGCAATTAATTTTGATATTGAAAGTAAAGCTGTAGGAACTAATTAACGTACGTATACTTTATATTTTAACGTTGTTACACCATTTTAACACCACGATTGCGCAAATAATATTTTATCTTATCTGCGTAGTAAAGGAACAAAACTAAAATATTGATTGTATGATAACGTATATTTACATAAAAATATATGCTTTCTTCGCAGACATCTTAAACATTAATTTTGTATACGGTAAAATTTATCAACATAATATCTGAATTAAAACGCCGCAATGCCTGTGATCGCTCTGCCCAATATTAGAGCGTGAATATCGTGAGTGCCCTCGTATGTGTTAACAGCCTCAAGGTTCATAACATGTCTGATTATATGGTACTCGTCCGACACTCCATTCCCACCGAGCATGTCCCTTGCAACCCTTGCAATATCCAGAGCCTTCCCGCAGTTATTCCTTTTTATTAGGGACACCATATCGGGAGTGGCTTTTCCTTCGTCTATAAGCCGACCCACCCTCAAGCACGCTTGGAACCCGATACTTATCTCTGTCAACATGTCTGCAAGCTTCTTCTGTATGAGCTGATTCGAAGCTAGCGGCCTTCCAAATTGTTTCCGATCTAATGTGTACTGACGGGCAATCCGCAAACATGTTTCAGCAGCACCGAGCGCGCCCCAGGCGATCCCGTATCTCGCGTTATTGAGACATCCGAACGGCCCCTTCAGACCTACTACGTTTGGCAATAAATTCTCCTCCGGTATAGCCACTTCGTCCAGCAATATCATGCCAGTTGCCGATGCTCGCAGAGAAAATTTTCCATTGATTTTAGGCGTATCCAAACCTTTTTTGACTTGTGACCGTTCGACTATAAATCCACGCACTTGATCCTCCTCATTTTTTGCCCATATTACTAGAATATCTGCAATTGGAGAGTTGGTTATCCAAGTTTTGGATCCGGATAAGACATAACTTTTATTTTTAGCGTCATACTTAGCTCTAGTGACAAGTCCACCTGCATCACTACCGAAATTCGGTTCTGTTAATCCGAAACAGCCTACAAGTTCGCCTTTAGCCATTCTCGGGATATATTTTTGCTTTTGTTCTTCAGTTCCATACATGTAAATAGAACCCATGGCCAAACTACTCTGAACACTCATTGCGGATCTAAACGCAGAATCCACTCCATCTAATTCCCTTGTAAGAAGTCCATATGTAACGTAAGAGACGCCGGGACATCCGTATCCTTTTATTGTGCATCCGAGGACACCTAACTCACCCATTTCCTTGTAAATTCCTCGATCGAAGACTTCATTCCTGTTCGCTTCGACGATTCTCGGTAGCAGTTTCTCGTTACAATAAGCTTTGAACGCGTCCCGAATCGCCTTTTCGTCGTCTTGTAATTGTCCATCTAAATTCAGTGGATCCTCCCAGTTGAATGTTACTTTGGCATTTTTTGAACATGTGGTCGAGAAAGCACGCAAATTTAAATTATTTTTACATAAAGCCGACAGTAATTTAGTTGTTTGTGACACAACCATCTTGAGTTATTTCACTGTTTGATAAAGAAGTCAACACAATGAGCAGGCGCTATCAGATGTTTGCTGTTTCTTGGCGCTCGCTAAATTGTTTTATAGTCCCGGTATTCCGTGCCAACTTTCTAGTTATTTCACTCACTTTTCCTGTATATTTCACTGTAAATTCTGTTGTTATATTATTATTTAACTAATATAAAAAGACTTATAATGTTATTAACCTCGGCACTGACCTAATGACAGCACCTCAGTGATACGAGATATAGCGTTATGTGACTATCTTCATTCTAAATGACTGCGTAATAATAACGTAAGCCGCCGTTATATGTGTGAGTTTATTTATCAGATGTGTCTGCCGCGACCGTGATCACTCGAAATTATCTCTAATGTATAACAAGATAAGGTTCGGACTAGAAAAACTCAGTAATCTATTGCTTCGTGTGGTATCCATTTAATAGCATCAAAATAACCTTATCAAGCCAACAAATAATAACGTGAGTATTATACAGCTGATAAAGTTAAATTAGAAGTACTCGTACTTTGTTTCTAGGTGCATGATAAAAGCAAAGAATACGATTCTCACAAAGTTTTTATTGAACGAAAAGAATTCGAGCTCCATTTTTATACTTTGTTCAAAAACTCTGATAATATCACTTTATAAAATGTTAAACCAAGCTCGACCTCTTTTCATCTCAACTAAAAACTTAAATAGGTGCGCTTAAATGACAAAAATGTCTATTAAAAGTTTAATTCGCTGCTGAAATTCTGGACGAACTTTTTTCTAGGCCAGTGCCTGTGCATAGTTTAAACAACTCGCGAGTCGCGTGGTACAGTGGAGTGCAGTCATTCCATGCTAAGGCGCTTGTTGTGAACGTGGAAACTTGGTGGGACTTTAATACTGTTAAACTTGTTGCAGTATTGAAATTACACTTGATGACAATAGGTTTAGGTAACTCTGTCTTATCAGTATACACTAAGATTGTGCAACAAGTTTCAAACATGACTCAATTTAGGTACACAGAAAGGTTTGTTACCTGTCATGTGCATATATTTTGTACCTAACCCCAACCTTTGTTTCCTAAGAGACCCAACTCAGTATTTTGGATTACACATTATAAAACTCTTTATCGCAAACCTAAATCACACCTCTAAATCACAATATACATTAAAATAATCTTATAAATACTAATCTAAGACTATGATAATACAATAGGTTGTCTCGCATATCGCGATTTCTTCCACGTAACCCATGGCCAGTTTCAAGATACACGGTTGTGAAACCAAAGAAATATAGATATTACCTTACCAATTAAAAATATTGCTTATAAACAAGTTCTGAATCTACATACTCTATTAAAATATAGGTATAGATATCCTATAGCTACACATTATTTGTATACGTAATATATAATAATACATATACTTACGATTAGGTGCAAATATATGATACCGATACATACCAACTATATAACACTTACATATATACTAGTATACATATAATATAAACAAATTATAAATAGTATAATGTACCTAGTATTAAAGTTATATACATACAAACCGAGTTATATTCTATTTGAAATGATCCGTGATGAATATAATTATACTTACTGCCCAATATGCTTTTTAATCTCACAATGGTTTTATAAGAAAATCTGAAAGCACGATGACACGCATTACTTATATGTTTTTACATACAGAAAAGAGAATAGTATTTTATATCTCTATGGTTTTACAGCATATGTAATATACAAATTTATATGCAAAATTAGCAAACCTTTCGTTGTGATTCTCAACGTAGAATGTGGATTTGGTTTTCACTGTGTCGATTACAGCGGTTATTTTTTTAGATACTGGATCCAAAGGGCAGTCTCGTAAAACCTAAACGGGGTTCCGTACTAGAAAATGGGACCCTTTTACTAATTTTTGTCAGTCCATCTCTTCGTCCATTCGACTGTTCAACATAAAGGGTTCTTAGGAATCATAAGGAGTCAATTGTCATTTTCACAGAATACCTAAGTTAAACAAAAAAAAGGTTCTACATACAGACAATTGTGTTTAAATGTGTTTTTAATTGATTCAAAGTGAGGATAAAACTCATGTTTTTGTAATACATTGTGTGATTGCGAGTCCTATTGGTACTTTGCCAGTTTTCTTAAGTTAACCAAAATGTTGAATAAAAAAACTTATTTTTAAGAGTCATAGGTCTATCTCAAAAACACTAAACTACTTAGGAATGTGAAATTTCTACCGAAAATGCGCATATATTCAAAATAATATAATTATTAATCATTGTAATTTGATATTTCTTCTAAGTCGTTCTATTTTCATTGCTTACATGCTAGCGTTTGATATAGAAAGAGAAACGTCTTGTAGGTGAATATAAATATTAGGTTCTCTGAGCTTTACGAGCTGAAGTACACTTTATTGCTACGTAGGTAGCTAGAGGCTTTGCGGAGTTATCCTTCTGGTACTTTTATTTTGAGGTGCTAGTAAAATTCATGTTAACAAAAAAGGTGACCAGGTATATCTTAGAATGGAAACAAGCACTCAAGAACTGTCGACTGTTGCCGCCGTTGCTAGGCAACAGATTTTCAACTACTAGGCTGGCATTCGCCATGCAAATGCCTACATAAATGTTATTGATGCGAGGAGACGTAAGAAAATACAAGAATATCTAAAACTAATTGTATCGTTATGTTAGGAATATAGTATGAACGATTTTTTACATATGTTTATTACATTCATTAACTGTCATAAAAATATCATAGTGCCAAAAATAATGTCCAAAATTTAATTAAATTAAACTACATACCGAAAAATAAAAGTCATTCAAATGACTCACCCCTAACTATACATGGTGCAAAAGTGCTCATTACGATGGCTGCATTGCCAAAATTTAATCATTATGTAAGAAATTACAAATTAATGAATCGCTTTACAGACTACAGACTAAAGAAACATGCATTGTTAATTTTTTACCAAAGGACATCACTACGAACTACCTACAAAAAACATCCAACAATGTTTTTCAGTGCAAAATGGTACAAATATGCGGACAGCGTCCATTTATTTGTCCTAGGGCAAAACAGACCGTTATGAATGCGAACAACGTTGCAGCTCAGAAACTACAACGTATTTAAGTTTTTCGCAGCTGAGGGTGGAGAAATATTTAATTTAAATTAGCCAAGTCTCGCTCGCGGCACCACTATTGTGGGCTGAAACAAAGAGTTATTGTACTGGATTAGTATGAAGCTTGTCGTCATGAACAATGAAACTACGAAATATGGCGGCTATATTTATCAATGGTATCGTAAAGTTTCGGTTTGGTGAGATCTTGTCGAGTCCACTTGCCTGTTTGATCCAATATCTGCCACATAGGAAACCCACAGAGTAGAGTAGAATGTATAATAAAGAAAACTTACTTAAATACTACAATCATAGTTTGCAGAGAGATATGAGTAGCAATGATATTTTTTTATCTGCAAATGGCTCTAACGTACTTTTAAAGATCACACGTTTTAAAATAACCTTACATTGTATAAAATGGCACAGCCAGATCTGACTCTTTTATTTATTTAGGTTGCGTTACCCTTGACTTTCATGTCATCCGATTTACCCAACAATGTGTACCCCAGTAATTCACGGGGGGCGATTCTAGTATAAATTATTCAGTCTATATTTGCATGACAAACGACGAGAAAGCAAAGAGGGGTCTAAGACCTTTAATAGCACTCTTTGGGTCTGGTTAAGTGTATTTTACCCACTTGATCCTTTCAATCATATAGTGCAGATTAGTCGCTAGTGCCAGACCATGCTTGAACTAAAATGTTTAAAGCAACAGATATAAACGAAATTTTAAAACCATCATCGGCTTTATAGATACTTTAAATCTAGTCTTTTACCTATTTGACAGGCTTTTGAAAATGTATATATACTATACTATATATATATATAGGTATATATATATAAATACATGCTTTAACAGACAGGGAAATTAAAAGCACCATGAAACTCACCATAATACTTGTTGAAGAACATTATTTGCTAAGATACTTATGAGGAGGGTTATAAAACGGGTTGACGTGTATCTTTGTACATTTTAAGATAAAAAATACTGATTAGAGTGGAGTGCAAAAGTAGCTATTGATTTAATAATACATTATTAATTTCTGAACTCTTTTGAAAGTTGTCGGAAGACTATGCTACTTTTTAATGTTAAGGACAGATGAGAGGGGCAAGGTATTGCATAATCGCCACTCTCATCTGTCCTTATCATTAAAAAGTAGGAAAGTCTTCCGACATTTTTGGAGCGTCCAGCTTCCACACAACCTATATATCATGAAAAGCAAAATTATATGTTTCGCACTACGTACGACATGTCTCTCTTTAATGGGCCAGTGATTTTTCCCAGTCATATGCAAATTCTGGATTACCATACATTTTATTCGGAGCTTCTGTTAGGTCCGACGTGAGTGTTGGGTATTAACAAGGCAAATTTTCTTCGTGTTGCGAGTGGTTGTCCTTTGGCGGTATTATTTTAATTTCTAGAATGTGGAAAATACTCGTAAGTACTGAGAATGAGGGTTCGTGTAAGCATAATTTTGCTTAGGTTTTACTTTTTGCTTAGAGTATTTAAATTTTAGAGATTTCAAAGTATATTTTGAATGTGTGTACTGTTTTATTGTTTATTTGCACGAAGTCATTACATATATTTAAGTAGGGTAGAAAGTAAAACCATGTTTTTGTAACTAAGTACTGCACGATACTATTATTCAGGATAGAATAAGAATGCGGTCATTGTCAAACAAAGATGTGAATACTTTGTGTTTATTGTTTATACAGCTATTCTATTCCATCCACTGTTTGAGACTATTATCCATGATTAACTAAGAATGCAGTTATTGTCAAACAAAGGTGATAATACTTTATGCTCTTGGTTTATACAGCTAAGCTGTGCCATCCATTGCAAGCGTAAGTAGAGCCAATCATAAAAATAAGTCAGATATATAAATAGATAGATAACACTTTATTGACATATTAAAAATTTACAAACTTAGAACTTAAAAACATAAGAAGTAAGAGTAGGTGTGACAATGGGCGGTTTTATCGCTGAGAGCGATCTTTTCCAGACAACCCTACACACAGCAACAATATTATATCAACTCGTATGGCTAGCATTTAAAAATTTACAAATTTTCCTCACTCATCGCTACTAATCGTTCATATTACCATAATCTAAACCTACTTACGGAAACAGACCCAAAAACATTTACCATATATCAAACAAAATAGGGAAAATCGTCGGAAAACTTCCCCATAAATAATTTACTTACATAATTACCGCCATTCAGTATGTTAATGAGAGAAGTTCCAGGCTGGCACTTAAATATTAAAGCTAATAAAACATTCAGTAGCGAGACTTCGGCAAGTGCATAAAATAAAATATTAGTGGCACTCAAGTAAGCACCGACTGTGCCAAAATTAGAGCTGAGTTAGGCGCAGAGAATGTAACAGTTACTTTACAAATTCAGGGCTGTACAGGAATTAAATAGTTATGATGGTAAATGCAGTTTTAAGCACATTTTGCAGTAATGTCTATGTATTTAATTATATGATATTTAAATAGGTACATCATCATCAATATATACACGGTAAACTATGTGTACAAAGCAAAAAAAAAAAGTTTTAGTGTTCAAAAGAATTCAAAAAGCATAATCGATTTTTGCTGCGAACGTAAGAAAAAGTGATTCACGAACAAAAACAAATATATAAAAATTTTCTGACTTTTTTGCTTATAACTTCTTTAACATTTAATTTAGGGCAAAAAGTTATTTACACATATTTTTAGGAAAAATAATTTGCTACAAATTATGTACTTACAATTTTATTGTAAAACGCATAGTTTCTGAGATATCGCGAAATACGTGTTTTCACCCCTTTTTCCAAGATGGCGGCCGGGGGACAAGGGTGCCGACCCCACAAACTTGAGGCTAAGCTTCTATTGACCCCCCACACATGTCCCAAAAATAATATTGCGTCCTCTAAAAAATGCAAAGCTCATGTAACTTTTCAATTGACTACAGCAACTTAAGTTTTAATTAGTAGGTATTGTTTGTGTTTAAATTAGAACGTACTAGGTATATAATAGGATTTATTTAAGGTAAAAACGTACAAAAAACATTTCTTACGCTAAGGGTCCGTTTCAGAATGTCCCAATAAAGTTTCAGATTGCTAACCGACACATAAAATAACTGAATCATAAAAATTACAGTTAACATGCAGCGCGTTTCGCGCTTTAACCGATCGATGACTGTGAAACGCAAAAATAGTGTTCATAAATAAGTTCTGGATAGTATAGCCGGCACTTACTCGAACATCCTGACACAGGCCCTAAAAACAGAAATCCAAACAATACATACAAGACAAAACTAAGTGATGCTTGCAGCTCTCTGCCAAAAATCTGCTACAACTCAACATAGTGCTGATCGTTAACAACCAGCGTTGGTCTTCCAATGAGGCTGGTAGGTGACCCTAGGGTAGGACCCATTATGAAATAAAGATATATATATATAGCATAAAACAGTTTCCCCATTCACATGTGTGCATATCATTTGAAGCAATGATAGAAGAGCGGCTGTAGCTCTATGGACTACCGTGCCGCAGGTCCCTGGTTTGATTCCCACCGCCGCGCCGGCTTGAGCTTCACCGCATTAGTGGAAGGCCATTTTGCGAATGCTTACCTGGCTAGCTACCACCCTCAAGTTGATAATCTGTCGCCAAGCACTTAACAGTGTGTTCCAGCTGCAATAGTTGAGAGCCAGAAAATTACACCACATGAGACTTAAAAAATGTATGTCTCAAAGTGACGGGCGCAGTGCAATTCATCATATAGATTAATCCGCTTAATATCAGGTGGGTCTCGTGCTTAAAGAAAGCACGCTTGCTTATAGAAGAGTAAAAAATAAACACGTTTTGGTTGAAAACTATCACGCACTTCTCGCTCCACAAACGAAACCCATTCTCATAAAACTTATGATTTTGGGAAAAGATAAACATAACTTGATGCACGGTTGCATGTGTTTACTTGACATGACAGTCTTAAAACTATTACCTACAAAAACATTATGGCTCGGTTTGACAATCATAGATACCTACTTAGTTGTATAAGAATAAAATGTATGCATAATCAAAAATAATAGAACAAAATATTTTGGTTCTTATAAAAGAAAATTTCATGTCGGTTAACATTTTATCAGTCTGATAAGTATCCGCTGACGAATGAAAAGCTGGCTTTAGTCAAATAAAGATTAAACTAATATCCTTGATATTTAAGAAGTTGACACGGTTATTACAAAATAACATTTTCTTCAGCATATTCTAGATAATATATACCTAAGCTCCAGCACAGTCCCTCTAGAGACATAAATGGAATAGTCATGTAGTTCACTAGCTGAGTTATACGAGATAATCTTAGCGTGTACCGTCTAAGTCGAGAGTATGAAATTGACTTCCAGAGCTGGCGCGGAGCGATTTCAAAATAGAAAAGCGGAAAATAATCCGTCGTGTTGAGAAAATGGCTGTTTTGAAGTCGCGTTGGCGTTAGTTGAAATTGTAAGAAAAGGAATGTGGGGTTTCGCAATGTGTCCATGTTTATTTTTCCCATTAATGTTTATAGCAAATATAAAATGTGCTATGTCTTGTTCCCATTTATGTAAGAATTGAACTAATGTTTATGGAGTTGTGAAAGCTTTGCATTGGAATCTTAAGAACTGGGTTCGATTCCAGTAACAGTTAGGAGTCCGAAACTGTACCCTGTAGTTGGCAATAGGCTCCCTGTTACTGGATTGGGAACAAATCATAAAAGCGGGTGGTTCAGGTACCTTTTCCGATCCTTTCGAGGAATCAATGTCAACTAAGTTAATTTATTGATGCTCTACTCAATCAAGGTTACGTTTGTATCGTAGTTATATACCAGATTGTACCTGCTCAGTGTGACAAAATGTTTCATATCTTAACTTTAAAACATAGTACTTCTAATTAAATTTGCACCTGAGCAGCTTAAACATGCAAGTTGTTACTGCGGATATGAAAAGTAGTATAAGCAACCCTGAGACCGAAGATTATTACATCTCGTGTTTTATAAAGGTATGCTAAGATGGTTTGGACATATAGAGAGAATTAATGAAATGAGATTGACTAAACAGGTATACGTTGGACAAGTGAACGGAAGTGTTGGAAGGGGAAGACCTAGGCGAACGTTCCGAAATCAGATTGAAGACGTTCTGAAAAAAGGCCAGGTCAGAAGTACCCTTAACCGACGCTTATGCATGAATGGATTGATGAGTATTGATGAAGCGAAAGAGATATGTAAGGATCGCAGCAAGTGGAAATCTGTGGTCTCTGCCTACCCATACGGGAAAGAGGCGTGATTTTATGTATGTGTTTTAGAACCGTCAATGCACTCAGGATTCAAATTCAGCACTCGTATCAAAAATAAACTTTGCTCATTTGTTACACAAGTAACTATTAAAAAATTACATTAACGCAGATAAGTGCGAGAAATGTAGCCATTTCCTTAACTAGGTTTATATAAAAGGCAGTATAATGAGATATCAATTAGGGACATGAATAATTTTCCAAGATAGAACGAAAATATTGTAATGAAAAAAGCTACTAAACGGTTAAAAAGACTGTATACATATTAAAAGCAAAAGCAAAAGAAAAAATGTACGAATTACGTGAAACGACTGACGACTGCTCATTATGTAAATATAATATTTGTGGTGTGCTCACCGATCATTCACAGTGTAATTAATTAATTATCCAATAAAGACTTTGTCAAAAAGTAAAGTTTTTGAAGCGCTCGTAACAAAGTTTGCTTAGACGATCTTAACCGATCAGACGTCCGCCGTGGTCATAACTTGGATGGGTAACCACAAATGACATTTCTAATATCTACGGGCATTTCAAAATGCTCTATCACCATGCTATAACGACTGCCTTGAGACAAAACCTGGAACACTGATTGCTTAACGTGCCCTCCAAAGCACGGAAACGCTCATTAGTAATGTCACTGGCGGCCACCCAACCAAGTTATGACCGCGGATCAATTTAGAACGACTAAGAAAACTTGGCTAGAAGCGCTTTAAACTAATAATGAAGAAACCCCAATAGTATTAGTTAGTCGGTTATTAATTTATCAGTCTGATATTTTCAACTTATGATTGAAAAACCAGCCAGTGAAAGTAGCATTTCGTAATAATCACAGAGTAAATAATAATAACGGTTAGCGAAGAAACCCCAGTCCTTTAGCTCCTACATCCTTAGAGATTAATGTAATCAGTTATAATTAGCCGCACTCAGAAATTGGCTCCTCGACATTGCCGTATTAATTGATTAATTCAGTATGAAAAGATCCAAAGCAGTTGACTGTTAAGCGTGTCTTGATTAAAAGGAAAATTAATCGCCTGAGCTTAACGTTATATATCCTAATTTTGGAGGTAGGAAGTAAATTAGGGCTTCGAAGATTCATAGCCTATTATATATTTATGACGACCTAAATCTTTAAAAGCTCAGCCTTCCCGCTCTAATCGGTCTTCTTTGATATTATAATGAATATATTTTGTAGATAAAAGCATTCAATAGTGCTTTGATATGCCGTAGTCTCGCATAAATAAATACTACCAAAGGGTCAGCTTATTACTAAGTTTTAATATTGTTAAGTTTGCAATAACGCCTGCTAGGCGAATTACATTACAAGATTACAAATTTGCGAGAGAAAAATTATAATCATGTGCGGGATTCGAACCCGCGTCCATCCACCTCTTTAGCCGGGGTATGCTCTAACCAATTGAGCTAACATGACACAATGACTCATAACTTTAATTCTTGCTCTCGTTCTACAACCATCGTATCGGGATGGAGCGACACCTATAACTTACGTTGTACTACAAACAAGACCAATTTTGCAATTGGTTTTAAACTTGTAAATGATGACGCAACCTTATTATTTTAATATTGTTAAGTTTGGAATAACGCCTGCTAGGCGAATTACATTACAAATTTACGAGAGAAAAAAAAAATCTAATTATTACTAAGTTTTTTTTATGCCTGATGGGTTTGCCTTTGACCACCATCTCACCTGATGGTAATTGATGATGTTGTCGAAGATGTTGTACCTACCCTAGAATTACTGGCTCTCAAGGACAGCAGCCGGAATGCACCGTTAGGTTCTTGGCAACAGATTTTCTACTAGAGGGTGGTAGCTAGCCAAGCGGGCATTCGCAAAATGCCCTACCACATTACAAAAGGGCACATAAGTTCTTATTTCTTATTTCTTAAAGGTGCCTTTGACAAGCAGAAAATGGTAAATAGGCTTTACTTTAGCTGCCAGAATAAACCTTTATGTGCTTAGCGACAGATGTTCTGCTTGAGGCGAACATTCGCACAATGCACTACCACAATGCAAAAGTTTCAAAGTTTTCAGGACACCCGAAGACCTCCGTCTGTCATCCTAAGACAGCAACAGGGACCAAAGACGCCATAGCATGGCAGCGATTTAAGTAAATGCCACTAACGCCACCCATCCAAGTAGTAACCGCAAAATATTGTACCTTCTTGGTTGGTTAAAAATTACAATGCAAGCGATCTCAGTATACCATAAAAAAAGAAAACATAGGTATTTAATTTTCAAAGGACAAAAGTCTAGGTACTAGGTACTAGAACAAGTACGAGTATAAACGAGTTCCTAAGTTCAACACAATACAGCGTTTAATTTTGAAAACAACTTCTTAGCTGTAAGCGTCCTTTAATCAGTTCTTCGCATGCTGTAATATTCACAAGAACTTTGACTCGAACAAAATTAATGTTGAAACAAATTTCAATTGAACAAGTACGCGGCAAGTTTGCAATTTAATGACTTTCGTTATGGACCAAGTTGAACAATGTAATGCTTTGTGAGAAATTTATAGGACATTTATTACGTTATATTATGTTTGACTTAAGGAAAGCCTAGAGCTAATATGTAGTCTTCTTCTTCATTTCAATGTTTGGTGGAAAAGCACGAAAGCAATGGCGTCAAGAGAAGTTGTTACTGAGAAAAAAATCTATTGTGTTACTGCAATCCTATTTAGTCCTCATAAATATCTCAGTTCTCGGTTTAAAATATGTATTCTTATTACGAACTCTATTTAATTTACTCGTAAATCCTAATTTCGTTTTGTATCCAAATCACTATACTTACCCGTAACGTACCATAAAACAGTCTTTTAACAAAAAAGAACCGGCAATTATTACAGAAGTCACCTCCTTTTCGTATGTGTTAAGGAGCAAATGACAGTTTGGCTAATGAAAATTAAGGACATGCTTAAGACCTAACTGCACTTTTATATATACAGGGTTATTGCTAACAACCTCTTAGGGTTGACATCTGCTAGTTCTAACAAACATTTTGAGATATTTATTTTTGGTTTAAAAAAAATATATATCTTTTATGTGTTTTGACGTATACGAGGCCTTTCTAATGTTAAAAGTTTCTTGTGTATTATTTCATAATTTTTATTACTTTGATCGACGTAAATATTCAACACTCTATTCAAAGGGAGCACGGCGCGGTCCAGTGTTGCCGCGGTCAACGCTCTTGGCTCGGAGTTGGCATTAAAGCACAAAATAAATATAAAAATTATTTTTTTCATAAAAAAAAATACTCAAAATGTTTGTTAGGACTAGCAGATGTCAACCTTAAGAGGTTGTCAGCAACAACCCTGTATAAAGGCAAGGTAATTATAGACATACCTACTTGTATTACATTCCCGCCTGCATATACCACGTTAGATCTGATATGTTCTCGTTCCATATTAATTAAAGGGGCAATAATAATGTCACCAACCGGAGAAAGATTTAGGTCTCTGAGAGCATGGGTATTTTATTACGGAATAACCTGGTGATCGAACCCATAACCGCGACTTTCGAATGTGATGCTTCACGACACTCGACCAACGTGGCAATTATTATTTAATTTTTATTTATTCTGTTACCATAAATGCGTCTATCAATATTTCAATGAAAACTGAAAAGAATTAGAAGCTACTGTCAATAAACTCTCAGATATTTTAATGACTGTCAAATCAAATTTTAAAAAAATGTTACCGACTTCCAACACTGAAAGATTGAAATATGTCGTTGAAGTCGGTACTATGCTGATTAAAAACACCGACATCACATTAGCATGGTCCGACTTCCACAAGTTATTTCATATTTTTAAATGTTAGAATTCGGTTCTATTTTTTTTTTCGTTTTATTTGTAACTACTTCAAAGATCATTCACTTGCTTAAAATAGTGTTCATTGTCGACCACAGCCATATAATGCTATTAAGAGCTATATTATTAAACAAAATACTATGAACTATATACAACACTATGGACTGCCTATGAGTCTGCGATGACTTATAGGTTGTCTAAATGCTTTTAGTAGCTGCTACAATAAAAGCATTTAGACAACCTATAAGTCATCGCAGACTCATAGGCAGTCCATAATATAATAATAGCAATAATATCAATAGCATATAATGCTATTGATTCAATAGCATTATATATTAGATCCAGGTAAGCAAATACATTTTGCAAGATTTTTTTAATGCTATTTTGACAGAACAAGTTCGAGGCCCACCTGATGTTAAGCGGACCAACTTTACCTATAACAGATGCATTTCGTCACAAGTCACGAATTGCACTGCGCCCGTCACCTTGAGATATAGTTGTTAAGTCTCATGTGCCTGTAATTGCACTGGCTCTCAAGGACTGCTGCTGGAACACATCACTAGCCAGGCGGGCATTCGCAAAATACCCTTCCGCCATGCGGTGAAGCTCAAGCTCACAGCGGGATTCGAACTATGGACCTGCTGCGCGGCAGTCCATAGCCAATGCCACTTAGCCATCATTGTTTGACTATAACTTTTTAACTACTCAACGGATCTTGATGAAATTTATATAGACCCCTTTCAAATGTAAAAAGAATTATCACAATTGCAGTAGGTACTCCGTAAAAAGTTATGTTAGTACATAAAAAAAATATATGCGTGGAATTGAGAAACTCCTCCTTTTTGGAAGTCAGCTACAATATATTCGTAAGAGAGTTGAAGATTTTCTCCTCATAAGTGATAATATAGGTACTTAATAATTTAACATAGGTAGGCATAGAAATGCACGGCCCAGCAAGTTGGTAGTATTCGCCTTTGTATTCCGGTAGGAATGAACGTTACTGAAACAGCCGTCGTACTTTACGTATTCTGTTCCAACATGCATGCACAAGAGCTGTAGAAAAACATTTTTCATTTATTCCATGTTACCAGACAGGTTTGTATCACATTGTGTAATGAACGCGTGGACTGCCACAGCGTTTTTTGTCATACTATTGAGCAAAAACTTGCATCTCCTACACATTGTGATGAACGAAGCGCGGCATATGTATTATCTAAACACGAGCTGTGAATAAAAACAAGTTTTTTACACGGTTATTCATTAAATTATGTGGCGGTAAGTCTAGTTACAAATTGTGCTTTATCAATAGGCACGATTTTTCAATCATCGGATAGTTATTATTCATAAGTATGTATTTATGTATAACCCACATAAACGACCTTAAAGTTTTTTATCAAAAAAGTTTATATAGGCTTCAATACAATTCCATCATTTCAAGTACAATTCCACTACATATTTTTATTGATTTCCCGTTAACAGAGAAAAAAATACCAACACAGTATATAAATTAATACAAAACATTAACCTATAACATATTAAAGCGATGAAATATAAATCTTCTGTTGGACAGTAAAATAAACAGACACCTAAACTATATTCTTTAACCTACTTCAAAAAAGGAGGAAGATCTCTATTCGTCTGTATTTTTTATATTGTTACCTCATTACTTTTTGCTGGAGCTGATTTTGATTTTTCTTTTTTTATTTGAAAGCTGATGCTTGTCGTTAAAATTAATTGCTTGTAATTCAAATTACATCAAAATCGTTCAAGGCATTTTTGAGTTACACTCCAATAACTGAAAAGTTTTTTCCTATCTTGATGATGTAGTCATTGCCAATGAATAATAATCGATCCCGTAAGTAGCAAGGGACACTAAAAACGTTAAAACATTTTTTTTACCGAAAACTGGAACCGACTTCAATACTCATAAGTGTGAAATAACTTGTCGAAGTAGGTACCATGCGTACAATATTGTGATAATAGGTACTTTTGAACTATCGTGGTACCGACTACGACAAGTTATTTCACACTTTTGAGGGTTGAAGTCGGCTCCATTTTTCGGTAAAAAAAATTTTCATTATATCGCGATGGAACAAGCGTAAGGCCCACCTGGTAATGCAGTTCGTCACTTGTGATCAACTGCATCTGTCATAGGCAGTGGACTGCACCCATAAGACAAAGTCAAAGTCAAAGTCAAAATCATTTATTCAATTTAGGCGTCTACGACGCTCTTATGAAGGTCAATTACAAATTTTAATATTGAAATACTGCATGGTACTGCCACGTTCAGCAAACAAAAATTATGGAGCCACTGCGAGAAGAACGGGCAATAAACTCGGAGCCATTCTTTTATACGTTTTTCGAGAACAGAAATAGAGAACGAAAACAGTTTCTCGAATTTGTCCCAAGACTCAAGAAGTAAGTTCTTTATGACTTCTTGAGCTGTATTTTTTATTTCTGGTGCCGTCGTCACTGTAAAATCGTCACTTTCACTATCAGATGACATTTTGGAAAATTATTTAGATAGATAATTAAAAGCGTACTGTTGTATTATCAATTTAGTTAAAAAATGCCGCGCTATTTTATCGTAGTGCAGAGGAAAGTTAACAACCTAATTTTATTGAAAATCCAGTACGAAAACAATCCCATCTCTTTTTTTAATTATTTGATATAAAACCTCTTTTGAAGTAAGTTCTGGAGCTGTATTTTTTATTTCTGGTGGCGTCATCTTTATAAAATTGTTAATCTAATAATCTTTGATTAAAAACGTATTGTTAAGTTATTTATTTAGTTAAAAACAAAATTTAAGGCGATCCTCGCCAAAAAACGCCATACAATAATTAACTTTTCTCAAAGAAAAAACTCGGTTATTAAACTGAAAAAAATATATGTTATTTTTAAGCATATTCTTGAGTTAATTCATAAATTTGATCCACATAATAAATAACTTCACTCGATAGAAAAAAATCCTAAAGTTACCTCTATTTCGAATTTAAAAACGATTTTTGACTCCCTTTTTACCAATCTTTAATTTTAAATTATTTTTTTATACATTACTTATCAATAAAAGTAATTAAATCATAAATAAAAATGTAAAAAAGTTATCATGTTAATTTTATATGATTTTTTAACATGAATTCATGGCATCAGAGCTCGCTCACTTGACCGCCAGTGCGCTCGCAGAGCTCGTCGACGTAGGACCTGTGTCAATTTTTTCGATCTACGCAGCGCCACACAGAACAGGATCAAAATGAATATCAAACAACAAAATAAAACATGCTCTGGGCTAACTTTCGACTCGTTACGCTTATCTTGATGACTTCCTGATTGACGGTGAATGACAATTGATTTAGTGAAAGTTAGTATCGTGAAGGTTAATATGTGTGTTAATATTAAGAAAAGGGCTTTTTTTTTACAAATAAATGGAACTTTGAAATAACTTGTCGAACTCGGTACTGTGATAGTTCCAAAGTACCTATTATCACAGCAGCGCAAAATATTCTTCGAAAGGTTATTTTGTACTTTTGGGTGTTGAAGTCGGTTCCATTTTTTGGTAAATAAAATTATTTTTGAATCTTTTTAGTTACCCTTGCTACTTACGGGATCGATTGTCATTCATTGGCAACGACTATATCATCAAGATAGGTCAATATGTTTCAGTTATTGGAGTGTAACTCAAAAACGACTTGAACGATTTTGATAAAATTTAAATGAGACTAGACGACAAGCATCAGCTTTCAAACAAAAAAGAATTTTTGAAATCGGTTCACACAGTCAAGAGTTGCGGAGGTAACAAACGTAAAAAAACAGACGAATTGAGAACCTCCTCCTTTTTTGGAAGTCAGTTAAAAAAGGGGGAGGTCCTCAATTTGTCCGTTTTTTTTTTACCGAACCGATTTTGATGATTTATTTGATTTGAATGTTGATGATTGTCGTGTGATTTTATTTAAATTTCATCAAAATCGATCTAGCCGTTTTTTGAGTTACACTCCAATAACTGAAAGGTTTTTTCCTATCTTGATGATATAGTCATTGCCAATGAATGACAATCGGTCCCGCAAGTATGGACACTAAAACGGGTGAGTATTTTTATTTATCAAACCTACTTCAACACCCAAAAGTGTGAAATAACTCTTCGAAGTCGGGACCATGTGCACAATATTGTGATAATAGGTACTTTTGAACTATCACAGTACCGACTTCAACAAGTTATTTCGCACTTTTGAGTGTTGAAGTCAAGCCCATTTTTCGGTAAAAAAAAATTATTGAATTTAGTATTGAATTTGTTAGTAAATTTGAGGCGTCTTTTTTATGATTATAGAAATAATAAGTGACATTAAGCGATTTTTAAAACTGGATGGATATAAATTAAATTATAAGTAAAAACATAAATCTGGCTGTATGGAAACTCATGTCACGTCACGACCATGATATGCGATGTCACACCCGTGACTTGAACTAGTTTTTTGATAACTTTCTAGGTTCAATAAGCTTGCTAAAATGCAATGAAATTATTGTTTTTATATCTAGTTTTAGCCAAATGCCTAGTATTTCGTACCCAGGGTCTAAGATAATGAAGTTAATAATCAAAGCCCAGTGTATGGGTATTGGGTATACACTGGGCTTTGAGTATTAACTTCATTACCATATATAATCAAATCTGTACTTTATAATTTTTTGTATAGATTTACTCTACCCTTTTTTAATTATTACATGATAATAATAATATATATATTATAAATTCAAAAGTTAGTATGTGTTTTAGCTTCTTAACCGACTTCAAAAAAGGAGGAGGTTTTCAATTCGTATATTTATTTTAAATGTTTGTTACCTCAGAACTTTTTACTGATAAACCGATTTATATGATTCTTTTTATATTTGAATGTTTGTCGTATGGTCCTTTTTAAATTTCATCAAAATTGGTCAAGCCGTTTTTTAAGCCGTCGGCCCCGGTTGTTGTCTCACGATGGCAGTAGTATCAGCATGGTAGTAGGGCGTTTTGCATTTTGAATGCCCGCCTGGCTAGCTACCACCCTTAAGAAGAAAATCTGTCGCCAAGCACCTAACGGTGTGTTCCGGCAGCTGTCCTTGAGTGTTCTAGGAGTAATTCTAGGGTAACCTGAACAACATCCTAGACCACATCTTTAATAACCATCAAGTGAGATAGTAGTCCAAGGCTAGCCTATCAATAATTATAAAAAAAACATGCATTTATTAATACTCGTAGTAGAATGATACACAAAGTTGTCAGTGACTATGATTAAATGAAATCATCAACATTCATTTTAGCACCTTTGTGGCAAGCCCGCAGTAGCCACTTAATCGATCATTAATTATGTATTACTGATAATTAATTAACCTCAGTCACAAACGAGATGCCCTTAGTCTGCCATAATGAACACTGCATCTATTAGGATACTACTAGTCATAACAAGCGCTCTAGGCGCACGCCTATTAGTAAGGTACATATCGGACGAACTCAAAAATTTTGCTCTATTTTAGCGAACACGTTTTAGGTGCCCACCCCACCAACTTAAGCATAGTGAGGGGTAACCAACTCCAACTTCTTTAACAAATATTTGTAGTTCACGACCGTGTAGAATTAGTTTCACTCGTCTGTGGAAACCGCGGTGTAGTTGTACTCTTATCTGTTTTTTAGTTACACTCCAATAACTGAAAAGTTTTTTCCTATCTTGATGATATAGTTATTGCTTATTAATGACAATCGAATCCGCAAGTAGCAAGGGACACTAAAATGGGGGAATTTTTTTTACCCCAAAAATTGAACCGACTTTAACACTCAAGGGTGTGAAATAACTTGTTGAAGTCGGGACCATGCGCACAATATTGTAATAATATGTACTTTTGACCTATCATGGTACCGACTTCAACAAGTTATTTTGCACCTTTGAGTGCTGAATTCAAGCCCATTTTTCGCCAAAAATTTGCTTAACACCGCTGAATGGATTTAGATGATATATCATAAAACGTATTCTAATTTTTATCTCGATTTTCCGAACGGTTCCTGAAGGATCAGGAAAACCAATTTTGATGAATGGAATCTAGATATGTTTTAATTGATTGTTTGAAACTATATCTAACTAGTGTAGTTTTTAACGCAATTTGCGAACCATATACTATTAATATGTACACAATGGTTAAATTAAGGTTAGTAAATTGTTATCACTATTGTTAGGTCCAATGCCAAAAAATATGAGTTCAATTTATTCTGTTGTATCTCTTTATACTTGTTATCTGGGGAATCCTCAACTCAACTGTAATAAAATATATATTTAGATTTCTTTTATGTATATCACACATAAAAACTCTTTACATTTTCGCAAGCTCATTGAACCTAGAAAAATATTAAAATACTAGTTCAAAGTCTCGGGTGTGACATTGAGTACCATAGTCGTGACGTAACATGAGTTTCCATACAGCCAGATTTACGTTTTTTCTTATAATTCAATTTATATCCATCTAGTATTAAAAATCACTTAATGTTACATATTACTTCTATAGTTATAAAAAAATACTACTTAAATTTACTAACAAATCCAATACTAATGCAATTTCTCAATATAAAAAAATGATTACCGAAAAATGAAACCGACATCAACACTCCAAAGTGTGAAATAACTTGTTGAAGTCGGTGCCATAATAGTTCAAAAGTACCTAGTATAACAATATTTTGCGCATGAAACCGACTTCGACAAGTTATTTCACACTTAAGTGTTGAAGTTGGTTCCATTTTTTGTTAAAAAAAAATTAAACTCTTTTTAGTGATTCTTGCTACTTACTGGATCGATTGTCATTCACTGTCAAAGACTATAATATCATCAAGATAGGAAAATATTTTTCAGTTATTGGAGTGTCATTCATGATACTTGTCGTTCAATTTCATTTAAAAATCAAACGACAAGTATCAGCTTTAATAAAAAAAGAATTATCAAAATCGGTTCACCCAGTCAAAAGTTCTGAGGTAACACACATAATAAAAAATATAGACTAATTGCGAACCTCCTACTTTTTGAAGTCGGTTCAGAAGCTAACACACATACTAACTAACTGAGTTTATTAGAAATATGTTAAAAACCTTATCTTACAATTTTCATAAACTACTTTTATATAGTAACTTAAAATTCATTTATTAATTTTTAATTCCAAATAACATTTTGATTTATAACAGTGCGCGTATAGACACATTATATCTAAATATAGTATCTGTTGCCCTGTTTTATGACTTAATTTTTTTTAGTTTTACGGGATATGGTTCTACTGTATCTTCAATAATGGACACTATCTGGCAAATTTTATTTTTATTTCTGGCCAATTTTGCTAGAAGGCAAATATCTGCCTGAAGATGGTTGCCTTAATGAGCGATGATTATGAAGTAAGATTTGTACTCATTGACTTTGAATTGAGCACTCTGTACAGGACAGCTTTATGAAATTTATTACAATGGGGCTCCTGTCACAACCAAGACAATTGATACATATTTTTAGTTTCAAAAATGCTCTCTATAAGCGCTCAACTTAACAAGTATCGTTTTGGATAATATCTTTTTTATTAAACTTGCAAAACAGTTCATTGGAATGAGCTTAAATTATATCAAAAATATTGTGAAATTTGGTTTTATTTTAAACGCGAGATATAATTCTTTGAGATTTGTTATTATGTTGAATACATGGTCTGAAAATAATAATTTAAAAAAACTTAAACTAAACGATTCTGTCTCGACCATGGGCCACTCGCCACAACCGTGGTTCTATGAAAACCACGGTTGTGACGTCCATGGATGTGAAATGTTCGCACCGTGCTATAACTACAAAGATTAAACAAAAGTAGCCATCTTAAAACAATCACTAGATTAATTGTTATTAAACACACCAAATAAATAAAAATCTGCGAATACATATTCATAAATACATATTTTAAGAGCCACGGTCTTGACAGCATAAGGGTACTCGTTTTACAAAATAACTAATATCAAACTTATTTTTACGCAGCTATATCACTCGACGCCATTAATTAATAGGACAACTGTGACAGACAGACTTGTTACTGAATTCTGGGAATCTCACATGACATGGTTGTGACATTTAATGTGTTCTTTTAATGAAGTTTATGTATATATATATTTATTTAAAATATAATAATATTACCAAATTACCATTTATGAATAGGTGCATTAAACGGCTTTCTCTATAATCAGTACTAATATTATGCGAATGTACTATAAATGCGAAAGTAACTCTGTCTGTCTGTTAGGCTTTCACGCCAAAACTACTGGACTGATTTGAATGAAATTTGGTATGGAAATAGTTTGAGACCCGGGAAAAACATGGGATAGTTTGTATCCAACTGCGCAAAAAGAGGTTAATGTTTTTGCGCGATAACCGACAAACGCGCGGGCGGAGCCGCGCCTGGAAAGCTAGTAAAAATATAATAGAACCTTAATATATTAATTTAATGTAGTTCTCACAAATAAAAATGTTTTTCTTAAGAATGATAATTTACCCATCTAAAATAACCGTAGGTACACAATAAACTGTATAGATATATAAACACTACTGTACTGATCGAACCCCTACAAGACCCGATTATTTTTCCGGCGTATGTACCAATACACGACAAATGTTAGTTCCATTCTAAAATGTCATACTGACGTGATCTCCGCTACGTAGGTAGGACTGTACTGTACCTTACCTGGAGAGCTAAAAGCGTGCACGCGGCGCATCGCACACAACTCTGTGTCGCGTAAATGAATACGTCGCGCTCGCATAAAATACCTAAAGTCCGTGGAAAGCCTCGCCTTAACAAAACAAATAAAGTGCCGCGCCGCTCTGCGAAATGGTTGCTTACCTCAAAAAGATATAAAATCTTTTTGAGATTTGACGATTGTATTTTTTTGTCAGCAGCTAAAACACAAAATAGCGCTAGCAGGGCAGGTATGGATTTTCATACAATATTACTTCACTGCCACGGAGGGAAAGAATGAAATCCCCGCCGCATATTTATAAGGGAGAAATGACAAACTTTATAACACGTTTTTGAATTAGCTTTCTGAGTGGGTGTGGTATAAAAAGTATAATCTTTAGGTATCTATGTAAAATAAATATAGTGGTCGAATACCTAGATTAAAATATCAGGCAGAAGAGAGACAATATTTAATTTGAAAACGTTTCATATGAAATTGACGTTTCAATTAACCATCTAAGACTTCGAATAGAAGCTCGAAGATAGCACATTGTGAGACATATAATAATATCCATGCCTCAACAAACATATCAATATAATTCAATTAACTTCGATTTAAGATGAAATATTTTTCATTCCTTGAATTGTCTGATGTATCTATAATGTTCTGTCAATTACAGCAGAAATAAAATATACAATTAAAGCAGAATCTTCCCAAGGAGTGAAGCTTGGCCGCCTATGGAGAATACTGATTTTGAGATATTTTCTACACGCATAGGTATTGAATCACTCTGTACTGTATTTCTGTCACATATATAAAGGAGGGTGGGCATCGGGCTAAAATGTTTCTGTTGGTGTCGTTACTACGAGGTACTAGGTGACTAAAGTAAAATACTGGAAGTTTGGCTAATGCCTCTTCGCCTGTATTCACGAGCTTAAAATTATATTGATCGCTTTATCACCATCATCATCACGTCACCCAAAACGTCAAGTGTTGATTGAAAGTCTCCTCGGCATTGGGGATTCGCATCGCAGTTAATGGACACAATATCTCAGGAGGTGCTGCTACCCACTTTCCGGTATTTTACCCTTCCGTCATACGACACCCACGGGAAAATATGGATGTATGCAACTCCATGCCGACACTTTTACGTTATTGGTAAAATGCTAACAACCTCTTAGGGTTGACTTCAGAAAGTTTCAGGCAATACTACAAAAACTATTTTTTTTCAAGTTTCGAGTCTCATAGTATAAGACAATGCCCACTTCGAGACGAGAGCGCCCGCAGCGGCAACATTACTGGACCGCACCGATTGACAACAATTTGAATAGAGTTTTAAATATTTACGTCGTAAAGTAAGTATTGAAGCAGTGATAGCTCAGTGGCTTTGGCTATGGACAGCCGAGCAGCAGGTCCATGGTTCGAAACCCGCCGCGGGCTTGAGCTTCACCGCATGGTGGAAGGGCATTTTGTGAATGCCCGCCTGGCTAGCGACCACCCTCAAGTAGAAAATCTGTCGCCAAGCACCTAACGGTGTGTTCCGGCAGCTGTCCTTGAGAGCCAGAGTAATTTTAGGTTAAGCCTGTTAACACCTTCGACCACATCATCCCTACCATCACGTGAGATTGTGGTCAAAGGCTTACCAATCAGCAATAAAAAAAAAACAATATGAAATAATATATTACAGGCAAAAGAGACTTTTCACATCAGGTTTTCGTAGTGCTCATTTCGCCAAATACTGATAAATAAACTGAAAAAAAAATCAAAAAATAAACATCTAAAATATTTGTTAAGACTCAAGTCAACCTTAAGAGGTTTTTAGTATTTCACCAATAACCCTATATATGTATACTATACATACCTATTCGCATCACACAAAAACGATGAAAAATTCACGGTAAAAACTTACGCTTGGCCGTCGCACCGGCCTATTAAGTGAAACTCATTGCTGAACAAACGCCAGATCTTCAAGTTTTAATTGCAATGCCTTAATGGGGAAGGTAGGCTCGAAATGGAATCAGTCTACCCGCAATCTGTATTCAAGACTAGATAAGTATATATTATATCATGTCTATAAATAATTTTTGTTTTTTGGGTGGAAATTAATGGAATTTACGTTCGTACTACTATAATATACCATCTTTGTTTACTGTAACAGCCGGATCGTCCACTGCTGAACACATACTTCCCTATTAAGGGGGTATTTGCCATAATCCCCACGCTTGGCACGCGTCTTGGGGATCGCAGTGTAAGTTGGTAGTTCTTTAAAAGGCGCTGCTGCCCACCTTCCAGTATTTTTCCCTTAGTCGCCTCTTACGACACCCACAGGATGATATGGGGAGGTGCAATTCTAACCCGGCACCCCACGGGGCCTCTGTTTATCGGCGGCCAAATTGCAGGTGATAGCATAGGTAAATATTGTGTCGTTAGATTTACGTTTTAGGTAATGTACTTTGTTTTAATTTTAAGATGTTGAATAAAATAGGACTTGCAAGGAACTATTTATAAGTATTTGTATCATGTTGAACCATTGTACATTTATTTAAGGTTTAAAATAAGAGTACTTGATTTGACGTTAGTCATATTAAATATATTATATTTGTTCAAAACATATAATTATATAAATTGTATAACATCAATAATAACATTAATGTATTAATACCTATGATTAAAATAGTTATTTATAAGCACATTCTAATCAAATAATTTAATAGTAAACCAAAATTGTAATTATTTAAAAGTATTGATATTGACTGCCGAAGTTGTTATTTGACCGGGGCTCTGCCCAGCAAGTCAGTCGTCTTTAAGCAAGCTCAGAGTGAACAACTCAGATCTCACAGTGGTGTCGAAATATATTTTCAAAGTAGTCTTTAAAGACGAAGTGCTGCCCGATCAAGATTGTGTGAAAGTTAAGTAATTTATTATTCTCTTTTATGATATTACTGGACTTACCTTGTTTATATGTAATGGTTCTTAAAATGGTTTGTTAAAAATGTTTTGACAGTTTTTATAAATAATTTTGAATTATAATTATAATAATGTTAATTAATATTTGATGAACCAGTAAAAGTGTAAATAAAATGTATTTAGAAACTAAGTAACACATTGTTAAAAGATTTTTAAAAGAATGGCCCCGAGTTTCTTGCCCGTTCTTCTCGCAGTGGCTCTATACAATTTTGTTTGCTGAACGTGGCAGTAAAATTAGAATATTTCAATATTAAAATTTCATTAGAGCGTCGCAGACGCCTAAATTGAATAAATGGTTTTGACTTTGACTTTGACATTTTATTTATTTAAACTAACACAGGCGTATACAAAATAAAACATGATATCTGTTGCACGGATAAGATGCAAAGACTATACATAACAGGTAATAAAACCACTTAGACACAATCAGAGTATACCTACTATGTTACTATACACAGTTCCACAATATGCGGACTCTGATGTTAATCTTATAGTGTCAACTGGGAATGCAGATCAGAGAGTACTTAGATTTCCGGTTGACACAACACCAGTAACATCAGAGTCAGCATTTAAGTGGACTCAGATAGAATACACTCTTAACTTTTTAAATGATTTAAATATTATGCTCATCATCAGGTGATGAGCATAAGCTCATCATCAGGGCGAGTGCGCAGCTGCGTCTGCGAGCTTCCGGCAGGCACGTGCCCGTGTGAGTGTTTTTGCCGGTTAGTTTATAATATTCATATCTGTGTGAAACTCGCGAGAATTTCATAATAAAGATGATCTAGTTTTCCTACAAAGACTTCACCGACAGCCATCTCATAATTTTTCAAGTTTAATACATTTTATCATAAGCTAGTCTCGAAATAAGTAAAAACGATTCATAAATAATTCTAAAATCACTTGACATTTAAGAAAAGATCGTACCCTAATTTTATTCTAAAGTCATGTCAAAAGTTGTAAGCCGCTATAAGTTATAAATGCTGTCATGTAATGAAATATATTTGGCTGAGAATCTATCAAGCGTAAAAATCCTTACCTAATGCCAAGTTTACACTTATTACAGCTGATATGTGTGATTACATACATTTATTTTAAGTTTAATTGTACAAAGAATGCTAATTTACTACTTGAAGGGTTCGTTAGGAGGATCGTCGGAGGCCTAGACATTTTTAATGAATATTGCGTAAATAAAAATATTTAAGTCATTTTAATTGTTTGCGTCATCGATAAAGATTTAGGAGTTCAAAGCTAATTGCAAAAATTAGTCATATTTCACTGCGAACCATGCGTTATTGAAAAATTAAAATATTAAAATGCTTTTAAGAATTCTCTGCGGAAAACTATACATTCAATATTGCTTGGTTTTTGTTATTTCAACATATAATAAAACCAATACATCTGTCCCATATCGTTAAAATGTATTAAGTTAAGACTAAATACTACACTAAATAGAGGTATATCAGAGGCTACTGTATGGTGACCTCGTAACCTGCGGATCAAGAATACCTAAACCAGACGTAGAAATGATTGTGTTGTCATCTGCACGATACCCACTGTTGTCGAAAATGATAAAAACTAATAATTCTGACCTAAACCAAGATATATATCTATATAACATTTATTAGACTGAAACTAGTCGTGAAACGACTGAAACTTATATTTTGTGTCTAATTTTTTAGTCTTATTAAATAACTTGGAATTCAGCTTACTATATGAATATATAAGCCTCGTTTCTAATCTACTCATATTATTATATACTCCTATATTTACCTATTAAACAAGCTGTTATTAAGACACCCTCAGCACAGATTTGTTGCCAAAATGTCCGTGGAATAGTTTTTGTTTTCTGAATTCCAATAATTAATATGATCCTCTGAAGAAGAGTTCTCCTTCAAAGTGACCAAAACCAGATAATCTCCTCCTGAAGCCAGAATTTGTATTTTACCTTTTTATATAAACTAACAACTAGCACCGTGTGAACAAGACTCCCAGTGATTGAATAACGTTTGGATTTTGAAAGCACATTGAAAGCCATTTAACTTCAAGAGTGGAGTGAAATTTAAACACAAAGTTGGAGGTCGATGAAAGGCAGACGTGTGAATAACCCTTTCATACAATAGATTACCTGGGAACTCGTTGAATTATATTGATATTGGAATAATTGTGACAAAGCAGTTATGTTCCAACTAGGTCAAAACTAATACAATAGCATACAGCTCCTTCGGTTGTAACGTATATAACGATTTGTTTTTCTTAAGATATTACAAACTGTTTTATCTCGACTATTTTAGTTTTAATGACGCATTAGTTCACATAACACATTTCTACATAATGCGAGGAATTTATAACTTGATTCATATTCTTACCATTATCTCAAAGTGATTTTACTTAAGGTAAGTATATTAAAATTTCTCTAAATACATAATAAAAGACCATAATATAAAAATGCCTTTGGTTTATGACCGACCAACGTTCTGACACTAGCTTTAGTTGGGAATTAATATTGGTAGTACACCTCATAAGGGCACCCAAAGACGGTAACGAGTCATGTTATCTGCTAAATTTCGGGCAACACAACACAAAAAAAGACGCGATAAGAAATGGTTTACTCCTTAATAAGCTTTTTATATAAATAAACAGTGCCTATTAGACGCAGTCATGTGCTACTAACTATATATTGTGTAAAGTAATTCAAAATAAATATAAAGTATGCATAGTGTCGTATATTATAGCTGTTCCTCTATAGCAAAAAACCATTCGCCCCTCCATAACAACTCTCATATAAATTCCTGGTACATGGTGACATTGCGCGTAGGTTACGCAAACGAATATAAAATCAGTCTGCGTCTGTCATAAAAGGAAGAGAAACGACGCAACGGTTTTCAGTCTTTCAGTCATGGCGCATTTCAAATTCATAAGTCAGCTAGAACTCAAAGGAGTGGAGATGCTACAATATCATTTTAAAAATATTTTCTATAACTAGCACTAGTGTTCTTCAAAAGTAAGGGATAACTATACTAGTGACTGTGAGTGGAGGACTAAGAAAACTGAAATACTTAAAAATTATGAGTCAGTGATGGCTCAGTGGCATTGGCTATGGACTGCCGCGCAGCAGGGCCATGGTTCCAATCCCACCGCATGATGGAAAGGCATTTAGCGAATGCGTGCATTCCGGCAGCTGTCCTTGATCTAGGTTAACTCTTGTAATTCTAGATTAACTTATCGACCTCATCATAACTTACCATCAGGTGAGATGGTGGTTAAAGACTATAAGCAATAAAAAAATATTTAAAAAATGTTTACATTTTCCAGCCCCCTCTGCGGTGCTATGAATTTTTTCCTAAAACGAAATAGTTTACGAACCTGTCTACAAAGTCCTGAGAATCCTGTACGCTGCAGAGAACATCCGGACATCCGCTGAACATACATACGAAATAATTCTTATCAAAGCTTATTAAAACAGAGACGCTTCCATTGCGCTGCGCATTCACACGGTGAAGAATAAAAAAATATACAATAGGTATTTTAACAACCTACCAACAGTTTTTTATACCTTTGATTGTTTTTTAACCGGGGGTATACCTTTATTAACAAAATACTACGAACTATATACTACACTACAGCTACTACAATAAAGTTTAGACAACCTATACGTCATTGCAGACTCACAAGCAGTCAAATGCTCCAGCCCACTACCAGTTGTCAGCGTGCCCAGCATGGTGTTAGCATTGCCCCATTGAATTGCAAAAATTGATGCCTTTGATTATAATCTCACCTTATGTAAGTGATGAAGTGGTTGAAGGTAAGTGAACCTGCCAGCTGCCGAAAAACACGGTAAGGCGCACAGACGATTAGATTAGTCGCAGTGATGGCTCATTAGCATTGGCTATGGACTGCCGCGCAGCAGGTCCATGGTTCGAATCCCGCCACGGGCTTGAGCTTCACCGCATGGTGGCCGGTGGGCCCGCCGGTCGCATGCCAGGCGGGCCCAGGGCCCGCCTGGCTTGCGACCACCCACAAGTTGAAAATCTGTCGCCAAGCAGTTCTTGAGCGCCAGTGAAATTACAGGGACTTGACACTTAACAACTATGTCTTAAGGTGACGGGCGCAGTGCAATTCGTGACTTTTGACGAAATGCATCTGTCATAGACAGAGGTTAGTCCGCTTAACATCAGGTGAGCATCTAGCCTGTTCCGTCACAATAACATATAAAAGAACAGACCTCTATGTCTGTGGTTGGTGATTAGTTACAATTTATGTAATATTTATTTATATTTTTATATATGCTACTTGAAGGTAGTAAGTGGATATTCTCACATTGCCAATCAATATCTGTCTGTTTCTGCCGCGCAACCTGTAAGTTGCGGAATGCTCTTCCACCTGAGGTTTTTCCTCAGGTCCACAATCTAAACCGCTTTGAAATAGGCGTGAATAAATAGAAAAGAGACCTTTCTCTTACTGGTAGGCAACGCACCAGTTATACGCGCCATCATAGGCGGCGGTGACTCCTTACCATCAGGTGGACCATCAACTTTTTTGACACCTATAGGTTAAAAAAATATTGAAATATATCGTCTCTATTACTTCTTGGTTCGTCATTGCACCCCACAATCTCTCGATAGACAAAAGCCGCCGCAGAACGATCCTTGTTCAAACAACAAATTATGCACGACAGTTTTACCTGCCTGGACGTCGTCGGAGTTGTCGTTGAGTCGTTTAACTGATTATAAAATTCATGTCTATAGTTACATTTCAATAGCTTTTTTTTCTGTTCCAGATTTCAGTAATTCATTCTAGGAGATATCTAAGTATTTGTGTTTATTTGTACCTATATAAAACCACAACAATATGTATCATCACTTAGTACTGTAAATAATATGATTAGTCTGCATGTAGTGTTTTGCATATAAACGCAGTATCCTCACATTTTTAATATTGTTCTCGGTCAAACTTTACATGAAGTCCATGAGCCTAATACTCATATATAGCTACGCTTCTGATTTGCCAGTAATTCGTAAAATTTTTCGTTCCTAATAATAATTTTGAAAAAACTATAAAAATCTTTATTCGGAGCGATCGTTTTCAGAACTAAAACTAGGATATATATTAAAAATAAATAAACACGTCTGTCAATACCCTGCCAAAAAAACAGTATCATTCGGGATGATGTAAGAATTCTAACGATACATCCAAATTTATCAATAGTTATGGTGGAGTAAAACAATATTTAAAAATAAATAGGCATACCATATAAACATTATTATATATAACATGACTATTATTATTTGTGCGGTCGTGTAATAAATAATAAATCGAAAATCTGGCCAACCAAAAGCATCCAATCAAGGACATCCATGCAAAAGTTCACTAAACTTAAACACTTATATTTAGTATTCAAAATATGATGAAATTACGTCTGCATGGAAAGCTCTACTTGAACACTATACTTTTTACCTTTTCGTATATTTTTATGATTCCAGGGCAACATGAAGCCTTGTTAATGTCACTAATACCGTTGGTAAGTTACAGATCTTTAGCTCGTAAGAAATGATTTTATAAATATTTCAGGAGGAGAGTCTATAACATAAAAAGGTACCATATCAGCCGGGTTGTCCACTGCTGAACACAGCCTCTCCCACCGCTATTTTCATTACTGCTGCCCACCTTCCGGTATATTCCCTTAGTCGCTTCTTATGACATTCACAGGAAGAGATGGAGGAGTGATATCCTAACACGGACAAAAAAATCTGCGAGCCAAAAAACCTAAAAAGTTGGTAGCAGCTAAAAATATATTTCTCGTACACTAATACATTAGTATGTGGTGAGTCTTTGTCTAGAAGTCAAAGGAGACATATTATGTGTACTGTATTAGGCAAGAGAAGAATCGTATCCCGCACATGACTATAATAATTTTTCCTCTCGTAAATTTGTAATTATGTAATGTAATCAGAAGAGCATGCGTCATTGCAAAAATAAAAAAAAGAAGATAACTTCTTTTTTCTGTGCCACCGCTGCAAGAATCAAACTGTCACTTTAGTGTTCTTTTTAAGTTTGGTGGCATATATGTTTTTTATCATAAGTATTACAAATTTACGACACTTCCGTCATAAATGTATAGTATAAGTATACTTTTTCACCTGCTTGTTTTTTGAAATATGTTATAAGGTTGAAAGAAAATTACATGCTTGTGTAACTTGCTCGCCATCTTGAATTTTATGTTGATGAACACTGATATCTTACATTATTTTATAAAATTTATAAAACTTAACAGCTTCCTTAAATTTCAAAAGCTTTCAGTTTACTTGCGCTTTATCTTACTTGTCTTAGAGATGTGCTTGCCTTCTTTAAGTGTATTTCGTAGAATGCTAACTAATTTTAAAATTATGTAAATACTGAGGAAACCAGAAATTAATATTAAAGCATAAACATCCAACATATTGTATGCTATCCAGCTCAAATCAATGGCTGGGTTCTTCATAAATGCTGCTCCCTTATGTCGTATAACATATTCTATCCAAAACATTGCAGTGTCTAACGGAGTCATTGGTCTATCTTTGAATCTGTCAGAGATAGCTTTGGCATTTGTTTTATAAGACTCATTTGAAAGCACTTCATTGAGGACTCTTTCAAGTGTTTCTTCATTAATGTCGTTATATTCAAGTATTTTGCCAAAGCCATGTAGCTCTGCCTGCAACAAGTTGTTATATTGATCGGCATATATCGGGACCCCGACGATTGGTACTCCATTGTGTATTGCCTCTTGGGTTCCAATTAGGCCTCCGTGCGCGAGGAACACTTTGATGTTTGGATGAGCTGAAACAGTATGACGATAATTTCAGTTTTTGTTAAATTTACAGTCAAAAGTAAGAAAACTTTTCTCCTAGTTTAGATTTACATCAGCTGCATATTACGCGTATAGAGATTTCATAACATTATTATGTTATGAAGTAATGCAATGGGCGAATCGCCCGCCTACAGGTAAGCGGTCCCGCTTATCCATAACAGATACAAAGTCACCATCCTCGTTCTGCTTGACTCATCTTGACTCATCACTCTTAAACTTTGGTTCATATATCTCGTTCACCAGTGATTTTACTTGCTACACTGCCCTCCCACCTAAACACAGTAGTGTTTGTAGCCAAGTTTGCTTAGCCGTTCTGAACCGATCAGCAAAGTTAAGCAACGTCCGCCTCGGTCATGACTTGGATGGGTGACCGCTGGTGACATTACTACTGAGCGCTTCCGTGCTTCGGAGGGCACGTTAAGCCGTCGTCCCGGTTGTGGTCTTAGGATGGCAGTCGTTATAGCGTGGTGGTAGGGCATTTAGCGAATGCCTGGCTAGCTACTACCCTCAAGTAGAAAATCTGTCGCCAAGTACCTATCGGTGTATTCCGGCAGCTGTACTTGAGAGCCAGTCATTCTAGGTTAGCCTGAAAATATCTCCTAATGTTGATTGCACGTATAGCAGGGTTCAAATCCTTTCGCAGTTTGAGAACAATTTGGTGGAAAAGCAGTTTGTAAATCGCCTGGTTAATAAAAAAAAGGATCCGACTTCCAACAATCAAAGTATAAAATAACTTTTTTAAGTCGATACCATACTAATTCAAATTACTGACCTCACATTATCATAGTCTGACTTCCACAAGTATTTTCATGCTTTTCAGTTAATTTTTATATTTATTCACTGATTTAAAAAAAAAAGAGCCGGTACTCAAATTAGACTGTATTTTTATTTTGTTTGTTACCTCAAAGCTTTTGTCTGGATGAACTGATTTTGATGATTTTTTTTTTATTTGAAAGCTGATGCTTATCGTGTGTTCTCTTTTAAATTTCATAAAAATGAGTCAAGCCATTTTTAAGTTACTCTCCGATAACTGAAAAATGTTTTCGTATCTCGATGATATATTCTTTGACATCCTAAAATTCGAGCCGACTTCAGCACTCAAAAGTGTGAAATAACTTGTCGAAGTCATTACCTACCGTGCGCACAATTTCGTGATAATAGGTACTTTTGAACTATCATGGTACCGACTTCAACAAGTTTTGGGTGTTGAAGTCGATTCCATTTTTAGGTAAAAAAAATATTAGTGATGCATACTGCTTACAAAATAATTCACTCGCCTAAAACTCTGTTCACAATCAATAAGAGTTGCAAGTACCATTAAATCATCAAATTACACAAATACATTTTTCAGTTTATTGTTGATAACTTAAAAACTACTCAATCGATTTTGATGAAATTTGAATGGAAACAATTTGGAGGTATAGGTACTTTACGCAACAAAAAAATAATTTATAATTGGCAGAGTAATCGCGTACTAAACATACAAAAATATACAAATTGAGATCCTCCTCCATTTTTTAAAGTCCATAGCCACATCCAACAATAAGTCCTCAGTATAAAACTCAGGTCTTGTTCTAGATTTAGCTTGCTAACATCTTCGAAATTACATATACTAAGAGGTTCTAAAGCAGTCAATTAAAAACTAACCCAATATTTCATTCTGTGGCAGCCACTTCCTTATGACCAAGTTTTCTGGCTTATCCGTCATATTGTCATCTTCCCATTTCCAAAGAACAATCTGCTTAAGTTTCTTAAATACGTTGATGAATGCAGTTTTTTTCTCTATAGGTAATTCAGAACTTCGTACATTGGAGCCAAAACTAACGTAGACTACTCCATCGGTAGCACTGTCTAAAAGCTTTTGAAGATCCTGTAAGTTGTATAAGAGTATAAATAACCAATAAAGTACTTACAATTAAGAGAAAAAGTTATAATGCTCATGTTAAGCGTCGACCTACTCTTATCCCATGTATTTGGGGTCGGTACAATGTCTTCTGAAATAATACGCTAGGCAACACAAAGACTTAATTGTAGTTTCCACTTCAGTTTTATGGCTGGCTGTTTGCTTGACGTTGATGCTACTGGGGAATATTTTGTTGGTAGTATACCTGCTCCCATTCGGACCATCAGGGCTTATGTGGGTTGGGCGCAAAATCAGCAACACCCCACGCACACCTTTAGTTACCACCAAAAAAATGCTTCTCAATAGTCGTATTTGCTCATAAGTCACTTCATACAACATACAACAAAAAATATGGAGCAGTTCTTATATTTCGGGGAAATGAACGGCTATTATTTAGGTAAATTAAGACAATATTGAGTAGGCATTTTATTTTCATCAACATTACTATTTAAACCAATTTAAATCCACTGCTAAACATAAGCCTCTGTTTATATAAGCTACCCCACTCTTGACGCAATAAATATAAGTGCAGTGTAAACAAATATTCTTATATACATATGCCATCGTCTAGGTCGATATCAAGGGTGATGCAATTTAAGTTTTTTTTTGTGGTATAAACACAGAAAAACGTCAAACAATTTTGGGATTATTTTATTTTCTTGTACCGTGAAAGTACCCTGTAGTATTATTGTATATATTTGATAACGAGCTGGCCAGTATCGTCATAAAAATATGTAATGTACTCTTTATTGCTCTCTTTCTATTCCATTGATTTTACTCCTACAAGTTTTGATAAGTAAGCTTGTGAGTATCATCCTTATCGGTGATATAATTGCTAGCATCCTTTAATTACATTGATTTTACACCTTCAAGGGACCGTAGATGTGAGTATTTGATATTGTATTCAATTATATTTACACCCCTTCCTGAGAAAATGGGTCTTGCTAAATGGATATCAAAGAGATCTTCCGTGGTTCCGTTTTCTTTTTGTGTTACGGAACCCCAAATATAATTATAAAATGGACTTACCGCCGGAAGTTTGTCATCACTTCTCGTTAGATGAAGACCACCAACTTCTATTATATTGGGAAGATACGCCGCAGGATTATCGAAGCTGAAATGACCATTAACCAGCATCAGCGCTGTGTCCTTCTGCACTTCAAACAAACTTGGCACTGGTTCAGGCAATTTTGGAATGTATTTCTTGACTAACTTCTCTTGTTCTTCCAAAAACCAATACTTCCACCACACGTATTCGTATACTGTGAAATATAAATTCCTGAGCCTTGCCAAGAAACTTGTAGGGTCTCTTACGTCCAAAAACTCAGATATCAATGTGGCTAATTGTAAAGGATTTCTGTTAACAATATTATGCCTCATGCAGTTGCCAAATGTCGTGATAAGAACTAAAGGAGCATTGTACTTATGAGCTAAGATATTGAAAGCTTCCATGAAGAATTGCTCTGCAACAACGATATCAAACTGGTTTTCTTCTTTTAAGAATTTTTGAATTTCAGTTGAGTTCAATGCCATTTCTGTGAAGGCTTTCCCACCGCCCCAAAGAATAAATTCGTGAAATTTTTCAGCCGATATTTGAACCATGTCAAAAACGTTTGGTCTGACGCCACCTGAAAAAAAAAACAAAAATTGGCTATGCTATCAAGATTTTAATTCTGTTCTAGTAAGGAAGTAGCTCGAGACGTGTAATGCGCCAAATAAAATAGATATACTATACGGTACAAACCTCTGGTCTCTTACAGATGGAAGTAAATGACCTATTGCTGTCGGCACAGTATATTATCGTCGTATACAATCAAAATTTTGCTATAAATATACCTATACATCCCTTAGCAGTTCTTTTGGATTGACTATATAAAATTAATAAAAAAGCATGGCCTGCTTTATTATTCGACATTGCTTTTTTGTTTACAGATACTTTAGGTGTTGTCATCTTTGGATTCGGCCTCTATATTACAACAAATAATTAAGAGATACTGTCGTTGCCATTCTAAATATAATTTTAGATGATCGCACTTGGCATCAACCCTCATTTTTAGGGTTCCGTAGTCCTGACAAGGATCCCTTATAGTTTTGTCATATCCGTCTGTCCGAGGTTTTGCTAAGAGACCGTTAGTACTAGGAAGCTGTAATTTCGTATGAATATGTAAATCAATTACGCCGACAAAGTGGTAAAATAAAACATGTGATGTGGGGATGAAATTTTTTTTCGTCGTCTATCTCTTCGTGTGTGGTATGATTGAATAGGTCTTTTAAAAGGACTTAGGGGTTGCTAATACTGTTTTTCGATTTAATGCTCCATTTACTTAAACTTTAAAGTGCAAGCTTTTGTTCAAGCAGGGCGTCCCCCCCCCCCCCCTCATCTAAAAGCTAAACTGCTGGCTTAAAAAATCTGAAAAATTCAAGCGGAAAAGTATAGCGGTTGAGATGACTTTATTAGTTCAGCAGTAATAGTCGTTGAACTTGGGTGTTGGTTTTTTTAATTTTGTACCAAATATAAAATCTATAGAATCCTTTAAAGTGACTAAGATAAAGTAGTTGGTTGTTTATAAGGGGTAAAGACTGGCATTGAAAACTAAATCTAAAATAAAAATCTTAAAAAAATAACTATGCCCTATGTCACACAATATACTAGCTTTCCAGCCGCTGCTCCTCCCGCGCGTATTGAGGTTATCGCGCAAAACCATTAACCTCTTTTTGCGCAGTTGGATAAAAAACTATCCTATGTCCTTTCCCGGGTCTCAAACTGTGTGTTCAGGTCTTGTTTTATAATATGCGACATTTTCCTAGCGGGAATCTTCATTTCTCGCAATAAGATTGTTGTTGAGTTATCAGAATATTTTTACTTCCTAATGGGAATTCGAGCAATTCTGGCTTTAACAGCATTAATTTGTAATTCTAAGACACGCGGCTGCCCTGATCTTTTATGGTCTTCGAGAGAGGAAGTGTTGTTGTATCTGTTGATATTACGATATACGAACATATGGCTGATACCAAGCTTTTGAAGTGTCTGGAATATGATCGACGCGACGGCTCAATACCTACTTTTTACAAGGCGAATACTGCTAATCTATTTTCTTTAACACCTCGAAGTCATTTCATATTGTTATTTGATCATAAACACGAAATAATATATGAAATAGCGCGAAATCGAAAGAAAATTTTAAAGTAATAAACGCGTTCCAAATTCTAAATCATTCTAAAGCTGAAAAGATTTTGTTAAACTATTTAAGGCCAGACTAGTTATTATACAGAGTGTCCCGTAAGTAGTGGACCAACGGGGTGTGGGTGATAGGCGGAACTTTTATCTACCAAAACCACAAAAAAATATTTTTCTAGGTCTTATAGTTTTAAAGTAATGATTGTTTTTAATAAATAGGTGAAATTATCGTCTTATGTACACACATTTTATAATTCTACGAAATCTATCATTTATTTTTTTGTTATTTTTAATCTAGGCGGTTAAGAAGACATAGGTATTTCTAATTAAAATCGTATTTAGGTGTAATTATCATTAGCATGAAACATTAAAAATAAAACTAGTGCAATTTTTACATTTTAAGATGCTCTATGTGGTGTTTGAGCTAAGCTGGTGTAAAAAAAATGTATTATAGCTTAGTGAAACTTTATTTTAAAAACATCTACATGTCATACCAATTACAAAAAAGTATAACACTGTAGTTTAAAGTATTTAAAAAATGTTAAATTAGCTTACGGATTTCAAATCTAAGAAATCGTCAGGTAGACAATGTGCAAAATAATTCTCGGAATCACATAAATTCCGAGAACTATTTTGCACGAGCACACTGAAATTCTTTTGTATTTTTCCCGGCCAATCATAGACGATACTCGAACCCCCCCTCTCCTTTCCTATTACTTACGATTCACGACTCCTTCAGTGACTTGCTTGCAGCTTGTAACTTTAGATACACAATTTTAGATATTAGATTTGGAGTTCTAGGAATTCCTTAATTTTCCAATATAGCTTATTCATCGTTCTGTCCCAGGTAACTGTACGCATAAACTAGGTTAAATTGTATCACCAAGCTGGCCAACCTAGATAACAACACATTTCGTATTGATGTATAATTTCGGCTTGGATCTCCTTGCCAGGTACCACGTTGCTACCATTGCGTCGAAATATGTTCGGCTACCGCAGACTTTCCTGCAGCATAAATGCAGGGCGCTTTGCGCGACATGCCTGCGTTAATATCAACCTTATGCTGGCATTACATCGGTCCTTAGAATATCGCTAGCTTGTGCAGTTTACTGCTGTCTACATGTGTGATTAATTAATTTGACTATGATGTGATGGATGTTGTGTTGATTTAAAAACATAATGTTAAATGTACCTGTTTAAAAACTACCAATCTGTTACTGCACTGGAGGAAGATATTGACAACAGTAACACAGGTACGACCTAGCACAGTTTGTCAATGTAAATAGCTGTACTGCATTATTAAATTATATACTGTGCTGTTTGGAGATGCATTTGGTTGCGTGAGGACCCAATGACCATTAACCATTTAGGGTCATGTTAAAATGTTGGTCGTTCATATGACGTCACGCACGTTCTAATTTTTCGTTCTATTTTACATAATTTTTTGCATTCATTTACAACATGGTAATACAACCACCATTCTGGGCATTTTTCCCTTTACTAGCTTATTTTTCGATTTTTAGTACAACGTTTTTACGTTAAATTCTATTATGAAATATTTTTTATTTGTATTCAATTTATTGATTTTGAAAATCTGAATATAATATTACTAACATAACGAATACGTCACTTGTGACGAAATGCATCTGTTATAGGCAGAGGTTCATCAGGTAAGCCTTGGGCTTGGTCCGACACAGTCACACAAAATAATAAGTAGGTATAATTTTTTTCTTAACTTACCTACTTTATGTATGAAAAAGCACCGATATTGGTTTTTGCATTAATAGATCTCCAACTTTCGGTAAGTAGCAATATGCTAATTAATACAACACAATAAGTGTGTGAGCATCAAATATATTTATTTTTACTAAACTTACCTACGTAATGGATAAAAACAAACAGATAATTCGGTGTTATTTAATGATATTAAATGACAAGCAAGTTTTTTATTTTACCAGTAGGTACGAATATAGGACATAATCATCATGAATGAACACAAATTAATTCATAATTTTATGATGTGATCGCTAAGTATGGTCACGGTAATATTAATATTACCGTGGTTTATTTAAAAATAACGTTAACTTACCAAGAACTTCCCAAATCTCTTTTTCATCAACCATAACCTGCCGGTAGTTAGGCGGCGGGTTATCCACCTTGTTAGCAGTTATGACTGTTACGTTATGTCCTCTTCTTGCCAACTCTATACCGACTGGTTTAAGCATTATGTAGTGAGATTTGGATGAAAACGGCACTACGTATAATATGTTGGCACATTCACACAATGATAACACCGATATGAGGAAGCCTAGTAACATTTTAAACGTTTCCTGAAATAAGATTTACAAATTGTTGGTAAAAAGATCACAAGACTGAACAGAACCACATAATAGTAAAAGTTGTAGCACACATTGAAGTACGTAGATAAACATAGAAATTATTGCAGTCAGTTAATAGATGTGTAATGTATGAACCCGGAATTATTGAAAGAACCGGAAGAACAATACTATAATTACATATTATTCCGAGACATAAAATAGACATGGAATAAAAGAAAGAAACACAGAATATATCGACATCACAGATTCAATGTCTGTATCATTCTTTTAAATTGATTTACACACCATTTTTGAATTTTTTTGCTATAGTTCTGACACAATCACGTCTGCTCTGGCAGCCATCAGATATAATACTAATGTTACGCGTGGATTGGATGATTGGGTCGGGTCGTTGAAGGTTATGTTATGGTCTACGGTGTAATCTAATTCAAAGTAGTTTTATACGAGTAAAGTGTATCTACGATTCCAACAATGTTTCGAAAGATCTCTAGCGACCTAAGTGATTCTGAAAAATGGTATGTTAATAAAATAATTTGTATTTCCAATTATTTCCTATAATTATCACGTGGGGCGACAAGTGTTTAGCTTTATGCTTATAATTAAGGAGTAGAAGTCATGGAATATATTTTTAAAAATATGGCCTAGAAGACTAATGCTGCTACATGCCGAGAGAATGCTGGGCTAGTGTGCATTTGCATTGTCTACTGGGCCTACAATTGCCTTTAGGATATCGAAATGCTTTCGTTTTAGTACCTTTTGAAGCGCTCGTAGCAAGTTTGAATAGCCGTAGTTAACGGATCAGCTGATTGCTGCAATATTGTATAAAAGTTTGATATGTTTAATAATGACATACCTGCGCAAAAAAAATACTTTAAATTAGAAGAATATAAATTTTTGAAAAAAAAATCTTTCTGTATCTATGTGTCTGTATGCAAACGAATCACGCGTAAACTACTGAACCGATTTCGATAAAATTTGGTACACATAACATATAGTTAAACCATATTAGCTAGCTTGTTAAAATATAAACAGATATTTTGTTATTACAGTCGACAATATATATACAAGAATAATTAATAATAAAAATACAAAAAGGATGGCATTCAGAACAGAACAAAGAAGTATATAAATAAAAATTGACACAAGGACATAATTCAAGTAGTTTTTCCGTCTTTTTAGTACCGGGAATAGTTTTGGTCTAAAGGCGTCACTGCATAGTTTTGCATATGTAGCTATAACATCATTTTTATGAGTCGTTCCCATCTCGACAAGTCGTAAACTCGTTATGTATCTCCGAGTGGAGAATTCATAGAATTATATTATTTCCATTCCTACTTCGGACACTATGTTTAGGTTAAAATATTCATACAGTAAAAACAGAATAATATATAAAGTATAGCCGGCTGTTCTATTTTTTTCTGTATGCCTGATAAATTTTTTTGATTACCTTTTGACCACTATCTCACCTGATGGTAAGTGATGGTGTGGTCGAAGATTATACAGGCTAGCCTAGACTTACTGGCTCTTAAGGACAGCTGCCGGAACACACCGTTAGGTTCTTGGTGACAGATTTTCTAGACCGACAGCTGAACGTACCCTCCGAAGCACCTCCGAAGCACGGAAGTGCTCAGTAGTAATGTCACTAATGGTCACCCATCCAAGGCGGGCGTTGCTTAACTTTGCTGATCGGTTAAGAACAGCTAAGAAAACTTCGCTTCGTGCGTTTCAAGATAATTCATTATAATAAAAATTCTTAATAATTTATAATATTGTATGAGTATATTAAAAAATTTTTAGTATACTTTGTATAAAGTATTTTAAAGCCTAGATGGAGTAGTGGTTCAGCGTCCGCAGTGGACGCAGAACGCATAAATCTGAACTCAGATCTCTAGACCACTCGCTGTGGGTCCGGTGCCTCAATGAACATCCCTATCAACAAATCTTTCCAAATATTACAATAGATGGGTTTCCGTTGTTATATTTTTGCAAACGGTAAACTCAATTCTATTAATACGAAACAGAGAAGCATCCTTCATTTTACGGCTACCCTCAGAGATTGCAAAATTAGTATACGCATAGAACCCTTAACAATTAACCGTCCTTAACGGCCATCCCACATATCCACGTTATTGTAACATTTGTGTTTTACAACAATACCTATTTGTTGTTCCCGGAACAATTGCTTTCGTGAGAGGATCCTTGTTAATTAGAATAATTATTACAGAATTTGATTACTTTTCGTATACGGATTTAAAATAGAGATTTGTTTGTTTGTATTATTAATGATGATAGTATTGTTACGGAAAAATATGAATTAGTTTATTTATAATATAATTAGCGGAAACTTAAGATTTAATGGCCCGAAATTAACCATGTCGTTCTTTTATAGTTTTGAACATACACGCCTTTGTTCTTAAGGAGTACTAATTAGGAAAGTTACCCCTATCTGAAAAAATAAATCTTTTATTACTTACCTAGAATCTAGAAAAATTATTATATAAAACAATACGGAATCCTGTTTCTTTATGTATAAGAAAAATCTTTTTCTTATACCCAGCATCGTTCGGAGCAAACAAAATCAGGATATTATGTTCAATACGAATTCAAATGTTTCTTAATAGCTATAGACTGCCGTGCCTCAGGTCCATTGTTCGATCCCCACTGCCAGCTTGAGCTTCACCCCATGGAACCCTTAAGTAGAAAATCTATCGCCAAGCACCTCACGGTATGTTCCGGCAGCTGTCCTTGAGAGCCAGTAATTCTAGGTTAGCCTGAACAACATCTTCGACCAGATCATCGCTTACCATCAGGTTAGATAGTGATCAAGGACTAAGCTATCACGCATTAAAAAAAATGTAGCCTACAAGCACATAAATGATACATAAATGCTAACGAATTTCTCTCCAGATCGCTATATATTGCTATATTGCAAATATGCGGGCGGGTAATATGACAATTGGTCAAAACATAATGACATCTTCGTCATTGTCGTTCATAATTGGTCATTACAAACTAAGTGCTAGTTTAGATTATTTCAAATGACAATACAATTTTGTATAAGCAGTAGGGGAAAAGGGGGTAATAGGATGCACCAAGCAATTTATGTTATAAATACAAAATGTATAAACTAAGTGTACATTGTACTATTGCAATTTTTATTAATTTAATTAGTCTAATAATTATCAGACTAATGCGTAATAGGAATACATAGTGTTGGTATACCCTCCATTAGGTAGACTGACGACAGCGACAGTCGTGAGGAGCCGATGCATAGAAGTCGCTAATAGTCGACCATTATGGACGTCCTCTCAATAATGATGAATACATAATATGACATAGACACAATAAGTCAAACAAAAATATTTATATAGAACGCAAACGCATTACCTATATATCCTTTAGCTAACTACCCAGCGCACACTGCGGTGTACTAAAAGCCCTAAGGACACTTTTACCATCTCATCCTCTGCGTCATCATCCTAACACAAGTTATATCGGTCAATCAATTAACAGCAAATAACGAGGTATCATTTGACTCATAGAGAACGTGTCCCTTAGCTTTGCTACGGACATCTTTTTTTTTTTTAATATCTGATAGGCTAACCTTTGACCACTATCTCACCTGATGGTCATTGATAATGTGGTCGAAAATGTTGTTCAGGCTCTCAAGGACAGCTGCTGGAACATACCGTTAGGTGCTTGGTGACAGATTTTCTACTTGAGGGTGGCAGCTAGCCAGGCGGGCATTCGCCAAATGCCCTATCATCATGCTGTAATGACTGCCATCGTAAGACACCAACAGGGACTGACGGCCTCGAAGCACGGAAGCATAGAACATAATATATACATATGACGGAAGCGCTCAGTAGTAATGTCTCAAGCGGTCACTCATCCAACTCCTGACCGCTGCCGTTTACGAACGGCTAAGCAAACTTCGATACGAGCGATTCAAAAATCATTATGCGAGTCGTGTATTTGTATCAATTTCGAATACTGATTTCTCTATATTATTATCAGTACTTCCTTAAAAACACTTCAGTTTCTATTTACCTCAACTGAACTTACAAAACAAATAACAAAAAAGGTCTAACGATTGAACTTAAATATGTTGATGTAATTACAATATTGAATATCATATTATGAGCTTACGAGTTTTGTTAACGGAAATATATATATTTGAAACTCGCTTTCCATTTTGTTAGACTAAAGATTGATGTGGAAGTAGAATCGACATATCTACATCAAAAGTTTCAAACATCTGACACACTCGATTGACTCTGAACAAGATATTTGTTATGAAGGCTGCGATATGTTTGTAATGAGCTTATAAACAACGAACGTATTTATGTGTTTATACTCATTCGTGCTGGTCGTAATTATTGAACTAGGCTTCGGGCATATCCGTTAGTAAATACGCGTTAATGCAGCCGGTAGGGTGCCGGGTTAGAATATCACCAACCCCATTTCTACCTTTGGGTGTCATAAGAGGTGAGTAAAAGTTAAATACCGGAAGGTGGGCAGCAACGCTTTCTGTGGAACTGATATCGTAAACTGCGATCTCCAAGACGCCTGCCAAGTGTGAGGCTTATGGAAAATTACCCCTATATGGGGGAGGCTACGTTCAGCAGTGGACAATCCGGCTGATACAGAGATACAGACAGCCGGTGAGTTAATACCTATATTAATATGTATGATACTCCTGAGAACGTTCAAACTAAAACTTATGTACCTACCTATTATAGAGAACCATGGATCCCTGGTTAAGTAAATATTTTGGCAGCGACCTTCTGACTACTATTACCCGCTGCTCCTCTACTCACGTGGCTCATATACCTAAGTAATCGCTGGTAATGAAATAATAGGTTTGCTAAATTATGTTCATATGAAAATGGAGGTAGGATGGCCTGTCAACATACAACCATATGTACCTATTCAAGGCGTGTTGGGGTCGCAATAAAGGTTTTGTATTGGCTTGCCCTAATTTTTTACAACCCCACGGGGAAAAAAAGTCATTCTCACCACGTGCGGTTTAGACAAAAGCGTAAATAGCCCAACATCGCCTTCAAATGGCTTCTGTTACATATCCGCCTTTATGTTGCTGCTCTAGGACTATACACATATAACCTACTGGTATATAACATATAACTTTCTGGTAAGTATTGTTTACTACTTCATCCCCCTACTTTAGAAGTCGTCTAAATTAAACAGGTACTTAATTGTCGCTTTTTTAAGCGCTTTCGGAGAACGTGGGTCTTTTTTGGCGACGGTACACCAAAGTAATGCACGCAAGTAGTCCGGCAATAGTTGTCAGTTCGATAATAAAATTATTACTATAAGCAAATGAAATCAAGTGATTACTTTACATCACATTATGACATTACTGGCATCTGTGAAAAAGCTCTGAAACTACTAACAACAACCTAGTGCTTTCACTTTGTAAAATAGACCCATTTCTGAGTCATCTTAGTTCTGGTAAATTTTAAAAGATGGAGCTTTTGAAAAGTATGCTACAAATAATTTTAATTAACTTGATTCAGCATTCCAGTACCTTTGTTTAATAGGTGGTAGATATTTTTTGCAAGAGTTTGTCTTGGTGGGTACCAACGCAGTGTCAGATATTCTACAGTAATGTGGAAACACTTCCACTTGTGGTTCCTTTCACATATAATTATAAAACAGTTAAGCGTGAAAGGAACTATAACAGGTAAAATTACTGGGCAAACAAGAAAGGAACAAACGAATCAGTTAATAAGCTAGACTTTTGCAAGGTTATTAAGTTTGCTTAGCCATTCTGAAACAATTAGCAAATTTAAGCAACGTCCGCCTCGGTCAGGAGTTGGATGGGTGACTGCTGGTGACATTACTACTGAGCGCTTCCGTGCTTCGGAGGGCACGTTAAGCCGTCGGTCCCGGTTGTTGTCTTCAGATGGCAGTCGTTATAGCATTTTGCGAATGCCCGGCTAGCTACCACCCTCAAGTAGAATCTGTCGCCAAGCACCTAACGGTGTGTTCCGACAGCTGTCCTTGAGAGCCAGTAATTCTAGGTTAGCCTGATCAACATCTTCGACCACATCATCACTTACCATCAGGTGAGATAGTGGTCAAGGGCTAATCTATCAGGCATAAAAAAAGGTAACAAACACACAGGGCCATCTTTGAAATAGTTTTCAGTCATCAACCCGTATTGAAACCGAATGAAACAGCAATCTCCGCATGATACTTTTCTTATATGTTACGTATGAAGGTTCATGTTGGACCACTTCCGATCTACGATTGTACACGCTCACCTAAAGATAATAATTTATTTAATGAAGGCGTTACTTTGTGATCAAGTCCAAAGATACGCTTTGTTCATACTTCACCTTTTTGTACTCAGTTTTAATAACTTTATATCGCTTTTTGTACATTATTGTAGCTTTAAAGGAAATTATGTAAAATATGTCAGTTTTGTCGTGGCTAACCGTAGGATATAAATTTTGCATATAAACGACACCAACAGATCTGGCTCTAAAACTGTAGGTAAAATTCTTACAAGAATGAAAATACCCGCATTTACATAGGTACATAACATTTTTTTTTATTAAATAACAAATGTTTAATAAAAATATCCACGTTCTCTATCACGGTAAACCAGGAATTTGTTACTTCAGGTTCCCGACATTCAGATAGTATACAGTAACCCTCCTTTTATAAAAAGTAGTAAAATCAAGAAAATATCTTAAGTTTCCATACAACTTTACTATTCCTATGTAACAAACAATTTGCGCCACCTGTGTAGAATCAACTTGCCAGTGGGCTTCCCCATAGTTATATAAACAATAACATAGGTACTCTATTTTTATCAAAGGATGGCGGAAGAGACAATTAGAACTATTCCATCATTACTTCCTGGTACTGCTATGGTACTGTTAGATGTTGACGCCAGCTTTAACACCGGAGCCAAATAATTCTTCAGTTTAGAGAAAACCTTACCATTACCTTAAACATTATGAGTCGGTGTTCTCTCTGAAAACTTACCGCATGAGACCACGGTTGATCGATATGGAAATTTTAGTTAATAGAAATACTGTGCCCATATAAACCTGTTTATATATTTTATTATTTTAAAAAAACCTCCAAAAATTGATATGGAATGATAATTATAATAGACTAAATTTTTAGAAATAAAGAAATACATCATGTTCTTCCGGTACTTTTAAAAAAATGTGCATATTACGATACTGTACTGTATCAGCCGGATCGTCCACTGCTGAACACAGCCGGCATTTACCATAATCCCCACGCTTGGCAGGCGGCTTGGGGATCGCAGCGTAAGGTAAGCTGGAAGGCGCTGCTGCCCACCTTCCAGTATAATTTTTCCCTTAGCCGCCTTTTATGACACCCACGGGATGATATGAGGAGGTGCAATTCTAACCCGGCACCCCACGGGTATATAATACGGTGCATCGGTTTTATTTCATAGGTGAAAAGATAGCTTTGACCACAATCTCACCTGATGGTCAGTAATGATGTGGTCGACGCTTCTAACAGGCTTAACTTAGAGCAGTAACTCTAAGTCTGTCAGCAGCTCTCAAAAACAGCTGCTGTAACATACCGCTAGTAGTGCGGAAATTTCTAAAATACTCTGCCATGAACCATGGATCTTCTGCGCAGCAGTCCATAGCCATTCCCCATCCCAGCTGGATAACAGAGTTCAATCTCCTCTTAGAAGAAGCCTAGGATTTTAATTGAAGCAGTGATAGCTCAGTGGCCTTGGCTATGGACTGCCGCGCAGCAGGTCCATGGTTCGAATCCCGCCGCGGGCTTGAGCTTCACCGCATGGTGGAAGGGCATTTTGTGAATGCCCGCCTGGCTAGCGACCACCCTCAAGTAGAAAATCTGTCGCCAAGCACCTAACGGTGTGTTCCGGCAGCTGTCCTTGAGAGCCAGAGTAATTCTAGGTTAAGCCTGTTAACACCTTCGACCACATCATCACTTACCATCACGTGTGATTGTGGTCAAAGGCTTACCTATCACCAATAAAAAAAAGAAAGCAACAGCAGCGACAATTACTCGCAGACTGATAGACACGAAATCTGGCGTGAAAGAATCAGTGCTGCCCTAGGGGCAACATGCTTCTAAATATCTGAAGTATTCAGTTACGTAAGTAGGCAAGTAGTTAAAAATTAGCCGCGGAATTAAATTATATGTACCTTGTAATGAAGAATCTACAAATGGACAAGTACATTATGATATATTAAATTTCCTACATGCAAATTCCTCTCGCTCTAAGTCACTAATAAATAAAACAAAAAATATTAGTGCGTATTAACACATTACAATTTTATTGATACACTTTTTATATCATAAATCCTTAACTTAACATTATTGCCTTAAAGTAAACCTTGTTAAATAAGTAAGGCTATTCACAAAATTAGGGCTGTCAATTTTTATTACTATATACCCGATTTTTGTTAAGTCATGACTATGGACGGAATCATACCAATATTAACAATAAAATTAGTAAAGCTTATGACTTTTTACATGAATTTTAGATAAAATAACATCTGTTATTAATTTATTAAAAAGTATGTAAAATTAGATTACATTACATCTAAAGCGTTTCGTACATTCAGTCTGCGAATGACTCTGATATCAAAATATATGGCATAAAATTCATTCTTTCTAACGAAAGTTTCAATAATCTCTTAACTTTTCAATAACTTTATAGTTACTACTCCTGCGTTCGGTGTACAAAGGGGCTTTAGGTTCGTATGAATGGGTTCTGATGCCGTTTTCGATATATTTTGGGGGCTCTTTGTAGCCCCTGCTCTTGGTGACGGAGTTGATTTCTCTGGATTCTATAATTTCCTTGGAGCGTCCGTCTCTGGAAGGTACAATTTTTTTGCTGACTGTCTCAACCGTATCTGTAATGCTGGGTCTTTCAGGATCGCCAGATTTCGTAGTATATCTGTAAGTCTCCGAGTAATTGTCGCTGCTGTTGCTTCCTCTTCTAAGAGGAGATTTGACTCTATTATCCAGTCGGGAGACGAATGGGCTGGTTTCTCTGTTTAATGATTCAGTTTTGTAAAGAGGCACTTTTCTTTCTTCCGATATGCGGTCCTTATAAAGTGGAGACGGCGTCCCGTACCGAGGCGACTGTCTGCTGCCATCGGATTCGTCATCAGCGTGTAATGTTTGGTACAGTTCTGGCGCACGTTCCCTCAAACCCTTCATGAATATTTTCTTTTTGTCCGTTTCGTCGAAGGATTTCGAGTATCCGTTGACGTGGCCATTGCTCAGTGGGGTCTTCGCATATCGAGCTCCGAAGAGACCATCGCGTCTACGTTCAGTTTCCCTAGAGACTGCATCTGCGAGGTCTCGCTGACTGCGGTTGATGATGGAAACTATTCCTGGGCTTTTCAGTTGTTCTGGAGTCTCGTCCAGTCGGCTAAGGTGGGGGTTTGACTTATACATGGTGGAATAATTCCTGCTCATAGAAGACACGTATCGTGGATGGGTCTCTTGTTCCGGCGCGCCCATAGCAAAGCTCTTGCTCCGGTTAAGAGCTTTATACGTCCGAGCAGGCTTCGCCGGTCCTGGTGGATATCCGTTTATCTTTCCGTCTGGCGTCGCAGTGACGTTATTCGATATATTGACAGCACTACTGGATCTTTTGTTTGGAGTGAGACGATGCCAGTATTTGTTTGAGCTGGGTTTTTCTGTTTTTTCTTTCCTCTCGTGTAGTTTCCTCGGCAGAGTTTGCGCGCTTCGTGTGTAGTCTTCTTCGTCGACGCTGGGGTGCAGACGGCTCGTAGAGTGGCTGAGCCGGCCCAGTGTGCTCGAGAACTGGCCTCTGAAAACGAAATGACATTCCATTTATTTTTTGCTTTCTAAGAAAGGATTTATTGGCATCACCCGACGAGCTTAACCCACGTATTTTTATTGTTATCTCGTCTGCCACAAAAAAGCACGTTATTCTAGTAATTGGATTGAATGGGGAATCTCCTCCTACGCTCGGAGCCGCGCTTTGTTTAAGATTATTAAGCTACGCCTTTGTTACTTTATATTGTCAGTGCGACAAGTAGAATGAATAATTGCGTGTAACGAGTCCTAGTGTGGCCTCGGTCGGTAGATCTGCCGCAATCTGCAAAGATAATTGTATCACGCTAATTTGCATTGACCACCTATACACCTGTTGTTTGTACGAACATTTCCTAGCGGTGAGTCATTCGTATACTAATACTTGTCATTGTGAGTCGATATTTCTTGAAACTTGTGTTTCACTTGACAAACGTGCGTGAGTCAGATCTGGTAGACTAAATAAGGGCTGGTTTGCGAATAAAATGCTTATTTACCCTTAATAGGAACGGCCGTGGACGGCGCCATAAAAGGCAAGATATGCCGGAACGCAATGTCTTGATTAAAGTCATGTCGCTACTTTTGATTGATATAAAAAGACTTGTTCTTGTGCGGTTTTAAAATTATCTGAATGATATGATATCAGTCAACAAGAGTTGAGGTATTTAAACAATTTGTATAATAGCTATAATAATAGTTGATATAGATTGTCATGCTTGCATCTCAAAATATATTGACTTAGACTTATTAACTTTAGAATGGAATTTAGCATTTACAAAGTTTAGCACCTACCTCTTTTTTATGATATATACCAGCATAGCAAAAAAATATATTAAAGCTGTTTCGAATACATTAGAATGCTAATACGGATATTTTACGACAGGCATATTCTTTTCAAATATCTTAAGAGGATATGTTATGTACACCATTTTAATTTTATTTGGTATAAAACACCAATTTCAAAGTTTTAGAATTGTTTTAGACAGCACAAAATAAAGATAAGCCATAATAAAGCTAAGCCAATTTAGTGAGACACTGACCAAGAAATGAAACGTAGGTATAATTTTGTACGGCGTGCAAAATTTATGAATGCTCGCCTGGCTACCTATCATAATCAATTGAAAAATCTGTCACCAAGCACTTAACGGTGTGTTTTAAGCCGGTTTCCTTTCTAGTTTTAGCCAGTCCTCTACCACCATCACTTACGAAAAAGTGCTAGTGATCAGCGTTAGTTTGTTTTATTGAAAGCTGCACAAAAGCGGTGTTGCCCGACTTCTTGTATTCTGGAATTGACAACTCCTACGGACATAATATACGGTAGGAGCTAGCCCAGAGCCACAGTTGAGAACATAATAATATCGTGCCAGTGATCATGATATGATTTTGAATGAAATCGGTAAAAATAAAATGTATGACTTGTGAATTAAAAATTATAAATTTGGTGTATGTAGTATGAACGTGAGACATATTATTATTTTTACTTATTAGGTAAGTATGTAATAGTAACAATAACGATAAGGGCAAATCAGAAAAAAATATTGTGGTATTGGAGGGGTAAAATGGAGGTATTTCTATACCGCTAAGCAGTATCAGGACACAGAAATGTAGACATACATTGCTGTGTTCTGATTTGATGGGAATGGCAGGCATTTAGTGCAGTTCCCCCCTTTCGACAATTGAAGTTGCTAGTAGTAGTCTTTGTGAAAAGACACTGAAATATTTTCAATTTTCCTCATAATACTAAAATGCGATTAGTGATTGACAAACAACTTCAAAAGAAACCGGTTAATATACTTGGTTTGTTATACAATCTACTGATTTTGAATACAATTCTAAATAAATGAAATGTGTTACAAAATCAAAAAATAAACGCAAAGCATGCGTTATTGCGAAAAAAATAATAATAAATGTGTTATTTAATTTTGGAATATCTGTGGAAATAGAACTCTCATTCTATTTCCAAGTTCTATAGCAAGTTTCAGTGAAAAGTTGAGGATCGAAACAATTGCGTGTTTGTTCGCCGGTAACTTTCGAACGGTTCATACGATGTGCATGAAATTTAAAAAGCTTTGTAGGGAATCACAGGTCAGTTTTTTTTTCAAAATATTTTTAGAACATTAGTTAGGCTTACGTAACGTTATGTTGTCATCATTTCATAAATCATATCTACATGGAGTTCTTGCCTAATATTATGTTACGCTATTTTAATATTATGATTTTGAACATCTATCTTCTTTGTCCGTTTTTGTGTAGCAATGATTTAATTTAATGATTATAATTTATTGATTAACAGCCATGATAATCTTCTATTCTTTAATAGAAAAGCTTGTTCTGCCCACATGTGTTTGCATCGACGCGAATTCTACCTTTATTACATGAGTTCCTATCAGATCGCCGTAACTCTATGATAATGCTTACAGAAGCATTAATTAATATTGTTTGGTTCGCGTGCCGGTGGGCGGACGCATGTATCGGTTGTAGGACAACATTCTATTTAAGGCTCATTAGGTTTTTGTTTATGTGAACACATAATTGTTTAATCGTTTCGGAATCATGGACAAAATCAACTTCGCAGTTATGGAAGCATCACGGTTGTTTTACAAGGCGATTATGTAGGAGCAATTAGACATTGGCGGAATTACTTAGCATAAACTTAGCTTTGTGCACGTAGTTAGATAATTTTATTGAAGTGCTAATCACTATTTTATCATCACGAACATAATTTTCCATGCAATATTACCACTGAATTTACTACAAAAAATATCAAAGTGTTTAAGGAGAAGAAATAAACGCAGAAAAATAAGATCGCAATAAATGATAAGGAGTAAATAGATAGTGAAGGGAATGTCTCACCTGTCTTTGTGTTGTTGGTCGCGGGCGTCTTGCGCGGCGGCGCGCCTCTGACTGCCCTCGTATTTGTGCTCGCGGCCGTAGATGCTGGGCGCGAAGGGGTCCTCACCGAGGTAGTACCGCGCGGGGGCGGCTCCGGGGGCCACATGGGGGCCGCCGTTAGCCGTGGGGGGAGCCAGCTCTCCCCCGTACGGCCGGTAAGTGCGCGACGCATGCTCTGGCGACGGGGACCGTGAACTGCGCCATCGAGCGCGCCTCTCAGCCGATGCTGACCGAATCTTCCCGACCAATTTCCGGATAGAGTTCCCAATCGCCGAACCGACTGACTTCCGCACCGGGGATGCACGCCGAGCGCCGTTCTCTGCAAACCGTGTCTTTTGATTCTGCTTGCGTTCATCGCGGTCGCGACGCCGCGGCGGGGTGCGGTCGCGATCCCCGCTCGGCCTACGCTCACGCGGCGGTGAATAGTCTGGAGGTGGCTCCACGGCTCCTTCTTCACGACTATCGCGCGACCGTCCTGAGTTGTCATTGCGCGAGGAGCTTCTATACCCGCTATCGTAGCGGTGCTCATCAGACAGCCGCTGCTTGAGGAGCCGCTTTCTCTCCGGTGCGACTGGGCGATACTCCTCTTCAACGGAGGGCTCGCGGAACGAGCGATCGGCTTCGAGTGGACGGAAGGGTGAGCTGCGTGGCGGGCTGTGCATTGTGCTCGATGAAACGTAGGCGGAGTCGTCACGTGAAGGAGGATGGCGGCGGCCGATCGGAGATGAGTCCCGCTTACCAAGTGGCCTGCGGTTGTCGATGCGGTCGTCACTGGCGTATGGCGAGCGCACGGTCGGCGGTGAGGGAGATGAGCTGCGTGGCTCCGGCATCCTGGGCTTGGTAGCACGCCGCTGCGACCAATCTGCCACCCCTTTGAAATAGGCCCCGGTGCGATTCGGGGGGACTGTCGTTCGTTCGTCGGAAGGTGTAGACGACTTGGTCTTGCGGAGAACGCGGTCTCCGTACACGGGGGGAGGGGGTGCCGCGCTCGTTTTCCCGTAGTAACCCTCGTCCTCGCTTGCCTTGGGTTTGTAGAAGGCGGGCTCGGGTCGGCGTCCTAACTCTTCGGCGATGGAGTCGTGGGAGGAGCGCGATTCGCTGCCGAAGTGATTCTCGAGCCACTTAGAGGTTTCCTTCTTGCGTGTCTCTTCCTCGATGTCAAAGTCTACTGGGCGCTTGTAGTCCTTATCGTCTGTAAGCAGAGATTTGCGTGAGTGTGGGCGGACGGACGCGGCGGCAGCAGTGCGCTGCGGACGGCGCGCGCGCTGCGGCGGCCGTTAGCAGAGTGCGCGTACATCTCATACACGCCGCGCCGTAACCGCTCAGTCAATAAAGTTTGCCAAACTATCGAAGGTCAATAGGATGCAAACACTAGACGTCTTTACTTAACTACTGCGAGACGGGGCAAAATTATTCACTGCATAATAATTTGTAGGCCACTATTGTTTTACGGTTTGTTTATGGTATTACATAATTACGGTACAACCGGTTTAGGACAACCGACGATGTACCAGAGTAACTTGTAATTTCCATAAATTACTGGTTATTTATAAACCGACGGCTTTATATAGATAGCGGTTTCAAGATGCTTTCATCAACATAAGGGACTTCTGGAAGTTTTAGAATATTTTTAGCACGTACCAACAGGTACTTATGTAGGTATATAACAGCTTACTATCGTACTACTTATCATATTGTATAATTTAACTACAGTTAAAACAATTTTATTGATCAATGTCACTGCTCAAAGTCAGCCTTCGAGTATAAACCACCTGTTGGTATATCCACAGTATATCGCAAATGTTACTCAATATGTGTTTATTGAATACGTAGTTTTCAGCAGAGCCCCTTTGATTCATATAAACCATACATACCTACTTACAATTATTCAAATAGATAATGATTCATACCCAAGAAGTCGCAACTGTGAATTCTTTCCTTAGAAGAATATAATATATATACTTAAAATCTAATTGTTTACATTATTTTTACCATGGACAAGAACAAAATGTGGTCATCAATTAATTGACATAGATGTGCCTGTGCTTGGCTTTATCTTACCAAATTGACTTGACTCTTTGCTCTGAAATGTCGGAAATCACGGTTATTGACAGCTTGAAGCTAACAGCGCACAAATTAATTTCTTAACTATATAGATTTGGCAAAACGTCGCTGTTAAGTTTCATAAACCTAATTAAAATTAGTACTAAATATAATAAAAAAGGTGTATATTGATTTGTGAGTGACTTTGATCTATATTGGTCAATACCCCCTTGAACAATATACAATTAAACAGCTAGAGGTGAAATATGAGCGAGTATGGAGATATGAAAATAAACAAATGACAATTAGAGAATACAATATGAAAATCAAAAGAAATCGATCCAACTCTGTAACTTATTTATCCGTTTGGCTTTATATATTCTCTTGAAACTTGGTGTTTATAAAACGCAATGATAAAACGAAACAAGGTAAATTAGACTTTTGATAAAAATATCTAAGTAAATAGTTTGAGTAAAATAATCTGCAGTCTTATCTTGTGAGTATTTTCTTGACAGTATCTCCCATTAATTTAATTATATTATTATTCACAGTATGGAGCTAACCAATTAGTATGTATTATCTATCAGCTGTACATTGACATGTATAAATTTATTAAAAGGTAAAAAATCCGCAAAAAATCCTGCAAATTATTTATTTTCGTTAAACGTTGTATCTTTCTATTGAAATGAATTCAAATTCAAAATTCAAACCCCACTATTGAGCGGAAGAAAAGAAGATATTTGGAAGAATAGAATAATTTTATCTCACAATATGGCGTCTAAAATCCACCACTTTTATTATATATTTTTTTATTTACTTAGTTTATTGCCACTTAGTGTCACTTGCACTATCAAGGCGAATCTAACGATATCTCACACATTAAAATTGGTTAAGCCGTTTGGACGTCATGGTGGATAAAGAAATTTACAAACATACCCTGAACATGAACCCTAAAACATATCACTGGGCAGCCGTGTAAAAAGTGGCCATATTCTTTTTTGTTCTGAGGCTATACCGCCAAATTTGACGCTATATTTTTTTGTTTTGGATAAGAATTTTTTATTTGCTTCAGCCGTCTTTCTTATGTCACTCAAAATACGGCAATATCATTGGACGTCTGTGGTTACATATGATGTCTTCTTGGTAACAGATATTTAAATTATCTTCGTACAGTATCCGAATTTTAATTATACGAGTTAGTAATGTGTATTTAAAACACAAACCAAGACCAACAAACGGAACCAAGTACTAATATATAATAGTCAGTTTTTATGCAAGCCTGCAAAGATGTTATCTCTAATACTTTAAATATAAACCGAGGTAGCGAAAGATTTTAGGACGGAAAATAGCTTTGCTGCTGAACGAAACACATAATTTTTCACCTTACTCCAGCGAGGAAAATACTAGTATGTCAGCAAAATACAGCTTATAGAAAATAGAGTTAATACATATTAAAAGTTAAAGGTAACATTGGTAACATATAAAATAAATTCATTCGGGAACTTTTATTGAGGTTCAAATTCAAAAATCTTTTCCACGCTGAGTTCTACTTATAAACTACAACTATCCGAACTCGTCAGGTGAAAAATAAGATGTTATAAATTGTTGAAGTGGTTATTTAATCGTATATTGATTTGACAGTATATGGAATATAATACGAGTATATCAAACACTGAGTTCACATCTTCATGTTCGGACTTTCACAAGATATTTCAAATGTTTATGGAAAATATAAAATAACTTTATTTAATGAGACTGTTACGTAACACGCACTATACCCACCCGATGTTAAGAGGTAACCTCTACCAAAATAAAAACTACTCTGCGGGTCGGACGAGTAGTTTTTAAACCTCATGTGCCTATAATTTTCATAATTTCTTTACAGGCTCTCGAGGACTGCTGCCGGAACATAATGTTAGGTGCTTGGCGACAGAATTTCTACTTGACGGTGGTAGCTCGCCAGGAGAGTATTTGCTAAATGCCCTTCTACCGTGCGGTGAAGCTCAAGCCTTCGGTGGGGATCGAACCAAAACCTGCGGCACGGCAGTCACAACTACCACTAGGCTATCACTGCTTAAGATTTTATACGAAGTTTTGACTGATATTTGGTTTTGATAGACAAAAAATAAGCGTTAACTTGAGAACCTCCCTATTTTTTTGGAAGTAGCTTAAAAATTTGAGATTGTTATAATTATAATCATCATTACTGGAACTCATTTTGCTAAATGTTCATTCAAAACCATATTATCGTTGGACATGTCCCAAGTGACCTCCAAGAAAGCGTAGGCAAAGATTAGGTAAGAGCCCAAGCCCATTGACTCGCCTTAAATGCCAACTGCTGGTTTGTTCAAATTGCCCACTTATCCTTTACCAGGCGCTTGTTTACAAACTCCTTGTATTCGGATGTAGGGTCTCCAAATGTCTTGATAACAATGGACACATAAAGGTTTGTTTCACAGGAATAATTCTTAAATTGACAAATAAACATAATACATCATCGCGCCTGTAGGTGGCGGCGTCTTATCTCATGTTTTGACAGAAATTATTTAATACCATGTGATTGAGGCGAGCCTATTGCCATCCACTAGGCACAGTGCGAGACTGGTAGTGAAACCACTATCCGCTGTCGTTAAAATATTTCCCACACATATTTAATAACTTTAACTGGAATTTATTCAACTCTGCAGGTACTTAATTACTATGAAATTAAACTTATATATCAACAATTTTGTAATGTTGAATGAAATTAAATACTACTAGCATGATAATATTTGTATGACTTTGATATTTTGACCTGTTTATAGCTAACATTATAAAAACTGTGAATTATCTGCATTATCTTGCGCTTAGTGTGTGTGCCAAGTGTTCTCTTTGTGTCTTTATTAGTGTACTGTAATTTTTGTGAGAAGGATTTTTATAGCTTTTATTAACAAAAACAACACGAATTTAGATAAGCTATAAGTCATTACAGATTCACAGGCAGTCCAAATACTCCAGCCCACTACCAGTTGGCAGCGTGCCCAGCATGCTGGCAGCAACGTACCGTAGTAGGTAAGCAAAGGGTTTTTACCACCCTATATCTATAGTTTAGACCACATCTGTTAGTCTTTTTCAAAGAGAGCTTGGGACACTACTTTGCAACAACAACTACCCTTAAATATTTAAAAAATCATGGTCATGTTGAATAAATGTGATTTAATTTGTATGAGTTGTTAAAATTATAGAAAATACTGCAATTTCCCTGCCAAGCGTGGAGATTATAGAAAACCCCTCCTTTAAAAGAAAAAGCTGTGTTCAGCAGTGGACAATCTGGATGATATACTGAAAATTTCTGAGAGTACTTTTTTTAAAAAAATATATTTTAACTTTAACGAGTGTATATATTTGAAAATATTATATACGAGTATGTTCGTAAAAAAATGAGTATATTTAAATTAAAGAGTGACAATCACGATTATAACACAAGGAATAAAGATAAAATAGCGGTGTCAGGTTTTAGATTAGCAAAGACAAATAAAGGTCCTTAGGTAATTGTGTGCAGTTTTATAATAAATTGAATTGAATTGCAATGCTTATTCGTTGAGCCAAAGAGGTGCCAGCATAAACGAGCATAAAAATAATCTCAATAAACTGGTTTAGATATTAATGCTTGGTAGTATTTTTACTGGACTGCCAAAAAAAGGAGAGTTATGTTTCAGAACTTATGTGTGTATGTATGTTTGCGAGTTTCTTTATTCCACTCTAACTTCCTAACTGCTTAACCGATTTTAATCTATGAGATATCGTTAGATTTGTCTTGATATCGCAAGTGATACTAGATACATAAAAAAAAACAAACTGGCGGACTCTAAACGTCATATTATGAGAAAAAAAAACTACCAAACTTATCGAGTAGGGTATCAAAGGGTTTTATATATTATTCCATAATTATATATAACTTGCAGTTGTAATTACAATGGAACGATAAAACTTCGATCACATCATCACTTACCATCAGGTGAGATTGTGGTCAAAGGCTTACCTGTCAGCAATAAAAAAGAAAAAACAAAAGAATAATTTGCATTCGGGTTTTTTACTTTTTTAATTAATTTATAGTTGTAATATTTACTTCGGACATATTTTTTAGACTGGCCCATTGAAACAATGCAAACACATGTAATTATATATCTGATAAATCACAGTCCGTGAGAAATCAGCTATACATGGATACCCTATTCGTAAGTTTTCATATACTTGCCACCTACCACACTGGTTGGGAAAGTAAATGACGCATCGACCTAGTGGGACACTTTGATGAGACAATAGATTATGGTCATTTGTATGTTTTAATTAATCTTGTTTTGGAAGCTTTACTTTCTCCTCCTACGTGCAAATATGAAGAGCATCTGCTTAGACTGAGGAATAAGTGAAGACTGCCTACGAGTTTCATTTGGGTCATCTTTTGAGAATGAATTCGACGAAGTACATACGAGTACATCTAAATAGGAGGTGTACATCTAAATAATAAATAATAATTGCTTTGAGTATAAAATATGCAGGCAGCTTTTGAAGCGCTCGTAGCATAGTTTGCTTAGCCGTTCTTAGCCGATCAGCTAAGTTAGCAACGTCCGCTGCGGCCATGACTTCGATGAGTGACCGCTAGTGACATTACAACAAAGCGCTTCCGTTTACTTAAGAACCAAATACTTGATGAAATGAACATGAAATGAAAATTTAGTCATTATAAATGTAAAGTAAGTTGTAAGTCACTATAAGAGTGATGTACCACCTAAGTCCGGAGTTGATTCACTTTTATTGTTGTCTAGTATTAATACATAGAACACTACAGCTACTACAATAAAAGCATTTAGACAACCTACAAGTCATAGCAGACTCATAGGCAGTCCAAATGCTCCAGCCCACTCCCAGTTGGCAGCGTGCCCAGCATGCTAGCAGCATTGCCCCGTTGAATTGCAATGCTTATTCGTTGAGCCAAATATGTGCCAGCATTTTGATCACGCGTCGCATCGACCAAGCGCACAGATAAGTTTTGGAAAATATACATAGTGACGTATTGTGTGAGTAAATATATAAAGGGTCGGTTTTTTTTATTAAGTGATTATTTTTTAACTTAGTTAATTTTAATGGATTTACCTATAAGATTTCTGGGCCTGAATTAGCCTGAATCTAGTTCTGAATATATTTATAGAGAATCTGGTTAGGTAAGCCTAATAAATTTTTGCATGGTGGTAGGGCACTTTGCAAATGCCCGCCTGGCTAGCTACCACCCTCAAGTTGAAAATCTGTCGCCAAGCACCTAACGGTGTGTTCCGGCAGCTGTCCTTGAGAGCCAGTAACTCTAGGATAGTCTGAACAACATCCTCGACCACATCATCACTTACCATCAGGTGAGATAGTGGTCAAAGGCTAACCTATCGGGCATAAAAAAAAAAAAAAGAACAGAATTTATATAACCTCATATATTTTTTGTCATTTTTAGTTATTATATTGTTGCGCCTTCCTTTTGAGGTTTTAATACATTCCCTAATGCTTTGTGCCCAGCACATGTTTTAGGTACAGATACAGGCAATGACGAAAATAAACAGGAACATCAATGAAAAATATGTATTTTTGTAGCTTAATTTGCAAAAATCAAGTTATTTCAATATTTAATTTAATGAAGATAATTCACTTTTATAATAAACGACACAGTTATAAAAAAAAAAAAAAAAATTTTTATTTTATGTTATTGTTACGGAACAAGCTCGAGGCCCACCTGATGTTAAGCGGACTAACCTCTGCGTATAACAGATGCATTTCATCACATGTCACGAATTGCACTGCGCCCGTCACTTTGAGACAGTTGAAAGTCTCATAAGCCTGTAATTTCACTGGCTCTCACTTTTTCATTTACTTTGAGCGTGTATAAAACTACTGTGTCCATTCAGTAAAATACATACCTAGGTATGTATATCGTTAGTACATTATTCGTACTAACGATATATTTTCAATACGTTGTGGTGTCAAATAGAATCTCCTACTCCATCATTGTAAGTTACTCCATTATTATAATTGGAGGCATTACTAAAACCAAATTGTGCCGCTAGAAAAAATAACATTTTAAAAAGAGAAAATTATACTTTAAAAGGTTTTGCAAGACATGTAGACCGCCCTTTGTACCTAACTATTGTTATTGTTTCTGTGTATTTTCCTGTTGTTTGGTGTCAATAAAGAGTTATCGTATCGTATTGTAAATATTTGTAAGCCTTTTTTCTCAACAAAAGAGCTGTAGGTATACCGATACCACAAAAAAAACTGCGCATTTTTTACATATAAGTATGATTGATATCATGGTCTAAGAAAACATATATTATTGTATCATGATTGATACAATCTATTTCCAACTGTCCAACGCTTAATTTGTTATCTAGCAACCATGTCATTGAGAAAAAAATTCGAACGCAACTTCTTAGAAAAAAATTAACAAAGCGATGTGGCGGAAAAAGTACTCTTTCTTTCATAATTTTCTCGCTGGTAGAGGTGAAAATTTTGATGTTTCACAAGTGAGCAATTTTTATTAGTGCTTGTGACTAATTCCCTCACTTTGCTCGTAGTTTATTATAGAATCAATCACTACGTTTGTAATTCAATTCTACTCTACTTCGCGGGCTATAATCTCACTAAAAGATTGACGCTTTTATATGTATTACATTATTATGTACTAGCTTTCCGGGCGCGGCTCTGCCCGCGCGTATGTCAGTTATCGCGCAAAAACATTAACCTCTTTTTGCGCAGTTGGATAAAAACTATCCTATTATTTTTCCCGGGTCTCAAACTATTTCCATTCCAAATTTCATTCAAATCGGTCCAGTACTTTTGGCGTGAAACCGTAACAGACAGACAGACAGAGTTACTTTCGCATTTATAATATTAGAACTGATTTACGATATATCAAGTTCAAAAGACATAGAAAAAACACGTTTCTAGCTTAGGAACCTCTTGATTGTTTACTTTTTTTTATTATTTTTTGTTAGACAATCCAATAAGTATTTATAGGTTATGTGTAAAAAAATCTAGTTTTCAGCTTGTCAAGTTCTGTCTTACGACACCAAGTGAGCATCAAGATTAGGAAGTTTCCTAAGTACGCTAACTAAAATGTTAAGTTCTTCGTAAACTCAAGAAAAATAACTGTAAGCTAGCTCACCTATTTATTTATGAATCCCGACACGCGACATAATGAGCTTCAAGTGCGGCAGACAAAGCGCTCGGTAAGGCTTAATTATTTAACAACATGGCCTGGTATCTGCCCACGGCGCCATTGGTAATCTATTCCATGTGAGCTTTTATGGCAACTGGCTTGATCCCAACTAACGCAGCTTTGCTAATTTTGTGATCATTTGCATCACTTACCTACTGGTATGCTTCGATGACGTCAAAGGACATTATGACGATATTATTATTAAAAGACAAAATTGGTAATACAAAACTTTTGTATTAGCTCTAGCGCTCAGAGTTAACTTACAAATCAAGAGATCTCCTTATGTTGTTTTGTGAAGATGGGGAAATTGATAGCAATGATCATAATAGAATACGTAGTCTCTGAAATGAAATCAGTGCCTACCGAAATTGACACTTTAGGCGATATTGGTAACACTGTGCTTTTGGTGTAAAAATAATATTTTATTATGTTTGGACTGTGTGTTATTAGTTGTTTTCTTCCCAATATTGCTTATACCTACAGTGTACATACGAATGTTATCTGTTCTTAGTGTAAAAAGTATTGTAGAAAAGATACCCCATTCTTTTAAAAGGACGGATATAATCGCGTCGATATTACTAGCAACATTTGGATAGACATTGCAATAAACCGATTTACTAGTCCAAGAATTCTATAAAGGAGTTATTAATATTTAGAGGGTGACCATTTCGTATTGGTTTTTCCTATATTATTTTGTAACAAAATATACATATTATTAATCTCAGATATGACTTTAGCATCAGTCAAAATGGAGTAAGGCCACTTCTTATAATATATTCTTAGTATTTATTAAATTAAATCTTCAGTCTACATCCATATTACTATACATTATGATGACAATACCAAATTATCAGGAGACCTAACTTGTAGAAACGTTCTATATTTCTGTGACTCTACAATTGGAAAGATATAATTCAATTTGTGCCTACCAGATTCGAAATTTGACCGTTGAATTGCTTTTTACCTCAAATTGCTAGATAACCCTTTAAATGGCAGTAGTTAGTTGCCATTAAAGTCGTGTAATCGAGATTGCACTATACTAAGATACTAACGAATATGAATTTTGTATACTACGAAAATTAAGTATAAAAACGGAATAAAATATGAGCGGTAGGAAAAGGTAAACACTCGTTTTGCTTCCTATGTTCAATACTTTACTGTGCACTTCATACTTGGTTCATACTACACAAAAAAAAGAAAAAATATTTATAAAAGATGAATTACAAAAGATTAGTATCAGTTTTTTTTTTCTTGGTACAGGATCGATCTTTGTTAGTAAGCGAATACAACACGTGAAAAATCACGTTCATTTTAGTACCTAGGTGTCATAGTTAGTAAAATATACACCAACCTCAAGATCTTGAGCTCGTCTAATCCAAACAAAACACTATCGAACTCCAATCAACGATATAAAAATCTTAAAACTAGGTATAAACGCGTATTGTCTCCGACACAACGTTTTGCGACCAAGGCAAACAACCTGACACTGGCTGTGACTCTATTAGCATTCGCGATCGTTGTTAACTATCAAACAGGTACTACATATTCAAAAAGCCACATTTGGATCGCGAACTATGAATGGACAATCTGCTATGTGCTTATTGATTGATAGGTACAATGTCTATCCGGATATCTATATCTATACTAATGCTAGCAGCCCGCCCCGGCTTCGCACGGGTAATTGCGACTATAAATTGAGATGTATGCTATCCTATCTTTCAATTTGGATCAAAATGCACACGGTATGCAAATTAAATTTAAAATTGGTTCAGTGATTTTTAGGAGTCCATCGCGGACAAACAACTTGACACGTATTTTTTTATATAAAGATTATAAAGAGGAAAGATTTGTATTTTTGTATGTAACGAATAAATATAAAAACAACTACATAGATCGATCTGAAAAAATATTTCACGAATAGAATCCTACATTATCACTTATAAACATAGGCTATATTTTTTTTAAATATGTTTAATACCCGTGCGAACCCGGATTATATAGTGCGAGAATATGAATCAAAATACTTATTAAAATAATCATAATAATATATTTTATTTAAAATTTGTTATTTTACACGTTTTGTTTACTTGCAATAATATTACTTAATCGATTTGGGTTAATTACACAAAAGGAGTAATCAGGAATATTTCTATCGTGAGGAAAGAAATCGGTTAACTTATGAAAAAATAATAGTGGTATTAGACGTCATGGATGAAAACGCAAAAACTTAAATCGTAAAGTTGCAAATTCTTTAAGTAAAAGAGGGGTGGATATAATGTAATCAGAAGTAGCATGATCATTTGTAGTATATAATATAACAACAAAAATAGTAAGTAATGAGCTGGAAACATCTAGAAAATTAGTATGTTTCGGATGGAATTCATATTATTAATTTCGGCCTTGCTATTAAATTCAATAATGGACAAATATTTGCCCCAAAAAAATATTCGAAATGTGATTGTAGTAGGTACATTCATTACTCAAAGAGCACTATGATATATTTTATTGTAATTCTACAGGATATGCAATTTTTATATAATAATATTTTTATCCAATACCTAGGCGTACTCAAATTGACTACTTTCTGAAAAAAGGCCAGGTCAGGAGTACCATAAACCGACGGTCATGGATGAAAGGATTGATGAGTGTAGATGAAGCCAAAGAGATGTGCAAGGATCGTGGCAAGAAGAAATCTGTGGTCTCTGCCCACCCGTACGCGAAAGAGGCGTGATGTTATGTATGTATAAATATATAGGTACTATAATAATTTTTAATTTTACTTGTAACTAATTATCTGAATTACAATTAGTATCTCGTTCAGCATGGGCATAGATAAATGAAATGGCATGGGTGAATAATGCAAAATAAATTCCTCCTATAATGAGAAGAGCTTTTTTTTATTGCTCTTAGGCTAACCTTTGACCACTATCTCACCTGATGGTAAGTGATGATGTGCTCGAAGATGTTGTTCAGGCTAACCTAGAATTACTGGTTCTCAAGGGCAGCTGCCGGAACACACCGTTAGGTGCTTGGCGACAGATTTTCTACATGAGGGTGGTAGCTAGCCAGGCGGGCATTCGCAAAATGCCCTACCACCATGTTTCCCCCTATCACCAACCATACTATCTATGTTTTTTAAACTATTTCGTATTTTTCGTTAATGTTTTGTATGGTGAAAAATGGTCATGCTATAAAAAATCGCCCAAATCGTACAAAGCTACAATTCACGTTTTAGGCTCAAACGTAGGTACTAAGTTCCATTACGATACCTGTCAAAACGTACTTTGTTCAATAGTAAATTTACATTTATATTTCTTGTACCTATTATATAATTTATAGTTCGTAGTTTTAATAAATAAATATTATATTACTTAATTCAGTCAATAAAATATAAGTACAATAATAACAATAACATACGCATAAAATAAAATTTACAGTAGGTACGGTCAAATATTATAAAAATAATGGCCTACAATAATCACTGCAGTTCCTAGTTTGTACTAGAAATTAAAAAGAAGTTATAATTCTAAAGAAGTTATCGTATTTATATTTTGTATTATGTACAATTATATAGTAAGTATTGAGTCAAGAGCTATTTATAAACTAGGTACGTAGTTATTCATGTTTTACAAATTTATCTCTTAATTTGATTTAATGAACTCCCTAATTCATTCGTTCATTATAACTGTATAATTTATCTCAAAATTAGTAGAAAAGGTGTTGTTAGTTGGGGCAAAAAGTTTAAAAGACTGCTAAGAAAACAGTAATTTTGTTTTGTTTCAACAGTTCTGTTATAATTTGTAATGGACATTTATTGTAGCGCCACCTTTTATCATTTCAGTGAACCACTAAACGACATTGCCAACTTACAGACAGAACAAAAACTGCCATCTGTCGTGGAGTAGTAAAACTAACATTGTAGTTTGTATTCTTACCATTATGGCGAAGGCGGCGCTGTCGTCGCATTCGCACTGAAAGACTGTCCCAATCGTCATCCATGTTCGGTTGGCCTTCCCTTTCAACTGTAAGAAAATATCTAATTAAAATACTTTCTGAAATGATCTGTTTATTTTTATTTCTGTACTTTTAATTTGAATTCTGGACATAATAAAAAGTATGGAAAACAAGAAATACTGTCCCGGGATCTTAACGTATATTATACCCAAGAATATGATATTTAATTTACTAACGTAAATTTTGAACTCTGTTCTAATATTATTAAAAGCCCTATCTATTTTTAAGAGGACTAAGCAAAGTGTTTTAATTATTTTTTTTGACAAATATGTACCTATTCGTTACTTACTTGTAATCTTAAATGCTTTCGAGTTCTACGGGCATGGATTTCTCAGTAACTCCCGTTTGATCCACGACACTCCCTCTCTACAACTTTTACATCTAGTTATTGAATAGTTTATCGGTTTACCTTCTTCAGTGCGAGTGCGGGAGTGTACTTGAGTGGCAACACGGAGCCCTCCCGCCATCAGGTCGGTACTTCGCTCGAGCTCCACGCACTTCCGTTTCTCAGTGCCCCCCGTTTGATCCACGACACTCTGATTGCTTCGCAACGATTTCGCCTGTGCAAAGAAAAATGTTTACAATAATCACTTAAGACTAGCTCTGAATAGTTTGTACTGCAAATTAATAAGAAATCATAATATAATACATATTTTTATAAATTCATAATAAGGCCTGTATTTGAAATAAGCTGCGCCGCGCGGTTTTAGCCGTGTAGATAGTGTCTATATTAGTGTGATCAAACCTAAATATAATAATGTTAAAGCAAAAATATCAATTTTGCGGTAAGTGTATTTTAAATTTGAAAGCATTATATTATGTGAGGTTTATATGTATATGAGAACTTGTGGAGTTTTATACAACCAATAAGTTTTGGAGTGCAAATAATTTACATATATTTTTCGTCAGTTGAGGAACTGTACTCAGCCGGATTGTCCACTGCTGAACATAGCCTCCCTCATTAAGAAGTATTTGCCATAAAATCCACGCTTGGCAGGCGTCTTGAGGATCGCAGTGTAAGATAGCAGTTCCTCAGTAGGCGCTGCTGCCCACCACCCAGTGTTTTACCGTTAGTCGCCTCTTACGACATCTATGGGAAGATAATATGAGGAGCGACATTCTAAATTCCCACAGCTAAATTGATGTAGCGAATAAAAAAATATAATATGTGCTTACCTCGTCATTAGATAATTCTTCGTCGCAAAGTCGTTCTTGTTCTTTCGTGTGTCGAGTCTCGGTGACTATAGTTCCATCTGGACGGAGGGCTCGCAGCTCTTCCTATGAAACAATATTTATTTTAATATTCTTATTTTCGCAGTAACGCATGCTTTGCGGATTAAAGTCATTTGCGGGATATGCAGGGCTGCAAACAACTTTCTAGCGCAATTTGGCTCTTATCTTTGGCTTCGCTCATGGTTTAATTCTAGAAACCCAAGCGTAACGAAGGTTTCAAAGTTATGAGATGCAAAATAACTTAGCTGCCGGATCACACCATTTATCACCTCACTACGAGGAAAATGCTTGGTGCAATTAAAACAGCTTAAATACTAAATAAGTAAATGTTTATTTATATTATTTTTATACTCTACAGCTGATGGGCTAGCCTTCGACCACTATTTCACCTGATGGTAAGTCCCCATCATCATGTCGTCGAAGATGTTGTTCAGGCTGACCTAACTTGTACTGGCTCTAAAAATAGCAGTTGGAAGAGATCGCTGGGTGTTTTGCGGCAGATTCTCTACCTGAGGGTGGTATCTGGCCAGGCGGGCTTTCGCAAAGTAACTACCAACATGCAATTTTATTGGACAAAAAAACCAATGCTCAACTCTTTACAATTGAGATTAATCATATTAGGAACTGTTTTATAGAGTCGAACTTCAAAAACCTTTTCCACGCGAGCGGACAAAAAGCACTTGCAAGCAGATTTCGAATGACAAACAAAAATTTTCCGAGCTTGTGAGGGAAAATAACTGTTCACATGAAAACATGCAGATTTGGCTAACGCCAGTTTTTCTTTACCTTTGTAATTCACTGAATGACCTGTAGATGGCTGCGCTAGTTCAGAAAGGTATACGCATTCCGAAAATTAAAGGACAGGGTAAAGCTTTTGAATACAGGTATACGTGGCATTCGCAAGGTTTTGGGTGACAAACAGATTTCGAACCGAATTCGATTATTGTTTGAATAGTCACACCTTCAACAGCTTATGCCCGTATCGGGAGATGGTCTTTTTGTTCTTCGCATCTTGCAGGTATAGAACTTAGGTGTATTTGAATAAGATGGTGATACCTTCAATAGCATATGTCATAATTTTCAGTATCAGAAGTCGGTCTATTTGTTATTTTGTTACCGGGACCGATATTGTAGGTGTCATTTTTATGAATAAAGCTTGACACCCACAGAGGGCCGGGCCGCGCCGCCCGGATCGCGCCCGCTTTCTATGTGTGGAGTTCCATACAAATTCGAACATTACAAAAATATCCGTTCCGGATTGCGACCGCTTTTCCGCGGCTTCTGCCTCTGTGCGTGAGTGTTAAGCTTAAATAGATTAGATTATATTATAGATTATATTTTACCGTGTCATCGGTGGTGACGGTGGTATTGTAGGCAACAGTATCTTTAACGAGTCGGGGTCCGTGCGGTACTAGCGCCAGCTGGTGTTCTGTCTGCAACTTCAGAGCATCGCGGATGTCTTCCTCCTTGGTCTCGTTCACTGCTGAGATCAGAGCCTGAAACAAGGGTTAGTTTATATTAAATTTTATTAATAGCGTCACATTCATCACCAAATCTATTAAAATCTACTTAGATCAGGTCTTAAGTTATAGATTTCCCTAAACCAAAAAGTTTAAGAACTGAACAAAACGATAAAAGGTATCTACAATAATATGATGATGTACAATATCAGGAGATATTATACAAGTCGGGTAGATAAAAAAATATAATAGCACTATATACTGACAATGCTACTAAGGCCCTATTTCAGAGTTCAAACATTACGTGGATATTTTTATGAAATAGACGATCTAAATGTGGCGTTAGCTTCCATAGAACGTCAAACCCAGTAGCAATTTTTAAATTTGTTGGCTATCTTTTGTGATAAAAAGAAAACTCCTTGGTAAGAACTTAATAAGCTTTTTATTTCAATGGCCCTTAATGATACACACAAATATAACGGAAATTAAATAATATAAAGAACTGATCGCCACCGTGAACGCTACCAGAACGCGTTGCTTTGTGCGTATCTATATAACTTGTCGAAAATATAGTCCCAACTGCCAACATTATGATATAAACAGTCTATTCAATGTGTAGACTTGCTCTGAGCTCTGGGACAATTGGTATAACTAAACCAGTAAAGTATTGGTAACCAAAGTACATTACATATTCAGAGGTACGCCGCACGCCGGTCGACTTGACCGTACCGTTTTCTCTACTCGTAAAAATCCTCAAACGGTAATCATTTAGGCTGACATCAAGTTGACGGTTAATGCCAAATGCCAAATGTATGTCAAATCGGCATCAATCTCAAAATCATAATATTTTTGTAGACACTGAGATAATTCATTAATTTTATGCGTTTTTGGTAATGGCAGTACGTTCATTTTATGAGCGAGCCGCAAGTTACTGGGCTAATGTACCGGCGACAATCGACGGCGTGCTAGGTGGTTACGGCCACATTTCGGACATTGACATCAACGGTTCTAAAACTTTCTTAGAAAAAGTTTTTGCACAAGAAAACCCGCCAGGAGCTCAACGGGCTTTAGATTGTGGAGCTGGAGTTGGACGCGTTAGCAAACATCTACTGATACCGCGATTCGACAAGGTAGACCTAATCGAACAGGATGGGAAGTTCGTTAACGCTGCGAAACAATTGATCGGTGAAGATAATGCTAAGTTAGGAACGCTTTACCAAGTCGGTCTACAGGATTTCCAATTTGAACTGCACAAAAGGTACGATGTTATTTGGTGTCAATGGGTAATCGGTCATTTGAAAGATTATGACCTGATAGATTTTTTAAATAAGTGCAGTTGTGTTTTAGCACATAACGGTGTTATTATAATCAAAGAAAACATAACTTGTACGAATGAGTTAGAATATGATGAAGATGATTCGTCAGTGACTAGACCTTTGGATTTAATGATGGACATATTTAAAGAAGCGAAACTAAATATTGTGCTTACAGATATCCAAAAAGATTTCCCTGACGATATTTATCCAGTTCACTCGTTTGCTTTAGTGCCATCTAATAAGAACATACCCATAGAGCAAAAAACCTTTAAGTAATCTACATGTGAATGGAGTGTCAACGCTAACTTGTGAATATATCAGAATCTTGATCATTTACATTTCTATCAATTGTAAATTACGCTACAATTGTTTATAGTTTATTTACGAGCAATATAATGTATTCTTTAGAATCGAACGAATTTGCATTTGATTAAGTGGTGAGTCGTGGGTTGAATTCGTGATTGTGTCGTTTAATAAAGCGGGATCCAGGGCGTGCCGTGGTCTTGCGACGATGTTTGCTAGCGCAATCTTTCGTCTCAGTTACGATGCTCTCTGTTGCATCACAAGCCAAACCGTTATTGTTGTGAATTCTACACTTAATCTGATACTCCCCGTCCTATAAAACATTTAACATCTTCCTATCATATTGTACAGTATGTTTTCTATAACAATACAAAGGACAATATAAAACGTTATTACAAATATGTTTTCGCTAGCAACGCACAGTACAACACAGAGATATAATAACTGTTAAGAGCGCTTCGGTTTTATGGCCTGCCGCCTTCCGCTAACTCTGCTTATAAGAAATCTCTTATTCTTCTCATTGTTAGTACATCCACTAACTTTCGTATAATCAGGGCTTTATGATGGATACCAGCGCTGTTGTTCTGAATGTGCAGCAAGACTTTACTAATATCAACTTGGGTGGTGGCTTGATGCTTATCTGTAAGCGCTTATTTTTCCTTCGAAGATATGGAACAGTTCTTGAACCCAGCCAGGAACAACTTGCTGTATCACACTAATATCATAAATGCGAAACTTTGTGAGCGATTGTCTATGTTTATTACTCTCTTTAACGTTAAAACAGCTGAACAGATGTGGATGAATCATGGTATGTACATAGTATAGGTCCTAATATAACACATCGACTACATTTTATCATAATGATCATCACTTTATATCATTGTCTACGCGGGTGAAACCACGTTGCACAGCTAGCACTTAATGATGTGTAAAAAGTAAGCGACCTGTTTCTAGTATCTTTTCTGTATTGTGTACGAAAACGTTTCCGTATAATAGCAAATACCAGGTATGGCCCACAAAGGTGGAATTTCAATTGAAAGGGGCGCTGTAATGGTATATCTTCAGTAATTAGCCGTCGATCGGTGAGGTTCAATCAGAGAACAGTTAGCGATGAATATCGCACGGCGCGCGGCGGTCTATTATTAGGGCTTCGGCAATCTTACAGCTATGTGGTCTGCCTTTTGCCCGACTATTTTACGTTACAGTTATGTTGACCCTTAAATGCGCGTTGTTGTTTATAAACAACAGTACTTTAAGCAAGCAAAATATATAATAAAACTAAAATATTTTTTAAATTTCAATTGCACACATTCTAATATATCTAAAAAGCAGCAAAAGTTAATAAGCACCTCTTATTTTTGATTATATAAATTAACTTGGTTTTAAATTCATATGTATAAAAACATTTTAGTAGTACGTTTTCGCGAAAAATTGGTGCAAGTCTTGCATTAGAGGCTACAATAACAGAATAAACAGTATAACAGAAATTACTTAGTTGTATTTTTCAAATACTTTTTTTGGGGACTAATGATAAATAAATATTATTAGTTACTTATAAAGAAAACGAAACTGAAATATAAACAAAGATTTTTTTAGTTAAAAACATCATATCGCCACCATAAATTATTTTTTTCCCCATACATTATCGCACATTTGAGGGTAAATTCTTCAAAAGGTAAATTTTCCGTCTTAATGTCTCTTTCTCTATAACATTAAGGCAAAAAAATAGTGTTATCCACAGCAGAATTGAATACTTTCATTTATAACATTCTTATTTCAAAGTACCTACTGTAAATACGGCACTGTATCCCAATTTGTACAGTAAACTTTGTGGCGTAGTAGTAATAAGTTGTGTCAATAAATCGCAGTTACCGTGACCAAAAGTAGTCACTATTGTTTGCAATTTCTCTTCGCGTAGTTTAGTCGTTCAATGTAACGTTTCTTATATTTTGAAGGTACTTTTCAATGAAACACGTTGAGTTCTCTAGTCGCAACTAAGTGTTGCCACCGTCGTGCTGATGATGTGGTTGAAGATGTTGTTCAAGAAAAAATTACTAGAAGGCCTACAATTACTGAATCTCAAGGACAGCTGTATGAACACACTGTTAGTTTAACGACAGATTTTGTATTTGAGAGTGGTAGCTGGCCAGGCGCGCATTCGCCAAATTTCCCTCAACAAAGCATTATACTATAACAACTACCATGCCGTCCTAAAACAACAACCGGGACCGCCGGTTTAACATGCCCACCGAAGGACGGAAGCGCTCAGTACCTACCTAAATGCCACAAGCGGTCAACCGCAGCGGACGTTGCTTAACATAGTTGCTCGATTATGAACAACTAAGTAAACTACAGGCGCTTCATAAATGTTGTATCTAAAGCAAAAGACTACCTGAGAACATAGTAACAATAAGTATATGTTCTCATAATATACAGCTGCTACACAAGAGTTTACTTATATCAAGTTTTAGCTGACTTGATGGCAAACCGCCAACCTTCCATGAGAATTATTTCGTTGGTAGGATACTCGCTTTTTGTTAAAAATGCCGTAAAGATGGTAAGGAAACAAAAGAGTTCACCCTATATGCAGCACCACCCTACTCTCTAACGTGTGTATAGTATTTTTATACAAAACTACTAAAGACAGGAATAGTACACATGTATAAGTACGAGATATAGCAGTAAATTACAAATATTACACGAAATAAAAAATAAATTGCTAAGCACAAATATATAACATTATACTTAATTACAGAATTAGCTCCGTCCGTTCTATTACGTTTTTTATGTCTATATTGGGCGAAGTAACTACCCAAGCTTGAGTTCAATGTACTCGGCTATAAAGTTTAGTTCTCATCACATAAAGTTTGTTCTTAAATGTTTGTGAAACGAAAACAGAATATCCATTTTATCTCACAGAGCTAGTGGTAACTTCAAATATATATCATAGGTACCTTATTTTATCGAAGAATGGTAAGCGGTAATCGTCAGAATCAGAATATTTTATAGTTCAAAACTGTGTACATAAGCTGTTATAAAGTATACAATTGGAGCAACAGTTTGTCCATTCCGAGCACACAATATTTATTTTTCTTTACTAGGGCACAAAACACAGAACTCACATATAAATAAATAATTGTTAAGTTTTATTAGAAATACTATTTATACATATCTAGACATAGGGAATGGTTACGTACTAAAATTAGCTACAAAACATTTATTCAAATTATAAAAGCTTTTGTCTAGGAGCCATCCTATTTTTTTTAAAGTAAAATATTAGTTAAATGCTGTTATAATGTATAGTGAGTATCGAGAGGCAAGTCATTATATTTTTAAGGCTGTTAAATAAGCAATCCTATGGTACTCAGCATTATCTGCTTGTGGTATTTATATTTTTTTTTTTTTTTTATTGCTGATAGGTAAGCCTTTGACCACAATCTCACCTGATGGTAAGTGACGATGTCGTCGAAGGTGTTAACAGGCTTAACATAGAATTTATATTTAGTTTATCGTACGCGTAGTTTCTCTCAATCATTTGAGAACAGGACAACTGGAACTTAATTTCCTATTAATTCTAATGGTCAACTACTAAACAGAATACAGGGAATATTATATGTTATATACACATACATAAACAAATTTATTTGTTACCTTTATTCTTTATCGGAAACAGTTAATCAAATATGATATTCACGTAGACTTCACAGGTCTACTTTAATTTTTTTTTATTATTCTGAACGCAACAAAAGACCCCACATCTCGATTTACCGAATGTTGGTTAAATTTTTTGCATGTTCCATCATCGTCTGACTGCAGACACCTATTCACTCTTCACTTAAAGACTCCAAGATTATATCTACCAGAAAACTGAGTGCTATAGAAAATATCTTTTGTCATAAAATACGTCGTCCTGCGTCCAACCCGGTGTTCGAACCCAGCACCTCGAGATTTCCAAAGCGGTGATTTTAAACATAAGTACACACATCAACGAGGCAGCTAAACAATAATTCTAATACGTAATAATTACTCTGTAGTATTTTCAAACTGATTTTGAGGTACTTGCTGATCACGATTAACTTAACAGAGCTCAGTTTTACCAGAGCTTAACGGTAGATTTTACACCAAAAAGCATTGTAGAGCAATCTTTCATCTTGATAAAAACAGGTAACTTTTTAACGTTCCGCTAAAACATTGTAACTGAGACTAAGCTCAGAGAAAAAATAAGTTTAGGGTAAAACGTGACTTGATTTTAAAATGAACTCCTTTGAGCGTGTTTCGCAAAACTTGCAAAGGCTAATTTGTCAAAATTACTGGCCATTTTGGTCCATTTTATTACTTGATTTGGCTACTATTGTTGGTTGAAACTAACGGTCTGTCTCATTGTGTCTTTGTTTTGAATCTTGACATGTATAATCGGTTTAATTATTAGTTAAACATAGAATAAAGTATGCGATGTTATTAAATAATTATTAAAGTAAGTAACGTGTTTCAAAGGAAAGTCATTCTTATTTATTGTTAATAACTGCGAATATTGAAAAGCAGTCGGCATTTTCTTAACCTTATCCCCCGCATGTGGGGTATGAAAAATATGTCTTTTTCTGACAATTCTAATAATGAAAGAGGGTTAGCCCTTTCAGCTAACGAGGTGTTAAAATGGTATCAGTCTTTTTGTGAGCCTAATGTGCAACCTACTTTTTTATTGCTGATAGGCTAGACTTTGACCACTTTCTCACGTAAAGGTAAGTTACATTGTTGTCGAAGATATTGTTCAAGCTAACCTAGAATTACTGGTTCTCAAGGATCGCTGTCGAAATATACTCTAAGGTGCTTAGCGATACATTTGCTTCAAGGAGGTACTAAGCTAAGCGTGCATTCACAAAATATTAGCTGGAAACATTTAATTAATTTTTTTTTAATCAAACTTGAAAGGCTGGTGGTAAGCCTTTAACTGCCACCCTTAAACAAGGATTGGGATCGACGACGCGGCTTAACGTGCCCTCCGAAGCACGGAAGCGCTAAGTAGTATAAGCCAATAGCGGTCACCCATCCGAGTCAGTCAACTGCAACGAACGCTGCATAGCTTAGTTAATCGATGAAGAACGTCTAGACTAGCACCGATACATAAGTCATCTACATTCGACCACAGTATCACTTATCATAAGGTAAGATAGCGGTCAATGTCTAGCACAGCAGTTATAAAACAACTAATCCGATATCTAATTAGTACCACAGAGTAAAAGCAACTGAAAGTAGAGTATGTCACACAAAAGAAAGAACCAGTCTTTAGCCTTAGCTGCCGTCGTCGGGTCAACCATTCACATCGCATGCGAATTTTTGTCAAATTCCCACTCCCCGTGAAAAGGAGGTGATGGATATCTTAATAATGTTCCGTTGAGTTTTTTTTCATGTCACACTTTTTATGAGATCGTGCGAGAATGCGTTGTGAAAGGTAAACATCGCATAAATTGGACCTTGAAAGTTGAAGGATTTTGGCAAGATTTATGATTGTGCGTTGATATATTTACAACTTTTTTTAACTTTATTCATTTCTGTTTCAATCTCAACTCAACTAAATATATTCGCAATTTTTTGAAGTCTTTTTTTGGAGTTCCTTTATAAAAAGGTAGACGATCTTTAAGAAAAATGGAATCGGCACCTAATCTGAAAAATGTAAGCTTAGAGTGTTTGAATTGGAACATGATATTTACTGTATTTAAAATATTAATTTAAACCATTAAAATATTAATTTAATGTTTTCTAAAAATATTTGTTATTGAATATGGTTTTGCGCATAGTTACGCATGAATATATTAATTATGATATGTGTTGTTGACACAAGCAATTAGCGCTTAGAAAACAACTAAGAAAGCTCAAAATTAGTATTCTATGCTTGCCAACACGTAAGATCTTATCGGACAATTTACAATTATATTACTGCCAGTAAATATGAGACACGATTTCTATTTTCCACTTTCATGAGCCGTCTGTAGTACTGAACCAGATATTTTCTAGCTATAAACACACCTCATTCAGTTACACCTTAAGATATCTATGAGGTATAATGGAACGCAATTAATTTTACACCCTTTGCGTATCTTGTTGGCCTTCCACATTATGTTATTAATTTTACGTCTATGTTAGATACGCAGCAGTTTTCTCCTATAACATGTTTGTCTGGACTATAATGTGCTTGAGTTAGCATGGACTACGCACGGAATAAAGCTAGACGTGTGACGGTTTTGATTCTTATCTATGAGTAGAAATTAATTTGCCATATTATGATAGTACAGTACCATTTCTAAAATTTTGTTTATTACGAACAAATAAAATTTTTATGTGATGTAAATATTAATGATATTACGCGGTGTTTTCTCATGTCACGACTTTCTTATGTGTTAGTTTTTTGTATTTTCTTTTTAATTATCACACAATTCTTTGGACACCTGCATTGTATTGCTATCGTCATAGAATCAGCACGAGGCCCTTCTAATGTTAAGCGGTAACCTTTGCCTTTATCACTTTCAGTTCGTCACAAGTGGCGAACTGCACTGCGCCTCTGAGACATAAAATTATAAGTCTCATGTACCTCAAAATTGTTCAAATCATACCCTTCAAACCGAAACACTCAACAGAGTAATGTGAAAATTAATGCTTACGGCGGCGCGGAGGTAATAAGTATGCTAAGTATAGGTTTATACTAGGAGCAGGAATTATATATATATATGTATATGTGTGTGTAATATATCTCTATTTCAGCTGTCTAGTAAAAAAAAACATACCCTATATTACGTCTCAATTTTTTTAAATCTATTACAATTTCCCAAGTATCACTTGGTACGCCTTCCTAAAGCACTATTACCATATTATTTGAGCTTCAATTATGACAGATACGTTACATAAGTGATTAGACCATGAAACAACGAGGCTCAGCATTAGAAGTTAGTAGATAATATTACGTTTTGTACACTAAGATGCATACTTAATTATAATAAGATATCTAAATGCTCTATTAACTCGTTTGGGGCTTGGTCACTGAACCGTCTAATACATTAGGTAATTGATTGCGCCTAATTTTTGCATGATAAGTCCACGCAATACGTTACCTGAAAGCACGTAGACCGGCTCTCTCTTGCCCGTGTCACCGGAGACAACATGTTACGTAGCATGATTTGTTTCAACCAGATAACATTATTTAATAGCCTGTTGGAGAATTGACATCATATATCTGAAATACAAAATCTATCCTAAAGAGTTTAGTAATCGGTACGTAGTTATACTATTAAAGCAGCTTGAAGCGCTCGTAGCCAAGTTTGCTTAGCCATTCTGAATCGATCAGCAAAGTTAAGCAACGTCCGCCGCGGTCATGACTTGAATGGGTGACCGCTGGTGACATTACTACTGAGCGCTTCCGTGCTTCGGAGGGCACGTTAAGCCGTCGGTCCCGGTTGTTGTCTTAGGATAGCAGTCGTTACAGCATGGTGGTAGGGCACTTTGCGAATGCCCGCCTGGCTAGCTACCACCCTCAAGTTGAAAATCTGTCGCCAAGCACCTAACGGTGTGTTCCGGCAGCTGTCCTTGAGAGCCAGTAATTAAAGGTTAGCCTGAACAACATCCTCGACCACATCATCACTTACCATCAGGTGAGATAGTGGTCAAAGGCTAACCTATCAGGTATAAAAAAAAAAGGAGTACCCTGTTTACTGCTCAGGTTAACTATTCAGGTAGAAAACGGGTAATGAATACTTTGAGCCTTTAAATTAATCTGATTTGTCAGTTTTTTACACATTTACAAAATTATTAGGTAAATTAGTTTTGTAAGGGAATTCTTATGTTCACATTTAGAGATATAATAAAACGAAAAGCTAGGCCCAAGGACATGCATGCAAAATTTTAACAAGTTTGAAGACTTTGACAAAACTACTTGCATCAAAGTATGCGTGCGATTAGACGGAAAAAAATAGGTAAAATCGGACGTGCCAAAACGAGAGTTTCACGCTCGCCAGTTGACGAACAATTCCCTGAAACTGAGGTACCTATCGAATTGGTTACCTATCGGCCGATGAACCAAGGATTGTACAGAATGAGTAAAGTACCACTAATGATAACCAATTGATATCTATTATATCTAAATATCGGATTTTAAACAAATGCTGTATAATCTACGAATATTTTCCCGTACATCTTTAATTACCTTTTGAACACCCATGATTTTGCCCTCCTCCGTATATTTTTATTGGCTACTTTCATTTATACAGATTTCGTACAGATAGGTGCATAATGTATTCCTTCTCAATGCAATTGCAAAACAAAATCAATAATAAGATTTAATTGATGCAATAAACTGCCCAGTGGGAGGACACGACAATCCACTTAGTTGCTGTCCACTGCGACTACTCTATTTGAATTAAGATTACACTGGGAATCTGTATCTTTGAAATAAACTAATTGATGCTATCTGCAGTACAATGATAAAGTGTTTACTATTTAATAATAATATATTCTGAATAAGCTTCGAGCTTAAACAACGCGAATGGTCGTCTTTTATTTCTTGGTTAAAAAGAACAAACTTTTTTCATACAGAAAAATAAGTCGTTAATAAAATAAAAACGCAGCGTAGGTATTCGATATCTACGCTGCGTTTGATTAATGCCAACCCAATAAATAATTTAAAATGTGAATAAAACAAATGAGTCAACTTCAAATAAATTACATCCGCTCATGCCAACATATCAACACGTTATTTAATGGCAAGAAAAATAACTGCTAAATAAACAGCTGATTAATCAATCGATGGTAGGGAACGGATGAAAGCACTGTATCACGCATTTTCTAGCTGGGAAGTGTAAAATTAAAATATAACATGTAATAAATAACTCATTAAACGACAGTTTCAATTTGTTACGATACGCAGAAACACTACATCGCTTCGTAGATATGTTTGTTTTTATTTATTTTGTTTAAACTCGTTCTTCATTTGCATAGAACATGCGTGACCGAGGGTTATCATTATCACTAATACATATTGGTAGAGGAAGTAATTATTTGATAAACTGACCATTCCATTTATTATAACTATATTTTGTATAGTTAATGGTATTTATAACAAAATATTTATTTATATTTTGACTCATTAATAACCGACTTCAAAAAAAGGAGGAGGTTCTCAATTTGTCTGTATTTTTTTATTTTTGTTACCTCAGAACTTTTGACTGGGTGAACTGATATTGATAATTATTTTTTTATTTGAAAGCTGATACTTATCGTTTGGTCCCATTTTAATTTCATCAATGTCAAGCCGTTTTTGAGTTACATTCCAATAACCGAAAAATATTTTCCTATCTTGATGATAAAGTCGTGGACAATGAATGACAATCGAACCCGTTAGTAGTAAGGGTGACTAAAATTAGTGAATTTTTTTTACCGAAAAATGGAACCAACTTCAACATTTGAAACTGTGAAATAACTTGTTGAAGTCGGTACCACGATATTGTGCTCATTTCATAAATTTGAAGGTTAAATTCGGTTCCATTCTGGGTCAAAAAATTTGTAAGCATATAAATTGAAGTATAGAACTATAAATTTATACTCGTATAATATATATATATATGTTATCTAAAATTAAGATATAGATCTCAACCGTCTATCATGTTTCAAAATAAACGTAAAGCTTGGAACAAAACATAGAATATAATTGGACGTATTCTTGATAATCTCAGCACAGAATCGTAAGATAGAATCTCTCAACATTTATCACCTTGGTAATAGACAGTATTTTAGCAAAATTAACTTTATAAATTATACATGTACAAAATAAGAGATAAGTATGGGTTTATGCAACGGTGCTTGTGTTTGGATGCCAAGCTTAGGAATAAATTGAATATTACTCGTATTATTCTTACATGGATTACTTACAGTGACAAGTTATGAAATTAACAATAGTTATGAAATGGGGGTATTCAGGATTCGATGGATACGTCTGAATATTATAATAGAGATAGGGCCTTCAGTATCGAATGTCCTTGTGAGTTTTATTTAGAACATAATTATTTGTTGGCATCTACGAAGCTCTGAAGGTCATTCACGAAATTTATTACTAAAGATTCTACATTAGTATTCAGCAATGTAGGGATATAGACCTTGCGAGAACAACAGGCGAGTGTACGTTGTTAAATTTCTTTGCACCACGTTATTTATTACAGTTTTTTTTTTGCTTTTGATTTTGATTGCCTTTGACAACTATCTCACTTGATGGGAAGTGATAATGCGGTCGAATACGGTGTTTAGCCCAACCTAAAATGACTATCTCCAATCGAATCTTATGATCTTGTATCTTAACAAATTATATTATTCAAGAGACCAGATACTTAACTCAAGCCTTATAGGAGCGATAAATTATTAACATCACCATGTTCATACTTATTCATAGTAGTCCAGACGAGGGCTGTAGTTGCGAGAATTGTATAAAATTATAACTGTGTATGTGTATAAAAGAAATGTTCTTTTAATCGCCATGAATTTAGTGCAAGCTGTTAGCTTTATTTAATATTGAAAAAGCGTTGTGAGCTTTCTCGAGATGATTTTTATTAACTCTCGACAATATTATTTCAATAATCATTCGGGGTGAATTTGTCCATTCTGCTAATTATTAGTAACCTGTAAAAAATATTTCTTGGATTTTTATTGGTTACTATTATCCGAAAACTTGTATTAATGTCTTTAGGGAAATGACAATTATTTGTATGTTATAGGGCCCCGTAAGAAGGATATGCTCTTTTTCCGCATTTTCATTGTACCTTACAGGACTGTATCTTGAACCGTAATTACAAGCTTTCAAAAACCGATTGATATATTCACAGAATATGTATATGTTATAACGAGGGAATGCACAACAAATGTTAATAATAAATACAACAAACAAAATCACAATTTAGGGCCCCTTACAAGAGACGTGTATTTTGTTCAACGATTTTGTTTTTGATTCGTTAGAATCTACATAGGTCAAATTGGGTGTAATTACAATTCAATGTAAACAACCCTAATAAAACTAAGTAAAAGTAGGGATTGGGCAAAGGATCAGAACTTAATAATAAAAAAATAATGAAGTTTTTGATAAATACTGCGAAATCATGTATTGTGTGTTTTTACGAAACCTACGGTGTTCTAGTCCAACTCGCACTTTATTTCTTCTATACAACTAGTCAATACTTATTTTTATCTAACTTGCCTTATCTATGAGGTTCTTACTGTTATGATTATTCCTCTTGCATTTAACGTTTCCTAAAATTAGTCGTTCAACACAAATCTGAGAGTGGAAAAATCAAATGTATGATGTAATGACCTTCAGACCTAGGTGAATGAAGCAAGTGAGGTATGCAAGTTTTATAAATCTATGGACACTACCTACCTTATTCAGGAAAAAGTGACATTATGTGCCAGTGCATCAACCATAGAGCTTGATAGTATGTCTTAATAAACTGACAGTTTATTTATCTTTGCTTCAAAAATTACAAACTCTTTACCATGTGCAACATCGCCCTCTACTCTTTATGTTCAAACTTCTTAATTCCGGCGATTTTTGTTGTTTGCCCATTATAATATTGTATTTTTTGCACTCGTTTGTATTGTATAATGGAGTCAGTTTTGTTTATTAATGATAGCCACATATTTGCGTCTATATTATGCGTAAGAATTATAGATGTGTTTTCAAAATTAAAGCACTGTTCCTATTACATTATATTCGAAAAATAACGCATTCGCAACGACGGAAAAGCATAATTTGCAGTACTTATTTAAATTTCCAAACTAAAAAAATATTTTTTTTACCTTGTTAATGATCGAAATAAAATGACACTGTACTGTGTTGTTAGACAACAGCACAGTGTAATTTTATTTTATTTCGAACCAACACAGACGTGTTGGTTCACGGAACAACTTGATAAAAGGAACGCACGGAATGCGGAAGGCTGATGAAATAGACAACCTTGCCATAGCCTTTTATCTGCAGATCCGTCTTTCCCGTGTCATCTGCCGGCGAGATAGAAAGTATGATAAGACTTCAAGCAATTTGTTTATGTGAATTGTTTACTTATACGACACTTATTAAAATTGTGGTACTTAGCTGAAACATCCTTAAAACAATATATTCTATTCATATATCATTTGCTTATTCCTTTAACAGAACTGCCAAGATCATTCTCCATTAGTTCTGGGAACATAAATTATGAGTCGCTGTGTTCGTAAATTCTTGACAAAGCTACTGAACGTATGCCACCATATCAACGATATAAAATACTCTACTTCAAAAGTATTTAAGTAGGACTTAAGTAATGTATAGCAACAAATAAATATAAATGTCCCAGATTTTTTCCTAATTTTCAGTTACGGTTAGATCTGACAGCTGTCAAAGTGACCGTTATTGTCGCATATTTCGGGTCTGATTTCAAAGCACATCGTATGTAGGTATTGATTTGGCTAAATGTGAGCGGCAACAGCTATTTATTGTTGAATTACATGAAAACCACACCTCGGCCTTACAAAATGTAATTCAAACTCGAAATTTTATACCGTAACATATAATCGACTGACTGACCGACCTTCAGAGCTAGATGATAACCCGACTCGATATTTTATCAGTCGTTTATGAATTTATTTAATACCTGTGTTCATTCTTAGTATATAACTAGGTAGGTACTAGATACTAACATAGTAATGTATTTCAATGTCGATTTAAAACCTATACTTTTAAAATGGAGTTGTTTATTAAGGTACATTGATAGAGGAAGTAAGCTTAAGATGAGCCAGGTCAATAACACATTTTAATTGGATTGGCAATTATTCCATCACGCGTACAGGTATTTGAATGATTTATAGCCCTGGTAAAACAGGCCGGTTCAATGGGGCAATAAAATAGAACTATTAAAAAATAATCGGCGCATTTTCCGCACCAGAACTGACAGGTACACAGGTGGGGTCGAGCACGGCACGACTCCGGAGATATCTAACTTGTGCATCGGCCTTGAGGTTGGCGCGGTTGTGCCGCAGCAGCCGCAGCCGCTCGCTGTGTACGCGGTGACCTTTCCGTTCCTCTCCACCCAACGAAGTTATTTATTGCTGCTGAACGCGCGATAAATTCCCGGCATCTGTGCCGGTACATCCGCGTTGTCTGCACTGCTGCCCTCACCTGAAATAGCCTACGAATTGTCTCGCGGTAGCTTTGAAAACGTTGACATCCGCCAACTCCTGATTTATGCCTTGCGAATGATTAATAGTCACATCTCGAATGTAGTTAGTAATGAAGAGGTCGTTACCACGGTACAAGTTAGTGCAACAATGCTACGGAGAAATGTTTATTAGTTTGAATAATTGGCAGTTACAGTTAAATTTATTGACTATCAATTTTATTTCGAAACATGTATCACAATATAACAACTAGGAAACGGAGCTGCCCTTTCCCGCTGGGCCATAGACTTGTTCGGGCCTTTCGAGATCTCCTATCAACTTTCAACTTTGTACCGCTTGTGGCAGCAGTGTACTTTTATCGACGAGGAAGCGTTATTTATTGGGGACCGTATTGTCGGCCATTGAATTACGAGATGAACTTGGACATAAGGAACTAACTGCTATAGGTAGGTAAGTCACGTTTAACTATACAATTTGAAAGTTTAAAGCGCTTGCTAGGCGCAACCTCGTATCTTTTAAACTTACTCTACTGGTTTAGTCACAACAGTCCGCTCGACAGGCTATAAGTCAACTACTCTCTTCTGCAGTTTGCAATTTGAGACAAATAGGGAAAAACCAGTCATTACTAGTAACCTACTTATGTTGTGAAGAAAAGAAAATGCTTGGGGACCTTGTTGTTGTCCATCGGAGGAGAAATTACCAGTCAGGGGAGACAAGGTGAACCAGTATCCGTTATGGACCGTGAAAGTTATTACTTGAAATACGTCGATGAACGGACATGTAACTCGATTCGATAATACTTAGCTAAACGTAGATTGATCAAGCATCCTCTCTGCCGACGTTTGAGAAAGTTTGACTCACCGCGGACAGTTCAATACGCGTTTATGCTGCTGTCACGTAATGGCAGGAGGGCTAATCACTATAATAAACACAAAAAGTAAAGCAATTTAACCAAGGATTCTTTGATTAGTCCTGCGACCGACCAGTGTGGGACCATATGTCTCCATTGTTCGCGGCAAATATTCCCACGAGCATGCCGAGGTAGAACAAAAACTCTAGTGAAGCGTAATCACAAGTCCTTGACAATCACATTGACGACGTTTGAGATGTTAGATCGAATTATTTCTTTATAATCCAACTGCCGTCTACACTTTTATAGAATCAAATTGATATCGGAAGTAAATATGCTTAATGGGGCGATGCAGATCAATTAGGAGCTTGTATCGAATAATAAAACAAAATATTAATCAAACAAAATTATTTCCAATTTGCGCTGCACGTGACAGCTTATGACCTCTAGTTTGTCAATTTTAAAATATTCAATACTATTTGTTGTAGTAATTGTTAAGGATATAATTGGTCAAAGTTAGCGAAAGTTAGATGTAAAAACTCATTAGCGTTCAGGAGTTAAAAAAAATTTATAACAACTGCATTATAATTATTTTTTTACTTATTAACTAAGCAGTTATAAAAAATCCTTAGCACGGATTCGTTGGTAAAATGCCTGTACAATAGTAATTATTTTTTGCGTACCTAAGCAATGACCCTCTGAAGAGGAGTCCGCCTTCAAAGTGAGTAAGCTAATAAAAAATATGCTTCTGGTTTGCCAGTTTATCGTTAATTATATATTACATCTCTAAATATGAAAATGAGAATACCAATACAAAACTATTTTGAATAGACATTTTTACAGACAAGTGACAAACCAAAAGATATATATTTTATATATATATATATATATTTTGGTATATATAGATATATATCATAGATTTTAGACACAAGAACATGTATGAAAAATATCAACGAGTTTGAAGACTTGGTATATAATATAATTTAATATGATGAAACTATGTGTGTATATAAAGCGCTATGAAGAAAGACCCTAGCCTCAAAGCTGCACGTTTTCAGTACCTATACTAACCATTGCTAGTAACAACATTTTCATTATAATACTTTTACTTCACGACTGATCATAATGCAAATGCATTTTAAAATGTGAGTGTGTTCTAAAGACATCATATTCACGGGAAACAACCATTAGCCTAGAAATACACATACCTAAACTTTAAGAGGTCAAATGTCCAATGGACTAGATGCTTAAATATTTTATTTCTCAAAATCGAGTGAGTAATTTTGTATTCATAAACTGTCTGAGGACCACGTATGTTCCACGAATACTTTGCGAATGCACACTCGTTTGTGTTCAATCCGTGGCCATAAAATATCATTTGTATTCAGAATCGGTTCTTTAGTGTTTTACAATCCTCGGTATTATGTTGCTATGTTAGGAATGAAGTTCGTTTTAATGAACTGCCATGCCGAATCCAATTAATAGGAATAGGTCAAGCGTTTTAAGACGTAGTTAATCACATTCACAAATTCTTAGAGTACAAAATTTCTTACCTCGAGGTACAATCGAACCCATGTCGCCCGATTTTACGCAAAGGGTACCTTAACCACTGGACTTATCGAGGTTCGCTTTATTGAGCAAAAATGTTGTATTCTGATTGTATTACTTCTACTTTACTGACTTGGATTCAATTTCCACATGGTGAGAAATTTCGTACTGTAAAAATGTGATTTGTGATTTTCGTTTAGCACGCGAGAATGCTTGTGATCATATGTATTTTATCATAATAAGTATATAAATATACTTATTATAATAAAATTACGTTACCTACGTTGTTATCAAACTTTTGCTTTTTGATTTTGTGAAGAAATTACAAGTCTACCATTTTTATGACACCGGCTATATTGTTATGGACTAGATGCAAGCAAAACAATAATTCATAACACTTCCTCATAAAAATTACATAGGTGTAAACGGTTACGAAAAGTGCATTTTTTCAAACACGTACTTTTTAATTAGTTTGATTATCTGCCAGTAACTTCACAACACTCCTTGTTGTGATGTTGCTGGCACAAAATTGTAATTATCTCGTTAGTTCTCCTACGATTACAATACCTAGGTTATTATATATATTTTTATTGGATTGTTACGGAACAAGCTTGAGGCTCACCTGATTTTTTTATACTGCTACTTGGCAATAGGTTTATAAAAGACAATAGTCCAATGGGCTGACTGAGGATTTCTGCCTCTGACCTGCCAGTATATTTCTGTGTCTGTTCAGCCTAGACTGATAGCTTCTGCTTTATGATTACACTTCCTGCTTTACCGTTTTCAGTTTGATGTCCATTTGCATGAATTCGTTAGATATTAATATATGGAGGTATACTGAGCATGTTTCGCATTGTTTTATTCTGGAACCTTTCCAATATTTCGATATTGCTGTTACTGGCCTCCTGATGTTAAAATAACCTCTGCCTATAACAGATGTAGTTCGTCACAAGAACTACCTGCACTGCACCCGTCACTCTAAGACATACAGTTGTTAAGTCTCATGTGCCAATTCATAAACAGAGAAAACGGCGAGTTCCTTATTTGAACCAACCAACCAGGTATATGAGTTACTAATATCTTCTTCTTTCGATACAATTAAATGCATTCGTTTAAAATATTTCCACGTCCATTGAAGCGACTAGCTCGTTGGCGCCATCATAATTAAATAAAACGATTCAGAGGAATTAAAATGTGTAAACTAGTTTGAGACTGAGAGAATTGTAACTGTAAGGACAGGATGTAGAAGCGGCACTGCCTGCAACGATGCCTAGGATTTCATACTGAAGTAAAGCTTTTTAATTGTTTCGTAAATAAATAATTTTATGGACTTAACAAACGTTGTCTAACTTGATTAATGTTATTTGCTACTGATTACAGTGGGCCTAGCAGACCGGAGAAATTATCTCCCCGGTGAGAGGATAAAAATCTTCTTTGATCAGGGATTATAAAAGAAAAGTGCTTTTAATATTTTTTTGCAATAACGCGCGCTCTGCGGATTACATACAAAACTTCAAATTTAGTAGAAGAAAAATTATAGTCATGTGCAGGATTCGAACCCGCGTCATTCACCTCTATAGCCGGGGTATGCTCTGACCGGCTGAGCTAACATGACAATGACTCATAACTCTAATTTATCCTCTCGTTTTTTAACCATCGTATTGGGATGGAGCGACACCTATAGTTCAACTTGCGTTGTACCACATAGAATAGGGCTTGCCGCTGAATGTGTATGACAGTGGATAAATGTGGCCATCGTACATAATAATATAAAATAGAATTACCTAGCTTTGATCAATATTGTTAGTTCTTTTTTGCCCCTAGCACGCTATATCACCTAATAGTAAGTTATAAAGTCATCGAAGGTGGTACATAGAATGTTTATATTTAGAGCAAATTACAATATGCACCCGACATGACATAAATCAATTACAAATTTTATACCCTCCTCTATTTTATCAACTTTCTGTGTCAATTATTTATAGCGGAGATATATTTCCACGGAAATGTCAAAAGGAGATAGTGTTACTTGCCTGATAATTTTGTTGCTCGAAAGGGGACGAAAAAAGGGATAAAATTATGAGCCAAAAATTTTACCTTAATACTCATGACATAAAAAAATGGACAGCGGGCAATAATTTTTACATATTTAATTCTACTAAGTATATTAACGGGGACAGTAGTACGGGGACAACGGGAATATACCCCAGTTAATGCTAGGCCATCAGATCTGTTTACTAACGAAATCGCGCCCCTCCACAGTAAATTATTGATGCGCATTTGTATGGGTAGGCCTTGTTTATACACTACGTCTTAGTGTGGATATAAATGCAAATAGAACAAACAGTAAAACAATAAAATGCAAAACATTATCAAAGACAGCTGTAAGTTTCAACTACACTAAAAATGTAGAGGACCTTCGTGGGTGGAAAGTATTATATAATAGTTTTGCTTTGCTCAGTACAAAATCATATTTAGCATAGTTTAGCAACGCTTAAGGGTTAGGAAGTAAATTTTACATAATTTTCTAGTTATATCAAATTTTAATCGAAGAGCCTGTTCATAAGTCGTTTCAGCCATGTTATATATTTTATTATATCAAGCCTACGAATACATATTTGTTCGTAGTATCAAGCCCTGTTCAAGCAATATTAGGCCAGATTTTTAACTTCCGCCTCCTATTTCTACCCACGGGTGTCAAAATTAACTGTAAAGCTTAAAGTTAGGTATTTTATTTAAATTTTGTTATATTTAAAAAAGTATAGCTCCGATCGCGCTCAATCCAACGGGACACGATCGGGGACCGCGGCCCGCGTGTTTTGATGCGTGGAGCTATTTAAAAAGGTTGAATTCTGATTTTTAATTTTGAAAATACACGAAATTTTGTAAAATGTAACTGTAAAACGTTGATAACTTTTTTACTATTGAAGCTATAAACCTAAAAACAACGCAGGACGGTCCGCCACCAGCGGCTGCAAATTACCAAACACAAAAACACCACACAAATAGGAAACGAACAAAGACAACACGAATATATGGAATTTCTTACAAAAATATTTGCAATAACAGGTTTTGGCTGTCTGGTGTAAAATTTTATTATGGGACGATACTATTTAAACTGTTTAGTTAATTTGCGCTACCAGAGACGCAAATTTTGGTATACTACACTCTATATTGGGACGTGAATTTGACTATGTCGTATTCCTAAAGTATGGGGAACGGTACAACTTAGGTGAATTTTCTATGTCAAATTTACTAAGATTTTGCTATATTTAAAAAAGTATAGCTCCGATCGCGCTCAATCCAACGGGACACGATCGGGGACCGCGGCCCGCGTGTTTTGATGCGTGGAGCTATTTAAAAAGGTTGAATTCTGATTTTTAATTTTGAAAATACATACACGAAATTTGAAAAATGTAACTGTAAAACGTTGATAACTTTTATACTATTGAAGCTATAAACCTAAAAACAACGCAGGACGGTCCGCCACCAGCGGCTGCAAATTACCAAACACAAAAACACCACACAAATAGGAAACGAACAAAGACAACACGAATATATGGAATTTCTTACAAAAATATTTGCAATAACAGGTTTTGGCTGTCTGGTGTAAAATTTTATTATGGGACGATACTATTTAAACTGTTTAGTTAATTTGCGCTACCAGAGACGCAAATTTTGGTATACTACACTCTATATTGGGACGTGAATTTGACTATGTCGTATTCCTAAAGTATGGGGAACGGTACACCTTAGGTGAATTTTCTATGTCAAATTTACTAAGATTTTGCTATATTTAAAAAAGTATAGCTCCGATCGCGCTCAATCCAACGGGACACAATCGGGGACCGCGGCCCGCGTGTTTTGATGCGTGGAGCTATTTAAAAAGGTTGAATTCTGATTTTTAATTTTGAAAATACACGAAATTTTGAAAAATGTAACTGTAAAACCGGAAAGTGGACAGTAGCGTCTTCTGAAGAATTTACACTGCGATCACCAAGACGCCTTCAAAACGTAGGGTCTATAGCAAACCCCCCTTAAACTCTAAAGGGAGTCTATTTTCAGCAGTCAGTGTCAAGCAAATTATCTAAGTTTCTTGAACTACATAGTTAAGGTACGTACATATCAAATGAAAGCTATTCGCTTCTAGTTAACCTAATAGAGGTTCACACACGTATCACAGCGCGAGCATTAATAAGCGATGAATAAGTGAGAATTTCTCTTTGTCTACGTGCAGCCATCATAACATAACTGTCCTAAAGGAAGTACAATTACACTCAGTTTCCCGTTAAGTAAGAACTGCGAATTATACTCGGAACGCTGTTTGTGTTTCACATACAAATGTTGGCATTAAAACGTCTAGTTTTCCACTTTCAAAGGCTTAAATGTTCAAACCTTGTTAAACATACTACCAACATTATTTAATTGACTTCGACTACTTCGTTGATTGAGTGGCATAAAGCGACGCTTTGTATTCTGAAGGGCCTGGATTCAATACCTGTTTTGGACATTTATTGTACTCTTTCTGAGTCATTCGTTTGCAGTCGAGCACTGTTCCCGATAAATGACAATACGTTCGTTGTCTATAACAAGAGACCACTAAATAAAATATTAGCAGCCATTGTTTCGCCATATAGGCTGATGTATCCCTCTACCTACCCCTTCGGGAATATAAAGAGTCAAGGGAAATTGGAGGTTGTGCATAACCACATTCACATCCGTTGCAGAACCCCCTTTTCTGCCAGACTTCTACGCCTTATGCAAACACATATGTGTGTGTATTTAATTAATTAGTACGATATTATATTTAATACGATACTAAATAGAAAATAAGGGGAAAAACAAAACATTTTTAAAACATTTTTTTGTGTGTGTTAACCTAACAACTTTTTACAGGATGTACCGATTTTGATGACTTTTTATATTCAAAAGCTGGTGCTTGTCAGGGTCTCATTTAAATTTCAGTGATATTTGACCCGTAGTATTTGAGTTATCCCTAACACTGATGATGTTCTCATTTTCACTTGTAGATGTAAAACGAATAAAAATAAATTGTATACGATGGTTTGATTTATTTACTTTTTCGTGCATTTTTTGTTTTAGTATTTTTTTTTTTTATTTTTTTTTTATGCCTGATAGGTTAGCCTTTGACCACTATCTCACCTGATGGTAAGTGATGATGAAGTCGAGGATGTTGTTCAGACTAACCTAGAGTTTACAACAAAGGTGCCCTTGTTTGTATAAGGCAATGTGATTACTGCCTCGAGAACGCCCTTATAATATCAAGTTTTAGGAGTCAGTTTCGCAATGTATGTAGCATGTCTAAATAACTTCGGTAAAACAAACAACTTCAAAAAACCTTAAAACACTTGAAAGGACCTAAGTCTTAGAGACGATCTCGGTGTTTACGTGTTAGTTCCTCAGTAAGCTAGACAAGTTTGCAAAACAGACATTTATATTCACAGAAGTTTATACAGGTCCCCTCTGGGCGGCCATGTGGCGACTATTACTTATTTGACTCGCGTGCAAGCACCCGGAGGACATTATAATATGTGATAACTTTGACCAGCATTTCGATACAATGGAGATATTGTCATATAAACGACTCGGAAATACGTGTACTGGAAATATTTGTTTCAAATGCACGTATGCACATTCCATTTTCAAATGATAATCATTTTCGTACGAAGGAGGTTCTATATATAAAACGAATGATCTTTATGTCTGTGAGCTTTAGAATTTTGAATTGAGCAACAACATTAATATGCCTGAAAGTGCGCCAGTGTTAATTATAAAAGCTGGATTGCACTTTAATAAAGTGAAGTCAGTCTCGTAAGGCAAATATTGAACATGTTTATAGAAAGAGTGTGCGCCTTATGTATATGAAATAAAATATATAATATTCTAGAGGATATGACAAATACAATGATTGATCCGAAAACAATGATTCCACTTTCTCTGGATAAAAAAAAATTAATACAACTGTACAATGTTTTTTTTTTATTCCTGATATGCCTTTGACCACTATCTCACCTGATGGTAAGTGATGATGTGGTCGAAGATGTTGTTCAGGCTAACCTAGAATTACTGGCTCTCAAGGACAGCTGCCAGAACACACCGTTAGGTGCTTGGCGACAGATTTTCTACTTGAGGGTGGTAGCTAGCCAGGCGGGCATTCGCAAAATCCCCTACCACCATGTCGCTTAAGAAATCTCGTGTTATCCATATAGCAAATCATATCAATAAATACGATTTAAGGGACGTATAGGGCGGAGTGGCCTCGTTTCGCATGAAAGGAGCGGAACAGTTTACAAATAAAGGTAAGCTTTTTAAAAACTGAAAAAATGTTTCAGATCCTTTATCATATGGTTGCTACATAATAATTATATATAAAATTTGTTTTGATACGATGTACAACAAAAACACAAAACTTGATTAAGCGAAATTAAAGATCTGTATTCATTATTTTTTTCTATCGAGAGAAATTTATTGAATCTTATTTTTGGATCAGGCATAGTAATTATCATACTACAATAGTACACATTATCACATCAGAACAATGTTCAAAATTTGCCTTTTTGCGACTTACTACACTTTAACGTCTAAATTCTGTTGGAATGGGGTTGATTTATTATGATTTTTACAGATTTAACAGTAGTCAAATTTAGCGCAATTCAGCTTAGCTGAATTAGGTGAAAAAAATATTTATTATCATTTCTTGGCACTACGATACTCATAAGTGACCATGTCCCAAATGCAATGATATAGCAACATTTTTGGTAGTCCACAAAAAAAATCGACTTTCCCTTTTCCCACATAACAACACATACAGTATACATTTTGGCAATAAAATATAGTCTATTGTTTCAAAACTGGTATCACATAATGTCAAAAAACGTACAAGCAGGTATAGATATTTTAAGAACCAGTTACCTAAACAAAAATATTTAAAAAATAATAGAACGGACATTGGAAAGAATAAAATAACTTGTTAAATACAATGCTGATTCAAAACACTCACCTCACATTATCAAAATCCTTTCACAAGCTATATCTTACTTTTCAGTGTCACAATAAGATCCGTTCATTAAAAAAACACTTTCTAGTGATGCATATAGCATTCAAGATCATTCACTCGCCTATAATACTATTCACCATCGAAAAGAAAGCAATTATCACAAAATCATCAGATTTGCAAATACCTACGTTTATCAGTAAATTGACTATAAATTTAAGATACTCAACAAATTTTGATGAAATTTAAATGGGACCAATTTGGAGTTTAACTAAAATCCAATAAAAAAATAATCATCAAAATTAATTCATTATTCGCGGAATAATTGCGTAACAAACATATAAAAACAGTCCAAATCAGAACCTCCTCGGTTTTTCTAAATGGTTAAAAAGAATATTCAGTAGGAAACTAAATAAGTAGGTATATATATGCACAATGCTATGTAAATAAGATACCATCGATTTAACACTTCCGATTATACATCGACAGGAAATTGACAGAGTGCATTTATATAACGAGTGAGAATAAAAAGCAAAATACTACTTAGTAAGAGCAAATTGCTACATTGTCTAACACTTTCCGCTATTTCACGATGCTATTATGATATAGCACAGCACGTGCTTTAATATCTACTAGTCATCGTTCTATTATGTAAATAATTTTAAAGCTCGAATATTTTTTGCCGAAAAAGAACTTTCAAAAACAAACTTTCAGCTGTTACGAGATAGTGTCACTGCACATTACTAGCCGTTTCGCTTACATTTGCATTCATAATTGTCAAGGATTATGCATCTTGTGACGCAAGGTGTACTTGACTGTGTCGAACCGCTATACAACAATATCTATTACGTATTGAATGACTGAATCACAATTCTAAATTATTTAACTGTGACCTTAGTTGGGTAAAAACAAACATAGATACGCCTGTCTTCCACGAAGGGGCAAACAGAGTTGTCTTAACATCCAATATTCCAGACATGTCTCGATTGATAGGGGACGAGCCTGTTGTAATCTTCAGGGTTACTGAAAATATATGTGTCAGAATTACCCAGTACTGAACCGGGCATAGCCCCGTGAGGTGCCGGGTTAGAATTGCACCTCCCCATATCAGCCCGTGGGTGTCGTAAGAGGCGACTAAAATTACTGGAAGGTGGCAGCAGCAGCGCCTTCTAAAGAAGAATTTACACTGCGATCCCCAAGACGCCTGCCAAGCGTGGAGATTATGGCAAATACCCGCTTAATAGCGGAGGCTGTGTTCAGCAGTGGACGATCCGGCTGTTACAGAACCGGGCATCGAACCCGGGGCCTTGAGATTTGAAAACTGTGCTTTTGCACTAGTAAAACACAATAGTACTACATAATTATATACTGAAAAGTCACATAATTCTATCAGAGAGTATGAGCTGAATAAAAATTGAAACTTTATATTGCAAGCGGGCTACTGCAAGTCTGGCTTTTGTTAAGCCATAGATAAATAATTATGTATCTATAGGTGTGTTGCTTTTATTTTGGTTGTACACATATACTGTATCTATATATACATACTTATGTGTTCAACCGAACAAAAGCAAGAGACCTGTTCAGCGATTTTGGTGGGTACACTAATTATAACAGTACAACTCAAGTGCCCTAGATGGTGTTTGTCAACCAATCTGCTCAGAATTTTATTCAGTAGTGAGGTAGTACACAATGACGACTAGAGTGCAGCTCCTTGCCCTAATTACATCCACGTTAGTGGCACGCTCCTCATTGGGCATATTTTGTATCCAAATTGTCTTATACGATCATAAAAAAAAATATTATTCTAATGACACGGGATGACATGACATTTCTTTCGCCGGGGATTTTACGATTAGTTATACCATATCAAGATGATATTGTTTTAACTTATAGTTTCATACTGTACATTAACAGATTATCTGTTCGTTGCCCTTAATAAAATTATAGTCAGTAGTTTTTCCATTAATAAAAACAATAAAATTGTTTGAAAACGAAACGAAAACAGCCGCAACTTTAAAATGCAAATAATCTCACTTAATCTCTTTTTTTATCACGGCACTTGATTCGTGTCAGAAAAAAGTTAATGGAGCAAAAAATATGCGGCTGCACGTCCTACCCGGGTATCTTAGCCTGTTTGCTTACTAATTACGCCAGTAAGTGAAGTTGAACTTCTTTTTAAACTTATCTTTGCCACAGATTACATAATAGGAATATACGAGTACCTATGCGATGGATTATAGCCAAGACATTTTATAGCGTTCCAAGGTGAGCTTTCCCAGTAGTTTTTTACCAACCAACAAGATTAAAAATTATTTTTTATAGAAATTTTATACATGGTGTTAGGGACATTTGCAAATGCAGGCCTGGCTAGCTACCAGCAAACGGTGCCTTGTCTTCAGTTGGTACCTACACGCTCAGCAATAAGAATATTGCACTACACAACTAAAAAAACTACTGAAACTTTGAAGTAAAAACAGTTTTTTGCAGTCTGATGTAAAATGTTAGTACTAAGCGAGTCTATTTGTTATATTACAAAACGAACGCTAGAGTACCGTGTGGATTTAACTTTGTTATTTTCAAAATTTATGGCGAGTGTAGTTAAGCCTGCACCGAGGCAGGGATACGAAATTGTGGTTCATTTGATCCCTTGCGGTATCTTTATTTCTTAATTTTGAGTTATGTAATTAATATATGTTATATTTAAGGATTCATTATATAAATCATTCACTTTGGAAACACGATTACTTAAAATTTTCTCTATAGAAAATAAATTTAAAGTTACATCTAAAAAACTAAATAAACCCATGTTTTCTATAACGTATACACATTACATTTTTCAAATAGGTATTTGTTTTATTATACGAAGGAAATACTCAAATTCACGCATGTTCCGCCCATTTTAGTCAGAGCCGCGATGCTTTGTCCCTATCCGCTTTAGTAATTCTGCAGCCTTCAGACGGGGACGGATGCTGTTGGCGTGCCTTACTTACGTACACTTACACACGGCGCGCCTAAAAAACTCGGTGCGCCCTTAAGTTGAATTTTGGTATGTGAAAAGTAGGAAGGTGATGAATGGCTGCCTTGTATGAAGCTGATGCAAGTGCTTGTGTGCATCAGCATACATTCTCACGTTTAAACGCCACAATGGGATGCTCGGTGAGGTTGCTCACCTCCATTGTGCTATCCTACTACCTAACACTATAACGTCGCATAATTAGACAAGTGCCGATCGCATCGATCGTGTCATCTCTTTGCATTCATGTTTACATGCTCGATTGATACGGGTGGCATCATAATGATGGATTGTGCGCATTCAAGCTTATTAATTGGTTCATTGCGTTCTCTGAACCTATTTAGATGTCATTGTACGTTTCTCTGTTGGTAATCTGTTTATATTTTTTTCTTTTGAGTTCTTACGCGGCTTTGTTTGTGATTTGTGTACTTATAAACGTAACACGAGATATTTGATTTATCCTTAACGCCTCTATAAAAAGGGTAGACAAACCTTTTTTAGAGTTCTATACCCAAAGAGTAATAACGGGACCCTATTACTAAGACTCCACTGTCCGTATGCCTGTCTGTCACCAGGCTGTATCTCATGAATCGTGATAGATAGATAGTTGAAATTTTCATACATGATATATTTATGTTGCCGCTATAACAATAAATACTAGAAATCGGCCAAGTGCGAGTCAGACTCTCGCACAAAGGGTTCCGTAATAATTTACTTTCCAACATTCGACACTAAATTATAACCTTATTTAAGTTTTAACGAACGGTATGAAACCCTTCGTGCGCGAGTCCGACTCGCACTTTACTGATTTTTTTACTTGTAATTTTTTTACTTGCTACACTTTAGTAACAATCTCAACATGTTTAAATTCCTACCACCTGGTAATATAAGCAAGAGAACGTCTTAGTGGCTACCACCGCAGTATCAGATATTCTACCTCCTAGCAGCAGTATGCAAACACTGCTGTTTAGATTTGTAGTAGTAACTGCAGCAAGTGAAATTACCGGGAAAACGAGTGTGTTGTCACACGCAATGGTGACACTGGATAGAACTAATATTACCATCAGGCACCGGCTTGTCCGTCTCAGCACTTATTAGCGTAAAAAAACATGATGTCGTCGAAGGTGGTAAAGGCAAACTTTAGAATGGGGAATTGCTTTAAACCTAAGCTGCCGAAAGGCACTTGGCGGTGGATTTTCTACTTAAGGAGGATCTTAAGCTACAGTTACAGAGTGCTGTTGAAATTTTTTTGTCTGAGAAACCAATGTCTGTCTAACTATCCGAAAACGTCGGTTTGTGCCAAAGGTCCCAAACCGGCGCTTTCGCCACTCCACCAACGACGCAGTTACAATCAATTATAATTTGTAAGATATACTCAAATATTTTAAATATGTATGTAAAATGTGTAAATGGCGTTACTAATGCGTGTAAATGATCATCTTATCTGTGCATCAAGTCGAACCGACTGATGTAAGCGATGTTCCGGAGAGTGGTCACGACACGACATCACGTGTAAATGAGAGTGGACGCCGCAACACAACCGTTGCGTGGCGCTCACTCTCGTTTCTACCATCTGTGAAACCACATGGTTCAGGACCTACGTTAGTGCGCATTCGGAGTGCAATTTTTCACACTAACGACGTTCAGAACTTTAAGGTAGAGCGTTAACTACTCGGTCGTTCCGAACCTCAGAAATTTGCAACTTTATGTCAGCCGGTAAAAGGGTACAAACGTACCTGACATTTTTATGATAGAATTTTAAGAACTCATTTAAACTTTGCTGGTAAACAGTGATGGTAAGAAGTACTTCGAAATACTTTAGTATAATAATATTTTTGTAAGCACTTTCAAAACCTCAAAAACATGTATATATTATTTGCTTCAGCCCCGACAAAAAATAAACAGAACAAGCACCAAATATATATAATAATAACGAGTATTTTAAGAAAACATTAAATTAATATTTTATAATAACACTTTAAAAAATATAAAAATATATCTTGTGACAATTTTGCCCGATTTTCCTGTAAAGCCGACTTGATGTCATAAAAGCTACGTAGCGAAACTGTAAGAATTTTCGACGTGTTGCGGTTCTACACAAAGCATCCTCAAGAAATCTTGGCTCTACGAGCGCACAATCAACAAATTCTTCCGATTTGGCTACATAGTTATGACGTCACGTCAGCTTAACATTGTCTTCAGATATATTTTGCAGTGTATTTCTAAAATATGAATTTCAAGTTTTCTTTACATATTTTTGAAATATGTGTTATTATGAAATGTGTATTTTCGCAACGTAACGCCTGAATCTATAATTACCATATATGTAGATAGATGTTTATTTAAATAAAATATCAGTGATGATATTTGAGGTTATAAAACAACTGTCGTTCGTAACCTACGAGTCAGCAAACAAATACACTCTGAAATTCCAAACGTGGTCTCGTATAACATTTTTAATAATAGAGTACCTACAGTTGTTTCACTCGAAAAGTTATGTATAACTGTCCATTATAGTAAAATTTAATCAAGTTTGTCATTACAATAACCCATGAGGTTGAATTGCATTTTAAGCCGAGGGTGATGGTAATGGCCAAAACTCACCCATCTTTTACGACGTTTTGCAACACACTTGCCAGCAATTAAATAAAAGTGAAATCGATAAATATTTCTGAGGTTTATGAAAATTTAATTAAACATTTACGGGGACTAAAAACAAGTTTCATAGTATAGGTAAATACTGTACTAAAATTTTAAACAAACTGTAAAGTGAATTGCACTAAAGCGTTAATCTACACTAATATTATAAGGAAGAAAGATTTGTATTTTTGTATGTAGCGAATAAAATTAAAACTACTACCGATTTGAAAATTTCTTTCACCATTGCAATAATATGTTAACCTTGATGAACATAGGCTATAGAATTTTCAAAAGATTTGTTTTTTTTTGTCAACAATCCGTGCGTAACTAATATTAAAAAAAAATATACGACTTTGAGATATTGTCATATTTATAACTGAGTTATTTTATCTATGTTTTTTTCTTTTTAATTTATTTACATACCTTCAAAATATACTTTTATTGATAATTTTGATAACGATCAATGAGTAAAATAAATTATAAATATCATTATAAGCTGCAAAACCTAACCACGGTACAATAAGTCCCATTGTAAGAGCAAGTATGTTAAAAATTCTATGAAAAAAAAAACAAACTTTTGTTACTGAATTTCAAATCCTAAATTATCATCACATTGTTACAAATGAATGGAGCTAAAAACGGACGTTAGTAGTTTTTAATTCCCTTAACCTTTTTTAATAACACTATATACGAGTATTATGGAGGTCAAGTTATTTTGTGATGTGAATTGCGGACAAGCTTCAGGAAGATATTATAATTATAACCTTGTATTTTCACATATCAATGATGTCATCTTTTGCATACCTTCGACAAACCAAAATGCAGATTCAATGGCTTTAACATTACGTGTATTGCGTAACCAGCAATTCAATAACGCCTTGATATGCGCATTATAAATTCGGAAGTTATCTTAATACGATCTGCAGTTACATTGTCGAACTCGAAGGTTTATTTATATTGTATTGTGTATAGATTCTATTGAAAATGGATAATGATGGTTAAATACGATTGTAACAAATAAGAGGTGTGACTTGAAACTAGCAAGTCGCCTTGAGAAGGTATCGGAGTTATTTAGAAAGGAGAGCACTTGATATTCGCATTTAAATATACAGAGGTGTTTTGACAGTGTGTTGAGTTATTTTTTTATTGCTGATAGATAAGCCTTTGACCACAATCTCACCTGATGGTAAGTGATGATATGGTCGAAGGTGTTAACGGGCTTAACCTAGAATGACTGGCTTTCAAGGACAGCTGCCGGAACACACCGTTAGGTGCTTGCCGACAGATTTTCTACTTGAGGGTGGTCGCAATCGCAAAAATGCCCTTCCACCATGCGGTGAAGCTCAAGCCCGAGGCGGGATTCGAACCATGGGCCTGCTGCACGGCAGTCCATAGCCAAAGCCACTGAGCTATCACTGCTTCAGAATATCTATAGGACACCAAAATTTTTTGAAACTATATTACACTGAACAAAAGTAAAATAATATTCATATTAATTTGGCAAATATTCACCGCAGTAAATAATAGGCACATGTAAATTACAAAATTTTTCGGTAAGGATAATGATTCAAATCACTCTTGAGCTCACATTTTCAGTCCTACTTACACAAGTTATTCCACACTTTTTAGTGATGCACATTTCCTTACAAGATCATGTGTGTCAGTTCGCCACTGTACTGATCACCACCGGAAAGAGGTGAAATAATTAATTTACATAGCTGAAAAAAAAAATCAATATGCGTAAACCTGGATGACTTAGGTGGAACTTAAAAACTACTTGATAAATATCGATGAAACTGATATGGAACCTTATAAGTGGTGTATTTAATACCCAATAAAACAACATCTTCAAAATTCGTTAACCCCGTAAATACATACGAGTATTCATATATATATAAAACTACGCGTTGATACGAATTTTTCTTCTTTTTTCTGAAATCGTTTAAATATATTATAAAGATATCTGACGAAACTTAAGTACTTCCCCACCCCTTTAAAGATATAGGATTGATGATAAAATTTTATGCATGCCACAATTATACAAAACTCTGTTTTAAATGTGTAGCTTTATTCAATGCTAAGTATAGGTATTCTCAGTGGTCCCAAAGCAAATATGTTAATGAATTTATTAATTAAAATAATGATTTAACGTGAAAATTAAAATCAAAACTGTGTCAGTTCACATTACATCCAGTAATTGGGTATAAACAATGCCTGCGTCAAATTCTGTGAGGTGTGTGAGATCATTGTTGCGACTTCCGCTTCTCTCAGCGGTTCTTGCTTTTATTTCGCTATTCTAGGTCGGCAATTGAAAGCTTTCCAGAGAGGTTACACGCACCGTATATGTATACAAAGTAACATAGTAAACCAACTAAAAAACCTTGTGAATGTTGTGATTATCAATATTTATGATGCAGTTTATATATCTGTTGTGTATTGTTGTTATCTGCCTTATCTTACTCAATGAATATAACCCAGCAGATTTTTTATATTGTTAAGTATTGCAGAAGAACTCTCTGGGAACGATTTATCCTGGGAAATACTGTCATCCTACCTATTTCTACTGCCAAAGAGTAAAGATCGCATAACTGTCTTCTGGTTTGGAGAACATGGCGGCTGAGGGAGACTTGACAACTTTATGTCTAAGGATGACGAAATGCGTCTGTTATAGGTATAGGTTAGCTTAACAACAGATGGGACCCATGCTCGTTCCATATCCTAATAATATATAACAAATACTTATAAAGTTGCAACGGGGCAGAAGTTATAACAATTTACCAAATAATGTTTATGAAGACAAAGTACAAATGTATAGTACTATTTTTTTAGACTATCACGGTTTCGATCATAAATAATTTTATCACTTACGAGATTTGTACCGTGGCGATTTTTTATTTTTGAGCTCCCGATATTTCGACGCAGTTACATGCATCATGATCGCGGGGTGACTGGAGAGACGAGCGGTTGACACAAATCACGGGCAGACGAAACGGTCTACCCTCTTTCTTAGTCTTTTGCTACGCGTACCACTGGAACTCGAATTCGACTGAAAGTTCCGACAAACTTTGTCGAATTCGAACAGTATGTATAGTACTGTATCATATCTTCCAAATTGAATATCGATTGGATTGGTTCAACTGGTTGCCCATTTGAAAAATGCTCCAAAAGGAACAACAATTAGTAGCTACTTTCTTCGATACCTCCTAGGCATTAGCATAGAAGAATCTGACGCATTACCATATTTTGCGCTTATATTTGAGGACTGGTAATAATCATCAACCATAATTTTGTAAAGCCAGCTTTCAATAGTTACATCTTTGACCTGTTAAATACATATACAATGAACAATGTAGGATTTACATAATTAAAGCGTAGAAAACTTGCCTTCCAGATATACGCACAGAGAAAGCATTCAGTTTCTACGTACATGGCAGGAAAACGTATGCTCACGCTCATAAAACGAACGAGCCTGTTCCACGGGTTTTCTCTAAATTTCATTTTGCCTTTTCAAGCCTTTCATTTGACTTCGAAGCGCAAATATGTCGTAGCGAATTCTATAGGCTTCAAAGATAAAATCAACTCTGAAACATTTAGCTGTGTGAGTTATAGTATTCATTTGTAATTACGACTTAGTCATAATGTTTAATATACGGTTAGAATTTGATAGTTCATAACTACAGCACTGCAGCGTGTATTATCATGTTAGCAATTAGCTGGTACCGCCAGTTTCCACTATGTCTTGAGAAACATGTGTAAGAGTTTGTAAAATAGCCTAAATAGAGTGAATGCCACTGGTATTGCAAATTTATAAGTTTTGCTTGAGCATACTATTAAATATTGCATAGGTAGACTAAGTACTTAGTAGACGCAAATATCTCATATTTCATCCTAGCTCGTTAGCATTTAACCTTCTTTCCGACTTTAATTAATTTTAGTTGATTGGTTTAGTGTTTTTTTTTCTGCCAAAGTCTTAGTTACGTAATATTCGAAAATTAAAAAGTTATATCACAAAGAATTTAAAGTGTTTTTGATAGAATTTAATTTGCTTGCGCCGGTTTCCTTATTGATTTAATCCCCGTTAAAATTTACGATGTGTTGTTAATAATGAAGTCAGATGATTGCATAGCCTTGATTAAAAGATAATGAAGCACTAATACTATAAAAATGCAAAGTATTTAAATGCATAGTCGGAAAAAAATGATTTTAATATTGAAAGCGAAGAAGTTATGATATTATACACTATTACGTAAATTTGTATTAACCATTTGCATTATAAGTAAAGTGTCTTATTTACGCTGATAATTTAGTTAGGGTAGTTAGGGGTATATTTCCACTATATATATTTCCACTTACGCAAGCGCGCTTCTGCATTTTTTGGGTATAGTTTCAACAACTGCGGCCAACCCAAGCCATCATATCTAACATTTTATTGTTTAACTACATGTTAAATTAGCATTTACACCCTCACTAATACGTAGTGTACTAACGAAACCTACCCGAACAAATAAGCATCAAAAATTTACTGTGGAGACACGCCTTCGAAGTTAATAAGTCTGCAATAGCGTCTGGACTGCCAAAAATCTGGCAACGGTTGTATCGTTGCTCATCTGTTTCACTTTTGAAAAAATTAACAGACTATTACCAACTGTAGTGAAGAATTTTCTAAATGCTCTTATTAATAGTAAAATACCTTGTAACTAGTTGGTCTTCTGAGATATAAGCATAGTAACAACCATTCAGTAAGTAGAAACCGTAAACTCCAAGAGTAGAGTAGAGCGCGCAGTAATGCAGCACTACCACGGGGCATCTACCATTTGTCATGCAATAAGAGTGGAGTTAGCTCGAATCATTATTTAGTGGTAGCGATTAAAGTGAATCAACGTGGGCTTGTGATTAACTGTGGGGCTGAGAGCGAGCTGGTCCGTACCTGCGGGCGCGACAACTCGCCGCTTCCTCATTGCGCGCCCGCGGTTATTGCGCCCGTGTCCGCCTGTCGGCTTCGCTTCACAAGGTTGGGCCCTTCAGACAGGAAGAACTTTCAACATTCAAACTTCTTGAGTCTCTGATCATTGACTGTTGCAATTTATAACAACTGATCAGAACACGGTTAATGAATAGATGATTACACCGGTAGTTTTAATTCAGTACCTATAGTTTATTAACCTGAGTTCTTGGCGGCGTATTGTAAAGGCTTTCAGGCTCGATAATTTACTTGTATTATTCATTACTTTCGCACATGATCTATTTCTTAAGAAGTTTTTCATTATTAATTACTTTTTCCCAACTGTGTATTATTAAATAGTCTCTAGACGGAAAATACAAAGCAATTGTATGATATCTAATTTCTCTCACGATGATATTGAATGATCAATCAACCTGCGGCATTTAATGCATTAAATCGTTCGGTTCCACCTTGAAACGTTAAATTGTAAATAATATTAGCCGTTACCTGATAGTTCGGTTTCGTACATGTTAAAGAACGCGAAGATTGTACAAATTAAATATTTGATTACAGTTAACTTTACAGTCGATTGGAGGTCAATAGCTTGCAGTAACGGTCTTCGTCGGTAACTTGCATTATGTGGTCTATTCTACACACGTATATGTGGCACGGTAAGGGCCAAAAGCATTTAGCCGGGCAACATTCTGTTATTGTATAGAATTGTGATGAAATTTCTATAAAACTATAGAGCACATAACAATATAAATTATAATTGGAAACTGATAGAAGTTGCTCGAATTGTTGTTGCACAGATTATATTTATTTTTCGTTCATTTGCCGTGGTACCGGTAACTAGTTTATTTGATGGTACACCGTTAATTTAAATTTGCCGTCACCACTACCTCAATGATGCCACGACAAAAGCTGTTTTATATTAAGCTTGGTCCCATCGGCTCGTTAGATTAAATATGCACCTGGGCTTGCTTAATCCAACGGAAGAATGAGCAATAGAGATTGTTACTTAATTTTTAGGGTTCCGAACCCAAAGGGTTAAAACGGGTCCCTATTACTGAGGCTTCGCTGTCCGTCCGTCCGTCACCAGGCTGCACCTTAAGAACAGTGATAGCTAGACAGTTGAAATTTTCACAGATGATGTATTTCTGTTGCCGCTATAACAAAAAATACAAAAAGTTGGCCAAGTGCGAGTCAGACTCACGCACGTTAAAAAAAAAAATGGTTAAAATATGAAGTCTAATGTTGTATAGCTAAAGGTTCGGAAGCCTTCGTGCGCTAGTCCGACTCGCCGTTGGCCGATTTTTATAATTGACTATAGTTGATGTGACAACTGACAAAGTGACACTTGATGTCATATTTCTTGATTAATATATTTGGGTTCAAAATATTCTAAATATGGTTAGGAAATATATCTCTGTTTTATATTGTCAAATTTCGGGAACTTTATTAGATATCCGCGTTGAAAATATTCTTCAAAAAAAAAACTGAAATTGGTCTAACTTGTGACAGATGTCAAACTGACAGTTATTGTCATATTTCGCAGTTATGATTATATATTTGGGTGTAAAACATTCAAAAAATTACAGGGAAATAGTCTTAAAATGTGACTGTTGTCATAGTGGTACTTGGTTTCATATGTCTGGAGTTTGATTTCATATTTGGGTTATATGTATTCTAAAAATTATGGCAAAATTATTTTGCAACGATACCATAAAAGAAACTTTCTTATTGTTCAACCGCAAATAAACTTTATTTTGATTTCCGATAGGCTAGCCTTTGACCAAAATCTCACCTAATATAGTTTAGTACGAGTATAATAAGTGATGGAGTAGTCAAATATTATAAACAGACTAAAACCTAGAATGGGAACTAAGACTTTCTCAAGGACAGGAATACACGGTTAGGTGCTCGGTGGCAGATTTTCTAATTGATAGTGGTAGCTAGCAAAGAGGGCACACGCAAAATGCCCTTAAAAAATTGTTTGTTAGTAAATGAATGCGAAATCCCTAAGAGAATTTGCACTACATTATCACATGGCTTTTATAGTAGGTATTTATTAAGAATGAGCCATTATAACAAGTTTTAAAAACTGCACTTAAGCAATACATAATTTTATACTCTGGTTAAAAACGTTTAATCGTTTCAAACATTAATCATTACAGCCTATTAATGTCATTTCGCCTTAAGATTACATTTGTGTAATCTTGCACTTAAGATATGACTTATGTATTTTAATGCTCACAATTAATGCTTATTAGCAGGATAGCCACACGCAAAGGAACAAAAAAAAACAACCCGTCTATGGGTTGATTATTATTTCAGGTTTTAGCTTCGTCATACTCTACGTGTGGAGCTCGATAATGCGAGATGACTGTGTAAGTATTTTTAAATTATTTTACAAATGACATGTGTGCTACGTGATCAAAAGAAGTATTAAAACATGCTGTTAGAGCGTGTATGAGATACGCTCTAACAGCATGTTATATGACAATTTTATCATGTTGTGTGAAATAAAGTCTTAAAGCTTTTTTTCTATCTGTACCATAGAATAAAAAGGATGAGAAGGATATCTGCAAATGCATTTAAATAAATAAGCTTCTCTCTAGCTACGCTACGACGCAATAAAGAGCAATTTAGTTTACTCGCACAACATGGAGTACTTAATATACTGTACTTGATTTTGATAGATTTTAGATCTGATCTATAAGATAGGCATTCATTAATGCATTTCTAACATTAATTACTGTTATCCTAAAACAAATCTTTTTTTATTTATATGTTATTGTGACGGTACAAGCTCGAGGTCCACCTGATGTTAAGATAACTAATCACTGCCTATAAGGCATAGTTGTTAAGTCTCTGTAATTTCACTGGCTCTCAAGAACTGTTGCCGGAACACACCGTTAGGTGCTAGGTGACAGATTTTCCACTTGAGGGTGGTCGCCAGCCAGGCGGGCATTCGCAAAATGCACTTTCACCATGCGGTGAAGCTCAAGCCCGCGGCGGGATTTGAACCATGGACCTGCTACACGATAGTCCATAGCCAATGCCATTGAGCCATCACTGCTTCGAGTTGTTTTGTTGCAATTGATTTGAGTTTTGATATTATGTAGAAAACTAATAAACCTTTCGATAGTTTTATATTACATATGTTTTATTTTATAATTTTAAGGTTTAATGATAATTAAGTCTGATAAACCTTTATTTTTTCATACACAAAGAGTAGACAAGAACTTGTAGAGAACATTCCCGTGTAGCAATTATAATTATCTTCATTCAGACAGAACTATGTGCATTCGTAGCAGTAGAACTTAGTGCGAGTTCGTCCAGGGAAGTCCACCGTACCTTTTTCTACCGCGAAGCAGTAATGTTCGCATTACAGTGTTCCGGTTTGAAAAGTATGGGTGTCGGTGAAATTACAGGCGTATGAAACTTAACCACTTTATGATCTCTCACAGTTTTAGGCGCAATGCAATCCGCCAAATGTAACGATCTGTTATTGGCAGAGGTTACCGCTTAACACAAGGTGTGCCTAGTTCTTGTTCCATCAGAACAGAATTAAATAAAAATTACCTAAAAAATGAACTGACTTCAACACTCAAAAGTGTGAAATAACTTGTTGAAGTCGGTACCATGATAGTTCAAAAGTACCTTCACAAAATTGTGCGCATGGTACCGACTTCGACAAGCTATTTCACACTTTTGAGTATTGAAATCGGTTCCATTATTAGGTAAAAACATTTTTTCACTCTTTTTGACCCTTGCTACTTACGAGATCGATTGTCATTCACTGTCAACGACTATATCATCAAGATAAGAAAATATTTTTCAGTTATTGGAGTGTAGCTCAAAAACGGTTTTGATGTAATTTAAATGTGATTATACGACAAGCACCACTTTCAAATAAAAAAAGAATTATCAAAATCGATTCAGTCTAAATTCTGAGGTAACAAACATAAAAAAACAGACGAATTGAGAACCTCCTCCTTTTTTTGAAGTCGGTTATTTTTTTTATTTAATACCCAATACAGACGAGTAGACAAGCTGAAACTATAAAGGTTCTGTTTTCTACGGAGCCCCAAAAATATTTACAATAGAACTGTTCGTAAATATCTTTTTTTCATATATGATTAGTCGAAGTTGTTCTCAAATTAACATTATGCAATCACTTTCACCGTTCGACTCGACGCCGTTGTTTGCACACACTTCAATTAGCATCGGTAAAGTATATTGTTGCTAAGACCTTGTGTATTCTTCTCTCTCTTTACTACTTGTAACCGTTATGTAATAGGTACAGTGTGTGAGCTGAATTGAGGCAGAATTAACTGAAATTGGTACATACGTCTTTTTACAAATTTTAGAGTACAAAAATTCATACCTCGTGTGGGAATCGAAACCACGACCCAAAGATTAACCACTATCGAGACTATTGAAGATCGCTTCATTGAGCTGAAATTTTGTGCTGCAATCATATTACTTTAACTGTCGGGAACGGTGCGTGATCATCAACCAGACATCTGATCGAAAGAAGTGCTTTAGCAAACACTTAACTCTTGCAATGATGTTGCCTACCCTTCTATATTTCTAAATATGATTACAAGCACAATAGCGTGCTAAGCTACAATCACATTTACAAATTTCAGAGTAAAAAATGTCACACCTCGAGTGGGAATCGAACTCGTGTGACGTAATCACTGAGCTATAGCTCGCCTCCCCAAAATTTTGTGCTATATATGTATATATACATATTTTATTAAAATTTTATTCCTGTCGTCGGATGTTGGAACGATGCAAGGTATGCTCATTAGGTTTGAAAGATACGCTCAGTCCTAAAAACATTTCACTTTTTTGTTGAAAATTCAAGAACATCATTATAATACCAAACGCCGCGCTAGATACTGATACCAACACAAAAACTTACCGCTTTTTTTTAATTCTTGGAATCAAAGATACAAACTCTGAAATAAGTAAATCTAAAGTCTAGAGTATATCTCTGAAGGAGTTAGGCAGAGGTGTAAAAGTACCCAAGTTTCAATTGATATGTTTTTGGTACCATGAAAGCACACTTTACACTTTCTGCTATCTACTGGGACAGTTTCAGACGTAATATTTTTTTAATTGACCCTTATCTCACCTGATTAGGGGTTGTGTTTAAAAATGTTGTTTCGGCTAACATAGAATTACTGGCTCTCAAGTACATAAAGCGGAACATACCGTCAGTTGCTTGGCGACAGATTTTCTACTAGAAGGTCGAAGCTAGTCAGGCGGGCATTCACAAATGCTATACCCCCATCTTATAACGACTGCCATCCTAATACAATGACCGGGATATACTGCTTAACGTGCCCTCCGAAGTTCAAAAGCATTCTATCACTAATGCAAAATTATTGCCACCATCAGTCGCCCATTCAAGTCCTGACCGCAGTGGACGTTGCTTGACTTATTTGATCGGAGTGCTACAAAAATTGACAGAAAACCCCAGTAACATCTAAGGATCAACTAGGGCGAAATTTCAAAATCCCAAAGCAATGCTTTCCGTCACTTGTCCGACGAGGCCTGCAATCAAAGACATCCTCAACTCAAGTAATAGTACAACATCTGCACCGATCAATCTATGACTATATAGTTTTCAAATAACACTTTTACACCTTATCTAAACGTAGAAATCAGTGTGCAGCACGGGAGAAACTGTAAGAGTTGCAATATCTAAGGTAATAAATAGATGGCAGGGAGGAAATATCGTTTCGCCTGTGCTTCAGGGGGTAATCAACCGTTGCTTCACGGTGTGGTGCTACCTTTTGTTTCAGTTCGCCGACATCTCTGCCAGATAACATCGGTATTTTCTATTGCGAAAACGAAATAAAAGTAACATCCTTATTGTACTCAAAGATAATGGGAAAATAAAATAAAATATTTATAAATTATTACGTGTGTTGGTTGTTACGAGGAAGGTTTTGTTTTCTATACATAACTGGTTTATTGTACTAAAGAAAATTGAATTGTGTTTCACAAATAAATATCGATTTAAATTTACTAAGAGAGCTTGTACTTAGCCGAATAATGCATGCTTAGACGAAAAAAAGTTAGCAGATAAACTTCTTACGTAAATAAACGTGTACAAAATTTAACCTCCGAACTCTCTTTGTTACATATCATACAATGTTTTATGTTAATAAGCTATTATCTAAGCAAATTAAAATAATAGACGCATAAAACAAATGTATATATTATGCAACATGATCGATGGCAGAAAAATAGAAATGTTCTTTCAACTTTCATCAAAATAACAAAAACATTTTCAACACGCTTGCTGGGATAGTGGCTGTTATTGCGCCGACTTAAGTTTCATAATGCAGCTTCAACATTTGTGTGTGTTATGCTTTACCTAAATTTTGTGTTCAATTTTAGCAATGTGTTTAAAATTTAGTATTATTTTCTTAGTTAAATGAGTTACTTCAGTCTTTCTGACATGGCACATGTAAAGTGCAAATTTTAGTGACATTGACATCTAGTTTGACAAAATTGAAAGTAGTTTGAAATACTTATAGCTATAGTCAGAAGGTATATACATTCTCTAAATACAAGCACCAATCTGCAGCAGTGTTTGAATACGTAACTTTTTTATTTGCTCAACACCCACTAGATATCGATCTACAAGAATCACTTTCACACACACCTACATAGATAATACTAATGTTCGAAAAGTTCTTGTACACTTTAAAGTGTTATAAAAAAGTTTATGACTCTATTATGAAATCAAACAAGTCATCAACTTATCGTGTCGTAACGCAGAGTCAGCGTTTTGTGAAGCGAAGCCTTTTTTAATTTTATTCTGAGACATGGTTATTATATAATTTAACACTTAATATGAGAACTTAAAATTATATTTTTTTTTACAGTTTACAGCCCTGCTATACATTTTGATGGTCATTTGATGCTAATAAAATAATTAAATTCTCATGTTACGTACGTTAAGATAAGTTGTTATTGAAATTTCTGCACTATATATTTCTCATCAATATTAAAAATTACACTTTAAGAAATAAAATAACCTCAAGAACTTTTTGACGTGAATCTGATGGATTGGTCATGTACTCAGTAACACTTGCTCCGTATTTTCTGTACAAAAGTGACAATAACTTTACCCTTATTTTTTATAATATCTGCATGCATATTTGATAGATGTAGTATGGATATATTTCTGATCGAATTCACGAAAATAAATAAGTAGCTTTAGTAAAAAAGCGTTATAGAAATTATATTGTTTTGTAGTCTTATTTTTACGTAAGTCCGGTCCGTTCAAGGAAAAAATACGATTAGAATTACATATAGACTTAGCTCCAATACAAATTTATTTGTACACAATCAAGAGTTGAGTTATGTTTAACAGTCTAAAAAAGAAATTGCATGAAATCAAAACAGAAAAATAAAGGATACAATTTTAGCAAGTAGATTTTTGAGATAAAGATGATCATATTTTTCGACGAACTCAAACCAATTCTGATCATATTCAAAGTAAATTAATCGATTCAGGCGTTACTTTGCAGAAATATATAATTATTACTAACAATTAATACATTTGAAAAATACTTTCCGAAAACAGCAATGTCATATTTTATAATATTAAATTGAAACTTAATACGATATATTGATATAAAAACTAAACCAATGTAACATCAGAAATGCCTCGTAACCTAGCTGAAACAGTATTCGACGCGTTTCTGTTCTTCACTTCGCATGTAAAGAAGGTCTTGACTCTTCAAGCGCACGTTCGACCATGCGCTCGAAGATTCGAGACCTCTTACTTCAACTTATTAAAACTTTGTTGCATTTCAAACATAATTCAAAAACTTTAATATGTGAAATTCTCACAATTTCAACGAGCACATAATATTTCTACGGGGCTACTAACAAGCGACAGCGTTATGAATATCGATAATGCTTCACCTCATATATCGATAGTGCGTTATCCAAGTTATCCCATACATTGTTAGTGCAACTCGGAGGCACAGACCATCAATAATGGTGGCCGGCGGGCGATATCCACCGATACATCAGTGAGATACTATCGCCAACTAAATATCACCGAGAATAAATCCCGTAAAATAAGCAATAACTACTTTTCTCGCTATTTTAATTAGTTGCTCCGTAAACTTTATCAATTGTGTGAACCACATAACTATTATATTTATTAATTATTTCTTTTAATTTACTAATTGGTCTTGGACGTAGCTGAGCTTTTGGCGTTGAAATATTTTTATATTTTATAACGATGGTATTATAAAGCTTGTTACTTCACTATATCGAATAATTATAATGTACGAGTATCTTTATTTTATTCCATCCAATGATGGAATAAAATAAAGATCTCTCAGATTTATAGATTACGCTCTGCGATGAAATTAGTATATTTGATTGAAGATTACGCTAGGTATTTTGTTCGAATATTAAGTTCAAAATTATAAAAAAAAGTTGCTTCAAACCCGTGACTTCATCCGAGGATGAATGGATATCTTTTTCTTGTCGATGGGAAACAGACAAAGATATTAGGTTATTCAAAATATTATTTTGATGTTAATTCGTGCGTGAATAGACACATTAATGATTTAGAAAGAGGGGTTTAGTTCACGAAAGTTTTAAATAAGGTAATAAAAATAAGATGTTTAACAAATTTCATTCATTAAAATCTATTCAACTATTACGGAGCTGCTATACTGTCAATGTTTTTTTAAGACAAGGATAAAAAAAAAATATTTTATAAAACATCTGCAGTGTTCCAAATAAGTAAGACTCTTATAAATATTTCATTAACATTTTTCCCATAACATGACAAGACTTTGGCCTTGTACGCGTGATGATAGAAATAAATTGAAAATTCTTTCACCATTAGAATCCGACATTATCCCTCATGAGCATAGGTTATATATGGTCAAAATGTTTTTATACCCGTGCGAAGCTGAGGTATACCGCTAGTACCTAATTAAATACAAAAAACAGTTCATCATTTTTTTTTAAATAACAACATGAATGTTTTATGTTAGCCGCATTAAACTACAGCTATTACTCGATAAACATGTTAATGACAATACACGACGGAAAGCAAAACAATAACCTTCCACGCGTGTTAAACACTGCTATAGCATTCGCTACACTCGTAATTCGATAATGTGTGAAATAGGACAAGTTAGTTTCCAGGTAATAGAAATCGTTCATTCATTGGTTTGGTAGTAAAACTAGTATTACTTAAGGCGCCTCTCCTGCACCGTCATTTTGGAAACATTTAACAAAAACTCACACAGCTCTGTTTCACTGACCGCGCAAGAGACGGACCTATACACAAAACTTTGTTTCCGAAACATGGTGCATGTTTCGTTTCATGGTGCATTTCATTGGTTTACGTAGCTTGTTCATTGATTTGTTTAAACCCTGCCCTCATTTACCCCTGCAGGGGGTAAATGCGTAGATGCTCTCCACTAGCTACGAAAGTCATGAAAAAAGTTTTTGTTTCAACCATAGACAAATTTTCATGATCTTGTTTAGTATTTCAGAACAAACAATTGCAGGTGACGCGGCTTTCAAGTTTTTTCGAACTTAATCTTAAAACATAAACTAAGCTTAACATTAAACGACTTTACAGGAGGATACGAGATTTTTAGCTGAAACAGGGTAATCTATATGGAAGTTCTGTAATTAGATAAAAAAGTTTTGGGAACGATAAAGATAAGTCTAATCTTATTTAATGACAATGTTGCAACTTTATCATCATCATCCTACCATTATCTCACGTGTGTAGGGTTGGTATAATATTTTTTATCTAACCACATAAATGACGACACAAGAATATACCAATAAAAATGATTTGGTACATATACAAATGTTGTGTCTTGGTGTCATAGTCAGCCGCCTGACTACAACACTTTTTGGGAATGTTTTTGTTGGTAGTATACCCGCTTCGCTTTTGGTTAATAAGGTTATAAAGATGGTATATGATGTATATGTGGGATCCTCCATTCTCAGAACGTCTACATCACAGAATTATCAATTTCACAGATTTATCAATTTCACCGAAGTCTACCATTAACATGAAATCGCGCCGCAATCAAATAAATATCGCCATGCCATGCCTGTATTCCCCAAAGTGATAGCTAGATGTGTCTAAGCAATACTGTAGCGCCCTATATTTTTTAGTTCCATTTGATATGAAACAAGCTTATTGCCATCCACTGAACAGAGTTCTATACAGCCACTGAAATTTATTTTGTTAGTAAAGATTTTTCAAGTAATTTGTCCGATTCAGGCATCGAAGCCAAGATCTCAAGCTTCCAAAGCAGTGATTTTACACACGCACTAACGAACCAATCGTATTAAATATATGTTTAGATTTAATTTAGAAAAATGGAACAACTATTCTGCTCTGCGCCTCGTCATTGCATATTCACTCTCTTTTCTTATTTTTCTCCAGCCGATTCCTTTATTAGGCACGTACAAACGAAATGAGCGTTGTAATAGAATTTGAACCTGATAGAATATTTTTTATTGACATGCTACTTACTATAATGGTTAGAAATTGCTTGGTTGTTCACGTCTCAAGCTCACGACGTTAGAGCCTATCAACAAAAAACTTCTGGTCTATGTGAGTTAAATCTATATTATTTCATCGTTCTATGCTTTTATCGATTCCCGAATGAATAATCATTTTTGAAATATTCAAATTTATCTTTGAAATAATTTTATACAGTGTTATTGGAAAAATGCTAACAACATCTTATGAACCACTTATATTTCCCTGTTTACTGTTATAGTTCTATAACAATGATGCAAAAGTGTAAAAAAAGGTTTTTAAACATGTTTTAGGTTTTATTAAATTAAACGACATTCCTGCTGCGAGCTTTGGGAACTCATCGCAGTACTGTTACCGGTCGTATGAATAAAGTTAAGACTAATATATGTATGGAAAAAACAGTATAGAATTATACAACTAAAGGTTTTGGGAAACGAAAAAGATGACAAAGAAAAAACTGAAGGCAGTTGCGTTGATCTTCAAGATGCCTGCCAAACGTAGGGATTATGGCCATCTCCACTTTAATAGAGAAGAGTTCAATCATGGTCGTTATGTCTGTTAATATGAAAAGATATTGGCATTTTTATTTAAAAAAAATGAAATTTCTTCAACCTAAAATGTTTAGGAATGTCTTTAAACACTTAAACCATACATACAGTTAAAGAGATGACAAGACAGCCCGTTGCACCTATTAAAGTAAATGAATTCACCTTATATTTAATGTTGACGTCTATTGAGTAATTATGTGTGTGTAAACGAAACATTTATTTATTTATATCAGCTGACAGCGGCACAAAAGATGTATTAGTTTCCTACGTCAAATTCTAGTCTGTGTTTCTATTTTCACAATCAACTTCCTGTTAATTATTACTCCATAGAAATATAAATTAAAACGTGAATAAATACTTTAATAGGTGTAATGGTTTGTATTATCATCTCTTTAACTGTATGTGTGTTGAAGAGATCTCTGCAAGCCATTTTCTCTGATCTACCGGACCAACTAATATGTAATACGGTGAAACGGTTAAAGCTGTTAAATTACTAAACCATTAAGGGCCGTGATATTGAATTTTCAAATTATCATTGGCCTAGAAATAACCAGTCGGATATCGTAATATAGTCGTAATCGTCAGATTTTTCTAACAAGTTCACGTTTACATAATCACTGGTCGAATGCCTTTCTCCGAGCATTGACCCTCAAGGCCAGGTGTTCGTTTAAACGTTGCAGTTTTAGTTAATTACGTTTTTGTCTATTTTAAATTAAGTTATTGAAGCGTCAAATTGTACAGAGAACGATTGTAAAGAAAGAAAGACATATTTTTCGACGACTATAAACGCAATTCTAGTACTTTGAGAAGTTTTATAGTACATTGTGATGCAAGTGAGTTATCTGGATTATTACACTTGAGGCTTGATTTTAGGTCTTGGTCCCAAAATTACCTTTGTATTTTCCCTTTAGGGCATCGATTGCTGATTAAAGGTAATTTCTCTACTAAGTAAGTACCTAGTTTGAAAAATCCCTTCATTTGAAAATGTGTGGATATGTTCTGGACGCGACTAAGTCAGAGGATTTTCACAAGTTCGATAAAACGCTGTAAAACGATAAAAAGCGAAAATGGAGCCGGATTTATCTGTCGCATTGACAGTTGTTACCTTTCCATTCGTGCCGTTTTTGTTTTGCTCTTCCTATTGGGGTTACAATCGACTGAATCGACCCTAATAAGCTTGTGAGATTTGGTTGGTAAAAAGTAAATAAAATTTTAAACTATTGCCAAGATTTAAAATAAAACATTCAGTTAAAAGCACAAGCGCAAAAGTGTTCAATAAGATTTACGAGTATTTCAAATAATATTGAAAGTCAAATATACAAATAATTATTCAATTATTCGTTGAATGAAAAGCGCGCGTCTCTTCTAACCTTCTTACGAGTAAGTGTGTATAAATATATATTAATAAATTTATAATATTATGTGTTACAACCATATGCACATAAAATTTATTTTTTTCGCTATATAAAATATAATGTTTCATTTAATGACATTTATGAACATGTTAGATCTAATGTCAAATTACCATTGTCATATTATTCAAATCACGTTTTTATGTTGATTTCCGTCAAAGGATGAGCTTTGACTTATTATTCATGTCTCGAATGTAACTTCATAATATTTTAGTAACTTGAACATTTCATATGTAAATTGGACACATGCCTTCTTTATTAATATAGAAAAGCTAGCAATAAGCTTTAATGTTCTTGGTTCTTAGATTAATCGAAACGACTTGTAACAAACTCGTTATGTATTTTGTTATAGGTATTATAAGACGAACAGCGCTCAAAGCAATGCTTGCCTAATCGTTCTCAACTGATCAACTAGGTTAAGCAACGTCTGCTGCGGTGGCTACTTGGATGGGTGAGCGCTATGCGCCAGTGGCGTTTACGTCTGAGCGCTTCCGAGCTTCGGAGAACAAGTTAAGCAATCGTTCCCGGTTGTTTTCTTAGGATGACAGTTGTTTTAGCATGGTTGTATACGGTATTTTGCGAATGCTAGCTTGCCGACCACCCTGAAGTAGAAAACTTGTCACCATGACGATTTGTCCCGGCAACTGTACTTGAGAGCTAATACCTAATTCTTGATTAGCCTGAACAAAATGTTCGACCGCATCATCACTTACCATCAGGTCAGAACAGGTTGAAAATAAGCCAATAAAAATAAGAAGAGGTACAATTTCTTAACATCTGTGAACTAATCTAATAGATTCCATAATTCATCACTTAGGTAGGTACTACGATTACATATAAAGATTAAATATTATTTTTCACGAAATACCCCTACGCACTCAATCTGCTTTCTACACCGATATTTTGCTTATCGCTTATTGATCAAAGTGCCGCGAGCGTATCACGCTCCGATCAATTTCCGCTCACTGCGTTTTTGCTTGCATTACGTAATGTCGTCACGGCGAGCCAGCGGTCATTATCACGTCATGATAGGCTCTAGACATAATCAACAGTATGAATGAATTTTCTTACAGGAAATATAAAACTTTTATAGAGAACAGAATTAATTGTAACTTTGCTTTTGATTATCAATTCATCTTACTTACCATCATTATTTAATCGTGAATTGTGTTTTAGAGATTAGCGTTTAATGTGAGACTTTCTTTACAAACTTACCCGGTTCCGACTGACACAGTGTAGAGTCCTAAAATAGCATTGAAATTAAACATATTGCTCGAAAACTTCCAATCTGTTGTCGGTCCAGTATTACGACGGGCTTGGACCAATTCGGTCCGGAAAATTTCACCTTTGCCTAAACGTCCCAAAACAGCCCAAAAAGATTTAGACATTCATAGCTTCGTGCAAAAATACTGATGAATCATTTTATAAGTACATTAAACGCACAAAAGCGACTTCTCTCAGGGTCAAATTATTAAAGTGTCTAGTATCTCGAAGCGTCTAGTTTCACAATACCTAGTGTCCTTAAAATCAAGTCTAAATATCTACTTATTGTTGCGCACTGTAACCGAAATTATTAGATAATTGAATTCGTTCCGACTATCGTCTACGTCTAAAATAAGATACTTGATGTTGTCAGCCTAACCGGCTTGTGCTTTATCTGTGCAGTAGTCTGCTGCAAATATTCATCTACTATAATAGCGGGGTTAAACTTATGTAAAATGCCGATCGTCAGTACATATATACTACCTATTAATTATGAAGTTATGAATATAATAAAATTTTTACCCCCAGATGTGTGTAAATAAAATTAAAATTTTATATCCCGCAAGCATCTGCTGCAACGAAAACATATCAGTAGCACCTTTTAAAAAACTGCAATCCCTTATACTGCGATCCCTAAAATATCTGCCAATGATGAGGAGTTCTGGATCGGTTGATGATGATGAACGTAAAGGGGCTGATTTGAAAAATAAATTATGTGAAGTAAACAGGGAAGCAAGCTATGTTCAGTATATATGAAATAGACTGAACTGAGCTTGCTTCCCTGTTTCAATGCTGCAATGACTGGCTATAATTTTAATTAAAAGCAGTAGCTGGACTTGATATTACAATTTAAAGTAACTTGCGTGAAAATTTCCTTGAACTTTTTCGTTCTACTCGAAGCTTTCCGTCTTTATCGATCAATGACTTGGATGTTTACAAAACCATTGCATGGTCAATTTACGCTTGCTGCGTTTTTGCTTACATTACGTAACACTGACACGGCGAGTCAGCGGTCATTAACACAACAAATAGTTGTAGACAATTGAGATTTTGGGCTTTGAATAAAAGTTATTCTACTTATATCATGTGCATGTTACTATCTTTTGTTTCAACCCGAAGCACAGCAATGTCAACCTTATTACTTGTTGCTTACGGTTTTATTCATGAGAAATCGTTACAACTAACGTGACAGTAATGATGTACAGGACTGTTCACTCACAAAGGCGAGCACTCCACAGTAAATTGTAGATGCGCATGTATACGGGTAAGCCTTGTTTGTACACAGACTTCTCAATGTATATGTTATTGGTACATAGTACATACAATAAAATATAAAATATGATTGTTTAGGGAGGCAGTGGTAATTGCAATTTCCAATATGGAGGGTGTGCTTTTGTCAGTCGAAAGGTCTGTACCGATATCGGAAAATGCTTAGCTCTGTTTTGCTTCAAAATATATAAATATGTTTAACGTGACAGATCTTATAGTTTTAATATAATTATAAAATTTCAACTAGCCCAAGACCGAGGGATCGTGTAAAAGTTCTAAAAATAAAAATGGCTTTCAAATGTAGCCTATTATAGACATAAATTAATATTGAATCACAAACCTATCAAACTTTGGCATCCCTGCTACGCTTATGTATATCGGGCAAGTATGCATTTTTCCATGCCTTTCTAATTGATTGGTCCGTCGGATAACATTTTAATAGCCCTTAAGCTATAAACCAAGATAAATATATAAATGAACGGATACAATATTGCGTTGATATTATGGGCTTTCCGCCGCGTCCTGTTAAGTTCCTTTACGGATGTGAAGTAACTTTAACGTCAAATCAGCGTCAATTATCACAGTTCAGAACTTTGTATGTTGGTACCTACTCAGAATTTACTAACAAGTGGCCTTTCCTTCCTGTTCGGAATAGTTCGCTCCGGTCGTTGTCTTTAGAGCCTAGACGCAGCCAGTTAGCACTTCGTAACGGTCTTTTCAGATATATGTTGTGATTTCTAGGTTAGATTTGCAGTATACTTCGATGATTATATCTAAAACACGCTTAGAGATATTGATAATAGATTACATGTCTGGATATGTCCAAATATGGAAGCCATTTAAATAAATAGTAGATGTTATAGAAGGAATGAAAGGCCATTTTATCAGCCAGTTTATTTTATATCATTGATGATGGTATATCTTATAAATATTGAGCTCAAATCTATGTATATTAGATAATAATTTAGTGTAAAATAAATTCTAACGATAAAGTTACGTTACAAAACTGTGGAAGATATTTTAAAATTAAAATTTACGCAGCCCTTAGCAGACTGGCTGCATAAAAGTTTGTTTAAAATAACATAGAACGAAAAGCCACACACAGCTTGCATTTAATTAAAACATTTTGACATCAAGGAAAATTATTAGGGACAAAAAGCACTGTTTCCATCCCTCTGATCAGGTAGCGTTATTCCAAGTATGCGAAATTAAAAATAATATACAAACCCGCATATATATATATATATATATATATATATATATATGCAAATATGATATGTTTGAAGTCAAACACCCTTTATACTTTTATCCCTGTTTCTAATCAGCTGATTAGAAACAGGGAATCTAGTGAAAAATGTGTATTAGAATGTTTGCTTTAATATTCCTTTTGAACTGTTACAAAGGAGTTTTCCTTTTGTACTGTTATGTGGGAGGCCTTTGTATGGGGTAGGCTTTTATTCAGCAGTGAACGTCTTCCGGCGGATGATGATGACTGTTACAAGATTACTTTTAAACGGAGTTGTATTGCTTAACCGTAAAACAATGCTAATTGAGAATAATTCAACTTGGTTGTGTCAATTATTGTCTTCTGTTAAAATAAACATCTACTAACGTAAAACATTATATATCCCCATAGTAATTTCACTTTTCAAATATCCAGCAGAAAGCGGTGAAATGACTTTTAATATTATTTCCATCTGTCAGTGCTGGCTTTGTAAAATCAGCCGCGCACAATAAAATTATAAAAGCGATGACTCATTGTTGCATAAGGCTCGTGCACACTGAAGGCCTATTCGAAATGTCAAGTCATTTCGGTGTCTAGTCGTGATGTTAACTCTAGTTTGTCAGAAAATGTATTCAATCTTTAAGTGGCAGTGTTTGCAATCAGACATTCAGAAATACCTACTTTATTTTATTTATAAGAATTGGTTAAGCCTTCTTTGGATCTTAGGTACATAACTGTCATTAGTCATAACTAAGATTTTGAAGGCATTATTTTTTTACTGATAGGTTAGTCTTTAACCGCTGTCTCACCTAGTGGTAAGCAATACTGCGGTCGAAGATATTATTCAGGTTAACCTAGAATTGCTGGCTCACAATGACGACAGTCGGAACACACTGTTAGAAGCTACCACGGTTTAACTTCCTTCCACAATAAAGTTTTTGGAGTGTATATACCTGATGTTGTAGAATAAAACAATGATTTTTGTCTATTGTAAGATAAGGTTTTAAACAATTAACAGAATCTTCACCAAATGCAAATACACCCCAAATATCTACCCCAAAAAGGTTAGATCTGTTTTTAATAGATCCATACCGGCATTCGTTACATAATTTAAATGATTGCTGCCTTATTGTAATATCCTCATGTTAACATGAATACTCTAGCTTTACAGATAGAACTTAAAGTTTAAAAATCTAAGAATCTCCCACATACATATACCTATGTACCTACACCTTACTAAACAACACATACTTTCAAAATTAATACTTATCTATTGTAAATGTAAAACTTAGTGTAACGCTTACTGCTATTACAGCCAATTAAGATTTCTGATTCTGATTCAGATATGTAACTTAAGCTTAGCATTTACAAATTCCGTAGCTCATAATGCCTTTGAAAGAAAAACTTCTATAAAAACAAAATTCAGGCGGCTACACATTGCAATTCAAGGAGCAACATTTAAATTATTACAAAAGATACAAGGAGAGATGCTTTAACGATGGGCGTCCCCCCGCTTCTGCCGGTTGGACGGGCTCACAAGAATGCAGGACTGGAGCTTGCTTTCGAAATAGCCTGCAGGTCGCGACAGGGGAGCAATGCCGTCTGCTGCATTGCTAATTATTGTCAACGATTACTGTGCACTCGCCTTTAATAGACACGTCAAGTTTTCATATTACTTACACGTTTTCTTGCTGTTACTGAACCCAAAACAGTGATTGCCGATGAAGCGATTGCAATGCTATTTTTGAATCGTTATTCTCTTACCATACCTAGATTGCTACTACGAGCTTTTTATATACATTACCTACAAATTAAATTGACTAAAAATGAACATAGCAATTGAATAGGTTGATAGATATCCTTGATCCAACATTCAGTTTTATTGTTTAGGTGGTAATTACAAACGTGACTTTATCAGGTAAAAAAATATTGTGCGTTCACGGTCAATAAATCTAACCATTAAATTGATACATAAAATGGTTATATCATAAATACACATTTATACTTTCATAAATGGCTATCTAAATAACTTTTTATACTTAGAATCATATTAAATTATAATTGAATTAGCAGTGTACTTAATAATTAATCGAGTTTGAATCGTTTTTCTCATGTTCTATCACGTTTATTATCCTATATATATAATAAAACCCACAAAGCCTCCTAGAAGCCAGTGCGTGAAGTAGATTTATAGAATTTATTTTTATGCAGTTGCGAAATACAAAACCGCGGTGCCAGGTATTGGGATATTGCTGCTTTAAGTACAGACCCTTCAAAACACGTAAGTGATCTGCGCGGTACTACAATAGGCTACCACTCGAGATGTTTGCTGTTTAATATTAGCTAGATTTCTTTCACTGGCTACCTCTACATGAAAGGTGATCAAGTAACCTGTTGGCATCCCGCGCTCTATCATACGATTATCCTCATATTCACTAAACATTCAAATATTCAGATAATAACTAATATGAAGAAAAAATTAAAAATGGAATTGTCATCGCTTGGCTTTTAAATACCAAAGTTAACGCGTTTGAATACTTGTTGGCATTCACGATGCGAATATAAATGAATGTAAGTCTTACATTACTATCGTATAAAATTTACTAAAATTTGATAAAATAATTAATTGTAAAGGTATATGAGTAATATGTACACAAACATATAATATAATTAAGTATATAAACTCACCGATTATTGAGAAAGCACTAAAAGCTCGCAGGTTTTTCAAATGTCACAACTTATAAGATCAAAACACTGATCACTATCACTTGTCATTCAAATGTCCAAGCACCATAACAATAGAAAAGTTCATGAAAGTTTATAAATATTACAGCTGAAATGTTATAAAGTCCAAGTTCGGCCTTTGAAAAGACTTCAACGGGTTCGAGCGAGCTCTCACTTCGCCGGCCCGCCGAGTACTGAACTCGCCACGGCCGTGTACTATCTCCTCTCATGTAACTTGAAGTACCTGATAACGCATACCAAGAATCATCTTGATACTTGCCTATGCCTCTAAAAATACATTTTTGTATTGCCACACACTTATTTTTTAAGTTGAACGCGTTTTTGTATTTTATAATTTAATGCGAGCGCAGTCGCGAGGTATGCGGTCGATTGATACAATCATGGGCGAAAAGTAAATGGTTCTTAATAAACGACGCACCGCAAGTGCAGTAACTTAACCTTTTTATCTGGAGCTTTAAGCGAGGCGGTGAGTTTATATAAAGTAGTTTCTAAATATAAACCGCGTATCTGGACACGCCATTGGCAGGTGCGAGCCTACGCATCTCTCCTTTTTGCCAACATCTTCAGTTTTTTGCCCTATTTTTACCAGGAGACAATTTTATAATTAAAGTTCGTGCGTTTATCGCATCGAGTAGTCTTACCGAGAAACCGTGGTTGCTGATATCTGTATCTTATCCGACGACATACTACTACAAAATGGTAATTAATTTTATTTATTAACAGACTATGTTTTGTTTTGTTTCGTTCGAGATTTAATTGATAATTAAGGTGGATTTATATGTTATGATCTGTTCATTTTGTAAGATCAGAAGTGGCGATATAAGTTGTTTTTTCTATCGTTCTATGCGTTGTTAAATAAAAACATGACATACCGACCTCACTGGAGTGGGGTGAATTATAGGAAGGTGAAATTTAATAACTATGTCAACGTAGATATATATTACTTAATATTATTACTTGTATCTGTGGACAGTAGATGCTTTTCAGTTAAGATACTGTTATGGTATAATACAACAGTAGTGTATTAATTAAAATTGCGTCTAAGGTCTCACGGCATACCGTTAACGCGAAGTAGAGAGCTAATGAAATACGAGAAAAATATGGATTTGCTTCTTTATGTAGTGAGATGATAGCGATTCTACAGAACATAAATGTTTTAATAGTATTTTTAAAGGATGGTTGTCAGGGCTTCGTTTACTATTTTTTAACTCTAAATATATTCATTTATTCAACTTGTGAGCGAAGTTATTTTTTGTTTCAGTGAAGTAGTTTAGGTTTAAATTACGAACATAGCGAGTGAATCTAAAATAATAGAGAACTGAATGCAGAGACGGATTCTTTACATCTCGAGCCAGCTAGATAGTTTTGAATTGCATTAGGAGTGTAGAGTGTGATTGGTACATAACAGTCTGCTGAGCACAGCGAGGTATTTAACTGAGACCTAAAAATGCTCTCGTGTACTACATACAACTTTTACATTCTACGTCTACATACAACTTTTCATCTCTACCAGTGAGAAAAATATTAGATTTCAGGTAAGAATAAAGGCGATATTTTTTTCTAATATGCAAAAATTACATATTAAAATAAACAGTAGACAAATTAAAGTTAAAAGTATTTTTTCCTAATTTCGCAGGCTAAACGTAATGGTTTTGTTCATAAAAACACTTTTCCTCCCGCAAAAATCGTATGTACTGCTAGTTTTTTTGTGTTGTTGTGTTGCCGCTTTTTGTGCTGAAGTCTTGAAAATGTGTTTGCAAATATGTATATAGCTAGATGATTTCATAAATGCAACTATCGCCATTGTTGTGAACGTATGACATATTCGACCGACGCGACGCAGCAAACAAAACCGAAAATATTTTTGTTGTTTTTAAACAAATAGACTTCTGATGAAAAAAAAAATGAAATACAACTCGGACCATGAATGTTTAAGGTTAGACTTTGTAAATCGGTATGGTACCGTATCATATACAGGGTTATATATATCTCAAAATGTTTTTTAGGACTAGTAGATGTCAACCCTAAGAGGTTGTTGGCATATTACTAATAACCCTATATATCATATCATTTATGAGTAAACCTGTTTTATTGTTTTCGTTACAGATCATCACATAACATCAACCGGAACGTCCACCGTTGAACAAGTTCACCACCATTAGAAGGATTTGCCATAATCCCCACGCTTGGCAGGCGTCTTAGAGATCGCAGTAGAAGTTGACAGTTCTTCAGAAGGCGCTGCTGCCCACCTTCCGGTATTTTACCTTAGTCGCCTCATACGACACTCAAGGGAAGAAATGGGGGGTGACATTCTAACCCGGCACCCCAAGGGGAGCTCGTTTCAGATAGATAAGTGGAATTCTGAACCTTAAAAATTTTTAACTATACATATTCCCTAAATTTTAATAAAAATATATATTATCATTTATAAATATTATTATTGCCAAACTTTTTGTTCGAGCGTCGGTGTTTTGTGCTGGGGGTGTGTTGTGTGTATGTTTGTAATCAGTCACCTGTGAAGCGACCAAAAAGATTTTGATTAATAGATATACTAGGAAAATTGTAATCATCTTATATTTCGATCTACAAAGTTGACGACGGAGTGCAATTAAACCAATGTCGCCGTCAGAGCTTCCTCGCGGGCTAAGCTGCAGGCATAAACTTGGTAAGTACGCATAAAAATGGAACTAAAACCTGCCATAAAAACTTATTCGATAGAGAATTATTCCTCATTTTAAACGATTATTTGAGATTATTAATAGATGTTTAAGGAAATTACATTCGATATGATTATTTTGTGTAGTTTATAAAACTTAATAGAGAATCTTCATAGATATCGATATAATTATTTATAACTAAAATTCTATTTTGGGCAAGATTGGGTAGAAGTTTAATAAACACAAGTCTTTCTAATAAATTAAATAACTGCCGCGCAATGTTCTGGAAAACAACTAGTACCTATTAATGAAAAAATAATGCTTTAATTTTTAAATAGTTAAACAAAATATAAATAACAAACTTTTAGAAGATTTTTTTTCGCTAGCGCTTGTCCCGTAAACCGTATAGTATATATAACTTTTACTTACGGTCGTTTTAATTCTTACTAATCTCAACACTGACATTATCTTATCTCAGATTATGCCAAGTCATCAACCTTTTCATTTGAGGGTGTTCGTATCATCTCCGTATTTCACTACTCCGTACTTTAGAGTTTAGTTTTGGGTATTTTCTAGAGAAAAAGATGTATATTATTGGTATATCTTTACGACGTATCTTAAGACAAGTGTTCTTGGTAACTGGATTTAGTATTAACACATTCCTTGTCTCAAATGTATAAGAAACATAGTCTTGCGCGTTCAATAGAGTAACTTCCCTGCGCCACCTATGGTTCATGAGCGTTTGGAGATTACCTTGCTTCCAAAAAAGAAACCAAACCCTTCTCGACACCAAAGGTATCTTTTATTTGTTGCATTGTTTGTTTATTGTAAACATTTTTAACATGCGCTGGAAAACGTATTAGACTCAAAGTTATCAGTGACAAATATTTTTAACTCAACTTCAATCCGGTGTCTGGTATGTGTCTGGTACATTATTTTGAAAACTTGTTCAAGGTTTGTTTAAGCGTAAGAGTACATATTTTTTTTGAAAATGCTATGTATATTTAAACTTAAGAATTTCGTCTATATTTGGAGGAAAGTGATCAATTCCGATACAAATTTGTAATATCAAGTATGTCCTTACTACATGATCGTCCACTCACTCAGTGGAAATATTCGCTATAGAAAGTAGATGCGAACTCTGTCACACAAATGCTTCATGAAAATATCAGTGCACGTTTCATAAGCTTATACAATGTACTTCAACGGACACGTGTTAAGTTTTGATATTCGTAATATGTCAGAAATGTGTCTACAAGTATGGGTTTTACGATTTTATGCCCTTTTGGTTGGGTATAAAATATTTAAATTAATATCTTATCTTCATGAGGTTAATTCCGACAAGCAGTCGACAATGGCTGCTCACACTGAGTGTTTCCTAAGAAATGAATGAGAAGTATTTAGGTAGATATCAGTGGAAAGCAGCGTCACGGTTTCCACATGACATCGGGGTCGTCTATTGTGGAGCACGTTCATTGTCTAGTTTCTGCTTATAATTGCACATTGGGCATAATTGTCGGTAATGTTGAAAGATTAAGTTATTAGAACTGTGTTGTATGTTTCTGTTTTTGTTCAGCAAAACAGCTTTAGGAACGCTTATTTAAAACATGTTACTCTTGCTGTTTGGTTAACAATCTCTGAATGGATTATAACGGTACGTATTTAACAAAAGATTAGACTATTCGAATTGAAGGTATCATTTAGCTCTGTGCGTACGAAATCATGGATAAAGCACATAATCAATTAGATGCTCTTGTCAACAGTATACTTTCGGCAAAATACTTACGCTAATTTTATGTACTTTAAAGAAATTGTCTTCCGTTTATGATGTAGGTGTAACATTACCTTTAATTATTTATGCGCCGAGCTTTTTATGAAATTAAATCAATGGTAAGTACAGAAACGCTAAGCTCGTAGCATTGCATTTTGAAAACAGTATATTACAAACACAAGTAGAAAATAAATGACTTATAATCTTACTTCGCCAAAGAACTAATTATTAAACACGTTGTTCACAAAACTTATTCTACTTATTTTCCTTCAATGAAGTAACGTAAACTTTTCTAGTGAAATCGTCGTCGAACATTCCGACGTCATTTTATCAACCACCGTCGACGTCATCTTCACGGTACTTGGTTTATTGACGCAGATAGATTGCTCGATTTGCGGTGTGCAGCTAATATAAAGCGCACGTCACACCAAAAGCGAAACTAACTCAGCTAACATTAACGTAGATGATCTATCATACTTGAAACTTGTTGAAATAATCGACTTAATCGTGTCTCACGTTTGAAATTAAAAGATCACATTCGTTAGGTGTTTTTTTTTAATTAGCTAACTATATAGTTTTTCAAATAATAATTAAACTAAGCTAGCATATGATACAGGAAAGGCTGAAAGTTGAGCTCGACGTGGCCAGCGTAGCTCATACCACATCGCGAGCCACACTTCGCTAATGATCTCCATCCGACGAACAAGCGATCTTACTTGAGTCTATCGTCCACTCTCGTCTATTACCTGCTGCTTTAACGTGAGTTCAAAAAGGAACCGTGTACCTAATCAAATTAGGTGAGGTGATTTCATCAACATATACTTTTGTTACGTAAAAACACCACATCCAAGGAAGCTTAACTCGCGTTGTGCCTGTACTTAATGATCGCTATCAGATGAACTATCGATCTCACGCAGCTTACACCATATCGCGAGCCACACTTCGCTGATGATCTCCATCCGACGAACAACCGATCTTACTCGAGTCTTTCCTCCGCTCTCGTCTATTACCTGCTCATTTAACGTGAGTACAAAAATGAAATGCGTAATTAAATTAGGTGAGGTGATTTTATCAACATATATCTACTTCTATTACGTAAAAACACCACAGCTAAGTCAGCTTAACTCGCGTTGTGGCCTGTACTTAATGATCGCTATCAGATGAACTATCGATCTCACGCAAGTTCTATCCTCTCGTCTATTACCCGCTACTTCACCGTGAGTACAAAAAGAGAACTCGTAATTAACAGGTGTGGTGATTTTTCGCATAAAGCTGTTCTATCGATAGCAATCGGTGTGAAGTAAAGACATTGTGAGGTACGTTGACGAAACTGTTTAATGTGAAACCTGTTTCTTTTTATACTTTCCTTGTACCGTTTAAATCTTGATATTATTAAATCTCTTAACTAACCGTAATAATGGATTATATAATTTAAAAATTGACACATCATATAATATTATTAAATTAATAGGTTTATTGCTCGATACAATACATTTGATTTGTTCCTTGGAACTGTTTTTTGCATGGGATAGGACAGTAAACGAGCAGGCGGCACACCTGGTGGTAAGTGATGCCTGGAGGGCAACAAAGCAACCAGTTCAAGAAGAAGTAAGCATATTTTACTTCTTCTTGAACTGGTTGCTTTAAGCTGCACTTTACTGTACTGTATCAGTCGGACTGCTGAACACAGCCTCCCCATTAAGGGGGGTTTATCAAAATCACCACGCTTGGCAGGCGTCTTGGGGATCACAGTTTAAGATATCAGTTCTTCAGAAGCCTCTGCTTGAAGCAACTAAATCGGCCATTTTAATACTTGGCTTACTCTCTTGTCTTTTGTAATTGTAAGTTTTTTTGTAAAATTATGTTCAAGAAAAAGTTCAACATCGAGTATGTGATGTTTGGTTTTTATGATAATGTTAAAAAGTTTATCAAAGGGCTCGTTTTGCATCTACAGACCGTTAAGAAAATAATATTGAACCCGTTTTATGTATTTCTGAACAGAAATTATCATCACAACGCTAAATTTTGACGAAGAGATGCATTACCGTTCCAAACGACGTGAATCATTAGGCAGGTTGTCGAAACAAGAACATCCTAACCCATCATTCCAAATTAGCGTCAATAACGTTACCTGAGATTTCTGAGAATAGTCCTAATGTAAGCTGAACACGCAACATTGAACGAGTGCAAAATAAGAGAGTGCAATTTGATATTGAAGATTAAATCGATTTAATGAACGTACTTTTACATAACAATTACGCAACTAGTATAGCCATTTATGGCGAAACGACAGATACGTCCTAGTGCTTTCAGCTTCGATTTCCTTTTCTTTGGGTCAGATTTGGAAAAGTCTACGGCGAGCCTATCTGGATTAAATTGTGCTTGTTACACTTCTAAAGAAGTTTAGTAAATAACCGGTATAATTAACAACTATTATGATTACAAATTTACGAGGGAAAAAAATTTATAGTCATGTGCGGGATTCGAACCCGCGTCCATTCACCCCTTTACCCGAAGTATGCTCTAACCAATTGAGCTAACATGACACAATGACTCATAACTTTAATTCTTGCTCTCGTTCTTTAACCATCATATCGGGTAGGAGCTAAAGGGGACGCGGGTTCGAATCCCGCACATGACTATAATTTTTTCTCCCATATATTTGTTATTTTGTAATGTAATTCCCCTAGCAGGCGTTATTAGAAACTTAACAATAATAAAACTGCTTTGATACTGTAGGCTTTTGGCTACGTGTTGGTCATAAACCAATTTTACTAATGCATGGAATCGAAGGAATTATAATTTCACTCATTTCTAAATTTTGTATCATCATAAAATTTGGCACTTATGTCCAACATAATTGAACAGATATGAATGGACGTTATTGTGCAAATAATCTTTAATTAAGATATAAAATAATAAAATAATTTGATAGAAAAACATTTAAATCATGTATGCAATCTAAACTACTTTTACGACAAAATGAGCATAGATCATAGAAAAAATGCTAAAAATGGTAATAAATATACAAAAACATTATTATTTATAATCTCCTATTAGAGCGCCTTCTTTTTTCATATCTGGTCAATATTGTAGAGTCGTAGAAAAAAAGAGAAATGTTGAATTGGACCAGATCAAATTATATATGTACTACAATATGAGTACATTATTTCCGATCTCTTTATGTGCGGAAATAGCTCATTTAATCGCACGATGAATGGTTTCCCAGCAGGATCTGAAGAGAGGTGGTCCATACTTACACAAAGGAGCTCGCCTAATGGCATGCATTGTGAGTGCTCACGGAATATATTGGCGGTGCACGCTCGAAGATAGGCGTGTCTAAGTACTGCATGTCTATGCACGGGTGGGCATTTTCACTAACTGTCTTAGGAAACAGGAAAGAGTCTCACGTACAAAGGAACAATAATTAGTATTTATATAGAGCACTTGTTGGCCAACAAGCTCAAAAAAGTCTTGGAAGTTGGTGCAGAGGTTCACGTCTAGCTAAATATAATAAAACCGGCTAAGTGCGAAGTGGAGTCACACATCTAGGGTTTCGTACAGACACAACATTATTTAAAAAAAAAAAAATTATATTCTATACAGTGCAACATCTCCAAAGTTATATTGGGTTACCTTGCCCGCTTTACAGTTATCCAAGATCTAAAAAATTGGAACCACATGGCATTAAAAATTCGTTCAAGCGTTTTGGAAATGAGAAGTTATAAATGATCGCATGTATAATATTAGTAGGATAGGATGTAGTGGCATGACTTTATTAACAAAATATTTGTTATGACTAGCAGAAGTCAACCCTAAGAAGTTGTTAGCATTTTTTCAATAACCCTGTATACAGCACTACAGCTACTAAAAGCATTTAGACTACCTGCAAGACATAGCAGGCTCACAGGCAGTTCAAATACTTCAGCGTACTACCAGTTGGCAGCGTGCCCAGCAAGTGGATGTAGTTACATAATAGCAATGAACGAATACTAATTTGCAACTGAAAGGAGCAAGAACACAGCCGGTGCCGACATCCACACAGCGCTTTAGACGTCCCGACCTTGGCCTCACATAAATACCCGATCTAAATGTATAAAGTACTGTCCGATTCCGATATTACGTATTTTTAAACAGCCTATATCTTGATCCTGTCGGTTCTGAATGGATAATAGCGTATACTCCTAGTCAGCTCTTTTATTAGGGAAGGAAACACTACCACCCCTCTGCTAGCAACAAGGAATAGAACCTTGTAAGTACAAGGTTCTATTCCTTGTTGCTAGCTCTAATTGCTAAGATGCTTTTGCAATTCACCTGAAATCTACGTTTAATAGGCCAGTTAAAGCTTGAGGTTATTTCGCAAGCCGCCATTTGAAAAAGCCGATCTTTGTATAAATTATCTTTATTATTATCCGCATTTTACAGTAGTTTTATAAGAAACTTGAATTAAAATCTTTATAAAATTAATCGAGCCGCCTAATCGCAAACTTAGAAGCACTATAATATTTATATCTAATTTTTTTTCTTTATGTCTACTCAAAATAAAGATAAGCTGTAGTAATCAAATTAATTAAATGCTGGAATAATTTTATCAGATAATTTCAATAGATCGTATAGTAGGTACTATCTAAAAATATTATACAAGAATTGGCGAAACTGGCACACTGTCGGTTACACTTGTACATGGCAGTTATTGGATTCAGGCGATATTTTGAAGAAATCCATATTTAATAATAACAAATATATTTAATTAATTTTCCGCTAAAATTATATTACGTTTAGGTACGCCGGTGTGACATCAGAAACACCGCTTTCGAGGCTTCGACACCTCGCACCTACGATCGAGTTTTTCGGCTGGGTAAAATGGCCATTATGGCGGCAAGTCGGTCTACCTACTCAAGAAATATTAGCAGAGTATATATATATATTTCATTAAATAAATATAATTAACTGTAATTTCATTGCAATGACCTAACATAGCTAGCGAGATCAAAGATGATACCATAAATATTAAAACACACAGAGTATAACTTAGTAACTGTATTTATAAATTTTTTTGAAGCATTGAATCCGAGCGGTTGTAGCTAGGAACTGCGGTGCCGCAAATCCTTAGTTCGATCCCCAGCGCTGACTTGAGCTTCACCGCATGGTGGGACGGGCATTATGCAAATTCTCAAATGGAAAAATCTGTTGCCGAGCATATAACAATGTGCTTTTGCTGCTGTCCTTGAGTACCAGTAAAATTACAGGCACATGAGACTCAAAAACTGTACCTCAAAGGGTGACGCGCGCAGTGCAGTTCGTCCCTTGTGATGAAATGCATCTGCTATAGGAAAAGGTGTGCTTCGTAAATGTTGTCCCAAATAAAATTATTAAAAAAAAATTGTTACATATCTGTGAATAACTCGTTTATTCTTGAAGTACCGCGATCAAAATTTGATTTCATAACTTAGAATTATAATAGTTCTGCTTAAATCTAGTCCATTTTACAGCACATGCAATTAGCATTCTATATTTGTTCTAGATCAGTAAGAACTTAGGCAATAAACGATATTGTTGCGTTACTCATAAACAACTTGCTAACAAGTTTCATATCTGTGTCATAATTTAAGGTAATTTGGGCTCGTTAGATACTAACAAGTGAGGCGAATATAATTATACAAGCTTAGATGTTCTCACAGCAATTTTTTTCTTAAGTACGTGTGCCACTGGCTAACACCGAGATATGCCCAAACAAGATTAGACTAGAAAAATAGTACGATTCAAACATAGAGTTCCCGTCCTGGCTTTTATTCACGTGTCAGACTTTTATTGGGTTCTGCTGACATTGAAATCAGCAGCAGTAAGGATTCTGAAACTCTGCACAGTAGATGACATTAAACGCGCATTCTGTAACATGAGCTCAGTCTATTTGGCAAAACGTGGGTGTTTAAACACCTCTGACTACACATTCGGGGATATAAAGGTAAAATTTTATGACGACGATGACAATGATCATAAGAACGACTATTCATTCATAAAAATCTACTAATACAATGTGTGATCCGTTTAAGATTCCTCGGCAAAGCTTTATGTAAGTCAATGGTATCCAATAATGTCTAGTTTTATTCCAGCAACCATTAAAAAGGTAATATATTAGCATAGACCTGGATGGAAGTGCTAACAAGTCTAGAGATAGAGAGCGTTAAACTCGAATATTTATACCTTACAATACCAAAAAAGTCTTAAATACTCACATTATTATTCAAAGATGCAAGAGAATATGTGGTACTGAAATAAAATATACATATAGAAATGTTTAAAGTACAAACATAATTACTTGTGCAAAATATAATTACAAGCACTAACGCGTGCTAAGCTCACCTCGAGTGGGAATCGAAACCACGTCTCCCGACTTGGTGCCTTGGGACGTTCGATTTCCACCCGTGATAAGCACTTAGCACACGATAATGCTTGTAATTATATTTAGAAATAAAATATACATCCCTAGACAAAATTCACTATCACTGAAATATAAGTTGCCTTGTAACACATATTTTACATGTAATGGAGAGCCCCGATACATTCATCATCAATCCATTTGAACAGCCCGCTGAATTGCTTTACGCACGCAAACATCCGATTTGACTTCTTTTTCGCTTTGTTTCAGTTCTTATATGCGATGTGAATTGACTGGTGTGGAATGTAAGAAAAATGCTTTCAAAGGCTTTGTAAATTTTGTGAAGAATGCATACTGAGGCCTTATTGTGCAAGAACAGTAATGATATATGATTAATTTGAAGCCCATTATGTAGTTTCAATTTCATAATAAAATTTATTTTCATTACCATTCTATTTAGACAATACTGCCCCTGGTTGTAGTAAAAACACGAATAGTTTATTTTTTCATATTTTTTGTAAATTACACTCCCTGATGCTAGGAATACTGCGAGAAAGACATTATTCATCTTTTAAGCCCTATTTTTTCATAAATAAATATTCTGTGCTTGTATTAAGAATGACTGGAATGTATAAAAGAAAAGTTATTGAGGATGCATGAGCTTATTATTCAAAAGTAACTTGAGCTCAGTGATTTAATTGACTTTAACTCTATTGCATCGTCAGTTTCCAATGCCAATAAGCAAATAGTGCCAACGTAGCCTAACTCATTACAACATAATATACTACGCCGGCACTTTGAGTACATTAGCCACTGTCAGTACATAGACGATCACGTCAAAATAATTAAAACCAAGATTGAGAAAACATCTCTGCAAATTTCACTTCACCGTAACAAATGAAATGTTGTCTGCACAACTATCACCGCAAGCTTTGATGAGGTATTGATCAATTATATTTATTGTAGAGATATTTGAAAGCGTTCAGTGGTGTTTCACGGAATACCAATCAACAAGATATACTCGCACTCGCTAACAATTTATTTCGTTACATCTTTGTTACATTTTATCATCGTAATTGGTTGATTTAAATCCCATATATTTTCAATTAGGAAACCACATGGTTTATACTACGAAAATTCTCACGATATTAATTTTTTCTCATGATGTTATACATAACAAGCATTTAGATAAGAAAATTGTTTTGTATAGCATTTTGTTTCGAGGCTTACTTACGCGAAATTCGATTAGCAGCAACTACTAATCGTATTTGATTTAATTTAATTATAACAGCGCGTGAGCCGGATAAAATAAGGCAATAAATAAACGAGGCACCAACCGCGATGTAATTAACTTTAACGATTCATTGTGGGGTACCATAGACATTTTTTGATTTATCGATAAACGTACGCAAAACATTCGCTTTTGTTCGAAAAGTTCAAGGACGTTGATCGAGCGGACCACACGAATGATTTATTCATTCGAAACAATGCAAATAACTTAACAATGATCCGCAAAGGAGAGGTACGCGTCGTAAACAAAGTAAATTAAGTACAATCCATAATTTGTTTATAGATCATCAAAGTCTATCGAGCAGCTATATGGACACAATGAATTGATTTCAGAATTTATTATACAGTTTTATACCGTCAATATTATATATATATATACAACAGGCTATTGTAGGTACAATAGCTAAAACTTTTCAACTATAAGAGAGCTAAGTAGATCATGAGGTCAAAAGGCATCTCAAAAATGTCCTATTGAATTGCTATGTTGATTCGTTGAGTTCGGCTAAGTATTCGGTAATTGTCGATAATTTCAAGTCGCACAAGAAAATCAAAATTCAATAGAATGCAAGAAAGACAGTTTATGCTCAACCCTATTTAAATTAAATCGTATCATGAACCGATTCTGAAACCACCTTTGAATTAAATGGTGATCATAAATATTAATGTACAAATAAGACGAAGCAAACACCATGGGCAGCAGGTATTCATAATCTTTGACAATGAACAGGTCTCATAGAGGGAGATAATTTTTCGTAACTTCACCTCTTGGAGGCTGTATCTAAGATTGAATCTAGGAGGTGATCACATGAATTCTTGGGCACACCGCGCTGTGCTTGTAGATTTTATCTAAACATCTTAAATTATTGTCTCGAGTGCGGCTACCTCGGCTCTCATCTGGCGCTGTAATCGTGAAGGTGAATACGAAATATTTAACCACGGATGAGGCAATACTGACCGTAAACATGTCCAGTGCAATCAGGTGCCTTCCAATATTGATGTGTCAACAACCTTATAAAACGTTCACAAATGTCTTTTAAGAAAGTTGACAATAATTGTAAAAGAATAAGTGAAGAAATTTTCGCAAGTACAACTAAGTTTTGTTTGATCAATATGATTAGATTATTCTAATAAAATACCTGTCCATGTGAATGTTGTAAAATTAAGGCCACATCCACGAAATTTCGCAGCATTTTGTAAAATGTTAGGCCCATATTTTGTGGTTTTATTGGTATCCGCGTTGAAAGCTTGCTGGGCACTCCTACTAATGCCCGGCGTGAGGTCAAATTACTAGCCGCGCCGCTGCTGCAAACTCGAGTGCTTAGATACACTCCGTTCAAATTGCACTGAATAAAAAATAAACTTAGTAGGATTGCAAGTGTTTCCAATCGACTCTTAAAACGAGAAACCAGCCCGTTAAATCGCAATCGGCCTACCCTTTTTGTTCTTTTTCACATTGATCGTTCACAATTCTATCTGTAATCGAAAATATTGACATGGTTCCACGGCTAAAAGTTTAAAAAGCGATCAACTTTTTATTACGAAAACTAATTTATTCCGGAGGATATTAATTTTAATAACGTATTAACGATTGCGCCCGATTAATTTCTCGGAGGTTACGTCAACGGGTGATTACAGTTCAAATATCAAATTAGTTGGTGACGTAACATATCTGGGTTGTCAGAAACTGGTCTCAATTCCTGGGTGATAAAACGTGAGTGTTTGTGTTATGCCTCGGGCGACACTCGGCAGGCGTGAAACGGACCAAGAAATGGGCGATCACTTTCGTTTGGACATCACTTTCTGTGGCGCAATATGCCTACTGGCCTCACTTTTGTATAATCAGTGCCTTGATTTGAAGTGACCACCATTTGGAGCGGTGATATTGTAATGCCGGCGATGCATGTGATTGCATTACCTACATTTGTTAATCAGACAGATGTGTTCCTAAATAGGACTGATTGTTCACGATTGCCAAAATGTTACGTGGCTTTATACAAAAAGGACGCAATAGGACGTGAAGCATTTTACTGTTTTGAGGTCTGATTACTTTGCAATGATTTAGATACCGTCTGATAGACAATTTATCTTAGTAAACATTCACTTTATAGAAGGCGTATGAAATAGCGACCCAAACGCATGGTTCCCATAACATATCTGTAATCTACTAATTGACAACTTTGGCAATAGATTGACCAACATGCTAACCAGTATCAATGCTAAAAATATGATGACACATAAGTAAATAACTTGATAATTTGAGCTCAAATAAATCTCTTGCTCAAATTTGATTGCAAAATTTTCAACCTCACAGTTTGTGTTAGTATGTTAGAGAATGTTTTCTTATTGTTAGATTAGATGCTTTGTTAGCCCCTAAAATATGCAAGAAAAACCTTCAGTAAAATTTTATTGGCTATTAGCTTAACAAAATGTTAGCAAACATGAAAATCTAAATGCCAAGGAGATGCGGTGACACATAAAAGTTATTTAGGTCTTAAAAGTACAAAACGAGTGGCTGACGTTGTCATCAAGATCTCAGATGAGCAAATAGACACACTTTGGTATCTGTATTATGTTAAATTAATGGTATTGACAAGAACGCTTACACGAAATGGATTGTCTAAAACGTTTTATATTATAGATTTGCATTATTTTGTGATTGGCTGATTTTTTATCATTGAGACATTTTTATACTACTTATTTTCAAAATAAAACTTATGGGGTCACACTGGACCTAGAAGAAATAAGAACGAAATTGTAATTCCACTTAGGAGCATCTATGTTCGTATTAAAAAATGCATATGGAAGTTGAAATCCATGTAACGGTGCAGTTTTTGACAGTAGTTCTATAAATTAAACGTCAAACTGCATCTTTAAATTCAACCATGTACGCATGATACAATCAATCATGATGTCTTTCATTAAATTTGAGATCCATTTACTAATACGAGTTAGTTTCACATTTAGATACACATTAAGCAATGATCAATATTTTAGGTGGTTGCCAAATGTCGAATTGAATACGGATAGAATCATTTCTTCTTTAAGTACTGAATCAGGACTTACAAGCAATTAATATAAGAGTTCATAAAAAACAGTTGTTAAAACTTGCTGTTTTTGGAGGCTGGTTACAAACTCAATAGTATTTTACTAATTACAGGGAGAAATTAAATAGTTACGTATAAAGTCATCGCATTACTGGAATATTATCAACACAATCAGCATTGCAGTACCAAAACAGTACAGGCTAGCAAAACTTGATATTTATTTTAAAAATGGCTTTGAAACACCAAAATAAAAGGAGTAGGAAGAAAAAAATGTGTTCGTAGAGTTCGTACAAAGCGGTGTTACAACCCGTGCAGGCGTGGGCGCGGCGCCCGCGGCGGCCTATCTCCATGAACAAATTATAATTTCAAAATCCGCATCGATTTATGTGAACGCTCATATGAATAAAGCACTGCCTTATTTCACCCTTCGTGTATTACTATTGTTTCTTTTTTGTTATAAACATTTCTATCCAAAGTGCTTTAGTTATCACGCTTCGGCAGGAGAAACTGAAAAAGGTGTTACTTGGTGTACAAGTAGTAAACTTTGAATGAATGAAAGGAATTTATTAATCATATTATTGAGAACATATATTTTCATTTATGCACAGTTATATAGTTTCTTATATGCTCCTTTTTGTAAGATATATTTTAGTTGATTTTTATATTGGGAGCCTTTTTCTACCTAAATATACATTTCTGGACTTCCGACTGCTATCGAAATATTTGCTTGTAGTAAAACCCGATAATGGATCTGTCCGGGTGTTGAACCTGCCTGGATTTCGATCCGCGAGACTACAATACATTATTTTTTTATTTAACTTGTCAGCCATTTACTACCGCCTGGCTGCTATATAATATAACTAAAGAAGAAAATCCATCTTCTACTACCTAAAGATTTATTCCGGCAGCTGTCCGGCAGAGTCAGTAATTCTAGGCTAGCCTGAACAACATCTTCGATCATCACTTACCATTAGGTGCGATAACGGTCAAAGGCTATTTATTAGATATAAAAAGGAGTTCAGTTCATAGGTGCCCCAAAATTGATGCTCTAAGTGGAAAAAGTTAATGGAAATTTTTATTTTATAAATAAAGTGGTTAATTTTGATATAGTAAATTTTATATTAACTTTCTGATGTAGATATATTATTTTGTAAGTATGAGTCGTGTACCTATTTTGTTCAATTATTTGTTTTCTACTACATAGTAAGAAATTTAGTATAATGTATCTATGCACGGGTGCACATCATAAAATAAAAGAGCCCTATAGTCGTTTTGTTTGTGATGCATTTATCGGTATTTAGTATTGCATATCCAGGGGTGATTCATTAGTCGGGGTAGGCAACTATAGAACAGTATAATCATAAATATCTCTACAAACTTAGATTTAAACAATAGAAAAAATAATCAATCAAATATTCACAATAGTCATAATACATATTTTGGGGAAATTCAACTAATTAAGAGGTCATCTTCAAAATGCAAAAAACGCTGTATTAGAGCAATGTTTGGGCTTCGAACAATGGAAAGTTGTAAGAATAGTATTTTATATCAATATGGTTGTCAGCCATATTTTCAAAAACATAGAATTTTGACCCTTTCTTCTTTGTATATTCCGGAAATAGCTATTTTTATTAAAACAAACCCTGAATTGTTTCCAAAATTATCTGACTTTGTATAGAGAAACAGACGTGACAATAATATAGTATGTCAATATTCAGACAGCACTGCTCTTCTAGGAAAGAGTGCAGTCTGTATGGCACCATGAATTTATAACAAAATCCCAAAATTGTGGAGAGATTTAAATATCAACGTGTTCAAAACAAGATTTAAAAATTTATTGGTTAATAAATGCTATTATAATATCTTTGACTTTCTAAATGATAAATTTTAATAAACAATGACATAATAAATTACTATTAGCCTATGACATAATCAATATATTTATAAAATTAAATTGAAATACAATTTTAAAATATGCTATTATATAAATTCGTGATGACATTAGTACACTGTATTTTGTGTTTAGTATAAAATAATAATATAAAAAATTTTAAAAGGTGTAATAATGTTATACTGAATTGTTTACTTCTATATTATTTTTTCTCCATCTCTTTTAAAATTGTACGCCAGCACAGGCAAAACATGGTGGAACGTTAATATTAAAACCAACAACTCTGGGCATAACCATGAAATTATGTATAATTTACCCATGTTTTGAGCAATTAATAAATCTTTATCTTTATACATCATGAAAGAGAAACAAAATTAAATTGTCAATAGCTTTTTATAAAATAGTTCCATAAGCCTTTTGAAACGTTTTATATTCATGGTTTCTTTTTAGCATGTTTAAGCCATTTTTACTTTAATTTCCTCACACTAGGATTTCATTCTAGAATTTCACCATACCGCTTACCGAAAAATTTTGCAACGAATTTAAATAGCCCTCAAATCCTAGGTAATAATTACGAAAATATGTGGAATTTCTAGGTTATAATAAATAAATCAAAACGTTCTCTAATAAGTGAATGTATAAGTAAGCTTATCGCTCTCTAGGTATCACAATACCTATTTAACGTTTTTTTTATTAAATTTACAAAATTTTATTCAAAAGTTACATTATGTTTTCAAACCTGTTTCTAAATTTGAATTAACAAATGTGAATTGGTACGTTGAAATGAATCCGGAAGATCAAGTTTCAAAAGACTGTTTGCAACGACTCTTTTTAAAACTTTAATAAAAATTATAAGGCGCGCGCACACCTGTGTGTGCCTGAGCGCACCACCACATGTAACATGACGCGTCTCCGACAAATGATCAGAGTCGCAACTTTTCATTCATCAGAATGTCTTTAAAAAGAAAAATTTAGATTTACAGTGTATACAGGGGTGCCCAAGATACAGGCTTTGCCTAGTTTGGGACCCACTGCAAACGCTTGATATACTTTTCATTTTATCAACTTTCAATTTTAACAGCAAATTATGTTTGAAAAATGTTGTATTATGTATATTAAATATTGTTATTTATAATCTGTTGACTGAATGAATTAATTTAATTTTTGTGACAATGTAAGTCTAATACGATTAATTATTGTTTATGGTATGTCTGTTAAAATTAATTGGATAAATTAATTGTAAGCACCTCATGGTTATGTTTAACAGTCATTTATTGTGATTATGATAATAAATGATTCTTATCTTCCTATATTTACAAATTATTAGCACGATATAGTGCTTGTAATCATATTTAGAAATATACTTTGAATGTTTTATTGCGTCTCAAAGGACTTGGCTTCATCGACAGCGAATATTGTAGCGATATAGACGACGATAATCGCTTTCCATTAGGTTGAAACTCGCATAGTTGGTACACTTTGATTACAAATATATTTTTTTATTTATTTATATATAGTAAACAATATATCTTATTAAACTGCCAACACTGTTCAAGTTTACTGTAATTTTAATAAATTGCCGTGTCATATATTTCAAATAAGTCTGTGAAAGCTGTCAGGTCATCAGAACGTCACATCATATTCACTCTATAATAACACGTATCATATATATGTGTACGCCTAGCCTGCAATAAGTAAGTAGCAAAGACGACACAAGCCCAGAGAGACACCCGACGGTCCATTAGCGTTGTATGTTACATCGCACAGAATCGAACTGTGACATTGCATCCATACATCCATTCTTACACGATAGTGTTCCTGGCATAGTCAGTCCGTTAAAAGCGTAAGTTACTAGCGGTCAGATTTAGAAGAATATGAGTCTTGTACTTTATGACTCCTTTTACTTATGTCCGTAAAGTATACCTTGACACTACATCGGCGCCACGCTTCTACAAGATAGTGCTGTCATAGGCCGTGCTTTTAAAAGCCTTCGTATATTGTTAAGATGAAATTATTGGCTGACAGGTCTGTGAGAGTGTGAGTATGATTTGTCTATTTTATGGTTACTTTTACGCATGGGATATAGTATCATGACGTTGCATCTTTGCGACCCTTTTAAGATATATGTCATACAGGCGATTGTATAGCTGTCTGTCTACTAGATTTTATACTCTTCGATAATGTGGTTCATAATGTAAAACTTCTAGGAAAAGACTATGAAATTGTAGTACTCTCTTGTGTTAGTTTTGTTAAATATTCTAAAGAAGGATTGACTTCAAGAACCCAATACACGGTAATGCCGAATAAAATCGGGAAGTCACAACTTTTTCACGATAAGTTCTTGTGCCGTCCTTCTTTTTGTGAGACAAAACCCTATTAGTTCTTCTGTTGTCGTTTGCGACTTGCGCTGTTATAGAGATAAGGGTGGGAAGGTGAATAATGGAGCAGCAGTGATTTCCATAATGTTTAGTTGTAATAATGTTATTATACTGTTTAGAACCAGACCGCGTTAGTAGTTACCGGGTGAAATTTCATGTACCATAAATAAACGACTACATAATGTAATAATATAGCCTGAGGTTTAGTTTGATCAATGGTATTGAAATGTATAGTACCGCAGCTAGTATAGCCGTCTTGTAAGTGATTACATAAATAAAAACCGTCTAAAATATTTATTAATTTCCATAAATATTAACAATATAGGTATATTAGATATCGTTAAAAATATTGTCAAAATCAGTCAGGCGATAGGTCACCTAACTGATTTTGCAACAAAACCTAAAATTTTTAATTCCCTGCCATTGAGGTCATCGTCATCTTAAGCAATTCTAAATAATTAATTATTTATCAAGACTTACATCCCATATATTAAAATAATTTTAACGTTATAGATTTAATTCTAATAGAGAATTAAACTCAATGAATTTAGAAAGTGATGTACCGTTACTTTTAACCGATTAACGGTTTGTGATAGATTTAATTCTTATATAGATATAAACACAATGAATTTTTAAATTAACACTACAAAAATCCAAAAATAAACCTAGATAATGCTTCGTGGCTCACCTACCTCCCGGACACATAAGCGAGATCCAAACCTAACTGCTGCAATAGCAATAAGGATAATAATACAAATGATGATACTAATACCTGTTTTATGTTATGATACTCGTATAAGTAATAAAACAATATATTATGCAGTAGCGGAAAGGTTGAATTGACATTGGACTCACCTGATGAGTAGTATCGCCGCGATGGATGCTCTCTTCGGTTTCATTGAGCCGCTCTGTGATGTTCCTGGTAAGGACCTTCAAATCTCTGCTCTCGCGCACTTTCCCATCGGGATTTGCGACCACTTTAGATGAGAGGACCACTTTGGCACCGGCTGGCGCAATAACGCCGTCTGGGGCGTCCACTTCTGAAATATCAAAATGAGAATCCTCATCCCGACTTTTGATACATGTTTAGTTGCGTCTCAAAAATAAGGGTTCATGCATACAAAACTTTTAGACCCAACTGTAAAAAACTACGAACAAAATACCTAATAATTTAATAATTGTTTTTTTTAATAGTTGAAGATGGTTAGGTTACTCGAAACCACTACTGTTTTCGGTAGATTCAAGATTAGCAAATGAAGTGTAAGGAAAATATATATGTAGCTACTATAATGGTCAGGATCTAGAAGTTTCATAAATGTTAACATTGTTACTTAATTACTTAATTGTTACTTAATAACGAAAACCTGAAGATGCAGACTGTTAAGGAGGAAATCAGCAGGTCTACCACAAAATACCAATAACGACTGAGTAATCATCCCAATAAGCTGGCTACCCAACTAATCACTCATAGCTATACACCCCGTCTGCGAAGAAAGCAAGTGCTTCCCTCTGACTAGAGAGCAGACAGTAATCAAATGAGGAGACGTTTTCGATGGAAGACTCACTCGGCATAACAAACATACCCACAAACAATCTTCTGAAAGTGAAAACCACTGATTGGAGATAAAACCGCAACAAAAAAAAATTACTTATATAATATATAAATTACTACAGAAACCATCTATAATATCTTTCATATGTGTTCTTAAAGGAAAAATTTAGCTTTCATCGAAAGTCAAACTTGTCTAAGGTTGCGGGTACAAGTCCCGCTTGCGCTGGAAGAAGTTTGTAAAAATATGTTTGTAATTACCATCAATGATTGGTCCAATGGCTCCATTTAGACGGCCATTTACTGCAGGATTGGTGTCTTCTTCGGCATTGTCATCGGGTACTCGATGCTGGGAAAGTAAAAAAAAAATTATATTCATGTAAAATAACTGCAAAATAAACAAATTATTCGTACGGACTTTTCGGAGGTTATGATTTCTTATGATCAATTAATAAATTTAGTGTAATTTTTAATAATAATGCCAATTTGGATCAACAAATAAGCATTGCAATTCAACGGGGTTATGCTGCCAGCATGCTGGGCACGCTGCCAACTGGTTGTGGGCTGGAGCATTTAGACTACTTCTTAGCCAGCAATGGCCTTTAGTTGCGTAAATGCTTTCGTGGTATATCTGTAGTGTTGTATATATTTTGTAGTGTTTTGTTAATAAAGGCAAACCGAGGATAAAAAATCTTATGCAGTGAATTTATTATATAATATAACTCGACGTTATATTTTTTCTTATTTCTAAGTTTATCTCAGAGTAATTGTGTTGCCAAAATGTATGTTTCTTCCACTCCATTCTGTCACCTTCACCCAGTAACTCATGTTTCACACACGGTGTCGCGGTGGTAGCATTAAAATTTCGCCTTATCAAATTTTGTTTCTGTATAAGTAGTATCTTATAAATACAAATTTTGTTTCTAATTATTATAAAGCAACTTTGTGATACAGTACCTGAAAGATTATTTCCGTTTTAAAAAATTACACTTGTATATTTTTTTTTTAAATTTTGTGCATTATAGGCTAGGCTTTGACTACTATCTCACCTGATGGTAAGTGATGATGTGATTGAAGATGTTGTTCAAGCTAACCTAGAGAATTTATATGTTTTCTTTGAAAAAAAATCGCTCAGAAATGTAAATATGAGGATGTGCTGCTTCGCTCACTCACATGCAAAACGAGGTCTCTCTGTCCTTCGCCCTCAGTCTGTCATTTTTCAAACACCACTTCCTTTTATGCTATTTAGGCCTTGAGAAACTTTACACAGCTAGGCCTGACTCACACTTGGCTATTATTTTAACAGGCTCGCCGTGATATTTGCCTTTGACATTGTTAATAAGAATATATAATTTTGACTTACAATTTGAATTAAAGAAATGCAAAACAAAGTTTTACCCTGCAATCTGCATAATAATGAAAAGCATATTATTTAATAAAATAGAATAAGTATATGTCAATGCAGCTTTTAGAACCTTTGTTCTTAGGACAAGTGCAAACGCGATAACTGTAAATTGTATTTGACTGTAATAAGTGTAATATATAAAATTAATATTAAAAAAATTATCAATTATTTACATAGACATAATTTAGAATTTAAAATATTTATGTAGTATAAATTGGTTGTCTGGAAGAGATCGCTTTGAGTGATAAGGCCGCCTATTGTTCACTATTATAAGCTAAATATTTTTAATTTTGGTTTAGTTTAAGGTGTTCAATAAAGAGTTTATCTATCTATCTATAAATATGTTCTATAATAATGTATTTGGACTTGCTTGTAAAAAAATTACAAAAGGGCTTATAAAACTTATATCTATGTCTTCTTCTTTATATATTAAAATGCTTACCTCCGTTTGTTGTAAATTGGTGGTGTGTGTATCTTCGTTTACAGAGGTAGATATTTTTGGCCCGGAGTCGCTTAATATTCGTCCATCTTCTAAAATCAGTTCGCGCTTTACCCGCGTCGCGATTTGACGAGTTGTGGTCACCTCGCTTGTCTTTTTCGTCACCCATTCCTCTGAAAATTAAAGTATATGGTCAATCATATTTTAAAAATTATGGAAGCACAAAACTTTATACCGTGGGCAGGAATCGAACCTGCGTTCTCCGATTTAGCGCCAGATGCCGAGTGGTTTAGGCATAATGATTTTCGCGTAGCAGGCGATAGTGCTTGTAATCATATTTAGAAATATATGGTTAATACCATTGTAGGTATGATAAGTTTTGTAATAATAGCTTTGAAAGTACTTACTAATATGATACAATATATTTTTAACATATGGGTAAATTTTTGTTAGTAGGTAATATTAGACTTAACTCATACACAACCTTAATAACGTAATATTTAGAAATATATGGTTAATACCATTGTAGGTATGATAAGTTTTGTAATAATAGCTATGAAAGTACTTACTAATATGATACAATATATTTTTAACATATTTAAGGGTAAATTTTTGTTAGTAGGTAATATTATACTTAACTCATACACAACCTTAATAACGTACCCACTCTTTCATACAAAACTACAGCACACACAGTTCGGTTACAAGTAAAAGATGAGTCATCTGGAAGTACTAGCTCTCACAGACACAGGGTATCCTACCGTGAGAGCTAGTGAACTAATTAATCCTAATGTGAGTAATATAATATAGTTATTTATGATAATTTTTATTGTAAGCAATGAAATATAATTATTATAATAAGTAATTTTATTAGCATGACGCTAATAATAATTATTAATGTATGAAATTGAAGCATATATGATTTTATTATGTATAATTAATTTATAGAAATCTTATTAATTTGATATGTAAAAAAATATTTTAAGTTGAATATTATTTATTACTTTTTCTATTGGATCAAAATAAAAATATTATTATAAAAAAAAATATTATTATTATTATTATTGTTTTGTTAGGAGAATAATGCTTTAATTTAATTTTTTAATTTTCTTAAAGAAGTATGTATATAAAAAAAAATATAAAAATTATATATATTTGAACCGGCACATGACTATATTTTTTCCTCTTTGTAATTTTGTAACATATAAGTAGTGTGAAATTTTCAACTACTAAACTATTACAGTTTCAAAGACGGATGGACGGACGGACCATAAATACTAGTAATATGGTACAATGATAGAATTGTTTTATTTGTCTATGAAAACTAGGTTACATAACAGGTGTTCATCGATTTTGTACATGCTCTTGTTTCTACTCCAAAAACACATATTTCCCTAACTTATGTCTAATATTTAACAGTATCAAACTATTTAATGCTATTTTAATATCAGTTGTTAGAAATTTTGCATTTGATTCCGTTTTCTAGAACAGAACACTAAAGAAATAAAAGCCTATGCTTGAAAATAAAACAGGACGACTATTAGTTTCAGTAATAGTTAGCAAAAAACTTGATCCTACCTATGAATAGAATTTGGAATTGTGTTTCTGAGAATGGCCTTGCAGCTCCAAAGGAAATGTACCTTAAAGGACTGTTCATATATTACATGGCCAGTAATTAAGTATGGAATAAGTAAAAAAGTTAATCACCTTCTTTGGTTGTTGCTATTGTGTCCCCAGGTTCAGCCTGTAACAAAGAAAAAATAGGTATTTCAATGACATTATAATTTTCATTTTTACTAAAGATGCGTAACAAATAGAATATTATGCATTTTTTTTATATAAATTTAGCTGGTACTACAAGAGAACATTCTGTAGATTGTAGAATTCGACATGTAGTAATGCTACACAAAATCTTTTGAAAAATAATAAGTTATCATGTAAAGGTTTGAGTTTAGAACCTATTTCAACATCTTGATCGATAAACAAATAAGACTTATAACTACCAATAATTAATTCTAATTCAACTACCTACTAATAACTAAGTAATAAAGGCTAACTTGAAGAGGTTAGCCGGGAAACGGGTTAAAAATGTTATCAAATAATAAGTCGTTATATTGTTTCAGATTGGACTCTTAGATTTAAAATTCGTCAAGTTAAACACTACTTACATTGGCTTAAGAGTAATATAAGTCAAAACCCAGTCAAGTTAAAGTCGTGTCGATAAGCCAGTCTTTTTCCAAATGATGTTAAACTTAATAAAGTAGTGGATCTCTTTACTAAAATTGTGCGAAGTGAGAAAACAAAAGTAAAGTTTTAGCTACTGTATTATAGGCACCAGTGAGCCTACGTTGGTGAACTCAATCTTGAGTTCCACACAAAGATGGTGGTAATTTGCGATCCATATATGAGTAATATAATGTTATTAATTAAACAATAATTTCTTAAAGAGGTTTTTATTACCTTGATTGGATAATGTACAGAATCACCAAAACTCACTTAGCACATGAACAAAAGATGCCCGACGTAAGTACTTAACTACCAGCAAAATATAACTTTTTTATTAAATATTGAATTTACCCCCAAAGCAAACACTTTAAACTTCATCCTAAAGAAGTGTTGGGAAATACTTATTACTTATCATAATTAATAGGAATAAAATTAAATGTGTACATGCTTATTATCAAAGAGTTCAAATCATAGACGCATAAGACGGAATGTTTCCTATTTACGCGGTTAAAATATATCAAAAATATTTTTATTTGTTCACATTGGAATTGGACGGTTTGTACATATACCATTCCTCTAAAAATGTTACCATTACATAACGCATAAAAGATGCACAGTAATAATATATAAGTCGTGTTTCATTAAGGGGCTTTGATTATTAAGTAATCAAAGGGTGGTGGATGCAAAACTTATAGGTATGTAAGTACCTACCAAAATGTGGGGAAATTGGGAGACAGACAAGGAGTAAAATTTCTAGCTATTGTAATGTTTGTTAATCCACTTCGTATGCATGATTAACTGATTAAACATGAAAACTTTATATCTATTAGTAGGGGCAAATGCTGTTCAACGATTTCTACAAAAATGGCATTCTAAATTTCCAATCTGAGGATGGATAAAGCTTTGACTATATTAGACAGTTTTGACATGTCAGTATTGTTTATTTTGCAGTTGCTGCTGTGCCGCCTTTGAAAGATTTTTGGCCCAAAAAGTTGTAAGTTTTATAATTGTTTACAATAAGTTTTATAGTGATACTTATAGTTGGTATGTCTATTTCATTATATTCATATTACCTACTGTAACTATATATAGGTGGGATCGTCTGAAAGCTCTGTACAAAGGTACAATAAAATGCAAAATACCTTTGGGCAAAATTTTTGTTCTTAATAAAAAATGATCATCTTCATAAATGTAATAGTTGACGTGCCAAGATTTTTTAAATTGAAGGATGTTTGTTAAAAAACAAAAACTACGTGACCAGAGATAAAGACAGTAATATTCCAAATTCTGGAAAGGGTCTATGCGTTGGGTATGGGTAGACCTCGTTTGAACACTACGCCTAAGCGTGGGTTTAAATGCTAATAGTACATTACACAATGGTAAATAAATATAATCCCTTTGATAGGCAGTAGTAGTACTTGCAAATACACTAAAACAATATGGAGAGATGCGGCTTTGTTAGTGTACCGCAGTTCACAGTAGTATCATTTGATTGGGCAGAGTGATTTTTAGTGACCGCATTCTCAGTCATATGACCTAGGTGTTCGTATTCCTTCATGAAATCTACGTACATTTGTTTAAAAGTAGGTTCTGTGTGGAAAATACCTATTACAAACTTTTTCACGCTACAAATTTTTTCACGCTACAAGCTATATTATAAACAGCGCCATCTCTTACCGAGTAGCCAAACTGGCACACCTCGCTGCCAGTGAAACCGTGCGGCTCTGATAAGTATCGTAATAGTACGTGAGGCCGCCGCTTGACGGCGCCATGGTCACTTAACGTGAAAACTGTCACCATTTACTCTCATAGAATCCGTAGAGTTTTCATGGAAAACTTATGTACACTTGCACTTTCTAAAATTATTTGGAAACATAATGAAATTTACACTAGTTTTTAAATAAACACACTGAATTTTCACGGCACACAAAACAAAGCAGCGTAAGCAGGTATTATTTATTTGTATAAATGCGCTATGAAAACCTAGATACGAAAAACGATATCGTGTATCCTTTTAGTGAGTTAGTGCACGACTGCAGGAAAATCAAGGCTTAGCAGTTATTTAATTAATGAGTTTCGGATTAACATTTTCATTTGGCGCACAATACGGTTACGCGTTACGCATTCGACTCATATGCCAGCACTTCCTTTGGGACTGCACGATTATATTGAACCCTAATTGACCGATGTCCTGTGTCTATAAATATTTGCAAAAAAAGTTGTAAATATTTGTAAACAGGACCTCGTACCAGGATCGTCGTATACTATCCCTAACGTGAGTATTTTGTCCGGTAATTTATTATATTTATATTTGAAATTCATGACTAATTCATTTCAGAAAAAGGTATCATTATTTAGGTACTGTTTCAGTCGGAATTGAAACACCTTGGTACATCAATATTTATTTTTTTTTATGCCTGATAGGTTAGCCTTTGACCACTATCTCACCTGATGGTAAGTGATGATGTGGTCGAAGATGTTGTTCAGGCTAACCTAGAATTACTGGCTCTCAAGGACAGCTGCCGGAACACACCGTTAGGTGCTTGGCGACAGATTTTCAACTTGAGGGTGGTAGCTAGCCAGGCGGGCATTCGCAAAGTGCCCTACCACCATGCTAAAAATACCAAAAACCATAGGTGTATATATATCTCATACATAATACAAATTTTTAAATAGTAAAGCAATACCACATCTAACTACCTTTTACCAAATTTTATGAACACGTGATCGAAGTTCGAAAGTTAACGTGAAATAAACACAAATTGCAAGATCCTCATGTTGCCACTGAGACCTTTCGCCCTAACGGTATTTTCCTATCACTATAACATAATATACTACAATATGACCCACCCACAAGAGGCATATTATATACAACCATTAGGAAGTTAAGTGCGCACTAAATAAGTTATGACAGGTCACTTGAGCATTACCTAAGTCTATTCAACGGAGAATTATCTAAGCGATGCCTAAGTATTAAGTCTTTAGTTTAGAAGTAGCTTTCCCTTCTAACATATATATTACAGAAGTGATAAGTACAAGTATCATGTCCAGTAGAAAGTATTTGAAAATAGAAATGTGTGAGTTATAACTAGCTTTGAAGCCAGCTCGTCTCTGCTAATCCTAAAGCCCTAAAAGTCGTAGTCAGCACACAAACCTTTCAAGTAAAACATTACAAAAGTGAAAAGATTGAAAAGACTACGACTTTTAGGCAGGTTTCTATTAATTGCTAAAAATTTATATAGTTTTGATAAAAATTCTTGCTGAACAGTAATCTAAGTACTGTTCCATATCCTCTCATTGACCATTGCAAGACCGGAAAAGGCAAATATGGGGCAAAATTTGCCGAATCATCAGCATGCCACTACTGACATCACATTGAGTTTTGTTGCTTGAAATTAGGTACGCAACAGGACTCTTTCTTTATCAACCAGAAGATAACGAGTATACTACGAAAGAGAGCATTCACGATTTGCATGAAGAACGAGAGCAAGAATTACAGTTATGAGTCATTGTGTCATGTTAGCTCAATTGGTTAGAGCTAAAGGGGTGGATGGACGCGGGTTCGAATCCCGCACATGACTATAATTTTTTCTCTCGCAAATTTGTAATTTTGTAATGTAATTCGCCTAGCAGGCGTCATTTCAAATTTAACAATATTAAAATTATAAGGTTGCGTCATCATTTACAAGTTTAAAACCAATTGCAAAATTGGTCTTGTTTGTAGTACAACGCAAGTTCAACTATAGGTGTCGCTCCATCCCCATACGATGGTTGCATGAAGAACGAGAGCAAGAATTACAGTTATGAGTCATTGTGTCATGTTAGCTCAATTGGTTAGAGCATACCCCGGCTAAAGGGGTGGATGGACGCGGGTTCGAATCCCGCACATGACTATATATTCTACTTGTATGTCGAGTTATTCTACTATTCGCCAAAGTGAATGGCGATTAATCGGTATTCGACTATTCGCTATAACAACTATTCGCGGCAACTCTAGTATTCTATCTACGTTTTCCAATTTCAATAGATATTGAAGGTCAGTCTTTAGCACCAACGAGTTATTTATTGGTATTTATAGCGGTTACATAAATTAACGTGTTTATCTTAGCAAAGCGGTATGTGTATGAGGAACAACGCAATATTTTAGATGATCAAACGAACTTCGAAGTGAAGTTCGATCACTATTATATAAGTCATTTCATTCGAAGATATAATTAAAATATTGTTTAACAGGTAGTCCTTTATATCCTACAGGCAGTCGCACGATTTTTAAAGAAAGTCTTAATACTTTTTTTTTTTTTTTTTTTTGTATATGGTATTATTCAACTCCTCCGCCTGTCATGGCGGTGCGCTTAACTTCATTTTTTCAGAGAAGAAATTAAATTGTTAGGGATTTGGGCCTTAGTTTTATGGGTGGGTGATTTTATATCTTCGAATGAAATGACTTATATAATAGTGATCGAACTTCACTTCGAAGTTCGTTTGATCATCTATTAATATTACGTCATTTCATTCTTCAGATATAATTAAAATATTGTTTAACAGGTAGATGTTTAGAGCATTTTTTATGATTTATTAATCAAAATAAAAGCATTTTATTAGAATCATCAATTTAATTTCCTAAATAAAAACCAAAATTTTAAATCATTACAGCTTCTTAGTTATAAGAACTTAAAAAATAAATCACAGCTCATGTTATTATAATGATTGAAATCATTCATAGCAAAAATTTACAAAACATTCTGGTTTGTTAACGAGAAAACTGATCGGGCAAAGATTCCATCATCTAATATTGGTCGATTATAGAATCTTGCGAAAGTTTGGGACGAGCTGGACCATCCAGCCGTTTTCCTTATCGAATCTATGGAAACTCCAGCGGAGGAAGCGGCTGACGTAGAGGCATGTCTTGTACTATGGGCACTGAATGTGCTTACGTTGATGCCGCTCTCGGCCAAAGTTTGTTTTATCCACCTACTGATGGATTGCGAAGAAGCTTTTCTGTGAGGTTTTTTGAAGGTGAGCAGAAGATTATCTACACTATTTGGTCTTAAACTAGATGTCATGAACAGATAATCGTCTAACGCGGTGGCTGGGCATATATTAGGGTTTTCTCTAAAATATGGTAAAATTAACACCGGTGGCTCTCTTCCTACGGCAGATGTTTTTATAATGTCTGAAATTGGGATTTGTAACGAATCAGCACATTTATTTATGTTTGACACTCTAATCAATGACAAAGTTTGTACTCTGTGAGCTGTACAAAGGGCCAGTAAAACGCATACTTTCTTGGTAATCTTTTCTAACGTCATGTTCCTGTTCGGATACCAGGTGGCGACAAAGTTTAGCACTATTTGAGGCTCCCAGGTGCCTACGTACTTGGGAATAGAAGGTTTTTGTTTATAAATACCCTTCATCAAGCGTTTTATACTGTCATCTGATCCAATATTACCCCCTAGGAGTAGGGACATTGCTGACCGGTGAGAATTAATAGTTCCATAAGATCCACCCTTATGAAATTGTTCTGCCAAAAATGATAGAATATTTGCTAACAGGGGATCATACCTATCAATAGAGTGAGTATCGCAAAATTGCCACCAGAGTTTGTACGACGTATTATACTGTTTTAAAGTACTATTAGAGACGGAATCCAACATTAAATCCAATGCTGCTGGTGGGATGTCTCGCCTTTCGAATGCGAACCTGAGAGCATCGCGGCTCCCAGGGTAAGGCTCTGGTACAGTGGGTGTTGCGATCTGTAATGAGATTGCAAAAGGTCTCTGTTAGGTTTGAAAAATGTAATTTTAGAAACCAGTATTTTCATAAGAAGTGGGTACCAAGGCTGACCCGTCCAGTATGGAAAAACCAAAATACCTGTCGCTTTGTCATTAATAATCTTTCTTACACATTTCAGGACTAATGAAAACGGAGGAAATGCGTAGAAACGACAGGAAGACCAACTAATTGTAAAAGCGTCTACCGAAAACGCGTCTGGGTCTTGCTTCCACGAAATGTAAATTTCACATTTGGCGTTGGTGCGAGAAGCGAAAAGATCTATATCAGGTTGACCCAGATCGTGAACGATCGTTTGGAAAGCCCAATCGGATAGTTCCCATTCTGTGTCAATGTTGATTTTGCGAGATTCTTCATCTGCTTCAACATTGTCTTTTGTATTAATATACGACGCAAACAACCATACGTTTCGCATCTCGCACCACTGCCAGATGGTTTTTGCTAAGTCATTAAGATATGGAAATTGAATTCCGCCCATGCGGTTAATGTAACTTATAGCAGTTGTGTTGTCAACTCGCAGTAGAATAGCACAGTCATGAGTGTCACTTGCGAAACATTTCAAACCCATAAATATGGCAAGAAGCTCCAGATAGTTAATATGGAAGGACAGTTCAGATTCCTTCCATCTGCCATTTGCCCGTTTACTATTACAGTACGCGCCCCAACCAGTTCTAGAAGCGTCTGTATACAGCTCAATTATAAATGTTTCATCTGGCCTCATGCAATTGGAACATGAAAGGATGTTCTCTTTCCACCATTGCAAATCTGGCAGAATTGCTGAAGGCAATTTAATTTTAGTTTCAAAATCACAATATTTTTGTAAAGCCAAGAATTTATGCCGCTCGAAGGTTTTGGTATACAGCCAGCCATATTTAACAGCTGGGCAAGCGGCCACTAGCACTCCTATAAGTTGCGAAAACTCTCTAATTGTGCAATTTGGCAAAGAGATAAACTTTTCGATAAACTTAGATATGTGACTTCTTTTGTCGGAAGGCAGAGAAAGCGACAAATCAGCAGAGTTAAATATAAAGCCTAAAAATTTGCAACTTTTTTGGGGTACTAATTTACTCTTTTCAAAGTTAATTATGAATCCTAAACATTGCAATACTTGGATAGTTTTCGTTACATTAGCGCGACATTCGTCATATGTGTCACCTAGGCAGAGTATATCATCTAAGTAAATCACTGATTTGTAGCTTCTTTGCCTAAGGTAGCTTATCACTTCCTTCATAACTTTTGTGAAAACCCTTGGGGCAGCACATAAACCATATGGAAGGGCATTAAATTCATAAACAGTATCTTGAAAAATAAATCGTAAATACTTTTTATGAGTGTCATTAATTGGAATTAAAAAATAGGCCTCTTTGAGGTCTATTGTGGCCAAAAATCCGTTTTTAGGTATTAATTTTGCTGCAGTTCTATGGTCTTCCATCTTAAAATGTGACTTTTGGATGAACTTATTTAACGGTTTTAGGTTTAAAATAAAACGTTTACCCCCATTTGATTTAGGTGTCAGAAAACAACTTGATATAAAGTCTCCTTGTGAGCGCTTACACGCAGAAACTGCCCCTAGGTCAATAAGTTTGCTAATTGATAAAGCCATATCAGCTTCCTCGTTACCAGACAATTTATTAGTAGGTATGTTAGTTTGCCTAATATTACTGCAAAACTGTATAGAATAGCCTAATAGACACCAGTCCAGTATTAACTGATTTTTTGTGACTTTTTGCCAACAGTTGTAAAAATGTCGAATTCGACCCGCGTGTACCTCTATTGCTGCTGAACTTGGACACGTGTCTTGGACTGGTTCTGGGGCTGTATCAGTTGTTTCGATGTCGATGCTTGGGGTCCTTTCCGGCAGGCTGGGCCGGTCTTCTTGTATCCACCTCGTCCCCCCCTGTTCGATGTGTGACGAGGGGGACCAGTCCAGTTTCCCTGAGGGCGTTGACGGTTAACTTGCTGAGGGGTTGGCACAGGCGCCTTCGCCGGCACAGTTTTCTTTATTTGCAGACTCTGCTTTTCTATAGCTCTTGAAGCTTTAATTTTGTCTGAAAGCTTTTGTCCAAATAAGGTTTCATCTCTGTCAACGTCTTGGATCAGATTAAGGAACGCTTTGTCTAGGCCCGGTGTCATAAACTTCCTGCGAACGTCGGTTTCGACGAAGTGGAGGTCGCAGAGAAGGCGGCAACTATCGCTCAAAAACTTGATCGCGTTCACTCTCTCTTTGTCATTCTCGAGGAGCAACGATAGGCCTCTGTTGAGAGCAGTAATGGCCAAGCCTAGCTGTTGCTGGGCGCTCTCAACTCGTTTATCTTTAGTTCTGGTAAAGTCAGAAGTCGCGGCTGCGATTTCAGGATTTAGTTTAGGGGCTTTTAAGAGAGTGCAATTCTCCGGGATCAGGTACTGTTTTTTCAGCTTATCTTTGGCTTCTTTGTCCATCCCCTTTCGGAGTATTGGAAGCCATAGCTGCGCCAATTTGTCGTGAATTTTTTCACCAAATTTGGGAGTCTCATCTGCCATTTCTCCCAGAGCCGATAGAACATCCGGGTCGAGATCGGAAGTCACAGGGAGTTCTTGAACTTGCTCATCTGTTGTACTTGCAGGCCCGTCCGGGAAGTTTTCCGGCAGAGGTGTCTCCAAGGACGACATAAGAACGTTTTCATCAACGGGATCTGGCAGCTCATTTTCTAAAAGAAAAAGAAAACGATCCCTTTGTTAGTAATTATAAAATTTTACCTTCATAATTATGAAAACGTATTTTATTCCCCAATAAATTGAGGTCTATTTTCACATGTCAATTATGAACCATTGTATTGTCCCGCGGACAATCTCCAGGTAAGTACGTAAGTACAATGTAACCTGTGGTTAAAATAAGTACTTAAAACTACAATTTTTCGCTTTCGTGGTAACCCGCGGTTACCCTCTAAGCATGAAAATTTACCACTGGGTTGTAGGTAGGTTGTGTTAAAATTTTGTTCTATATATAGCTTCGTGGTAACCCTCGGTTACCCTCCAGCATAGAACCACCATCGTGTTGACCCTCGGTCAACCTCCAGGTAAAATATAATCACAACGCATTTGATTTTAATAACGCTCAAATATCACTTTAATAAATAACACTTTGATTACCTGAATCATTTTCTGAAGAATCCGACGATTCTATTATTCGCTGGCGCCTTTTCTTTTCCCTTTCTTCCAGTTTTCTTATTTTAGCATGGTATTTCTCCATCTTTTCTTCGAAACGTCTTTTCGACATGATGTAATTTTTCTTTTTATGGTGAACGAAGGTAGGACGTGCGAACACTGCCGCGCACGAAAAAAGAATGAAGTTAAGCGCACCGCCATGACAGGCGGAGGAGTTGAATAATACCATATACAAAAAAAAAAAAAAAAAAAGTATTAAGACTTTCTTTAAAAATCGTGCGACTGCCTGTAGGATATAAAGGACTACCTGTTAAACAATATTTTAATTATATCTGAAGAATGAAATGACGTAATATTAATAGATATAATATTCCTAGTATTTTTTAGAACTGAGTTTTTTGGAACTACTGGAATTACCCCTTGTGGGGTTTTGGATTAGAGTTGAACCCCACATAATATGTTCCCGTGGGTGTCGTAAGTGGTGACTAAGTAAAAATCACTGGAAGATGAGCAGCAGCGCCTTCTAAAGAACCGACATCTTACACTGCGATCCCGAAGCCGCCTGCCAAACGAGCGGGGTATTATGGCTCATGCCCCCTTAATGGGGAAGGTGGGGGGGGGCTTTTTGTTTAGAAGTGGACAATCCGGCTGCTACAGTATCTATGTTGTTTGTTTATGCCTTACATCTAAACTGTTTGATCATAATTAAATTTATCGACTGTGATAAGTTTTACTTTAGAGAACTTTGTCAATCCCGCCTGGATAGCTACCGCCTTCAAGAAGAAAATATGTTTATTAATTACATTCGATGCGTCGTCAGTATCGTCACTTACTTACTATCAGTGAAATACTGTTCAACTTTCAGCGATAAAAACAGCTATTATTTTTTTTATTACAGAAGGCGGAACACCGCTATAACACAAAGGTAACTTCTGTATGTACCTAGTATAAATTCCAATTTTAATAAATATTGTAAGTCAGTCTTGCCGAGCGCTCTTACGGGTTAGAACAGAGAGTCAGGTAAAAAATATTAGGGTTAGAAGTATTTATTTGTGTTTATGGCGGTTACCTACATAATTTTGTATATCTTAGCAAAGAGGTTAACTAAGAACCACGCCATACTTTAGATTCCTTTATGCATATTATACACGTCGTATGCAAACTAAGTTTGTTCATATCCAAGCCAAATGGAGCTAAAGATACGTTTTCTATTTGCATCTATGTATGACGTCGCATGAACTTTATACTTTTTAAAATTAATGTATTGTTTTTTTTTTTTAATGCCTGATAGGTTAGCCTTTGACCACGTTTTAGTTTTGTCGAAGATCCTGACGGAAAGCTGACGGAACACACCGTTAGGTGCTTGGCGACAGATTTTCAACTTGAGGGTGGTAGCTAGCCAGGCGGGCATTCGCAAAGTGCCCTACCACGATGCTGTAACGACTGCAATCCTAAGACAACAACCGGGACCGACGGCTTAACGTGCCCTCCGAAGCACGGAAGCGCTCAGTAGTAATGTCACCAGCGGTCACCCATCCAACTCCTGACCGCGGCGGACGTTGATTAACTTTGCTGATCGATTCAGAATGGCCAAGCAAACTTCGCTACGAGCGCTTCAAAGTGTATAAAAGACAATATCACAAAAAATATTATTCAAAAATGTTTATACTAGTCAAAGGCACAATAAGCAAGAATAATAATTTGTTGATGTCCAAGATTATTGATTAAGAATAAAAGTATGAATATAAAACTACCATCACGCTAAGTATTATTACGATTCCATTACAACTAGTAAAACTACCGAGTATAATAGCCTATCCTAGATTTACTATGCAGATAACGTCAACGCGTAACAGAGACACAAATCGTATGTCATAACCAATTTGGAACGTCACATAATAAATGAAGCAGATGACGTGTGAGGTAGGGATGTTCATTCAAAAAAGTATCGATATATTTTTGATGTAATATATCCTAGTGTTCTATCGATCGAATTGATAAAAGTAAAAACCGGTAGGGTAAAGAAACAAATCATTTTTATTTAATTTTAATTCCCAATATTTTTTCTCTAGAGCTTGCTTAAAAAATGCAGTTACGAAGGTTTGTTTAAAACATAACCTTCTTAACTGCAACGGCTAATTCTACAATTCGTGGTTTTACGATTTATTTTTACTCAAGTTGGCAATCATAAATCAGTATCTATTTATTTTTTATTTATATGGAGACACAATACAGAGTATGTACATATATTATACAATTAAAAGTTAATTGAAAATGATAAAATTAAAGTGGTGTTAGCAACGTTTACGATCAATTTGCAGTAAAAACAACTTTGCCCACATCCCTTGTGTAAATGAAAGGTTTTGGTCAAATATGTCAAGTGAGCCATGGTGTTATATCGGTTGAATTGATGTATCGATATAAATATCGATACTAGGTTATTCGATAATATCGGGTGGAAGCGATATATCGTGTCCATATATCGATATTTTATGAAAAATCGATTTATATCGTGCACTACTAGTGTGAGGACGTATCACCCATCTTTATGTCGGTGTCGAAGTAAGGAAATTTTAATAGAGACTTGACAAAACCTGGGGTCTTTTAATGGGAATAAATATTTAAAATATGATTTATTATTATTTATGTTTGTGTTAATTAGTGTGTCAAATAATGTAATGGGTGTTTATTTTGTTGTAAGATTTATTTCCTAGTGTGGTAAGGTACATTTTGAGGTATAATTGGTTTATTATGTTGGTATGGGTTTGAATCAGTACTTATTATTATTATTAATATTATAAATGCGAAAGTAACTCTGTCTGTCTGTCTGTCTGTCTGTTACGCTTTCACGCCAAAACTACTGGACCGATTTGAATGAAATTTGGTATGGTAATAGTTTGAGACCCGGGAAAAAACATAGGATAGTTTTTATCCAACTGCGCAAAAAGAGGTTAATGTTTTTGCGCGATAACCGACATACGCGCGGGCGGAGCCGCGCCCTGAAAGCTAGTAGGTTATATTGTGTATGCTTTTGCCCAATATCTCACCGATGTGATGTGCTCTCATTCTCAAAAGATATCAATTAATATTGAGACATGTATTTTACATGAGAAATAGATTATTGCAACACTTAGGTAGGTATACACAAGTAATGAAGACGGAAGAAAATTATTTCATAACTTACTTCTACAAAAAGAGGAGTTTCCTATTTTCGTATTTACAAAATAGCATGGTGGTAGGGCATTTTGCGAATGCTCGCTTCGCTAGCTAACACCGTCAAGTAGAAAATCTGTCGCCAAGCACCTGACGGTGTTTTCCGGTAGCTGTCCGTGAGAGCCAGTAATTCTAGGTTAGCCTGAACAACATCTTCGACTACCTCATCACTTACCATCAGGTGAGGTAGTGGTCAAAGGCATAAAAAAATGAGGCATCAAAATAGAAATATATAAACTGTTCGATCCGAATAGAAAACAAAATAACTTCAAATTGGTCGACAGTTTACGAAGATATCTATTATAATAGTAGTAAATATCCGAAACATAGTAATGAAGACGAGATTAAAAACCATTCATAACCAACTTCGAACAAAAGAAGAGGTTATCATTTAGAAAAATATTTTATCATATGGATCCGAGTCACCAGAACTGTATATTGTATAGCTAGATTTTCAAAAAAACTTATTGACTAAGATATAATCAATCAGTTAACAGCTTACGGAGATGGCCATAGTAGCGTGTTGTAGTTTATATATACCATTTATTTTTCGTTATCAATAATATTTCTAATGGTAAAACATTATATTTTTACTGTAAGTAGAGCACGGTAATATTTAGATAATATTACCGTGCCTGGAGGTACATAAAGCACATAAAGCAACGCGTTCACCTAAGACCGCGGTGGCGTAAGGTGGTGTTCAGTTATCCTCCTCCTTTTTTTAAGTTAAATCGTAAAATTCGACTGTATTTTTTTATGTGCTACCTCATAACTCTTTACAGGGTGTACTGATTTAGATTTTTTTATTTTTGAAAGCTGGTGCATGTTATTTGGTCCCATTTAAATTTGAATGAGATCCGACGTATTTGAGTTATCCCTTTATAAAAATGCGTATTTTAAGATTTATATTATTATTAATCATATTATTTATTTAAGAATCCGTTTTTTTTTTTTAATATCAGTTATTTTCGTGCGTACCATTATGGTATGCTCAAATAAAAAGCATATCAACAACATACGTTCAAAAAAACTTAAATAAATGAATTAAAAGAAGTGATCGCCACCTGGAACGCCACCGCGGTCGCGGCTGAATGCGTTGTTTAGGGCGAAGCTTTACTCATTGAAAAAATACACTTGTCTGTATTATATTTTTTTGCCAAAACTCAATCCATGAGCAAATATAATATATTTTTTATTATGTACTCTTGTTAGTTGAACGTCTGACTTAGAATACGGCAATCCACGGCCAAAGTTTTATATTATATATACCTAGTACTCTACTTTAACACAAACACACAAAAATGTTTCATCAAAAACAGAAGTTAGGAACATAATATTTTTTTTAGAATGTAAGTATCTAGAGGATAACATATCTAGATAATAAACATCTTCGTTCAGATCATCCATCAAGCGTTGAATGTTTATTTCTTTAGCTGTCCAAATAAACATCTTATTGCACCTGATACTACACGTGTTGTATATTAATGTGCTTGTAATAAATATTGTTTTTAATAAAGTTATATAACACAGTTAATAGGTATAGTAACAAACGGCTGCTCAATCGTAGTTGTATCTCAGTATAAAGATTATAGAGATAGACAAGTATTTATAGTAACAATATAACACAGAAGGGGCAGACCGGTATGTTTTATTATTCACATTCCACCGGTGCGTGGTTTAGGGGACGAGCCTATTGCCATCTACCGGACACACAGAGCATCTACTCTACAAGGCACATCATAATGCGCGCGCGGATTTGAATCTACTTCGCCGTCAATTTGAGAAGAAAGTAGAATTGAGGAGAGTAGTGCTTTTTCTGTGCCATAGAATACATTTAGGCGCTTTTGAGTGTTCAACAAAATTCTTCAAGAAATACTTTTTTAATTAGAAAACTGATATGTCACGTAAATACCCAACAGGTTTTAAACACAATCATATCAAGAAAAAAACGTGATGGAGCTATGCGCCCAAATTCAATGACCATTAAAATATTTAATAAATTACCGGTATGATTAAAAGAAGAAGAAAATGAATACACATTTGAAAAAAAACTAAAAAACCCATTTATAAAAAAAACTTTCAATTCTCTCGACGAATTGCTTCAAGAATGATGTTGTATTAATTATTAGAAATCGACCGGGTCTCTCCTCACCAACATTGCTAAACCCAAATAGGGTAATAAAATAATGTTTATTTAAACCTATATAATAAACATAATGTTTAATTAAGATCTGCATGTAAAACCAAATAATCTCGCACTAAACGATTTGATAACTGAAATAATTTAAATTCATAATCATTTATTCAATTTTGGCATCTACGACGCTCTCATAAAGGTCAATTACAAATTTTAATAATGAAAAATTCTACATTGTACTGCTACGTTCAGCAAAAAAAATTATAGAGCCACTGCGTGAAGAACGGGCAAGAAAGTCGGGGCCATTCTTTTAAACGTCTTTTAACAATGTGTTACATACAATATAATAAAACTATTTAATATTTGTTTAAATTACGTAGGCGATAGGCGATAGCTTGACAGAGGTTATCCAAGTGGTTTTGTCAACAATTCGCCATATTACTTTACATATAAAACTAGCGGCCCGCCCCGGCTTCGCACGGGTACTTACGACAGTAAATTGAGATGTAAGCTATCCTGTCTTTCAATTTGGATCAAAATGCATACGGTGTGCAAATCAAATTTAAAATTGGTTCAGTAGTTAAGGAGTCCATCGCGGACAAAAAACGTGACACGTAATTTTTATATATAAAGATTAAGATAGATTTGAAATAAATATATTTTATTATTATTATATACATTTTAGTTTGATTCTTTTGTATCTGCTTTGCGAGTGTCACATAAAACCAGTGCACCCATTGTGTGAGACGGGGTGCATCACAATGTGCGGCCTTGCTATGCCGCCGTCTCGCTGCGTTGGCTACCAGACAAGGGCGTGGCCTCCACAGTGACACCTAAGTTCACCTAACTAATGTCATAAACAATACATAATAATAATGTTATAACAAGAATAAATTAATTAATTTAAAAAGTATAAAACCAGACTGCAAATTATTTCTTTTTGTTAAACCTTTTATCGCTCTATTCGAAATGTAAACTGCAAGATATATATTATAAACACATATTTATATATTTATGGAATCGTTTTTTAAAGCTCTTTATTTTGAAACCACACCCGATGGGTTAGGAAAAACAAAACGTTTAAGCACAATTAAAGTAAAAAAAAAAAACAAAGTCTACATTTTTTTTATATACCTTTGTTACTTGATATATCAAGAAGAATCCAACTATATCTCATACATTAGAATCGGTTAAGCCGCTTAGAAGTTACAATGGAATAAAGAAACTCACAAACATACATTTATGAAGCCTGAAAACATAACACTCCTCTTTGGGCCAGCCGTAGTATAATCTATTGTCGAACTAAATTGTACCTACAATCTTCGAGTAGAAATCTGCTATATTCCTTGGTTAGCAGAAGATTCTAGACTTGATTGAGGCTTTACGCTACTATATAATATAGGTTATCATCCTCTCATCACGATATATCGCATTTTTAGCTTTATTGTTTTGTTTTCATAGCTAGGCTAAGTAAATTGTACACCTACTTACATGATTGTGATGATTATTAATACCAATCAAAGATTATTTTTTTAGATAATTATTTCGTATACCTAATATATTTAGCACCAGTTATACGGTGACCCGTCCTCTGCTAGCAACAACCGTCGGAAAATATATTCTAATCAGCCAATTTTTGCAATTCAACGGGGCAATGGCAGCATTGCCCATGCAGGGCACGCTGCCAACTGGTAGTGGGCTGGAGCATTTGGACTGCCTGTGAGTCTGCGATGACTTATGGGTTGTCTAAATGCTTTTTTTGTGGTAGCTGTAGTATATATGATTCGTTGTATTTCGTTAATAAAGGCATACCGCCAGTTAAAAAATCAGCCAGTAAAACAATAACTATGGTAATTCTAAAATAATGTCTTCAACTGTTACAGTGTCAACAAGAGACGAGTTTTTTAGTGTAGAGTTCTATACTAAAGAAGCCACGAGCAGAAATCTTCAAAAATATATTAAATGAAAGTAATATAGGAATGGAATGGAATGGGCAATAGACCGATGACGAAGAAGTAAATAAAACTTAACTTAAAATTAATAAACGTATGCGACATTCAAATCCGGAATTAAGCTACCTATTTCGATAAAAAGCAAGTACATTCAACTTCCACACGTTCATGGGCCATTAACTCGTATAATTGCTTGTTCCGGTGGCCGTTCTACCTTATGAGCCTTGCATTCTTGCAAGAAGAAAAGTTGTCGTAATTAATAGTTACTTTTTATTCATATACAACATACAATATTTGTGTAAATTACTTGAGTCTTACTTGTATCGCGCAGAAATGAACTACTTATAGGATTAAAGATATGAAAAATAATAAAACTTTGTGATACGTGTAAGTAGATTCAGAGTACCATTGCAAGATCGTGACAAGTTCATAGCCCACAATACTGGTAACATTTTTTTATTTTTTCGTATGGTCCTACGTAAATATCATTATTAAAAACTAGTCGAGCGTTGCGTCGTCGCGTAATCGTAAGTGCATACCGTAAATAAAAACTTAATATACGTAATTAACAAATATATATATATATATATATGTATTACATACGCGTCGACTTGAGTCCCATACATTGAAGGATTGATGGCTCAGTGGCATTGGCTATAGACTGCCGCGCAACAGGTCCATTGGTTCGATTCCCGCCGCGGGCTTGAGTTCTACCGCATGGTGGAAGGGGGCATTTTGCGAATTCCCGCCTGGCTAGCGACCACCCTCAAGTAGAAAATCTGTCGCCAAGCACCTAACGGTGTGTTCCGGCAGCAGTCCTTGAGAGCCAGTGAAATTACAGGCACATGAGATTTACTTAACAACAATGGCTCAAGGTGACGGGCGCAGTGCAATTCGTGATTTGCGACGAAATGCATCTGTTATAGGCCGAGTTTAGTCCGCTTAACATCACGAGGGCCTCGAGATTGTACCACCACAAAAACATTAAAAAAAAATTTTTTTTTCGAGACTGTTAATAATCAATTGTAACGTGTCCATAATTTCACTGTTTACGCAAAGTTTGCCCCATGAAAGGTGTTTTGTTCCTTAAAACAGAGGTAAGTAAACCAACTAAATAGTAAATAATAAGCAAGAGACTTTTCAAGTAGGTATACATAGTATAACACATACTAGACCAAAGTTAGCCTACGGGTGTGTTCCACCCTGCCTTATCTCGTCCGCACATCAATTTTGGACACATGCACAAGTTGGAAACAATGAAGTGTTTGGGACGAGGTTCATGCACAACACAATATCTATACTTGCGCTAATGGGGGGTATCGCCTTGTTTAGGGTTGCTACACCGAAAAAAGGCGAAGTTATCTCGAATATTTTCATATTTTCAATGTTACAAATCCTTGGGGGTAACTTTGTATTTTGGGTAGCATAAAATGCACCAGCAGTAGTATGTTTATATACTTAGTTGTAGTAATACCACGATGTATATCGAGCAAGCTTCGTTTGAATAAAAGTATTAGCTAAATATAGTTAAGACTATTATATCTGCGCTTTCGTGACATTATTGTGTTGAAGCACCAAAATGAAAGGAAGTAAGTTGTAATTATCTGTATGTTTGAAAAGTCATCTTTTTTCATATCTGCGACAAACAAGCCCAGCAAAAATTACGTTGTACAATTTTTGTCCATTTGTTCAAGAATTTAGTACGATGCATGAACTATAAAAAGAATCTGACATTAATACTAGTCATTTACTATGCATATCAAGAATATGCAATGACCGGAAAATCTGCACAGTTCCAAGAAAAATTACACGCAAGTTACAACGGATGCTCTTACAAAATACAAGAGAACCATGACTTGAGAGAATTATTTATTCATCTTCATGAGTGTGTGATATATATCTTAACTCTGACTGAATGCAGCATCCCTATATATAACCGGCGAACACAATAGGAGCTATCAGGTCAATCTAACTTGCTCGATGTAATGGAACGGAGGCGGCACATAAAATTGACAGGGGACCAACTGACAAGGTCTTTGTGGAGGACTCAATTTGTGTTCAATACTTAGAACATGGGAAGTCTGAAACGAAGGAAGCAGGAGAAAAGCTACAACGAGATTCAATGATCAGATCAGCCTTTGCATAGTTTGACTATAGGAATCTGAGGTCTTAGCTTAATTAATGTTGATATTGGTTTTACAAATATTTTAAAGTCTGTTTCATAGATCTTTTCACTCACGAAGGTCGAAGTCGCACCCGTCCATATTTTTGACTGTAGTTACAACTACAGTCAAAACTATGGACTACTACTACTGCCTACCCAAGTGATCATCTTTATATGTAAAAATAACGTGTCATTTTGTGTGTCCGCGATTCCTAAACTACCGGACCAATTTTTAATTTGGTTGCACACCGTGTGCAATTGGATCCAAATTGAAAGACAGGATAGCTTACATCTTAATTTATAGTCGTAATTACCCATGCGAAGCCGGGTATTTTATTTGGGCCTCTAGTATTTTATCGTAGACAATATGTACCATTAGTATTTACACATTAGACGTCGTGGCCAATCAAGACCTACACGTAAAAATATATAATTTCCTGTGGAGTGGCGGGCCTTCGTGTTTGAACAAGTTTTTTTATCATTGTACATGAAATTAATCGTGTGTTTTTTCTATTTTCAATTTCATAAACTTTTATTAACTTAAAATTTACATTAAAAGGATATTTACTTTATGGTACAATCAACGCCGCGAGAAAACTACATACGAAATGTAAAAAAGCATACGTTTATTTATAGAATCTGACGAATTCGAGTCCTTCAACAGTTGATTTATTAATTTCCAAGATAGGAGAGACAGGAACAATATTTTTCTGAAATACAGTGGCCACCGTGCGCCGTGTCCACAGCAGATCATTTACGAAACAGGCCCAAAAGGTCGGGCCAAATAAAGACTGATGGATTGCCAAAAAGAACGAGCCACGGAACAAAGCTGGTATTAAGTGGAAAAGGTCAATGCTCGTATAATTTCAATTGGGTATTGTGCTACGATAATTTTTGTTATGATAGCTTTCCAATATCTTCACGTGCGATCGAATAACAATACCTTCGTTTAAAGCGTTTTGACCTCAATCGTTATAAGGAGTTTGAGGAGTAAGTACTTGTACTTAGAACAGTATACTGGACTGTATCACACAGACTGTCCTCTGCTGAACACAGCCTTCCCCATTAAGGAGGGGCTTTCTTGAATCCTCCGCTGAGCAGGCTTCTTGGGATCGCAGTGTAAATTAGCAGTTCTTAAGAAGGCCTACTGCGCACCTTCCGGTGTTTTATCTTTAGTTCCTTGTTATGACATCCATGCACGGGAACAGATGGGAGGGTGACATTTTAGCCCGGTACCCCCCGGCGCAATAATATCACATGTTGTAAAGTATGATCTTTATCTAAAATGTTGTAATTCAAGGAAATTGCGAAGTATGAACATGTACAATACTAAACTTGTACTTGTTGATGTAGATACGTATTGTTTAATGTAATAAAACAAAACTGGAGAAGTGTGGATCGGGCCAATTTCTTAAAATTGTAACGACTAGTAAAAAAAATAAACTAATATGTTTAGTGGTTTTGATCACGTACCTCATTAAAAATCAGCATTTCCGGTAGCTATTTAAAATAGTATAATTTGAGATTACTGGTTTCTATTTTGAGAACGACATTAATAGTTAATCAAATATAGTATAATCTAATTACTTCATGAGGCTAGAATTCCACCCATATCTTCTTGGAGACCTAAGAGGCGACGTGAAAAATATCAGAAGACCTTGCTCATCTCATATCAGCTGCGCCTTGCCACTTTACATCGAACTGCCATTTTACACTGAGAGCCCCAAGACGCCTGCCAAGTGCGAATTATATGTCGATAATCTAATGTAAAAACATGGTATAACATTTACAACTTTGATTACCTCCATTAATTTATTTTGTTCATATATATTATTTCTTATTCTTGAATATGCAATATCTTAGAGAGGAGTCAGTTTTGTGCGGTAGTGTGCATCAAGGGACGAAATTTTAGGGGCCTAATAAGTTCGAGACTAAAAATATTATTAAGGTCCAAATGTATAAAATATTTTTGTCGGTTGTCTATGTACTTTGGAGCCCGTTTGAAAATTTATTTAATTGAGATTAATATTAATTTTTTGTAGAATATTGACCCAAAAATTAGGTCAATATTCTACAAAAAATATCAATATGCCTGGTTTGTAACTTATTCAGCTTAGAAGCTTGAGACCCATCGAACTCAGAGATACCAATGGAAATACAGAGAAATCTATTTAATAGGGATCCGGTTTGCGCTTCAGGTACAAAACTCTAAAAACTTATCGATTTATAAACATTGGTTATTTTTTTTTGATGGAACAAGCCCTTGGCCCACCGTTAAGCGGCCTATAACAAATGCAGCCGTCATACGTGAATTGCACTGAGATATAAAGTTGTTAAGTCTCTTGTGCCTGTAATGTATTGACAAAGGTTTGATCTGAAAAAATCTTACTTTTTTAATATAAACAATAAAACTAAAATTCGTAGGTACTTCACTTAAAAAATTATTCAAAAATTAACCTAAGTATAGCAATAAACCAATTTTATTTTAGAACTATATAAGTTCTATAAAAAAATTGGTTTATTTTATAATAATAATAATAAGAGACTCGCGCTAGACGGTTGGATCAAGGGTCAAATGCAGAAGGCAGTGATACTCGACACCACACGCATTGTCCGAAGGTGTAACTACTTATATATATTAACTACTTATACTATTACTCTCTGCAGTCCTAACCGCTGGTAGCTTGGGCCCTGCCCTCTGCCGGCGTCATTCTAGTTTTAAGTTTTTTATAATATTTTTTTTTTTTAATTTATGAATGTTGTAAAAAAATTAAAATTATGTTCTAAAATAAATGACGTGAATAATAATAATATTAACCTGAGCCAAGAAAATGTTAAACGTCAAACTACATTACTTTTGTATTTGCATTTTCTAACTGAACAAAAGACATCAACGGGCTGCAAGGCCTTGAATAAAAAGCAATGCGTCTTTTTCGATAATGTGTGAGAATGTTCCGGCATTTGTTTTATTCTTTTATTGTTTGTAATTTTGAAATTGTTTTTATATACTGACTAACATGTTACGTTGTAAAATGTCCATCTAATAAAAACGCAACACTTGTATATTGGGAATAAAATATTTGTTGTATCAGCCGAATTGTCCACAGCTTCTCCCAGTCAGAGTGATTTGCCACAATTCCCACGCTTCGCAGATAGCAATTGCTAAGAAGACGCTGCTGCCCGCCTTCCGGTATTTTACCTTTCGTCGCCTCTTTCGACACCCAATAGGGGGGTGACATTCTAGTCCAGCACCCCACGGGGAACAAAATTTAGTGTATGTAACAGTTAGTCTCCGAATCTCGCGTATTACGTTCGTGGCGATGTGAAGTGCTCGTAGCGAAGATTGCTTAGCCGTTCTTTACCGATAAACTAAGTTAAGCAACGTCCGCCGCGATCATGACTTGGATGGGTGACCGCTAGTGACATTACTACTGAGCGCTTCCGTGCTTCGTTGAGCCATCGGTCCCGTTGTTGTCATAGAATGGCAGTAGTTATAGCATGGTGGTAGGGCATATTGCGAATGCCCGCCTGGCTAGCTACACAAAGCACACAACGACAGCTAAAAGCTGTCGCCAACCACCTAACGATGTGTTCCAGCAGCTTTACTTGAGAGATAGTGATTTTAGGATAACCTGAACAACACCTTCAACCACATCATATCTCTCCATCAGATGAGATTGTGGCTATCATATCAGGTACAAAAAAAGTAATCAATTACGATATTGATACAACCTAGCACAGAACCAAAAAACACAGAATAAAACTTTTAATCGAGATTTAAAACAAATGTCTCGGAGCGCAAGCGCAGTGCTTTGTCACACACAATGGTGAAACTGTAACTGTGAAGGACAGACGTGATGCTACAAAAATACCATAGACATCAGCGTCCATCTTAATTATTTCTTCACACTAACGTAATTAATGCAGTCACACTGATAAAATGACCAGTCAAAGCATTGCCTCACATCTCAAAGCACCTGTCAAACTTAAAACAGATTTACCGTTTGATAATCTGAGTAGGCCTAATGTCTTGCTCAAATCGTTAATCATGTCGTCTTATCGCTGGATTGCATAATGCCAAACATCCATCGTTCATTTGAAACCGAGAGTGAAACACGGTAATAGTTCTACTAACACTGTAGACTATACTAACAGTATAGATTCGTGGATTTATTTTAATCAAGGACACTCATATTTTTAACAAATATTTCTTGCTCGCTTAGAAATATTTTATAAGCAAACTGACTACGAAAAGAAGAATTTGAACTGAGAGCGAAATTAACAACAAAGATGTCGAATCAATTCGACGTCTATATTTTTTTTATATGACCACTGCGACTTTTGAGTCATTATGTCCAAATAGTATACATAGACTTTTTGTACACAATGAATAAAATCAATCGGTTAAAAAAAAGTCAAATTTTACCTACTTCGTTTTACTGTTAAGATACACGAATTTCTTGTACATAAAATTGTATGACGACAGTTAAAATACCACAAGTAATATTTCGGTCGTTTTCAGTAACATTTTTGACTTTGTAATCGATAGCAGTCATTGCACCCTTCTATCATTCGAGTATGTTTAAATATTTACTTAGTTGTTCAAGTGAAATGAGTCAACGTCCTTACTGTATCTCACTACTAGCAATAGTACCAACCGAGAATAGCATTGTACGATCTGGCCCATTGACCGACCGGCTGACCCATGCAGCAAGGCCGTTCACTTCTGTTCGGTGGTATCGTACCAGAACAGGTACACAAAGCCTGTGCACATTCTTTGGAGATCAACCAAACCTTCCAAGTCAGTGCAGCCCAATTAAATTGCTGTTACTTGACTAATTGAAGCAATTAATTCCCTTGTAGCAATAGATAGCTAAGGACTGACACGCAAGAGGTTGAGCTTTACCACAAGGAGGTAAGACATTTCGCGAATGATACCTTGGTAGCTTCCAGCCCTCAAGTAGAAAATCTGTCGCCAACAGCCTAACGATATTTCGGCAGCTGTGCTTGAGGGTCAATAAATCAAGTTTACTACTGTCTACTTTCCTCAAACACATATCTTACCTGAGATGGTGGTCAAAGTCTTGCCGATCAGCTGTAATAAGTCATAAATTAACATGTTATGAAACCATAGCAGTGAAATTTTGGTTTTCCGCATTTATAAAATATACCTCCTATAAAAATACGCCTGAGTGAATATCACCGCATCGTCCTTTACTTCAGTTGTTACTGAACGTTCTCTATTTGAGTAGGTATACTTATTAGGAGATTTCATTGTAAGGGTTTTATATCGTTATTCAAAATTAAACTATTGTTGTACCTACCTATTATCGCATTAAGCAATATATGAATCTTAAAATAATGTTTGATAGTTGCCGTGCCAAACTTATCCTAAAAAATATCCAAACGGCTTATACCAATGAAGGAAATCGACGACAGCTTGAAGCAAGTGAGTCCTTGCTTATCAGAAGCTAATAGCTTCGTCAGAGTTAATGCGACTATTAAACCTTTTTGGATACAACTGACCACTATGAGTACATTAAAAATTTACACAAAATGCGCCAAATAGAAAGTATCGCCACCGGTAACATCGTAAAACTAACCCATTATATGAACTGACAAAAGTCGTAGGGAGCATATGGATACAAACAGCAGTTTATTGTGATATTCAAAAAGGCATAGGTCTATGTTCTCCTAATAATAATAGCTTCTTTAGTTTCCCAATGCAAATAATATCACTAATAGTTGATCCGATTTTTAAGATATGTATCTGCTTCCCTATATGTATTTGTGTCTCTTCCACGTCAACCCATGCTAACTCCTCAATGCAATGACGCTACAAATGTATACATATTTGGCAACAACAGTCGGTACACAATGCATGATTTAACATACCAATCCAGTGCAGAACAATATTAACAGACACGAATATGTATAGACTTGCGTGGCCAATGCTCTTTGTTTATAAAACCAGTGATTAAATCGCTGCGAGGACTGAAAACTGCAAGAGTTTAACGGTATTCAAATTAATTGTACCTATAGCGGTAATTACTAACATCTTTGATCACATAAACTCAACATGCGATATAGTGGTGTGGTCAAGGACTTGCTAAACTTTGGTTCAGTCACATAATATATATGAGATATATAATTAATTATATTTAAGTTATTCCTTTCTATCTCATGCTGCCGTTTTTCCCGAAATCTCTATCATATATTAAAATTTCAATACCGAGTATTATGATTGCGAAATCCTTTCTTAATCTTTGAGTCAAAATTTAAGCGGCTTATTATAAATGAGCTAAATGACTGCCTCGTTGGTGGAATAGTCAAAGCGTTGCTAACCAAGCGAATTTCGTGTTCTTGAGTTTGATTCCTGGTTCAGACAGTTTTTGGGCTGTTCTGTTAAATTAATTATTAGTAGAACTCTGTAGTATATATACATCTACACATTAAACTGACAGACTTAAGTATGCGTGATGGCTATAATAGTCTCCTGTTATATGGGACTAGCTAGCACATGATCGAAAGTTGTCTAAGCATATTTGCCTACCTGTTAAAGAAATACAGGCGTGACGTTATGTTAGATTGTTTCGTTTTAGTCTAAATAAATGTGTAAAATGTTTCACTTATATTGTTATTGCTAATTTTAGATTAATTCGTTTTAGTTTAAAAAAAATGTATCAAGTTTAAATTGTTTTATCTTTTTTGTGTACAGAACGGGACACACAATATTAACCACCGCAAAATTTACAACACAAATGGATTTAATCTTTTAAAGTTTTTAGTTTTTTTCATATCTATAATATCATAACTTTGTTAAAGTTGACTTTGCTAATTAATTTTTATTTCGGTTATATACTCCTCAAATGATTACATGTGTTCGATTACACATCATTTTGTTTTTCCTGATAACCGTATTTGGGGCAGGTTATTCAATTATTCCTTTGTCTTAAAACGTAGGGTTTTCGGCCTTCGATTATGTTTGTAGCGTGAAGCCCTGATCATAAAACAATGCTTTGTTGATTGGTAAACGCAAGAAGGTAAAACTAACAACATCTACAAACTATACATGTTGTATACATAAAAAATCATTTGTGTGTGGGTACCTGAATATACATGCTTTTCACTACAAAGCCCAGATTTTTAATTTTATCTGAGACATTTCACATTGGGATTTGTTCGTCTATATAAAATTAAAAGCATTATACTAATAAACGTATATTAAATTACTACATGGGTTTTAAGTTTAGTAGCGTGCCATATTTATGGTATCGAACTTAATACTCGTATTTTTGGGGGTATTAGGAACTTGTCAAATTCATCTATGAATATACTTGCATTACTTATATTATATTCTGGTATAGTGTACACTTAAAACCTTAAAATAGCACGCCACAGTATACACCGTGATCAAATTATTGTTAAATATAAATCCATCTATCTGCATTATATATTCAAAAAATAATACGAACAGAAAGCTGTATTGTGTGCTACTTTGAGCTAAAGTGTAGATAGAAAAACATGCTTTGAATCGGAGAATGTACAATGTAAAGAAGGCTCTTAATCGTGTCAAATTTTAGCTGCTATTCATCATTCCAGAACTCCAGCGCTACTATATCGAGTTACTGTATGAGTCACTGAGGCAGTGCAAGTTGATCCCCCGTGCAAGGTGAATGAGCTAACTCGTATACATTACAACCTGACATAAGGCTGACATGAGCCTGACATTATGACATATTGTCATTGATTTTGATCAAGAGCAGAAATAGCTACTCTGTCAGCTGTATTTTGGATAATTTACGAGAGTAGGTATTTAAACTACATAGGTACATTATACTAGAGTTCCATAGATATGAATCCACTGAAGGAAAAAAAATAATTAAAAAAAGTATATGCCCGACTGCAAATCCTTTAATTTTGTTAAACGTTTTATCGTTCCATTGAAATTAAAACTGTAAGTTATATTCATAAATATTTATGGCATCGCTTTTTAAGCCCTTCATTTTGATAGACTTCTCGATGGGTTTGGAAGAAAAACTAATTTTTCTCATAATATGGCGTCTAAAATTCGCCGGTTTGTTTTTCTTTTATGGTGATTATGTCACTTGCGCTATCAAGACGAATCTAACGATATGTCATACATTAAAATCATTTTAGCGGTTTAGAAGTGATGGTGGAATAAAGAAACTCACGAACATACATATATACATGAACCCTGAAAACATAAGTCTTTTGAGGAGTAAACAGAGAGGATATTGTGGTGAAAAACTGTAAGTTAGTTAGAATCCTCAGTAGCGTTAGAACCTGGTTTTATTTCATTTCCCTTGACGTCACGATATTATTATCTACTTATACCTTTATGTGTATACGCATCGTATACAGCAGTTGTAAAAGTGACAACCGTAAAAAGTAAAGCAGGTCTTCTATTCTTTGAAAATAAACACGAGACTGTCATATTATTCTGTGCTATACCATCTGACTAAATATGCCGTATTAGTTGTCTTAAATAAGACTTATGTTTTCTCAAATACAGGAAGCGATAATGCGGAAATTAACATCGATTGGGCTTGCTCAAAGGCTTACGTAAAAGATATATTGTTCTCTGGAAAATTTTACATACAAACAGTATTAACATAATTATAACGATACCTACATAAGTTAACTAAACAAACAGCCAAATTATTCATACTTAACCTTAGAATATACGGATATCTACGACGCTGCATCTTTTAGTTAACGTGGTATATGAAAATATTATTAAAATTAAGTTATAAATATAATAATACATAATTATCACATGAAAGAAAATAGTACTATCGATAAAAACTATGTTTTATTTCTATCTCCTAAGTATTACATTGTGTATCTAACTACTACAAAAATAAAAGACAAAATCAAATTACAAATCAAAAGTGATATAAGTGACTATGTTGGGTGCATCAACAGTCATTACTGATGATGCATCACTCATGTCAAATATATGTCACTTATATATTTGACATGAGTTGATGAACCTGACACTTCTCATGTCAAAGTCGCAACAATATGAGAACATAAAGGACCATAGAACAGATATACTCGCATAAACCCAATTTGCAGCCCCCACTCACGTCGTTGTTGCTTGCTGCTGAGACAGCGCATCCTCCCCTTTTTTTTTTTTTTTTATGCTTGATAGGTTAGCCTTTGACCACTTTCCCACCTGATGGTAAGTGATGATGTGGTCGAAGATGTTGTTCAGGCTAACCTAGAATTAGGTGCCAATTACCTTTAGGTGACATCGCTATGCCAATTGATGGTGCCAATTGATCACGACATGGGACATGGTCCAGTCTTTATATTCCTATGCCGTGAACTGCACGGCACATCTAAAATGAAATACTAATGGAAAAAATATTACCCACCCAGCCTTGAAATAAAGTATGGCTTGTTTCTATTAACCCAGTTTTACTATCTACTATACAGTAACAACAACTTATCTCTTTAGTTTATGGGGGCGGTATTGGCAAAGAAAAATAAAACAGCATAATAGCCAAACTACCGACTGAACTGATCAGACTCTAATTCGTCGAAGCTGAAAGAAAGGTATCCGCAAAACACGTACCTATTGGTTCACTTCTATTTAACTTCGTTCGTAGCATAGACTAGCAAGCATTTGCCTATGTAGATTCTGAATAAAATATTTTTTAAATCGGATTCGCATGGTTTGTACATTTTCAAAATATGAAATTGTAATTTATTCATAGTCAAAGTCGAGTTCTAAATATGCAGAAAGAACACAAATACCAATGAGGATATAAATACCTATGGAGAGCAAAGAAATTAACGTAAATTTTAAATACGAGTATCTAACTTCTGGAACAGTAGCGACACCTCTAGCTGATCCATAACTACATAGGACCCTCACTCTTACCATGTGAAAATTTTCTTTAATTTCCCGCTATTAAGACTTAAAATTGATTGAGGCATAAAAGCGTACTCAGAGTAGTGTGGGAGAATCCCTAGAGGGCACAATTTGTGATGAACGATGCGATCCGACCATAGATTATATGAAACAACGAACTTCGTACCGCAAATTCGATTTTCGTTGTCTAAAGCACGGTAATGTTATTTATACAGTAAGTATTTCAACTTCATAGAAACGGACGAAACGCGAGCTATACCTACGCGCCTCGATCTTGGCCTGCGTTCGTACCGCAGACAGTCTCGAGTGTCGTGACTACGCCGCAGTGACGAGCGAATGGTTTGTTGTTTTTTAACAATAACCCCGCGATTTTTTCACCAAAAATAAGTTCAAGTACATATTTGCATATAAAATATGACGAGTAAGATATATTGTGCTGTTTTAAGTTACATGAATTCGTCAAAAACGCATCCAGAGATAACTTTTTTGATTACCTGGAAACTGAAAGGTACTAGGACCTGGAAACTATAAAATAATTTTACTTAATACTTAATACAATTTTACTTACTAGTAAGTACATTTTTTTTATAGTCTACATATATGTGTGTCTTTTTAATGGACAAGTATTTCCTTTTTAAACGCGAAAAAAATGTCTCAATTAATAAAAAAAAGTGAATAGAGTGAAGGAAAGTGATTGACACGAGTGAAATAGGTAGTAGTTATAACCAAGTTATAATAATATTACAGGTAGTTATTAGAATGTGGATTTTTAATACCTTAAAATATAATAATTCGTACGTCTCACAAATATTTTTCGGTCGCCAATTTTTAAGAACGATTTTGTATTCAAATATAAACATGGTTTTTTGTTTAAATCTACCTACTGGTCAAGAAAACAACACGCATTTTTAGTGAACACTTCCTGTTCAATTCACAGAGTATTTATTTGTTTATATAAAAAAAAGTGTATTTACAATCACAAAACTAAATAGAAACACAAAGTAAGCAAATGTAATTAAAATGCTGGAGGCGGGCAGCACTATCGCATGTTTACGTACAGCGCGGCTTTAGGTACTTATTTCGAAGACAGAGCCGAGTTACACTACTGTATAGATAACATTACCGTGTCTAAAGTGTCACACGAAAAACGAAACTTCGATAAATTGTAGTAGCGGCCCTGCTGGGTTCACGCAGCTCTAATTAACTTTAATAGCCTATTTACACAGTGTCATTGAGATAAGCTATATTACGAGTTGTAGCTGTTTACACAGAGGTAGATAAGTAGAATAGCAAAATCAATTCTGTACCTGCTAAACTTGTTGGTGGCTAGGTACATATTGAGCCGTTAGGTGTAGAAGTCTAAAGATAATAGAGGTCTTGGTGTAGGCTGCGATTTCATCGTATTTTCCGAACATTTTCCATGCATATATAGTGTAAAAGTGTAGATACTGCAAAGTATGTACAGGAAGTTAATTGAGAACCACCAATCAAAATATATTGTCAAAGTCCAAACGATCGACATCAACTGTTATAAAATTATTTTTAACGGACATCCAATAAGTGGGCGAAGTGTCTGAATTCGACGCATATAATTTAACTTTTCTTGTATGACCACGAATAACTTTTTGATCCCTCATCCAGCCTTTTTTGTTGTGCAATATATAACTCCTAGTTGATCTCGTTTCAATTTAATGAAATTTGATTGAGTACATATATATATTGTAATTTCTCAATTAATTTAATCGATCCACTTTGAGAATTATTCATACGCTTGTTATTAAAAATAAAAAAATAAAATAATTTATTTTTCAAAAATTGTAGAATTTGTAAATTTAGTCGTAATTAACACAGTAATTTTGATTTTCATGAATACGAAAGTAATATGTGGTTGAGAATAGGGTTTTGATTTAGGGCGAGAATAAATCTATTCAACCTATAAGAGGGCATGTTTTTTTTTAATTAATGTCCTATAAATGGATGACCAAATAGTAATTTAATAATAAATACTTTTAAAAGTACTTATCCTAAAAAAACATTAAAAAATATTTAAATAAAACACTTAAAAAAGCATAAAATTATATATCTAATGACAATTCCGCCTAATTTTCCTGTCATCTACGTGACGTCACAAACATCACGCAGCCTAACCGGAAGAATACCCGACTAGTTTCGCTTCTAAACGAAGCATCTTCAGGAGGTCTTGACTCACCGAGCGCACGATCGAGAATTGTATCATCGGCAAGAGCTGCAATTAAATAATTTCTTTAAGATTTCTAGCCTGATCGTTGACGATTCGAGCTGCTATGTTGAATGCGGTCAAATGGAAGAAGCTGGTACGCTCCCGCCCAGGGTTGAGAGCAGTACTGACCTACCCTATAAAGTTTCAGGCGAGACGATACCTACCATCTCTCATTTGTGCACACCAAGCTTCTTAGAGGCTAATTTAGCCTTATCTTCCAAGTGACAGCGAAATTGAAAGACGCGACGCTCGATATGTCGACGCCAAGTAGGTACTCCGATACTAGTTGAGGTTTTTTTTATTCTGTGGTTGAGGCGGGAAGAGGATTATATTCTGAGGGATACGAGAAAGGGGGATAGTTTAGCGGTAAACGCATAAAGTGTCATTCTTGGGGTTAAATTGGACTAAGTTCAATCCCCACTTCCAGTCATTTGACAACATTATCAATATTACTTGTATGTGGTGTTAATATAATTAAAACTTTTTGTTACACATTGTTTGTAACAAAAGGTGCGTGCCCAAAATGCTAGTCAGTACTCATTCGGCATTGTAATACAGTCTTCAGGCAACTAGTAATTCTGGGCACGCTGCCAATTCATTATAGGCTTGAGCATTTGGGACTATTTACAGGGTGTAGAAGTGATTAAAAAAGCTACGGAAATCATACTTTTTTAAAATATAGTGAGTAATTCAGAGAGTTGAAAAAAAATCTTAGGAGTAATTGATATATCTAGTAATAATATCGCGTGCTTATCTTTTCTAATAATAACCATCACGGTGGCCACATGAAGCTAAATTAAAAAAAAAGGAATTATGAAAGTCTGTAAATATAATTGTGGAATAATTGATTGAAGCAGTATATGGCAAATCTATACATATACGGGGCATGACTTCAAACCTCTATTACATGGGTCCTAAAAACTATAAGCAAAATTTGTGTTAATAGACACATCTGACTCCTCCTTTAGGCAGTGATTACAGTGTATTCATTGTATTAAAAAAACCGTTTTGTTAAACATTTTCGAATACAACAAACTCTTCATTTAATTTTACTAAAGTTCACACGTCGTGGAAATGCGGTAGTTACGTAGAATTTACATAAATGGCTCCCACGAAGAGGCAAGGTGAACTGGTACTCTTGAATTGTCACTGTTACGTCTCCACGTAAGTAGTTGCGTAATACGATAACGCAAATGACGAGTAGGGTTAAGTTTCTGTGGGTATGTTTTTGTTGTTCCAGAAAACATTAACATTTCAATGTCTTGTTGACATAGGTCCTTACAATCGGAATATTACATTATGCAACGAGTGCGCGAAGTTGTTTATTACACTCGAGACGGGTTTTAGGCCTGAGATTGAAGATGTAGAAATTGTAATGAACAACGTGCGCGAGTTTCATACGACGTTTTTCAACACACTTGCGAGTAACGAATACGAAAATTTCGAAACGAAAATAATTTCTTGATATTTTTGATAGCAATAGTAATCAGATTAAGAAGGTTTATTATTAAATCTTCTAGTTCTATTTCAGTTGGAAAAAGCTCTGGTTTGTTTTTATATGAAAAACGATAATCTGATTAAGAAGGTTTATAATTAAATCTTCTAAAGTTCTAATTCAGTTGGTAAAAAACTCTTTGGTTTGTTTTTATATGAAAAACAAAACGAAACAAACTACAATCTCCTTGGTGAGAAGTGTGGAAACGTTGTTTTTTTTTTCGATTTTAAACACTAGTGCATTCAAGTAAACAAAAAGCACGAGTGCGTATGTAATAGACTATATTATGACACTAAAATCGGTGCATTTAAAGGCCCGTTACGAGCGAATGTGTAGAAAATTGTATTTTATTACCGATACTTTATTAAAAATAACAAATGCAAGTAACTGAAAACCTTTAGAGATTACATGAATGTAACAGACATATTTTTAACATTTCATACAACTCGAAATCTTTTTATCTTATAAGGTAAGTACGAACTTTGTTCTAAAGTTAACACTGTTTAGTGATATTACCGACGTCTTTACACTTTGTGGCCTTATGTCAGCGCTGTAAAATGTGACATGTGTCACAGGTTGTATTTTCATTATTACGAGTATATATAAATATATAGTTCTTCATATAATAAAACGCTATAAACTAAACTACCCGAAGAAAAAAACTGTAAGAGCTGAAGGGGTGTCCATTAATTACGTGAGGTGTTTGGGTGGGCAGCGGTTGAGCCGAACTCACTCAATCTCACGTGCGGGAGAGGGGGGTGGGCTCGGCTAAGGTCGAGTAATATTTCCCCAAGAAAAGCTAGCTAGTTAGCTTTTTTGAACAGACTTTTTGGTGTTGGACATACTCTGGGCTATCGATTTTTTAAATCACTGTAAATCAAAGCTCTAATTTATCGTTAGTAATGTTTAACCGTCGTAAGGAGTTTCATGTAAATATTGTGCGCCCCATGCCAGGAAAAAAACATTTTCATCCCACCATCTCGGAAAGAGTATTTTTAATCTTCAATATCTGAGTGGAAAAGCCGTTTTTATTCTCTAGAGGATAAAGTAAATTGAATTTAGAACATCGTGTGCAATAAGTTTGTGAATTAAAAAAACATTTAACATATTTACTGCTACCTCTATGGTGCCGATTATATCATACAACTTTTTTTTAATTTGTTAAAAACTCAGACTCGGAACCTTCTTGGTGTTCTTTTTTCATTTTGCTTTGTACGCAGTTCTTTACGCGGCATTGTCAATATTGTCATTTCCTCGCTGAGGTGGAATGAAAAGTTACGTGTTGCACTCGAGTGCAAAGATTTTTCACCTCGTGCTCTTTTGATTCCCTCGCTAACGCTCAGGATTCTAATTTTGAATCACTCGCTGCGCTCGTGATTCAATTTTAGATTCCTTCGCTTGCTCGGTCATCAAAATTGAACACGCGGTTAAAAAGCAACTTTGCACTCTTGTATAACAAATAACTATTTTCACTCCCGCTTGTCCCATCGGCATTGGGCCCACTTAAAAATGCATTTAGGAAAATCTCACGTGAGATTAGAGAGAAAGACAGGGGGTCGAGCCTTTCTTATAATTCAAATGAATCAATATTCGTACACATAATATGCGACATAGTATACGAATACGCGCTGAGAATAATTTTATAGCATAAACTGGTTGTAAAATTTCTAAGTCACACATCTGAGATAGTGGCCTATAAAAATTAGAAGACTAGTCTTTCTTAAATTGAGTGAGTAAGAAACTCAAATGAGTGATATAAGCGAAAGTTATTTTGCACCTTTCTACATTTTAATCACGATAATTGAAATCGTGAAGCGTGAATCATTTACCTAGTCCGTCTTGAAGTCTGTATAAAAAAGCTAAAACTAAAGGAACAAAAATATGAATTATTGAGGTAGGTCACTAAGTTACGAATTATTAATATTGTGAACATAACGTCTTAATTTTTAACTGAGTTCTTAAAAAGAAAGAGGTTCTGAATTGTATTTTGTTTGTTTATTACGACATTACTTCGCCCATTTTAATTTCATCGAAATCGGTTGAGTAGTTACTTATAAGATATTATATGATAATAATGGTACGTAGCCTCTTTTCGACAGCGAATTATATATTTTAGGCAAGTGAAATTGTAATCAGTATGCGCTGAGACTAAAACGGGAAAAAAATATTTAAAACCATGGAACGAACTTCCAAAACTGCGAAGTATATATACTTATTATATAACTTGTGGTATGCCTTTATTAAACAAAAAACTATTAACTATATGCAACACTACAGCTACTACAATAAAAACATTTAGTCAACCTATAAGTCATAGCAGACACATAGGCAGTCTAAATGCTCCAGCCCAGTACCAGTTGGCAGCGTGCCCAGCATGCTGGCAGCATTGCCCCGTTGAATTGCAATGCTTATTCGTTGAGCCAAATGTGTGGCAGCATTTTGATCACGCGTCGCATCGACCAAGCGCTCAGATAAGTTTTGGAAAATACGATGAGCGCCCGGTCCCCACGGACCCAACGTCTCTACACCAAACGGCTCAAATATGTTATATATGTATATGTTATATATTTATACAACTTGTAGAAGTCAGACATTGCTAATATGAGGTCAGTGTTTTGAATCAACATCATCAAATTATTTCATACTTTTCAGAGTTGAAGTCGATTCCGTTTGTTTTTTTATAATCTCAAAAAACATTTTATTCTAATTTACTATGATAGATTAATGGATCTATCCTAGCACAAAGTTGTCTCGTTGATTTTTGTAAGTTTTACGTAAGTTGAAAAAGATTATGTAAATTGTACCTAGTGTTGGAAATACCAAACACGTCAAGATTGGAAACCAGTAGTTTTTATGAAGAACATAAAATATTAGATATATATACTGCTGCAGTTTGAAGAATATCATCAAATTCAACCGAACATATTTTACTTTGTTTAAGTTGGAAACCCGCATCTTTGTCGGGAAATTCAATATATAAACAGTTTTATCGAGCTTGTAGCTAAGTAGGTTTGTTAACCATTTTACATGATGATGGTAAGCATTTGCGAGTTTAAAGTAATATTGCTCATATTATTTTAAAAAGTCATTGGACACCAATACAAATGGTTCCATACATAAGTCCATTTAATATTTGCAGGTGAATTTCGCTATCGGACGTCCCGACAAAACATGATGTTTCATCAATTTATGTCGACATCTAGAAGTTCATAACCTTGCGATTCTCACGACATTTTCAGCCTCGCCCTGCCACAGTGTGAAACCAATTGCATCGCCGATACGAATTGGGAGCCTTCAAGAAAAAAGCATATTCCCTCCATAAAGACTGGCAACGAATCATCGAGTGTGTTCTTGTGAACGAATCATTGTTATAAACATATTTTTATAACAATTTTTCCGAAAAAAATGTACTAAAGTCAGCAGCACTTATTCATTATATTAAAGTATGACAAAACACGGGTGTATGAGTGTAAACAAATTACTATCAATATAGTCAATATCACAATCGAGAATGTTTTAATAATAAGTCCTTACACTCCTAAGCTACCTAACCTAAATCGTAGCTCCGTAATATCTATAAATAGTCACCTAAATACAAAACAAATGAAAATCCGACGATAACAGGAAAATCACGTCTGCAATCGTTAGTTAACACGAACAAGAAAACATGATATGTGATGCAATACCACTACAAGATCTATGAAATGGAAATCACGTTCTATTTCATTCTATTGTCATGTTAAATTATACGTGAAACATCTAAGAAATGCAAAATGTATATTTTATACCGATTAACTCCAATAGAGGTGTTTTAATGGTCGCGTTGTGTCGAATAACGGATAGAAAGTTTCCTAAATGATCCAATTTTAACATCAATTTGATTTCAACCCTGATCCGTGAGAAAAATCACACTAAAAGATTGAAGAAGACTCCTAAATTAGATCTCTATCGATGAAAAATCAAGGCCCCAATTACGACAAATTGCTTACACGCGATCGTTTCACGGTTTGATTCAAATAGCGCCTTTATACAAACACCAATTTACGCTGATAGCCGTATAAATGCCTCTATTAATATTGAACAATCGTTTAAATTCCTTTCCGACACAATTTTTATCACTCACTGATATCACTTCACTTGTGCAGTCACGATATTTTTTTAATATCCACACTTATGTCATTATTTCGCGTAATATTCAGCAACGTAATTTTTCACGTTTGTGATAACACGCAAGAGAAGGCCGTTTGCGCTCGTCGGAAGCTGGGAACAACACTAAACTACCAAGCCATTGTATGCAAGTGGATTGTACTCCGCGTTATTATGGACATTTTCTATTCGCAGTGGGGCAATCGGTAACTCTATCGTATACGATAATACGAGATGTCGTTCCACACTGCAAAAGTAGACTGGTGGAGCAGTATTTGTTATTTTAGCAATATATGCTTCAATCGCGTGTCAAGGCGATAAGGAATTAGCATAACAAATCAATGTTTGTTAAATTTGTACATATGTAAACGATAAACGATGAGATCGTTATAGGTGTCCTCATATTTATTTTTGGATGCAGTGATAGCGCATGTCAATATAAGTAATCAATAGCTGTTGAATGCTGTGTAGGGGTGCATGGTTCGATTCCCATCGCGAGCTTTACTACACATGGAGGTAGGGCATTTTGGCGACAATGTGCACTGGCATCTGTCTTTGAGAGCTAGCGTTTCTAGTTTAAAACTGTTTATCATCCTCGGCCATATCATCACTTCTTAACAGGTGCGATGTTTGTGAAAGACTAACCTATAAAAAAAATCACGTCGTTTGAAGTAATATGCTGACATAATTATGCGGACCTTATACTATTATATGATTCTACGCATTATTTTGTATCTAGGGAGATTCAGGTTTTCCAAATAAAATACTTCGAATAAATTATCTATTTATCAACTCTAACTATCAACGAGCCAACCTGTCTCTCATTAAATTTGATTAATTATAAACCTATCAAATTATTTTTCGAGTCAGTATATAATACACAGTTCTATTTATTTAAGCGTTTTTTTACAAGCGGTATACTTTTATTAACAAAATTCTACGAACTATATACAACACTACAGCTATACTACAATGTAAGCATTACCTACAAGTCATTGCAGACTCACAAGCATTCCAAATGCCCACTATCAGTTGTCAGCGAAGATGTTGTTCAGGCTAACCTAGAATTACTGGCTCTCAAGGACAGCTGCCGGAACACACCGTTAGGTGCTTGGCGACAAATTATCTACTTGAGAGTGGTAGCTAGCCAGGCGGGCATTCGCAAAATGCCCTACCACCATGCTGTAACGACAGCCATCGTAAGACAACAACCGGGACCGACGGCTTAACGTGCCCTCCGAAGCACGGAAGCGCTCAGTGGTAATGTCACCGGTGGTCACCCATCCAAGTCATGATCGCGGCGGACGTTGCTTAGCTTTGCTGATCGGTTCAGAATGGCTAAGCATACTTCGCTATGAGCGCTTCAAAAGAAAAAAAGATCTTTCATGGGAGTCCGTCCTGGTTTGTTGCTATACAGTAAATTTTAGACTATAATCGTAGTAAGCTTGACATTTGTATGTATTAAAATTTTTACGATAGCACAAAAACGTTAAAAAACACGTTTATTATGTGAAGATACTATTTTATTTTTAAGCTTTTGCTATTATTATACCCGTAGGGTGCCGGGCTAAAATTACACCACGCAATCTCTCCCGTGAGTGTCGTGAGAGCCAACTATGGGTAAAGTACCGGAAGGTGGGCAGCATTGCCTTCTGAGGAAACGCTATCACAATGCGATCCCAAAGATGCCAACCAAGGCAAAGCGGAGGCTGTGTTCAGCAGTGGACAATCCGACTGATACAGTACAGTACAGCTATTATTATTATTTGATAAGCAATCCGCTATACGAACACATATTCTCTGAAAATTTCAATGGACTACCTTCCGGTTTTAAAGATACAGCTCTTTAAGAGACGGACGGACAGCCGTGGTTAAGAAATAGGATCCAGTTTTCTAGTACGCATCCCTAAAATAAAACATTCGATACGTCTATATGTTGTAGCTAATCAAGGCTAGGGTCCTTCTTTTTTGTCAGATTAATTAATGTTATTACATCATTAAAAAAAATGCATAGATAAAAACATCACCATATAAATAAGTGAGGACATTTGATCCTAAGAATGGACAGACAGAATAAAAAACTAAAGTCGACAAAAAGCCGGATAGACTCAAAATAAAGCTAGTCGTCGAAATCGTATGTATTATTTATACCTAGTGACATATTGCTTTCAGTACTTTTTGGATACTGTAATAGCCGGATCGTCCACTGCTGAACACAGCCTCCCCCATTAAGGGGGTATTTGCCATAATCCCCACGCTTGGCAGGCGTCTTGGGGATCGCAGTGTAAGTTGGCAGTTCTTCAGAAGGCGCTGCTGCCCACCTTCCGGTATTTTACCCTTAGTCGCCTCTTACGACACCCGTGGGATGATATGGAGAGGTGCAATTCTATTATACCCGGAACCCCCACGGGGCTTTGGTTAATAAAATGTAAAAAAAACCGACTTCAAACTTAAAATATGCATTATTACATAACTCAAATACTTCTCGTCAGATATCACTCAAATTTAAATGGGACCATATTACAAGCACCAGCATTCGAATGCAAAAAAGAACACCAAAAACGGTAGTCCCTGTAGAAGCACAATAATATAAGCGAATTGAGAATCTACTCCGAGATGACTTAAAGAAAAAATATTGTACTAAAACTGTAATAAACCTCAAAATCTTAATAAACTTATTTTTTTTTTACCGGCGGTATGCCTTTATTAAAATTTATTTTAAACTTACCATTATATTATAATGTCAGAGTGTAACAGTACCTATAGTATAATGTCAATAAGTATCTACTTTAGTTTTTTCATTATATCATCATTAAAATCGAGACCAAGACCAGTTTTTTTTCTTTAGAAACTCAACAGAGAAAATATATTTAGTTTTCCAGATCTACGATTAAGCTACCATAGAGATATAAAAGAGAAAAAAGTTATATAAAACCCGCCAAGCGCGAGTTGAACCCTCACACTGAGGGTTCCGAACCGAATGTACCATAAAAGCATTTTCACATTCTTAGTCCCAACCATAGCTGGTTTTTAAACATCCGCGGCCAAAGGTTAACACGGGACCCTATTACTAAGACTCCACTGTCTTACTGTCAGTCTGTCACCAGGCTGTATCTCAAGAACCGCGGTAGCTAGACAGTTTGAAATTTTCACAATTGATGTACTTTTGTTGCCGCTATAACAACACATACAAAAAATCAGCCAAGTGCGAGTCAGGCTCGCGCACAAAGAGTTCCGTCCTTCGTGAATACTTAAAAAAGGTTAGGTAAATACAATGTCTAATCTTGTAAAGATACTAGTACGGAACCCAACTTGCGCGGGTCCGACTCTCACATTGCCGATTATTATTTGTATATAATGTGTTATATGATCCTAATGTAAAAAGTGGATCATTCTAATTTAAAATAAAAATTCATAAAATTTTATCTAACACCTTAAATATGACTATAATACTCAGTTGGTCTCTGTTTTTACGTCATAATCTTGTCTATGTATATGATCATATAATATATTAATGAAATCGGGGTCTAAGTCATGAGAATCGTGTACTATCCCACTTATCTTGCACCTTGCTCAAGCGCTTGAAGTCTGGCTCAATTAAACGGCCCTTGTTTCCTTATCAAGTGGCAAGTTCCTGGCAAATTAACGGTGCGAAGCGATCAGTGGGCATTGTAAGCTACCATCGAGATGCTACCATTAACATAGAGTTGTGCAATTCGCCTCTTGCACGCTGCACTCCATATACCTAATCTATGTTGGATGCAAATGATCTTCAGTTGACTAAGTTCTGTAGACTATGGTTTTTGCATGTATTCGATTTGATTCAGACTTAGTTCGTCGTAATTATTAGATTGAGGTCTTAGTTTGCGGCAATCAGTAATTAATAAAACATATAAGTATTTATAAAAGTGGCCGTTGGGTGCCGAGCTAGAATTTCATCCCCTCATTTCTACCTGTGGGTGTCGTAAGAGGCTACTAAGGGTAATAAACCAGAAGGTGGGCAGCAGCGCTTACTGAGGAACTGATAACTCACACTGCGATCCTCAAGACGCCTGCCAAGCGTAGGGATTATGGCACCTAATAATTGGGGAGGGTGTGTTCAGCAGTGGACAATCCGGCTAATGTAAAATAATAATACCTACAGTATTAAGAAAATAATAAACAGGAAAACATTAATTCATTATTTTAGAAAATCATTTAAAAATATATCCTGTAACTATTCTGCCTGCATTATTTAAACTAATTTTACTTTTCCACTTATTTTTTGGTTTCGTTTAGTTCTACCCATGGGGTGTGTGATAGGCAAATAAGGGTAAAATACTGGAAGGTGGGCAGCGCCAGCAACTGCTATCTCACATTGGGGATTATGGCAATCCCTCCAGAATGAAGAAGGTTATTCAGCAATTGACAATCCAGTACTACTTATTTTTTCAATATTTGTTAATATTGTAGTTAAAAAGTTCTCGTGAGCGTTATTATTATTTTTGACTGCCGTGTCAGAAACCGGTATTCAGAACTACAAAGCTGTCAATTATAAATAATTATGACATTACTAAGGATATTGTTATACATACGATCGCTAAAGCTTCTTCATAGGTGGTGGTGTGGAGCGGCGGCGAGGCAGGTGGCGTTTCGCGTGAAACCGCTGCGATCGGCATTTTAGTGCATTACTGGTGCAAGTCTGTAATAAAAGAAAAGGTAATTTCAACATTATGAACTTGAAGCGCTGGTATAGAAGGTTACTGCTAAGTTAAAGGCCACCAAACGACCATGCACGACTTCGACCGAGCGGTCATATACTTGGATGGGTGACCGCTAGTGACATTACTACTGAGCGCTTCTGTGCTTTGGAAGGCACGTTAAGTTGTCGGTCTCGGTTGTTGTCTTAGGATGGCAGTCGTTATAGCATGGTGGAAGGGCATTTTGCAAATGTCCGCCTGGCAAGCTACCACCCTCAAGTAGAAAATTTCGCAGCTGTCCTTGAGAGCCAATAATGCTCAGGCTAACGCAGAATGTTAGACAGCATCTTCGCCCACATCATAACTTACCATCATGTGACATAGTGGTCAAAGGCTAACCTATCAGGTACTAAAAAAAACAAAAAACATCAAAATCTCCATACAAGAGCCGTTTATTTTTGCTGTATGCGTGAAAACGGTAATACGTACAAGCTTCATACTTAGCGTCATATTAGTTCAATATCTAACGTACAACAAACAAATAATAAAAACTGGCCCATTGCAGGTCGAATTCCTGTTAAGGATATCGAAATTTATATAAAAAATAATGTTGCTTCGGAACTGTAGGTGTGTGAGTCCAATCATATTTGTTCTCACATCTGAGTAAGTGATAGTGTGGTCGAATATCGTAAGCAAGTTAAACTATAGTATTTCGTGACCTTTCTTGAGGATGTCAGATGCTAGTCATGCAAGCATATGCCTCCACCATATCTCAAGCGCAATGCTGGTGCAATTTTAACTTTATTCTTCTATCCGGGTCTCCATAAGATCCAGAAGAATGAGAAGAGACTCCTTTTATGGTCCTTTTATGAAAGCTGGTGCTTGTCGCGTGGTCCCATTTAAATTTGAGTAAGATCTGACTAGTATATGAGTTATCCTTAATAATGTGTATTTTATATTCGAAGTTGGTTTTTCTTGTTAAAATGTTATATTATTCTCAGCCCAATTTATAATTCCCACCCTCAAGTAGAAAATCTGTCGCCAAGCACCTAACGGTGTGTTCCGGTAGCTGTCCTTGAGAGCCAGTAATTCTAGGTTAAGCCTGTTAACACCTTCGACCACATCATCACTTACAATCAGGTGAGATTGCGGTCAAAGGCTTAACTATAAGCAATAAAAAAAAAATTTAAAAAAAATAACTTGTGATTCGAGGGAGTGCTACCACGAGAGATATAATCATACATACATCATTACATATTACGATTAAATTTTGCATAAAGTCATCTCATTAACGACCCATCGAGGTAGAATTCTCGTTCTCAACGTAAGACATTGAGATCTACAGCTGTCTTTAGAATATCAATGACAAACTACTATGACCACTGTCGTTTTCCTGCAAATCGACTAAGCCGCATTCTCGCAAATCCACTGCTTTTGCTATTCCCAAGGTACTGCGAATCTAAAATGGTAATGTGACGATGTATCAACATGTTAGGATTATGGCAGTGCAAATATGTGTTTACAATGGTTTTAACCTTGGTGCGTGTGGCGACGCTATGACGACGTACAAATATTCATTACCATTCTTGTGTATGGAATCCGTGACTAAGTTGCAGAGCAAAAGAGTTTGAGATTTATATTTTCTCAAAAATGTATTTGTTTACATGCAGAATGACACGACTTAACTTCATCCATAAAGTTATACGACAACTTTATTTGATCAATTTGGGCCCGATTTCACTACTCTAGGATTAAATTTATACGTTGATAACTTTATACTACGACTAAGTAGTTTATACTCGTGGTAGGCCTTTGCTAATATAGAATGTCATACCGAGTAAAAGTTTATTTTTTTGGATTGCTGCCCGAATAAAGAAAACTCCTTGCTTTGAACCTTACGACTTGTGATAGTAGCTGAAGACATTGAATATAGGTAGGTATCTATCAGCTACAGCACAGAGGACATATTGTTTTAAACCCCCGATGCAAAATGAGGTATGTTATAAGTTTGACGTAATAATCTGTGTGTCTGTTTGTGGCATCGTAGCTCCTAAACGAAGGTCCATTCGTACGATGCCACAAACAGACACATTTTTATGCGTTTTTTTTTTTGTTTGATAGCTAATATTGACTTCGTGAATTGTTCGGGAAGGTTATTAGCCACAATTTATGGAAGTCTGTGTTACTTAAAATGTTCAATTTATACTTATTAATTTACGGAGGTATATCGCCTAATTCAAAGATATATTTTTTATCTTGGATAAAAATTTATTATATAATTTAAAATACTATTTCAAATTTGCTATGGTATTGACGTTTCAGAAATTTTATCTTTTGATTTGATTTGCAGATGGCTGTCGCAAAGAAAACGTCTTATCCAAGACAAAAAATATATCTTCGAATTAGGGAAGAATCTATTCATTAAAGTCTTATAATGCCCAGAAATTAATAATAGGGCAGAAGTCAGTAAAGCGTAGTGCAGGCATGTCAAACTCAAAGTCATTGGTGGGCCAAATGCATAAGGGCCGCAAAACCTTCTAAGCTGAGAAGGCTATTCTTAAAATTGCATCGGGCCGCAGGCCAGGCCATGCCATGCCCCGATGGCCGCATGTTTGACATGTCTGGCGTAGTGTCTTTGCGCAGGCGAGACAGGCAATTAGAAATCAGAGTAGCTCCACGCATTCGTACTCTGCCTTAACTGCGGGTGTTTTTAAAAAGAGCTATAGAACTGATAAGACGATGCAAGAGTTCTGGCTAGGAATATGTTTATTGAAACATTTAAGTTTATTGAAAATATTTATACCATATTGATACTAACATTGATGTAGTACTCAAAATAACCGAACTCAGATATCGAAAACGACATCTTAAGAAAAAAGAAAACAAATATATCCGGAAAAGTATGTAAATGTTTAATAGTTTATTTATAAACGATACTGACTTGTAACAGTGTTAAGTTTGAAATAACTCGTTGAAGTCGTTACTATGTTGATTCAAAACACTATCGGCTTCCATTTTCATAGTTCCACAAGTTATATTTTTAAGTATATTTTTAAAACAATTAAATGATTAATACAGGCCTTAACCGATAGTCATGAAGTTTAAATGGAATCAATTTTAAGGTATACTTTACCCAACAAAAACGAATCATAAAGATTGGATGATCCACTTATAATTTATGGGCATGGGTGGTCGAAAACGATATATAAGGAACCATATACATCGATTTGAAAACTGCACTTATATTTGAAGCTTATTAAAACCCTTTTTTAAAGTCTTGGTTATAAAATACGAGTAGGTCTGAAAAATTTTGTTTACGATTTATCCGAAAAGAAGAGAAACAATAAATGTATGCATTGTTTTCCGTAAATTAAACTTTGGAAATGTATTTATTATATTTTAGAAATATTAGGTAACCTTCTAAGCAATATACAACAAGATACGTTTTGTATTTACAATCTATTCGTAAATCAAGTTTTAGTGAACTATATCCGACCCATGTTTAGTCGCCAGATAGGATGACTGGTGTCGCATTGGACTCTACGTTTCTCGGACAGAATTAGCATAATTCTGAAATAAGTAATAATGAAAAAGTAATTATCCTCTTTTCGTCTATAAGCTGTGTACACTAGGCCAAACAGATTAAGATCTCAGAAATAAACAGAATCGGTCGTTTCGAAGTGTGAGTAATCTATGATTAAAATATCACTATAATATCAGTAAAGAAGAAAATACCTGAAAAAGCATATCGATATAAGGGTATAAGCTACAAAAAAACAAATGTTACAGAGACAAATAGACTCTAAAAGGCCAAGTCTTCCCTAAAAATGTCCATATGCAGAGGAGTTGTTAATTTGTTGGAGTTGAAAATACCAAGTACCAACTGTACCAACTCCTTACATATAAGTATCACTGTGGTATCACGTACAATACACGCACGTAACGCGTGCGATTCGATTTAATTAATGACTAACAAAACTTATAAAAAATAAAACCTTAATCACATTCACAAAAACTATGGTAAGAAGTTTTTGGATCCTCCAAGTGAAATATGTATTAGCAGCTAACTTAAGGAAAATAATACTGACGACAAATGAGTATGCTGCTACTAACATCGACGCATTAGCAGATTATTGCATTGGGGCTCAACAACAATAATATGGCTCATTACATTGCAAAGTACTGGGTCCAACTAGCGAAAGGTTGAGTAATAAAAAGAAAACAGCTGATTCATTACAAAATAGTAACTAAATTCAGGCCCGGCACATCACGAGCGAGTGTATATACTCGTATACATACTGGATTCATGCTCTCGCTCGTGAGGTGCCGGCCTTGAATTGCACCTGCCTTTATCTTCCTGTGGAAGAGCCGCGAAAGGATAAATACAAAAAGATGGACAACAGCGCCTTCTGAAGAACTGCCATCTTACACATGATACCCAAGACGCGTGCTTTGCGTAGGTATTATTGCAAAAAAATCCTCATGGTTGTTGATGAAGTCTATGATATACTCGTAACGCGCAGTCAAAACGGTTTAAGTATTTTAATTTCTTATCTAAAACATTAAAACATATGGTTACAACAGTCTGATATAAAGTGCATACCGAACGGTACAATAGATGGGCATCTGGCCCAACCCAGGAATTAGATACGTGATAAACCGTATACTTACTACTAAATATATTTTACGACAAATTACCGTTTGTTGGTCGCTAAACTTGGGTTTCCAACTCGCCCAACTCGGCACACTCAGGCATAAATTGTATTAAGAATGGCGCTATGCGATTTCCATTTTATTGAGGCTAATTTCGAAATACCCAAAAATAGAACGGAGATCTGATCTACCAAATTAACACGTTGTTTTATAAAGACTATATCATCAAACAAATGCCGCTCTCTGGTGTTAAGTATATGAGACCCCCACGTAAAAAAATTACTAGGACGTGTTTAGACTTACTTTATTATGTTACATTTTATGGTTTTAATACTGTGAATGAAATATGCGGCTTCCTCATAATATGACAGAAGTAGCCTTAATTTACATCAAATGAAAACAACTAATAACAACCAGATTCAGCGAGCGTGACGAAAATACTAATAAATATGTCAGGTCTCTTGATCATACTTATATTCTGTGATCATAAAGAAACTACGAAAAATCACTTTTTGATAATCATCAATCGACAAAAATAAATCGAAATCCGTGTGCAGAATAATAAATAGGTATGATAAAGAACGAAATAAACAATATGATTCCTTTCTCATTAAAACAATCTTTTATGAGTTCTACAACTTCTACGGAATAATAATCGTATAAGTCTTAGAACGATTCCAACACGTCGTAAACTTAAACCATGATTAATGATATTTTATGATATCCACAACATATACTACTATATCATAGCACGAGACCAGATTACAAATGCTTACGACGCCTTCTTTGAGGAAATAATTGTTCACCAAAGCAAGCACGCCTTGTAATGTCTTAACATCAAAATGCTCGTCACTTCCTTAGGCACTGCGTCCGAGGTATTAGCCTAGAGAAATGTAGGAATATACAATAAATCGATTCTAATGAGGAATAAAACAGTAGTATTTTCCTTTATCTAAATGATAATATAATAGTTATTCTAGTTCATTGTCTAAATAATAAATGCCTATAGTAGGTTTAACGGAAGGATCGTGAATGCGCAATGAAATTTTAACAGTTATATAAGGTTAATGCTGTCCATCAATTACCTACACAAATGGTTAAACCAGAATTGTTTATGCCAATGTGCCTGTTTTATGATAATTCATAAACAATGGTCTTTGCTTTGATAAGTTCTATCTAGCAGACATATTTTTCTGTATCTAAAGCCTTTTTAGGAATTAATTCGTGTTGTTCTAAGAAAGCATTCAGAACTGTTCTCATTCTCGCCTGATGGCAAGAGATGTTGTGGTCGAATTTTAATTGGTTCTCAAGAACAGCTGTTAGGAATAGTTTCTTGCCCTCCTCCTTACAGTAAAAGTATTCGGCATCCTGTAAGGTTTATCTTTTTGGCAACATACTACGCAATTTTTCATATTGCTTTTGAAGGTGAATGTATAAAAATAACTTTAAAACTCGTAATATATGTAAGTACCTACCTAAATACATGATAATATTTTGCATCATCATATTATCATATATTATAACACTTTAAATCTTTAAATTAACATTTAAAAGTCATTCATTCTATGGTGTAAAGTAGTTCAGAGAGAAATAAATCCTAATATTTAGCAATTGTTTTTTTAGTGAAATCTCACAGTTGCGCCTTGACTCCGGTGCCAAATAAGTGCACCGCTGCACTCAAAAGGTCGGTCAAGAAACCAATGTGGAATTATTCCTTAAAAGCATTGGTATCATGAGTCACTCGGGCGGCGTCAGTCAGTTGCCTCTATCAGAAAAGGAAACTTGTCCAAAGCTTTCCCATAAGTGTGAGAGCTCTCGGCACGTAATATCAAAGACATTTTAATCTTATGTTACTAACTTATTACTGCAAATAAACTATAACAGTGTTTTCAAAATTTCTCACTGAGTACTACAATAGGCGGTCTTATCGCTTAGAACAATCTCTTGCAGAGAACCTATCTGTACCTATATGTTCTTGTATCTTAATAAAAATTTGGCGAAGCCATATCTCAAAACATTTCAGAAATAATTTTTCGTACATATTCTTCATAATATCGGAGTTGATATAACGAAATAATTGCTATAAGATCTCGCAAAAATAGGTCAAATTGATAACCTCTTAGTTAAGGAACCAGGACTTGAGCAGTCGCCAATAAATTTGCGAACGAAAAATGACCGAGATCGAGGCGCGTAGGTATAGCTCGCGATTCGTCCGTTTATATGAAGTTGAAATACTGTATTGATAACATTACCGTGATATGGGGATTTAATTCTAGCCCAGCGTCCCACGGGGCCTGATGACCTTATAGCCTCAGAAAGTGGACGGAAAATCCAGGGCTTCTCACGTTATTATAACAGAACACTTTCTGCGGTACTTATAAAGTAAAAATGGGATGCTAACCTGATGAAGGGCATCAGATATGCCCGAAACTTAAACCTATGAGTACAGCCGGTTATTTAAAACATGAATGATTTGAAGGTAGATACATTATTCGTAACATCTAACTTTAAGAACAAAACGTTTTCGACATACATGCTTAAACATACCTGTGTTATCTAAAATCACTTAGGTAACCCATAAACATAAATGCTTAGTTTTTAACGATGATAATCTTAAACAATAACTGGAACTGGTTATGCTAAACAAACTTGAAGCAAGCTGCAAAACTAATTTATTCGAACATGTTGTAAATGGCTATTACATGGACATTTCGTAACAGCTAATCAACACTGTTGCGTAGAGGGTCTATCAAGAATAGTCATGGGTTCTTTTGTTTTTGAATAAGTACCATATTTTCTTGATCCTTTCCACAATCGCCCCTATGTACATTATTTATTCGTAGCTCCCATGTTATTGAGTATCGTGACTCTTTTGATAGAATTAGTTGTCTCTTCTCGCCAAATTATATCATCTGCACGATGTTTATAGCTTAAAAATAATGATGGCCCAATTTCAATGGCTTTGCACTGCTGCATAAGAGTATGTTTCTGGTCCTATCGAGGGTTTGAACTTAACGTAATGATAGTCTAGGGCATTTTGTATCAGGCGAATGATCTAACTACTACCCAGTGGTAGAAAATCTGACACCAAGCAACTTATAAAGTTTTATTGATGCTGTCCTAAATAGCCAATAATTATAGGTTTAACACATCATCGCTTACGAACAGGTGATTGGGATCAAAGGCAAATTTATCAAAAATGAAAAGATGTCTAAAGGTTGTTATGACGTATCTATTAGTTCCTAAACAGCTGAACGTTATTATGGGATGAGAAAACCAGTTTAGAAGTCGCCAAAAGATGGGGAGCCAAAAGATCTTTACATACTAGTTAACACTTTTGAGTTCAATAATACCAACTGTAGTAGAGTATTTTGCAATTTTTAACTTGCTATTAGTTACGACCCTCAAGTCATCTGTCACCAAGGCGTAACTCTGTATTCTAACAGTTAACCATAATTTAATCCAACTCTATCGTTGTTTTTTTTTATACTGTATACTGTACTGGGTAGTACTTGACCACTATCTCACCTGATGTTAAGTGATGATGCGATCGATGATGGAGCGCGCTTATCCAGAAGGTATCTCACCGCGTTTTGAAGACCCCCATATTGTACTTAACCGGAAACACAGGCAGGGTGTTCCATTCCCTGGCGGTTCGTATGATGAACGAAGAAGCAAATCACTTGGTCCGGGTAAATGGAATATCGTTGCGGTAAGTAACCAATCGGTAAAGTGATATCAGTTAAAATGCCTTAATGGATCTGTTCTACGGCAAAGCTGAGCACCACAGTGTATGTCCCTAGTTTAATATTATGATGGTGTATGACTCTAAATTAAATATCGTGTGAACGACGCCAAGTGTATTGACGTACACAATTAGAGATATATATGACTCAATTTATTGGCAATCATTTAGGCTAATAAGGCGCTAGAATTTCCTGTTAAATTTATTCTCACGCCCTTGACTTATCTGATATCTAATTACCATTCGGATTGTACGTAACATATTTATGATGACTATTTCGTTACATTCAGAGTCCATTTCAGAATGTCCTAATAAAGTTTCGGGTTGCTAACCAACACATAAAATAACTGAATGATAAAAATGTCAGTTAACATTTATACCGTTTCAAGCTTTAACCGATGGATAGGCTAAAGTGGTGGCTGTGTAACACAAAGATAGTGTTTTGTTTGATAAATATGTTCTGGGTAGTAAACCGGAACTTACTCGAACATTCTGAAACAGGCCCTAAATACGTCACGTTAATCAAAAGGATTCTCGTAAGTGTAGTGAACCAAATTCAAAAACATTAATGTAGATACAAGCACATGAATAGTGAACGGTTATTTATTCATGTGGATTGAGTTTATAAGATGATTCTTGAATATTTCAGAGGAAATCTTTTTACGCGTTTTTACTTATATAATGTATAAGAAGTTTTCAATTTTATTTGGGAAGCACTCAAGGATATTCATGTCATTGTCACGGATTCCTCACCTTCTCTATAAATAAATTTTGTACACTCATTACCCACGTCAATGGTAACAATCTAAGTTTGAAGTGACCAGTAAATGCAGAACACAAAACACAACCTTCATGGTTAATTAGTCTGTGGTATCTGCAATTAACGTCGCTTGTTTCACGGGAGGATACCGTTCGATAGATACGGCGCGGCGGCGGTCGCTTGCGCAAGCTTTTTGGTACTCCTACGCGCGTACTAGGGGATACTGCGGTATCCCAAGGCTACTAACATGAGAATCTATTTCGTAGTTACTTTTTCGTGGAACACTTGTATAATTGCCATAAAAAAAGGTTTTACATATTCGGAAAGTTCAAAATTCAAACGTACATTATAATATAGTACGTTTGATTTTGGAAAATACTGGCCACTGCGGGGGGTTTGATGATGATTAAAATTAAAAACCGTGGTGATGGAGTTTTCCAAGATTCAATACCGCGTTGGATAAGCTGTATTTTACATCACATTAACTACCGTTGATTCGCCAGTGTACCTCTGAAGGTATTTAGTAAAATAAGATAAATAAGTAGTATCTAGGTATCTTCGATCCAATCCAGCAATTTAACAATTTTCAATGTTTAAAATCGTCAAGTATACTCCACGGAACGATTATCAACATTAAAAATTGTTAAATTACTAGTTGAAGTTGATTCTATGCTGATCTATTATTATCTCAATTAGGGACCCGAATATAACCAGAAGCTTTTCAATGTCAGACATCTGTTTCCTAGTTTCTTTTTTCTCTTTGCAATGGTGTATGGGATCAATTATTATCATTCGTCAACAATCAAACTCATAGTAATTAAACAACTTTAAACGATTTAAATCACGTTTTTAATTAAACTCAATATTGTCAATAGTCGCAATCACTGATAAACTGCTTCACTAAATTTGATTTAATTTAAATAGAACCTTTTATTACTACACACATAACAATCTCTACTTATACCACACAAAAATAACGAAAATGTCATTCGCCCACATTCTACAAGAACGCTTGACATTGCAAGCATATAATATTGTCATTAAGGTACAGGCCAAGTCATTGGCTTTTCAGTTAATTGAGTTTATCAGAGAGACAAAATCACTATATAAACAAATACAATACCAAGAATAATTGAAAACAATAAAAAACGTTTAAATGCTTGATTGACACAGCTTAAATTTAGACTAAAATTTCCGAAACGCAACTATTTTTGCTTGGCAACACGGCTTTGATTACTGTTTGTTCATCACGAATCACTTAAGGATCACGTGGAGACACTATTGTAGCAGTATCTAGTAGTTTTCCTTACTATTACATCATAAGCAGTTGGAAGATGTTCACTATTAATCGCTAGCCATCCCCTTCAACCAATGAACAGCTATTAACAATTCAAACACATGTACATGGATATTAGGGATGGAATAAGTACGAGGCCCATCTGATATTAATTATTTTGTCACAAATAATGAATTGCATTGGCATCCTGAGACATACAGTGTTATGTCTCTATTGTATTCTCGTATACCGTAATTTTACTGGCTCTCAAGGACTGCTGCCGGAACATACTGTTAGGTACTTGTCGACAGATTTTCTACTTGAGGGTGGTAGCTAGCTCAGGCGAGCATTTGCAAACTTCTACCATGAGATTCACTCAAGCCGCGTTGGCGATCGAACTATGCATCCGCGACATGGCAGTTCATAGTAATTACCACTTGGCCGTATTTTGTGTTTTGGAGATATAATATATAACTCGTCCCTAGAATTTTACCCTCTTGTCCATGTGACTCTCACTATGTTATCAGTTCAGTGCGGGCTCACCTGTCACGAGTTCCAGTTTATGATTATGGACCAAGCACCCTGTGCTTATAATAATACCTTACTTACCCATCAGTTATCGGTACAACGAGCCTTACGGTTGTCATATTACGGAAAACATATAATATACGAGTAGATATGTAGGTATATCTGTTATCTCTTGTATCATAATACTTAACGTATGCCAGAATGCCGTTCTATAAAAATAGTCTTTTCAATGTCAACTATAGGGCATTTCCATTCCATTAGATTCTGAAGTAAGTTCAGATATACATAATAAAGTACATACGCATAAATCGAATTCATCCGAAATATGATTGAAAATTAATGTAAAAAGGATTCTTCGGAATCATCGTATAAACTCAATATTATTATATTTTTTATAAACATTGCAATCCATCGGGGCAAAGCATGACAGATACGTTGCTAACTGGTAGCAGGCTGGAGCGTTTGAACTATCTGTGGGCCTTCAATAGCCTTTAGGTAGCCTTAATTCTTTCGTTTTAGCTGTATTTTTGTTTGTAAGTTGTAGTGTTTTGTTAATAAAAATCTTTATTAATATTTATGTGAGATTTCGGGGTTGTACGCGACTTAAAAGAGGCGAAAAGGTTAAAAAAAAGTGTTGTATGAGCAGCTAATCACGTCCAAATGTGCGCGGTAATGCTGCACACTGGGGCCCAACAATGCTCATTTTATTAGTTTTAAAACTGACATGGTCGTTTAAACTATAATTATTATAGAACCGGGATAAATCCGATTCTATTAATACCGGCTCTAATACTAACAATAGTGCTCTTTTTACTAAAATGTAGCGGGAATAGTACCCTCAAGATCATGCCCAAGGAAGGTTGGCGTCACACATTCGCCATGCCATAAAACTGATGGTAATATTGCCAGGTGTTAGCTGTTCTATGTGGAGTAAGCTAAATTTTAATCATATACGTTTGTGGGTTACCCTTTGCGTTGTTAGAAACAACATATTGTATTGACTCACATATCATAGTGCAATAAGTCATAATTTTGACTTACATTAATCTGTTATTATTGTCGTAATCCGCATAGTCGCAATAGAAGATTAGGCTGGATTTATATCTCTAAAAATAACATATAAGCAGCAATCAATCATGGCTGCTTGTCATATAACAGAGAGATTAAAGAAACGAATATCAATTACTCCTTGCTACAAAGCGACCTACGATACAAGTAAAATAAGATGTTACGTATGTATGTATTGTATTGTGACAAGAATCGATGAGTCAACCTACAAATGGGAGTATCACTCAATGTCTTATTCGAGACGTTATCAGATTTAAAAAAAGAATGTTAATATCCATACTGACCGAACAGGTTAATGTTCAATCGATTTTCGAAACCACCAAACATCGATATCTGATTCGGTATCGATAAATAATTCATGAGAATCGCACAATAGGGTCTGCTGGATCAAAATTTATGGTGGGTAAAAAAATATGCAAAATTTCAAGTTTGGATGTTCAGACCAAAATTATAGGATGTGTTCGTAATAGCCCCGAAACCTGGTTTCGGACTTCAAATTCGTAAATGTAGCCGACACTCATATAAACTTGAAATTTTGTATTTACAAAGCTTTTAAACCGTAATCTAACTCCTATATAATTCATACGACGGTCTCTCAACATTTCTGATTCGTACTTACACTGTAATTTTTCTACAATTGGACAAAATTTTAATTTACAAGCATGAATAAAACAGCATTTCATAAAAAAATGTTGGGTCTTCATATTAAAACTTGTACTTTTATATGTAAAATGTACATATGTTAAGTAAATAATTTTATTTTTAGATATTGATAGAGAATAGTAAGTAGTAGTAAGAAGCGAATAGAATTTACAGTTTACGAATATATAGAATGCTTCTTAGACTCCTATTGAATGTCATCATAGGTGAGGGAAAATAGTGAGCAGTATGCCTCCACTCGCGTCAATGCGAATGAATTGTTGATGCCCACAGAGTGCAAAACAGTGCTTCTTACCACCATTTACTGCTTTTACCCGAAAGTTTGCGGGTATACTTACTTACTAAGGGACTGTTTCAGAATGTTCGAGTAAGATTCGGTTATACTACCACGATCATATTTAATAAATAAAACACTATCTTTGCGTTTCACAGTCATCGATTTAGCCTATCCATCGGTTATAGCTTGAAACGCGCTGCATGTTAATGTCATTTTTATCATTCAGTTATTTTATATGTTGGTTAGCAACCCGAAACTTTATTAGGATATTCTGAAACGGATCCTAAGTATATTAAAATTTTGCTTTTGATATAGTTATATTATACTTATAGCATCATACATACAAACGTAAATAATACAAATGTAGTAAAATATAAATACCACCTACGTGAGGATAAACTATAAAAAAAAGTTACAAATATTTTGCCATTATATTATATTTATTTACCATTGTATTATATTTTGCAATTATTTTGCCGTAAAAGTTAACTAAAGTGAGCATGAGCACTCATTACTGTATATATGGATAGCTAATCCATTAAGGTCTTCACGATACAGACTTAAACGCCTAGTGTGAAGACCACCAGCAATATAAAACCTTGAAAGTGTTTTTAACAACGAGAGCATTTCCAAGGATGATTGGCGTCAGTCAGGCGGCAAATCATTAATCAGAAACCAAAACTTTTAAAATTGTGTTTCTGTGTTGCCCTTTGGGGTGTTAGCGCGTACTTATTCTGTTCTTCTGTGTTGTTACACAGACATTTTAGCAACTCCAAATGAGTAAGATAATAGTTATTTATGCTATTATTTAGGTAGGAAGATTCCCTACCCTACTGTAGCATAAGGGTAGGCATCTTTCTACCATCTGATGATATTATAAATGACCATAATTCAATGCAGTTGGATAAAATTTAAATAAGAATTATCTAGGTACCTTTTTCTTCCAAATCATCGAATTGAACTGGATGTTGATAGGTACAAAAACAAGTGTTGTATAGTAAGTATGCACAATATTTAAATCAGTTTTTATGCCTGCTTAAGTAGGTAACTCTTGTTTAGTTTTCACGCCCCTCCGTTAGCATTGTTCGATAAGAACGAGTTGATCCCATTGTATGCGAAATGGGTTCAATTGGCATTTGCGTGTGGTCTGCACTTGGCAAAACGAGATGCAGTTTTGATTCACAGACATTGATTTGATAACCATATCTTTAGTTCTTTTTGTAATTTATTATATCTTTTGGTGGTATGATGTACACGTAAACATATATAAAAGTAACTATGTATGTTTATATAAAACAGTACTGATAAGACCGTCCTAACCTAAATACTATTTTCATTTGTAATTTTCTATTTTGGTGTTTATAGTAATTGTATTGTTAAATTGTAGTATATTAGTAGTTAAATAATATTGTGTTTTATAGAAAAAGAAAAGTCGATCCGAAAATTATGACTGAGTTTTGTGCAACCTTACTTTAAAATTGTTAATTACTAGAGTTACCTATTAAATGTATTACAGTGTATAATTTTTATGAATTTATTGTCATTTTCAGACAAAGAATTCTTTAGTTTCAGTGTCGGTCTGTGACGGCTCATTAGATGTCAATGACTTGCTTACTAATATATGTATACTACGAATAAATGATAAGTCATTTATTCGTAGTATGTATAGGACTAAACACATTTGTTCAGAACAGAAACCAGGTTGTTTAGACACCGTTTTCGCAATAGATTTGCTCCATACATCGATTTAAAAAGAAGATTAGAATTAGTATTAGAAATAGATTGAGAACACATGTGATTGTTTTTTGTTCTACAAATTACTCTGTGAAAATATAAGGTTTATTATATAGATAACAATAAGTAAAAAGTGTATATAAATAGCAACTACACGACTCTATTATTGAGATCAACATTGTAATCGTATTTTTCAATCAGAGCTTTAAAAACTTTAAAACTATGCAAAGATACTAGTAGATAACGTGTCTTCTAAATTCATTATTGTGGCGATTATCTTCATTATTGCGATTATCAACAAATCAATGCTGGGGAGTGAAGGGCTCCTGACATTTGCGGTGTGAACCATAGGCGCGGCTCGTGACTAGCTCATCCGCCTATCATTATCCTAGCGAATCGTAAATTTGCCCTCTATAGTTAGAGACAGCGTAGCAGATAAAACTTTTAAACTTAGAATTGCAATAAACATAATATATCTTTACTAAGGATTCGACTACAAATTCTGTATAATATGTTTTTTATGCATGGTAGGTTAGTCTTTGACCACTATCTCACCTGATGGCAAGTGATGATGTGGTCAAAGATGCTGTTCAGGCTAACCTAGAAAAGAAATTACCTAGTATATAAATTACCATCTAGACCGTCTGGTTTGGTTTGGGGTTATACTAAGTCAACATTGTATTCAGCACTGTTCTCGGTTTTGCCTGCCCGTCCATCCGTCTTATAAAAGGATGTATTTTTGGTAATACCGATATAGGTAACCATTGAAAAATTTCATCGAATGTGTGTTATTAAGGGTGATTTACCTGACGACCGATACAAAACAAAAGTTGAAAAGGGAAACGTTTTCTATATTGAAAATAAGGTTACATATAGGTCATAGTACATGGTATGCTTCAATTTGCAGGGACCGACATATTGGCACAGATATTGTGCGGAAAATCTTATCAAGCGTAATCATATTAAGCTAGTTGTACTGTAGGTCCTAACTGTAATACCGGCAGAGGCAATTGGAAATAGTTAACTAATTAACACTACATAGGTATTTGATTTGCACTTAATCTATAAAGGAAATAACACGAACTTAACGGAACTACCAAGTGCTAAAAGCTTTTGGATACATTTTACTGAGATGCAACTTAATGGGTGCCTTAATAAAACTAGATTATTAGGGGTACCAGTTACCAATTGAACTTATAAAAAACGGGAGAAACAGCATCCGTACCTCGAACATGGCAATGTGAAATCAGGCGCCATCTCCTGATTGAGTGTGTGCAAGTGCGTCTATAGCATGCTTGTCTTCCTGCCTTTCTCATTTACTAAAACGTATCAGATAGACCCCATATCTCCACACCAAACGGCTCAAATATGTAACCACTACAAATACAGTACAAATTTTTAGAGTACAAAATTGCTCGCCTTCCATGGGAATCGAACCCACGTTCACTGATTTTACGAACTGGGTGCCTTAACATAGCCCAGAGGTTAAGGCCCCCGCTGCGTAAAGTCGGGGATATGTAAGCAATACTTTGTTATCCAAACTTCCTCGGCGCCACTACTATATAATGTAGGTTAACTAACTACATTAATATAGGTGTGCAGAAAGATCTCAACCGTATATTTTATGTATATTTCCCATATGAGGCATGAAATATTTGTTCTAAGGTAAACGCACTATCGAATCCTGGTTTGCAAAATAACTGAGAAGAATATGAATGAGTTGTATACAAATCTTCAACTATTTTCAATTCTACGCGCGCCCTTATGAACAACACTTGATGTCGTCTTACGCACCAAAGATTGAGTAAACCTCAGCATCAACTTTACCTTCCTTACGTCACACATTACGTTAACGTATTTTGACATCGTGTCATCTCTATTAATACATATCACTTGAATATAGCCACTACTACAAGATCTGTACTATCATTAGCAGATAGTAGAAGTTGCAATTCATTATAACCTGGGCGTTGCGGAACAGTCGTGGGAAAAATAGCTTAGATATTAGTATAAATGGTTCGACACTTTTTTCGTGTTGATCTCGAGATACAGGTTAGTCGACTAAACACGTTTTTTCAATTAGTATACGCAATTGCTCGAAAGTTACACCAAAATATGCAAAAATATCGTGATCTGAGCGTTTCTTGTACTAAATATCGTATTTAAGGCGTTTCGTTGCTCTCCTCACGATTCAGCCTCCCGAAGCCATTAGCTGTCGTGAAATACTAGTTGTCCAATCTAGTACCAACATTTCTTAAAAAATAGTTTAAATATATTCTAGTATACGTGTAAACACCTTACAGAATAAAATATGTTTTGCAGTGACGTTAATTAATCGTATTTAGCCTTATCCTAACATGATACGCTCCATTACAATGCTGAGGACCTTGAGATAGGCATCTCAACTCCTTGTAGTTGTAAAATACTTTACTTTTTATCGCGTATTCTTAATTCAAATGACAAGCTTAACAAATGAGTCCATATATCCGTAAAAACAAATGACGTGTATTTAAAAATAGTGCTTAGTTCACACAGTAAATTAATGTCCAGTCTCGATTACGTGAACAATAAGACGATTTCGTTCTAATGTTCTTTGTTGTCACTCTTATAAATAGACATTCCGATTGATATGTTTGCTTATAAGGTAAACAATCTTCAAGGTATTTCCTTAATAAATAAATTTTATAAAATTATGTAGTAAAGGTTTTATTTTCATATTATTTACGACTAAGTTAATAGTTTCAAAAGTTGCACATTACTCTTAGTACCTTTTTCTTTATTAAGTGATAGTATCGGCTTACTATCTCTACCTATATTTCAACCGTTGGTATATAATTTTAGTAAATATAACTGGATAATCTACGTGTATAAGTCAGTTATTGAAGCTTTTGATACCCCAGCGTCCAATAGCTATGGACAGACGGGCTTCAGGTCCATGGTTTAATTCCCACCGCTGGCTTGAGCTTCACTGCATGATGTAAGGGCTTATTGCGAATGCTCGCCTGGCTTGCTACCCTCAAGTAGAAAGTCTGTCGGTAAGCATCTAGCAGTGTGTTCCGGCAGCAGTCAGTGAGAGCCAGTAATCATACAGTTGTATATCTCAAGATGGTCGGCGCAGCGCAGTTCACCTATGACGAAATGCATCTGTTATAAGCAGAGGTGGGCGTCAACATCGTGAGTGTTCCGTCACCCATACATCTGATTATAGTATATTTTAAAGAGCACGCAGGATGCTCGCTTATAGCTTTTTTGTTATCTGGCAGAATTTTTACCTGAGTTATACTCTATTGTTTACTAAAATAAGTGAATGCTTTTTTAGTTTTCAAACCAAATTGTATACGCTACAAAAAATATAGGTATGTAAATTGTAGCCCTCACGACGTGTGACGTGTCATGTCAAATGAAAGGGGAGTTCATTTTGTGTTCAAGTGAACGCGTAAGTTTTGGTTTTTATCAGATGTACGGACCTAAAAACGGTTATTCTCCTTTCTACTGTGATTTGCTAAAGTGCACCACTGCAGTTAGTTCCTAGTTGAGTTATTAACTACTTACGTGTTTTGAGCATATCGAAAGCATTTGTCAGTGGCCTAAAGCGAAGTTTTAGATGTTAAATCTCTTTAACTATTACTAACTACTCTACTAGTATTTAAATATGGAGGTTGTAATGTAAACAGCGATAATTATTGGTTAACAAAATTGAGATAATTTCGATCACCCTTACTTATTGTTCCTTACTTTACAAGCTTATATTTAGGGCGTTCGTATATCGTATCAGTTCCAAAAATAACACTCACAAACGCTAAAAATGATCGCATTAGGGCGTTCGATTAGGGATGTGAGACTAATGGAAAATAATCGATATCGATATTATTTGCTTATAAATAATCGATTTCTCAAAAATCGATTCTATGCAAATAAATAATCGATTTCTACGAAAAAATCGATTTTTCTGTATTATTTAAAAATAAATGCTTTTCATATTCCAATTATAAACCTAGAGATTAAATATTAACAATTTATCAGATTAAAAATCAAATAAAATTATATGAATAAAAAATGACCAATTCAAATAAGATTTTTTATGTGTTATTTAGGCAATGTTCTTTAAAAATTTCAAGATAGTTAAATAGGAAAACATATAGCATTATGGATACAAATTTAGTACTATGAAACGTTTTATTAACTATACTAAAAATTAAATGATGAGAATCCCAACAAAATGACAAACTAATTGTCTCAAAAAGTAAAATATAATCAAATAAAAAAAAATGCCGTAAGTGTCCAGTCCTATTTTACATTTGACTAGTTTTAAAATAAAATACTCAGAATGAGAATTTAAAAACTAAACGACAACTCCATAGTCGGGTAGTATAAGGGAAATGAAATACAAATCTTTCGTCTATCTTTTAGTTTAAACAATAAAATAATAATTATTGTCACAAATGTCCAGTCTTTTTTTATACTAGACAAGTATTGAAATAAAATAAAGATATAAAGAAGTTTTATTAGCCCTTTTGTAAATTTTTTTACAAGCAAGTCCAAGGTACATTGAATACACACACTTACAATATATTATGCTACTTTAATATATTCAATTCTAATACTCTCTTTGTAAATAATTATTTATATGTAATAATTCTAATATTTCTACACTTAATACATTTAACATTTTTAGTGTTTGCACTTGTCCTAAGATTTTTTTTTTAGATTCTTTAATGTGTAGAAGGGATACTTTTCTAAAAAAATCTTTACTTTTAGTTTGAACAAACTATATTTTAAGGGGATCAAGCTCTTACTTCAACTTATTACACATCAGTATTTTCGAATATCGACCTTGTTTACTTTAGCTAATATGATTTTTGGTATAACCCGAATTTCTTTATTTTTTTATAAGTCGCTTTTAATTATAACGCAGATTGTAAGGTAAAACTTTTCCTGCTTTTCTGGAATATCCCTATCCTCATGAATATATAATAAACAATTATAGATGTAAAGAGAAACAACTGTCAAAATGTTGTCTTTCTTAATGTGCTCCCTTGCGGGGCTAAGCTTTTTCAGCCCGTTAATTGTTCTTATTGTACGTTTTTGACATTTGAGAACTCTTGTTACCTATGTTGCATTATCCCAAACAGTAATGGAATATATATTGAATGTATATATGCATAGTACACGGATATATGCGATTTTATATCTATAGTTAAAGTTTAAGAAGAGCGTAATTACCGCTCGCCATTTTCTTGCAAATGTTATCAACATGTGCTTTGTGACTAATTGTGCTCCTCTATTGTGTATCCTAAAAATATATTTTCTTTAGAAGTCTCATTATCATTAATGCCTAACGGCAATTGATAATGCATTATAATGCTTTTATCGGAGTTCAGAATTATACCAGTATATATTAATTAGATACAATGTTATACTTAAAAGGATCATTAAATATCCTTAAGATTTACGTTTGGCCTCAAAAACTATAAATCTGTCGTTAATCTTTAAGATTTTTTTCATCCGTCGCATAGATACGAGCTGTTTCTGAAAATCGATTTAAACACGTAATCTATATAATCGATTTATTAAAAATCGATTAATATTACTAAAAAAATCGAAAATAAAAATCGATTATAGGAAAATAATAATCGATTTTAATAAAAAATCATTAGCATCCCTACGTTCGATTTGGGACTTGTGAGCAAAAATATCGTTTTTGCTCACCTTTCGGATAGCTTTTAAAACGCTACAAATATATTTTTGAATTAGAAAAGTGCTATTTTTGACTTGTTTATGTGAATTTTAGAGATCGATTCCTTGTTTCATCCTGTATTTTCAGTTATTATTAACCACAAAACATATTAAGTCTGTTTTGTCACTGATAGGCGAATCCAACATCCACGATGGGCTTAGTATAAAGCATCTGCTGCATGCTGGAAGTCACCTTCACAGAGAACTTGCCATGATGTTTAGCCTTTGTGTTGGACATTCATATCTACCTCAAGATTTTATGAGAAATATTGTGGTTCCTATCATAAAGACTATTTTGTTTGTCACTTAGGCTCAGACCAAAATAGAAGTAGTCGGCCTGAGTACTTATTTTATTAGATTGTCAGCGGTTGTCAAAATATGTTTTTCAGACGTTCGGATAGCATATAGTCATTTAATGGTCAAAAATAGCAGAAGCTTCTTTCCGAACGTTAAGATACAAATGCCACTTTTGAAACTGCTACAAACGCAATCAAGCCAAAACGAACGCTAGGTGCGTTCGTACAAGAGTTAAGAGCTACAAATGTCTTTTAGTGCTGCGCTAATATATTGAAGCAGTGATAGCTCAGTGGCTTTACCTATGGACTGCCGCGCAGCAGGTCCATGGTTCGAATCCCGCCGCGGGCTTGAGCTTCACCGCATGGTGGAAGGGCATTTTTGAGAATGCCCGCCTGGCTAGCGATAGCTCACCACCCTCAAGTTGAAAATCTGTCGCCAAGCACCTAACGGTGTGTTCCGGCAGCTATCCTAGACAGCCAGTAGATAATTCTAGGTTAAGCCTGCTATCTGCTTCGACCACATTATCACTTACCATCAGGTGATATTGTGGTCAAAGGCTAACCTATCCGCAATAAATAAAAAAAAACTTAGTTTTATACGTAACTGTTTGGCAACAGTTATTATGTGTCAATTTCGTTGGCCGTTCAACAGAGGTACCCAAATTATTTCTCTGTAGGGATCTTTCTAACTTGTAAAGAATAAACTGTGGTAGTCGTAACAGTTTGTAAAATATAAGGTTATTGTTATTAGTTTTCCACAGAATATTATACCAAATTATAGCTAATGACCCGTCTTGCTTCGGAGTCATAGTTTTGACCTTATTTTCATTGTCTTCAGTTCATTCATAATCTTCCCACACCGCAACGTAAGGTAAATTCACCGAAATCTGACTCATTTGATATGCCACACGTCATTTGACACTGAGATCTATGTACAGACCTTCATATTCGCGTACGTGGGCATGAGGGCAATTTGAGGGTCGCGTCTGTCAAGCTAAGTCATTGAGCTGTTAAAGTTAATATAGAAATTGAAGGTTGTTGTAAGTTTTGCAATAATATTAACGACATCATTGCTTTAATTATTTGGCACTCTTCCGTGTTGTCCTCGCGAGATGTTAGAACTACAAAACAATTTGTTGATTGTATAAAATAATAAAAATAATAATAATTTTTATTTTTCACAATACAAATTGAATACACTGAATTATAGTACAATCCAAATTGATGGGTACAAATTAATTTTAAATGATATATATTTAGAGGAAAAAATCTTATCTATCACCAGTTATTTATTCATTTATTTATCTTATTTATTCAGTAGATGTTTTGCCTTGAAGCAGTAGTCACCAAACACTACTTTGTTTTCCAAACCTCCTCGGAAACAGATTTAATAAAAAAAATATTTTTTACTAAATACGGAAGTGAATTCGAATGAAAGTATGAAATAATTCTTGTGCAATGCTATAGAGCCCTATTTCAGAGCATACGGAGCCTTCGCCAAACCAGCATCTATGTGATGAACGTTGAAACTCCTTGAATGGCAATCACTCTTACATAGGACCTCAGAAAAATGAATAAGAAAGAGTGAGTCTTATGAAAATCAAAAACGAAGCATCAAAATTCGGCCAATTTTGTGTAAATCACAACTCACTCACACAAACGTATCCAAATTCGGCCAATTTTGTCCTCATTCACGATAGGCCGTCGCACATTACACACGTCACACAACGGAATAAATAAACTAAAAATGACTACATGCGTATTAAAATACTGCACAACAGAACATATTCAGTGAAGAAAAAGTTATCTGGAATTACTTATCACACGTAAGTATTGAATTTAAAGTACTTTCTTTATTATTATACTACGCAATTTAGGTTATAACTTCGAACCAAAATGTAAACAGTGCGATCGTAAAGTGTTGTCAGACATACATTTAAGGTTGTTTCCAAAAGTGTGCAGTTTTTAATAGTCGGTTCGTGTAATATTTTTATACTGTTTTTTTTGCATTACATTTTTTCAATTAATATCAAACACGTATTCACGGAATAATTGAAGAATGTATTCGAAGGATACTGTTGCTGTACAGGGATACTGTTCGGCACATTTTGTACTACTTTGATTCAAATAAATAGATTTTTATAATCAATTACCTGTAATAATTTTTAGGGTTCCAGAGTAAACTATGAACCCTTAAAAAATCGAAGGTTTTTTTTTAAGGGTTCATCTTTTCCTAAAATAGATATTGTAATAAAAGTACTTATGAAAACTAAACCAACTTCAAAATATTCTGATTACCCAAAAAGGGAGAAATAATAGGAGATGAATCAAAATTGGACGGCTACCTAAGTAGGTACGTAAATAAACTCTTTTTTGAGGATATTTCTCCCTTTTTGGTTATTAAGATTATAGTCGGTTTAGTGTTTTTTTTAATTACTTTTATTCATGCATTTTTAATAGTACTAATATAATTATAATATATATTATATATATATTACTAATTATGTTTGCAACTAAAAAAAAAAATCACAAATCTTCACTGGGTAATTCTTTTAATTTTCAAACACACTTCACTTCTATTGTAAGTATAACATCTAATTTTTGCAGTTTTAAGTTAGACATATCCTTTAATTACATAGTATAAGTGATAAACCTACCGAACTTTGTTCGAATCCGCCAAATTGAATACTACTGAACCGATTTCGATAAAAATGACAGTAACTCCTAAGTTGTAAGTATGTTATTAAATGAAATAAGAATTTTTGCAATACAATTTCTAGTTTCTGCGAAATACGTGGACAAAAACATACATCCAACTACGTGGCGAGTAGTTTTCTTTTCAAATACGGCACCTGCGACGAAACCATATAATATACGTACCCTAACACGCCTTTAGTCAATTATTTATTTTCCTAGAGAACGTAAAGCCAATCTTAAAAAAAATAGCGAAACATATTATATTATTGAAGACTGTGCGATATTATAATAATATTGCACAATATAAATAATATTATGTTATTGCGAAGTATTCTTACGAACAGATTTTGCGGTATATTTATATCTTCAAATTTTTCTCCCGTAAATCCTACAATTTAGTTATTTTTGCTTTCATATGGCAACACTTCTATCGCACACATGTATAGAAGTGTGGCTTCGGTTTGATCTTTTACGACCCTCCGTCTTTTCTTCTATTTTGTCAGAGCATAGGACTAGAACATTTCTGGTGAATCCTGGGTGCTTAGTTTAAACTAATTTGTCAACGCTCTCGGAGAATACAGACGTGACAATATATTATCTATGTACTCATAGATACCTATAGTAAAAATTACAGTAAGTAGCTTTGGACATTTAAAACACGTAGGAATAAAAACAGACTCGAAAGAAACCAGCATAGAGTTTCATTTGTTTTTATCTGTGATTTTTTTCTTTCCTGTTCGCCGTTCGAAGTTCCACAAAGTGAAGAAGGTGCGCGGAAATAATGTTTTTTATAATATAATTCTCTTTGGAATTCCCATTTGTAACGTGGTAGAGTCCTATTCCATAGAATACGGAGCCTTCGCCAATCCAGCACCTGTGTGACGAACGTCAAGACACCGTGAGCTGAATAAAGATTCCGAAGCTTGGGTTCAATGTCACGCGATTCTTTGTGGTTTATACGCACCAGTGTTCCATTCATCGTTCGAAAGAATAATCTAACAGGCATATAACACTCTATTGTTTCAATAAATCGTAATACAACAACACAACGTAAGAAGAAACTACTAATAAAATACACCTAGTCGAAATTGCGCGACTTGTTGGATTAACTATGTGTTAAACCGCCAAAGTCTTAAAGTTATTGAATATTGAAAGCGGTAAGATATATTTCAGTAAACCCTCTTCAGCTGAGTAATTTCAGTATAATTTTCTTATATACATTCTCAATGCTTATAAATTATGATATTTGCTTATCGTTAAATTATGCTTGAAATCTTTAAAAAACATTTTCTTACTCATAGAAATTGGTTCGATGTTTCGATAAACGTTCTTAACACGAGCCAATGATTTTTTTTTTATTTAGGCAATATTTTGGCTACGTTAGTGTCCAGCTAAACAATTTCGAACTTTGATATTGTGTAGCTTTATATATTATAATTGACAATCTTATATTGCAATAGCACAATCAGATGAAGATACATTTTATTGCATTTTCATGAAGCCTCTCGTATTGTGTCATAATACTATTTTTAATACACTTACAAGTTAAAAAACAACGTATCACTGATTGAATTAGACAGGCCCGCGCAGTAATATAAAAAAAGAAAAAAAATACTATTGCCTTTGATAACATTGTACTATAACACCAATAATAAAGGGGGGGAGGAAACACAAGAATCTCCTTGATGTAAATTAACTGATAGCTTTTTAAAACAAAGGAAAGACAAAAGGGGTTTGGAAAGTATGCCGAAAGAAGTACATATACCTACATATGAGAGCGGGTATAAAGCTGATAACATCAAACTTTTACGAGTAAACGTATAAGGAAACAATTATATGAAATATATATTAATTATACCAATTTTATTATATTTAATTGTGACAAGCACGAGTCCCACCTGATGTTAATCGGTAACCTCAGCCTATAACAGCTACAACATATTCATTTTGTCAAGGTCCGAACTGCACTGCGCCCGTCACCCTGAGACATACAGTTGTTGAGTCTCATGTGCCTTTAATTTTAATGGCTCTCAAGAACACACTGTTAGATGATTGGCGACAGATTTTCTAAATCTATGGAGGTAGCGGGACAGACGGGCATTCTCACAATGTGGCGGGTTTGAACCTGGACCTGCCGCACCGCAGTCTATAGCTATAACCGTAATATCAACTAATTATGATTAAAAAAGCGTTTACGACTGTATTTCCTAAAGGCGTAGGCAGTGGTGTCTAAGCACCACGTTTTGCCTGACATTTTGTTCGCGTTCCTATTGCCTTCTAATTAGCACATAATAATATTTTTTTCATTGAAAAACTTACAGCCTAATAAGCAAATTAAAATTAATCCTAGGAGTTAAAAACTGGGCTAATTACAAGTTTTCACTTTTAACAAGAGAATTTGAAGTAGTACTAAGTAATTATTAACAATTAGTAGCATATTTGACTACATAACGTTATCAATACAAGATTAATTCCAAAACAAGTTCTGTAGGAAAAGAAATAAATAACCATATTAGCAAAATATCTGAATAATATGTTTCAAGAAATTGTGTCGAGTGATTAAGTTTAAGAGCCAAAAAATCCAGAAGTAAATCTATTATGGTTGAAGTATCTATTGAGTTGGTTTTAATATAATTCACATAAGTACTCGTAATCATAACTAATATAATAAAGCAAATGAGTCTACAAGTTATATTATTTCCATGAAACAACGAAATCTAATTTTACAAAATTCAATGTAAGTTATTACTCACGAAACAATTCATTAGACTTCATCTAAATCTGTCACAAGATCTCAATACTGTAACACCAATTCATCACACCGCTTACAAATTGCTAATAAAAACATATTGTCAAACCTGTGGAATCATTAATCATTGCTTTGAACCCCGACTTGTCATTGATGTTTTGACACTATCCATCATAGCGGCTGTCATTGATAATTGACATAACAAAGTAGTAGTAAAAACCTGTAATGAATAAGACAGTAATGTTTTTATCATGCCGTACTAAAAATAGGTTCATCATCTTCTTCATATCATCCCATGTTATATAGCGTCGGTGAAATATGGTATCCCTAAAAAAACAACGCAAAGGAGGACACAAGGACCTATTCAAATTTTCAAATTTTTAGAGCACGATATTTAGTACATAGGCAGATTCGATGATAAAATATTTTAATTTAATGTTCACTTAGTATGCGACATTGCATGAAATCATAGAAGCATTTCTTTCAGTCAGATAAAATCGCAGTCTAGTTAATAGTCGCACAGACGTGGGTGTTTCGACAGGGATATACAGACGTGTTTTTTTATCCACTTCAGCTCACGCAACAAAACAAATTGATATTGATGCTTATTTATTTTTATACTTATTTGCACGTGCTTTTTATGGCATAATTGGTAACCAGCATTTAAAATTAACGACCATATTTAAATACTAGGAAATAAGGTCGCGACATTCTTAAAGTGATTGCTATTGCTGATTAAAACAAAAGTCTTCTCAAAACCATTGTAATATCATAATATTGCGAGTTGAACTAAATGTCAATCGATGTGGATGCGCTTGAGTAGTGGAGTAGCAAAGACATTGGCAAGGCTACCTGCGGTCATTTGATGCACCACGCCTACCTTGAAGGTTATAAGGCCAAGCTAGATGCAGCCTAGGTTGTGTTAGCTGAAGTGGAGAAATATATAATATAGATATATAAATTCCCCCGGGCCCCGGGGGGTGCCGGGTTAGAATTGCATTGTGGGTGTCGTAAAAGGCGACTAAGGGAAAAATACTGGATGGTGGGCAGCACCGCCTTCTAAAGAACTGCCAACTTGCACTGCGATCCCAAAGACGCCTGCCAAGCGTGAGGATTATGGCAAATACCGCCTTAATAGGGGTGGCTGTGTTCAGCAGTGGTACAGATACAGCTATTACAGTACAGTACAGTTATATAATATAGTTGACTATAACAACAGTACATAAAACAATTAAGTTATTTTATCCGGAGCAATAAGCGAGGGCTGTAATTGAATTTAAGGCGAAATGTGTTATATGCACGAGTTATACACTCAGATTTTCATTTTATTTGCGAGGAAAACAAACAATTAAATTTAAGTTAGTAATGTGTACATATATCTTTAATTAGATTGGAAACTGATAAGAACATAATATAGTTTTGCATAAGATGCCGCGTAGGGGATATGTGGTGTTACTCCTGCCGAAGCATGGTCGTCGGACACATTTCGAATGCCTTGGCTCTAATATATCGCAAAGCACCGAATAACTTAACCCGGTAGGTGTCTTGAACGCTATAGCTCCAATACTAGGCTTGAGCTAAAAAACTATCGCGTATTATGCATAATTATTATTTAGTAGACAGTTCGGACGGAGAAATTATGACTGACAGCTGCGGCGCATCCGTCTCAACTCAACGCCAGTTACGTGCTGTGGCCCGCGCTCGACGCTGTGCAGAATCGGGACTCCCAGACTTCAAATAAGTTCGAAACTGTTCGGAGCAATATCCGGTAAATATTACGCTAGTCCTAGCCGGTTACTAAATAATAATACTAGGCTTGGCCAACATCTTTGACCAATAGGTGAGATATTGGACAATGAGAAGCCTCTCAGATATATATATATATATACAAAATGTAACATCACATATGATTAGCATTTACCTACATAGGTAAACGATAAATGTAATCAAATAATAAAGAAGACACGTGTTACGCAAGGCTAGACTATGGAAAGAGCCGCGTAAGCGATGGCCTAGATAGACATCGCACCACGCCAGGCGCACCGTCAGCGGAACGTGTCAGCGATTGACGTCAATCCGAGCCTTCGAGGAAGCACGATTGCAACACGCCGCATTCTTGGTCTTGCATCGATCATTTATCGTACTTTTAGTTTAACTTAGAATTATTTTATATTGTAATTTTTATAATTAAATTTTATTGAAATAAAATCATTTTTTTTGCATCCTCCGATCGCTGCCCACGTAATTGGCGCAGTCGGTAGGATAGTTGTAAAGTAAAGTCAGTGAATCGATCACGGCCCCGCAGCTATCACGAACCTACTGGGAGCGGCAATCAGGACGAAATCAAGACATAGATTCGGCGAAAAAAATGATGTAAGTACTCTGAAACTTTCTCAGTCCTTACCTTCCTAGCGATAATCCTTTTATATCGTCTTTTACTATTACTTCAACTTTTGTGTTACTGTGTATTTTTAGTGACTTTATTTCTGTGCATTTTTTTTTTCTTTTACGTGTGTCCGTTAGCGTAAATCTTCCAAAATTTTTCATCCGAGAGAATCGCGGAACGTTAGGTTAGGCAGTAGCAGTAGATCTAGTAATAGTCGACTTAGTGTTATAGACGAACATAGAAACTTAGCTCAGACAATGGCCTCCGATATTGATACAATTCATAAATCACTTAGGTCACTACCAGAATTCGACGGTAATCCGCACATATTAACGCGATTTATAAATTTATGTGATCAGATAGTACTGACTCACTTTCATACCGAACCAGGGAATGAGTTAGGGAACTTGGCTCTGATAAATGGTATTTTAAATAAAGTTACTGGCCCCGCAGCTAGGTTAATTAACTCGAATGGCATCCCCGACGACTGGCAGGGTATTAGGAGTGCCTTAGTTAATAACTTCGCTGACCATCGAGACGAGACCGCGTTGTACAGTGACTTATCTCTTCAAACTCAAGGCTCTAGCACACCGCAGGAGTTTTATGAACGGTGCCAGAACCTTTTTAGCACGATATTGACTTTCGTGTCACTACACGAAACTGTTGATACGACCATTGCAGCGAAACGCACTCTCTATGCGAAACTTACACTTCAAGCGTATTTGCGAGGTTTAAAAGATCCATTAGGATACAGAATTCGCTGCATGCGCCCCGCGACAATGGAAAAAGCGTTAGAATTTGTACATGAAGAGCTAAATACCTTGTACTTACAACAACGTAACGAAGGTAGCTCTAGTAGAAAAGATTTACAACCAGCCGCGCAGAACCATATTCTGCCTTTGAATAATTTTGTACCGCAGTTAGGTATGGGCGTCCCCGTTAGACAACCATTATTTAATATGCCTGGTCCATCACGACCTCAGTCATTACATCCTCAGCATATTCAAGGATGGAGACCACCCTTTCCATCACCAATGCAACCACCACGAGGACCAACGCGTACTCAGCAGATAATGCGCGCGCCCCCGCAGAACTACAACCCTAACCATAATGCATTTAGAATGCCTAGCCAGCCGCAGCAACCTTTCAAATCTGGTGACAATAGGCCCACTCCGATGAGTGGCGTTAGTCATTTTGTACCGCGTACTTTACCACCTACACCGGTTCTGCATGATTGGCGAAAATCTGGAAACCCACCTCCAAGTAATTATTTTAAAACTCGCGAAGTAAACTTTAACGAATTTGACGGCGACTATAATTACTATTATGATTACGACTACGACTACTCAGACTATGACCAGCCTTATTACACTTACGAGTATCCTGAATATTATTATCACGAGCCGCATCCTTATTCAGAACCTGCAATCGTAGAAGAGGTACATCAGGCAACCACCAGTGCCACCCCTTCGAACGAGGTAAATTTTCGGAAAAATTCCGATTCAGAAAAGCCAAAATAGAGGTTAATATTCACATACAGCGACAGCTGGGGTACATTCAAATAACTAACCCCCCATTAAAATTCCTGATTGATACAGGCGCTAATCAGTCTTTTATTAGCCCTGAAGCTGTCGAAAAATATTTCAGTCACATTCCTCTTAACTACGACCCATTCGAAGTAACAAACGTGCACGCTACTACCAAAAATAATTATTCAATCACGATGCCATGCTTCCCTGAGTTTTGTGAACCAGGTGACGTAACATTGTTCGTGTATAAGTTTCATAACTACTTCGACGGACTATTAGGACTTGACTTGTTAGACGTTTGGGGTTCTAATATAGACCTTAGAAACAGATTACTAATGACACGTAACGCGCACGTTCCTATCCAAATGTATGACTCACGTAACGCGAACCTTTATGAAGACATCATTCCAGCTAACACATCTAAGCTACTTAGGTTGCCAGTGAATACCCAAGACGGAGATGTGATAGTGGAAACTCAAACTATTTGTAACTGTCTTATAACAGAATGCCTAACAAATATAGTGAATAACCGCGGTTGGGTTGAAGTTACTAACCCTACATCAAATGACGTCATCTTTTCTATGGATAGACCGGTCGAAGCCGAACTTTTTAACATAGAAACTGAACGTACTGAAATTTTATCAGACCGTGCTAGCGAAGTAGTTTCTCGCCTTCGGACTGAACATCTGAATGCGGAAGAACGCGCTAATTTAACACGTCTCTGCGCGAACTATGCTGACGTATTTTACCTTGAAGGTGAACCTTTAACATTCACTAACAAGATAAAACACAAAATAAGAACAACTGATGAAATTCCAGTACATACAAAAACCTATAGATATCCCCACGTTCATCGACAAGAGGTCAGAGATCAAATCGATAAGATGCTTGAACAAAATATTATTATACCTTCTGATTCAGCATGGAGCTCCCCGATTTGGATTGTACCCAAAAAGGCGGATGCCTCAGGCAAGATCAAATGGCGCCTTGTCGTTGATTTTAGAAAAGTGAACGAGAAAACTATTGATGACAAGTACCCCATTCCTAATATAACTGACGTACTTGATAAACTGGGTAGGTGTCAGTACTTCTCGACCCTCGATTTAGCCAGTGGATTTTATCAGGTCGAAATGGATCCTGAGGATATACATAAAACCGGGTTCAATGTCGAAAATGGTCATTATGAATTTTTGAGGATGCCCATGGGACTCAAGAATTCTCCATCAACCTTTCTACGTGTGATGGACAACGTTCTCAAAGACCTTCAGAACGAAGTATGCTTAGTATATTTGGATGACATTATCGTCTTCAGCACTTCTCTACAAGAGCATATCTTAAACCTAGAAAAAGTATTGAAAAAATTGCGTGAATCCAACTTCAAAATTCAAATGGATAAGTCCGAGTTTTTGAGGTTGGAAACCGAATTTTTAGGTCATGTAATATGTCGCGATGGTGTTAAACCGAACCCTAATAAAATCCAAGCTATCCAAAACTACCCCTTGCCCAAGAACCCAACTGAAATCAAACGTTTTCTCGGTCTACTTGGCTATTATAGGAAATTTGTCCCAGACTTTGCACGTGTGACTAAACCACTAACACAATGTCTTAAGAAAGGTTCAAAAATCGTTCTAGATAAAAAATACACCGAATGTTTCGAACATTGCAAAACACTGTTAACCAACGATCCTATCTTACAGTACCCGGATTTTACGAAGGAGTTTGTACTCACCACAGACGCGTCTAACGTTGCTATTGGTGCTATATTATCACAAGGCACCGTAGGCTCGGATAAACCGATCGCCTATGCTTCGAGAACTCTAAATTCAAGCGAGTGCAATTATAGTACCATTGAAAAGGAGCTCCTAGCAATCGTTTGGGCCACTAAATATTTTAGGCCTTACCTATTTGGACGTAAATTTAAGATTATCACTGATCATAAGCCATTACAGTGGGTTATGAATCTTAAAGAACCAAACTCGCGACTTACAAGGTGGCGTTTAAAGCTTAGCGAGTATGATTTTACGGTCGTCTATAAGCAAGGTAAATTCAATACCAATGCTGACGCACTGTCAAGGATCGAAGTTAACAACGAGGAGCTTATGTCAATTGTAGTTAATACCTCCGAAAAAGCACTCACACTAGATGATTCTAGGACTCTCAAGCCAACAGATGACGATTCTAGAACCGCCACTGTTCATACCAATCAAGAAAATCCTATCTTGGAGGTTCCGATTTCAGACGATCCCCTCAATAGATTTACTAAGCAACTTATCTTTAACGTTGTTGGCGACATCAAAGGTAGACCAGTTGTTACAAAGCCATTTGAAACTAATACGCGAATATCTGTTCAAATATCGGAAAATAGCTTAGAGGAAGATGTCATTAATGCCATTAAGGAATACGTTCACCCTAAAATTAAAACAGGCTTACTAATCAACCCACCTTTAGCTATGTACAATATCATTCCCATCATTCAGAGGATCTTCAAAAACTCATCTATGAACTTAACACTTACTAAAAAGGAAGTAGAAAATGTCAGAGAATATCTTAGACAGCAGGAAATAATTAACAAATATCACGACGGGAAGACTAATCATAGGGGTATTAATGAATGCTACCTGGCTTTGTCCCATAAATACTATTGGCCGAAAATGAGAGAGAACATCGCTAAATTTATAAATGAATGTACGGTATGCGGACAAGCTAAGTACGATCGTAACCCAATAAAACAGCAATTTAAGATAGTGCCACCTGCTACTAAGCCATTCGAATTAATCCATTTGGACTTACTAACTATTCAAAGCGAAAAGTTCATGACAATAGTAGATGCATTTTCTAAGTACGCTCAAGCCTATCACTTGAGAGATGGCACGGCAGTTAGCGTAGTCCAAGCATTACTAAATTTCAGCACTCATCATTCCATACCCATCACTATAGTTACTGACAACGGCACCGAATTTACTAATCAACTAATAGCGGAATTTGTAAGAGTCCATAAAATTATACATCACAGGGTAGCCCCTCATGCACCGAATGAAAACGGGATAGTTGAAAGGTTCCACTCAACCATACTTGAACACCTCCGCATACTGAAGCTCAGTCACAAATCTGAATCAGTCATTAACTTGATGCCTTACGCTCTGCTAGGTTACAACAGCAGCATCCACAGCCTTACTAAATGCAAACCCATTGACCTAGTAACCAGACACTTTGATCCCCGCGATCCGTTCGACATTGATATCTCAGCTCAACTGTTACAACAGTATACGATAAATCATAAAGAGAAGATGACTTTAGCTTATAATGCCATTCATGAACTTTCTAACGCCTCTCGTAAAGACCTTACAAACAATCTAAATAAGAACCGGGAACCCGAGGTTGAGTACTCTCCTGAGCAACAGATTTTCGTTAAAAATCCGTTGGCTTCGCGTCAGAAACTAGCTCCCTGGTATACGCATGATGTTGTAATGGCTGATCTCCCTATTCATATATACACTAAGAAAAAGAGAGGTCCCATTGCCAAAAATAGGCTTAAGAGAGTCCCTAAGTCAGCCACATTGTTGCAGAATGTTCCTGATGCTCCATCTTCTCCTGCAACCAGCTCTCATGCAAGAGATAAGACTTGAGAGTCTAGACGACGGACCTGGAATCTTACCATTTAAATTAGGACCAGCAAAAATCGTCTCCCATTACCATTCTTTCTTACAGCACATTAATCTTGTAGATATAAGAGACCGAATCACCTCAGTTAGCTTGCAGTTAGACAGTATTAGCCCTAACCTTCATAATAAAACTAATTCATTATTTGAACCTCACATAAACTACCTCAGAAATAAGCTTGACAGTGTATTAGAGCAGTTAGAGACATTTGAAAGTCATCGTGTTAAAAGAGGACTCGTAGATGGTCTTGGCTCTGTGATAAAAAGCATAACGGGTAACCTTGACTATACCGATGCATTACATTATAATCAAGCGTTGAACTCACTTTATAGTAACGAAGATAAATTGCTTACTGAATTAAACAGTCATGTTAGTCTATCTAAGGATTGGATGAGTCAATACTCAAAGGTAATAGACAACATCGTCGAAAATCAGAATAAAATATTAATACTTGTTAATAAAATTAATGAGAGTGAAGCTACAAGAGATAACGATTTAATAAAATACGCACACCTATTCCAAATACTCATGATATTGAGTGATAATGTGGATTCCATCTCACAGGAATTAGTTAAAATCCAAAATGTTTTAGCATTCATAAGAGCATCCACTACGCATCATTCGGTATTGAACCTGTACGCGATACGCGCTATGATTAATAAGTTAAGCACACTATATGGTAGAGACAGAGTAGTAGACTTAGATACTAGGGAATATTTTGATGTACTAAAACTAGGTTCTTATTATGTAGGTAATGAAATAGTGGTAGTCTATAAATTCCCTATAATCCTATCTTATGTATACGATTTATATAAATTATCTATTGTCCCGAACAAAAACCAGGAAATCCTTTCTCCTCCATATCCCTTCCTAGCCCTACACGAGAAAGATTTCAGGTATATAGTGGCAGAATGCCCGAAGACCAGTAAATGGTACCTCTGTGTGGAAGAACAGAGCTTTCAAAGCCGAACGTCCGAAGACTGCATACAACAGCTCATAACCACGCAGCAAAGAAGCGCCGCCTGCAGCCCTACCACAGTATCACTGACTAAACCCGCATACGAAGAACTTGACGAGAGACATTACACTCTCAGTTTTCCTGCTCCAACAAAGGTCCACCTATCCTGCGGACAAGATCTATACAAAATATTACAAGGAAGCTATCTCGCTGTAATGCCACACCAATGCTATCTTGAAACATTGCATTTTACGATCTCTAACACAAACGATCGTTTAAGAGGACAGGCGATGAAAATAATGGACCTACCTAATGTCACCGCCGCCATTCACCCTACAGTCTCAACTTTGAAGCTGAACACTATTAATCTTAGTAATCTACACACAATCAATACTAAGATTTCTCAGCAACAGCCATTGAATTTAAACGAAGAGGTCGACTACAGCTTTTATCATACTACCATCCCGATGTACGTCATCATATTAAGTGCATGCGCACTAGCCAGTGCCCTGTACTATCGCAAATACCACCAGAAACCAACGAAGAATTCACCAGTAATCTCGGGAGAAGAGCAGCCGGAATTACAGGCAGTCTACGCCTTACCAGAACCGACTACCAGAAGGTTTGATCCCGACCAACCCCCAGCTCAATTTACGACCAAGGTCTTCAATACTCGCTGTTCTTCGGGGGGAGGTGTTACGCAAGGCTAGACTATGGAAAGAGCCGCGTAAGCGATGGCCTAGATAGACATCGCACCACGCCAGGCTCACCGTCAGCGGAACGTGTCAGCGATTGACGTCAATCCGAGCCTTCGAGGAAGCACGATTGCAACACGCCGCATTCTTGGTCTTGCATCGATCATTTATCGTACTTTTAGTTTAACTTAGAATTATTTTATATTGTAATTTTTATAATTAAATTTTATTGAAATAAAATCATTTTTTTTGCATCCTCCGATCGCTGCCCACGTAATTCACGATAGCTTGTTATAACTAGCATCTATAATATTATTGCCACACACAGATTCCAATAAAATTTAAATATATTATTCATATAATGAGAAAATGGCGGAAATACCATCCATATGAATGCTCTTTGACCTTCTGCAGGTTCATCTTATAGGAACTTGTTGACAGGTATGGGTTTACCAAGGTAGACGACTGACGTGGCGGTGTGGTGGCGTCGTCTGACTTCTGCGATCACTTTTCATTGCTCGGACATTCAATATTATTAATATTACTTACTATAACAATACTTATTATGATGGAATAATGGAATATTTTTTAAAGATCAGTAAACAAAAATTTTAAATTGTAACGTGATTTATTCCTGCGTGTAATTTGCAGTTTACATTTAAATTTAGATTTTTAAGGTTTTTTTTTATGTAGTTAGGTTATTAATAGGGTGGCTTACAGCTTTCATAACAAAACAGGTAAGTAACCCATTGGCATCCGCGTGGACGCGGAGATCGTTCATTTATGAATAAAATTCTATTGTTCTCGTTATCGCAGATGCCAAAGGATTCTAAATTTAGAATCCTTTAAGTCTTTACGCCTTGCGTTATCGTTCAAATTTAGGCATTTATCGTAGCGCGGCGCACACGAGCACACCGTTAGCAAGGATCGAGCGGTCAAAGACGATGTCGCATGGAATAAAACATTTTGATCCTTTTTGAAGTGTTATTTGTTTTTGATAAATAATGTGGAATGTTATGTAACTTTGTAAATTCATTTCTCATCTTTACAGTTTACACACAAAGTAGACTTAAATGAACCTAATAATAAACCTCTCATTGACTAACATTAGCACACCTATTAGTCCATTGAAAAGTTACATGAGCTTTGCATTTTTTAGAGCACGCAATTTTATTTTTGAGACATGTATGGGGGTCTATAGAAGCTTAACCTCAAGTTTGTGGGGTCGCCACCCTTGTACCCCGGCCGCCATCTTGGAAAAAGGGGTGAAAACACGTATTTTGCGATATCTCAGAAACTATGCGTTTTACAAAAACTCTTAGTTTATCCCCGAAAGTTCTCACACCCAATTTTCGTCAGATACTAGGTAGCAGATCAAACCGTCCAAACAAGGCTCCAAGATTCCAAAGCAACAATTTACGGCACTCTGCATACAGAGACAGTCGAATTGTTCTTCTTCATTGAAACTAGGTACCTGCTATACAAAAATTCTCAAGATAATACAGAGAACTCGTAAGATAGAGTAAGTGGTCTAAACATGCCGAAGGTACTAGGTCACGACCTTATCCACACTTGTAATGGCCTGACGGATACTAAATCATTGAGTGACCTTAGTATTAATGTCCATCAATTAGCATCTTTTATTTTGTATAGCCATTCTTGGAGCAGAATTTATGTGTGATGGAAGGCATTCATACAAAGCCAGAACTTCTAAACAATTGCTACAAAAATAAATATGAATACGAAATATGAAAAGAACTCAGATATTTGCCAGATTTTTCTCAACTCCTGTGATGCTGGAATTCGTGTATTGTCGCATATCTACTGCATAGTAGTACTAATACGCATACTAGTTGGCTACCGCAAATGGACGTATAATCGCCCGTCGCACTCGCTTATAGCCTAGCGACAATTAATAGAACTATACACTCGCTACGCGCTGATCACCGCTAACTTGATTCTAGTTCTACTCGCTTATCGTATCGCCCCGGCCGTGGGACAATGCCTCAATCTAACCGAGCTGTTTGTGTTACTCTAACAACCGGCCTAGTTAAGCAATACTAGGGCTTCCAGTAAATAGCCACCTGAGCGAGGAATGTTTGCCTCAAGCTTTTACTAACTGGCTTTGGGTTAACCTATAACGGTAAATAAATGAGCTGTTTAATCTTATTTTATTGAGAACTAGTATTAATGCTGTTAGTCCTGTTTGATAACTGACATTAATGTTTATAGAATGCTACTAAAAAATATGAAAATAAGTATAACTCTCATACAGTTATCGCGTTAATTCATACTCATCAATTTCGCAACTAATAAAATACGCACAATTTTCCAAATTCAATTATATTGGTTTATTTATTTGGCGCTTAGAAATTATTGCATACGATTGATCGCGCCGCGGTAATGTTGTTGCGCTGCACGGTATACTTTTCAAACCATGCCCGCCGCGGTAAGGTTTGCGTTCTGCTGTTTTTGGTCTTCATTTAGATTTCTTAAATATTTATTCGTAGCTGGAATGACTGATAGCGTTTGTGGGGATTCATCTTAAGTCATTCAAATTTGTTACTTCTCTCTGGATTTATTCTATAGTTAGGATATGCACTGTTGTATTCAGAAGACTAGAAAATAAATGTGGAAGTTTGGCAAAGAATTAAAATTCAATACCTCAAGAGAGTGTTTACAAACTATTGAAAGATAAGGACGGATACCTCGTGAAGAGGACAAGAATATAATTATGATGAACACCGCTTTGTCAATTATGTTTACTACTGTATTTTCAGTTCTGCGGGCCTGTTTGCAGGAGTGGGTGGATATTTGTACCTTACCTACCAATAAAAACCATTTTTATTTTAACCAGCTTTATCATTCTCTTAAAATTCTTGGTTCTTCATAAACGCCTATTAGTTTCTTCTTATACGAAACGTCTCGACTTTTTCAGATTGTATTAGCTAAGTTCATTCTATTCCAAGGTGTGAAGTAAGCAGGTATTAGAAGCCAATATATATACATATAAATTTCATTTACGTATACCCAATCAATTATCGATAAGTTTGAATATAAACCGAGGATTTGAAGAAGATTTTGAATCAATCAATATTTGTTAAATTGAAGAAAAATGGTTTGTTTCCATGGGTAAGTCAGTTCTGGTGCTCGTCACCACATGAACGAGCGTTTAAGCCTAGTGATTGCCTCATATCCATTGTGCATCATTCATTAAATAATTAAATATGTATGAACAGATTGATTAAATCAATAGGTATACAGTATTGTACAATACATTTCTGATAAATGCGCATAGTAGGTGATCACAGCCCGGAAAATCTTCGCAAGTACATGAGTACATGTTTCACTTATAAACGCAAAGCAACATGTTATTATCCTAACTAACATAAATAGAAACGCAAAAATTTTTTTTTTTTGACTTGTGTACCTACATGTTTCTGACAGCATTCTATATAGACTAACAAGGTTTAGTTGACATATAGGAGAAGAAAAGTAAGTGTTCAACTGGTGACAATTTAGAGAAGACTTTTTGTAAGTTTGTTCCAAAGTTGGCTTCACTGTTGTGACTATTACCAGACTCTAAAACATGGGTCATAGATGATTTTTATAATAGATCATTATAAAAATCAGCGCACACATTTGCGTTTAAAAGTATCCTTGTGTTCATATTAGGATTCCGTATATAGCCAAAGGGCAAAACGGATGATAATAAGAGTCTGCCCGTTCGTCCGTCCATATAACACGGATCTTACCTGGAATTTTGATATTTCGTGTAGACGTTGCACAAAGATGAATATTGAACTAAAAATTGAGGTAAATTATTTTTAGGTGGCTCTAATGCAAGAAAAGATAGCTGTAAAATCTTCACCTCCTTCACCCTAGGATGTGGGATGTTATTGTTTAGAACTCATTGTGCAATACAATTTTTATTTTTTTTATCTAAAATATAAACAAATGGAAAGGCCGTCAAAGCTTAGTGGTCCATTTGAAGCCATTTTTGTTACGAAGTTGATCTCAAAAAACTAAAACAGGTCAGAATTTAAAATCTCGATTTATTGTGTACCCTCTATCCAATAAATTCAGAAAACGCCAATTTGAAATGAGTTTTGAAGCTGTGATCAAAATTACCCCGTGGGGTGCTGGGTCAGAATTTCACCTCCCCATATGAACCCATGGGTGTCGTAAGAGGCGACTAAGGGAATAATACTAGAAGTTGGGCAGCAGCGCCTTCTAAAGAACTGCCAACTTACACTGCGATTCCCAAGACGCCTGCCAAGCGTGCGGATTATGGCAAATACCCCCTTGATAGGCTGTGTTCAGCAGTGGACGATCCGGCTGTTACAGTACAGTAGATCAAAACTTGCGTATTTTTACGGTCTATTACGAACCCTTTTTATCATTTCTCATACATTCTCTAATACAGAAAAGCAAGTATTTTTCAAACAATTAACAACACTTAACAGCACATGACTTCCTTCTCCATTGTCCGAGCGACTCATGCGTGTAAAAGCAAACAGAATGTCTACGAGATGCCTCAAACAGCTAAGCACATAGCGTGGCGTGGTATTATTCTGGTAACCAAATTTATTTAGATTCAAAACAGGATAACTGGTAATCGCTGTTGAAGGTTTCATCACACCTATGTTAAACCTTAAAACTGACTGTCAATTAGAAGAAGGACAAATCTGCAATACAGGACAAGGAATTCGTGCCTATAAACCCCATAACACTTTTTCGAACCAGAAATCGAATCCAGCACCTCCTTAATGATTGATCTGTACCTTAAATCATACTTTTTTTCTATAAATGACGCTACCGATACTGGGTGTCATAAATTCTGTGTCTAAAAATTACAAAACACTTGCATGAAAATTCGCCCAAAACAGTCTTATTACAGTCTACTAAAATAGAAAAATCTTGTCACTCCAATTTTGTGTATGACAAAATATTCTAAGAACATGATCGCTTATCGTATCTACGGATGTGAGTAACGTAATTCTTACGTTTTATGGAACGTAAGAAAACCCATGTGACGAATGTTACTTTTCGAAACAGGATTTCATTACCTGATAAAAAAATGTGGGAACGTAGGACTTGTAAGGACATACTATACCTTTTTTTTTATTTTTTTTTCTATATATTATGATTACAAGCACTACCGCGTGTATGTAAATATATCTCCAATATAAATTTATGATTTTCGCTTAGTACGCGGTAGTGCTTGTAATCATAATATATAGAAATATAGAAGGGTAGCGACATCATTCCGAGAGTTAAGTGTTTGAAAAAACACTTCTTTCGGTCAGATGAAGTCTAGTAGTCTGGTTGATAGCCGCGCACCGTCCCCTATGACGGTTTAAGAAATACGATTGGAGTACGAAATTTCGGCGACACAGCCGAACCCCCGGTAGCTTAATAGATAAAGCATCCGGCGCGAAATCGGAAGGACGCGGGTTCAATTCCCGCCCGGGGCAAAACATTTTGTATTCCAATATAAATTTATGATTTTCGCTTAGTACGCGGTAGTGCTTGTAATCATAATATATAGAAATATAGAAGGGTAGCGACATCATTCCGAGAGTTAAGTGTTTGAAAAAACACTTCTTTCGGTCAGATGAAGTCTAGTAGTCTGGTTGATAGCCGCGCACCGTCCCCTATGACGGTTTAAGAAATACGATTGGAGTACGAAATTTCGGCGACACAGCCGAACCCCCGGTAGCTTAATAGATAAAGCATCCGGCGCGAAATCGGAAGGACGCGGGTTCAATTCCCGCCCGGGGCAAAACATTTTGTATTCCAATATAAATTTATGACATACTATACCTACTTACACTAAAGTTTCTTAATAGGTTAATTTGTATCTATGAGAGAAAAAAGTTATAAGAATACGCAATGAAGGGTTGTGGACTGCCCTGCTGTAGGTCCAAGAGTCGATTTCCCTGCGCGGGGTTCAGCTTCCCCGTATGTACTAGTAGGTTCGTACAAATGCGCAACTGGCGCTCACACTTCCAAGTAGGAAACTTATCACCTAGCTGTTGTCCTTAAGATCCAGCCGTCATTCTTGGCGAAATAGTTATTTAAAAGCAATACTGCATAGTAGTTATTTGGTGCAAGTACCTATTTGTATCGAAACCTAAGAAAGCGAAGGTTTCAAAGGTAGAAGAAGCAAAATAAGTTTGCTGCCCAACGAAACTCACAATTTTTCTTGTACCCGGTGCGAAAAATTCTTCGCAGAAAGCAAAGTAGCTTAAATAATATAGTAAGTTAGTGTTTATTTATGTAATTATAATAAAATAAAAGTTATTTTACTACAATTACAAGTAGTACAAAATGAAAAGTATTTCTGGAACTGTTAAAAAGATTTGATTTTTAAAAACCTCTCCATACTAGAGGATAAAAAGTACTCTTCTACGCAGATTCAAAATGATTAACATCATCTTTCCAAGCTTAAGCACATCGTCACTAAAACACCACACAATAGGTTTAAGAGGTTATGCACTGGGTTACAGAGAAGAATATGACCAAAAAAAAACATTTGCGTCCATAACACGTGTACATTTAACAAAAAAAGACAAGAGGAGCAAAATACGTTTTCAAGTTTAATATTGATGATACCAGATCCCTAATGTAATAAACGTTGACAATACCCATTAAATACATGGACCATGAATAATTAAATATAGTGCCATCTTCAGGTTTGGATCTCGAATCTTACCCATTAAAAACTAGTTTTATACAACAGTGATCTTGAATCAACAACTAATGTCAAAGTGCAATGATCCCAATAAATAAATCTACCAACTAATTTTCAAAAGACAATACATATCTACCATTTTATTGTTCTTTGGTAGATCGTAGGCGAACTGACAGGCTGTGTCATTATTTTTCAATCTAATATAATAACGCCCTCGTCAGATGTTTTGCGCGAAGTTTTTGTCAAAATGTATGAGTAATAATTGTTATTACGGTCTCATAATAATTATGCGTAATAATAATAGTTGTAGGGTCTTGATTGTGATACGTGTAATGGATCATTAGAGACTCGTATTCAAAGCGTTTAGGGATGAATTCCAATTGAGACGACCTTTGATTTATATCGTATATCTCATCATATGCAGCAAACATTATGCTTTATGTAGGCTTTATTTATCAGTGAGTAGGTCTTTCATTCGTTGGTAGTTCTTTTACAAGGGGGTAGATCTTTTATATTTTGTAGGTTTTTCATCAGTTGGTACGTGTATTACGTACGGTGGTATATCTTTTATCAGGTGGTAGGTCTTTTATAGGTTGGTGGGTCTTTCATCAGTTGGTAGATTTTTTACATGGTGGTATGTTTTTTATCAGTTGGTAGATCTTTCATCAGTTGGTAGATCTTTTCTGAAGTGGTAGATCTTTTTGTAGGTGGTAGGTTTAAGACGCCGTCTTGATGGGTACCAACGCACATATTCAGTCACAAACAGTCCCAACGAGAAGGGTGACACTGGAACTGTAATCGATAAACGTGACACTTGCCATAAGGGGGGACATGACCCTCTCGTCACTTCCAAAAAAAATGCTGACCTTCACGCAACATCATCCGCGTGGGCCCTTATTATATAATTGAAACTCGCGTCCATGTTCAAGATATTCAAAATACATAATCTTCAGTTTTTTTTTTTACCGGCGGTATGCCTTTATTAAACAAAATACTATGAACTATATACAACACTACAGCTACTACAATAAAAGCATTTAGACACCTATAAGTCATAGCAGACTCATAGGCAGTCCAAATGCTCCAGCCCACTCCCAGTTGGCAGCGTGCCCAGCATGCTGGCAGCATTGCCCCGTTGAATTGCAATGCTTATTCGTTGAGCCAAATATGTGCCAGCATTTTGATCACGCGTCGCATCGACCAAGCGCTCAGATAGGTTTTGGAAAATACGATGAGCTCCCGGTCCCCACGGACCCAACGTCTCCACACCAAACGGCTCAAATATGTAACCCATACCGAGGTTAGCATATTTGCGCCGCTTGAGTTGCTCCGCCGAAGTAGCCGCAGCGCCAGCCCTCACGTTGGTTTCAGAAAGATGTGACGGCGCTAAAGTGTCCACGCACGTAGCGTCCCACACTAAGGGCCGTCCTAACTTCCACGGAACCAGAGTCATGCCGTCAGGTCTTTTACCATCGTCACGCATCAGACCATTCGGTTCGAGAATAGCTGGAACATTGGCGCTGGTAAAAGCCCGGCGAATGATATCGTTAAGGCTGGCGTGGCGGGAAATTCGACCAGCACTTCGAGAGCAGGAGAGGCCATGGTGACCGAGTTGATCAACTGCAGTACCACACTGGCACTGATGTGCAACACAACACCTTGCACCCAAGCGTAAGCTAATAGCTAGACGAAAAGCGGATGGATCTATAAGGCTACCAGTTTTGTAAGAAGGAATGGCCTGTAACCAAAGACCGGATTCCCACACAGAAACAGCGAGAATACGAGCACGATCTGCGATGCTAGAACACGTATTTTAAAAGATCTTTCCGTGTTAGCTCGCATAGGGGCCGATCCCACTGTTTCTGAGATGACAAAATTTTTGGGAATTCAGTATTTGGACAAGCCAGTCTCCATGTGTTTTTGGCCTCAGCCAGATATGCTACATCGAAAGAGCCTAAAGATCGTGCAAGAATTTTTTCTACTAATCTGTGTGTACTGTGTACAGAAGACAAAAAAGCTGGTAATGCCACACTAGAAATTTTGCGTATCCCTATGCCCCCCAACCTCACAGGGAGGGAAGCTTGCACCCAAGCCCTATCATCCATCTCAACATTCAAAACCGACACTAACGTATCTTTTACTAAGTTGTCTAAGCTTAACAAAAGCTCACTGTGTTGCCACAGCTGACAACATCTTAAATAGTATGTAAATTTAGGAACGAAAAGGCAAAATCTTATAATTGTAAAAGCCATATGGGCGTTAATTTTGGATAATCTGCTAGAAGCATTTCTAAACTTTTGAATTTGTTCTTCGACAAATGGTGATAAAGATTCATTAAGAATCGGTGAACCCAAAAGACGAAGCGAACTTTTTTCTACTAATTTTATATTAGGCGCAAGTAAGTTGAATTTTTCAATAATCGAAACTTTATCCGGACAAGTATCACAAACAAAAAGTTCACATTTAGAAAAATTTAGTTCAAGGCCAATAACACGAAAATCGTCTATAAGTACTCGCAAGTCATCCAAAACCGTGTTCGCATCGCCTCCTAAGGTTCCGTCATCCAAATACCAAACGTTAAGTTTTGATTGGAGACGTTGAATTATTGAGTGAATCGCAAGGCTAAAGATGGCTGGTCCCAGAGGATCACCCTGTTGACATCCTACGGAAGATAAAATAACGTTATTTTGGTATGTTAATTTTGACGGTTTGCCGTAGCATTGCCAAAGAAAAGGGTATAATTCCGGAATTTTATCTTTCACTTCAGTCAAAAGAGTGCCTCTATCTAAAGAGTTGAATGCATTTTTAACATCCACCTTCAAAAGCACATCTCCACAATTTTGATCAAGAAATGTGCGAAGTGAATGTACAGCAGCCTCACAGCCACCCTGTGAACCAAAACCGAGTTGCAGTGGTTGAAAAAGATTACTTAAAAAAGCAACCTTTTTCCTACAACCGCATTTGGCTGTGAGGCGACGATAAGTGGTGCCTACTGCTATAGGCCTAATACCACCATCTTTTTTATTTAGGGCACATAAATTCGCACCGTACAGAATTTCGGTAATTTCATTGTTGACCTGACCCGACAACATCAAATTAACCAAAGCCGTCACATCCCTTAAAAGTGTCTCGCCTACCTCACCAGAACTAAAAGATAAAATATCTTTTAAGTGCTGAGGCGTGAGGCCATCAAGGCCACCGGCTGAGCCACTTAAAAAAGATGCCACGGCTGCAGAAACATCCTGTGGGGTCACCTCAACAATGTCTTGTATAGGAGATTCGGGAAGGTGGAGACCTGCAGTTGCAGGCGGATGCTTTTCAATTCTTTTTAATTAATTTATTTTTAATTTTTTAATTTTATTTTTAATTTATCTTCAGTTAATTTCCGACAGGCATATATGTGTATTACATTTTTGATATATTCTTTAAAAAAGAAATCGAAGAACGAAAGCCGAAGGCACGCATCGCATGTATGGTAGAACACACACAGTGATTCTGCATATTATGTTGTCAACGAAACTACAATTTGATTTTATACGATATATTTTATAAATATTTTTAGTATTAATTTACATTCAAAGTTTTAAGGGAAAAAAACTGATTGAATTATCTTAGGCATATATCATAACCCCTTTTCTTATTATCATCCACGATGAGATAGGCACTCAATTATACTATTCATATATATAGGTATAAATACACTTGATGAAAATAAGTTAAGACCCTTAATGCTCAAATAAGAATAAGATTTGACTTTAGAACTGACCTACAGACACTTATGGTTATCAAAAGATATTAAAATATATAAAAAACCAGCAAATACACCAAAACTTTTAGTTTTTTTAATTAAGTGTTATAAGTTATGGATTTTTTTTCCACCCTGCAGTATGCCTTTACTAACAAAATACTACGAACTATATACAACACTACAGCGACTGCAATGAAAGCATTTAGATGACCTACATGTCATTGCAAACTCACAGTCAGCCTAAATGCTCTAGCTCACTACCATTTGGCAGTTTGCCCAGCATGCTGGCAGCCTTGCCCCGTTGAATCAAATAGGTGCCAGCATTATGTTCAAGCGTCGCATCGATCAAACGCTCTGACAAGCTATAGAAAAAAATGCATAATGATCGTACTTTAACGACAATAAAGTTTTTCTTCAAAACTATGACTTGATAGATAGACTTATTCGATAGTACAATTAGAAATAGGGCGGAAATCTTAGTGGAAAGTATTCTTTTTCTCACATTTCGGATGGAACCTTTGCCGTTGCCGTGACATTACAGCGTAATGTACAAAGCTTTAAGGTGTAGTCGTTTTTGAAAAAATGTCAGACTGAGGGCGTAGGACGGAGATACCGCGTTACGCATGCGAGTTAGTGGAACAGATTTACGCTATATTTAATTAGCGTGAAGTTTTTTAAAATACTATCATCTAAAAGTTAGCTTTTGAAAACGCAAAAAAATCATATGGTTGCTGCATAATAATTATACCATATAGAGATACAAAACTTAATTAAGCGAAATTTTAGAGTAGCATTCGTGTTTTTTCCGATCGAAAGAAATATGGCTTCATGTTTTCGGATGAGACATATAGTATTTGTCATCTGTGAGACTTAATTTATAAAAACAAAGTTCAAAATTTGGCTTTTTTACGTCTCACTTCACTAACTGGCTGACAATTACACTTACCAATACCTGGCACTTATGATACTTTGACATTAAAAAATCAAGTAAAAATAAGGACTGGCTATAGGATAATGAGTAAGAGATACTAATAACACACGTTATTTGAAAGCATGTAAGTTATATTTTGAGCATCATTATTTTGATGGGTTCGAATACTAATGTAGTAATTTCAGTTATTATTGTTCTCCTTGAACATTTCATGCTTTATTTTATTTTGTAATCCGAGTATATACAATATTGATAGAGAAACACCAAACAATATTTTATTTTAGAGACTCCATAAAATCCAAACAAGAGGCACCAATTATTCTAAAACTTGTTTTGTTAATTACATTCAATTTGATTTTTATTCAAAACCAATGATAAAATTTACACCATGAATACATTTTTTTTATGCAAGACATAATATTATAGCGAAAAGTTGAATGATACAACTTATAATATTAATAATGACAGAACTTTAAATAAAATTTATCAGAGCGCTTGGTCGATGCGACGCGTGATCAAAATGCTGGCACCAATTTGGCTCAACGAATAAGCATTGCAATTCAACGGGGCAATGCTGTCAGCATGCTGGACACGCTGCCGACTGGTAGTGGACTGGAGCATTTGGAGCCTGTGAGTCATAATGACTTGTAGGTTGTCTAAATGCTGTCATTGTAATAGCTGTAGTATTGTATATAGTTTGTAGTATAATAAAAGCATACCGCCGTTTAAAAAAAACTTCTATAATGATTATTTATATAGTTGGTGATAAAACATTCAGACACATAAAAAGCGCTCACTTAAACTGTTCTAAGGAAAAAATATAATAGCTGTAGCGCTCGTGTATCTCAGATTATTTTTCCAATTAAAGGTGTTAAAAATAAACCAATTAGTACCAAACCAAATAAGGACTGGCTATACGAGTCGATCTATTTGCTGTTTCCTGTCCACTTCTGGGCCGCGACATCCGCAGTTGCACACCATATATTGAGCAACTATTGTCCTAATCTATTCAATTAATTGCTTCGTTTGTTGAGCTGATATGGTTAGGCTAATTTGGTAGAGAAAGGAGGAAAGTGTATTTGGAGCAGTTTTGTTTCTGAGTGTGCCTTGTTGGTGTGCGTGTGTGGTAAGAGCTGCTTTGGAATCCCGCAATCCTGGGTTCATCCTTAGGTTATAAAAGTTTTTTTTTATTTGTTACTAATTGTTGGATAATGTTAAACGAATGTGCACTATACTTCAACTTATTGCATGGTGGCTAAGTGCCCACATTACAAATGCTTGTCTCGCTTGATACCATCTTCAAATGAAAATTTGTCGCCAAGCACCTAACGGTGTGTTCTGACACCTGTCCTTGAGAGCTAAAAATTCTTGGTTAGCCAGAACAACATCTTCGACGGATCATCAGTTGACAGCGGTCAAACCCTAGCCTATCAACAATAATAAAAAAATTACGTTGCTGACTTGTCATAAGCATACAGAACGCTGCCTTCAGACAAATAACACAAAATATATTTTACAAATTATTGGAGTACAACATTTTATGCCCAAGGCGGGACTCTTAATATACTATTAGCAGTACACATTCAAAATATATACTGCACAATTAGACAATCTTAATCAACCACAAAAAAATCAAGGACATTACGAGTATATTTTCACTCCATAACACCAAAATCAAATATTGCAAGTCCACTTTGCAGTTAGGTAAGCAAGTCACGATTATTTTGCTTAGCAGAAACTTCACTAATAAAGCGCTAATTTTATCGACGCAGATTCCCTATTTGATTTAAATTATCATAAACGTATTGACAACTTGAAGGCATTATGATAATCTATAGTCTAAAATAAACTTGATTATGGAGGACATGTTAGGGGGAGCTTTAGCGAGAAAATCAGAAATTATATAGCATATTTCCGCTTATTTTCGAATTTGTGTGTTCCTTTGAGTGTTAATGTGGAGTAATAGTGGATTACTGTTTCATTTTAGATTGACCCGTGGGGTACCGGGCTAGAACGGCATACCCCTATTGCTATTTATAGGGTCGTAAGGGGCGACTAAAGGTAAAGTACCTGAGGGTGGGCAGCAGCGCCTTCTGAGGTACTAATATCTTATATTGTCTGGAAGAGATCGCTTTCAGCGATAAGACCGCCGAATGTTAAATTATTTTAAATTGTGTTTCTGCTGAAACTATTTGTAAGATGTTTCAAGAAAGTGTATATCTATCAATCTATCTACTTTAAACTGCGATCCCCATGACGCCTACCAAGCGTGGGGATTATGGCAAACCCCCCCTTAATGGGAGAGGCCGTGTTCAGCAGTGGACAATCAGTCTGATGCAGTAATTTTAGACAAACCGTACAGTAACAAGAAATGTTATGTGCATGTTTTTGTGTTAAAAAACTACTTAATATTTTTATTTCAATACCACTTCACAAAAGGGATAAGAATAAGGTCATGATGACGATAAGATTATGCGAACCGTATTTCGGTACGATTCCCAAATAACATCCGCAATATTTACAAAATAACATTGAAAGGAAAAGTTCGAACTATAAGCGTGATTGAAACCCACGACAACTCCTAATATGTGTATACAAAAAGTGATGATAATGGTGATCAGTATCTGTGCTAACCCAAGAACTGACGAGGAAGCTTTCCGTGAAAGAGTATCAAGACACGAACAAGCTTCACATATGGGTGTTTCTACAAAAGTTGGGTAACTTTTCTGGATATTTTGTTTATGATAGTTTTTAAATCTAATTCCAACAAATTCGCGTTATAAGATAGCTAATCTAATGAATATATTGCTCATGAAAGGGCCAGTCACTTTTTAAAGTAGTTGCGGAGATATTTTGATTTTTCTAAATTTGACTTCCAGGGAACTGACGCGAGTGACAAAGTACTGATAAATTTTCATAGTGTCCTGTAGATATATCTTTTCTGGTTTTTATTTTTTTACGAGTCACAAATTCTTTCTTGCTTGCAGCTTGACGGCTGTTAGAATCATGTTCTAAAAATTGCTGAACTAGAATTTTCACTTTAACATTGACGTTCTTTTTTATCTGATTATATCCTGCTTATTAAAAGTCACTGCTTTTTTCGTCTTATTCTCCATAATTTGTATTTATCTACAACATTTCTGGGTATAGCTCGTTGGAACTTTCTTTTATCTTATAGTAATTAAACAACTTTTCGGTTTCAATCGCGTATATTTGTCCTGACAATTATTTTTGTCCCAACGAAGTTTCAAACACTTTGCAGTAAACGAGGTCACATGGTAACTGATTATTTTATCTTCATGACTCAATATTTAAATTTTTAGTGCAGTTTCCTCTAATTGAATTTTGATAACTTCTCCGAATAGGACCTTCTTCACTAATTCCTTCTTTTTATTTATATCTTGGCTCATTTCTTCAATTCTGGTTTTCGGAGTTTTTTCCACAGATTTTACAACTTTCTTCGACTGCCTATTGACTCTTCTATATTTTTGATGCTGATTGTTCAGTATAGTTTTTAGTTTTGAAACCATTGCTTTCATCTCTTTTAAATGCTTATGTGTAAACTTTATCTATCTTTCACTTCTCCTTTATGCTTCATTTGCTCTTTTATCTTTGTTCACAATGGACCGTATTAGTTCACCAACTATTAGTTGTGCTTCATCGTCAGTAGTTGAAGAAGTATTCCGGCGTACAAAATTATCAGTATTAAATTTCTAAAATTGTTTTTGTTTCCTGTTTTTTGATGAATATATTTTGTGGCTTCATGTGTCTTTAATATTTGTGTCTTGTCTTCCTTTTTAGGTACATATTGCAAACTTTGTTTCTCTTTGTATTCAGCTAAATTAATGGGGTCGTTTTCATTATAACTAAGCAAGCCTTCTTCTCTATCCTTAATTGTGTTTTGTTTTTATTAGGAGCCATGTTTTAAACTGAAATAAGTAAAAAAATGCTTAGACATGCTCAAAAAGTCAGTACCCTGGAAACACGTCAGTCCTTTGGTGCAATATCAGACAATGGACTGACGCCAACGGACTGACGAAACAAACATGAATTTGAGGTAATCTTTAGAATTAACGTTTATTTTGATATTTTAGAATATCAAGAAGCTACATTTTAACAAACCACAGTTAACTATGTATAAATTAACATATAACACAGATTTACAAGGAAATAGCAACTCCCATAGGACTGAAATTTTGTCTGGATTAGCACGTGTTCACACGACAAACACAACTCTAGCACTGGAACAGTAATAGCGGCCGAAAAACGGCGCAATCTGCAGCTAACTTTAGTACCAATCTTGAAATTTAACGTGGATTTGAATTTGAGTCGCTGGTATTTAGCGGGAAATTCACATTCGAACAACACACAACGGACTGACGGATAAAACTGAACACAAAGTTTCTTATTATTTTTACAACAACGTGAGAATAATAAATAATAAAAGTTGTGATTATATAATATTAAGTACATTACAGATTATAGTGAAATATTAAGTTTTATTGTATTTAATGTAATATTTAATACACAGCTATTTCATTGCGCGTATTTGAAGTTGTGACACGCCAAAGTACTGACTTTTTGAGAATATATTGTGAAGTTTTACAAATTTATATTAAAAATTAATAGCTTAAATTGGGTGACCTAATAAAAGGCTTTAATTGCTTTAAAATTAATCATAAAATATAAACAAAATATAAGTATACATCTTTTTTTTGGCTGACGACATTGAGTTACCCATTTTTTGTAGAATCACCCATATATACTATAAAAGTCATATATAAATGCCTCTAAAATCTCTTGGCTACATAATATCATCTCACCGTTGTCCTCCACCTAAATCTTAAAGCCTTGCTTCACCAATGAGTCCAATACTCTACAGTCATGCGTCAGTATCATATTTGAATATGCAATACACGAGTTATGTCACTGCCAACCTTAGCTAACCTTACCAAATATACCGGAAAATCAACATACGTCCTTGCGTCATTCAAATATTTACGCATTTTTGGAAAACTAAATATCAACCCTACCTCATGATCTTATAATGTACTCATATGTACAATTTATACCATGACTCAGTTGTTTGAGTTGATGACTCAATTGTGTCTCTGTAAATTAAAATTTTATGATAAGTAATGAGGGAATGTAATGAAAAGGTTTTCGAAAACATCATAAAATAAATAATATATACATAAAATGCAAGAATGTTGAAATACGACATTATTGAAGTTTGAGATTTACAACAGAGCACCTTTAGCCCTAAAAACTCGTAGAATTCGTTTCAATCTTGTGAAACACTATAAAAGTTTATAGCATCTGACCAAAATCATCAATGTTAGCTAACTCGATAACATTAACATAGACTTTATGTTATCATTACACAATCGGAACGGGACTGTTAAGAATAAGGTTATGTAGGTAAACAATACGCACCTGAAGATGAAAGTGACTTTTCGGGCTCACTGTATTTCACACAAACTTTTTCACTAGCACTGAAACCGGACACAAGAAAATTATAACTTTACTATGGCACATGGATTGCTTCAAGAACGTTTATCACTGTCTTTTCAGTAATGAAAAGTCGTTGAAACGTATCGCGATTGAAGTTTAAAGATACAGATCGATTGTGTCGATCGCGCGCGCTGCGAGCGGGACAGACTACGACTATGCCGCGACATGCGCGCACGCAGCCGCGGAAACTAAGCAGAGTGGGGGCCGCTAGGACCTGGAAAATGCGTAGACTCTACCGGCAAAGGATACGCGGAAAAACTTGCAAAATAAGCGTGGTATGTAACGTGTCAGTGATAAGTATTTAAGGTTACAAACACTAAAACAATTGCCTTTTAGCAGGCTAAGGCCCATATACGAATACAAGACAATTAAGAGAAAATTATTAGTTTACTAACCGACGCCGTTTTTTGGTTTTGAATTTGTGCGTACAGATTAAAGCTATTAAGTTAATCTACCATTGACATTGTTTTAATTTTTAACTACACAAGTTTTGATGCTACAGATTTGAATTAGTATTATTAGTCAAGAATCTGACAATTCTTGGTATAATTATTTTAAACTATTTCAATTAAATAAAACGATAATGGTAATAAGCTGCAGGTAAAATATTATGATGTTGACTTTCTATGTTTTTATTTTTTATTATCTCTTTCTTATTTCAAATCTTTTTAAATTTTGTTCTTGTTTCTTATGTTAAATTCTTAGTAGTAGAAGTTTTAAGAAACCTGTTTTTAAAATAAACAGGTTTTATATCATGGTATAAAATTAGTTATCGGCTTTATGTTGATGTCCTTGGTATAAATACATATATGTTCCAATTTTCATTTGACATTATTCCATTTTATTAGTTGATTATAAAATACTAGATCCGCTCGAGGTTTTGCATGCGTAGAACTTGATGATATTGGGTCGGTTGGAACTCATACAATTGAATTAAAATGTATAAAATTACCTAATGGTTCTATACATATGAAAAAAACCGTATAACCGTTTTGGAGTTGGGGTGCTTACATATACTTAGACACTTACTTATACACAAAGATTCACATAATATTCAGTCGATTATAGAATTGATAAGGAACGAATATTTTCGTGAATATTTATTAACATTCTAATGACATAGAAAAAGTATCGCTATTACAGAATTATAGATAACGTCTACTTAGGCAGCTGTCCTTGAGAACTAGTTCTGAGATAAGCGTAACCTGCTATTGCAAAAGATCCTATTTAAAATTTTATTAATACACTGTACTGTATATTACTTACTATTTACTGTACTATTATAACATTTTTATTAGTTACGGAACGTAGCCAGGTTCCCTTATATGCTTTAAACATATAAGGGAACCTGGTTTACGCTGCTTTGTGCAGCGTAAGCGTACTAAAGTTCGTTCCGAGATGCACTGACAGGCATTGGCGAAATTGTGGAAATACCGCAGAAGCCACTAAATAAAATAAGAAGAAGAAGAAAACTGGCCTATATGTACAAAAAAATTGTGCATTATCAAAGTAATACTTTCCGGGTAGTCATTTTTGTTGAAAAGTCTTACTTATTGAAAACAGATGAATTGATGTTTCGTTCACGCGCTTTGCACTTCATAATCGTTCTCATTTGCTTGTGAGCATCAGTACTGTCGGTACATTCTTCATTTCGGAATAGCACCTTTACATACAGACGTATAGATGCTATTCCGTAATGAAGAGTGTACCTTGAGGTGCCGGGTTAGAAATCCACTTGTCCATATCTTCCCGTGGGTATAGTAAAAGGGGACTAAGGGAAAAACACAGGAAGGTGGGCAGCAGCGCCATCTTACACTGCGATACCTAAGCCGCCACAAGCGTGGAGATTATGGTAAATATTACCTTAATAGGGGCGGCTGTGTTCAGCAATGGACAACCCGGCTGATACATTACAGTACAGTACAAAAAGTATGTACCATTAGCATTTACACACTCACTTAGACGTAGTGCACAAAAGAGGCCTTCCCGTACAAATGTCCATCTATAATTTCCTATGGTGGGGAGCGCCTTTGTCATTGAATAGAACTGTACCAACAGGTCAGATAGTGGCAAAAAACTTATCAGTTATTCTAACGTTAAACATGCGATGGAATAAATACATATGAACACAGCTTTGCCAATTTTGACCCATCATAAATAATTTATTTCTTAGAAGCCTTCTAATTTATAAGTATCGCGGCCAAACCCATCTACTTTAAATTCTTGGATTCAATGCTACCTAAGTATCTAATAGTCTACTAAAAACTAGTTTTATGTTCAGGAAAGTCAAATATTCCAATAAATGTTGTTGCTTGTTCCATTATCGATTTGTCAGCAGTAGTTATTTTGCCCGTTGTTATCTGTCGGGTAATTGTGACGTTAAGATAGTAAGGAGCCCTGTTGTGCGCTGAATCACACACAGACCGGTAAGAAGGCAGTTCTTTAGAAGGTACTGCTTCCCATCTTCTGGTTATATTACCGTCGTCGCCTATTACGACTCCCACAGAAAGATATGGTGGGTGCAATTCTAGCCACGCGCCCCACTGGCACCCCTGTAATTTTATATGATGTCGTAGAACCAATTGAGAAAACGCATGCCTCTAGCTGTACTTACGCCGACGTATAATTGGGATGTTGCTACACATTAGGCACAAAGCAGAGCTAGTTATACTAGCTGAATTGGAGCGAGTATACTTACTAAATTTGATACTAAAATAATCGAAAGTGTAAATGATGCGACAAGGTTTCTGCCTAGCGTAAGCAGAACAAAACTCGCAATGGCAACACTGCGAGCTGAAGGAGCTGTACCACCCACTGACTTTAGCGCCTTCTTGTTTAAATTGCATTGCAACAGACATGATAGAGAACTACTACATTTATATATATTCCACAACACATAATCGACATTTCCTCTCATCGTCATACACCGGCGATCTTAGTATTATGACATCTGCGTAATGTATATGCAAAACGGCGCCCACGCAACGTGTCGCTGCGTCCCCCGACCGACGCCATGATAAATAAAATCCAGTCCTCCCACTGGCCTGCTCTGGCTTCAGGTTAATGGAATTAATAATTCTTCGACTAGTTTCGATGCATTTTGTTTAACGCAAGTACATAATACGAGTACAAAGTAGCAGGGCTGTCACCCTCATTTTTTCGGTCACGTTTTTAAGGGATGCAAAATTATGGCCATATAAATGGACACAACTCCATACTGCTACTGGTGATATCTTGTCCATAAAACATGGTTAGGCTATAATACCCAGGACCTTGTCACTAGACTAGCCAAGACTGCCCGTCGTATACTTCCTAGCAAATACTTACAATAAACAAACAATTTACCATTATTGCATTCTTGGATTATTAGTAATGGCCACGCCTCATTATCCCAAAGTGTCAAAACAACCCCGTTTTAAAAACCAAGAAGGCCAAAAAGAAAACAATTGTAGATAAATTTCAGAACTCCTCGGTAAATATTTGAATAACTATTAATCTAATAATATAAACAAATATTCTAATTTTACTTTGCTACTTTGCAATATGCTTTACTTTGTATAGGCCCGTTTGGATAATTAAAATATCATTATAATACTATATACCTTAAACGAATACAACAGTACAATACTGTAAGGTACTTAGAACATTTCAAAACTAGCTTCTTCAAAATGCTTACGAGTATTATGTCGTTAAGAAATACTAAATGGCTGTATTGTAACCTCTTGTAACGACGTTAGAAGTAAGCTTACATTACAACTAACCACAATTTATCAATTTGTGACAAAACTTACCGCTTGACATTTTTGTGTGGTCTGTTCTCAGGGTCCATCGCATCAAAATGTCTCTAACGACCTTTTATTTTCAATCTTGAGACACACAATATTTCACATCCTCTTGTAAATAGTTCGCACTATGCCTCAACTTTTTGCGCGTCAAATTAATAAAAACCAAAGCCCACCCACGCGTATAAAACCTATCTCTATTATTCGTCATTATTTTCGAAGCTAAAAATAAATTTCGTATATGTTCAAGGACAAACCGTTGGAGTGGAAACCTAACAAACTCTGATTTGATACCAAATACTAAACAGGGAATACCACGCATAAAAATCTGGTGGTGGAACCTGTTTTTACAACATTTCTTGCAGCTCCTAGAATAAGGCTAAAATAAAATGAGCTGTGCTTTGCTTGATATCAACTTATGAGGAATTTCATATAGAGTACCAAATTTTAGTTCACCTATATTATTTCTCTTACTGTAACAGCCGGATCGTCCACTGCTGAACACAGCCTCCCCTATTAAGTGGGTATTTGCCATAATCCCCATGCTTGGCAGGCATCTTGGGGATCGCAGTGTAAGTTGGCAGTTCTTTAGAAGGCGCTGCTGCCCACCTTCCAGTATTTTGCCCTTAGTCGCCTCTAACGACACCCATGGGATGATATGGGGAGGTGCAATTCTAACCCGGTATTTAAATCTAGAACTATTACAAGCCGGTATTTAAATCTAGAACTATTGAAACATATATGATTGACGACAACATAATGATGAAATTTATCTTCCAAATCTAAATAAACAAAATTAGGTAAACTCGCAAAGTAAAGAAATCATGATAACGACTTGAGACTTAAATCATTGGATTCACAACCGCGACCTTCCCGAGGCCACTCTGCCAATCTGCGCTACCGCGGAAAAGTAAGTCGTAGTTCGAATTTATTCTTTCTTTCTTATAATATAAGCATCTTTTTTGAAGTAATGTCATTCGAGCAATAATAGCTATGGGCTGCCGTGCCGCAGGTCCCTGGTTCGATCCCCAGTTTAAGCTTCACCACGTGGAAGAGCATTATGCGAATGATCGCCTGGCTAGCAACCACCTTCAAGTAGAAAATCTGTCTACAAGAATCTAGCAGTGTGCTCCGGCAATCCTTGAGAGCCAGTAAAATTACAGGCATATGAGACTTAAGAACTGTATGTCTGACGGGCGCAGTGCAGTTCATCGCTTGTAACGAAATGCATGTTATTGGCAGAGGTTATCGCTTAACATCAGGTGGGCCTCGTGCTTGTTCCGTCACAATCTCATAAAATGAAATAAAAAACAACACTGCTCAGTAAATCTAGTTAATGTGTTACAAATATATAGTATTAAATATTAGTTCCAAATAAACTTTAGAAATCAGTCTAACCAAACAGAATTTCAGTTCCTACAGGCATAGATAGGTACATAAAGCTCTACTATAGGCACCTAATTAACAAGCGCATCATTACGTCTAACTTTTCTAGAACTAATGATTTACGAGCCGCATAAAGATAAATTTATATGCAAACTAATGAACAAAAAAAGGATTTACACGATTAAGAAACTGTTTGAAATATATGTTAAATAAAGGTGAATCCTGTCAACAAAATAAAACAGAAACAGTATTCAATAACAACAAATACATTTAGAGATAATTCCGCAAAAAAACAGTTTTATCACACCCAGGTGACGTCAGATATGCCATATAACCCAGCCATAACGATTTTCGACGTGAATCGCTTCTACATACAAAGGATATTTAGGTGTTGATACTCCAATCGAGAATGAGCAAAGAATATTGGAATTTTCACTAAAGATGTTTTTATATTTATTGTTATTAATTTTGTTACCGCGCAAAGTAATGATAGTCTATTATTTCATCAACGATTTTTGCTATTTGGGCTCTCCAACTCCAATAAATGCATTCGTAGACTACAAGTTTCCTAATACTATGCTCTATATTTTTATGCGTGATTTTGACGGAACCAGCATGAGGCCCACCTGATGTTAAGCTGTAAACTCGGCCTATAACAAATGTATTTCGTCATAAGTGACGCACTGTACTGCGCCCGTCGCGCTAAGACAAACAGTTGTTAATTCTCTTGTGCCTGTAATTTACTGGCTCTCAAAGACTGCTGCCGGAACACACTGTTAGGTTACTGTTAGGTTAGGTCCTTGATGACAGAAGTAGAAATACTTGAGGGTGGTAGCTAGTCAAACGAGCATTCGCAATGCCCATGCATCTACCATGCGGTGAAGCTCTAGCTGGCAGTCCATAACTATTACAGCTTGGCTATCATTGGCTTCAAAATGCTCTGTATGTTAGAGCCAGACAAAAATGAAAGCACCTCTGAAACAAAGGTTCTCAAAGTCTTAAGCCTGTCTATTCACATTACATAGTCAATCCTTCAACTATGAAATGAAAACATACAAGTCAGCAGGCTAGATGAAGCGATACCAGACAAATCACTGAACATTACTCCCGAGGACAAAGAATCACTGAGTCAGTAATGCCGTTTTGTCCTCCATGGTCCTTTTTATGAACCCCGCAAATGGATATGGGAGCTATCTTGATGGGCCGTAGCCAAGCGATAAGCTTGAGAACACATTTCATCTGCAATTTAAAGACGTACATGTCATCTTTGAGCCGTGTTTGCGTTTGTATGAGGGGTTATGAGAGTGCGGTGGCAATTTTGCTGGCATTTATCTTCGCGTTTACATCAGCTGCATTGCACGGCCAAGTTCAAGGATAATGAGAATAATGTGATGTAGATGTTGTCGATTGTATGCTCGTGAAGAATTCTGCTTGATTGAGTCTGTAGAGTGAGTACTTGTCGTTTTTCCGGTAATGTTACAATATTTATTTTGTGTGTATTAATAATTCTTGACTACACTTGCGATAAAAACATGGATATTAAGTTCTTACCTCGACGTTTCGATCTAGTTATTTTGATCGTGGTCGCAAGCGGTCTGAAGAAATAGGTGTCAACGTCTTGTAGGGCAATTATTTTCTAAGTTGCGAAAGTCTTACAAAAGAGAGCGTTTTAAAAAGGGGTTTAACAAATTCCTCTGTAGCCCGGATAAATACCAGCAACACCTCTGATGTTGCCGGTGTATATAGGCGGCGCGGCGGTTATAGCTTAAGACCACCCTGATCAATCTCTGCCTCATTTTACAATACAAAAAGTCTTAGTGTTAAAATGCGTTTTACTCTTCAATTATAAAGGTAAGTTAATTAAGCTGGTGAACGTTTTTTTATTGCTTTTTAATTAAAACCCATCTCACCTTTTGTTTGTTTGAATTTGAATTTGATTTTGAGGATGACCTCAAAGTTAAATAAATTTCACTAACTTTTATTGAGACTTTAATTAACCTACTTTGGGTATATACGATCTGCTGCAGTATTGGAATCACATAGGTGTAACTTAAAAATGAACGTAGAATTAAAATTTTATTATGTCTTTATTTAATGTACTAAATACACTACATTTTATGAACTTTATAAAATATTAGATTTTAAAATAAACTCGTGTATATGTAATTTATGTATATTTTAATGGCATGCTACATTCTTAGTTATATTTTCCTCGTAAATACTACTTCATAAAATAGCCATTAAAAATTGCCATGAGGCAGGTAGAGTCATAGATTAAAATCGTAAAAGTTACCATGATTTCAATTTTAGAGATACGGGTATAATTCTTTAGTCAAAATAATAATGAACGGCTCTAAAGTCTCCCTAATAGAGGTGGCGCTGCGTTCAGCAGTAGACGATCCGGCTGATACTGCACTGTAATGGGAGTACACCCAATATCTTTGTATGGGAGTCGTTAGAGTAAAAATGGTGTGCAGCGAATAATTGCCGTGTTACACTGCGGTTCCAAAGACGCCTTTCAATCATATTGATTAAGGCAACCCACCATCCCCCATATTTTCCCCAGCCTTTGCTATGGTTCTACGGTGGACATTACGGCTGTTGATGTATCGGCTGAAGTTATTACTGTGTAAAGAAGAATTTTAATAAAGAAATATGATTCTCTGTTCTTAAAAACAGCAATATAATTTGTCTATGTTTACCACCTTTGACCGCAACATCCACTAAATGTACCTAATATATATAAATACTAGTGGCCCGCCCCGGCTTCGCACGGGTTATTACAACTATAAATTGAGATGTAAGCTATCCTATCCTTAATTTAGATCAAATTGCACACGGTGTGCAAATCAAATTTAAAATTGGTTCAGTAGTTTAGGAGTCCATCGCAGACAAAAATTATATATAAAGAAATAGCTGGTGAGATTGAGGAACATTTAGATTATTCTACATTTCCAAAATATATGGTTGCCCTACTAAGGTAGAACCAATCTTTAGCTGACCGCAGTGTTTTGTCGGCGGTGTCTCTGTCTCCTTTTTTCGTTAGTTTTTTGACACGTGATTCTGAATAACCTGGCGCTTCATAACGACTTCTGCCGTCTAATTGGACGTGGGCTGTTTTATTGCATGTACTATATGGCAGGTATATATTTAGCCGGTTCAATTATGGTTGTAGGTGATTTCGATCAAGTCATTATAAAAATATTACGAAATTATTATATATTTATTGAAGTAATCATACATTTTGAGTAGATGGTGATGGATAATTTAATTGGTTCTATAGCTTTATATATAGAAAAAGAATAGGTTACACTATTGGAACAATAATTTTAATGTAAATCATAAACGATACAATTTTGTAAGAACACAGTTGGACTATAAATCACTTTTATGGATTTATACCTCTCTGATCATGCTTAGTAAGTACATGAATTTCGTATGCATAACATAGTGAAAAAAACACAATTTATGTAGAATGCATTTGGAACTTTGAGAAGTCCCAAATACAGAGGAGGTTGTTAACTCAAAAAATATTTTTGTAAGTATATTCCATTGTTTAATAAGTTTACCTTTCACGTAGCTCTTCTAAAATCTCTTCTCTTGAGTTAAAACAACGTATGTCTCAGTGTGACGGGCGCAGTGCAATTCGTCACTTAAGACGAACTGCATCTGTTATAGGCAGATGTTAGTCTGCATAACATCAGGTATGCCTCAAGTAATCAAACTAGGTTGAATTTTTGCATGCGTGTCTTTGGACCTAATGTTAATTAATTATTTAATTTAACCTAATCTATGCTTCCAGTTTGCCAAATTTTCATTTAATGTTTTTCTTTACTTATCTCTAAATACAAAAATAAAATTTCCGTACATAATTATTTTTTAATAATTTTATTATAATTCCAAATTTATATTTTTGCGAGAAACGGGCAACCCAGAAGCATAGATACTAGACCTAAACTTTTAAGTCTTCAGCGCCATAAAACATTCAAGACCTTCAAATAAAAACGTTGCTATTTATAACCATAATTCATACAAGCACAATCGACAACCACTTGCCGGTTCAACCTCATTACTTATTCGGACATCAAAACGAGTTACCGATTATTACCACACAATTGAATCTAAACAACGTACTGGTTACATTAGAAATGAGGATCGATTAAATGTTGCCGCTGGGCGTACGGTAAATAATTTGCTTTAGTATGGTATCTAGGTCTAACCAATTATCGATGTCAATAAAATTGACGCTAAAGACGCAAGTCATAAAAAAACAAAGATAAAAATTAGATATAGGACACACATTATCGAAGTTATTAATATAAGTTAATATTTCAGTTCTATTTTTGAAGGGAGCTCGCAGACGCAGCTGTGCACTCGCCCTGATGATGAGTATCTGATATGCTCGAAACCCAGGTCGACGTATTCGATCCCCAACGTGAGTGTTTTTGCCGGTTTTATTTATAATATTTAAATATTTCAGTTCTATGTTGTATTTTAATTTTACACATAAAATCTCACATGAGTTAGCCTATCATTGTGTCTTAACTTGGCACTTACAATTTTGCTCAATGAATGTAAACTATGTAAAATCATCTTGAATATATAATCTATATCGTAAATTGTTTGTGTTCCATGAAAAATAAATTAGTAATGTTGATATCTACTCGCGAGCCCGACCCACACTTGCCGGGCTTGTATTATTTGTTGTAGTAAGTTAGATATTTGAAAGGTGGATTGGTGTAAGTCGGCCATCCATAGAACCTAAAACAAAACTTGCATGGCTAAGGGTAAGAAAATGATCATGATGACTTAATGGGTCACTTAACCAATGATTGCAATATGCGACTTGCTTGTTTGGTCAGCTGATGAAAGATGTAACTTTTGTCACAGATTAAATACGAGTTAATATATCACTTCTATTGAGATAGAACTTCTAGTAAAATAGAGGAGTGGCTTCTTGGTGTGTGCATAGTTATTTAAGTTGTGTAGTCGTGCTAAATTAATCATTGAGAAATGAAGTCAAACAACTGGATATATAACAATAAATTTTATTAGAAATATTGGTGTTGACATATAATATGTTGCAGAGTTTTGTTTATTATTAGCTTCGACCCAAGTCTTCCTTCGCGTACAAGTTGATCATAACCATTTAGTAAATCTGGAGAAAATCTAATTTAGTACCTTTTTTACCTTGGGAAGAGAGAGACCTCAAACTTTTGGCTTGTAGTGTGAGGATTATCTCTCATTACGGTGCGAACGCGCAAACCTTATTTTTTTAGGCAAAGCAACTGTGTTTTGCCGACAGTGTTTTAGTAAATCGTGCATGTTGTCTTATCATACAAAATCGTTTCATCGCGTTCACGGCATATTGCGAGGATAATTCACACCATACCGAAGCTTAGGACCAGGGCTGCTTCTACAATTCACCAAAGTTTTGTTTATCTTGTTTCGAGCGGCACTTTAGACAACGAAAATGGAATTTGCGGTACGAAATTCCAACAGTCTATGGTCGGACCGCATCGTTTACAACTTATAAAGAGTGTAAATGTATCTGGCAGTAACATAATATTTTATACATTGCAATTATATTTTTTTCCATATCAATCCGCACACAGTGTAGTGTACAGGCAATTATAGTATTATTATTGTTATCAGAACATTTCGTCATGACATGATACAAGAAAGCATTTGTACCATGCATTTTATGGTCTGGCCTAAACTCCCTATCAAGAGTTAGTAATGTAACCATAGCCAACATATCACTAAATAATGACTTTGACCTTATTTATTTTATTTCTGTATATTTAGAACTCGACTATGACTACTTATATGCAAACAAATAAATTATTAGAATATAGGATTTATTGATTACATATTTGGGAAATGTACAAACCATACGAATCCGATTTCAAAAAATGTTATTCAGACTCTATACGGGCATAATATGCTTGCTAGTATATGCAATTAGTTAAACAAAAGTAAGCCAAAACGTGTTTTGCTGATATTTTTCTTTCGGACACAAAGTTCGAAACATCGACGAATTAGAGTACCAAATGTGATACCAGCTGAAGTGGGACACTTGGACTAATTTCCGCATTTGTTATATTAGAAGGATTACATTTTATCGCCTCGCCAAATGATTGATATATTTCAACCAGGTATTTTTCATTATTAATAATGTAGTCTTACGGTTACTAAGTATCGGTGTTAATAAATAAAGAAGTATTTGCAGTTCATAGAACTGATTAGGCTCGATAGCCGACCTAAAATAGAAACTGGCGCTGATGTACCTACCTAAGTATATCATGCTTAGGTGACCACTAAAATAAAAAAATACGGCTAAGTGCGAGTTGGACTCGCACACCAAGGACTCTGTACCAACACAGAAAGTGTCGAAAATCGTATTTTATTTAGTGTCCGACCGAAAGTTTGGTTTCGGTTTCGGTTTCGGCCGAGTTTGGACCAAAAATCAAGTTTCGGCGGCAGTTTCGGTTTCGGTCTAACTTGCCCGAAACTTTTGCCGAAACCGAAACTGATTTTGGAAGTTGTCGTACACGCTCGCCTAACTTCATTTCTCACGGCAACGCTTTGGCGGTTGCTGGTGGATTTGTTCAGGAATTGTCGTGCGCCGTTCGGATAGCTCTGTTGCAATACAACTTAGTGCGTTATCGTTCGACGCAAACGTTCTTTAGAGGTTATGTTTTGATGGAACTGATTACATGTACGTTTTTGTGTCGTTTCTGTACTTGAATGATTATATAGTTATATATTGAGTAAGTAACTTTGTTTCGTTGTCAAGTTACATGTAAAAAAGAGATTGTAAATGACAAATGGAAAATGTTTAATTTGTTAAATTACCTTGTATAGGTAAACTTCTTTCAAGACTTGTTTATTATTTTCATATAAGACGTACGTAAAAGAGATTGATGATTCTTCTAAGTACAAGTACAAATCAAAGTATTATTAAATAAGATTTCAAAACACCAATACTCAGTATTTAATGAAACAGTATCAATTAGTAATTTGATTATTGTTAACTGATAAACAATTTGCTATGAGAACTTAATTTGAAAAAATAATAAAAATATTAATAATATAATGTTGTCTTAGGTTTTCGCGATTGTTACACATAGTCATTATGAATCCTGACAACTCCCTTAGTCATACAGTGTATAGGAAACCCACCCATACAGATAAATATCTCAATGGTAACTCCCATCACCATCCATGTCAGTTGGCTACCGTAGGCAAATCTTTATTACAGAGAGCACATGGCATCTGCGACACTGACCATCTCAAGGAGGAGCTTCAGTATGTAAAACAAGTACTTCGAAGCAATAATCACAAGCTCCCACGAATGCGTCACAGAAGCCGGCCCAAGCCTGCCACAGTTGAGTGACAACCTGCCATCTTACCTTACATCAAGAGTGTCACGGACATAATTGGTAATATCTTAAGACGAGCTTCAATAAAAACTTACTTCAAGCCGCACAAGAAGATCAACCAATTTTTAAGACCTGTTAAGTGCAATATTCCCTTACAAGATGCAGGTGTTTACAAACTTAGTTATAAGTATTTAACGGGACTTAATCGCGATAAAAACATTTATATTTTTATTTATTTACCTCGACCTCAGTCCGCTCGTGACCACGACCAATGCAACTTGGTCGAAACGTCGAGGTAAATAAATAAAAATATAAATGTTTTTATCGCGATTAAGTCCCGTTAAATACCTATAACTATGTGTTCAAGTCGCGAAAGCCTTAAAGTTTACAAACTTGATTGTGAATGTGGGCTGTCATACATTGGGCAAACAAAGAGGAGCGTTGGTATCCGAGTAAAAGAACACATTGCTGACATGAAGAACAGACGCTCAACCAAGTCTGCGGTTTGTGAACATGCCCAGGACAAACCCAACCACTACATTCGGTTCGACAAACCACAAATCCTCGCTAGAGAGACCCGGTTTATGCCAAGAATGTTACGCGAGGCTATTGAAATCAATAAGTACCCAAATTTCAATAGGGATGATGGTTGGCAAGTACCACCTGCTTGGGATCCTGTTATCAAATTAATTAAATCCCAAGGCCGACATAAATCTGCAAGACCTCTGGACACTGTGAGCGAATACTGCGTGAATAGGGAACGTTATGATTAATATAAAAATTTCTGACGGTAGACCAAATAATTTCTTAATAACTCATATGACAAATAAAATCAATTAGTCACCCCGTGACCACGATCACTGCAAAGTGTTTGAAACTTCGGGATAAAATAATGAAAAATATACGCGATTTAAACCGTTTAAAGTTGTTTAATTACTATATTAATAATAATTTTTTTTATATTATATTAAATCAACTATTACAACAAAATGAATATACAGTGTTTCCATTTCATGTCTTAATTAATGCAGAATATCAGTAAAATGAACCAACGTGTCATTCATTATTTTAGGGAATTTTATACTTGAGCTCGTGAGTTTAAGTTTTAATATTCGGCCGTGGCTTAATTTCGGCCGAAACCGAAACCAGTTTCGGTCGGACTTTAATTTTTATTTCATACAGGTCGAGATCCTAAGCAGAAGTCCGAAACGGACTTTGCCAGTGTTTGTGCCATACGGTAAGTATTGAACTGTAATCATACGAAGTATGACGCTTGTATGTATTATCTTATTTACGATTATTACTTATATTACTTCTTATTTGGGTAATCTAATCACTGTAAAACTTAAGACTATCTCTCAACTGTATTCTTCATATCAATACATGTTAACTACCAATCAGTACCGCCTACACAGAGCATTGTCTTTAAAATCGTAATAAAAACTTCCAACACCATTCTGATGTCAATAAAATTAATTAGCACATACAAACAATAGGTGTTAAGTACATCCCGTTGTTTTATTCCGATATGTATGTCGTTATTACTTACTAAAACGGCAGCTATAACACCAAATATGTACATGAGGTATATAAATAAGCAATCATCATCTTCCTCCAATATTGATGACCAGAGAGGCCTCTTCCCGTGGTGACCGGAAAATGTGTATGGGGTCCATAAGTTTTAGAGAAGTGTGCTCATTTCTATTACACATAATTTCTTTCCATATGTTGTTGATTTTCTACTTAGTTTTTTTGTTCTTACAGATAGACCGCTCGTAGCGATTTTCATACTAGTTTCATCATTTTAAATACGAGTGTTAAAACTCGATGGAATTCTGCATGCATGTCCGTGTCATATTATATTGGATCGAATGGTGGGTTGCAGTTGGTCCTTACAGCGAGTCCTCCTTATCTCTGGTGCAATCTCGGCTGGCATGCGGAATGTCTTAGCAAAAAAACTTGCTCCACTAGACCTGTACTTACCATCCAAATGAGCTTCAGCTTCTAAGCAGGGGAAATTTACCCTCTTCCGTCTCTATTAAAATTTGGACGCTTACTAATTCCATAGATTATCCATATTAAAAACACAGATTTACATACCTACCTTGCATGCGCCAATCGAGACAGGTTGATGATCTGGATTAGGAATGTCCCCGACATAAACAACTTCCTTATTGACCTCATCATAGCTACGTAGCTTCTAGTTTGCGCCAGCTTATAAACTAGTTAACGCAATAGTTGTCCTAAATAGGAGCGAGCGAAATACCAATCGTCCTACTTCAGCCGGAGTCGAGGCTTGCCACCGCCCACATCATTGCCAATTTTAAAACAATAACCATATTCATTGCGAAAAATGTGACAAAAACTTTCGGTTCTGTTTCGGTTTTAGAGCTTGGTTATTGGTTTTTTTTTTTTTAGGGAGGACATAGATGCTGGCTACCGCCTGTGCGGTCGTCCAGCTCCACCGGGTTTTAAAAGGTTATTGGTCTCAATTGTCTGGATAATGGTAAATAATGATTATGGCAATCGGCCAACATAAGGTGAGTCTCAAAAAGGCAAGTTTTAACATGTTATTTAAAAATGGGTGTACGTGTTACTAATATGAATAAAATATATGATATTCTATAGGATATGACAAAAAATATGCCTGATCTAAAAACACGATTCCGTATATTTCTCTCGATGGAGAAAAAATCATTAACACATCTCTAAGATTTAGATTAATTAAGCTTTGCGCCAGTATAGTAAATCGTATCAATACAATTTTTTATTTCTTATTATTATGTAGCAACCATGTGCCAGGATATAAAAGATTTATCCGTATGTAAAAAGTTATATTAATACTTACAGTTTATATCTATATATGAATTTATTTGGATGGCGCCACATAAATATTGCGTTGTTCTATTTCGCTCACTCGCATGCGGTAGGTCTCTCCGTCCTACGCCCTCCGTCTGTAAATTTTCAAAGACCACTTCGTCTTGAGTAATATTCAACGTGCAATATTTGTTTATATATGTTTAAGAACATCTCTAAAGATTTCGTTGAAATTTTCAGTTTAGAGGCTTAATTGCGTTCAGCTTCATCAATAAGGAAACGTATTTCAGATCTATACAAAGGGGTGTTCGATCACCTGTTCTACTAATGAATGGTAATCATAGACTGGTACTCGTAGGTAAGTATATCATCACAAAGTTATTACTCCGTAGCGGTAGTATATAAAGGTGTCTTAACGCCCACTTTACACCAGATAGTTTGATCCCTTGAAATAGGGGACGAGTCTTTTGACATCCATCGGACGTGATTCCAGATTATGGACTAATATCTGGTAAAAAATCTGTATTATACAAACCAAATAACCGCCTTAAGATAAGACCCAGAGATGAGACTTAGGGATCTTAAGACCTAAGGATCTAACTAACCTTATAACATAGGTAAGTACTCAGTTTATTCTAATAAGAAGGTATATCCTGAGGTTCATGCAAGCAAGGGTTCTATTCACGCTGGCTTCTCATTGGTTTATCAAATAATATAATAATTAGCTACCAATTACTTGCAATATTCTAAATCCAATATGATACAAATATTAGATTACGGAATTCGGCCAAATGTCCGAAATTTCGCACGCCCATATAATGTGACAATAAAACCGGCCCACGCGCCTTCTGACTGGTCCAGTGGCAATCGAGAAGGCAGGCTTTATCATATAAATAAATTATTGCTTAAATTATCTGTTTTATGTACTCAATATGAATAAAAAAGTGGGTCAGTTTGTTCTCGAACGACCGTTTTGGGACGTCTTATTATAGAACTTAGCCGAGCTACAAGGAGTTGTAAAACAAAGACCAAGATCGACTCTACTACACTAAGTTTTGTTTACTCTTTTGAACTCTATTTATTTAGTTATCCATATAACGCTACCAATAAATAATATTACTAAGTTTACTATTTATTTATTTTTTTTAATATGGCCAGTAGATCCTAGTAGATCCGTTTCAAATTAAAAATATTACTTTTAGTTTTCGGCAACCCAAAGGCAGGCTTACAGTTAGTCCAAATACTACAGCCCACTACCAGTTGGCAGCGTGCCCAGCATGCTAGTAACATTGCCACAAATCATTTTGATCACGCGCTCTGATAAGTTTTGGAAAATAAAATGAGTTCCCGGCAACTACGGACCCAATACTACCTATCTACACTCAAACCGAAATATGTAACCACTACCAAGTTTAGCATACTTGCTCCGCTTGAGTCGCTCCGCCGAAGTAAAAAAGTTGTTAAGTGTCAAGTGTCGTAGCGTCCCACACTAAGTGCCGGCCTAACTTCCATGGAACAGGGTCATATTGTCAGGTCTTTTAGCATCGACGCCGCTTTAGATCATCCGGTTCGAGAATAGCTGCAACATTGGCGCTGGTAAACCGGCGGACGATATCGTTAAGGCTGGCTTGGCCAACCGACCAGAGGAAAAGGAATAGAAACAGAAACAGCGAGAATACAAGCACGATCATTATGCAACATAAGTTTTTAAATATAAGTTTTTAATAGTAATTAATAGTTTTTTAATAGTAATAGTAATTAATAAGTTTTTAATAGTAATTTTCAGTTTTTAATAATATGTTATTTATATATTTCCATACTTACTTTAATGGTAGTGACACTGTTTTTTTTTTGTTTTGTTTCAATCAAAGAACTGTGAAATACGTGTGATTCAAAATAAGCAGCTTTGATAAAACATTTAATGAATACATCCAATTTCTTTAAAATAATTATACCATTGGTTTAATTATTGTATAACACCAGTTGACCAAGGTTGAAACCCTCCCATATGTGTGTAGTGCTACATTTCTACTTTAGTTTAAAATAGTACCGTGATCGTATACTGGTCTAAAAAGAATTAACACAGCATGATAGTTGCCAAACACCCTATTTGCTCCTACAAAAAGCATTAATCATTCGTAGTAAGTACCTACGTAACTATAAGCGTATTGAAGAATTAATATGGATCTAGGTCTTCGTTTCGCATGTAAGAATGCAAGTAAAAAGTAACTGAATTAATTTATGCTTGGTTAACTTTATTGGCACAAATGTTTGGATTGTTAAAGTGGCTTGTAATTTGTTTATGATTTATATGAGGTGGAACAGGACTAGTGTGACCACAAGAAATAGCAGGTAAGTCAAAAATAGTGTGACCACGACTCACTCATCGATAAATTGCTAGATACATTTGTTATGTTTGTAAATTAATTTTATATTTACAGTTGCTTCAAATGTCATGAATTTGAGAAACTGAGGTACTGTATTGCTTAAACACAGTAGGAATCAACTGTGAATACCTATAAATGATGGTCCTTTTGGTTTTTGCTGATGTCTTCATATTACTCTGAAGTAACTTCAGCTTCCTACCCTTATTCTTACATATAAGCTGGAGTCGGCAACATTATACCTAATACATGTATATTGCACCAAACAAACATGCACAAATCAAATCAAATCAAATCAAAAAATCTTTATTTCAGACATAAAACAGTCCATATTATAAAATAGAAAAACATAGAGTTATAGTAAGATAGGATCAGGAATACACAATATAATAAAAAGTCACAGCATACATTCAAATGTCAAGAAAAATATTAATACAATATGTTACCTATACAAAATAGCGGACAGATTCAGTCAATAGTAACCTTAATATACTGGAGGGTATTTAAAACATGTAGCGACAGGATCAAGATGCCTACATAAATATGCCAAGATCAGCTGTTTTCTCGTAGTCGTGGTCTTATTCCTACTAAGTTGTCCTCCTAGTAGGACCACGGCAAAGACTTTCTTTTGTTTGTCTTACTGTAAATAGGAGTACTACTGTACTGTGTCAGCTGGATTATCCACTGCTGAACACAGCTTCCTCCATTATAGGGGGATTTGTCCTAAATCCCACGCTTGGCAAGCGTCTTGGGAATCGCAGTGTGAGATATCAGATCCTTAGAAAGCGCTGCTGCCCAACTTCTGGTGTGTTACCCTTAGTTACCTCTTACGACACCCTCGGGTAGAGATAGGGGAGTGAAATTCTAGCCCGGCACCCCACGGGATATAGTAGTGGTAAAGGAATAATTTACCTTCTGTATAACAAAGCAAAATGATTTTCAAATAAATAATACCAGGCAAACATGACTCCAAAGTACGTTACCAAAATGTCAGGTACTCGACGATGTAGCGGGTTGAAATCCATTCTCTGCTCAAAGATCTCTGCCCTCCGGGGAAACAGGTGTGAAGTTATATATATATATACATAATAACATGTCTATAAAAACATGTATACCAATTAATGATAATAATGTGTAGGGTTCCAAAGCTGTCGACTATGATCTCATTGCAGCCCACGCTACACCGTTTGTTGTCACTGGTTATTAGACGCATTCCAACCTGACGTATGAACACAAAGATACAACATCATACGCATGGCTTCGGTTAAGGCTTTGAAGGCTTCATTTAAAAAAGTTATCTAAATATTATGCAAGTTTCGGTGCGATACCTCAAAACGCTCAATCTCAATTTATAATACCTAGTACATGGTATGTCAGATTAAGCCATATATTTTTATTACCGCCTATTCATAGTTATAGTTAATATACATAGGAGAAAGTCGGTGACATCTACGGCGGTAAATTCTTTATTTTAAGTTTTTTTTTTATTGCTGATAGGTAAGCCTTTGACCACAATCTCACCTGATGGTAAGTGATGATGTGGTCGAAGGTGTTAACAGGCTTAACCTAGAAATACTGGCTCTCAAGGACAGCTGCCGGAACACAACGTTAGGTGCTTGGCGACAGATTTTCTACTTGAGGGTGGTCGCTAGCCAGGCGGGTATTCGTAAAAATACCCTTCCACCATGCAGTGAAGCTCGAGCCCGCGGCGGGATTCGAACCATGGACCTGCTGCGCGGCAGTCCATAGCCAAAGCCACTGGGCTATCACTGCTTCAAATTGTGTTGCTATGTCATCTAATTATTGTTAGTACTTGATACTCGAGATTTGGAATATCTTTGTTACTGTATCTAACATAGGCATCCCTCTTAAGAAGGGAGGTATTTACTAGAGTTTTTACGAGTGAAAACAATATTGCTCGTTTCATTCAAAAGTTATTGAATACCACTGCACTGATTCCATACTAAAACAACCAAAATTATAAATTGCTTTTTCTCGTGCCACATGGATGTAATAAATTCAATAAGAAAATCGCCGTGTCGTATTCCCTTTTTCTTGCAAAACTGAGCCGAATACATTATTTTTGCCATTAAAGTTTTAAAACTATAGGTTCCTATCATTTTATTTTATGTTAAAAACTTTTTAACTTTGACTAGTGGTCCTCTGAACATGGCGGGGAAATGGGCCATTGTTTTGGGTTTGCTGATTTTCGGGGTCGATATACTATTTTCTTTAGTAAAAATGAGATGCTGAAAAAAGGAAATGACGGGCGGTTCTATAGCTCACCTATATTTTATACAAAATAATTTATTTGAAGGAGAAAGCATAGAAATAAGAAATTTCGATTTATTGATTTTTGTTCCTATCGATCCTTAAATTTAATTGATTAAGTACATTAGTTAGGGTAAACGATATTTTTAATATTTTATGTTTTATATGTGGTATTATTCGGTCTTAGGGATTATACTTATGGAACCACTTTCAACTTCAATAACATGATGATAAGGGGAATGTTTTAAACTCGTATATACCATAATCACGTGAAATGATTCTCAAACCTACTACAAGCGCAAAAGACTTGCTGCAATACCTAAGTATCTATCCATATTCATTCTAATTGCAACACCCATTGATTTTAGTTACCTCATGATTTGAACAGACATAAGAAAGTTTTTACGGCTGATTTGTTATTTATTGGTCACCATCTCAACCATTAGTAATAATATGGTCGAAGGTGTTAACACTCTAAGCATACCATTCCTGGCTCTTAGGGACAACTATCGGAGCACACCCTTGTATGCTTAGCGACGGTTTATTCTACTTTGGGGTGCTTGACACTCCAGCTTTTCCGAAATGCCATACCTCCATGCAGTGAAGCTCAAAGCTCAAGACGGCAGTTCAGAACTAATGCCACTGGACCATTGTTATTTCGAAAAGGGTTTATTTTATAATTGCTACGATTGGTGTAGACTTCTGGTAGATAGGAACCGCAAAACCGTAAAATTTTTGTAAATTTTTTTTTTTTTTTTAAATAAAATAAAATAAACCCTAATTTTTTTTTGTTACTTCTGTATTATATTTGTCATTTTGGTACAAAAGAAGCTTCAGTTTTTGCAAACTTACACAAGTCGTAAATATAATTGGTAGTGTCGTAAGTACATCAGCAATTGATTTTGTAAGTATAGATTTTATACAAAGTCTTTAATTGTACAAAGAATTATGTTCTTCTCACGCTTGTGTTAGTTAGTCACAAATTTGGAATAAAATAATAACATTACGTTCGTGTTAATCGACTATAAAGAGTCATTTCGACACCACAGTTGACTACACCAACTAAACAGGCAGCTCCTTTTAGGGCACAATTCGCGTTCAAACGAGTTAGTTATAAGGCCGAGGACGGGGGAACTATTCGTATTATTTAATACAACCTCAAAGCTAAGCCTCCAAATATGGCTGTCTAGGCAAACTCCAAGATTTGTCACAGATTAGAAACGTCTTTGACGAGACGCAAATATGAATTATGCAAAGTAAACAGACATTGTTTTCGTTTTTACAAGTTTGTGACATTGAAAATTGTTTGTACTCATAGCTGCTCGTACATCATTTTGTATCGAAATCTAATAATGTTTAGTTTATAGGAAAGTTTATTTTAAGAGTATTTTTGTTTTATACGTTAATTTACGTAATATCAAGGATGAATTTTGCTTTATTACGCTGTAGAAAATATATATATTCATAAATGGTTTAATACCTATAGTTTAGTGTTTTTCCTTAAAAGGATAACCCTAATTAAACCTGTAATGTATTGAAATGCATATGCAACAATTTATAAAAAAAATATTTACCTAATCAAAATTACAAGATTAGAATATTTACATACCCAATAAAAGAAAATAATTTATATACCTAGTACCTTATTCTGCGATTGTTCTGAGGTGGCATTCACAAAAATATAATCATTATATATTTTGTTCTTTATAACATCATTTCACATAAATGTATCAAAATTTTTTTTTACAAATTTATATTTTTTCTTCAAGTTTCTATTTTGGTAAATGATCAAAGACTTATCTTTTTTTAGGATTTCCGATCCATAAAGTGGTGAAAAAGATTTAGGCAGAAAGCATTTTTTTTATATGAACCTGATAGGCTAGTCTTTGACCACTATCTCATCTGATGGTAAGTGATGATGTAGTCGAAGATGTTGGTTCAGGCTAACCTAGAATTACTGGCTCTCAAGGACAGCCGGAACACACCGTTAGGTGCTTGGCGATAGTATTTCTACTTGAGGGAATGCTCTCCTGGCTAGCTAACACTACCAAGTAGAAAATCTGTCGATAAGCACCTAACAGTGCGTTACGGTGGTAGTCTTTGAGAGCCAGTAAAATTACGGCATGTGAGGCAACTGGATGCATCAGGGTGACGGGCTCTGTACAGTTCGTAACTTATGACGAAATGTATCTGTTATAGATGACGCTTAACATCAGGTAGGCCTAGTGTTTGTACGGAACAAGCACTAGGCCTACCCGATGTTAAGCGGTCATCTTTATCAGATACATTTCGCAATTCACAATCACATACAAAAAAAACATTCCAGGGACGACTATCAAATGATTGGACTATTAGCACTGTCATAAGCACCTCTTCCCTATACCGAGCTATTAGTGCAGCAAAGGCAGGTGTGTATGTGTAAAAATAAATGCATGGTACAACCAGTTTTACCATGACAATGGTGACCTTAAAACGTTTGCTTGAGTTAGGAATACAATTACCTGTACATAGGTACATAAATTTCACAATTTTCCATTGTGGAAGTCACAGATTTTAACCGACATTAATAAAGTTTTCAGTCTCTTCTGTATACCTATTTTGATGATGTATCTTATACTTTTAATATATATATATTTCTTTGTTATGACAGTACTTACCTAGGTAGGTATTACAACACTGCTGAGCAAAAATTACATTTACAAATTAGTGCCCGTCAGTAACAAAAAAAATGTGCTCCAATAATTGGTAAATGCGATATTTAATTATATTTTAAAGCGGGAAGCTCTAGCTTTAAAATATAATATGTCATGTGGTCCGATTGAAATTTTAGTGAGATCTAACGAGTAGTATTGGAGATAACTCTAACAATTATCTAATCAATCTATTTTATGATTAAAATCAATTGTTATTTGTTAAAACAAAGTATAATAATATGTCTTCCACTTATTGGTATTGGAAATGAACGGTAGTCTGGCTCAACCCCAAAAACGAAACCACTGTAGAGCCAGTAATTATAGATTAGCTTGAAAAACATCTTAGACGTCGTCATCACTTGCCAAGATGTGTGATAGTTGTTTAATGTTGGCCTATCAGCAACTAAACAGCAAACGTAAATGACAAACAAAATGGAAAATCATATGGACAGGACCTATCTACATAGGTAGGTATACAGGTTTATTGGAAAATTGCTAATAACCTCTTAGGGTTGACTTCTGCTAGTCCTAAAAAACATTCTGAGATGATTTTTTGTTAAAAGTCTCTTATGCCTGTAATGTATTATTTCATATTTTTATTACTTTGCTCTATATAAATTGAAACCGATGCGGAAAACTGATCTATAAAATGATAACTAAAGGAAAAAGCACAATATACATTTTATTTTACGGAAAAATACTTTTTTACAACATCACTCAAATAAAACACTATTACATACTACTCAAAATAAGTTCTTTTTCTTATGTCAAATTATATAAAAACAGCCAGTATCAGAAGAGGTAGAAAATCAGCCAGTACTAAAAGAGGTCGGTCGGTAACATAAATAGTCAAAACTCTATTCAAAGGGAGCACTTTCCCGTGTCGCCGCGGCGGACGCTCTTGACTCGGAGTAGGCTTTAAAACAGAAATATATATATAATATTTAAAAAAAAAGAGTCTTTTTGAAAACAAAACAAAAACATCTCATAATGTTTGTTAGGTTTAGCAGAAGTCAACCCTAAGAGATAGTTAGTATTTTACCAATAACCCTGTTTATACCTAATATAAATGATTACAAAATATATTTTTATAGTAACGTAGGTAATTAAGTTGAGGTTCTGTACTGGTCTAGAATAATGGCCATGCCTTCAACTACCTACTACTTTCAACGAGGATTCCTAGGTATGCCTTCTGGAAGGCTTCCAACCACAGAACTGCACGCAAAACTTTATACTTAGGTATAAAAGTTATGTACATAAAATAGGTTTCAACTTATGTTTTGCACATCATATGTGTTAGCGATAATATATTAAATTCACAGACTCCTCATGGGTGAAAAAAGGGTAGGAAGATGATTATAATAAACATGATTACGACTGGTTATAACTTATTCATGACAGCCCACAGGTAGTAGTAGGTACTATATGTTCTATGTCACAGGAATAAAATACTTAACATGTTTTGAAGTAACTTGTAGGTACGTGCAAGTTATCCTACTATCTTCTATTTCAATCCTGCAGTCCTTTGTTGTATTTTATAATAATTTTATGAGTTTATTTTTAATAAAATCTCTTACAATACAGAAGTCGTTGTGCAGTAATATTTTTTTTTAAATGATAGGCCGAAACTTGTTGGCATACATTTTATTACTACTCTATACTAGATGGCGCTGTTAAAGATGTTGTTAACGTTGCTGTTAAGTGACACCTGTTGACGGATACCAAAAGCAAAATATAGTCGGTAGATGGCAGGTAAATCATTTTTTTTAATTCAACTACTGAACGCTAGATAGCGAACAAATAAAACAAAGAAATCTCGGAATAAATCAAACGACCCTCGTTCATCAGTTAATGGGTATTTAATTTATTTTCACATAAAAATAATCAAATATATAAAATAGCATAGACAGAGTTCGAGTACACAGATTAAAGGTATATTATAATGAGAATCTTCTATATTTTATTTGGTTTTAGCCTTTAACATATTCTTCTTCTTGTAGGTTAACAGAACTAAGAACATATTGACGAAGTATGTGGACACGCAGACGACGCAAAAGTCACGAAGAACGAAAGCCAAGAGATAGGCCAGGTACACACATGAAGCCACAGATGTCACAGCAAAGTAAAACTGCAACCGCACCACCGCAAGATAGTCAAATGTCGCTGTAATGTAAAAATATTTCATGTTATTTTTATAGTTAGGTATCTTTTTAAATATTATTTTCAGATATTTCTTATAGTTTCTTACATTTTTTTTAAATCACTAACAGATTATACTAATTTGTTAGTGATTTTAAAAAAATATCTAAAGCCTTTTAACTATAGGCTTTAGATATTTAAAATTCTATTAAGCTCATTTTGAATGCCGTAATAAGAAAAAAAACGTACAATCAGCAGAAAGTCAATACTGACGTCGACGTCAATATAGAGTCTACACATTATAAATATAAAATTTTAGTTGCCTAAGAGGTATAATAACAACAGGAGCATTCCCATAGGATTGATGTCATGATCCCTCCTGACATACCTACCTATCGTATCCCATGGAGCCGAGCCCTGCGAGGAATTTGAAGAACCTTCAGTAGTTCGTAGTTTCGTTTTTCCCTGTTTGGAGTTTGCATTAATATTTTAAGAAAGACTATATCTAGGCTCCTATATTTTTATTTTATGTTACCCACATTTCAAATTTTTCTAGTGTGCCGCCGATCATGTCTGTGAAAACGGGACATTTTAAGTGATTTTATTTTTCTTATTTTCTTTAGCAGTTTTCAAACTTTCTCCGCTTGTACTATACAGCTGGAGTCAACTTACTGAAAAAAAAAACTAGGTACTATTTTCAGAGAGAAAAAAATGTGTTTGTCTTAATTGTTGAAATTTCTGTTACATATACATTTTATTTGACAAAATATGGCGTTTAATGTCGAATTTTCTATGAAAACACAAATATGTGATTAAAGTTTACTATATAAAAGCAACAGTTTCCAACTTGCGAACCTATTGAATGATCGACTATAAAAACGACTCACGGAAAAAAGACGCAGACGGCGGAATGAGCAGCTACTCTCGATCACGAGTAATATGCTCATATCGTCTTGGGCCTTAGCCCTAGTATTCGTTCTTTGCAAGAAGCAACCTTCCAAGAAATATTACAAAGTCAGTAAAGCGGCAAAGTAAAGGAAAACTCTTAGTAAATTTATTTACATTACTTCCATTAATTGTCTGGTGTGTTTTTTTGTGAAAGCATTTTTGGTATGGCTTATGTGGGCAATCGAGCTGGTGGTTCATTGGTGGCCAGTAGTCACTGTTAACCACGGACACCCGCACCAACAAAGGTCTCAAGACTGCGTTACTGGTCTTTGCAGAGGGAATATACCTTTTTTTTTTTTTGACCTAGGAAAATCCTTATAGGATACCACCCTGCCCCGGGGGGAGCAGAGTGGTTATGTGGGAGTCCTCGCCTGAAGGGCCTTACTACCCCCTCGGGGAGGTTGTAAGTGAGGTTACCCACTAAAAACCCGGGATGAGCAGTCCGCCGCCTAGTCGGGGCGAAATGGGGTAGCGTTAGCAGTCACCATCTCGCCCCAGCGGCTGGCCCGTCACCGTTAGTCACCGACGGGCCCCGGCTAAGGGATGACCAGGCTCATTGGAGCCATCCCCCAGACGTGTGGGATCGTGGAAGCCAGTGAGAAACCCCCGACTCTCCACCGGTGAGAGGGAATATACCTTTTCTAAGTTGTGTCAAGCCACTTGTCATATGTAAATGATATGTAAGAGAAATAGGGACGGAGAAAGCAAACAGTCTTGCGGAAGTCTTGCATTTAGCTTCATGCACCGTCAACAATGGCATTGATTTTCTGATCTGGCAAAAAACTGGAGATCCAGCTGGCGCTCCTCTATATAGATGCTGCAAGAGCCGGTTGTGGATGGATTCCATGACAATGGAGAATAAAGACGTAGGTTATAGTTAATTGGACGGATCACAGCAGTCACCCTGCATGATCTGAGATGTGCGATGCAAGCCATTCAGCGTGGTGAATCGCCAAGTATCGTGATCTCTGCGGTGCGGGGATCTGCTCAAACAAGGAATCTGTTGCCATCTGTATGTGCTCCATAAATCGATATATTTCGGCATTACTGATATATATGGGACCTGTATAAGCATACTTAGATTCATAGATAGTCATCGCAATCTACGTGCAGCTAGATGTTAAATAGGTCTTGTCCTTCAAGGCTGCTGAGGCGACGAGCACAGATATCCTCTCTGATGCTAAGACACACCCGCATGTTGCAAAAATAATTGCACTCAATTTGTACCTCGGGTAAGGAAGATAGTGTCTATCGGAGAGCATATATGTGTTTCAATCAGAAAGAGTAAAGACGTATGTTACAAAGGTCCACGGAAAGCATGCCCCGACCAACTGATGTACTCGATTTTGCCCCCTTCGAAAATACACATTTCCGTATCCTAATATTAAATTGGATAGTGATAAGAAGAACAAAGGACGATGCAAGTGATAATAATGTGGCAAGAGCGTCTCACTTAAATTGCAAGGTCCCGTGTTCAATATCTAAGTGACAAAATTATAGATTAGTAATTAGGATTTCATGGATTGTAAATATCCAACAGCAAACGGAATACAGGAATGTAATTATATTAATTTCCTAAATTTTCACCCTTTCTTTCGTTGTAACGGTAAACTTAAAGTTAATCAAAAATAAAATGGGCCATTAAATTTACTCTGTCTACATTATGAGAGGCATCTAAGTATTCAGCTGTTGACTGCTGAGTTGGGGCCGGTGACTACAGTGGTTCTAATGACATGAACAAATCACGTAAACAGCGGGTTGATTATTATAGTAAGAATAACACAAAACATATTTCAATTGGAACCTAAAGCCAAAAAACAATAATTAGATAACGAACAAAATTACGCTGGATAATTGCTGTAGTTATCTACTATATCATATTATTTAAACTTTTACTGCAAACGCAAATTTCTAATACTTAAATTTATATTTTACTCCAGATTATACTTTGTATTACGGGAGAAAATTAAAATTCTGAAAAGACCAATTGTGCTTCTTCAAAGTTTGCCCTTTGAATGTAAAATTTGTACGGTACAGATATTCTCCTAATTTTCCTTTTTCGTAATGATAATTAGTAAGTGACAGGAAACTTTCTTTTTAAATATAGCTCTTGACTTCAAGAAATATAAATAGTTAGATTGCAGTTATTAGTGTGAAGACTATAAATAGGTTTACAGTTCCCCTTCGGCCGCGTATGATACCATAGTTTGGTAACCAGTATCATACGAAGTAACTGAAGTTTTCATAACAATTGATGTCAATGTCAGTGTATTAGATTGACAAGTAAGTAAAATAATTTTGTGATTTTAATTTACAACGAATTAATTTCCGCGTTGCCTGTAAAGAAATTGAATTTATCTCTACGAAGAGAGGAGGAAGAGCACTATTGAGTGATGGTCGCAAGTACCACAGGAAAAAAACTTACTCAAACGACTCTACATTTTGGCTATGCCACAATATTAATTATGAATGTACAGGGAGTGTTACTCTAAATGTTAAAAATGAAGTCTTAAAAATCAAAACTCACAAGGAAACCTGCAAACAAGACTTTGCAAATAACAAAATATTGAAAGAATTAGATAAATTGAAAGAAAATTGTAGTCATAATTTTGATAGTATTCAAAAACAATATGACAACATGGTGTTCAGCCTGGAAGAGGCAGGACTTGACTTTGTACGGGATATCCCTAAATTCCAAAACATCAAAACGGGATTGTACAACGAAAGAAATAAAGTATTAGGAGCACCAAGATTGAGAAGCAAATCTTCGATGGAAACCGTAGTACCCGATAAATTCAAAAAGTTCTTGTTTGCAGAATATAGTGATAACGACAAGAAGATTCTACTATTTTGCAATCAACGTGCTGCATCAATCGTAAAGTACAAGCATATTTTATCTGACGGTACTTTTACTTCATGTCCGACTGAATTTCATCAGTTATATACAATTCATGGCGTCGACGAAACTACATCGGCTGTTGTACCTTTAATTTTTTGTTTACTACCAGACAAGACACAGCAAACTTACGAGTTACTATTTTATATGATAAATTCCCAATTCAAGCAGTGGCTACCAGAAACAATTACTGTTGACTTCGAGTTGGCTCCAATGAAAGCTGTTCGAAAAGTTTTCCCCAACATTGATGTTAAGGGATGTTTTTATCATTTGAATAGGTGTTTATTTAGAAAAGCAAAATCGTTAAAATTAACCACAAGGGTAAAAAAAAGGCATGTAGCCAGCTGTGCTGGCCTTGCACGTTTACCCAAAGCCTATTTCCGAAAGGGGTATGAATATGTTATGTCAAAGAGTCCGTCTGGAGAAGAGATAATAAAATTTAACAAATATTTCAATAACCAATGGATGGCAAAGACTGACTTCGAAAAAATTTGCTGTTGTTCATCATCTAAAATACGTACTACCAATAATATTGAAGGTTGGCACAGTCGCCTTAATAGATATATTGGACGTAAAAGACCGGCATTGGCTCAACTCTTAGATATTTTAAGAAAAGAAACCACCTTAATGGATATATACAAAAGAAAATCGAAACTAAGCCGAGAGTTCAAAGAAATTGATGAAGAAATAAATGACGCCATATCTCAGCTAAATGTAAACGAAATTAGTGTTGGTCATTGTATCGAAATCATTTCGCCATTTTATTCCAATAGGTTGTAGGTAATAAACGATTCACAGTTGAACTATTTCCTTGTTTTCTTGTATGTTTTCAATAAAGCGAGGGTTTTATAATAAGCGTAGGTTCAGAATGCAATCTTCACAGTTTTGCCGAGTTGGTTTCATAGGCAGAATGTTATATTCCTTACTGGATACTGGTTACCAAACATGATGAAGGGTATCAGAAAAGTAATATATCCTATCACTTGGATACCAGTATCCTACGACGATCATTTTTTCTTCGTATGATACTGGTTACCAAACTATGGTATCATACGCGGCCGAAGGGTACAGTTCAGATTAAATCTTCTGAGAGTTTATTGTCTAAGTCCCCACTTGTTTATTGAATTTTATAAAAGAAGCAGATATTTTTACGATAGCAATAGAATATATATATATTTCAGTATATTGATCCGTAGTTCCCATTTTATAGCTAAATAAACCCCCATACATGCAATCATGACGCTCATAATTTAAATTAAAATATCATCAGAATCGCAGTTGAAGCAAATAATCCATTCACCGGACGTCCAATTAGGCAAATTGGCATAAACAGAAAACAAAGCACACCCAGTCCGCAAATTGATACAAACGTTATCAACATTCACAATACTACAAATAAATAATCATTGAACGATCATAAACCAGCTTTTAGAGATCAAACGAAGCCATTCCGGCTTATTTTCAATACAGTTTCAATAATACCGAAACAATAGGCTCTACAAATCCAACCGTTTACGAGCGTGTTCTACGGAATTAACATTTCAGCTGAGCTATAAAAGCTCACGCGAGCTCACTAAATATTCAAATGGATATATTTTACGGCATTATAATGTATTGAGAATACTTTACGCAATACATGTGGCGGTATCAGTTATGTGATAATATTACTTGTTCAGATTCGGATATTTCAATAACATTGTAGTACCAATAACATTCAACTTTAAAGATTACGTAAAAAATAAAAATGTTCGCCGAACCGCTGATTACGAAATTTGTTTCACGAAGTTTATGAAATTGTATGTTGTTCTCTTTTATGTAACGAACATCGTAAAGGAAATAATACATATTTTTTTTCGTTTTAGAAACTCTTAACTTCGTTGTAATTTCTTTTTACTTTCGCGAACTAAGTTCATGTTTAAATCTTTAGATTACTTACATTTTCGGGCTGAGCTCGGGATCACGATCAATGTGATGGATATATTTTGAACTACCTGCTTTTTTAAACTGCCTAATTTGGTCTCATAACAATTTTTTTTTGTAATTTTTTTTTTTTATTGATGATAGGTTAGCCTTTGACCACAATCTCACGTGACGGTAAGTGATGATGTGGTCGAAGGTGTTAACAGGCTTAACCTAGAATTAAATAAGTACTACACAATAAGTTTTGATGAATGGTAGCTCAATCAATAGCAGAGGGACTGCTGACTTTCACCTCATAGTAATAGGGCATTTGGCGATCGTCTGGATATCTACAGCCGTTAAGTGGAAAATCTAATAGCCTTTAAAAATGTGTTTCAGTCCTTAAGTGCCAGATATTCAAGGCTAGGTTTAGCCTAAGAATCTTTATATATAGCAGTAAGCGAAATAAAGTAACTTACACGTTCACACCAGTCCAAACCCAAACCGAATATTCACCGAAACGGCAAACTTTTACAAAGTTCATATACAAGTTGTCAGTTCACACCATCCCAGATCCCAGACAACATAACGATTTGCAATCTCAGAAGGAAAGTTCGAAGCCACAACAATCATAAACACGAAGGAGCTAACCGCCCGCATAAACAACACTCGGCACTTCCCGAACATTACGATAACAGTTATTCACAGCTCGTGAGCTACCAAATAGGCGGCTGAGGGCTGAGAGCTGTGAGCCGAGGTTTCGCAATATTTTTCTCGCGTTGAAGTCACGATGTACCTAACTGCATTGGCGGCGCGAAGTTTCAAGCGGAACGTGGGCGGACGCAACGCAAATTTAGCTAAAAAAAGAAAGCATCTATAATATAGACTAGACGTAGATTTATGCTAATCTATTGGACTTTATATTTAGTATTAGGTTAGGTATATACATATACAATTTGGACTTTCTAGAGAAGGCACAGTGTTTTGTTTTTGTGTGAGATCCTATCAATATCATTAGAGTAGGTACCTAGGTACGTGTTTTTGGTTGCAAGCAACTGTGCTCGTACCCAGCCATAAGCTATACATAATATATAAGAGTATGATCCCAATTTAACAGTCCAAATTAATAACAGCTTGAGTTAATTTGTACCTACCTAATTGAAATCCCAATTAGTTACCTATGTGACAGATTATTACCTGCCTATGCTGCATATACCTATTTCATGAAATTCTATAGCTACTTGAGGATGAGCTTCCAAATACGAATTGAATTCAAATTACAAATAATCTCAATATTGTTAAGTTTGCAATGACGCCTCCTAGGCGAATTACATTACAAAATTATAAATTTAAGAGAGAAAAAGTCATGTTAGCTCAATTGGTTAGAGCATACCCCGGCTAAAGGGGTGGATGGACGCGGGTTCGAATCCCGCACATGACTATATTTTTTTCTCTCTTAAATTTGTAATTTTGTAATACAAATAATCTCATAATTAGGTGGTAGGTACTAGTTAGATGAAACTCTTTGGTACCTACCTACTCGCTGTAAGAGAGAAGGCCCGTTTTTAATTACCTAGTTGGATTTGGGTGATGCCTTCCTCTCTTCTTTTAACTTTTCTACCGAATCATTATGATTTATCATACTCTAAAGTATTTTTTTTATAAATGGGTTCCTTGTGTGTGATTAAGTAAATACCTACATACCTTGCCTGTATTTTTTACAAACTATACATAACAATAAAAACTTAAAGAGTAAGTACCTAGGTAGGTATATAGTATATGTATATAATATAAGGTACAACGACATAGAACATACCTACTAGGTACTTACTATAAAACTTTAGTATTCAATGCAAATTATTGCAAATATACACGCAATGTTATTTGACTTCTATCTATTTACGATGGAGAATATTTGCATTGAATATCTTTTGATCTGCAGCCATAACCACTGTTTGTAGATTTTGTAATGGTGGTCTTTGAACGAATCAGCACGACACCGACACATGAAATGTTTAGCTTTAACGACGCTTGGGAATATATTTTTAGTAATAAAGTACATTTAAAGTTGGTACTTAATACTATATGTATACTCTAGGTAGGTACATATCAACATTGTGCTCAAATAAAAATTAAAACTAAAGAAAAACAACTAATAGTGCAACCATCCTATTGCACCTAATAACTATAATTGAGAAAGTATATGTGTCTGTGTGATTGTTATCTTCTCACTTACCTCAGTAACTGCAGAACGGATATCGATAAAATTTGGTGTAGAAGTGGTCTTATTAGAAACGACTTGTTGTTAATTCGGCACACTTGTGTATACATTGAAAGTAAATTTGCTACAAGTCACATGTTTGACAAAACTCCATACAGACCACAGTATATAGAATAGCACTAATGCGGACGAAGATATAATGCTAGTCATTTAAATAAATTAATGTCTTCATATTGATATTTATGATAAAAGTCAATGCGACAATATTATGCTATTAAAGCAAAAACATAAAACTCTGTCCTATAAAGAAAAGGCGTCAGCAACAAAAGATGGAAACAAAAAGCAAAATGCAATTAAACATGTGTAAATAAACGAACAAAACAAAGTTAATGTCAACCTTCTGCCTTGCCTCATGTGTAATAAAGCCTTTTAACTGCTTACCTACCCAGATATTACTTTTTGTATAAAGGTGCATCATGTTATTACAGCGCTCGTAAATTGAGGCATGTGTTCGATAATGATTAAATACAATTTAAACTTTATACATCTGACACCATATCATTATTTATTAACCAACTGCCCGTATAGGAAGGCACTTTTTATATCGACAGAATAAACGTTCATTATGACCATAATAAAAATATAATTACTTACCTACGACGTATTAAAAACGCAAATAATATAATAACATGGGTACGGAAAAATAGTTGTTCAAGGTTGTTATTAATCTCCGATAGGTACCTAACATTATTATTATATGGAGATTGTAGAACATTGTTTTAATCGTTAAATGTAAACGAATGGTTAACATGCAAGGAAAATATCGATAATGTCACAGAATCAAAGATAATGTCTACTGTTTAGAAGTCAAACACCAAACACGTATGGATTTAATGTTTTAGTAGTTTCACTAGTTATTTTAAAATTTACTTCGCCAGTAAAGACATCTTTTCGTTAGTGTTAATTTTTTATGTTTGCATGCATTTTCATGAGATAAAAAGTTTTTTTTTACCTAGTCGTTAATGATTAATGATGCATTAATTTCAGAAATTTTTATGGGAAACTTACAGTTAGCTGCAACGTTTTAATAATTAATAATCAAATGATTCCTAGGAACTTTATACTATACATTTCATGGATACAGAAATCCTTCATATTGCTCCAATTAAAAATAACATTTTGTTTATATATTTAAACAGGTTTTCCCAGTTATAAGCATGAAGTGCATATTTATTAGGTCCTTACATATGAAATTGGCGTTTTGTCAAACTAGACACTTTGATCTCAAATATCTGGCGTTTGGTTAGGAATTTTCCAAATTCAAATTTATTTCAAATCTAGGCTTGTGTTTCCAATTAATCGATTAATTTGTTTTCGCGCCATTTGTTTTTTTTTCACTATTTTTCATCGTTCTGTTCACTATATGGAATACTTAAAATATCGGGTTATTTACGAATTCCACTTTGGCAACAGCTCGAAGTATTAATGATTTGTATGGGGAAGATATCGTAAAATAAAACACGGTACGCTTTTGGATCTAACGTTTTCAATCCTTTCAATCTGGAAATTTTTACCTATAGAACAAACTCCGCGGACGGCCGGAGACCCTAGTTGACAATATAAATAAAAAGTGATCGAGGAAGCGGAACATCGCAAACTACGGGCAGGCTTCGGCGTGAGTGATAAAATAATTTTGATTGAATCGAATCAAAAAGTGAAAAAGCTCGAAAACGGCATCAATTGAGTGAATCAAATCAACAAACACAAGTCCGGTGCTGCGAAATATCGCAGCACTCGACGACGAAGAAAAAGAAGAAAAGGAGCTACCATATTGAGCCACCATATATAGTTATTAAACTATGGTAGCTCCTTTTCTTAGAGAAAAATATATTAAAAAGAATAAGTATATCAAAATTATGTACTCAATGATCTCTAGACGATGACAACTCTAATACTTTTTTTTCATCAGTCTGTCAGACTGCGGCGGCGCGGCGGCGTCTCATTACCAGGGCCCCGTTTGCCCTTTCAAGGTGGAACCCTAAGAACTAGGTTATATAAGGTAAGTGTTAATAATACACGCGGAAGGCATAACCTTACGTTACCTCGCCAGGAAAATTTGGAATTTCTGACCAGATAAGATGGCTGGAGAAGTCGAAGGCAGTGTACAAATAAAGTGATGTGAGAGAAAAAGCTAGAGAGATAGAACAAGTTTGTGCCAGTATTCGCAGTCTCTGCCTACTCCTCCAAAGCGTGATATACACATAATCACGCAATTTTCTTCCCAAAGGTGATTGAGTAACCCAGAAGTAACCTTATAAAATCATATGTAGTTGTCCAAAGCCCCATATTTCGCAAGATATGATTTATTCCCATGTAATAGAAGGCAAGCCCGCTTTCATTTACCGATTCCTGAACCTTCCAGAGCAGTCCAGAGTCTAGCAGAGTGCTAGACTCTGAAAATTGTCGCCAACCTGATCTAGGTATAATATTTTAAGTGCGCCATTATTTTTATACTTCAAGACTATCGTTACGTAGTATTATTATATGTTCTATGTATAATAAATTTATTGGTAGGTTCTATGCTATCGTACCAAATGTTCAAATATATATCTCAAGGAAAAATATATCGCAACGCGCGTCTTAGTAAACAGTTTGTCTTATATATTCGAAGCAGTGATAGCTCAGTGGCTTTGGCTATGGACTGCCGCGCAGCAAGTTCATGGTTCGAATCCCGCCGCGGGCTTGAGCTTCGCCGCATGGTGGAAGGGCATTTTTGCGAATGCCCGCCTGGCTAGCAACCACCCTCAAGTTGAAAATCTGTCCCAAACACCTAACGGTGTGTTCCGGCAGCTGTCCTTGAGAGCCAGTCATTCTAGGTTAAGCCTGTTAACACCTTCGACCACATCATCACTTACCATCACGTGAGATTGTGGTCAAAGGCTTACCTATCAGTAATAAAAAAATAAATATATATATACTTGGATACTTACAAAATAAAATCATGAGACAGTAAAAAAATATTCCATAGATACAATTGGGCACGGCGAATGGGGATCCTTCAGGCAAAATACCAAATGCTTTGGAATATCTGGAAAAAGATGAAAAAATAAATTAAAATTTAAACATTACCTACGAGTTTCCTACTATATCCTTGTTCATGGAAAAAGAAACGGTAATCAAATGTAATAAACTCGAGGCTTTTATCGCCTTGGCATATTCTAAGTTTCTTTCAAATCAGCTGTTCTCTGTTGCTGTTCTGTGTGTGTAACTATTTGTGTCAAACCAACAACCAATTATAATGTAAGTACTACGAGTAACTCACAAACGTCTAGACCACAGAAAATAGTATTTTATATCTCTATGGTCTAGACTCTATTTTTATTACCTTACGCTAACATAAACACATACCTACCTGTTATGAATATTAGTAGGTAACGGATATATTTACGGTAACGTTACGTGACATATTACATTATACGTCACCATAACGTATTGTACGTCACTCTATCGGTTTCATAAAACTACGGATTACTAACATGTTTCCAATTCTTTAATGAAAGATACATTCTAACCACAAAGATTTTAGCGAGAGAAAGATTGAAGCGCTCGTAGCGAAGTTTGCTTAGCCATTCTGAAACGATCGGCAAAGTTAAGCAACGTCCGCCGCGGTCAGGAGTTGGATGGGTGACAGCTGGTGACATTACTACTGAGCGCTTCCGTGCTTCGGAGGGCAGGTTAAGCCGTCGGCCCCGGTTGTTGTCTTAGGATGGCAGTCGTTATAGCATGGTGGTAGGGCATTTTGCGAATGCCCACCTGGGTAGGTACCACCCTCAAGTAGAAAATCTGTCGCCAAGCACCTAACGGTGTGTTCCGGCAGGTGTCCTTGAGAGCCAGTAATTCTAGGTAAGTCTGAACAACATCTTCGACCACATCATCACTTACCGTCAGGTGAGATAGTGGTCAAAGGCTAAACTATCAGGCATAAAAAAAAGAACGATTGCTGACAAGATAAATATAAATCGTTATATTGAAACGTATCTTCACTTTCAGAACCATTTTATATTACTCTTTGCTTTTCTTTCTAGAACGTAAATAGTTAAGAAGTTGACAGTTTAATTATATTAAATCAGGTCGTCTATTGGCATAAATCAAAGAATTTTTTTATGACCTATTTAATTGTAAAAGGGTATCTGCTCAAATTACTTTATATGAACATTATTCTGAACAAGAAGTTGGGCAAAGGCACAATGATCTGAAGTCACGCAGCGACTAAAGCTCTCTATAAAATAAACGCATAATAAAGACAATCTAACTACAAACTTACCTGGAGGTTAGAACTCGGGTGCAGCTGGCGTACTCTGATATATCGCACATGGCTTCGTAGCCAGGATGAATCTCAGCAGCCATCTCCACGTACAAAGCATACGTAGAAACTAACACACCGACAATAGCCGTCACAATGATACCTCTATCAAGGGTTCTGAACTTCATTGTGATATTAGAACTGTAAAAAAGACGGAGTACGGTGTGAAAAGCTACCATAGATTGTTGTGTATTTTACACTGGTGTAGCCTACAAAGTACCTACAACTGGTGTATTCCAGTTTATATCACACATGGCTTCATATCGAGCCCAGGATGTATTTCAGTAGCCATCAACACCTACAAAGCATACGTATAGATTAGCCCACCTAACAAAAGAAGGGAGGAAGGTTTATCCCGCTGATAGAACAATTTGCATGCTAGTTTGAAAATGTAGCCAAGCACATTCCGGTCTGCTACGACAGCTCTCTTTGAGAGCTAACTCCCAATGTATGTCTAGGTTGGTGACATCATAAATCTTAACTAGATCTGTCGCCAAGCACATAACGGTGTGATCCAGCCACAGATCCTTGAGAGAAGAATTGTAAGTGATAATCTTGAATCACATTCATACACAATTAGACGAAGTTGTAGTGAAAGGCCACCCTTTCGGCAATGAAAAAAATTAATGAATAATGCGAATAATAAGCAAGCATTGAAATAATACTTGAAATAATACGTTACACATAGGTAAGGTAAGCAAGTAGGTCTTATCCATCATCATTATAATAAAGATCATATTACAACTTTATATTTTTTGCGAAAATTGAGTTTAATTTGAAATTTTGATTGTAATTTGAAAGAAGTCAAAAAGATTTTTACAATCATAACGACTTATTATTATTCTATGCTGTATGTAGCTAAGTACTCCAACTCCAGAACTAATAATCTCAAAATCAATTCACGCGCACTCAAATCAATTTTATTTTAGAGAGGGGACCTTTTGCTTTGCGAAGGAATAAAAAAATGTTTATAAAAGTCCATTTAACCCGGCCGCGGCGGCGGCGCGCGGCGGTGGCGCGCGGTGCCGGCAGTCGTTGGTCTGTTTCTTTTTGCCACCCCTCGATGTTGACGCGCTTGCCGGTAGTATAAAAATTAAAAAGAAAATAAACAAAGCACGTTGGGTCGGCGGTCTACGTTTTATTAGCATAAACAACTAAAGCCATAATCGTATTAGCACTTCGGGCCATACACTTTTTGTTAAAAATGTTAAAGCGTAAAGCAGAGCAAAATTGAACCTTGTAGAGTTTGCTATTGCCTGAAAAACAAGCTATTGGAAGCAATGTTGAGTCTCGGGGAATTAACGAGTGTGATATGATAATACAAATTCTATACGCTTCAAGACTTCATGGACCATGCATAATTAAAGTAGTTATAGTTAAGTTTTGTCTAGAAGAAAGCGAGAATGACTACATTGTTTGTAATAATGCATTACTAGTTTATACACGTACGATATGTACATAAGAATGTTGTAAGTCCTCAGTATTCAACTTTTATTGATGTCATATTTGTCATATAGTTTTATACCTATTCATAATTTAGGTTTCTGTGATAGTTGGGTAATACTTACATATGTATTTGTTTGAATATATTATTATTCAAATAAGTAGTTATACCTCTTCCTAGCGATGATACTTCTTTGTGTAATTTTAAGAAAAAGAAAAACACGATACGTAAAAACTTGCTGTGTGTTTACTTAACACGTAAATGATCTAAAAGGTTTCTTTCGCCATTCGAGATATTTTCCCTTCTACCTCATGCGCCTATAATTTCATTTGCTCTTAGAAAAAATCCCGTCGTCAATACCCACTAGATAAATTATAGTCTAAGATAAATTTCATGCAAGATATCTTTGCAATAGTGCCCACGGAAATAATTTGGATAAGATAGCAATTTTAAAAATCTGTACTAGTGCTATTACCTACTAATCTACCTACCTGATTGTTAACCCCAATTCAACTTGACTTAATATTACAACAGAGTTGGCAAATAGGTCCCACCTGCTTGGGATCCTCTTATCAAATTAATTAAATCCCATGGCCGACGCATATCTGCAAGACCTCTAGACACTTCGAACGAATACTGTAGTACTTATGAGTACTGCACTGCAAAGGGTTTGAATAAAAATAATGATAAGCATACACAATTTAAACGGTTTAAAGTTGTTTAATTACTATATAATGTGTAATAATCGCGAAAATAACTATCTCACCTGGTGGTAAGTAATGATGTGGTCGAAGATGTTGTTCAGACTAACCTAGAATTACTGACTGTCAAAGACAACTGCCGTAACACACCGTTAGGTGCTTGGCGACTGATTTTCTACTTGAGGGTGGTAGTAGCCAGGCGGACATTCGCAAAACGCCCTACCACCACGCTATAACGATTGCCATCCTAAGACAACAACCAGAAAGGCTCCCTCAAGTAGAAAATCTGTCGCCAAGCACCTAACGGTGTGTTTCGGCAGCAGTCCTTGAGGGCCAGAGAATTTACAGGCACATGAGACTTGACAACTAAGTATGTCTCAAAGTGACGGGCGCAGTGCATTTCGTGACTTGTGACGAAATGCATCTGTTATAAGCAGCAGTTAGTCCACTTAACATCAGGTGGGCCTAGAGCTTGTTCCAACACAATAACATAATAAAAAAATAAAAAGTCACTAGCGGACTCCCATCCAACTCATGACCGCGGCGAACATTGCGGTTAAGAACAGCTAAGCAAACTTCGCTACGAGCGCTCACAAGATGCGGCAATATCAAACCTAGGCCGGACAGACGGACTGCATATCAATTCAACAAACAATTCGAATCCGCTATCTACGTCAAATGCATCAAAACTGTAATATTGCAGTAATTTTATGTCTTGACTCGTATTGATTAATTTAGAAAGGTACATAATAGTACCTACTTATTTAAGGGGCGGGTTATTCGATTGGTTGTGATTACAAAATGCTTGGACTGGTTAGCCTCTGCCAAGCTAGCGCCTGTCACCTACGTAATGTAAATAAATATTGTAATAATTTTACTCTATAGTATGTACTTAACACATTGTTAAAAAACTTTTAAAAGAATGGCCCCGAGTTTCTTGCCCGTTCTTCTCGCAGTGGCTCTATAATTTTTGTTTGCGGAACGTGGCAGTACACTGTAGTATATTTCAATATTAAAATGTATAATTGACCTTCATAAGAGCGTCGTAGACGCCTAAATTGAAAAAATGATTTTGACTTTGACGTTTTATGTAAAAAAAAAAATGTTGTGTGTTTTTCTAACTTATTTCAACTAACTAAAATAAATACTTGCTACCTATTTGCGTAAGTAGACCGGCTGATAACAATTTTTTGCAGTCGTACTGTTAATTAAAAGTTCCCGTGAATAAAATCTTAAAATATAAAATATTAATAAATATACAGAAATGTAGTTTGTACATCTACATACCTACGAAGCTATGTAGATATCTGAGAAAAGATGGCATTTGTCGGTGCCGCATGCCGGGCTAGAATGTCATCTCTTGTCATGACTCTTCCTATGGGTAACAGGCGGCTAAGGATAAATACCGTAAGGTGGACAGCAGCGCCTTCTGAGGAACTGCTATCTTACTCTGTGATCCCCAAGACGCCTGCCAAGCTTGGGTATTATAACAAACCCCATTAGGTAAGGTGCTTAAAAGGGGAGGCTGTGTTCATCAATTGACAACATATAATTAAGCTTTGCTACAATAAGTTGTTAGTAAGGTGCACTAGGTTGGTAAAATCTCTATCTATAATATAAGTAACATATCTATTAGGTATAATTGGTAAAATACCACCAATATGTTTAAGTACTTATCTTGAACCACCTAATCACTGTAGCGCAAAAAAGAGTGAGCATAGAAGAATTTGTGTATTTATCTTCAGCTACCTCAAATGAAGTTACTTAATTCAATATGCACATTTTTAGAGCATATATGCGTAGCATAATTTTTGTTTATCAACTCAGAATTGAGTTGCCAAATAAACTTCGGTGCTACGTATGATTATTAGTGTGTTAGCTGACGTTATGGTGCACCACTGACATATGCGGAACAGCTGAAGATATGGTTATATACAATTACATACCTATAGCTTTGAATTTAGAGCATTGTTTTGGTTTTGGCAGTGGCACCAAAAATATAAGCGTCTTACTTGATATCTGCAGTAGTAATAACCCGATTTACCCGATTACACCGTGTCTAATACCACGGTAATATTATCTATAGATTATATTATCTAGAGATAATATTACCGTGCTAATACTGCTCATCTGTGTCTGAAATGTTCTGAATGAGGGGGCCTACGACTATGTTCTATATGTCATATTTAGAGCATAACTTGTTCCATAGGCACTTAATCTTTAAAACCCTAGCAATGAAGGTTTTGAAAGATAAAAGCTGAAATACCTAGTGTCAGATGGAGACCCCAGCTACCACATGTTGCACAGCTGAAATAGAAAAGGCCAGATTACCGTTGAGTGGCTTATAATGTTGGGTATAATATGTGCCAAATATTTGCAAACTATTTGCTTCATAATTTTTGCGTAATAAGACTAATCAGTAAAACTATTCCTTCCTGATTATAGAAAACCTCTCACCTGTTTAACGCGTCTCAAATTTGAAAAAAATAAATAATGTTAGTAAGTAGGCACACAATATATGTAGCTCCCACAGACTTTAATCAATGTTTTATTAACGTTGACATAATCGGAACCGGAACATTATGTAAATTGTTTAATCGACGTGTTTACGAAAACTACGATAACACAACCACAGGGCACGAACATTCAGAGACGACTGACGGGCGGTTTGATATTCGTTTTACTCGTACACGTAGATCATCTTGTCATTAATTAACATAATTAACGAGTTGGAACTAATATGACGATTATTGATCACCTACATTTTTTAAATGTATGGCTTCAAAAAGATGTTTCTAGTAGGTACAAGTTAGAACTCTTTGCGAACGAGTTGAGTAGTCTGAGGAAGTACCTACTACTGCCATTAAATACCTTTTTCTACCGCCAAGCAGTTATGTTCGTAACTTCGCATTACCACGGTAATATGATCTATATTACCGTGGTAATGAGAAGTTACCATACTACCGTGGTAATGCGAAGTTACGAACATAACTGCTAACGCTTTACTGTCTGTGTTACTGAATATGTAATCTATGGTTCCGGTTTAGAGGAATAGATGACATAATAGGTATTAGTGTCGGCGAAATGACAGGCACAACAACTTTAACTGATTTAACCATGTATATTTAACCATATATATTCATAAAATATATATTAACTATCTTACAGATATGATATAATAGTACATACACAATAAATATATAAATATTAAACAAAATAAAGAGAAAAAAATTAAAAAAAGTAGAAACGTCAGAGAACAGTATTAATTAAGAGTGGAGAGGTAGAAATTGGTAACCTGTGATCTGAAAACATTGAGTGATTTTGCACGTCTGATTGTGACAGGGAGTGCGTTCCATAGGCGCACAGCCTGTGCGGAAAAAGACGATTTATAGAAGACTGTATTAGAATAGAAAAAGATAATGGGTAGAGTGCAGAAACTTAAAACAAGCCTTTAAATAAGGAGGGGTAGAAGGAATAAATAATATGTTATACAGAAGAGTAAGTATACGAGTATTCCGACGAAGACGAATGGGCAGCCACTTGTGCTAAGATCGAAATTGGGAAACATGGTCATATTTTCGGAGGCCGAAAATAAAACGAATACAATAGTTTTGAAGTCACTCAAGTCTGTTAAGTTGGTCCTCGGAGAGATCAGGATAGCTGGCGTCAGCATAGTCAAGTATTGGAAGAAGGAGAGATTGTACAAGAGCAGTTTTGGCAGCAGTGGGCAGGAAGTTACGTATTAGACATAATATGTATATTGCTTAAGACCAACACAATCGACATCGAAAAATAAATAATATGTTAGTATATTTCTTAATTACGACTGGGTTCGATTTCCGAACTGTGTACAAGTTTTTTTTAAATCAATGAATGCAGTTTTTTTTATTACTAAAATCGATAACGTGGTTGATAAGAAACCTATGTATGTCTTATAGTTTCAGGCTTGCTCATACTGACCCATATAAATGGTATCCTCGCCCGTATATTACTTCGTAAGGAGAGGTGGACGGACGTTGGAAGCGATGAATATTTTGGCGATGTGAAAACAACGGTGCAACACCGCAGTTTGCAATCCAGTTATTAAACGTCTTGCGTAGAGCAGCGGAGAGGATCTCGCAGGGTGTCGGGCAGCGCGGCCCACGGTAGGCAAACTCCTTGAGTTTGTCTACTCGAACTTTAAGGGAAGACGCGAACGTGTTTTTTCAACGAATTTTGTGCAAATTTTTGAATTCATTAATAATAATGGTGTATGTGTATATAAACTATATGTATGGTGTATAATAATATAATAATCGATTTTTTGTTGCCTCACGGTAGACACACATAGTAGACAAATATGAAATTAAATCGATTCATAAGACCAACTGTCAGTTTGACAGCTGTCATACATATATGAGACTAGTTTCAGGATCGATTATAACCCGAATAGGAAATTAAACAAGTATAGTTTATCAACTGTCAATGTGACAGCTGTCACATGTAAATCTGGCTTTATTTTCACTTTTTAATGTACATTTATCTTCATGTTAACTTGCGAGATTCCTCTTCCAAATAAAGGGAATTTTGGCACTATTAAGTGCCGAAATCTTACATGATCAGATTGATCAGCAACCAGTGCCCAATAAAAAAATTTGGGACAAAGACGTGCGGTAGGCACATAATTAATTTGTACTCCAATAATTTGTAAAATATGATTTTCGCTTAGCACGCGGTAGTGCTTGTAATCATGTTTAGAAACATAATTAATAGTTATTAGGTTTTTGAAGTTACCTAGGTACAATGTTGTATTTTGTTATTATGTTTGGTTACCTTTACGTTTCAATTTGATCACAATGATGCTAAATGAGGTGAACTGCTGTATTGGTGAAAGTTTCTGTAGTACGCACAGTAACCGGCTTCAAATTCAAATCTTTGTTTCATAATTATCAAACTGTTGTACTTGATCACGTAGTTAACAAGATTCAGAGGAGTATCATTAATTTTTTTTTTAACTGGAAGTAATAATATATATTTAAGGTAAATGTTAGATTTTTTTACAATTATAAGTTTAAGTTATGTTATCGTGTGTATTGGTGTTTAATAACAATAAATAAATAAATCAGATTCCGGTAAAAAGATACTTGCCTAAGACTCTGTAAAAGATCTGGGCACTATCTAGACTTCAAAAAATATCTAACTATTAAATTGATTAAGCACTATAGTAAGACACAAGTAAGAGACACTTTAACTAGTTATATGAGCTCAAATTAATCATATGGCACCAATTTTATATTGTTCTACGTGATCGAAGTTCTACGAGTATATTGATTTCTATGCTACTTATAGACTAACTGGCATTTTTTATACCATACTATTTGCGTGAAAATATAATAATGTATGTACTTACTCGTACCCAAGTATAACTACGGGCCGCTAGTAAAATATATAGTAATGATGTAAGGAAACCGGGAATATCGTGGCATCGAAATATTTATTTTAGTGTCAGTAGTTATAAGACGTCAGAGTTCAGAATGTACGACTCCTTTTCTCTGATTCATCACGGGCGACGGTGAACACTCGTTTTGCACAGTATAATATTATAAAAACGCTACGAATAATTTATTCGTAGTAAAAACGTAACAGGGTCGACTCGAGTGGCATGTGGTACCTATTGGTCGGTGCCCTAGACACGGTAAAATTATCTATACTCGTACAGTATTTCAACTTCAAAGAAACGGACGAAACGCGAGTTATACCTACGCGCCTCGATCTCGGCCTGCGCTCGGCGGGCAGACAGTCTGGAGTGTCGCGACTGTGCCTCAGAGACGAGCGAATGGTTTGTTGTTTTTTTAACAATAACCGCGCGATTTTTTCACCAAAATAAGTTCAAGTACATAATAACATGTCATACATGACGAGTAAGATATATAGTGCTGTTTTGGTTACATGAATACGTCAAAAACGCATCCAGAGATAACTTTTTTTAGATTACCTGGAAACTGAAAGGTAATACTATAAAATAATTTTACTTACTAGTTAGTATACAGGGTGGAAACTTTCAACGGGTCAGTGAGGGGAAGAACCTTATCCGTTGTAGCTACTCGGAAATGGTCTTAGGAGACTATACATATTTTTTTATGGAATTTTGATCTTCATTCACAGATTTAAAAAAAAAAATACGGTTAGCTAGAAAATAGCCATTTTACACAAAATCATTTTTTGATGCCAATCAATCCTGTTTCTAATACTGATCAAAATCTTCTATGGAACCAACCATCGTTGGAGTACTCAAAAAGTCACAAATTGCAAAAAACGTTTCCCTTACATTTTGTAAAGAATTTGTGTAATTGAAATACAAAAACTAAAATAAAAGACAAATGATCACGTAGGTACAATTTTACACATATTAAAAAGAAGGCAAGGTATTAATTTTCTTTTTTTATTAACTGACATAACTTGATGGTGTATTTTTATTATTTATGTAATATGCTTCTAGCAAGTCTAAACGTTTTAAATTTGAGATTATTTTTCTCTTATCGATAGCTGTCCAATTATGCACATAGTGTAAAATTCACAACACTCAGAGTTTTCTGGTGCAACAAACTTTCAAGATTGTTTTTTATTTAGTAATGACGAGTTTGAAATTTGCTTTTCAGTCAACAAAAAGATCTCAACCGTCACTAAAAAAGCTTTTGCGTAAAATTTTCATACAAAATGTACGGGAAAAGTTATTTGCAATTTGTGACTTTTTGAGTACTCCAACGATGGTTGGTCCCATAGAAGATTTTGATCAATATTAGAAACAGGATCGATTGGCAACAAAAAATGTTTTTGTGTAAAATGGCTATTTTCTAGCTAACTGTATTTTTTTTTGAAAATCTGTGAATGGGGATCAAAATTATATAAAAAAATATGTATAGTCTCCTAAGACCATTTCCGAGTAGCTACAACGGATAAGGTTCTTCCCCTCACTGACCCGCTCAAAGTTTCCACCCTGCATAGTTGACGGTACAAAATGAGTGTCTTCTTAACAAGTATTTCCTTTTACACCCCGAAAAAAAATCTCAAATAATAAAAAAAGTGAATAGAGTAAAGAAAAGTGATTGACACAAGTGAAAAAGATAGTTCTAAGCTATATATTAGAATGCGGATTTTAATAATTTAAAATTTAATAATATAGCATTTCGTACGTCTCACAAATATTTTTGGACGCGAATTTTGAAGTCCAATTTTTTATTCAAACTGAAACATAATTTTTTGATTAAATCTATCTACTAATCAAAAAACGGCACGCATTTTCAGTGAACACTTCCTGTTCAATTCACGATGAATTTTATTTGTTTATATAAAAAAATTGGCCAAGCGCGAGTCGGACTCGCACACGAAGGGTTCCGTACCATTAGCTATACAACATTAGACTTCATATTTTAACCTTTTTTGTTTTAACATGCGTGAGTCCGACTTGCACTTGGCCAACTTTTTTGTGTTTGTTGTTATAGCGGCAACAGAAATACATCACATGTGAAAACTAGCTATCACCGTTCTTGAGATACAGCCTGGTGACAGACGGACGGACGGACGGACAGCGAATTCTCAGTAATATGGCCCCGTTTTTACCCTTTGGGTACGGAACCCTAAAAAGTATATTTACAATCACAAAACTAAATGGAAACACAAAGTAGGCAAATGTAATTAAAATGCTGGAGGCGGGCAGCCCTATCGCATGTGTACGTACAGTGCGGCTGTAGGTAGTTATTTCAAGGACAGAGCCGAGTTAAAATACTGTATAGATAATATTACCGTGCCCTAGACTAGCACGTGAAGTAGTGCGGCGCCGCGCGCCGACTAGCGCACGCTGGAAACGCCATAATATTTGTCATTGTGTGCATGTGTGGGCATGCACACATACAAGCCATTTTTGGAATCACCATATAAATAAATAATTATTCGTATGGTACACTGCGTAAGTAATATTTTAGTGGTGCCGTTCTCTGACACTACGGTTTAAATCACGCAAACAATACTGTCGCTAAATACATTACAAACGATCGGTTCATAACTGAAAAACGAGAATATGCACAGTTTGCTCGCAAACAATTTGAACCGACTTGCGGCCGCGCTTATAACATCTGTTTACTGTGCATTTACTTTTTCGCAATTATCCCAAAGTAACCTTCACTTCAATTATCACATATCCATACTTCAATCGTCAACATTAGAAGTATTTTCACTTAGAAAACTATCGCGAGTTTTGTCCATTATGACTAAATCATGACGGAATCTAACCGGTAAATATAACGTGAGTCCCAGGCCCCAGCCGGGTGCCTATTTAGTCAGTAGAAGTATTGCATCTTTTCGCATTATTTTGTTAACAAGATCGTTTTTTACGTATAAAATTCTAACCACAACAACAAAAATGTCTTCATTTATCTGTCATACTACCACTACTACCAATACGGAACTACCACTTTTCTGTGTGCGTTGTTTGCAGCCGGGGGTGCGTTAAGGCAAGTAGAATAAATTTTCCCCAGACGAAAATTTCGCCGATGCGGTCCCCCTAAACGGTGTCATAGCCGTACGTCAATTATTGTTGTCAAATTCAATTGACATTCGGCAACGAAGTTTTATAATTATATAAATTTTGAATTTTTTTTTAAATTCCTGGATACAATACAATTATATATAATATACATTATTATTATTCTCTAATCCCGCGATAAAGTAGAAAAAATTCAAACCAAAAACAATCCAACAAGAATACCTACAGGAAAACACAAACATATGTACACAACTTGTCTTGTTATATAGTATGTCTTTCCACCCTTCTGTAATCTATGGTATTATGATTGAAGTGAGATGACATATAGCTTAAATCTGACAGCTGGCGAAAATTTCGCGACCTCAAGTGGTCGCTAAAATTTAATCTACTAAGCGAAGATTTAACCAATCGGACGCGCCTAAACGGGGCATATAAAATTTTAGCCTGTTCAAATTTTCGCCTCGAGGAGGCCGTAAACGGGGTGTTTGACGTTTATCTAGTTTAAATCTTATCCTGGCTAAGTCGCCTAAACGCACGTTATGAACCGACCGTTTGCGCGAATACAGTTCAAATAGCGCATATTTGCATGACTTGAACCGCGAGGTAAGTTAAACTACGTGTCTGGTTTTTTTTAAAGAACTGTTTAAATTTTAAATTTCCCGCCACGCTGCGCCGTGTCACCGCAGTCCTCGGTTTCTACCGTAACCAAAAAAAACAGTTCTATGGTCTTTCTTACATGTGATGTAGAAGGATACGCCGCCGTTATGTGAAGCGGTGACCATATTCTACAATAGAAAAACAGCTGATAAATGGGTAACATATCCTCCAATAACGAGGTCAAACCCAGAGCACATAATATTATAAAATAGTTACTACTAGGGTCATCAATATCATTAAAAGTAATCTAATTATTAGGCTAGTATTAGGCTTCAAGAAACTTACTACAAACTGGAAATGAGCCACGCATTAGTTATGTAGAATATAGAGGTAGAGGCTAAAGGGTAGTTGGGGGGTGCAAAACTGCAAATATAAGTTATAAATGACTGATATTAATTTAGTAGTTCAGTTAATAACATTTAATTTGGAGGTTCTATCTTTGGTAAATGAGACGTAAGTCATCACATCAGTCATCAACTCATCACATCATTCATCAAGCTTTCGGAAACAATCCAATCGCTAACTTTTACTTAATTGTGAACGCATCTAATCTAAACAGTGAAATGAAACGTCAAAGAATGCTCACAAACTTCAATTATGATTGTGAATTCCGATCTTAGATTGGAACACAGTAACATTTTCTGTGTTACAAAACTTACAAAATCTTCGTAAAACTTGACACAGTGCTTCACACAGTTCACTAATGGAAACGTTTTGTAACTGCTCTTGCCAACGTAAGTAATAAATGCCCGTGTCCTGACATTTCCATATTTGAGATTCTTTTAAATGTAAAAGGAAAATAAAAACCAAATTAAAATATGGGCGTAAATGAAAAATTATAAATTAATAATTTACGTATAGGTGTTTCATGTATTATATCATAAATATATATGTAATAAAATATATTGCGAACGAGACAAACTTATACGTTAGAACGAAATGACCGAGCGCCACATTGCTATGTGACGCCCGAGGTCGCGAAATGTCGTTCCGTTATGTTGGTAGCGCAGCTTTAGTTCACCATCGCGACCGCAACGTAGCGTTGTCGTCGTACAACACCTTTCATTGTATTGACTATTGACTGATTCTGAACACAGAATAATGTATAAAGTTAATTTATTGTATTATTGTTTTATTTCTATGTAAAATATATCATAGTATGTGTTAGTTTAGGTAGAATAATGTCTCCGTTTACGTGAATGTGAAGCGAGACAGCCCGTGGAGTGCTACGCGGCCATTTTACTTGCAATGCGGCAACGGTGTACGATCCGCCATTGGAAACGGCCTGTGTCTTTTTCTGTGTGCAAGTTTTGTATTTTGTTTGTTATCTTTCATTAGAAAAGTCGGATAACCATGTGTGATAAATGTGTAGTGCGGACTTTAGTGTAGTGAAGCGCGGTGGTCGAGTGATTTTCGAATAATGTGCGAACGATGGAAAACGAAGTGAAGCAGCGCAATCAGAGAAACAGGCGAAGGGAGCGGGCACAGCGCATGCAAGCACAGCGAGAGAGCAAAGTTAAGGATGGGGACAGCGGCGAGGACGAGTCTCCGGCGAGAGAGAAGCCGCCTCGTCCTCCGGCCAGGAGAAAGAAGTCGAAGGAGCCGCTTGGAGAGGAGGACATCATCGATGGTTTCGCCATAATGGCATTTCGCACCTATGAAGACCTCGAGGTAAGTCGCTTTTGATTACACGCGCTTCAAACCCAAGTTTCTCCACGGTGTATAACGATAACAAAGCTCGTACTCGGTTACCGAGATATGTAGGTACCTATTCAGCTAATTGCTTTACTATAGGTATATACTTACCTGTTATGTACGTGTATGTCATACCGACGTTGTTTACATTTACATAATGACCTACAAACTTTACAATTATCGTTTTTATACTGCAGATAAATTGAGTAATAATCTGATTGGTTTATTCTACGTAAGACTTCAATATGAACCGAAAATATAAAAACACCTTTGTGTGCAAATCGTTTCGTTACGCAAATGTTTTAGGTAACTAATCGATTTCGTACAGCAGGATGCTCAGTTTCTTTTCTTCGTTATTTGTATCCCATTATAAAAACAGCTCTCAGTCTAATCGCTTTGGTCGTCGCGTCGGAAGTGCATTGACCCATCGTTTGAACCCTACGTGTTAAGAAAGAAAGAGGTATGTAGTAAGCTAACAAACTTATGTGACAACTTGTTCAGTAGGCATTTGTTTACGTATCAGAGGTTTCGATATTTGATTACCTGTGATAGTATTCATAGTCAGTGCATTGTTATCTGCGAGCGTGTCAGTCTGCGCGTATGTGTGTGTAGAGCAGCTGACTCGGGCGGGCCTTGCGCCTATCTAGTTGCAGCCGCCAGCCGCGCCGCGGTCTCCCACTAAGTGTAAATTTGGTCTAAGTGGCTTTCGCTCGTTTGTGCTCATTTATCGTGCAGTACGAACGGCAATATGTCGAGCATGTTAAAGTTTCGAATGTACACAATAAAACTACATTCCCTGCTATCGTTTTAAATTACGGCGACAGGCATGCCGGGGCTCGTTCGAAGCGCGCGCGTACGTTTTAAGCTTGAACTGGTTCCTTTGCTCCTATTTAACTTGCCACATGCAATATGCAACACTTACGCAATTTGCCTTGCCCACAATGGTTGTAAGTTAATTTTGTGGTCACCACATGTTTTTGTAACATGCTAAACTTAATTCTACCTTAATATTCATATAAAAAATTGTTCATTTTTTCTATTAATTCTATGCATTTAACATGTAAAAAACTTTGTTACATTAAGTATATTCAATTGGAGACAATTATGTTTGTAGCGGTTTCAAAATAGGCATTTGTACCAAAGAGTTTTGTTATCATTCTCATTGGATACACATGCATTTATTTTGATTTGTTTTTTGATGTATAAAAATATATAAAAACAGTCTTCCATGCAAACAAACAAAATAAAGTTTGAAAACTTATAGCAACTTTAATGCGTCTAATCTTTCAGTATCACAGATAAAATGAATAATAGTAATATATATAAATAGCCCAAATGGGCCACCCATGATTCTCCCACCTTCCAAGGGCCACCCATGAAATCGGATAAATTACATGTTAAATGATAATTTCTTCAATATTATGAAGTTTATCTGTCAAACTCGCAGTTGTCAAAATATTCACACTAAAGACCTCTCTGCTCAAACATAGGTCAAAAATAGTATTTCAAAATGTCATTTGTAGCTGTTTTCAAAGCCATCAAAATGTTCAAAGGCTATTTTTTCCTAACAATGCCCCATTAGGAAAGGCCAATGTGATATTATTTACTATTTTTGGATATTATTTTTCTAACGGTAGGCTATTATGAACAACCTGATATAGCCAAAAGAGATTGTAATGACAGGTGGCATTAATCCTAATTTAATGTTCACTATAGGTTTGAATAGTGTTCATCCCAGGGGATAGATGAGTGTTAACAGACCTTTACCAGGTGGAAGGTCTCATGGTATGGAAGGTATGAGTCCATCAAGATGGACCTAGGTACCACCAATATCTGATGCAGCAATTGTGGGTACCATTGCTGCATCAGATATTGGTGTTATTATTGGTAAATATTCTGTCTCGAAGCAGTAGTGCACAAGGACTACTGTGTTAAGGCGTGAAGCGCACTGTAGAAAGTGATATTACTGGGCAATCAAAATATAAGAACTAATGTATTAGAGTGACGACCGCAGTGCAGTGTCAAGCAGAATGTGAAGTTTGTAATGGATAGGAGTGATGTTTACCATCAGGCGGGAACTTGTCCACCTCGTTTTACCACATTTTATCTACCTTGCACTGCCACAATATTGAACCACCTGCCATGTGAAGTATTTCTGAACTAATACAACATAGAAGCCTTCAAGAAGAGAGCAAATTCTCTCCTTAAAGTCAGGCCAATGCATCCTCGAGACATCTGGTATTGTGGAAGTTCATGGGCGACACAATCTTACCACTTGAACTTTCATTCCAGATCGAATGATTCAACAGATTGTTTGCCCTCCTGTCCCATTAAAAAATATATGTATCTATGTATAAACTAGAATACAAAAATTTTTAATGCATTAAAAAAATGTATATGTTAGAAAACTATTTTCTCATTAAACATATATAGTTTTCCATTTGTGTTGATTAAATGATTGGGCTTATTGATAATATACTACTTAAAAATGTTGGTAAGCTAATATAATAATGTCATTCTACTTTCATTACTCAAATTTCATTGGACAGAAAATACATGAATTGTTTTCATAACATTTATTGGGTGCAGCATATGAAGCTCTGAACCACTATTAGAATATTCAGTCTCATGTTTAGCAAATAGGGTAAAATAACCATTGTGAGAAGAATGACCAGAAACTCAGTGACATTTATTTTATCTGTAACTTTTTATGAGTTATATAAATTATTTATCATTAATGTATCTATTTACATAGGTAGAGGTGAAATTTTTCAAAGGTCTTTGTGGTGTATATAATTAAAAAATGTGTATTTGTATGTATTTTTAACTAAAGTGTTTATTACATACATAATATATAATCACTTAGAATTTTTCTTTAAATAAAAAAAAATACATTAGGCATAATCGTATAGCAACTGCATGTTGCTATACGATTATGATTATTCATATGTATACAATTAAAATTATTCATCTGGTGATAGGAATTTTGATACAGAATTCCGTTTTAATGTGAGGTAGTATTTAAATAAAGATTAGAGAATGTAATGTAAAAGTCAGTTAGACTAAAATATTTTCATGAAATTCAGTGAGAAAAATTACTAAATATGACAGGAGGAGAGATGAATCAAAAGAATATTAGACTAGGAACTGAATTCATAAATTTGACCTTTCTATACATGTTATATAACCTCTAATTACCTTTTATCTAAACTAACACCTTCAAACACATCATGACTTATCATCAGGTGAGATTGTGGTCAAAGGCTTACCTATCAGCAACTAAGAAAAAAAATTAAAAGAAATTGCATTTTTTGTTAAGGTGAAAAATATAAGTCCTCGATACCAATGATGGGATCCAACAAAACCAACAGCTTTGTTGTCAGTTTTATTCTTGCTGATATTAAAACTTTCAATAAAATTTGCTATGTTGTGCCATTCTGCTAAAGAAATGAACATTATGTTTATGTGTATCTGCTGATTTGAATGTAGATTGTTATTGTACAATTTATTGTTTTTCACTATTTGTCTTAATGAAACCTTATATGGAACCTATGATACCATTATATTCTTGATCAGTATGTATTTTAAGTTTTTTAAACACAGTAATGCTATTCTATTTTTTTCTTTGGTAGATCTAACCACATGACCAATCTAACGCCATTTAAGTCTCTTGATTTTCTTTGAGACATCTGCCACACCTGTGGTCTTTCTAATTTTGGTCAGTCTCCACTTGTCTTTCAGCTTGATGTGTAGCATGCTTCTTTCTATCCCCTGTTGGCATACCTTTAATTTTTGACTGTGAGCCTTTGTCAGGCCCCAGGTTTGGCACCCGTAAGTAAGTATTGGTAGAATGCACATGTTAAATACTTTACGCTTGATTGGCATTGGAGGGTTTTTTATTCTTCAATATTTCTTTCAGTGACCAGTAGCGAGCCCAGGTGTTATTTACCCGTATTTGCAATTCTTTGTCCATCTGCAAGTTTGGTGCAATTATTTGACCTAAATAGGTGTATTCATTCACATACTCAATGTCATGGTCATTTACACAGATTTTTTGGTGATGACCTTTGGTTGTGTTCATAGTCAGACCTGCTTTTTGACTCTCTGTTGACAGTTGTAAAAGCATTTCCTGTAAAGTGACTAGGTCCTCGGCAAACAGTACCAAGTCGTCTGCAAATCGCAGGTGTGACAGCCTACATCCATTGATATTTATTCCCCACCTTTCCCAATCTAGTTGTCTGAAAATTTCCTCTAATACAGCCAAAAAAAGTTTGGGAGACAGAGGATCCCTTTGTCTGACTCCTTTTTGGATTTTAAATTCTTCTCCAATTTTTTCTACTTGTACTTTTGCCGTGCTGTTGCTGTATATATTCCTTATAAGTCTAATGTACTTGTTTTCTATTCCTTGATTATCCAAAGCTTTATATATATATGTAAGTATGAGATAAGGAATCAAATGCCTTTGGAATAAAGAGGTCATATGCTGGTACCCCAGACATGTAAAGAGAACAAGAGGAGGGCCACAAAGAAGATGGGAAGATGACCTACCACAAGGATGGCGCAGATCAGCATTGGACAGACATAAATGGCGAATTCTAGAGGAGGCCTATGTCCAGGGAGGACAACCTGATGAATAATGAATGCTGGTGTTACCAATTTTTAATTAGAACTTATTGTGTAAAATAGAATTAAGTATTAGCAATAGGAAAATTAGTAATAAGGCTAGTTAGTAAGAAACGAAAAACCAAATTCGGAGAATAAAGGCTATTTTTATTTTAATGCTATTCTATGAATGTAAAGTGACCCATATTACATTATTAATTGACAAATACTCAATTTCAATTAAAGTCAGTCAGCGTTGGCGTTGTAGGATGGTAGAATTTATATAATATTTATATTTGATAGGCTAGTTTTTGATGTACTTACTTATTGGTAAGTGATAAAGTAGTTGCAGACAGTAAACATGCAAAACCTTGAATGGACACTGGCTCTCAAGGTCAGCTTCCAGAATACACCTCTTGGTTCAACAAGCGGTTGATAGTCATACAAACTTTCGCAAAATGTCCAACATGTGGCAGACTTCGAACCATGAATGCCTGCGTGACTGTCTTTATTCATTACCTCTGGGCCATCATTTGTATAACTCCTTATTTATATCCCTAACATACTTTCCAGTAATTTTGGTCATGGTTATGTTTATCTTTGTGTGTGCATATCTACAATCTGAGCCTAAGATGTCTTGTCAGATAAAAATAATTATTTTGTCTGTGACTGAGAAATTAGGTTCGGTAATGTATAATTTAAATATATGGCATCCTATATTCCTATTTCCATGTGAATTGACAATTGTGATGTGACTACCTTTTTTACTGCCTTTAATAATATTTTGAATGTCTACAGCAGATATTTCTTCCCTTATTTAGAATTTAGAAGATTGGATGTTGGAATGCAAAACGAAATTTAACATTCATGTTTGTTGACATACTTAATTAATATGTCTATTGATATTGCATCACAGTTTTATTAAGAGCAGTTTATAACATAATACAGGAACGTTAATTAATGTGAAGCCTAGCTTATATCAAGAAGGTAGATAGCTATGGTGCTTATTTAAAAAAAAATGTAAAGGTGTTTAGTAAGAAGTGTTGGTGTCATTGGGTAGGAGTCGCAGTTACATAATTACACTATCAATCTTATTATTTTACTTATATTTTGTTATAATAATAGTATCCATCATTGTCACCCTACCCTTATCCCACTTGTGGGTTCGGTACAATAAATCTTGTTAACTCCAGTAACAATATTTCTATATAAGAATGACCATTAAGAAAATATATTAATTCTTATTTTATAATATCAAAATCACAAACATTTAAGTGTAATTCATAATTCGATTCAATATTTTGGTGTTGTAGCTCTGTAAACTACCTAGCAGTAAGTTTATTTGTACAAAAAGGTATTACGGTACGGCCGAACTCACTCAATGAACTTGATTTAGTTGTAGAGAATGGACGCCCGTTTTCTCGTTTAAGGAACCCTATAAGGAAGAATTATCAATCTATATAATTTATACTACATTTGCAGCAAATTTCCAAGCCGTATAATACTAACATCATCATGCAAGTAAAAACGGTTGTGGGTTTAGAATTCATGATTCTAGTCAGTAATAAAAAGATTTCAAATTGGCTCAATGTCTGGCTGTCTTAAAAAAGGTGATATCTCCTCATGTAATAAAACGCCTAATATTGTTGCCTACACTCAAATTCTGACAGGTTTGCGAGGTTGGTAGGTAACTGGCCCCAAAAAAACGGAATTAAATTTAAATAAAATGCCAAAGTATATGCTTAGTAGTCTTAGTATTTAAGGTTAGTGTTTGCTTAGCATTTTCCGTTCAAACGTGGTTTCGTCATGTTTTAAATACCAAATTTACTACGTTTTTCGTAAAATAATGTAATTTCAAAATTATCTGTTACTAGAATTCTTATTGTAACATTGAGTATGTTACAATAAGAATTGTACTGTACACTGTATTATCTATACATATAAATAACAAAATGAAATACTGGCAAACCAAAATAATATATAATTAGACTAAAGGATATGCATGCAAAATTTCAGCGAGTTAAACTCTCGGTGTATAAAAGATAATAAAACTACGGAGTATGGAAGGTGCTACGAACATACTTACTTTAACTGAACGCTCTAGTATATTATCGATGCCGTATTTTATTTTCAAACAACCGATTTTAAACTTCTCTCAGCAAACAATGCACACCACCATTTCTGTACAGTAAAAAGCGCCAGCAAATAAATAACTCAACCGTGACCATGTCATTTGACACCTGTGGTGCGACCAAAGACTACTTCGATATTAACAATTACCCACCATGGTGCTTAGTTACCGTTTTCCCACGGGTAAATTGTTGAAATCATTGTATAATTACTTATTTATGTTTTGAACGTAGGTAAACAGCAATTTCATATAACAAATTGATTTAGATACAGTAACAATTTGTAATAATTTCATTGTATATTTAAATCCTAAAAGCTGCTGAGATCATGAGGAGGATAACTGTAGAGTGAAATAATAACTTGACAACATCTGTTTTTAATATATATAGACTTATGTAAGACTTAATAAGAGTTTTTATTATGATATTTTGAGACTTTTTACACCGCGAACTCACAACGTTTGCCCACCCAAAACCAAATAAAGACCTTCTAACTTTGTTTATAAAAAATTGAGCATGTTCAAAACTAATTTGAAAAGTTTGACAAGGCCCGTCTACCTGATAAGCGGTCGAGAAAGATTGGATATGGCACGAAGAAGTTGGCAGGCGTGAAATATTGTACACGGATTTGGAGCGGCCGTTGCTGTGTCCGCTTTTTTGATACTTATTCTTTTTATCTTCTTACAAGTTCTTTTTTTTCTACATTTATACGTAACTTAGTAAACCGTATTAAAATATATTATTCATTCTGTTCTATTATTTCTAATCCAGCATTTACTGTTATAACATTTCTCATCAATTTATTATTTTTGACTCATATATAATATGACGCTATCTATACGCATATATGTTTATTTTTGAACTATCTAAAAACTTTCGACGCGCAATTCTTGTATTGTATTTTGTATATTCGTATCTCGGAAACGCTAAAAATAAATTTCAAATTTCGAAGCGCGCTGCATATGACAGCTACGACCTTTTGTTTTTCCGAAATGCCTGAAAATTAGAGACAAAACAATAACAATAATAGGGACGCGATTGCCCGATTTAAAATTTTTCATGACGGATTTGTTAAGGATATATTTGTTTACATTTTAGCGAAAGTTATATGTGAAAATTCATTATTGTTGAGGAATAATTTAGATATGACCTTCACCACGAATTCGCTGCCAAAACTTACGTACGTCAATAACATATAATTGTTCTGTGAGCAAACAATGACGCTGTGGGTAAGAGTTCACCTTTAAAGTGACTAGTAGACTAAATCATCAGGGAATCGCCCCCTTAAATTAATCTAAATATGCGTCTTACCTGACAAAAAAGGGGCGTTTTATAAAAAAAAATAACGCTGTTAAATAGTTAAGTACTGACTTATGAAAGTAATGACCACACAGACGTTAATACCAGGCGTTCTAAAGTCTAATTTAAAACAAAAATTTTTTTTTTTTTTGTATTGCTGATAGGTAAGCCTTTGACCACAATCTCACCTGATGGTAAGTGATGATGTGGTCGAAGGTGTTAACAGGCTTAACCCAGAATGACTGGCTCTCAAGGATAGCTGCCGGAACACACCGTTAGGTGCTTGGCGACAGATTTTCAACTTGAGGGTGGTCGCTAGCCAGGCGGGCATTCGCAAAAATGCCCTTCCACCATGCGGTGAAGCTCAAGCCCGCGGCGGGATTCGAACCATGGACCTGCTGTGCGGCAGTCCATTCCCAAAGCCACTGAGCTATCACTGCTTCATAATCATTGTTAATAAACGGAATTTGTAATGTAATACATATGTCCCAAATAAATTGTTCACGCTTAGAGAGAAAACACGATACTCCAATAAACCGGGCTAGTGTCCAGGGAGCAATAAAGCTTCAATAAGTTAGTAGCAACAGTAATTGACCTGAGCTAGTAAGAGCACGCCGGGGGTAAGTAATAGGGTTGATACACGTGTCGAATGCACTAGGATTGGGCTCCAGTGTGTGCTTATATAAAATCAATATCGGCCGCCTTAGAGGACAAGCCGCAACGATCGAGATCACCGACCGAGTGTCTCGGTGCGGTGGTACGCCGAGACACCCCATACCTCCCTTATAGCGCCCCCAGATGTTAGCACGTTGTGACATAAATACTTACCTGGGTAAAGTTTAAACTGCTTCGTTTCGCTTTTAGTACCGCTCCTAGTGGCCGTTTGGATTTTTACTCTAACCCACTTCGTAAATCTAACTTTGAACTTTCTGAATGTTTCACACTTTGCAAACATGAAATCAATTATCTTATTATTCCTATGAAAATGTTATTTCTTATATTGTATTTCTATCTATTGTAATGTCTACAATTCAAGCTAAAGCGTAAATGTATTTGGCCCGATTCTATTGTTATCCTAACATTTCACTGAATCACTTTTTATTTCACCCATTTTACTCTTTTTGTTATACAAAGAAAATGTGTTAGTTCTTTGAAGTCTATAAATATTTATGCGTTTACGTAGCTGTGGATTGAAGATGTACAAGTTAATAAATGCCTTCTATATGGGCTTAGATTGGATTGATTGATAAATAACTAGTAATAAAGTAATCGTGTAGGTATAGCTAATAAATGATTACTATAAACGTAGTTTCCGGCTTAAGAATATGAGGACTGTTCCATTTCCTCCTATTGGATGTCATAAAGTGCGGCTAAGGGACACAATGTGCCAAATTAGCAGCATGTCACCACTCAAGTTTATGTGAGTAGGGCGTTGCTGCGCATTGGCTGCACATTGGCTTATTTAAGTACCATTTTAACGCCATGATTATTCGAAAGATAGCGGGTAAACTACTAACAAGAGTATGTATTCCTAATGAGACCAAAGAAGGCTGAAAGGACCAAATTATTAAACCAAAGTCATACCTTTTTACAATTCTGTCCATGCGTTGTTAACGCATTTTTTTTAAGCATTCGTATAATGTCTCTGTAAGTTATTTTTATCAGAGAAGACACATTGAATCCATCCTGCATAAGAGAGTACCTACCGTATAATAATTACTGTAAGCTGACATACCTAAATTGCAACGTCACAAGATTTCTCTGAAACTGACGTACTTGTAGATAATGTGTATTCTGTTTCTAAGATTGTTTAGACAGGTCTAATCTCCATTGATTCGCTTTGAAGCCGGGCGCCGAGTTATTAATGCAAATTTATTTGAACTTGTACGTCATGACAAAAAATCTCAAAGAGCTGGGTTGAGACGGTCTGTGAGGATGATTAAGGCCACTAAAACCAGTGGGTTGAAGGTGGGCTTAAATTGCTCAAATTGCTGGTGACCGCTGCCCGTCACCAGACCCCGCGAGTATGCCCTTGATCATGTCAGACTACGAGTATTTTATTACATTTTATGATCTCAATCAAGTTAAATCGATCACATTGGGTGTCTTAAAATACAAAACTTACTTATTGTTTGTATTCTTTTTTTAGACATTTAGTTCATAGAAAATTTGTGGAAAGTAGCAAAGTTACTATGCTAATTTTGCTTTTTAGGGTTTCGTACCCAAAGTACAAAACGAAGCCCTAATAGAAAGAATCCTCTGTCTGTCTGTCCGTCCGTCCGTTCGTTAGTCCGTATGCCACTGGCCCTCGATCTCGTAAACAGGATGAGTTACAGACCGGAAGTTTTGTGAAGTACGTTGCTCCGAAGATTAATATCGAATTAGAAAGTCAGTTAAATAGTTTTTCAGGCAGGCTCTAATAGATGAGAGGGTAGTAAAAATATAATTACGGACTCTACCAATGCGAAGTCATAAAAGAGCGAGGCCCGACTCACACTTGTCCAATTTACTTTTTGTATTATTCACTTTTGCAGGTATACAGTATATTACCTAATCAAACCCTATGTTTAAAATCAACACCTACACCTTAATTTTAAAGTATACAAGCATGTTTCTTGGTTGAGGTAATCGACTTAATATTTTTCAGTTGTTTATACTCAACCGTGCGTAAAGTTATAAAGCTCTCAGCACTTCACTTAAAATTTTATTACTTCGGGTCTTTTTACTGTTTATTCTCCCGTTCCACCGGCGGCGTCTTCCTCAATTCATCTCCCCCTTTCCCCCCACGTACCCGTAACTGAGAGTAGTTGTGCTGCATCTGGCGGTAATATTTGCTTGCGAGGAATCTTTATCGTTGTACTAGACGTGCCTTTTAGCCGTCTAAAATCCTGCAGACGTTTATAAGCTTTATAGGTAAGCAACATAACGAAGAACAGATTTAATATTAAATCAAGCTACTCGAACATACTAATAAAGATATTATCGCATCGGCATATGTGATTGCATAGACTCGTCAAGTATCACATTACAATGCTTAAATAATTCTTGATGCGAAGATTGAATTTAAATTTCAATAAAAATATGATATGCACTTATATTGAAAATTAAATATGTACATCTGAAATAATTAAATAAGTAATGAAAACAGTAGCGAAGAAACGATGACAGCAATGAAACGAAAAGGCTTTTAAGCAGGAGATCAAAGGAAATAAAACTTCTCTCAATGCTGATCTTAATGGCAAACGTTACCTCGCACTCCAGGGACTCGTTATGAGGAGTGCCAAGTGCCTCGAGTGGCGGGAATTGCGATTTCGTCGCTCGAGTGCGCCGTCGTGAAACCTACAGAAAAATGTTCTTTATTTATTGGAAAATTATATGATTATGACCCTAATATCCGAGAGGGAGCTTTTGGCAACGTTGCCGAAAGGGTACGTTCGTCGACTGGGAGCTCGCGACGTATCTCGGCGATCTGCCACGATCGACCGCGGCCACTCCTGCCCATCGTGATCTTTTCAAGAGACTTCGAGACGTTCACTAGAACACTCAATATGAACACCCTCCAAAACTCCAAGAAATGCCTTCTTACACTTTATATTACTTTGTATCTGTTCATTAATTTCAGCATTCATTTTACCTCATTATTACAACATATTGTTTATCAAACATAGCTAGTAATATGAAACTATTATGGTTTCGAGTGCCTACTACAAATCAAATACACTCTAAAACTACTCGTACTGAAGTGTACGCTATCACGGAATAACGAATAGTACCAGATGTAAGAGTTCCGAATCAATCGCGTTGTTAGTAAATCATGCTTGAAGTGTATTGAAGCTGTTGACATCATACGCTACGCACAGGTTAGGTAGGTAATATTTACTAGAATTACCGGTTTGAATGTTTACACTTAGAGAAATAAGTTTTGCTCTTGTAATAAAGTACCAGCTGACATTTGCAAGAGAGACTTGGTTGCGTTACTGTACGGTATGCTTTCATTTATTATTTGGAAAGTGGCAGTGTGCGCTCGGTTACCCCACATTAGCTGTTGCAATGGTACCGATTAATGTATATGTATATATTTTGGTGTTGTACTGAGTTTTATCGCCCAGAGAATTAATGATCGAATGTTTGTTTTAATTTGTTATGGGCTAATATATAATATAATAAATTAAAACTTCACTACGGGATAAAGAGAAAATGTAACTATCACACTAGTTAGCGAAGTTATAAGTAAAAGCTTTTCAGATAAGAATCTGAGTCGATCTATTAGTTAATCTACTTACAATTCAAACGCACGCGTAGGTGCAACAATCTTTTGATTGGTTGAAAATACGTTAACTAACATAACATCTTTCATACCTACATATCTTGTATCCTTGTTATTAAATGTGAACCGGGTATTTGAGGTATTAGCATTAATTCTACGATATAACATAAACAGTTGTAACACATTACCCATTATCGCTGAAGCACAGACTATGCAATAGTTACTAACTAAACACACGTCAGGACAAAGTAAATGTTTACTGAGAAGCCGAAGTTAGCCGCGTCTATGTCGGTCGAGAGCGAACATACCAGCTATCTCGTTTCGATTGTCTGAGATTGGTAACTAAACAAACTAAATCACTACACATTACTCACTATCTCTGTCTACACAGTTGAGTGTGTTGGTAATTTAATGAATAACAGAGATGTTTTGTCTGATATTGGATTGTTTACAACTATCAGAAACGTCACTGTCTGACGGCCTCCACCAAAGCCGATGCGAATCACAATTTGCTAGTTGATGAAACTGTAGAACGAACTGATAAAGAAATCAGTACTAATATTATAAATGTCTGTCTGTCTGTTACGCTTTCACGCCAAAACTACTGGACCGATTTGAATGAAATTTGGTATGGAAATAGTTTGAGACCCGGGAAAAAACATACGATAGTTTTTATCCATCTGCGCAAAAAGAGGTTAATGTTTTTGCGCGATAACCGACATACGCGCGGGCGGAGCCGCGCCCGGAAAGCTTAATAATCAAACTACGGTGTACTTACGGTTCGGTACCCGTACTTACGGTGACCGGTTTATTACTAACAGTTAGTGTAAAAACTGCTATAAAACACTTAACTATGTTATCAATATATCTCCGTCTGATATTTTTTATATGATAGCAAGAGCTTTATTTACCGATTTTTTTTCCGAAAATAAAATGTAGGCATAGCACTCATGTAAGTCAATAATTGAAACAGGAATTTACTTTATTAATTAGGATTAGGGTTGATGAACTAAGGACGGTTGCATACATAAGAAACTAGTACAAGAGGTAACACTGAGGTTTGTAAGCTGGCATGTCGGGTAAAATGACTGGGAGAGGGAAAGAGTTAGCAGTCTTTTAGAGGCGACTTGACTCGTATCCTCTCCCCGCTCAACGCTCTCCTGGCGGCATACCCTGATACTGATTTATTTGCGGATGGATGAAGCTAATGTCGGTTTGTTGGATGTTCTTTGAGAGTGATGTATGATCGTTTTAATTTTATTGAATGCAATATTGATAGATATGTATATTAATTAATTTTACCTCATTATTGACTTTTAATAATAATTAATAAAATTTAATAATAATATAAATAAGCATGGGCAAGAGCTGGAATAAGACTACATTGATGCCCTGCGCGATCAACTCCGTAATTCTGAATTTTATTTACAACTTACAAATACATTTTAATAATAATTCAAAATGTAATCAATGATTACGATTTAAATGTTTTATTTTAAGTTTTTGAAAATTATTTTGATACGTAATAAGTATATTAGTAATAAAATTACTTTTGTAAAATATTTTTTTTGTTAAGTCATGGCACGAAATTATAATTTAACTGCTTAATGACGCGCATTAAATATTTCCTTAATTTTAAAGAAAAATTATGATCGCTAATAGATGTGAACATTCCAAAATATAAATAATACAAAGGCTGTGAAGAGTATCTTTTTCTCTTATTTACGCGTATATTTTAGACAGCGATTGTCGTAACCGCAACGTTACATACTACTGGTTGATACGAAAATACGAACTTTATTACTATGGTGTTATGCTTTAGAGCTGACCGCCACCGGATATACTGAATACCTTATGTAGGTATGCCTGATATATTTTATCACCGGTTTTTCCTTTATTATTACGATTATTATTGACGTATTAGTCTAGACACGACAAATCCATTGAAGTATCTTTTATAGCTTCCTATCTTAAAATAATGTGCCAAATTGTAGAAAGCTACACGAGAAATATTATTATGTATCAGTGCGTTTGGCATTAAACACGCTGTATGTGCATTGTCGACACAAATTGAATATAGAAATAATTATAAATACAAAACAAAATATTTTTGGGTGTCAAAAAATCATATATATCATATATATGAGTCTTATTTTTCCCCCATTATGGGGGCATGCCATAATCCCCACGCTTGGCAGGCGTCTTGGGGATTGCAGTATGCGATATCAGTTTCTCAGAAAGCGCTACAGCCCACCTTCTGGTGTACGACCTTTAGTCGCCTCTTACGACACCCACAGGTAGAGATGGGGGTTGACATTCTAGCCCGGCACCCCACGGGCTTTCTGTATATTGTGTGCCAATGTACTATATGTTATTAAGAAAGCCTATACAAACAAAACACTAGGCTGGCTAGTCAGACTTGGAGACGACCACGTTTCAAAGTTTCAATTGTTTTGTATTAAAAACTATTTCTATGAAGCAGTCGTAGCGGAGTTTGCCTAATCAGTTCTTGGCTAGTTCGCTACGGTCATAACTTTGATGGGTGACCGCTTTTGACATGTAATACTGAGTACTTCCAAGCTTCAGGGAGCGCATTAAGCTGTCCGTCACGGTTGTTGCCTTATGATGACAGTCGTTAGGCTGTGTCGGAAGCCTTCGGTGGCTTGAAAACTCCGACACTGTATGATGACACCTTGCGAATGCCAGGGTGGTAGCTAGCACCACCCTCGAAGAAAAAGTCTCAACATGCACCTAACGCGCTGTTCCGGCAGTTGAGCTAGTTCCCATTCTTAGTTTTAGCCCTGTTTACCACTTCCGACCACATCATCACCTTCCATCACGTGAGATTGTAGGCAAACTCTATGCAATCAACAATAAAATAAAACACAGCTACATTTCACTTGGTTGTCTAGGTTATGTTGGACAAGTACTAATTTACTTGACTTGTAGTGGCAAACCGCAGAGTAACTTTGACATGAAATGTGGACTTTATTCCCAGCCCATCCGTAGCCGCTGTAAACTGTAGTGAGGGGGTGGAGCGACACGACGCGACGCCCGATGCCAGTGCCAGTCAGGTAATGGCCCCGTGACACGCGACACCCGTTTACAAACATTTCGATTACATCCCTCATATTTGCCTCTGCACGCTTAGTCTCCCCCACTCAGGCGTCGAAAGGAATATCGCTCCACTATTTCATCGTCAATCAGAGCCACTATGAGATGACATAGGACTTGTTCATTAATCTCTACCACAGACTATTCGTGTAGTTTTAACCACTACCGTTACAGGCATTTCGATTAAAATACCTTCTCGGGTTCTTGGCACTAGATTGGAACTGATTGAGTAGATTAAATCTGTATGCTGCTTGTTTACAATCTTAATCTCTGTAGGTCTTGTAGAATGTCGACTTAATCTTCTGAATTGTTGAATGGTAAAAGTTTTTATTCTGCTAATAAATAATGCTCTATTCATCCATCCATGACTATTAATCTTTTGTTAGATCATCTTTTTATGTGCTTTTCTTCAACAGCAGTTAACTACTCCATAGAAATCTTTCATTTGTACTTAAGTTTTTGCTCACTTTTTTGTGCGTGTTGCTGCCGTAAAACTTTTTTTTTCTCCATAGTGATTATTGGGTATTCGGTATCATTGACAATAATTGTTTACACAATAGCTGTATCCGGCACATAATGTGGTTTCTTTTGTAACTGAACAGTTTGGTTCATTCGCAATGAAAGTTAAGTAAACAGCTGTTATTTTAACGGAATTCGGTTGATTGTATTTTTGTTGACCGGAAAATTGTTACTCCAAATGGTAATATTGTTTTTTTGTACGCCTACGAATAAATATGTAAAGAAATGTTAGTCAGTCTCAAAAACTGCAGAATGCAAAATTTTACGGCGGCGGGCGTGGTTTAATTAGTGTACTGTGCGGTGCAAGAACATTACCTTGACGCTACCAATCGCATGAGATAATTTCTAAGCGCCAAATCAACTCTTAACCCGATTGAATTTGGAACATTTGTGCATGTTTTGTTTATTGTGAACCGGATGAGTTCGAAATCGAAGCGGTAACTGTATGAGAGTTACACTTATTTCCATATTTATACGTAGTTGTACGCATTATATTAAAAACACTTATAATATATTTTATATGTATATTATCTAACTACGTGATGTAAAAATTAATAATGACTAGTAATGAGCCATTCTAATTGTTTAACTACCGCCTATCAACATCATATAATTATAGACGTAACACTTTTTGCAATCGTTTGATTGCGGTTCTTTAGCTAATTCTTAGAAAAAACAATTGAGCGCCAAAGAAATTATATTGATTTAGTTATATTACATGTTCTACAACTTGTAGAGGAGCGTATTCGAAATTCGAACATTTGGGTATATTAATTTTATTGATATTTTAAGACAATCCTTCATAATTAGTATATTGTACGAATGTAACATTTAGTTACATTCGTACAATAATTATGTACGATTAACAGCTCGACACCAAAGGCGAGGTATGCAGATAGGTTGACATTTAAGTCCAGGCTAAAATGGTTTAACACAAGTTATACACTCGGCTTTTCACTTCAATTGCCAGGAAAGGAGGCAATGATATAGTGATGTCTTTTTAATTATAATTTAATCAGATATTTCAACAGTGTCCTACTAGAAGCGTCATTCGTAGTTTTGACAAAATATATGTCTGGGTCTTTATGAATAACCTTGATTTATACGTATTATGAGAGACACAGGCAAACTTCCTACTATGAAATATATTACTAACTGAACTTCCTAGACCATTTAATAAAATACAAATTTTAATGCACTTATTCATTTAAAGCAGGATTTTATGCACTAGACCATAGTCCGCTTACACTGGGCATAAACAAGAATATTACACGAGAAGTGAAAAAATATAAATATTTAGATGACCCAGATTTATCGATAGCTGTAATCAATAGACTATAGATAAATAAAAAAAGTTTGTGATTCAGAAAATACTACTGTGTTATCGCCCACAAATATCTTTGACAGATATTAGACGACAGGGGTGTAGTAAGAACGATAACGTGTATGTAGCCTATCATATTACAGTTATTATCAATTAGGATAAACATAACAGAATAGATTTAGTTTCAAAGTAATGTAGTTAAGACATATCGTTCATTGGGTCATATAGGAGATTTATTCAGAATGAGACTGATTTAAATCTTGTGCCTTTTATGTCACTATATAACCTAATGGTAAGTGGTGAATTTGTTGTTCAGACTAACCTAGAATTACTGGCCCGCAAGGACATGCCGGAACACACCGTTAGGTTCATGGCGACAGATTTTCTACTTGAGGCTGGTAGCTAACCAGACGGACATTCACAAAATGTCCTACCACTATGCTATATGTAACAACTGCCATCCTAAGACAATAACTTGGACCGACGACTTAACATTCCCTTGGGAGCGCTCAGCAGCAATGCCACTAGCAATCATCCATCCAAGTTATGACCGCAGCGGACGATGCTTAACTTAGTTGATCGATTATGAACAACTAGGCAAGCTACGCTACGAGTGCTTCAGAAATTTAGTTTATTCAGATTTATTTATTGTTACTGCTATTTAAACAGTCTAGGCCGTTATTGAGCTATATGTATAACTTAGCTATACCGCAAGCTCTACCTCGCGTCGCTCCGTATAAGATTATCATTAATTATCGCGGTATCTAATCCTCGGCGAGTTAAGCCGCAGTAGCTTGTCTGATGACTTAATTAATGACCCGCCGTGTCGCTGTTAATTACAACAGCTAAGGCAAATTAAACAGCTCGGGCAAATTGAAGTTCGCGCTGCTGGCAGATTAAAAACAAAATGCAATTTGGTGCGATCCAACGCCAGGGCCAGCACCGTGCCGCGTTCCGACCCGGATGAGAAGTGATTAGGCAAGCAAGGTCGCATGCATTGCCGTAAGCGTATACTTAATAGGCATCATTCTCCTAGCCTTGTCCTTTGTTTTGTGGGTCGGTACAGTATGTTTTCTTCTACTTGATAAAAACAATCTAATCTAGTATATTTTATGCAATTATAGTCAATGGTTGTGTTGCTGTGCTGTAGTGGCTGCAGAAGAAAGTGCACATTTCTAGTATTAATTGTTTCCATTTCTCTGTTACCACTTCCTCCGTAACGGCTGAAAGGATTGATAGTAGTTGGTTCTAAAATAACTCATGGGATACTTCTCCCGAATATCACTAAATGCAGTTTTACTAAAGATTACGATGTTACCCAATTCCAAGTGATTAGATGTACATTTCCCCCCTGATGGTAAGGGCCAATGCTGTCCATCACAGTTGGAATGTCACCGTCCTCGTCTTGCTTGACACCCCACTGCGCTCGTCACTCTGAGACGTTATTTCTTATATCACGTTTGTACAGTAATTTCTATTGCTTCACCCTTCACATCTAAAAACAAAGGCACTACGGTACCCTCCAAGACGGACTGTTGCGGATGAGATTTACCACATGGTAAAAATCATCTAAGACTCAGCGAGGGTAGAAGAAGCCAGTATTATATAATGGCAGCGAAGTTCAAAATGACAATTTTTGACGAAAGCAGCAAAGCGAAAGTCGATAAACAAATTGCCCAAACGCGCTATTGGCGTAGCGACTGCCCTACCGCCTGTTTAGCGAAGGTAATTGAGCATATAATGAGCATTAAACTCTCCAAGTTAAACTCAAAACAACGCTCACTAATTAAACCGAAATTATGTGACTGCCTATCCAAGCATTAAATAATGATATCGTGTGGATGACAACGTTAACAAATTACCTGCCTATTAACTACTTTGATAACTGATCCGCTACATAAACAAGCTCCATTATTAATAAACCGTTTCCCTTACAAACCGCTTATTTAATTAATTGAAGTGCTAATTAATTTTATGAGCTATGATTGCTATATCATAAGTCTTTACATTCGAAAGTTTACTTATGCTAATGTACTATTCGTAGCCATAAAAGGTATTAATTTGCATAGTCATATCATAAACCCACAAAATTATTAGTCCGTCGATTTAATGAAATAATCATGAGCACGGCATAACAAATTGCCACAGCGGGGTATTATAATGTTATTATTTTTTAATTGCGGTATTGGGCGCTGTCACATTAGTGATTAATTCGATGTCGGTGAAGCAATTACAATAAATGACAGTCATCGAAGTGTGACTGCTTCTCCGTCCGGTGTGGTAGGGGCGCGGGGCGGGCAAAGTGCACAATTACCATGCGACCCACTGTGTTATTGACCGATGCTAATTATTTGACGGGGCGGCGGCGTTGGCGTCTTGTAAACACACTTTGTTGAAACGTTTAGTTGTGTGAGGTGTCAACATGTTAATTAGACTTGCACGTAATTCACTAGCCATTTTATCAGCTTGTTAACCTTGATTTATCTACAGAAACCCCTCTGGTACGAATGCGGAAATGCTCAAAGTTTATATTAACTTTACAATGAAGCCAAAATGATGTTATGGTCGAAAGCATCTACGTGGAATTAAGCTGACTTTCCCACGGGGCGTACCGACGCCGCCGGCGCGCGTCTTCGGTGGCGGTAGAAAAATAGCTCGCCCGATTTCTGTGAATTTGTGATAACTTTTTTATGAGACTGATATGAATTGTATAAAATCTTTTGTGGAAGAAGTCGCATAAAGTTCTTGAGAGAATTTTGTTTTCGTCGCAGTTTTGCGGAGATTTATAGGATGTAGAATTAAGCTAACTTTTTGCGATAAGTATTTGTGTTATCGTTTTAATTACATTGGTTTCCAAACAATTTTAACTGGTCCTTTGCTTGTAGAGCTAGACTATGGCAGGGTTTCCTAATGCTGGAATGGTAACCTACTTTACTTTGTTACAAAATATAGACTTCAAACCTGTAAGAGGTTTTCAATTTGACGTGTTATATTTCTTAATCTGATACTACAACTACTGACAGTTGTGAACAGAATTGTTTCTTTGAAAATTATAGTTCCAGTTTATTTCAATATTTCCTATTCACACTAACATACTTACATTTGAAATTTGGAGGCTACATCCATTACAATACAGGTTCTAATAAAAAACTTCCACGATTCCTTAAAAATGAACAGTTATCGGAAGTGCGATGAAACTTTTCAGAGATTGTTTTTATACGCATCTTTCATGACTTATTATTATTCTTTCCAGTTCTCTAGAGGGTTCTTGCTTTTCGTTTTCTGTTCGACAGTACTCAATTGCCTTACGACCATTACCAATGCCGACCGCGTGATGCACCCTAATGTCTTGTAGATACATGCTTTCTCTATCTTTCCCTCGCTGTTACAAAGTCAACCATACTTAACGCACATTTTAACATAGTTGTAATTTAAAACCTAAATGCGTATTATTTGTAAGTTTTTTATAAGAAATAATGTACCTAACGATTTGAATTGCTCCTTTAGTTACAATTTGGGTTAATAATAATAAACCTCTTTTAGTAAAACACTATAAAAATTAAATGGTTGAACACATGATACAAGTTTTCAGCTATACAATGTGTGTGGTGCTGTTGAATGGTAATTTTTGTATTATTTATTCACATTAACATTGGCAGCGGTCACGACAGCACGTGCCGGGAGCGGCGGCGCGTGCCACTTGAGAATTGAGATGATGCCACTAGATATAATGTTTCGTGAATTTTATTACGTTATGTCCCTCTTTGACAACCCTCGATAAACATTCTCACGCCAATTAACCGCAAACAGGCGTTATTTATACACAGAAGTTAAAAGCTTTTGATACCACATTATAATTATCTTTGATGTTATAATGATTCTGTTTATTGTTATATATATATATATGTATACATATCAAAGATATCTTATCAAAGTTTATTTATATAACCATAAAAGGATCAATTTCTTACTGTTGATGATCCACGCAGACCTTTAGATCAGATTAAAGACTGACTGACAGACAACGTACGTTGTTTATCAATCTACATCCCTAACCGATGCTGGGTACAGAAGCTTAATATTTATATGTGCGTATATAGGGGGGTAAAAATGTTGACTAAGAAAGAATTAAGGCAAATTCGCATCCCAAGGGATTTGAAAAACGGGTTCAAATTTATAATGAAACCTCATTATTATATTTTGGGAGGTAAAGTAGTAAAGAGTAAAGACTTACACAGTAAATAGAGTTTCCTCTTAAGGGGGTGAAAGTTTGTATGGATGTTCATCTTATGCGAATTAATAAGGAATTAGTCTTTAGGCTTCTGTATGTAACAAAAAATCTGTTGTATTTGGGCTTTTAGAAATTCATCCTCGAATAGGTTGAAATAAATGAGAACATACTCAAAGGACGTCAAAATCTTGTTTACATATTATTATTATGGCAAAATTTTGATGTTTCCCGATCGTGATCCCCTCGGGCACAGCTAGGGTTTTGAGGATATGGGTTACTCCAGGTGAGGGTTCGTGTAGAAGTGGACGTGTGTTAGGGTAAAAAATAAGTTTGATTCAATGAAAAAAAAATATTGATGCTAATCTTAAAGTTTACGCGAGCAAAGCCGCAGAAGGTAAAGCTAGCTATTAGACATAAACGACTAGAGAAATACGAAAGCTATCCTTCATCGTTTAAGTTATTTATACGAGTAGTCATGTCGTGGCATATGCAAGCAGCGAGGTCAGTTGTCAGCGACTGCGATCGCATAATAATAGTTATGGTAATATTCCCTTTGTGCCACCCATTGCGCACCCCCCTCTGAAACCGGTCGGTGAGAGATTAGTACTGCCCGGAGGCCAGGCACCCTACATGCGTGTCGCGCGGCGGATCAGATCAATTTTTTTGTTACTCTCGTTCAAAAATATGTCACTAGGGACCCCCGTTTGTGCTACTCCCGTGACGGTCGTGCGTAGCCCCAACCCAATGAATACAAACGCAAATTGATAGCGTGCGTGCGTGTTTGATTTGATAGCAGTGTTTTGGTAAAATGTAATTTCCTCTGTGACGTTATAGCTACAAAATAGCTACGAAAATGGATATTTGCTTTTAAAAAATAAATAAAGAATAAGAAAGGGCCCTATGTAATGGAATTAAATTTAAAAGTTCTTACTTTTACAGCACATCAATTGTACAGAGTTTGTTCCGTGGGAAATAAACGAGTACTATAAAGTAAATAAGCACAACACAGTAAAGCGTTCTAGTAAACAAACATCTTCGAAATTAAATTACTTACTTGAGTTGTTGGGTCATATAAACATTCATAAAGCACTCAAAGCAAACGTTCATCGTTTCGTTCCTCTCCCCTTAACATAAACAAGAGATTAGCTTCGGTCACAACAACGTTTTTATTTGCTTTGTCAACCACTTCCTCTCGCTCCTTACCTTTGTCTGGCGTTTATTTTATCGCGTTGCGGGTATCATCGGTCTTCACAATGGGGAAGTCGATATTGTGCTCGTGTTGGTCGCTCCTTGCCCGTTATTGCCGGCGACCGTTTTACACTCCATCTGTGTGATTTATACCCGCTCAATATTTGATCCGATCGCCGATGGCTCCTGCCGGCATTTGACGTGCTATATCCCGCCAAGCATGGTTGGCGAAAATCTTGTTCTAGGGTTCCGTAGGTATAAGAAAAAAGGAGACTAAATAACCCATACTGAATTTATATTCCGTAAATGGTGCTTGACCAATTTATATTTGTATTTTAGTATTTTTTAAATGATGCAGACTGAGATTTCTTCGATAGTTCCTAGTAATTATTTTTAAGAGAATTAATTTTTATCTGTGTTGATATATATCAACTATATTTTATAAAAAAATTAATGTGATTTTAAAATCTGCAAACCCTGCTTCCAAGTTCATTGTAACTGGCCTTTTTATTCCCCGACGCTCTAAGATTTATTCATTGAATTTTAAACGAGACGTAGGTATTTATATGTGTCTTGCTATTCTGTGAGATTGTACTAAAGCTGACTGACTGTAATTTAAGGAGCGTGAGGTTCCGGCGAAATCCTTTTACACATTCACAAGATTGTCTCAACCGTTCTAAGTGGTCTCGCTAGACTAGCATGTCAAAAGCTTAGCACGTTCTCATACCGAACATGAAACATGCTCCTCTGTCGTAAACGGGAAGCTGAATTCTGGCACTTACTCGACACATACTCGAGAATAGACTAGCCAAGCGAAGCGAACCGAATGGTGCTCGGTATAATTAAGGGAGGGCCATATCACTAACTTATATTACGTACGTTTCCGGAATTTACTAGTGAATTGCGGCTTTAGCTTGTTACAGGATTGCTTCTCTATTATATTATTACTTATATTTGGCTTGTAACTGAAGCGTTATCTGTACTGTGTGTGTACGGTACCACAAAGCCGCTGTCACTTTCACTATTAACACTCCGATGTTACTTTTGCCTTTATTGTTATTAGACAAGTAAGAATTATTTGTTCTTGAATAGCTGCAGTAACTAATAAGTTTGCGCTCTGATCGAATCTCCATCCAGGCTGGAAATTTATCCACTCAACAGATTCCGTTTCACGCCGCTCGCCGTCTGCACAACACTCACTAGAGATTGATCTGATTCATACGCTATTATGAATATTATAGAGTTTAAGTCACCAGGGCAACTGGTTGTGGACAGTAAATCCCTCCTTAGTTCTTCCAATCTGTTACTCATTCATGAAAGGTGAATTGCTCAGAGCGCGTAGTTTGCGGTCAGACTGAATCTGTACCCAGTTAAATTGATAGCGTAATCCATTTTCATGCATCCTGATTCTCCCCGTCTCTGTATAATGGCGGGAGATTGCTTGCGGCTGATTCATCTCCACTGATTTGATCACAACAGAGTTCACACTAATAAACTTACCCTGTTGTGTTTAATAGACATTTAGATACGAGAATGGATTTTCACCAAAAGCCAAAGTAAATTCTAACCTAATTTTGGTGTAGGCAAAGTTGACCAGACTCGACGCAAATTCTCCGAAGTCTAACTTGTACGAACTTAGACAAGATTCCGGATAAGTTGGTAGGTTTACGTAAGCTGTACAAATCTCATTTAAGTGTGGAATTGAGTTTGAGACAGTAATAAAATTAATATGATTTTATTTCGTATCAAAATCACAACGAACTGAAATTAACCGGATGGCATACAGTACCATGCTTTAAACAATATCTTTATTTATTCACCATGTTAAGGTATCCAAAAATATTTTGTGCTGCTCATCCTTCTATTATTATAAATATTATTTATAGCAATAAGATACGAATTGTTAGTGTGACTACTGTCATTGGATGAAATTTGGTACATTGATTGTTTAGGTACTGTAATAAACACATATGATTAGGGCTTTTTTATTCTGGATTACAAATCAATGTAATCATATAATTAAAATCATTTAATTAATTAATAGCTATAATGAAAAGTGCCCAATTTAGTTTGTTAACAAATTGTATACTATTTACGTGAAATAAAACATTATTATTATTATTATATTTGACGCAGGCACAGCTATTCGTATAGGATCGATTGAAAGCTACTAGTAGAAATCAGTTAATAATGGAAACATACAGAAGTACTGTTATGACACATAAGATGCATTACCACGCAAAACATACGTATAAAGAGCTAAGCCTGTTTTAAAATTTATCAGTAATTGTTTGTTTCCAGGCTGCTGTGAAATGCGTTTCCTCGCCCCGCACGATAGCCCTGTCGGCAAAGCCTCGGTTGCCCCTGGCAGCCTTGGCAGCCGACGCGGCGCGAATACACCCGCCCAACAATGTCAACTCTCATGTAAGTATTATGTCAACATCTGTTATTTATGTAGTTAGATATAGTAATATTAAAAAAGCAACATCAAGCTAGGGGTAGTTATTCAACAATTTAACTTTTTAGTTAATGAATAGACACCTTGTGGGTAAGCACGCTCCATCATCGACATCGGAAAAAACATTAAAAAGTAAGTGATAATTAAGATGATACAAGCGTTATTGAAGCTATACTGTATATATTGCTAAAAAAACTAAATAAAATAAAACCTGATCTGCAGAGTTAGAACAGAACCTAGAAAAATAGCCAGATAAAAGACAACTGCGTGATACTGTCTGTAATTATTAATTTATTGGCGATTTTAGTCCGTAAATATTATAATACCGGAACAAACAGCTGACCCATAATAAATAAAATTTTAGTTGCCAATGATTGTATAAAACAATTCTTGTCCAGCCGACTAGGTTGGACAAGAAGAGGAGGTTTGATTGAGGTTGATATGATTTCGCTAACTGCGCCACCGAAATATCCTTCCGTTTATTTTACAAGGTGTTTATTATTTATGCATGTCAACACATAACAAACAGCTCCGTGCTGTTTTCGACATCGTTTACTGAAGTAAATGCGCCGGGTGATCTCATACTGCTAAATGCAGCGAGTCTAAATCTGTATCCCATCGCCATTTACTGTACTGCGGTTCGTGGAGCCTCTTCCGGGATCCGCTTTCTTGCCAAACGCATAAAACGTACGCAAACTGCCAATCGGCTTGTCAACGATCCCGGCTTCCACTCGAGACGGGCTACTGAATCAACATACGCGAAATACGAACCATGTTTACATAGCTTAAACAGTTTGCCAAACCATTAACCATTGAACGACGAAAAAGCAAATATATAAGTCCTTTAACATAAACGAGCTGGAGTTTATCCTGGTTAAACTGAAAACAAAGAACGATAAATCAAATACGGCCGGGCCGGCTTTGCCATTTTAACAAATAGATCCCTTGGCTATACAATCATAATCACTTGTTTTATTTGTAAAATGATATTATCCATAAAAATATTAATATACATACTAACATTCTTTGTGAAGTTAACACAGGGAAAAGTTATAGAGGTATCTATTCGATATTGTTTTTCTCTATTTCTGGCCTTAATGAATTTGATATCTATCGTGACATAATTATTAACTTTATAAAAAACCTAATCGTGTTGTAATCACATGTTTCAAATGATGACGGTCTCGGGCTGCAGGTAGACGGGGCATTTTTTGTTAGGTACAAAGGCAACCTCAAGAAATAACAAAGGACAATGCTCTAACGTTATATTGAATGCTATAAATTTATCACAAATTACTATTTTACCGTTATTTAGTTATATTCATAGAGCTTAATACCTATAACTGTAAATTAATGCAGTTATATAAATTTAACAGTTATACAACATCAAAACAATAAAAGCTTCATTTTCTATGAATTCGTCGTTATAATTTCGTTATAAAAGTTATATACGGATAATTTAAGTCTGATTGTTTTACAACACCCAGACAGAGTGAGTTTTAGTATGCTCGAATCTGGAAAATATAAACCGAGTACAGTTGGAATTCGCTGCCGTAACCGACTCTGTATTAAAATAAAATACGGAATCCGCCTGCGGCATGGTCGAGTAACTCACAATGCTTTCAATAATTTACCAATACTTGGCAGCCAGCCTGGACTAGGCAGCTTCGATATCTTCGAAACGAAAATCTTTTCAAGTATTTATGATAACAAATATTTGAAATAAATGGAAATGTATAAATAATGTGTGGTTTGCGTGGGTGTTTAGACACTTATATGTCTACATCTTAATGGATTGGCTTGATCATAATTACTATAGGTGATGTTTAAATTTTAAACGGTGAAATAACGAAGCTTATGGCGAAATTTCGTATCGTATACCGGAATTACTAATTCAGTTGTTGGCTGTCAGGCGATGCCGCCGCCGTCGCACCAGTCCGACAGGCTTGCAGCGGCTGGACTGTTTAATTGGCCACATGAAAGCTTTATTTGCTTAAAACACCGTCGTCGCTCAATTGCTGCAGCTATTCTATCCCTGACGTTCGGAAACTTTATAACACTATAAATTGGTATAAACACCAGGGTATGTCTTAATCCGTTTAAGTGTACGCTAACCGTAAAATGCAATTCTTGATAATCTTTTTAAAGATATATGACCCCGCAAGAGCGTATGTATTCGAGCTCTAAATGGGTTCACATTTCCGATACGAAAGGAGCACTTCAGGCAGAATGCGAGCAGTTTACCCTGTGTGCTCCCTCGTGCATTTCGACAGCTCGCCGCCGCCAGCCAAGATATGTCGCAATCCCATCCAATTTGCCTCCACCGCCGTTCGTGCTATTGCTTGAGTAAAGCGGAAAATCTAGCTCCTGTGCACTGGGGAATAAATTACGCTGCAAAATATTTAACATGCGATCAATGATCAACAATATTATTAATAAACAATGCACTTCGCTATTCAAACTGAAACCCGTCCAGATATTTCTTACTAATACTTAATTGTTAAATTCAATGTACTGCATAAAATCACTGTGAAACTGCTGTTGCAAAAAAAAATATTATATGGGGTCCATACAAGAAATAAATATATTTTTTTAACGTTTTTTGTTTTCGCTCTAGGTGTTAGTATAAGGTAACCGCAAAAGGCACAGTGTACTAGAGGTTATAACATTCATTTTACAAATAATTGAAGTATTAAATTTTTATCCCGGGCGGGAATCTAACCTGCGTGTTTCGATTTCACGCCGGATGCCTAAACCACTCGGCCACCGTACTCCTTCGAGCCGAAAGTGGTGCTGCAATTGTTTTACTTTTACCGTCATAGAGGACGGAGCAAAATTTTGCTTCTATAATTTGTAAATGTTTTTTCGCTTAGCACGGGAAAGTGCTTGTTATCATAATTATAAATTAATTTTACCCTTACTTGGTTCTTAAAAATAATTCCGCTAGCTAGTTAAAATATATCAGAGTTATGACGTCATCTTCATTTGTATGTAAAAAAAACTTTGAAACTATCATGCATGTTATCAATTGATAGGGTTTTTGAGCCGATTCTAAAAATATTATACCACATCTTTAATACCACCTTTTAGCCACGTGATAACATCCAAAGACATTTTCAAAATATTCCAAGTTTGTGCATCTCCAGATACGATACGGAGTTTTTTTGAGTAATGACCTCAAACTGTACTTTATAATATCCTCATAACCTCGACATGAAAGAAGTTTTCATTGTAATAAACTCATTCCTAATCCAATCCATTTACACCCATCCTGCCACCTTAATATACGAGTCACGCCCAACTTTCAAATCCATACATCAGGACAGGTTTTATTACAGTCATATAAACATTTCCTTTGAGCATAATAAGCATTAGTGGATCACATATAGTCCCATACACCTGTCATATATACTTTATAGCTTCGCACTTAATGTGATACTAGCTCGGCTGTACGTGGAACAGGCTGCTAGTATTTTTCAGGCACTTCTTTATGTTGCTAAAAATAGTATATTTTGCAAAATGCAATGCATTTTTGAAAAATCTGATCAAGTTATTTAGCATTAATGAGCGCCTTAATGATTTTAATTTCTTTCATTACCGGCCAATACATTGCAGCAGCCAGCCACATTGAATTGCAGGTTTTGGTAACGTCAGCTTCGCACTTCATGTGTACTAGCTCGGCTGTACGTTCGTGCACATATTCATGGATTAGCAATGTCGTTTAGTTTTATATTCGGTTAGTTGCTTACAGTTTACAGACTATCTCACGGTTTAAACAATATCTAGCGAGTGAGCAGAGAATGAGCACGATCGTTTGGCACGAGCCGAGAACGCGCTGCGGTGTCGGCTAATAGCTCTTCGCAGATTCAATTTGCCGTCGAATAGAATATAACCTCCCGGTACGCCGCCGCCGCCGTACGCGATCATTAAGTTACGCTCTAGTCTCTTCCGAACTCGAGCAAGTTCAGCTGAAATTTCCTTCAAACACCTACTCTACCGGCGTGCCATGCCGCTCTCGAGCCAACCAGCTTCTAACGTGAATTAATTTAATTCACTTCTCAATTACTTGGTAACTATGTTACAGCGGTCACACTTTAAAAATTAAATTGCTGTGATTTCTTGCCTTGGTTGAGCTACGATTTAGCCAGCTAGTGTTTCGTAAAGTTAAATGGTTTGCTTGTTTATCCGACCACATAATTATTATGTAAATAAACAATTTTTAATCAAAAGAATACTGAGCCTCTGAGCTCAAAAAGGGAGAGTAATTTTCAATGTCTGAAAATTATTTTAATTTTATAACTTTCTTTACTATAGAAATCTATATAGATTTTAATTAAGATTATGACCCAAAACGTGTACTATTGTGCACATCGTGGAGTGTTTCTTTGCGTCGAAATAGTTTTATATTTAAGTTTTACAAAGCGCTGACACGCTTTTGTGTGCCTGTTTGTCTGAATCTGGTCGGGATAGCGTTTACATGGCTTGTTATTAAGTTGATACAGGACAGTTTGTGGTGAACATAAATTGACTTGAGTAGAGAGTGCTCGGCTCCTTATTGTGTTGTCTCCGGGAAGCTGGCGCTCAGCCACGGAGCCGGCACGCCCGCCACTGCCAAATGTTTTTTACTTCATGCCACCCGGTTCCGGTCGATATTTCCGAATACACCATTACTTGTGATGCCGTCCACTTCACCCCCGCTTTATCTACTGAACTACAAAACAATTGAGACATCTAAGACTTTCTCTAATAAAATCTAAGATTATGATGATTCGTTTGAATACTTTGAATGTCGCAAACATGTTAATTTTACATTTACAGTTTGAATCATTTATTTCTCAAAATGATTTATAATTCACTTACAGAGAAATACATATTATATAATATACGTAGTAAACATACATGTCGTCAGTCGTTGTCATTTATTATGCCTTTGTCTCATTCCGTATTTCAGGAACATAATTTGCTATAAAAACAATTCTAGGACCAGTATGATCTCTGTTTACTTTTATAAATATTTGTGATTGTGTACTAATAGCCCATGTGACAGAATTATTTGAACCCCATAGTGCTTAAATTAGGAGTCCCTCAACAGGACATCAATATAGCTAAACAGAGTTTCTATGCGCGACTAAATCTCAAACGAGGAAATTCGCCATCGAACATAAGTCACCGGTTCGATATGTATCAGAATTTAGATGTTGAAGTGGCAATAAGATATGTCCTTATTGCTCGACGAACCGATAATACATGGGAATTGAATATAATAATAGTTGATTATTGTGCGTAACGTAGCGTCAAGGAGAGGTTATTCTCAGCTGTGGACATCGTCTAATTCAATATAAATATAACACAAATATTCTAACTTTCTTAATTTAACTGAATATCGTATCAGTTATGCTTGTGTTGTAGGTATATATTATGTAGACCAATATAACGACCGACTGACTGTATTCACACAGCTATATGCTATCCAGCGTTGATGTATTGTTTACTTATTAAACCGTACATTTGGCAATGTTGTTTCAATTGCGATATGATTTAATTTTATCGCTAACGTATTTATTAATTCGACCTCAAATAAATCCGTTAAAATGATGCTTATTTGTGGAACAAGCTGAATGTTTAATTGATTTATTGGTAAATTACGTCTTCATTGAATTTTAATTTGATTTCGACAATGAATCAGAATATACCGACGCTTCCCAATGTTCAGTGAGCCGTGTAGGTGAAATTCAATAATATGATACGAATAAATGCCGTGTCCGGGCGATGTTTCTCCACTCGGGTGCTTTTATTAATTAAAACTCACCGATTAATTTGCTTGTTATTTTATTACCTATAAGCGTTTATGTTTCTGAATTGATATTGCCTGGCGGGTATTGCGATCACGACTCCGAATGATAATGATAACGAATGCATTATGTATGTAACTGAGTATAACCTGAAAGTTGAAACAAAGTCTTTCTTCATTTTTGGTTTTTGATTTTTATAGTTACATTAAAATTTATAATGCTATAAACTATCTTATAGATAAGTGACATAAAATCTTTAAATTTATAATGCTATAAACTATCTTATAGATAAGTGACATAAAATCTTTGATGCAGGCTTTTAATAAATTTTAGAGTTACCTCTGTCAGAAAAACACTCTTCTTAGTTGATTTCTGTAAAGCACTTCAAACAATGACCATTTCTTTGATAAGAAAAGTATATAGTGATTGTATCATGATTTCGATACGAATTCGTGATAAGGACACGGCAATAAATCCGGGACAAATTAACCCTGAAGTGTACGCGTGGATTACATTTGTCCTCCATTCATCAAAATTTATAATTTTTGCCATCGCCATTGCACAGACGGTAAAAGCACGCTTGAATTATAAATCGTAAGAGGTTAGTGCGCCACCTCAGTAACAGCCAGGCGCTTATGTAAAGTGATTGCGAAAAGAGGAGCAAAACATTTTTGCTGGATGACTCCAATCATCCGCGCGACTGATAATTCTAGTAATTCTTTTAATCTAAGGTTGAAATAATTATGCTTAATATTTTGACAATTGACTTGGTATTTTAATTATATATAATTATAAAAATAAGTGTTATTTTTCAATAACACTTATTTTCAAAAGTATCTTAAGAAAACATTAAGTAATATTTTAATTATGTAATCAAAATTATTTGCATATTTATTATAGAAAGAAAATGGCAAACTAATAAGAATGCATATTGAAAGTAGGATTAAAGATGAAGATACCTTTCTATGAAGCGTACATCTTGCCAAATATGCCAAAAATTTGCTTGCCGTGATTACTATCAATATATGTGTGTAATGCTTGTTTTAATAATCGTGTAGGATACACTTGACATTGAAATATGTTCCTACATTAATTGAGTTTTTTAAATCAAAAGAGTAAGTTGAAGTTTCCCAATTACTATAAAATAGTAATTTTTTTTCTCATTTGTTTTTATTTCCAATTTTGTAAGAGACTATAATAATAAACGTTAAATATGATTTATGTATTTATTCAGTCCTTAGTTCGTATTTCAAAGACAGATGACTAGTGTCATCCGCGTAATCACACGTGTTGAGTTCAGGGTACCACCGCAGGATTAAATAGATTTGAAAATTAAATAAATCGACTTAGGTATTTATCTCACACCATGTTAAACCCGGATTTGATACAGAAACGAAGTACCTATATACGAACAATATATTGTGCAAATAAGATGTAATGATTTGCATTGCGACATCTTGGATTCGTTTCTTTATTAAACCGGGTTATACACACGTTATAATTTTACAGCAACCTGAACGTTTTAAATTTTTGCATAAAATGTTTTAGTAAAAACAAATAATAACCATTATAGTTTTATTATCTTAAGAAACTAGTAAACGAACCTTAAAATGACAATGTACAAGATTTACATGCAATGTCGTGACTATAAAGCGGGCGGTAAACACTAAACAAGTTACGATCTGAACATAAACTGGAACTGAATCTGTTCATAGTTGTACTAGAAACGTGTGTTGTATATTGATTTTAATATCCGTAGTTGTTTTGAAAAAACACGTAAATGTGCGATTCGCGCTAGCTCACCGATGCGACGCTTCCGTACCACCACACAGTTGTTATGTGTTTAAACACCCAAAATTGCTCTAACAGAATGAAAGTCATAAATATCTACGTAACTTTGAAGTAGAAAAAAAAAACTTCCATACACAGGCATCGCGAGCGGTGCACTTACTGCAATTGTAATGTAATTAGAGTGACAAAAAATAATTATGAACTATTTTCGGTTTTTAGCTGTGCTGTGCACACGATGCTTCTTGCTTTGATCCTAGTTCAACTGGAAGTATATTTACTATTTATATATATATATATATATATATAGGTTTTGATGAATGATTTATAAATGGCGTGCGTGCGTATCTTTTGATTGCGTTGACTTTTAACGCTTGAGTTTTTGAAAAAGGGTTACGTACCCTAACAGGATGTAAGTGCCTACTAAAAATTAGTAATTTTTTATATACCAGTTCGAGACCCTTAGTTGCGTTTCACCGGTTTTTAACATTCGTAGTTATACGTTACTTTTTGGACTATTATCGTACCAAGTTTGTGTTTGTATGTATTGCCGTTTTGACAAAGCAAAAACTAAAAAGGTTAAAATAAAAAAAAAATGTAGGATTTCTTTTATTCAAAATTTTTATTATTATTATTTGTATGGCAAACTTCCCTTAAAATTTCGAACGGATGGACATACAGCGAAGGGTTTAGTAATTAGGGTACTGTTTTGTGATACAGAACCTTGAAAAATATATAATTGAATTTGTAAGCGACAGGAAAGTGTGTAAAGACGGCAAACATCACGTGTTTTATTTGTTTTAAAGCCTAGACAGACCTACCTTTTTAATAAATTATTTGATGCCGGATCAACTCAGAAAATGTTATCGAAGCCAAATAGAAACACGACAGTCTGGCAACAAAGCGCTTTAGAATTTTAATCTGAAAACAATTTCACAAAAACTACACATCTAAAATCCCCGCTCGATGTCATCGTGGTCGGTTCAATGTTATCTCTGAACACAGCTGACTTTATGTAGTGCTCGCCGGACTGAAATAATATTTGGTCAATAACAAACATTTAAGAAAATATTATATTAATAGTTAATTATAAAGTTATATTAGCGGAACTGTTACTAGATATATTATAAAATATTGATTTAATATTTTTTATTTATATATCATATTATGGATTTCCGCAAAGTAATGACTGCCTATTAAAAATCTTTCGTCAGCTGAATGACGACGTAATATTTATTTGGAGAGCGATCTGCCTTTATAATGTAACATAGAAGTTTATGCCCGTTAGTTTAATTTGCTTACTTTCCCCGAAAAGGCCGCCTATTAGGATTAAAGGAAGACTAATGAACTCGAGCAAACCTGTACAACCTGCCACGATCCGGATTCACGTTTGCTTAATTTCCACTTTGCTTAACGACCTTCACTTAATAAACTGCTGGCATTACTTATTAACTATACGGGGCGGTGTAATCAAAAAGTTACAAAGCTAGCGTAAATAATGTCAGAAAACTGAAATTTAAATATTTAACGTGGTTGTTAACGATAGTGACTCGGTATCGCCATAATTAGAACACGGCTGCGGTAACTTCCAGCAAGAGGAACAACGTGCCGGGACATAAATAAATTATGCAACGCGTCACTTAACGACACCGCACCCTGCCACGGCGTCGTTGAAACACCACCCGCCTCTTACACTCGATAAATAAATAACTATCATTACACACTTATCTCGTTTGCACCTGATTTATTATTATTATCCACCAGTTTCGAATAAAATCAGCGATTTGAACACTCGCCACAAACGTAAACTAGATAAACCGGCCGCGCGGCCGCACCGCAGTGAAATGCAATGCCTTATATAGCTTTATCACGTGTGAATTATCACCGCTAAGTCGATCCCGATAGCGTATAATGCGAAGTATCTTTTTCATGAAAAATGTAATTGAATGATTTATCTGGTCGGTCACGTTCCGCCGCCATATGGAGACCTCATGAATAAGCAATGTTTCGAAGCGGTCGTTGTTTCAATTAGCGGTTTTGTCGACGGTCCGGCACGACTGCCACCTTTCGATCGACGGCCGACAATCCAGCCACTCTCACATAAAGAACAGATTCAGTGGTCTGAGCAATTGGCCGGGTTCAGGAATTTGGTTGAATATCGCATGGCCATTGGTATACTACGTACTTGGCTTAAATGCCCGCTTGTAACTGTTGTATGTCAACTTTCTCAACGTTTACTGACACTGATCGTAATAGCCGCTGATTGTAAGAATATTTTAGCGTTGCGAAATATTGCTTTGACTGTTTTTTGAATAGTCACATAATAATTTGCATTTTTACCGTGTTTTTCACGTTTTTACATCAATTTTGAGACATCAATGTTCAAGGCGACCGATAGTGTTTCTTTATAGTTGGTAGTTAAAATTTGATCTAAGCCTAAGGAAATATGATGTACATATTGAATAAAATAGCCATAACGCTTTTAAATCTGAAAAAAAAAACTGTACGGACAGTCCTAATTTACATTTATTTATCAAAAAAAAAATTGAAGCCGGCACCGGCAGTATGCCTTTATTAACAAAGTGCGACTCTACCCATTTTTTACCATCAGGAATGTTAGAATAGTAAAAAATTGTTTATAGTTTACTTAGTGTGCGGATATTTAATTATTCTAATCAAGGTTACGTTATTATAAACCCAAGGTAGTATTACGTAGGCAAAAATATATAAGACCTGTATACCCGAACATATTGTATTCTAAAAAATAAGCGATGATATAATGTTTGTACCATGCCGCCTAAAGTAAAGGGATTATATTCTCATTTAACCTGGCAGTTAAAAACTGATTGATTTGTTATTCCAAGGGTGTATTTCACCAATCTATGGTATAAACTATACAAGGATAATTTTAATCTCTGTATCCATCTAAATATCATAGGCCTTTATCGCCAAAAATGTTAAATGATATTGCAGTATTTTAAATTTACCATGACTTTTAAGAAATCTGACATCAGGCGACAGACAGCTGTAGTGAAGGAAAATATTTATTCCAAGCTTAAAAATAATAACCATCGAATTTGGCGCTATGGCTCCATAATCTAAAAACAAATAAGGCCACTTTGCTATAGCTGATAATACAACCTATTTCTATGCCTACAGCGGCTGACACTTGTCATAAAAATAATAAATATAAAACCAAAGAATTTTCATTTTTCCAAGAAAGAATCTAACAAATTCAAAAACTGCCATAGGCTTGAATATCTATGATAGCAAAAGCTTGTCGCATCTTAATGATCTATAGTATAAAGTTATCCACGTATTGGTAAAAACTATATTGTTGAAATTGGCCTCAAGTAAAATCTGTTAAGATGAAGAAACAAATAACTAGATATATATTTGGGTTGAAGTTGCTAACAGATTATTAAAACGTAGCTGAAATCTTAAAAAAATATACGTGCAAATGAAACATTTTCTGTTTTTCTGTTTAAAGGTTATATGTTAAAAGTTTACATGCCTGATTATTTTTTCCCATTTTGTATAAGGAAAATGGTGTGTATAAAGTGTCAAACACATTTCTTAATGCCTTATTAACGTTTAGGTACATATCATAATAATGTAGAAAGCATAAAACGAGACTTGGGATACAAATCGGTTATGTTTGGGTCGGGGCATAATGAGGAAAGTAATTATGTGGCAACATTCGCCATTAGATCCCCGTAAGCACGACCCGTCCTCGGATTATAGGGATCTCGCATACGCGTCACGGATTAAATTGATATGTGCGACTCGGCTCCACTCGTTTATCTATGTAAAGGCTCCCTTTTATTACAATCGGAGCATAATCGTGCGCGTATGTCTTATTGTGTGTCTATTATGCTAAAGGGAAGGGAAACGTATTCAACTTTTATTGTTTTCTTCCAGTTGACAACTTGAGATGCTTTCGAGTCTCGACTCGGGCCCCCGTTATTATGTTCGTGTTTATTTTTGTGATTGTATCTTTATGGTATATCAAGTGCTTAGCATGCTGCAATGCCGGAGCTACTCTACTTGATACCACAAACAGGTTCTAGCGGTTTGAAGTTATTCTGCTGTGTCGGCGGTTCTCGGAACTAGATGCCATTTATTTAAACCTAAATCGACTTTGAGTGTATAATGGGTTCTCAACCAACAAAGAACATTAGTTCGTTGTTGGTGTGAATTTGCAGATATCACAAAAAAATTACAGGCTAAAAAATCAAAAAAAAAATCACAGTACTAAATTAAAAATATATGTATAAGATTCCTTGTAACACTTGTTACAGGTTACAAGGTTTCTTGTTACACTATAGGTCACAAAAGTTAGTATTAAACTAGTTGACCACCTGCTCGTAAATTTGTTCGCGTTGATTATACTTTAGGGCAAATTATGTTAAGTCCAGATACAAAATATTATCATGTGTTTTCATATAGCTCCACACACACTGTCTTTGTAAAATTTCTATTCACTCTATTAACAAATAAAAATATATCAACTGACATTTCGTTGCATCAAATGCGACAGATATTAAACTGACCCTAAATCCTGTTACTCTAGGAAGTTAATTTTACATATAAACCTATTAACGTGGAAGTTCATGAGAAAGGGCGGTCGCCCAGTCGGTCGGTAGGATAAGTTATACATTTACAGAAAGTTACACTCGTTTTATTCTCCTTGGGAAGTCCCGCAGAGTGTCGTCGTCGCTGAGTACCACGATCCCTTACTCGAGCGCGCTCCTTTCGAACCCTTGCATAAAATAGACGCGAAATGTGATAAATGGAAAACTCTTTTTATTGTAGGGCCCCAGGCACGTTACGTTATGGGTCGGCTCCTCTAGTCACGGCGCCCTCGCTCTCGTCTTATCAAGTTTTCTTATATCGTAGTTACCGCTCAATTTTGCGATCCTTTATAAAAAAGCTCTCCCTATGCTCCGCTCCCCGTACGAATTGCTTTTAAAATATCGCTACACGCGCTGCCGGCACTTTATAAAAGAGTAGGTGTAAGTGAAACTATACTGTCGGATTTATGAAGTGTTCCTTATTTTCACACTGTAAATCCTTGTGCAGGGCATTACGCTGCTTCAAGACGCTGGCACGTCGGATGATAGCGGACGGGCATCGGAAAGGCTTACGGGTAGTTCGGTGGCGCCCCGCGATCCCGATTCTTCCCGCGACCGCCTTAGTGACGTAAGTACTCCGTCACCATCTCATTTATCGTTCATCTGCTATAGATTCTCTTTCCGCTGTGCATATCATACATAACCGCGGTATTTGAAATGGGAGTAAGTTTTCACATTAGTCTTGATAAAAATAGGGACGCGATATTTCCTAACAAAAGACTTCAACGAACTCCGCTTTCAATCTGCGTTCCCCTAATCGAACTATGCTGTCAAGCATAATTATATCTTTGAATGAAATCTTTCTACATCTGGTCTTTATTTCCCTGAGTGGATTCTGTTTTTTCTACTATTGATGTAGGTAATATGATTACTAATAACCGTATGACCTATGTGTAAAGAATCTGTTTAAACTATATTATTTCTCTAATTATATGGGCAGTAAATAAAAATAACTGCTTAATGAAATATAAACTTCAATTATTGGAGGTGCATGTATGTATTTTTTTGTGTTGTGTACTTCCTGTTAGATGTTACTTCGAAACAATATTATGATGAATGTACAATATTTCTATTTCGTTGCTTTTCTCGTCTCTCCCAGCACCTCCGTCTGTAGTCATGCAACAAATATTGCATGAATGTTATTAGATCATCTAATATCACGAGAATCTAGTCATTTTGTAAAAGAAAAACGAAATAAAAACGACGAAACATTTTGTATTCGAAGACTACGTAAAAGCAATTTAAATCCGATCTGTATCACTTCGGTTTCACCGATCAAAGAATAACGCCGCGAATGTGGGGAGAGACGGGACAATCACCACCCCAGTCACTCCACTCATATGTTCGCTTTCTCTCTCCTGCCTACAGGCCAGTAGCCGCTGTAGTTCCGGAAAAGGCTATATCGTGAGTACATTCATTGTTGTCCTTATTTAACGTACAATTTCTCTGGTTCTGGTATGCGCCTCGCATCACCACATGTCTACGCTTGCTGTTTGTTCCGGTTTTAATTACGTAATCATTACCTGCATGACTTTACTGATCTTTTTGTTAAACTTTCCCCGCTTACTTCTTTCTAAATACGGTGAGCCCCATAATTGCGATCATGCTTTGATAATATTTTATGCCATATTAGCATTCAATGCGACGTCGATAAATTAGCGAAGGTGGCCCGTTGGCTTTACAGAGGAGATGCAGTAGTACATGTAATGGCTATAATTCTCTATTACAGTGTGCAAATTTACCCAGCTCACGCAACACACATAGAAGCTATTCGACATTCGGCGCGTATCGCAGCTAAATCACGAGATTTGTCGGGGCGGTGCCGCGCCGTACTACATAACATTACCTGCGCCCGTCCTGAATACTTCATGCTCTGTATTTATTTGAAATTGTAATATCTCCGGCTTGATCCCTTGTTGTTTCCCTCGGCGCGAACTTACCTCGTAAATAACGCTTAACGTATTCGTCGATTTATGTTACGGTAATAGTGTCTTCTCCCAAGTGTATTTCACTTTTTCAATATTGTATCGCCATCAATGTCAAACGAAATTCAAAATGATTATGTCAAAATTGTTTCTGCGAGATTAGGTTGAATTTGCAAAGTCAAATTTTCCGGCTTATTAACGGTGAATAGAAAACATAAGTAGATATGAACATTGAACACATTATATTACACGTTGCTTGATTCATCGTGGGCTATTATTGTATTGCTATTAACTCATCCTCTCGCCTGTTACAACATTTTAAACGTTTTCGACCTCATGAAAATCGTTTCATAATATTTTTAATAAAGCTACCATGCTTAACACACAATAGAAATGATAACTGTTGAATTTTAAAACGTAGTACTTTTTTGAACTTATATTTTTTCATATCAATAATTACATATTAAAATTTTTGTTCAAACTTGTTCATTAAAAAAATTCAGGTATTTAGAATTGGGATTGTAGAAGACTTACTTATTTGCATGATACAATTGAGCAATTATTGCGATTTAATAGAAACTTTATTAACATGTATTTTTCTTGTTACAGTGTGATAGTGAAGGGGACGACGATAAGGCAAGTACCTTTTATTATTTCACGGGTGAAAACTACCCAGCTGATGCTCTCGAGCGATATTTACGAATCGCGTAAATTAATTAAACCAGTCTCCCGGCTCGAGGCTCTTTGAGAGTTGGAAAAGTTGAAACAGAGCGTTGGAAATAAATGTCCGTGTAATGTAAGTGGCGAAGTTGCTCGTTCCCGGTTTATTGCCCGCCTGACTCGCCCGCTCTCTGTGATTAATCTCACGGGGCGGGTGTCCCTCGCACCTGTTTGCAAATTGTTTACTTAGGATACTTCTCGATTTAATTGGAACGTTTCAAATCGACTGAATCTAAATACCGAATACGTTCCCCTAACCAAATAATGTTCGAAATAAATTAGTGCACGGAAGGGTTAAATAGCGTATTTCGTTCATACTCTGTATTATTGTACAATCTGGCTAGGGATTTAACTAACTCGTCAACAGGTTGTGAAAAGCGAGCTAGGTTTGAGCGTGGAGCGCCCTCTGACGCGTGTCGATGTGGCAAAGGGCGCTGATTACGCACCGTTGCTCTGTTCCGTAATTACTAGATTGGCGCACACTGCAAGTGCCCGTAATTAAATACATTACACCGCGCCTTTGCCGGGGCGTCTGTGGCGTCGTCGTCGCCGTAACACGCCCCGCCGCAATATTATGCGCGAGTGCCCGAATATCATAATAAAATTAACATTTATTACTTCCACAGCTTTATGTTGTTTTAGTGAGGTGTTTCATAACATTATGTTGCCTGTGTTGAAATAATTTTACAAGAGTTTGTAACTGTCCTATATAATAACAGTAATTGTATTTTATGTGACTTATACGTGCGGAAAAGCTGGCAGTGATTTAGGTTAAAACTTAAACAGTGTAGATACAAGTTCTTAAAATATTAAACTTGAAAAGACTAGAAGTTGGGCAGATACAATTAGCGGTTGTGGCAGAGTACGGGTGGCAGCAATAGTCGTGCAAATCCAGCGCTTTAGAGTGTGATAGCATTGTTCGGGCGGCCGCAACCCCGGCCGGTCCACGTTCCCCTTAATCTAATTATCTGGCCGCTTCGCTGCCGTCTCGCACCGAAACACCCCACCCTCAATTTCTCTCAATTTTCCCCAACGAGAAAGCTAAGCATAAAAGTATTTTATTAAGCGATCCATCCCTTAACGTTGAATAGAATCTCGGAATTTAAATGAGTTTCAGATGTCAAGCTTTCAAAGTGTAAAAGTTTTTAATAAGCAATTACTTTTAAACAGATGCAAGGAAAATTGTGTAGTTTGCATCTCATGAAATGTTAATGAAGTTAATTTGTTCGTTGCCGTTTATATAAACATTAAATGTATTTTATTTTTTGTATCAACAGGGCCAATTTAGTGAAAAAAAGAAACATATTTTACTTGCCTGATTTAATAATTATATCATAGGTGATGTTCTCGTTATGTTCAGAATGTTATGAAACTGTGCTAGGTTTATGATAATAGGTTTAGACTCGCGCCCGTATCACATAGGATATACGTGAAAATACTGGTAAATATAAAAGTAAGCTTTTGTAAGACAGGTAAATCTTCCAGATACACATGGTTGCTACATGATAATTAGAAAGAATAAATAAGAATAAATATTCTTTCTAATTATCATAGAGAAGAAAGAATAATAGAATAAAAGAATAATAGAAATTATAAATAATTAGAAAGAATAAATATTCTTTCTAATTATCATAGAACATAGATACGATTTACTAAATAGATAGACAGAAAACTTGATTAAGCGAAATTTTGGAGCTGTATTTATGATTTTTTCAACTCAGATAAATATATGGAATCTTGGTTTCGTATCAGGCTTAGTATTTGTCACGTCCTCTAGTATATTATGTATATTATTCATCACTGTTTTTATGAAACATGTTCAACATTTGCCTTTTAACGACTCACTTCGCCTTAATACACGGTGCTTGCCATCAGGTGCTACGATTCATATCAATTATTTAACAAATAAGGTTTTAATTTATACTTAAGATGCGAAATAGACCCTGATAGATAATCATCGTACAAACATTTTCATCAAATTAAATTCGTCATGTTAAAATATAACTCGATGTTATTATATTAAACATCGTCCTAATTGAGATTGTAATATCTGTTTTAATGGTCTCCGGCTAAGCATAATCTAATATGAAGTTGAGTGGCACAATAATGGCGGTAAATGGATATCTGAGGAGGAAATCAGTCTGAGCTCCGGCGCCGGTGTTGTGCCGTACCGTACCGTAGTCGATTAATTAAATTATTCTGGGAGAAGTTGGCGGCAGCTGGAAGCGTGGAGCGAATCTCTGAACGACACAGGCGAGATCCGAGTACCCAAGTACTACTAGTAGTTGAGCTGAGTGGGAAACGGCAGGGCCCGGGCGTGCCGGCAGCTATAGTGTTCGCTACACTTAGCCGGAGAGCGCCACTAACTCGATCCGATTCCACTTGGGCTATTTGCGCTCTGAGTTCAATTATGCCTCCACTTTGATATGCAAATCCGGTCGCTTTGGCTAATTACCTAGACGCTTCCGTAGTATCGTTTCAAATGTCAACTTACACCACCCGCGTACAATTTACTTGCTACGAACACGGCGCGGCGGGAGCAGCACACACGCCTGTTCCCGCTAGATTAAACTGAAATATTTGTTAAACTCTGTTGCTTATTGCATCCATGAAAGTTAATTATAAACTTTACTAACTGGAAGTTAGCATAGAGTCATTGTTCATAGCATTTCGCTGCATATTTGTGCAAACATATTAATTAAGTTGACCTCTCTATCCATCGTAAAGTTTGAAAGCTGAATTACGAAGAGCTTGTGGATAAATCTGTGCAAACTCGGTTATTAGCTTAGCTCGACAACGGTAGTGCTAGCTTTGCATTTCAGCGGATGGCTGGATTGTTCCGATCCGAACAAACCGCAGTCCTTTGGGAGCTCAAGAATGGGAGCAATTTATTTTTTCCTACATCGACTTTTTAATTATCAAAACACAAAAACGATGTCATCGTTACAAATGTACTAGTGATTTGTATATCCCGGAATATATTTATATTTTTTTAGTTTTGGTATGTTAATGACGAAACAATTCCAAGCAGTAAATACCTTTCATAACCTTATAGTATCACTGGTTTGTTTGTCTGTCGCAGTTTAATACTCGTATCAGGAAAGCCCAAAGACATCATAATATCAGACGGGTCGATCTCCCCATTATCTACATAAAAAAGAAAAAGAACCGCATGTTTTAACAAAATTTTATAAAGAGACATAATACATGTGCCCCAGAATAAAAACGGACATTAATATGCTCATTTATATCTCATTACAGAAGCATTATATATTGTCATTACGCTCGTTTCAATTTAAACGATAGTAATTTAAATTGCGGTCACAAATTAAAGCGTGATCCGGCTTATTAACGGTAGAACCGTCGGGATTATTACTATTTAATGTTGTTTAATTTATGATGGAAATCAGTCGCGTTGTCGCCAGTAGGGTAGGCTGAGGTAGGCCGTATCACTTCTGCTCGATTTGATCGTAGCTCGTTGTTGACAGTGGGAGGCATTGTGTAGTCGACAGTAGGGCTGTTCGGTGTATCACATGGTAATCTAAAAGTAATAAGATATCGATAAAAATGTATAATATCTTTTTATTAAATTTTCTCTCATGTTTGCCTATTATGAAGTTGAAAATGTTTATACCATAATAAACTATATATGTTTTTAATTCAATTTATGAATACTACAATATAGGTTGATATTGTTTAAGATTTATTAAAGAAACAGAGGTGGGGTGCTGATTTAAAATATCATCCCCGCATTTCATTTCGTGGGTGTCGTATGAAGCAACTAAGGTAAAAATACCAGAAGGTGGGAAGCGACGCCTTCTGAAGAACTGAAAACTTATTTTTCAACGGTAGACGTTCCGGTTGATGAGAGGTACTTATTACGTTGACATTGACAGCCTTGTTCTTTTCTGGGGATCTAAATATATCAAGTCTAAAAGAGTCTCAACACCCTCTTTATGATGTCTTATCTGTTTGTTATAATCAAATACGAAATTAATTTGCTCCATCAAATAAATCAACTGAGATTTCCAGTATTATTAAAAAGTTTTTCGTAATGCAAATACATTTTTTTTTCCCTCTATATATCATAATTCAAGTTTTTATTATAAAATGTTATTCTGTTAGATAACACGTAAAGGTCAATACAATAAGATTATCGATAACTTTGATGTTTTATGCATCCCAGCATATAGAGTGGAGGCACAATCTGTGGGCGCTAGGATCCACCTGGGGAGGCTCCGTGGCACATTAATAAGCTCATGAATACTGATCGCGCGCCGTGCCATCGCCACGCAGATTCTATCGGCACCGGTTTCACTTACGTAACTCAACTACATATTAATATTTTCCATTGTTCTTATACCCAATTTAGAAACACAAAAATCGTTTTGCTTTGATTACAAAACTCGTATGTTTGACTCGTATCTGCACCGCACATTTTACTTAGGAGACACTCGTCATTATTATTAATTCGTACAACTTTATATAAATTAAAAACTTTAAAACCTCTCGTCTATTCGTCTCGGTTGTGATTTTTAATCAAACCTCATTTTGCATTCTCACTAGCCTCACTTTTCCTCGCCCACTGAGAAGTACTTAAAAGGAATAAATAAAATATTTTCAAGTGTGCAGTGGAGCGCTTGCCACTTGGCGGAATTTACCTTACGCAAACCTACCTTCGTTAATTGAAAGAGCTTCTTTCGTTTGGTGTAATATTTCATGGCACGAAGTCGCCTCGAGACGCGGTAACTGGAAAGGATCACACTCCACCTGGCACAAGCTCGTATTTAGTCCCCTCGAGATTCAACGCCGCTTACGTCGTTTCAGTAATATCCATCTAAAAAGCAACAAGAAAATAATTTAATCTACTCCACGGAATCGGAATATAAATTTGTTTTCAACATTATCTTAATCGCTACTCCTATTTTATCATCTTTCATCGTTGGCTTATTTCTTAGAGTTCTTTTCGCTTTCATTTCCTTTGAATGAAAAATACCTTTAAGAAAGCGTTTTATAAATCAGCAATTACCGCTGAAGTTTCCCCAGATTGCCTTTTTATTAAAATTCTTTTGTAACCTACTGTTCGGAAATGTTTTTTATTGTTATCAAAGTAATGGTTACGGTGTAATTTTGAGTTATTGAGTTAAACGTTTTAACAAACATTAGATGGAATAGCCGGATAGCTTTGTTACAATTAACTTTAAATCGTGCGGAGTTGTTCGGTGGTGCTTGGCGCAAGTGCGCGGTGCGGTTAAATGTTGGCCGGGCAATAAATTGGCGCACCCATAAGGACGCTGCGGTGCTGTGGCACGCGAGATAAGCCGGCCGCAACACCATTAACTAACGACAAAGTCACAGCGATCAACTGGCATAAACCCCTCCACCGCTCGGGCCTGCGTTGCGTGGCGACTTGCGATCTGCAGCTACCGCCCACATTCAACATGCTTTATGACTCCTAACACCTCATAATTTTTTATCCATTACTGCATTGTGTTATCTACTTCTCCTCCCTCTACTGAATGTTATTAAGTGCCACCGAATTCGTAATATGCAACATATCTACGTGATTAACATAATGTTCCTAGAATGTTCTACTTGTGTCTTGTAAACGAGCATAAAGTGAAAGAACAAATTGCGAGTTTCCCCAGTATTTTCCTCGCTCGGAAAAATATATGTTTTATTAAAGCTCGGCATTTCCGAGAGCGAGCAACCCTCTGGGTGGGGTAGCGGGTGGCCGGGAGGTTCGGCGGCGCGCCAGTGTATAACAGACAGTAGAGGGATATAAAACATATTTACGCGCCTATAAAGTACTCTCGTACGCTCGCTCTCCACCATTTTCTTTTGTTCCTCGCTCGCAGCCAATGATAATGCTTTCTCCCGTTCGGTTAAACTTATTTCTCTGCCGTCTTATCTGGCTTTTCTTCGGCACTTTTATTTATAACCGGAGTGGTGAAACGTGAAGTAAACGATTCTCGTATCGGCTTGCCTTTTGACATACGTTGTATTGTGTGGTAAGAATTTCGCTACCCTGTTTTGCTCGTAAAATTGAATCCCGTACAAATAAATTTGTTTTGGGTAACCGTGATTTTCCATTATTAAATATAATAGGTATTATTATTGAAAGTAAACTAAATTATCATTTACATTTATTTGTTCGTGTTTCTTTTATGTCATTTCATACACCTGGAAACATTTATATAATGTGAGTTGTACCAGACAACAAACTAAATGAAAACCGTATAGCTGTGATATCTGTCATACTTATAGACAGTTGAATTCCATTGACAATGGTCTATAGTTGACCTTCAAACTCAAATTGATATTATTGTATCAACTAGTCAAATATCAAGAAGATCATTTGCCCTCTTAAATTAAACCGTACAAAAAATCGTTGCGCTAAAGCAGGCAAGGTGTCTACATACTTCTAACGCATTCTATTAAAGTCAGCCAACAGAAAGTGAAGGACGTACTTGACGCTATTCAGAACGAGTAGAACGGAAGCCAGAGCGTTAACAGCAAAGCGAGTAGCGTCTTAATCTTACGCGACAGTACGGCTCAGAGCAGAAACCCCTTGCGTAGGTGAGAGGGTGTAATAACAAGAGTCTTCCCTTCCTCGCTTCGCCCCTTACTCGCCTAAAGGCTTAGCCGCTCGAAAACTTCTACGGAGATTCGTATTACTCCGTGCCGCATGCCGTGGTGCTCGACTCTAACCGCCCTGACTCGTATAAAATCCTAACTGGAACGATGTAAACTGAACCTTAAGTACCCCGCTTACAACTGCCACGATTCAAGCTTTTGTAACCCTACCAACCAACCGTACTAGGACGGTTATTTGTATCGTTATATAAATGTTTATACTGTCTTGTTATTGGCTACGATTCAAATACTTTCAATTACTTCGGAACTGTTATTGTTTTTCCGACGTGAAAATTGTTTTGTACATTTTTTCCCTTTTTGAACATGTTACGGTAAAACATGAAAAGTAAAAACATTGTTGCCACTTTCGGGGCGTATGTGACGAGAGGCGTCGTCAAAGGGCCGTAATTATCCGTAGGCAAGCGAGTGTTAGCACTCGACGCTGAGGTCGAGATATCTCTTGACGGATCAGCGGCTCACTCGGGATGCACTCTGCGATTCCGTTTGTCACTGCACCCGACTGCGGTCTGAGCGCTCGCTCTGATAAACGCATGTCAACGTGCTTTGAATGCGGAGCGCATTTAACCACATTTGTGAGCCTACCGAGTGCCGACAATCTCTATGCCATTTGCCTCACTACCTACTCTATTATTTCGGTACAGACCGTGTCTAGAAATATGTGATGTGTGATATATGATGCAACAATCAATTCTTTAGTGTAATCTATTTTAAATACCTACGATATCTACACTGTGAAATAATCTACATAGTTGTTAGTAATTATCAAATTGATAAGCTGCGTGTGTGTTATACAGTCGTATCAGCCGATCATTTTTGTCACTATCTGTTAATTAATATATCAATGATCATAATCCATATTTGCAATAATGCGTCTTATCTGATTTCATGTAACACTTATCGGATACGTCGACAGTTTGAACAATAATGGAGATAAAGTATGATAAAGAAAACCATCCAAGTGCGAGTTTGACTCCAACACGATTGGTGGCTCTCCGTATAAACAAACATACCTATTAGTTATATGAAATAATTTAGAAATCTACTAACCTATTACTAAGCCTAGTCAAAGTCTTTCCGTTCGTCATTTGAATGGTACTTTTTTATCGCAATAACAAACCTTTTAAATTTTGCTATGGCAGATTTCATAACAAATAATAAAACTAAAATAAGGAGATCTTCATAGAAGGAAATACCGTTTTAAATATTGTATTACTATAGAAAAAAAACATTGTAAAAATAATGATAGCCGAGCGGTATTAGCTATAGACTGCCGTGCCGAAGGTCCATGATTCGGTCCCCACCGCCACCGGCTTGAATTTCACTGCATGGTGGAAAGGCTTTTTACGAATGCTCACCTGGAGTAGAAGCTACCACCCTGGAGTAGAAAATCTATCGTCAAGCACCTATCATTGTGTTCCGGCAGAAGTTCTTGAGAGCCAGTAAGTAATTATGAAATATACTCATACACGAGACTTAACAACTGTATGTCTAACGGTGATGGACACAGTGCAGTTTGTCACTTGTGACGAAATTCTTCTGTTAGATGCAGAGGTTACCTCTACATTAGGTGAGTCGTAAGCGTGATCCGTGACAATTCCATAAAAAAAATATTATATTTACATTTTACGAGCAATATTTTTAATGAATTTTAAATATAATTAATACTATACTCCCTCAAGTAATACAAACAAACACATCTCTTGTAAGTTGTGTGATATGATAATAAAAGCAAAAATTATAAAGAAATGGAAATGGCGGTAAGGATTTCGAACTGTTAAAATAAAAACTAATAATATAAAGACAATTTTTTTGGTATATTATATGAAAATACAACAATATTTGTGTGTTTGGTACGGAACCCGCAGTATGCGAGTCCGACTCGCACTTGACGGTTTATTTATTATTTATTGTAATATCCACCAAAATAAGACATACTTTTTTTAATGTTATTGTGATGGGACAAGCTCGAGGCCCACCTGATGTTAAGCGGATAACCTCTGCCTATAACAGATGCATTTCGTCACAAGTCACGAATTGCACTGTGCCCGTCACTGTTAGACATAGTTGTTAAGTCTCATGTGCCTGTAATTTCACTGGCTCTCAAGGACTGCTGCCGGAACACACCGTTAGGTGCTTGACGACAGATTTTCTACTTGAGGGTGGTAGCTAGCCAGGCGGGCATTCGCAAAATGCTCTTCCACCATGCGGTGAAGCTCAAGCCCGCGGCGGGATTCGAGCCATGGACCTGCTGCCATCATTGCTTTAAATAATATGTATTCTGTGAACATATCTACCAACTTACCTATTACAATTCAAAAGATAAAAAAAGAACTCTTTAATGTTGGGACTGACAGAAACATATCGTAGGTCAATCGTAACGTAAAACGTAGTCAAGGTTCATCTAGTACGAAGTCCTAAAAATAATGGAGATGTTTATCAATGAAATTAAAAAAATATATGCCGTAACCACTACCTTAGAACTTGAGATGTCGTTTTGTATATTACTACCTAAGAAGTTGAGTTGTCGTTTTGTATTTTATGTTATCGTGATCGAACAAGCACTAATGCTTGATTCCTAAGGTAAACCTAAGTTTATCCCTGATGTTAAGCGGTAACCTCTGCCTATAACAGATGCAGATGTCTTGTCAACATACACAACTACAAGTTTGTAACCACTTAAAAATATTATATTGTTTATTTTTGCTGTTATTTTTTACTCGGACGTTTGTAATTTGCACCGATCGTGCTGTAACCGTTAACTCGCGAAATTCAAACAATCAAATTCCATATTGTTCTTTATTTGATTATACAATTTTGAAGTAGTATCAGCGGTGATGTTTCCACCCGAGCGTGGCAAACCGACACGATACGATACGCAGATAAGCCGTTTGGCTGTTTGCACATCGTGTGTGGACCCGGGGCCGCCGCCGCCGCCCGTAATTAGTCCGCCGCAAAGTTCACCGGGCCGCTGCACTGACACCCCAACTGTGCCTGCTGCCCGACAAACACCATCTCTAATTTAATACACAAGCACTCTCTCTCATCTATGCTTAGAAACATTATCTGCCAAAAGGAAGATAAAATTTATCGATTCCGGAATTTTCGCAGTAGTATTTCAATCTAGATTTATTTGATATGCCAGTGTATACAAGTCATGACAGAGTACTCTACACAAGTCTACGTAACGAAACAAAAAAAAAACATAATTTTATTCAGTCGTTAAGGAGACTTAAGATGTCGAATATTAAACTTATTTATTTTTATGATTTAATTAACAAACGGCAAAAATAATTGTTGTTTGCTTAATTATGACATTAAATAGCGATATAAAGTCCATTAACGTTCGTGAAAAGTACACGTGTAAGATATTCAGAAGGAAAGCAGGTGTAAGTGCAAAGTTGTTGGGTGTACCATCCCTCACTGATTACTTGGCATCTTCCTAATGACTTTTAGTTCAGATCGCTATCTCCTGCACATACCTAAATAACATCGCGTTATCTGTAACGAACGAGCTTCAATTTAAACTTTCTTCTATCGACTAGTTCTTTACTGGCTGGTACTCAGTTTTTAAGGAAACAAGAATGTAATGAATATATTCAGGCGTTACTTTGCAGAAATCCATATTTAATAATAAATACTTTTAAAAGTATCCTGAAAAAACATTAAATAATATTTAAATAAAAATTATTTAATTTATTATTCTCGATCGTGCGGTCGGTGAGTCAAGACCTCCTGAAGATGCTTCGTTTAGAAGCGAAACTAGTCGGGTATTCTTACGGTTAGGCTGTGTGATGTTTGTGACGTCACGTAGATAACAGGAAAATTTGGCGGAATTGTCACTAGATATATAATCTTATGCTTTTTTAAGTGTTTTATTTGAATATTATTTAATGTTTTTTTAGGATACTTTTAAAAGTATTTATTATGAAACAAGAATGTCTTTTATCTAACAAAATTTATTATAACCGTAATCGTGAATAGTATCGATGTCTTCATATCTTTAAATTTGTTTACCCAATGATACGTATAAAATGTTCAAGAATATACGAGCCATAACAACACTATTTCACCATAAACTTACAAAGTGTTAAAGTAATGTGGTTGCGTTGTTTAAAGTCGTATTATATCAAGTATCACGAGCATGCCGAGAGCATCCGCTCGAAAAAGATAAGACTTTTAACGGTTCAAGTTTCAGCGGTCGTTATTTCTGTCGTAAATTGCCATATATCGTTAGTGGAGTATGGCGCTAGCGTACGGGGAAAACAAACATTCGACGACAATGTGATAAAACAACAGAATCCACCGGCGCACTCCATCGTGACTTTAACCATTAATAATTCGCCAAGTTCGCGACAACGGCCAATTTATACATTCCGTCTGGAGCGAAATTCCAGGGAATTATTATAAAGTAATCTAAGTTAGACGACCCGAACGGCGACGAGGGGGTTGACAGGTGTTTAAATATACCTCAACCGCTTCTCTACTCCTGTTAAGTAATTCTCCGTATTACACAAGCCGAAGTCATTCGAGCGTGCGGTTGCAAGAGCTTTCGGAGCTTACCAATTAATTGGTTGTTTGTTACGAGGACACGCAAACTGAATAGATACGTGCAACTATCTTGTTTGCCTTCACCACGGTGGTTATGTAACGCTATTGAGAACGTGTCATGATTCTAGTCACTTGTCCGTCGATGACTATTGAAATTTGATAAGCTTGTCATCTCATAACAACTGTTTGAGTGTTACTGAAGATGAAGCTGTTATGTATTATATTAAAATAGTTGTACATTTCAGACAAACATATTTATACATTTAAAATATAGGTTTTGAAGTAGTGACGGCCCAGTAACAATGGCTATGGTCTGCCGCGCAGTAGGTCCATGGATCGAATCACGCCGCGGGCTTGAGCTTCATCGTATGGTGGTAGGGTGTTTTGTGAATGCCTGTCTGCCTAGCTACCACTCGTACGTTGAATAATCTGTCGCCAAGCGATGACCTTGTACCAATTCGTCACGAGATTGTGGTCAAAGGCTTACCTTTCTACAATTAAAAAATATAAATAAAATGACGTTTTTTTAAGCAATACGTTACAGCGAGCCTCTTTTTAAGTTAAATCATCACATCCATTCAATAAGAAAAGCTTATATAATTAAACTGTCATAAACAATAAATGTGAGCTCTTAAAATGACAAGTCTAATTCAATTTGAATCCAAAACATATAAAGAGATTAAAATGGTCTTTTAATGTGTATGAGAGCAAGCGGAACCGGTCGTGACGGCCGCGCGAGCGCTCATGTAACATCGCCAGTGAACATTCTCTCGAACTCATTTAAGGTTTTTGTCCTCGTAGCCGTGTTTATCTTTTTATTGCCACGATATTGAACCGGACCTCTATCGTTTACATCGCCACCGACTGCGTCAAATTATCATAGTGCAGCTTTCTTCTACATGGTCGTCCACTCAACTAATCTTAATTAATCGTATACGACGGCCGGATACAATCTCGACACTTGCCCATTTATCTCAGTGTTATCGCTTGATAGAATTGTCGCGCTAACTTTATCTAAAACTCAAACTCTATAGATATTACTACGACTTATCTGTGAATTAACATTGTATCGGTAACTCAAATCGTGAGCTATGCCCACGAAGTTAGCATCGCTAAATGCATTGATAAACAGCAAATATGTTACAAATCGTGCCTCTAACTGCCTTCATATTAACTACAAAGAAGGCGCTAAGTTACATTGACCATTTTTACACGGTGTAGGGTCATAAATAACTTTCCTTATCGACGCCGACACGTCGTCGCTATCTTTTCCATCTAATCCGGCGCCCACGCCTACAACCACGACCACCGTTTAAAGTAATTTGTCGTAGGAAAAACATTAATCCGCCACTTCATTACTAAATCGTGATTGATATCTTTTTTTTTTTCTATTAAAATACAATTATCTAGTAAGCATTTCGTTCGTGAACCGCTTCTAAATAAGTTTACGACACAATGACGTGTTAGAAGAGAAATCATTATTATTTATATGGATCCTAAAGTAGTGCTCGAGGGCACTTTAGCGTTCTTGTCGGATTATTTCCCTCTTTATGCGAGCGAGCGAGATGCGTCGACCACTTTGTTGTTTTATACTTCGCCTCGGAGCGACTTTATGCATCGCCTCATTGCTCTTCGTCGTTTCGCTTAGTTTCCCCTCTCTATTTTCAACTCACGTTACTATGTAAATTTATTTTGAAACTGGCTATCCGCCGACAGCTTTATACGACGCCGCTTTACTTGCTTTACTCGTTTACCCTATGTTATACCAACTTTCGAGTGGAGACTAATGAAATCTTGTCCAAAACATGCATTTAAAGTTTAATACAATTTTATTTGAATTTTTCTATGTCATTCGTAAAAATATTGAGCACAGAAAGACCCTATTTGAAGATTTATCTAAATCAATTAAGATAAAATCCTTATTATCTGTCAATAAATCAAGTTAAATGCACAATTTGTTTCTTGAACACCCCAGTACAAAGAGCGAGGTCTTGCTAAAAACGTAATAATACTAGCCGCCCACAATTATTGTGGCAGAGCAACCGGGCCGCCCGCCGACGACAAACGCTCAGAAACAAACTACGTTTTTATACGGAGAGCAAACAAAATGAGTTAGCGGTGCCGTTGCCGAGCTTTTCCTCGTATCCCCGACGAGCTTGAAAATTCGCTTTAATACCTTTGTTTTACAGCGCTCTACAGCTCTCGTGTTGCGCGAAAATATTTTCGAAGTTTACTCAACGTGCAAATATTCCATACTCGCCGATTTTTGTTTCAATATTTTAAATCCTTGTTGTTTCCGCATCGAATCCCTCTTTAATACTCGAGGGGGATCGCAGTATTATGTAAAACGGTCGTTACGATAACTCAAATCTCAAAAGCTTTATTTTCATATCATCCCTTCAGTCACGTCACCCTGTCACGAGCTTAAGTTTTTATATGCCATCAACTTAAGTATTATATTGTATTCAGACCATTCAAATGTTCATAAAGAAGTGTGACTTCTTTACTTTTGTATGCTCTGTTTGACAAAATACTTTTGGTAAAGCATTTGTGGTATATACTTTTTGCAATCATACAAATGAAATGTGCTTTTGAGAATCATGCTAAATATGAAACCCGAAATCTTTCAACAGAAGCATTAAAATCCTTTAAATCAGTTTGGCGAGTGTTGAAGGTATGATCACTCTTTGTGGAATTAAATAAAATGATAGAATCTCCCGGTAGAGTTTATTCATTACATCCCGCCGCGGGGTACCGGGCGGGCGGCAGCGGCGGCGCGGCCCACCCTCTGCTCCCACTCGCTTTATGGATATAACCTCGACAAAATACCCCTAAAATTGCACTGTTTTTATTACGTTCTCTCTTTATCTCTTTGGTTTTGTTGCTCCTTTTTACGGAGTTATTATTTTATTAGAGAATTGGAGGAGCATAATAGACAAGAAAGATTAAACGATATTTAGATTTATCGATAAATACGTTTTGGTTGTCTTATTTCATAGTATTACTGTTGCATGTCGTTAGTATTTTGTAGCATTTAAATACACACAATATTAAATTAAGATTTTACCCCTTATAACGTAATCCTCTTTTTAATCAGTTTATATGTAAACAATTACTTATACAAATAATAAATAGATTCAGGCGTTACTTTGCGGAAATCCATATTTAATAATAACAAATATTTTATAAAAATTTAATTATAAAAATATTTTTCAAAAATATTTTTTAAAAATATTTTAATAAAACACTAAATTGATATTTTAATAAAACATTTTTTTATATATATAGATACAAATATTGATTCGCTCGATAATGGTGCCGTGGCGTCGTCGGTTAATAAATAACATTCGTTTATCGTTTTCTTAACAAATTCATAATCCCTTAATCGCAAATTATAAAGTACGTTTTGAGCCTGTGTTATGCAGGCAAATATTAAAGTGGCATGACTTTATAAGTTGGTGAGATCTCAACAAACCTGGCGAAGAGGGAGCGAAGTTTAAAATACGATGAAGATTAATCACTAGCTACCGGCAGGGCGAGTCTGCGGCAGCGCGCGCGCACTGCCGCTTAATTAATTACTGGCTTATTATGACGTCCCTGTCTGCTTTTGTCAGATTAGTAAAGGCTGTGTTAAAGGTTGCTATCTATATTATTAGGCATTCGATTATTTATCTAATACTTGAAGCAAATGAGCCATTAGTTAGTTAATAAATAGTCGCTTTATAGGTATGAATTAATTTTAACAACTGCTAGCCAGTAACTTTAAATCTGATTACTAATTACATAACTATCATATAATAACTATAAAATATTACGTAAAGAAATAAACTTAAATTGACTTCATGCGGTAACTCTAATTGCCAAGTTTCAAATAAACATACTCGTAATATTAAAGAATAATAAATGTCCTAACCGTAGTGGCCACCGGTGAAACATTGAAATGTGTCTGTGATTTTTCTGTATCTTTAAATGAAAACATTGTTAAGATGCCAAATAGTTGGCGATAGTGATAAAACAAAGCGGCTGGCAAAGGTCCAAGTCGACATGAGTGGATAGGCGCGCGATTCTCAGTGCGAACTTCTCTATTGTACGCAACGTAGTACGTACACAAAATACTGGTATGGCAACCGGTAGTGCAGTAAAGTATACCATCTGTAGTGTTGTGATGCGATGTCAGCACACTCAGCACTTACTCGCTCCACTGTGTTGTGCTTAGTGCAGATTCGCACGGGTACATTTTAAATGGAGCCGCCAGATCGCAATTACACTCCCTTTGAGCTTGCGGAATGCGTTATGTATGACATTCAATTCAATTTTCCGCACAAAGCCAGCGTCGAAATTCTCTTTCTCTTTGAACGAAGCCTTATGCAACGATGCTTTGTTTGCGAGCAAACGGCTAACAGCCAATGTTTGTAACGTATTCGTAAAACAGGACTCTCATTGCGCTGTAGCACGATTTCTACCCTATTTATCTATTATGGCCACAGTTAGTAGACGCATATGTATTTGAAGTAGTTATTTCCCCGTATCTACAACTTTTTAACACCGATATATAATTTTCATATGCCATGCAGCAGAAGATCAATAGTTTAACATCAAGCTTCTTTGATGTTAAACTATTGATCTTCTACATGATAAGTACAGCTCAGAACACCCAAGTGATTTGTGCTTTGTGCAGGTGCATGATGAACATTCCACAAGACGTTAAATCTTATGCGCCTGTTATTTATTTCCCTGCAATGATTCAATCCTCACTGCGTTGCTTGATTGACGACTAAATAAAAGTGTACTCACCCAAACATATTCCCTACCACAACATTTTCATATGGTTTGATGCGAAAGTTCAACAGAACTCAGTATGTCAAAGTCTGGACAGTTTACTAACTGACTTAAATTTATTTTGGCGTAAAATGTTCAATATAATACACTTCGAAAATAATGATCACGTCGACATAATATTTTAATCCGTTTCGGCGACGTTATATTTTATCTTAGGCGACTATTTATACCATTCTGAAATCTGCTTTGTAGATTGATCGCGTGTCAGAGAGAATTGTTGTGACTGTTTTATGTAGAGTCGTTCGAAACGTTGCCAATGTAGTAGCGCGCCGGAATGTCGAACATGTCCACCTGGGCCGTGAGCGAACACGTATCAACATAACAGCTTTGCACACTTTGAAGTGGTCTAACCCATCTACTATACACACCTCGGAATGCAATTAACCCACATAATTAAACGCTGCTGCTAATTGTTTTAGTCTCTTCCCAATTTTATTTATATTCTCATTATAAATCGATATTTAATGTGAGACGCGCATTAATGCTTAAAATTGATCTCATGAACCATTTATAAACGCGCTATTGTAGCGCATAAATCAAGCTTGTCTTGTCTACGTGTTTGTTTTGTAAATTAATCGTGCCCGTTGTAATATTGAGATTAACTCGAGCTGAAAGCAAAATTTTATGAGTAATTGAAATTGGCTCTGGTTTTATCCAACATAGTGCTAATAAATTTAAAATGTAAATGTTGGATAACATGTTTGTCTTTGTAAATGTGTAAGCGTATCGTAATCTACCAATTAAATTTTAATTAATTATGAATTAATTATTACTATATTTAGTATCTAAGTATATCGATAGAAGGCCGATGGGTTCTATGCATATAAAATCTACTTTTTATATACACTAGAATGTAATTGCGATCTAGGCGTTAATTTTTTTTTCTAAATTCAGTGTCAACTGAAAACCCTTTGCTCTTATTATTGAACATAATAAGAAAAAAATGTTTGATTAAAATAATGATTCTCAAATATTGGATTAAGGTAATCTCAATGTACATGCGTATCGTTTGTTAATTTTGTATGTGGGGTTAAGTCGTTGTTAATTAATTTAAGCCAAGCGAGGTGAGGCTCGATTAGCGGAATAAATTGGGCTTGTGGCGGGCGCAATCCCCGCGCAGTAAACAGCGCCGACAACAAAGGCAGCCGGCAGCCCCCTACGCGCCTTGCCGAGCTTAATGCTTACTCATTATTTATTCACATCTATAACGAGATTGTCAGTGCTCCCCGTGTCTTCTTCGCCCGCTTTATTTGTCTCTACTTGTACCGTGCGTCGCCTCGACGCCATATTATTTACTCCCGGTCGCTCTTTTTGCTCAGATTATTTTCTTTTCCACCGAGTTATAAAGCTATTACCGTCTCCTTTTAAGTTCCCCGGTTTGAAATTTATTCGTACAGCGAACCAAGCTAACGCTGTGCACCGATATGGTTTTATTGAAATACATTTTCCCGTCGAACGTTTGCGTTATTTGCATACATGCATTGGCAGGACTGTATCTTCTGAACACTCGATATGCGACCGCGCTCAAACAATACGGGTACTTGCAGGTAGTGTTCAATATTTGAGTAATGTTTTCGTTTGGTTTATTTAAGTACCAATATTGCCATGTACTCGTAAAATAAACGTACAATTTAGTTTGAAGCTTGTGTTATAAATTCCGTTACTTTGTCAATAGATTTATGAGTGCGTCGATACGACTATGTAGAGGAATAAGTTGCTGTTCAAAAACATATAATAAATGTACAAAACGTTACTTCCGTTACCATTTCTCAAATTATAACTTTCGTTTATAAGTTGGAGAACGCGGAGTAATAACTCTCAATTTGAATAATTCAAAAACATTATAAATCAAAACGCGGCGTCATAACTATGCATGAAAGAAAGAGCACTTAAAATTATAATAACACAGCGTACGCCAGAAATGTCGCGGAAAGTAATACTGTACTAAAGAATTTTTTATTCAAAAGATATGAAAGCTGTAGAGCACTTGCAAACGGCTAGATAATGCCATCAGATACTCGGCGCACTCGTTGAAAATTTTATGTCGTCCTTCGTGCCTCGTCAGTTGCATTTTACTCCCGCATTTGTGATTCTGCGCCCCTAGTGTTGTTAGCGCTCCACTCGGATGCTTTGTTTTGTACGTCTACGTTCATTGACCACAGAGCGGTAATCATCGGTGTATAAATTAATCCTTACTGCAACTGGTGCCCAATTGTCCAGCGTGGTAAATGACACCGCTAATTTGTTGCAATTTATATTTTTCGTCTGATTCTTATCCGATTTGTTTATTTATTTATGCATAATATTTTGTTCTGGTGAGATTTTCTATTAAAAATGTCCTAGTTTATTCTCCTGTGTACCGAATATTTGTGTTCTGTCCTGTAACAGACTAAAGCAAGAAATAGACGTCCATAAAATGTTGCACCCTAATATATAATTAAGCAATGTTTTTTTTTTAACTTTTATTATTATTTTATATCTGTTATGCCTAGATTAAACAACTTATACTAATTTGTACTGAAAACTATTGGAAACAAATCCGAAATCTCAAAGGTTTGCTTCAACTAGATTTTTAGTTTTAATAGCAACTTATAATTTAAAATACATAAAATAAAAATATTATGTGTTTCATCTCGTGCTCTGTTGTGTCAATACTATATTTGTGTAAAAAAATTAAGAGAGCTCTTAACTTCATTTACAAGCATGACTAACTAAACTATTTGGGCAAATTTATGACGACCATGTTTCATGAGAAAAAAAAATGGAAATAACGAAAAAAATATAATGGATTGTAGAATGTTTGTTTATATATTGAATTAAGACCCGTAAAATATTATTACCAATAAAAAGCATAATCGGGGATTATGTCGAAATGTCAAATTTAAATGACTAACTTATAAAAAAAACATCGTTATGCGGATTAACGAAAGTGATAAGTATTTTAATAAAATGCGTTTTATGTAACTATTGCTGCTACGTAGTTTTCAGGGCAGACTTTTCTAGACTGTTATGTATATTGGAACGATGTAGAATACATTTAAAAAATCATAGAATGATAATTTTCTTTGTCATTCTGGAAAACAAAATGCTTTTAGAAATACTTTACCCATCATATTAATATTGAATGGGCATTAATATCATTTGCTTTGTTTCACAACTCACAACGTAGATATGTCCATAAATGATACAATTCCATCACTATCGGTTACTGTATGTATTGAATTTAAAAGGCAAATAAATCTTCAATAACATGTACAACCAAAGCTGCCACCTGCTGCAATATAGGAGGGTTACACAAAATAAGAGGGTTGTATCTATTCTAACAGAGTTTTTATTGTAGTCTGTACCACACGTTGTGCGAGATTACTCCGGCTTTAGAGAAATCCGGAGCACCGAGCATCCCTTTGTGCTCTCGACGCTCCTCCGTTTTTCCGCCTTTCCTCGTTTCGCCTTCACAAATACAGATTGCGATTCCTACAACGCGAAACGACACCGCAATTTTAAACCTCCTGTTTTCTTAAAGGAGATCGACTTTATTATGCTGACTTGGACAATTTAAATTATAAAACGACTTTGATCTTGTCTGGTGTGCATAATTACTATACGTGAGTGTCTTTCTAAGTCGTTCCTTACAACATTATAACTACACAGATATTAGCTTGCATTAACTGTCTAGAAGTCTACGTTTAAATTGCATCTAATATGACTTTCAGTGCGGCGAGACAAGTTTCGCCTGTCCTCATTAGAATTCCGTCTATGCACTTACTAGGTGTGTAGGTACGTTTATACATATATAATATACATACACATTTGTATATGTTATGAGCTGCTCGCCGTCTCGCTTTGTTATGTATGTCCTCGTCCGTTATCTAGCAACACTTTCAAATTTTTAACAGTCGCTTTCTCTTTTGAGACATTTAACAGCCATTCTTGTATTGCTGCCCATTATGAATTCCAAATACAATAGTGCCAATCGATTTTTAACAAAAAACAGCGTTAAACGTAACAAATACGAATGATATTCTTACTAGTATTTGAATTGCACGGTAAATAAACAAATTCGAAAATAATACATTTTATACAAAAATGTGTACGCAACAAAAACGCAATCCAACAATACGTTTACCGCAAATTGAATGAGGCTCGAAATAAATCCTGCGGTCGTTGTCTGACTCCCAATACCGCCCGTCCGTATATCTCACCCCTGTTTGTCGTTGTTCGCGTTTCATTGGACCAAAAAATACCCACATGCTCATACCGTGCGTACATAACTTATTTTACTGCCTTAATCCCGAGTCCCACAGCGATACAGACTTTTTTTTTATAAGAAAAACATTATTTGCTCTTTCGTATAAACCTCAAATTCAGTACTTAAATGTATAATAACTATTTATATTCTGTGAATAAAATAATGGACCGCAAAAATGTAATTGTTGCGCGATGGTTATCGAGGGCGGTTTCCCTCCTTCATTAGAGACCGGGGATAAACCTCGGAGCCCGAGGGTCGAGCGTCATAAACCGAGCACTCTAGTGTATCGTAAGTGTTAATTACTTTTGTCACTCTGCCGGCGGCGGGTGGTTAACAAATCTCGTCGTTACATAATTCTGCCGCTGAGTACTGTAATTTACATCGACTGACGCAACATTGTTTGTACAATAAATTATTATGCCTTGGAGCGGTCTTAACGGGCGGCTAAATCGATAAGCGTCGTTTTTATAGCACCATTAACTGGCACAGGCAGCGCGGAGGGGCGAGCGATTTCAATCTGCGTAATCAACACCGTATCGCACTCGACTAAACCTAATTGCCGGTAATATTATTAAAAAATCACTTGAAATGACTGGGAGAACGAGATATAAGTATAATGTCTCGAAGTTACGAGCGCTGCTAGTGTCAAGCAGAACGAAGGCGGTGAGACTGCTAACGGACAGGCGTCAATTCTTTACATAAAAAAAGTAAACTGACGACCCCACGTACCTCTTAATGATCACACAAATATATGTATATTAATTTTATTGTCATTTAAAGAAACAATCATTCATAAAGATAATGGTTACATTGACAATATTTACACACATGTTTTATTAAATGAACACAATAATGTTCAGCGGTATGTAACAATTTTATGAATTAAACATGCAGTATACCGATGAAAAACAATTTCTCGCAGTTATTGCTTGCACATTGTTTTAACATTTCGCGTTATCCATGTTCTGTTAGTTTTTAAAAAATCTGTTGTTTTTATTACTACCGAAAGTGGAAAAACTAGGGGAAAAAGTAAACAGCGTTGACGTCGCGACCGAGCGAATTTCCGGCTCACTGCCATTCGGGACGTTTCAATTTTACAAAATATAAACTTTTGCCTTATGCCGGTGCTCGTAACAATCGGCTGACGTCGATTTATGATCGTTTATAATCATTCACGATAAAACGTGAATAATTGCTCAGATGAAGAGAGCAATTAGCAACGCGCACAGAGAATTGTGGTTTTGGATTCGCCACGTTACATAATATTTCTATGTAAAATTATAAACTGAATTTACTCTAATTCTTGTCCTTACCCCATGGTTAGTGGGGTTGGCACATGTATTTTTCCACTCTGTTCTGTGTTGCTCGCCAACGGAGAACTTTGTAAAGTAGTAATTAGTAAGACTCACTCGTTTCGTTCTCATAAATTATTAGTATTTATTCTTTACGCAGTCCATCCATACAAACTTTCCTCTACACATACATCCGTCCAATTAATATTCGAAATTTTAGTCGTTATAAATTTTTCGTTTCTCTTCCTGACACGCCTATGGTATGTCTACACTCAACTCTTCTATCACTGGTGCTACTTTCAAGGTTCCTATAATAAACTCGTTCCTTATTATAGTTGTTACTAGCCCATTCCAGCATTTCTGCCACATCCACTCATTTGTTGACCAACATTATCCATACACATCCAAACATGACGACAGGTCTTACGACCTTATATATTTACCTCTTAAGGTGTCATATAGCAAATCAATTCAAAGCTTCGTATAAAAATACAAACAACTAATTTTTCTAATTTTGTTTTATTAATTTATTGTCTACAATCAATGGTCAAACTTTTAGTAGATTTGTTAACAGTTTTTAATTATTGATGAATAAGTCCTCGACTGAGTATACATGCTCATTTTGCATTGTTCCCTCTTCAAGGATGTGTTTCCTTTTAAACATACAAAAAATAACTTTTTCAGCAACATACTGCTTAAAATTTTAGCATATCAGTACGCTGCAATGCTAATCTCACGTTTGCCAAAAAGACTCAAGATTTTTGGACATTGGATGTACATTTTATATCCTTATATATATATCCACTAGCAGTACTAGCACAGAAAAATCGGAAGGAGATTTCTTATAATAATGGATGTGAAAGTGTTCAGAGATCAGTTTACATGAGTTTATATAGTCAATGTCAAAATTCTCAATTGTGGACAATGTAAAATTATGTGGACGGCCGCTTGCCCAACTACAGCCCTCGGCAATTCTCGTTGGTGCTATCAACTGAAAGGACTATTGGGAAAGGGCAAACAGAAGAACAGAGTTGACTAATATGCAAGAAATTATTATATTTCATTGTACTAACGTAAGACATAAGTTTGTTATATGAAAAAAAAAACGAAACAAAGACGTTGAACTTAACTTTGATCCGAGTTTTTTTGTCTGTGTTTATACAAAGAGATTCATATCGTTTTAATTTCCCCTCGGTATTATACCTACGCTAATATTTTACGTGAAATCACAATTCCGAGCAAAAAATAATCTGTTCCTCCCTTTAGGGAAAACTCTCATAAAACGTTCTTATATTTATAGATATTTTTATAGAGACAGTTACCGAAGACAAGTCGAGATTTATCTCGCTTATCCCTACCGCTTCACCGTTCCGCTCTCAAATGGGGAGAGTCTTTACTTTTTTATTCTCGTATAAATGGTTTCAAATTAGTATTTTCGTGGGGGGGTGCTTTTATTACATCTTTTTGTGATTCTTAATTTTCGTGAACCAAGGGAATAGGTTTACTTCCATTGCTGAAAGAATTTATCTAATGATTATTACTGTAAAAAAAAGTATTATTGAGAATATGTGATAAATGATAATAATGCTGAGAAGTAACAACTCTTACAACCTTTTGATTCTGGTTACCCCACACCGGCTGCATTAATCGCAGTCGTAAAGCAATAAGTTATAAAACGAATATAAATAAATCGGTTTATGGCTGTTTTACTGCTTTTCGCGAATGTGTTATTGCTAGGAACGGACGCAATGCGCTCGTAATATACACGTTATATCTATCGGCGACATAGATTAATGTTCATATTTCTAACTCAACTGACGTGCTCTGATGCTCGTGCAATGTGCCGCTGGTATCAGATTTTTTATAATGACACAAAACACCTGCCTTGAAATTTTACAATGTAAGATTTTATTTTCCACTCTATTTTATACCTCGCTTGAAAGAAAACCATAAAATAAACAGTGTGTCTATTTTATATCACCACTTCATCACCGTTTTATTTTTGATACTGAAATATGCTTTCATACTTTTACGTTTTTGATTGTGTTGATTGTGAGAAAATTATAAGTTGAAATATTTTTAACGATATGGCTTTCATGAATAAAAGAACTTATTCTCCCATGAACTTTATAAATTATCGCATGCTTAGCATATAATATCACATCCTTACATATACTGCAGCAACAGCCAGTAACTCTACCTGCTGTTGTAGGTACGTACCAAAAAATAAGGTTGACAATACATTTTCTTGTGAACCACGTCAAATCCGATAAGTTAACTTCCCCCCATGAAACATTTTTGTCAGGTTGTATTAGCTTCCGAAAACAGTTAACATGTGTAACATCCAAGATACACTCGACTAGGCGGTTTGTTGGGCGGGCGGCGGCGGCAGCGGCGCGTGCGTGAGGAGCGGGGCGCGGGACCGGTGCCGACGACCGCGCCACTCTCGCCCCGACAGCTGGGCGGTTCACGCGTGTTCCGGCCGCTGTTTTCCAACTTCTTTGTGTCGCGATCGCGTTGTCCGTTTATTTTTGCGCTGTGACAGACCAATTAACCGAACACATATCGGATGCCACCACACTTGGATTTCAGTGCTCAGGGATTGCAGTGATTTTATTTATTTGGATTATTGGAGCTGTAGAAACTTTGAAAGTGCCACACAAAACAAAGTTTTGTACTCTGCTTTGGAAAAACTAGTGGGTGCAAGTGTTTTGTCTTTACGTAACTTATGTAGTTAAATATAAGTGTTGTAGGGGTATGAGTGATCTTAAAAAATAAAATTGTAAAGTTTATTGTGTGGGGGCACTGACAGTTACCATTGTGAGGATCAAAGATAACCCCAAAAGCAATGCTGATGGCGGTGGCAAAAAAGAAGGCAAGAGAAAAACAAACAAACAAAAGACAGTGGCTAACGATACGGTGACTGGCAACAAGAACGAGAAGACAGCTGTGAACCTCGTCAAGGGAAAAGAGGGTCGGAAAAAATCGCCACACAAAGATGTACAAGAGAAACAGGTAAATCAACGTCAAATACAATGCGGCCGCGGCCGCTGTCTACGCAAACAAAAAATAAGAACCCTGTCATCATACAAAGTGAGGTGACGATAATTACGATATAAAAATGGACGTATCTGGGAATATATACATGCAATAACACTTAGCGTTGTCAGTCAACATTACGTGACCGGAACACTTAAATTTGCATTTGTTTCATTAGTCCGAACAATGAAACAACACGCTGTTATAGAATATCCATTTAATTTACACTTATTCGCATTGAAAAACTAATGGAAAAGTTATTGTTGTTAGTCACGAATGCGACTGTAACGCAAACATTCGTCCCTTTTACAGCAATTACGGTACTTGTAACAAGTAATAACCCCAATAGGACGCTTAGAACTTCCCGAGGAACGACATAATTACACACCATTACCACTATTACAGACAAACCACTGTGTTGGTTTTGTTTTTTATTGCCCGCTATTTGTATCTAGGTTAATAAGCGCCTTCACCTCGCGTCGTCATTTTATAGAGGCATTGTTTCGATTATCTTGTCTGACAGTATTAAATAATGCTTCCGTTTCAACTTTTTTATTGATATTTTATTATTGACTTCGGTTGAAGGTTTCTCTTTAAACTTTTTATTGATCAGATATAACCGGTATATTTATATCGACGTTCAGTATGCGTTTCATTCAATCTTTTAAATGTTTGATTCTAGATGTAAAGAATTTATTTTTCTAAACAATTCAATATATATTTTTGCAATAGGTACATCTATAATAAAACATTTAAATTATTGTTTTGACCATGGATGTCATAATATTTAGTTGGACATTGCTATTTCTCCGGTTTAAGGTAAAGCAAGAATGTTAGAAGCCCACATTATGAAATCTTGATAGACGTTAGAAATTGAGTATAGTTGTTAAATAATTACCAATATAGGACTTATAACATACATATTCTACTATCTCGTACACTATTTGAACTAATGTACAAATGTCATTCTAGTATATGACGATTATGTCAAAAAGTCAATTCAGTTTGTATCGTTGAGATTCAATTTGAACAAATTAAATAGAATATATGAACAAAAATTACTTTATGGGTCCTTATTCCATTAAAAAATTCAGCGCAATATATCGCTGTCTGACAAATAAAATCAATGTCATTCATTCGAACACGTTTGCTGCATTTTTTATTCATATAATGATGAAATAAAACTTGTCGAATTGTTTCTTTGCACGAAATAAACTACACACGTTAGCACTCTTGAAGTGATTCTGAGGTATATTAAACTAAATTACAGACCAATTTGCTTGGTTGTTAAAAACAACGGTTAATACATTATACTGTAAATTGAAGGTAATTGCTGGTTATTAAATGTTGTTCATTTCCATTTACTATGCACGCTATTAAAATATTTCTGGAAGTTGAAAACACGAGTGTAAATTGGCTTATTGATATATACCTACTAGAATACATACCTTAATAAATTATTCATATTATATCATGTTTTCAATTCAATTTCAACAAAAGAATTTGTCGGCCAATTGCTCGGACAGTGTTATAAACACAATTTGCTTTTATAAAGTTGTCACATTGCGCGACTTGTGTTTTATTTATGAAGACAGCTCGGTCGCTTTCTGGATTATTGGTTTGGAAACAAGCCACTTAATGCCAGGTTATTGCTTGACTATGGAATAACGGACAAGTACATTATAGAGCTTATAGATAATTGTATATCATTATGATTTACTAACTAGTACAACAGGTGGTTAACCGGATATATTTTATAACAAATGATTCATTTGTTAGATTGTTTTGGAAGACTTCGACTGCAATAGATACTGTAGAGAGTTCCAAACTATGGTAAATGCTTTTCAGATAATTACTGTTAACTAATTTTAATATTTTCGTAGCTTCCACGTAGACGCATCAATCACAAAAATATAGGACGGGTATACAGCACATAAACACTGATTACATTGTTAAATAATCTAACTCATGTAATGGCAAAGATTCCAAGCTCCATATTAAAAATATTCTATGCATTTCTGCTAAAGAGTTGAATCAAAGTATTGTAATTTGGTATTCGGTTCGGTGCATGATCGCATAGCAAACTGAGCGGGTCCACTTGCGGGGATTTGTAATCTCCACACATCCTCAATGGCTGTAGCATATCTGTTTATCATGCATGAACTGTTACTGCGCACAAATTTAGTATGCAGTATTAAATTCAGGTCATGAACAAACAACTTTTAACTAAATATTCACGACGAATGTCTTGTGTTTCTTTCGCGCTTACCTATAAGCGAGACTGTATTGTATTTTCCGAGATTAAAATTACATGTGTTTTCTGTTTGTTATTTTTATGTTTAAAAAGTTGTCATGAAATAAAATGTGTTAGGTACAGATATTTGTATTTATAAAATAAATTATATACTTCTCTATCTAGCTACATAATGGCTTGTCATTTCGTCTGGGCGGGTTGCCAAATCGACTGCCAACTCGATGCTAATTGTAAATTCTATATTAAATTACAGACGTTGATTATAATAGCCATGAATTATTCATATAAATTAATCTACACACAAGACGGACCTTCGGTCGTAAACTTTTTATTGAAGTAGATATTGTAATTTATTTGATTGGTATGCTGCAGTCGTATTTTAATTATATCTGCTTTTTGCTTTTATGATACTTGATGTAGCAATGTTCCTATTGTTGTATGATAAAGATTTCTATTGTGTCTGAACATCTCATTAAAGCGGTCGTCTATAAATTTGGCTAAGATCACGCTTTTTGCATAAAATGTACTGATATGATTTTCTACTTGAATTTTCGAGTCCCATCCTATTAAAAGTTTGTAAAAGTATTTGAATTTCGAATGAGGGGCGAAAAGCTATCACGCCATTTTTCCTCTCTCCCCCATTTCGCTACCGAAATGAGTCGGGAAATCGACCTCGGCCTGTCTACAATTGAGATTTTGTTTCTCAGCTGATTTTATTTGGAATATGTTAATGAAGGCATAATTTTGCATATTCATGTCGTGTATTTGAAAACCGATGTTTTTTAACACAAAAAATATGCACTAATAATAACAAACAAATCTGAGAGACAATTTTTTTTAAAGAAATTACAAATCATAAGACACGGCTACTGTACACAAAACAGAATGTAATACAATTACCTTCAAAATGTAGATCGCTGTAAATGTTTTTTGGTTTATTTTGACAACGTTGACTAATGCGCTCGTTTATTTTTATAGCTAGTTTATTTGAGAGTCGCGTGTGTTACCGCTCGGAGGTGGGCTCAAGCGGCTATTATTACTTGCCGACACGACATCACTCATCGCGCTAATACCGCGCTGAATTATTATCTATTTTATGTAACATAGTCTTGACGACCAGCCAGCTTTCATTGACGTCGACGGACATCTCCTAAATACCTGCGCACATAAGTATTGACAGGAAAAGAATGCACATCTGTACGCCCAATTAACACTGCTGATGGCAGACTTGGCACAATATTCCCTTCCATCTGACACCAATAATGGAATAGAGATTTGCTATTATCCCTAACAATAGGGACATTTTTTTCATTACTTCTACACCACAGACTATAAAATTGAAAAAAATAGTTGGCATAATACGTTTTATCAGGGTTTTGACATATAACTCTCGAGGAGCCCGACACGGCCAACTTCCACGAGGAAGAAGTAACGGTTAGGTCAACTTATTTAATTCATTTCGTGAACATATTATTAAGTATTGCCTCGCTAAAAGAAAATGGTCTCTATTACATCCTTACTGGGAAACCTTTTTAAATTCAATATGAAACACGCACCTTGAATAATTAACCAGTAAACGACCGACTTAAGTTTCCGTCTGTGGCGGCATGACAAGTGGTATTCATTAAAATTAGCGACCGGTCAGTGTTCTCTCAGTACCGAGTAATGTCTGAACGTGTGCTCTTAGTGAGAAGTGTGCCGGAAACAAAGAGGTGTGAGTAAGTTTAACATATTGTATATTACTTGCGGCACCTTTGAATATTCTTATTGTAGGGAGACGGGCCGGACGCGGCAGACGGCAGCTGGCTGGCACGCGCGTCCCATACTTGATTTATCACTCCATTGTTGCACAGCGACGACCCACCCCCGCCGGATAAGGCTAAACATTCAATTGCCGGAACGCTCCCAAAACGATTTGTTCTCTCCCCCTTCACTCAATACGATCGATTGACTATTTTCTTCCGGTCTTCTCCGACATTTAAGTGTGAATCTGCGAACTTCCATGCCGCTTTGTGCGTTATTAACTTAAACCTATTGCTTTTCCGTAAATATGAAATGATGAACGAAGATTTATTGCTTATTTCTTAATACGAATATCAAGAGAAACAAAGATAAAGTTATGATAAATTTCAAGAAAGCCACCATATACATTCTGTTATTCCAATGATTATTGTTCTATTATTTCCATAAAACTACAAATCCTTACTTTGACTGTTCATGTATCAATATAACCACTATGAAATTATATTATTTCTCATATGGCTAGAGTATTATGTGGCGTCAGAAATTCGTTTTGACCCTTTTATAGGACTTTTCGAATAGTTATAAAGCCAATACACTCAAATTATGTAATTGTACAGTTCCCGGTTTAAGAATATAAATACTTACTAAACCTACTGGATGTCTTAAAAGGCAACTAAAGAAAATAAAGCGCTGAATGCTATTCACGTCGATGTGAGTAACGTACTGTACCGACCCCAAATACGTGTGATAGGGGTAAGAATATGATATTAATTCGCTAGAACATAACCATATGTGTACTAAATACTACCATAATCCTATACTTAGCTAATCAAACGAACGATTTATCATAAATTATTTTATTATGCAAGTTAAGTGTCCCCGGACAGTTCAGCCTCAGCCACATAAAATTTATGATATAAAAAATGCAGAATGTATTAATAGGCATTATGCTAGCTTACAATAATTAATTTGCAATAAGTAATAAACCACTCGACTATTAAATCAACTCTTATTTATATTTACTTTGTCATATTTCTTTTATCAGACTTCCTCTTGCATTCAAGTTGTTAATGATTGATTCAATAAAAATTAATTAATAATTTATGTAGTTAGTAAACACCACATAATTAATGACTGTGATTTATTTACATTTCTGATGAAGCGTTAATGGAGTTTATAGATCTAATGAAATACACAGAATTACTTGGTGAATGTTTGTGATGGTTAGAAAACCGCTCTCCTACCACTACCACCCTCAAGTAGACAATCTGTCGCCAAGGACTTAACAGTGTGTTCCGGCAACAGTCCTTGGGAGCCAGTACACACATATAGGCACATGAGACTCAACATCTGTATGGGGTGCAGTGCAATTCGTCACTTGTGACGAAAGTGTTTGCGCGTGTGGGTATTATAGGCAGAGGTTACCACTTAACATTAGGTGGGCCTCGTGCTCTTTCCGTCACAATAACATAACAAAAAAACCCGTAGACTATCCACCAACCATTAAAAAAACATGTCACATCGGTGTCTGCTCAAAAGGGTCGGTAACGTTTCCATGACAACTCGCTGGATTCCCTCTTACTAGTCTCTACGCTTACGCTCTATGTACCAGAACCGTTACAGCAATCAATAAAAGAGATCTCCACGACTTTATATAAATTATGCTTTTAATTAATAAGAATAATAGACAAGTCGCTTAAAACCATTTCTCTCAGATAGCACTCCTGTAGTTTTTTAACTGACCACATGTGACCAAATAACACTAGCACTCCTAAAACTGTTCCAATTTTACTACTAGTAGTAAAATGAACCTGGAAAGTAGCACTTCACCAGTGGTGGCCAATAAAGTAGCATTTCACTATCAGTGGTGAACTAGGTCAAGGGACCGTATTGGACATGAGGTCCCCTATATTTTAAAGTTTTTATTATTTATGTAATACCTGAATAATATATTTCGCTTTTTGCTTTCATCTGTGCTAGTCTAGTAAAGGTATATTCAATGGCATCTTATTTAATAAAGCGACTTGTTTAGATTTCCATACGACATTTTTAATCGGTTTCTTAAAAAAAAGCAAAATCTTTGCAATTCGACGCGTATTTTTCTTTTATTATACAAATGGATTCTTTTCGTCCCATAAGGGATAGGCCCAGAAGACTCAAAAGAAAAAAAACTCTTAGTTTTGAATTTGTGGTTCAAACGTCAGAAATTTAATTGAAATTTTCTTTAAACACTGTTTAAAGAAACTTACACAATTAATAAAAAAACAAATGTTACTTATTTTTTTCTAGCTTGGTTGTAAGTTCCAAGCTATTAGGTTGAATACAATTTGTGTATCTTTGTTCACTATATTTAGTAAAATATAAAACAAACAGTCAAAATTCATCGCCTAATGGGTAAAAATCTTCGTAAAAATTGTTGTAAAAATATATACATATATTTTCCGAGTACTCTGGTGTTTGTTGACCGATTGGTGTAATTTATGTCGTGCTCGTAAATAGTAGGTCTTGATCTGATGTCATATAAACATCAATTAAATATATCATTTCCATTTAACATCGATCACGTCGTTTATTAATTTTAATGACGATATTGTATGCATTGTATAAGCTTCCAACTATTGATAAATGTAAACGAGTAAAATGTGCAGTGTAGATAACCATTTAAAGGTATTCATTATGTAGTCTGACTTCCTACCTAACATAATAATTTGTTGAAGTAAACCTTTGGGATCCATTGTAGTATGATAATGGTCCTGACTTCAGTAATTATTATTTAATGCTTTTAGGGCAGTTCCTAAGGCAGCCAATTTATACCATCGTACCTTTACTCGATATAAGTAGCTGTTAGGTTTTATTCTCTGAATTTACCCACTTTATAGGTAAAAAAATATTTAGATAATTCTTTATTGTTATACCAATAATATACAAATTTCATTTTTACAAACAAAAACTTAGACTAAAGTGTCACAATGGGCGGCCTTATCACTAATAGCAATCTCTTCCAGGCAACCTTTGTATGGAGAGGAAATACAGGAACTATGTCGGGGGTGTACATAAGTCTATAAACAATCATTAAATTAAATATAATTAGGCTATTTATAGAGTAATGTGAATCTATGGACTTATCACGTTTCTGTGGAAACATCTCTTCGTTGTAATTGGAATTGACACAGAACATAAATAAAATATTCTCCATGTGACATAGGAAAGGGAGAAGTAGTATAGGATAAGATCTTTGTTACAAGACGTGGGTATATAATTACTAATTAAATAATATAATGTTACGTGCGTAGTTTAATTTGCCCTTTAAGTAATTCCTGTGTAACATATTCGACAACTTTATTACTTACTATTAGGTGATATAGCGTTGAGGGGCTAGCTCAATGGGCAAAAAAATCGGACAACATTGATAAGTGCTAAGTAGTTTTTTTATATATTGTTTTGTATGACTACAGTAACAGAGAGAAACGATTTATCCACCGTAGGAACATATTATTAACATATTAATAGCAGCGCTTATGCTCGAAAAGTAGAAAAAAATTCAAACTATTTCTTATACTCTCCCCGGGGAGATATGTCTCCGGTCCTTGTTAGGTCCGCAGAACTATTTAACATCTCAACGTATTAACAACCGAAAGATAGCGAGTATACAAGATCATTTCCACGGTGGGTTCGGGTCAGGCAGAAAGTCGGCCATATAAAAAAAAATAAAAAAATAACAAAAAAATATAATTGGAACCAAAACCTTCTCCAGAATGTTGTTAAATCGCTCTTTATGTTGTTAGAGAAAAGATAATTTTGTAATTAACTGTTCTTTTGTGGTGCTTCGTGTTGATAGTGAAAAAGTGTTAAAATCGGTAAGGATGGAATGAAATAGACCGCCAGACGTCGCACTTACACGACTATAATATGTGCATGGATTTAGTCAGAGAAACATTTACATTCCTTTTTTTATCAAGGTAGCGTAGTACTATAAAACGACGTATTCTTGGATAAACGTACACTTGGTCTTTTTCTGTAATATATTCTATTGGTGTGTTAAATTTTGATGTGATATTCTTAAATTGATTACGACTAGTAGGTAATTTATATTATGCTGAAGTTAAGTTCTACTATTAAGGAATCAATTTTATTCGCTACTGTTACGATTGTAATGTTTTCCGTTAAATATTCGTAAAGCCAGAACAAAAAAAAATTGCATAAGTATCTACAATCCAGTGCAGATCTTATATCTAATAAAGGAGGGTTTAAGAGACAATGGTACTTAAACTGCGGGCATCGTAAACGGCGTGGTCGGCCAACTAGTTTTATTGAGTCGTTCGCGCGCCCGCTCGTAAATATCCCCGCGTAATTACTCCCATTCCCTTTTAAACTCCAGCACCGGGAGGTGATAAAATAACTAAAAATATTCTCTATGCCCACTCCGAAGATTGACTAACATTTATCAAATAAAATGTATATTTATTTATCATTCTCAGTTTTGTATTAAACGGTATTTTTTAAGATGAATTACGAGAGCAGTGTATTGAATGTACATATACTTTATTAGTTCTTATATTTTATAAGGGATTCATTGAGTTAATAAATAAGCTATGGTATAAAATCACACATATTTAATGTTAATTTCAAAGTTAAAAGCATAAATAATGATACAACACGCGGTTCATATACATAAGGTTACCTACTAAGTTTAACGAACAAATACGTAACGTCACGACTTTGTTTTGGGAAGCTAAGCGAAATACTACACATTATAATGTTTCCGCTTCTTTCGATTTTGACATAATCTAATGCTTTAATAAAAACCCTCCCTCTTTTATCACAGTTTTCATACACAGTCGTAGTCTTATAGTGTTGATATTGACTCCCAGGGAATTGACTTCCAAAATACATTTGTAATATGAGATCCAGACTTCTAGGCCTAGCTTATTATAATCTTCGATTGCATCATTACTTACGATCCGTAAGATAGTGCTTAAAGAGACCAGTGTATCAACGACAAAAAATATTTCTGGTAATGTTTTATTAGTAGAAGTTTGACAAGCCGAGTGAGGAACATTTATGCTGGCTGGAATGTACACATATTTGGTTACAATACATTTATTGATTTATTCTCCTTGCAACTGTTCTATTCATGTCTGTCGTGGTTTCATGCTTCGACGATTTCCTTTCGTCCATCCTGTCTAGAGTATCAAACCATCTCAGCATACCTTTCTCGACAAACGACACTAAATCTTCATTCGTTACATCATTCTTGCCGCGTACCTTTCCTACAAGCAGAGTGCTGCTTGCCAAACTTCTTCTAATAACACTTGTTTTTTTTTTGTTAATGACATACTAGTCTGTTGTAACACATTGTCTAAAGTGTTGTTAGTGCTGATGCGGTCCAAGATTTTAACAGGCTAGGCCTTGAAACTAAGGAAAAATAGAATCAACTACTAATAGTAATACTATTAGTAGTTGATTCTATATGCAATGCCAATCGTGTTTGTTTTATGTACATACTGTTTCGTGTTCAACTCTTACTTCACAATGCTAATATAACATGCTGTCTTGCACATGTCACTTGTCTCTATAAAAAATCATAACATTTTGCAATAAACGGCTTGGTTGGCCAAATAAAAAAAAACATCTTACTTGATGATGTTGAAATTAGAATCCAGTAGAAGGATATTATATCATATAATATTATCTGATGATGTTTCTGATGTTTTCTCATAAATCTAGAGTCGATACTCTAGCTAGATGTATGGAATTGATATTTAATATCCTTATATAATCCAATAAATATAAAATAAATTTCAATAAATTACCGTCATTTATTAATGCTAATTTCGTTTAGATGTTATTAACAAACTCGACAGAATCCTGCCGTTTCATATTTATCATTTCTTTATATCCTATGATAAAACTGGCCTAGCGCGAGTTCGAGCACACCGGGGGTTCCGTATAACCGTATAACACAGTATTTAGCAAAAATTTAAACTTCGCCATTAAAACACACAGTTCGAGATCCTTCGAGAGTCCGACCCGAACTTGGCCAGTTTTTATTATTAAACGTTGTATATTGGACTATAATCATACCAAGTTTCACGTATCAACAATTTTACGATAGAAGAAGAAGTCATTAAATACGTTTCTTGTATAGGAACCCCCCCATAATTTTTAACTTTTTATTATTATTTGTTAAACAATTAGCCATACTAACTCATATGAAAATTTCAACTAGCTATCTCTTACGGTTTCAAGATCGGACCGAGCGACGGATAGGTACAGAGTACGGACAGACTGACAGTCGAGGCTTGGTAATATACGGTCCGGTTTTCTAGTACGGAACCCTCAACATCACAAAGTCTGGTTGAAGTCCGTACCTGACGACGTGGTATCGTATTGACAGTTAAAAAATCATTTAGAGCGCAAAATTCGCGCTTTTACTATCCCTCTCGGTAGCGAATAATCGCTAGAAGAAAAATGCGAATTCGAGCCGGAGCCGTGCAATTTTTTTTATTAAATATTGTAATAAACAGGAAACTTTCGTCGCGTGTAGCTGGAAAAGGCGGGTTAGATCTTGACCTTAGTTAAAACTATGCGCTGTTAAAATTATTGTGGATGTGAGAATCGCTAGAAAAGCATTATTCAAAAATATAAAAGTGAGTCTAGCGACTTATATTACAGCTATAAATAACAGTCCCGCAGTAGTATGTCCTCAATTTATATTATTCAACATTTGTGACTTTGAAATGACAGAAGATTTTCATCGAACCTTTTACAGAACATAATATGTCATAACTCTACAGTTGGAATATTTTAATCGCGTCAAATGTGAAATTCCGTTGTAAGAGCTGAGAATAGACTGAGGTGTTTTATTTTGAATGAGAAAAATGCTTTGGGATATATTGAGAAGAGTCCATTTCGTCGTTTAATAGTAAACTTATGTTATCCCTTATTATACGTAGGCGTAATCTAGGTGGTGGGTTCTATCTTGCTTGTGTTGTAGTGAGCTTGGGCGCGGCTCAGACTTTCTCTAATTGTGAGACAAAGCTTTTACTAAACTCTATATGGTATGTGCCACCTAGCCACGGATCTACGCTATTTATTCTGCATATCAATGATATGTTACAAGTTTGTAACATGCATTGCTATGCGACGGGCACGATAGCACGGGCGATGCGCAATATTCTGGCCGTGTTAGTGCCCCTCGCGACGAAGTAGAAAGAAGCAGAACTGGTATTGTGTCTGAAGTCGAGGGTGCATTGGAACTTGTCTCACATTGGGGACAGCAGAACCTTGTCCAATTCAACCACAAAAAAACTCAGACATGCGTTTTCACCGCGAAAAAGACCCCCTTCATCATCGCTCCGCAATTTCAGGGTGTTCCCCTAGAAATCGCAGAGAGTATTGGAGTTCTTGGCGTCGACATTTCCAAAGATGTCCAGTTCCGCTATCACATCGCGAGTAAGGCTGGGTTGGCATCCAGGAAACTTGGTGTGCTTAACAAGGCAAAGCGGTACTTTACGTCGAGCCAGCGACTTTTGCTTTATAAAGCACAAGTTCGCCCTCACATGGAGTACTGCTCTCACCTCTGGAATGGCGCACCAAAGTACCAACTCCAGTCTCTCGATGCTATTCAGCGTCGAGCGGTCCGAATTGTCGACGACCCCGAGCTCTCTGACCACCTTGAGCCACTGAGCCTCCGTAGAGACATCGGTGCGCTCTGTGTATTCTACAGGCTCTATAACGGAGAATGCTCTCAGGAGCTGTTTGATCTTATACCGGCTTCGCGATTCTATCATCGTACCTCGCGTCACCGGTTGAAAGCTCATCCACACATAATCGAGTCCTGGAAGTCTCACACAGCTCGATTTATGCGTTCCTTCTTACCGCATACTTGCAAAATGTGGAATGATCTTCCAGCTAGCGTTTTCCCGCGGAACTACAATATGGATTCCTTCAAAAAGGGTGTTAAAAGAGTCTTACAGGGTCGGCAACGCATTGGTAACGCCCCTGGTGTTGCAAATGTCCATAGGCGACGGTAACCGCTTACCATCAGGTGGGCCGTCTGCATGTTTGCCACTCCATCACATAAAAAAAAAAAAAAAAAAAAAAAAAAAAGAACTGCCAAAATATCCTGATGGTTCCTAAGACGCCTGCCTATCGTGAAAATTTGGCAAGCCCCCCTTTACCCCTAATGGGAAAGGTCATTGAGGCCTTTGTTCCACTGTAGACGTTACGGCTGATGGTGTTATTATATAATGATTTTATAGATAGATAAGTCTCACTTCACAGATAATAAATTCAGATTTATGATAAAACTTATTTTATGTTTTTATTGTTGAAAGATTATTAGCCCTTAAAAACGTTTGGTCGAAGGTGTTTTTAAACAGGCTTAACATAAAATTGCAGCCTCTCAAAGATAGGTACCGGAACACAGCATTAGGTGCTTGGCGACAGATTTTCTACTTGGTACTAGACGGCTGTTCGCAAAATTCCCTGAGGGCAACTTCACCTCAAGCCCGAACCATGGTCTATCCAGGAGTCCATAGCCATTGCCACTGGACTATTACTGCTTCTATTATTTCTAACAGCATTAGGGAGTTCTCACGGATAAACATTCATCATTATGCATTACTCATAACAGTAAATTGTCTTTTTTAACGTTATGCCTTTAGTTATATATCTCATTAACATCTTTTTATGTGTCAGACGTGAATTCATCTTCATCCGATGAATACAAAAAGCTCGTGGGCGGTTATTGTGTTAGGTTTAAACAATAGTCGTACGTAGTGTGAATATTAATGGCACATAATACACACCGACCTTACATGCCGTCATCAGCTAATGTGTCTCATGAATACTTTCGCACTTGATAAAAAAAATAACCTGTTATTAATTCGCAAAGAAGTACCACTGTAACAGGACTGATCTAAATTTACTATCCGTTTTGATTGACGATAGTGATTTTATTAACATTGAAGTACTAACTTATTTTTTTCTTTGTTTCAGGCGAGCCCCGAAAATAGTAGAAATGCTTCGCCAAGATATCACGATGTATCAATGGACGATGTAAGTTTTCCTTGTTGTGACTTATCATATCAGTTAATTATTTGAAACTTTATTGATACTATTTGTTTGCTGCAAACACTGGTGACATTATTTTATTATACAAATACAAAATTTATTGGATGTACATAGTAACTTCGTGTTGTAATGTAAGCTTAATATTTTGCAGGCGTCGGACGCAGGCTCTCTGTTCCGGGTGACGGGCGCGACAGGCGCGGGCGGCGGCGCGGGCGTGGTTGCGGGGGCTAAGAACGAGCTAGTGGCGCGGGGCGGCAGCGGCGGCGCACTGGCTCTTTCTAGGGCGCCCGTCGGTGGCAGCGCCAGCCCTGCGCCCGCGCCGCTACCGCAGCCGGCGCCTTCGCCCGCGCCCGCCGCGCTGCCACCGCCCGCTTTACCGCCGCCGCCCTTCCGCGCCGACACGCCGCACAAATCCAACGGAGCGCACATTCCCGCCATCGACGGCCACGCCGCCACGCAGATACCCTCCCGACCGGTCGGTGCCGCCGCCGGGCCCGACACGCCGGAGCGGCCGGCTAGCAACAGCAACAAATTGCAGCCTGGCGCGCGCGCTGCGGCCGACAGCCCGACACCGGCGCCACCCGCGCCTCCCGCACCCTCACCCCTCTTCCCCACGCACACCGCCTACCAGTCGCAGTCTCAGTCGCACGCGGCCGCCGCCCTGCCCGACTACCGGCACACCAACCACGAGACGCGGACGGAGCCACCGCCCGAGCAGCCTACGCCGCCCGCGCCGCTCGACCTACACGCGCACCACGCACCGCGCCCCCCGCCTCACCTGCAGCCCGCGCCGCCTCCGTCACACCGCGCGCCGCCCCCGCACGCCGCAACGGCCGGCCCGGACGTGCGGAACCCTGCGACGCCGACCCCACCCCAGTCCTCCGTTCCTACCTCGTTCCCGAGTCGAGTCAACGGTGCTCCACCGCCCGCGACTGCGCCTCACTCAACGTCCTCCGCGATTCCGAGCTGTCTTCCGAGCCAACCGCTCGCTGGCCGACCGCATTCCCCCGCCGCGCCGGTCTCCCGCCCCTCCTATCCTCCTCCCGCTATCGGGTCTAGTCACGTAAACTCGAGTCTAAGTTCCAGTATTCACGGTCACATGATACCTTACCAGAGTCAGGCGAGTCTACAGAAACATTCCGTTCAATCGCCGTACGCGAGCAGACCGTCGCACCATGCACCGTTCAGCGTTGCGAGTCACCTATCCTCCAGTCATGTTCCGGCGACGACGGCGAACCAAAACCTCACACCGCACGCTCACCTCCCGAGCGGCCATTCCTTCGCAAGCCACACGTCCGGTCATCGGCCGCCGAGTACTCCGAGCGCTTTACCTGCGCCTACTCCGAACCACACGGGGCTTCCGCCTCTGTCGACGAGTACTGGCACGATACCAAACTACACGGCGAGCCTAAAACACCCCGGGTTAAGTGCGATGCCAGCGCAGATGGTTCCCCCAGCAGCGCACCACGCGGCCGCGGCGGCGTCTCTAGCCGCGAGCTCCGCGCCCGCCGTGGTGACGTCGGCTGCGTCAGGATCGGTGCACCCGCTGGTGCCGCCGGACGCGCGCCCTGACCTGACAGCGCGCACCGACAGCCCGGCGGCGGGACTCTCCTCCAACGGTTTCCCGCCGCCCGCTGTATACTCCGCCGCCGCCTATCCTCCACTTTACGCACCCTACGCCTCGTCTCTGCAGCATAGCCCCTACTTACCGCCAGCTGCGGCTTCACCTAGGAATACCACTGATACGGTAAGTTATCGGCACTACAACACGATTACCAAAATGCAACGTGCAGCTTGATTAAATGTCATGTTATCTCAATATTTCAAACTTGCAAATTCCAGAGAACGAGTTTATCCGCCTCACCGCTAGTGGCACCGAAAACACCGAAAGGCGTGCGGCCGCACACGCCAGGCTCGACTGGTGCGGCAGGCGCTGCGCTCACTTACTCACCCAGAGGGCCCAGCCCTAGCAGAGAACGGGAGAGCTTTAGGTACAAAAATGTTTCACTTATTCATTATTAAATATTATAACAAATACTGTTCCTTGCTCAATTCAAAAATCTATGAGCGTTATAATCCGCTAGAAGATATTGAAGAGCAATTTGGTTCGAATGATTTCTCAAATCACTACAAATACTGCATAAATAATTATAAAAATATTCAACAGTAAAAAGAATTGTCTACAACGCGTACATGACAATTTTACTATTATTTACAGCAACATCAGCAGCCTGTCTCGCAGCACGCCCGCGTCGTCGATAAGTGCACCTGCGTCAGGCGCTCCACTCGCGCCATCTCTCGTAGCTCCGCTCGCCGCTCCACTCGCCGCTCCGCTCGCCGCTCCACTCGCCGCTCCACTCGCCGCTCCGCTCGCTGCACCACTCGCTGCCCCACTTGCCGCTCCACTCGCGGCATCTATATCTGCTCCTATACCGGTACGAAATAATAACTTTACTAATAGAGCAACTTTCAAAACCAAATAAATTGTATATTATTTTTCATTACATCATCATTTTATGTTTTTATGTAGTAAAGTGACGAGACGTATAAATTGCCCGCTTAACCATCACGCCTTAACATAGTAATGTTGGCACACTGCTTGGAGGCAGAACAGCTGATACTGGTACGATACCCTTGTGGGTAAATACAAGACTCTTGCTAAAGAGACCTGGTACTCAAAGAACATATTGGTATCCTTAGAACAGTCAACTGTCACATCACATGTCACCTGCACCATCCTATTGAGAATGGAGTATAGGTCTTTTTATGATGTGCTATATGTAACGAAGCTTAAAGCATTTCTTAAATAATACCACAGGAAACGACGTCAAGGGCCCAATCAGAACTCAATGGTAGATGCAGAGAAGTATAAGAATGCAAATGGTAGTAGATAAGGCGCTTAGAAACATGTATAAGGGTGGGATGAAGATTATTTTCAGTAACACTAAATGGACGGCATGAATACGATAATTATATGAAGTGGTGCAATGAAAAAGTGCTGTGGCTAAAGACATTGAAGAGCTGAAATACAAGGAATATAAGAATATATCTAAGATACTAGATAAATTGTAGGAATCCCCACATGGCTGTCTAGGGGTTCATTCGACTGGTCGGGGATAAAACTGTACCATTAAAGAATTTTCGGAAATTGTATTCAAACCCGAGATTCATTGTAATGACGAATTTATCTATGGGGCACAGTTTTCTGGACTATTACTGATATTTTTCTGTAGGTAAATCAACTGATATTTAGCTAACCCACAAATTTGATGAAACCTTTTTTTTTAGCTTATAGGCTTAACCTTTGGCCACTATCTCACCTGATGGTAAGTGATGATGTTCAAGGTCGAAGATGGTGTTCAGGCTAGCTTAGAATTACTGACTTATATTAGGTGATTGGTGACAGATTTTCTACTTGAGGGTGGTAGCTAGCCAGACGGGCATTCGACATATGCCCTACCACCATACTTGCTTGGTTACTTGCCATAATGGCATCGTGAGACAACAACCGGGACCGACGGCTTAACGTGCCCTCCAAAGCACGGAAGCGCTCAGCAGTAATGTCACTAGCGGTCACCCATCTTACTCCTGACCGCGGCGGACGTTGCTTAACTTAGCTGATCGATTAAGAACGGCTAAGCTAACTTTGCTACGAGCGCTTCAATCTGGTTTGGACGAACAGTCACGCCACTGCACACATAAGACAGCCACAAAAGCTGTAGCGTATTGTGTACATTCCAGGGTGGAGTAGGCGCGCTGACTGCGCCACTAGCTGCGCCGACACCGACTCCAGCCGCGCCGACGCCGAGCCATCTCTCCCACTCGCTGGCGCCCGTACCCACAGTGCCCAGTATCAGCTCCAGTGCCAAACCGCCCGCGCACTGGGGGGTAACGTGAGTACACCCACACTCATCTCTCATTGTTACATATAAATATAAAAGTGAATTTGTCATTTGACATATGATTCGTCAACCATCATATAAACTACGCCCGCGCTGCGTTGAACTAGTAATAAATTTAAATATTATACAAAAACACTCACGTTGTGGATCGAATACGTCGACCCGGGTTTCGAGCATATCATCTGATATGCTCGAAACCCGGCTCATCATCAGGTTATAATATTTAAATATGTGTGAAACTCACGAGAATTTAATTTCATAATTAGTAAATTGTGTGTGAGTGTGAAGTGCATAAAACAAACCATTTTAACCAAGACGTTTAACAGCCCGAGCCAAAGGTGAATATTTTAGTTAGTGATAAAAACGAGTTCTATTTACAAGTGGTATAATATGTGAATAATTTAACTTTAGACATGGAAAAAATATTGGAAAAATAACAGATATTGTAAGTTGAGTATGCAATTTTTGTTGGCCTTTTCAATTGTTTTTCTCATAAAATTCATCTTTATGCCAGGCATAAGCAGAGCATAAGCAATGACACTAAAAATAGAGAACATTGGTCATATATACTATTATACTACTGTTCACAGTGATACTTGTATGTGAACTAAATTTGCAAGTATACAATATCTCATAGTATAGGGGTGTACAAAAGAGTTGTTTTTCCATTCAAATTTACATACATACTAAGGCTTTTACGTATCACACATTTGCTGTCTGTGCTTAAAAATAAAGTTATAAAACATTGCTGTATCTTTTAGGCTAAAACAAATGAACAAACTTGATGAAAGCCGAACTGAACTACATGCAAATGAATTACGAATAAGATACAAAAAAGTTGTCCTTAACTGGCTTTATGTAATAGAGCTATAAGTAGCGTCGGCAGCAAGGTGGTTGACCCTATGATCAGCTGTTTCTTGGAACAACTATAGCCTGTGAGTCAGTGAGCGCAATTATAAGTGGTGTTTGCAAGTATTTCAACGGCATAAATAAAATATTGCTACTCTTGTTTCATATTGGAGGGGTTTTTTATTTGCCTATTTTAAATTCAGTCTATGTGAATATATGAAAATAAATAGTTAATGCTGTTGATATTATTTAATTAATTAAAGCTGGAGCATATACACGTTTATAAAATATTAGGCTAAAATATATAAAAGCAACTTTTCTTTGAAAAGAAGCTCAAAATTAATGTATTTATGGAAATGTTGAGCTTGTTAAGAATGCGAAATGAAAATGCAAGCATGGTAAAGTTCCGTATATAGAAAAGATGGTTAATTATTGTATAAATGATTACTATGTACACTCTTTTGCAAAAAAAAACGGGCACCTAAGGAAATTTACGTTCTAAGGTCGATTTTAGTTAATTAAATGAAATTTATTTCTTTGACGTAGTCTGTATACTTAATACTTATAATCGTGTAATAATGCGCGTGAAGTGATCTAAACGACGGATCCCAACTTCTTGCATGTACGCTTCCACGTCGCCAGAACGGTGCGGGCGAGCATTATCGTCCATAAAAATGGAATCTTCCCCAAGTGCAGTCAATGTGGGTTGTGCATATGAAATTAGGACTTCCATTATGTACCGGTGTGCATTTAATGTTCCATTTTCTATGAAAACTAACTCCGTACGCTCCGTCGAATTAATTGCTGCCCAAAACATAACGGAGCCTCCGCCACAAGGAGTGATTTCTTCGAAACACACTTCCGCATAGCGTTCCCGTGGTTTTCGCAGCACTCGCCGGCGTCGGTCCTCTCCACACAAAGAGATTCTAGCTTCATCAGAAAACAATACTTTATTCCAGTCCTCCAGAGTCCATGAAGCACAGTTCCGAGCAAACTGAAGTCGAGCAACACGGTGCTCACGGAGTAATTTAGGGCCCCGAGCTGGGCGGTAACTCTTGATATTGGCAGCCAAAAGCCTCCTCCTGACCGTCCACAAGCTAACTTCTACTCCTCTTACTTCTTCAAGGCTCTTCTTCAGGTCCACACTTGACGCCTTACGATTACGCAACGCCTGACTCACCAAAAAGCGGTCATCTCTTGGTTCTGTGCATCGTTTTATTCCCAAACCGGGTCTTCTTTTGAACGAACCAGTCTCTTGATACCGTTGCCAAGTCCTCTGGACAGTTGAACGACTCACATTTAGCCGCTGAGACACGTAAGTTTGCGAACAACCTTCTTCAAGTAGGGCTATAGTTTTACCGGTCCTTATCGCATTATCACTCATATCAAAAAGTGGTATTTAATGTAAAAAGAAAGATTAAATTGTTTAATTTGCAGAAAATATCTAAAAAGTTTTAAAATATCGTAATCAGTTAAAAATCGTTTCAGCAATTCGCGCCATTAGTAAAGCAATTTTAGAATAATCCACAATAATCATTATTTTTCATTTAATAATTTCAAATTTTAAATTTGGTACGTAAAGAATCATGCCAGGATGCTTCAAAAACATGCCAATACATCGTCAAATTAACAAAACCTATTTCTTCATTGAAGTAGAGAAAAAATCTAAAGTGCCCGTTTTTTTTGCAAAAGATTTTATATTGTATCGTTTTTTTTTCAACTGGCACGTGTGTTTATTAACAAAATACTATTAACTATATACAATACAGCTACTACAATAAAAGCATTTAAACAACCTAGTGAAAAAGTAATTGCAGAGGCACAGGCAGTCCAAATGCTCCAGCCCACTACCAGTTGGCAGCATGCCCAGGATGCTGGCAGCATCGCTCTGTTGAATTGCAATGCTTATTTGTGTAAAAATATTGTTAATTAAGTTGCAAGTAAACAGTTGCAAGGGCAAGACCTCGACCAACATATTTTGACCACTTTGACATTTTGAACAAAGGCTGGTTCATGAGTACCCATAACAGATGGATATGAAGAATTACAACTCATTTGAACTTGCTGCAGCCAAGTACACTGGTGTGACATTATGAAAAGATATTAATAATTTTATAATGAATATTTCGTTCAAATGCTTTAAACATGATGTCTAGTTTAAAAAATTATAATAGTTGGGATGGGTAAATAGTGATAGTATAAAATAGAATCCTTACTAAGTTTCCCCACATTTTTGTTCACGCTCTCATTTTGAAATCACATAAACATTGAAAATTTTAATTATAAATCTAAATTTGGCAATACATTTTTGCTTCGGTGTTAAATTATTGTAATATGTAAGTAACCATATCCGTTTGATTCCAGCAGGCCGACACCGGCGGAACGTGCGGGCGGATTCGCGCCAGCTCCTCCTCTATTCGGTGCGCCGCTGCCTCCGCCCAATCCCAATCCATTTTCGGCAGAGTCACTCTTCCAGTCAAGTATGTATCGGTTAATTAAATCCTAGTGTTTATAAAGAGTTAAAACGTAATATTTTAAGTTATGCACGCGAAGGACAGAATAAATGCATGCTTGAGATATAAATTTTTTTTTATTTTTTTATGCCTGATAGGTTAGTCTTTGACCACTATCTCACCTGATGGTAAGTGATGATGTGGTCGAGGATGTTGTTCAGACTAACCTAGAGTTACTGGCTCTCAAGGACAGCTGCCGGAACACACCGTTAGGTGCTTGGCGACAGATTTTCAACTTGAGGGTGGTAGCTAGCCAGGCGGGCATTCGCAAAGTGCCCTACCACCATGCTGTAACGACTGCCATCCTAAGTCAACAACTGGGACCGACGGCTTAACGTGCCCTCCGAAGCACGGAAGCGCTCAGTAGTAATGTCACCAGCGGTCACCCATCCAACTCCTGACCGCGGCGGACGTTGCTTAACTTTGCTGATCGATTCAGAATGGCCAAGCAAACTTCGCTACGAGCGCTTCAAAATATTTGCCCTTTATTTACAGTTATTCGTTGATAATGCCATTTCATTTACAAAATGTCACTAATATCTATTTTATCACACCAACGAAGGCGGTGCCAGTCATAAGGTTTGTATACTGGGGCTTGTTTATGCAAGCAGCATAGGCCTGTTAGCCTATTTTGTTTAGAAAAACAATGATTCAACGAAGAGGCAGTACAAATAATAACTGACCTCTTATTTCTCTATTAGGGCAAATTGTTAGAAAGCAGAGTTTTAAGTATTTGTTGCCCTTTAACCCGTGTGCCGGGTTAGAATGTCCCCCATTGCTACCTGTGGGTGTTGTAAGAATCGACTATAGAAATACCGGAAGGTGGGCAGCAGCAGCGCCTTCTGATAAACTGATATCTTAAAATGCGATCTCCAAGACGCTTGCCAAGCGTGGGTATTATGGCAAACCCCTCCTAAATGGAAGTGGCTGTGTTAAGCAGTGGACAATCTGGCTGATACAGTAAATATTTGTTGGATAGAGTTTAATTGGTGTAGCCAAGGTAACAGTCTACTATATATATTCTCTTTTATATATGTTATCCTCCTAGGCCCGCGTGATGTAGGCCTAGTAAAATGCGAAATACATTGTAATTATACAACTAAAGATAAAATTAAATCACAAATTGTTAGTCTTTGGAAATAAATCACCACTTTATATGGATAAGGTCTAGGATGGAACTGACCCTCAAGGGCTAGCTGCTCCCATACAGGCCCTTACCGACAGATTTTGAAAAATGCCTACAGCAATGTTTCATTGTTTTTCAAGTAAACCAAGATTTCTTAGGTCAAACACATAGTTATTTGTGGCTTATGTATTTGCAGGTCCAAATACAGATTACCTCCGACGCGAGCTGGACAATCAGTTCCTGGCGGCTGCGAGGGTGGCGGGTGTGGGGGCGGGGAGTGCGGGTGCTGCGGTACGAGCGGAGATGCACCACCATCAGCATCAGCATACCCACGTGCATCAGCATCCGCCGCCGCCTGCGCCGCATCCCCACCATCCGCATCATCTCCTCATGCCGCATCCTCCAATGGTAACTAAAGGCCCATATTACCACTATTTTTTTAGTTCATTTTCTTTTGCCTGTCTTTCTGTCGTTTCGGGTGGAATATTGCAACTCAAACTTCGAGCACTTCTTTTTTTATGCCTGATAGTTTAGCCTTTGACCACTATCTTACCTGATGTTAAGTGATGATGTAGTCAAAGACAACAGGATACCAGGTTAGCCTGAACTGTTGTTCAACCCAATAATCTACATTAATTCTTTTACATTAATTATCGAAATAAGTCTGTCTTCCAACTTCTTCCTTGATTGGAGAGTGGATTCCAATGTGTCGTTTAGGAATTGTGAAGTTTTGGGTTTGATCTGGGTTCATGGCTATATTTTAGTGACAAATAAATGTTCGATAGCTGTTTTTGAAAATTTTTCAGTAGATGACAATTTAGTCTCCCTCAGTAGAGGGATACAGTAGTATGTGGTATCAAACTTATCCTGCTAATTTAGACACGACTGTATATCGCCTTTGGGGTATTCAAATGTAATAATGTGATAACTCAGTGTTGATTATACAGCAATCAGATCCCCACAGAAGGGATAATGTTTGGTGAAATTTCACACAATCTTCAGTTCTTCCATAACAATGGTGAGCCATTTTGTGTCAGCTTAAAAAATATATCGCATTTCCTATTGTATATATTGTGTACTGAAATTGAAAGTTATCACCACGATAATCATAATATAATATTATATTGACATTCTGTATGTAGTTGTTATATAATATTGGTACCTGCCTTCTACTTCCATCTGAAATTTTAAATAAAATGTGTTTTTATGCTTTACTGAAGCATATTGATACATGCGCACTTTATATTTAGTTCACAATATGACCTTGCGAGAAATTCGCCAATTATAAATTTGTAAAATTGCATTGATTTAGTATTCAATAAATGAAGATCAATGTGTGAAAATGTTTTATTAATAATATTAACACCCTACAAGAACACAGCCTGGAATTTCAGAACTACTGAATAGATGGTACATATATTAATTAGGTGCTGCTTTAAAATATAGAATACTTATTCACTTAGTAGTTTCCGAGGGACTACGATATAATCAATTTCAACGCGCGCTAGTTCGCGGGCTTCTTTCCGCCCGTCCCTTTGGCTGAAACGTAGAATTTATTAACAAAAATATATTTTATCTGTAAGAAGTCATGCTTTCACAATTATTATTAATTTTACACAGTTAGCCTGAATATTTATATTGTGGGAGTGATGAAACGAAGAAAAGTGTGAGAATTGTATGACCAAGTAACCTGAAAAAGGAATGTAGTGAAATTGTAGTTATGAAGCGCTCGTAGTAGAATTTCTGTACTTGTTCTTAATAGATCAATTAGGTTAGAAAATTTGTGTGTTACAGTCTACATGGAATGGCTTTTGATGTTGGCATTTAGTATTTTGGGCTTCCGTGCTAAGTAAAGCACGTTTAACTGTCGGCGTCGATTCCAGTTGTACTCTTAGGTTAGTTTTCAGAGCAACATAGCCTAATGACTACCATAGTCATTAGGCTATGTTGCTCTGAAAACTCAGGCACTGTACATGGTGTTAGGGCATTTTTCTAATCGCTACCAACACTAGAAAATCTATCGCCAAGCACACAACGGTGTATTCCGGTAAGTGTCCTTGAGAGCCAGTTCCTATTCTATGTGAAATCTACCAGCGTCGATCACATCATGACTTAACACCACTTGTGATTGGGGCAAAGGCTAACCTATCGTAAATAAAAGACAATGTACCGTTTAGTGCATTGAAATGTGCACTACAGAGTGGATGTAACGAACATTAAAAGAAAAGTTTTGGGAAGACTTAGGTGAGGTGATGGGCGACATTTCACAGGGTATATACATTAGTGCTGACTTCAAAAAACACATTGGTAAGAATTCTTGGAAAGCTTGTTACTAACAGGTAACAGTCTTAACCTTGCCAAAGTAAACTTATTTTTCATAAAAAGATGAACACATAAATAACTGCAATAAGAAAATCACAACACCTAAATGTATTACTTTTGTGGAAAGTCATATGGAAGGGATAACGGAGACCTTGGTCTCACAACAGGATGCCGCCTAATGGCATTATAATACGAGTGCAAATTTTACTTATATAAATAAGTAAAAGTTGCACCCGGAATCAAACAGCACCTGTGTGATAACAAAAAAGTTAAAGAGAGTGCTAGAGAATTGGGAAGAAATTACGATCTAATGCTAGAAATTCAGGAGATGGAAGTGAAAACAGCTTATGAATTTTGAATTAAACGGCATCAGGCGCGATATTTGCGCTTACTACTGCGAAAAATAGAGGCTTGGACTTACAATCGAGCTTGTACATAAGTGTTGTAATAAATACTATGACGTGTGGTCTGAGAATATCACGTTTAATTTACCTGTATGCTTAAAGCAGACATCGAGTTTAAGCTCTTATTTGATAAATACAGTTCAAATACAGAAGGATGCATATCTTGCCTGCTCCGATTTTCGAACCTTGGTTCATTGATTCAAAACGACGACGACGACGACGACGGTGACCTGACCGTGAGGACTACGAGGGAGGGCTTAAAATTTCTGCTAGGGTATTAAAAGATCTTAAAGTCACACAAGTTTTTTTTTACTCTTTATTACACACCGCACTCAATCACTTACACTCCACACACACCCATTCATCCAGGTATTTTATTTTACGGTACATTTATTTTTCATTGCACAATAACAAAAGAGATATTCTGTATAAGCTGATTAGATTGTCTGTATAAGCTGTTTCTGTTTTATTTTTATATTGTTAAGCTACATAACACAGCTCTTTTTTTTGTTAAGGCCTATACTTATATATCGGCAAACATCTGCCCGAGTAGGGTTATGCTGAAAAATAGCGACCTTATTTTACCCGTGAAAAGGGACTAAAGCTGCACAAGCTGAGCATAATCCTGCTGCCCCTAAAATTAAATAAGATAGTTTTTTAAGTGCTATTCCTTGTAAATTTGGTGAAGGCAATAAATTGATTTTTTAATTATATTAGTAGTTAAAGTATGAAATTGCCGATTTGTACTGAAAAATTAAAATTCGTTCTTTTTTTTATTTAACATATGAATCAAAATAATTACCATTATATCTATACATTGCTGCCGTCTAATAGGAAGGTCTATGCCTTTGCGATAGAACTCTGGTGATCTAGATTCGACAAACTTTGTGAAACCATTTTGTACTGCTTCCTGGGAAGTAAACTTTTATCACGTTGATAATTGTCCAAATTACGAAAAAAAATAAAATCGTTGGAGCAAAGTCTGGCAAATACAGGGTGACGAATGGTTTCTAACTGCAGTTCCTGTAGAGTTAAAACGGCTTCTCGTCCGGTATGAGGTCTCGCGTTACCATGAGTCGGGGCTGTTTCACTGCTAGTTTTGCTATCATTGTTCGGAGTTGGGCACAGTAGACATCTGCCATTATTGCTTGACCAGATCGGAGAAAGCTATAGTGAATAACACCATGCTGAGACTATCAATCAGTTACCATTACCTTTTTATTGGAAGCTTTGCTTTAAGGACATTATTGCGGCGTTTGACCTGGGGTCAACCATTGCATTTTTCGCTTACGGTTATCGTAAAAAATACACATTTTCACACAAATTTTTATCACATGTCACAATTCGATCCAATATTCCTTCATTTCTGTATCGATTCCAAAAGGCAACACAAGTTTCAACACGCGTTTCTTTCTGCAGATCAGTCAAATCATGAGGCACCCATTTTTCATTTTATTGATTTGACGCAAATGAGTCAATATTGTTGTTAAGGTAACGTTAAACCATGCCGCTAATTCCGGATCGGCTTCCACCATCTCTTTCAATTAATTGTTATTCACCTGTGTGGGAGGTCTTCTACGTGTTTCGTTCTTCAAATCAAAGTTTCCATCACGAAAGCGTTTAAACCAAAATCGCACGGCGCGTTCATTAGCAGTCCCCTCTCCAAACGCAACATTGATGTCGTAAGCTGTTTCGGCCGCGTTAGATCCGCGTCGGAACTCGTACTCAAAAATCACTCGAATTTTCGAAGTATCCATCTTTCTTGTCTAAGCTGAATAAAAAACTGCAAGTCGATAATTGAATATTGCACATTTTTTAAAAGAAGAACCTTAGAGGTAAAAAGTTTAAAAGTTTCACTCAAAAATAACAAACCATGAAGGTTCTATGTCAATTCGAAGTAATATTACATTAAAACGCCAATTTCATACTTTAACCCCTATTATCACTTGATGTAACCCTTCTATGTACTTCCAGTGTAGGAAAAAACTACAGACAAAATTCATTTCTATGGCGAGCTAGCAACCAATTCAATAAAATCTATTCTTATTTATTTATGAATATTTATTTGTCTCCCCATTATAGAGAAGTTTCATTGCAATCTCCCAAGACTTATGCCGAGCATGGCGTGACTCTTGGGGATTGCAGTCCACAAGGCTGCAATCCCCAAGACTCACTGCTCGCTACTGCCCACCTTCTGGTATTTTACCTTTCGTCTCTTACGACACCCACAGGTAGCAATGTGGGGTGACATTCTAGCCCGACACCCCACGGGGCAAGTCTCCCTTACTACTATTATGTATTTCGCAGTTCGTTAATTCTGAACTTTTTTTTTTTATGTTTTTATCGTGCGATCAGTCTTGCAACTATAAGCAGATGGAGTGTATGATTTTTGTCCTGTAGGGCGCTACTTCTACTAACATAATCTCCCATACTTCAATGTATTTCTAATAGCGTTAAGCGCCTGAATTAAAAAAAAGAAATATATCGCTTCGTTGCCCTCATAATGCTCCTCCAAGACTGTCTACAGTTTTTCATTGTCCTCAACTTAATATCTTAAATTATATAATATAAATTCATTCAAAAGTTGAATCTTGTACAAGAATGCATATGACAGGAAAACCTTCACAGTTTATTTATAAATGTTTCTTTTTTTTCAGTTCAAAGACGTGAGCAAAATGTCTTCGCTGTACCGTTCCGGTATAGGACTGGGCTACCCGTATTCTTCGAGTTTACTTCACCCTGCCGCCAATCCCTACGTACCGCCAGCACCTCTCTCTTATGCACCTACTAAGGTAAACAAACAAAACATACAGTTGCTTCACTTAATTAATTACTCTTAGGGCCTGTTTCAGAATATTCGAGTAAGTTCCGGTTATACTACCCAGAACATTTTTGCGTTTCACAGTTATCGATTTAGCCTATCCATCGGTTAAAGCTTGAAACGCGCTGCATGTTAACTATCATTTCTAGCATTTAGTTATTTTATGTGTTGGTTAGCAACCCAAAACTTTATTAGAGCATTCTGAAACGGACCCTTAGTGTGATATATTTACTGGATGAAGTGTTTGGAAGGCATAACTTAATATTGAGTAAAACATAAACATGGCGAGGATGTGTCTTGGTTAAATGGAAATTTCGTCATTATGATCATATTAGCCTTTATGTCAAGTGCTGAATGTGCAACCCCAACATAATTAATATTAGATGTAGTATGGTACTAGGGGCAGTTCTGCAAGTTCACATTATGTTTCACATTTACAAGATCCGATCAAGCTGCTAGCTAACAAGATTGTGTAAATTTTGTTCACATACAATCATTCCAGAACTACATGTGTGGTAAATGTGATCTGACTGTGACTCATTGTAGGCAATGTGGAATGCAGTTTGCATATCAAAATTGCTCATGTTGAAATGAATTAATTGATTTTTCGAGTATGCACTTGAATATAGAATTTGAAGCAGTTATAGCTCAGTGGCATTGGCTATGGACTGCCGCAGCAGGTCCAGGGTTTGAATCCCGCCGTGGGCTTCATTTTCACCACATGGTGGAATGGCATATTGCCAATGGTTAAATTACCTCTGTTAGTGGGACAAAGCATTGTAGAACATGGATATTATATTAGTGAAAACTATTTAAGGCTTATTTAAATTAATCATATTGAACTTATAGTTGACTGTTTCCCATATGAAACAAAATTAGTAAAAAAACCACCCAAGAAATGTAACACCCACTGTATGTAAAAAGTTAATATTAATTAGAATAAAAAGAGCTGGTGTGCACTGAATTGGTGCATTTTGTCCTGAAATGGCATTTTACATACTCAAATGTGACGTTAGGGAACAATTCTTAGCTCTAAATATATAACTGACAACTGTACCCTGCACTTTATCTAGACTATGATTCGATATATCATCCGAATCCTCGCAGCCGTTATAGTGATAAGGTGTAAAATAAGCAGGCTCTGACCACTATATCTCTTTTAGGTCTTAATATAATTATCACCTTATTATCACAAGGTTGAAGATGTTTAAAATCAAAGAAAAAGAAAGAAACTGGTTTTCACGTCTACCATCAAAACTCAACATTAGATGCTTGATAACAGATGTTCCATTTTAATACTCAAGATATTTAAAAAAATACCTGAGGTACCTCAGCCGCCCACAGCAGGATTTGAATCATGAACCTCTGTGCTGGTCAATACTCATAAATCTGGATTATCAGTGCTTCAAACTCGTTAATCACGCAGTACACATGCCAGTCACAGCAATCTGTGGAAACGACGATTAAACAGAACCTTCTGTGAAAGTAAGCTAGGAAGCTTATAAATCTGCACTTAGTCTTCCAAACACTTCAGAAAATATCTTTCTTTTTAAATAATATTATAATATGCTATTGTTGATTTTTTTAACTTGTTTTGTAGAATCCCTGCAGTTTTAACTTTAGAATTTTGTAAACATGTTAATTCTCTTTATTCCAGCATATACACTTTGAACTGTTTTATTAGTAAATTAACAATGTTCTTTAACTAACCTGGTGTAAATATTTCACTTATGAATTAATATCTTCCATTTTATATTATTTCTAGTCTAGCTTTCATAGTGCTTTAACTGTGTATTATTCTGTTGCTGTGATCATTAACCCTGCCTTGCCTCATGTTAACAGCCCGTAGTGTCGGCGGCGAGCGACTCCGCTCCTAAACCACCGCCACGCCCCGCCATCGTGGTAGGTTTTCTTCATAGCACTTCATTACATCATGCATGTCTCTTATTTTGATTCGTTAATATCATAATAAAATACAAATAACTATAAGTTTCAATAATATTAATTCTAAAAATTCTTGTGTATATTTATTTCATGTATAATCTATATAATAAATAAAATAACTAAGCTTTTGCTATTTGACACAGAAATCCGGCAAGTGGAACGCGATGCACGTTCGAATAGCGTGGGAGATTTACAACCACCAGCAGAAAGAAAAGTCTGGCAGCAACAGCGCTGCGGCTGCCGCGGCCGCGGCCAACGAGAAGGACAAGCTCCGCGCCTTCCCTTCGGGCGCACCTCCTCCACCCAGCGCGTACAGGTCGCCTTACGAGCTACCGCCCGCGCCTTACCTCCACCATCCGCACCTCGGCGCGGCGCGGTACGACGAGCGTGCTGCGTATGCCGCGCAGCTCGCGCACCACGACCGCGGCATGCGCGCCGCCGCCGCCGCCGGAGTCTCGCCCTTCGCGCGCTACGGCCCCGCCGCCTACCCCGGCGCACCCCCGCCCTTCCCTCTCTCGGCGTACGGCCGCGAGCTGGCACTCTCCTCCTCGCTGCACGGTGTAGGAGTCGGCGTACACCACGCGCCCCTCGCGCAGCTACACGACCCGTGGCGCACGGCGGCCGCGCGACCTCCGCAGCCACCGCCGCCTACGCTCGCCGCCGCCGACGCCGTTCGCCGCGAACACGAAGAGCGAGAACGTGCGCGCCGCGACCGAGAGGAGCGCGAGCGACGAGAGCGGGACGAGCGAGAGCGGCGGAAGGCGCGCGAGCAACGGGAGCAGCGCGACCGCGAGATGGAGCGCGCGCGCGTTCGCTCGCCGCTCAGAAACGGCACGCTCGAGCCAAAAGAGGAGCGTAAGGATGTTGGGCGGCACGCGCCGTGCCCGATGCCCGGTGGGTACGGGGGGCCGGTGCCGCCGCCGCCGGGCCCCGCGTGGGACCCGTACCGCGCGTTCGACCCTCTGCAACACATGCGGTTTGCGCCGCTAGTGGAAGCGGCGATCCGCGCGGAGGAGGATCGAGCTAAGATGCTCTCGGCGTACGCGCATCACCAGCAGCTGAAGGCGAGCCCGCTGGCGCGAGGCCTGCCGCCGCTCGGCGCGCACTCCCTCCCGCCGCTGCCCCCCCTGGCGCCGCCCCTAGCGCCTCTCGCGCCCCTAGACCTCCTCAAGAAGGAGGAGCCGCGATGATAGACCCGCCCCGCCCCCACGACTGTACATACCGTAGCGTAGAGTGAGTGATCGTGCGTCGCGAGTGACACTAGAGCGTATTCAATGTATATCGTTTCCCATTATCGGTTTAGAGAATTATTTATTGTATCGTCGCTTCAAGGAGGGTGGGGAGATGCGGCGGGCGCGTGGCGCTCGACTTGTGCAATATTGGAGGGGACACTGGCGCCGCCGCGCCGACGCGATACTGCTTGTTTATTTACATCAGAATATCTATCGACTTGTTATTGTGACTATTATTAGTTAATTATACATCAGATTGCTGATTATGTGAAGGATAGGATTATCGGAATCGCTATCCATATAGTTATACATATTTATATATACTTATAAATAAAGTGTAAATATTAGAATGTAAATTAGTGTTAAAGTATAGAATTGGTTTATTTAACGTCATTCAAAGGAAAATCACATAAATTATTATTGTACCGGGAGTTCATTTTACACTTCCGTTAAAAATCTCAATGGTTTTTCTATTGTACCAGTGGAGTTTTATTTATTTATTTGTGCTCCTCTAGTGATCGACAAAATGTGTAGAGCCCAATTTCAGTTTAGCAGTTGATATTTTGTTTCATTGCATTTAAAAGTATGTGATATTATGGTATTGAAAAATACATCATTTTGTCTGACTTCAAGTAGTGTCTCTCAGATATCTAGAGATATATGTATTGCAGTAATTTGAGATATTTTCAATTCACTCATGGGATGTTTTAAATCAAAGAATTTGTAAAGATGTAATATTTTATTTTCTCGACCGTGATAAAATTCAATTTATAATTATGTGTTTATGTGCCATTGAATCAGAACGTAAGGGCATTAAGTCAGACAAAATTGGATTAAGAATCTGTCTCAGTAAGGCACATCTGACGGTTTGCGTTAAATCTCATAAAAGTGCGACTCAGAAATGTATTATAGTTTATACAAGATCATTCTGTATACTAAAAAGTAAATGAAAAAGCTTGGTGCGATTCAGAAAATACCATTAAAACTTTTGATTTTTATACCAATAAGATTTTTTATGTCCCATCCTTCCTTCCTTGTTTTTCAGTTCAAACCTTTGTCTTATCTTTTTCCTGTGTTTACTTAGTATATGTCATATTTTGCTGAGGATAGTATTGGTAAAACTAAAGAACGTATTTTAGGCTCCTTGCCGCCACGGCTCTTGTGATAGTCGGGATTGCTTCCTTTTTTATTAAGGTGGTACTAATAAAAAAAACTACGGGTTAGGCTGTGTTAAGCAGTGGACAATCTGGCTGATACAAATATAAAAAACTAGCATTCCGGGCGGGGCTTTGCCCGCGCGTATGTCGGTTATCGCGCAAAACATTTACCTCTTTTTGCGCAGTTGTATAAAACTGTCCTAAGTCAAGTTTTTCCATAACAAATTTCATTGAAATCGGTCCAGTAGTTTTTAAGTTATTCGTTGCATACTAAAATAAAAATCTTTCCTCTTTGTACATATATGTTAGTGTAGACTAGCTAAGTGGGAAACTTGCCCGACTCTCAAGGTTCCGCATTGCAACAGCCCGAGAATGACAAAAAGGTTTGTAAGTTTTGATCATATTTATGTAGCTGTAAAACCATTTTATAAATCTGCTTGTTCTGTATTAAAATATTGTTGTATGAATAATATATGGTAGGTGCATAATATACAGAAATTCCAGATCCCTTACTAGTTGCGACAGAGTCTAAAACTTGCAACTTTGAGCCCCCCTATTTATTACTATCGTAAAAAGGAAAATCGACACGATTTGAGGTTCCGTACTAGAAAAGGGACCCTATTACTAAGCTGATATCCGTCTGTCCGGCCTTTAAATAGCTGTATCTTAACGGTAATAGATAGCCAGTTGAACTTTTCTCAGAATAACGGATTTGAATAACATTGAAAAATATGGTAGATAATTTTTTGATAGGCTAACAAATAATAATAATAACAAAAGTAAAAAATTAAAGCGGGTCTCCATACAAGGTGATTTTAATAGTTTTTTCTTTTGCTGTGTCCGTCTAACGGTAATAATAATGCGTCCAACTTGGTGTGATTATAGTACAATATCTAACGTACAACAATAAATACTAAAAAAACGGCCATGTGCAGTTTGAACTCTCGCTAAAGCTGCTTTTTCTCTCACGCGGACAGTAACTCGCGTGCGCGTCTAGCCTGCAGGTGGGCTGCCGGTATCCTATAATTTCATACTTGTTTTTTCTATCACGCGCGTGGCCAGGAGCATGCTATCACCCTCATGCGGACCGGATCCGCGTCTGGGCGAAAATACACAAGACAGGAAAAGGCCCTAAGGATCTTAATCTTTTTGAAAAGAATGAAGATTTATTTGGTACATTGTGTTGGTTAGAAACCCTTGGTGTGGTAGTCCAACTCGCACTTTGCCGGTGTTTTTCTTTAATGAAAATGTATGCCCAAGCACAACTATTTGGATCATCCAATCTCGATGATATTTTAGTATACCTCCATGGTGGGTTTCATTAAAATTTCACCAACATCGTTAAAGCTAATCTCGTTAAGGCATTAAACGTTAATCTAGCCTTATCAGTTTGAAATGTTACTCTATGTAGGCTCATTGGTTCAGGAGATACAGATGAGCAGCTGTAGACACGTGGTCTCCAGCAAACACGTAATCGGGCCACTACTACAGTTTCCAAATAGAACACTTCGAATTATATATGCCACTGGCACAAAAATTATGCTTTAAATTCCTTAACCACATCTTCAGCCGATTCGAATATAAAACACGTAGTATCAACTAACATAACATCAGCTGACACACTAATGTTCGCTTATTCAGAAACAATCGTTTCAATTGAAGAAACTGGAAACAAACACACCTCAAAAGTATGAAATGACTTGAATCAGCATTCTATCTACGTATCATTTCATACTTTTCAGGTGTGTTTGTTTCCATCATTAGCAGCAAGTCTATTCAGTTTTTCTTTACTTTCCGTCTCCACTTTGTGTAAAATCCTCTTTGAAAGTTGCACCTAAGACATGGTTTTGTTTATCAAGGTAATTTTGGCACTAGTTGGTGCCGAAATCTTTGATCGCGTATTAGTACATTGTTCACCGAGAGGAGAAAGTGACTGATTGCCGTCGAGGGTGTCGTCTGAAGCCCGAGCCGTGGGCGAGGGCTTTAAAACACCCGAGATCGGGAATCGCACTTTCTCTCGAGTGATACATAGTGCTTTATACTACACCTACCTTTTATTTTACTTTTCTACGAAAACTGAATCCTTAAACAACACACAAATTGAAAATGGCGCCAATGGCGTCTGCAATTTTCACATGTTCTTTTTTCAAATTGTTTGACACCATCCAACACACAGCTAGTGGCCAGTGTCATTTTGCGAACTTGGAGATAAAAACTCACTGTAAAAACTTTTTGTCTTTTGATATTTAGGTTACCAGCGCATAGTCTTACCCAAAATTAAAAAAGAAAAACCACGTAAGAAATGGATTTTCATACACTTTTCTCTCCCGCTCAGATGCGTTTTCTCCCCGCATATTTGTTCGATATGCAATGACGTACTTTCTACCGTAAATTTGATAAAGTATCAAGGTACTTTCCGAGCAGGTGTAGTATAAAGGAGATTTCTGGAATTCACACACTAATACTATAAAACGAAAGTTCGTGCATTAGTGGCTAAAGTACCTTTCCGAAACTGATACGATTTTAAGGAGTGACCAAGCAGTGCAGTGAGGAAAGAAATATTGAGAAGATTTAGAACTCAAATTTGAATATTAGAGTAAAAAAGTTGCAGTATTTCTGTCAACCGAACCGCACTCATGAGAATATAGACCTTCATATCCTGGATCACATTTTGTCCTTTATCTAATTCTAGGTGGGCAAAAGCTAGTATACGAGGGGAGGTCAAAAAGTACCTGAATGAAAAGGAGAGGAGGTGAAATTAATATTGAAATTATTTTTCCTTTTCTATACATATTCTATATATTCTCCATTAACACTAATACACCTACCAGAACCTTCAAATAATTTGTTTATACCATCGAAAAAAAAATAGTCGTCAAGACCCTCAAAATAGGCAGAAATAGCCGGCTTCACTTCTTCGTCATCGGTGAATTTCTTTCCACAAAGTTTTTTACATCTTTGGAAACAAATAATTATCACAAGAGGCCATATCTGGACTGTAGGGTGGGTGATTCAGAGTTTCGAAGCCGCATTTGTGCAAGGCAGCCATCGCAACATTACTCTTGTGAACGGGTGCGTTGTCGTGCAAAAGGAGCACACCTCGAGACCACTTTCCCCTTCTTTTTTCTTTATTTGCATTTTTTTATTTTTTCTAGTAGCGTAGCGTTGTCTTATCCCGTGATATTGACACCTTTATCTTTATAATCAATCAACAAAATTCCCTCTGAAGACCAATAAACTGAAGCCATAAGCTTTCCGACTGATTTTGACACTCTCTTGAACTCCTTAGGCGGTACTGCGCCTTTTTTTGTAGCACTGCATGGACTTTTGTTTTGATTCAGGTTCATAATGATGAACCCAAGTTTCATCTACAGTCATTTGGTTAATAAACTCATCCCTGTCTTCTCTACACCGATACAAAAACTCGCGAGAACACTCAACGCGCTGCTGTTTTGAAGCGATGCGCGTGTGTGAGCATTTTCGGTACCCATCTTGCACTGACCTTAGACATGCCAAAATGGTCATGGAGAATGCTCAAAATAGTCGTAGACGATACTCCAGTCATCTCTGCCATATGTTTTTTTTTCAGACGACCACCTTCGAGAACAAGTTTTTCAACTTTTCTAACAGAAAATGTTGCCCCTAATGGCCGACCAGAGCACTGATCGTCTACAGTCTAGTCTCTTCCTTGCATGAAAAGACTATGGCACTTGAAAATCATTGATTTTCTAGGGCAAGGGTCCCCGTAAACAGATGACATCTCTTTCATAATTATCTGAGGCGTTTTTCCTTGGTTAGTAGGGAACTTTATCACGGCACGAAACTCAATTTTCACCATAGTGCACTTCTTCCCGATTTACTTTTTTTTTTTTTTTTTTTTTTTTTTTTTTTTTATGCCTGATAGGTTAGTTTTTGACCACTATCTCACCTGATGGTAAGTGATGATGTGGTCGAGGATGTTGTTCAGACTAACCTAGAGTTACTGGCTCTCAAGGACAGCTGCCGGAACACACCGTTAGGCGCTTGGCAACAGATTTTCAACTTGAGGGTGGTAGCTAGCCAGGCGGGCATTTGCAAAGTGCCCTACCACCATGCTGTAACGACTGCTATCCTAAGACAACAACCGGGACCGACGGCTTAACGTGCCCTCCGAAGCACGGAAGCGCTCAGTAGTAATGTCACCAGCGGTCACCCATCCAAGTCATGACCGCGGCGGACGTTGCTTAACTTTGCTGATCGAATCAGAATGGCTATGCAAACTTGGCTACGAGCGCTTCAAATACCTGTGTATCCAGCAAAATTTCAAAGGTTAATGAACTGATTGGGCTTAAACTTAGTATTTATAGTTGTATTGAGTCACCAAGTACCTTGTGCTAGCTAAAAAAAATCATGCCTTCCCCTCTCTAGCCCCCTCCATTACGCGAACTTTTTGACCCACCCTCGTATATCTGCATATGGAAGCCCGAGGTTTCATTGATTTCTCGCGAAGATTCATCATATATCTGCGTCATCATTAAGTAAATCTGAAATACCGTGATCTGAATTCACCTCATTAGCATGAATTATCTATATATACCTTCTAAGTATATCTAAATATATATAACTATTTGGTTAAGTATATATACTTAACCAAATAATTCTTTGAAATAAATAACTTCTTCGTACAATGACATACAAACAGGACAACAAAATAACAGACAAACATGTTTTCTCTATTTCCACATAATATATCAAAATTGTAGTTGTAGGTACTTAATTCTAAAAATAATTGGCTTCGGGGTTTATGGCTGGCTGCCTTTCTGACACCTTATTGGAGATTCTTCTTGCTGGTAATATACTCGAAACAATTCGGGGCTTCGGGGCATCAGGGCGTTAAGATGTTCGGAGCCTTGTTGTTTACCCAATGTATAAACAACACCCAATTCAAGTCGTCGTAAGTTGTATGGTATGTTTCTACCACTCACGTCGCATGCTCATTTTAACCTTAACGGGGCTACACACGACACAATTTTAGATACAATCTACTGTTGTAACATGATGGAGTCGCGGTTAGGCTTACTTTACTCACATAGTGGCTGAGATCACGAGTTCATTCCACATTCGATCGCCACAGCCCGCACATTAATGACTCCAATTCTGTCCAAATATCAAAAGCTGGTCTTGCAAATTGTCCTCTCGATACGTGTCATTATAAAATATATAGGTATAAAATGTCTACTGTGTAAAAAGAAATTTTTACATATATGTCCAGGACCACCGATACTCCTTGCATATTGGAAGACCCACAACACGCCGACAAACGATACAGTTTGCTGGTTCACAGCATATCGAACATCAGATTGTATATACAATTGTGTCGAGTGTAGCCGCATTTTTTTATTAGGGTTCCGTAGTCCTGACAAGGAACCCTTATAGTTTCGTCATGTCCGTCTGTCCGAGGTTTTGCTAAGAGACCGTGAGTACTAAGAAGCTGTAATTTCGTATGGATATGTAAATCAATTACGCCGACAAAGTGCTAAAATAAAATTTTGAAAAATATTTTTTTAGGGTACCTCCCATACATGTGAAGTGGAGATGAAATTTTTTTTTGTCATCTATCTCATCGTGTGTGGTTTGGTTGAATAGAGCTTCTAAAATGACTTAGGGGTTGCTAATACTGTTTTTCGATTTAATGCTCCATTTACGAAATATTAAACTTTTAAGTGCAATTTTTTGTTTCAGCAGAGCGTCCCCCCCCTCTAAAAGCTAAACTACTGGCTTGAAAAATCTGAAAAAATTCAAGATGATAGTGCTTTTTATGAACTTTAAAGGAAAAGTATAGCGGTTGGGATAACTTTCTTAGTTTAGCAGTGATAGTCGTTGAACTTGGGTGTTGGATAATTTTGTACCAAATATAAAATCTATAGAATAAATCCTTTTAAGTGACTAAACTGAAGTAGTTGGTTGTTTATAAGGGTAAAGACTGGCATTGAAAACTTAATCTAAAATAAAACATCTTAAAACGATAACTATGGCCTATGACATACCACTAGGTGGACTGACGATATCGTGAAAGTCGCAGGTAGCCAGTGGCTAATAGCCGTTCTTTGTAGCGATCTATGGGGGAGGCCTTTGTTCAGCAGTGGACGTCTTCCGGCTGATGATGATGATGATGATGACGTCATACATAATAGACTAGCTTTCCGCGGCTCCACCCGCGCGTATTGCGGTTATCGCGCAAAACTATTATCCTCTTTTTGCGCAGTTGGATAAAAACTGTCCTATGTCCTTTCCCGGGCATCAAACTATTTCCATTAGCATAGATATAGATATGACAGTACAAAGATTCGACATTATATAGGTATAAAGTACTTTTTTTGGACCTCATTTTTTTGTTAGTTTGCTGTCTGTACCTGTCGTACCAAGGTCATCGATCACTTCATTTCACACATCATTAATTTGTAGTGCTCTTCAATAATGTAAATTTATCATCGGTAAAGAGAATATTTCTGAGCCCTTCACTTGCGTATCGCAACGGAAGGCACTCTATTTAATTTTAAAGATTGAGTTAGGGCATATACTGCATATCGACGATAAGCACCGAGCTTCAGGTCTTGTTTTATAATACGCGACACTTTCCTAGCGAGAATCTTCATTTCTCACAATAAGATTATTGTTGAGTTATCATAATATTTTTACTTCCTAATGGGATTTCGACCAATTCTGGCTTTAACAGCATTAATTTGTAGTTCTAAGACACACGGTTGCCCTAATCTTTTATGGTCTTCGACAGGGGAAGTGTTGTTGTATCTGCTGATATTACGATATATGAACATACCTACGGCGGATACCAAGCTTTCGAAGTGCCTGGAATACTCGTATGAACGACGCGACGGCTCAATACCTACTTTTCACAAAGCGAATACTACTATCATATTTTCTTTAACACCTCATTTCATATTGTTATTTGATAATGAACACGAAATAATATATGAAATGGCGCAAAATCGAAAGAATTTTTTTAAGTAATAAAAGCGTTCCAAATACTAAGTTCCCCGTGGGGTGTCGGGTTAGAATTGCACTACTTCATATCATCCCGTGGGTGTCGTAAAAGGCGACTAAGGGGAAGAATTACTAGAAGGTGGGCAGCAGCGCCTTCTAAAGAACTGCCATGCCATCTTACACTGCGATCCCCAAACTGCCTGCCAAGCGTGGGGATTATGGCAAATACCCCCTGACTAGGGGAGGCTGTGTTCAGCAGTGGACGATTCGGCTGATACAATAAAAAAATATCTAAGTAATTTCAAGTTACAGTATTTATGGCCAGACTAGTTATATAGTATAATAGCCCATTTATAAGCGCACTTGCATATATCGGTGTGTACTTTTTTTTTCATATATATATATATCAACTATTTTATAATAGAATAATTATTTATGCTTCAGCAAATAAATTAAATGACATTCAAATTCTTACAAAGTACAAACGAATTCTGAATCGCGCTATCGTTACGTTATCATTCGGGTATCTACCTATAGAATTCACAAACAAATTTTTTTTTATTTTCGAATTACAATTGAAATAATAACTTGGCGGCAATCGTACTCTTATTTCTTAGATTTAGCAGGAAGAAAGTGGAGGAGAATATAGAACTACAGAATCGTTCTATATTATGATAACGGCCTTCTACGGAACCCTACACTGTGCGTGGCTCGACACGCACTTGACCGTTTTATTTTATGGTTTTGTGACGGAATGGCAACATATCTATATGTTACATTATTCAAATATTAACTATCTACGACCTCTTGTCTCACACACGCGCGAAGCTTACCTGATGTTAAGCAGCAATCACTGCCTATAACAGATGCACACTGCACTGCGACTATCACTTTGAGACGTAGTTGATTAGTCTGTAATTTCATAATTACTTACTGTGTCACGATATCTGTTAGCAGTATATTTTAGTTAGTAGCAGGAAACTACGGCAGCAGTGAATTATTTAAATTATGAAACCAGTGCATGATTAGTGGAAATGAATTCTCCTGTGCTTTTGCTCTGTGGATTGGAATGTGAATTCTAATGGAATTAAACCCACAGATTTAGTATTAGTAACTAAAATAGTTAACCGGGGGATGTTACTGTGGCGGAAATTGAGTCCTAATAAAGCGCTTTACATATTTTTTTTTTGCCACATGGAACATAGAAATTTGAATAGTGATTTATTGCCAAAATTTATTGCCTTACAATTTTAAATGTCATCCAAAGGTTTGATTATTGGACAAGGATTGTATATATAAGAAACTGTGTCGCCTGAGCTAGTACCTATTAAACTGTGTTACAGGCGACAAAGCCCTCCGTTGGTAGGAAACTGATATTTCACTATTGTCTTAATTGTTGTTGTAGGAGGTAAACATTAATAGTGATAAACATGCATATGTATGCTTGTAATTTATGTTAAAAACAGTTGAAGGATTGAGTTAGGTAAGTACAGTGATGATTAGTCTTTTTAGGAGGATTAGTACCTAAAAATTTACATCAATTAATACTTAAATATGATCAAATGCAAATTAAAACATATTTAGGAACATTAAATGTAAGGTTTACATAGAGTAATTAAAATCTAAAAATAAAATAAGCATGCAAAGCGAAATGAGAGTGTGTGTGTGTTGGTTGCAAGCAGCTATGTGCGATTATTGAAAACGTATTAGGATCAGGGTGCAGTGATATTTTTAAGGTAAACGTAATATATATTGTTTTGTCCAAGTTCAGTGTGAAGTCAGCCAGTCCGTTACTGTTTTTATAGCTTCTTCTGTATGCTTTTTAGTTTCACGCCAACTTTTTCCGGTAACAATAAAAGCAGGGTCATCAGCATATGTGAAGATATCGCAGTGTGGTGACTTAGGGTTGCAGAGGTCGTTTATTAAAACATATATGTTATATATATAACACATATATATTAAAAACATTACAGGGTCTAAAATACTGCCCTGTAGTACTCCAAAACTCAGGTATTTATCATTACTTGTCATGTCATCGATCTTGACAAGCCGTCTGAAGTCCATAGCATGACTGGACTACTACACTACCCCTACCACTCAATGCGTCGCATCGTCTTCTTCGACAACATAATATGTTCGAATTCGGCACAAAAAAAACGGAATCGAAATCTGTTTGTATAATTGTCATGAATGGGTCAAAAATATGAGTAGGATCATATCATACGTCACGTATGTTAAAGATATCAAATAAAACTTCAACTAACTTCCAACATGAAAAAGTATAAAATAATAAGCAGAAATTGAGACTTGGTATTCGCAACTTCTGCTTATGTATTGGACTCAGTCTCTGCATATTGAACGTAGTGTCAATTAAACTTCAATTAATTTACACTTTTCATGTCATAAGTCACAATGTATATTTTGTAATTATTATTTTTGAAATATTTATTATTCGTAAGTATGCATCAGTTACAGATATGTACATTTGGCCATAATTCAGCATTGCAGTATCTACAAATTTGATCGAAATTCCTGTTACTTTAGTTAATTACTCTTTTTACATTATGCAGATTTATTTGTTTTAAATAAAATAGAGAATGATGCTTCACTACGCTATATTTGCAACGTATATATTACATTATTAAATAAATCAACACTTGATCTAGCTACTCTGAGACGTTTATTTCCTGTACCATATCTGAAGACTCTTCATTCGTTTAACCTTTTTCTGTAATTGAAGGACGCCGTAGAGGAGAGCTTCGGCGGTTGGTGGACACCCGGGCACGTAAATATCGACGGGCACTATGCGGTCACAGCCTCTGAAATAACCATATTTTATACTTTATTCAGTATTTTTTATGCCTTATAGATTAACCTTTGACACTATCTCACCTGATGGTAAGTGATGATGTGGTCGAAGATGTTGTTCAGACCAACCTAGGGTTACTGGCTTTCAAGGACAGCTGCTGGAATACACCGTTTGGTAATCGGCGACAGATTTTCTACTTGAGGGTGGTAGCTAGTCAGGCGGGCTTTCGCAAAATGCCCTACCACCATGCTATAACAACTGCCATCGTAAGACAATAACCGGGACCGACGGTTATCGTGCCCTCCGAAGCACGGAAGCGCTCAGTAGTAATGTCAGTAGAAGTCACCCATCCAACTCATGACCGCGGCAGATGTTGCCTAACTTTGCTGATTGGTTAAGAACAGCTAAGTAAACTTCCCTACAAGCGCTTCAAAGTATAACAGTAAAATCTCTTCTTTTCTATGTAATTTGGACGAGTAGAAAACCACGACCATAGCTCTTATTTATCTCTACTAGCTATGACTCTTCACCCTTTAAGAGAGGTCACCGTTGGGATTGGTGCAGTTGGGGATCCCAAAGTATGGCAGTTCTTCAGAAGGCACTGCTGCCTACCTTCTGGTATTTTACACTTCATCGCCTCTTCACACAGGAAGATAAGGGGTACAATTCTATCCAGGTACTACTCTATACGGTATTATTTATATCCCTTGCCACAACAAAAAATTCATCATTTGAAATATAACACACATGAATGTGTGTGAAGCTAGTTATATTATATAGCTTATTACTAATAGTTATATAGCTTACATTTATTTTGAATGCCACTGTCCCAGATTTTCTCTCTCAGTGGACTGGTATACAATGACAGAATCATGGTTAGTACAATAATATATGACGCAATTATACTTTAAAGAGAAAGGAAGATCTTTAAACTCTCATTAGGATTATTCAAATTAAGATAGATGATATATATATTAGTCAAAGGCCTGATAAAAATCTGTAAAATAATCATAAAAATATTACGTTTCATTTTTTATTTTTAGTTATGGGTCTTGACACATCACATTGCACACCTCTAACTTCTAAAATGTAGGGCCTTAAAAACTATTACTCCCTTAACATTTCCAAATTACAAATCCAATTTTTATTTATGCTTAATTTTATGTATTAATTTAGCACAAATATATATTAATTATGCACAAAATTAAGCTTTGTAAGAATTTTTCTATATATACTAAAGAATATATATGAACCTAATGCAGGTTAGAGAATACTATTGTAACATTTATAAATTGTATTTACCTTACAACCGAGTAAGAATAGTGATAATATCCACCACCATTGGCACAACTGCCCATTGATATCACCCATCGAGGATCTGGCATTTGGTCATACACTTTCCTCAAAGCTGGAGCCATTTTGTTTGTCAATGTACCAGCAACAATCATTACATCAGATTGACGAGGTGATGCTCGGAATACAACACCATACCTAAAAATTAAATAACACAACTAGTTTAAAAATCATGCATTGACATGAAAAACAATGATCATAATCTGCTTAATATATGCATGAAATTACAATGATCTTAATTGGCTTTTACAAAACTGGTAGACCTCATTGGGAACTTCTTTTCGAATGACAGATGTCAGTATGGTAGTGATAGATATGTAGTGATCTAGTGTCAATAATTTCCGAGATAAAAGCCCTTTTAAGTTTTACAGCTGTCATTTGAAACATGAAGATCTCTAAAAGATCTATTAATTTAGCAAAGAAACTGGTAGTTGATAGGATCATGGTTGGTTTCTAAGATTTATTTTCAATTTAGTTTGACGGCTGTCAAACAAACGGTTTTGTGAATCAACATACAAAGAAAAAGTGCCTGTCAAGAACAACTGTAACTTCCATCCTAGAATGTGTATCTAAGGCAGCAGTTATAGTTTGATCTTACCAAATTTAGTTAAGCAGGACAGGAGGCTCGAGCGATGGAGGGGAACATTGATGACATTGTGAAGGGGACCCTTTACCCTACTCCCTGGGTTGCTAGTACCAGGCACCTGTGACTTGAGCCTCTTCCTCTGCAACGCTATGGACCCTGCGCCCACATGGTGAATCCATGGAATGCTAATTAATTCCTCTCTCTCTACATAATCTAGGTTAAAAAAGTCCCCCTGATCTGAACATCAGGCATTTAATATAAAAAAACTAAGTTCACTGTCTTTTTCCGATCTTTCGCATCATAGACTTAAAAATAGACAAATTATAAATCAAAACTAAATATACAACATCAACTGTGTCACTTTAACAGCTGTTGCACCTAAAATCTGTTTCTTGGCCAAACTTAGCCCAAAGAAGACAAAATTACTCCAAACATGAACATTTGAATGAAAAAAGCTATCAGACAGAACAGCACTACAGGTGAATGATTGTGATATTATGTATGAATTGTAATATGAAAATGGTGCTGCTGCCCACCTTCCAGTATTTTTCCCTTAGTCGCCTCGTACAACACCCACGGGATGATATGGGGAGGTGCAATTGTAACCCGGCACCCCACGGGGCAATGGTAATAGTAACTTTAGTAAATAAACACTGATTGAGAGAAGTCTTTAAAGTTTTGTTGAATGTAATCTTCATGTAAAATTTTACACTATAAGTGCCCTGCCCTTGAATTCAAATATAACCTATAGACTTTTTCAAGCATTCAGATTAGTAGAGCCATTTTTTTATTCAAATTTTTTTGAGACTTGGTTGCCTAGTGACTATGCCAGCCCAGTTAAGAGTTTCAATAATATTCACTAAAATCAATTAAGTACATCAAGCAACATTTTGCAGCATACGCTAGCCATTTTACTAAATGGATCAGCTAATATACCCTACACTACTATGTCACTCAAATTGAGTCCAAATTCATCACTGATCTCATAAGCCGACTCCGAACACTATCCACCAGTAGGTGAACCATGCAATGCATATGAAGTCTGAGCATAGATGTTAATTAGTCAAATATTTTTGCCATACCTATCCATATCATATCGAGGTGCAGCAATGTGCATCATCTCTACAGCACAGCAAGCCAGACCGAATGTCATGGGCCACATGGAATTTTTTCTTCCCCAATTTAACAAGTCATCAAGCCTGGCCACAGCCATCTCTGCCATGTTAGAAGCGTCTTGGAAGGGAGAGTATAGGCGCTTTTCGGTCGGGCTCGGCGCAGGGAGATGTGTTTGACGTATCTGTTCCACCACAGGCGTGAAAGCTCCCTTCTTAATAGCTGAGAGAATAGAGTTAGGAGCAGAAGCTCCCAGAGCCTTGATAGCCTGCATATTGGATCTGTAAGTAGTTATCAAAATATTGATCGTAAGCGTATTAACAACATTCGAAGCAGCTCTTACAGTGTCAAAGAGTAGGGAATGTAATGGTGATACTTACAGACTATTTATCGCATGAAATAATGGATTTTTGATTACAACTTATAATAATTCACTTAGAACCTAAAAAAAAATATAAAATTTTACGTAATATACAAAATAGGGTTTGGGATCAGTGTTTCCACTTTAATGATTTCCTTTCCCCAATCCCCACGCCTCAATTCAGATTTCCCCTTTTCAGAGCTATTTTCCCCTCAAATTTTTTTCTGTTGTAGTTTTAGTTTTGGCCCTAGTGTAGTAACTAAAATAAAAGTTATATCGATTTTCTTCCATAGCCTGCCCTCGCTTCTGGTGATAGTATACTATGATATTATTATTTACCCTAAATACGTCAACAAAATTTTTCGACTTTGCACATCATTTCTTTGATATAATTGCACACCACTAGCTGTCAATTACTTTACGTTGTAATGTTGGTTACAAATATTGTATCTAATCTGAACGATTCCATGGATAGGTACTGTAGGCTATTGGAAAAAAAAGTTTGACAAAAATAATGTTGACGGCAGACCCAAATTGATGGATGGTAAACTATTTTATATCACTGCCCTTTTCAAATGCTGCCGTAGAACGGCTATTTAGTGATCTAAAAAATATCAAAACAGATAAACGCAATAGGCTGGATGATGAAACAGTTGCATCAATCCTGTGTGTAAAATCTGGCATGAAAAGAACGGGAACAACTTCTGTACAACTAATGAAAAATCAGCTAGAAATAGCACAGCTTGAGTTTGTACAGTCTAATGCTACTGCAAGCGAATCTAAAAAAATAGACTAAGCATGAATAAACTATAATTAAACGATTCGTATTTTATTTATAGCCCCACGTGTTGTCACTGTTTCTTTTATAAGGCAACACGCTAGCCCACGGTTGTCCATAAAAAATAGTTCAGAAAGTTAGTTTATCCGTAATATTTTAGCCTAGGTTTTACACATGATTTCCCGCAATTTCCCCTTTTAATGTCTTCCCCTTTTTCTTCCCCTCTGGACCCTAATTTCCCCATAAAAGGGGAATTTCCCCTCATTGTGGAAACACTGTTAGGGAGGGAGGTATTCGGATCCAATACTAATAAAAACGAGTAGGTACTCGATACTTTTCTTCCGATATCGTGAGACCATGAAGCTGTACAGCTGCATGCGTGAGACTAAGTACATTATATACATCGAATCGTTAATCTGAATCGAAAACAAGTATCTACTGAATACTTTCTTTTTGATACCACTATAAACGTTATTAATTTTACTATACAATATTGTTCGATCTAAATGACCCTATTTATAATTTCTATTTGTAAAATATTAGGGTCAATTAACAAATGTTTGATGGTATATATTGCTCATGCTGTTCAGTTAGCTGTAGCAAGAGCTGGAGCTAAAAATCAGCGGAGGGATGTTCTTTTATAAATTTATTTGGAAATCGCTTAAACTCATTCGGTTTTGTTTAAAAAACGTTTCTATCATATGAATGGAATACCGCACCAAAATTATTAGAAACTTACGAATCTCTGAAAAGAAAGTTTTATGTACTTAACTTACCTACTAATAAGACATGAATAAAAAAAACGTAAGTTTAGATTTCATAGCAAAAAAGTTACATTAAACATTCCGCATGATGGTTCATGATTCCACGAGGTTTCAAAAGTCAAAGTCAAAGATTTTATTTGCAAGATGTAGGTAAAATGTTGTAAGGTTTATAATATAAATGTGCCTTATACATCCTTGCCATAATCAGCCTACAATATCATGATACATAATACAAATATATATATATATATATACAGATCTATGTCATGTTATATGAAATAAAATTATTAAACCAGCAATACAAAATGGTAAGAAAATGTCAGTGAATAAATAAATGTCAACAGAAAATAAAAGTCAAATTTTCAATTAATAATTCATAGATTTCATTGTTATTTAGATACATAATATCGATATCTGAGTCGATATCGATGTCAGAGTCTCTTTGACTAAAATGCATTATCCTAGTTTTTTTTAATATTTAATGTTAAATTATTGTCTTCCATCCAATTTATAACGTCATGTATCAAAATTTATTTTTTAATTGTTATCAAAATATTCCTCATTTTGTTTTTTAATATTTGATTATTCATTGTTATTATAAATAAGTATTCAAAATTCCAGTTTGCATTGCCTCTATCTCATTTTTATTTCTACATCTTAATGTACACTTATTACCTACATTGCAAAAAATATATATATTTAAAAAGTATTGATACTTTTTATGATTGACAATAAAATTATGTTACGTTACGTTTTTTTAACCGAATAACTGTAACAATCTAAATCTATATCCCGACCTTCGATCAGAAATACCTAGATATAGGGTCAGCTTAAAAAATACGTCTCGATAAATAACAGCTCACTTGCGGCGTGAGCTCTTATTTTGATTAGTCTGGTTGAAACTCAGCCAACGTACACTCGTTATTCACAATGCCTCAATGCGTATTTAAAAGTTGTAAGAATTATGCCCGAAAAAGCAATTTATTGGCCGGAGTGTCTTACTTTCGGTGAGTACATGTGGAATAAGTTATATTTTAAACTTTAAATAAACCATTAATATTATTTTTTTAACAAAATTACTGTTTTTTGACCACCGCTGAGAATGTTTGGCCAAGGCCAAACACGCGCCATGGCGAATGTTTGGCCAACGTTTAGTAAACAGAACAATAGATGAATGGAGTAGATTTGTATTGGAATAATTTTTAATATCTTTTATCTGAAAATAGGTTATGCAGCTTCTGTGTCTGTTTTTTGGACTCTCAAAGGATGTTTACTTTTTAGCTTTCCTAGTAACCCCTTTATGTGTGCGGACTGGATCTCTATGGTCGCCAGAGAACGAAGTGATGAGTTTTATAAGCCGGCTAAGAACTCGGTGATAAGTTTGGAACACTTTGACAAATTAGACATAGCCGGAAATACTAACAGACGTCAATTGCTTGAAACTACAGTTCCCAAATTACAGGTTCATTAAGGATACACAATCGATATGTAATTGTATACATATATACAATATTGTTGTCTTAAACGGTCGCTAAATAATTTTTAGGGTTTCGTACCCAAAGGGTAAAAACGGGACCCTATTACTGAGACTTCGCTGTCCGTCCGACCGTCTGTTACCAGGCTGTATCTCAAGAACGGTGATAGCTAGACAATCAAAATTTTCACAGATGATGTATTTCTATTGCCGCTATAACAACAAATACTAAAAATAAAATAAATATTGAAGGGGGCTCCCATACAACAAACTTGATTTCTTTACCTTTTTTTTATGCTTGATAAGTTAGCCTTTGACCACTATCTCACCTGGTGGTAAGTGATGATGTGGTCGAAGATGTTGTTCAGGCTAACCTAGAATTACTAGAATTAACCTAATTCTTGCTCGATATTAATAACGGTGACAGGTACACGCTTTAACTATTCACACAATATTAAGTTTAATGTTCTCTTTAAATATAATTAATGAAAATAAAATATATACTTAAAGGGGCTCCCATAAAATAAAAAGGTTTTCGCCGTTTATTTGCTAAAAATAATAATAATGAAAACAGGTAGAAATTTGAAATATTCACTTCATATTCATATTTAGTTGTATATTTACTTTAAAATAAACAATATTTTTTAACCCTGATACGTTGGCCTTTGTCCACTATCTCACCTGATGGTAAGTGATGATGCGGTCGAAGATGTTGTTCAGGCTAATCTAGAATTACTTGCTCTCAAGGACAGCTGTCGGAACATACTGTTAGGTGCTTGGCGACAGATTTTCTACTTGAGAGTGGTAGCTAGCCAGGCGGGCATTTGAAAAATACCCTACCACCATGCTATGCCCTAACACCATTTAGGGTTCATACCTACCTAGGCTAGGAAGGTACCTACCCAGCTCAATCGGACACTGCAAAATGTATTTGTACCTTGCAAGATTAGGTTACAGATAAAAATACAGATCTCTTGCGTGCGCTTGTCCCACTCGCACTTGGCCGGTTTTAATGTAATCATTATTTATTAACAAAGAGTATTTTTTAACGAAACAGATTCAACCCCCTCGGAAGACTCTCTACTATTAACAACAACCAATACAAAAATTCAGTATCTGATAGCGAAGTCCTGGTGAGACATTTGTTTCTGTAGGTTTCGTGAATTTTTGTGAAATGACATTATATATTTTAATTAAAATCCTGAAATTATGTAATGCATAATATGATTTCAGAAATTCATTTAATTTTGCAGAATTATTTTAGTAAAAAATGTTAGATTTACTACTTTTCTTGTTCCATTAATATTCGGCTTAGTGAAGATTTGTAATTAATTCCATTTGTAAAATAACAAGCGGGCTTATATTTTATTGCTGACGTTACATTTCTATATTTTTGTGTACGACACATAAACAAACATATTTAGGAGCCCAAATCTTAAATAAAAACTTTTACACACTTACTACTTTAATATTATCTTAGAGTTGAACGCGACTCTATACCTCTTTTAGTACAAGTTGAAGAAGCAACCAAAAATGATATATAATGATTTAGCTCGCAAGGCAAAAACGGGAAAAAGAACTTTATTTGTTAGATTGCAAGGTTGATTTCACTATGAAAGTTATTTAACCTACGACTTTTCATTTTGAAGTGACATGTGTAATATATTGCTTTGTTCGTTTTCTATGTTAAATAATCGTAATATTTAAAGGATTTGTGACCTTATTACAAAGTGCTGTCGTTGAGATTAGGTTGAACTTTAAAACTTTTGTCTCAGTGCCTCAGTAAGTGAATGTAGGTGTATAAGTATATGTTTACGCGGACAACATAGAGCTTTGATTTTATATGTGACCCAAAATCTAGGTATTTTTCATCGAAGATCCCGACAAAGGGAGCAAAACAAAAAAATACTGTAACTACCGGGCTACGTTCCGAACCTCATAGTGTAATTGTTTGGTTATTTTTCAACCTACTCGAATACAGTAATCGAGAAGAAAATCGAAGTGTGTGATGCCAAAAAATAAACTTCCGTAAGATCCAAAACGGTAAGTAAATGACAGTACGTTGGTGCAAGTAAATTATTCTAATTGTAGCTGAGAAGTGAGAGTTGTTGATCGCTTGGTTTTTATAGTAATTTTTATACATATATTTTATCACCAGATTTGCTGGGGTACGTTCAGAACCTAAGTTAGTGCGCACTTCGAGCGAAACATTTTTTACGTGCGTCTGTCGTCGTTCACAAGCTCAGAGAGGAGCGTTCGGTTGTTGACAACTCGATCGATCCGAACCTCTAAAAGTTCCAACTTTTTACCTATAAAAATCAGTCGTCTTCTGAACTGTCCAAACCAGCCTCCAGGATTTTCTAGCATCAGTCCAAACCGGGATCCCGGTCGGTGAGTTGCTACTACTTTTACAGAATCAATATATACAATCAAAATACAGAATCCTCCTAAAATCTGCGTAAGTCCGATTTTTTAATCCAAATGATTTATTATGGAATCTATAACCAGCTCAAATTATATATTGGTGCCAAAATATTACGTCATTTAATAATAATCTCGTAACTACTTCTACAGTTATGAACCTAGAAAGCTGTAATATAATAATACCTGTAATTTTGCATATGTATAGGGAACAAGTCAATAACGATGTTAAAAGAAATGAGAAAATAAGGATTGATGTTTTTTTTTTGTTTTGACCCTTTGTGGCCCGTCCGGGATTCCGGTAGTCTGAAAAAAAGGTTTAGTGTGAAGCTTGAATATATTAGATCATTATTATACAAACATCGTTAGTAAGCTAGTATCCTTGGCTATACAACACAAGAAACCGCATCCCTCTACGGTAACGGGAAGCGATTCAAATCGTGAAATGAAAATAAAAAAACTTTTACTCAATACATTTTGCTGCGCAAACATTCACCGATGGAAACTTACGTAATAAATAATCTCGTAACTACTTTTAAACTACTAAACCTAAACATCTGAAATAATTCAGGTGTCTAAATTACATGTAAATAATCATATCAAAAGAAGAACTAAAGACGTAGGTGGTTACGTTCTTGAAAAATAAAAGCGCTTTCGTACAGTTTTCCCGCCAAAATTTCTTAAGAAAATCGCGTTGTTTTAGATAGATAGAAAACACTTTATTTGCACAAGAACTTAAAAAATAGCATTACAAAAAGGCTTATATATAAAATAATCAAGTGCAAAATGGCGGCCTTATCGCTTATAGCGATTTCTTCCAGACAACCAAGAATAGAGGATTTATAATATATTCGATGTGGGAGGCAGTATTACGAAAATTATAAAACTACTGCATACAAATAATTTAACCTATATTAAAATTTTACCATGTCTATACTTACGTGTAATAATACACATATATGAATACCTATATACATACTACATAATAAATAAACATACATATACCTAAACACTATAAATACCTACTAATACAAGTACAGGAAAGCGAATGATAAAAGCTGGCTATTACTAGATAAGTAATGTTCTTTTACTCTATTTTTTGAAGATATATAGCGACTGCGACTTACGAATTAATACTGGCAGACTGTTCCAAAGTCGTGCAGCATGTACAGAAAAAGATTTATCATTAAACGACGTTCTGTGCGGGGGTAATTTAAGAAGTAAATTTTCTGATGACCTTAATGACCAAGAATGTGTTGATTCAAGAAACTCAAAGCGGTCTTTGAGATAGCGCGGGGAAAGCGGATTAAACAAAATATTGTAAAGTAGAGAGAGGATATGAGTATTCCGGCGAAGGCGTATGGGAAGCCACTTGAGCTTATGTCTAAATTTGGAAACATGGTCATATTTGCGCAAACCAAATATGAACCTAATAGAGAAGTTTTGGAGACGCTCAAGTCTATTTAGCTGGTCCTCCGTTAGATCTAGGTAGCACACATCAGCATAGTCCAAAATGGGAAGTAATAAAGATTGGGCAAGCGCAACTTTGGTGGCAGTCGGAAGAAAGTTCCGAAGTCGTTTCAAGGAGCCCGCAGACGCAAACATCTTACGACTAGTTTCTTCTAGCTGAGGAGCCCAAGACAGTGACTCGTCTATAATGAGCCCAAGATTTTTTACTTGCTTTTTGTATGATATCGTGACACCATCAAAAATTATTGGATGCATTATATTCCAGTCTAGCTTAACCAGCATACGGGAGCTACCTATTATAATAGCTTGGGTTTTTGTTGGATTGACACTTAATCCTAAAGCGTTGCTCCATTCAACAATGTGTTTTAAGTCACTGTTGATGGTTTCCACACAAACAGAAATATTTTCTTGATTAGCTTGTGAATAAATTTGCAGATCATCAGCATAGAGGTGGTAGGAAGAAACTAAATTTTGAGAAATTGAATTGATAAAAGCAGCACAAAGAAGAGGAGAGAGAACGCCTCCCTGAGGGACGCCGGCTGTTGTGTTACACCATGAAGAAAATGAATCTCTTGGCGTCCAAACAGATAACTGCGAAAAAAGTCAGTTACGGAAGGAGATATGTTAATAGAGCGCAGAAAACTCAAGAGAATATCGAAATCAACGCTATTAGACGCGTCGCTGAAATCAAGCACAGTTAATTTACCCTTATCCATACCATCGCGGATGTCATCAGTGACCTTAAGTAATGCAGTAACTGTGCTATGGGCAGGACGGAAACCGGACTGAAAGAAGGACTGATTAAGAAGGCTGTTTCTGGTAAGGAAAGTATTGAGTTTGTTGTGAACAAGGCGTTCCAATACTTTGGATAAGAAAGGGAGAATAGATATTGGACGGTACTCAGAGTGACATTTGGGGTTCAATTTTTTTGGTAATGGAATGATAAGAGCATCCTTCCATAATGTAGGGAAAACTCCGCACGTGACGGAGTAGTTAAGGATGTGAGATAGAACAGGAAGGATAAGATCAAGGATTGGGACTATCATATTACGACTAATACCGTCGATACCAACAGTATTTGACGTAATAGAGAGTACGCTCTTTCTAACATCACAAGCCGAAAATTAAGTGAAACTGAACGGAGAAAAGGCGGGAGCTGTAGTGGTTGAAAGAAGTTTAAGAGTGTTGGCTTTTGCAGTTACATCCATAACGGAAGTTGTTGAAAAATATGTGTTAAGGGCGTTAATGTCCAAGTTATGAGGAATAGAATCTTGTCTTGGTTTACCCACTCCCAATGACCTTAGAAATTTCCAGACTTTAGCTGGATCTTCATTATCAACAGATTCATGTATATGTCGGCGTTGGGCATCCCTACACACCCTATTGCAATTATTTCGAGATGAATTGTATTTAGATTTATTCATTTCGCTGGGATAGAGTTTATATTTAGACTTAGCAACATCTTTTTTGTGCATCAATAATTTTATATCAGCTGTTAACCAAGTTGCAGTTGTTTTAACTTTACAGGTTTTAAAGGGGCATGTATGTCATAAATTTGCATAGTAATGTTGTTAAAAATATTAATTTTATGGTCAATTGATACAGTGTCTAACAATGATGACCAATCAATATTTTCTACGTCACTGCGAAGTCTTCCAAGGTCCATACCACCAAAATTGCGTTGCAATATAGTTTTAGGCTTAACTTTAGGAGAACGAACTATGTATGATAGATAGATTAAATCGTGATACGAAAAAGAATCAGCCGAACATTGACCATGCTTAGCAACATGCATTGGAGAAGATACAATAAGTAAGTCAAGAAGTGAAGGTGAGCAGCTTGGGAAATAATGTGTTGCGCTAAGGGAAAGAATATGCATGTTGCTAGAATGTATAATGGACTCCAGTCTAGATTAACGGTTATCTTTTTTGAGGAGACAAGTGTTGAAGTCACCCATTATTATGGAATGACTGTAAGAAGGAAGTAGATCTTCTAAGATTTTTTCAAAGGAGGGAAAGAAGTTAATAAGAGATGAGGGGCTATAATAGACTCCGAGAAGAATTTTTGTGTGAGAAAGAAGAACTTCAATAAAGAGGTTTTCGCCAGAATCGTCAGGCGGAGGTTGAGCAGACATATGAATTATTGAAAATGGAATATGAGCTCGGAGATAGATCGCTACACCACCAGCACCACTGCCAGTGCGGTCATTACGGATGAGGTGAAAACCAGGTAAGGGGTAGCAAACTGAAGGTAAGGATGGCTTTAGCCAGGTTTCAGAGACAAGTATAGCATGAATGTTCTTTTGGTGTTCGAAAGAAGCCAGCATGGCAGGAAAATGAGCTGGAATACTCTGCGCATTTATGGGAACAACATTGAGATTTCTAGGCACATCAGAGAAATACAATGACAAGGAGTCGGAAAGAGTTGGAATACTTACATAGCTATCGTTACCATCACTTGAACTGTGGGCAGAAGAAATCGACACGTAGTCGTCGTCGCTATTGTTATCTAGTAATTGTAACATTTTAGTAACTATTTAATAAATATATATAAACTTGCTAACCTAAAAATTTAAATAACTTCTAATAAACTTAAATAATTATTTGCATCTCTACCCGCCATATGTGTAACTAGATCTACAAAAAAAGATTATTAAAACAATCAAGACAAGAAACACAACACAAATAAAAGAGAGAAAAATAAATAAACAAAACAATTCAAAAATAAAAAAAAATGGTAATGTTAATCACGAGTAAATTATAAAGTAGGTAACATTATAATTATTTAGTACTAAAAGGCTAACGGCGTGACGTGAAGCATGTATATCATAAGTACATGCCATCAGTAGAAGAAATAAGCTACAAAATATATATCACCGCAGATGAAGATACCAATACAAAATTAACAAATTAAATTCAATTTAAAATGTGACAGATTTTACAATACATAGTAAGTTACGTACAAGCTATGCCATAGATTAGTGATTACTAAATTACTATTATTATTATAAGCCCGATTTCCAAAACATACAGAAATTATTTTACCACATAAAAACATCGATATCAAGCTCATATCTTAAAAGTAGCTACTAAGGTAGTTCATCGAGCAAATCTAGCTCGACCAATGTTTGGCTAATGCCTTACAGGAACGTATCCCTGGACCCGAAGCAGCCGTCACACGAATTATGACATAGCGCTTGATTTGAAGTTGACACTTGACAGTCGCCTATGTGTCATGTTGATAAAGTTGAAAGTTAAAAGAAAATATTAAATAAGTTCTAATACCTGCATTGGAAAGGAAATAATGTGCATAAAATAAATGTGTGCAAGGCAAGGAGAAGAAAAATTTGTACATATAGACATATGTTACCCACAAGTGCGACTCGTGATGAATGCGAAAATCACAATGTATATATTAATACTTCCTTCCTGTAGCAGCGGCTCGTCTTTGCTTGGTCGGTACTGGTGCCGGCGGTGGTGTAGCGATCTTCTTTATGACCTCAGCTGACGCTTGTGAAATCGCGACATTTGTGGCCCCAGATATGATACACTCCAACTCTTTCATGCACCGTACTCGATGTTTTGTTCCCTCGGCGTCATGGATGTAGATCGAACCGTCGCGGGTCCAGCATTTTGATACGCCAAAGCGTTCCCGAGCAGCCATAAAGGTCTCGTGTCGGGTTTTTGTCAAGAACTCTGACACAGTTACTCCCGAGCCTTTAAAGTTGGTTTTTGAAGAACAAACATGACTACGCAGTGCCATGTTGCAGAATTTTACAAGCATAGGTCTCGGCTTGCCAGGAACAGAAGATCGCCCGGTGGCAACGAACTATGTTACTCTTCACAAAGTCAGGAACCTTGAGCTTGTCTACAACTAATTTTGCAACAACAGCAGCTCCATCTTCATTATTGTGTTCCTGAAGGCCATGAAAAAGGAGGATTTTCCGGCGCCCGGCCCTCGCATCTCCTGATCATCTACACCCCTGTCCAGCACCTCAATCTGATCTTGAAGTGATCTAAGAGCAGTTACAACAAACATCTTGAAAGAATTGAACTCTGATGATAAGCTGGAGGTGGTAGCTACTGCTGCAGTGGTGTTCTTATGGTACTCACTCTCGAAAGCATCTATTTTCTGGTACATTATGTGAGATAACTGTGCTATGGGTATGGATTCTTTGATTGCTTCCAGTTTGAGTGAGATAGTGAATTAGTGGAAGTTTAGTGAATCCTTGGAAACTGTTTCTGTCTTGAGGAGATAACACACAGTGGCAGGTAGTGGATGTTAAGCAATAATAATTTACATAAATTTATTCAAAATAGTGCAGATTACTATTATTAATTCAAATATAAAAATGGAGCTAATTACAGTAAGTGTTACTTTTTTAACTACCCTCCCAAGAAATCAAGAATGTTTTAATGGTATTACTACTTTTAAAATATTTGTCCTAGCCATCTGTAATAAATCATGGGTAAAGAACCATAGTAAATTACAAAATTCAAACAAAAATTACAAAATAAAAAAAACCATAGTAAATACTTATTTTAAAAGACAATCAAACCACATCCATTTCATTCCAATACAGGTGGAATGGTTTCGGAAAAAAAATGAAAAAAATTGCTGTTTCCCGCCATTTTTGTCGTGTATTGAAACCCCTTTCCTGTAAAAAAAACCATGAAAATATCTGTTTTTATTTCTTTTCCCGTAAAACCTATATGATGATGATTGCATTGGTACAAGGGAGTTATTTTATATTATAAATTGTATCAAATAAACCCGATTTAAAAACATAAAACACCAAAATTTGTAAACATATATTTTTATTTCTATATATTATGATTACAAGCACTACCGCATACTAAGCGAAAATCATAAATTTACAAATTATTGGAATACAAAATGTTTTGCCCCGGGCGGGAATTGAACCCGCGTCCTTCCGATTTCGCGCCGGATGCTTTATCTATTAAGCTACCGGGGGTACGGCTGTGTCGCCGAAATTTCGTACTCCAATCGTATTTCTTAAACCGTCATAGGGGACGGTGCGCGGCCATCAACCAGACTACTAGACTTCATCTGACAGAAAGAAGTGTTTTTTCAAACACTTAACTCTCGGAATGATGTCGCTACCCTTCTATATTTCTATATATTATGATTACAAGCACTATATATATTTTTTATATTTTTATTTCGATATTTGGACTACTCAAAATAAATGAATGAAAGGGAGTTATTTTATATTATAAATTGTATCAAATAAACCCGATTTAAAAACATAAAACACCAAAATTTGTAAACATATATTTTTATTTCTATATATTATGATTACAAGCACTACCGCGTACTAAGCGAAAATCATAAATTTACAAATTATTGGAATACAAAATGTTTTGCCCCGGGCGGGAATTGAACCCGCGTCCTTCCGATTTCGCGCCGGATGCTTTATCTATTAAGCTACCGGGGGTACGGCTGTGTCGCCGAAATTTCATACTCCAATCGTATTTCTTAAACCGTCATAGGGGACGGTGCGCGGCCATCAACCAGACTACTAGACTTCATCTGACCGAAAGAAGTGTTTTTTCAAACACTTAACTCTCGGAATGATGTCGCTACCCTTCTATATTTCTATATATTATGATTACAAGCACTATATATATTTTTTATATTTTTATTTCGATATTTGGACTACTCAAAATAAATGAATGAAAATGTAATTTTTGTATGGTACAAGTGATATGTTGGGGTATGAGAATATGAGGGTTTCAAGTTTAGGTATTGGAAAATGTCTTAGTACTTAACAAAAACGTGACGGCGTGCCGAGGGACGAAGAGCTTGGACTTGGCTTTGGAAATGCGTGGACTGGTGCAGTCTACCCTGTACACACGACGGACAGGTGAAGAGAAGGTTGCAACCTTAACTATAACTAACATTTCTTTGACATTTGTTGATGTTAAAAATTAAAATTATTGGCACATATTAAAATTTTGCAGTCAACGACGGTAGTTAACGGCTTTTCAATTGCCATTAAATTTGTATATTATTTGTTACTTAAACACTAGAAAAGAAAACAGAATAAACACCATAACAAAGACAACTATTTTAATATCAATGTCGATATTTGAGGTTATAAAACATCCGTATCGTTCCGTACCTTTAAGCCGTACCGTACGTAGTTCTTTTTAAAAAGAACTAAACAATTACACACTGAGGCGCTGAACGTAGCGTAGCCTGATGTCATGGGCTCTCGTTATTCTCTCGTTAGAGAATAACGAGACACTGGAGCGCGTTCCGAACCTTGGTTAGAGCGTACTCGACTACTTCCCGGCATGGAAATTAAACAAATCAAACAGCAATCTCCAATATCAATTGGCTATAGGAATTAGGGATGATCACCATCGATTCAAACTGATAATATTATTATAACAATAATGCTCGAAACTAAAATTTTGTGAATTAATTATTATTATTTCGACTTGAATTGAATCATTCTCATATTATTTTTTAAAGAGCTAATTAGTGAACTAAGCCGGGCAAGCAAAAATTGGCTGATAAGCCTATATCTTCATTTTTTTGTATCCAAGCCAGAACAATATTCAAATTAAGTTTATTACAACTAAATATCCTGTGTTTAATTTGAAAATTACAAATAAACGAGAGGAAAAATAAAAAGAATTATAAAGTATAGTTTCTAGACAGCTTTTTTAATCAGTAAATATTAGGGAGGGACTAAACAAAAGAAATTGCGAGAATATAGCCAGGGCTTCACCAGTGAATATTGAGAAGTAGGAAGAGCATTTAAAAGGTTGACAAATTTTATCAGAAAGGATCAACAACGCTTTAACAACAGCACTATCAGATGACAACTTTGACGCATATGTATTGAGAACGAATGCGTTTACTGAACTGGGCTGAAGCATTAGGTGGCTCTTTATTAATAATGGGGAGTTGAGTATAGAGGGTTGATGGAAAGTATAATTAGAGGTTCAGGAGTGGTAATGAATTTGATGAAGCTGTGAAGAAGGCAAGTATTCGTATTACTCAAATCATACAGGTCAGAAAGAAGACTCAATTTCGGGAGTCAGGGGTGGTTAGAATTTTGAATAAATTTAGAACAAAGCTGTCTGAAAGGAACTGTCTGCGAATATCAAGAGGGGGTGTTGTGAATTCAACCTGCATGGCATTAATACATGTGACTTCATGGCTCCAAGGATAATCCACAGACATTTATATTAAATAAACTTATGGAATCATGTGCGTTAAAAACGAGGTTTGAAAATTTGAAACACCAATGCACATTTAATAACTTTTAACATTATTATTTTATAATAACAAATATTTTTAAAAGTATCTTAAGAAAACATTAAATAATATTTAAATAAAACAATAAAAAAGTATTAAAATATATATCTAGTGACAATTCCGCCTAATTTTCCTGTTATCTACGTGACGTCACAAACATCACGCAGCCTAGTCGGAAAAATATCCGACTAGTTTCGCTTCTAAACGAAGCATCTTCAGGAGGTCTTGACTCACCGAGTGCACGATCGAGAATGATTCCGGTTAGGCAGCGTGATATTTGTGACGTCACGTAGATAATAGGAAAATTAGGCGGAATGGTCACTAGATATATATATTTTTATACTTTTTAAAGTGTTTTATTTAAATATTATTTAATGTTTTCTTAAGATACTTTTAAAAATATATGTTATTATTAAATATGGATTTCCGCTAAGTAACGCTTGAATCTATTCATTATTATAATAGAATACTATGATTTTGTAAAATGGTTACCAAACCAGATAAAAGCGCGATAAAACTGTTTGAATTTTGAATTCCCAGTAGCAGGCGTAAGTATCTACCTTAAGAACTACGTCGGATACTGCCACAAAACATTTTGCGTGAAAACATGGTTTTCAAAATGTAAGATTATTCAATCTCACGAAGTAGTATGTTTACATTAATATTACATTTATAATATTAGTTTCACTTATACAATTTAATGGATTATGCTACTGATTTGTATGAATGTAGTAATCGATTACTACATAATTGATTCCATCCCTAATCATCACCGGGAAAATTACTGACAACTGTCGTTTTGAAAAAAGGCGGGAAACGTTCAAACTTGGCGGGCGCGCTTAAATTTTTAAAATATTTAAATTTAATAATTTTGTGTATATAGTGGTCAGAAGAGTCCAAATTGTAAATAATTTTTGTTTAATTTGTATATAGTATATATTATTGTGTATATATAACTTGGTAAGTTACATTTGTTGATTTTTCTTGGCATGGAGGAGCCCCCTGACCCAGGGGGCTCAGTCCCACCTGCTGCGTGTTTTATAACAGTTATGTCAAACGAATCAGGCATGGAGACAGATGGTTCTTTCATGGATGGGTCCATGTCTTCTCGCTCCTTGAAACGTAGCCGTCCAAGCAAGATGTGTAAGCATTGTAACAAAAGAAAACGCAAACGCAACTCTGCTTTAGAACTTAAAGAAACGGACTGCGCATGTATTTCTGTTGTTGAACCAATATCAGAAAAAGCACCGTTTTCATTAGAAAAGAAAAATCTTATTAACAGTGACGCATCCCAAGCAAACAAAGTCCTGACCATGAAAGATACAACAGACATACATCAGACCCGTCCTCAACCCCAGCCTTTTAGTCGCACATTGTATGAGTCCCATGATGTAGCACCATACATTATTCATATTCAGAGAGAGCAGCAGAATCCTGATGATGGCACCATACTGCACCCTATTGCCTTTGGAAAGTTCCTCCAAAGACAGAATTTTAAAAACATAGTTAATGGCAGTCTAAAACGCATAGGCCGAAATAGGATATCCCTCGCATTTGCGCACTTTAATGATGCTAATGATTTCCTTAACCACGATAGCCTTAACAAAAATAATTTTAAAGCGTTTATACCAACATTTAATGTCACCCGCATGGGGCTTGTTCGTGGAGTTCCAGCTGATTGGTCTCCTGAAGAAGTAACAGATAACATCAATGTTCCTATTGGATGTGGAAAGATATTAAAAGTCAGACGTTTAAACTACAAAACTATCATAGATGGAAAATCACAATGGAAACCTTCTCAAACTGTAGTCATAACTTTTGATGGACAGGTTCTACCCAAAAGAATTTTTGTATGCTTTAATGCATTACCTGTAGAGCTTTATGTATACCCGACTATACAATGTTACAGCTGTTGCCGCTTTGGTCACACAAAAGTCCAATGTAGGTCCAAACCACGTTGTTACAAGTGTGGCCAAGCCCATACAGCTGACAGCTGTAATGTTGAGGAGCATAATAGCTCTTGCTGTCTTTGCTCTGGATCACATTATGCCACAAGCAAATGTTGCCCTGAACACGAAAGACAAAAACGTATTAAACAATCTATGGCTGATAGCTGTGTATCGTATTCAGAAGCTTCCAAACTCCACCCTCCTGTGTCCAGATCATATGCAGAAATAACATCAACAGCTCATCCCACTCCCAATAAAAATGCAATGCCTCCTCCACTCTCATCAACTAAGTCTTACAGAAAAACTGTGACCCTAAAACCTCGTTCACCACATCAGTTTGCGAAAGGTTATGACCATGCAGCACATCAAGCCCTAGTAAAAGAATATGATATGCCATCTCCGTGTAACGGATGTGCATACAAATCTAATTCATCTGATAATGAAGAACATTCACTGACTAATATTATTATCACTTTAATAAATATTTTATCACAATCAAATATAATAAAACCGAACAACGCTGCCCCTATTATTGACATGTTAAATAAAATTATCCATGCCCAACATGGATTTACACCGACAAATGATAATTAACTGTAATCACACAACAACAGTTCCACTGCACTACCCACATGTGGTGGTGCAGTGGAACTGTCGAAGTGTGAATAATAAAAAATCTGAAATTATGTACCTGACTCATAAATATGACCCCTCAATCATCGCTTTAGCAGAAACATGGCTGCGGCCAGATTCTGTTTTTAAAATCAAAGGTTTCACCTGTCTCCGAGAAGATAGAATAGATGGATATGATGGAGTAGCCTTATGTATAAAAAATAATTTATCTTATAAAATAATTTCCCTCCCTCAACATGAGGGCTTGTATATTGTAGCAGCAGTTGTTACTAATATAACTTTTGCATCTATATATATCCCACACCCATCTTCTGTAACATTCCAAACTCTAGATAATATATTATACTCTCTACCTAAACCATATATATTATTAGGAGACTTTAATTCCCATCATAGGTTATGGGGTAGCTCTTTATCTAATACCAATGGAGAAATATTAATTGATATATTAGACCGACACAATCTCTGTGTTTTAAACACAGGGGTACCTACACGTAGAACCCGCCCTAATGAAAATGTTAGTGCTGTTGATCTCTCAATTGTTACAGAGTCTTTAGCATCAAAATTATCTTGGTACACACATAAATCTTCTTGTGGCAGTGATCACTACCCAATTATTACATCTTTCCCAAATAAACAAGTGCAAAATACAGTTCCCACACCTAGAATGAAGTATAGGTTAATAGAGAGCAACTGGAATAAATATAATGAATACATAGATAAAAAATTACATACTCTACCTGACGTAACATGTAAGGCAGAACTTTGTTCTGCAGCATTTACTGCATTATTAATAGAAGCAGCTAATGCTTATTTTCCTATCAAAAATGCTTCAGATGGTAAATTACCTTCCCCACCATGGTGGGATAGTGACTGCACAGATGCTGTTAAAAGACGGAAAGAAGCTGAGGTGGAGTACAATATAAACATGACAGATGAAAATTTCCAAAATTTATTATTAATTATGGCTGACACTAAAAAACTTATAAAAGAAAAAAGATTTTCAGGCTGGAGATGTGTATGCACAACAATTTCTCCCAATACCCCCTGCTCGGTTATGTGGTCCCTTATCAGACGTTTTAGATTAGGTATTTCCGATTCCACTTTTAGAACAATTCCATCGAGTATGACTGATGAGTTTTTGGATTATTTAGCTCCTCCATTCGTTCCTGAACTTGAATTGGTTTGTCCTTTTCAAAATTCACACAATCATGATGAATCTTTCTTAAATTCGCCTTTTACTTTAAACGAACTCAAAGGCATCCTCTCTGGCATTCAGGACTCTGCACCAGGAGAAGATGGTATCCCATATTCCTTCTTCACGAATCTTGGAGAGAATAGTCTAAAGTATTATTTAGAGGTTATAAACAATGTGATCTTGACAGGTGACGTTCCGTCGCAATGGAAGTCCCAACTAGTGTTGCCCGTTTTAAAGCCTAATAAAGATCCATCAGAAGTTTCTTCCTATCGACCCATAGCTTTGTCGCCTGTCATAACCAAAATTGCGGAACATCTGGTAAAAAATAGACTAGAGTGGTTTATGGAAAGTAAAGGTTTGTTTCCAGAATCACAGTACGGATTTCGTAAAGGAAAAAGTACCCTAGACAGTGTAGCAATCCTGTTAGCCGACATCCGATTGGCCTTCTCCCAAAATGCATCGGTTACAGCTGTGTTTCTGGATATCAAATCTGCCTACGATAACGTCTGCTTGACAATCTTAAAAAACAAACTACAATGTCTCCAAGTTCCGCTAAACTTAACTAACTTTATTATAAATTTGATGTCTGGTCGTTCAATAACATTAGAATCGTCAAGGAGAATCATTTGGAGAGGAGTCCCTCAGGGATCAGTGCTTAGCCCAATCCTCTATAATATATACACCAGTGATTTAGATAAATATATCAGCAACACCTCAATATTACAATATGCTGATGATTTATTATTATACAACGTGAATAGTAGTGTTAATAGTGCCTGTCTTTTACTTTCAACCTCTCTAACTAATCTTAAAGTATGGCTTGATAACAATGGATTAGATCTGTCTGTATCCAAAAGCTGTGCTCTTCTGTTCACAAGACAACGTGTACCGCCACCCATAACCTTACAATATGATGGAAGTCTTATCCCTGTAAAAACAGAAACAAAATTTTTAGGTTTAATTTTAGATGCCAAACTAAGTGGACTGCCCCACTGTGAGTATATTGCAGAAAAATGTGAACGGTCTCTTAATATTCTTAGGTGCTTATCAGGCGTTTGGTGGGGTGCCCATCCATTTTCTCTAAAGCTGGTCTATAATGCTCTTATAAGAAGTATTCTAGATTATGGGACATTCTTGTTGGAGCCATGTAGCTCAGCTGGGATGAAGAGATTGGATGGCATCCAGGCGAAAGCTCTTAGAATCATAACTGGTGCCATGAAAAGTTCTCCAATAAACGCTTTGCAAGTAGAATGCGTTGAACCACCCCTGCCATTACGACGGCAATTTCTCGCAGATAGATTTTTCTGTCGCATTACACAATTCGCCAAACACCCACTGATTTCAAAACTTAAAAACCTTTTAGAAATGATTAATACATCTAAATATTGGTCTCATAAACGCCTACCATGTTTGATAAATAGCCTAATAAAATTCAATAAGATCGAAGCTTTAACTCACCGCACCCATAAACTCCCCATATTTGAAACTAGTTATGAATCTCTTTTAGTCCAACCAGATATACATCTTAAATTAGATATTTCCAAAGGAGATCCATTCGCCAATCAATGTTTAAATAACATAATTGATGAATTATGGCCAGATTGGAATCAAATATATTGCGATGCCTCAAAACATTCAAATAATGACTGTGTTGGTGTAGGCCTATTCCATCGACAGTTCAACATTGTAGAAAAGATAAAATTCCCTCCTCAAACATCAATTTTCACTGCAGAATGCTATGGAATCTATAAGGCTCTTGAATACATCCTTGTTATGAAACTCTCTAATAGCGTCATTTTCTCAGATTCTATGAGTGCGTTACAAGCCTTTATGAAATTTCCCTTCAAAAGAAATGCATATTTTCCGATTATAATCGAAGCCCGAGAAATGCTTATTAAGTGCGTGGATAGAGGGTGGTCAGTTTCGTTTGCCTGGATTCCCAGTCACAGTGGAATAAAGGGAAACGAGAAAGCTGATCAACTTGCAAACCAAGCAACACAGTGTGGAGACATGTTCCCATATAAGAATTATCCTCAGGATCTAGCTGCTCTCTCTAAATTAGACCTTCAACGTGCATGGAGCGAAGCTTGGACAAATAGTGCCAGATTAAAGGGCAAATACTTCTTTAAGGTACAACCAATGATCCCGGTTAAGTCTTGGTTTACTAAAGTGAAACTAAGTAAACGTGCTACGTCTGTTTTGATTCGAATGCGTTTGGGCCACATGTGCACTCCGGCACATCTTGCTCGGATACGTATTCTAGACTCGGAATTGTGTGAGTGTGGAGAAGACGTGGGTGACATCGATCATATTATTTTAAAGTGTCCCCGTTATGATCACGCTCCACTCTTCAAAGACCTTGAACATCTTCAAGTCCCTTTCCCTACTAATATATTTTCCTTACTTTATAGCAATTGTCTCCCTATCTATCAAGTGTTAGCTTCATTTATTGAAGCTAACGACATCAAATTATGATAAGGTATGCTACATTATAGATACTTATTTACTTATACAATACTATGTACCTATTTATTATCCTCCTATCCTTCCTAACTCCTCTGACCCTATTTTTTCCTCGAATCCCGATCCATAATTTATTGTATAATCTTATCGTTTCCTCATTTTTGCAATAATGTTAATCTTAATACTAACAAACAATAAAACCAAGATAGTCTAAATATAATCAAGAAGTCTGAAGCTGAGAAGTCTTCCCAGCTTAACCAGAACAGAAGTCGTCAAGAAGCACTTTATGAAGATAACAGGACACTGGCAAATGCACAAGAAGTGCGAGACCATTTCCCGAGATAGGGAGAAAAAAAAAAAAAAAAAAAAAAAAAACTGTCGTTTTTCTTTTTTGGGGTATCGGCATATGTCTTATTTAAGTTAATGCTATTGCCATATGTAGAAATTCATTTCTGCATATTTATTAACACAACGCTATCTGTGATTTATCGAAATCCCTAAATTTGAGTGCTATGCTACAAAATAAAAGCAATGACTTTGTACGGTACGGACTACGGATGTCAGATATCTGTTTTATTTGTTTGCATTACATCTTGTCATTATTTCACTTGATTATTTCTGAGTTTGTATGGTCTGACTGATCTGTGTTACTGAAATACTAATACACCGGAGTGTTTATATGCGGCGCGGTCTTTTACAAAAGTTCTCGCTCGTTATAAATAAAATTAACCTTGACTTCGCTCAAAGCATTTGTCGAGAGAGAACGCTCTTGAACCACTGAGCAATTGCAAAGTAATACTTCGTGTACCTATAGGTTTCTCTAATTTGGTGACTGAATTGACTGTTTGGTTAGTACCTATTATTCGGAAGTCGGACGTCAATTCAAATTATTGGGTCCAGGATTATGGCTTCTGCTATGAAGGTAAGTTGTGTTTATAAAAATTTTATGTATTAATCACATATTTCGGCCTTAGCTATTAATTGTTTTGTATTTTCAGGCAAAGAAATGGTTTAACCCCATGATAGAGCTTGATGATAACAAACCCTCAACAAAAATTAAAAAGAACTCTAAAAATGTCAGCAGTAAGTCGGTAGCAGCGCCTCCGTTCAACCAGGTTAAGTAACTTATTGATTCTTTGAATAACTAAATGAAATTCTATGATATTTGTGATAAGCCATCTACCAACATAGGAAGATATAATAAAAGCTAACTTGGTTGAATCTACACTTAACCAGCTTTCCCTCAATATATGAATGTGGAAGCTAATTGATGCAAAATATTGAAAAAGTGATATTTTTGCAAAATTATTTATAGGTATACAATTATTATTATTTATTATCAGGCAGACAGTTGTATCAACTGATAGTTGCCTGTATCCTGCTACTCTCTACTAGTTCCCCTTGTTACATGTAAGATATTTGTTGAGTCGATTCTTGAATTGATTTACAGTTTGTGCTTAAACTACGTCTTCCGGAAGTTAGTTAGTTAATTAGTATTACCAATGGGATATTTACCGTGGTTTTGGTTAGTTTTGAGCTCCCGATAGGTTAACCTATGCAAGAGCCAAAGAAATGTTACAAATAGTTCACGACCTGATACCGTTAGTTTTGTATGTCGAAATTTAAATAGTGGTGTGAGTGACAATGACAATAATAGTATCGCCTTGCCGAAAAAAAATACAAGATGGACTGGTTCGTCTGCTCTTAGTGCCTACCATCCACTCGCATAGACTTCAGTTTACGCATCATCATGGCACTTGCAACAGTGCTGAAATATCGGGAGCTCAAAACTAACCAAAAACACGGTAAATATCCTGTTGGTAATAATAATTACAGCTTAAAAACTCATATTTATTTACAGACAACCAGCATTGTCCTTGTCCATATCATTGCATCCAGTGATTTCCTTTCTGGTGATAAGATAATGATAGTCTTTGTACAGTTTATTATTAAAAGTGTTTGTTGAAGTGACTGATTATGTTCTGGCAATTTATTTCACTTGTGAACAACTCTGTTGCACAGGAAGTGGTGTGCAGATTTCTTATTGCTTAAAAGTCTTCTTAGTTAGAGAGGTTGTATTTTAAAACTCTCCTAGATCTTTCATCTTGGCTAGTGAACTGTAGTAATTGGAATCTTGCATCATAAGATTTGTGATGCAGGGCATTTGAAAATTTGGTTGCTTTTCTTTGGACACTTTCAAGTGTGGGATTCAAGCCTGTGTCATCCATCCCTATAGCTGGGGTATGCTCTGACTAAAGAGAACATGTCATATGACTCATAACTCAAATTTTTCCTCTCATTCTGAAACCATCTTATGGGGATGGAGCCCACATGACAATAATTTTTGCTCGTAAATTTTAAAATTTTGTAAAATCTGCTGAGCATGTATTATTGCAAAATTAAAATTTTAAAACACTTATATTATACTTTGTTACTATTTTTTGACTGCATGGACTCCAAACTTGGAAACCATACATGCAAAGATCTGATATAATATATGTTTTATCTATTATTAGGGAACCTATTTTACTAATGTTTTTAAATTTTGTTTTCCTTATTAACATATAATATTAAAAATTTGAAGTGTTGTTTTTAAGTAGAAAATGAATCAGTTAACACAACTCACTGATCTGTACTTGATTCATGGCAGTGACTATAACTTAACCACATTTTCTTTCAAGTGTTGGCAACTTATTCCAGCCAAGGTTTCATTGTTGTTTAATTCATCATTTTTACATGACCACTGAAAGAATATAATTACATTTTTTAAAATAAATAATAAGCAATATTAATCTAAAGAAAGGGATGGCAAGAAGGAGTGACAAAATCTCCATATTGTGTAGGTATATACTGCAAGATTTTTATTTCTTGATGATTGCTTGAATCCTAAAGTCAAAGTCAAAGTCAAAATCATTTATTCAATTTAGGCGTCTACGACGCTCTTATGAAGGTCAATTACAAATTTTAATATTGAAATATACTACATGGTACTGCCACGTTCAGCAAACAAAAATTATAGAGCCACTGCGAGAAGAACGGGCAAGAAACTCGGGGCCATTCTTTTAAACGTTTTTTAAAAATGTGTTTGGTACATACTATATAATAAAATTATTACAATACTTAATTTACATTACGTAGGTGTTAGGCGCTAGCTTGGTAGAGGCGAACCAGTCCAAGCATTTATGTCGTTTAAGTAATCACAAACTGTGTAGTAAGATTTCTTTATCAAAATATTCTTCACATGCAACTTGAATTTTCTTTCTGTGAGCGTTGTAATATGTTTGGGTAATTTATTATAAAACCGCACACAATTTCCTAAGAAGGACCTTTTATTTGTCTTTGCTAATCTAAAACCTGGCACCGCTATTTTATCTTTATTCCTAGTGTTATAATCGTGAGTGTCACTGTTTGATTTAAATTTGCTCAAATTTTTACGAACATACATAATATTTTCAAATATATACAGACTTGGTAAAGTTAAAATATCAATTTCTTTAAAAATATCTCTCAGGGATTCCCTAGGATCCATTTCATATATGGCCCGAATAGCACGCTTTTGTAAGATAAAGATTGTCTCTATCTCAGCAGCAGCTCCCCACAGCAATATACCATAAGACATAATACTGTGGAAATACGCGAAATAAACGAGCCTAGCAGTAGCTATGTCTGTTAGCTGTCTTATCTTACGAACTGCATATGCAGCAGAACTAAGTCTTCCAGATAGATCATGTATATGTGGATTCCACTGTAAAGTTGAATCCATTTTAATTCCCAGGAAGACTGTCGCATTGTCAAAAGAGAGTTTTTCTAGGCCAAGCTTAATGTTTGGTTCAACATAAGCAACATTTGGTAAAGAAAACTTTAAACATTTGGTCTTTTTTGAATTTAAGAGAAGATTATTAGCCGCGAACCACTTAGAGATCATAGATAACACATTATTTACATGAATAAGTTCACTATCCCTCCTATCTACTTTAAAAATTAGGGAGGTATCATCTGCGAATAAAACTATATCGCAGAAATTTTTAACCATGCAAGGCAGATCATTTATATATGCTAGAAACAGAAAAGGTCCTGAAATTGATCCTTGCGGTACGCCTATTCTTACCAAAGACCCGGAAGAAGTATTGCCATTTATTCTAACCTTCTGTAGCCTGTCTGACAGATATGACTTTATAAGATCCAGTGCTTTTCCACGAATACCATAATGTGAAAGTTTTCGAATCAGAGTGCGGTGCTCTACACAGTCAAATGCCTTAGAAAGGTCACAGAATACGGCAATAGCATCCTGTGAACTCTCCCAGGCTTCAAGTATAAGTGACATCAATTGAGCACCTGCATCTGTTGTGGATCTGCTCTTTGTGAAACCAAACTGATTCTCATTCAATATATTATGCTCATTAAAATGGGATAGAAGTTGTTTGAGCATAATTTTTTCAAATACTTTACTCAGAACAGGTAAGATAGAAATAGGTCTGTAATTGCAAGGGTCAGATGTAGCCCCCGACTTCAAAATTGGAGTGATTTTACTTTGTTTCATTAAGTCGGGGAAGTTTCCTTTATCAATACAAAGATTGAATATTGTTTTTAAATATGGTGCAATAATGCATATTATAGACTCTGCCACTTTAACTGACATACCCCACAAGTCTTCGGTGCTCTTAATATTTAAATTTTTAAATGTCTTTATAATTTCAAATATTGTTGTGTGTCTGAAAGAAAAGTCCGGCGATTTGCAGGGGAAAACTAGAAGTAGTAGTCTGAAGAAAATTATTTCAGTTTTTATACACTATTTGACATAATTTATCAAATTTTTATATATTTTGGTACCAACTCACACAACTACATAAGTAAAGATGTTTTATTAAAAAGTTTTGGTTTTATACTTACGCTCCATATTAACGATTGAGTATATCCGCAACCTTTTAGTTAATAAGTGTGTTAGGATAGTAAGGAGCCATGTAGGAGCTTAATGTACATCAAAACTCTACTTACAGTGATGTGAGCTGTGACATGCTGCTCATTAGGCGCATTTCTCCCTCAGACGCTTTTTTTAGGAATTATTTTTACACCAGGAAATGTGCTTATCAAATAATTCCATTTTTGGCATATATATGGCAGGTGAAAAAGCTATTCAATCTCATTTACAAATATTTGTTTCGAGAGGGATTTGAGCCTAGCTAAGTTACCCCGCGCCGTTTCGAAACCAGCTCGAGACGAAAACTTATGCCCAAAAAATTTGTAATCGCTTATACATACAATACAATAGTATAGCTTGAAATGTATTTAGGAATATGCAAGCGTAGCGACATCATTACGTGTGTTTGCAACAGCATTTCTTTTGGTCAGATGAAATCTAGTAATATCTTAGTATAATCAATCATTTACCATAGAAGTTCAAAGATTTGTACACCAAAGTCTAGGTGGCGAAATGTTCCTCTTCCTTGTTTCTCGGCGACATTAACAGTTTATTAAAGGGTTACCAACAATTATAAACACAATTTCGGTTGACATGCGCTTTTAGAGAATTATTGTACTTATCCCACATGAGAGCGATAAGGCCATGACTCCACTAAAGCGGAGACGAGACGAGATGTGTAACTGGTATAAATTAGGTAGTCCGTAATTTGTACATCTCGTTTTTGGTTAGCTTCAGTGAAACTTTTGAGCAGAGAGGAGAGGAGATGTCTTATATTTGTAACATTGCGATAAGAACTAGCGATGTGAGCTGTGACTCGTAAGTCGCAACCAGGTAGCGCGGCGTGTAGCGAAGACGAGAGGTGATTGATGCAACGTGTGAAGAGAGGCGAGCGGTTGGCCTTATACTTACATTCCAACAATGCTCGCCACGCCACACGCAGTTCAGATCTGCTTTAGCTACTACACATATCTGCTCCGGTCTAGCTAGTACGCAATTCCGCACAACTTCGACGATCGAGAGATGCTGAACAGCTAAGGTATATCCAACCCTAGCTGTTCAGCATCACTCTGCTTTGTTGAATGATTTAAGGCTAACATAATATCTACTCTATAGGCACGATCTATGTGAAAACCCTAGGGTTGTAATGCCATGGTTTGTTTGTATATTTTATAATTTTTCAAAATGCCGTTAAAATAGTGTTAGTAAAACATCATTCTTGTAAACTCTATTTTTAAATAATACTGTATATAGCACACGATAAAAGCACTACTTTCAGTCAGATGATCCTGCTCCTCTTATTTAATCGCCCTTTAAAACAGGTCCAACAAACAAATGAGTATGAAACCAGCAAAATAACAAATTTTGGCTCTAGAAACTGGTTAAAGAATTTTGACCCAAAATCGGTTGAAGACTTAGCTGTACACAATAAAAAAATTCAAGAAGTAGAAGAATGGTTGAATCAAGTTAAAAACAGCAACTGCAGTGATATGCTTTTGTTGACGGGGCCAGTGGGATGTGGCAAGACAGCTACTATACAGACTTTGGCCGCAAAACATGGAATCAAAGTTACAGAATGGATTACCCCTCTTGATATTGATATGCCCTCTGAATATGGTAAATCTTTAACATATACATTAACAGTATTTTCTTTATAAGTCCACTTTTTTTTAGAACTGACCATTGTCACACCTTGTGGTAAGTGAAAAAATAATCGAACTAACAAGAAGCAAATTTAAATATTATAAAGTAAACCGGCAAAAACATTCACGTTGGGGATCAAATACGTCGATCCGAGTTTCGAGCATATCATTTCAAAAACAAGAAGCAAGTTAGAACTAGGATAAGGAAGCAATTTTTTTGTAGGTGATGGATTTCCCTTAATCTGTTTGTAATGATGCGGTCAAGATCAGGCTAAACCTAGGATCAAGTGTGACTTTCAAGGACAGCGTCTGACATGTATAATTATATTCTTGGTGTCAGATTTTACTTGAAGGTGATGGCTACCCATTGAAATATCTGAGGATTCCCAAAATGTCATACCACCACGGATATCGGGAGATATGGCGTAGGAGAATGGCACGTGTGGCCATCATGCGGTCAAACTGACCATACATTTTTAGCTTTAAAAGTTTAGGTTTAGCTGTATAACAGATTCCGAGTGCTTTGCGTGATTTAGATACTTTTTAAATACCTGATTGGTCAGTGGAAGTCTGCATAAGGACGAGTAAAACAACAGCTATTTACATTGTTGTGAACAAATTAGGTGGCGAAACAGAGGCGACACTGGGACGCGGAAATTACCTATAGTGAATAATTGGTGACATATCTCTCTGATATCTGTGTGTCTTCCATCATGCAGTGAAACGCAAGCCGGTATGGCAGGATTGCATATTCATTCCTACAAAGAGATGAAAAGCAAATTCATTTTGAAACCTGTTCCATTGAGCTTAATTGGAACTTGTAAAACAGGCACTTATTATGTTAAAATCAAAATTCCAGGTGACTTTGAGTTCAAGCAAAAGCAATCTAAAACGTTCATGGACTTCATTTTAAATGCTGCTAACTTCACGTCTTTATTAGACAACAATAACAAGAAGATAGTATTAGTAGAAGATTTTCCTAATACTTTTATAAGAACTCCTTCAGAATTTAGTGAGGTTCTGCAGTAAGTACCTACCATACTTTGTTTTTTTTTTCTGAATAGCAAAAGTGATAGTGTCGTTCAGGCTTAAAATTACTGGGCCACAAGTACAACCGCCGGAACAAACCGTTAGATGCTTGACGACAGTTTTGCTCTGCAGATTACATTAGAAAATTACAACGAGAGGAAAATTATAGTCATATGCAGGATTCGAACCCGCGTCATCCACCCCTATAGCCGCGGTCTGCTCTGACCGATTGAGCTAACATGACAATTATCATGTTAGATTAATTATAATCGTGTTCGAATCCCCACTTGACTATATTTTTTTCTCTTGTAAATTTGTAAAAGCTTTCAGAACTTGCAAGTTAAAGTGGCAATGGGCAAGCCACACACAAGCCACACGAAGAACTGATAACAGGGAAGAAAGGTTCTCGAGTGGTTACCACAAGAGGGTGAGTTGGTAGGCTCATAGGACTAGGAGATCAGGACAAGACGGACGACATCGTGTAGCCAATAGTTACAAGTGGCTAATAGCTGTTCATTGTGGCATTTTATGTGGGAGGCTTTTGTTCAACAGTGGACGTCTTTGGGCTGGTGATTATGACAGTACATTCTATGTTGGTACGGATCCTTCGGTGTGAGTCCAACTCGCACTTGGTCAGTTTTAATACGATGCGAAAATTAAAAAAAAACATATTCCTAAGTGTACATATCCGCCTTTATTTTGGACTTTTTATAAATACAATCAGGTACAATTTGATTCTTACTGCATGTTCATTCATAGCATTATAATTATCATTCTGAGACACATCATGTTTCTTCATATAAGGAAACCCGCACAAAATCTTACACCGCATGAACATATTTTTTAACAAAAAAACTGAAATCAATCTTTCAAATTTAAATTATATGTAGTAGGTAGTATGTATCAGTTTTAATATAGTAATTTTTATTTATAATATAGTTATAATTGAGTATTATGTTCAATAATTTGGAAGACACTAGGGAGGGCTGCACAATCAATTTAGAAGCAATGATGGCCCAGCGGTAGATAATAGCTAGGGACTGCCGCGTGGCAGGTCCCTGGTTCTATCCCCACCTCCTCCGGCTTGAGTTTCACCGCATGGTGGAAACCATTTTTAAAACATTTATTGCTGTCATAATTGCAGGTACATAAGATGTTATACATTAAAGAGTTTCCGAGTACAATTTACTCTTTCGAGTGTTCAGCTTAATTATTTGTAGAGTTAAGTATCAAAACCCACATGCATTAATACAATTCAATGTTATAATTATTTCGAAAATATTCTTGTTTATTTAATTTAATATGACTAAACCTTAAAATAATTGTCACAAAATAATAAATCAATTATATATACTAAAAATTAGTAAAACAAAATATAAATTAAATATTATGAGATGTCACAGTATGATTAATATTATATTTCATTACATATTCACAAAAAACTCTTTTAAATCGTAAAAACATTTCCCTAAAAGCCATGAAAATAACTGTTTTTTTAATGTTGGTAGAGGTAGCTGGGTTATCTCTGTAGGAAGGTTATTATACACTCTCACAGACATGCTGAAAATGCTGCCCATGCCCATGTTGCTTAATAGTCTAAACTTAGGGGTAAAAAGTTTATGCCTGAATCGTTCTCTTAGCCGTTCACTGTGAGTTTCTGGCATTTCTTTAAAGTAGCCTATGTGTTTTTTCATGACACAGTTTGGTCGTTAATATTGCACAGAGCTCTTATGCACTTTTTTTGAACAATAAATACTGACTGGAAGGGAATATTGCGAATGCTCACCTGGCTAGCTACCACCCTCAAGTAGAAAATCTATCGCCAAGCACCTAACTGTGTGTTGCGGCAGCAGTCCTTGAGTGCCAGAAAAATTACAGGCACATAAGACTTAACAACTGTATCTCTTAGTGTGACGGGCGCAGTGCATTTCGTCACTTGTGACGAAATGCATGTTATAGGCAGAAGTTTTTCCGCTTAACGTCAAGTTGGCCTGTTCCGCCACGATCACATAAAAAAAACAAACAAGAAACATAAACATAAACGGTATTTACATAATATCTATATACATATACCAGTTATTCTAGGTTTGTCTGAACAATATCTTGGATCGCATAATCACCACTTCCCATCAGATGTGTTAGTGGTAAAAGGCTAACCTATAAAAAATATGTTTTTTTTTATGTTGCAGACAATATCACGTAAGAGCAAAATCACCTATAGTTTTTATTTGCTCAGAATCTCATACAGATAACAAGAATACAGCAGCAAATCTCTTCACACCAAACTTAAAGGAACAGTTTGGTATTCACCATGTTTCGTAAGTATATTTTAAATAAATATTAACATAATAGTACATTATGCAACAAGTGCGCCAAGTTGTTGCACAATCGAGACGGGTTTTAGATAAAATACCTAAATGGAGTAGAGATTGTAATAAACAATGTGCACGAGTTTCATACAACGTTTTTCAACACACTTGCGAGGAACGAATAAGAAAATATTTTCTTGATATTTTTGATAGCAATAATAATCTGATTAAGATCCTTAGAAGGTCTATAATTAAATCTTCTAAAATTCTACTTCGGTAGGTAAAAAAACTCTTTGGTTTGTTTTTATATGAAAAATGAACGAAACAATCTCCTTGGTGAGAAGTGTGGAAACGTTGATTTAATTTTTTCAATTTAAAACACTAATGCGGTAAAGTAAACAAAAAGCACGAGTGCGTAATAGACTAGTTATGACACTAAAATCGGTGCATTTAAAGGCCCGCTACGAGCGAGTGTGTTGAAAAAATAATTATGTTCTAAGAAACTTCTTCCATTAGATTCTAAGACATTTCTTCCAGGGTTCCTCGTCACAAATTATGAATGGGCACATTTATTTTTCATCTAAGGTCAACTCGGCGAAGACAGAAATTGACTTATTTTGGCTATTCTATAACCTTTAAGTCAAATTTTGTTAAACAAGGTAATAAGATATTTAGTTGACCTGGCAATAGACATTTCAAAATCCCATAGAAACCATCGGTCACGGAATTACAACCATTTTTGATAACACAGTGAAAATAGACGGATTTGGCTTCCATGTCGGATAAGACCGTCTAGTGGCAAATTTACTTAGTTATCGACAGTTTTAGTAGTTATAGATAGTGTGTACGAGTGCCAGTTCTTGTAACAACTTAATTTATGCACTCTAACTCTCAGGAATAAGGTTTTTTATAGCTTATTTCGCGAGATACAGCATTTGTCGGGTAAGACCGGCATACTTCGCACTTCCAGGGGTGCAAAACATATTTCACCTTAAATAATAATTAATGATTTTTTTTAGTAAAATTTTATTACAAATTCCAAGCTTATACGAGTACGGAATCAATAAAATTAAATATGTTTCTTGTGATACTTTTGGATAAACTTAGTAGAAAAAAATAAACGAGTGCTTAGTATTAAAATAATGAGATTCAAACCTATTAACCATAGAAACCGCTCCTGAGTAAAACTTAAAATTATAAGCAAAATTTATTTTCTTTTCTTTGAACAAAATAATCAGTCTTCCATTTAACAAAAACGAAAATAAATTACGATTTAACATACTTTGAAATGTAACCAACCAGGAAGGTAATTAAAAAAATGCGTAATTAGACACCAAACGTTGACGACTTCTGAATGTGGCGAAGACAGGCATATGACGTTATTACCCTCCAGAATCTAGACGGACTTCCCCACTACATATTGAGAGGTTACTTTTTATTCTCATCAAGAATAACGTAGTACTAAACGTGTATAACACTGATGTCATATAATAATTACATAGATATATTCATAAAGAATGAATTTACTTGCATAGATCTCAATAATAACTAAGATTTAAACACTCCTTAACATTTTTGTTAGTACGTGGTACACTCCCAATGCAAGTCGCGCACCGTACTAAATTAAATAAACTATTTTTTTCCGTTTGCACTACATGCACCGCCATCTCTGTCAATGTATAAAAACTAGAACGGCTTTATTAGCCGGTTGATTGTGTTGCCACATTCGAAAGTCTGCTGAATTTGTTGTAATTCTCGTTGTACGATCTTTCCCGACAGACGGTCTTCGCCGAGTTGACCTTACGTATTGTTGTGCTTGTATTACAGATACATGTTGTACCTTTGATAACTAATGTCTTATACAGTGCCATGCAGAACATTCGGAACGATCTATACTATACTTACATATACTTGATAAAACAGAGGCATGAATTTTGCATCCTGTATGCAATATAGGCAGCGTATACTTGTTTCGAAACTTTCTAATAAGGTGACGTGCATACCTACATTAATATTGGTTATCGCGTTAAAAAATCTATCCCAGATTATATCTACCAATTTTCGTCAAAATTATATCAGCAGTTCGGACGTATTAAACAAACATGCTTATAGTTACTTTCTCATTTATAATATTAGTATGATGGTCTAGCTAAAAGGACTAAGACACTTTTCAAAAAGGCAGCAAGATAGGGAAAGTGTACCTAATAACAGGATGATCCAAAATGATCCAAAATCAAGAAAGGAAAGGTTTCCTAACTCTCTTATTTCCTAGATTAAGGAAAGTGTAATCGTATTTAGGAACCTAAAACGCACGACGAGATCTGTTGGCAATCTCAGTTATGCGTTACGCCGAGTAATGTCAGAAGAGAAAGCGCTAGGTAATTTTAAAAATGGCAAAGAAGGATATCCTACACAGCGCAGCGTTTATTCTTTAACAATGAAATGGAAACCATGAACAATACAGTAATAAAAGACATACGCAATAGAAGTTAAAACTGTGTTGTGTTTGGTATGAAGAGCAAGTTATTGCAAAAATAAAAATAGTAACTACGTTTTTATGGAAGGCTACGTTCACTTTATGCGGTCATATTGGTTCTATAATACAGATCGGAACTCAATGTATCCTATACGAAATTTCATCTAAATCGATTCAGTAGTTTTCTTATAAAGCAGCAATACACGTTTTTAGCAGATTTACTAGTTTTCTAGACCTAGTATATTCCACTTTTATTTATTTATCTTATAATTACACATTTTTAATAATAATATTACACATTTCAGTTTTAACAGTGTCTCCGCTACAGGCCTAAAAGCAGCTCTAAAACGAGTATCCGAAATCATAAGCAAAAATCATACGGCAGTGTACAATGTTCCGTCATCGGATATGATAGAATGTGTGGTCAATTCTTCAGCGGGTGACGTGAGGTCAGCAGTGTTGAACTTACATTTTGCTTGCTTGAAAGGTTAGTCTACCAAGTACCTAGGACTCTATACCTACCTAGATATCGACCAAAAAGCTTATCGTTTAAAAGGAAAAGATTTTTACTGTCGACAGATTATTCTTTAAGTACTTCCTCAATTCTCACCACATCGTAACTGATATAATGATGCATTCTTAGATATCACGTATCATTACTGTCCTGTATCAGCCGGATTGTCCACTGCTGCCTTCCCCTTAAGGGAGGGTTTGGCATAATCCCCACGCTTGGAAGGCGTCTTGGTGATCGCAGTTTTAAGATATCTGTTCCTCAGAAAGCGCTGCTGCTCACCTTCTGGTATTTTACCTTTAGTCGCCTCTTACGACACCCACAGGTAGCAATGAAGGATAACATTCTAGGCCGCGGGTTCACTTCTGTCACTTATCATGCTAACCAAGAATTACTGGCCCTTAAGAACAGATTGATTCATTTGAAGCTAAACAGGTAGGCATTCGTAAAACTAGGACAAAAAATTTAACACTATGTGTGCAGGCCAGAGATTAATGTACGGCTCTTCACACACACCCGGTCCGGCGCAATCATATAGCACCAGTCTTCTGAGGATAATAATTTAAACATTCTAGGGGCAAGGCAGACAAGACTGCTTGGAAGGTCATTGCCCTGATTGGGTTCTGGCACATCGGATCTGACGTTAGGAAGGTATAGCCCCGCTGTAACCTACCGATGTCCTGATATATTTAACATTTCTTATTGGTGTTGAAGAAATATCATAATTAATCAATATATTAGATTGATAAGGCAATTGTAACACTAGGATTGTATTTAATAATAGTTTTGTAATTTATAGTGATGTGATGTGATAAAAACTTAATGTATTTATTTTCAGGTTCCAGTCAGTGCCTTGAAACTAGTATAATGGCGGAGAAAGAAAACAAAAGCAAAACAACTGCCAAGAAAAGGAAACAAGCATCAAGTAAATTTATGTCATTAGGAAAAGATCAAACAGTTAGCATTTTACATGGTGTTGGCAGAGTATTAAATCCAAAAGGTGAAAATCTTTACATGGAGCAGTGATAGCCTAATATATAATATGGACTGCCGTGCCGCAGGTCCTTAGTTTGATCCCCACAGCCGGCACATAGGTTTTAGTTTCTCTTCATGGTGGAAGGGCTTCTTGCAAAGGTTGGCTGGGCTAGCTACCACCCTCGAGTAGAAAATCGCCAAGCCCGTAAGTGTGTTAGAGCAGCTGTCTTTGAGAGCTAGTAATTCTAAGCCCGGTCCGATTGTCATCATCGAATACATCATCACTTACCAACAGATGAGTTAGTGGTCAAGGGGTAACCTATCAACTGTAGAAAAATATTTTTTATACAATACTAGCGGCCCACCCGCGGTTATTTACGATTATAAATTGAGATGTAAGCTATCCTATCTTTCAATTTGGATCAAATTGAACACGGTGTGCAAATCAAATTTAAAATTGGTTCAGTAGTTTAGAAGTCCATTGCGGACAAACAACGTGACACCTAATTTTTATAGATGATATTAATCATCCTTCTGTACACGTGTGTCACTGAACTAAAGGGCTGGACTGATTTTGATGAATATTTTTACGTGTAAGTGATGGTTTCTATTCTATATTCTATGCCGGCCGGCCACCGCCGGCATGTATGCATTACCCCAGCAAGAAAATCACTTCTGGAATAAATTGAGTTCTACAAATAATTAGTGCCTTATACGCTGTAAATGTACACCAAATAATAAATTTGTGCACTTTGCCGTTTTGTTAAAAAAAAGGAAAAACCAATTCTGCTGGAGTAACGTTGTTCCAGCAGGAAAATTTTAATCTAATGATCGGAAAGAAAAATTAAGTATATGGACAGATAGCTTATATTTGTGCATAAATGTGCGCCAAAAATTAAATTTGTGCGTCGTAAGGTTTTCGAGATATTTCATTTCCTGCTGGAGTAACGTTTAGCAAAATCTTATTTCTCGAAAACCAATAATTTTGCGATTTTACAATAAAAGTATATTAGTAGCTCTTAATTTGTGCTTATTTGTGACACCATTAGGTTTTCAAAAATCTGTACCATTTTTACGTAATTATGCAATTACGAAAATAAAAAAAATATGTCTAGCGCTAAAACGAACAAACGGTTGTACTCACTAAAAACGGTATTTGGTTCGTCTTGTAATTCCATTCATAAAAAGTAAACTTATTAGACAAAATATACACACATTTATCAATAATATCAATATATGTCGCAACCGACAGTGTCATAATTAGACATCAAAATGCAAGAAATAGAATTAACTCAACATGTTTCAGTGTTAACCAAAAATTAGTGCGTTTAATGAAAAATATATACTGAAAATTTCAGCTTCCTATGTAAAGTATTAAAGAAGATTTGAACAAAAAACTAAAACGAAGCGAGATTACTGGTTATCCGATCAAATTCGAAAGATAGCAAAAAAGCGACGGTTTCATACATATTCTCAAACTCAATTTATTCCAGAAGTGATTTTCTTGCTGGGGTAATGCATACCGCCGGCATTTCTGACTTCTATGTACGGGAAAGTTTCACAATTATACAGGGTTATTGGAAAAATGCTAACAACTTCTTAGGGTTGACTTCATCTAGTTCTAACAAACATTTTGAGATTTTTTTTTGTTTTGAATAAATAATAATAATTTGTTTTAATTTTTTTTCTGTGTATTTGACGGTATAAGTACGAGGATCACCTGACGTTAAAAGTATCTTATGCCTGTAATGTATTAGTTCATATTTTTTATTACTTCGCTCGATGTAAATATTCAAAGCGAGCACGGCGCGGGCGGGCACTCTTGGCCAGGAGTATGCTTTAAAACACAAAATATATATATGTATATATAAAAAAATCTCAAAATGTTTGTTAGGACTAGCAGAAGTCAACCCTAAGAGATTGTTAGCATTTTTCCAATAACCCTGTACCTATTTAATTATGTACTTTTATTTTCACCATTATCCATTTTTAGAATATAAGACGAAGGCAAGGTTGTCTGTATATTCACGTGACATGTTTTGGTCTTATTATTAATATATGCATATCGACGTACAAAATATGCAAATCCCGTGTCCACAAAAACGCGTAATCTGTATGTAGGTATCTTTTGTACATTTCTTGAGCGAGGAAATAGTCGTTAGCTACTTGCTTTCTCGCCGGCCGGCCGAGGGACAAGTGTCTATTTGCGTCTAAATTCCACCCTAAAGTGATTATAGAATCACGCGAATCTGCTAAACGTCATTTCAAGTTGTTTTTGTTTCAGTTATTGTCAACGATAAAGGGCAACAAAGTTTATCTCACTCCCCTGAAGAAATAATCGAACAGTTCATAACTCAACCTAATTCCTTCGTGAATTTCTTAGAAGAGAATTATCTGCCGCATTTTTCTAGTATAGATCATGCTGATAAAGCCGCATCAGCGTTAAGTGACGCAGACTTCATGCTTGCTGAATGGAGGGTAAGTTTTTATTTATCAAATTGTGACGGAACGCAAGTGGCCCACCCGGTGCCAACCTCCATGACAGATGCATTTAATTACAAGTGAAGTTCTGCAATACGATTCCGAGTCACAATGGTAAGTATCGTGGGCTTGTAATTTCATAATTATTTACCTACTAGCTGTCAAGGACTGCCGGAACACAGCGAAATATTTCCTACTTGAGGGTGGTATTCTCAAAATGTCTTTCCACCATGCGGAGAAGCTAAAGCCGGCCGTAGGAATCGAACCATGGACCTGCGGCAGGGCAGTCCATAGTTATTACCGCTCGACGATCACTACTTAGGGCCTGTTTCAGAATGTTCGAGTATGTTCCGGTTTTACTACCCAGAACTTATTTAATAAATAAATATCTTTACGTTTCACAGTCATCGTTTTAGCCTATCCATCGGTTAAAACTTGAAACGCGCTGCATGTCATTCTTATCATTCAGTTATTTTATGTGTTGCTGATCAACCCGAAACTTTATAAGTTCATTATGAAATGGGCCCTTACAATAGGAAAAAAAGCTTTTACCCGCTACTAGACAACTAATACATACTCCAAAATGATAATAAGTCCTAGTGTTTTGCAATTCCCAATTAATATTATCATGTATTATATTATTAGTTACGCTTATACAAATGGAAGGATACAAAACAGTTATTAAGCCAGGAAGTATACGGATTAGGCAAATGAAGTTATGCTAACAGTGTATATTATGAATATCAGTTTGATATCTGATGGGAAACTCTTATGCTGTTACAGGAAAAGATGGTTCAAGAATATGGCTTGTATACATCTGTTGCTGGTCTGATGCTAGCTAACAAGACTCCAGTATCGGCCTGGAATCCAGTGAGAGGACCAAAGAATATGAGAATTCTGTATCCGTAAGTAAAAACTAATAATACATTAACCTTACGAATTCATTCGGCGAAGTCAGTTCAATAAATCGAAAACAGTAAACTTTTTTTTTTTTCATTATTTAACTTATACATTTCTTTACATTGTTTAATATAAAAGCATTACAAAAACCGCAGATCGGTTTGTATGAATGCTTATAGCATCATAAGTAAAAAAATAATAATTAAGATAACAACAAATAAGCCAAGTAATTAAATGATAGAGGAACATACGTATACATAATAATAAACTATTCTGTATTAAAGGTAAGCCAAGGTAAAGGTAAGTAAGGTAGCTAAAATAGAAGGTAAATATAACATAAAAAATAACAATACAAATACGCACACTGCTGCATTGATGCCCAGCTCCTACAAAACCGGTTCGAAGGGTAGTATTTTACAATATTTAAATATTTCTATCATATTTTCTGCGTTGCAGCATAAATTGTTTTTGGTTTTCTTAGGTGAAATAATTTTTAAAATTCTTAGTTGTAAATTTTGTCTAGGTATGTTTTGAAGGTTCGGCCATAGCTAGTAATGCCGTAGAAAATAATAGACTCAGCAAGCGCATAATGCATATTTATAAGTAATTTGAAGGGGACTTTATATTTTAGTATAGAAAATTTTGCTATCATTGCCCTCAACTTGTCACAAATTGTATTTATGTGATGGCTCCAATTAAAGTGGTCATCTATAGTGAGACCAAGATATTTGTATTTTTCAACTTGGTCATGTTTGTCACATCTGCAGTGGATCTGATCTCTTGCACTGATCGCATGTAAACATGCGTGGTTATGTCCAGTTATTTGCAATTTTCTATTAACATTGCATAGATAATTTGAACGGACGTGCATGATTTGGGTTTTTTTCGTATTGATCACAAATCCCATATCATGAGCCCACTTACAAATGTTTTTAAAGTCCTTTTCAATGTGTGACTCTGCAATTGATATGTCTTTATTTGCCGCGATAAGACATGTATCATGCAGTAGTCCATGATGTTCTCCATGTCATTCACATAGGCTAAGTAGTGAATCGGACCCAGTACTGATCCCTGCGCGGTTCCTGTTTCTACAGATATTTCATCACTGAATTCATTTTCTAGTTTTACTCTAAATTTTCTATTATTAAGGTAGTCTTTGCACCAATTTAAGAGAGGACCACGGATTCCTGTGTTATCTAGTTTCTTAATTAGTGTGTCATGGTTTAATGTATCAAAGGCTTTACTAAAGTCTATAAATAATAATATCACGTGATTTTTTTCGTCTAGGTATTTATTTTTTTCGTCTGTAAATTTTGTTAGCAGCTAAGTGGTGGATTTTTTTCTTTGAAATCCGTATTGGGCTGTAGATAGTATATTATTTTCTTTGTAAAACTTTAGTATTTGATTACCAACGTACTTTTCAACTCCAGGTATGTGGCAGTGGTAACATACCTATATCTACCCCTAAGACTACAAAATCTCGCGCTACATAATGTTGTTAATTGGTTACATAACAATAATTTAAATATCAATCTTTCAAAGACTAAAATGATCCAATTTCGTAATTACAGAAAAGCTGACATTGATTTGAAAGTATTTTATGATGGAAATCGAATAGAAGTAATATCTACAAAGTTTTTAGGAATAATGATCGACAAGCATTGCGACTGGAAGACACATGTAGGATATGTCTGTAATAAACTTTTATATGTGTGGTGTATGACAGATGCATAATAGATAATAAAGAATACCGGCGGGTAGACGATGTACGCGGTAGGAGGAATTTGAATGTTCATTCGAAATACAAACCTGTTACCGGATAGTCGCTGTTTTATTTATATCGCTTGCTCACAGATTCTACATTGGCGACGAGGATTTTAAGTGTTCCATTAAGTGCGTGCAACTAGTTATCATGTCGATCGGAAAAATAAGTGAATTTGATGTTAAAAACGGTGCGTGGTCGTCGTACGCGGATCGGCTGGAGATGTATTTTAAGGTTAATAACATCAAGGAAGACCTCAAATTACCAACACTTATAGCACTTATGGGGGATGAAGCTTATGAGCTGTTATTGAATTTGGCGAGTCCAAAGAAACCCGCAGATTTGACGTATTTGGAGGCTAGCGATGTTTTAAGACGCCATCTTCAACCGACGCCATCAATACTCGCCGAACGTTATCGGTTCCGGCAGAGGAGGCAAGAAAAAGAAGAGACTATTCGCGAATACGTAGCGGAGCTCAAAAAACTGGCACGGTACTGTAAATTTAATGAAGGGCTTTGTGAGAATTTGCGGGATCAGTTTGTTTGCGGCTTGAAGAGTGACGTCATCCGCCAACGGTTGTTTGCGGAGGATGATGGTTTAAGTTTTGCCGGAGCTGTAAAAATTGCAAGTTCACTGGAAGCAGCGGAACGGGATGCAGCTGCGGTCGAGGCACGGTTCGTGCCGGATACGGAGGCGGTGCATGCGCTGCAGACGGGCGGTGGTGGCGGACGCACCGAGCGCCGTAGTTTTGGAAACGGAAAAGGTGGCATGCACGGGGCCACACCGGGACAATCACGAGTGGCGGCGCCTACGCGATCTGCAAACTGCAAGGGTTGCGGTTCTGCAGGTCACGGTTACGGGAGTTGTAAATTTCGGGAATACGTGTGCAGCAAGTGTCAACGAAGAGGTCATTTACGGCGGATGTGCTCCGCGTGGAGCGCGGTAAGCGGTGCGGTGCCCCAGAGACATAATACTGGTAACCGCGGTTTTCACTACAACAAAGTGGATATAGAATCTGAACGACGTGAAACCGATTCCGAAGAAGACTACGTTGACCTCCATCAATTATGTTTAAAGGACTATAAGGCGGTGAGTTTGCCGATTTCTATAAATGACGTAATCATTTCTATGGAGATAGATACAGGCACAGCCATATCGTGTATAAGTAAAGCAACATATGATAAGTATTTTCCAAATAACGAGATTTTTCCATATAAGATGTACCTGAAGTTTTATGACGGTACCAATATTAAACCGTTAGGATATATTATGCCTATTTTTAAATATAAAGATAAGGTCAAGGAACTTGAATTGTTTGTCATCGAAGGCGGTACCACTTCTCTTCTAGGTAGACAGTGGCTTACAGAATTAGGAATCCAAGTACCTCTTTTTTATTGTCATCATATCGGAAATACTGATAACGATATTAATGTTTTGTTAAACAGGCATAAGGAGTTGTTTGACGGGAGTCTGGGGAGGTTCACGGGTGGCCAGGCGACATTGAGTGTTCGAGAGGGCGCGGTACCCTTGTACCACCGTGCGAGGCCCATGCCGTTCGCGCTGCGCGACCGGGTCGATGCGGAGCTCGACAAGATGCTGCAGGCGGGGGTCATCGAGCCCGTTGACTGCTCCGACTGGGCGTCACCACTGGTGCCGGTCAACAAGTCGGATGGATCGCTCAGGGTTTGTGTAGACTATAAGGCAACTTTGAATCCAGTCTTATTGGTTGACCGCTACCCATTACCTACGATTGACGATGTACTTGTGGCATTAAATGGGGCTAATTTCTTCAGTAAAATTGACCTCTCCCAATCATATAACCAAATTGTTCTCGATGATTCCAAGAAATATACTGTTATAAACACTCATCGCGGTTTATTTCGTTATAATAGGTTAGTATACGGCTTATCTTCGAGTCCGGGTATTTTTCAACGAATAATGACTAATTTATTACAAAATATACCTAACGTGGCGGTTTTCATCGATGACGTAATAATTGGCGGGAAAACCAAGCGAGACCACTTAGAGGCGCTGGAAGCAGTGTTTCAGCGTTTGCTTGCGAACGGTTTGCGTTTAAAAGATAACAAATGCGTTTTCCTAGTAGAGGAGGTGTCGTATCTGGGCTACATCTTGTCGAAAGCAGGCATCAGAGTTGATCCAGCAAAAATTGAAGCTGTACTCAAAATACCTAGGCCACAAAATGTCACGGAACTTCGTTCATTTTTGGGGCTGGCTAACTTCTTAGAACTTTAGCTTAAGATTAGTTCCGCTATATAATTTGCTTAAGAAAGGCGTGGACTGGCATTGGTCAAAAGATTGCGAAAGGGCATTTAATGGAATAAGGGAGGCTTTGACTAGTAGTCACGTGTTAGCTCATTACGATCCGAAAAATACACTAATCGTGACGTGCGATGCGAGCGCGGAAGGAGTAGGGGGGATATTATCACAGCCGTGTGGTGCCAACGGTGGGGAGAGACCGATTGCATTTATTTCGCGGACGCTTACACACGCGGAAAAAAACTATTCGCAAATTCACCGTGAAGCCTTAGCTATAGTTTTTTGTATGAAAAAGTTTCACCAATATCTTTATGGTAGGAATTTTACGCTGCGTACAGACCATAAGCCGCTAGTGTCGATTTTTGGTCCAAATAAAGGCATCCCAACCATGACGGCCAGTCGGATGCAAAGATGGGCGATAATATTGTCAGCTTACACCTACGATATTGAATATGTGAAGACAGGGGACAATTCTGCCGATAGCTTATCGAGGTTGCCGTTAAAGAGTAAGCAGTGGTGTTTACCTGTTGTACCTGAGCAAACTCATCTGCATTTCGCTCAGGATGCATTATTGTTAGACTACAACGAAATAAAAAGGTGGACTGTGCGCGATCCGATATTAGGGAAGTTGTTAGGCTTTATTCGTGATGGTTGGCCTGCGGAATGTGACATTAAGGGGATGCAGCCCTATTTTAATAGACGTAATGAACTGTATGAGGAGCTCGGTTGCATAATGTGGGGTCATAGGGTAGTCATACCGGAGAAATGTAAAGAAAGAGTTTTAAAAATGTTACATGAACCTCACATGGGCATAGTGAAGTCTAAATCTTTAGCTCGATCATATGTTTGGTTTCCCGGAATCGATGAAGCGGTGCAAGCATTATGTCAACACTGTACCACGTGCGCGACGCAGGCGGACGCGCCACCGCGGCAAGCGCCGCGACCCTGGGCATGGCCCGGTCGGCCCTGGTCGAGGCTTCATTTGGACTTTTTGGGCCCAATTTATGGAAAAATTTACCTTGTAGTAGTGGATGCTATGTCAAAATGGTTAGAAATATTTCCAGTTCCGAGCACAGCGGCAAGTTGGAGTATTTGTAAATTGACGGAATTATTTAGCCGATGGGGGCTTCCGAAACAAATAATAACTGACAACGGACCCCCATTCACCAGTAGCGAGTTTGCGTCATTTCTTAAAAGTGGCGGTATAGAACACATATTTACGGCACCTTATCATCCCGCTTCTAACGGTTGTGCTGAGAATGCAGTTCGAACTCTGAAACGAGTTATTAAAAAAGCTGTATTTGAAAAAGAAGACATCCTTAAGGCTTTGTATACATTTTTACTATACTATAGGAATACGGAGCATGCAACTACGGGTGAAAGCCCCGCTATGGTCATGTTAGGTAGGCACCTACGGACTAGGTTAGATGCCCTAAAACCGGACAGGGAGACGAGGGTGAGCCGCGTTCAGCAGCAGCAGGTGGAACGCGCAGGAGGCGCGAACAGACACATTGCGCCAGGGGACGATATCTGGTATCGGCAATATTTGAAAGGTGATAAGTGGTTGCCGGGGAAAGTAGACAGTAGGATAGGCCCGTCCAATTTTAAAGTGGTGAGTGAAGGAGGTGATACCCAAGTACATCGTCATGTTGACCAAATAAAGCGCAGGTGTAGAAGTTCCTTGGTCTGCCCAGACGCTGATCGTTCCATACAGCATGAGCCAGCAGACTTATCAAAGTCATCAGTGCCTGAGGGCACGTTCGTAGAAAAAGTTAACGAGCGAGCAAATTGTATTCCTGAAGCTTCATCAAGCGCACCTACCACCCAGTCGGTATTTTCCACCCTTGAGCCTCCACAAGATCCCTGCCGTAATGATATTGTGATGAGACCAGTACGGCAGTGTAGACAGGATAAACCTAATTATAAAATGTAGTTATTTTATCATAATTTATTTGAATTTGTTATATAATTTTATTATGTAATTAGTGTAGAGGAATGTGGTGTATGACAGATGCATAATAGATAATAAAGAATACCGGCGGGTAGACGATGTACGCGGTAGGAGGAATTTGAATGTTCATTCGAAATACAAGCCTGTTACCGGATAGTCGCTGTTTTATTTATATCGCTTGCTCACAGATTCTACAATATGCTATCAAACGGTTATGCGTAACAGTTTCCACCGAAGCTGCACTTAGTGCGTACCACGGCTATGTGTCGTCTGTGCTTTCGTACGGTCTTCTTTTGTGGGGTAACTCGGTCGAGATTGAAAAGGCTTTTTTAATACAAAAGAAACGTGTAAGAGCAATTTGTGGGGCCTGGTGTATGGACTCCTGCAAACCTCTCTTCAAGAGTTTCCGTATATTACCACTTGTGTGTATGTACATAAGAGAACTTTGTGTTTTTGTTAAGCAGCATCATAAATTCTTTACACTCAACTCAGAGGTGGTCATCCTACAAGATATAAATATAAACTCTTCTGCCCTTATAGTAATCTGACCTTATATAAAAGAAACTGAACTAAAATGCTATTAATGTTTATAATAAGATACCTGATAATTTAAAAGAATTATTTTTACCCGTGTTTAAAAGGAAACTGACATTGTATGTTTCCTATTTCTTGTTTACAAATAAATTATGTCATAGTTATCGGCGTATACAGTAGAAATAAAATTAAAAAAAAAAAAAAAAAAAAAAAACGCATTGTGGTTACTTGAAAATTGTTTTTATAACTCAAACGAATTTATGACATATAAAACTAAATAATGTAAAATAATTTATGCATTTATAGACTAAATAACAAAATGTTTATCAATAAGAATTTGATTGTGACATTTAATTTTCTTAATTTTTTTCTCTTTAATTGAATTTACATTTTAAACACAAGATACTGACATGAAATCTCTATTTATTGGTTTTATTTATTATAACATTCGAATACATTAATTATTAATAAAACTTATTTTGTAAATTTTATGTAATATTTACACACCATTGTTATGGTAAAATGTTTGAACCTATATTTTAAATTTACCACCAGCTGTGCTTTATACAACATTCTAGTAAACAAATGATTTGATTTGATAAGTAGTAATGTTGGCATTACTGTGTTCCTGTTTGAAGGGCATGGGTGCCGGTCGAAGTACAGGCACATGAGACTTAACAACTTTGTCTCAGGGTGATAGGCGCAGTGTAGTTCGTCACTTGTGATGTAAGGCTTTTATTATAGGCAGCCAGGGGTTACAATCTCATAAAAAAAATCCTAACCTGATCAGATACATCCTAACCACGCATGGTGGTAGGGCATTTTGTGAATACCCGCTTGGTTAGCAACCACCCTCATGTAGAAAATCTGTCGCCAAGTACCTAGCGGTGTGTTCCGGCAGCTGACCTTGAGACCCAGTAATTCTAGGTCAAGCCTCTTAACACTTTCGACCACATCATTACTTACAAGTAACTTCAAGTGATTTTGGTTAAAGGCTTACTTAACAGCAATATACAAAAAAAAATGTTATTATAATTAACATTATAATATTATTGTTTCAGGTCACCAAAAGACATGCCCCTCTTGGAACAAGATTACTTGTATAAAGGCAAAATTCTAGTTGCTGACTACCAAACATATTGCAAAATCATAGGAATAAAATCTTAGTCTATTTACCTTCATATTTATTTAAACTTGTATATTATGTGATATTAAAACAAACTGTAAAATAATAAACACTTTTATTCCGACACGTTTCATTACATGTAATTATTATGCTTCTCTGTTCACCTTCTTCAGACTACATTCACAGAATTCTTATAAAACAGTTACTTGCTAATGGGGACAGGATCTTTGGATCTGGGAATGAAAATAAAAAAAAAACATTAATATACCAATACAATTTATTAGCAAAGTCAAAAGTTCTTTCAACATTACAATTTACATTCAAACAATAGTTACACTTCACTATAGTCAATTCTACATTCAGTTCATTCTCACTTCACTTTTGCTGTTCAGATTCCATTTTGCAAGCTTTTGACAAGAAAACTATCATTAGAAAGTCGCTTGAAGTCTTAACCATATTCTAGGCGTCGCCAGCGTAGTTGACAATAGCTTATACTTACCTGCTGACTGACTATGCTTTCCGTGTAACATAGACTAATGTCGATAAACGCAAATAGATTTATACTTACCTTTGGAGTGGCTTCAGGATTTTCTCGATTCATGCTGTTGCAATCGAGTGTTAAGTAAGGTGTGGTTTGTTTGGTAGGTCCTTTGACTAGGACAAAATTGTTTGAACAGCATGATTGCTCATTTCAATTCATGATTGGAATGTGCATGTTATAATCAATATGTACATAGGAATTTTATATCTAATGGCTCGTTATTGAAATTATTCATAATACATAATTTTTTATTAATCCATTGAATTTCATGTCTATCTTGTTGATGAAATAGATTTCTATTTAAGTTAATATTCCAAAACACAATGACACAAGAACCTTCTTTGGGAGAGCTAGAAATTATAGTAATATATATGTAGGTAGAACGATTCAAATAAAATTATGTGAGTCATCAGAGAATTACTTTTCAATTTCATGATAAGTTATTAAGAAGATCCAGTAAAGAAACTAAATCACAATTACCCAAACAGCAAATATACTCCTGTTCCATGCATTTTGGTCAAGTCAAAAGTATCTTTTGTGCAAGTTTGAAATGTAATGTGTATGTTCATCATCAGATAACATGCGGACCTAGTACTTACATAGGAAACTAATTCCCCTTCAACGCTTTCTGTCCATGTCAAAGGTGTGAGTTAGAAACGTGGATGTGTGAGTGTAGTGTTCCCCTACAATGCACTCTTGTTCAAGCCAAAGATGGTTAGAAGTGTGAGATGTGTGTATGTGAAGAGGTGAGGTTATCGGGAGGAAGAGGAGGAGGACCTGGAGCGGCGGCGGCGCGGCGCGGGGCGCGGGGAGCGCGAGCGCGTGCGGCGGCGGCGCGGCGGCGGGGAGCGGCGGCGCGCGGCCGGCGGGGAGCGCCGACGGTACCTGCCGGGGAAACTGCACATGTTTACTCACTACTGCTGACTAATGCACACATTGTGCCTATAGGTGGAGCAGTACCTTAAGTTATTTGTCTATCTATAGTCTGGTTTTTAATTTAAAATCTAAAAATTAAACAATGACTTCTCCTGATTAATGCTCCTATTTAAATTTGTATTGGTCTAAATAAGTTACGGGCTTAGCCATGCAGTGTCGGGCTAGAATGTCACCCTCCCATCTCTACCTGTGGGTGTCGTAAGAGGCGACCAAGGGAAGGTGGGCAGCAGCGCTTTTTGAAGAACAGATCTCTCACACTGCGATCCCCAAGACGCCTGCCAAGCGTGGGATTTATGGCAAACCCCCATAATGGGGGAGGCTGTGTTCAGAATAGGACAATCCGGCTTATACAGTAAATTGAACTAAGTCAGTGAATTGAATATTAATAAAAAGGCATATATTATGAATAGAAAAGATAATGAAGTGAGTATATAACTAAGTAAATAATTTTCATGATATGTGGTATAATGGCAGTGTGCATCAGGTGCTCTAAACAATTTTTGGTGGCTAAAACACACTCCTTAACACAAAAAAACGCGCACCTTACAGTCATTGGCTTTTCAATAGATAATATTAATATTTTTAGCATGTCATTAGCTAAGATGACTTGAAATTTCTTGTTGTGATAGTTAGTGGTTAAAATATAGTTTTTAACACTTAAATCCTGGAATCAGTGTTTGAGTCAAAATAAACAGAGAGCTGTTTTAAAAGGGTATAATAAATTTAAGAATATGAGTATTTTTAAGGTATTTTAATAAAAAATGCCTTTAAACTTAAGTATTAACTCACAAACCGAAAAAGGGATAACTATATTTAAAAGTTTCGAATTTGGAATTAACTTTTTTCTTAAGCATACTCTTTACTAAGTTCTAGTACCATAGTTAGAGGACCCGTTTCAGAATGTCCTAATAAAGTTTATTTATTAAATATGATCTGGGTAGTAAAACCGGAACTTACTCGAACATTCTGAAACGGGCCCTAAGTATAACAACCTCTTTAGAACCAAATTATTACTAATAATTTAGAAAAATCAATATCGCTATGTTGCACAGGAGTGTATAATATTATCATTCATATTTTGCTTATATTGTTATAACCATCAGTCACCAGCCCAAAAAGATTGCATAGAACAAGTTCTAAATATATATAAAGTTTAACTAAATTACCATTCTAGTTAAAAAAGTAAGGATGCGGGTTCTATACATCAACTTCTAAATGGTGACTACACACCACACATACACTGCAAGCATTTTGTTCATACTTTCATTATGCAACCAACAAGCAAGAAGTATGTTTCGCCAAGCGATAACTGTTTTTAAGAGGCAGTTCCCAAAATGTGAGAGTGGCCAAAGGCGGTGCAGCACGGTTAATTCTTAGAAATAGGATACATTAAAGCACAATAAAATACACTTTGCAGGCGATGGCAAGGTGAAAGGACCGTGGTCCCACCAGTTTTTACAACTGTTTGCTGTCAATATCATTACGGTTACGGCCTTTGACCAATTTAGTTGTACAATAAAAATAGATGTATTCAAATATGGTGAATAAGTAGTTATGTGAGTGAGATTACCGCGGCGGCGAGTGTCGCCTGGGGGGCGCGTGACGCGGCGGCATGGGCCGCGGGGAGGGGCGCCGCGGCCGCGAAGGGATCAGCACCGGCGCCGCCGTTATCTCCTGCCCGTCGATTTGACCTACAATTACATAATACAATTGACATTTTTGAAGTTCTCGTGAGTTTCACACATATTTTAATGATGAGCATCTGATATACACTAAACCGGGGTCGACGTATTCGACCCCTAACGTGAGTGTTTTGGCCGGATAATCTATAATATTTAAATACATTTGAAATATTTCTCAATATGACTACAAGCATTATCGCGTGCTGAGCAAAAGTCACATTTACAAATTCTTGGAGCAACATTTTTATTGTGTTTCTAAATTACTGACGGGTCTATCCATGCACGAATTAACATCAAAATAATATTTTGTCGGTCACGAGTACACTGAGTCCAGTCTACTCGTGACCACGGTCAATGCAACGTGATCGAAACGTCGAGGTTAGTCAAAATATTATTTTGATGTTAATTCGTGCGTGGATAGATCCGTCAGTAAATTAGAAACATGAGTTTAGTTCACGAAAGTTTAAAGAAAAATGTTTATTGTTCCAGACAGGAATCTAACCTGCGTCCTCCAATTTCGCGGTGGATGCGAATAACTCGGCCACCGTAAATATTCTCGAACTGAAACTTTGTGCTCCGTAAATTTTAAATGATGTTTTACAAATTATTGGAGCGAAATCGGAGGACGCGGACGTTGTGAGCTCCAATAATTTGTAAAATATGATTTTCGCTTTGCGCGATAGTGCTTGTAATCATATTTAGAAACTAGCTTTCCGGGCGCGGGTCCCCCCGCGCGTATATCGGTTATCGCGCAAAAACCATAAGCTTGGATTTTTTGCGCAGTTGGATAAAAACTATCCTATGTTTTTTCCCGGGTCTCAAATTATTTCCATACCAAATTTCATTCAAATCGGTCTAGTAGTTTTGGCGTGAAAGCGTAACAGACAGACAGGAGTTACTTTCGCATTTATAATATTATATAGTACTGAAATGTAAATGTGTTCAAAAAATAGTTATGTAAATATATATGAGAGTTATTTGAAGGGGTACCTGTTCTAATAACCTAACCACCACAAATCAAGCAAATTTTTGAAGCAACGATGGACGAGCCGTTATACCTATGGACTGCCGTGCTAAAGATCCATGGTTCGATGACCACCGCCGGCTTGAGCTTCACTGCATAGTGGAAATGCATTTCGCGAATGCTCGGCTGGCTAGCTACCATCCTCAAGTAGAAAACCTCTCGCCAAGCACATAACAGTCTATTATGTTTCTGTTACTACAACTTGAGCTTAGTTCACTCAAATCACTATAAACGTAAACTGGTTCCAGGTCACAGAGTAGATTCATATTAGGTCTCTGTTTTAGATAATGCAGTATAGGAAAGCTGACGTTTAGTGATTTTGTTATGCTCCTCAAACTAAAAATTACTGTTACTGTTAAATCACACATGATAAATCATGACTGTTTATATTTTATAAGACATGACGATTATTGCATTTGTTTTTGCCTGGTACATATTATTGGTGTATTTAAAATTCATTCCATCATCACATACATTTTAATTTATGTATGTGTAACATATTTTTTTAGAATGAAGATATTCCCAAAAGTATTATTAACACACTATACTATGTAACAATGAGACACCGTAGTACAACTGAAGTGATTATAAAGTTACCTAATTAAACCATAACATGTTTAACATAAAACTTATTTTCATTTCAAGTTTTTATAACATTCAGGTATATGAAAGGCTTATGTTGCTGAAAATAAGATGCAATTTCGGCAGAAGTAACGACCACGCTTTGACTAGTTGGCCCATGTTAAAAATCATGGTATATATAACAGACGGTTTTGATGCATGTAACTGGTGTGCCACATTATTTTTTTATGGCTTATGTTTAACTTACCACCAGATATAGTAACATATAACAGACAAAAGTAGTAAATGATCATCAAAATTAAACCTACATTTTAATGTAAGTTTATAACCAAAGTTTTAACATCTCGCTATTCTATTTTAAGCAAAATGACTCCAAATATATAATTGTTAACCCAAAAGTAGTAAATGACCACCAAACTTAAAAAAGCATTTTAATGTTATAATTCTTCTGGCGCATCGCCGGCCGCTGCCGTGGTACGCTTGCTTCGCTCGCTCGGCTCGCGCGTTGTTGTGGTCACAAGTAACCTAACACTCCTCCTTCGTCGCTCCTAAATATGACTTTAGTGATCATTTACTACATTTGGTGTTTGATTACAATTTTTGGTAAAAGAACTAAGTGTATCAAAGCATTTTATGGGGTCATTATATTTAATCCCATTTTTATTACTTTCACAAGTGGGTGGGTGCATGGAATTTTGCATGCCAAAATGCCATATTTCATTAAATCTTGTGCTGGTTGCTTAGCAACACCTCACACTGCTATTTTTAATAAATCCATTGTTTTGTTTGTTTTCCCCTACAATGGAAAGTTGCCAAAGTGATACCGATTTTTAAAGGTAATGACGAACGCGACGTAAGGAATTATAGACCAATATCAATTCTGTCTACATTTGCAAAACTATTTGAATCATTAGTTTACCCGTATCTTCAATCATACTTTAAAGGTTTCCTATCACAATATTAGCACGGATTTGTAAGTTGTAGATCGACTAATACAAACCATGCCACATTCACAGAAACTGTAATTTAAACATTAGTAGCTCGCAAACAAATCGATGTTATATATACTGACTTCAGTAAAGCCTTTGACAGAGTCTCTCATTCGATTTTAGTGCAAAAATTACGAGCTTATGGATTTACTGGAGTTATATTAAATTGGTTTGTTTCCTACTTGACCCAGCGCAGTTTTTACGTGGTAGTTAAGGGGCACAACTCAGAGGCATTTAATATTACATCCGGAGTTCCACAAGGGTCACATTTGGGAACTTTTTTATTTAATTTATTTATAAATGACTTAGCCCAGTGTTTCCAACATTCTGTACCCTTTATGTTTGCCGATGATTTAAAATTGTTAAAAGTGATCGAAAATGCCCAAGATGTAAGTCGGTTACAGGAAGATCTTGACGAATTAAAAAACTGGTGTACGCATAATCAAATGGATCTCAATCATGCAAAATGTCTTCACATAAAATTTACCCGGAGAGAAAGAGTGATCAAGTCTAATTACAAAATCGGTGGTAATATTGTTAAGGAAGTCAGCATCGTGAGAGATCTGGGTGTTATTTTAGACAGCAAGTTAACATTTATTCCGCATCTCGATCACGTAATAACCAAATCATCCCAGATGCTTGGATTTGATATGAGAATTGAAAAAAATTTCAAAAAAAAACTAAAAAAATGCTTTTCAATAGCCTAGTTAGAAGTCAGTTAGAATATTGCAGCTTGATTTGGAGGCCGCAACACATATGCTAAGGTTAGAGCGGATACAAAAAAGGTTTCTTTGGCATCTTTCACACAGTGCCAGTATTAAAAATAGAATTAGATCGTATGAAAAAAGGTTAAAATACTTCAAAATGACGTCACTGCCAACCCGCAGAGACCTATTAGATGTTGTGTTTGCATACAAGCTCCTTAGAAATTACTTTGATTGCCCAGACCTTCTTAAAAGGATAACATTCAGGGTCCCTAACCGGTATCTTCGTAACACTAAAGTTATTTAAGCCACCTATCCGAAAAACTGCATATGGTGCCAACTCTGTCATACCTAGACTCAGCAAGTTGCTGAATGAATGTGGATGTGATGTCGATGTATTTAAGAGGCATTTCACATTTTGATGCATGTATCGAAGATTTTAAGCACTTAATTTATATCATAGGAAAGATCTACAAATTGTTGAATAATTGATAAAAATAGAATAATCTGTTCCCTTTTCAGTTAATGTACCACATTTACAAACATTACTTCAAGTATTTTGTAGTGACCAATTTCCCGCACCTTGTTTTACCAATTAACGTACACATAGCCATCTTCTGAGCTCTATCTCTTGTATAAAAATCATCAAATTAACTTTTAAAAAATCTATACATCAGGCATAAAATCTTGTTGACACCTAGTGTATTAGAATATCGATAATTTATCATTTTCATGGAATACCATGGACCTTGCGCCAATTTCCACGAATTATATGAGCATTTTAACACGATTTATTGCGTTAAATAAAGTGTAATTCCAAACAGATATTATGTCAGAAGAAAGTGCATTCTCCAATTAATCTAATCTCAATTAACTGTGATACTAGCTCTGTTTTCTTGGTCAGGAAAAAATATTTAACATAACAATAAATTATCATTGTTTACTCATGCCAATTACACAATTTTTTATATCACAACTTATATTTATTTATTAATGAGTGCAATTATCAAAATAAGTTAATCACAGTCACGGTATTCCGTCGCAACTTCTTTCGCTTGTGTAAGCGATGCGCTGGCATTTACCTAAACGTCAGTAGCGTGATTTTGTGAAATGGCTCTTAACGACACTTTGGGCAAGTTCAGAAAAAAAGCCCTGGAACATTTTTCGTGTACTTGAGAACTTTACTCTTCTTTTTTTTTATGTAAAAGTATAATTTTAATGTAAAAAAAAACTTTGTTACCATAATTTATAAGTAACTCACTTAAAACAAACGTTTCGATAACTGCATGCTGTGTTTACCTATAAGTAATTATGCATTTAGCGTAGAACTTACACATATATAGGGTCATTGCGTTAGTTAGCCGGCCGGCGTTATTTTTCATTCTTCTTTACGTTCAATATCACTTAAAATAGTTGGACAACATCAGATATTTTTTTTACGAGGGTAGGTGATTTACAATAAATAATTAAAACTGTGTGTGTCACTGCGTGCATAGATATAGTAAAAAAAATAGTGACGCACGATTAATTTCTAGGTAAATTATTTGATGTGGTTACGGGAAACAATGTGGATGTAAATTATAGTCTATGAAGAAATAAATAAAGATAAGGTACCAATTGTTTTTATTGCGATATTACTTCAAAACCTACAAAAAAATAGACGGCCGAATATTAACATATGAATTTATCAAAAATTTTAGCTCTCGGCCTAGGGGCCGAATACTAGCTTATGACTACTTAAATTATTTTTGTCTCTTATTTTTCATATAGGTCCGCTATATAAAACTCCTTTTCAATTTACTATTGCCATACACTTAAAGAACCTGGCTATCAGTTTTCGGCTGCATTAAATACGGCGAAATAAATGAATAACAGTTCTATTTCAGTAACGGCCGAAATCTAAAATAGCGACAATATTTTGAGTTAGTTTTCGGCCTATCAAAAATGTATGGAGCAGAATTAGGCTTTAATATACCATCAAAGCTTATAAGGATGATAAAGGTTGCTACAGGCGAGAGTAGAGTATCAGTAAGAGTTGGCGCAGACTTGACTGAGGAGTTCGGCATTCTTAGTGGGCTAAAACAAGGTGATGCCTTGTCACCCATGCTGTTTAATTTAGTGCTCGAACACGTCATACGAAATGTTTTACTATTAGATGGCGGAGTAAAACTGAATGGACAGCATCAGGTGGTAGGGTACGCGGATGACTTGGCTCTACTGGGCGAACGTAAAAAAACATGTGGCGGAAGCGGTCGAGGTCCTGGAAAAGGAAGCAGAGAAGGTAGGCCTGAGAATCTATCGAGATAAGACGGAGTACCTTTATATGCGCCGTTACAAGAACACGCGTATCCCTAGGGTAGGTCTTAGTGTAGATAATAATGTCTACAAGGGAGTAGACAAATTCAGATACCTGGGATGTACTATAACCGACACCAACACCAGAGAGGAAGAGATTGAGATCAGAGTACAAAATTCCCTCCGTTGTAGTGCAGCCCTACACAAGATCTTAGTGTACAAGCTCCCCAGCAAACGTACAAAAATACGGATATATAAAACAGTCATTAGACCAATCCTCATGTACGGATGCCAAGCTTGCACACTCACTCAAAACGAAGAGAACAAGCTGCTTGTAACAGTGCGCAAGGTACTCCGTAAAATTCTTGGGCCAGTCCTAAGAGAGGACGGAAGTAGGAGAGTCAGGAAGAACGCCGAGATTGAAGTTCTAGTGGCCGAGCCCAACATCATAGGCGAATTGAAAGCACACCGACTTCGCTGGCTCGGGCATGTGGAAAGAAGGGGAGAGGATCGCGCCATAAAACGGGTATACCTGGGTCAACTAAAAGGCCGACGGCCGGTCGGGCGCCCTAAGTACCGCTGGAAGGACCAGGTTGAGGAGGACCTGCGAAAACACAATACAATCCAGTGGCAAGAAAGAACACAAGACCGCAAGGAATGGCGTCTCTTATTATCGGAGGCCAGGATCCGGCTTGGGTCGATGCGTCATCGTAGTACCTAGTAGTAAAATTAGGCCGAAACCTGAATGGATTATCAATTTGCCGAGCATGTTGCAAAAAAAAATCCTGACGCCGATAAAAATACACTTGAGAGCACAGAAATCGCACACCCCCTACATCTTCACTTTGACCTTAAATATTTTTTTAATTATATGTTGGTTGCAAATATAACTTAAATTATATTAAAGTACACACTGTTAGCTTTCTAAAAACACATAATGCATAGTCATGACCTCCAAAATCATTACACTAGCAACAAAACAATAGAATTACCCGAAATCGCTCATTTCAGGTAGCGCGGCTTCCGCGACTGTGAGAAGGTATAAAACGTTAAGGGATGATTGTAACCTTATCATTTGCATACCAACTGAAGGGTCCTTTATTGAATACGTAATCATTCTGAACAAGAAAATGGATTCCACCCCGGAAGCAGCGTCTCAAGTGGTTGCACTAATTGAAGCTGGACAGAACCAAAGTCAAGTGGCACGGCAGTTAAATTTAAGCCGATATGCTGTTCGACGTGTATACCAGCGATATCAACAGACTGGTGGTTATACCCGGCGACGAGGAACTGGCCGACAACGGGCTACCACACAGCGCGATGACCGGTTTCTTGTCACAACATCTCTACGAAATCGCCATTTGAATGCAGTTCAACTCGGACAGCAACTCCAGGAAGTTAGAGTAGTGGAAGTTAGTTGGTGGACGGTTAGAAGTAGACTAGCTGAAGGAGGCCTGACAGCGCATAGACCAGCAACTGGCCCGAAATTGACCCCTCCCCACCGACAACGCACGCCTTCAGTTTACTCGAAATCACGTGAATTGGACTATGGATCAGTGGAAGGCAGTACTGTTCTCTGACGACTGCAGGATGTGTCTTCATGGTAACGACGGACGTGGTAAAGTCTACCGAAGACCCGGTGAGCGTTTCGCTCAATGCTGCATCTCTGAACGTGTCTCGTACGGCGGTGGTTCGTGCATGTTTTGGGGAGGCATATCAATGGAGGCGAAAACCGAACTTGTATTCGTCACAGGACCCAATACCCAGCGTCGATCACGTGGATTGACTGCCCGACGTTACATCGAAGAGATCCTTGAAGAACGTGTGGTGCCTTATTCGGGATTTATTTTCGAAAATTTTATTTTCATGTAAGTTAACGCAAGACCACACACCGCTGCTATAGTGCGCCAGTACTTGGCGGAGGTTGACGTACCAGTAATGGCGTGGCCTGCTCGGAGCCCAGACCTCAATCCCATTGAGCATTTATGGGACCAGCTGAAGAGACGAGTTCGAGCCAGAAACACGTCGCCTACGAATCTTAGAGCACTTCAAACCGCTATTATGAAAGAATGGGATGGCATACCGCAGGACTTTGTGAAAACATTGACATCTTCGATGAAACATCGAATGGAAGCTGTTATTAAGGCTAGGGGCTGCAATACCTTTTATTAATTAAACAATTTGGTTGTTTTAATACCCTTTTATACATTCCCATAGTCGCAGAAACCGCGCTACCTGAAATGAGCGATTTCGGGTAATTCTATTGTTTTGTTGCTAGTGTAATGATTTTGGAGGTCATGGCTATGCATTATGTGTTTTTAGAAAGCTAACAGTGTGTACTTTAATATAATTTAAGTTATATTTGCAACTAACATACAATTAAAAAAATATTTAGGGTGAAAGTGAAAATGTAGGGGGTGTGCGATTTTGCAGTTTTACGAGTATAAAGAGAAGCTAAAACTGGAAAAAAAGAAGTTGTTGTCTACCAACTTCTTGGTCTTTACCAACTTTTTCACTTTTTCTAAAGGCAAGAAAATCTGAAATGAAGTGAATAGAAAAAGGTCCGTGGAAGCAGTTGAGGAGAACACTAGTTTTGAAAAGAAATGTGTCAAAAGAAAATAAAAAACAATAGAAGAAAAGCTAATTGCTATATTATTAATAAGCGACACAGATGAAAACGATTAAAGAATAATAGTTGTGACTTCTGCTCTAAATTGTATAATTTCAGATGTTGGGGCCCAAATTTGAAGATATGCATTATAAATCCTACAAATGCAATCCTACAACTTCATTTCATGATTAGGAGTAATTTGAAGCATTAGGTACAATACATATTACTTATTTATAAAGAGATTTAAACTAAAATAATCCCATAAATGTTACATTTTATTAATTACTCATACATATAATGACGGTTTTATTAAAATTACTAAGATATAAATACAAGGGACATTTTTTTTAGATAGAACTGAGAGAGGTACCTGACTATAACGTTATTTTTATTGTTATATTGGCGATATTAAATATTAATGATTTGAGAGAATTTATGACTGTTAGTTCAATAACAGTCATAAAGTCTCTCAAATTATTAATCATGATAAAGCGCAGTATCTAAAGGAAGTGAATATTTACCAAGTGTGCTTTATTAAGTTAGGTATACTTTAAATAAAGCTGATGTTGACTATGGCAACAAAACTCATAATAATATAACTAAACTAACTCTCTGACATCTTTCATTGAATTTGTGAGTAAATTGAATAAATAATATAAGTACTTGTATCAATTTTGTACTTATTAAAGACTGCCCTTAATTAATTTTACAGAATAAATCAATGTTGTCTTGTCATGAATATATTGCTGGATGAATAATTAAATCAATTCGAAATTTAGAGTTCAATGTATCTGATTTTTAATGTTAATTAATTAATAAGATTTTAATTTTTAACCGACTTCCAAAAAAGGAGGAGGTTCTCATTTCGTCTGTATTTTTTTTTTTTTATGTTTGTTACCTCAGATCTCTTGACTGGGTGAACCGATTTTGAAAATTCTTTTTTTGTTTGAAAGCTGATGCTTGTCGTTTGGTCCCATTTTAAATTTTATCAAAATCGGTCAAGCCATTTTTGAGTTACACTAAAAAGATAGAAAAAAAAACCATGCGCACTATATTGTGATAATAGGTACTTTTGTACCATCATGGTACCGACTTCAACAAGTTATTTCACACTTTTGGGTGTAGAAGTCGGTTCCATTTTTTGTATTTTTTTTTTTTAAATAGTCATATCACAGTGGCCTAAAACTAAAATACATGAGGCCGAATACTGACACATACGGCCGAAAACTATCGTTTTCACCATTTTTATAATTAAAATTAAAAAAGAAATTTTGTGATTGGAAACTACAATATATAAGCTGCCAAAAAACATAAATTGTGTAATTATAATCCTTGCAGTTATTTTTTAGCGGTATCTTAAAGTTAGTGTTTCCACTAAAAGGCCGAAAACTGACGCAATCACCCGACTTAGATTTAAGCATGAATTCATGTAATAATTGTTGGTAGACCATAAATAAATAAAAAAAAATAATATTGTTCAGAATAAAGGGCTTATTACTATTAATAAAAACTTTAATAATTAAGATATTAGTTAAGTATGTGGTGGATAACAGAATCTTCTGCATGATATAGTTTTAAAGAAAAATTTTAAAACTGGCATTTAACTATCAACAACAAAACTACGTTAATGATTTGCAGAACCCACCTCCATCCATGTGCTTCATGGCATTTTCTGCTTCATCCGCATTACTGAACTCAACATAGGCATATCCTCTTCCATTATGTTGGTGCACTCTGTCATTAGGGAACTCCACATTTTTGACAACTCCATATGTGGAGAATATCTCGTGAATGTGGTCTCTGGATACATTCAGCGTTAATCTGCCTATATGGATGCGAGTAGGACGCGGAGGCGGCGACCTCTCGCGTTTCTTACGTCCTGGCGATCTGAAATCATTTAAACATTGTTATTTTCAAAACCCCAAACTTATAGCTGACATGTCCTTTCTTATGATTGTGATTCAAATGACAGGTGATATACAGCATTCAAATTTTCTTGTCTGTCTAACTAGCCTTAATGATATTTCACTCATTCAACAATAGAGAGTGTAGGAACGCATTGCGCCAGCATTTCTATAACTCAGTGCAAAATGAAGATCCCACTAAAGTGTGGAAATTTTTAAGGTCGATGGGAGTTGGAAAGTCTCGCCAAGTAACAATATCTAGTAACATAAATATTGACCAGTTAAATAAGCACTTCTCTTCTTCAGTCAACTTTGATAAAACTGTGAAATCCGCTACTCTTAACTCTCTGTCATCATTGCCAACTCCTGACCACTCTCCTTTCATTTTTAGTGAAATAGCTGATTGTGACGTTAAGAGAGCCATTTCTTCTATTTCGTCCAATGCAAGTGGTAGTGATAACATAAGTCGTAAGATGATTTTACCCATACTGGATGAAATCGTTCCAGTAATCTGTTACATTTTTAACTTTTCAATAATTAATGGCGACTTTCCTTCAGTATGGAAGGAAGCTCAAATAACCCCCCTCCCCAAAAAAGTCAATCCTTCTTGTTTCTCAGAATTCCGGCCAATCTCCATTCTTCCCTTTCTTTCAAAAGTATTTGAACGCCTTGTATACCAACAACTTTTTTCTTTCCTTTACAAGAATTCTCTTTTGAATCTCTTTCAATCTGGCTTCCGCCCTGGTCACAGTACCGTTTCTGCCTTAGTTAAAATTACGGATGATATCCGGTATGGTATGAGTAACGGGCAACTGACTGTGCTTTCACTACTTGACTTCAGTAATGCTTTTAATAGTGTTGATTTTGACGTCTTACTTGCAAATCTTCGTTCTCTTAACGTATCTCCAAAGGCTGTTCACTGGTTTCATAGTTACCTGTATGGCCGCCGGCAACGTGTTCGTTTTGATGATATTCTCTCATCATGGTGTAATACGTCTGCTGGTGTACCTCAGGGCGGCGTTTAATCCCCTTTACTTTTTGCAATTTTCATTAATTCAATTTCAAATCAATTATCCTCTTCCTATCATCTCTATGCAGACGACCTACAAATATACACACATTCTCCTTTTGACCAGTTGCACTGTGCTGTTGATCGTTTTAATGAAGACTTAAAGCATATTTCTAATTGGAGTAAGTCGTTCGGCCTAAGCGTGAATCCTTTGAAAACCCAAATTATTATTATCGGCAGTTCAAGAATGATTTCCAAAATTGACTGGTTCCGCCTCCCACAAGTCATTCTCGACAGCACTCATATTCCTTTTAATCAAACAGTAAAAAATTTAGGTGTCATCATCGACCAACAATTATCATGGGAACCACAATTAACCGAAATTAGTCGAAAAATATTTGCATCAGCCGGATCGCTTCGGCGGTTGCGTAACTTCCTCCCAAAATTACTCTAGCACAATCCCTCTTGCTCCCCTTATTAGATTATGCTGACGCTTGCTATCTGGACTTAACCGAAGAACAGCTGAATAAGCTAGGGCGCTTACAAAATTTTTGCATTCGGTTCGTATTTGGTTTGCGCAAGTATGACCATGTCACTCAATTTCGTCTTCTTCAATTCTTATGTCCTTTCTCTTCTTTATAGCGTTTTGTTCAATCCCACTACTCCTCTTTATCTCAAGGAACGTTTTCAATTTCTCTCTCTCTTCGTTCAACAAATACATTGCTTTTGGATATGCCTGTCTCATCATCAACATATTTTGATAAATCATTTACAAAACATGCAGTCTTCTTGTGGAATGCACTACCTGTTGATATCAGACAAGCTAAGTCTATTTCTTTATTCAAAGATATGGTGAAGAAGCACTACTTATCAAACATATGCTGAATATTTTACATATATTCATTATGTTTTGTATAAGATATGTATGTATTGTATTACATAAATTGTAGTATATTGTATATTATGTAATATTATAATGTATTGTATGTAAATATAATATTATATTTAGTTATTGTATTTATGTTTTAATTATATAAGTATAGTTTATGCACAATTCAAGACAATTGTATGTGTGCTGTGCATATTATAATGTATAAATACATATGTTTTATCATTATTTTTTTTATTATTATTATTTTCTCTTTTCGGAATCCCTAAACCGCAATATTGTAAATCCTCTCCTTGCAAGGCTGCTTGTAAGAAATTGCTTAAGCAATAAGGCCGCCCTTTGTCCAATCTAATATATTAATTTGTTTGTAATAATTTTATTGTTTTCCTTAAGATTGTTGATGAATAAAGAATATTGTATTGTGTTGTAATATTTCAAAATAGATTATAAAGCTTATTATAGGCTATTATAATTCACGTTTACATGAAGCAAATTACAAGACTAACTGGAGTAGAGCCAGCACAAGCTCTGATAGAGGCTATACATAATTTTAATATACATTTAGGTTTTACAATTGTTTTATTTGTTACTCCCATTTCTCAACATTGTTAGTGTTAACCAGATGCAAAATCCTGGATTCCAGGTTAATGAAATTGAAAATATAAAAAAAATGTAAATGCATACAATGTTAAAACAAAAAAGTTATACCTGTCAAGTTTATCCTTGTTCTTAAGCCTGTCACTAGATGTGCCTGATTTCTTCTTTTCTCCATGAGGAGACCTCTCCCGTCCTTTGTCTCTGTCAGGTTCACGTCTGTCCTTATTTGGACTCTTAGTTGGCGAAGTTCTGAAAAGAAATATTTTTTCTTCATATAACTCTGTGAGAATGAGGAGAGAGTTATGTGACAAGGTTTTGAGCAATCTTTGGCTTTTAAATATAGCTTAGAGCAGAGTAAGGTTTTACAAAACTAGCAGCTATAATCTTTACTATAAATTACACAGAAAACCACTCAACTGTTTCACACAACATTTCAGAATAATATAGTACATTGTTCACCGAGAGGAGAAAGTGACCGATTACCGTCGAGGGTGTCGTTTGAAGGCTTTAAAACACCCGAGATCGGGAATCGCACTTTCTCTCGAGTGATACATAGTGCTTTATACTACACCTACCTTTTATTTTACTTTTCTACGAAAACTGAATCCTCAAACAACACACAAATTGATAATGGCGCCAATGGCGTCTGCAATTTTCATATGTTCTTTTTTCAAATTGTTTGACACCATCCAACACACAGCTAGTGGCCAGTGTCATTTTGCGAACTTGGAGAAAAAACTCACTGTAAAAACTTTTTGGCTTTTGATATTTAGGTTACCCAAAATTAAAAAAGAAAAACCACGTAAGAAATGGATTTTCATACACTTTTCTCTCCCGCTCAGATGCGTTTTCTCCCCGCATATTTGTTCGATATGCAATGACGTACTTTCTACCGTAAATTTGATAAAGTATCAAGGTACTTTCCGAGCAGGTGTAGTATAAATAGTATTTAATTCCACCTATGAAATATAATAAGCAAACTAATACCTAAAGCAATTGTGTCACCCGCAGTAAAATCAGTTATTGAGTATCCATCAGGGCCTACTATGTGAACCATAAAGTGAGCTTACTTCTTTTTTGGCCTAGTACGATCATGATTGCTGCTGCTACTACTTGACGAACTGGAGCTTGAGGAAGATCTTGATGAACTGCCTGAGCTGCTTGATGATGACCGAGATGAGGACCTTGACGAACTGCTGTCTGATGAACTGAAATATGATAAGCAAAATATAAAAAACATGCAGTTGCAAATGATATAATTTGGCTTTCAACTCCTACATAATGGAATAATTCACTCATCCTAAAAGGAATAAATTCATCCATTCCCCACCATACACATTAAATATCAATTTGATTGTTAATTATCACTATTTTTGTTTACATATCTAAAATTAAACAGATATTTGCTTAGTTCAATGGCAGAGTAGTATTTAATTGTAATATAACAGCCTTCTCAATATCTCAAAATTATATAACTCCTGTTTTTTCTCTAATTTAATTCTTAGTGTGTAAATGTATCCTTTTTATTGGACTTGTGGACTAAAAGACATCATTGTTTATAGCATACATTACTTGTAGCATAAAGCCAGTTTCAAATAAATTGTTTTCCACCAAGTGTCTTAGGATTTTAGAAATTTCACTTTGAAAACTAACTTCACTTTTATCCATATTAACTTATTATTAAACAGCTAGGACCCGCATTTACCGGAAAGATTCCGACCAGTTTCGGACTGTTTTAAAGTCCTTCGTCCGGGAGTTACGATTGTGCAAAGCGACGAGCACGGGCCTCAGCGCGTAACTGACGTCAGTTACACGCTGAGGCCCGTTAATATTGATTTTAGAAATGGTATCATGTTTGTATTTCATTTATTTGGTGGCTTTAGAAAACACAAATTGTACAGTAAAAAAAACTATGTGATATGTAATGTTTAGTTGTTCCTGAAAATTATTTTGATTCTATTTATAGAAAAAATAGTTTTTCAGAGTTTCAGAAAATATTTCAGAGAACTCCTCCATGGAGGCCATTGTTTAGTTACATGTTAGGATCTTATGATGAAGCTTTTTGTGGGCCCAAAACATCAAAATTGTGCCAATAGCTTCCATCCCATGTAAAACAGACTGCACAAAAGCAACAAAATTAGGGAAAAGAGCCTGCATACAATGTAATTATGTGACAATATCACAATATGGTTCTATACAGGCGGAAATTCTCAAAATGCATTACTTCCTTGCAAATATGATGGGAAATTTTGTTGAATAAAACTTTCATGTTGAATTTTATATATATCATTTTGTAATACAAAATCTCAGAACTATTCCTCAACAAATTTGAGTTCAATTGTCCAGTTTCTTACATCACTAAATTATGATAACGCATATCTGGTATGGTATGAATGGAATTCACCGTCGACATTGGTCGATACCGTATATTAATAAAAACCAATCTCTTGATAATTCAAGAGATTGGTTTTTATTACTGGTTAAAGTTATTGTATTTTATACTGATATAATTTAAAGCCACTGTTCTACAAGCTGCGGCATAAACAGACAACTAAACAAATTCAACTCAAGGACGCAACGCAATGAAGGCTATTTGGCGGTCCGATAGATTTCTAACCCTACTAATACCAGATATTAGTTACCTATTCTAAAACTAGTTGTTACCTTCCGCTGCTATCACTGCTGCTGGAACCAGATTCGCCTTTTTTCTTTTTACTTTCTTTCGGTTTCTTTTTCTCTTTTTCAGCAACAGCCGTCGGTGATTTATTCCGAGCCCTAAAAGTTTAACATAACATTGATTAAAGCCCCAAGCATACATCGGTTTTATGATTTCTATTCGTTAAATAGGTAAATGTTCAAAATTACATACATTAGAACAATGCTTGTTCGAGGATTTATAACTTTTAATTAAATCAAAAAATACGCGTTGCCAACCAACATCACATCACACCGCCATTGATATCAGTGTTGCCATATGCAATAGCGATGCGCGATTATTACTAAATCTAATCGACTTAGTCGATTGTTCTGTTCAGTTGATAAAAGTCGATAACAATCGATGTAATTACTATCTAGTACTATCTACTAGCGTTGTGCGGCGAGTGACAATGACGGACACGGTGTTCGTATAATTTTATTACTACTAATTCGTTGGTAGCGCAGCCCACCTACCATAAATTACTATACTCGAACGTACTACTAAATCAGTAATAAAAAAAAACAGTCATGTGCGTGTCGAGCCACGCACAGTGTAGGGTTCCGTAGAAGGCCGTTATCATAATATAGAACGATTCTGTAGTTCTTTATTCTCCTCCACTTTCTTCCTGCTAAATCTTAGAAATAAGAGTACGATTGCCGCCAAGTTATTATTTCAATTGTAATTCAAAATTAAACAAAATTCGTTTGTGAATTCTATAGGTTGATACCCGAATGATAACGTAACGATAGCGCGATTCAGAATTCGTTGAACATTGTAAGAATTTGAATGTCATTTAATTTATTTGCTGTAGCATAAATAATTATTCTATTATAAAATAGTTGATAAATATATATACATATATATATATATATGAGAAAAAAAAGTACACACCGATATATGCAAGTGCGCTTATAAATGGGCTATTATACTATATAACTAGTCTGGCCATAAATACTGTACTTAACTTAAAATTACTTAGTTATTTTTTTATTGTATCAGCCGAATCGTCCACTGCTGAACACAGCCTCCCCTAGTCAGGGGGTATTTGCCATAATCCCCACGCTTGGCAAGCAGTTTGGGGATCGCAGTGTAAGATGGCATGGCAGTTCTTTAGAAGGCGCTGCTGCCCACCTTCTAGTTATTCTTCCCCTTAGTCGCCTTTTACGACACCCACGGGATGATATAAAGTAGTGCAATTCTAACCCGACACCCTACGGGGAACTTAGAATTTGGAACGCGTTTATTACTTAAAAAAATTCTTTCGATTTTGCGCCATTTCATATATGTCGAGTTTTCGAGATGGAAAGTGTTTTTAAAAAAGCGCAGAACCGCTGACCACATCAAGGTCAACGGTACTGCAACTATTTATCATTTACACTATAATCACTTTAGCCTTAAGTAAGCTGACTGGTAAGAAACTTATCCTTGGATGTTTATGAAGTAAAAGTCAAAGGAACCAGTAAACACATTCTATTTATAATTGCTCTGAACAATGAATTATAATTGAATTTAAATCGATAACAACCTAATCAGTAAAGTTTCTACTTACAGTGTATTTCGTTCGAAAATCGGCAACAAAGTGAGCTCCCGCTCGCTCCGTTCGCCCCTCCAAGCATTCGTCCGGCATCTTGGCGCCAGAACTCACGTGGCATCGTTTAATATTTAAAATGGACAAATGCTTGGATTAATTTACGCGCGGGTGGAGCCGCGGCTGGAAAGCTAGTCTATTATGTATGACGTCATCATCATCATAATCATCATCAGCCGGAAGACGTCCACTGCTGAACAAAGGCCTCCCTCATAGATCGCTACAAAGAACGGCTATTAGCCACTTTTAGCCATTGGCTACCTGCGACTTTCACGATATCGTCAGTCCACCTAGTGGTATGACATAGGCCATAGTTATCGTTTTAAGATTTTTTATTTTAGATTAAGTTTTCAATGCCAGTCTTCACCCTTATAAACAACCAACTACTTCATTTTAGTCACTTAAAAGGATTTATTCTATAGATTTTATACATATTTGGTACAAAATTATCCAATACCCAAGTTCAACGACTATCACTGCTAAACTAAGAAAGTTATCCCAACCGCTATACTTTTCCTTTAAAGTTCATAAAACGCACTATCACCTTGAATTTTTTCAGATTTTTCAAGCCAGTAGTTTAGCTTTTAGAGGGGGGGAGCACGCTCTGCTGGAACAAAAAATTGCACTTAAAAGTTTAATATTTCGTAAATGGAGCATTAAATCGAAAAACAGTATTAGCAACCCTTAAGTCATTTTAAAAGCTCTATCCAACCATACTACACACGATGAGATAGATGACAAAAAAAAATTTAATCTCCACTTCACATGTATGGGAGGTACCCTAAAAAAAAATATTTTTCAAAATTTTATTTTACCACTTTGTCGGCGTAATTGATTTACATATCCATACGAAATTACAGCTTCCTAGTACTCACGGTCTCTTAGCAAAACCTCGGACAGACGGACAGACAGACGGACATGACGAAACTATAAGGGTTCCTTGTCAGGACTACGGAACCCTAAAAAGATGGTGCGGTTTACGTGCGCTGCGCTGCGAATCCGTAGCGCATTGCATAGCGGATTGCGGTGTGCGTACAATTATTAGTAGTTCGTCGATTGTTATTCGAATAATCATAGTGAGGAACTACTAAATCGACAATAGAATGCGCTATAGCCCAAGTTTAGATTCAGTCGATTGTATTTTTTGCAACAATCGCCCATCGCTAATATGCAATTGGCATTCAACCTGTTATCTGTAGCGGAAACTTTATTCTGTAAGGTCAAATGTACCAAAACAGAATCTAATTACCCACCATAAGCCTAAGATTTTTTTACCTGTAGATCAGTTGTTTGCCCTCCATATTTACTAGACGAATTCAGGGTAATCGCCTGAGTCACTATCAGTCTAGCACTTCCGAGCCTCCGGTGAATACATCGCCGCTAATCGTGTTTTTTCGGAATAATCTGTGGACAATACACCTTCCTTGTGTCTAGACTCTGCACCAATTATACGGGCACTGTGAGAGATAAGAAAACTGTTTCATTTCACGCGTAATTATTGCTTTTATTGTTGAAATAGAAAATATCGTTATTTTGTTTTATCTTTGGAACGAATCTCAATGAAATGGATGAGCGAGATATGTGTATCGTTTGGTGTGAGAGAGTGAAAGAGATGCAGCATAATGGTGATCGGAACGTCTCGTGGCGGTTCGATGGTAACACGAATTGCTTATTTATCTCTTTCTAACAACAGATATGACGCATAATATTTGAACGTTCTTTCCTTGTCATTACAAACTGCTTATAGATGTGCGTAGGTATGTAAATAGGTAAATTCTAGTAAGCTTTTAGAGCAGTGGTGTTCGGATATAACAACTCTAAGTATTTCAACTCTCTGCCGTAAGCAGTTTAGTTACTTTGTTGTTTCTTTTGAATATCAAGGGAAATAGGTTAGGCAGAATTAAATACAAAATAGACACATATTATAAAACTATCATATTATGTATTATATGTACATACACAACAACAAATTGTTATATTAAAACTTGAGCTAGCAACGAAGAAATATTTTTTATTTGCTTTAACTTTTCTGTCATATATCGGTTAAGAATGGCTAAAAAACTTCGCTACGAGCCATTAATAAAACTTCATAATTAATTTCTGGGCTAAATCTAATTTTTCAACGATCTGTTGCTTGTATGAAAAAACCTTTATGTTCGTGTCAAATCTATTTTATATTATCTATTATCTAATGCGTAGGTTTTTAATAATTAACTTTAGAGATGAAAAGATTATCTCTGCTATGGTACAAGAATGAGGTAAAAAAAACTAGTTTGTGCCCATCATAGATAATTAGTACAATAGAAATGGTCGCTATCGTCCACTGCAGATGCTAAGAGGTTATTAAATAAATTAACTATCAAGAAAATAGAGCATACAACATTTCATAATTATAATTACGGATGGAATTTTATATAACAAAATAAATAACCTACTCCGGGCTATTTATTTTGTAGCTCTATTATTAAGCAGATTGTAGCAATGAAGAAAGTAGAATGTGAAGATTCTGTATTAAAATCTATATCCGATGCTTATCTGTATCGCATACAAAAAGTCGGTTTGTTTGTATAAATACGGAGAAATCTGTATCATGGAAGTAATAAGTACTACGTTCAACAGGAATGAGCTGTTGTCGCAAAATTGAAGCCGAACGAGAGCTCAGTAACTGTACCTCTTATCCCTCTCTGGCGAGGGTGACTATATTGAAATATGATTTAAGGACGCGCCATACCAGCGCGGAAAGATGGATTTCGCCAATGCGACCGAATTTACAAGTAAGGTCCCGCTTCGCAAGCAACGCGCTTCAGTCGGATTATAGTAAACGCAGCTTGTACGTATTTATTTTTCCACGCAGGGCGCTAGCAATCAGTAGGTAGGTATATAAACTGTGATTGCAGGTAAGTGAAATACAGAATTTGTGATTTTCTCTTTATTTTATTCTATTGCCCTAGTAAGTTATAAATTTATACATAATGTTTACGGTCATTGGTTGTTCATATATATTGTCTAATGTATGTAGGTAGGTATTATTGTATTGTAATAAAAGTACTTTCATTCAATTATAATATCTTTATTGGAAAAAATATAATAAGAACTTACTTTCTAGGTATTTTTAAAACCGATAGGTTTTTTTTTTATGTAATGGAGTGGCAAACAAGCAGACGGCCCACCTGATGGTAAGCGGTTACCGTCGCCTATGGACATTTGCAACTCCAGGGGCGTTACCAATGCGTTAGGTATAACAAAAACCTATCGAACAAGGTAGCAACTACCTAGTGAACCTCGGTAGGTACTTAATTATTGATTTTCATGATAATACACAGTTCATTAGTTATTTATTAGGTAATTTATAATAATTAGTTATAAAATAATAACCATGAATAAGCACGTAACCAAAATAGGTATAATACCAACTTACGTAGGTTCGAGGTACGTATTGTCACGGTAATTTTTATAGATACTATTACCGTGGTATTGTGATATAGCTACTTACCTACTTTCTGCATAGAGTAGGTACGTTAGTCTGCTACTCGAAATATTTATAAAATAAAATTCCGTTCTGATCCCGTCCTATTTTCCGTTCCGTTCTGATCCCACTTGTTTTATTGTCTTGTAGCCCTAGCACGAATAACTTGCGAAAATTTCTCCGTGTCTTTAAAGTATCGAAATGTCACCATTTTATGTAGGATTTGATCAGTGCCCCTACAGTGCGTAAAAGGAACTAAATTTGGCATATTGAAAGGTTTTGACAATTACCGTAAAACACCCGAACTTCGCCTAGTAACCCATACTTCGCCCAAATTTTTTGAATGGTCATAACATGGTCTAGTATATTAGATAACCGTCTCAAAAACTACCAATTAGTTAGCTTTTTAATTAAATGGCAGCATTTTACAAACATTTTGTAACCAACTTCATGTGTTAGATGGCAGTTGCATTTTTATGTGAATTCAATGGTGACGAAATTTTGTGTCTTCCCTGAAACTTTGACTGTAAATCAGAGGCAATAAGAAGGTAAGATTGTTAGTTGCTGTTTAGCTAAGTCTACGGTTCACCAGCTTTCTCCCAAGATATTAATTTGCATGATAAGTTCAATGGTTTTGGTTAAAACAGCATTTTATCAGTCTGATGTATAGATGCAGCCATGTTTGTTCTAAACTTCGCCTGGGCCTAGGGTTGGCACTCGGCATGTTAATATTACATGCTGTTTGACATCAACTTTATTAACATTTTTTTCATTCTGTTTTTGCTTAAAGTGATATTGGTTATAAGGGCTTTTCTTTTATTTCAGGTTAAAATGCCTAATAAATGCAAAAATATGAAACGGCGTAGTAAACGGCCGTATACTAAAAAACATAGTGTAGAAATGGTAGAATTGGCTATAGACCAACTTAAAAATAAAACAATGTCTTCTTACGAAGCAGAGAAGACTTTTGGAATCCCTCGCAGGACTCTCTTAGATAAATTGCATAAAAATCATCCTCAGAACCTGGGCTGTCCAACTCGCCTATCAGAAGCTGAAGAAAAGAGAATTGTAAAGGTGATGATAGCGGCTGCTGAGTACGGCAGTCCTTTAACAATGTTGGATGTACGTATTGTAGTTGGCAGATATCTAGAGGCAAACGGGAAAAAAGAATTATTTGGTAACAAATTGCCAGGAAGAAAGTGGGTTAAATTATTTTTGCAAAGAAATAAAGACAAACTAACGATCAGAGCTGCTCAAAATATAAAAAGAAGTCGCGCTGAGAAGTCTTCAGAGGAGATCACAGAATATTTTAAAAATTTAGAAATATCTTTGCATGGAGTAGATAAGATAAGTATAACATTATGAACTACGACGAAACCAACTTGTCGGATGACCCAGGAACACAGAGATGTCTTTTTCGACGAGGCACAAAATATCCGGAAAGGGTTATAAATTATACCAAAGGTGCCATTTCGATAATGTTTGCAATAACCGCAGGTGGAGAATGTCTTGCACCCTATGTTGTATACAAAGCCGAACACTTATATAACCAATGGAGAGTCAATGGACCGCCAGGGGCCCGTTTCAACCGTTCTAAGTCTGGGTGGTTTGATAGTATCATATTCGAAGACTGGTTTACATCTACAGTCCTACCTTGGGCGAAGAAAAAAACGGGTACAAAAGTTTTGATCGGGGATAATTTGGCTTCACATATGAATCACAGAATTGTGGAACTGTGCGAAGAAAATGATATCCGCTTTGTATTTTTACCTCCGAATTCATCCCATCTCACACAGCCGTTAGACGTGCTATTTTGGCCCACTAAAAAAGCTTTGGAGAGATATTCTCTTGAGTTATAAAATAAAGAACCCTAGAGAGGCTACCATCAATAAGTCGCATTTCCCCGACCTATTAAAACAACTCATGATACAACTGAATGAAAAAAAATCAAACATTCACAGTGCTTTTAAAAGCACTGGTATATATCATTAAACTCGTTTGAGGTGATAAAAAGATTACCAGACGCTAAAATGCCATGTGATTATGATGTAGACCAAGCCCTTTTGGACTACTTAAAGGAAAATCGTGCACCAAACCCCATAAAAAAAGTGCGAAACAAGAAACTGAATGTTGTCCCAGGTAATCTGTTTCAAGCGAAGATTTTAATGTAAATAATAAAAAAGATAAAAAAACACAGAAAAGACATTCCACAAATGAAATGAGATCCCCGCTGATTTCTTTGGATACTACTAATGATAACTCCACAAACTTACCTGACCGCCAGACTGACGAAGATTTGACAAAAACGCCTGCCTTATCAACCATATACTTAAAGCAAATAAACGCTTTACTGTTCATAAAAATCAATAAAAATATGATATCTCATGAAATACTACCTGTAAAAAAGTTAATTATACTGAAAGACGAAATACTACCACCAGAAAGAAAGTATCCAAAAGTGTTCCAAAAAAATATTAGCGAAAGAGAACTAAATGTGACAACATTACACAAAATTGAAATTAAAATGACTAAAAATATAAAAACAGTGAAAGTAAAAGAAGAACCAAATACAATATCTCCAAAAGAGTCAAAGAAAATAAAGAAACCCTTAAATATACCAAAAAGAGTGAAAATACAAAACAAAAGTAAGAAGAAGATTAAGAAAGAGACTGATTCAGACTCTAATACTAATGAGGAAAATTTAAGCTGCTGTTCAGATTCAGATACAGAATCGTGGAGTGAGTTTTGTACGAGAATCAAACATAAAGTTGAAGCTGAAGAATTTGATAAAGAGGAAGCAAGCATAGCACAAGAAACTGATAATAATATGATTTCACACCATGTATCAGTGGGCAGTTACGTATTGGTTCAATTCCGTGCAAAAAAAACTATAAAATACTATGCTGGGCTTGCCAAAGAATGGTGCTCAATTGCAGGTTGGAAAATCCGTTTTTTGCGAAAAGATAAAAACACTTTTGTCTGGCCTCATGTTAATGACGAATCATACGTGTCAGAGGAAAACATATGCACAATACTTCCATCCCCAACTGATGGTCGGAGAGGCCGACTTGTATTTAAATTTGACTTTAAAAATTATAATGTTTCATAAAAAAGTTAATTATAGGACGTAGGTCCTATAATTTACTTTTCAAATGTTCTACTAATCATGCCTTCAGTAAATAGGTCCCTACTTCATGACTTAGCTTCATACATACCTACGTACTTACCTTAATTTTTTATTATTAATTATTTTTATTTCAAATAATTTAATTTGCGTTGATTAAACACATATAATTTATAATTTTTTTTTATCTCATTTCAGCTGGAACATATATTTCCTTTTGGAAAGTATGTTTATCTTTGAGTGTTGTTATAAAAGAACAATATTATTAAGTATTATGTCTAAGTTTTTATTTCTTGTTTGCTATTTCAATTTTTGATCTCATTTTAATATTGTTTTCCTATTGAAAGCACGTTTCTTTTTGAGTTTGTATAAAATAACAATATACGGCTGGCAAAGATTTAATTTAGTGTTTTTATTAAAAAAATTTGATATCATTTTAGCTTGCCTAATTCATTAGCTTGAACAAATATTTTTCTTCAAACGCATGTTTAATTTTGAGTTCCTATTTTATTTAACACAATATAGCCTAAGTTTTTTAATAATGTTTAGTACTTTTGTATTGTTTGTCAAAATATAAATGGAATTAAAGTAATAAAAACTAATTTCCTGTTAATTATTGTTTAATTTTGTAGATAATAGCACTTTCTTTCAATCCACCGTTTTAAGCAAACGACCATGCCTGTCTCCTTTTCAATACCTAACAAAAAATGTTTTGTTGTGACAACCCTGACTATGCCAGGTTCAATGTACTGAATGTTTTGAGATATACTGCAAAGGGTTCCTAATTTCGCCTACCTAGTTTTTCTTGAAAACACACCTTATTTTCTGTACAATAAGATTAAAAATCATTTGTGAAGACCATTTTTGGTAAAATGTGGTATCTAAGTTTAATATATTTCTCACAAGGGCCACACAAATAGGGGCAGGCGAAGTTAGGAAAATGGCCCAAACTTCGCCCAGCGTCTTTGCAGTCTGTTTTAAATAAGAAAATGCTTATATTTAGTTGATTTCTTGATATTGACATGTAGCCCAAAACAAAAGGAAGCGTTCGATATATGCCAATATTTGGAATTCCTCATAGTTTTAGAAAAAAATATGAAAATGTATCGAAATGTAGGCGAAGTTAGGGTGTGTTACGGTAACGTGCCGAGATTTTAACGAGAACATGTAAAAAGTTTTGTATGAAAACGCGAGCATGAACCCAATTTTAACGTAAGTTCGAATAAATAAAACGCCAAAATTGACAAACATCAATCATAGAGGACTTTGTGTAGGCTGGAAAAGAATTCAAACCTCTTTTCGAATGAATCATTAGCTCTTAGAAAGGTACAATACATTTTATTTACGCCGGATGTCGTCACTTTTGTAATCCTATCGAGTTCACGTTAGCCAACAAACGATGCGTTGTGCTGTCAACCATTGCCTCCTACGTAAACGTACTGTAAACTCGATCCGTTTACGTTAGGGTCTATCGAAATATTCGTGCTTGGGCTACAGATTTAATAATAGTTAACGTGCTTAAGTTAGCAAAAAAGAAAGATGCACACAATAGCATAAATACCAATGTACGAATTCGCAAACTACAGGGATAGCAGAAGTTTCATACTTTAGCTCTCTTTGAATCAAATTGGATTGTTGTATGATTTATTTATTTATTAAACTCAAAGTACCAGAAAAGCAGAAGTTCATAGGAGTTTCTACTGTAGATCTCGTAATAGAAAAACTGTATTTACACAATGTTTTATACATATGAGCTAAAATTAAACTCATATAAGCACAGACCTTTAGTTATCGATTGAGCTAAATGAATCTAACCAACCTTATCCACTATGTTATATTTTGAGTAACCATTTTGAATTGTTTTAAATATTTACCTACAGTTGAAGTTTGCATCTTTTTCTAAATAATATTGGGGTGTTTTTTGGCAAAGTAGCTGTTTAATTCAAAATGCCAAGCTTCCACTAAATTCGTCATTCAGTGATGTTCTTTATGTGCACACCAAACGTCTATGAAAATTTCGTCTTCCAGCCATTGGGTTACCATATAGTCATTAAAGACTTCTGCAGTACCTGGAGATGAATAATGTAATACCAGCCTTCTCCGATGCTTTGTATGGGTAGTAACGGCAATAAAGCTGACAGTGCAACATGTCATCGTGTGTCTTAGTAATTAAACAACTTTAAACGGTTTAATCCGCGTATATTTGTCATTATTTTGTCCCGACGTTTCAAACACTTTGCAATGATCGTGGTCACGGGGTGTCATGGTCGTGTGTCTTTTTGTTTTGTTAGATTTAGTGACTTTCCTTTCTTCCACACACTTTGTTAGAAATGGAAGTAACATCCTTTTACTTCAACTGATGAAAACACCGACTATATAGCATTCATTGCTGCTATTACAAAGTTTGTTATATATTCTTCTGGCTGCCATTATGGTATATTTGCTTTAACCATTTGAAAAAAATATTTTATATCTTTACAGCACGAGTGTAATCTATGTCATCTTGTTGAGTTTGAAATACAGTTATACCCCGACTTACGCTACCCCGTTTACGTGAATTCGGAGATACGTGGTTTTTCATTTTGATTGCCGCGCGCATCGGCTCTCTCGCTCCACCCTCTTAGTGTTCAGTTTGTGACAGGTTTAACGTGTTCCATGTGGAACTTTTTTAAGTGCGCAGTGCATTTTACTTATAATCTCTAGTTATGTCATCTAAAAGAACGAGAAAAATTAGTAATTTGAGTTAAAAAGAAAAGAAAAACATAGCCTTTTGAGTGTAAACTGAATATAATTAGATACTTTGAAGCAAAAATTAAAATTTGTGAATCGGCAAAGAAATTTGACATACCGGAATTGCAAACTTAACAGAAGCACTCAATTCAATTGAAAAGGGGTTACAAATATTAGAAAAAATAGATTCTAATGAAGAACGCGTTTCTACTACAAAACCGGGAATAAAAATCTTACTGGTATGCTACGAAGAAATTTTGCGTGAGAAGAAGAAAAATTTAACTCTTCAGGCAACATTTTTAGAATATATGAAGCCTTCGACATCAAAATAACTTTGGTTTAGGATTCTTTATTCATAACAATGTAAATTGTGTTATTGTCTAACGAGTACACTTCATTTAACATTTTACTTCTAAATTATAGTTTTATCTAAACTCTGGTCCCGATTAAACATTTAATAATATATAACTTTATATATATTTATATGCAAAGTTGAACCCCGACTTACGCGAATTCAACTTACACGACAATCGCTCGGACCCACCTACCGCGTAAGTCCGGGGTATCACTTGATATACTAAGTAACTAGTTAAGAACAATTAGAACAATTTTTTAATAAACTAGGCGGCCCGAGCAACTTCGTTTGCGTCACATAAGGGTTAGAGATAGAACGAACGCTAGAAATATATTTTTTTTTGTTTGTAATGTTCGCGTAAATATCAGAAACCAATATGTTTGTAATGAGTACTGATTATTTGCCATAAAATAACATTATTTCGCATGCGCTGCGAAAAGTATTGATAATACATAAAAAATATGTTCTACATATTTATATTTTTCATCATTATCTACAAAAAAGTCCGCGACAGTATATGTCTATCTTTTATGGTTAACGAAATTTAACCATTTCTTTCGTAAAAAAAAGAATTCCAAATCACCTTGTTCTTGTGAGCCTTTTTATGCTTATTCATTATTACCTACCTATACCATACTGGTGCTGTGAGAATTTTGAAGTTTTATTTAATGGTTGTTGTGCCTCACTCGACATAGATTGGTATAGTATGTCGCGGACTTTTTTGTAGATATTTATAAGATCTACAATTAATTACAGCATTTTATGGTTCTATTTTTTATAGTTTAGGCAGCGTACGCAAAATAAGTCCTTTTCTGGTTGATTTTTTACACCTTGTGTCCGAAAAACCCAAATATTTTACGGAACCCTATTTTTTTCCAAAATAAAATTTAGTCCATGTTACTCATGGACAATGTGGCTTTCGAATGGTGAAAAAAATTTTCAATTTGGCCCAGTAGTTTTTGAGCCTATTTATTACAACCAAACAAACATACAAACAAAGTTTTCCTCTTTATAATATGTGTAGATTTCTAGCAAATATGCAAAGTAGTATATATGACTTCTTAATACTTTTGCCCTCTTGGTACTTTAAAAATTAGTTACAAAATATTATTTTTCTGAAACTTATCTTGCAAACCGTAATAATTAAGTGCCTAAATATATATTAAAGAGTAGGTGGGATCAGGACGGAATAGTAAAATAATTAAAAATTTACGGATCCCACTTTAAATTATAAGTGGGATCAAAACGGAATAGAAAATTAATAAAAAATATAACTGATACCATGTGGTATCTCTTCGTGGGATCGAAGTGGAATACACCGGCTCGTAACTCACATTCACGAGTTCAATAAATTAATCAATTTGATTTCTGAATATTATTTTTATAGCATAGATAATAGATAGGTATAGATGTTAGTAGTAAACTTACGTAGGTACTTACTTACCTATTTTCTACATAAGTAATATCATAATATTAGGTAGGATAGGTACGTGCAGTACGCATAACAGTTTTTGTAACCACCCCAAAGTAGAGAAATGTATTGCCAAGCTCCTATCAGTGTGTTCCGTCAGCAGTCCATGAGAGGCAGGCATAGTTCTAGGCCTAGTCCGGGTAGCATCCTCGATAACACCATCACCAACAGGTGCTAGCTGTAAAAAACCAAGTTTTATAATGAGTAAGCTTAGATACCTCAGTACTTATGTTATAATCTTCTCTGTGTAGTTACATACCTACATTTTTTTTTTATTTCTGATAGGTAAGCCTTTGATCACAATCTCACGTGATGGTAAGTGATGATGTGGTCGAAGGTGTTAGCAGGCTTAACCTAGAATTACTCTGGCTCTCAAGGACAGCTGGCGGAACACACCGTTAGGTGCTTGGCGACAGATTTTCTACTTGAGGGTGGTCGCTAGCCAGGCGGGCATACATAATATGGCTGAACGAATCTTGGTGAAGATTTGTACAGGTATGCACCAACCTAACATAGATTTGGTAGGTATTAGTATCTGAATAAGTACCTCATAGATCTTTTTATCCCAGTAAATATCCATTAGCATCATAAAATTGTTGATAGGGGAGGGGTAAAACCGCAGACGTAAGTCAGGTAGGTAAGTACTTATATGAACAATTACACAAGGCGGCATTTAGATATATATATATACGGTTCTAAATTTTATTCAGTAGGTGGTTCGTAGAAGGTAAGTACGAAATACCAGGCTAGTTACCAACCTTGTATGGCACAGTTCCGATTTTTGATTGCCAAAGTCGTCACCGTACTATCTATTTTGTTCTGGCAGACAGGTCAACGACCCCATCGTCGCATGATCAGAGCGATCAGATGACGCCGCCCGTGCGTTATCCACGCTATCTTGTGCTTGAGCAGCATTGCTCACATTCACTAGCTCAATGGACGAAGCGTTTTGGTTTCTGTAAAGAATTTAGTAGTACATGAGTAGGTATAGGAAGGTAATTATAGGAAAAGTTAACTTAGGTACCTACCCAAAATTAGGTATTGCATCCCAATCTTCATAAATACTAACACCAAACCACTTGAACCAGCACAAAAAATATTCAAAAAATAACTGAGAAGGTTGTAGGACATATAGGAAGTTAAAAAAATACAAATAGGTACGTAGGTATACTTACTTCTTTTTCTTTCTCATTAAATCATAATTTTTATTTGACATTATCACATACTTTGACTTATTGTACTATTATTATTTTATTTTTATTTTATTGCAATACTACTAATAATTATATTTGATTTTACTAACCTTTGTTTACGATTTCACTAATATTTTAATGACCGTTATAATGTAATTAGGTATTTGATTTTAAGGTATTTTGATATGTTATTATTAATTATATGTTTAAATGTACATTTTATGGTTTAATAACTGAAATAAATTATTATTATCATATTATTATTTCACTGGCCCTCTCTTTCAAATATTTTTTATATTGTCTAGGACCAAATTTTCTTGGTTTTCTCATCGTCACCGGCACAAAAAATATAATACCAGTATCCTGTTAGTTAATTAACCCAGAAAAAAATACGTAAATTATTTGGAACGCGGTGGCAAGACGCCGAACAATACGTCCGCCTCGCAGGAATGCCGGGGCATACTGACTGAAGATAGAAAGAAAAAGCATGCAATGGATAACGAACGCTTACGAAAGGGACAGATTGCCAATGCGATTAGCAACTACAGCATTTTAAAAAGGTCAAAAGCGCCATATCAAATAATTGTTAATTATGAGAAAACTACACATTTAATAATATAACTGGTTTAAGGAACTAAGGGAATAGTTATTCTCTATTTATCAAAGTAAAAATCATCTTGTATTATGAACGAGTTTGTGATATAAATAACAAAACGTGTGTAAAACACACATTTTTCATAATTTTTTTCTATCGAGGTTTTTTTTTCCAATCGTGTTTTCAGGTTTAAGGAACCAAAGAGAAAAGTACAAAATTTCAATATAAAATAGCATTTTACCCGTAGGTCTCGAAAATACCAAGCTTTATGGGGTTTTTGGTGAGCAAATTATGTACGGCACGACCTTAAGGACAATATGTATAAAAAAATATTTGTGATTGACGTCAGCAGATTATTGCTTCAGATGGATTTTAATCGAAGATGCTACTGATAAACTTGCCCTTTGCAGCACTGTACATTTACTGTTTTTGTTTGCTTTTTACACTCGCGTCATTTAGGTAGGTACTTACTTACCTACTGGTCCTTGTGGTATTCGACATGTAGCTGGACTGAGATAAAATTACGATAAGCTACCTATTGTGGTATATTTCATTAATTAGGTAAGAAAAAAACAGTAAAGTTAACATTTAAGTTTAATTCTAAATCAGATATTGTTAAATAAAACAGTCTTGTGAAGTTTCTGCCGCAAACCCGCAAAATTAGAGTCAATGAAACATATAAGGAATAACCTTATATGTTTCATTGACTCTAATTTTGCATTATGAATTAAACTAACATTAAGGTCTTTAGGAAATCTGGAATTGAAACAAAGTTATCTTAATAGAGAAAGGACTAAAAAATGCATAGCTATTTAAGTTATTTTTTCTTGAACTAGGATTGGATAGTGACCCGAATTCTCTTTGACGGCCATCATCGTAAAGATGGTCGATGACGAGAGGTCGTGGGAGGCGGTGGCCTCGTTTTCTGAGACAATCATCTCACAGAGGGAGGCGGAGGAGCGGGAAAGGGAGAGAGATCCTCTCCCTTTCCCGCTCCTCCGCCGAGCGCGGACACGGATGCGAGGAGCCGATCATACTCGCACTCCGTCGCCACTCAGAGGACCTGGGGTGTCAGCCGTGGGGACAGCCGGTACCCCCATCAGGGTTAGGACTTCATGAGGTGAGGATGCCCTCGTGGGCATCCCACGAAGCGGCACCTTGGGGGGGGGGGGGGGGGGGGGAGGGGGGAGTTATTCCCAGAGGCTGGGCCCGCTTAAGCGGGCAGCGACGTCGATGGGGGCTGCGGATGAGAGCGCGAGTGAATCCGTGGCCCCTGCCGCCAGTCGATGACGACGGAGTACTGAGTCCGACATAACCACCTGCTCCCTGGCGGGTGTGTATGCGTAAATGCATTTTCCTCATGACAATTAAATAAAAAAAGGATTAGGTAGTCATGCATGGTCACCGTAACTCTTCACTAACAAATTATGTTTCAAACTATTACCTGTGAAAAGATAAAACATAATCAGGATAATACTCGCTTTCGCTAGCCTCCACGACACAAATTCTCCCCATTTTTATTTAAATTCTTCAAATATATCACGTGATCAATAGACACACCGCTATTAATGTCGACTCGACGATTTCATGTGGGGTTGTCAGGTCAGGTGTTCGTATTACATACAAATAAAAGAAAACCTATATGCCAATCGCAAAATGTTTGCGTTAGTAAGGCTTTACACGTAGCAACAAATAATATTGCTTTAACATGTCGGTAATAAATTATTATTTATATTTTGAAACATTTTAGAAGTAAATGTTTTTACTTCATTAATCGCAAATTTTTCTACTAACAATGAAAGGATTGAAATCAACTTAACTCTGGCAACTCTAAGTCCCTGTTAGTTGTAAGATTTTATTTTCTATAATTTAGCTGCATGACGCACAGATAGAGCTCATTCCTGTTGTAAGTAGTACTTATTACTTCGAAATTCGAATGAAGTCGAGTGAGAAGGCTACCACTGAACCCTGTGTCCCGTTCTAACAGTGACTTAGAGTTGCCAGACTTAAGTCGATTTCAATCCTGTCGTTGTTTGATGAAATATATGCGATTGTTGTAATGTTATGAAGTAAAAACATTTACTTCTAAAATGTTTCTAAACATAAATTATAATTTAGTACCAACATGTTAAAGCAATATTATATGTTGCTTCGTGTAAAGCCTTACTAACGCAAAAAAATTGCGACTGGCGTATAATGTGTGATATTGCACACATTCGACATTTAAGATTTTATTTTTCCTAGTGAGGTGCTTACAGTATCGTAATGTGTTGATTTTTTAAACTGATAAGTTTTATTATAAATCATATATGATGTAACAGGTTATTTGGGGAGTCATTGTACCATATTCACTAAAATTTAGTGATGTGAGACATAGTCCTTACTTTATTCCTTTCCTATATTAAAATTACAACTTATAAAATGATATTTGTTGCTTTAAAAAAGATTTTTTTTTATGCCTGGTAGGTTAGCCTTTGACCACTATCTCACCTGATGGTAAGTGATGATGTGGTCGAAGGTGTTGTTCAGGCTAACCTAGAATTACTGGCTCTCATGGACAGCTGTCGGAACACACCGTTAGGCGCTTGGCGACAGATTTTCTACTTGAGAGCCAGCCAGGCGGGCATTCGTAAATGCCCTACCACCATGCCATAACGACTGCCATCCTAAGACAAAAACCGGGACCGACGGCTTAACGTGCCCTCCGAAGCACGAAAGCGCTCAGTAGTAATGCCCAACCAGCGGTCACCCATCCAAGTCATGACCGCGGCGGACGTTGCTTAACTTTGCTGATCAATTCAGAATGGCTAAGCAAACTTGGCTACGAGCGCTTCAAAACCTTTTAGTTCTAAGCAAAAGTTAATGCATGCATTGATCTCAATAAAAATAATATACTTTTAAAAGTATATTATTTTACTACTTTCAATTTTAGTACTTTCAAATTGTATTTTCTCAAAATTCATTAATTAGGACATTCCCTGTTATTTGCTTGTGCCCTTCAATTAATGACAACTATTTAGTAAATAAATATAAGGTGTAGGTAAAGTGTAGGTTAAAAAAAATAACTAAAAATTTCCCTAAATTTCATTGTTCTAACTCCTAGTGTATCTTTGTATCTTCTACTAATGTTTATTATTATTAGTAAATATTTAGAAAAACTACAAATTTTTTAACCTCCTCATATTTTAAATGAAAAGAAGAGTGTTTAACATGGATGTAAGTCATCGATTCCTACTTGGACTATAGGTACGAAATAAAAAGAAATATTTTAAAATTAAAAAACACGCCTGCCGTATCGTAAAGTGAACTAAAAAATTACAAACAAGTTACTTGATTTTAATGTTGAATGGCCACAATGTAGGTACTAAATAGATTATATTTACTGTGTAATTAAAACACCATTGAACCCAAAAATGGGAAACAGATAACCAATATTTTCATTGCAGTCGGGGGATAGTTCCTTGGAATAGTTCTTTACAGGGACCTGTAAAGAAAGTGGGTTCAATGGTGTTTTAATTACACAGTAAATATAATTTGTTTAGCACCTACATTGTGGCCATTCAACATTAAAATCATGTAACGTGTTTGTAATTTTTTAGTTCACGTTAAGGTACGGCAGGCGTGTTTTTTAATTTTAAAATTATTTCATTGTGTTGAAATTTGTTTGAACGTGTCAATTTCAGGTGGCGTTGAATTAAGTTCATCACACTCATTGTCTTCACTTGAACTCATTTTGTCGAAACAATTACTTTTCAAAATCAATGACTATCAACAAACAACAATAAAATTGCCCGCGTTAAAGTGTTCATTTGTTTTTATTTTTCAATAAACAGCGTTCTATTTGCAAGCCAGATCGAAATTTAAATAAAGCCTTTGATAAGTTACCTCCTTGGTTACCATGCTTCGAAGTAAAAGATCGTTCCATTTTTAAATTACACGAAAGATATGAGTTTACTATGCAATTTATTTGGCCGCTAGACACGACAGATATAGATTTTCATACATTTTTTGCCAACCGCTGCGCGCATGTATTTGGCTAGTACAGCAATTCCGATTTATCTCGAAGGAGGTTGTCAAAATAATGCTGACATTTCCAAGCATGTTTGAGAAATATATAGTATATATTTGTATCAGGTATATTTATACGTATATATTCTATTAAATTATTTTATTTTATGAAAATATTTATGTATTAATAATCATTTTGTGTTTTATATTTAAGATTTTTATCGTTTAATCAACTTGCATACCACTTTCCGCAATATGCGTTAAACTCTATGTCCATTGAACGGTTGCTTGTATGGAATTGCTCTTAGCAATAAGGTCCACCCATTGTACAACCATTTGTTTATGTGTCTATATGATATATATTTAATTGTTAAAATTGGTATTCAATAAAGAATATTTGTATTTTAGTGTAACATTAAGGAGCTAGTGGCATTGACAATTGAACGCTTCTGTACTTCGCAGGGCAAGTTAAACCATCGCATCGGCCAAATTATGTGGCATTTTGCGAATGCTCGGCTGACTTGCTACCACCCTTAGGTAGAAAATCTATTGCCATGTACCTGGTCCTGACTTGAAGCAGCTATCCTTGAGAGGCAGTTCCTATTTAAACCTGTTTACCATCTCTGATTACGTCTTCACATAAATACCACCAGGTGAAATTGATCGGCAAATTAAAAAATAATACATTACTTGTAAAATATCAAATCTGTACGTAGCATTTCCACCTCCTTTGTTCAGCGTAGACCTAAATAGAAAGCAATAAATACAATGCGTACTCTGAGCGATTACTTTCCGATACAATGGCCGATAAGTGCCCGAAATGATCCGCCGTGGACCTCATGGCGTGCGACACGGACCTCACATTAGCGCAATGGGAGGTCGACGCGTCGTTGTTGCGGCAATGCTGCAGTAATGACGCCTGCCAGTCTCACTTTAACATAGTCTTCATGCTTTGCATATTGGCTATGGCTCAGTGGCATTGGCTATGGACTGCCGCGCAGCAGATCCGCCATGGTTTGAATCCCGTCACAAGCTTGACCTTTTTTTTTTTTTTTTTTTATGCCTGATAGGTTAGTCTTTGACCACTATCTCACCTGATAAGTGATGATATGGTCGAGGATGTTGTTCAGACTAACCTAGAGTTACTGGCTCTCAAGGACAGCTGCCGGAACACACCGTTAGGTGCTTGGCGACAGATTTTCAACTTGAGGGTGGTAGCTAGCCAGGCGGGCATTTGCAAAGTGCCCTACCACCATGCTGTAACGACTGCTATCCTAAGACAACAACCGGGACCGACGGCTTAACGTGCCCTCCGAAGCACGAAAGCGCTCAGTAGTAATGCCCAACCAGCGGTCACCCATCCAAGTCATGACCGCGGCGGACGTTGCTTAACTTTGCTGATCGATTCAGAATGGCTAAGCAAACTTGGCTACGAGCGCTTCAAAACCTTCACCGCAGGGTGTAGCCAGGCGGGCATTTTGCGAATGCTCGCCTGTCTAGTGACCACCCTCAAGAAGAAAATCTGTCGCGAAGCAGCTAACGGTATGTTAGTCAGCAGCAGTCCTTGAGAGCAAGTGAAATTGCAGGCACATGAGACTTAACAACTAATGTCTCAAGGTGACGGGCACAGTGCGATTCGTGACTTGTGACGAAATGCATCTGTTATAGACAGAGGTCATCCTACTTAACATCTCCTATCTCCCTGTGGTGGGCCTCGAGCTTGTCCTGTAATAATAACATATATAAAAGAAAATAAAACGGTCAAGTGCGTGTCGAGCCACGCACAGTGTAGGGTTCCGTAGAAGGCCGTTATCATAATATAGAACGATTCTGTAGTTCTTTATTCTCCTCCACTTTCTTCCTGCTAAATCTAAGAAATAAGAGTACGATTGCCGCCAAGTTATTATTTCAATTGTAATTCGAAAATTAAACAAAATTCGTTTGTAAATTCTATAGGTATATACCCGAATGATAACGTAACGATAGCGTGATTCAGAATTCGTTGGTACATTGTAAGAATTTGAATGTCATTTAATTTATTTGCTGGAGCATAAATAATTATTCTATTATAAAATAGTTGATGTATATATATATATATATATATATATACATCAACTATTATATATATATATATGAAAAAAAAGTACACACCGATATATGCAAGTGTGCTTATAAATGGGCTATTATACTATATAACTAGTCTGGCCATAAATACTGTAACTTAAAATTACTTAGATATTTTTTTATTGTATCAGCCGAATCGTCCACTGCTGAACACAGCCTCCCCTAGTCAGGGGGTATTTGCCATAATCCTCACGCTTGGCAGGCAGTTTGGGGATCGCAGTGTAAGATGGCATGGCAGTTCTTTAGAAGGCGCTGCTGCCCACCTTCTAGTAATTCTTCCCCTTAGTCGCCTTTTACGACACCCACGGGATGATATGAAGTAGTGCAATTCTAACCCGACACCCCACGGGGAACTTAGAATTTGGAACGCGTTTATTACTTAAAAAATTTCTTTCGATTTTGCGCCATTTCATATATTATTTCGTGTTCATTATCAAATAACAATATGAAATGAGGTGTTAAAGAAAATATGATAGTAGTATTCGCTTTGTGAAAAGTAGGTATTGAGCCGTCGCGTCGTTCATATTACAGACACTTCGATAGCTTGGTATCCGCCGTAGGTATGTTCATATATCGTAATATCAGCAGATACAACAACACTTCCCCTGTCGAAGACCATAAAAGATTAGGTCTTAGAACTACAAATTAATGCTGTTAAAGCCAGAATTGGTCGAAATCCCATTAGGAAGTAAAAATATTATGATAACTCAACAATAATCTTATTGTGAGAAATGAAGATTCTCGCTAGGAAAGTGTCGCGTATTATAAAACAAGACCTGAAGCTCGGTGCTTATCGTCGATATACAGTATATGCCCTAACTCAATCTTTAAAATTAAATAGAGTGCCTTCCGTTGCGATACGCAAGTGAAGGGCTCAGAAATATTCTCTTTACCGATGAAAAATTTACACTATTGAAGAGCACTACAAATTGATGATGTGTGAAATGAAGTGATCGATGACCTTGGTACGACAGGTACAGACAGCAAACACAAATGAGGTCCAAAAAAAGTACTTTACACCTATATATGTCGAATCTTTGTACTCTCATATCTATATCTATGCTAATGGAAATAGTTTGATGCCCGGGAAAGGACATAGGACAGTTTTTATCCAACTGCGCAAAAAGAGGATAATAGTTCTGCGCGATAACCGCAATACGCGCGGGTGGAACCGCGGCCTGAAAGCTAGTCTATTGTGTATGACGTCATCATCATCATCAGCCGGAAGACGTCCACTGCTGAACAAAGGCCTCCCCCATAGATCGCTACAAAGAACGGCTATTAGCCACTTTTAGCCATTGGCTACCTGCGACTTTCACGATATCGTCAGTCCACCTAGTGGTATGACATAGGCCATAGTTATCGTTTTAAGATTTTTTATTTTAGATTAAGTTTTCAATGCCAGTCTTTACCCTTATAAACAACCAACTACTTCATTTTAGTCACTTAAAAGGATTTATTCTATAGATTTTATATTTGGTACAAAATTATCCAACGACTATCACTGCTAAACTAAGAAAGTTATCCCAACCGCTGTACTTTTCCTTTAAAGTTCATAAAACGCACTATCACCATGAATTTTTTCAGATTTTTCAAGCCAGTAGTTTAGCTTTTAGAGGGACGCTCTGCTGGAACAAAAAATTGCACTTAAAAGTTTAATATTTCGTAAATGGAGCATTAAATCGAAAAACAGTATTAGCAACCCCTAAGTCATTTTAGAAGCTCTATTCAACCATACCACACACGATGAGATAGATGACAAAAAAAAATTTCATCTCCACTTCACATGTATGGGAGGTACCCTAAAAAAAATATTTTTTAAAATTTTATTTAACCACTTTGTCGGCGTAATTGATTTACATATCCATACGAAATTACAGCTTCCTAGTACTCACGGTCTCTTAGCAAAACCTCGGACAGACGGACAGACAGACGAACATGACGAAACTATAAGGGTTCCTTGTCAGGACTACGGAACCCTAAAAACATGTGTTTGAATCCTGGCTTTTGTATATTAAGTAAAGTCTTACGACTCTGATCATATTTCAACGATGTCAGTTCCATCACTTTTGCGTTAAAACAACTAAACAAAACAAAAGTTCCAATTATAAGGCGTTGTCCTTATTCGTTAGCGCTTGGACATTCATGCAATTCAATCTCGTGATAGAAATACACAAGAACTATACAATTACTATTTAATTACATTAATGTATGTATTTTGTTAAAGTACATTGCGGATATTCTTGCATAGTCCATGGTAAGTACACTTATGTGAATAAATAACTGCTTTCTCTGAAAAATTAAAATTCATGACATGGCTTAAGAACTATTTGAATAATTTTCATTTCCGCATCGTAGACGTGCTACAATTGCTACACCATAGCTACGAAAAGCCAAATCACGGTAATGATAGATTCGTAAGTTATTCACATCACATTTTGTACCCGTAACGAGGTCCTAAAACCTTTAGATCCCAGACAGCCAAGGAAAATCTTTAGAGGAAATTGATTTTTAAGTAGGGACCTCCTACGGAGGAGCTAAATATGTATTCTTAAAACTTAAAAAAGAAATAGGTAGGCAAATTATATTCTTGTTACTTGCTTGATTTATCCATTTGTGGTGGCATAGTTATTGAATACCGCTGTTACTTTGTAACTATATCAGCAACATATTTATTTTATTTATAGATGACTAGCTATCCGGCCGCGGCTCCACCTGCGCTTAGGTCTGTTATCACGCAAAACCTCTTTTTGCGCAGTTAGATAAAAAATATATATGACCTTTCCCGGGTCTCAAACTATTTCCATACTAAATTTCATCCAAATCTGTCCTGTAGTTTTTAAGTTTATTCGTTGTACACATAAATACAAATACCTGTTTCCTCTTTATAATATTAGTGTAGTTATAGATGTAGATAGGTTAGTTAGCTTTGATCACTAGCTCACCTGATGTAAAGTAATGACGTCATGGAAGATGTTGTTCAGGCTAACCCAAAAGCAATGCAAAGTTGTTTTACTGTTTATCAAAGGTCTCCCTTATTGAATACCACAAAGAAAGGCTTCGCGTGAATTTCTCTATGTCTTCAGTCCACTTTGTGGGATAGGTAGGCCCCTACCTATGCTCCTCATATTCCAGTGTAGTGTGGCCACTCGAAAATCTTTCTTCCTAATCAGATGAAACCAGTCAGCCCGTTGCAACTTCAACTATCAAATTCTGAACCAAGAGGTTCTTCGGCGAATTACCTTATTTCGAACTTTGTCGCGCAAAAAACTCAATCATAACTCTCTATGGCATGTTGTGCAACATTGAGCTTATTTACGGCCACACTTTAGGATCATGTCTCAGTGCCGTAAACCATCAAGGGCTACATAAATTGATTGAAGACTTGACTCTTCAAGTGATTAGGACCACGTCTCAGTGCCGTCAAGGGCGACATAAATTGATTGAAGACTTGACTCTTCAAGAGACTAAAGACTAATTAAAAATGTGTTTTGGAATTTATGGATATAGACTAATTACCGGAACGCTACCTATCCTAGAGGAGAAAATCTGATGCCAAGCACCTAACTGTGTCTTCCAGCAGCAGTCCTTTAGAGCTATAAAAAATAAAGGCACATGAGACTACAAATATATGTCTCAGAGTGACGGGCGCATGCAGTTCGAAGTTCAGTTCAGCGAGTGGCAAAATGCATCTGTTAAAGACAGAGGTTACGGCTTACGCGCTTCGATTCACCTAATTGATATGGCATGGCCGAAGAGAATACAGCACCGCCCAGGTTTTGATTGAACAACTGTAACTATATAGTGTGAGTAATTTAATGCAAAGGAGTGCGGTGAATACCAAACCTGAGTGAATCAACGATTGCGCGCAGTACAGCGATTTTACTATTATTGTTTTTAGTTTTCATATCGTTTTTTTTTGTGTGTTTCATTTTTGTAATCTTAAATAGCCACAAATATTTTTCTGTTCTATCCTAGAGAAAAAGGATTGCAGCAAAATACAGAGCAATTAAACTCTGCCAGGCTTAAAGCCTTTGTTAATGAAGAATGCTAATAAACTGTGACAAAACTTGCCACCACTGAATTCTGCTTCATTTGAGCTGGAGGACTGGTATAGGTTAAGATGGTTCTAAACGATAACATCATTGTAGGGCACGCCCACATAACCACTCAACTAGCCGTTGTCGTCAACACAGTATTTTCTCACGGTTTATTATCCAGCAAGCTATTACTGCTGATATCAGGCTTTAACGGATTTACTGCCCACGTATTTAGCTACATAAGCACCGACAATTTTACCAAAAATACTACAGCAAATTGAAATATCTGTACCGTTATTATAAATTCCATGGTAACAAATTTTGAAGCAGTGATGGCTCAGAGGTATTGACTATGCACTGCCACGCAGCAGGTCCATGGTTCGAATCATGGTGGAAGGGCATTTTGCAAATGCCCGCCTGGCTAGCGACCGCCCTCATGTAGAAAACCTGTTGCCAAGCACTTAACGGTGTGTTCCGGCAGCAGTTCTTGAGCGCCAGTGAAATAACAGGCACAGTATGTCTCAAAGGTGACGGGCGCAGTGCAATTCGTGACTTGTGATGAAATGCATCTGTTATAGGCAAATATTAGTCCACTTATCTTCAGGTGGGCCTCGAGCTTATTTCGTCACAATAACATAAAAAAATAAACAAAAATGTCTTCTAGAGTTGGTGGATTTCGGACATATTACCAGGGTTCAGAGATTCTTAGACAAAAACGGTACATATATTATTTATGCCATTACAATTTGGTATTGTAATGATTGTAATGGCATAAATAATATTTTGTATGAAGGAAGAGCCGTTGAGTGTAGCAATAATCCTTGTGCAATTTTTTATAGGAACTTGTGCAATTCAGACGCCATACGGTTGAGCGTATAAAGGCAATAACACATTTCTCGTAATCCGCGGATTTGATATGGGAAATACGGCCGATCACTTTTTTGAAGTAGGTAATTACGATAAATAGTTATTAATGTCCGATATAGACAAACCATGAGCTTTTTACGCCTCTGGGGAGTTATCACAAAAGGTTACCTGTCATACAGCCAAATTATTGAATTCCTAATATTATTTTATTGAAACGTTTGTACTTTTATTGTTTCACCGAAAATAGAATTTGCATAATATATATTTTTAACATCCAGATTTTGCAGCGATCTTTTTTCTCTAAGATGGAATAGAAAAATATTGGTTGCTATTTAGAATGACAAACATGAAACACGAAAAATAATATAAACAATAGGAAAACTACATAACAATAGAAGTAAAATCGCTGTACTGCACGCAATAGTTGGTCACTCAAGTTTGATATTTAGCACACTCCTTTGCATTGATGCTTCTGGTATTAGGTGAATGGTTGTGCGTTTATGTATCAGCTATTTATTTATTTATTAATTTCTTTATTCAGCATTATAATTATATATGTAGTACAATTCTAGTGTAGTTTTAATCCTAGAACGACAAAATTATGTGCAATTAACTCTGCTTTACAAGTTGAACACTTATACAAAACTTATGGCTTATATATACTTCAGATTATTAAAATATATTATCATAATAGCATTATTACTATACTTGAACATCGATTATGTAAACTTTAGTAGGTAACAGTTTAACATTTTTATCATCTTGACATCAGCATTCATCTTATGTATCAGCTGAAATTGATTACTTGCCTTACTTAGCACACAATGCGGTTCAAGAATACTTTTATTTTAGAATACAAAGGTACCTACTGTTTTCAATATTTAAACATACTTTACATATAATTTTTTATTCTTTTTTATCTCTGTCGCATTTCTATCGAAGCTAAATTTATTATTAACTACTCTGTACTACCAAGATATACCGGATTATTGGAAAAATGCTAACAACCTCTTAGCGTTGACTTCTGCTAATTCTAACAAATATTTTGAGATGATTTAAGTATTCTCGTATTATCTATCCCCAAAAAATAACTTTCGAATAAAAAAACTTTTACTTACGCTTCACAATGCCGGGAAGTGACAAAGTTAAATAATATTAATGTAAAACTACTAACTCTATAAGTTGATATTCCGCTTATACTCGTACCTAACATGAGTAGCCAAATTTAGATATAAACGTTATTTAAAATATAAGTCTTACAAGAAAAGTTGTCCCTTCATGTGGGTTGATACATTCATAGGAAGATTGATGTGATTATAATGACATTTCCAATTTCGTAGGCGCTAAATTTCACTGTTGCATGCATTTCGAGTGGGCATTTGTTGTAGGCATACCTACAAATGTGTATCAGACAGCAAAGAGATGCACTAAAGAACTAAACTAAAGCAAAACATAAAAAGATCGTTTTACTTATGCTTTTTTCGTAGATTGACTGTTATGTGTATCCTTTTTATATTTAGGTATTTATTTATGATCCAATATAAACATTACCATGAAGTTGTCCATGTAAATGTTTATTACTTCTACCGTTCTCAGTTTTTCCCGATGAATACGACCGATTTACTTCCCGATTTACTCTCTATTTGAAGACACCCATGTGTCTTCAAATAGAGAGTAAATAGGTTTCTTCTAGGTAAGCGTGCTCCATCTTAGACCAAACCAATGCTTAACATCAGGCAGGGCGTGGTCAAACGCTAACCTATAACGAAAAAAAATAATTAAGGGTAAACTGTATGATTATAGACATTGGTATAATAAATGACATGAAAACATTAAATTCAATGTATCGACGCAATTTTAATTACTAAGATGTTTGAAATTCAGTCATTTTAGGTTCTAACTGTAACTGTATCAGCAGGGGGGTGAAATTCTGTTTATAGCCCGTAAACCAACGGGCATGATTTTTAGGTTAGCTTGAACAAAATCTTCGTCTACATCATCACTTACTAAACTAAATTAACTAAACACATTGAAGTCACGTTAATCTATAAGTTATAAAAAAAATCTCTAGGACTACAGTTGTTTCATTTTTCTCTAGACTGATTATAGCTTACAAATGCTTTTCAAAATTACTGCAAATGGTATCAATCATTTCATTATTTCAATTGTTTTCATAGATTAAATTCTAAAATAGGTGCAAAGTATTTTTATACAACGACTATCTTACCTGTCGGTAACTTTCTACCGAGGGTGGTAGCTAGCCAGATAGGCATACGCAAAATACTCCAACAACTTGCGGTGAAGATCAATCGTGCTGATGTTTTTGACAAATGAATCTCCTGAGTACTAGTATGTATTCTGAAAACCCTTTAGACAATAGGTATAGGGTATTACACACATGTATATTTCCTCGAAGGATAAAAGAGGTACATTTTGCCGTGTTTTAAGGTTTTATGTCCCATAGAATAATGCGCTATTGGCATTTACTGTGCCTTGAACCAGACTTCAGAGGTTACAAAAAATCTAAAAAAAAAATCTTGTCACACCAGGAGTTCTAGGACCACGCTGTTCGGACTTCACTAAATCAAAGAGGCAGTACCAACCACAAATAGGTTATCTGATTTAGAGAATACATTCAGACATATTTTATTTACTCCAAGGTATTCATTTTCTCAAAGGATTTTCCGATGCCACGCCTTAAAGGTATCGTTACTGTTATAAAGTGTGATGTGAATAACTTACGAATTTATTATGCCGTGATGTTCGTAGATCTGGCGTAGTACTTCGTAGCACGTCTACGATGTGACATGGAAATTATAAAAAGGGTTGATAAGAGATCAAAGTTGAAGACGCTACGATAGTCTATATCTCTTAAGATTACTTGAGTATGCTTAGCACTTCTTGCTTTAGCGCGCGGAGATCAACTTCTTATTTTAATCCTGCTGGCGTGTACTAATAGTTGATAAAATGAGTCTAAACAAAACATAGTCGTAAATTATAATATTTAGTAAAATTAGATCGCCGCCTTTATGGAAAATTCTGATTAGTAGTAACCCTTTTTTTTTAATGATATATAGTCAGCTAAGATAGGCGTGAAATATAAGGAAAACCTGTGCCTTTTGCCTGTGTGCCAAATGCGTAGCAACACCTAACAATACTTCGACGAAAGTATTGGAAAGTCACCTGGTGCTCATTAAGCGTTTTTTTTCTTAGACCTCTTTTGCGATGTCGTATGGAGCTGTTATGATTTTTAATCTGATCCGCTTTCGTTTCGAATTTCATCATATTTCTCCTAATGAATATTTCTGCTAAGGTTATGTTACTCAACTGGATGTTTTCTTTTTGTATTACATTATAATAACAAATATTTATAAAATAAATCAGAAATGATATATCTAGTGACAATTCCGTCCACGAATGGCTGACGTCATAAACGCCACGCAGTCTAACCGGAAGAATTCTCGACGCGTTTCGTTTCTACACGAAGCATCATCAGGAGGTATTGATTCTTCGAGCGCATGGTCGAGTAATTTACGATTTGTAAATATGTGACTTCATATCAGCTTAGTTATAAATTATCACTAGGTATATTTTTGTACAATGTTTGTTTCCTTAAAATATATATGGATTTCCACAATGTAACGCGGCAATAACTAGCTCACTTGTCGGTAAGCAATGATTTATTCGAAAGTTGTAATAACAGCCTAAGCCCAAAATAGGAACTGTTTATATACTCAGTAATGGTAGCTTCCTAATCATAGAAATTGAATAATGGTGTGGGTCATTTTCTGAAGAGGCGTTAGAGAAAACTGATTATTTTGTATTAGTTCAAATGAAGATGAAGATGATGGTTGAGCATTCCAAATTCAAATTTCATAATTTTAAATAGAACCGCGTTTTATTTTACTCGCCCTACCAACACCCACATGCATTAACTACCTGTGTTTTATAGTATTTTATCGTTTTCATTAAGATTAATGAAGTCAATATACGTACCCGATATTTAATATCAGCTATATTATTGTTTTCAAATATAAGTGCCGCCATTCTTAGTGTGTGCATAGTATTAGGGCGGGCATATAAAGGCTTGGGCGGCGTCGTTGAGGCTATTTAACTTGGCGCGTTTACGACGAGTGCCCGCTAGCCTCCAATATCCGTTATAACGATAACGTAACAAATATCAGTTCTCGTAACGTTCTATTGAGGCGGTTTTAGCGCAACAGGTTGCGTTCTCAGTTATTTGCCGGAAGTGCGCGAGGATAGGAGCACTCTTTAATTTACTGTGAGTAGAAGTTTGATTTCTTTGTATTTGCATGCTGATGTGATTTGTATCCTACTAAGATGTGATGTTAGGAAATTGTCATACGGGTACTTATTAGAATTGATAAGGAAAATATGTGACTGAATTGAAATTTTAGTAACAATATGCGTATATTAATTACTAATCGCAAAAATACATAAGGGTACCAAATCATTATTAGGATTAGACTTTTTTTATCTACGCTTTACACTCATTGAAAACTTATTTGATATGCAATAAAGTTTGAATACCATGTCAAGTACTAAATGATCCAGTGTAGCTAAATACGTACTTAGGTATTTAGCTACACTGGATCATTTAATTATTTGTTTAATCGAGTTTGTCACTTATCTAATAGCCTAATATCTATAAAACTAAATAATAAGAATTTATTTAGCGTGTAAGGAGACAAAAAAACTAAATTACGTTACAAATATTCTCAAATTAATTAATAGATTCAGGCGTTACTTTGCGGAAATCCATATTTAATAAATGCAGAAATTTTAAGAAAAGTTTAAATTTATATTAAAAAGAACACTTAAAAATATGATCAAATTATCTGGTGACAATACCGCCTAATTATTTTGTTAAGCCGATGTGACGTCACAAATGCCATGCAGCCAAACTGGAAGAATTTTAAATTCGATTCGCTTTTACATGAAGCATCCTCAGAAGGTCTTGACTTTTCGAGTGCCTGATCGATAATTAGAGGGAATTTTCAATATATTTCTTATAGTTTTCTAGCAATTTTTTTATATATTAATTTAATGTTTTCTTAAAATATATTTTTTATTATTAAATATTCTGAAACATCAATGTACATATGTCGGAAGGGAATTTTCTAAATGATCGCTTGGCTAATTATCACCGTCAAGTAGAAAATCTGTCGCTGAGCTACTAACCGTGTCTTTCAGCAACATCTTTCTACCGTGATCTAGAGTCAGTACCCATTCTGGGTGTAGCCTGTAATCATCGACTACATCGTCACTTAAAATCAGGTAACAAAGTAGTCAAAATATTGGTTTAAAAGCTTTACAAACAAAATAATGCAGCATTGTAATAAATTGAATAATTGTTCCATATATTTTTTAATATATCATCATAAGCTCCGTTTTTGTTGTTTTTTTAATTAGGTAATATAATTCAGGTTTTACTACATTTTACATGTAGTATCTTAAACTTAAACTAGCCGTGCCCCGGGGTATCATCCGCATAGACATCATGAAAATTGATGACGATGATAAAAGTTAATCCTCGACCATATATGTAATCACGCTTGTATTTCCCGAAGGAGTAAGCAGAGGTGGATTTTTGCCCCATGTAATAGGGGGTGAGCCTATTGCTATTCACTGGACACAGTTTCAGGGTCATACAAAAGTTATTTCTTACACACTGGATAAAACACAACAACGTATTGCTAACAATATGTTAACGCTACCAACATGTAAGACAGGATCACAAGAACATATTGTATGAAACCCTGGCAGGGCACTAAGATGGTATACAGCCCTGTTATGCATCTAATGCACACAACAACCTACCCATATCCACGTCAGAAGTGGCGGCACATGTTGCTCTTTTTGCGCACTTTTCCTCTACTCGCCTCTTACGACACCCACAAGAAGAAATAGAGAGGTGACTTTCTTCACCCCTAGACCAAGCCACTTATATTTAAAGTTTTATCTAAAGAAAAAAAACAGAGTTTAGCTGTTTCATAGTGAAAGCATAACAACGTACACACTCACATTGTCAGATGTACATTTCACATTGTCAGTCACAAATTTTCGCGCACTTATATCTAATACTAGCTTTCCGGGCTCGGCTCCGCCCGCGCGTATGTCGGTTATCGCGCTAAAACATTAACCTCTTTTTGCGCAGTTGGATAAAAACTATCCTATGTTTTTTCCCGGGTCTCAAACTATTTCCATACCAAATTTCATTACCAAATCGGTCCAGTAGTTTTGGCGTGAAAGCGTAACAGACAGACAGACAGACAGAGTTACTTTCGCATTTATAATATTATATATATAGTACTGAAGTACTGATTAGGTACTCGTATTATGACACTTACTTTAACCGGCAGAACTTTCGGTTTTATCAACCTCATCAGCGAATTCATATGATACAATCATACCTACTTCGTGGGAATCTTTAAAACTTCTATGCGATTCAATATTTGAAATACATGCTACTGTCTCAAACTTTATCCGGATACAGGATCTTTCTAGCTGCCCCCGGCGGCTAAGCCACCACAGGACAGTGGGGCAAGAGTCGTGGTGAACGGCAGCAATTGAATGGCAGGTGCAGTAAAGTAGTAATAAACAGACAGCCCCATAGGCAAAGTTTATATATACGATATGGATACCTACTTTCATATTCAAATTATTTCAAATCTGAGTAATTTAGATTCCACCGGGGGGTAGACAAATCATTTTACAAATTTTTTCAGCGTTTTAGACAGAGCTAAGAAGCTTTATCTTTTCAGCTTTGGACCCTTTCTTCAGACTGAGTAAAAATTTTATTATCTTGATTATACTATATGCTAACATTATTATTTTCCATGGCATGTCATTGTTTTTTCAAAGCTCATTAAAATTTTTGTCGAAAGTTTAGGTAAAGGGCAGCTGGCATTCTTCTTCATTCATTTATATTCCAATCTTTTTTTAATTCAATTTGATAGGGCTTTGACCAGAGAGGTACAGTCAACAGAGGAATAACATATTACAGAAAGCTGTTGCTTGCAGTTGTTCTTAGAGAAGTTCTAAATTTTTCGTTTGTGTTAATGTTTAGCTTCAATTATCCAGGAGATTTAGTGCAGCTGCATATGCCGTTCGTAAGATAAGGCTGTTTGTGGATATAGCTATAGCTCGACTGGTTTCGCATATTGCCGCAGCATAATATCGTATGGTGTATTGTTGTGGGAGTAGCAGCTAATAAGAGACCATCTTTTTCTAGCAAAAGTAGGTAATTTTTGCTATATATGGAATTGATTCTAGCGAATACTTTAGGTCTTTTTTTTTAAAGAAATTAGTGTTTTACCTTTTTTAAGTCTTACATTCTTGAAAGTATATTATATAGTCTAAAGAACTAAGGTAAATAAAAGAAAATAAAATAGCATTAGCAATTTACAATTCCGCCTAACGATCGAGACTAAGTCTCGATCGTGCGCTCGGTGAGTCAAGACCTACTGAAGATGCTTCTTTTAGAAGCGAAACTAGTCGGGTATACTTCCGGTTAGGCTGCCTTATTTTTGTGACGTCACGTAGATAACAGGAAAATTAGGCGGAATTGTCACTAGATACATAATTTTATGCTTTTTTATGTGTTTTATTTATACATTATTTAATGTTTTTTAAGATACTATTATAAGTATTTGTTATTATTAAACATGGATTTCCGCAAAGTAACGCCTGAATCTATTCATTAGCATTAGCAGGTTTTAGATTTACAAAGATAAATAAAAACATTCTTAGGTATATGATTTTAAATTAAAACTCGTTAAGATATTACAGGTTTCACACAAGGAACATACAAGCTGGATGTAAAACAAAACAATTGAAAAAGCGTTTTATTCAATTATTTAGAACACAAAAATGCTTGGATCATTTCACTTCTGCAATGCCACCATCAGTAAAAATTGTAATGAAATATAAATAATGGCCCCTACTTTTTTGCCCGTTCTTTTCGAAGAGGTACCTACTATATGTTCCTTTTTGCTGAAAGTGACAGTAGAATTTTTTCAGTAAAATTTTTAATTGACTGTCATAAGAGCGTTGTAGTAATCAACATTGAATAGATAATTTTACTTTTTGTCTTTGATAGGAGATTAAAATTAGTAGGTATCGAAATTTCTATTTCCCGCAAGTTAAGAAAATCTTTAATATTTCTTTTACAAATTAAAAGTTAAATCATTAAGCAACATGTAAACTTCGTTAATTAACGGATAAACAATGATCTGCCCAGCTACGAAAAGAACCAAAATAGATTCGACGTTAAGTTTGTTACAAGTTTGATCGTTAAAATTACAAATATCGGGAAATAATAAGAAATTCGTGTTTTATTTATTAATAATGTACGTGCAAATTGCCATTGATTGACACGACTTATTTGTTTTTTATCATTGGAAAGTAATTGTATAATTTTGGAGCTTATTTTGAAGCCCCATTAGGGGGCTTTACCATAATCCCCACGCTTGGCAGGCGTCTTGGGGATCGCAGTAGAAATCGTCAGTTCTTCAGAAGGCCTGCTTCCCACCTTCTGGTATTTCTCCCTTAGTCGCTTCTTACGACACCCATATGGGAAGAATCGGGTGACATTCTATCCCGGCACATGGAAGCGTGCAGTGGTAATACAATGCATCTCATTACATCGCAAGCCGATTTGCGCAGTGGCGCGGCTAGGTTATTGCGATGAAAGATAAGCATTGTATCACCAATATTCCATGCTTTGCAGGGCATGAGAAGCCGTCGTCGGGTGCCGTTGTTGTCTTGGGATAGCAGTAGTTATAGAATGGTGGTAGGGCATTTTTCGAATACCCACCAGACTATAATTACCGCCCTCAAGACAATCATATCTGTCGTCAAGCAAATATTTTTCAAGGTGTGCTAAAAAAAAATTTGAGCCTTGGTCTTCAACCAAAGTGTAGAAAACATGACATCACATGGCTTTCTGTTTTTAAAATGGTTTGACCGAATGAAAACATTTTTAAACCTTAAGAAAACTTTTTGTGGAACTTCCTATCATAGTGAACTACTGTCTACAATGCAATATGTCTTCTACAAAAGCACAAGTTAACAACACTGAGTACAGCGTAAAGATATGATTGTAAAGAGTTTTTGGCTTTGGTTTTATGGCCATACGCTTTCCTGACGTCTTGGGATTGCTCAAGCTGTTAGAACAATAAACAGAATAATCAATTTATCGGTAAGAATATTGCAAGTCAGTGAGTACACAATACTATTCGGATTATCAGAACGTATCCGATCGTATGGAGCTATGTTGTGATTGTGCCTCCGATGTAGCAACACCTCACTGAAATAGTCGTAAGTTATGCGCCTGTTTCTGTGTTGTGTCCTCTATCAACCTTCTACTTTTACTCTTAAACCACCAATTTAGAGTTCTCTAAAAGCAAAAGATATATAACTTCATTATCCTACAACAGTCAACATTCAGGGAACCCCACGATTTATTACAAAACGAAACAAATTAATATAAAATATTTCATCAATTTACGGCCATTGCCGAGTTGAGTAACAAGAACTGTATTTTTGCATTTACTGTTATGTCGAATGCGTATTAAAAAGCTTTATAAAAGTATTTTTTTATTAGACATTAATATCTAACAAACGGAAACTTATTAACGAGACTTAGGGCCCGTTTCAGAATGTCCTAATAAAGTTTCGGGTTGTTATGCAACACATAAAATAACTGAATGATAAAAATGACACTTGAAATGCAGTGCGTTTCAAGCTTTAACTGATGGATAGGCTAAATCGATGACTGTGAAACGCAAAGATAGTGTTTTATTTATTAAATATGTTCTGGGTAGTATAACCGGAACTTACTTGAACATTCTGAAACAGGCCCTTAGTTCTCTGTCTGATTAATAATTTTCAATATTTTTTTAGGAAACATTGAACTAAAGTATTTGGACTAGAAAGTATACTTTATTAGTATTCAGGAAGGCTCCAATACATGGGAGGGTATATAAAAAATAGTACATTGTACATCGAGGGCAGAAAATGACCTATTTCTGTTCGAGAGTATGTTTAAGCCCGACGTGCAGCGGAAGGCTTAAGGAAACTCGAGAACAGAAATAGAACTTTCTCCCTGGTGATACATAGTGCTTTATACTACACCTACGAGGCAAATAAAATCAATAGTTCCCTAGTTATAAGTTTTCTCGTATTTATCCCGAGACGTCTCAGGAAGTAAGTTCTTTATGACCGTATACGATAAAAAATATAGCTCATATTTTTTATTTCTGGTGGCGCCGTCGCTATAAAAACGTCACTTTCACTGTCAGATGACATTTTAAAAATTATTTAGAATATGTAATTATAAGTTTACTTTTATATTATCAATTTAATAAAAAACAAAATGTAACAAAAAAATTATAATTGCCGCGCTTTTTTATCGTAGTGCAGAGAAAGGTTGCCAACCTCCTTTCATTGAAAATCCAGTACGATTTAAATCCCACCTCTTTTTTCTAATTATTTGATACAAACCTTTTTTGAAGTAAGTTCTGGAGATGTATTTTTTATTTCTGGTTGCGTCATATTTATAAAATCATCCCTTCTTCTATCAGATGACATTTTGGAAAATTATTTAGAATAAATAAAAGCGTACCTATTGTTAAAAAATATTTATTTGGTAATAAACAAAATTTAACAATACAAATTAACTGCCACGCTTTTTTCGTAGTGCAGAGAAAGGATGCCAACCTCCTTTAATTGAAAATTAAGAAAGAAAATATGCAATCTCTTTTTTCTAATTATTTGATATAAAACATTTTTGAGGTTTAACGATTGTATTTTTTTTATTGGCAGCTAAAAAACAAAAGAGCGATAGCAGGTCAGGTATGATTTTTATACAACATTCCTTCACTGCTACTGAGGGAAGGAATTAAATTCCATATAACTTTTCCTACCGCACATTTAAGAGAGCAATGACAAACTTTATAACACGTTTTTAAACGAACAATGAGACACTTTCTGAGTGGGTGTGGTTTAAAAAACCTTATCGTGTAGAACTTATTGAGTAAAGTCCATAATATATAACATACACATTTTTACATGTACTTATCAAATAAATAAATGGGATCGTTAAAGTATTCAAATTAGTATTTTTTTTACAGGGTATATCTCAAAAAGTTGAATAGTTAGTAATCTTATATTTGGTACATTATGTATCTGTTTACACTTTTACGGGCTGCAACTATGTGCAACCCTAAAATAGCGAGACCAGTCTCGCCCTAAATCCGTTTTTAAATATATCTTTATTCAAATTTATTTCAATTTATACGATTTTATATCAATTTATATTAAAACATATAAATTACATTATACATCAACATTATTATATGTACACTACTGAAACTTGTGACTGAAACAATCTAACAAGGCCATTTAGGTGTTTGAACTGTACCTACTACGTCGATCTCTTGAGATTATTAACAAAATCAATCACTATTTCTGTTAGATAGTATCATAATGACATTTATAAGCTTGTCCACTATTCGGGTTAACACCCCATTTCCCAACAGATGATTGTTTTGAAAATAAGAAAACATCGAAACAGGATTATCCTCATATAAGTAATAACCGGCCTGTCATCTCGCGATAAACGAGCTCAAAGTTTGAGACGTTTAAGCCGCAACAATGTTTCAGTTTCGCTCCAAATCGTATTTAGATATTTTATCGAACCACTACGGTACTTTTCTCTTTTAAATTTTGAACACACTTTGGTTAGTGCAACTTCCCAGTCGCGTTGTGTGATTCTGAAGTGACCTATTATAACATTTAAATTTGCAATATGCCAAACGCAACATACGGAGGTTAAATGAGGAGGATAAATACGGAGATATTGTAAATATGCTGCATCTGCGGCATCTAAAATTGTTTGGTGAGCACCGCTTAAAACAGACCCCCACTTTTAACAGACGCATTGCCACAAACTTATCACTCTCGATCTTAACCACAGAGAACTTATCTTGATTACGTTCCATTTCACGCTGTGGACGCTGCTTCGATGTTGGTTTTTTGTTAACGATAAAACAATATTCGTGTTAAAGTTTATTTGTTACAAGATTTTAATGTGTTGGGACTTATATCAATTATGGGAATGCGGCGCTTGCCTCGCGGCGCACCGCTGCTGGAGCCGAGCGTGGCGATGGATGATTCTTTCGCAGGACGTTGTGCTACTGACATCGGTTACGACAACGAATTTTCAATTTAATGACCAACTTAAAATATTACGTCTACTCGACAAACAGTTCTCACTGCGTATCATGGATATGTATCGTCTGTACTTAATTACGGCCTTATATTGTGGGGTAACTCAACAGAGGTACACAAAGTGCTATACTGGCACAGAAAAGATGTGTCAGAGCTATTGCTGGCATACCTACATGGCAATCATGTAAACTACTTTTCAAAGAGTTTCGTATACTGACTGTACCCTGTATGTATATTCTAGAGCAGACATGTCAAACATGCGGCCCGCGGGCCGCATGCGGCCCTCTGGGCATTTGTTTGCGGCCCGATCCAATTTTAAGGGGATGACCGTAGTGAAACGCGCACTTTTGGAATCTTCTTGTACTGAAACTATGAGTTCAAATTGTGCGAAAAAAATATATCATATTCTTTAATTCTTTATTAAGTGAATTAGTTGATTACTTTTTATTAAAACTAATTAGTTCATATGTAATAAATTGTAATCGGCGACCCTTTTTAGATTGTTTTTTATTAATTTAAGAGGCATAGTTGAAGTAAATGCAATGATTCTTTTTTTTTAAAATAGCTAATACTATACTCTAATGAACTACTTACTAACTTGTGTTGAAAACATTTTTATAAATTTTTGGCACAAAATTCTGTGATCGCGAGAAGAAATCGCAACGAAAATCAGTCTGCCCGCAGCGCTCGGGCCGTTTGGACGTGGGATCTGTGCCGTTTGTTTCGCCATCATTTTTGTGCATTTATTTTACGAAATATTACAATATTTTTTTACCATACGTTAATTTGGAAGTCATAAATTATTGAAACTCAAGTTAAACATTTATTGGGGTAGTACTTTTGTTTATATTGATTTATGAAATCTTTATAATAACTTTTTTGAGCGAGTTGATTAAAGTTCAGACACGGCATTGTTAATTCCTATTTTAGTAGGTATCTAGATTTTTAACCCTTGGTAAAATATTTCATTTTGTTATATTTAGGCTACTGTACAATTAAATGAGAACTTATTCCCAAAGCCCTTAACACACTTTCCGAGACGACCAACTTCTTTCTAGGTATTTAGATATCCAATCATTCAAATAAAGGGAACTTACCTATATCTCTTTTATCTCATTGATACTTAGTATGTATTTAGTCCGATTAAAATGTGTGTTACATCTGTATGACTCCGCTGTTCTTACGTACTACCTCTAAAAGCATGTACCCGTAACTTTGGAACCGTTACTTCTGTAGATAGTTTCAATTTTCATAGCAAAAGTGATAATGTGTACGATTATTATAATTTTATTTTATATATTGTAATAAGTGGGGTTCCTTAGGAAAAGTGACCCGGTACAATTCTTTTCGTACAACTTTTAATGGCAGCAGTCGAATGAGACTTGACAAAAACCAAAATGACATATTCAAGATGGCAGGTAAAATTCAAGTTGCTCCGATCCGTCTGAAAATCAATATCTGGGTGGTTTCGGGCGTCCTTATTCCTAATTTAGAAATTATTTTTTGAAGATATTTTTTTTAAGATGGCCGCCATACATAGATGTTTTGAAACCATTGACTTAAATTGTTCTATGGGAAGGAGTCATGGGGAAAGAAAGTATTCTAAACAGAAAATAACAAAGTGGTTTTCGTGATAAGATAATAATGGGAAATATAAATTACGCCTCATAAAAATGACGCCTGCCAAGTGAAGATATATGACGTATCTGGTAAATGGTTACAGATAAGTAAAGGAGTTTTGAACAAATGACATAGGGAATCGAGAAAGCAGTCAAATGACATGCAAAAAAATCCAAAATAGCAGAATTCAAGATGGCTTCCATACAAAGTGCTGCAGTCCGATTCGAGTGAGTAACTTGCGAGGCCGAAGGCTGGGGTCCGACTTGGGAATATTTTCCATATCTTCAAATGGTCTCCATGATGAATGGCCGCGATAACCGAAGCACCTACGAGTGGGGTTCTTTAACCAATGTGACTCAGAAACTTGGTACGATTCTGCCTGTACCACTTTAAGAAGCGGTAGTGTGAATCTTATATGGCGGTTTCATTACAGTTATCTTTTGTATTGAGCATTGCATTGGGATTATACTTCTATTAAAATTTTGAACTTTTATTATATTATTATTTGCGTGTTATCTCATAAATACACTCTAAAATTGCAAACTGACTTTCTATAACTGAAATTATACCTATGCATAGTGTTTATTTACCTATAGATATATAGAAATATGGTCAAGAGTTAAATTGCAAGTTTCTGTTTTAGAGTTGGTAAATGGTAGGTATATGACAGTAAGCCCAAACACAAATTGTTTGACAGTTTTTTTTAAACAAGGTTCATTTTAAAATTAAATACATATTCTCACCATTTTTCTTTCGGCTTGCCAAAATACTGACACACTGTTTTCACTTTTTCTACATAAGCGTTATCACACATAATAATAATAATTTAATTTCAAAAAACGTTTCACATGTTGTTGCAGTAAGGAATGCATAATGTACACATAGAACTATAAATAAGAACAACAAAAAACATGTGTACTTACATTGTATGCAGGGCACAAATATGCTCCAGGACGTTATCCGCACCAACCCAGTGGTTGGTGCGGATAACGTCCTATAAGTTCAAGTACATATATGACGAGTAGGATATATTGTGCTGTTTTTGGTAGCATGAATTCGTCCAAACCAAATATATTAATTGTAAAATAGCTGAAGGTATCTATAACCAAGTAACAGATATTCCCTGTTCTCCACCTTGTCCATGTTTGCCAAAACAATTTTTGATTAAGCTTTATACTTTAAAATTCAATAATAAAGCATTTCGTACGTTTCAGTCGAGGTGTAAATATTTTTTACTACCAATCTAAAACAACACGCATTTGTACACACTTCCTATTCAATTTACAAAGTATTTTATCTAAACTAATATAGGTAATAATGAGGAAAGATTTGATTGTGCATTTGTTTGTTTGCATTGAATAGGCTCTGAAACTAATGGACCGATTTGAAAAATTCTTTCACCATGAGAATCCAACATTATCCCTGACGAACATAGGCTATAGAAGATTTTCAAAAAAGTTAGGTCGTATGTAAACTTCGATAACGTAACATAAAGTGCGAAAAAAATACCAAAAAAATCGTTAGGTATATCGCATACGCTGCGGAAATTATTGAAAATAGAGCCAAGTGATATACTACAATTTTATAGAAGACATCTATAAAAAGTCCGCAATACTATAAGTCTAACTATTACAGTTATGTCACAATAACTGCTTTTTTATATGTTTAATTTATAAGTTAAGATTTTTTTGTTAAATAACCGCGTGAAGCCGGGGCGAATCAGTAGTTTGCTTATATAAAAAAGTATATTTACAATCACAAAACAAAATGGAAACACAAAGTAGGCAAATGCAATTAAAATGCTGGATGCGGGCAGCCCTATCGCATGTTTACGTACCGCGCGGCTGTAGGTAGTTTTTTCAAGGACAGGGCCGAGTTAAAATACTGTATAGATAATATTACCGTGGTTTCGTACCGCTTCATGAAGTCAAAATACTTTTTTGAGCAAAATATTGAGATAATACTTTTGAATTTTAAATTATAACCTCGTTTTATGAACCCTATAATCTCAGCTAACCACAAACCAATTAAGCTCCTACTAGCTCTTCCTACTTGCAAATTCTGTTGATATGCAAGATGGGCACCTTTCTACCAAATTTCAAGAAGATCGATTCAGGCAATCGAGATTTATTGACGGGGAAATATACACTGCTCAGACCTCCACCGAGACCTCGCTTCGCTTAGTCTATTAAAAAAATATCATTACCTACAAGTGATATTTTTTTTTTTACCTTAGAGGTTCTCAGTATCTGCAGATAAAAATGTTGTTATCTACACTTCTGTTCTGCCGCTTCTAATAGCGCACGAAACTCTACAATTTTAGCGACGCTATCCGTGGTACGGCGACTAGTGCCGCCGTGCGACTGAATATTTTTATGAGTTAAAAGTTGACGCCCATTTCTTTTAGCCCCGCCCGAATTAGAAATTATTTTGACTACGGTCTTGTCCTTAAGAATAGCCTCTTGGTGCGGCCCGAATTTGAACGGAATGATGGGTCGTTAAATCGCGGCTATGGAAATTTTCTTGCTAAATTATATGAATGTTTGGAAGCATCTATAAATATAGATGCTTCCAAACATTGCGCAAACAGTGAGTAATTAATTTCCCTTATGAAAGGATACATATCTCCTGCGAGATCGCGACGCGACTGATCACACTTGGATGCAGTTTTAAACTAATTTTCGCAGATAAAATTACACCTCAAACGGGTAATTTTGTTAAAGACAAAAGATGTCATATTCCTGGGAAAAGATAATGATAATGATTGTAATAACATTTTCCTGCTATTATATTATTACACTCTATTACCCCTCCTGACCTGGGTAAACTGGGTACCTATGTACTAAAACTGCATCCAGAACTACCGTAGGACTGACAGCAGTGTCCTCTCGATTAACGGTGTTGAGCATTCTGCGATCCCCAACCCGCCTGCCAAGCGTGGGGATTATAGCAAACCTTGCATTTAGAAGGGATTTGAAACAAGTTCCAGCAGTGAGTTGACGTAATCTGGTTCATGATGATAACTGCTCTATCCGTGAAATGTTTTTTTTTATTATGGTTAGGTTTTGCGGCCCACTGATTTTACGATCCTTATGCATTTGGCCCACCAATGACTTTGAGTTTGACATGCCTGTTCTAGAGGATGCCAAATTTGTAACAATGCATCCAGAGCTATTCATTACAGCTAAAAAAATGTTTCCCAGGAATACTCGGAATTCAGACAAAATTGTATTACCAAAAGTGCCAAAAACAGCATTATATGAAAAAAATTGTTACGTTATGTGTACTTATACGTATTTACTACCCCATACCTAAAGAAATAAAACAATTACCAACCCGTAGATTCCTAAGTAAGTTAAAATTATGGCTGATAGAGAGACCATTTTACTGTATCAGAATTACCAAATTTATATAGACACATATGTTAAAATCAATTAGATATTAAGTATTCATGACATTTTAATTGTATTATATAAAAATATTTTTTTAAATATAACTAAATAATTTGCACGCCGCTATGCGGCAAAATGTACCAGGAACAATACCTTACTGAATATATTATCCATGTTTATGTACCTACCGACATTTTAAGCAAATAAATATTATTCTATACTATAATTTAAGATATTTCGGTGTAATAGCTCCTGCAGCTAAAATTGCTTATTATTGGTAGATTTGGTTTGAACTGAGAGAATCTATGAGAATTTTAAGTTTAAGTAGTTTTATTTTTATTGACAGGAGTCAGATGTGTGATGGTCATCCCACGATGATGAGCTCGATGCCACTTCTAGTTCTGGCACTGACCACAGCCTTTGCCGCACCTGCCGCTGTTTATGATGATTATACTGTAAGTTGCTTTATTTTCTCAAACTTTTTTGTGTGAGATATTTAAACCCAGCAGCTAGCTCACAAGCTACCGGTCTGTCCAGAATACTAAAAAATACTTACTGATGAAATGCAGTGTTTGACCAAAAATCAACAACAACTTGGCCACCGACATTTCTTCCCTGCATAACAAATAAAACCTTATAAACAGTGCAAAGTTTAGTTGTTCTGTATCTGCTAATGTATCAGCACAATTTTAAAAGTGATATAATTAAAGCAAAATAAACTATCTTGAAGCTGGAAACTATTTGAGGTACTTACAGAGTTTACCACTTTGTAGTTTTCTATAATTGGAAATAGTTTTTAAGTTTTTCTGGGAGTAACTGAGCCAAATTGAGTGCTGGCCTCCGATACAAAGAGAGATCATTCCTTGCCGTCCTGTGCTGTTTTTTGCAGGCTTTTTTTTTTTTTTTGCTGGTAAGCTTGAAGTTTTCGCAGGTTCTTCTCCAGGTCCTTTTAGATGTATATGAGGCGCCCGACCAGCCGTCGACTTTTTGGTTATCCTAATTACATAAGAGCGTTTTATAGAGCGATCCTTTCCCATTATATCCGCATGGTCGAGCCAGCGAAGTTGGTGTGCTTTCAAATAGCCTATGTATATGGGATACGGTGAATAAATAACAAATTACAAAAAGATTATGAATTTTTTAAGTTTACTAAAAAATAATCACCAGCGAACCGTTTTCTAAAATGGAGTAGGTTATATATTTAGTCAGTATATCCCTATTCAATTAAGTTCATGCTCTTTTCAAGGACTCCCAAGAAAGGAAGGCAATGTGGGAATTGCGTAATGTAGCGTTTTCCTTCTTTAACTTACGCAGTTCCAATTATTTAGGTTATTACTCACGGGACATTTACGGTGTTTTCGTTATTAGTCATGCTGTAAATAGGTGGGTACTTCCGGTTCTCATATAATGTTTACTTACTTACTTATTTACAGCGAAACACCAACAGTATATACACTCGAGAGCAATGAATCCGGGTCACTTAAAGAATGTTAAAAATCTCGGAAACTAAAAATGATAGGTTAATGCAATAAATTGTATTTAATAGACAATGTAATACTCCTTAAATGAAAGTTAAAAAAAATATGAGTCACCATACATTTTATTAACACAAAATTACATAAAGAAAAAAACTGCTGATCTCTCCTTAAAACAAAAATAGGAAACATGAAATTTTTGAACTTTATTACGATTTTCTTGAATTTTAATACTTCGTATTGCCTCCTCGTGCTTCCATTACTGCGTTTACGCGGTTTGGCATGCTGTACACCAAGTTCCTTATACGATTTTGGGGAATATTCTCCCATTCCTCTGTGAGAGCAATTTTGAGCTCACGAAGCGTGATTGGGGGAGGGTTTCGTTGTTTTACGCATCTGCCTAGCTCGTCCCAAGCATGCTCGATCGGGTTGATATCCGGGCTGCGCGCTGGCCACTCCATACGAGTAATGTTCATCTCTTGAAGGTAGTCATTCACAATCCTACCTGTATGAGGTCGGGCATTGTCATGCATAAATATAGCATCCTCACCTAAATTGACCATAAATGGACCAACGTGATCATTGAGGATTTCTTCCACATATCTTACGCTAGTTAAAGAGCCGTTTTCTATGATCACCAGCTCTGTGCGACTTTCAGAAGAAATTCCGGCCCACACAAGTACAGACCCACCACCGTAGGCTACTTTTTCTTCGATGCATGCTTGCTTGAATCTTTCCCCTGGTCTTCGATACACTCTGTGTCATACACGTGCACGTACATCGTGCTTGTAGAGCATAAATTTTGATTCGTCGGAGAACATAACTTTTGATCAATCTTCAATACTCCAATTTACGTGGCTCTGGGCATATCTTAGTCTCGAAATACGATGCCCACGCTCCAGTTTAGGGCCGTTTGCAGGTCTAAGGGGTTTTAAGTTAGATTCAGCAAGCCGACGTCTTACTGTCCATGCACTTGGGTTACTTCCTCCGAGGCGTCGAAACTGATTGGTGAGTTCAGTTCCTGTGAGAAAGCGATTTCGAAGCATGGTGTTCACCAAGTATCGGTCTTCTCGTGCTGTGGTACACCTGGTTCTGCCCGTTCCTGGTCTGCGTAGGTTAGAACCAGTTTCTTCGTAACGTCGGAGAACTCTTTGTACTATTGACAGCGACACACCGACAGTCCTGGCTGTATCGCGCTGACTCCGGCCGGTTTCCAGCATTGTAAGTATTCTGGTGCATTCTTCAGGCGTAAGCGACATTATTTCAGCTTGAATAATGAATATAGAGCACTATCAACATGGTTTATGTACCCACATAAATGACAGATTACAAACAAAAGCAAAACCAAATGCTGTAATTTCGTAGTTCCATCTTCGAAAGTGGCCCTTTTTCAAATTTGTTTTTTTTATGATAAACTTTACAATAACTAAGAAGTTTTAATACCTTCATTTAAGGAGTATTACATTGTCTATTAAATACAATTTATTGCATTAACCTAGCATTTTTAGTTTCCGAGATTTTTAGGATTCTTTAAGTGACCCGGATTCATTGCTCTCGAGTGTATATTAACAAAAGAAATACATGATAACCAATATTGATTCTGATATATATACCACTTATGGGTGTTTACATTACATCGTTGAACAACAAATTTAGTCAACTAGAACATAGTTTTATTTATGAGATATTACAAATATATTTTAAACAAAGAAAAAATTTACGGTATCTATAAATTAATAATTATAAGTACTTTAAAATATACTTATTATACTTATATGACCGAAAATTTCAGAACATCATCTATCTAAATACTTTACTAGTTTGTTCTTAAAGATGTTTAAAGAGTCGTGAAAGATATCAATGACTTCCAAGGAGGCATTTATTTATGTAATTATAAGTACGGCACAAATTTACTGCAAATTAAAGTAAAGAGTTCCGTCGTGATGGAGTTCGCGACATATTCCGTTTTTTATGACAATATATGGTCAAATAAAGTTTTGTCTATCTTCATATCCCACTAACACAGTCGTCAGCGACAAAGATATATTTATAGGCTCTATCATGTGAAGTAAAACTGACGGATTATTTGCCCCTAAACAATTTCAGCCCATTTTCGGCATATCTAAAATAAGTTGTTTTTCCCTATTCACTTTAGCCTTTTCACATTTTAAATATATTTAATACAACAAACAACCATTAAGACGGGAATAATTGGGTTAACAAAATTATTGGTACTTTGTAGTTAATTAGTATTCATTTTTTTATTCAATTATCAGGAACAAGTACCCCAAAAACGAGCTGCTTTGGTACTCGATCGTTTGCTGATAGCACTACAGAAGGCCCTCCACGAAGAAGGCAGTTCCGCATCTTTCGAGCGCCTGGACAGGGACGGTCCCCGAACAGCGCCACTGAGAATTGCTGATGAAGACCTTGCGGATGTGGTAAGATCTAAAGTTAAACTCTCGTGAACCAATATTTCAGGGATTCTCACCACTGACAAAATAATAGTAAGTACTGAAATAATAGTACTGAAATATATAATTTCTAAGTAGAAACTAGAGAGAGAGAGAGAGAGAGAGGGAGATGCCAAGCGATGCGATGGGCGGTTTAAGTGTAAACAGTTTCAAATAACAACCGAATGTATGAAAATATAATGAAGGGAGATCAAAGATTGTAAATAAAATATACCTATCCATATGTTGTACTATATGCATTTGGTAGTGACCTACGTATTTATGTGAAAAGTGTAATGCAACATTATAGAAAACTTGCACGGCACTTGAATGCTAACATTTATTGGACTTCGCTACGCGTCGCTTTGCTTTGCGTCCCTTTCATCAAGTCTTAATCATTTAGATCTATTGAGTCGACATCAATGCCTGCCTTCCTTTTGAATTTTAAAAGTCAACATGACATTGTAATTTAAATTGTATCAGATTTATGGAGCTGGAATGGTCTCCGCATGCTAGCATCGATTATCACAATAATGGAAAAAAAATAAAGGAAAAATCACATTTTTTTTTATGCCTGATAGGTTAGCCATTGACCACTATCTCACCTGATGGTAAGTGATGATGTGGTCGAGGATGTTGTTCAGACTAACCTAGAGTTACTGGCTCTCAAGGACAGCTGCCGGAACACACCGTTCTGTGCTTGGCGACAGATTTCCAACTTGAGGGTGGTAGCTAGCCAGGCGGGCATTTGCAAAGTGCCCTACCATGCAAAATCTAAAAGAAACATGTTTTTGGTGTACACAGAGAAACACCAAAAACATGTTTCCTGTTATTAAATAATTGATGGTTATATCCCGGTTCAACATAAAACCTAAACATACAACTACCAGAAACCCTCAAACATTGCAGAGAGAGAGAGAGTCTCTGTAAGACGATGGGCTCTCTGGATGAAGTAAAGAGTACAAAGTATTCTCAGAACGAGCTGGCCTTTTTGGTTACCCACGATTCATAACTTCGCGTAACCATAAGTTATCTAGGTTAAAACTATTCAATCTATAGGTACGGTTATTAATATTATAAAGTCTATAAAATATGTGGTCGTAATAATAAGTGGTATGACTTCTATCAGTTTTTTTGTGACAGGTATTGTAGTAATTGTCAGACTAGAATTCAGACGCAAGTGCGTTTGATGTACTTCCACCTGCTACCTAATAACGAGAAAGATTATCCTATAACATCTTTCGACAGTTTTTGCAGCTGACGTTTTTTTATAGCTGATAGGTTAGCCGTTGACCACTATCTTACCTGATGGTAACTGATGATGTGGTCGAAGATGTTGTTCAGGCTAGCATAATATTACTTGCTCTCAAGGAACATACCGTTAGGTGCTTGGCGCAGATTTTCTACTTCAGGGTGGTAGGTAGGCCAGCTAGGCGGGCAATTTTGCGAATGCCCGCCTGGCACCATGTAATGTCACGTTACACGCAAACGCACGGACAGCTGCGAAATTGACATATGTCAATATAATTACGAGATCTTTAATTTTAATATAGTATAATATATTTTTCATCCCACCATCTCGGAAAGAGTATTTTTAATCTTCAATATCTGAGTGGAAAAGCCGTTTTTATTCTCTAGAGGATAAAGTAAATTGAATTTAGAACATCGTGTGCACTAAGTTTGTGAATTAAAAAAAACATAAAACCTATTTACTGCTACCTCTATGGTGCCGAATATATCATACAACTTTTTTTTAATTTGTTAAAAACTCAGACTCGGAACCTTCTTGGTGTTCTTTTTTCAATTTGGCATTTAGACATTTCCTCGCTGAGGTGGAATGAAAAGTTACGTGTTGCACTCAAGTGCAAAGATTTTTCCCCTCGTGCTCTTTTGATTCCCTCGCTAACGCTCAGGATTCTAATTTTGAAGGATTTCAATTTTAGAATCCTTCGCTTGCTCGGTCATCAAACTTGAACACGCGGTTAAAAAGCAACTTTGCACTCTTGTATAACAAATAACTATTAATATATTAAAGTTCGTGTTTAGTCGTAGATGTGTCTTCTTATATTTGTTTTGAAGGTGATGGTTGATGACGTTTTTTCAATTGTGTTATCATATTTAGGCACACTTTTAAACCTAGTAGTAACCCAGAAATAGTTACTTTTACTGTAGATGTTCACTATATTTTAACAGCTGTCACATTCGACATAAAAATGTGTCTAATCCTGTAAATCAGTACTTAATATTATAAATGCGAAAGTAACTCTGTCTGTCTGTCTGTTACGCTTTCACACCAAAACTACTGGACCGATTTGAATGAAATTTGGTATGGAAATAGTTTGAGACCCGGGAAAAAACATAGGATAGTTTTTATCCAACTGCGCAAAAGAGGTTAATGTTTTTGCGTGATAAACGAAATACGCGCGGGCGGAGCCGCGCCCGGAAAGCTAGTATATTATATATTGTCAAATGTCAATTTGCGTTGTCAGTGTGAAAGATGTATTTCGCTCTTGATATCTGTCATACTATAAAATAAAATAATAAACGTGTAGAGTAGGTATTTAAAAAAATAATATTCTGTTGATACTTGGTAGTTTATAGTACTTATTCTTGTCAAGAATAGGTATAACAGGATGCGTGCGAGGAAAGGGAAAAAAATACGAAAGTCCCGTTTCGTATTTTCCTGTTTTCTCCTCCAGAAATCAAGACCAGCCCAACTCGTACACATGCCCTTGTCATTTTGCCTTTTTGTCAGCACCAGATTACCTACTAAGAAAAATATGACATTTAATATTTTTGCCAAATAGAACTGAAACAACTCAGTTTTAGAGGGTAGATTTCTTAAATTTTCTTCCTTTTGCTCGTACGCATCGTTCCTTCTTAATACATTTGGGTTATATGGCCAAGTGTATTGTGGTTAAAATTATACTGCCGCTCTAGTATCCAGGGAACAGCCAAAGGTACACAGAGAAACACCAAAAATTAAATACTCCTTCGTAGAATACGCTATACGTATTATATATTTTAAAATATAAATGTAATGCGTGGCATTTCTGACGTCACATCGGCTGAGCGGGTGGAATTGTCACCAACTTAAAATTTTATATTATATTTAAATATTTATTATTTTAAATGTGGATTTCCGCAAAGCGACGTCTGAATCTGTTAATTAGCTAAAGCTCTTTTTTTCAGAGTTCGCTGGAACGCCGCGGGCAAACAAATACGGGGAGAGGTCGCGTTCTGCGTTGCTACTTTAATGCTGTTACATGCTTCTAAATTGACACAAAAATGTTTTATAATAATATGTTATAAGTAACAATAATCGTAATTATAAGTTGTGGCAAAGATTTTATGAAAAAATGTTAATATAACAAATATAACAATAACACTTAACAATTTTAAAACATTGGGAACATACCATGACGTATGTCAAAAACTTTTATAGCATTGAAATATAAATAAAGACTACATACCCCTTTAACTGGCGGAAGCTAGTTCTGACCATAATTTTATTGTTGTTTCATTCATAAATAATCACGATAGCAGAAGAGATGGTACATCATAATACAATTAAATAGTCAGGATTGAAGTATTCAAATACAATAAACGTTCACTCAATTAAACTCAGATGTTTATATTAAGGAAAAACTACTCCGAAGAGTAGTAGTTACCCCGCACTATTACTGATATCCGTTTAACGCGGAATCATGATAAATATGGTAATATAAATTAAAGCATGTATTCTGCTTACGGATTTAAAAAAAAATCACCAGCTCACATATTGAACTAAGAATTTGTTTGAAATTTTCTCACTGCGTGTTTGTTTATATGTAACTTATTATTCAGACAAATAATACAATACTTTTCCTCATTGTTCAGAGGACTTGGTTGATTCCACCGTAGATTACGTGATGGAGCTTCTTATTTTTTGTTACACCTAATGTTTCACAAATATTAACTTTATTGCGACGACGGTAAATATAGCCCTTTATAACTAATTTTAGTGTGAACATAACCAAATGTTATTTTGTAGTTTGAATGAGTTTTGTTTAAAGGTTGTAAAGATGCTCCTAGTTACTAAATAAGCTTCCTGAATAGTGTAAATTTGGTGGAAAATGTTTCGTGTCGGTGATTTTAACCTACATATCACCCTGTACCACATGAGTAAAATGTGAAACATCTGTTTATCCTGGGGTGAAAATTATCATCTTTCAATCATATTTAATCGCTATATTGAGATTAATAGAACGATGCCTATAATTATTTGGAATAGTCTTCGATAGTATATTCGAAGACTAAATACATATGTCACTTATAGATGGGTTTCATCTTAACCCCATATATATTTTTTAACTGAGGTCCAATAAGAACATTTATAATCACATTTAGTAAATGACCGCCAACGAAATCGCTGCCAGTTGGTTTAAATAATTTATAAATTGTTATATTATTGGCAACCTCATATGTAACGTAATCTTCAAGTCTACGCTTCCTCTGGTTGTTTTATGAACTCTTACACATATAGATATATTAATTAAAGAAGGCATTTGCTAAAAAAGGATTCAAGATTGCCAAAATGAAAACTGAATATACTTAGCATGATATCTTTACGTAGCAATATATTTTGTATTATTTATCACGAGGTAAAATATCGTTGTTTTGAGGGCAGCCATAAAATGTTTATGTTGGATTTATGAAGGTACCTCGTATACTTAAACATCCATCGTAAAGTTCCCATCACGGAATGATTACGTTATCTTTTGTAAAATTGTTTCTTAACAATTATAAATGTCTTAAATATATTATTTTCATTTAGTTAAATAAATTAAACCATTATGTTTATAAGATATTGTGTCATCTATAAGTTCTAAGTTAACATTGTACTTACTTACGCAATAAAATATTAACAATAATGCACTTTGTCTAACAATATCTGTATATAAATAAATAAATTTAATCGCAAAATAATTAATGTTAATTATGTTTATTGTAACATCCTTTTGAATGACATTAGATAATAATTTAAGATGTTTTTATCCGACTGTTATTTTTTTGACATTATTATAATACTTCAGGATACTTGATCAAAATCGATATAATTCAGAATATATCCAAAATATTACCATTGCCAATAAGTTACGTATGACTTTTATTATAAACGTCACTTTATTCGATTATATCGTAATGTGTGATTAATAGGTTTTTGTTTTGGCACAATCTTAAAAACTGTACTAAACAAAAGTGTAGTGATTGAAGTATAAACTCAAAAGTAAATTCATATATTATAAAACTGGCTAAAAGAGAGATACGTACGGTTGAGTACCCCGAAATTGAAGTAAAAAAAAATTTGGTTAATCTTTTCAATAAATTCGAGGGGAAATGATTTGGGAAAGTAAAATAGTTATTTATACTTAATGCAAAGCTGCAAAGTTGTTATTTGGCGCGAGTACCTACTTGTATTGAAAACCGAGGAAGCAAGAAAAGGATTCTATCAAGTATTTCAATTCTAATGTGTTGCATTTTCATTCTCCGTGACGCTAAAGCGTTGTTAGATCAGTGCCAGAATCAGCCAGAAGTGTGGCCAACGTCCTCCTCAAATAATGGCCGGTGTATTACTCTGGTTCCTGTAGTTCAAAGGAAGTGGCAATTTCTTGTAGCAAACCCCTAACCTTAGTACTTCCCATAGGCTGTCTAAAACATTTACATTTGCATTTTTGCAAAAAAGAAAAGATTTATTGGAGTATGATTAAAAGCACTATCGCGTGCTAAGCAAATATCACACCGCGCACCGTCCACAGTAATTCAATTAGAGCAAGAAGTTTCCGCTCCAAAGAGTATGTCCAGGTGGCCGAGTGGATTAGGTCTACCACAGTAACTTTTCAGAGGGCTATTCAATGTATTTCGTTGTAAGATACGCGAGTTTATTAGACCGGCACACCCAGATAATGCTAATAATGAGGACTACCTGTAACGCAAATGAAGAAAATTAGTTTTATTGCAGATATGTCAGTAAGTACATACTTTCACATGAGATTAGATACTTCGAACAAAAGAGTTTAAAAAAGCGAAATACATTTGTAGTAAGAAATTCGGAGTCGGGCTCACCGTTGAGAAACTGCTCAATGTGTAGCTGTGATTGTTTATGTTGAAACAATGAATAATAAATGTACAGTGTGTATTAAGGGCCGTAAGGAATTACGATCTCTAGTAAAGAGCTTTCTGAGTCGAGGTTCACATGCAATGTTTTTCATCACATTTTCGAGAGTAAATTAATACACAACTCAGTACATACCAACTATTATTACGAAATACGTGGACTTTCTTAAGCGGTTGGCGGGCTTTTTACCCACACCACAGATGATACAAATGTTTTGTATTATATGTTCTATGGTTTCGTTCAGAAACGTTATGGGCAAATACTTACGTAGGTATACAGCCATGACGGAGTGAAAAAAATAAAATAATTACGACGTTTTAATACAAAAAAACTATTAAAATCGATTATTAAGAACAATAGTTGAGTAGTTCAGTAAAATGTAGCGAGATTGCAATGTAATTTCTGTTTAGATAACATTTTAAGACAATTTCTTAATTACGTGTAAACTCCTTGCTTGAACGTGCTAAGAAAGGATTTTTTGAAATACATCACCTAAGGGGGTAAAAATGGATGAAAACCTTTGTATAAAGTCCTTTGTTTTTTAATTTATAGCATCGAACATATAATAATACTACGTATAGAATGGACACTCCTCTTCCCCCCACACAATCCAGCCTTCCTCACCACGCCACCCATTCTGAGCTGTTGCTGAGTTTACTTGAGCATGGGAAGCGCCACACGCGCACGACGACGACGTGACGAAGAAGGTTACCACGACATTATTTTATTTTATAATACGAGGTATGTCTTTCTTGGTAACCTATACTATACTTTTTCTGTTCTTCAGTAATACAGTAGGTACCTTATAAAATCGGTTATTTACAGTAGTTTATCTAGTATTTTTTTCAAATCGCTATTCAAATAATAATTGTTTTGGAAAAAATTTAGTTTGCATAAATTTTCGCAACTGTTTTACTCGCAGGCTTGTCAGTGGATATCAGACTTCGTTCGCATCGAAACAAGTAAATGGAAATAGTTTTTCGTTAATATTGAAACCATAGCGAGTTCCTACTTTGCAAGTTTTAGCCGACTTCAAAAAGAAGGAGGTTCTACAATTTTTATGATCGTATATTTGTATGTTTTTATGTACCTATGTTCACCGGTAGGTTTAGGTTAGGTAGCATAGGTTCACGTTTCTTTTCTCGAATGCTGCTCATGCAGTCATGTCGCTTGTTGGTAGACTTTCGCCTTGGTTGACACGCGACATATTTTGTGATTGTTTATTCATAGAGAAGAACATAAATTATTGTTGTGACTGTAATTAATATAATTACTTGTATAAAAATGTGAACGTGGAATGATACATTTTGTATATATCATATAGTATATTAAGTAATGGAGTGAAATGTGAAGTAATGTTACTTACTCTGTTGTGTGTTAGTTATTCCTACGTCCTACGTGATTATATATTCAAGTTGGAGTGTTGTGAAATTAGATAAATATTATTCAAATAAGACCTATTTGCTTAATTTATCGTGTACCTACACATAAAACGTTTCAATTTTCAAGCAGACCCAAACAAAGTCATAAACCTATGATAACAACAAAAGTTTTGTGGACACTAAAATTATTCACGTAAACGTTCCAAATAATTTGTTGATTTTATTTTAATTTTTTAAAAAAATTTTTAATAACGACTATTGTTTTATAAAACACGCGCTTAGAACATATAATGATATGGAGCCGGTTTAAAATTAACGTGTTATTATACAATATGTTTGAGAAAAATTAGCATAGAATATTTTTTGTAACATATTTACTGCGTATTATGTTTAAGAAATCGGACCATGTAGGGGAGAATCAGGTAAAGTAAGTTTTTATGTTGGAAGTAAAAAAAAACCTTTATATAAACACACATAAATTTACCATCTCTTTGGATGCCCCAGGAAAAATAGTATAATATACGGTAAGAGTAATGAACGTAACGTACAAATCAGGAGATTTTTGTTTTTGTCCTTGGTTTGTCTGTTATTGGTCTTCCTTACAATAAATTCTTAGTCGTACAGGTGGTAGAAATCTTCTGCAAGAATCCGTCTTGATAGGTACCTCCACAGTGTCAGATATTCTGCCACAAGCAGTAACGTGCAAACACTGCTAAGATTAGGTGCGGCTATGTTTTACGCGAACTTAAAGTGACTGTAAAAAAAGATGACGCTGATGGTCAGTACAAGTTTATTTGTAAATTGCTTACACATATGGGTACCTACGTGCGGTGTTGAGGGTTGCAAATGACTCCACGCAGGTTCCGATATACACTTGTTTATTGCTCAGATAGTAAGCGGATAGACACAGATTAACAGAGTAGATTAAGCACAGTTGAGCAATGCAGAAAAGTAGACAGCGCACAAGAGGAAGAAATAGTTGAAACGTAAAGAAAAGATTATTGAGATATAAGATCGCGACGGTTAGGGCGGTTCGGTGGACGGCCGAGCGGCATAGGTCCAGCGCGGGAAGTGTTTTCTAGCGCACTGGCGAGGCCCGGCTCAAATGAAGGTGGGCGGCCGGCTGCTGCGTGTGCGCACGTCCCTCGCGCCGCACCCGCGTCTCTGTCGCCCGCGGCAGGTTATTCCCATGCGCCACAGACATAAACAAAAAACTGGCCAGCATTAGTACATATTGGGACTTTTCTCCAAAAACCATAAAAATAAGTAACATTTCTAGGTTATCCTGAACAACATCTTCGACCACATCATCACTTACCATCAGGTGAGACAGTGGTCAAAGGCTAACCTATCAAGCATAAAAAAAAATATTTCGTCTTAAACAACCATGGATCCTCCTCCTCCTTGCGTCGTTTCCCCAATGCTGGGGGTCGTGACCACATCATGGTTTCAAAAACCATGGATCAAATACCTCTAAATGTGCTATGCACAAATCTTCCATGACCCCTGCCGAATAAAGTTAAAATAAATTTAGAGGAAGTATCCAAACTGGATTAATATAACATTCTTATGTACCTTATGATATAAAATATGAAACTGGTATGCTAGAGACAAAACCTATTTTTGTTTCTCTTTTTCACTCCTTCTGAACGACTTCGTCCGTGAGTGAAATTAAAGGCACACAACTTTATATGTCAAGCTCAAGGTGATGGGCGCAGTGTTCATCACTTTGACGAAATGCATCTGTTAAAGGCAGTGCTTACCGCTTAACACCAGGCGGGTCTCGTGCATGGTCAATCACAATCCAATAAAAAAAAACTCTAATTCTAAACTACTTTTATATATTTGGAAGATATTTTTCCCAAATATAACTTGAAACGTAGGGTAGGAACTCAAAGCGTAGTTTCACGAAAACCCATGCAGACGTTTGGGCTAAAACAGACCGCAATATTTAATATCAAAGCGATTTATAGTATGTACTTATATAAGCTAGATATAAAAAGTTGTAAATGAGTACCTACAACTTAAATTTACAGAAGATTTTTTATTAATATCACCTCTATCCCACATTCATCCCACCTTATCATTATATTTTGTAATTAGACGGTTAATGTCGACCATAATTTACTTCAGCCCTGAAATATGTGCACGAGGTAAATATGACAAAGCAAGCCATGGAGTTAGAGAGGGAAGAGATAAACCTATTTAATGGTTTTAATTTAATTTGTCTTTTATTAGAAGCTTTAGTTGAACGAGTGAGTGAGAATCGTCACCGTTTCAGCTTGGGAAAATGCTTTCGTATGTATGTCCGGCGGAAGTCCAGCTGTTCTCATCTACAGGTTGCCATTCCCTACCGATTCTCATGACATTTTGTGAGCATATTCGATAATTACATATTATATTGTGTTGATTCAGATTTGGAAATTTTTCAATTTTGATTTGGACAACAAATGGGGATTTAAAACGTAAAAACAATCATATTTAAGTAGAAGGTCTTCGGCGCACAGAACTACTAGTTTATTGCTGAAACAAAATTATATTTAAAGAGCGCGTAGCGCGAGCGTTTAGTCTCTGTTCCAGCTACGACAAAATGACTGTACATGTCTATCCGGCGGATGTGCGACTATTCTCATCTAAAGGACGCATTTTTCAACCAATTCTCGTGAAAATTTGTGAGCGTGCTCGATTATTATAAGATTTTTGTCTCTTCAGTTTTTGGAATTTTATCAATACATAAAAATTAGGATAAAGAGAAGTGAAGTTATGCACGATTCATCGCTGCATAACAGTCATAGGGTATCGAATTGTACATAGCAAACTGAAATCGATAATTAATCAGAAAATCGATTAAATACGAAATTATATGGTAAGTACATATTCATATCGTTTAAAATAAGGTACCTATATTAAATGTGAAATATATATTGTTTGTAATCAAACTACCTTTAAAATCTGAAGTTAATTGAAAACGGGCATTGAGAATAACTATCGAGTGGCCAAAAGGTTAAAATAAATAAATAATGATAAATATATTTATTGCTTTCCATTTAAAACTAAACATATAAAATAATATATATCCATATAGTTCATAGGTAACTAAGAACTCCGACCAAATCATCACTTACCATCAGGTGAGATTGTGGTCAAAGGCTAATCTATAAGCAATAACAAAAAAAATCCTTATCATACTAGATATTATCTACTCGTATTATTTACCAAATTCATAAAGAAGTATATCGTTATATTACGACTAGCTGCTTAGGAAATTCTTATCAGCATACTCATCTAGGTTCTCTCGGAAGTTGACATCGATTTTCGAGCACACATGTGCTGGAATTTAATATCTATGCTTATGGTTTGCCAGTTTTTCGTTTTATATTGTATTTTATGTCAAAATATGAAAATAATAATTTACATACAAAACGATCGAATAATTTTGAAAATACATAAATTTGGGTCAAATACATACATGCTAAATTACAGTGAGGTTGTATACTAGGTAGGTATTTAAAACAAGAACAGGAAACTACTTTGTATGGAAAGCGCTATGAAAATACCTTGCGAAGTATGAAAGCGGCTGCAGTAAGTGCCACTAGCGGTCATCTCTCACTTCTGGCGGGAGTGGTCGAGGATAACTTCACATAATATAATAAGAAAACTTGTGAAACCGTTTTGGGATTCATTTTCAGATTCCCCATAGTGTCTGTAGGTATACTATTCATATACCTTTCGGGAACAAGAAACTAGTCCTTATACTTGTTAGATTTTTCTAATACGACACTTCTGGTTATAATAGTAATACGATACTTCTGGTTATAAATAGCATTTGTTAAAAAACCAAAGCTTTGACCAAATGATATATATTAAATCTAATTTTAAAATAGATATGTATTAGTGGAAGTCCAAAATAAATACAAAATGTGCACCATTTACGTGTAACGAGTATTCATTAGAAATTATTTCAGACACTTCTGTCACTGTTTGGCAGGCGAACAGCAATAATGAAGATTGCTACGGGTATTGGAAAGAAAAGAAAAAAACTTGCATATATAAAGGAATTACAATGAAGTTTCTTTTTTAACAATAAAATGATTTTCAAAAGAATCTCATCAGTATCGCTGGCATGTCTTTACTGTCAAGACTAGACAGAGCACTATATAGCGATATCTTGTATAAGCAGAATGGGTATATACAGTAGTTAGCTTAGCACGATATCTTGAGAAATTTGGAAATGGTTTGAAGGCGCTAAATTTGCATATTTGCGTCATATTCAAGTATTTGTACAAAACAAAACCAAAATGTAGATTATTTATCTAGGAAAAGTTTAAAGCTATGCGAGTCGGCTGACGCGTTTAGTAAAATAACTGATACGTTTGGTTCCCAGTTGTTGATTTATTTGCAAGCAAGTGTAATGCAAAGTGCCCCATCTCCGTAACGCGGAGAAATTATCCCAATACTTGGGGCTTTATATTATACATTTTTTTAATGCAATAATTTATCATATAATGGCCACCCACTATTTTACCTGTAGCTATAATTAAAAAAAAGAAATGGCCAATTAATAATCTAAGTCCAATAACAATTTCTAAAGATTTTAATAAAACTGCTTGCACGGACGCGGTCGGTAGCGCACGTACTCCATGACGAAGCGACTCTGAAAGTCGCGAAACCGGTCGAGATCGAGCTACTCGACTGTATTAACGTAAGTAAAATCGGTGTGAATATTATTTTAATTTCTAAAGAGACATTGACACTATTGTATCTTGTGACCGCTCATATAGAACAGACTAAAATTATGCAGGTTTCAGATGAATTACATCCATTATTCTACATAAATTTACCCAATGTCATAAAAACTTCAAGTCCCTATTGTAAGCAACATACTTCAATATATTTTGATCAAAGATCTGAAATTTGTCTAGCTATGTGTTTAACAACTTACATAGATATAATAAAACGTAAATGCGCTAATATAATTACTAAAAAAACTAAAAACTTAAACATGTTCTTACAAATATTGTTATCCATACAAATATTTACCGCGGTCTCTGTGCGCTACATTCCTACATTCAACAACTTTTACTGTCAAAAAGGTCCGTGTCTGTAAATTGAAAACAGCTAGACGGAGCGAATCTACGTGTGTTTTTGCTTAATCCATGCGTATCATGGATAATGAGAACTATAAAATTTCATTCATAAATGGAAGATATCATACCCGCGGATGCCATGGGGTTAATAATATACGTACAATTTGGTATGCACATTTTGTCTTGTGATTATACCACATATCCATCTTAGAAAATATTCACACGCGTACTTTTCTTTCATCCAACTATTTCATTGCCCAGCATTCAGATCCACACATAACGACAGATCTTATTATTTTTTTTTTATGCTTCATAGGATGGCCTTTGACCACCATCTCACCTGATGGTAAGTGATGATGTGGTCGAAGATGTTGTACAGGCTAACCTAGAATTACTGGCTCTCAAGGACAGCTGCCGGAACACACCGTTTGGTGCTTGGCGACAGATTTTCAACTTAAGGGTGTTTGCTAGCCAGGCGGGCATTCGCAAAGTGCCCTACCACCATGCTGAAACGACTGCCATCCTAAGACAGCAACCGGGACCGACGGCTTAACGTGCCCTCCGAAGCACGGAAGTGCTCAGTAGTAATGTCACCAGCGGTCACCCATCCAACTCCTGACCGCAGCGGACGTTGCTTAACTTTGCTGATCGATTCAGAATGGCCAAGCAAACTTCGCTACGAGCGCTTCAAAATATATTATGATAGTCATTCAAATATTTCCCATAACTTTTAACGGGCATGATATTGATTAATATAACGGGTGTGATTGGTCCTAAAATATATGTTATTTTCATATATTTAATTTAAAAACTTATTTCACATTTATTCATTTTCTCTGAACATCCTACAACATGTAAACAAACAAATCGCTCAGAATGAAGCCGTGAAACACAATTAATGATCAATCGAACTTACCAAGTGAAGTTCGATCACAATTATGTGAACGGCTTCATTCGACGCGATTTATATACACCCTCCCTAATTTAGTTATTACCTATACAGTTTATATTATATTATTATACCCAAACCCTAGTCATTCATAAAATGTGAAATAAGTGCCGGTAGGTACTCTGAACGTAATGAAGCTATGCTCGACCACTCCCGCCAGAAGTGAGAAACTGGTAGGGGCGCTAGTCTTTAGTCCTTGACGGTTACAAAAAAAACTATGTCTCTAAAATATCCGTGTTGAAGGCCGATACCTGGAGACATAACTACTACAATATGTAAACAAACTAATGCCCATTACATAATTTAAATAATAATGTTTTTCTCAGGAAAACAAAATACAATCGAACAACACCAGATCATGAGCTAAATTATGTCTCACTGATAAACTACTAACTAAATAACATGAGCTTAAATTATGTCTCATTGATAATCTATTAACACGTGTATTAAATATGACAATTTTGAAATTAGAATATAAAATAGGAACATCGCTTAATCGATACGTTAAAAATGACAAATTTTTTTTAAAGGCAAGTTTGGAATCGTTTCATTCAAAGCAGTCATAGCCCAGCGGTAACAGAGCTGTGGATTGCAGTGTCGCAGATCCATGCTGGCAGCAGTCCATGAGAGTTACTTTAAGGTTCTCATTTAGGTTTTGATTCCGGTTCCAGTTCTAGTATCGGAACCGCTAAATACCGGTCCCATACCTATTTTTAACCTTTTAAACCCCTGCGTAATCATTTGACACATTTATTCCTTTTCAGGACCAACCAATGAGATTGTTAATAACGAGGTAGTTTATTACAAACCTTACGGGTGGTGTTGGTATTTTCTTTTCGTGAAATTAAATTTCATGCAATATCGAAACCTTGTTTGCACTTGCTATGCTGTTAATACTTAATTTCCTTATCACATCACCACGTCAGGCAAGAGTATAATGAGACCTTTCGACTGTACAGTTCCAATCGCAGTCCAGTTCGTAAGGTGTGTGGCAGGTGTAACGGGCAAGGCAAATACTTCTTACATAGTAGAAAGGCAGCAGATGAGATTCAGGAATCTATTCTTTTAATTTAGTTGATATTAATACCATTAGATACACATTCTATTTACAGATACTATCATACACAGTCGATGGATTCTCACAGTTTACATAGGTTAGTATGAATCTTCATTATTAAAAATATTTTCCCTTCTGGCCATTAAAACGCAATAAATAAAACAAAGGTATAAAATAATTATTCCACAATATATCGCTTGTACATTAATTATTTCAGTCAATGAAAATTATACTCCTTAGATCTCGTAGCATTTTGACTAGAGTAGTCTATATTAGTACAACATCAATCAGCGATCGATTATTGTTGCCAAATCCTCAATCAAGGTGTTGATAATGGTGACATAAAGTTAATTACACAAGAATAGTAGGGCAGGCGGCTAGCCATATAACCAAAGTTAATAATTTTACAACTACATAATATCAGTGAAAACATATTATTCATTTCTCAAACTCGGAAAGTAGCTTTTGTTTGATCCGAGTAGCGGGTGGAAGACGCTGCTTCCCACCTAAGGGCAGGAAAAACTCATAGTAAATGCTTTCTTCTCTAGAGCCGGAATGTCTTGTAACCATGGTATCCATTGTTGTAAACAAAATTAGATGTTAAGTTTTTCGTTGTAAAATACCCTGCTGTATTATAAAAAATAATAACAACTACGTTTGTGATTATGTAAAGGCTAAAAGAACTAGTTGATAACAGAATTAAGCTGACTTTCTCAATTAAGTGTATCTTGTATGAACATTTTAGTCACTAATTTTGTTTATGAGCCCGAATAAAAAGATAAATAAAATAATAGCTTTAGAGATGGGATGGTCCCCTGGAGAGAAACTTTGTGTCCCATGTAATTTTTTTAAAAGGACTTTATAGATTGGCAGGGTAGTAAGTAATTGTAAGGTACTTATAAAAAAATTAACAAATCATTTACTTATTTTTCACAAATTGTTCCAACTCCTCAATTAATTGTATATGGGTATAGTTAGATATTTAAGTAATTACGAGGGAGCACACACAATGAAACACAAAGTCGACGACACAACTGATTTATTGAGGGTACCGCCATGTTTAATATTATGTAGGTAGGCCATGTACACTACACGCCCTCCCCTTAGTAAAAAAAATAAAATAATAATACGTATAAATTGTGATACACATACCAAAAATGAGTAGTAATGAGTATAGGTAGCTCTATAAAGTATTATTATTATATATAACTGTATGTAGTATTATTATAATATATGTTGAACACATTTATTAAACAAAATACTACGAACTATACACAACACTACAGCTGTTCAAGATAGGTATCTAGTTATATAATACCTACCTAGAACTGCAATAAATGATACACTAACCAACTACGTTTGTGTTTACTCATCAACATTCGCTTAAAACTATGTATAACGAAAGTGGAAACAGTTTAATTAAATTGACTCACAAATCGCTTACTTTAAAAAAAAAGTGGTAAGTGTTGTCAATTCTATTATCGTTTTGAATTCATATATATTTAATACTACAAATAATTACTAAATGTAAATATATATTTAAAAAAAATCAATGAGTACACAATAAACTTACAAGACATACCTTATATAAAAATAAAGAAAAAAAATAGCTGTATTCTTATATACCTGTATTTTATAAAGTACCTAGCACGTGATTCAAATCTAATCAAATCAAATCATTTATACAAAAGTATTTAATTGCGTTTGTTTAACACACATGAACGTATAGGTCTAGCCCTATGAGTGCGAGGAGGTGTCAGGTTGCCGACACTGGCGTCTGAGAATGTACTATTACTTGCCTTAAATTTGGAATGAGAATTGATTCCTTTCAACCCTTGTATAGTAACTATTTCACCTATGAAAATAAATAAATGGGATAGAAATAGAACTTTCTTCATTATAAATCGTCACATTCATATCAGATGATTTTCAATATAAAAAACAAAATATGACAAAACAAAACAAATTGCTGCGCTTTTTTTTTGCTTAGTGCAGAAAAAGGTTGCCTAATCTCTTTCATTGAAAATAGAATACAAAAAAATCCCACCTATTTATTCAAATTATTTGCTATCAAACCTATTTGGGATTTGACGTTTGTATTTTTTATGATCGGTGCTAAAAAACAAAAGAACGCCGCCACTGAGGGCAGGAATGCAATTCCATATAACTTTTCCCGTCGCACATTTATAAGGAGAAATGACGAACTTAAACCCGTTTATGGATGAGCAATGAGACACTTTTTGAGTGGGTGTGATATAAATAATAGGGGTTAAAGTATTAAATTGCCGTTTAATTGTAAAAGGTAATGGTAACTGTTTGGTGGTCTCAGCATGGTGTTATTCACTATAGCTTTCTCCGATCTGGTCAAGCAATAACGGCAGATGTCTATATACTGTGCCGAGCTCCGAACAAAGATAGCAAAACTAGCAGTGAAACAGCTCCGACTCATTAATCGATCTTCACCATTATTGATTGATGATAACGCGAGACCTCATACAGGACGAGAAACCGTTTTAATTCTACAGGAACTGCAAATAGAAACCATTCGTGACACTCCGTATTTGCCATTCAGTATCGTGATTTGAATAATTTTCTACGTGATAAAAAGTTTTCTTCATAGGAGGCAGTACAAAATGCTTCCACACAGTTTGTTGAATCTAGATCACCAGAGTTCTATCTCAAAGGCATAAATGACCTTCTTATTAGATGGCAGCAATGTATAGATAATAATGGTAATTATTTTGATTCAATAAATATGTTAAATTAAAAAAATAAACTAATTTTTCAGTTCAAATCGGAAATTTCATACTTTAACCCCTAATACTTTGTCATTTGCGGTTAGTTTCCCTATGCTCCAGCCCCGCTATATGGTTTCGAAAAACACCTACAAAAAAGTTTTGCTTTTCAAACAAATCTTCGTTTCTGCGTAAACAATGGAAGGTATAGTTGAACAGAAAACTGTGTGATTTAATTTTTTTAATAGCTATGTTCGTGTCTATAAGAAACAATTCGTTTTGTCTCGTCCTGAGAATCAAAAACCTTAAAATGACAGATAAGTACAAACGAATTTCAGAGCAATTCTAAGTAAAGATATGTTGACAGGAGTCTGATGTGTGATGGTCATCCCACGATGATGAGCTCGATGCCACTTCTAGTTCTGGCACTGACTATAGCCTTTGCCGCCTCTGCCGCTGTTTATGATGATTTTACTGTAAGTTGCTTTGTTTTCTTATATGTCGGTCATTGTCATCAGGTTTTTCTGACTGGGTCCAATTGGCTCGCGTCATATACATTGTGAAATGTGGGTTTTGCCCACCCCTTCTTTTAGTATACGTGCGTAGTATAATGTTGTGCTCTTTGGTGGCTTTGTAGCCAGAGGTGTAACCGGCAGCTGTCCTCGAGAGCTAGTTCTCATTCTAGGTTCTTCTTCGTTGACATCATCACTCAACTGGTGAGAAAGTGATGAAAGACTAGCCAATCAGTAATCCAATTTGTAATAATGAACCTAATATAATTTAAGTACGCACACTTACGTTTTTCCTATTACAAAATTACAAAACTACAAAATTAATCCGCGGAAGATGTGTTATTGCAAAAATAAAAATATTAAAAGTAGGTAGGTAATATATTCATAACTTATTACTACAAAGTTGCCAGCTAAAGTTCAATACTGCTAAAACTCATAAAGGCAGCCTACCTCTAGAAGCACCTTGTGGAGGAGAAACTGTGTAAACTTCAAGTTACACAGAGGCAAGAAACAGCGCAGGACCGCAAAGAATGGTGCGCCTCTTGGTATCGGAGGCCAGGACCTAGTTGGGGTCGATACGTAATCTCAGTTACTTACTCCCAGAAATAGATACTGTAACGTTCTGAACCGCTCCGCTCAGCCAATAATCATCGTTCTCAATGCTACCATCTGTTGAAACAGTTTGTCAAAGTATGCCTCAGTCCAACAGAAAATAAAAGTTTTAAATCGAAACTACACCATACTTAAATTGTCGAGGATTCATTTATTGTAGGGCAGCTAGGCATTACCTATATAGGTATTATCATCTGTTGTAATTAGTAAAACTAAACTGTGGTCTGTGATAGTAAAACATGAATAATAATAAATTTTTTGCCCCTATACGCAATTTCAGCCTATTTTTGTGCAGATTGATTTTATTAGTTTTCTATTTCTTATTCACTTTAGCCTACTTGACACTTCTTAAATTAAACATTTAATACAACAAACAACCATTAAGACGGAAATTATTGGTATAGTTATCTACATTTTTGGTAGTTTGTTGTTAATTATTATTTATTTTCCACATGTATTTGTCAGGAACAAGTACCCCAGGAACGAGCGGCATCTTTGGAGCGCCTGGACAGGGACGGTTCCGGAACAGTGCCACTAAAAATTGCCGATGAAGACTTTGCGGATGTGGTAAAATCTAAAATTTGACTCTCACGAATCGCATGGTGGTAGGGCATTTTGCGAATGCCCGACTGAATAGCGACTACCCTCAAGTAGCAAGTAAAGCATTTAAGCCAGCGGTGTGTTCATTAGCAGTTCCTTCCACCAACGCAACATTAATATTGCGAGCTGTTTCTGCCGCGTTAGTTCCACGTCGGAACTCGTTTTCAAAAATCACTCGAATTTCCGAAGTATCCATTTCTCTTTTCTAAGCTGAATAAAAGAAACAACTGAAAGTCAATAGTCAAATGTTGCACATTACCTCATAGCACATCAATAAAGTACGGTTATTTATTCATGTGCTCATAGGTATCATATGGAAAAAGTTTCACTCAAAAATCTCAAACCACGAAGGTTCTATGTCAATTCGAAGTACCTATCACAATAAAACGGTAATTTCATACCTTAACCCCTATTATTTACTAAACAAAATATAATTATTATGTAACAATTATGACTGAAAATCACAGAAATGCTTCGTTTTACCGCCATGACCAGACTACCAGACGAATTTGAAACGTTTTTAAAATTCAGGAACATAGATGAAGCTTAATTATGCTCATTCCCAAAAATTTCATGTCAAAAAGTAAGTGACTCAGTTTTTAGAAGGAAAGGAGGAGAGAATAGGGGAATACGAAACTTTGATTTATTATATTTTTTTTTCTATTGTTCGCACGCATCATTCCTTTTTAATACAGTTTGTTACAGTTATACTGCCAACAGTATAGTGGTTAAAATTATTCTGCCGCTGTTGTATCCAGGGAATAACCAAAATTTCATAGAGAAACGTCCAACAATCGGCTGGGCTACGTGGCATTTCTGACGTCACATCGGCTGAGCTCGAAATATTGGCGGAATTATCACCTTCCATATTAAAAAAAAAAACAAATTGTGGCGAATGTTCCAGATGTTAGAGTTTTATTATAGCGGAAGGGAACCGTGCTGAATTTCGGGATGAAAAGTATCCTATGTCCTTTTTCGTAGTATGAACTCAAATTTTGCTAAGTTTCATTTAAATCCATTCAGTAGTTTTGGAGTGATGCGCGGCCGTACAAACAGTCAGACAGACAAAAAAAAATATACAGTTTTGGCTTCAATACAGAATGCTACAGAATGCTCTCAAAAAAATATTTTCAAAATATCTGCAGTGTACAGAATTGGACCTGTTACAGTGTAAAATGGCTACTACAGAATGGTTAAAGGGATATGATTACGATGGAACAGAAGCACTGTTCCATATTCCTAAGTAATAAGCAATATAAAAACAAAACTATTTAAATAAGTAATTCTGTTTTCTGAAAAAATTATACATATGTATATAACATTAAAATACGAAAATGTATGCTTATTTGTATATATGTATGTGTGTGTATAATATTACTTCATTACCTTCATGTTTTTCTATTTTGTTAAGTATCTAAAATATACAAAATTATTATTTATATATTATATACATTCATATATAAGGATAGGATAACTGTATATGTTTATTTTTAATCACACAAGTAGTTTTATATCTTTCATTGTTTTTCTTTTTTTTCAATTAGGTGGGGAAGGGAACGCCTGATATTCATGACACGGGGAAACCTAGTTTGAATATCAGTTATTACCTAAATTTTTTTTGTAACTTGCATCAAGATTTAATGTAAAAGACATCTTTAGTTTTAAGCCATATGATGTATCTAGGTTAAGTTTTTCTTTTGCAAATAAATATTTATCTTATCTTATCTTATTGTAAGTATAGATAGATATTGTTATTTTCTATATGTTAAAATATTTTTATTTTAAATATGGATTTCCGCAGAGCGACGCTTGTGTCTGTAAATTATCTTAAGCCCTTTCTTTTCAGAGTTCGTTGGAAGGCAGCGGTGAAACAAATACTACGAAGAGAGTTCGCTTTATTCGTTGCTACTTTAATCCTGTAACATGCTTCTAAGCTGACACAATCATCAGTACTTCAGTACTATATAATATTATAAATGCGAAAGTAACTCTGTCTGTCTGTCTGTCTGTCTGTCTGTCTGTTACGCTTTCACGCCAAAACTACTGGACCGATTTGAATGAAATTTGGTATGGAGATAGTTTGAGACCTGGGAAAAAACATAGGATAGTTTTTATCCGACTGCGCAAAAAGAGGTTAATGTTTTCGCGCGATAACCGACATACGCGCGGGCGGAGCCGCGCCCGGAAAGCTAGTATTTTATATATGTTACATGACGAATTATAAGTCGTAGTAAAGATTTTATGAAAAATTTGTATAAAACAAATATAACCATTTCACCTTATCCAATTTTAAAACTTTGGGAACATACCATGTCATATGTATTATGTAAAAAACTTTATTTTATAACACTGATATATAAATAAAGATTACATATCCCTTTCACTGGTGGAAGCTATTTCTGGCCGCAAGATTTAATTGTTGTTTCATTCATCAAAATTTCACGATGGCAGAACAGAATGTATATATATACAATGAAGTAGTCAGGAATGAAGTACTGTACTGTAACAGCTGGATCGTCCACTGCTGAACACAGCCTACCCTATCAAGGGGGTATTTGCTATAATCGCTTGGCAGGTAGCTTGGGGATCGCAGCACCTTCCAGTATTTTTCACTTAGTCGCCCCTAACGACACCCACGGGATGATATGGTGAGGTGCAATTCTAACCCGGCACCCCACGGGACTGATGAACGGTGAAGTAAGTTTTTATTGAAGCTCGTCTTAAGATATTACCAATTTTGTTCGTGACACCCTTGATGTAAGGTAAGATGGCAGGTGGTAATCTAAACCCAGATGTTTAGATTAAAGGCCACAGATCACATTTAATCAATTACCCAGATCATATTTAATTAATAAAACGCTATCTTTGCGTTTCAGTCATCGGTTTAGCCTATCCGTCGATTAAAGCTTGAAACGCGCTGCATGTTAACTGTCATTTTATGATTTAGTTATTTTATGTGTTGCATAGCAACCCGAAACTTTATTAGGATATTCTGAAACGGACCCTAAGTGTAATAGATTAAGTAATGTTTAGTTCAGATTTTCGAAGCGCTCGTAGCGAAGTTTGCTTAGCCGTTCTGAACCGAACAGCGAAGTTAAGCAACGTCCGCCTCGGTCTTGATTTGGATGGGTGACCGCTGGTGACATTACCACTGAGCGCTTCTGTGCTTCGGCGGGCACGTTAAGCCTTCGGTCCCGGCTGTTGTCTTAAGATGGCAGTCGTTATAGCATGGTGGTAGGACAGTTTGCGAATGCCCACCTGGCTAGCTACCACCCTCAAGTAGAAAATCTGTCGCCAAGCACCTGACGATATGTTCCGTCAGCTGTCCTTGAGAGCCAGTATATCTAGGTTAGCCTGAACAACATCTTTGACCATATCATCATTCGGCATAAAAAAAACCTTAATTGTAAAAGTAATATGCCTACAAATATGGTGAGATGTGATTGATGTAAGGTCATAATAGTGAGTTCAAAAATAATAGGATAAATATATACCATATGCCCGTGATTTTATTTGCGTGGAGTTGCGATTTTTTACATTGGCCATGAAATATTACAATAAATAAAATGTCTTATGTATTTTTAAGGACTTAAAAATCTGTTTATCTTATTTTATCAAAATCCATGCAAGATGATTGGTACCTAACCTACTTACTTAACATAAACAGATACATTATGTCTATAAAAACACAGATTAACGCCATCTAACGGTTGTATGCGGAGCTGTTTACACAGGTAGAGCTGTATCTTGACGCCCCGCTTAGGACGAAGTTCGTAGTATCATTCTATTATGCTAGGCTGCGCTACTAGTCACAAAATATATTTTCGTAGCTCAGGTTCTGAAACCAACATTTATCAGTTGATAACCTTATTGAGTAAAAGTACATCTGTTTGAAGCAACGATAGCCGAGTGGTTACACGAGGGCAGCACTGAAAGTTTTTAGAGCCGGCCATCACCTGTAAACAATGAAATACAAAAAAAGTTTAAAATTTGAAAATTGAACTCTTTGCCAATATTATCGAGTATTTATTTTATTTATTTGTCAATTATTTTAGTTAGTTGTTTTACGATTTGGTGGCAAATTTTCTGTGTAACGTCAGCAAGCAAGGACACTATTTTGAAAAGATATAGGTAATAAAACTAATAACTCGTTAGTTTAATCAGTTTTTGATTTTCTAAAAACTTTCAGTTTGACGCTATAAACTGCCGTGCCGCAGGGTCATGGTTCGATCCCCGCAACGCCGGCCTGAGCTCCAAAAGTTGTGGAAGAGCATTTTGCGAATGCCCGTCTGGCTAGCTACTACCGTCAAGTAGAAAATCTGTCACCAAGGATAATAGTGTGTTCCGGCGGCAATCCTTGAGAGCCAGTAAAATTACATGTATGTTTCAGGGCGCAGATCGTGACTTATGTTTATGGTATACCTATGTAGAGGTTATCACTTAACATGAGGCTTCGTGCATGTTCAGTGATCCGTCACAAACCTATAAAACCAGCAACGAGACATGAACTAAAGTCATATTTATTAAACATATGCTATAGTTGTCTTTGAGTTACTTGACGCTCTGCTACTGGAATGTGTAGAGATGACACTTATCATGACATAACTAGTTACGTCACGCCAGTAATTTATTATAGGCAATTGGAAGGCGTGGGTGGCAACTAAAGAAAAAAAAATATGGAAGGCAAAAGCGCCTCCTAAAGATCTGCCAGCTTACACTATGATCCCCAAGCAGCATGCTTATGGGGATTACGCAATAAACCAAAATATCCACACAAATCAAAACGCTTCACTAAACAAAAAAATGTTTTGGACCGCTTTACTCGACGTGCAAGCTATCTGGTTTTGTCTAAGGCTGAGATTCAGAGACATTTGTGTAAGACGGTCAAAGACTGGTCGACTTGGCCAAGCGTCGGCTAAGAAAATCTTTAAATTTCATATTCAGAGATATAGTCTGAGTCCTACTTACTTTTTTCTATTGCTGACAGGTAAGCCTTTGACCACAATCTCACCTGATGATAAGTGATGATGTGGTCGAAGGTGTTAACAGGCGTAACCTAGAATGACTGGCTCTCAAGGACAGCTGCCGGAACACACCGTTAAGTGCTTGGCGACAGATTTTCTACTTGAGGGTGGTCGCTAGCCAGGCGGGCATTCGCAAAAATGCCCTTCCACCATGCGGTGAAGCTCAAGCCCGCGGCGGGATTCGAACCATGGACCTGCTGCGCGGCATTCCATGGCCAAAGCCACACACAGCTATCACTGCTTCAAAAAAAAATCTCTCTTTTTACTTAGCTCTTAGCTGAGATCACATCTATAATATATTTTCACTTATGGAACGTTTACCAGTTTTTTGTTATCCGCGCATCCTGATATAAAAAGAAAATGATAAGAACAACAGTATATAAAATGTGATTGGAGTGAGTAAAACAACATAAGCCTTTTTTAATTTACGAAAAAGAGTTCCTGTAGAACTTATTACCATACGCCTCAGTATCTCACTTGGCGGCGCCACTCCTGCTTTATTTTCAAAACACGCGGTAAGTTTAAGCGCTGTACCAGATGTCTCTGAATACAATTATGAGGCTAAGTACTACATTTTGACAGATTAAATCATTAGTTCACGCTTAGACTTGTCTCTGAATCTTAGCCTAAGACTCGCACTAACTACGGCAAAAGAATGGTTACATTTGAAGGTTCGCACTTGTAAAATAAAATACCCCCAGAAATAAGAAATGTCAAGTATTAAAAAAAGACTAGCCCAACACATAATGGCAAACAAAACTAGAAATTACTTAATTAAATTAATGCGTTGGACGGGTAGGCATATTCTTGTTTCTGTGTTTGTGTGTTAATATACTTATCTTATTGTTTTTAATTTTGTTCGCTACGATAACGTACATTGTACGTATACCTACTTATTTGTTAGCCATGTTCTCATGGAAGTGACATTTTATATCTTAAATGAGAATAAATGTATTTAACCCTAAAAACCTGATGCTATAAGTAGTATTTATGTATAACTTAGTGACAAGAAAAGAAAGTGTGTTATAAGTGTAAAAGGGATATGAAGAAACTAGGGATATCCACGGGGATAAAAAGATTTAGTTTATAATGTCAGTAATAAAAAAATACAATTAGAAACAGGTATAAAGTACGCATTGATAATGCTGTAATTAAAAAAGGTTAAAACCCGAATGCATGTTATCGTTTCATTGAAATTAAAACTGAAAGTTACATATATTTGTCACTTACGCTATCAAGACGAATCTAATGATATCTCATACATAAAAATCGGTTAAGCTGTTTGAAATTTTTGGTGGAATAAAGAAACTCACAAATATAGATACATACATGAACCCTGAAAACATAACACTCCTTTTTTTGGCAGCCGTATAATAAATAACGTGTATTTTATTTTAAAGTCAACAAAATGTAACGTTCATTAAAAACCAAAATTCAAGAATATGCGAGTATTTCAAATGGATTAATAAAAACGATACTCACATTTAGTAATCAAATAACGTAAATTTAAAAAAAAGTAAAGCAGTTTATATGTTCTTCATATAAATTATATTATTAGCTTTATCATTGAAAATTCTAAAGCTTTTTAATTTTATAAGTTGACTGTTTTACATAAGCTCGTACCTACACATTTAATCACAGTATATGAGATATATGAGTTTGCTATACACTAGTAAATAAAAAAAAATACTTAAAAAATCCGGGCATTATAAAAATAAGCAATTTTTTTAATGTTATTGTGACGGAACAAGCTCGAGGCCCACCTGATGTTAAGCGGACTAACCTCTGCCTATAACAGATGCATTTCGTCACAAGTCACGAATTGCACTGCGCCCGTCACTTTGAGACAGTTGTAAGTCTCATATTCCTGTAATTTCACTGGCTCTCAAGGACTGCTGCCGGAACACACCGTTAGGTGCTTGGCGACAGACTTTCTACTTGAGGGTGGTCGCTAGCCAGGCGGGCATTCGCAAAAAGCCCTTCCACCATGCGGTGAAGCTCAAGCCCGCGGCAGGATTCGAACCATGGACCTGCTGCGCGGCAGTCCATAGTCAATGCCACTGAGCCATCACTGCTTCAATATTCCTGAACAGTGCCTTAAACTCTTGGGGTATCAGGACAAATGCTGACATTTGTACACATGACAGTTATTTAAGTTACTAAAAGAGTTTACTACTGTTTATTACTAAAGGCAAGAGTAATTTTCCTGAAAACGAAGAAAATAACTTTACAAACCTATGTAGTTCAACACTGGCAGCGCGTCTGAACACTACTCTATTATTTGCTTCGTTAAGAATTGGAAACCGGGAACATTCAGTAAACTGTGTCTAACTGTAATTTCGTTTGAAAGGTGGCAGCTAAACGAGGTGCCGTAATTAACATCCATAGAGAGAGCACCAAGAAAACTACGCTCGGAACACGCTGACTATTTATGTACCTATGTTTCTAGAACATTACGTAAACATTTCTATTTGTGTTTATAACATTTGTGTTGAATTCTTCTATGCACCCTTATTACCAGAAAGGTTGCCGGGTAAACTACGAACGAATTCCAAAGCAGGATTACCTCCAGGCAGGCAACAGGCACTAAACATCTTAAGCGATTTGTTATTGTGTGCATTCCATTTGTGTTTTTGGACAAAAAAAATAATTAGGTTTTAACAGTATTGTTGCCGCCAAAACCATATAACATGATTCAATTTTCGCGCGCATTAGCATCCTACCACAATTCTCTTTCTTTTGGTTTATCGCGTTGGCAGTCATATCCCAAGATCCCTCACTTCTATATTTTATCCCTTTCCCACGCACGTCTACAGCATATTTGCCTCTCGCTTATGATGCGATGCAGCCATTGCATCAGTACGTTGTCAAATCTCGTCGAGGCAACTGCTAACCGCAGAAAAGTACGGCAGAGAATCTGTTACCCGAACAGTTTACAATTTAACGTTTATATAGACAGAAATATAGTGAAATAGGACTAAAGGTGAACACAAACGCGAGTGACGTGAGGTTTTTGCTGTGAAAGCGCCGCGCCCAGGCTAGCACATTGCTGGCGTGCGCATTTGGCCATACAAGGAGTAGCACAACTAAACCAGATCTTCACAAGCAGCGGAGGAGCACGCGAAAGGAGACAAGGTAGGCGTGCATGTCCTATTTTCCTGTAACCCTGTGTTCTTTATCCTTTAGCTGCCAACCGGTCTACCCTCTATCTATATATCTGTCGCCGCACCGCGAACCAGCCCTATAGAAAGGCATTTCAAATACAGTCCACACCCGCCGGAGTCTCATGATTTCTTATCTTGACTCCACGCTCCAGATTCTTAGGAACCTGGACCATTGAGAAACCTTCTCAATTTCCCATAACCGCCCCAGCAAGTAGGCGTCATAACATCGTGGCGCCTACATTTGGCCTTCGAGCCGTATTTCGCATATTCTTATCCGCCCTGCCGAACGATTCTTAGTAGCCACAGATTCGTCTGGGTCACCCCGCATTCCAATCTAGATTCATCTAGATATCTACCGCATAAAATATACTAGGTTTCAAATAACTGCCTAGGCACGTTCTTACCGCATCTCAACCGCCCCTTATAGGAGTTACCTTTAGTTGTCATTGTTTAATTTTAACCGCATAATACATACATTAATCATCAAAGTATACCTAATCTATCTAGTATATACAAATTGTTTCCCAATTATATCGAATAATATTCTCCATACATTCTGTTCAATAACGCCTTTAAAGATAAGCAGATATAAAACTCGTACCTTCGCCCGCTTGCTATTTCTAACTTACGGTAGGTAGGTATCTATATCGATTCCTTATCTGCTCGACGCGTCTGCGCTTGCAGCTGTGACTGCAGTTATATATATTGATTCCTATCTTACAAAGTATTCGAGTAATTGTCGTTATATAACGTTATTAGCTAATAATGGCGCCGCCAAAGAAGGTCGAGTCAGAGTCTGAGTCCAAATCTAATAACGATGTAATTGTTTTAGAAACTAAACGAGATACGCTTTTCGAGTTTATTCAAATTGTATATGAAAACTCGAAACAGGCACATATTAGTGAAGAATGCAAGGAGAATTTTCTGAGTTCAGTCGAAACGATTGAAGATATTCGATCTGAGTTTAGACAACTTGTTGACGAGCATAATCGCGCACAGCTTAAATTAGATCCATCTTTTAAGCCTAATTTTAAATCGCTAAACGCGTTTGAAGAGTTATATTGTCGTATCAAGCGTGTATTGAAACGTGTTGAACCCAAACCGTCGAGCGTGGACTTTGATCACGATCTGAAAGGTTCCACTGATCGAATTGGAATTAAATGTAGGATGCCGTCATTGCCATCCATCGAACTGATGTTTTTTGATGGTGATGTCAGAAACTGGCCCTTATTTTATGCTGGATTTAAGTCCATGGTACATGACAATACAATGTTGACAAACGCGGAGAGGTTATATTATTTGATAGGGAAGCTCTCAACTAAGGCCCAAACAGTGTTCTCGGGAATAACACCGTGCGCTGATAATTACGATACAATATTAAAATGTCTCGTTGATAGGTACCAAGACACCCGCATGCTTGCATCTACGTATTTAGATCAGATGTTGAATCTCAAACTGAGCGGGCCCGCGTCTTCGGCTAAATTCCAAACGTTTATGGATCAGTTTGTTACCGCCGCTAATGCGCTAAAAAACTTAAAGCTCGATAATTTGACAGATTACATATTGTTACATATAGCATTGAAAAAATTAGATGAAGAGACAATCCGCGCATTTGAATCTCATTATCGCACTGAAAGTTTACCTACGTTTGTTCAGCTGTCAGATTTTATTAGAGGACAATTTAAAATATATCATAACTCGCAAACTAGTATAATTATGTCAAGTAGTACTTCAAGAAATTTAAACAAACCGCGAAGTCATGTACCTAACCCGCAGGCTCACGTAGCCGTGTCCGCTGCGCATCGGAAATGTCTTTGTGATAATTTCACACATGACCATTTCTTCAAGTGTCCTAAATTTAATGATTTAACGCCTTCCGCTCGATTTCAATGTGTAAAAGAACATAACGCGTGCATTAATTGCCTTAGTTTGAAACATAAAACCCGCGAATGTAATTCAACCTTTAAGTGTCGCAATTGCAACCAAAAACACCATTCTTTATTGCATTTTAATAAGGCAAACAACAAAAATACACCTGGAATCGAACCCGCGCCAGAAACCAACTCCGCTCCGCCGCGAGCGCCATCGCCTACGTCAACACGTAATGCGAACGTAGCATCGCTGCATACATCCATTGCCGCGCGAGTTCCGGACACCGCGAGTAGCGATGCTTACACCGCGCAATGTATGCAACCCGTAACGGTATTATTATCGACCGCTCAAATCGTTATCTATGATAAAGCAGGTAAGGCACATTTAGTTAAATGTTTACTCGATTCTGCTTCAACGAGCAGCTTTATAACTTACGAGTGTTGTACGCGCTTGGGTTTGAATTATAATACAGATACGCAGATGATTGTGCGAGGTTTTGGGGGTTCTGAAAAGCCTATAAAGGGATGTACAGACTTTAAATTTTATTCACGATTTTCAGATAAGGTTCATTTTCAAGTATCGGCACTTGTTGTAGACCGCATCACGGATAACTTGCCTTCGCTACCCGTGAATGCATCTGCGTTCACGCATATTCAATCGCTTCCACTCGCTGACAGTACCTTTGCTACGCCTAGCGAGGTTCACGTGCTTCTCGGTGCAGATATTTTTCCGCACCTGTTGATACCGGGTTCGGTACATAGCAGTGTGGACGGAATGTTGCCCGCTATTGAAACTGTTCTGGGTTACATAATTATGGGTTCTGCTCCCATATTGATACCTAAACATACTTCCGCTTGTTGTGCGGTTGTGCAGCATTCATTGGATCACCTACTGAAAAGGTTTTGGGAACTCGAAGAAGTAACCGCTCCGCCCGCCCACAGTCAAGAAGATCTTGAATGTGAGAACCATTTTCTCGCCACTACTACGCGTGATGCTAATGGCAGATATACCGTCGCTTTGCCGTTTAGTGACGATGTGTTTAAATTAGGAAATTCGTACTCAACCGCATACAGACGCTTTCTGTGCTTGGAACGGAAGTTGTCTTCGTCAAATACGCTGCGCGTTGCCTACAACGATATCATTCGTGAATACGTTCATAAAGGTTATATCACTGAAATAGGCCCAATTGATAATGTCGCTTCTTTCGCATCCTATTTCGTTCCGCATCACTGCGTGCAGCGTGAAGATAAGAAGACCACAAAAATTCGCATGGTTTTAGACTCCAGTAGTAAGACCACCACAGGGCTGTCACTTAATGAAGTACTGCACGCAGGCCCTAATCTACAGGGTGATTTAAATAATATACTTCTTAATTTTCGTCTTTTTAAAATTGCGATTTCAGCTGACTGTCGTCAAATGTTTTTACAAATTGGAATGCACGAAAATGATCGCAAATATCAGCGAATTCTTTTCAGGTTTCATCCACGCGACCCGATATTGGTCTTCCAATTCAATAGGGTTTGTTTTGGAATGAAGTCGAGTGTATTTCACGCCATCCGCGTCATTCATCAGCTCATTGCCGATGAAGGGCACCGGTTTCCCATAGCTGCCGCAATAGCATCAAGCTCCACGTACATGGACGATGTATGCTTCAGTATAATGGCGGATGATTCATCACAGAACGATGAAGCCGTCGCTGTTGCCGCATGTACGCAACTTATCGCCTTATTCAAGTGTGGTCAATTTGACCTCGTCAAGTGGACCAGTAATGCTCCTAATGTTTTACGTGCTATTCCTGCCTCTCATCGTGCATCCGCAGATCTTGAGATCGACAGGGGTGCCAGTCCTCATAAAATATTGGGCACGCATTGGGATAGGTCTGACGATGTTTTTAATTTCAGGGTTGCCACACCTGAACCAGGGTGCACGAAACGGATAATTTTATCTGTCGTCGCACGTTTATGGGATAACTTAGGTCTAGTGGCTCCCGTCATATTGTATGCCAAGCTCCTCATTCAGGAACTTTGGCTTTTGAAATGTGACTGGGACGACACGCCTCCTCGACGCATCGTGACATTGTGGTCGCAGTTTTGCAGTGAACTACCTGCACTGAACCGTATACGTATACCGCGTCATTTAGGGGTAGTCCAGGGTTGCACGGCTAACCTTTTGGGATTTTCGGACGCAAGTGAGCGCGCCTACGGTGGAGTTATTTTCCTTCAGGTTGTGATCGGTGAATATAGGAGCGTTAGGCTCGTATGTTCTAAGTCCAAAGTCGCACCGCTTAAAACTTTATCTATCGCAAGATTGGAACTATGCGCCGCTGTTTTGCTGTCAAAGTTGATGCGTAAGGTGCTAGACAATTTCGAACCACGCTACAAAATCTCAAATATCTACGCCTTTACAGACTCGAAGGTTGTTCTGTGTTGGATCAACTCTTCCCCGCATAGATGGCAAACGTTTGTCGCAAATCGCGTCGTCATGATTATTGATAATATACCTGCTGTTTGTTTCCATCATACTGCAGGCATTGATAACCCTGCGGATTGCCTATCGCGAGGCCTTTCTCCCGCAATGTTAGTTGACCATCCTCTATGGTACTCGGGACCACCATGGGCTTCGAAAGACGTCTTTGAGTGGCCAATCGTAGAGTTCAATCACGATGACATGACCGAAGTGCCAGATCTGAAGCCGCTTGCCCATAATACAACTGTAGTTGCAATTGAATCGCCAATTTACGCGCTCGCACATCGTATATCTTCTTGGTCAAGGTTATTAAGAATTGTAGTATACGTCTTCCGCTTTTTGAAGTTACTACCGCGCAGACCTGTAAAAGGTTCTGATTTAGATTTCGCAGAAACTAAGGTTGTACTAGCGCTGCAACAAGTTTACTTTAGTGACGACATAATTAAATTGAAAAATGGTCAAAACTGTTCCCCCGCACTACAAAAATTAAATCCATTTTTGGATAACGATGGGCTCATTCGCACCGGTGGGCGTCTTTCGAATGCTGCTATTGGTTATTCGCATAAACACCCATGTGTTCTACCTAAACATGATCATGTGGTCGATATCATAATAGATGCATATCATAAGAGGTATTTACATGCTGGTCCTGAGCAACTTATGTCATTGCTTAGGCATCGATATTGGATTCTTGCCGCTCGCAGAATCATTCGTCATCGCATACATAAGTGTAATATTTGCTTCAGAGCAAAGCCTCGTCCAACCTTCCCCATGATGGCAGACTTGCCTGCACATCGTGTGAACCAGGTAGACAAGCCGTTTTCCCAGACAGGATGTGATTACGCTGGCCCTCTACAATACACGCCAGTGCGTGGTAGAGGTGTCAAGAGCCGCAAAGCATGGCTTTGCATTTTCACATGCCTGACAACGCGCAGTCTACATATCGAGGTGGCCACGGACCTGAGCACTGTAAGTTTTCTCGCTGCGCTCAAACGCTTTCTCTCCCGCCGTGGTCCAGTTCAATGCCTCTACTCCGACAACGCCACAAATTTTGTTGGCTGCCGCTCATATCTGCGTGAACTTTATAAGTTTTTAGACAATTATCAGCCGCACCTTGAACATGAACTTACTGAGAGTCGTATTGATTTCAAGCAGATACCACCACTGAGCCCGCACTGGGCAGGGGCTTGGGAGTCTATGGTAAAAATTGTAAAGTGCCATTTTTTCAAGGTTGTAGGCCAACAAATTCTTTCATATGAAGAACTCATTACGGTCCTCACTCAAGTCGAGGCCCTTATAAATTCACGTCCGCTCACCGCTTTGAGTGCAGATCCCGCTGAGCCGACAGCACTTACGCCGGCTCACTTTCTGAACACCGCGCCACTTTTATCGCTACCTACACCTCAAATAGAATCGTCTAATCTACGCGAGAGGCATTCGCTTTTAGATAAAATGGTCCAGTCGTTCTGGAAACGATGGAGAGTCGATTACTTGCATCAATTACAGTCTCGTAGCAAGTGGACTACGCCGTCTACTCCGATCGAGCTAGGAACTGTAGTGGTTATCATCGTCGATAACGTACCGCCTCTTTCATGGCCTCTCGGTGTCGTGGTAGAAGTTCACCCTTCGAGGGATGGAACAACACGTGTAGTAACCGTTAGGACGAGTAAAGGAAATTTCGTGCGTCCTGTTGTTCGATTATGCCCATTGCCAAGTCAGTAGTTTAGATATGTAGGTTCAGGATCTACACATAATATTTATAAGGTTAGGTATACGGATTTAATGTAACATATTTATAATTATTTATCGCATTATATATATTTTTTAAAGGTAACCCTTTAAGGCCGGGGGTATGTTGCCGCCAAAACCATATAACATGATTCAATTTTCGCGCGCATTAGCATCCTACCACAATTCTCTTTCTTTTGGTTTATCGCGTTGGCAGTCATATCCCAAGATCCCTCACTTCTATATTTTATCCCTTTCCCACGCACGTCTACAGCATATTTGCCTCTCGCTTATGATGCGATGCAGCCATTGCATCAGTACGTTGTCAAATCTCGTCGAGGCAACTGCTAACCGCAGAAAAGTACGGCAGAGAATCTGTTACCCGAACAGTTTACAATTTAACGTTTATATAGACAGAAATATAGTGAAATAGGACTAAAGGTGAACACAAACGCGAGTGACGTGAGGTTTTTGCTGTGAAAGCGCCGCGCCCAGGCTAGCACATTGCTGGCGTGCGCATTTGGCCATACAAGGAGTAGCACAACTAAACCAGATCTTCACAAGCAGCGGAGGAGCACGCGAAAGGAGACAAGGTAGGCGTGCATGTCCTATTTTCCTGTAACCCTGTGTTCTTTATCCTTTAGCTGCCAACCGGTCTACCCTCTATCTATATATCTGTCGCCGCACCGCGAACCAGCCCTATAGAAAGGCATTTCAAATACAGTCCACACCCGCCGGAGTCTCATGATTTCTTATCTTGACTCCACGCTCCAGATTCTTAGGAACCTGGACCATTGAGAAACCTTCTCAATTTCCCATAACCGCCCCAGCAAGTAGGCGTCATAACATCGTGGCGCCTACAAGTATTACAAACACAAAGTGTACACCGTTAATAGGACAGTGGGAACAAATACCGTCGCCCCTCCTCCTCAAAATACTGAATCGGAGTAAAGGGAAAAATATTCCCGCTCCTACTACCGATCGGGGTGCCAATCGGAGGACAGGACTAAACCCTTTATATCATTAATATTTACTTAAAAGCTTGTGTTACAATATTTCAGTTGGACCACGAGCCCAGAAATTTATTCGTTAAAAGTAACTCTTCGGCTCCACCATCTAATGATAAGGATTTAAAAAACCCACTGGATCTACTAGTGGACCCAACAGTCCGCAACCCCATTGTCAGCCTCCAGCAGAAGCAAGTAGGAGCAGTAGAGCCCGAAGCCTGAAAGACGATAGCTCTTCAAAACGTGGTTGCTTAGACAACTGAATCTACCGAATACAGGCGTAACGATAGGTATGTTCTGTCTACTAAATATTGCTAGCAACTTGTGAGAGTTACTTGATATTTTTCCCTCCGGTAACTATTTGAATCATCCCTTTGACTTTTTACTGTATAACGGATGTTGTATTGACAATTACAATAGATACTTAGATCGGTACTATCAGTACTTAATATTATAAATGCGAAAGTAACTCTGTCTATCTGTCTGTTACGCTTTCACGCCAAAACTACTGGACCGATTGGAATGAAATTTGGTAAGGAAATAGTTTGAGACCCGGGAAAAAACATAGGATAGTTTTTATCCAACTGCGCAAAAAGAGGTTATATACGCGATAACCGACATATGCGCGGGCGGAGCCGCGCCCGGAAAGCCAGTAATCAGTACTAATATTATAAATGCGAAAGTAACTCTGTCTGTCTGTCTGTCTGTCTGTCTGTCTGTCTGTCTGTTACGCTTTCACGCCAAAACTACTGGACCGATTTGAATGAAATTTGGTATGGAGATAGTTTGAGACCCGGGAAAAAACATAGGATAGTTTTTATCCGACTGTGCAAAAAGAGGTTAATGTTTTCGCGCGATAACCGACATACGCGCGGGCGGAGCCGCGCCCGGAAAGCTAGTATATTATAAATGCGAAAGTAACTCTGTCTGTTTGTCTGTTACGCTTTCACGCCAAAACTACTGGACCGATTTGAATGAAATTTGGTATGGAAATAGTTTGAGACCCGGGAAAAAACATAGGGTAGCTTTTATCCAACTGCGCAAAAAGAGGTTAATGTTTTTGCGCGAAAGCTAGTATCATATTATTTAATTTTGATATATTGACGTCATTGTATGTGATCGTACATCGGGCTATGGTGGTCCAGGTATTATGTCCTGCAGTATTTACTTCCATTGCATTCCATCTTTGATATCATATAAGCTATGTTCACACCGTGCATTTTATTTTAATTAAGGGCATGCGTCACAGCGCAGTCAACAGCACACGTGAGGTATAACCGATGTCCGTGAATCCCGTGACGCAAGCCTCAAATCAAATACTACACACAACTCTGGAAATAATGTCTCCTTACGCTGATGCATGCAACAATTGAATGCGTCAAACGAAACTTGAATACGAAGTTGAAATGAAAGTTGAAGAGGAATGGGGTACAGTAGACTTAGCCACACGCGTATATGATCCAATATATCCTAGGTATAACAGTCTGTTGCTCACCACCCTTGGAGTTCCAGTAAATTGGGTAAAGGTTTTGTTGTTTCCCAGCAAAAGGATAATGGCATTCGTTCTGATTGCAAAATTTCCGGTTTGTATTTTAATTCGAGTTAATATGTAAAATTTCGAGAAAAACATTTATAAAGTATTTTTTTATAATTGCTGTTATGTTTGCAATATTACACTTGTGCATGTGCATGCAGCAATTAAGTGTAATTCCAAAATTGCTGAATTCCAAATTAACAAAATTTATATTGTTCTTTAGAAATGTTTCATATTAACTCGAATTAAAATGTGAACAAATAGTTGAACATGTTTTGTTTTAACTCAGTTATTTTGGATTTACACTCGAATTATTACTATTACTAGAAATAGTTTTTCTTGAGATTTTATACATTAACTCGAATTAAAATAAAAACCACTAGACTATAATACTTAAATTGATAACGAGAAATGACTACACTGCAAAACATGCGAAAATTACGAGGAATTCCACGCATTGGATTTATTTTTTTCTGCATGGGAACATTATCACTCGGTAAAATACCAGTAAAACTCATCATCATTTGACTCAAATTGAGAAAAAATATATAGTTCCTATGTTTTCTCGATAGGTACATAATTCATAATTATAAAAATATCACATCCAACGGATTTTTTGTATAAAATAAATGTTATTGCGTTAGTTAGAGAGACCTTTTAGAATAAAAAATAAAGAAAATTCGGAATTAGGGTCCTTTGTCCACCTTCATTCTAAACAGGACAACACTGATTGGGGATACCTCAGTTAATATCCTGTGTAGGGCTATTATATATTATATAATCACATATGAGTACTTGAGAAACGATGTACTCCTAAGTAACGTATCATGTTGAAGTTCTGTTGATAACCAAAAGGTTAGAATAACCAAATAACGTGTTATTCCCATCCTTATCGTCAGTGTACTAGATATTATCTACTAGTATTATTTAACGAACCCATAGATAAGTATAAAACATTATGTTGCTACTTGGAAACTCTTATCAACATACCTACTCATCTAGGTTCCCTTGGAATTTGCGGTCCATCGATCAATACCTACACTGTAATAAGCCTATGTCGATCAAACCCCACTTTTTAATATCCCTACGTTGTATTAAGACATCATCGAAAAAAGACATGGTAGCATAATGCCTACTTTTTCAAAATTGGTACAGTAAGAAAGAAAATACGAATTACGCCTGTGCATCGATCAATACACACTGTAATAAAACTTCTTTGTGGCACTTGCTTCACTGGCCACTTATAATACAAATGCAGAATCAAGGACTGATAAAACTGCTGTCATGTTGAAGTATGCGAATATTATGCGATGTGAGTATGTAATGCACGCATGTTCTTGAGCTCAAGCGTCTATGTTTCTGGTTTGCCAGTTTTCCGTTTTATTATTTATGAATATGAAAATAATAATTCACATACAAAAAAAACCCAATAATTTTGAATAAGTATAAGTACATTATTTTACGGTACACTGTCAAACTAGATGCATATATATTTGGGTCAAACACATGCATGCATTATTTTGAGTGAGGTTTAAATCTAGGTGTTTAAAATAAGACATAATTACGTTTAAATGGAAGCACCTTGAATATTTTTCTTTATACTTTCGTGAAGTTTCTAAATCATAATATTATGTTATAAACTATGTAATCAGTGCAACAGTGTTGAAACGCTCGTAGCGAAGTTTGCTTAGCCGTTCTGAACCGATCAGGAAAGTTAAGCAATCCGCCGCGGTCATAAGTTGGATGGGTGACCGCTGGTGACATTACTACTGAGCGCTTTCATGCTTCAGAGGGCACGTTAAGCCGTCGGTCCCGGTTGTTGTCTTAGGATGGCAGTCGTTATAGCATGGTGGTAGGGCATTTTGCGAAAGCCTGCCTAGCTACCACCCTCAATCAGAAAATCTGTCGACAAGTACCTAACGGTGTGTTCCGGCAGCAGTCCTTGAGAGCCAGTAAATTATAGGCACATGAGACTTAACAACGGCATTTCTAAGAGTGTTGGGCGCAGTGCAATTAGTCACTTGTGACGAAATACATCTGTTATAGTTTCCGTTTAACATCTGGTAGCCACGGTGCGTGTTTCGTCACAATCCCAAAAAAACCATAACGTGTACCTATATATCATTAAAAAGAAGGTCTTAGTTGGTAAATTACATCGACGATCGCAGTTATTGTAATTCGGCTACGTACCTACGTGTCTAGAACTTAGAATAAATGATGGTTACTAGGGTTCGTAGGGATATATCTTAGTTTGCACTAGTCACGACGTATATAATAAGGTAAGATATTTTATAAACAACTTGACTGTCCAGTAAACTAAAGGACAGAAACCTGAACGGAATTGTTACCAATACCAGCATCAGTAATTAATTGTACAAGTTTATCATTTAGGGGGCGTCCATAAATTACGTGAGGTGTTTTTTAAAATTTTCTGTCCCTCCCTCCCCCGTTGGTGAGATGTCGTGAGATTTTGTTCATTCCCCACCCCCGTCCCCCAATCTCACGTGAGATTTTTCAAAATGTGGGTTTCTTACGTAAACGCATTGGGTTGTTATTGTAGAAAGAAAAAAAAACAATGTGCTTCGTGCTTTTATTTACGACTAGTTAAGACTAGTAATCAATATTGCTGAGAGTTATAAATGTAATAAAAATTTAACAATAGAATACTTAAATCATGACTACTGTGATAAAAAGAAAAGAATATCTACTTTAATTCAGTCCATGGAGAATTATGCGTAGTATAGTATAATTTTTTTTTGTTTCATCAGAACAAAAATTTCGTGATATTTGTCGAGACCCTCCCTCTCCCTAACGTGAGATTATATGAGATTTGACTCGACCCCCTCCCCCCCTAAATTATCTCACGTAATTTATGGACGCCCCCTTAGGCTGGGTTAAACCAAATTTGACGATAGTTAAATTCTTATACCACAAAAACCAACAACTGAAAACCAACAAAATAGAACCGAGATCATATTCTATTATTCCATGCACGAAATATTCAAGCAGCATTTTGAGCCCGCTTTGAGCACTCTAATTTGTTCAAAGTAAAATTGTCGGCCCACCTCGACACTCACTGAAGAGCACCGCGATAGGATTTTGATATTGAACCGGCGGCGTGTTACCGCCGGCTCACCGACGATATGCTCCGCAAACGTGTCAGTATCACCGCGGGTGCGGTGCACCGACAGCGCGGCGCACAAATGCAACTACGACCTTTTTAACCGCAACAATTTTAGTATACGCTATTGGAGCTGGAATTACTGCGGCTGCTGGTACAAGACTTGCCCTCCAATTGTTCCTCGTCAGGTTTTGTTGGTTTTGTTTTATATTTTTTTAATCCTAAATATGGAACTGACTTCAACACTCTAAAAGTGTGAAATAACTTGTTCCACGATCATTCAAAAGTACCTATTATCACAATATAGTGCGCTTGGTACCGACTTCGACAGGTTATTTCACATATTTGAGTGTTAAAGTCGTTTCCATTTTTAGGTAAAATAATTTTTTACCCTTTTTAATGACCCTTGCTACTTACGAGAACAATTATAGTTATTCACTGTCACTGACTAGGTAGGTATATCATCAAGCTAGGAATACACTTTTCAGTTATCGGAATGAACTCAAAAACGGCTAAGCCAATTTTTAAGAAATTTAAATGGGATCACACGGAAAGCATTAGTTTTCAAATAAAAAAGAATTATCAAAATCGGTTCATAGTTCTGAGGTAAGTAACAGATATATATTTATATAAAAACAATCGAGTTGAGTACCTATCCGTTGATTGAAGTCGGTCAAAAAGTACTTACACTGAATCTTATGTTTAAGTATATAGTATAATATGTAAATTATGTCAAGATATTAATATAAAGATTGAATTATTATGCAACATGTCAGTTTTCAAAATTGTAAGTGTATCTCTTATGTAAGTTGTCAACCAATGATAACCAACGAATTTATACCAAGTAATTGATTATAAGAATATATAACACTTAAGGCCTATTTCAGAAGATTAAGTAAGTTCCGGTTATACTACCCATAACATATTTATTAAACAAAACACTTTCTTTGCGTTTAACAATCATCGTTTTAGCCTATCAATCGGTTAAAGCTTGAAACACGCTGCATGTAAACTGTCATTTTTATCATTCAGTTATTTTATGTGTTGCATAGCAAACCGAAACTTTATTAGGACATTCTGAAACGGACCCTAAATCCTTCATACCGTCCGGCAAATAGCTTACCTCAGTTGCTGTTACACGATATAGAACATTTTGTTGCACTTACACGAAATAAAAATACCCTTAAATTTCTGCGAGATGACTAGAGGTGAACATTTCATTTGATTATTCGGGAATGTTCTGTTTTACGAGTCTAACTATTTTAGATCTGCATAGATATTGGAAAAGCCTTTGAAAAGCATAAATTATATTTATAAATATATCGTTGGATTTGCTAAAGAAAGTGTTTTAAATAAAGAACTATATTTTTGGGTCATAGGGATAATTGCGACCTATCGCGGGGTAATTCCGGAAGAACTCAAAAGTCGCCTTTATTGCATTTCAGCCAGAGTTTACATTTCATTTTCCATCCTAATAACCCCATAGATTTTGATAATGTAAGTTTTTTAAATAATAACCGTGAATTTGAATTCCTATAACTTAGTATTACGGAATTACCCCAGTAAAACCTGGACGTTCAGACATAAGTGACAGTGGTTCTTAACATACTATTTGAGATTTTAGGAAGTTCAAAACTGTACGATGGATAAACAAAGTTATTTTCAGGTACTTACTTATTTTCTTAATGTCTTTGATAGAATGTCAATAATAAAATAAAAAAATAATTCAGTGAGATCAACTTTTATTTTTATAAGTAAGTACGTAATTATGTAGGTACTTCACTTTGTAACAATTAGAATTATTTAAGAATCAACAAATTATATTAACAATCCTTAAACATAATTATTAAATCACATCAGATTTTTTGATAATTTAAGGCTACTATTCAGAATCAAATGACTAAAATAAAAACTTAAATCTTACTAAAATAATAAAAAAAACACAAATGTTCATAACAACAAAATGTACGTAATATTAATAAAAATAAGTAACTAAGTACAGTACGGCCGTCGGATCTTGGCGAGTCTGAAGTTAGGCTAAATTTAGCGCTTGAAAACTCGTAAAAAAATAAATAATTTAAACAAATAAATGCAATTTGCAGTTGTAATTGCTGTTAAAAACTGTTATTGGCATACAATATGGTACAAAACAGAGCAAAAAATTTTAATTAACCCCAACCGAACTTTCATCAAATATATCTAAGAACACTTCCAATTAGTTAATTCACCTTTCAAAGAAAACAATCAAAATCGGTTCATCCGTTGGGCAGCTACGATGCCACAGACACACACCACACACACACACCATTCGTCCACATAACATTCCGTCATTTTTGCCTCGAGGGTCAAAAAAACGATACACTTTGAAAACTACTGACAATTACAGTAGGAAAACGTAAGTGGGGCTATTGCAAAACAATCACATCGCAATAAACCCGGAGGGGTAAATAAGAAAAAAATTAAAAAACACAGTTTTAACCCTATATTCCTATTATTATTAAGCACAAAACAAAAATCAATCATAAAAACAAACAAACATTAAAATAACTTACCAGGATTTCAAGAAAACTAACTTGGGGTTATTACGAATCACCGAAATTTGGCGCGAAATCACTTCTCTTGAATAATTTGACGACACTCGCGTAATGTTAGTGCGAGCGACTAGCGGCTTCTGTAGCGACAAGTAAATCTAAGAGGCTCTTTGCCTAATGTTGCCAGCAGCGCTCATATTGCTGCGATTGGTAGATTTCTTGCTTTTTCGGAATATACCCATTTTCGAAATAGCCCCAATGCACCTAATAATAGTCTTTAAAACACTATGTTGTTTCACTTAATTTTGTTACAAGATTTTCTTGGCTGCTTATATACCTACTATAAAAAAGTTAAAAAATATATTAAAGTTTTATTATCCAAATATGCGGGCTTCGTATACATTAAAGGATCATCGCATGAAATTCTTTAAGCAGTAATTCACAACTATCTCTTTTGAAAGTATAATTATTAGGATTTAAAAATTATTTTTATTTATAATAGAATTATTATACGCTGTTTTTTCAGGAGTTGTATAAGTGTAAATAGTATTATGTTCCGTATAGTAAATGTTCCGTATGTTGAAGCACGCAATTATAAGTGGATTAATATTTCTCATTAATTATTTATAATTTTATAGTTTTAACTCGGGAATACTGAATGTGAAAAACAAAAATAGTGAATATATCTTCCGCCCGATGACAAAAACGACGTTTTAGATCCTGCTGGTAATAGATGTAACATGATAATATAATGTTCTAGATAAGAGGAACCTAATGGGTAATTTTACTGAGAGCGCTATGCTGCGTCGGGAAATAGAACTGCAAAATGTTTGCAGTTCGACTACGTGGAGATTGGAAACGTCACTGTGTCGACCTACATAAATTCTACAAACCTAGATTGACAGATCTAGAATGGAACTTTGACATGATACTACGGATACAGGATACGTGCGTCAGAAGTTCGACTAGCATATACTTCGATACGATCCTATTTCGACACGATTTATCTCTGGCAGGACTTTACTTACATGACTAATCTTCGTTTTCCTTAGTCAGATTTGATGATTGATTGGTCAGGAACTATATATTGAAATAAGTAGTTACTTACCAATTAACGAGAATGAATAGTTTTTCCAAGGTTAATGTACTAAAATATCATAATAGTTTTTAAAATTTGGCCCTTATGCATTAAATTTACAAGTTTTGCAGATAAATTAATGAGAAAGAAGATATTAGGTATTTCTATATACATAACTACCTAATATGATTACAAGCGCGGTCACTTTTTTTTATTGCAGATAGGCTAGCCTTTGACCACTATCTCACCTGATGGTTAGTGGTGATGTGGTCGAAGATGTTGTTCAGGCTAGCCTAGAATGACTGGCTCTCAAGGATAGCTGCCGGAACACACCGTTGGGTGCTTGGCGACAGATTTTCAACTTGAGGGTGGTAGCTAGCCAGGCGGGCATTCGCAAAATACCCTACCACCATGCTATAACGACTGCCATCCTAAGACAACAACCGGGACTGACGGCTTAACGTGCACTCCGAAGCACGGAAGCGCTTAGTAGTATGTCACCACCGGTCACCCATCCAAGTCATGACCGAGGCGGACGTTGCTTAACTTTGCTGATCGATTCAGAACGGCCAAGCTAACTTCGCTACGAGCGCTTCAAACGAAAATCACATTTTACTAAATCTACAGCACAACAATTCAAAAGGCTTCCGGTGCATAAAACAGCGGTTTTGGGAGTCACCCCCATAAAACGTGGATTAAGAATAAACCAAGAGGTCCTAAGTGATTTGTGTCTTCTCATCAGCACGATCTCTGACATTAACACTGAATTCGAGAAGCTCTCAATCTTCGAGATATACCTATCCTCGCACCCTGAGGGTTCCGTACCATCAACTCCAACTGATTTGACGGCTAACTACATAGCCTTTTACACAATCTCATCTGTTTGTAACTGATGATATCCCAAATTCTAGCATGCTCGATAAAATGGGAAATGTTGCTCACGGTCAGCTGCCGGAAGACATCGCTAGATGCTAGGCTAGATGTACTAATAGATTTTTCCATTTTCTAAAACGCAGAATGTCGTATACATCACAATGTCGGATGCTGTCAGTGCCGTCGTTCATTTCTGCGGGACTTTTGTTCCGTCACATAAAGAAACGACAACGTTGCAAAAGGCTTTTGTGATGACCACATCTTGGCTTAATGGTATAATGGTGGTTCTATACTTCTATATGATATCAAGCGAACAGATGTACAAGTCATTCACCTGAACCAAAGCGTCACGCTTGTTATAATTATAATCTCGTACGCTAAGTAATTTCACTTGCTGTATTAGTTTCTGTATATCTATGAAACTAATCATCCAAGATTGCTCTCTGACACATACTACATATAAAATCCAACACCGTCAGGTATTGTTACGAGCCATTCTCCAATTATCAGATGATAAGGTGGACGGTCACCCGATAGTTGTGCTGATTAAGTGATGCGATACTCCGAGCACTGTAACCAAGGCAACGTAACAATGTAGGTAGACTAAGGGTGTATTCCGTTGTGCGCTTACAATGCTTACGTTTGTACGTTAGGATTTAGCTATTACGAAATGAAAAGTGTATCAATAGCACATGAATAAATAACCGGAATTTATTCATGCTCCGATAGTTCTAACGCTATCAAGCAAATTGAAACAATTACAAGTTGCCAAAGTGTGCAAAAGAAACATAATTTTTTCAATGAGTCAGGTTTTTCAAGGGAAAGCCTCACTTCAATTTCTATGGAATTATGCACATTTAAGTACTTACAGGCAACTTTTTTATATACATTTCAATGACAGCTGTTCGACAGTGATCACACTGCTCTTCCTCGAAGTCGTGAGCGTTGTGAGTACCGATTGATGACGTCAAGGAAAGGATGACGTCACACGAATTTAAGGTGTCGTTGTCAGTGCATTTCGGAACGATTTTGAGTACCCTCACGCTGCTCAAAGCGTGGAACTCGCTCAAAGGCTAACATTGTTGTATATCGTCAACTCATGTTATGTAATATTCATACTCATGTAATATTTGGGTGAGGACGATAAAATATCAATAACAGCAACAATACCTACCAACAAATCATGCATACAGATAGAGACTTATGCAACAAACTTGCATAAATACTTATAATAATAAACCTTTAAACTATAGTATAATGCCGTGACTACTAATGTAGGTTTGTAATTGACTATGAATATGAGTATACAGATTTTTATTTACGGATATGACTTTTTTATTTATTTATGGCTTAAAGGCTAACCTTTGACCACTATCACTCCTGATGGTCAGTTATGATCGGTGGATGTTGTTCAATGTAACCTAGAAGTACTGGCTCTCAAGGACAGCTGCCGGAACACAGCGTTAGATGCTGGCGACAGATTTTCTACTGAGGGTGGTATCTAATCAGGCGGGCATACGCATAATAATCTATCACTATGCATCACATTTCCATCCTAAGATAATAACCGGGACCGACGGCTCAACGTGCCCTCCGAATTACGACTAAGCAAGCTACGCTACGAGAGCAACTATTTCACTGGAATAAGAAAATAAATGATTTAAATTGCCGTAATAAATATTTATTCTCGTCTCATGTCGATCTACACCACCATTTGTTTATTGAATGCACATTATTTAATGTCATTAACAATACATAAGTAAGCAATTATATCGCAAATGAAAGATTATGTTGCGATAATGATAATAAATATAAATTTTGGATGATTTGAATTAATTCACCAGCTGCTTCTACTTGGTATGAAAGACCACAAAATGGATACACATATTTTTTTATACATTATCATAAAAATTGCGTTGTGTAATCTGCAAAAAAGAAGAAACCAAATTTGTACAGAATTTGTACAGTGATATAAGCAAATAATTCAAATGAACAAAAAATATTTAGAAGCGCTGAACACGTTAACCGTACATAATTTAGAAAAGACTGCATTTCATTATACTGACCCCAAGAAACATAAATTCACTGGCGATACAAATATTACATTCGACCTCTTGACATCCGCAGTGAACGATATCGTGAATTTCTACTGTTTTTTCTTCTGTTATTCAAATTCAAAATCATTTATTCAATTTAGGCGTCTACGACGCTCTTATGAAGGTCAATTACAAACTTTAATATTGAAATATTCTACATTGTACTGCCACGTTCAACAAAAAATATTATAGAGCCACTGCGAGAAGAACGGGCAAGAAACTCGGGGCCATTTTTTAAACGTCTGTTTACAATGTGTTATAAACAATATAATAAAATTATTACAATATTTGTTTAAATTACGTAGGAGACAGGTGATGGCTTGGCAGAGGTGGAATTTTCCAAGAATTTTTGTTGTTTAAGTAATCACAAACTGTGTAGTAGGATTTCTTAATCAAAATGTTTTTCACGTGTAATTTGAATTTTCCTTCTGTGAGCATTGTAATATGTTCGGGAATTTTATTATAAAACCGCACACAATTACCTAAAAAGGACCTTTTATTTGTCTTTGCTAATCTAAAACACGGTACCGTTAATTTATATTTGTTCCTAGTGTTGTAATCGTGGTTGTCACTGTTTAATTTAAATTTACTCAATTTTTTCCGAACATACATAATATTTTCAAATATATACAGACTCGGTAAAGTTAATATATCAATTTCTTTAAAAAGATCCTTTAGAGATTCCATAGGATCCATTTCATATATGGCTCGAATTGCACGCTTTTGTAAGATAAAGATTGTTTCCATCTCAGCAGCAGCTCCCCACAGCAATACACCTTACGACATAATACTGTGGAAGTACGCGAAATAAACTAGCCGTATAGTTTTCTATGATTATACCTAGTTCGTATTGCGTGTAATAGTTTTCTCTGGAATTCAAAATGAAAACCATCTGACCTAGGTTTTATTATGATAGTTACAAAATACTCTTGTCCATGTCGTTGCAGCTCTAGATGGGTCCACGTCTTGGACAATATATAACATTTTCGAAGGTCCACGTAATTCTAATACACCGGAAATGGATGGAAACATACATGGGAAAGTGTTTACAGCCTCACGAAAGTTGACCGGCGATAAATATTAATGTATAAGGTTCTAGGATTTATAGGTATGGATGCTTACATAATCATTAAGACGTTGACCAATATGGGACTATACTGTACTGTCTTACATCTGTTCGTAAATTTAATGCTAAAACCACAAAGGTAAATAATTCAAAACTTAAGTAGGAGAAAAGCTGCACATTCACTTATTATGACTGTATTTTTTTATTGCTGACAGCTAAACTTTTCACCGTGACAACTCATGAAGAAAATTTTTATCTCTCAAGGACAGCTGCCGGAACACACCGTTAGATGCTGGCGACAGATTTTCTACTGAGGGTGGTATCTAACCAGGCAGGCATACGCAAAATAATCTATCACTATGCATCACATTTTCATCCTAAGATAATAACCGGGACCGACGGCTCAACGTGCCCTCCGAATCACGAATAAGCAAGCTACGCTACGAGAGCAACTATTTCACTGGAATAAGAAAATAAATGATTTAAATTGCCGTAATAAATATTTATTCTCGTCTCATGTCGATCTACACCACCATTTGTTTATTGAATGCACATTATTTAATGTCATTAACAATACATAAGTAAGCAATTATATCGCAAATGAAAGATTATGTTGTGATAATGATAATAAATATAAATTTTGGATGATTTGAATTAATTCACCAGCTGCTTCTACTTGGTATGAAAGACCACAAAATGGATACACATATTTTTTTATACATTAACATAAAAATTGCGTTGTGTAATCTGCAAAAAAGAAGAAACCAAATTTGTACAGAATTTGTACAGTGATATAAGCAAATAATTCAAATGAACAAAAAATATTTAGAAGCGCTGAACACGTTAACCGTACATAATTTAGAAAAGACTGCATTTCATTATACTGACCCCAAGAAACATAAATTCACTGGCGATACAAATATTACATTCGACCTCTTGACATCCGCAGTGAACGATATCGTGAATTTCTACTGTTTTTTCTTCTGTTATAATTTTCTATGATTATACCTAGTTCGTATTGCGTGTAATAGTTTTCTCCGGAATTCAAAATGAAAACCATCTGACCTAGATTTTATTACGATAGTTACAAAATACTCTTGTCCATGTCGTTGCAGCTCTAGATGGGTCCACGTCTTGGACAATATATAACATTTTCGAAGGTCCACGTAATTCTAATACACCGGAAATGGATGGAAACATACATGGGAAAGTGTTTACAGCCTCACGAAAGTTGACCGGCGATAAATATTAATGTATAAGGTTCTAGGATTTATAGGTATGGATGCTTACATAATCATTAAGACGTTGACCAATATGGGACTATACTGTACTGTCTTACATCTGTACGTAAATTTAATGTTAAAACCACAATGGTAAATAATTCAAAACTTAAGTAGGAGAAAAGCTGCACATTCACTTATTATGACTGTATTTTTTTATTACTGACAGCTAAACTTTTCACCGTGACAACTCATGAAGAAAATTTTTATACCTGGTTAAATATAAAACGGGGACTCGCTCTCCAGGCTAGCTGATGGGACACCGTTTTTTGCTTGGTGTGGTAGCATGCAAACATCCACGCAAAATGCTCTCAGGCGAAGCCCAATCTCGTGGCAGGATACTAACAATCGGCGGTGGATGGAGGACCTGGCTCCGCCGGTCCCTGGGCAGTGGACGGTGGAGGCCATCCGCCCGGTCCTTCGGAGGTGGGTGAGGCGGCCGTTCGGGTCGCTGACTTTCCGATTGGTGCAGGTGCTTTCCGGACACGGATATTTCGGGAAGTACCTGCACCAGATCGCGAGACGGGAGGCGACCCCAGCCTGCCAAGAGTGTGGGGCGTCGGAGGATACGGCGCCTCATACTCTAGAGGTTTGTGCCGCATGGGGCCCGCAGCGACATACGCTTTCGGCCCTCATAGGTGGGGATCTCTCTCTGCCAAGCGTTATAAATGCTATGCTTGGCGGAGAAAGATCGTGGCAAGCCGTGGTCTCCTTCTGCGAAGCAGTCATGGCGCAGAAGGAGGCCGCGGAGCGGGTCAGGGAGGGCGACGTCCATGCTGCCCCGCTCCGGCGTAGGCGAACAGGGGTGAGGAGGCGGCAGTACGCCCGCCACCTCCCTTCTCTGTAGTGGGGTCACTGGTGGAGATTCGGGGGATTCTCCACCGGCTTGCACGGTCCCACACGTTTGGGGGGCGGCCTTGGTGAGCAAGGTCGCCCCTCCACAGGCGGAGAGGCCCTATTAAGTTCGGGCCAACCGCCGCTGAGGCAAGATGGTGAATGCTAATGCGACCCTGTCTTGCCCCACCTCGGCGGAGGACTGCTCACGGGGGGGTTTTAGTGGGTTCAAGTCCCACACATCCCCCTCCACTACCCCCGTGGTGGAGGGGAAGTGCGAAGGCATTTCCCCCCTCAAAAAAAAAAAAAAAAAGGATACTAACAATAGATCACTGTGCAGTCCATATTCACAAACTGGGCCGTGATTGCTTCAAAACTTGGCCTTCAATCTTTTGATCTCCCACTCCTATGCGTGTAATTATTTGAATGAGTTACATTCTTGCATATTATTCGAACTTTAAACATACAAATTTACTACTATAGTTTGTTAAGGCGTGAATTTAATCAAAATCCCTTTTATTATGTAATTGCGAAAGTAATTATCAGTTTGTAAGTCAGTCCGTAATTTTGGAAACCTTAGGGGCCAGAACTTATATTGCTTGCCAAATTTAAATTAGGTTAATTCGACCTTCCCTTTCTTGATTACTACTGTCGAATCAAATTCCCATACGCTACAGTCTTTTTGGTCTACTGCGTCTAATATTTGTCCGATTGTAATTAAGCATAAGTATTTCTCATTACGTTCAAAATTGTTTGGGACTGAGTAGAGCATTAGATTACATTACATACAATCATCATCATACTTCTACCCTTATCCCACCTAAGTATGTGAAGTCAGTAGAATATAATTCCTTTTACAACACAATGGACATCATAATAACGTAGTGTAGAAACTTTGGCTTTGCTTTATGGTCGATCGGCCAACTAGCACATCTGCAAACCTATTTAGGTAGTTTACCTACAACCGATTGGCTAATAAGGGCAAAGAAATAACAATGTGTATCTAATAAAAAGCTTAATAACTTTAATCTCCTAGTAAAATATATTTCTGCAAATTTTTTTATTAGTAAAAAAAAGTTTTTCATTAGGCATAAAAAATATTTTTCGATATTGTACGAGTATGTAATGCTTTTGCTTCTAAGGTTAACTCTGGTATTTTAGATGCATACTTATCATTTCATCGCATAATGGAGATTTTTCATAAAAGGGAAATTAGCGAAATAGCTTGACTTCGTTGGAAAGCACATAAGATAGCAACAGAGTACGGTAGAATTATAACCTATTGACCAGGGGGAAGTTTTATTCGTGTATATTCCGCTACAATTTCCTAGCCCACTCCTCCAAGTGATTAGATAGCACTCACTATTACACTTCGATACCCCTAGATGACTGCAGGCACTGTTCCTTTAGCATTGTCTCAAGGGAGTATACAGCAGTATAATAAAATATAAGGAAATTACTATATTATATAGCAAATTAATTAATAATTAAATTATTGTAGAAACTGGAAACATAAAAAATAAGTACAATACATTGTACTTATCCTATTCATATTATAAATGCAAAAGTTTGTGTTTGTGTTTATATATTTGTTACTTCTTCACTCTTATACGGTACAATCAATTTTCATGAAATTTGGTATGAAAGTAGATAGCACCTTGGTATAACACAGGCTACTTTTTATTCCGAGAAAGTTAACTGTTACTATGGGATGGACAAGGAATTGTAATTTATATGCTTGCTGACTGACCAAAGCAAGGCTTAACTAATTATAATGAAATTTGATACGGAGGTAGCTAAGAATCTGGATCTTAGTTTCCTTTTTTTTAGCGTAAAATATGGTATTTGCGTGGGTTGAACGTGAAACCTTACTTATCGTACTATCCTACTAATATTATAAATACGAAAGTTTGTGTTTTTATATGTTTGTTACTTCTTAACGCTTAAACGGTTGAATCTATTTCCATGAAACTTAAAACTGGTACAAAAGTAGATAACACCCTGGAATAACATATTGGCTACTTTTTATTCCGAAAAGTTAAGTGTTCATGACTAAATTTCAAAGATTCAATATGAAAAAATAAAGTTACAAAAATAATGTTATGGTTGTTGTTGTTTTTGTTGGTTTGGTTATATAGATGGCTACGAACACAAATGTTCTTATGCCTTGAGCATTATTTATGTTAAACAGCGGGTAATACCGCTGGGGGTAGCTAGTATAATATAAATCAGTTCGTAAGGTGTTTGGAAGGTATCACGGGCAAAGCAAATACCTCTTACATAGGTAGTAGGAGGAAGCAACTAAGATCGTCGCGTGCGTCGTCTACAAACTAAATTTAAAAATAGATATAATCTTATTCAGTTTGTAGCGAACTTGTAACTACTTAAAATGTTAATAAAATAATGCTAATGCTAGAATGCAAACATTGTTACAGAGAGATACTTACCAGTATTTTTATCCTGAAACCAAGTAGAGATGAATGCAGGTATTGCATGACCGCGCGAGTCCAGCGCCGGCACCGGCGCCGTTCGATTCGCATCTACATTCACTTATTTCAAAGCACGTATAACGCTATGCTGGTTGTTCATTTTCTTCATCTCCTCAAGACCACACACCTGTCGTCTACACAGTTGATATTCACACAATAAGATACACAGTCAGTATACACATACAACATACACACAGATACACAGTCGATGCATTCTCACAGTTCGCCATTGTGAATCTTCATACTTTAAAATATTTGTCTTTCTGTCGATTAAATCGCAAATCGTTAAGGAATATTACAAAATTTATCAGCTCCACTAACCAGTACATTAATTATGTAGGCATTGTTAGTACAGCATCGATCAGTGTTGCCACATCTTCAATCATGGTGTTGATAATGGTGACATTAGAATACACAAGGATAATTCCATTTAATTTGTAATATAGGGCAGGCGGCCGGCCAAATAAATAAAGACAATATTTTTTTACCATAACATAATGTTAGCGAAAACATATTTTTTAGGGTTTCGTAATGGGCAAAACGGAACTTTATTAACGAGTATCTACTGTCTTTCTGTCCGTCCGTCCGATTGTTTCGGTAAACGGAATTTTCTTATTACATCACCAGGTCAGGCAAAAGTGACCTGAAAATGAGACCGTTCGAGTGTAAGTACAGTTCAAATCGCAGTCCAGTTCGTAAGGTGTGTGGCATGTTTAACGGGCAAAGCAAATATCTCTTACATAGTAGAAATGAAGCAGCTGAGATCCAGGTTTCTATTTTTTAAATATAAAATAATGCTGATGCTAGAATGTAAACATTTTACAGAGTAGTACTTACCTGAATTACAATTCCAATAACCAAGTAACGGCGAAGCACGCATTTGAATATATATGCATATGAGGGTATACATAGTAGGGTAGACACGGTTACCGGCCTTCAGTTGCGATTGTCGAGAATCCAGTGCCGTTCGCTACGCGTCTTCATACATTTTCATGTTTTAAGAGCACCTGTCCTGGTTGTTCAATTTCTTTATCTCCTCAATACCACGCACCTATCGTCTACTCAGTTGATATTCACACCATAAGATACACGTCGATATACACATATACATACACACAGGTACACTGGCGATGGATTCTAACAGTTCACATAGGTTATTATGAATTATTTTTCCTTCGCCTTTCTGGCCATTTACCCATCAGCATCGTAGAAAATTATAACAATAGAACTAGTCGATATCGTCCCCTGCGGATTCCAATAGGTCACATCGCAATTGAAACAAAGTACGAAATAATGTTTACAAAATATATCAGTTGCAACCAGAGAGTTGAAATACTTAGAGTAGTTATATCCGAACACCACTGCTCTAAAAGCTTACTAGAATTTACCTATGCATATGTAAAATATGCAGTTTGTAATGACAAGGAAAGAACGTTCAAATATTATGCGTCATATCTGTTGTTAGAAAGAGATAAATAAGCAATTCATGTTACCACCGAACCACCACGAGACGTTCCGATCACCATTATGCTGCGATCTCTTTCACTCTCTCACACCAAACGATACACATATCTCGCTCATCTATTTCATTGAGATTCGTTCCTAAGATAAAACAAAATAACGATATTTTGTATTTCAACAATAAAAGCAATAATTACGCGTGAAATAAAAAGTATTCTTATCTCTCACAGTGCCTGTATAATTGGTGCAGAGTCTAAAGACACAAGGAAGGTGTATTGTCCACAGATTATTCCGAAAAAACACGATTAGCGGCGATGTATTCACCGGACGCTCGGAAGTGCTAGACTGGTAGTGACTCAGGCAATTACACTGAATTCGTCTAGTAAATATGGAGGGCATACAACTGATCTACAGGTAAAAAAATCTTAGGTTGCAACTTGTACATTAATTATTTTTGTTAAAGAAATTTATATACCTTTATCTCATAGCTTCTTGGCTAAAGTAAGCACTATTAGTACAGCATCAATCAACGATCGATTAGTGTTGTCATATCTTCAATCATGGTGTTGATAATGGTGACATTATGTATACACATGGATAAATTCATTTAATTTATATATGTAGGGCAGACGGCCGGCTATAGGTATAAACGCAGTCAATATTTTTTACAATTAGGTACATAATGTTAGCCTTAAACATAGTCTTAAGGTTTCGTAATCAAAGGGCATTTTCTGTCTGTCCGTCCGTCAGATTGACACAGGTCTGCAGCTCGTAAACGAACGTGTAACAAACCTGTTAAGGTATGGTGTAAAACGTTGACCCAAAGACGAATATTGGACAAAATATCAATAAAATTATTTAAAGCTCATCCTCCAATACATGAGAAGTAAGACGGCAAAAAGCTTATAACTTGGACTCTAGCATGTGGTTTGTTGTCGTCTAAACTAATTGAATAGGTAAGATATATTTTTTTAATTATCATAATAAATAAATGTGCGGCCGTCAAACTGTCTATCTCAAAAACTAAAAAGTTAGGCATCTGAAATTGCGTTATGTACCTATGTCCTATGTCTTCTATTTAATCAACAAAAAATAAAAATAATAAAAAATAAGTTCTTCAAAAAACTTCGAGCGCACGATCGAGAAATCGTGATTTTGATCGTGTATCAGAATTCAGAAGTCCTGCTGACTGGTGATGATGACCACGGCCTTGGTGGATGAGACCACGACCTTTCACGTCTTGGTGAACTCTTGGATTTCAGTTAAAGTACAGTCTTAAAACGAATGACAAATTCAACAAAAGTTTTAAAATGTAATGTCAGAACATTGTGGTGAGCATTTATTTTGCCGTTACTCGTTTTTAGGGTTCCGTACCCAAGGGGTAAAAACGGGACCCTATTACTGAGACTTCGCTGTCCGTCCGTCCGTCCGTCTGTCACCAGGCTGTACCTCAAGAACCGTGATAGCTAGACAGTTGAAATTTTCACAGATGAAGTATTTCTGTTGCCGCTATAACAACAAAGACAAAAAGTTGGCCATGTGCGAGTCGGACTCGTGCACGTTAAAACAAAAAAAGCTTAAAATATGAAGTCTAATGTTGTATAGCTAATGGTACGGAACCCTTCTTGCGCGAGTCCGACTCGCACTTGGCCGTTTTTTATTAATCGTACTACAATTTATATTGTAGTATTTTGTATTTAATATCTATGCCTTTACATATAACATTATTGCATGATATCCCTCAATAAAGTTAAGTAGCATTCAGTATATCGTTTCTACAAGTCATAAGTGATAAGTGGTCTGTAATGGCCACGATTATAGGCTGCCACTAATACGAGAGATTAATCGTGCCCGGAAATGTCCTAACATAAAGCAGCCGTTATTACCGTTGCGTTAGTAAATGATTGAACCATGTGTGCGTTTATTTACTTTAGATTACTTACCTACTTCCGTAACGAATGTGAGCATTATCGTATTCCTACCGCTATCCCAAGGTGTTGGGGGTTGGTGCAATATGCCCTCTGAATTGTGCCTGTTCGGATAACCGACCAATTCGACCGCTGCGTGGAATTTTTACACCCAAATTCAATTTTGCGTTTTTTATCGAGTCTAGGGCTAAACTAGCTGCGAAAAAGCTGAGTGTCCTTTGGACAGTAGGATGGTATCTTACATCGGAACAGCCTTAACCCTTCTTATCTGTATTTACAGGCTTCATTTCTGAGAATGTGCGATCGATTTACACAACCTTATTCCCCAATCTCCGTTCATTTATCAGACAACAAGATGCACAGGAACACAGCATTCGTAGATGGTTGTTATTCGAAACATTTTTTTTTACTCAAAAATGAACTTCAACTCTCAAAAGTGTGAAATAACTTGTTGAAGTCGGTACCATGATGGTTCAAATGTACCTATTATCACAATATTTTGCGCATGCTACCATAGGTAAAAAAAAAAATTCAAACTTTTTGTGACCCTTGCTACTTACGGATCGATTGTCATTCACTGTGATCGACTATATTAACAATACAGAAAAATATTATTCAGTTATTGGAGTGCAACTCAAAAACGGCTTTACCGATTTTGATGAAATTTAAAAGGGACCAGATGACAATCATCAGCTTTCAAATAAAGCAAGAATTATCAAAATTGGTTCACCCAGTCAAAAAAATTTTGAGAAATTGAGAACTTTCTTCTTTTTTAAGTCGGTTAAAAACACGCACGAAGTGAAGCGAAATTCAGTTTCATAATGCGTACGGCTGAAGTATAGAACATCCTACCAGCGGCAGCGTCTCGACTCTCTGTTTACCGATAGATATAATCTATAGGAGCCTGTCAGTACGGAGTGAATAGAATAGATCTCATTCCATCAGATGAGACTACTGTCAAATGCTTGCTTATCGAATTAAATATATATTAACCATAAATGTTTCCTGTAAAAGCATTAAATCATGTTTTAGAACAATTTGGCTTCTGTTTTATGGCTAGTACACTGCTAAACGTAAACCATCCTTTAAAAAAATATAATAAAAAAATAATAATATTAAAATTGTAAGCCATTATTGTCTGCTATGACTTACAGATTGTCTAATTGCTTTTATTGTAGTGTTGTATATAGTTTGTAGTATTTTGTTTAATAAAGGCACAATACACCTTCTAGAGTTGGTGTAAATTCTTGTTATTATATGCCAATTATCTGCTGTTGAGGTACAGAAGATTTGCCTGGTAAATTTCATACAAGGTTCATTTCTATTTCAAAGACACAGAACATGATCAATCTGGTTGGTTGGAAATTGTACACTTTGTAAAGCAACTGTTGTATCTTATCCCCATGTATTTTATTCGATGAGTACTACTAAGATTTTACCGCAACAGACGATCCTTACATTAACTGAAACAACAGTTAAAATAGTTTAAGTAAATAACGTACCTAAGCTTTAAGTTATAATATGTTCTAAATGTATTATAGTAAGTATTAGTCAAAAATTGATAGATTAGTGTATTGCAATTTTAGTCATATTGTGTAGGGAAGAAATAAAAGATTTTTATTGTTTATTTTATTACTATTAAGGTTATACTTGTTTCTAAACGGAGGAACAAGTCCAAGTTAAAGTTTAAGTTGTTAACATAATGTGAGACTTACGGGGGTGACATGGTCAATTATTGACAAAACCTCCAAGGAAAAAAAAAACTGAATGGAGTTTTGAAATAATAAAGAAGGCAATTAACCGTATAAGACTGCAGCGCGATAAAATTAGATTTGATTTATTGATTATTAATCGCTTATCTGATTTTCCTTCCTACAGGACTTGCTATACAATAATATGCAAAAGATCAAATATTAAAGCTTCTAATTATATATCGCTCTGCAGACAACGATGGTAAGAGCGACTTCACATCTAACTTAAGCGTTGTTCTGGTATTATAATGAACACTTTTTTCCCATTTCTTGAGCGAAACATCAACTACTGAAACATACGAAAGTAGCTCGAAGATTTTTTTTACTAGGCACCACCCATTGCTCAGCCTTTTAAAGCACTCAGGATCCATTATAAATTATTACTATGGCCGGGTTTAACAGTCGTTTGGTTTTATTACCACCATGAGCAAACGTCGCCGTATCCACGCTCAGAACATTTTGATAAAGTTTTAAAACATAAGTACTATACAATCTTCGCGCCCTGCTGCGAATCTAATGCACTTTACAAGCTTTGCATAATACATATGATATGATGTATAGTTTCCGGCTTAGAAATATATGGACTAGGCCTTCTGTTCGATATCGTAAAAGGTGACTAAAATAAGGAATGAATTGAATGCAGGTTGTTGCACCCAAGATATCATAGCAATCTCCTTATTGAAAGATATATGGAACAAAGAGCATTTCTAAGGAGTATTGGTATCAGGCAGCTTGCTCGCCAGCGAAAATATTTTATGACTTACCTTTTATTTATTTACTTATTTACTCAGATTAGACGCCAACGTGTACATATGAAAACATTCAGAAAAAAACTTATAAAAATGAGTTATGTAACAATGTAGTATTATTACATTGGTCTGATATGCACACCTTTTATAGGCATATACAGCTTTCATTAAAATACTAAACAGAATATTCTATTAGTATTAACGTTTGGTGGTTTCATATTCAACACAAGAACTGAGTTATTATTCTTACTTATAAATATTAATGTAATAATATGTAACTAAAAAACTTATATAATAATAGTATATTATGATATAAGTGAGCTTAGTTGATCATTATAAACGAGGCTCTGGGCTGCAGTAGTTGCGTAAATCAGTCGAGTGTTTTATGAGGAAATTGCTTACGAGTGTTGAAAAAGTGCGTATGAAACGCACTTTTTCAACACCTTGCGAGGAAATAAAAATACTGCACAAATGCGATACAAACTACATACGAAAATTCCCTCTTGCCAAATAGAGCACAAGTTTTTTTTAGATGATGAAGCTTACATATACATTATTATTTATTTTATGAAAAAGACATTTATTCACTTTCGACTATCAGTATTAAACGTCCTCGAAATACAGATTTCGTACAAAGTAAGTATATATTTTTATAACGTTTAAAAAATACCACAACCTTTATTTCATAATTTTAGAATGTATTTTATTATTGTTTTAGTATGAGGAAATACTATAGTACTTACCGTGATTTAATACCGAACAACTTCCATCATATTTGTTACAAAATCTTGTTCCATAGTCCCTATGAAATAAATAAGAGATCAATCAAAATCAAGCTCCCACAGGAAATATCTAATGCATAGGTATAAATGATGGTACAAGGCGGATCTATTGATCTTTTATGTTTTTATTTACGAACACATGCTGCGTCAATATTTATTCGACGTGTGATACGTGACCTGTTACATATTAAAGCAAATAAAAAGATTGAGAGTGACCTAGATTTCGACGATTCAGCTTTTTGACGATAGGAATAGAATCTAGAAATAAAATTAAATTTGTTTGAAACATGCTACAATAGAGTTGTTAAACAATTAGTCAGTTTCAGCATGTTTCACCAATAATTGGCATACAGAAATTAAATTTACAAAAGGAATATGTTACAGTTGCAAACAGAAAAAAAATATCATGAAATAAATGAAATTGAATTAAATAAAATAATATAAATGTCAAGGAATTATAAAAATAAAAGATGTCAGGACAATAAATTTTCACTATCTTAGTCAATGAATAATATAATATACACATCAAAACCAAAAATTATAATTCAACTGCATAAAGTAGGTCTATTATAATAAAGTTATATTATCACTTTTTTAAATTCATTTATTCTTTGATTGTATAGAAACAGTCTTTAGTCAGCCCCAGGTGTTAATTTTTTTGTTATTTGGGGGCTTACATCTAAAACAGGTTTCATAACTCAATTAAGAAAAGCCATTAACAAGCCTCCACAGACATAGAAGAAATAGCTTCTTCTATATCTACACAAAAATTTGCAAGAGGGACTTTGGTCTCGCTCTCTAGCATTTCAGTAAAATTAAAATACATTTCAGTACTAATTAAAACTATATTACTATTAGCAGTATCCATAATTGTTGGTTAAACAGAGGGTATATGGTGCATAATACACTGAAAGGGTTTTTTTATTTATAAATCTTTTGCATACAGCCTCTGGGTCCGTACTCTTTCGACTTTTCTTTTTATTGCTTTTAATACAATTTATAAATTATTTGTCGTCTCCAATACATCGTCTTCCTGAAGGGAAGGGTGTAATATGTAACTATCTTTACACTAAACTGAACTGAACTAAAGGGGCTTAAACATATTAACTTATTAGGGACCGACTAGGACCCGCGTTATATTTACTGGAAAGATTCCGACCAGTTTCGGAGTGTTTTGAAGTCCTTCGTCTGGGAGTCGGTAAATATAACGCGGGGCCTAGTCGGTTCCTAATTAGTTAATATGGATAAAACACGCGATAGTTTTCAAAGTGGGCCTTAAACATTTTTCAATAGAAGTTAGCATATCCACTCGCCGCCATTTTGAATTTCGTAAAGTTGTTTTGAATAAGTGTCTTCTTTCTTAGTATATTCTTTTGTAACTGCCATTATTTATAAGTACCGCATCGGCTACACGCGCCTAAGTCATTGAATTATTGATAAATGCGGTTTTTTCGGTTTGGCTTCTGCTGTGCGTCTAGGTGTGCGTTTACCGATAATTACATTGTGCGGAAACCCCCTGAAAAAAAAACAAAATGGCAGTGGGTTGATACGCCACAAAGGTTCTATCCTTTTGGAGATTCTTATCTAGATTAGTTTTTAAGATAAAGCCCTTAAGCCTGCACCGAGGCAGCGATACTTAATTGTGGTTCGTTTGATCCCTTGCTGTAACTTTATTTCTTAATTTTGAGTTATGTAATTAATATATATTATATTTAAGGATTCATTCTATAAATCATGCACTTTGGAAACACGATTACTTAAAATTTTCTCGGAAAATAAATCCAAAGTTACATCTAAAAAACTGAATAAACCCTTAGTACGGCGTAAATACTTAACGGAGAGTCATCCGTATTTGAATAAGAAAAAAAACAACACGTTTTCTATAACGTATACACATTACATTTTGCAAATAGGTATTTGTTTTTATCATAGGAAGGAAAAATACTCAAATTCAGGCATGTTCTGCCCATTTTAATCAGAGCCGCGATGCTTTGTCCCTATCCGCTTTTGTAATTCTTCGGCCGTCGGACGGAGACGGATGCTGTTGGCGTGCATTACACATACGCGGCGCGCCTAAAAAGCTCGGTGCGCCCTTAGTTTAAATATTTTTAAATGTTCAAGCTTGATGATGTTTTTCATATTTTTAATGAAAAAACATAAAAAATATGTTAGTTTTTCACTCAATCAGTTATAGACGATGACGCCCTCATGGTAGGGTTAAAAAGTTTTTGTATTTCAAATAATTTGTTTGAATTTCTAATACCATATACGCGTCTTTGGAAACATTATATGAACGTACACAAAATAACAAAATTTGAGGTTTGCCAGTCACTCTCTTTGTGAGTTAGAGACCCGTAGCATACAGTTAGAATTTATTTTTATATATAAATACAAAAATATACAAGTGTATTGACAGCAAATTTATTTTCTCTGTAAGCTTAAAGAAAATTCTTTTGACATGTGACGTATTCGTAAAAGCTTTTTTCTACCCAATTGGATAAAATCAGCAGGCAAGGACGACGTCACAAATTGTATTTAGTTAAAAATCCTTCTACGAAAACTCCTTTTAAGATCATTACGTGGACTTTCTTCTTTTGTTTCCAGAATGTACAGTAGGAAAATGATTATTAATATTTTTTTTTCAAATAGAATGATCTCCGTAATGCAAACGTAAGCATAATTATCCCGCCTTATCGTCCAAATGAGCAGACAGAGGTATTTCAATGGCTTTTCAAACATATTTTGGTATCATCGGATATAATAGTTTTACGCTCCAGATAGCAAGAAATCTTCGACTTAGATCCAGGGATCGAACCTAGGATATCAAGATTCGAGCCTCGAGACCAAAACGGCGCTTTCCCGCACACGCACCAACGAGCGTAATTAACATTCCCACTAAACACGTAGTAAAATGATATATTTCCAAAATATTTACCAATAATTGCCCAATATGCTGGATCTCAAAACAAATACACAAAAAAATTCTAGTGTTAAACGTTATATTCCCAATGGCCACCAATTAAACGTCCAATACATAGAGATATAAAGATATAAAATACTATTTAGAGTGGCAGCCATGTCAGTTTTCTTAGAAAACGAGCGTAGCCAGTTCAACACATGTAAATGATACTTGACATTACATCTTTATTGTTCACTACAAACAATCCGATTCCCTGATTAGTCCCATTTTTACCCAATTGAAAAGTTTAATAAACCAATTTATAACAGTTGAAATTACACCTTATCTAAAGAGTGGTAAGATTTAATTTCTTGTGAACTTTGTCAAGCTATCCCTTTCAGTGAGAGAGACAGATATATGGTAATTCCCCTAATATCTGGTGAAATTTGTCGACAATATCTGTACAGTAATTGTGCAGTCTCTCAGTCAAGTAAAATTCAATTTTAAAATCGTTCCTTGGTAAAATCTGAGCATAGACAATTAAAAAATAGTTCACAAGTTACTCCACGCAAAATGATTACGAGAAAATAATTATTGGGATAGCTGGTAAAATTTTACCTTTTTTTATTTATTTATTCGGAACAAAAAGTGGTATCCCATTGTCAAAGTAGCCAGTGATGCAGTACATTTTTATCGATAAACTTTTCCATAGGCTTAAAACGATTTATAGGCGATGCCTTGATGTACTGTGCGTTTGAGCTATAATAAGTTTTTATGCGGTTTTATATAATCATTTGAATATGTAGTAATGACAGGCAAGTAAGCGTCTTGACTGAACCCTATAGCTTACTAGTATGTCTATACCAAAAGCTTTAAAGATCGCTGAAAACAGAATCACGTGGAAGAGCATAGTACATCGAGCGATTAATACTACTTCAGACAAGACACGACCTTCAGCAGTGAAGATGCTGAATAAGAAAAAGACGATAAAAATAAAATAAAGCTATTACTGCGAAAAACCGTGTTACAAACACATGAAATTCGTGTAGAGGGTGGTATTAGAGATAGGCACAGATAGGGATTCAGGAAAATCAGGGAGACCGACACAATCGTAACTACCAGCTAATTAAATTGGTAATCATTTTATTTCCATTGAAACGAATAGTACTTATTGCATAATCGGCGATTGCTATTTCTAGATATTATTATTTAGCAAAAACTGAAAACAGTATATTTGTGTATTTCTCTATTACACATTTTAACAAATGAATTGAATGGCAGCCAATGAGATATTCTCCTTATTGATGATAACGATAATTTCCAAAATAGACTAAGTCATAACCTAAAAGTTCGCGTGTTCTGTTCCGTTCACGTCTACGTTGCTGCAACACACCCCGCGATGCTGCAACGCAGCCTGCTGTACATATGAACTAATCCAAACGGAAAAAAAGAAAAAAAAATCTTTGGTCTGTCATGGTGAAAGAACACTGCTTGAAATCCCTAACAATGCCATTCAAGTTGAGTGTGTAGAACCACCTCTTAGTCTTCGCAGACAGTTTCTCTCCGATAAATTCCTTTTTAAATTAGCTTAAAACTCAAACTGTTCTTGAAAAAAACTAGATTGTTTACTGACATTATATAACTCATGCAATAAAGCCTCATCTGAGAACTTCCTTTGTCTCCTCCGCAGCTATTTACAATTCACCCTTCTTCCTTATTCCCTCCTTCAGAATCCTGTTATGCCTTTGTACTCATCATCCTACGAATCATTCGTTTTCAAACCTAACATTATTTTGGATTTTGGTATTGATAAAAACACAATAGAAGCTAATAAGGTTTTCATAAATAAATTCTTCACAGAAAACAAGGTCTGGACTGCCATGCAGATGCTTCTAAAAATCTAGATAGTCCAATTGGTGTTGTAGGTTGGATCCCATCTACGAAAATAATTTTCAATTATAAATGTCCTTCTACCACTTCCGTCTTTTCAGGAGAAGCCATCCTTTTTGTAATATCACACAATCTGAACAAAACTATCATATTTTCAGAAACCAAAAGCTGCCTCCAATCTATTCTTGCTAAACCATTTCGGTCCAAATCTAGGTTCCCAATTGTTTTAAAAATAAGAAATGCCCTTTTCGAATGTAGCTCTCACGGCAAAAATGTGATCCTTGCCTGGATTCCTGGTCACGCTGGTACAGTGCGCAACGAATCTCGAGATCAAGATATCTGTTCGACTTTAAAACCATCTTTAAAAACCTTGAAACCAGAAATGGCAAATTTCTAGAATATGAAAAGGTAAATTCTATGGTAACATTCAACCTGAGATGCCCAATAAACTCTGGTTCTCAATATTCCAAAACGCTGATAAAGAGACCACCTCTAGAATATGCCGTCCGAGTCGAAACTATTCCTGTAACCCAGTCTTCCTGGCCAAACTTATAACTCCCTCTGTGAATGTGGTTTGGACGTAGGAAATGTGAAACACATATTCTTCTGTTGTCCCAAAATAAACTCTTCTCTCTACAATATTATCCCTAGAGATATCTCTCGCCCTTTCTCCCTCAAACGTATCCTCTCCTTAGTATTTAGACCATATTCAAATAAAGCTGTAAATTAACTGTTCATATTATTATATTATATAACTTAACCAAAAGTTGTTCTCAGGTGTTCTATATTTCCCCTATATAATGAATTTGTGTGTGTATATACATTTGTGTTCTTCCAGTAGTTAGATGAACTAACATCTAATGTTTTAGCACCAATTTTGGCTTGGGCAGTTCTCACCAGACAGAACTCATTAAAACTAAACAATCTCCTTCGTTTGATGGTCCATCTAACTACGTGACATTGGTGAAATTGTGGTGGTGCCCACAGAAGCCACAAAACAAGAGTTGAAGTTGAAATCACAACCTTGAAAGATTGCGTGTTCTTGAAAATATTTGAATAATCTATACTTATAATAAAACTGTAACAGGTCCAATTCTGTACATGGCAGATATTTTGAAAAAAATAAATGTACAGTACTCTGTAGCTGATACTGATGCCGAAACTGTATTTTTTTTATTTTTGTCTGTCTGTCTGTCTGTCTGTCTGTCTGTCTGTATCCCGGCCGCGCATCACTCCGAAACTACTGAATGGATTTCAACGAAACTTAGCATGATTTGAGTTCATACTACAAGGTAGGATAATTTAGCTTTTTATCCCGAAATTCAGCATGGTTCCCTTGGGAGAGGGGATGAAAGTCAAAATATACACTAAGTTGTAATTTATTAACGCGAAGTCCGATTTCATACGTTCTTTTTAGGGTTCCGTACCCAAAGGGTAAAAACAGTCTGTCCGGCTGTCCGTACGTCTGTCTGTCCGTCCATCCGTCCATCCGTCCGTCTGTCACCAGGCTGTATCTCAAGAACGGTGATAGCTAGACAACTGAAATTTTCACAGATGATGTATTTCTGTTGCCGCTATAACAACAAATACAAAAAGTTGGCCAAGTGCGAGTTGGACTCGCGCACGTTAAAACATAAAAAGGTTAAAATACAAAGTCTAATGTTGTATAGCTAATGGTACGGAACCCTTCGTGCACGAGTCCGACTCGCACTTGGCCGATTTTTTTGTTAGAATAGTGGTACATTAAAATTAATCCCGTAAATATTTCAAAGTCATCGGGTTTGAAGTTCAGAAATAACAGACATCACAACCTAAATATTACGTTCGAAATAACTTGACACCCAGAATGTACAGGAACCTTTGAACGGTACGGCTCATCTTAAGCTGGTGTTTGCACTTTATCGTATAGGTATTATAGATAGGTCTGTAGTCGGACCACTCCAAAAGATTCTGATTTTTCAAACAATAAAACACAGTTTTTTTTATTACGATAAGCACAATTTCCTTACGTATATTTTTCATAACATGCAATGCTTTAATCAGTCTAATCTATACCTATAACAAGTTGGTATGGGAGCGCGAGGGGTAAGACGCTTACATTTATCTATTTATACTTATAATAAAACTGTAACAGGTCCAATTCTGTACATTGCAGATATTTTGAAAATATTTTTTCAGAGCAATCTGTAGCTGATACTGATGCAAAAACTGTTTTTTTTCTGTCTGTCTGTCTGTATCCCGGCCGCGCATCACTCCAAAACTACTGAATGGATTTAAATGAAACTTAGCACGAAGAAGGATATAGGATACTTTTTATCCCGAAATTCAGTACGGTTTCCTTAGGAAAGGGGATGAAAGTCAAAATGTACACTTATTTGTAATTTATTAATGCGTAGTCCGATTTCAATCATAATTTTTTTGTTAAAATAGTGGTAATTTAATTATTTTCCCGTAAATATTTCAAAGTCTTCATTTTTGTAGTTCAAAAATTACAGATATCACAAACTAAATATTTCGTTCTAAATAACTTGAACCGCGGAATGTTGATAAGCCCTTGAACGTACGGCTCATCTTAAGCTAGCATTCGCACTTTATCATAAAGGCTTAATAGATATATTATATCAGCCGCATTGACTACTGCTGAACACAGCCTCCACCACTATGGGAGGGTTTGCCATAATCCCCACGCTTGGCAGGCGTCTTGGGGATCGCGGTGTGAGATATCAGTTCCTCAGAAAGCACTGCTGTCCACCCTCTTAGTGTGTAGTGTTACTCTTTATCGCCTCTTACGATACCTGCTACGGATAAAGATGGGAGGGTGACATTATAGCCCGGCACCCCAAGGACAGCCCGACACCCCACAGGCGGTCCGGAACCCCACGGGCAGCAGGGCACCCTTATTTAGTTTTGCAAGCTTGCTACGATAAAACTCTAAAATGTGGTACATTCACCACAATCAGTTATTTTAACTACATATCTTTCTTTTGCCGGATACATTTCGGAGACTGCGCAATGGAGTGCACAATGTTGTCTTAGGTTTTCGCGATTGTTACACTTAGTAATTAAACGGTTTATATCACGTATATTTTATCATTATTTTTGTCCCGACGTTTCAAACACTTTGTAGTGATCGTGGTGACGGGGTGACTGTCGGGACAATAATAATGATAAATATACGTGATTTAATCCGTTTAAAGTTGGAAGTGCACAAGTTTAGTAGATTGTTATACAAGGGTCGAAAGGAGTTGATAACTTTCACCCGCGTTCAGCTCTCTACTTTTCATTTCGAATTTAAAGAAAGTAAAAAAGTAGCTTTTATAAAAATTATTCATTGACAAAATAACATACTTACTAAAAATTTATTGAGAAGTTAGAATTATTTGTGAAATTTTATGTAAAATTTTGTTTGGCATATTTACGGGCGGCTATAGCCCAATAGGAATCTCTCTGCTTTTCACTACTAATATAAGGAATAACGATATAAAAATAGTATTTTTTTTTATATTATTTATTTTGATTTTAATAACATGAGCTATTTAAAATTAATGCGGCTATAGTCCAAGTAGGAATCGATGACTTACATCCGCGTTAAACACTCTACTTTTCAAAATATGAGGAGGGTAAAAAAATAGTAGTATTTTCTAAATATTTACTAAAAATAATAAACATGAGTAGAAGATACAAAGATACACTAGGAGTTAGAACAATGAAATTTAAGGAAATTCTTAGTTAGTTTTTTTTAACCTACACTTTTTATTTAGTTACTACCCTGCCAAACATAGTTGTTATTTATTGTTTTATAACAACAGAGTATTTTACAACGAAAAATCTTAGACATATAACTTTGTTTACACCAATGGTTACCATGGTTACAAGTCATTCCGGCCCAAGAAAAGAAGGATTATACTATGAGTTTTTCCCGGCCTTAGGTGGGAAGGAGCGTCTCCTACCCGCTACTCAGATCAAACAAACACTACTTTACTAAAAAAATATTTTCGATCTACCGTCAAACAAAGCACCGTTTTAAAATCGAAATTCTAAAGAAACGCACAAGGTACTTTGCTTCAACATTTATTGTGCGAACCGGGAAAGAACTCTCTGAGTTACTTCCCTTCTGTCTTCTGCTTCTGGAAAATACAACCCGGGAGTTGTCAAATCCAAAGTAAAAAGCTCCATTCTGAGCTATGGTTTACTATAAGAGTGCTTCACCGCAGACCACAGTGTTGCTTTATATGAGAAAAACAGTGCACAAATGTGAATAATTAGTCTGCAGGTACGGCAATCGCGAGCGAAGTCGCGGGTACAGCTAGTTTGTTAATATAATTGATGTTTACCTTCTGACCTACACGTGTATTTTTACGTCCAGGTAAAAGTTTTATATGCACTAAAAGCAGTGGGACAGATGGTGCTTGCTTTCGTAGGTATAACAGGAAAGCTCCAAATTAGATATTGGAATGAGGTGACATTTAGTGACTAACAATTTATCGATAAATTTGTCGATAAAAAAATCATGAATCACTAATATGTCAGATTGCACCGACTTTGTTCATCAGCGAAGTATAAAACATTTAGGAATAATTTATTAAGTTTTCCGGTGATAGGATATTCCTACTTTCTTTACATTTGTGACATTGCTATTAAATCTGCAACTTATAACAGCACAGCGCGGCATTTTCATATAAATTGACGGAGATGCGTGCGGCGCGTTAACCGCGGGTCGACTGTCAGTAGCATTATAGTTGTGGACGTAAATACTCCTGTTTAGGAGTATGGTGAGATCGCGGGCCACGCCCCCTTCACCTTTCTATTGCTTTCTCTTTTCTGTGGTCCAATATTACAAATAACGTATATTTTGTCATATTTGCAAGAATTAAAGCCGTGAAAAATGTATACCGCAATTTGTAGCAGCATTATAAAATCATTTTGGAGCGTTCCTGAATCTGTTCGGTTATCAACGGCAAACTTCGCTACGTTAGAAGTTTGCTTAGCCATTCTTAACCGATCAACTAAGTTAAGCAACGTCCACCGCGGTCATGAGTTGGATGGGTGACCGTTTGTGACATTACTACCGAGCGCTTTCGAGCTTCGGAGGGCACGTTAAGCCGTCAGTCCCGGTTGTTGTCTTAGGGTAGCAGTCGTTATATCAAGGTGGTAGGGAATTTTGCGAATGTCCGCCTGGCCAGCTACCCTCAAGTATAAAATCTGTCGCCAAGCACCTAACGGTGTGTTCCAGCATCTGTCCTTGAGAGCCAGTAATTCTGGTCTAGCCTAAACAACATCTTCAACCACATCATCACTTACCATCAGGTAAGATTGTGGTCAAAGGCTAGCCTATAGAGCCTAGTCTATATAGCTATAGAAAAAATATGAAATACGATAAGTTAAAAGCTACTATATTAATAAGGGAATACGATAAGTAGGAACTGGTTAGGATAGTCATTACTGCGAGTGACTAAACACATTTTGCGGCATCAAATTTATATAAACACGGTTTGGACGTGCGCTGTCAAGGGATGATGAACTGGTAGGTTATTAGGGTCTTTTCATTAGTGTAATGAAATGAATCTATTTTAATGTAAATAAATATTTCTCAAACGTGCTTGGAAATGTGAGCATTATTTTGACAACCTTCATCGAGATAAATCGAAATTGCTGTACTGGCCCAATACATCCGCGCAGCGGCCGGCATAAAATGTATGAAAATCTATATCTGTCGTGTCTAGCGGGCAAATAAATTGCATAGTAAACTCGTATTTGTCGTGTAATTAAAAAATGGAACGATCTTTTACTTCGAAGCATGGCAACCAAGGAGGTAACTTATCAAAGGTTTTATTTAAATTTTGATCTGGCTTGCAAATACAACGCTGTTTATTGAAAAAAAAAACAAATGAATACCTTAACGCGGGCAATTTTATTGTTGTTTGTTGATAGTCATTGATTTTGACAAGTGATTTTTTCGACAAAATGAGTTCAAGTGAAGACAATGAGTGTGATGAACTTAATTCAACGCCACCTGAAATTCTTCACCTCTTTTTTTTACCTCTTTAGAATTATCCCAAACCAACATAATCCGCGGAAAGTCCACTTTAAAATTCATAACCACAAAACTGTATCTTCAAATAAAAAATTCTGCCTAGGTACTACTTTGTTTTAATTTCCACGCATTATTTGAGAAAAGCACTATACAAGCCTTGGCCACAACTAGGCATTGATGGACTTACGTATGTGTGCCTCGGCTTCGCCTCGGCCCACATTTACACGTTCGTCCATTAATGCCTCCTTTGCTGACCGCTGCAGTAATATACTATATACGTACAACTCCTACTACTCCTAGTACACTAACAAATAATAAAATAATTCCTAAAAAAAACATAATTTTCCCTGAGAGGTCACGGAACAGATAACATACGCTAACTAGGTATATTTAATATGTTATATTAGAAGTGCTTTCTTTGGTTGATTGACACGTAAGCGTCGCAATATTCTACCCGATTTTCAGGTTGGACGGTAGAATTATCTATTTTATGACATGAAATTATCAGTAGAAGATAGGGTGCGGAAACTGAAAAATCCACTATCGCCATGCAATCACTCATTTATTTAGCGCAGAGTAACCACATCATATAAATGACAAAGTGATATACTATAATAGAATTATTAAGGTTATGACAAATATTTTAAAAATATTTAAAGTAAACATTAAATGAATAAGTATTTTAATAAAACACTTAAAATTATTTAAAAATATACGTAGTGACAATACCGCTTAATGTTCCAGTTAAGCTGACGTGACGTTCGAACGCCACGCAGCCAAACCGGAACCATTTTCTGCGTTTCGCTTCTACGCGACGCACCCTCAAGAGTTCTTGACTCGCGCGACCTCGATCTTGATCGTCACGTCGGCTTCACAGGCAAATTAGGCGGAATTGTCACTAGATATATTTTTTAAGTGTTTTATTAAAATATTCATCTAATGTTCTCTGATTTTTTTTGATAATATCAAAAATAGATTTCCACAAATTAACGCCTGAATCTATTCATTAATTATGAAGGTATATTTCACTACTTTTTAAACATGGAAACTACCATAACATATTTGTAATAATACACCTACATATTAGGTATATATTATTATTGTAATATGTGTAATATACGCATATTAAAATAATATGATAGGATTTTTTTTCTGGTCAAACATAAGTCATATAAAAGAATTGAATCATGGACAATTAGAAGTTATGTTCTTCAGGACTAAGCCATTCTGTTATAAATTTTGAAATACAAATGTGTTATCTTACTATACTTGCTCAGCTGTAGCTCTATACTTTATCTTAAGAACGTGCGTTCGTTTTACCGCAAGTCAAATTCTACGCGATCTATATTACGCGGCGAACGGCTCAGCTCTGACGCACACTACGATAGTATCTTTGTGTGCAAGAGCGCTATGATGCGAAAAAAATTGATACTTTTATTTATTTGAATTTTGAATCGGTTTCATGTTGTGAATATAATTATTTACTATCATAAAACTGTTTACAGGCCAAATCTGTAGGTACATTGAATATTTTTTTAAATAATGGTTGCGTTATATTTTATCTATATAGAAGCCAAATCATTTTGTTAACGTATGTCTGTCTATCCCTTCAAACGCTGGCAGTACTTTAATAAAACTTGGCGTCTTTAAGTCTGAGATGACATTAAGGATATTTTTTTTAAATAACGGTCAAGTGCGGGCTGCACCAAACAATAAGGAAGTCTTATTTAGGTTTCCGTAGTAAAACAAGGAAACTTTATCATGAAAACTTACGTTGTTTTGACACATTTTTTATCATAAATAAGGAAACCTTAGTTTGGTTTTGCCATGTGCGTTTCGCCGTCTGTCTGTATGTTACAGCCATTTTATTGAGACACTATTAGCACTGGAAGATTGAAATTTGGCACATGTAGGTAAAAATATTACGAGTTGCTCTTATACCTAAAAAGATATTCCATTAATTGGGGTATAAAATGAGGTTTCTTGTTTGGTTTCCGTTTACGAAATATGCAGCAATAAGCTAACGTTTTTTGTTTTGAGTTGCATGTCCCTTCTAACTCACGAAGCCCAAAATTTTAAAAACTCAAGGTCCTATTTATACCTAAATGTACGAAATTACAAACAATATTATAATGACGACCTAGACTACTAGTTTACGAGCCATAGCTGACCAAGTGAACGCGTAGTTCAGGCCGCGTGAACTCTCAACAAATTCCATAGTAAGAGACAGAATCTTACCGTAGAAAACTTTGATGGCGATTAACGTAAAAACTAGTAAAAAGTTAGTGCTGTTATTGCTTATATTCTAGAATAACATATAATTGCTGTTATCACCTAATGTGAAGCTCATGTTTCTAAATTACTGACGGGTCTATCCACGCAAGAATTGACATAAAAATAATATTTTGACTAACCTCGACGTTTTTATCAAGTTGCATTGACCGTGGTCACGAGTAGACTGAAGAAGCGCGTGTCATACAATACAATACTCTTTATTGCGTACCAATTTACATATATTCAATAATAACAATAAAAACCTTTACATAATGGTGTTACAATATGGTGTCATCGTCTTGAGGAGCGGAGGGAGTGATTTAAATCTACCCCCGCTTGGTTTCGTTAGTGCCTTTATCACTGTCACCTCGACACACTACACTAGCAGTATCGAAACTTACATGCGACGGCAAATTACGACTCGAGCACTTTCTTATTACAGGATTCCACGATGTAGACAATTTAAATCCATCTTCCCGATTGAAATTTTTGTACTTCTTAATTTCAACCGCTTCACGTACACGTACTAGAGTAATAATGCCGTTCAGTGGAGAGAATTTTGGGTCATGTAGCTCGATCCAGTGGTTAGGTCCTGACTCCAGTAAGTGCTCAGCTATTGCAGATTTATGCGTGTCCCGATTCTTCACAGCTGCGATATGCTCTTTGACCCTTTCTGCAATAGTGCGTTTAGTCTGTCCTATATATGAGCTATCACAGCTGCAGTCAATCTTGTAGACACCAGGTGTTTGATATGGAATAACATCTTTTGCTGTTCTCACATGGCGTGCTAATTGAGATAACGGTTTATATACAACCTTTATAGAGTAGTTTTTGAGTGCCGTTCCAACTTTGCCCGTTATCCCTTTGATGTACGGCAAAAACGCTGGTTGTCTTTTGACAAAAGATGGTTCAGTGGTTCAAAAGACAACCAGCGTTTTTGCCGTACATCAAAGGGATAACGGCACTCAAAAACTACTCTACGGATCTGGCGCATATTATGCAGTACTTATTTTTTACCATCATAAATAAATTTTACCTGTTTTTAGCCCAATAATCGCAGCAGCACCTGATGCGGCGGCATAATTAGTTCTATATGATCTTTAAGACCAACACGCGTCAGCCACAACTGTGATCGCAGGAATCCCATCTATAATATCACCGTTTTCAATTGCTAGTTCAGTTTCTTCCTTAGCCGCCTCTCTCATACTAGTTTCCGCAGCAGCTGCCCACCAGTTGGAGACGTCACTGTGGCACTTCTCGTAGGTTTTAAGGTTTAAATTTGGTAGGTCCATTGCAGTAAACAACTCATTTAAGTTAGTCTGTCCACAGCCAATTAACATTGCACCAGTCAAAGCAGCATGAGTTAAACTCATATCATCCGGTAAATTGTCACATGAATTAATTTCAAATTTTTCGTTGCACATATTACATTGGAAGTAGATGACTGACTCTTGACCAATAAGCTTCTCTTTTATAATTTGTATAATACTTAGTGTACACCTTTAGCCTGGGTTGTGATCTGATAAGGCTTTCAATCTATCAAAAAAGTGATTAAAATCAACAATCCTTCGGCCTACAATCCGGAATGGTGAGCTGGTTGATGCATTTGATTCTACACACTGAAAAAAATAATTGAAATCACACATACATATTGGTAATCTTAGTACTCTTAACTCCAGAGTACTTACAAAGTTGTTTTTTTTTGGTTTTTATTGGATATTAATAATAAAAAAGCTACTCATACTTCAGATCTGTATTAATATATGTTTCATGTTTTTTGTTTCATTCAGATAAATTCAGACATTCTAATTACTATCAAAGTTTGAGTACTTACAATTTGATATTCCTCTGTCGCGCTTTGCATTTGAGTTTTTTTCCTGTATCTCTACTAGATCTTCTGTAAGCGACGAAAACGTTTCCTAGAATCATAACGAATACAAGTTTAATTTTAAAATCCATTATGTTTCATTATATCACTAAGATATATTTTTAATATAATATGTACTAACACTACCATCATTGGGCTCATTTAACTTTACTTCATTTGAATCATTACATTTAGGTGCATCATTAAATTAACTTGATTGTTTAGTTTCTGGCTGACTGACTTCCGTCAAACAATTACTTCTTTTTAGTCTAAAAAAAATGGGCATAACTTCTGGTAAATATAAGTAAATATCCAAATAAATGACGCGCTAAGATAACTGAAAATCTGTCAAAATAATTTAATATTGTGAAATATCATTAAACATAATATCCATCCAAACCACACTAGTCTAGTGCAAAGTGATATTTAGGTACTACGATGAGTGAAGCGAGGAGGAGTATTAGGTGCCTTTTGACCACAATGCGCGCGCTCAGCGAGCGAAGCGAGCGTAACACGGCAGTGGCCGGCGATGCGCCAGAAGAATTTTAGAGCATTTAACTTGTCATTAAAAATTTTCATACTTAACCTCAAAAGTTATATCTTTTTCGTTCTTCGTTTTTGATTATGTCTTTGCAATTACTCACTACCCTGTTTCGGGAGGGGTATCATGGGGGAGGGGGACAACCCCTCCTTTTCGCGTGGCACGATACTAGACCCGTACCATCATAATATATCATGATATAATCATATAACTGATAAGCTGGCTCACTCTACGTAACTAACCTTTTTGCTTTCCTAGTGCAAGCCAAAGGTTTATTGTTCTTACTAGATGAGAACATTTTGAGTTTAGTACCCATGTCTGAAAGAAAATAAATTAAGACAGTTAGTGCCACCATCATATAATAATCATTAAATGGATTAAAAATACACATACGAAATTAAATATTATCAAAACTATCTCAGCTTAATAATAACAAATACTTTTAAAAGTATCTTAAAAAAAACATTTAATAATATTTAAATAAAACACTTAAAAAAGCATAAAACAATTCTGACAGATATATCATTTAATGCTTTTCAAGTGTTTTATTTAAATATTATTTAATGTTTTATTAAGATACTTTTAAAAGTATTTGTTATTATTAAATATGGATTTCCGCAAAGTAACGCTTGAATCTATTCATTTCTACCTCAGCTATTCACACAAAACAAATTAATCACCAATATTCATACAATATTACTTACCAAGTATCAATTTGAGCTAGACACGCTTGCGGCTAAGGTCATTGAACCGTATCGCCTGCAGACACAAAACGGTACGCGCGGGATGCGGGGGAGGGGAAGCGAGCAAGCGACGCGTCCTCTCGCTGGGAAGGCCCGGCGCGTACTAATCGAACAATGGTTGCGCGCAAGATTATAAAGGTTTATTTGAAAAAATTGGCTTAAATTACAAAGTCCCTAAAACGTGCAGGAAAAAATATTGTAATATTAAGCAATATCTGTTGTTCTATGAAATTAGACTGCCAATTACAAATACTTTCGGTAACTAGGTAAAAAAAAATGTTAAAGTGGACCGATTAACTCGTTTTTATGTCACGACAGTATTTTATTTTTGACACATAATAAATAACATATTTGTAATATAGCTCTGTAGTGCACTTTAAGGTTTCATACTCTTCATAATAAAGGTATCATATAAAATACTATGTCACGTTAAGATAGTTTTATTCGACCTGAAAAACAGCTCTGCGACAGATTTCCGGAAAACACCTTGCATAAGTTGCTTTCGATTAGAAAAACTGTTTACAAATTATTATTTTTTTCACTGATGTGCACTAATATAGAATTAGACCTTTCCAAAATCGTATTTTTCATAGAATTTACTGCTTGCACTGTCACGATATTGACTCAGAAAAAAACGTAGATATACGAACTTTTAGCCGTGAATCGAATCCTCGCTCTTAACACTTTCATAGAAATTATATTTAATTCAAAGTTCATCCAACTTAGTCTGGAGGTACATACGACTTGAATAAAAAGGATGATAAATTTAGCAAAATACATGATTAAATTTTGTATAAACTCAAATTACATTGTCTGTTAAATATACAATTCTGTTAGCGACTATCTTAAAATTACAATGCAACACGAGATAACTGAAGGCTGGCGTTTTGTTTGACTGTGTAGCAGCTAATTAAGTTGCATAATGTAAAAACGTACGAGTTCTCACAGTAAAGGTCACTCTAGTAAGGTAAGTACACGCACGTGCAAGACGTCATACACGTGAGCCGTCTCACTGAATATTGTTCTAAAAAGGTATCGTTTGCGTAAACAATTGAAAAGCGCTCTCCATTTTGCAGTATCAGAATATCTGTAACAGCCATAGCATCACATATTCTGTGAAAATGTCAATTGGCTACCTATAACGGTTCCAAAAATATCTTTATAAGTTAGACGCACGGACGTAAAGACAGCCGTGACTTAGTCCCGTTTTCTGCTATGGGACCCTCAAAAAGACATTAAAATTTCGATTTACTGAATAGTTCTTGAAGGAGCGCATTCATGGTGGTAGATCACTGCCACCTGGCGAGCCACCACCTTGAGGGTGGTGGCTCGGTAAAGAACTGGCAGCCAAGTACTTGAGGGTGTGTTCCGGCAGGTATCCTTGACAGCCATTAACATTTTCAATATCTTCACTTAGGGTCAGGAGAGATAAAGGTCAGAGGCTAGCCTATCAGCAATATAACAGGACGATATGACCGATTTCGACGCAGGCAAAGCCTTTGGCGTAAGCCAGTAAAGACAATATCAAAGTTAAAATATAATATACTAACAATTAATACTATTAGTTAAGTATAATTATAGTATGCACTGTTTTAATTGAACGATACATTTACATTTCTACCGTACAAATATTCAACCTACGGCTACTGGTCTTAAAAAGTAGTTTTAGCTGTTGTCGTTTATAGTAAGTTCCCATTGTAGATCTATCCTGATTACCATATGTATGCTGGTATGACATTTTGTGAACGCCGCCTGGCAAACTACCATCCTCAAGTATAACGTCTGGTCTTATCAAGTCTAAGTTAACATCTTCGACCGCATCATAACGTACAACCAAGTGCTCAAAGGCATGCCTATCAGCTATAAAATAAAAACATTTTTATCATTGCATCAATGTTTAGGAAAGCTATATAAAATAAATTATAACTTAAGGCAATGCAACTTAGGCTCTGGGATAGCAAAGAGAGATTTTACGAATATCTCATTCAGCTCTCGCAGTATTTAACTCAGTATTCAACTCAATTGTAATTAAATTGAGTGATTCCTTCAAACTGACCCCCAGTTATTCTTATTGACACTTCACCGAGGAATGTTTAATCGAGCATAGTAGTAGATATTAGTACCTTACAATTAAATATCCTTTGTGTAGTTTAAGGAACAATAGTCACAAGCACGTTACTATGTGAGTAGTTAGATAACAGCAAACTTGATAGTTAGGTAAATAGCTCCCATAAACTTAATCTACACATACGTAATTTCTTACGGTTGTTGCGTCGGCCCATGCCAAGATTTAATACTGTCATATAATGTTATGCATAACATAATTTAAATCTTTAATAATAATTTCTATCGGAAAAAACAACGAATGAACACGTATTTTTTTTGTAAATAAAAACCAAGCCTTATTAAATAGGTGAATCCTGATTCCGCATCGGGACTGTGGAACCGCGAATATGACATTACTAGTGTGGTGTGTCAACAATGGTCAACAGCTCTATATCTGTCAAAAAGATAGAGACAGTGACAATCAAAGTAATAATGACATAAGTGACAGTCCGGACGGAGGAATTTTGTCTTTGACAGCTATGGCGCAACCGTCATAACGCTAGTTACGTGCTGTGGCCCGCGCTCGACGCTGTGCATAATCGTGACTCTCAAACGAAGAACTTCAACTATGTTTGAAACTGGTCGGAGATATATCCGGTAAATATCACGCGACTCTCCTTTAATTGATGTAGTATGGTCACGAGTATACAATTTCCAAAATACAGCTGTGTGAAAACATACTTATCCAAGTTTCCCCCGCTACCTGCAACGTTTTTTTTATAAGAGATATAATTATTTATTATATAAGAGCCTTTGATTCGATGCACTTGACCAATACTTAACAGTAGGTAAGTGATGGTACTGATGATATAATCGAAGGCATTTAAGCATACTAAACCTAGAATGGGAACTAGCTTTCAAACATTTAGATGCTTGGCAATAGAATTTCTACTCATAAAGTATGGTTCTAAAATTAGACTAGACGATAATACTTTGGCCAAATCTACTATCAGTCCAACACTAAATAATAGGTTCATCTAGGTAATAACAAAAAACATCGGCCAAGTGCGAGTTGGACCTCCCCACGAAGGGTTCCGTACCATTAGCGATACAACATTAGACTTCATATTTTAACCTGTTTTTGTATTAAAGTCCGACTCGCAATTGGCCAACTTTTTAACATCATCTGTGAAAATTTCAACTGTCTAGCTGTTGGAGTCAAGGGTCCCGTTTTTACCCTTTGGGTATGGAACCCTAAAAATCAGCAATATGCAGTAGGGATGGATAGAACGGTTTATGATATATACGTCAGGTTGATTAAAGAGTGATAGGGAACCAGAAAAACCTACTATTAGATACTGACCACACTTGTGCACGTTCATGAACACTTAAAGACTTACATGTCGCTACTCGAATGAATAGGAGTATAACACATAATCAAATTTCCAATTATCCTGTCGAAACTATGGTGTGTAGAAGTTTGTGCGTGACAATCAGTCAATCGTGCACCGCTTTCTATAGGACGGCGTAGCGTGAAGAGCTCTTGGAGATGCTACGCGGATCACGATAAAATGTATCTTGTCAGCTGTTTCGAGCCACACTTTGTCAGAATACCTTTAGTGGAATAGAATTGGATAGTTTTATACATAGCGTGGAAATTATAGACAGATATAAAAAAAGTTAAATGTAGTCGGACATTAAAACGTGTCAATAGATAATGTTAGTACCCTATAATCAGTTTTAGCGACTGGTGTCAGGCGTGTAACTATTGTTGCACGCCGCACTCGGCACTTGGCGCCAAAGCATTTGACAGTTACATGATCAATTGCAGGCGCCGCCCACACCATATGTTCCGCGTGCCGTAATGTAAACAATCGGCTCTTGTGACTCTTGTGTCACGTTCTATGGGACAAAATTTATGTCCAAGGTAGCTAAATAAACAAGAAATACGAAACATAAACATTTACGACATATGTTAAAGTAAATTATTATGATAGAGGCGGGCAAACTCGACCTACCTAAATATTTAAGAAAATAGTAAATATTCTTGAATTTTAAGGAAAAACCTTCAGTTGCTTACTTTAAACATGAAGATAATACACATTTCTACCAAAAAATTACATAAAGTCATTTTTTCCCGACATAGAACGAACACCAATGTAGCAAAAAAAGCATGAATTATTTCTTGGTCCTTATGTTTATAATAAAATAAATGGATTAATCAACGATTTTGTTGCATTAAGAACCTCTGAGGCGAAGAAAACATTAGTAAATTACTTATATACATTAACATGGAAACGTGTCATCTCTGCTTAGCTACGGACTGATAATGTGGGGCAACTCAGTCGACATAGATAGAGTGTTCGTGATCCAAAAACGATGTGTTAGGGTCATAAACAAGGCGTGGTTTTTAGAAAGCTGCAAACCCCTTTTTAAAGCATGTAACATACTTCCTCTACCGTGCATGTACATAAAAGACATTTGTGTCTTCACTAAACAACACCCTGATTTATTTAAGAAACGTGGTGATGTTTTTACACGTCAAAAAAGGACAAAGTTCACCAATCTATTATATGAACCTCGTGCTAAGAAGGACTTATATAAAAAAAATATTTACAATATGTGTTTATCTATTTATAACTGTCTACCTAACGACATCAAAATATTGGATGGTAACAAATTTAAAAGATCTTTGACTCACTGGCTTCTTATTAACTGCTTTTATAGTGTTAAAGAATTTAAAGACTTTTGTAAAATGTAATATTGACTGAATTCATACAACAAAAAATTTGCACGTCTGCTTGCTGACTAAATACATTGTATCTTAACAATTAATATAAGATCTTATATGACATGTATTTTAGCAAATAAATTATTTGATTTGATTTGATTTGACTTACGGTGAGACAGAAGAAATTCTAATGGTAGTTTCATAAATTTCTCCATGCTATACATACTCACTCACTCACACACACACACACACACACACACACACACACACACACACACACACACACACACGAACACACATACTTACACACACACACACGCATTCGCATGTACACAACATTATATCAGTACTTTAAGGAAATATATAAAGAATAAATAAAACAAGTTGTATATACCTGCTATTATAACATGTATTGTTCATCAAGAAGGGATGTAACAGTAACCTACAGCACAAGTGTTCAACTTAGTGTAGGTTCTGTTTACATAATTTTAAGTGTTAATGTTATATGTTGTAAATGAATTGTTTCTTTTGAATAAATTGAAATTGAAATTGAAATTGAATGATTGTATGTAAAAACATTAAAAAAAAATAAACAAAATGTTCGCGTAATTACGGAACTTTTTTTTCCGTAACTTCACTCCACAGACACATTTGAACGGGCAATGGATGGATAAACGGCGACTAGCTTTAGTCTATTGTCATATTGGGCAACGTTCCAAACCTCAAAAAAGGACCCGGATTCCAAAAATCGAAAATAAAGCTGGACATTCACTATGTTACAACTGTTACACGACGCACTCGCTGTATCCCATTCATGCAACAGTTGTTACATGCCGCACTCACTTGCTATTTGGAGCACTCTCTTCGCACGAAAACTCGTTTGTCTGTCTGTCCGTCTGTCCGTCCATCCACATGTCATGGGCTCTGGCTCGTAAACGAAATGAGTAATATACCTGAAGCATACTTTTGCATGGTGGTAGGGCAATTTACGAATGCCGGTCTGGCTAGCTACTACCCTCAAGCTGAAAATCTGTCGCCAAGCATAATGGTGTGTTGTCCTTGATAGCTAGTAATTCTGGCTGAGCCTAAAAAAATCTTCAACCACATCATTAACCATCAAGTGAGATAGTGGGCAAAAACAAGCGTATTAGCTATATATAAAAAATATAGACGGCAAAAAGTCCTTTTTGCACCCTGTGTGGGTTACGTTGTGTAGATGTGTGTTTTGCCAATCACAACGCAACCGAAACATTTGAATAAATTTTGATGAAACTTGATGAATTAGTATATGCACATATTATTGTTTTATTAATTTATTTATTCATTAATTATATATTCACTGACGAGTTCCTAATGGAGCGTAATGTAACCGATAACCACGCAAGCGAAGTCCCGGGCGGGAACTTGAGTAATAAGTGTAAATGGGTCGATAATAACACAAGTTAGTCATGAGGGTTCAAAGTTGGATGCTATCAAACACTTAAACTAATTTTATCTTGGAACACTTTGTCTGTATGTCTATTTGATATGTGATGCTAGGTGTTGAAACGGGTAATGAGTAAGGAATGTTATATTGGTTTAAATACAGATTTTACATAAGAAACGTTATGTTAAAGATCAGCATCATCGACTCCTATTATTTTGTTCGTTTTTGTTTGATGGTCGTTTGTTTCTTTGCTTAGAATCTAAAATGTTTCAATGATACAATATTATATTAGGCTGTGAATCTAGGTGCAAAGAATAGCCGAGTAAAATTTTAGCATAATCGATTTAATGAAAGTTTTATTTATTTTCAATTACTACCATATACTGTTTTTTTTCTCAAACATTTTTTTTTAATTGCCAGTGGTTAACACATTATCCAAAGCATCCGCCTGGAATACCATATCGATGTAAATATTTGTCTGTATACATTTTTTCATCATCTTTTACAAAATATTTTTTTTTTATATTAATTTAATGATTATTATTATTTAATGTCATAATTTTGACATTTTTGTAACGAAATTTTCATATGCTAATAAGGCGAAACGTGGCTGTACTTCTCCTAATTGTCATCATTGTCAACCTATGTTTTATAAAATAAATGAATATGAATAACAAGAATACTTCACAAATGCGGGGAAACTCACAATACTAAACCTAGCCTTTGTGTTTATCATACGTGATTCAGTAGAAGTGATTAAAGCTTAAAGCCCAGGGAACAATATCAACGAATATTTGTCATTTTTATCACGAATCTGTTTGTTTAAGCATAATCGGTGCCAGTCAGTCATATTTCAGATTGTTAATAAACTCTACCTGTCAACGCAAAGATAATATAGATAAGACTTTGGATGGATTGTTAGCTATGCTATTACACTGAAATGGGAACAAAATTGATTTGTTTATCTGAAATGCATTTGTGCTGTGTGTTGTTTCTATATGCTATTACTTAAGGGTATCGTTTGGGCGATAGTCCATCATAAATAGCCCTCTTCAAAAATAAGTAGGTAGAACCTGATTTGCTGTTACAGCAGCATGCTAGTAGGTTTAATGTCCTCGCACTGAAGCAAAATTCTATTGATCAATGTGAATCAATGTAATTAAAACGAGTTCGCATGCCATATAAGATTCCAAAATTATATTTTTTGGTAGCGTGTCCAGCATGGTGGCACTATCAGTTGGCAGCGTGTCCAGCGTGGTGGCAGCATTGCTGCGTTGAATTGAAAAGCTGTGTTTCTTAATATAATTACAAGCACTATCACGTGCTAAGCGAAAATCATATTTTACAAATTATTGGAGTACAAAATTTTATGCCCCAGGCGGGAATCAAACCCGCGTCCACCGATTTCGCGCTGGATCCCTAAACCACTCGGCCACCTAGGCACTACAATATCTTTTATTACTACTAATAATTATTACTAACACTAAATACAAGAAATATGTCATTGTTTAAGGGTAAAAATTTAAATATTTTGTAGGTACTTTAATATATACCTAGTAATATTTTAATTTATTTATAGAACAAATTGTTGTATACGTGTCTACAATTTTATGACAGTAAAAACCACATTTATAGCTTTATAACAGTGTTTTTATAGAGTATATGCAATGTTTACGTAACATTGATAGCTCAGTGGCTTTGGCTATGGACTGCCGCGCAGCAGGTCCATGGTTCGAATCCCGCCACGGGCTTGAGCTTCACCGCATTGTGGAAGGGCATTTTGCGAATGCCCGCCTGGCTCGCGACCACCCTCAAGTAGAAATTCTGTCGCCAAGCACCTAACAGTGTGTTCCGGCAGCTGTCCTTGAGAGCTAGAGTAATTCTAGGTTAAGCCTGATAACACCTTCGACCACATCATCATTACCATCACGTGAGATTGTAGTCAAAGACTTACCTATGAGCAATAACAAAAAAAAATAGACATATTATTATATTAAAAATATTGTAAAATCATTATGTTCTAAACTTTTCTTATCTCTATTATGTATTTGTTAATGGAGAAGACTTTTTCTTTTCGGAGTTAATTGTGATATTATTTTAAATCAGCTCTCAAACATGTTCTAATTTAAATTCATTTAGCTGCGAGATCCAGTATATTATACACATGGAACTTAACAACTGTATGTCCCGGGGTGATTGGCGTTGTGCAGTTCGTCAATTGTAACTAAACGCAGATTTTCAATCAAACAATAATTTCTATCTTTCATATTTAGACACAAATTGTTACTCGTTAAGGGCCTGTTTCAGAATGTTCGAGTAAGTTCCGGTTTTGCTACCCAAAACATATTTATTAATTAAAACACTATCTTTGCGTTTCACAGTCATCGATATAGCCTATCCATCGGTTAAAGCTTGAAACGCGCTGCATGTTAACTGTCATTTTTATCATGCAGTTATTTTATGTGTTGCAACCCGATACTTTATCATGACATTCTGAAACGGGCCCTAAATAGTATAGGATAATATTTGGTAACCATGCCGTTCTTATTAATTTTTTTTTGTTTGCAACCGAACATGCACGAGGCATGCACATTAAGCGGACTAACCTCTGCCTATAACAGAGGCATTACGTCGACGAATTGCACTGCGCCCGTCACCCTGAGACATACAGTTGTTAAGTCTCATGTGCCTGTAATTTCACTGGCTCTCAAGTACTGCCGCCGTAACACACTGTTAGGTGCTTGGCGGCAGATTTTCTACTTAAGGGTGGTAGCTAGCCAGGTGAGCAAAATACCCTTCCACCATGTGGTAAAGCTCATGCCGGCTGTGGGGAGCGAACCTTGGACCTGCAGCACGGCACCTGTTACATTTTAATTGGAATGACATGCATTTAAGGAGTTAGCAGACAGTCGATATACATTTAATCTCAATTAAATTACACTCGTTTGTTTCCAATAAGTAATAAGGTATCGAATTCTACACAATTTTAATATATTCTGAAATCAACTGCGTGAATCAAATCAATAATGAAATATATGGACTGCCTGTGAGTTTGCAACTGCTTATACGGATAGATTGTCTTAATGTTTTAATTGTGGTAGCTATAGTGTAAAAAACACAAGCAACTTTAAGTTTTTTTGCTAGCCTTTTATGATTAACTGACGGGATCGTAAGTGATGATGCGTTCAAAGATATCGTTTAGGTTAACATAGAGTTACTAGCTTCTTAGGACAGCTGCCGGAACACGGCGTTAAGTGCTTGGCGACAGAATTTCCGACATCCCTAAAATACTGTACCATTATGCTACAAACGCCCCATGGTGTGCCGAGCTAGAATTGCACCTTCCCATTTCATCCCGTGGGTGTCGTAAGAGGCGACTAAGGGAAAAATACTGGAAGGTGGGCAGCAGCGCCTTCTAAAGAACTGCCTGCTTTCACTGCGATCCCCAAGACGCCCGCCAAGCGTGGGGATTATGGCAAATACCCCCTGAACAGGGGAGGCTGTGTTCAGCAGTGGATGATCCGGCAGTTACAGTACAGTATGCTACAAACAATACAAAAAACGAGACTGATATTAAGCTGTCGGTCTCATTTTTTGTATTGTTAAGACCTGCCTTCCGAATCTCAAAAGCACTCAGTAGTAAAGTATGCCACTAGCGGTCACCCATCCAAGTAATTACTACCCTAGATGATAGGTTAAGACTGACTACTTAGGCTACGGTGCGCTTCATAGCTTGCGGCGTTAGTCGAAACTAAATTAACTTTTTTACCCCTTCACCATGGCCAGTACTACAGTCTCAAACGAATAACTTCATGAAACAGTTTTATATACGCATGGTACTGACTGTTTTCATTCGTTTAGTTCCTTAAATCAACTAAATACGGGTGGTGTCACATGCCGAGGTATACACGAATACATTTTATAATTAATTTGTTGAAGTTATGTATTAACATAACGTCGTAATTATCGCAGGTATCAATGGTTAGATGAGAGTGCCTTGCGCTTAATTGTAATTTTTTTTTGATTGTATTTATTTTTATATTTAATATAATTGCATCAAATTTGTAGCTTATATTAGTATCTATTGCCTTTTCTACTATAGATATTTCTACTACTTATCTACAAAAAAATTTGTTGAAACAAAATGTTTTTGTGTGGGAATACTTTTTAAATATATTCTTATTCGATATAGTATATGTATATAATTATGTCATTATTTCAATGAACTGACGATTACACCTGTATTTCACTTGTACACTTGCCTCTATATATAGATACATGTTAGGACGGACGGACAGACAGCTAATACCTAGTAATAAGGTCACATTTACTCATAAAGAATAAAAAACTATAGTATTTTTTTTGCATTTTAGTCAATTTGTACACAAACGTCTAACAAAATATTTACATAAAAAAATAATATTGGATTCTTAGTAACATGGTTTATTAAACCCTTAGGTCTATAGTTTTTCTAGAACAATAACAATTACTGTAAAATTTACCTTTAGTGTCAACTTAAATGAGTTCAAGAAGCTACGGCGTATAAAAACCATGGTTCTACGGCGTAGCCGCGTAGCATTCTTGTTTCGTAGTAGGTCTACGCGCTACGTGTTATCTAAGTTCCCCAAGGCGAGGCGAGGCCACAACATACACAGTAGCACGGCGGCATCCGGCATCCCTATAAAAGCGCGCGTCCACACCTCTCGAAGCTCATTTGCTTGCCGCCATCCGAGGTGACACAGGAAGAACAAGCTTTACTCAAGTGCCACCTACTTCGGCGATCGCTCATTTCTCCGTTGAAGCTAATTAATGTGAGTAATTTTTTAATATCTATTTCCATGTATACGTTTTCGTTAATTTCAATTAATTTTAAAGCGCTAAAGTTTTCGTATGTGCAAACAAATTAAATCGATCTATTTTGTTCTTATTCTACGTTACGTGTGTTTTTAATCAGCAATTTTTTTTCATTTTAAACTTATTAACGATAAGACGAATGTCTTTGATATAAAGAAAATAGAATAATTCTTTTACGTTTCTGTTTTGGTCGTACGTTAAATATTTCGATATTGTGTCAAGGGATAACGTCCCAAGCAAATCAAATCAATGAATTGAAGGTGGCGGTGATTCGTAAAGACTTTTGTGTGACAAGTCAATTTGATTTGAACTTATTACGTTTTCCGGAAAAATGAGATTTATATAAAACTCAAATAGATTTCTATGCTATTGTTGTTATTTGACTCTAGCTTCATGAAAAAAGTTCTGTTTTTAAATTAGAGCAACTCAAACCCATTCTTTTAAACTTTTTATAAACTAATTATTCCGATGTAAGAAGCAACTTTATTGGCTGTAATATAGATACAACGTCAGTCCAGATGTTTTAGCTGGGCACTATATCCATATTTTCGTTGCACTGTAACTATTAAAGTGCAAAATTATATAAACACTGTTTTGCGTAAATGATTTCTGTATGAATCTCAAATTTCATTTAAAAAACTTGTTGGTTAATTCGTTAAAAGATAAAGAAAAACCATAGAGACTTTAAATTATATTTTTATTTTTAATAATAAAATTATCTTGAGAGTCAATTTTTCTAGTAGGTTTAATATGTGTGTTTGCTTGTAGTTAATGTAAAGCTCTTATTTTTTTTATTCAAAAACAAGATATAAAACATGTTACGACTTGCTAAAAAATAGCCCGCACTGAAGCCCTCATAATTTTTACACAAATAATGTCTAAGAAATTGATTTAGTCAATATGATCGCGGTAAAATAACACTACACATGATTGTCTTGCTAATCCGCTTTCCCTGAAAGAATAATCCGGGCAGAAAATAACACAAACATTTTATTTTATCGTCGACTGATAAATTCTTCATGGAAACAATGAAACTAAATCCTTTAGTGAAATGTATTTTTATATGTTCTAATCTTTTCAGGACTTTGTGATAAAATTTTACTGTGCGCCACTAATAGATTATGCACTTTTTGCTGGATTAAAAAATGTATGACTTGTAGTTTCATACTTTCCGGCGTAAACTAAATATAACCTTCCGTAGCAGCGTCGTAGCTATCTTAGTCCTGAGAAAAAAAAATCTTTAAAATCCGAGTATATATTACAGAATACATTAGGTATTAATATACATTAGATATTACAGTATACATTAGGATTTTAGCTATTGAAATTACAAAGGAGTTTAAGTATAAATTGTTTGCTAGCACGGTACTTAAAACATAGTGTGCCTAATCAAGCTATGGGTGAATCCGAACGGGAAGTAGGCATATTGAAATTGATGTCCATTGAGTTTTAAATCAAGTTCCAAATAGACCTAGTGAGAGGTCCATTGATTTGTAGACTACAAAGAGCGAGTATCCACTTTATTATTTAAAAAGACAAAAAACTCCATCAAAAAAATTACACATTGTTGTTTAAAAGTAGTCTTGTCACAAACTCCATTAACCCAATGAAAACTCTTAAACATTTTAGTTTCAAATTAGTCATATTGAATCCAATCGAATAAATTATTGAAAACAATAAAAGTATTACTTTAATGTCTTGTGCCCCTTGACTGATTACACTGCTATTCAACTGTTCTTAAAATCAACCGAACACTCTTTTTAGAAGAAACTTTGCGTCAATACCCTGAATGGGTAAATTCCCGCATGAGACCATTGTCGTGATTTATCCTGTAAGAAGGCTAATTCTGATTATAGGCTGAACAAAATCTTCAGCACAACTTCGCTTACTAATAAGTCATATCTAAAATTATCCTAACAGCTACAAAAACACCGAAAAATTATCCTATTATTACCTAACAATAATTATCCTATTATTAACTATGGGATCAAATATTTACAAGCAATTTTATCTTAAAGGGTGCCTAAGATACAGGCTTTGCCGAGTTTTGGGACCCACTGCAAACTTTTGACATACCTAGTTATGTTTTATCAACTTTTAATGCTAAACTCTTAAAAATTTGGTGTTATTGTCATTAATTGATGTTTTTTATAAATTATTCTTATTTTATTATTCTATCTCCAAAGCAGATCGCAGGCAGTAACCAGTTTTTATGTTGATATTTTTAATGCCATAGGTGGCAAACAAGCAAACGGGCCGCGTGATGGAAGCGATCACTGTCGCTTATGGTTTTCTGTAAGATACGAGTATCACAAGTACGTAGCAGACATTTCATGCAAAAATTTTCCATACATGGAAAAACAAATCGGTAAAGGGTCAGTCGCGGTCTGTCTATCTCTTAAATTATTTAAAAAAATATATGCAGTTACTGTCATGATTTACAGTAAGGAACCGTCCTCCACTTGAGTGTGATAAGTACTAGAAAGTTTTTGTGATTTTGTAGCTGTCACCATTAAAACAATTTAAATAATAGCTATTTAAACACACATTGGTAATCACTAACTTGCAACATGATATTTACGACACCACGGATTCTACAGCCTTGAAGCAGCTTTCTTAGGAAATTACGAATACCGTGAAATTGTTAATGTATGCGCGGAGTAAACATCATCAACGGTATTTTTCAATATGAGAAGCATTAACCAACTTTTGTAATTTCAACTTACCTCAGCTAACAGAAGTTTATACGCCGACACTCTTGAGCAGGCTTAAAATAAGTGTAAAACTTACGTGTAGCATATAAAGTTGTTTAGCAGAGTAAATTAATATCTCTATGTACTTAAACCTTTCAAAACAGGTCCATTAGGGTTGTGCGTGTATATTTATGCAGTATCTTTTTAACACCTGACGACTACAAAGGGATAATGCTTTTCTATGTGTCTGTATGTGATTGTGAGAGTAGGTGTGTGTGTGTGATTATCAGTTTCGTAAACAAGCATTATGGTTGGCGCACACTGATCCTTTCATCAATGGTGCTGCTGGACCTATTTTCATCGCCACAAAATTTAAGATTCGGGCGAGCCGATGCCGATACGGCGTTGAGTAGTGTGTAGTGTAGTGTTGAGTAACACGCTCTCGCCAATATTCGTGAAAATGAAGCAAGACAATGTTGATGCGGTTTTATATCTATTGCTGATATAAGCCTTTGAGCACTATCTCACCTGATGGAAGAGATAATGCGGTAGAAGATTTTGTTCAAGCTAACCTAGAATTACTGGGTCTTGCGGACAGCGGCCAGCCTATACGACTGTGATAGTTCTTAATCATTTTTGGTGAAAATCTAACCACTCCACATCGCAAACCGTATAGCAGCGCTTTGTATTTGTATTTTTTACTATATATGATTTGGATCCGTATCGTTAAAACTGCTAGTCAATATTTTAGTACACTTAACTATTGCAAAAAGTAGTATAACTAAGTAAAACATCGTATTTTCCTTTCCACATTCTTAAATCGTGACATAAATCGGGAGTTTTGAAAATTCCTTTTTGAAAATATATCTGCCCAGTTTTAAATAATATGGCAAATTTGCCATATTTTATGGGTATCAAATATTTTAGGGGTATTTGTAATGACATCTGATTTCAATATTAATAATTGAATATTTAATGTATCGTGGCGTTTGACAGTTACATTATTTAAGGTCAACACACTTGTCAACTTGAATGAAAAACACCAAACAACAAATTCATAGTAATTTTGACAATAAAATGATCGTGAATTAGATGTTTGATCTCCAAAGACAATCGCATTCCAGTTTCAAACTCTATATCTATACGTTGTATTATATCTATAGTATAACACCAAATAATTTTAGATGAAATATATATTTTGTCAAAGGAACCAAACTTTGGCAATTTCCATTGGTTGAACCAACGCGTTTTGAACGTTTACCGTTAGCAACCATGATACCTATTGTTAAAAAAATGGATTATCTTGTACGATAAAAAATTAGTTTTTACTTAAAGATAAATGATACGAACCTTTTTAACCGACTTCAAAAAGGAGGAGGTTCTCAATTCGACTGTTTTTCTCTCTTTGTGTTACCTCATTTTTTGTTTTACTGGGTGTAACGATTTTTATATTTTTTTTTGTTCAAGTGATAGTCCTTATAATGTGTTTCTTTTTAAAATTGAGTGAGGTCTGACGAGTACATAGTATTTGAGATATATCTAATAATGCGTATTTAGTTGGCTTCGACTACATTGATGATGTTCTCATTTTCATTTGTCGATGCAAAATTAACAAAAAGAAACTGTATGTATACGATGGTTTGATTTATTTCCTTTTTAGTGCCTTTTTGTTTTAGGATATTTTCTGTTTGAAGTTGCTTTTTTTAGTTGAAATTATAATTGTGATTAATTTATATAGGTCACTTTTTCACAGTCAAAAGTTTAGTAATAATACTTTTAAAATCTTTTAAATAACATTTTTGCCACCGGCGGTGTGCTTTCATTAACAAAATACCTCGAACTATATATAACACTACAGTTACTACAATAAAAGCATTTAGACAACCTATAAGTCATTGCAGACTCACAGGCAGTCAACATGCTCCAGTTCACTACCAATTGGCAGCGTGCCCAGCATACTGGCAACCATAGAGATATAAAATACTATTCTCTTTTCTGTGCTGGCAACATTGCCCTGATGAATTGCAATGCTTATTCGTTGATACAAGTAGGTGCCAGCAATTTGATCACGCGTCGCACCAACCAAGCGCCCTGATAGGTTTAATTTAATAATTAATACTTTTAATTTTCTTAAGTGTGATTCTTTACATAACATAACTATCCAGTAAATGTACACTGTTGATTATATTAAACTGCACTGATTATATGCCTTCCACCTTACCTTCTCGTCCCTACCCCTAAGCAGCAATGTTTGTCCACGATTAGAGATCAAGTCAACGAGGAATCTAAATTCATGATACATTAATTCAAGGTAGGTGTACTGTTAGAACACTTTCATAGAAATGCCTTATGCTCTTTCCCAGACAGAAACCTAATTTTAACTTTGTCACACTTTGACAAGTTGAACAATTATTGTTGAAAAGGGTATGTCACAATATAAATAACTATAGATATAACTACTTTGTAGGGTCATGAATATCTTCTGTTAAATTACGACTACAACTATTAAATTGGTGACAGCGATGACCCGCCCTAAACTTTGGCCAAAGTGGGCGAAGTCGAGTCACCTTCGTTTCTCAGTTTTTTTTTGAAATGTTTTTAAACTATTTTCTCTGTATAATAATTAAGCCTTTCATCATTCTATTAACATATTGTGTAAGACTTATATTGTTGACCTAACTATTGATTAATTCGTCATTGGGTGTAGATGAGGAATATCTAAATTTCACATATAGCACTAAATCCGGCAAATACTTAAATAAACAAAATACTGCTCTTTTTAGTTTTCATAATTGAAAATCGTATAGTACCTTGCCTTAACTTTTCTGAAAGTAGATTACTAAGTCAACAGTGACCAAGACGTCTGACAACGGATTCAAATTAATATTGCCACTCGATTTTTTTAAAATCTGTTAGTAAATAGTGCTATCAGTTTATCAAAGCACTCATACCGGAGCTTACCGAGTCATTTTTAACCAAATACAGTTGAGCAATGTTCGCGCTGTTATTCCTTGGATGGGTAACCGCACATGGCTTTTACTATTGAGTGCTTATTTGCTTCGGATGGCACGTTTTGTCGTCGTTCCTGCATGATTTTTGTAGGATGGCAGTCGTTATAGCATGATCATAGGTTTAGGACCATTTACCATCCTGAAGTAGAAAATCTGTCGCCAAGCATCTAACGGTGTGTTACGGCTGCTGTTCTTGGGAACCAGTTTCCATAACATAGGTCACAAACACAATCAGATTGTCTTGAAAACCTACGAATAAATAAAAATAAAATTTTCACAGTACTTGTTTGGTAAATGATTACTGGGGAATATAAACCTGCGATGTTATATGGCATGGTGATAATCAATATTCATAACATCTAGCAGATCTAGTTTTTGACTACCCCACCCGCATGAGATAAGAAATGTGAGGTTCAAACAGAAAGCTTATTCGTTGAGCTTCTAACAAATTTTGTCATTTACTTTTGTTATCTGTAAGGAAATTGTTTTATTTTAAATTGTTTGGTATAAAGTTATAAACCTAATATTTCCTAATTATTATTATTTTTGAAGGGAGCGTAGCCAAGTTTGCTTAGCCATTCTGAATCGATCAGCAAAGTTAAGCAACGTCCGCTGCGGTCATGACTTGGATGGGTGACCGCTGGTGATATTACTACTGAGCGCTTCCGTGCTTCGGAGGGCACGTTAAGCCGTCGGTCCCGGTTGTTGTCTTAGGATAGCAGTCATTACAGCATGCTGGTAGGGCACTTTGCAAATGCCCGCCTGGCTAGCTACCACCCTCAAGTTGAAAATCTGTCGCCAAGCACCTAACGGTGTCTTCCGGCAACTGTCATTGAGAGCCAGTAACTCTAGGTTAGTCTGAACAACATCCTCGGCCACATCATCACTTACCATCAGGTGAGATAGTGGTCAAAGGCTAACCTATCAGGCATAAAAAAAAAAAAAAATAAAAAAAAAAATTGTTAGAACACGGTATACGTGTAATATTTAAACTTACCATGTCTAACTTTGACTAATTTAATCAATGAGTAATCCCATAAATCCTTTCGGTTTCCAAACTTTTTCTGTTGTAAATTACTCGTTCGGAATACGAAAGTAGAGAGAATAACTGTTGTGGATTTTGATGGTGCAGATCTGGAATCATTTTAATCAATAAATATTAGGAATATTCTATCAAATTTCATTTTGATTAAATTATCAACCACGTCATCTTGCAATCAGTAAGATATTGGTAACGGATTACCCTATTGACTATAAAAAATAGTGCGACTGATATTGTTGGTTATTATCAATTGGCATACATCATTCATTATTAAGTACCTCATCACTAGTAAATTGTGTAATATAATAATGTGTAGTATAATCTGTAATCTTTGGATCAATAAAAAAATAAGATGTGAAAACGAACATGGCGTATCTGGTCTCACTCTCAGGAAGCCGTCCTTCGCTATAAATGGAAAGCCGACATATATAATGAATAAAAAAAAATATTAAAAAAGCCGTACATACTTGCAACACTGAAAAGGATGAAATAAGGTGTTGAAGTCGGTACAATATTGATTCAAAACACTTACCTCACATTATCATGGTCGACTTCCACATGTTATTTAATAGTTTTCAGTTAGGGAAGCCGGTTCTGCTTTTTTTAAATTATTATTTATACTATATATATTGTATACATTACTATATGTGATTAGTATATGTGTCTATATATATATAAAATACTGTTCACTATCGACAGGAGTTACATTCACCATATATATCTGGTATATAGTAACATTCGCTTAAAAACCCTGTCCATGTACTTACATGCTATCTACATTTGTTGGGCTGTCTGAAAAAGATCGCTTTAATGGATAAGACCACCCATTGTATTAATTAAGTTATATCTTTAGTTGTATTGTAAGGTGTTACAATAAAGCGTTTATCTACCTAAATCATCCAGGTATGAAATATTTTTAACTTAAACACAACTAAACCGATTTTAAATAAATTTAATCTAGATCATTTTAGAAGTATGTTCTACTCGACATAAAAATTATCATCAAAATCAATTTATGCGCAGTAATCGAGTAACGACAAAAACATACAATCGAACCTCCCCTTTTATGGAAGTTGCTAGTAATTAAAGGACCTTATAACATGTTATAGTAAATGTAATATAGTACCTATATGTAATTCAAGGACTCTTAAAAGTTATGCAAGATGCTGCCAGCCACAATTTATTAACTTTTGCCATGAGTCGGATAAACAGCTCGATTAATTTAACGCGTTCTGCATATTTTATCAAGACTGCAGTTTTTATGGACTTAACAAGAAACTGTTCTATTAGTTTTCGCTATATTCGATACGAGCTGGTGTTTTTACTAATTTCATCTCATAATAATGCAGATAGCTTTTTTTCCTAAGCGCTCGTAGCGAAGTTTGCTTAGCCATTCTGAACCGATCAGCAAAGCTAAGCAACGTCCGCCACGGTCAGGATGGGTGACCGCTGGTGACATTGCTACTGAGCGCCTCCGTGCTTCAGAGGGCACGTTAAGCCATCGGTCCTGGTTGTTGTCTAAGGATGGCAGTAGTTATAGCATGGTGGTAGGGCGAATGCCCGCCTGGCTAGCTACCACCCTCAAGTAGAAAATCTGTCGCCAAACACCTAACGGTGTGTTCCGGCAGTTGTCCTTGAGAGCAAGTAATACTGGGTTAGCCTGAACAACATCTTCGACCACATCATCACTTACCATCAGGTGAGATAGTGGTCAAAGGCTAACCTATCAGGCATAAAATAAAAATAAAATAAATAAATGTGTAGTCGATAAAATGTTGAATGCTGAGTACCAACGCAGTGTAATTGAATCGCACACTAGTTGGACCTGATGCACAAATTGCTTCTCGTTATATGAAGCAAAGGTAGTGCAGCGGAGCGGCATTAATATGCGCTACCTACGGCTTTATATTTTGCCTGTGATTGCTACAGTAAAAATAGAGTCGTCTTACAAAAGTGCCTGATGTCTGATGTAACTGAAAACGTTGACTGGTGACTATTGTATATATTTACGTTCTTGAAATAAGAATAACTCTTGTCGTAGATGAGAGTAATTGAGTAAATTGTTTGTATTGATTTGGGAAGCTATCAGAACCATATAAAAGTTAAAGATTGACAAATTGTAGTCTTATATGTAGCGAAATACAGGTCTGTTTACTGACGAATTATAGTAAATTGTTAATGCGAATTTGCACGTTGAGGACTTGTTTGTACACTACGTGATAGTGTGGATGTATATGTTAAAGGTATGACCGGGAAATAATAAATTTTAATTTATGATTGCTCGGGTATAGACAGTAGCAACTACATTAAAAAAAGAGGACGCTTTGTGAGTGAAAAGGTCTCTACCCAGGTACTGAATCAACCGGATCTTCCACTGCTGAGCATAGCCTCCCCTATTAAGGGAATTTACCATAATCCCCACTATTGGCAGGCGTCTTGTGGATCGTAGTGTAAGATAGCAGTTTCTCAGAAGACGCTGCTGCACACCTTCCGGTATTTTACCCTAAATCGCCTTATACGACACCCACGGGATTATATTAAACAGTGTCCGCTGCGGTCATTACTTGGATAGGTGACCGTTAGTGGCATTTACTGCTTCAGGGAGCACGTGAAGGATCGGTTCAAGTTTTTGTATGATGGAAGGGCTTTTGCGAATGCTCGTCAGTCCACCTACTGCTCTAAAGTAGAAAATATATCGCCAAGCTCGTAACGTTGTGTTCCGACAGCTGTCCTTGAGAGCCAGTATCCATTCTAAGTCAAAGATTAGCTCAACGGCAATAAGAAAGTCCGTTCACGTCTAAATATACGACTGATTTTTTTCTTACAAAACTCGTCTACTTATATAGGATACTATATACATACTAAATAGGAACGCCTTAGTCTCAAAAGTATTATGTAATACCGATTTTATAATTGGTTTTACCTTACAGGGCTAAGGCACAGACTCTAGTATAACCTTATAGTAATAAGATAGTTGCCCAATTAAAGCATCCATTTGCAATACAACTTCTAAACTAAGTATATATAAATTGAAATCTAGAAAAATAAGCCACAGCAAAACATAATCTATCTATAATAAAAAATAAAGACAGGATAGACAGGCCATTAAACGCACGTAACGAGAATCGATTTGAGATAGTAATTTATATTTAATTGCATGCAAGTAGGGACGTTTCACTTTATGCATCGTATTCGTTCAGCTTGATTGCTTCTGCATAATAATATGTCGTAGGCTTCAATATGTCGTTTGCTGCTGTGACTAAACCTTTAGATGGAAACGTGTTATTAAAAACTTTATTGCTTTTACGCAGATTGCATATAAGCGCTTGTAGCGTTACCTGCTTACTCGTTCTTGACAGATCAATTATGTAAAGCAACGTACGCTGTGGTCTAGTCTTGAATGAGCTACCGCTAGTGACATTACAATAGTGCGCTTTCGTGCTTCGGAGGGCACGTTAGACCGTCGGTCCCGATTGTTGTCTTAGGATGGCAGTCGTTATAACATGGTGGTAGGGCATTTTGCTAGTTTTAATTCCAGCCTACCCTAATAGGAACCATCTTCACCAACGTTACCTATCTGGTGAAGGATAAAGGGGTGAATAGGAAGCCTTCAGTTTTATCATAATAGAGAAAAAAATATTTGCTAACATGTGAGTAAAAAAGTTTTCATTTTTAAATATTCTCTTCGGGTTAGGTGTTAAGGAAACTAGACAACCGCTAAAACATACCGTTAGACGGTTGGTGACAGATCCACTACTTGATGATGGTTGATTTAAAAAGCTTACGCCTAAGGTAGTATTCAATCGCACTACCGCTGATCGACAACCGTCACTAAGTTTGGGGTACTTTAGTTAAGCACCGCCTACTCGTGTATTACCATCCCACAAACTCTCTTAATGGCTTCCGGTCAAATTTAAATATTTATTAAGTGTGAGTGGACGGGAAACGAAATCAACTTTTAATTCTAATGGCTCTTCATAAAGCTGTCTAAAGAAACAAAATTAGGTAAATTCTTTCAACCAAATTTTTTAAGAGTTTGTCAAAAAGTTTATTTGTTTCTTGTCGAGTTGGCTATTTTAAACTTGCGTTTTTGGTTGGAAAAGGCACGGATATAGGCCAAGGCCAGAAAATAAATAAAAGTACTCTGAAAATATGGTGATATTATTTCAATGTGCGCGAGGTCTCAGGTTTGGTTCATTGATTAAACTTCACGGAAATAAGACATTTTCAATAACAGGAACAGGAACGGTGCAATTATTTTGAAATATTGTCTATTATCATCAATCTACTATACATGCCGTCGGGGATATACAGATGGCATGAGTTATTAAAGTAGTGAATGTCAGTTGGTTTCAACATAATCATTTGTGTTAATCCACTTTCGGCTGGCGTAGGCAGTATTCCGTAGTATACAGACAATGGGGTCGTCGAAACAGTCAACAAATGTTAATTTTAAAAATACTCGGGTATTTTTATGCTCGTTATTGTTCTTCACGAAGGCTTCAGCGAACCCGAATAAGTAGCATTGTTAGTTGGAATATTTTGAGATATGAATTCAAATGATGATGCCTATGTTCCTGTGTATTACTTTCAAGAACCTTTGCAGTGGGTATACAATTTGTGGGAAACAAAAATTCTGAAAATAGATATTCTTATATAGATACGCTTTTGTTAGCGTAGTATATATTATGCTAATTTAAATAGATATCCTACAAAGAGAATATTCTTATTTGGAAAAAAATATGTACAATGTCACCATTTATTCCCAGATATCTACTTTCCTTGATTTTTTTTTGTTCGATGTCGATGGAAATAAGCGGTCTTTCAAGAGTATGCTTTTGGTCTTGTAGATTGATCATACTGACACATGATAGGCATCAAATTTTGTTTGCAACTGACCGATTGTGGATTTGGTTTATTGTTTTTTACTAATTAGGTTATTAACTATTTAAAAATATATTAAAACATAGTTTACGTTGTAGGCAGTATTGCTTCACTTCGGTTTCTAAAGAAATTTCATTGTTTTTTCATTTACTTATGAAATTTCTTTAGTATCAATTTGAACCTCAGATAATTTAATATAGTAAGAACGTGCCTACGGATAAAAACACAATATGTACGAAGGGCGTTTAATAAAAAGTGAGAATGTGTAAGTTGACGGTAACTTTACTTTATTTTTCGATATAGTCGCCTTTTAGCCTAATAAACTTCTATGCCTTTTTTGTGAACACCTAAAAAAATTCTAAATTACAAATTTAAGAGGGAAAAATTTATACCAGGAACCCGTGTCCATCCACTCCTATAGTGGAGGTATGCTCTGACCGACTGAGCTAACGTGACATTATGACTCATAACTCTAATTTTTGCTCTCGTTCTTCAACCCTCGTATGGGTATGGAGCGACAATTGTAGTTCAACTTACGTTGTACTACAAACAAGACCAATTTTGCAATTGGTTTTAAACTTGTAAATGATGACGCAACCTTATAATTTCAATATAGTTATGTTTTTTCTCTAGTAAATTTGTAATTTTGTAATGTAATCCGCAGAGCAGGTGTTATTACAATCCTAACAATAATAAAACCTAAAACGTTCCTGTAACGCAGTGACTGCTTCGTCATTTTCGAATTTCTGTCCTCTCAGAGACTCTAAATTTCAGAAAAAGGCAGAAATCTCTATGATAGGTCGGGTAAATATGGAAGATGCTCAACTATTTCGAAGCCAGCATCACAAATTGCAGCCATAGCAACGGCGGACCAGTGAGCCGAATGAATGATGTTTTGCTAGTTTGCCTAGATGCGCGACGTTTCTCTCGAATTTCGCTACGATTTTATTATTGGTTTTGCATACAAACAGCCCGTAACAGTAGATCTATGGTTGATATATTTTATCATGATCACCCCTTTACTATCCCAGAGAAGAGAGCTCATCTTTACGGCAGAACGACTCGCTTTAAATTTTTTAGGGTTTGGATACGAGAGGACGGTTTTTTATAAGTCATAGTAACAATGTATTACATTAACGCCTGGTTAGTAAATATGTTTACAAAACTACAATAAAAGGACAAAATTTGGATTCGAAACCACGACCATGTGCTTTGTTCCATTAAAAGGCTTACCTATCAACAATAAAAAAAAAATAAAAAAATGGTTAAACAATAAGAATGAAGGAATAAAATTGAGCTATGACTCACTCATCTTGATAACTCAATTTTCAGTGGCAGTAGAATATTTTAATAGTAAATTATGTAATTAACGTTCTTAAGAGAGTTATAGACGCCAACATTTAACAATGATTTGTTGAATGGAATGTCCCGGCTACCGTCATGCTGAATGGATGGTCATGAGTTTGAATCCCGCTCAGGGATAATTTTTTTTCTTTCTTTGTAATTTTGTAATATCATATAGACTGTAATTTAGTTTATGGACTTTAATGGTGAACCAATGTTTCATGAATGGTTCTAAAAAAAAAACAAAAGTTTTTTAAATTATTTCCTTTTTTTAAACTAAACAATGCTTCAGCTTCACCAGCCAGTATTAAACTTTTTCGGTTCCAAAGAGTTTGTACCTCATTCTCAATTTTAAATTAATGAACGCCCTATGTAGAATCCAATTATTGTCAAATTTCGAAATACCTCCATCCTTTGGGTATATCACGTTCTTGTGATACCAAAGAACCCCCTGGGTAAGCAAAGAAGCGCAAGAAAAGCTGACTCATATACAAACAGTAAGGGTATTATTCCAATTACATTGTATCGTAATTTTTTTCCACGAAATACTTTTTATAATTATCAAAGTACTATCAAAAGAAGTAAATTTAATAAATATAAAAATAAACACGAATTGTTTGTCAATTTATTTATATATATTTATTTATAGTGTCACTCGAGATGATGTAAGGATTCGAACGATATTCCATACGCATATCCAAATTGACGGGTCACCTAACAATTTTGTATGTCAGCATTTTTTGTGTAACGTGGTTATTAAAATTATAGTTAGTTCACGCATGGGCACCGCCCACCGTCCAAGGATAAAATGTCCTATGTGTTATTTCAGGTTGTAAACTCAGTCTGTATACCAAATTTTATTCAAATTAATTCAAGTTCGAGAGTGAGAAAGTATCAAAAATACAAATACAATAATAATAATAATAGTTAATAATAATAATAAATAAGTAGTCCTAACAAACATTTTGAGATGAATTTTTTATCGTTTTTTTTTGGTATTTTTTTATATCTTTTTTCTATTTACAGCCTAATCCGAGTCAAGAGCGCCCGCCGCGGCAACACTAAACTGCGCCGCGCTTCCTTTTAAATAGTTTTAACTAATGAAATCGAGCAAAGTAATAAAAATATGAAATAATACATTACGGGCACAAGGGACTTTTAACATCAGGTGGTTTTCGTGCTTATTCCGTCAAAAGGATATAAAATACACACAATTTTTTATTTTTTTCTAAACAAAATAAAAATCGTCTCAAAATGTTTGTTAGGACTAGCAGAAGTCAACCCTAAGAGGTTGTTAGCATTTTTCCAATAACCCTGTATAATTATACGAGTATAAGTAAAAGGTACAAACCAATATCATAAAATCAGAACCATAAATTATACTAGATCAAGACGAAACAATGAAAGCCGAGCGGTGATAGCTATGGACTGCCGCCGTGCCGCATGTCCATGGCCGGCTTGAGCTTCACCGCATGGTGGAAGGTCATTTTGCTAATGCTCACCTGGCTAGCTATCCCTCAAGTAGAAAATCTGTTGTCAAGCACCTATTTAACAGTGTGGTTTAGTAGCAGTCCTTGAGAGCCAGTAAAATTACAGGCACATGAGACTTTACAAATGTATGTCTCAGTATAACGGGCGCATAGTAATTCGTCACATGGGACTAAATGTATCTGTTATAGGCAGAGTTTAGTCCACTTAACATCAGGTGAACCTCTTGCTTGTTCCGTCACAATCACATAAAAAAGATTTTTTAATATTTTTTTTTGTGAATGATTGCGTTACTGTTATTTTTCGTATATATAGAGTGATTTGGTGGCCATATATGTGTATATATACGTATAACCCGGTCACGAAAGGTGTGGAAAAAAGATCAATTTAGATATTTTTCGAAGCGAGGGTAAGATTAACTGCTGCGTTATAGATTACAATTGAATGGAGTGATTTAGGTCAAGTTTGAGCTGACAGGGGACATTTCATGTGATAACGTAACAAAACGTGTCCCCGAAGATGTATAGTATATTTCAAAGAGATAAAAATCTATTATACTGCTATAGAAATTTCTAGGCTTATGTCAGCTTTAACAAATTTAACTATAACACGTGATTAATTAGGAGTTTATGTTTAGCCGTTTATTAAAATGCGACGATTATGAATACATAATTAATTTCCTTGGTTACATGAGTTGTTTAAATGTCCCTTGTTCTTAAGCTGCCAAAGGAAGAATATCTAATATCCTATGATACTAACGCCATGTGAATTTACCACACTGAGATAACAAGATTGAGGCAGTTGTGTTCGGCGATCTATACTGGTTAGGCAATATTATTATGTACCTACTAGCTTTCCGGGCGCGGCTCCGCCCGCGCGTATGTTGGTTGTCGCGCATACGTCGGTGCCGGGCTTTTTTCCCGGGTATCTAAACTATTTCCCTACCAAATTTCATTCAAATCGGTCCAGTAGTTTTGACGTGAAAGCGTAAAAGACAGACAGACAGAGTTACTTTCCCATTTATACTATTAGTACTGATTGCACCGCGCCGTAGTCTTTCAAATCGAATAGAAAAAAAAACAATGTCTGTTTTTTATTTGTTGTTTAGTCAAAAATCATGGCTAACATGCTTTTGACGTTATACTGTGTTAGCTAGCATCAGATTCACATTTTAAAAATGTTTTAATTATTTCGTCAGATTAACTTTGATGTAATCTAAAGAACGTTATGAATTAATTAAAAATAACAAAAAATGGTTGCGTCGTTGTTGTCCTTAGTGACATTTTTGACCTTTACGACAATCTTCCGTAAAATAACAAAGTTTAATGGAAAAGTAAATTATAAACCAGCCTTATTTTACTTGGATTGAGAAAGACGGCAACTATACCAGCAAGGGTTTCTAATAAATCATTAAAAAATATTGCTTTGATCGGCGTTGTGCCTTTATTAAACAAAATACTATGAACTATATACAACACTACAGCTACTACAATAAAAGCATTTAGACAACCTATAAGTCATAGCAGGCTCATAGGCAGTCTAAATGCTCCAGCCCACTCCCAGTTGGCAGCGCGCCCAGCATGCTGGCAGCATAGCCCGTTGAATTGCAATGCTTTGACTATTTTTTTTAATTCATGTGGAAATTAGATTTTTATGCAGATTAAGGTAGGCATACCTTTATCTATATTGCTGTTTTATGTTTTCCGCAAATAATACAGCAATATATTGTTTTATATTAAATGAAAATATACTATTTCAAAAATATCTGGCCAATAGCCAGTTTTACCTTTTACTCAATAATATATTCAGAAGAACTGGTGTGAAAAGTTTACAATAAGATCGAGTCAAAATCACTTTTGTATTTACTCAAGTGTTCATAATAAGGGTTATGAATAAGCAATATTAATATTTATTTCTCTGACATATTAAGCCTTTCGCATGATTAAATAAATTAATTCACATCTGAAGCATGGGCAATACGAGCGCCTGTAATTGACATGTTGACACCACAGAAGGAGACTGGACGTGGAATAAAATAAAACCATATATGGTGGGAGACTGTCTGGAGCACAGCAAGCCTTTTCTCGCTATGTAACCGTGTTATGAAATGTGTGTGGGCTTTTGCTTTGTATTTTTACAGCACTCCGCTACTTTGTTCGCTCTTTAAAGGTTTACAAGATTTATGTAACTTTGTGTGCTAACATTTCCGTGGTAATATATGAAAAACGTATTGTTTGTTTTATATTTACCTACCTGAAATGATTATCTATCTTTGTTGAGAAATTTAGTAACAGAATACCTAAGAAAACACAAATATGTCTAGCTATTGTTTTTGGGTTCTGTACGAGATAACACCCTGTTACTAATCCGTCCGTTCGTCTTAGTACTGTATGTACCTTTTGAACTGTAACAGTTAGTCGGTTGAGTTTTGTACATAGAGATATTGCGAATTTTTTATTAACTTTATTTTACTAATATTCAGGGGGCTATCAGCTTTCATTACAAAGTAATATTAATACAAACAAAGAAGAGCCATTAACAAGTCTCCACAGTTAGAAAGTAATTACAAGAACAATAGAAAATAGACAAATAACGCTAAAGTTTGCTTCTTAAAAATGCTTATTCTAACGACTATCCAGAGGAGCGGCACATCGCCGCAGTAACATAGAATAAAGAATTTATGGAAGCCACACTACACATAGGTCGATGGAGGGGTGCGATTTCATTATTTTGTTCAATGCAGTTGACGAGGGAAGGAATTTCGGCGATAGTTGGTGCGGGCGTGGGGAGTATGCAAAAGTTTTCTGAGCTGACGCGTATGAGACCGGGTTGGAACATTTAATATTATTTTTGCTGACGAATGGAAGAGTGTGCAGACAAAGTGTCTAGAATACAGTGAGACGATAGCATGTAAGAAAAAAGAAATGAGTGACGATGATGAATGGGCATACTTGTGTCAGTGTGACTTTGACTTCTGGTAATGTTATAATTTTTGTTTTTGACATAATTACCATATTTTTCAATTGTTGACATAATACATTTATTTGATTTATATTTAATTGACATTATATTTTAATATTCAATTTCAACTTTTTATTTTGTATAGTAATTTTAGATTAAATATTTTATTTCTATATTTTAGATCGTTAACTGTATTTTGTTGTTGATGAGCTTGATTGTTACATATTTTGTAGAAACCATTTATTCATTTTAATGTCATATTAGAACAATGCCAATTTATGTGAGGGGTAACAAATGGATTCGAATTCAATGATTCCGTTTGCCTCTCCTTTGTCCAATTATCTGAATGAGTTTTGTTAATATGTCCTTTTGGTGGGGCATTCTATATGATCAATTTTAGGTGACTGAGTAATCAATATTGTCTTGGTATATATATACGAGGATTCTACCGCTATGATTAGCAAAACGGATGTAGAACCAACACGGGATGAATAAGCATATTATTATTTTGTGACATGTCAGAAACATAATATTGTATTATCGTTGCAATATTTCTAAATAATATTATACTTAAAAAAATACGTTTCTCTCCCACAACAGAAGGTGAAAATGGCACAGGCCGAAGTAAAGTCCCACTTTCAGTAGTTTACATCATATTCTCTTAAATTTGTTAACAGTTAGTGTTTTCCAAGTCATATTCCATAATAACATTTTCTGGTCAAAGTAATGAAGCTTTAGATATAAATTGAGCCACAAAACTATCAGGATCTTGTCGAAATAATTATTTTCTTTGAAAGCATTCTAGGTACATATCGTGCGGATTCCCATGCTTGATTTTATTTTTTCAGTAAGTACACAATACGGTTCAACATACGGTGAGATGATGTTCTTCCTTAACCAATATTTTAACTTTTGGTGAAGTTCTTCCAAGCACCAAAGTGAATCTTTTTTATTTTATATCTGATATGCTAGTCTTTGACCACCATCTCTCCTGATGATAATTGATGATGTGGTCGATGGCGTTGTTCAGGTTAACCTAAAATTAATAGCTCTGTAGGACAGCTGCCAGAACACACCGTAAGGTACTTAGCGATAGATTTTCCACTTGAGGGTGGTAGCTAGCCAGGCAGCATTCGTAAAATGCCCTACCACCATGCTTTAACGACTGCCATCCTAAGACAACAACCGGGACCGACGGCTTAACGTGCCCTCCGAAGTAAGGAAGCGCTCAGTAGTAATGCCACTAGCTATCACTCATTCATTTCATGACCACATCGGACTTTGCCTAACTTAGTTGAACGCTTAAGAACGGCTATATAAGCTGCGCTACAAGCGCTTCAAAATGCTCTTTTAAACTTTGACATTAGCTTTATTAACGGAGATCACCACAATGAACGCCTGTTGTATTCATCGGCTTCCTGTGAGGCTTACGAAGTTGTCAGATCACATAGTCGCCTACCAACTCTACGTTTTCCACGGTAATGTGGTAACGACTCGAGGATGTTTCTTCCGTATTGGTTAACGGTTCGATGAGCAATATGGCTTGCCCATTGCCACTGCAACTTGCAAACTCTGAAATCTCGACTTCGGTATTTAGGACAATCACATTTACAAATTTTTGTAGCACTATTTTTTTTTTCCGGACGGGACTCGAGTCCTCGTTTTCCAGTTTCGTGGCAGAAGCCTAAACCTATAATTTTTTTGATAGAAAAATGTAAACCAGAGTATCACCAATAAGAACATACATGTCTATAGATATAGCAAATATCCCTTATTCAGGATGTAAAACAAAATTCAATGTATGTGTGTGTATAATTTTTAACATGCTTCATTACATAATATGTGGGTATTTAATTTACCCTCCAATATTTTCTTACACAGTAATCTCGGTTTCTTTAACTATTCTCAGAATTCTCCTTGCTCTTCAGAATTCTGTTATAGGAAATATTTGTGTAAGATTTTATCATTGTTGTTTTTCTTTTTTTATAGAAAATAACACCAAAATGAAGACCACCGGATGCAACGCTACAATTGCCGCGTTGGTGTGCACATTCGCTTTAATGCTCTTGACAGTTCGTGCAGCTCCTTTGGTAAGCATACTGAACATTTTAGGAACCATTTAGGACCCGGAATATATTTGAATATATTTACCGGAAAGATTCCTACCACTTTCGGACTGTTTTGAATTCGACTGGGAGTCACGATTGCGTGAAACGACGAGCACCAGCCTCTAAACTCCATGTTACGCGCTTAAGCGAAAAAAAAAGCCTTCCGTATTCAGTATTCCATACTGAATACGTTGAGAGATGAAAAATTCCAAATTCGTATTCAGTATTCCATACTGAAAAAATTGGAAGGAGGCACATACAACTGAAGATTTTTCATTTCCATTCAACCCAATGTCATTATAAAATATCAATTATCTAATGATGTTAAGAAACTTTGCAATATTTAAAAAAATTTAAAACTTCTAATCACATGCAGAAAAACAAACGTTGACCAAATAGAAAAACTCGAGTTTGCAACTTGCCAACTTCCAGCATACTTATTCGTTATGTTAAAACTACTCATGTTCATGAACGAACATTGTCCAGTACATACGATGGTTACTAAAAGCGAGACTTTGTTTGCTTATCATCAAGGGGGATATCTGTTTTGATTACACTTTTCTTCACAGTAACGACGAGGCCATTACACGAATAGGGACCAGAGATCCTGCTTATTATAATCAATTTGTTTAGCAAAGTTTGGAATGTTATCACTGCAAAATTTTAGACTTAGATACGTACATAATTTCTATCTTGTACATCGGATAGTAACAGTGATAAAATTACAGGAGATAAAAGTATATTGAAGTCGTTACAAGGCACTTTGAACACCCCGATAAAATATAATGGCGTTTTAAAAAGTTAGTGTAGTGCAATTAAGATAATCAGAATGCTGTTTTAGGGATCTTTAGCAAATATTGCGCTCGGGGAAATTCTTAATTGAATTATGGTGTCGTACTTAGTAGAAGTACCAGGCAACACCCGAATAATTGGATAATCTTTCAATGTCGCAAATCATGTACATAAGCCACAAAACTCAAGAGATATTTTTAATTTCCCGCTACATATAAAAGTATCCAACTTGTATAAGTAGGTTAAGAATCAATAAGATGCATATATTGAAAAAAAAGTCTGAAAGGTCTCAAAAGCAGATATAACAATTTGATGAGTTTTAAGCTCAGTACCTATATAAATTTTAATATTTTTTGTAAATTACTACACCATTTAAATTTTACCTTGTTATGTTTTGAGCTTAGAGTGATTAGTACTTAGAGAGATCAATCAAAGCAGCTAAATTTGATGATGGATAGACCAAAAGCAAGAAAGTAGGAAGCTTATGCCGTTGGATATAATATAATTCCATGCCAAATCTCAGTTCAGTGGGACCTTCGAAAATTGTCCTCAAAACGTTTCCGAAAATTGCATTTTAAAAAAATTATCTTTTAAGAATCTGTGTCTTGAGTGAATCATAATAAAAGTTAGCAATACAGAATTGGTAATTTATACAGGATGCAGAAGAGGAACCAGTTGAAAATGGATTAGTGGCACATCCAGACAACATGGGCGATATGACGGGACAGTGGGACGCCATCAACACTGATGCTCTCCGCAAGTTGCTGATGCAAATTGATGAAGAGAGGTTAGTACATTTTCACAATACTTTTATTTTGCATAACTTAACCAAACAGCAATTGTCTAAGTCTGACCATTACTAGATTGGCAATACCATTGCAGAGTCAATTATATACGAGTATATACTTAATAAATGCATCATGGCTGTAGGCAACACTATATAGAAATTGTGAAATTTTGTGAAAAAATATGATATTTTAATTATTGACTAAGTACGTAACTTTTACATTCTATTGAAATAATATGAATTAATTCATTGACATTTAAAATTTTCAATTTGTGACATATGATCATATTTATTCATAATTTTATTATTTTCATATTATTATTTGACATTTTCTTACTTTGACTGATTTGTGGAATTTTATATTCAAATTTTGGCCATGTATATTTAATAACCCTATATTACAATATACCTACAATTTAATAATAAGTATAAGTGGCTATGCCGTTCTTATTATAGCAAATAAATAAATAGAGTACGCTATACTATTATTAAGTATTTATTTTTTGAAAAGCAAATTATGATATAATATTTTGAAATATTGTTTATACTACAATAAGGCTAGAGTGCACGTGATGCTTTCCATCCAAACATAGTTTTGTCATATTTTAAACAGCAAGTGTTAAAACTCTGTGAAATTTTGCTTGTTCCTGAAATTTTGTTTGTGAAACTCTGACCCTATTCTATGCTTTTGGTTTGCCAGTTTTTCCATTTATCATTTAGTTCACCCCAAAATGTGAATATAAGAATTCCTATACAAAACGACTTTTGCGAATATACAAACCAAAAGCATAGATAGGCTCAAAGACTAGCCTGCAAAATTTCACCGAGCTTGAACCATTGGTATTTAAAATATGATGAAACTACGATTGTATTGTAAGCGGTTTGAAGACAATAGACATGAGTTTGTATCTTGCTTAAATTTAAAAACACCACCCCAAATGTCAGAGGTCCTAAAAGCGAGGCGTAGGACGCACTGACGTTCGCTATTTTGTAATTTTGTATATAAAACTCAGTGAGCTTTTCCGCGGGAACCTAATGCACCTCACGTTAACTGTATCTTTCTCTAATCCTAGTATTTAATCGTTAGTTCGCTTCATATAATCAATCTTCTTGTTAAATCATCGTTGTAATCGAATAAGTCTGCGTCAGCTGGAACGGTTGTACTTTGAATAGAGGCGAAATAGGAAAATTATTAATAATAGGTTTTAATTTGAAACAAATTTAATTGTTTATTTTGCTTGAATTCTGAAATAAGATGGCAACAATATTAATGGAGTAATAGTGATCAAAGTTTAGATAATTGTCAGTTTATTTGCCATTTGATAACACGTAAAAAATATTATATTAATGAAACACATGTGTGACATTTGACTAACACATGCGGATTATTCGAAAGAAATTTGTGATTTTGTGATCAAAGTCATTTTCGAAAAAAAATAACTTTAACGTTCATATCCCTATTATTTCTTTGTTATTGACCTCTTAATTAATGTTTCAATCTATAAGTTTTATTCATCATGAAACTCACTGATCGCAAATCTAACTTATTGTCAATTGTCTTTACTAGTAAATAAAATGTATGAGAGCCAAATCTACAATAATAGTAATAAATACCTACCTGTATGTCCTAAAACTTTTTACTAGATACAACAGATTGGTTTAGCTCGAAGAATTCAGAGCACGTGCCATATTTCGGGTACATGACAGTGCAAATGTTTACTTACACATACATATATGTACTTGTGTTCAGAATACTTAAACCATTCTGTTTATTCTGAACCAGGTTTTAGCCTGCGGCTCTATCCTTAAAGAAAACCTCCTGGGCAGCGCGGTCTAGTTACCAAGTTACACAGAATATCCGAGGGGAAAAGTTACCTAACCTAAACATATAATACAGATCGAAAAATGGAGTAAGCTTAATAAGATTTCATAAATAATATTTCGATACTAGTTTCAATGTAGGTAGTATTTGCTAATTTATTATCTACATCTACACTAATATTATAAAGAGGAAATAATTGTATTTTTGTATGCAACAAATAAAAAAAATACTGGACCGATTTGGATGAAATTTGGTATGGAAATAGTTTGTGATCCAAATAGTTGTGGGTTAATGGACCAAAGAGGTTAATGAATTTTCGCGATAACCGAGATAGGCGCGAATGGAGCCGCGACCGGAAAGCTAGTTTTTGATAATTATGGATAGTACATATACATGCAAAACTGTCATAATTTAAAACATTTCCCTGACCTAAATTTCTCGATCAAATTGTTGAGAGGTGTTTTTGAAAGGGGATGTTACAAATCTCTTGAACTCGCTACAAATAGGGCACCTTTTTGAAACTTTACTGTAGCGGGTATAATACTAACGAGGATTCCAATGATGTTGCCGACAAGCAAGCGATCTGTCTTAAAATTAAAGCCAAAATTTTTTACAGTAATTTATTTGTGCAGCAGGCTCATGGTTTTTTTCTTTGTGTTGAAGAACGCTGAGAAGAGAAATCAACATATATTTGTTTAAATTAAATCATGGAGTAGTGAGACGGACAAGATGCCCGCCTGATAGTAAGTGGTCATACCTGTCCATAACAGACGCAGTGTCGTCGTCCTCGTTCTGTTTGACACTGCACTACTCATCACTCTTTAGTTCTTATGCCTCGTTTTTCCAGTAATTTCACTTGCTGCCGTGCTCTTCACACCTAAACACAGTAGTTTTTGCACACTACTGCTTTAAGGTATCTGACCCTGCGTTGGTACTTAGCATGAAACATTTTATCGACTAAACATGAGTGGAGTAAAACTAGGTTCATGATAAATTTGGCGGTAATATGCTTTAAGGTATCTGACACTGCATTGGTACTCAGCATTTAACATTTTATCGACTACACATGAGTGGACTAAGACTAGGCTCAAGATAAATTAGTGGTAAAATAATACAAGTTATTAAGACCACATAGACCGAGAATTTTGCATGGTGGTAGGGCATTTTGCGAATGCCCGCCTGGCTAGCTACCACCCTCAAGTTGAAAATCTGTCGCCAAGCACCTAACGGTGTGTTCCGGCAGCTGTCCTTGAGAGCCAGTAATTCTAGGTTAGCCTGAACAACATCTTCGACCACATCACCACTTACCATCAGGTGAGATAGTGGTCAAAGGCTAACCTATCGACATAAAAAAAAAAGACCTGAGAGTATATAAAGAAAAGACGCGTCTCATATTTTAATTGTGAGCACGAAGACTCGTTCTGCACCAGTATAACCTTATATATAAACATGGAAAGGTGAACGCTAACTTAAAGGATAAGTAACACAATTAGAAGCTACACAATTAAACCGTGATAATTGTAATTTACGTCGCAATTGTTATTTTACCTGTGAAAATATCGTATTACCATAGGTATTACTCCTTATTCATTAATTTGTTGTGTTGTTAATTTGTCTCAATGGAATTTTGTCTCTGTGGATTTATATGAGATACTATCAATAGAACTTTGTCTCTATGGCCTCGAGGATCTCGGACCCATTCAACTCTTGATTTTAGGCCCTTGGTCCCATTGGGCCCTTAGAATTTACTTTTAGGTGCCCATGGGGCTAAACGGAGCATTTTTTAAATATTATTGATCACTTTTGTAATGTCCATTCGTCACCTAACAAAATATTTCACTTTGACACTGACAAATCCAGTAAGCATTTAAAGAAAACTGGCGCTATCCGTTATTAGGAAACAACGATCAATAATTATTATAACCCGGTCTCCTCCTGCAACTAATTGTAGTCATTTACACTAATATTTACATTTACACTAATATTATAAAGAGGAAAGATTGTTTTTTTTTTATATTTTTGTATGCAACGAATAAACTTCATAACTACTGGAACGATTTGGATGAAATTTGGTATGAGAATAGTCTGAGACCCGGGAAAGGACATAGGATAGTATATCCAACTGTGCAAAAAGAGGTTAACAGTTTTGCACGATGAACAACAAACGCGCGGGCGGAACCGCAGCCGCAAAGCTAGTTATGTATAAAAAGGAAAAATTTGTATTTTTCTAAAAACTACTACACTGATTTTAAAACTCTTTCACCTTTACAATCCTACATTATCCTTAATATTTAAAAAAGTTGTTGTTCATTTTTTTATGCCTGATAGGTTAGCCTTTGACCACTATCTCACCTGATGGTAAGTGATGATGTGGTCGAAGATGTTGTTCAGGCTAGCCTAGAATAGATTCGATTTTTGAACTTATTGTAAAATACCCGTGCGAAGCCGGGGCGAACCGCTAGTATTTATATAAATATTCGTTTATGTTTTATTATATATGGACATATTCTATTTTAGAAGTATGGTCACAATTCACATTAAATACTACTTTTGCTATAAAAAATTTGTTTGTGACCAGATATTATTTATTAAATCACAGGAACCTGTGTAGCAATTCCTTACTAAACTAGGTGTTTTTAAATATTTATATTGAAGGCAAAATCAGAAATTCTAGCCAAGTGTCTTGGAAAAAACCATTTTGTCTCTCAATTTATTTGTTAGATACACCAAGACAAAGGTTATAGTAAAGGTGACCAAACTTATAAATGGTAATTCTAAGAGGGATTTAATACTACTCAAAAGATAAAGTTAAAAACTCAAGGATTAAATATGTAGAATGGGAAAGTTAGTACGGATGACTTCAAGACATCTTCTTGATTAAGTTTAGTTAAAGTTATGATGTGCATGATATCTACAATAACTCTTTAAGATATAAGATTAATAGAGAGTTTTAAGTAAGTTTTACATAAATAAAATATAACTTAATTTTCTTTAACTAATTTAATGACAACTAAATAGAAATACCTATCGGTGTGTACACGGACTGAAATTAAACGCATCTTTATCTCTCGAGTGAACTGAACAGATATAACTGTAAAAATAACGGGCCTTGAAAGAAACCCAGAAATAAAAGTATAACTCCATAAATTAAATTTGCCAATGTCTTATGTAATAAATACATAAGAGAAACACAGAATGTTTTCAAAAATCTCAAAAAGAAATAATCCTTTTTGAATTATATTGTTGTAGTTTTAAACTTCTCTGTCACTAATGCAAATTAATAGTTTTTTTTAATATATTCTCGCACTAGAACTCTAGTAACCTTATTCGTTATTTTTCCTTCACACATGACAATTATTATATAACTGTGAGGAGTCACTTTTACGCGTAACTGTATTAACAAAATTGTTTGGAAGTGTTTTACAAGGTGCTAAATTTTTGGTTAGGATGCTAAGCAATTAAGAGACGACATTTAGGGGCCAAATGGATCCGTGACCGCCCCGACCGATTAGAGCTTTATAGTCCCAAAATCAACAACTTATCCAGTACAAAAATCAATAAAACCTAAAAAACCTAATTAATATTAGTTTTTAGATACAATGACATTTTTTGCATAGACGCCGTTGTTCTATTTCAAAATCGTATGTACCGATTAAAATTCTTCTGTTGATTGAGATGGTTTTGAAGAAATTCATCATTTTGTTCCTTAACTAAACTTCATTTCCCAAACATTTTTTTAACTAGAGAAATTACTACAATTCAAACCGGACATACGTTGAGGATCTGTATACTTTGAACCATATTTTGGTATCTTTTGTGAAATTAGATCAATTTTAAAGTCCATTCTAATTTGGGAATACTGACTGCCGCATTCAGAGATTTAGATTAGACAATTAGCACAAAGATAGATTAATTGAGTACAGCAAGTCTCTAAGTACCGCAGTAAGGGTCTTAAAGCAAAAACCATTAATATCCCTAAACTCGTAGAATGCCGAGTTGCGTAGCAATTTTAAGAGTAACTGTACTAACGGTACGTTAATCTAATGAAAATGTTATTCTATTCGTATGCATAACGTATTATTGCTCTTGTCTAAACACATTTCGAAACAGATATATTACAAACATCAAAGTATTTATACAAATAATATATTGTTTTAGGATCATATATGTTTATACGATCTAAACTTTTAGCCCGGTATATAAAAACAGGTAAATGTAAGCAAAACATTTGTTTCGCAACCTGCGTCACCTACAACACGGGCAAAATAAATAACAACTTTGTTGTTTTACTTTTGAACACCGCTCTTTGAATTCTAATAAACCTACACATTATCAATTTACATACTAAAACCTTTATTATGAAACATTTCGTAATTGTTTTTAACATAGATAAGATGTTGATCTGTAGGGATAACTACCTATATGACATTAAACTGATTTTAATACTTGGCGATAAAATTCTATCGAAGAAGGCGATTGGGTAGATATTTTCAAACATAATTCAAGTTTTTTTTCAAATGATTAATTGAATTCAATACATTGTATAAAGTTTCATAAAATCATACCATAAAATTTCACGCAGTATATCCAATTGTGTTCGGATTTCTAAATACTGTAGACCCTATCAAATAGGTTTATTAAGAAGATGGGATATAGTATTGGATGAAGGAAAAATTACAATAATAGTAAATTGCTTTTGTTTGTGTCACAGACTAAAAAGCAGCAACGAGCCTTTCCATGTTCCGTTCACAGTTAGTTTACCTCTGATATTTCTTTATTTTCTTGCTATAAAGCATTACTTGCTATTGAGTACTTTAGTAATGTTAAAAAGCTTCTTCGATATTTTTGTTGTATCAATGTTTATTAATCTCTAAACTTCCCAATGATTAAAAGTAGCCGCAGAAAAAACATTAGAGCATGGAATTAATTTGCAATGAACAGAATAACATTTAGGTACGGATATTCCTAAATAAATTGTACATAGAAATGGTGTTGTATTTTACGTATTAGTAGGAAGGAAAATAATTATTGAGCATGGACTGTAAAATATAACACGTTTTGTATCGTTAAAGCGGAATACCTGTACAATTATGTTATCCCGTTCATTATTAAAGTAGATGTTCACGACACACGAGATATTCACTGCACACGTCTAAGTCTGTGAGCAAGCCACTGCGAGCTTTAATCACAGAGCACCCACAGGGCTCCAATTACTTTGTGATTAGCGCAGCACCTTGTACGGGAATGACTGTTGGATAACCAGGCGCGTGGGTTAAGGAACGTGGACACGAAGGAAACAGGACGCTTCACTTGATTCATGTTTGTTATAGCGAGGTACGTAAGTATCTAAGTCGTATATATCTTTGCTTGGAAGTTTTTGAACTTTTTATATTATTCCCATTTATTAAATCCGACCTCTTATACATAATTTGCGTGCGACGCAACAGGGGTGCAGGGAAAAACTACTACTAATTTATTATTTGGCTTGATAAAGTCGTTGGAGAATTCTTAGTGCTTCTGACTATTAACCTCTGAGATTTAAACTTTACACGGTAAATAATTTCATCGACAAAGATTACTAACTGCCTCAGGTAATATACATTTAACTTCTGAACGTCTTATATAGGTATAATGCTGCTTGTTATATAGTAACTCGATCAAAAGGGATAAAAATATCGGAGAGTTTAAATAATTGGAGTTGCAACCTCTAAATTTTTCGGAACTTACATCAAGGGAACAAAGTTTTATGTTATAATTTTACTATTCAAATAATTATATCATACCTTTCTAATTTTGAATTTCACTTGACAATTCCTCTGTTTTTATATTTTTTGATGGAACTGTTATCAACCTGGGTTATTTGCAGGTAGATTCTGCTCTGGAAACCATCCAAAGTGAGTCGCAATAGTTTATTTCGATATCAAATCTCTTTTTCTCCCTCGGAATTTTTATTTTCATTACATCAGCATCGGATTTCCAACGCAGCGCCGTGAGTAGCAGAATTCTTAGTTCTTATCCTTCTTTCTTGCCCTGTTTACATAGTGTGATAGTCGTTATTCGACGTGTTTGTTCCTTATGGTAGAAGAGCCATTGAGTCACATCAGGTACGAGTTGTTAATTATCGACTCACTAAGGCGGTAAATTACGAGTTCAGCCATATAAAACAGAGACAAGCTAAATGCTGTGTCAAACGATAGATAGCTAATGAACCGCGGGCTGATGCATTTGACCTCCTCACAACTGTACATCTGTTCTGATCAACAACTGCACGCACTCGGCTTTTGTACTAGATGATAGGCCTTTCGAATGTGACTTGGGCGGATAGAGGATAGAAGATAGAGCCATGTCTCGGATCCTGCTATTTCCGGGGTCTAGCCATCAGGCTGGCAATCGTGCCGTGTGTCTTTAGTAAAGTTTGTTGTTTCAAATAATGATTATCATATATTATTGGTTAGTTGATCAACTAGCCCATCGAAATGGTTTTATCAGACATCATACCATAACACGGCTAGGCCGTTTTGTGACATAGTTTTGGTCTGTTAGGTTGTGATAACTAATTTTTTTTTAGAGCTTTTGTCTGTTCATTCTGGAGGAAAAACATAATGATGTCTCATTATTTTATCTATATGCAGAACATGTTTTCATAATCTATGTCTACTTTATTTCACGAAATTAGTTCCATACAAATTGTACCAAATTTGCATACTAAAGTTGCCAACAAGACAACTTGTCTCATTTTTGGTAGAAATTGAAGGCACTGTCAAAAAACCAACGAAAAGAAAACTACGGAAAAGAAAGAAAGACACAAAAATTGTGTCATATATTATCATTTGTTACAATAAATAAGTTTAATATTTGCAGTCTATATATATAGGCATAATAAATCTGGAATTACACTGAACTAGGAGCTATAAGGTAGGTACTAATGCTGTGTAACTCCTACTTTTAAAAAAGAAAGTTACACGTTAGTACTTCAGACTTAGAAACTCTTAGGGTATCTTCTTATGGGCTTAGTTACCTACATAATGTGACTATATACTTAAAATCGAGACTGATAAGCTTTTACAAAGTCCTTTGAACCTTTTTATTTAAATCAAAGATTAGGACCTTCAACAGAGGCAGAGGTCGTGTTGAAAAACGGTAAATAAGAGTTTAACGTTCAAATATTACAAAATATGATGATTCCGCCAAAACCTCTGACGCTGGAATACTAACTAATCGTGGCGTAATAGTACATTATGGTATAAGTGCGTAATGTTGGTGATTACCGCTGAGACGCCAATGAGACCCGAGTCGTAAGGTGAGGGCCTCTATAGGTATAATATATACAAAAATAATAATATTATGTATTTAATATTTTTATTTATTATATTCATGATTTGACTATTTAGAAGTCTCATTTATTCTTTTATAGTAGGTTGAAAAATAGAGTGTATCACATGACCACAAAACTATTTTTTCCTCGGGCGAAGTGTATTGAATTCCTCGCTGAGCTAAGGATTCTACTATAGAATCCCTCACTATGCTCGGGATTCTACTTTCTCGTTTTACTTTTGTATTCGTTCGCTCCGCTGAGGATTCAAATAGAGCCCTCACCGTTAAATATTTTAATCTGGTTTCTTTTGATACAATCTTCTATTTAAACATTTAAGCATTTTTGCATACATCTAAGATAACATAAGGCATAAAAAACAGTGCATAATATTTACTATTAAATACAGCAACTATTATATAGTTATAATACAAATATATACGTACTTCAAAAATAAAATTCCGGAACGATATGTTCGCTCATTCACCGTTCGGTAATCAACAGTATAAATTATGCAATACATGAATTAATGAAGGTGAACTTGTACGATTTGAATGGCGCGACTCTTATTGCAAATTGGCAATCAAAAGGCTTTATATATTATTATTTTGAAGCGCTCGTAGTGAAGTATGCTTAGCCGTTCTGAACCGATCAGCAAAGCTAAGCAACGTCCGCCTTGGTCATGAGTTGGATGGGTGACCGCTGGTGCCATTACTATTGAGCGCTTCCGTGCTTCGGAGGGCACGTTAAGCTGTCGGTCCCGGTTGTTGTCTTAGGGTGGCAGTCGTTATAGCATGGTGGTAGGGCATTTTGCGAATGCCCGCCTGGCTAGCTACTACCCTCAAGTAGAAAATCTGTCACCAAGCACCTAACGGTGTGTTCCGGCAGCTGTTCATGAGAGCCAGTAATTCTAGGTTAGCCTGAACAACATCTTCGACATCACTTACCATTATGTGAGATAGTGGTCAAAGGCAAATCTCTCACATAATCTCTATCAGGCAAAAAAAAAAATATAAACCGTTTTGTTCCGTTATTATTCACCAATTACATTAGTTATCAAACAAGCCTTATTATACAATCAATTATTATTAATTTGTAAATAATATTAATAATAATTGATTGTATAATAAGTCTTGTTTGATAACTAATGTAATTGGTGATATAACCGTATTAGTTTAAATAAATATATAAATGAGATGTAACGTTAGTAAAAGATTGAGTATATTTAAATATTTATTTATTATTTATAGATTAAATAAATCCTTTTTGCAATTAGTTCAATATTTTTACGTAATATTTTTAATTGAAACAATGATTGAGGATTTCTGTGAGGGGTTCATACTGTTCATAGTGTCTACACTGCCGTGAGAATTAGCTTCAACAATAGACGGAAGGCAGTTTGCTAATATCATGTAGAAAACAAAAGACCAGTTGATATGACAGAAGTGACAGTTCATAGTAGAGGAATTTTGACTTTGACAGCTACAGCGCAACCATCTCAACGCCAGTTACGTGCTGAGGCCCGCGCTCGACTCTGTGTACAGTCGTGACTCTCAGACGTAGAACAGAAGTTAGAAACTGGTAGGAGAAAAATCCGCTAAATAAATCGTGAGTCCTAGCTGGTTGCTAATTAATAATTATGGACAAAACTCGCGACAGTTCATGTAGAAAATTTATCACTAAGCTCTTAATGATATGATCCGGAAGCTGCCCTTAAGAACAAATTTACAATCTAGGCTATCATACCTAAATGTTTAACATTTGAGCTGGAATATATCTATGGTAGGTATATATGGAATATATATAGGTAATATATGTAGGGTTGACATTTTTATAGAGAGGTTTCAGGGTTCCATTCTTGAAAACGGGACCCTATTTGTAAGCTTCAGCAGTCCTTCCATCCGTCCGTCGATCTTTAAAAGGCTTTATTTTAGATCAGTAGCAATTTTATCAGAATATGTGTAAATCCGGATTTCCAACCAAATAATAATTATAATAAAAAAAATTAAATTAAATTACAACACATGCCAACACTTTATTTTTTATTTAAGTACGGTAAATCGGTAATACATAGGTACAAGCGTCAAACTTGGTATAATTATTTAATTATAGCAAAACCTACAACTTTCGTTTTCAAGACCCTTGCTCGTAACGTTAGCTTTATTATATCGTTCTTATAAACCGAACTATAACACCCTCGTGCATAATTATAATAATAATAATAATAATTATAATAATTATACACTAGTGCGTAATAGAATTATCCCTACAAAGCTAAGTTAGTACCTAACTACAAACTATATGCGAGTAAACAGAGCATTTTCAATTTAACCGGGTAATTTATCCCTACAAAGTTAAGTTAGTACCTAACTGCAAGTTATATGCGTGTAAACAGAGCATTTTCAATTTAACCGGATAATAAAGATTTGTAACAAGTATATGTTATCAACCACTATACATTTGCCGCGAGCAAAAAAAAACTTGCGCGCTATTTTCCACAGTTTTCGTATGTAGTTTGTATCGCATTTGTCCAATATATTTTTTTTAGCTCGCAAGGGTGTTGAAAAAGTGCGTATGAAACTTGTGAGCAACTTGCTCATTATACACGAGGCTGTGAGTTGCAGTCCGAGCCGTATAGGCGAGGGCGTGAATCAGCCGAGTGTGACAAACAGGAAAATAGCGCGCGAGTTTTTTATTTAACGCGCGGCAAATGTATGGTGGTTGATAACATATACTTAGCCTTTTTTTTATTTATTTCATTTACATTTTGTCTTAAGTTTAAGCGTAAGAAAACACTCTAAAAACCCTATTGGGTTTGTCGAGGGTATCTTATTCCTCTATTGTTATTTATTAGCCACTTAGTTTACTTGTATCATAATATACCATAACAACATGGACTATATTACAGTATAGTATCCTATTGTGCCAATTAAACCGCGTCCTCGCGTCTATGTTGTAGTTAATATGAACATAACGTGTAGGAACAAAAAAGTATTTAGTCCAATATCTAATGTATAACAACAAATACTATAAACTAGCCAAGTGCGGGTTGGACTCCCGTTGAGGATCTCGATCTGTATGAAAAAATATATATAATATATTCAGTACACAATATTGGTACGGAATCCTCGGTGTGGGAGTAGTGTAATGGACAATTGACCATTTTATATTAATTAGGTATTTTCAATTTAATAACTTGTAGGTATAGCTGGTTTTGTATTTTTACAAAAATATCTATGTAAATGACAAGTATGACATTAGTAAACACGAGCTGAGTTTTGATAAGGGATCGGTTCGTCGGTAGCAATTGCATAATATTATTATGTAAAGGATTTTTTTAACCTAAGGCCCACTTGCTCCAACGAGGTATCGCGAGTTAAACTCGAATTAAGTGTAAATTGTCATACAAAAACCAAGTTAACTCGACTTTAACTCTTGAATTTCCTTTGGCGTAATGAGCACTAAGACTTATACGTTTAGTTAGTAACAACACGAGCTTAATTTCTTAGTATTAAATCAAACTTATCATCCAAAATCTCAGAGAAATGAATAAGAAAGAGGGAGTCTAAATAAAATAAAAAATGAAGCATCAAATTCGGCCAATTTTATGTAAGACACAACCCACTCACACAAACGTATCCCAATTCGGCCAATTTTGACCTCATTCACGTTAGACCGTCGCACATTACACACGTCACACAACAGAATAAATAAACTCAAAAATGTCCACTTGCGTATTAAAACACTGCAAAAACAAAACATATTCAGTGAAGAAAAGTTATCTGGAATTACTTTTCACACGTAACTATTGAATTTAATGTACTTTCTTTAATATTATACTACGCAATTTTGGTTATAACTTCGAAACAAAATGTAAACAATGCGATCGTAAAGTGTTGCCAGACATACATTTGAGGGTGTTTCCAAAAGTGTGCAGTTTTTAATAGTCGGTTCGTGAAGCAGTAACATTATATACTTTATATCTAAACAAGCGTATGTTTATTAGGAAAATTTAGGGATTATCTTATCTTATGGTGGAAATAACCAGTAAAGAGTTTCGCAACTAATCATGTTTTTGTTAAATTTAACTTATTATAGTTATAGTACAATACCTTTATTATCACTGCAACTATAATAGTTAGATAGTTCTACCAAGAAATTAGATACTTCTTATAAAAGTTTGCAGGTTAATAAAAGTTATTACAAAAGGTAGGTATATAATTGTTCCACTGTTGGGCAAAAGTCTACATTTTGATGAATTACGAAGACGATAATCGACCAAGAGCGTGTCAGAACACGCATATGTTATGCTCCCGTCGCAGATGCCGTAGATAAATAGAAAACTATTTGACGAGTATTGTTGGTTTTTTATTTTATTTACTATTTCTCAAAATTTAACAGTTATTATAAAGTATTATAAAAGTATTTTAGGAAAACCAATGATAGAATCAATTTTCGTTTGATATTTTTAGTATAATCTATTTCTATCTAATAATGAAATTCTAGGTCTAAAAGTTAGAAACATCGACTAGGCTACCAAAACTTTCACTCGAAAATGGTTAATTAGCAGTATTTTTTATAACACTCCCGTGATACTTGTCTTGTTATTGTTGTTAATCATTTCTGATTTCCAATAAGGCGTGCTTATATAGATGATTGGATATACGCGGTTATGAATAATGAACGAAAAACGAATCATAACATAAAAGGCGAAATGTATAAAAAATTAGACGTCTACCTAAATGGGTACGTAAATTAACTATTTGGTGAGGTTATTTCTCCCTTTTTAGTTATTAAGATTATACAAGTCGGTTGAGTTTTTTTAAATACTTTTATTCATGCATTTTTAAGTATTTACTATAGTCTATTTTTTTAACAAACGAGTACTGAGTATGTCTCTCGCACATTTCCGATATTGACAGAGTGAGATGGGTGATTGCTGTCATTGGTCAATGTCTTTGTGCTTGTTTTGAAATTGTCAAGGCCCGTTCATATTGAATACTTTTACAGTAGAAAAAATTACGTTATTATAAATTTGCATGGTAAGTATATACGTAACAAATTTTTTTGTTCGCGTTCATGATATAAAACAATATTGTATTACACTACAACACTATAACATATATATCAAATAATTCTACTACAATTCTTGTAATCTTAAAACTTTTTGGTTAGATAAAAATGGCGGTCATTTCTCAATCATGTAATAACCAAGATAGAAACAAAAATGTACGGAGTCGACAATCATGTACGAAATATGTTAGAGCAATTTACTATTGACGTATCTGCAAAAAGTTCATCAGAAGGATGACGAAAATTTTTAAGATTACAAAAATTGTCGTAGAATTATTTGATTTATAAAAAAAGTGGATGATATCAATGGCCTATTTAGCTACTCCTTGTAACAAAAGAGTTCAGACTTCATAAATTGTATAACTTTCGTTATATCCTACCATAGCCCTTTACTTGAGACCAAACGAATTCAATTGGGTTGATCTCACAGTGATACGTCGGCAAAAGTATGACGAGACGATTTGTTGACTTAGCAACAATATTTTTTCCGAAACGATCTTTGTTTTGCTTACCCTAATTCAAAAGTTTCAACTTTAGTATTGATTCGTTACAAGCAATCGTTTTCGACGCGCAGGTATTCGAAGACTCAACTGAAAGTTGAACTGAAACCTACATGTAACTACAGAGTTCGTGTGGAACGAACTTTATGTTGATTACGTGGGCCAATAGCAACGCAGTAAATTTTCCGGTACTCGTCTGTTAAAAAAAATAGACTATAGTAAAAATTTTAATCACAAATCTTCACTAGGTAATTCGTTTAATTTTCAAACACACTTCACTACTATTGTAAGTGTAACATCCAAATTTTGCAGTATTAAGTTTGACATATCCTTTAATTACTTAGTATAAGTGATAAACCTACCGAATTTCGTTCATAGCCGCCCAGTATTTTGTACAGATGCATCGAAACGCTAAAATTTCTAAATTAAAAATGTTTATATCTTGAATACTACGGAACCGATTTCGATAAAAATTACAGTAACTCCTAAGTTGTAAGTCTTTTATAAAATGAAATAAGAATTTTTGCAATACAATTTCTAGTTTCTGCGAAATACGTGGACAAACATACATATATAGTAACATAGATCCAACTACGTGGCGAATAGTTTTCTTTTCAACTACGGCACCTGCGACGAAACCATACCATATACGTAACCTAACACGCCTTTGGTCAATTATTCATTGTCCTAGAAACCGTATTTTTAAGACCTGTTAAGTGCAATATTCCCTTACAAGATGCAGGTGTTTACAAACTTGATTGTGAATGTGGGCTGTCATACATTGGGCAAACAAAGAGGAGCGTTGGTACCCGAGTAAAAGAACACATTGCTGACATGAAGAACAGACGCTCAACCAAGTCTGCGGTTTTTGAACATGCCCAGGACAAACCCAACCACTACATTCGGTTCGACAAACCACAAATCCTCGCTAGAGAGACCCGGTTTATGCCAAGAATGTTACGCGAGGCTATTGAAATCAAAAAGTACCCAAATTTCAATAGGGATGATGGTTGGCAAGTACCACTTGCTTGGGATCCTGTTATCAAATTAATTAAATCCCAAGGCCGACATAAATCTGCAAGACCTCTGGACACTGTGAGCGAATACTGCGTGAATAGGGAGCGTTATGATTAATATAAAAATTTCTGACGGTAGACCAAATAATTTCTTAATGACTCATGTGACAAATAAAATCAATTAGTCACCCCGTGACCACGATCACTGCAAAGTGTTTGAAACGTCGGGATAAAATAATGAAAAATATACGCGATTTAAACCGTTTAAAGTTGTTTAATTACTATGTGTAACAATCGCGAAAACCTAAGACAACATTATATTAAACAATAATTGTGAAGATTGTGCAATATAATATAATATTGCACAATATAAATAATATTATGTTATTGCGAAGTATTCTTACGAACAGATTTTGCTGTATATCTTTAAAAAAAAATCTCACATAAATCCTACAATTTAGTTATTTTCGCTTTCATATGGAAACACTTCTATCGCACACATGTATAATAGTGTGGCTTCAGTTTGATGTTTTACGACCCTCCGTCTTTTCTTCTATTTTGTCAGAGTCCAAAATACGTCGACAAAAGAACTTCTTAACTTTAACTAAGTCATGCTAATAATTCAAATTGACTGGGGCCTATTGAGCATTGTAGTTGCTTTGTACGTATTTATATTAATTCATTCGTACGAATTGGAAACACCCGTTAATTTCCTCAAGTTATTGAACATATATATAAAATAGATTAACATGTTCATTTGCTTAACAAGTTTCACAATAGTTTTGTCTGTCACGACGTGACAATGCAAATGCATATAACGATGTCAGTTTTCTTCTGATTTTTTTAAAAGAAAATAAACTTGTTTAAATTTAAGCTAGGTATTGCTGCTTTTGAATAAGTTTCGGTTTAGTATAGAAATTGCGAAATACCTATTATTTATCTGTGGTATATCTCTAAAACTTCTCATAGTATATCTAAAGAATTGAATTACCGCCCGACCTCTTTTGGTACGGGCTGTTATTCTAGTTTATTTAATTTTCCATATAAATAAAAAATAGGTAAGTGTTTGTTTTTGTTATTTGTTACAAAGAGCTTTCGAGTTTTCTGCTTTTTCTACTTTTCGTTTTTAGAACATCGGTTTCAAAGGTTGTTCTAAAATAGGTTCCGCGGAAGAAGTTATGCAGAGCTTTCAATACGCTTCATGAAGTAGCAAGTGTTCAACTCAGCGAAATTTTGCACACATCTTGAGCCTAACAGCTATGGTTTTAGTTAGCTTATGGTTTTGGTTTGTCAGTTTTTCATTCTATTATTTATTGTGTCTCTACATGTGAAATAAATAAAGTCCACACAAAAAGATTTTTTTAATAATAATAAAATACAGTCGACTCTCGTTAATTCGAAACTCGAGGGAATCTTAAAATGTTACGAATTATTGAGTGTTTGAAATATCAAATGGTTCGAATTTTTTTAGAGAAACCGATTCGTGTGGCAGTGTATGTAAAAATAATAATAAACAAAACAAAGACTCGTGTACGTTGATACAAGCTTGAACTTGTTCTGCAATGTACTTAGATGTGTCCGCGGCGGGATGGTTTACTCGGACTTGTTATAAGAGGATCAAGTGAGGTTTCCTTCGAATAACCAAGTGCATAAAAATGTATTGATTTAGTTCGAAATATGAAGAGATTTTCTAGGGAACTCGTGATATCTTTGAAATATAAAGAGGAGCGAATTAGCGAGGTTTGAATTAACGAGAGTCGCCTGTACATATTTTTTTACTGAAAACTGGCATATCAGAAGCGTAGTTTCTGCTTTTAGCTCAGGAACATGCATACATTTCAGCAAGTTTAAACACTTGTTAATTGAAGTAGGATGAAACCACGTTTGTATGGAAAGCGCTGTGAATCTTCCCTAATTAAATTATGGGATTGTTCATAGTTATATAATATATTTAGTAGTATAGAACATATAGTTATAGAACACACTATCGATAGGTACGTTTACGTAGAGTGTGCTATTCTACACAAAACCATATAAAACACGGTTCTCTGTGGATATATAGCCTCGATGGCGTTTTGTGTGGGTTGGGTATATAGCCTTTAGTCATATGTACCTTTTTGTCGATGTTTACAACGGCAAACTGTGTTGGCAGCCTGATAATAGAAAACTGACCATTGCACAGCAAGTCATGACGGATTAAGATCAGGTGGAAGTGTCTTCGGGAAGGTACAGGGCTTACACGGGTCCAATTATGGTCATAAATGAACTTGAGACGTTGTTTTCGTAAAGATAAATGTCTTAGAGCAGGTTAAACTCACATATTCAGTAAGTTTATGATGTAGTAGTACTCGTAAATTGATGGATTGAAAGTAGAATTGTCATGGATACTTCATTTATTTAAGCAAATAATTTTTTTGAGGAATCTGAAACCAATCAATCTATTTTGATGACCCAGGAGGTAAGGGAGTTTTCACATAAGGTGAAAGACCTAAACAAGCTTCAGAGCGTTGATAATCTGGCTACCCACGAAATCTATTTGAAAAGCCAAACGAGTGTAACGATAATGAAAAAACGATTAGTTGGTAAATTATATATTTCGCTACGGGCCATGTAGCACGTAACAAGGACGATAGATGGGATCTACGGACAATAAAGTGGTCTGGGCCAAAAGGCACCAGATCAAGAGGTCGACCAAAGGCCAGATGGGCAGACGAAATTCTAGCGTGCGCGGGTGTAAGTTGGCTAGAAAGAGAAAGATGGCATTCCTTGGGGGAGTCTTTTACCCGAACGGGGTCCATGCATTAAATAATTAGGTAGTGGATAATTAAAACAAATAATTATTAAACTAATTATAAAATAGAATTTATAACTAGAAACCAAATTCATCTAAGTGTAATAAATGTAATTGAACTATAGGTTAATAAGTTAACAATTGTTATAGTTTATTGTGTACCTACTATGCATGGAATTTAATAAAGCTTAATATTTATTATTGTTATATCTTTCGCTAAGCCCAATATAAAATCAACGATATCTGTAATAATAATGATTTTGGCATGCCTAATTTTTACCGTAGGGGAGCCATGAGGGCGGATAAATCAAATATCTTTTTAACAACATTCCATATCTGATGATGCAAGAAATGAATATTGCAAATTATCTACGTTACAATATTATATTATTGGAATAGAACGATAAGGTAATTTATATAAGCTACCTATTTTGGTTGGTAAAAGTTTAAAATCATCTGATCTTATAACAAGAAATATACGATAAATAAGTACAAACATTGAGATCCGATTCGAAATGAAACAAAGATTTATTGCTTCCCATTTGTCTAAATTTGATATTCCTGAATATGTAACAAGAATATCATCGAGAAACTGACAGGGTATAAATTTGTATGTATATTATTACATTAAATCATGAGAACTGGACGTTCCGTTTAGCGATACGGGTCACGGAGAGTAATAAATATCAAACAAAAAAATGCATTGTAAATAACAACATATAAAATTACTAGCTTTCCGAGCGCGGCTCCGCCCGCGCGTATGTGGGTTATCGCGCAAAAACATTAACCTCTTTTTGCGCAGTTGGATAAAAACTATCCTATGTTTTTTCCCGGATCTCAAACTATATCCATACCAAATTTCATTCAAATCGGTCCAGTAGTTTTGGCGTGAAAGCGTAACAGACAGACAGACAGAGTTACTTTCGCATTTATAATATTAGTACTGATTGATAGCGATGTGCGGTTATGATGCTGCCACATGGCCTAGCGTGATTTTCTAGGTTGTAACGGAATAACTTTTAATCCTTTTTTTAAATTAGCACAATCGTTAATACGGTTGCGTCATCGTTAACAAGTTTTAAGCTAATTGCAAAATTAGTCTTGTTTGTAGTACAACGTAAGTTGAACTATAGGTGTCGCTCCATCCAATGGTTAAGAATGAGAGGACAAAATTAGAGTTATGAACCATATGTCATGTAAGCTTAGTGGTCAAAGTGTGAACCGACTATAGTTGTGGATTGCACGGGTTCGAATCCTACACATGACTATAATTATTCCTCTCGTAATTTTGTAATATAATCGTGGTCAGGATTGCCAAGCGTTTGTTTCCCTAGCTTTTACCTAGCAATAAAAGTCCTATTTGATGTACCTACTGTTTATTCCATAAATATCATGGTTTATGACGAGCTAAAAGAATATGCACTCAACAAAATGAAATTATTGGCTTAGTACACATGAACACCATCAGTACATCAAAGAAAGAAGAAGATACTTGATAGAGTACTTATCCCGATAACAAACAGCGTATAACACACTTATAGATTAATCAGAATGAAAATGTGTAAAAGAAAGAATTAGCCTTACCTACTTATTTGGCATTTTCAGTAGGTATAATGCAGGTAGATGGAAAACACGGGCGAGACAGCGGTGTTTCTAAACAATATATTACTATTGAGAATGGACTCCGTATACGTAAATATGTAATATGTTCCCAACTATGCGACAAAACTTTTCTAATACGTACCGTGACAAAGGTGACTATTTCTTTACCTTCACATGGCTATGTCATTGATTTATGGCTACATTTGTTTTATTACATTTTGCGCCAGCCGCTTCGTAATTTACTGCAATCGAATTAAGAGTTACCTCCTTCCTTACGAATGGGTACGGCGACACGTGTCTTAAAAGGGATTTACTTGTACTATTCCGGAATTAACGACTCACCTTATATGTTTTTACCCTTAGATATATTCTTATCAAATGATTTTTTTCATTGTGATAATCTTGAGCCAGTGTAAAGATTCATGGAGAACCTACTTTTATTCTTCCCCACATAGCCGATTTAGGGTGTTGCCAACAGTGCTAATGAAGCTAAGATTACTTTTGATCGGTCCGCGTTAATTTGCATGCTTACGTTTGCGTTCCTATCAATTTGGACCAAGTAAAATCACGCTTATGATTCATCTATCTAAATAAATACATCATTTACGTATAAAAAAAAAAGTGATTTTATCTGTAAAATAGTACTCTGTAAAACAACTCTAAAAGGTCTTAGAATATCAACTTTTCATTTTGAAATTGTTGCTATAGTTGATACTGCTTATTCCGATAGGTGCCCAGAGCGCTATTGGCAGGGTGTGCTTACTGCGCCTATCCTAGGGGCCAGACTGAAATACCTGTCCTTTAACTTCACTTCAACTGCAACTGTCCTTCTAGGGTATGCCTATTTACCTTGAATTAAGCAGCTCGTAGCGTAGCTTATCATCATCTTCATCGTTCTTAACCTATCAACTAGATAATCCTAAAAAACCTAGCAACGTCCGCTCTCGTTGTAATTTAGTAAAAATAAGCGCCGGCAAATTTTTGCTGATCCACTAAATCAAGATATACATCGACATTCATTTCAACAAAAGTTGCTACGAAGGTTCAATAGATAACTACAACAATAAATATACACTCGAGAGCAATGAATCCGGGTCACTTAAAGAATCCTAAAAATCTCGGAAACTAAAAATGCTAGGTTAATGCAATAAATTGTATTTAATAGACAATGTAATACTCCTTAAATGAAGGTATTAAAACTTCTTAGTTATTGTAAAGTTATATCAAAAAAAAAACAAATTTGAAAAAGGGCCACTTTCGAAGATGGAACTACGAAATTACAGCATTTGGTTTTGCTTTTGTTTGTAATCTGTCATTTATGTGGGTACATAAACCATGTTGATAGTGCTCTATATTCATTATTCAAGCTGAAATTATGTCGCTTACGCCTGAAGAATGCACCAGAATACTTACAATGCTGGAAACCGGCCGGAGTCAGCGCGATACAGCCAGGACTGTCGGTGTGTCGCTGTCAACAGTACAAAGAGTTCTCCGACGTTACGAAGAAACTGGTTCTAACCTACGCAGACCAGGAACGGGCAGAACCAGGTGTACCACAGCACGAGAAGACCGATATTTGGTGAACACCATGCTTCGAAATCGCTTTCTCACAGGAACTGAACTCACCAATCAGTTTCGACGCCTCGGAGGAAGTAACCCAAGTGCATGGACAGTAAGACGTCGGCTTGCTGAATCTAACTTAAAACCCCTTAGACCTGCAAACGGCCCTAAACTGGAGCGTGGGCATCGTATTTCGAGACTAAGATATGCCCAGAGCCACGTAAATTGGAGTATTGAAGATTGGTCAAAAGTTATGTTCTCCGACGAATCAAAATTTATGCTCTACAAGCACGATGGAAGACACAGAGTGTATCGAAGACCAGGGGAAAGATTCAAGCAAGCATGCATCGAAGAAAAAGTAGCCTACGGTGGTGGGTCTGTACTTGTGTGGGCCGGAATTTCTTCTGAAAGTCGCACAGAGCTGGTGATCATAGAAAACGGCTCTTTAACTAGCGTAAGATATGTGGAAGAAATCCTCAATGATCACGTTGGTCCATTTATGGTCAATTTAGGTGAGGATGCTATATTTATGCATGACAATGCCCGACCTCATACAGGTAGGATTGTGAATGACTACCTTCAAGAGATGAACATTACTCGTATGGAGTAGCCAGCGCGCAGCCCGGATATCAACCCGATCGAGCATGCTTGGGACGAGCTAGGCAGATGCGTAAAACAACGAAACCCTCCCCCAATCACGCTTCGTGAGCTCAAAATTGCTCTCACAGAGGAATGGGAGAATATTCCCCAAAATCGTATAAGGAACTTGGTGTACAGCATGCCAAACCGCGTAAACGCAGTAATGGAAGCACGAGGAGGCAATACGAAGTATTAAAATTCAAGAAAATCGTAATAAAGTTCAAAAATTTCATGTTTCCTATTTTTGTTTTAAGGAGAGATCAGCAGTTTTTTTCTTTTTGTAATTTTGTGTTAATAAAATGTATGGTGACTCATATTTTTTTTACTTTCATTTAAGGAGTATTACATTGTCTATTAAATACAATTTATTGCATTAACCTATCATTTTTAGTTTCCGAGATTTTTAACATTCTTTAAGTGACCCGGATTCATTGCTCTCGAGTGTATCTGCACGTGTAGATATCTACAAATAAGAATGAAACAGTAAAATACTAGTAAGGAAAGCTACATGGGTGTCAACACTACACGTGTCTCAAGAATACTCGTACACGTGGGTCAAAACTGCACGTGTAACTATTTTTGAAAAAATAGTCATGTAACTCTATGAGAGCGGTACATGGCATTATTCAATAAAAGGAGCAAACGGTTATATTTAAGGTTAGTGGCAAATATTTTTTAATCCCAATAGCTTCAGCTGTTGAGGCCAATTCTATACCACGAACTTGATTAAAATATGACTATAATTAGTCTTAGTCCTGTCAGATGCATAATTTCGTATTCTGAATAAGTTAAACTAATATAATTTTAATCGCCAAGATTAAAATCAGAGGCTAGTTAGTGCCCGCGTCATATACTTTCTTGTTTAGTTTACCAGGGATATTCTAGAGAATAATCGATGAGCGTTGAATCGAATCGCATATAACAATCACAGTCATGGGGTTTTCTTTTGTTTATAATCTAAATATGGACTAGATATAAAATACAGCTTTTGTAATACTTCGTTAGGTGCTTTGTGACTGATTACTAGATAAGAGTGGCAGCCATCCAGGAGTGGATTCATAAAATGCCGAAAATATTTATATTAGTAAAAATATTAGAATAGAATAGAATAGAATAGAAAACTCTTTATTGTTACACCACATTTAAAATATTAAAGTTTACATCATAAGATTTAATTAAATAATAATAACATATTCATAGTTTTGAATTGAAAACTTGTTATTTTTAAGGTAGATAAATAAATAAAGGTCGTAGTAGAGTTTGCCAAGTCATTCTTAAACAATAAACTGAGTTCAACGGCGTGTTGAGCTCAGGCAAAAATGAATAAATGAAAAAAGAAAGGATACTGGCAAAGAGAATTTAATATCTCATGGAAAATTTATTTCCACGATGAAACTGTCGATTAAAACCGAGAGTTGCTATTCTAGCGCCAAACGCCTGCGGCGCGGCGCGTCTTGTATCGATAGGGATTTAGGGATAAGCAGTGTGTCTTCAAAATATTAATATGTGGGTAAGCATATTAATATTTTGAAAGCACACTAGCAGATAGCTTTTCACTGATATGTGAATGTATAGTATAATACTGATGGTGTAAAAATACATTCGTCATCAAGCTAATACTGTAACATTCATGTAAGATAGTAATAAATTATCTTATCTCATCATTAGTGTTTAATGCCGTGATTAAATAAATACCTTTGCTAAATACTATTTACAAGTTCGATCTTGTATTATAGTAAGCAGTGATGGCTCAGTGGCTATGGACCGCCGCGCAGCAGATCCATGGTTCGAATCCCGCCGCAGGCTTGAACTTCACCGCATGGTGGAAGGGCATTTTGCGAATGCCCGCCTGGCTAGCAACCACCCTCAAGTGAAAAATCTGTCGCCAAGCACCTAACGGTGTGTTCCGGCAGCTGTCCTTGAGAGCCAGTGCAATTACAGGCACATGAGATTTAACAACTATGTCTCAATGTGACGGACGCAGTGCAATTCGTGACTTGATGGTGACGAAATGCATCTGTTATATCTGTTATAGGCAGAGGTTAGTCCGCTTAACATCAGGTGGACCTCGAGCTTGATTCGTCACAATAACGTAAAAATAATGTGAAATGCATGTGTGCGTACTCCCAGCGGCAACATGTTGATATACATGATTTGAGCTTAGCAGATATTTAGTGTATGAACTGGTGTAAATGTGTATGGTAGTTTTAAATTTGTGTGTCCAGCCATTCATAAGATACTCGCGAAAAACAGTTTCCGCTGGGGGAACGTTCTCCCAGCGGAACTTTTTCGTCAAGACGGCCGCACGAAGAAAATAAGTAGACCAATAATTAGAGTATACCGAGAGGTAAATGTGTGTCTTTAAATGAAATTTGTGTGTCGTAAGACTCTGAAGATATTCAAGATGCCGCTGGGGAAACGTTGGGCTGTTTGCTGGATATCCTAAACGGTTAAGCGCACAATAATGATTATTTTTACACAGGTCTCTATGAATTTGTGTGTAATGTTTGTGGAAAAAGAATCCGAAAAAACATTATAATTAAGACAAAAAAAAAATATACGAAAAATAAGGTTTTTAGATTCTAGTGCTTAAAATAGATGTCTTCGAGACTAAATTTCCACGTCAATATGTGCCCTTTAGTAGCTTAAAATATCTTGCCAAGTCTCATTTGTATAATATGAGTAGTTAATGAGTTTCGTTGAAAAAACCATGCCTAAATCACGCCCGTTTTCGCCATTGGGTTTGACGAGTTTTACAAAGTTTCGCAAATCAAAAGGTATCACAACAATTAGTGCATTCATCCAATTATCTGCTCACAATCATTTTAGCTCAATACACTTAATAAATAAAAAGATAAAGTTAAAAAACCCATAAGATACGAAATTAGTGATAAGCCGACCAAGTTTGAATGGTAACAAAAAAGCGGCCGCACAATATTAACTACTGATCTTCCAAATTTAATAGCATTGTACAGATACTTTGGTACACTTGCGTACACAATACTTATTGCAAATAATAATTATGAAACAACCTATCGAAGTTAAGTTTTTGTTGTCAAAAGTATTAATTGAATTTCTAAGCTTAATGTACGTACGTAGGTTCATAATTATGTATCAGTATTTGAAAATTCGCTAATATCAACATTGAACAACTAATGCAGTCTACGACAAACGACACGAACCGTAGTTATTTTATAAAAATGTGAAAGTACGCACATAAGTTTAGAAATTAGCTCATTATTTATATAGGTATGTAGGAAAAGTTAAATATTCTTCACCACACTACTATATTAGTAGCACAGTAAGTAAGATCATTGTCCCTGTTAATCAATAGATAGGGATCGAAAGGGAACATAAAAGCGCACACCCAGTACGTAAAATGCTCACAGTAGTGTTGTTCATGGCTGACCACTCAGGTATAACTAATAAACCAAAACAAAAGCTAAATGCAAGGGCCGTGCAAAACAAAAACCACAGTGCTGCACTCTGTGTTTCCGGGAAAAGATTATTAGCGGTCTCTTTTATTCCTTCATCGCGGAATCATGGGAGCGAAAGTGAAAGAATACTAAATGCCTAATTTGAATAGATCAAATCACGGCCAAAGACACTACGGGCGATTTCCGAGGGACAACCGCGCGGGCGCTCCCGCTCGTTCTCGCTTCGCCGCTGTTTGCTACTACCTAAGTACTATTAAATCATTAGGTAAATAAACTGAAAGGCAGTGTATAATTCAAATTTTGGTAATGATTTGAAAAACACATGTTAATTAGGTACCTATGTGTATTGGCACGGTAATGTTATCTATACAGTATTTCGACTTCATATAAACGGATGAATCGCGAGCTATACCTACGCTCCTCGATCTCGGTCTGCGCTCGGTACGCAGACACATACAGAGTTAAAATACTGTATAGATAACATTACCGTGGTATTGGTATTCATAAAGGCCTCTGTAGATAGTCTTTTTTTTTTTTTTTTTTTTTATGTTATTGTGACGGAACAAGCTCGAGGTCCACCTGATGTTAAGCGGTTACCTCTGCCTATAACAGATGCAGTTCATCGTTCAAGTGACGAATTGCACTGCGCCCGTCACCTTGAGACATAGTTGTTAAGTCTCATGTGCCTGTAATTTCACTGGCTCTCAAGGACTGCTGCCGGAACACACCGTTCGGTGCTTGGCGACAGATTTTCAACTTGAGGGTGGTCGCTAGCCAGGCGGGCATTCGCAAAAAGCCCTTCCACCATGCGGTGAAGCTCAAGCCCGCGGCGGGATTCGAACCATGGACCTGCTGCGCGGCAGTCCATAGCCAATGCCACTGAGCCATCACTGCTTCAAAATTTCAGTCACGCTAATTCCCACGCAAATAGAAATAACATATTATAAATAGAATATATTACCTACCCTTTTATTTATTGAGCGGGTATATAAGTAAAAACTAGTTGAATAATTGTGTACGCAAATGTACCAGCCACATAACAGTATAATTCTATTTATTTTGGAAGACTAGCACTTTATATTGTGCGGCCGCTTTTTTGTTACCATTCAAACTTGGTCGGTTTATCACTAATTTCGTATCTTGTGGGTTTTTTAACTTTATCTCTTTATTTATTAAGTGTATTGAGCTAAAATTTTGTGAGCAGATAATTGGATGAATGCACTAATTGCTGTGATACCTTTTGATTTGCGAAACTTTGTAAAACTCGTCAAACCCAATGGCGAAAACGGGCGTGATTTAGGCATGGTTTTTTCAACGAAACTCATTAACTACTCATATTATACAAATGAGACTTGGCAAGATATTGTAAGCTACTAAAGGGCACATATTGACGTGAAAATTTAGTCTCAAAGACATCTATTTTAAGCACTAGAACCTAAAAACCTTATTTTTCGTATAATTTTTTTTGTCTTAATTATAATGTTTTTTCGGATTCTGATTTCACAAACATTACACACAAATTCATAGAGATCTGTGTAAAAATAATCATAATTGTGCGCTTAACCGTTTAGGATATCCAGCAAACAGCCCAACGTTCCCCCAGCGGCATCTTGAATATCTTCAGAGTCTTACGACACACAAATTTCATTTAAAGACACACATTTACCTCTCGGTATACTCTAATTATTGGTCTACTTATTTTCTTCGTGCGGCCGTTTTGACGAAAAAGTTCCGCTGGGAGAACGTTCCCCCAGCGGAAACTGTTTTTCGCGAGTATCTTATGAATGGCTGGACACACAAATTTAAAACTACCATACACATTTACACCAGTTCATACACTAAATATCTGCTAAGCTCAAATCATGTATTTCAACATGTTGCCGCTGGGAGTACGCACACGAAATGCATAGCTATACACCTTGTATTACATAGTAGATTGTTTAATTCAATACTTTTAATCAGATATCCGTTAGACCTATGACGATCGTATAGCTTCCATATAAGGAGAGCTAGTTGTCGACGCAATAACATGGTAGCATTTCTGGTTTTGTACTCATGAACGCGTTTTTCTTTCATCTCACATCCTTGCCAAATTTTTTTTCGTTTCCATTTTTTGCAAAAAAAAATGTTTTCACACTTTTTAGTGACCCTTGCTACTTACGGGATCGATTATGACCCATTGTTAACGACTATATCATCAAGATAGGTAAATTTTTTTCAGGTATTTAAGTGTAACTCATAAACGGCTTGACCGATTTTGATGTAACTTAAAATGGGACCAAACGACAAGCATCACCTTTCAAACGAAAAAAGAATTTTCAAAATCGGTCACCCAGTCCAGAGTTCTGAGGTGACAAACATAAAACGAAAAAACACACACGAATTGAGAACCTCCTCCTTTTTTGGAAGTCGGTTAAAAATACAGAATCCAACCAATATTTTTAGGTTTTTAAGATGTATATTTTTTAATACGGTCAATGCTCTATACTTAAGAATGTCCTATAAACATGCTGTGAAGTTCAATCCGCCAAGACTTGAAGTTAAGTTAAGTTAAGTTTTTCCGATTTTCAGCCTACTCTCTCCCTGGGCCCTGGGCTATTATTGCATTTCGACTTTGTTGTTATTAACTCTCAGAGGATAGTTACCGCTTACATAACCAGCCACGTGTAAAGTTGAATGCCTTACAATTCACCATTGGTTTATTTCAGGCTTGCACGTGCCGCCCGGTCGTGGCCTCAAGCGGAGCCCCGCGGCTGGGGCCTGCGGAACATCGACGGTCGCATCGCACGGCAATGGCGAGCCGACAAGCGCCAGGTATACTACTAACAGACTATATGTTCATTCAAGAAATTAATATCATAAAATATTAAAATGGAAATACGAATAAGTCCAGAATTCATACTTACTTACTTTAAATACTTCTTATTATAATATTTACCTTCCGCTGTCTGAATCTTTAAAAATAATATGTAATAGGTAGCCGGCTGTTTTATGTAAGTATATAATTCAAATGTATTTTTTTATAGCTAAGCCTAGCCTTTGACAACTGTCTCACCTGCTGGAAAGTGATGATGTGGTCCAAGATGTTGTTCAGGCTAGCCTGCAAAATGCCCTACCACCATGCTATAACGACTGTCATCGTAAGACAACAACCGGGACCGACGGCTTAACGTGCCCTCCGAAGCACGGAGGCGCTCAGTTGTAATGTCACTAGTGGTCACCCACCCAACTCCTGACCGCGGCGGACGTTGCTTAACTTAGCCGATTGATTAAGAACGGCTATATAAGTAAACTTCGCTACGAGCGCTTCGAAATGTGAATGTGAGCTGCGATGAGCAGTTCTTGTTTTACGCCTTTTGATACGTTAGCCTTTGAACAATATGTCACCTGATGGTAAGTGATAATGTGATCGACGATGTTGTTCAGGCTAATCTAGAATTACTGGCTTTCGAGGACAGCTGCCGGAACACACCGTTAGGTGCTTGGCGACAGATTTTCTACTTGAGGTTGGTAGCTAGCCAGGCGGGCATTCGCAAAATACTATTATGTAAAATTATAAATAAGGGCAATCAAAATGACACTTTGCAAGTTCATAAAGCAAAGTGCCTTTGAAACTTTATAAGGTAGTATGGACCTTTATAGCTAAAATAAAACTGAAGAAAAAACAATTGAAAAAACAAGCAAAAAAGTTGACTTATTTATTCCACAGACAAATAATCGAAATTACAATAAGTGGCGACATCAGTCCTTGAGAGTCAGTAAAATTACAAGCAAACGAGAGTGGAGACTTCACAACTGTATACAAATAAAAAATAAAACTTGTAGAGCTAAAAAAGGGGGCTCAAATGTTCAGGAAAATATGATGTGTGATACTTTGAATAAATTTCAGTGTGATAGACCTATTTGTGTAATATTTGATTAAACGGGAAGATATTATGGTTTAGTGACATATAAAATATAAATTTCATTAAGTTTTGGATGCTTCAGAACGAACAAAACACAGTGACGTTATTACAAATATGCCAAAACTTTTACAAACATTTACAAAATAAAAAACAAATAATAATGAAGTGTATAATATATCATTAAAAAATTTGATATCAAATTAAGCAAATTCCTACTAACAACACTTCAACAAACTATAATTATTTAATGCTTGAAGCATAGGAAGTTTATTTATATTTTTGAAAGAAAAGATATTGGAATTTTTAAATGTACACCAGGCCGGTAGTCTGCTCCTATCGTGACTCTATAAAAATAAGCTCATGTTTTTTGTGTACACAGGTGAGGTTCAGGCAGTGCTACTTCAACCCAATCTCCTGCTTCCGGAAGTAAACGACGACCCGCTACGCCATGACCTAGATGTATCCCGCGGCAGATGTCTAAACATATTAAATACAGTTACATAAAACCTCGACTTTGTTGACCTTACTTTATACGGTTATGTACCTAAAAAATAAATAGCATAAGAGAGTTTTGAAGATAAAGAGGAGATAAAATTGCTATACGTCAAAATTAAGGTCATTTTTACCTATTCCAGTATGATTTGTCTCAATTTTTTTTGTTACTTAAAAGTTACTATCTGTATTTAGTATTTACTGCTGTTCAATGAAGTCGTTACTTAAACTATTGAATAAGCACTACGATTAGTCAATCGATAAATGTATGTATTATGTAAATATATTTAAATCCTTTTCAAACCTTTCATTGGTATTCAGTGTTGTCAATCGACATTAATGTTATTAGTATAAAATAAACGTAAATATTGACCTAATAACATTTCTAATAAAACTAGAAACCTTAATACCCTAATAAGGAGTCAGGAAGGGAGGAAACTCCAATACCCCAATGTTTGTTGAAAGGGTAGATTCTGATGGCCTCTTAAAGTAAAGAGTTTCTCGATAGTCCCTACTAAACAAGGCTCAGCTGTTACCACATCTGTTTCAGTATATTGTTATTCACACAAAAAGGACAATTGTCGCAGAAAAAAGATACTATGTTGAAACGTTAAAGTTTTATAGCTTGTGTTCTGCATTTATATTTTAAGTTAAATATTTACTTGATACTTCTGTTCCTTTTTTATATACTCGTATTCCATTATTGTTTCCAAACCCAATTACATTTAACTTATAGTCTCCTAAGAAAATGTTTTCCAATATCTTATAAATTATGCTTATTATAGGCTACTAATCGCATTTGTTAAACTATTGATGTATAGCCAATATGAAAAAATGAGAAATAAGATTAGATAATCGTTAATCAATTAAAGTAACAGATCTAGTCAATGGAATAAACTAAATGTTTGTCTAAGCATTTGTTTTTCATTTTCGAATACAAGAATCTTGTATTTCCTGTTTTAACAATTATTTACAGTTCCAGGAATTTATATAAGGACTTTTCCAAATCCTCCTAGCTTAGTGTCGTTAAAGATGATTATGAGTACCGAGTGAGCGGCATACCATTATATTAAGGTATATGTGAGTGTTATTGCACATATGGTCACATAACAAAGTTCTTTATCATCTTAATGTGAGAATCAAAATTATCACAGTCGTGTGTTGTCCTGTGTGTTGTGAGGGAAAATATATTTTTCACTGATCATGCTCATATATAGTTCTTGTTTATACCTAAGGCTCTTTAAGCTCTAGGGCATAAAAGCCTGGTTTTTTATGCACAAGTGATATAAATGAAATTTTATTTAAAGTTGTCCAAAGAGATTCAGTTCGTAAAGTATTTTGTGTTGAGGTTTGCCTGGATCTTTCATAATACCGATAGAACCAGGTATTGTAAAAGACCCAGACATTAGTTTTGTCGAGAGGATTACACTCAATATAGCACAGTGTTCATATATACGGTTACATTTTAAGGCGTGAATTATAACTAAAAATAACTGTATTTTATTTCTGAATGAAGTGAAAATCCAAGTACCATTTAAGCCTCGACCTAAATATAAGCTCTCGCCTTTAGCTGTTGCTGTTAAACGTCTCTACTAAAACTATTGTTTTGTACAATCTAGCTCATCAAATCATAAGCTAGGAAAGGTTGTGTTTATCATTCAAAATCTGCGTGGAAATCTGCTTTTTATCAGCTATCATGGAAAAGGTTATTAAAAATCGACAATTATGACAGGCGCAGAAAAATATTTTTTCTTTCAATAATAATACTTACAAATTGTTGTATATTACTTTTAAAATGTTTTATACTTTTAATTTTTTATGTTAATTAACAATGATTTACTATAAACAAACTAATTAAAGCTGTACGTGGAATCAGTTATTTTGCGTCCTGTTACTCCTTTCAATCTTAGAATCATTCGGTGCCTCAAGTTTATATAAAATTACTCGCACCAAACAACAACTTTGCAACATATAACTATTTTCCTTGTCTTGTTATTTGTTATGTTAGAGAAGACCCCTCATAACTTCATATAATTCGAAACATGATGATTAGCTTTACTTGTAGCTTTCATTATCTTAAAATATAATTTGATTAACGAAACTTTTTACCTATGCAAATTATTGTTACCATTACATAATTCGCTTCATATTTTCATAATCCTAAATTAATTTTGAAGGTTAGAGCTTTTACTTAAAAGCTACCTTACATTGTAACAATAACTTTTGTAGTAGCCCAAATTTTTTAGGGTCAATCCCAAAAGTAAAAAGTCATAAACAAATAACTTCCGAATTCTCATAAAAGGTAATAACATCTTTAAAACTGCTTTAAAATAAAAGTTGTGAGGGAATTTCCGTAACAAGAAATACGAATTCCGTATTTTTCCATTAACTGTTAACGGTCTGAAGTCTTTTACTTCAGAATTAAGCCTGCTCGGGTCACTTTTCAAATTAAAATAAATTTGTGCTGAAGGGTACACAACTTTTACCTTTACTTTTTAACCCGATAGTCACTAAATTATGAATTGCGTGGGTTTTCCTCCGTAACTGACGTACAGATTATTTTCCTAATTTTGGCTTTCTTTAGTTTTATGTTTTACGGTGAAGTGAACTTTAAAATATAACATTACATTATATACTCATATGTATAATTTAAGTTTCACCGAGAAAATTGGAATGCCGGTCTTTGGAATTGTTTTCTTTACAAACATTTGTATTTTTATTAGAGTGTTCATGTTGGATTATACGAACACTTAACGGCTTTTGACGACTTCTACGTCGCTACAACTTCGATATAGGGCTATTTTGATGCAAATGTAAATATTTATAACATACTAGCTCTCCGGGCGCGGCTCCGCCCGCGCGTAATCGGTTATCGCGCAAAAACATTAACCTCTTTTTGCGCAGTTGGATAAAAACTATCCTATGTTTTTTCCCGGGTCTCAAACTATTTCTATAGCAAATTTCATTCAAATCGGTCCAGTAGTTTGGGCGTGAAACCGTAACAGACATACAGACAGACGGACAGACAGACAGAGTTACTTTCACATTTATAATATTAGTACTGATTACTAATTAGCGAATGGCAAATATATGAAACCGTATGAAACCAGTTTACACTAAAAAACGTCTCTTCTGGACCATTGGTTGATCAAACCACAACAAGCAACAAATTGAGATGTCATTTTAACGCATTGTGACACTGACATTTTGGTGGGATTAGGTGATTATTTGACAGATTCTGAGTACTGCAAATACCAAAAGGAGAAGTAATATTACAACAGTTGTCACGTTAATTTTTATGCGACACTTATCAATAGCTTGAATTCTTAATTATCTTGGTACACAAAAATCAGTGATTTCATTGGTACAAAAAGCATTATATGGTGAATTATAATTCACTTTGACCACTATCTCATCGATGCTTTTTACAGCAACTTGCACGTTGAACGTGAAAAACTACTGTGATCTGGTAACTGAAATGTGATTTATTAAAAGTCTACAAACCCCATATCGCCGCCATTTTGGAAAAATCCAAAAACTGAATTGATAAAAATAACTTAAATAATTACCGAACCTGCTCGCAAATTTTCACGAGAATGGGTTAGAATTGTGTCCGGTAGAGGAGAACATCCGGAAACCCGGACAGACCTTCGAAGCATTTTTGCCCAATTTTGCCCCGGAAGATCGCGGGTTCAAATCCCACCCGGGCAAAACATTTTGTACTCCAATAATTTGTAAATTTATAATTTTTGTCCAAGCTTGAAAGGAGACGCTTATTCAATTATACTAGTAATTACTTGAGGTAAGTGATAAGATTTATAATATTGCTCTGAGCATGTATATAAGCTTGTTTAAACAACTTGTTTTTCCACAACATTATTTTTTTAAATGTATATCAATGTAAGACATTCATAATATTTAACTGATTTGTCAGAATTTGGATTACTTATTGTTTAGGACGGTAAATTTGTTTAAGTAAAAATAGTACAAATACACAAATAGTATGTACCTACTACGATACCCGCTAAACTTCAAGTAGCGTTGTCCCTACTCTAATTCGTCGAAGTTTCGAACTTCGGGTCCGTAAAAAAGGTATCCACGAAACACGTATTGACTTTACTTTTGTTTACCTTCGTTCGTAGTATAGACTTGCGAACATCTGCCTGTGTAAATTATGAATATTTTTTAAATCGGATTCGTATGGTTTGTACATTTACCAAATATGAAATTATAATTTATTCGTTTGCTTATAAGTAGTCAAAGTGAATATAGTAATTAAACAACTACTTTAAACGGTTTAAATCGCGTATATTTGTCATTATTTTTGTCCCGACGACGTTTCAAACACTTTGCAGTGATCGTGGTCACGTGGTGCCAAATTGGTTTTATTTGTCACATAAGTTATTAAGAAATTATTTGGTCTACCGTCAGATTTTTTTTTATATCATAACGTTCCCTATTCACGCAGTATTCGCTCACAGTGTCCAGAGGTCTTGCAGATTTGTGTCGGCCATGGGTAATTAATTTAATAACAGGATCCCAAGCAGGTGGTACTTGTCAACCATCATCTCTATTAAAATTTGGGTACTTTTTGATTTCAACAGCCCCGCGTAACATTCTTGGCATAAACCGGGTCTCTCTGGCAAGGATTTGTGGGTTGTCGAACCGAATGTAGTGGTTGGGTTTGTCCTGGGCATGTTCACAAACCGCAGACTTGGTTGAGCGTCTGTTCTTCATGTCAGCAATGTGTTTTTTTTACCCGGATACCAACACTCCTCTTTGTTTTCCCAATGAATGACATTCCACATTCACAATCAAGTTTGTAAACACCTGCATCTTGTAGGGGAATATTGCACTTAACAGGTCTTAAAAATTGGTTGATCTTCTTGTGCGGCTTGAAGTAAGTTTTTATTGAAGTTCGTCTTAAGATATTACCAATTTTGTCCGTGACACCCTTGATGTAAGATAAGATGGCAGGTTGTCGCTCAACTGTGGAAGTCTTGGGCCGGCTTCTGTGACGCATTCGTGGGAGCTTGTGATTATTGCTTCGTAGTACTTGTTTTACATACGTATTTGTTTTACATACTGACGCTCCTCCTTGAGATGGTCAGTGTCGCAGATGCCATGTGCTCTCTGTAACAAAGATTTGCTTACGGTAGCCAACTGACATGGATGGTGATGGGAGTTACCATTGAGATATTTATCTGTATGGGTGGGTTTCCTATACACTGTATGACTAAGGGAGTTGTCAGGATTCCTGATGACTAAAACAACAAGAAAAGCTAAGCATTTATTGACCTCAGGCTCCATTGTAATTTGTATTATGTTATGTAAGGAGTTTACATGGTTAAAAAATGCAGAAACTTTATTACTGGGGAGGATGGTGAAAGTATCATCTACGTACCGTTTATAGATCTTCGGCATAGCCACAGCTGTGGAAAGAGCTCTCTCCTCGAAGTCCTCCATGAAAATATCGGCAACAACGAAGGAGACTGGAGAGCCCATAGCCACACCATCAATCTGTATGTAGAACTTATTTTCCCAGAATAGATAGCCCAATGTTAGGCAATATTCCAGTAATTCTGCATATTCCATGGGAAGATCATTCTCACTAAGCCTTTTCTTGACAATTTCAATGCAATCATGTACAGGTAGGCTTGTGAATAACGACTGTACATCAAAGCTGACCATAACTTTGTCACCTTCCTGAACGGTGAACAAATATTACTTAATTTACTACTAGCGCCATCTAACCATGTATCTACCATTAGGAGCAGAATAGAATATCTATCCGTTCTCAAAGAGATCTCAATACAATTGTGAACGCCTTGCTCGCTGAAGTAGTACATCAATGATCCGAGAGAGGTCGCCTATTCTTAAACCAAAAATCTGGTGATGTGTTGCAATAAGTAAAATAATATTTTCATATTAAGTATATCTTGCTAAATAAATAATAATAATATCTTAAAATAAATAACGAATTTTAATAGGTCTAAATTACAATAAAATAACTATAGGTCCATATATAGTAACTGACAGAACTGGCTTGTTACAGCTGTCAAGTGTCAACATGGCCACCGTCATAGTTTTTACTTCCGATTTTCTAATGCAGAAGCACGTTGTAATTTTAAATTAGTAAAATAAAAGTGAAGCCATTGGTGGATTCAATTCTAAACGGTCTAGTCACCACTAGCATTACCATATTTGGTAATGGATTACGGAGCAAACTTCCGGGGGTTGAGTGGCTAGGCGCCAAAACGGCAAACTAGCTTCACTTTACATGAGACCTCCAGAAGATAAACTTAACTGAGATCCTTACAATTTGTTGAGCTCAGACTTTATTATACCAGTTCTAAATAATTTAAACCTCAATCCAAGCTATAAGAAACCCCATTTAACGGGTAAGTGAATATGTGCTTAACCAATAATTACCACAAAACTAACCTCTAACTTGTGTATTTAATTCTTGCTATGTTATCCCATTGTATTTACTGTGTTTCCCTATGTTCTAACCTTGCTAATAGCTATTCGAGCTATAAGCATATATCATCTTGTGTAACCTATCTCTATTTATCTATGTTTTTCTGTATTTTCTTGGTTGCTTCACAACACACAATTTTACTTAAGCCCTTCAGGCATCTGTTGTTTGCGGGCGGGTCACATCCTTGAGACCTCTGCGTTCCTAGCCATGCTCAGTAGCAGAGGAACAATGGACCCACCAGCTCAACACCTTCACTGATAGGATTCTGACCTGAGCACATCCTTTCAGGGTTCTTCCAGTACCGGGTTTCCAACTCCAGGCTTCCTGTACCAGGCTTCCACTACCAGGCCCAGTACCTAACGAGGCTGATCCCCTGACTCCGGCCGTCCCCTGAACTCCTGCGCAGACCGCTGCCAAACTCCACGTCTCTACAGCGCCTAGCTGGGACAGCCTACCGGCGCGGCAGTGTTGGAGCTGAGCCACTGCACGGCAGACCTGCTGCTGAGCATTAACTCAGTTGCTAGCGGACCGGAGATAAGTTCTCAAACAAGGAAGCTCGCTATTGCCACACCTGTATGTAATCCACGACCCTTTTTCTCTACCCAATATAATTCTAAATCTTTCCTTCTTGTTTTCTTTTATGCTCCCTTCTACCAACCGTAGGTAGGTAGGTGACATTGGCGCCCATACTAAATAGGATCAGACAGGTTGGTGTGGCAAACTTTCTTGGGTGTGGCTCTGCCACATATTTTCTGTACTCTCTAAACTGTATTTTATTGTGTTCTTCTTGTGTGTGTGTTAATTATAAGTTGGCAAGCCCTGTGTAGGCTCGGGGTACTATTTAGAATAGGCCTGCTGCAGAGCTGCATGTCGTAAGAGGCGACTAATAGCCAACGGGTAACACCCTCTGGCGGCATAGAACCAGCCATATAGCCCTGTGTAGGCTCGGGGTACTATTTAGAATAGGCCTGCTGCAGAGCTGCATGTCGTAAGAGGCGACTAATAGCCAACGGGTAACACCCTCTGGCGGCATAGAACCAGCCATATCGTCTGCAACGAGAAATTTTAAATATTTTTTTTTCTAAAATTAAATTTTAGTTTTTTTTTAATATATTTTATCTTACACATATCTCCTTCTAATTTAATAACTTGCACTTAATATAATTGAATCTGTAAAACAGCTTATAAATAGCACACATACCATATTTCTATGTACCCACATTTTTTTTTCTGAAATATTTTGTACTTACTAACTAACCTTCATTGACCTTGTATGACACTGTTGTCATTGGGTATAGGTCAAGTACATATTCACTCCAATAATCATGGGTCTGCACATTTACTTTCTATCTATGCAAAAAGCTGAATTTGCATATGAAGTGGCACTATCTTATAACTTGAAATTTTCTAAAAACTTGCAACGGAGAATACTATACTCAAATGTTCAACTGAACTGTAAATTTTGTAAATGTCGTTATAAATCTAAACTCTTACTTGCTGTCTCTGAACTTATTGATATACATAGATTATACTTATGACATATCAAAGTTTCTTAGTTAATACTTATCTCAGTATTTAACTTCTTTTATTTTAACGACTGACTAAATACAAAATTTTACTAAGTAATGTCTCAAATGCAATCTAAATTGACATAAATATATTGAATAAAACTACAGTCATACTATGACTTTCTATCACAGTTATATAGATAATAGCTATTCTAATAAATTTAACTAAATACAATGTGTTGCAAATAAAACTAAATTTTCTCTTTTTGTTTCTGAATTGACTGATATGCAAGACAATAAACTTAGGTTCTTGGCATATCAGGGATGATAATAAATACATATTCTAGTAATTACTTCACCTTACTTAACAATTATTATATGCAAATCTTTCTACTGAATAGATTGTTGATAACTTAAAATATAAATAAATCTCAAATAAAACCAAATTCATACTTTGAATTAATTTAATAAAACTTTACTTATACAACCTTACAACTAAAATACAAATTCTGAATATCATAAATAACTAAATTATGGTAGGTAAATAAAACCAAACTCATAGAATGTTTTTATAGAATAGGAGAGATAACGTGCAGGCGTCTGACCTGATAGTAAGTGATCACCGTAGCCCACTTATAGAATAAACTGTTTTAATAAATTCTAATATAACCTTATCTTTATAGGAAAAATAAATCCTTATATAAAACTGATCAGGCGGCTCACCTGATAGTAAGTCATCACTTTAGCCCACTTATAGAATAAACTATTTTAATAAATTCTAATATTATAACCTTAACTATATAGGATAAATAAATCCTTATATACTACTGATCTACTATGTAACAGTATCTTATATACTTCTGAAATTCAAATAACTTGTGATCTTTTCTTATATTGATCCTTGTTTATAGATATATCTTATATACAACTGTAATGGCATAAGATATATTATAACTTAACTCAAGTGCCTATAATGTACTACAAACTAAACATCTTAACTTATATACTGAATTAATTGTAACTTCCTTAATTTTCTTTGTCACTATCAAGTTTTAATGGAATAGTGTTGTAACATTGCTAAATTCATTCTTTCACATACCATATGGTAATTCTTCCATTGAGAGCGGTTGTTCAAACTCTTTAAATTAAGCCTTATTGTTCAGAGCGGTTGTTCAAACTCTTTAACTTAGCCTTATTGTCCTGAGCGGTACATAACTCAAAAAATAAGCCATTATGTATTTCCTTTTGATTAACTTCTATCTGTCATAATATTTTATTTAACTTAGGCAATCATGGAACCTATAATAAAATTAATTCCATGAATGCTTACTTTATGTACTTAAATTAACTATTGTTCTAGTGTGTTCTTTATACCTATAATGTAGCTAGGCTGTTTTTCAGCCCTACAATCTTCCATTTCTCCCAATATTGCTGTCAATAATCGTTTCTTGGGATGTCTGAATCCAAACGATGGGGAGGAATTCTAGGGAGTTCTTATATATGTATATGCACATCGCTATGGCGGCTAGACAATGTTAATACTTAAGACCATATGCTGGAGCTTCTATAGTGTATATATGTAACTCAAGTAATGTCTTAAGTGAGGTATTTTTCTTAGATCTGCTTGAGGCTAGTGAATTTTTTGTTTCTAGTAAAACAAAAAATTCTTCTCGCCGAAAGGGGATATGTCACCTTCCTGAACGGTGAACAAATATTACTTAATTTACTACTAGCGCCATCTAACCATGTATCTACCATTAGGAGCAGAATAGAATATCTATCCGTTCTCAAAGAGATCTCAATACAATTGTGAACGCCTTGCTCGCTGAAGTAGTACATCAATGATCCGAGAGAGGTCGCCTATTCTTAAACCAAAAATCTGGTGATGTGTTGCAATAAGTAAAATAATATTTTCATATTAAGTATATCTTGCTAAATAAATAATAATAATATCTTAAAATAAATAACGAATTTTAATAGGTCTAAATTACAATAAAATAACTATAGGTCCATATATAGTAACTGACAGAACTGGCTTGTTACAGCTGTCAAGTGTCAACATGGCCACCGTCATAGTTTTTACTTCCGATTTTCTAATGCAGAAGCACGTTGTAATTTTAAATTAGTAAAATAAAAGTGAAGCCATTGGTGGATTCAATTCTAAACGGTCTAGTCACCACTAGCATTACCATATTTGGTAATGGATTACGGAGCAAACTTCCGGGGGTTGAGTGGCTAGGCGCCAAAACGGCAAACTAGCTTCACTTTACATGAGACCTCCAGAAGATAAACTTAACTGAGATCCTTACAATTTGTTGAGCTCAGACTTTATTATACCAGTTCTAAATAATTTAAACCTCAATCCAAGCTATAAGAAACCCCATTTAACGGGTAAGTGAATATGTGCTTAACCAATAATTACCACAAAACTAACCTCTAACTTGTGTATTTAATTCTTGCTATGTTATCCCATTGTATTTACTGTGTTTCCCTATGTTCTAACCTTGCTAATAGCTATTCGAGCTATAAGCATATATCATCTTGTGTAACCTATCTCTATTTATCTATGTTTTTCTGTATTTTCTTGGTTGCTTCACAACACACAATTTTACTTAAGCCCTTCAGGCATCTGTTGTTTGCGGGCGGGTCACATCCTTGAGACCTCTGCGTTCCTAGCCATGCTCAGTAGCAGAGGAACAATGGACCCACCAGCTCAACACCTTCACTGATAGGATTCTGACCTGAGCACATCCTTTCAGGGTTCTTCCAGTACCGGGTTTCCAACTCCAGGCTTCCTGTACCAGGCTTCCACTACCAGGCCCAGTACCTAACGAGGCTGATCCCCTGACTCCGGCCGTCCCCTGAACTCCTGCGCAGACCGCTGCCAAACTCCACGTCTCTACAGCGCCTAGCTGGGACAGCCTACCGGCGCGGCAGTGTTGGAGCTGAGCCACTGCACGGCAGACCTGCTGCTGAGCATTAACTCAGTTGCTAGCGGACCGGAGATAAGTTCTCAAACAAGGAAGCTCGCTATTGCCACACCTGTCTGTAATCCACGACCCTTTTTCTCTACCCAATATAATTCTAAATCTTTCCTTCTTGTTTTCTTTTATGCTCCCTTCTACCAACCGTAGGTAGGTAGGTGACAACTTCATCATCAGTCAGTTGTAGATTTTTCATTTGACTGACAAAGTGGTAAGAATCCTTGACAGGCGCACTAGTTTGACCGCGAAGTGGAGACAGTATCTTAGCAAGGTGTTGAGCTAGTTTGTATGTTGGCGAGTCAATTTGGCTTACAATTGGGCGCAAAGGAACGTCTGTCTTAAGACTTAAAAGTGATTGATACATAACAGCGTTCTTAGGGATTAAGGGAGATATTATAATGGAGCAAGATTTGTGATGAACGATGCATTCCGACCATAGACTACATCAAACAACGAACTTCGTACACCAAATTTAATTTTCATTGTCTAAAGTGTCGCTCGCAATAAGAAAAACGAAACTTCGAAGAACTGTAGTAGCGGCCCTGCTTCGAGCTTCCGTAACGTGATTAGATGTGTTGCATCAAAGAGAAAGCCGACTATCTGTTCTGACCCAATAATATTCTAACCCACTGAATTGAACTCGACGTATTAATTAAATGCTTACTACTGAATATATTTTTACTGTATATTATATTTTACTGCGTTGCTATTGGCCCACGTAATCAACATAAAGTCCGTTCCACACGAACTCTGTAGTTACATGTAACATTCAGTCGAGTCTTTTACTACCTGCGGGTCGAAAAATATTGCTTGTAACGAATCAATACTAAAGTTGCAGGTTTTGAATTAGGATAAACGAAACAAAGATCGATTGGAAAAAATGCTGTATATAAATAAAACAAATCGTCTCGTCATACGTTTGCCGACGTATCACTGTGGGCTCAACCCAATTGAACTCGTTTGGTCTCAAGTGAAGGGCTATGGCAGAAAATAACAAAAGTTATAAAGTTTACGAAGTCTGAACAGTAACAGGGTGTAGCTAAAGTGGATACATAGCAATGCTCATGTCTCAATCATTTGATATCCACGATAGAAATAAAAAAGTACGGAGTCGACAATCATGTAAAAAATATGTTAGAGCAATTTATAATTAACGTATGTATCTGCAGAAAGCTCATCAGAAGAATGATGATAATTTTTAACATTACAAGAATTGTAGTAGATTTATTTGATTTATAGGTTCTTGTGCATAATATATTTATACCCGCGCGTATGTCAGTTATCGCACAAAAACATTAACCTCTTTTTGCGCAGTTGGATAAAAACTATCCTATGTTTTTTCCCGGGTGTCAAACTATTTCCATACCAAATTTCATTCAAATCGGTCCAGTAGTTATGGCGTGAAAGCGTAACAGACAGACAGATAGACAGAGTTACTTTCGCATTTATAATATTATTATATTATATAATTATATATTATATTATAAGTACTGATTACAATATGGTTTTACATCATAAACGCGAACAGAAAATATTGTTACGAAAATACTAAGCATGCAAATTTAAAGCATAAAATAATAACGTAATGTTTTCAACAGTAACTTTATAAGTATTCAACATGAACGGGCCTTAACAATTTGAATGACCCATCTCACTCTGTCAATATCGGATATGTGCGAGAGAAATACTCAGTACTCATTAATTGTTAAAAAAAATAGACTATGAGTGTTTTATATATGCATTTGCAGCACATGTTTTTGACATCCGAGGGCTAATTTTTGACAAAGTTTTAGTGTAGCAGCCGATAATATTTGTTTAACAAAAGCTCAACATGCCATCTCTTTTTTACTTTTTTTTATGTATGTTACCTAAGAACTTTTGACTGGGTGAACCGATTTTGAAAATTCTTTCTTTGTTTGAAAGCTGATGCTTGTCATTTAGTTCCATTTAAATTTCATCAAAATCGATCAAGACGTTTTTAAGTTACACTGCAAGAACTAAAAATATTTTCCTATCTTGATGATATAGTCGTTGACAGTGAATGACAATCGATCCCGTAAGTAGCAAGGGTCACTAAAAAGAGTAAAAAAAATTAACCAAAAAATGGAGCCGACTTCAACACTCAAAAGTGTGAAATAAGTTGTCGAAGTCAATAAGTTGTCGAAACCATGCGCACAATATTGTCATACTAGGTTTTTTTATGTCTGATAGGTTATCCTTTGACCACTATCTCACCTGATGGTAAGTGATGATGTGGTCGAAGATGTTGTTCAGGCAAACCTAAAATTACTGGCTCTCAAAGACAGCTACCACCCCCAAGTAGAAAACCTGTATCTGAGTATCTAACGGTGTGTTCCGGCAGCTTTCCTTGAGAGCCAGTAATTCTAGGTTAGCCTGAACAACATCTTCGACCACATCATCACTTACCATCAGGTGAGATAGTGGTCAAAGGCTAACCTTTCATGCATAAAGAGGAGGTACGGCGTACTTTCATGAGGTACGGCAATATCTGAGTCAATTATGCCCAAATGGATCTTGTACAGTAGAAGAACTTACTGCAAGGGGGGATTATAAATCCTATAAAATTGGAGTACCGTTAGTATACTACGACATATGCCACTCTATTGATGTATGGCCGATCAACGCCCGAATCAAAGCCTGGGTTAGCTATAGAAGACCAGCTAATATCACTAATGCTAACTCCAGCTCCGGAGCTACTACTAGCCCTCGGCCCTTTCGTAGACAGCCCTCAGATGGGGCAAAGCCAGCAAAATAACAAATCGTACTTACACGTATATTATCAAAATGTTCGCGGGCTTAAGGGCAAACTGAAAGATTGGCGAAACAATTTATTAACATCTGAAAGTCATGTGGTTGCGGCTACGGAAACATATTTAGATGAGTCCATTGCGGACTCTGAAGTTGTAAGTGGTGACTGGAACATACTACGGCGTGATAGAAATACGCCGTGCGGAGGTTCCTTACTGGCCGCGTGCGCTCCCATCGCACTGCGCCGGCATACTGAACTCGAATCTCTCGGCGGCGGAGAAGATTTATGGGCAAGTTTTGAATGGCGCGGCCATAAGTTCTATGTATGCGTTGTATACATAAAATCGAATGCCACAGACGATTTTTACATGAAGTGGTTTTGCAAAGTAGAAGATTTTATAAATGATTTGAAAGGAACTGTAATAATATTTGGGGATTTGAACTTGTACACTGCATCAAGAAATGTAAACAATTATTATAATTATTTTATATCCTTTTGTAATCTGTACGAAAATAACGACGTGCGGAATGTTAATGGGAGGATGTTGGATGTTGTATTGACGCGAAAGAATTGAAATATTCGGGCGATTGTGTCGCCTACAGAGCACATTGTTAAAATTGATCCCCACCATCCTCCCCTTGGCATTGACATTGAAATAGTTGTATCTCGTATTACAGATAGTATTGAGCCCAGTAATATAGTTTCAAACAGAGATTGGAACTTTAAAAATGTCACCGTACTATGCTATTTGATATGTTGGAACGTGTAAATTGGGATGAATTTTACAATATTAACGATGTTTGTTTGAGTACGAAGAGTTTTTATGCCAATATTTACGATATTTTTGATATTTGTACTCCTAAAAATTGCCGTAAACGGTCCGGGCAAAAGCGCTATCCTGTTTGGTTCACTAAAGACATAATAATAAATATCAAACGCAAGCGTGAGCTTCATCGTGATTGGAAGCGTAACCAATCAAGTGGTGCTTATGAATTGTTTTCCAACATAAGGGCGGGGCTTAGGACTCGTGTCTCAGATGCGTATGACATGTACATGGCAGGTGTGGAGCAAAACATTAAAGAGAACCCGCGAGCGTTCTGGCGCCACATCTCAAGTTTGAGGTCAAAGGGTGGATTTGAGCCTACTGTTGTTTACAACGGTACAACACTGAAAGGCAAACAGGCGTCTGAGGGTTTTGCTGAATATTTCTCTAGTGTTTTCTTAGTAAATTTACCCAAGCTAGATGCTATAAGTACAGCAAGCTACGACTCATCGTCCTCGAGTAACTATATCCACATACCAGAGATATCACCTTGTGATGTGGTTGCTGGGATTCGGAAACTAAAACCTAGTAGCTCTGTTGGACCTGATTGCGTGCCTCCGTGGTTTCTTAAAGAGGGCAAGACTATCTTGACTTACCCTCTTTGCCATTTGTTTAACCTTGCTCTGCGACAGGGGGTTTACCCTCCTGTGTGGAAGCTATCGCGAGTCACCCCGATTCCGAAAACCTCTAACAAAGTTTCAGTCGAGGAATATCGCCCTATAGCCATCTTACCAACCGTGGCAAAGGTCTTTGAACACATCCTTTATAATAAGTTGTCTCGGTTAACCGAGCCATTCCTTTGTAACGAACAACATGGATTTAGAAGTAAGAGATCGGTGAATTCCAATCTTCTGACACTTGTCGACTTCATCTCTTCTAGACTTGATCTTGGGGTGCAAGTAGACGTAGTGTACTTTGATTTCCGGAAGGCGTTATATAGGGTAAACAACGACATTCTGCTGAAGAAGCTTAGTGACATGGGTTTTTCCCCAAGTCTTCTCAAGTTCTTCGCTGATTACCTCCGCCATCGTCAGCAGTATGTTCGTCATGGTCTGTATGAATCTGGAACCTATCACACGCCTTCCGGTGTGAGCCAAGGATCAGTAATGGGCCCCTTGCTCTTTAACTTGATGATCAATGATCTTCCTGCAGTTATTGAACACTCGAAGTGTCTCCTTTACGCGGATGATTTGAAATTATTTAGCGTCATTACATCTGTAGAGGACTGTTTGAAGCTGCAGGAGGACATAGATTCCACTTATGGATGGAGTGCAAAAAATGAGATGGAGGTCAACTGTTCAAAGTGTTTTGTCATGACTTTCGGTCGAATGCGACGCCCAATCGAATTTTCATACAAATTAGGCCAACATGTTATAACACGAGCTACTTCGGTTAAAGATCTGGGCGTAACATTCGACCGTGAGCTTACCTTCAATGACCATATTGTTACGGTTGCTAAGGAGTCCTATCAGCGGCTGGGCTTCGTGTTGAGGAACTCCAGGGATATGCGCAATATTGATGCCGTCAAGCTTGTCTTTAGTGCGTTGGTACGGTGCAAACTTGAAGCTAGTGCCTGTGTGTGGCATCCACACGAGGAGAAGTATACCCTCTTGTTGGAGAAGGTACAGAAGGCTTTCTTAAGGTATTTATATAAGCGCGTGTATGGGTACTACCCATTCATGTACCCAACGAGATTTTTGCTTGGTTCCTTAGGGTATAATTCTCTGGAGGTCAGGCGCTCTCATGACCAATTGGCTACAATGTGCAAAATCCTTCGTGGGAAGATAGATGCGCCTGATCTCTGTAGCGAGTTGTGCCGTCTGTTTGTCCCTGACCGGTACCTTCGGGGCAGAAAACATGAACTGTTTGCCGTCCCGAACTGTAGAACAGTTGCACGTGCGACTTCCCCGATACCGCGTTCCCTTACCGCGCTCAACGCATTACTTAACGCTAAACAGGATTGTGACGTCTTTGCTGGCAAATGGAAGGACATTATGTCGGAATGTTTGTTTCTCTGTGAGTGTATAGGATAGATTTTTATTTTGGACATGTACTATTATTATAATTATTTTTGACATACATTTTACATTCTGCATGACATTTTTTATATTAATCTAATTAAGTAATACAGGTATTGTTTTATATGATAATTAATTGACATTTTATATATTATGATTTAAGTTTGTTTGACATTGATATTGTATCTTAAATTTTATAACAATGTATTGATTTTGATGTTGTATTAATATTATTTTTTTTATCATTAGTGTAATTGGCCTAAAGCTGTTCTAATTGAATAAATAAATAAATAAATAAATAAAAAATAAATAAAAAAAACTTTTGAGAGTAGAAATCGGTTCCATTTTTTGGTAATTTTTTTTTTAAATACCTATGTCTAACAACGTTTCGTTTCTCGTTCTAAGTCCTGTGCCTTAATGCCTGCGACTACTGACTGCCTTGTTTTTCGAGTGGCCTAAAAGTGCCAATTCTAGGTAAGCCTAAACAACATCTTTGACCACATCATCATTTACCATCAGGTGAGATAGTGGGCAAAGCCTAGCATATCAAGTATAAATAGGTATAAAATGAAATAGTCACCTTGAAATCTTGAATTCTGAGGTTTTATCCCCGGGTCGTACAGTTATTGAGATTTTCTGAAGGAAAAATCTTCAATGGAATTATAATTTTGTTTTCGGGTATTGAATCATGCTGTATTTACAGCGATAAAAATTTACTATAGGGAAAATTACAGTCATGAGCGGCCTTCGAACCCGCGCCATCCACTCCTACGCCGGGGCATGCTCTAACCATTTAAGTTAACATGACGTTTGTCTCATAACTCTAATGTTTCCTATCGTTCTTTAACCATCGTATGGGGATAGAGTGACACCTATAGTTCAACTTTCGTTGTACTACAAACGTACAAACACGACTAATTTTGCAATTAGCTTTTAACTTGTTTTATTTTTGCAATAACGCAGGCTCTGCGGATTACATTACAAAATTACAAATTTACAAGAGGAAAAATTATAGTCGTGTGCGGGAATCGAACCCACGCCACCCACCCTTATAATTAGTATATATATGGCGCGGCGGGTGCGAATCCCGCTTATGACTATATTTTTTCTTTAGTATATTTGTAATGTAATCCGCAAAGCATGCGTTATTGCAAATATAAAAGAGATGAAGTTTATTTACATCACACCAACCTGAATTTTGTTTAGAAAATACGCTAGACGAGCGTAAAATATTAGTTGATCTACGCCACATACCTCTTTGTATTCAAATAACATGTACAATGATACATTTTGAGAAATAGAGAATCCATAACGGAAATTCTCGTATAATACCGCGCAGAATTTTAGAAAATTGATTAATATTGAGAAATAGGCAATCCCTAATGGAATTCTTGTATCTTATCCGCGCGCAGAATTTTACATATAGACTTTCATATACACTCGTAAGGACGTTGCTAATGATACTTTGAAAAGTGGTCATAACCAGTGATCCAATACAGAAGTAGATTTAGTGTTAATCATATTTCATACTATGTATATCTCTCAGGTTTTTGTTGGTTAGCCTTTGACCACTGCCTCACCTTTTGAGACCTATGTGTTGATAGAAGATGGTGACCAGGCTAAAACTATAAAGGGAGCAAACTGGCTCTTAAGAATAGCAATCTGAACACGCTGATGGGTCCTCGGTGACAGTTTTTCTACTTGAGGGTGTAAGCTAGGAAGTTGAAAAATCTACCTACGAATTTATGTCAGAGTAGCTTCCAATAAAAAAAGAATGTGGTGACTGGAGACTGGCGGTGTATTACTAACATCGTCGTGGAGGATTCAATCATAAACTTTCTGTGTATAATAATGGCCACTGGGTCATCATTGCTTCCATTATTTTAATATATCAAGCTGATATTTGATGGTAGGACTGTAGGTATCTCATAGGCGCATCTTAGGCATCTTCGGCTTATATTTATCATCACTAATTAGAGTATGAACCTAGGTAAGTAAAAAATTGCGTACCATTTCATTGTTACGTTATACACATTGATTATTTATAATGTAAAATGTATTATACATATTGAAAGGTACCTCTAAAGAGTGGAATCCATTGCCTAAAAATATTCAATAAATACAAATTGACATATTTTAGCTAGATGATCATTTTTCTCCTTTCCTGAAGATATATCGAGAGTATGGTATCAATTCAAGTATATAAAAAGCCTATATAAATAACGCATACGTGTTCTTATGTCCTCCCTCATACGATAACATATTACTTAACCTATCTAAGAAAACGTTACGAAATATTTAGCGTCATTAGAATTTTGCGGCTTATTGGAGCTCCTACCAAGATATTTGTGTTGCTAATATTATCCCTTAGGAACTCGATTAGACGAATGCTCCTTTTAAATAAAGGTTGGCAAAGGTTTGCATTCGCAATGGGAAAATTACCTGCTTTTGCGGAACGTTTTATTCATCCTTTTTGTCCTTTTATTTGTCTTTGTTTTAATGAGTTATACAGGCAAAGGGTAAAAGCACAGATTAGAAAACATTTTATATACCCTTTGAGTAATAATGTTTTTAAAAGATGATAATTCATTACTGCTTGTAAAAATAAATGGTCATGTTAAATAGTACAATGTTGTACAAGGTATGTAGGTTATTAGTTATTACTAACTTCGAAGATGAACACTTTCCTTTTACATCAAATGTGAGGAAAAATCTTAAACTCTTAGAAAGATTGCCGCAACGGTTTTTTTAACTCCAAATTGATATTTACAGTCTCTATGGAATTGATAAACAAAGATTTTATCATTGTTCTTTTCTTAAAACGATCTTGCATTTTTACGCCCGGATTGCTTTTTAATTCGATCTGGGGATCAAGGTACTCATTTAGCTCGAGGAACTGTCGGGGTCCGTGTAGTCACTGACCATTGCCAGAAAATGGCAAAAATAATATTTTCAATTAAGCTACTTCACCTATATTGTTTAATATAAAAAAAGCTTAAATAACAAGATATTCAGCAGATTTAAACAGTATATAGTAGTGTAACAAAACAAACACTGCTAGTAGCAGTTAGTCGTGTCGTCTATATATTCCAGCAGCCCTAGGTACAGTCTACGTAAACGATCGAATGTTTTATGGAAACGTTCCTGGAAGTGATCCCATTGATATTATAAGTATTTGACGTGACTTTGTCGTACGCAAGTCGTGTCGCATTGACTTTTTGATACCTAGTTTTCCATTTGGTAGGCGTCTTGGGATTGAAAGTTGATCCTCACAGAAGGTGCTGTGGCCCGTCTTCGTCATATGATAACGAATATCTAGGGGGACATCCCACGACATATCATATTGATATAAATACAAAATTATAATCAACCAGTTCCTGGCTTCAGAATGAGACCATTCTAGGTAAATCCTCTGACATGAAAGCCCGCAGATCGAGTCGTTACAGCCGATAGATGCAAATTGCTAATAGCTTCGATAATAAGGCTCAATTCAAATCGAAGTGGCGCGGCCTGCAGTTTTACTTTCATACCATTTTCGACTTTGTCTTTATCTTTACACCGCATAATATCGGTTGAAAGACTTACATGTCGCGCGGCAAACAGCGGCACCGGGAACCGCTACTACGTCAGCCACCCTGAGTAAAAAATCTGTAACCAAAATATATAAATAGAGAGAGTTCCTATTCTAGTCAAGTCAGTTTATATATCATCAACGAAATCATCACTTACCGACATATGGGATAGTGGTCAAATGCTATAAGTCTTATCAAAAAATAAAAGTGACTTATTTATTTATTTATATATATATAAGAACGGTGAGGTCAAATGTACTTATGTCTATGACTATATTAGAATAATTTAACATGACACAAACACATAAAAAAATAGGATGACATTATATATAGGTACATAAGACAACACCATAGGAATATTTTGCATGTCACTATGTGAATATATTCTCCCCAAACACAGCAATGACATTATCAGCAGTCTCCAAACTCGTATTTGAATATTTATTTTATTTTCGCTATAGCTATCTTGATGTTAAAACCTGTATGTAAAAACATGTCTAAGTCAAAAATTATGTCCGTATTTTACTTAAGAATGTTATAAGTTTCTTTTCAACACACTTGCTTATAAAGTGCCTCTAATTTCACCGCAATTAGGCACATAACGACACCTGTAATCAAATTATGACGTTTGCATTGCTACATATTATTCACAAGTGAGTTATAGAGTTACCTAATAGAGTTATTGGTTGAGTTCATAAAAAAGTTTCGATACAAAAAGATCGTGTTCAATATTGTTTAAAATTCAAAATTGTTTGCTCTGAAATGAGCAACTTCCTTCGATTTCAGATATAATTTAATAAATAAAACTTTTACCGAAATGTAACTTTTATTTTCTCTGTAATAAAGAAAACTTTAAATATCCCCTTTTGTACGTGGCTAAAACGCTATCCGCTTAAAGCCAAATAAAGAAACCTCATTGTTTAGTCCATGGCCGATCGCCATGCGCGCGCATAGGAAAACTGATTTATTTTCCCCGCCATTACGAAACATTTTTACATATAGTTTTCACTGTTGACATTAAATTAGTTTTTAGTAATATTTCTTCACAAGTGTGTTGAAAACGTTGTATGAAACAAGTGTGTATTGATGATTACCGTCTTTGGCCCTCATCTAGCTCGGGTCTCAATGGCGCCTCATCGGTAATCACCAACATTACACACTTGTACCATAATTACTATTATACACTACCTACTTTACATTTGAGGTCAATTTTAGAGACTTTAGGTTCATGTTGACAGATGTAAATTTGCGTTAGATAGAGTTTAGAAACTAAGACGTATTTTGAAGGCCCCTTTTTAGATCAGCATTCAAGTTTTAACGAGCTAAATTTACTCGATTTTTAAACGCTGCCTCGCTTTCACTCCTACAACAATAAGAATTTTTCAATTATATTTTTATGTTATTTTTTTTTTATTTTTTTTTTTTATTGCTGATAGGCTAAGCCTTTGACCACAATCTCACCTGATGGTAAGTGACGATGTGGTCGAAGGTGTTAACAGGCTTAACCTAGAATTACTGGCTCTCAAGGACAGCTGCCGGAACACACCGTTAAGTGCTTGGCGACAGATTTTCCACTTGAGGGTGGTCGCTAGCCAGGCGGGCATTCGCAAAAATGCTCTTCCACCATGCGGTGAAGCTCAAGCCAGCGGCGGGATTCGAACCATGGACCTGCGGCGCGGCAGTCCATAGCCAAGGCCACTGAGCTATCATTGCTTCAATTTTCTGTGTAGCCGATATGAAGAATAATGAAAAGCTACTATGCACTTCATATCGGGAGACTAGATTACGGAAATTAGTTTAATACCTACGAAACACGTACGGTAAAAGTGAAAGCATTATTTAAAAAAAACTTTATTTCTGCTTATCATTAATCATAGCTGTCTATTGTGTTTTTGATATTAATAAGAATGTTTTTGCTACTACATACAAAAAAAATATATGAAGTAGTAAAAGGCAAGAGAATGGAAACTCAATCTTAGCAATATATTACAAATATTAAGTAACTTTTAATATTTGAAACTTAAAGCCTATAATCGATCTCATTGTTTTATGCCCTTGTTAGTCGATTGTAAATAAGGTATATGATCGATGTTGCAAAAACATAGATTGTGACACCGATGTTATCATATACAGCTAAACATCGATGGTCGATTAAGTTAAGTGAAACGGTAATATTTATGCTCATGTTTTAAAAACGAAGAAAAATAATTCCGAGAATATTCACTCGATATCACTGACCACTTGGCATGGGGTGGCACGTGAAGAAAACGTAATTTGTTTAGAAAAATCTGAAATATAGTGAAATGCAATATAATTAAAATGTCAAATTTGAAATGGAACCCGTCCCATGTTTTACCTTTCTGAGCCGATATGTATCAGGAATGTGGAGCGGGTTAGAGAATTTCTATTGTTTTGGACTTTAGGTAGATAGACGAAGAAAATACATTATCCTGTCAAACCTCTTTACGTTAAGGATATGAGATATGTCTTGGTATTGAAATATTCTTTATACTACACCTGCTCGGAAAGTACCTTGATACTTTATCAAATTTACGGTAGAAAGTACGTCATTGCATATCGAACAAATATGCGGGGAGAAAACGCATCTGAGCGGGAGAGAAAAGTGTATGAAAATCCATTTCTTACGTGGTTTTTCTTTTTTAATTTTGGGTAAGACTATGCGCTGGTAACCTAAATGTCAAAAGCCAAAAAGTTTTTACAGTGAGTTTTTATCTCCAAGTTCGCAAAATGACACTGGCCACTAGCTGTGTGTTGGATGGTGTCAAACAATTTGAAAAAAGAACATGTGAAAATTGCAGACGCCATTGGCGCCATTTTCAATTTGTGTGTTTTTTGAGGATTCAGTTTTCGTAGAAAAGTAAAATAAAAGGTAGGTGTAGTATAAAGCACTATGTATCACTCGACAGAAAGTGCGATTCCCATCTCGGGTGTTTTAAAGCCCTCGCCTACGGCTCGGGCTTCAAACGACACCCTCGACGGTAAACGGTCACTTTCTCCTCTCGGTGAACAATGTACTATTTGGAATATAACCTGTTTATTTACTATAAGTACTTACATGAGAGTGAAAATATTTATGATTTATTTTGGCATTTGTAAATTTGTCACCATCACTGCCACTTTCACAGAGATTCAAAACAAATTTACTTGTTTTACCCTAAAACTTTTAACATCGGAAACTGCACACTTTATTTCATTATAATCAACACTTTTTTTTTACCCAAAACGTTCAGTAAACTAAAACCAAAACCCGAAACAATAAGCGGATATTGTCACTATTTGTCACACGATAATGCCGGTCAGCGAATCATAAAAAGTAATGCGCGCAATCTAAAAAAACATTGCGTTTACATTAAGAAAAAGGCTACTCCTATTGAATGAACCAATCATTATTTGACAGTTGAGTGTATTCAAACAGAAGTATAGGAGGCAAATCACAGAGCACAAATACCTGCACACACGGGTTTGCGCATGACATTCCAGGGGACTCATTTTGCCTGATGTGCGTCTGACATTTCAAGGGTTAATATAAATTGATCTGATGAATACCTTATTATCAGAAGTGCATTTTTTAAATATTTTTATGATTGCAATAACGCATGCTCTATCTCTTTCTCGGATCACATTACAAATTTACTAGAGGATTTTTTTTTTTAATTCCCGCACATGACTTAAATTTTTCCACTCGTATATTTATAATTTTGTAATCTTAAGTGCATTCTTAGCATTAATTTAATGTGATGTGCCATCGATATTATGACATTAGATGTGTTATAATATTATAAATATTAAAAATAACTCTTGTTGTTATAATTTGTGAGATGATCTAATAAGTACCTTAAGATCTTGAGTAGGTACATTCTTAGCATGTTTTAGAGTTCCATATATACCCAAAGGGTAAAAATGGGACCCTATTACTGAGACTTCGCTGTCCGTCCGTCCGTCCGTCTGTCACGAGTCTGTATCTCAAGAACGGTGATAGTGATATAGTAGAGAACTAGAGCTGAAATTTTCACAGATGATGTATTTCTGTTGCATTATTAACAACAAATACAAAGTTGGCCAAGTGCGAGTCAGATTCGCTCAAGTTAAGACAAAAAAGGTAAGATATGAAGTCTAATGTTGAATAAATAATGGTACGGATCCTTTCGTGCACGAGTCCGACTCGCAATTAGCCTATTTTTTTGCCGTGATATCACACCGCCAAGTCCTTCCAATAAATAAGCAGCTCTAGCTACGAAGCAATATAGTGCACTTCAGCTCGCAAAGCACGCAGATAAATATGTATTACGAGTATACTAGCTTTCCTGGCGCGGCTCCGCCCGCGCGTATGTCGGTTATCACGCAAAAACATTAACCTCTTTTTGCGCAGTTGGATAAAAACTATCCTATGTTTTTTCCCGGGTCTCAAACTATTTCCATACCAAATTTCATTCAAATCGGTCCAGTAGTTTTGGCCTGAAAGCGTAACAGACAGAGTTACTTTTTTTTTTTTTTAGGGAGGACATAGATGCTGGCTACCGCCTGTGCGGTCGTCCAGCTCCACCGGGTTTTGGGCGAGGGCCTGGCCCTACAATAGCCCGGGAGGGAGAAGTGCCGAAGGCACTTCGGCACTTCTCCCGAGACGGGCGTAGAAGGCGAAAAGCGCTTTCTACCTCCGTCTCCTGCGGACGCCGAAAACGTACCGCTATTATAGGAGGGGTTGACAGCGAGCTCAAGGGCACCACTGTGGTTCGGACCTCGGCTTGTCTCGCTGTCGAGAGACATGGGGGGGATCGGAGCAAAATGCCTCTGTGCAACTGCAGTGTTGCACAATTGGGCCCTACTGAATAATACTCTTTGACTATTTGGAGAGCAATTTATCGTGACCTTGTTTTTGCCTCGAGCTCGCCGGCGAGCTCGGTGTTTGATTGTGTGACCTCTAATTACCTCACACCTGGGGATTTTACCTCGACGACTTGCGGATAATGCTAAAGCTGCCAATGTAATGACTGCGATGGGGTCATCCGGGTCGTCTAATACCTGCCGTGGTCGGCGACGGGGGGGTTTGAAAAATGGGATAGAAGAGGCGGTCGAGTAGTTCGATGCCTGGACAACCAATGGGTTCGAGTGGTGGGGCGCTCGATCAAAGTATCGGCGGGCGCAGTCCTTATTGAACTGCGCTAAAGAGGGAAGGTTTAGGTCGCAATGCAACTCGGTGTTCCGGATATACCACGGAGCGCCGGTTGCACTACGAAGAAAACGGTTTTGAATGACTTGAAGCTTATGGAGATAGGCCTCACTAGCATGACTAAACACTACTGATGCGTAAGTCATGATGGGGCGGATGCAGGCAGTGTAAAGTGTCTTCTTATTTCTAAGAGACATTTTACTCTCTTTGCGAATCAGGGGACCAAGGCGACCCATTACAAAGGCCGCTCTGTTACGGACGGTTGTTATATGATCGCTAAAGGTGAGATTCCGATCAAGGGTGACTCCGAGATATTTTGTTTTACTAACCCAGGGGATGGGTTGGTCGAACAAAGTTAAAGGTTGCGGGTAACGGGGGCGGCCCTTCTCAGTAAAGTACATAGCTGCACTTTTAACTGGGTTGACCGCGATGCGCCATTTACGGAACCAGTCACCGATCTCGGTGATGGCCCGTTGAAGGGCGGGAATGGACTTTCTACTGATATGCCACCCAGTGGTATAAATAGCGGTATCATCCGCGTATTGGGCTAATAGGACGTTAGGCTGAGAGCGTGGGATGTCGCTGGTATACAGCGCGAAAAGAATGGGTGATAGCACGGAGCCCTGAGGGACTCCGGCTCTGACTGGGTGGGGGGAGGAGAGGGTGCCTTCCACGCGATAGCGAAAGCTCCTGGCTTTAAGGAAGTCTTGTAGGATGAGCACAAGACGTTCTGGCACGCCAAATTGGTATAGCTTGTAAATCAAGCCATTGTGCCAGACTTTGTCAAAAGCTTTCGCTACGTCGAGGAAGACTGCTAGCGTTGTCTGGGGTTTGGGGTACTTGTTAAAGCCCTCAATGATGTGCTCCGTGAGGCGGTGCACCTGTTGGACGCATGAGTGTCCGGGTCTGAAGCCAAACTGCTCATCTGGGATAAGGTGGTGTTCCTTAGCATGGGACTGGAGACGGTTTGCAAGTAACCGCTCGTAAAGTTTGCCTAAGGCACTGAGGAGGCTGATGGGGCGGTAACTGGTGGGGTCAGATGAGCTTTTGCCTGGTTTGTGAATGCCAATGACATTTGCACATTTCCAGGTGTCTGGGAATAAGCAGTGGCTCATAGCAGCATTGAAGATGCTGACTAGGAGATGGATGAGAGGAGGAGAGAGGGTTTTAAGAACCCTGTTGGAGATGCCATCGGCACCGGGGGATTTGCGCGGTCGGAGGGCCTTGATCAGTCTCGCCACCTCAGCGTAAGTCGCTAAGGTGATTGGTGGGAGTTCAGAGGTGACCACAGAGCTTTTACGTTCGACTTCAGCATCCACCGAATCGAGGTGAGCTTGGTCAACGTGATCTACGTTAGGGGAACACTGAGCCTCTAGGCTATCAGCTAGGCACTCAGCTTTGTCTTCGTCAAAGAACGCTGGGACTAGTGGGACTGGTCTGTATAAGGGAGGCATGTCGTTATGATTACTTCCTTTCAAACCTCGCGCCAAGTCCCAATAAGCATGGTGGCTTGGCACGAGGTTTGAAAGTTTGTCACCCCATTGTTGATCACGCAACTCAGACATGCGACTTTGAACCATGCGTTCAAAGTGGCGTTTCTTAGTTTTGTTCTCTTTACTGGGGTAAGAGTCGTAATGTCGGGTCACTGCTTTACTTTCCGTCACTAATCGTCTCACATCCGCTGGAATGACAAGGCGCCGGTCGTCCGGCACCATGACCTCCTTTGCGGATGCACCTACTACGGTGGAGAGGTGATTAGTGAACGAATCGATCGCAAGGGTTACGTCATCTTTAGTCAGGATGTCGTCAGGGATCTTGTCAAGGTCCGGTGAACTGATAGCCTTTAGGGCAACGCCTAATTGCTTCCAGTTCACTATCGTCTTAGTGGGGCGGGGGAGGTCTGTTGTTGGGTCGGGACCTAGTCGCAGTATAATGGGTCGGTGGTCAGAGTGAAGCTCGTGAACCACTTCTATGGAGCGTAACTGGAGTGTTACGCCTCTGAGTAGTGCCATGTCAAGCAAGTCAGGTCGAAAGTCTTCCGTATGAGGGTAGTGAGTGGGCTCAGTGGGCGCAATTATGTCAAAATTAAGTTCTGCGACTAGTTTTTCAAGTGCAATGCCTCTGGGATTGTTGACGTTACAATTCCATAGGATGTGCTTACTATTGAAGTCGCCAATCAGAAGGACGGCGCTTCCTAATGAGAACAATGCTTCTAAGTCAGCTCGGACGATCGGCTTTTGACAAGCTTGGTAACAGGACGCTATGACTATAGGTTGATGACCAGTCATAGCTAGGAGGCAACAAGATGCTTCCATATTAACAAGAGTCGGGGTAGGTAGGGGAATGCAGTGCAGGGACCTTTTGTAATAGATAAGAGTGCCTCCCCCAGTTCACTCCCCCGGGAGTTCACTCTATCATCACGTACCGTTCTGTAATTGGCAAACCTAGGGTTCGCCTTCCCCGGTTTTAGAAGGGTTTCCTGCACGCATATAATGTCGATAAGGTGGGTGCAACAAAAGTCGTGGACAAGGTCACGTTGTCTAAAGAGACCGTTAGCGTTGAATGACGCTAACGAAACTGAGCGCGGTTTCGTGCGTGCGGTTGTACTACCCATAGTGGTTGTACTGGGGAGGAGCCTGGGGAACGAAGCGCTTAAGGGCGCTAAGTAAATTCGCGTGTTCCAATGTATATTGGATCACGTCCGCTGGGGATTGAGCGAAGTGCATCTTGTGCGCTAGCTCGCGGACTTCGTTGATGTCAATAGACATCGCCAGGTCGCTGACTAGTTTGATGTCCTCTTGAAGAGAGGCATCCATCAGCGGCATGGGTGGGGCTTGTGGCCGAGAAATGGCGCGGGGAGGAGGGGCGCGAACGGAGTTGGCAACGGGTGCCGGGAGCGCGGGGCGAGCCGGGGCCGGTGCGCGGGCAGGGGCCGGGGCGCGGGCGGGAGCGGGTGCGGGCGGGAGTGATGGTCTTTACCATACTGGGTGGTTTAGACCATGCGTTACGGGCGGGGAGCGGCGCGGGTATTACCTGTGAAGCAGGTATTACCGACAGCTTAGGGCTGACCCGTTGGTAACGGTCATATGAGGGACGGGTCGGCCTATGCCTTGCCACCCTGTGGTTTATGCGTGGTGCTTTTGGGCAGCCGCGTTAATTCGCGGTATGTCCTTGAGCACCGCATAGAACGCAGCTGGGTGGGTCCGGCGAGTCCCGAGTGCGAGTGCACGCCGCTGTCGCGTGATCGCCTAGGCACTTGACGCACCTAGTGCGAGCGAAACAGAAGCGGGAGGCGTGACCGTATAATTGGCAGTTGTGACACTGCGAGGGAGTTCCATTTTTAAATGGGGCTTGTACGTCTAATCCAGAGAGGCCGCAGACCTTTTTTAAATTAAAAATGGCCTTGCCCTCTGGTGTACGGTCTAGTACTACTAGTACTAGGTCATATGGACTACGGTCCTTCCCGCTGTACATGCGGTGAACAGAGTTACTTTCGCATTTATAATATTAGTACTGATTCACTGGCTGCCGACAACTCACTACACTAATAATATCACCTCTACAAAATAAGCCAATATTTGAACTTTCTTAATTTGATTGTTGGGCTTTGTTTACAATTCTTTTATTTAACTAAAGTTGTCCATTTATAAAGTTTTGATTGGATATTCGCAACATTAAAAGTTCGATGTGATCAGAATGTTTTCTTAAGGACTTACTATATTACAACCCAAGCATCATTATCATTAGCTTATTTATTTGTACCGTTTCTTAGATTATAGTGGTCCTACGTAAATTTACTGACGATGTATTGAAAACCATAATTTACCCCACGGGGAGTATTGAAATCAGCCTTAACAGAATCAGTAGCCTATTGATGTATCAAAGAAACCGTGATTGAAATAAATCTAAATTAGATCGCAATTTAAGGAATATAGCGTTAATTAAAACATACCTACATATGTAGTAAGCACTTGAAGCGCTTGTAGTGAAGTTTGCGGCCCATCTGAACCGATCAGCAAAGCTAACCAACGTCCGCCTCGGTCATGAGTTCGATGGGTGACCGCTCTGGTGGTGCTTCGGAGGGCACGTTAAGCCGTCGGTCCCGGTTGTTCTCTTTGGATGGCAGTCGTTATAGCATTATGGTGGTATAGCATTTTGCGAATGCCCACCTGGCTAGCTACCACCCAAAAATAGAAAATCTGTCGTCAAGCACCTAACGGTGTGTTCCGGCAGTTGTCCTTGAGAGCCAGTAATGCTCTAGGATAGCCTGAACAACACCTTCGACCACATACATCATGAGTTACCATCAGGTGAGATAGTGGTCAAGGGCTAACCTATCATGTATAAAAAAAACTGTAGGTACAATATTATTAAAGCATTTAGATATGCGGCTGGGTATTAAAGAATACAGTAACTTCCTATCCGAATGGTTTCTGTAACATGTAGCCCTGGAGGGACCAAGTTTGAATAAAATGTTGGCTTTTAGTACTCCTAAATAAAAGATATACCGATCTTAAGGCCTCCGGTAGTGAAATCACGAAAATTAAGTTATGCGAGCAGCTACCCCTACGCTACTTTTAACGTTTTTATTCAAATTTATTGACTGACAATAAAACAGAGAAGTCTAAGGAAATGGCTTTTATGTTTTATATTTATAAACACCATCGTCCGGTTTACCTTTAGTCGCCTCTTACGACACCCACAGGTAGCAACAAGGTAGCACTGGTAGGGGTGGAGGGGGGGGGGGGTTGACATTCTAGCCCGGCACCACATGGAGATTAGCATATTGATTGGTTAATTTATTATGATTTATACCTAATACCTTACATTTGATCGCGTTTTTATAAATCATAGAAAATAAATTGTTCTTTTCAATTAGATACCTAATGGGATTAAATATAATGACCACCATAAAATGCTATAATACCCTTATCTTTTACCATTAATTGTAATCCTGGGGATTATGAAAAACCCCCATGCAGCAATGGACAATCCGGCTAATGCAGTGCAGTAACAGTACTTTAATTAAATATTATAAATAAATAATATGTGAGATATGAGAAAATGGGTATAAGTAACTAACGAGCCTCAGTCACCATAAAAATAACTCGATAGCTTTCTTCGGTTGCCTTTATCTAGCTGAGTAACTTTTATTTAGAAAGGTATGCTTATCTATTGACTTTATACTAGTATACAGTGCATAAACGGGAGTAAGTTGATTGATGTTAATGTTATGGAAATGTAATTGTTAAATCTAAAAGAGAATAGAAGGAAAATTGAATTGTTAAATTTAAAAGAGAAGAAAAAAGAGCTGGATAATGAACAGTAGGTATGTACGAGTTGTTAATTGCTGTACTTTAATTTGCATTTTTGGTAGCATTTCATTTTGTATAATAATAATATGCCGGGTTAGAATTGTACTCCCTCATATCTTCCCGTGGGTGTCGTATGAGGCGACAAAGGGAAAAATACTGGAAGGTGGGGCACCAGCGCCTTCTAAAGAACTGTCATGTTACACTGTGATTGCCAAGTCGCCTGCCATGCGTGGGGATTATGGCAAAATCCCCTTTAATAGAGGAGAGTTCAGCAGTGGATGTATTATAATATACCCTTATACGTTATCAAAATAAAAAAAAAACTAGGAGTAGTATATGTAAATTTGAAAAGATATATATACGGTGGATATTAACAATTAACACCTTATACATGCAGTGGTACTACCCTAAAAGAAATATATATTTTCTACCCTTTTCTTATAAATGTAGGGTTAGTACACAATGTCTTCTCTGTCAACACATATCCACCACCACAGACCACGCAAGAACTTTTCCTTGCTAACAACACAAATGAGGTGGTAAACATCCCTGTTGTGCGCCTAATATACCCATACCAATACCCTACTCACACCGACGTGAGTGGCCGCCTTGCTCATTAGACTCATACATTTTGACCGAGCGCAAACGAAGTGTCTATGTTTCAGCTTGGGGATAAATGCTTTTGTCTGCCAGTATGTCCGGCTCTTCTCATCTTTGGGTCACACTTCTTAACCGATTCGCGTAAAAGTTGAGAGTAGGTAGGTTTTTTTGTCGATTCAGTTTTTTCCATATTGCGTAGAAATGGCTGTTGAAAACGTAAAAAAGCAATATATTTCAGTCGCTATGTTTTCAGCTCATAGAGTTACTAGTCTCTTAGTTGCATCTATAATAAGTATAATGTCATATGGACATCGGTATTGAGATTTCATCGCATGGTACAGTTGGTGCGAAAAGATAAAGTAACATGTTGTTTTTGTGTTTGTTAAATTGCGCCCGCCGGTAACGGACCGTCCTGCGTTGTTTTTAGATCATCAGAGTCAATATACACAAAGTTACTAACATTTTATAGTCATTATTTTTCAAAATTTCGTGTATTTATCAAATTAAAAATCCGTTTTCAACCTTTTTAAATAGCTCCACGCATCAAACACGCGGGCCGCGATCCCCGATCGTTTCCCGTTGGATTGAGCGCGATCGGAGCTATACTTTTTCCAATATAGCAAAATCTTATTAATTTACCTAAACTTGTTCTCCACAGTAGTTTTTAGTTTAATCCATCAAAGTTATTTAATAATTAACTATTACACTTTAACTAGTTCATGAGCGAACATTTTCTATACAAACGCCAACGCAACACAGTCAAAAAAACTTAAAACGTAACTGAACTTCACAACCTGCTATGCAAAAGGAAATTACTTTGTAAGACGCTAATCTCAAAATCATTATCCAGAATGACATGACGGTATACAAGAATTTAACGCGAAATTTTAATGAGCTTGTCGTAACTTTACCCACATTCTTCATGTTGGCCCAATTTTGAAGTTTGATGTCCTTTCCATCTCTCTGCGATGATATTTTACTAGTGGTAGATAGAGATACCTACAGCTAATGAGTAATTTAAGCCTTATTGTTTTATCGATGCCAAGACAAAGTAAAATTTTACGATTCTGAGTTTTAAAACCTTACTAAAAAGAACATTTTTTCTATTATGATAGTAAATATAACACTGCAATATCTTCTAGAATATAAATTGTTGGATAATTAGCTTTATTACAACAAGTAAAATATGGAAAAGGTTAACATAAAAAATACAAAATTTACATAATAAAACTTACTAAATAAGTTGTAGGTTTTGGAATCGGCAACTATTGTTATAATAATGTATTATAAAGTAGAACTTATTGTGAAGTACTGCCAACATCCTTATTTCTAACGCCAAGCAGTCATCTTAGCATGGCTGTTCCGGTTTGAAAGGTTCGGGTGCCAGTGAAATTACAGGCACATGAGAACAACATTTATGTTGTTAAGTATCATGTTTCTTTTTTTATGTTATTGCCGGAACAAGCTCGAGGCCCATCTGATGTTAAGCGGACTAACCTCTGCCTAGAAACAGATGCATGTCACCACGAGTCACGAATTGCACTACGCCCGTCACCTTAAGACATATTTGTTAAATCTCATGTGCCTGTAATTTCACTGGCTCTCAAGGATTGCTGCCGGAACACACCGTTAGGTGCTTGGCGACAGATTTTCTACTTGATGGAGAATGATGGGCGCGGTGCATGCAGTTCGCCTTGTGACAAACAGCATTTGTTATAGGTTATAGACGGAGGTTATCGCTTAGCACCAGGTTGACATTGTGTTTGTTTCATTACGATAGCTAAAGAAATACTATTTGTTTATAAAACCCCTACATACATACAGGTACAAACTCACATAAGCTTTCATTTGCACTTCGCCGCAGTTTCGGATTAAAATACTTTAGACTTCGTTATAGCATAGTAGCTGTTACTTCTTCCACATATCAACTAAAAGACTTGTGGACTTTCCAACTTACCATCTTGTACCATACTTCACTAGCTGGTAAAACTGCACTAATGAGTGTTGACTCAAATCTTTGCATTTAGGACATGTTAATCACTGTCACATGTATATTTTGTCAATATCAGTACTCGTACTTATGCATACCTACTCGGCCGGCAGCTGGATGCTAACGCTTTCGTAACAGCTTTTGACTGATCAATTTTCCATTAATGTTTAGATTCTTATTTAGATCTTAATGTTTGAGTAGGATCCTGGGACACTTGATTTAAAGGTAATGTGTGCCTCGGCCACCTCATAAATTATATGAATTTAGCATACGCTGTTTACAATTCATTCGGTAAAGTACTTAATTTATGTTGGAATAATATTACCTGCATGATTTATATTTCATTGTCAAATACTTTATGATGCAGTTGTTAAAAGATTGTCATTTTGATAAGAAGGTTGTCACTACGTGTAGCGCCTCATTAATTCACAATCAGTTGAATTTTGAAGCGCTCGTAGCCAAGTTTGCTTAGCCATTCTGAATCGATCAGCAAAGTTAAGCAACGTCCGCCGCGGTCATGACTTGGATGGGTGACCGCTGGTGACATTACTACTGAGCGCTTCCGTGCTTCGGAGGGCACGTTAAGCCGTTGGTCCCGGTTGTTGTCTTGGGATAGCAGTCGTTACAGCATGGTGATAGGGCACTTTGCAAATGCCCGCCTGGCTAGCTACCACCCTCAAGTTGAAAATCTGTCGCCAAGCACCTAACGGTGTGTTCCGGCAGCTGTCCTTGAGAGCCAGTAACTCTAGGTTAGTCTGAACAACATCCTCGACCACATCATCACTTACCATCAGGTGAGATAGTGGTCAAAGGCTAACCAATAAGGCATAAAAAAAAAAAAAAAACAGTCCAATCGAAGTATAATGTTATTGATATAAAAGTCCTCCGCCGATTAGCAGTGGATATATCGATATAAATATCTGAGAAACACATTTGCAGTTTATTATTAAACTAGCTTTCCGGGCGCGGCTCCGCCCGCGCGTATGTTGGATATCGCGCAAAAACATTAACCTCTTTTTGCGCAGTTTAATAAAAACTATCCTTTGTTTTTTCCCGGGTCTCAAACTATTTTCATACCAAATTTCATTCAAATCGGTCCAGTAGTTTTGGCGTGAAAGCGTAACAGACAGACAGACAGACAGACAGAGTTACTTTCGCATTTATAATACTAGCAATCAGACTTTTTGTCAGGATTTTATAGGTAGGTATTAGTACTGAAGTACTGATGTATACGAGTTTGTCTATCATCATTCAGTGTAGCATGATACAAATGAATGCAAATACAAAGTGTTTAATTTTACAACAGAACAAACAAGATCAAAATATTAACTTAAATACTGAAGTCCTTAGATAATACACAGTATATTTACCTTCCATTGGCAACCATAGTAGGTGACCGTGTGTTACGTCTGGTAAGTGTACCTACCCACAAATTATAAATATATTTTTTACTAAATTAATTATACATTTATAGACACGTAATCCTTATGTATAATTCTTAACATGATACTAACACCAAAAGCATTACTAGCAAGAATAAAATATTGTATTCCCTAATTTTATCATTAGAGAATACAATATTTTAGTCTTGACCATCTAGTAAAAGGTCATTATAATTGCCAAGAATTAATATCTTGGCATTGAACAGCGAAAAAAGTGTATTCAACTTAAGGACGTTTCTACGACCGACAGCTTACTTTTATATAGACATTCTGGTGAGAAAAGAAGTAGTTGGTGGACATGACGTTCGAGAAGTTTTGATAGGAAAGGCAGACTTGATATTGATGACACAATGAGGTATGTTGTTCCTTTTGACGGGCGTGGTTCATTCGGTCGCAAGCGTGTCGCTTACTGGAATTCCAAGCCACAGAATTTTTGGTCCCTATTATATTTAGGACGAATTAATTGTCCAAAGTTTTATGTTGTTTTCTTTGCTAATGTGCGTGATGGCCGACACCGATGCACTATGCCCGTGTACAGTGGTAACATCTGTCCATAACGGTTACAGTTCATCACAAGTGGCGAATTGAACTGCGCATATCACCCTGTGACATAATTTTGCTAAGTCTCGTGTGTCTGTTATTTCACCGGCACTCAACCCCTTTAAACCGGAACACAGTAATGCGAACATGTTTGTAGTCGTACTAGTACCTAATTCCCCGGACAAACTCGCACAAAGAGTATACTCCTTCCTTTTTATTGCCCTCAATTTGATGTTTTATCTTTTTTTCGAAGGCGCGTGGTTCGCAGTTTGCTTTGCTAGCTGCCTGCGAAATTGTGATCTGCTGTCTTAGCAAAATCTTAAATATTCTAATTTATTAAACACTCTTATTTTAAATGTAATAAGATCACATCTTTTGTCACATGATCTCAGACCTCGTATTCAAGAATATATCGAACATGGGCAAACTGCAGGTTACAGTGCAAACCCAGTATAATTTATTTTAGTGACTACAAACAAATACTTATGCATCAACTAAAAATAAAAGTTAGTAATATTTTTTGAATGATATCGTAAAAACAAATCGATGTTATAAAATTTTCATGGTACGGAATCCTCTTCCACGGCAATTACAACCAGCTAAAAAAAATATTTAAAGCGTCTATTATTTATAATGTATAATCCGCGGAGCATGCGCTATCGCAAAACTACAAATATTAAAATTATAAGGTTGCAAGTTTAAGAGCCCGTTTCAAAATGTTATAATAAAGTTTCGGGTTACTATGCAAAACATGATAAAAATGACAGTTAACATGCAGCGCATTTCAAGCTTTAACCGATGGATAGGCTAAATCGATGACTGTGAAACCCAAAGATAGTGTTTTGTTTAATAAATATGTTCTGGGTAGTATAACCGGAACTTACACGAACATTCTGAAACAGGCCCTAAAGATAATTACAAAAAATAGTCATGTTTGTAGTACAACGTAAGTTGAACTCTACCTGTCGCTCCATCCCCATGGGATAGTTAAGAACGAGAGAACAAATTAGAGTTATGAGTCATACTATATATTGGCCGGTCAGTACTAGTCTATAGTTATACCCGGGCTGTAGAGGTTGGTGGCACCGATTCGAATTCCGCACATGGCTATATTTTTTCCTCTCGCAGGAATTATTATTTAGTTGTATTATTAGTATTTTGTAATTTGTAATATTATTTAGCCTGTAGCTGCAGGCTACGCGGGTGAAATCGCGAGCAGAAGCTAATAACAAATATACCTACTACTGTAAAAGTTTTAGCCTGCTATTTATAATGGTTCAATAGATACAGCTTTTTAAATATAGGATGTCCATCCTACATTAATGGGACTGGCTACGTAGACTTATATAGTGTAAGGTTTTAATAATTTTCTTTCATTTTCATAGCAACACTAGCCATTTTGACGATAACAAGCTTATTCTGTATCGTTCAGTAGTTTTTACTGCTGAACTACAGGCAACGCAGCTAGAAGGGTGGCTTGGCAGAGCGAGGGCAGTGTGATTCATTCTTTCTCTTTGTTGGACGACCGAATCGTGCGGACGTATTCTGTAAAACTCATTGGAATTGGAAGATATATGATCCCGTAACATGCCCTTAGTCCGCACTTTAAATACAAAGATACAGGTACATCGGTATTCGTTCGGACGGGATTATTCTACGGTGCGTGCCGTGACAGAAGAGATCAAAGCTATGCGTGGCTATGCGATAGAAAGAGAGTCACCTTGTAGGTAAATATAAATATTTACTCCGTGCTTTGCGAGCTGAAGAACACTTTATTGCTTCTTGGCTAGAAACGCTTATTTATTGGTATGGCTTTGCGGAGTGATTCTTCGTAACCTAAAAACTTATACAAACGGACAGAAGCACAAGGCCCGTTTTCTCGTAAGGTATCCTAAAAAATGGGGCATCACTTTATGAAGATCTGTTGAAATTTATGCACATACCTAACATTCTTTTTGCTTTTCAACCTCATTTTGGTATTTACAAGCTTTAAATCTCTCACTGTGCTCAGTTTCATAACCTCTGTCCTTATACAACATTTTACCCCTAAACCTCTCCCCTGTTTTAATTCGCTTATGAACCGGCTGGTTCGTTAAAAGTTTTAAATAACCGACAAAAATGAATGATAAATCTCTTTAATAAGTGTACCTAACAAGCTTTTTATGTAAGTACCTATATACATCGTTATAAAGTTAATACCAGAATTCGAGTAGTCAGTTTGAACACTTTGGTATTTAGGTACAATATGACGAAACCACATTTGTGTGGAAAGCACTACCTTAAGAAATTATTTAATCTCACATGCAATGAAAACTTTACATTTCTCAAACAAGTATTGCAACATTCTCTTTAAAAATGCTACAACAACTCTTGCGACATTCTCTTTAAAAATGCTACTCATTTTGAAAAGGGCGTGAAGAGATTTCTTCAGGGTCGGCAATGCGCGAGTGATAGCCCTGGTGTTGCAAGCGTCCATAGGCTACGGTAACTGCTTACCATCAGGCGGGCCGTAAACTTGTTTGCCACCTTACTAGTATAAAAAAAATATTCCCATATGCCACGTTTTGTTCATAGCAGCCTATACTATACCACTCCTAAGGTAACCTTATCACTCACAACGGCGCCTTCCATATTTTTGAGTTTAGTAAGTACAACTACATACTGCAGACTACCCAAGGGATCATAATTATAAATTTTATTGTTTTACTAGATATAAGTACCATTAGCATTTACACCCACACTAAGGCGTAGTGTATACATAAGAGACCCACACAAATGTGCATCAATAATTTACTGTGTTGTGAAATAATGTAAGTACAGTTGCATTATTTTTAATAATTCAGTAAAATATGTCAACAAGCAAAAGCATAATCTCAGAGTTTCAGCTCAGTTTTTTTTTATGCCTGATAAGGTTTAGTCTTTGACCACTATCTCACCTGATGGTAAGTGATGATGTGGTCGAAGATGTCGTTCAGGCTAACCTAGAATTACTGTCTCTCAAGGACAGCTGTCGGAACACACCGTTAGGTGCTTGGCGACAGATTTTCTACTGGGTGGTAGCTAGCCAGGTGGGCATTCGCAAAATGCCCTACCACCATGCTATAACAACTGACATCCTAAGACAACAACCGGGACCGACGCGGCTTAACGTGCCCTCCGAAGCACGGAAGCGGTCAGTAGTAATGTCACCAGCGGTCACCCATCCAACTCCTGATCGAGGCGGACGTTGCTTAACTTTGCTGATCGTTTCAGAATGGCTAAGAAAACGTCGCTACGAGCGCTTCAAAATTCAGTTAGATAACTTATGCTGTATGATAATTTTCACACTTCACAGGTAAAAACTGTTCTGGTAAAAAAGAATCATCCTTTTGTAAATTTAGCAAATAAATTTACAAATGGATGATTCTTTCGGAAATTAAAACGCTTTTTTTAAATTTTAAGATTCAATGCGAATGCTACTCTAGGTTGTAGGTAATATATTTTGTATTATCTTCAGCGCCATCTCTATGAACTTCTACAAAACGTAATAACGCGTTTGACGATGATGGTTTGTGAATAAAATTCTGGCCCGGTGCATCGACACCTAACGCGGCTCCTCGATACTAGATAGAGCTACTTAAAGATAGAAAATAACTCAAGTATGTAATCATAAAATACGTCAAAACTCGAAGCTTTACTTTTATCAAAAGATTCTGTACTAAATAGTTAAAACGGAGCCATGTTAATGAGACTCCGCTGTCTGTTTGTCTGTATGGCACAGGTCTCTAGTTCGTGAACGGAATGAGTTAAAAAGAAATTACGGAGATAATAACGAGAAAATATCAAAGTTTCAATTTTGTGTAGAACATTGACCCAAACATTAACGGGACTAAAAATGTAATTTAATTGTTTGTGAGAATCCAATACATGGGAAGTTAGCCTAAAAACTTTTTTTTTAAACTTTTTTTGCACGCGGGGTGGCATCACATAATATAATAGTTATTTGTTATACAAGAGTGCAAAGTTGCTTTTTAACCGCGTGTTCAATTTTGATGACCGAGCAAGCGAAAGATCCTAAAATTCTAAAATTCTTGCGCTCGTGATTCAAAATTAGAATCCTGAGCGTTAGCGAGGGAATCAAAAGAGCACGTGGTGAAAAATCTTTGCACTCGAGTGCAACACGTAACTTTTCATTCCACCTCAGCGAGGAAAGAAAAAATGCCGCGTAAAGAACCGCGTACAAAGCAAATTGAAAATAGAACCCCAAGAAGGTTCCGAGTCTGAGTTTTTAACAAATTAAAAAAAAGTTGTATGATATATTCGGCACCATAGAGGTAGCAGTAAATAGGTTTAATGTTTTTTTTAATTCACAAACTTAGTGCACACGATGCTCTAAATTCAATTTACTTTATCCTCTAGGGAATAAAAACGACTTTTCCACTCAGATATTGAAGATTAAAAATACTCTTTCGGAGATGGTGGGATGAAAATATATTTTTCACCTCACAAGCTCAGAAAGGTGTTGTTCACCATTCGTAGTCTGCGTGGAAAAGTGCTTATCTGGTAGCGTAGAAAAGGATTTTTAAAATCGAACCTCCATAAAATTTCCATAACTTTGAATTTACTGTGTATAAAAAGAATTTTAGTAATACATATTATTTTTATTTTTACTATAAATTAATACAAATTTACAATTATTTTTTTCCGGCGGTATGCCTTTATTAAACAAAATACTACGAACTATATACAACACTACAGCCACTACAATAAAAGCATTACTACATCATATAACCATTTTCCTGGCTTGTGAGGTGAAAAATGGTGTATTTCGCTCGGCAGCAAAGTAATTTTGCGTCTCATACCTTTGAAACATTCGGCACGATCAGGATTCTATAATTTTATCCGCTTGCATTGCTCGTGGTTCAATCCTAATATCCTTCGTTTCCTCAGGTTTCAAAACAAGTAACTACTCGCGCCAAAAACCAACTTTGCAAGTAGGAAAGTCAAGTAGAAAACCTGTCGCCAAGCACCCAGTGTGTTTTGGCAGCAGTCCTTAAGGGCTAGTAAAATTACAGGCACATGACACTCAATAACTGTTCGTCTCAGTGTGACGGGCGCAGTGCAATTTGTCACATTAAACGACGAAATTCTTCTGTTATAGGTCTAGTACCTACGCTTAACATCATGTGGCCCTCGTGATTGTTCCGACACAATCCCATAAAAAACTACCCTTTACTTAATTCATTCGCACCCTCCTCTTGACACAAATATTAAAGTCATCCCTCAGGACACCAGTTTTACATAGTATTTTCCAACTATATAATATTGGTGTCAAATATTCATTTAACGTTTACCTACTCTCTCCTTTTTTTCATACATTTGCTGAGTACAACGCCCATTATACTCTTTTCTCTAGTTTTTGCGTAATGTTTTTATTCCTGTGGGCCATCCAGGGATAGGTACAACTTCGTACCTTGGTTACAGCGATTGTGAGTTTTGACTAGGGTTGCCAGACGTCCGGGAAATCCGGGATAATACCGGAATGGTGTGTCTTGTCCCGTGTCCAGTAATTTCGCTCTACTGTCCCGGAATCCACTAGTTACCGTTCACGCACGGCGCGGGCGCTTTATTATCGAGTTAGGTATATCGATTTAGTACCTAATTAACGTAACATATCTTTGAATTAAATGTATACATATATGTGTGAAAATAATTGCAATCTTTTTTTAGGTACATATACCTGATACCACGAAAGTTTACAAATATTCAGTTCAATTGTAGATGTATTTAGATTTGAACTTGTGATTAAGGTACCAACGCCCTTTCGATTCTTAAAAATGTCCAGGATAAACCTTGATCTGCATGGCAACCCTAGTTTTGACCAGGTTTTAAAAAAGTCAATCCTACAAAATAAAGACTACATATTATTAAAAAAATAGAATTTATTGGTTCACATTACAGGAAAACACATCTCGTTATAGGACATAAAATATAAATGCAAAACATTATGTAGTTGAGTACTTACTTAATTATAACATGATTCACTTCCAATTATTTAAAATTGTTTCATTAATTTATATAAGTTGAATGTTATACAGTGTCATACCTATTATATAGCGTACATATATGTTATAAATGCTTACGCATATAATTATTAAAATTGACGTGTTATACATTGGAATATATTAATAACGGTACACGTTTTGGAAGTAGTTCTTAAACTATTTGAGTATGGTATTCATAGTATTTTCTACACAAAAGAAAAGTCGTATTTCAATGACCATGGTGTTCAAACTCGGTGAAATTGTGCTCGCATGTCCTGGACCCTATCTATATCTATTAATAACTCTATCTTTTCTTGGTTATATGCTAAATTTCACCGAATTATAACCTATACCTATCTATTTATAACTCTATCTTTTCTTGGTTATATGCTAAATTTCACCAAATTATAACCTTTACCTATTTATAACTCTTTATTTTCTTGGTTATATGCTAAATTTCACCGAATTATAACATCATTGTTAAAACTTGGTCAAAATACTACGTTTGTTTGGAAATCGCTATTAAAAATCTTCCCTTAACGTTATTCGTGTTCCTGACACGTCGGAATCCACGGATTATTGGGGTCGCCATGACATCATTTGCTGAAGCTATAAGCTTTTAACTTATTTTATAAATAGATTCCTGAGCATAAGATTGCACATTACATATATTATGTACTTAATTAAAATAAATATTAAATGTTTAGTATTTATTTAAATTTGTGTTTTCACTTTTATGGATCATGAAAATGGAGCCAGTTAATTTATTTCTTAAACACATCAAATCAACGATATTAGTGATGAATGATTGCACCATGCACCAGCGAAGGAGTGCACCATGAGTTTCTATGACGTCTTACCGTGCAACGTGGTTACGGTACGACCCGTACGACGTCATATCGTATTCATGTGTACAAGCCCTAAATTTTCAGAAGCTGTCTCGAGCCTGGAATGTGCCGTATAGATGGCAATGTAGGCTTATCCCTTCCTTAGCAAATAAAGTTTATATAATATCATATTTTCGAGGAACCTATGCACCACCTAAAAAGTCTAAAGTAATCCAGACCTTATCAACAGTGTTCGCGAGAGCGATAAAACATGATTTTCTACAAAATAATCTAATTTGAATACAATAAGTAAACAACTCAAAATCTGTGTTTGGTTGGAGTTTCAACATTTAATTCCGAGATTGAGAGTTACATTATAGAAAATTTAAGCTTTGTATATGTGATATACATGTATTTATAGGTTCGTAGTGACGACTCTTGAACCATAAGTTTTATGTAGACTTTTAGCATAACTAATCTGCTTTAATCAGACTTATCATCGTACATGCTGTATCCATGAATTTCAAGCCATCCCATAAATTATAATACAGTTAAAATTATTAGTAAAATAAGTACTTACAGATCTTCCCAATCATGACCCTTCATATAGGTATATTATTGTAGTTGCAGATACTTCTGCCTACCCAAGCGATCGTATTTTATGTTTTATGGTTTTACTTCATAATATACCTTTAGCATTTACACCTGCACTTAGACTTAGTCTGGTTAGGTACTAAGGTCTGCCCGTACAAATTCGTATCAATATTTAACTGTGCAAAGGCGCTTCATGAGTGAAAAGGTATGTTTTCATTTACTTAGGTTCTACTAGTACTCTATTATAATATAATTATCAACTGACCAATAACAACAACCAAGATTTAAAGTAATCAAATACCTTAAACTGATACATAATCAACTGCCTTGAAATTTACAGCTCTGTAGAGCAAAATTAAAGCAAACCATGTAGTTGATCCGAAGGACCAAGTGGCGAATGCTGTGTTGCTGATTTTGGGCTTTGTGGCCTTTAGGGCATTTATATATTATGTCTCGCTTTCAAACCTATCGCTTTCACGATAATTTCTCTCTCGAGCTTAACCAACACTACGCTAGATGCTTTCAGAGCATTCTGCAAGTTTGTGAGAGACTCCATGGTTTTTCTTTCGTCGAACACTGTATAAGAGAAAACGTCCGATAAAGCGGCGTTGTAATGCTTTTTAATTTCGGGGTGAGTCGAATCTATGTACCTGGCGAGCTTGCTGAGTTGCACAATTGAATTCATCCTTTTTATCTCGAAGCTCAAGTCCTTCTGCTGCTGTTCGCTCACTTCTAACATCATCCCAGCTTTCAGTTTATAAGCGAACACTTGAATTAGCATTCTCATTTGTATCCCCATTTCCGTTTTTAGCTTGGTTACATTACTTTTCAAATATGTTTGGTAACATCCTGCTATCATGTCGAGTATGTCCAAACAGATGAATCCCACTTCTAGTTGTAATTTCGTGATGATTTTCTTAGAATCCGCATTAAGCTTAAGAAATACTGCATTGAAGCTTCGGTCCGCTGAAACAATATGAGTATTTACTAACCTTTTCTAACTATTCACGTACGTGAATATTATTTGAAAAAAGCAAAAAATTTGAAGAATGAGGAAGAAAGAATAGACATCAAATTAATTGAAATGTGATCACATTTTATATATATCGTTGCAAATAACGATACAAATAAATTGTGATAAAAAACCGTGTATGGAATAAGTATTCTGTACATATTTAGTACCTTTCAACACATCAAAGTATTTTGCTTCGAATTGCTTTGCTTTTGTTAGTAGATCTTTCTTCTGCACCTCCATTTTATCTTCGTTGCCGTAAATGTTCATCCATATTGGATTAATCTTTTCTTTAAATATTTTTTTTACTGAATCCTTGTATCGACGCGTGTTGATAATGCGCTTGCGACAAGAGCTAGAAGGACACTTGCGTATTTCAACTGTGCCTATGTTATCGTACATCAGCGTATCCATTTTTTCTAATTCCATCACGTGGCCGCAGTCTTGCAACACGATAAACCTGGAGAAAAAAAAAATTATAAATGAACGATGATTTCTTCATTGTTGTAGTGTAAATTTTAAAATCACCTATGTACTCGTATATCTTGTGTATATTATATTCGATTGAAATACCACATTGGTATAAGTAATGTATATTAGGATCAAACAAATTGTTTTAATCACAATCTAATCATTGCTTGAGAAGATTAACACCTGTCTGCTTTTGTTGTGTAGGTACCACCGCAGTGTCAGATAATTATTTTGCTTCAAGTAAGTAGCCACCTAGTATTTATGCTAGTGCGCCAAGACTACTGTCATGATCTAAGAAAACAATATTATTGTATTATGACTACTATGTGTCAAGGCATAGATTACCCACAATAAGGCTTTAAGGATTTTGCCACTGTGAAATGGCAAAGCCTTCATACAGCTTTTTGAAGTTATGTGTCAGCTGTCATCCGATTAATTCTTGTGATGTGATCTATTACTTGATTTATAAGATTGTTTTTTTTTACGTACACTGGCCACACAGACAAGACATTGGCAGTATATCGTCAAAGCAACGATAAAAGCCATTTATGAAGAAGAAGAGTCTATTACTTCTTTATAGAAACAATTTAGATTTCGTCAATTTAGCCCTTTAAACATCGGTTATCTAAAATGTTCATCATTCACTCCTAAGAGCCGAAATAATATTTAGCCAGCTATCAAAAAAGAAAAAACATTGTCAAGACTGCGGAACTTCTTATTACGAGGAACCATTCTAATCTCTTTGTAATAATTTGGGTAGAGCTTACACAACAAAATAGGGAGTTCATTTAATTTAAGTGTAGTCTCTACCCGTGTACTGAAAAGGTTCCTATGTGGGTCGAGTACCGGCCCGAGGCCTTACCTTACCTACCGACCTGGGGATGAACTGAAATTTGACATACATGATTTGTTTATTAACACAAAATATACGTGTTAGCCCTGAACGCTGTGTCCCCGACTAAAAACTATAGTGCTGTATGTGTGGTGTCTAACTAAGTTTGGGACTGCGCACCCGGGTCTCGTCCCTCACACCCTTCTAGACAGGATAATATAACTATTATCTTGTCTAGAGGCCTTCAACAACTGTAAGGATAAGTAGCCTGCTGTGTTACAACCCTCTTTTTTCTCTTCTTTTTTTTATACCTTATAGGTCTTTGACCACTATCTCACCTGATGGTAAGTGAAGATGTGGTCGAAGATGTTGTTCAGGTTAACCTAGAATTACTGGCTCTCAAGGAAAGCTGCCGGAACACACCGTTAGGTGCTTGGCGACAAATTTTTTTCTTGAGGGTGGTAGCTAGCCAGGCGGGCAGTCGCAAAATGCCCTACCACCATGCTATAACGACTGCCATCCTAAGACAACAACGGGGACCGACGGCTTAACGTGCCCTCCGAAGCACGGAAGCGCTCAGTAGTAATGTCACCAGCGGTAACCCATCCAACTCATGACCGCGGCGGGCGTTGCTTAGCTTTGCTGATCGGTTCAGAATGGCTAAGCAAACTTCGCTACGAGCGCTTCAATAACCCTGCTAAGTGACCGTGACCGATCAACTAGTATACTATAAGATACTATAAGATGATACATCAAATGAACCAGGTTTGCAATTACTTTGAGTCGGCACTGGAAATGTCGCCGTTGTTGCATTTGAAACAGACGCGCGGGCAGGGCTCGCCGCAGAGGCCGAGGCAATTGTGGCCACAGCGCAGGCGGCGCGGGCATGGCTCTGAACAGGCTGCACGATCGCAGGGATCGCCGCACCGCTGCTGGCACGCGCCGTGCTTGCATCGCTGCTGTCCGCAACGCTTCTGCAATATAAAAATAAGAAATGAAAAGGATAGCTACTTGAAAGGATACCAAATATCCCTTACAAAAAAACTTGCAAAAACGGTCTCCAATTCGGAAGCAAATTGATGTGAACAGTGAGATCACTAAATTTGCTAAATGCATGTCGTTCCATTAAATATAACATTCGGTGTGTATGTGATTACGATTAGACACACCGTGGTCAACGACTAAATATATATTATTCGTAGATCGCCACAGATTACGAGGGGGTAATCTGTGTAGATCGCTATCATTCTCAAAGCAAGCTTACCATAGTTTAGGTAATAGCTAGTAATGATTTTGTGTACTTATGTTGTTATCAATTCCACACCACCCCCCGTAGTATTGTTGATATATTATTATCCTCCCTATATATACAATTAGAATCTTAATATAATCAAGTCTCTAATTAAAACTAAAAATGTTATGTTATTTAATTAGGTACCTATATCGGCTTCATAAGAGGGTCGTCGTCCCTGGAACAAAGCCTGGTCATAACGGTTAGGAAACGCTGTTGCATTGTAGGATCATTTGCTCCATTAACAGGGTGAGTTGGGTAATTTTTATAAGATATATTATTGTGATGTGATTTTTTCGATTTGAACAATGACAATACATATTGACTATTCTAATATCTCAACAATACTGCAGGGGGTGGTGTGAAATCGATAACTGAATGTATTCCAATCATGTTTAATTTTCACATACACCAATTCATTACTAACTATGATCTCAGCAGACGCGAGTTACCTTTGAGTAAGATAGTGACAACCGCGGCTGTGCCTAGGTATTTGCGGCCACGTAGGTATACATTTTTACCGGTATCCCAAGGGTAATCGGGCATTTGAACGTCTACAAATATTTGTTATTAGGTTATTACTTATTTAGTCTATTGATGAGACACAACGACAAAACTAAACATAAAAAATATTTTAATTCTAAATGATTAAAAGACAACATCACTAGGAACATTTTAACTATTTATTTTATTTATCATTGACGGTAAGATGAGCAGTGGGGACAGTGGCACAGTAATGTTATCTATACAGTATTTCAAGTTCATAGAAACGGACGAAACGCGAGTTATACCTACGCGCCTCGATCTCGGCCTGCGCTCGTACCGCAGACAGTCTCGAGTGTCGTGACTACGCCGCAGTGACGAGCGAATGGTTTGTTGTTTTTTAACAATAACCGCGCGATTTTTTCACCAAAAATAAGTTCAAGTACATATTTACATATAAAATATGACGAGTAAGATATATTGTGCCGTTTTAAGTTACATGAATTCGTCAAAAACGCATCCAGAGATAACTTTTTTGATTACCTGGAAACTGAAAAGTAATACTATAAAATAATTTTACTTAATACTTACATATAGTTGACGGTACATAATGTGTGTCTTTTTAATGGACAAGTATTTCCTTTTATCCAGCGAAAAAAATGTCTCAATTAATAAAAAAAGTGAATAGAGTGAAGGAAAGTGATTGACACGATTGAAATAGGTAGTAGTTATAAGCAAGTTATAATAAGAATAAGCATTGCAATTCAACGGGGCGATGCTGCCAGCATGCTGGGCACGCTGCCAACTGGGAGTGGGCTGGGGCATTTGGACTGCCTATGAGTCTGCTATGACTTATAGGTTGTCTAAATGCTTTTATTGTACCTAGTAGCTGTAGTGTTGTATATAGTTCATAGTATTTTATAAAGGCATAAAAAAAAAAAGTTATAATAATATTACAGGTAGTTATTAGAATGTGGATTTTTAATACCTTAAAATATAATAATAAAGCATTTCGTTCGTCTCACAAATATTTTTCGGTCGCCAATTTTTAAGAACGATTTTTTATTCAATCATAAACATGGTTTTTTGTTTAAATCTGGTCAAGAAAACAACACGCATTTTTAGTGAACACTTCCTGTTGAATTCACAGAATATTTTATTTGTTTATATAAAAAAAGTATATTTACAATCACAAAACTAAATAGAAACACAAAGTAGGCAAATGTAATTAAAATGCTGGAGGCGGGCAGCCCTCTCGCATTTTTACGTACAGCGCGGCTGTAGGTACTTATTTCGAAGACAGAGCCGAGTTATACTACTGTGTAGATAACATTACCGTGACAGTGGGGATTAATTTTCACAATTTTTTCCATTCCCCATCGCTTGTATCCCCATCAATGGGTATCCCCATTGATGGGGATACAAGCGATGGGGACAGCGCGGGAACGTTCTAAATTTTTATTCAATTTCTCTATTATATTCTCTGTCTACGCAAGTAGCGTCCCACATTGGCGCTGGTAAGAGCCCAGCGAATGATACCGTTAAGGCTGTCGTGGCGGGAAATTTGACCAGCACTTTGAGAGCAGGAGAGGCCATGGTGACCGAGTTATCAACTGCAGTACCACTGGCAGTGATGTGCAACACAACACCTTGCACCCAAGCGTAAGCTAGACTTAATACTAATAGCTAGACGAAAAGCGGATGGCTACCAGTTTTGTAAGAAGGAATGGCCTGTAACCAAATACCAGATTACCACACAGAAACAGCGAGAATACGAGCACGATCTGCGATGCTAGAACACGTATTTAAAAGATCTTTCCGTGCTAGCTCGCATAGGGGCTGATCCCACTATTTCTGAGATGACAACATTTTTGGGAATTCAGTTTTTGGACAAGCCAGTCTCCATGTGTTTTTGGCCTCAGCCAGATATGCTACTTCAAAAGAGCCTAAAGATCGTGCAAGATTTTTTTCTAGTAATTTGTGTGTACTGTGGACAGAAGACAAAAAAGCTGGTAATGCCACACTAGACATTTTGCGTATCCCTACGCCCCCCAACCTCACAGGGAGGGGAGCTTGCACCCAAGCCCTATCATCCCTATCAGTACTTTTCTTAAATATTAACTTAATTTATGTGTAAAAACAACCTACTGTTCTCACGCGTATTGATCGAGATTGTCGATCTCACCTCACGAGAACTTTCAAACAAAAATATCAATATAATGTTTTCTTAAAATATTTGGATTTCCGCAAACTAACGCGCCTGTATAATTAAATAAGATAATAAATACTGGTAGATCTTCTTACCTGACAAGGCGTACACGGTGCACCACACATTTGATTGCACCGCGAATGTGAACACCGGAACTCGCATTGCTTTTGGCACGGCGGACATATTTGGTTGCATGGCTTTTCGCATCTTTAAAAGGAACAAATACAATACGTTTAATGTAAACTATACTGACATCTTCTTCATCAGGAATCCTACTTCCTTTGAACGTTCAAGAACTCGTAGTAGAACTTGTCTGATGTTCTTAACGAGTAGCAACGTCCGCTGCAGTCACTGCTTGTATGGTCGTTGTTTTATAATGGCAGTCAGTAGGCTTTCGGATGCTTATGGCGGCTTGAATACTCTGATAACACAGTATCCATCTGCCTAGTTTCCACCCTTAAGTAGATAATATGTCGCCGAGCACCTAACGCTGTCTTTTAGAGCCAGTTCCCAAGCCAGCTTAAGTCTCTTTACCAGCTTCGACCACATCTACTATCGGATAAGATTATTGTCAAAGGCCTATAGGCAGTAAATAAAAATAATACGAGTCCTCATTCTGACTTGTGTCCACAGACGTTGATCTGCCTGCAAGGCTGCGCGCACGCCACGTGCAGCCTGCCCGCGCAGCACCGTGCGCACGTCCCGCGGCACGCGTGTCCGCACGCCAGCTCTGCGCCGCACGGGGCTGCACATGCAGCCACCAGCTTCGCCAACACTAAGTCCTCTGCAACCAAACATGTCGCACTCTTACCTAACCGGCAAACATTCTGTCAATATACAAATAACATAATAAGGGTCTAATCTACAATGTATCTAGAGTCTAGATACATTGTTAATATATTCCTATCTTCATTTTATTAGGGGACAGTGTGTCATAAAAAGTATTGTTTGACAATTTATTTTATTGCCATCACAATCTCACGTGATGTTAAGTGATGATGCAGTTGAAGGTATTAACATGCTTAACCGAAAATGTTACTGACTCTCAATGGCAGTTGCCGGAATGCACCATTAGGTGCTTTGCTACAGATTTTTCTCAGACAATACCCTTCAGCAAACAGCTACCATCCACGTGGTCGAATAAAACACAAGGAATAGAATTCAGATCCTTTATGACGTAAGTTGGGATATCGTCTTCATGTTTCCTTGAACAAACGGAGGTTGTACTGTAGGTCCTTCTTTCCGCGGCAATCTCTATTTCTCATAGGGGGCCAAAACATTGTTTGCTTCCAGAATCTGATCCTCTGAATATGTAGAGGAACTTATTTGCCCTAGGCTGACCATTCATCAACCATTACATCCAACTTTTGCTGAATGAAGGCGAAAGCTTCTTGGACAATGATGGTACCAGACCATTTCGTTTGCACCATTTCGCAATGATCTTGGCACATATTGTTATCTGGGTCAGACATCGAGCAACCGCTGCATTCGACTACTCAAGCCGGCGCCGCCGCGCCGCGGCGCGACGGCGTTCTAACAGCGTTCTAACGGCGCGCCGTTAGAAACTACACTCTTCTTTTTTCAAATAGGTACATAGATTTTTTTCGCTAGAACTATCTAATACTTAAGTATAATATGTTTATACTCTGCTTGACTTATAAGAACTGTAGGGATAATTTGCGGAAAGAATTTCAAACCGCGGAAATTAAAGTTTGTTCTGTGTTTCAAACCGTCGCATCTCTCTCTCTCTCTCATCTTGAATTAACACATAATAAAGAGTACTTAATCACCGGCTGGCAATACAGCAATGCTACAGCAAGCAAGCGTACATGACTTGATGATAACTGATGCAAAGCTTAGCATTTCGAAGGGATTGTACTCCACTCCGATCTCATATCATAATATACTTACGATTCATAGTATAGTATAGTATAGTATAAGGGTAGGAGGTGCAGCTTGAAGACTGAGAACATTTTGAAGGATTGCGCTCTTCGAGCTCCACATATCACATCCCTAACTAAATGTACCACTGATTGCAATGAGTGATACCCACCTCTCGGTAAAGCGGCAATGTTACAAGGCACCGACACTTGGTGACCGCAGGGCGAATCCACCTTCCGGCTCGAAGGCTCCGTGCATTGGGAAGGATCGCACTTCTCGCCACATATCCCTTTGCATAAATGTCCACAACTCATCGTACGTTCGCATTTATTCTGGCAAAGCTTGTTGGTGGGCTTTTGACTGCACATAATCATGATCTTGTGCTTGCAGCCCGGTATTTCTTTCATTACCTGCAATTATAGATAGTAATTAACTAAGAAAAGTAAACGATGGATTACTGTGGGTCTGCATAATTTGACAATAGTGTTATGGGGACTTTAAAAACATTTAAAATACATTTGAAAAAAATATCTAGTGAAAATTCTGCCTAAGCCGCTCTGCTGACTAGTTTTCTTATAATATTTTTATTTAACGAAAGCCTGGATCCATTAATTGCCTTTTTTATGTAGTTTATTTATGATATGTACTTTGTTTCAAATAAATTTAATCTATAATGTTTTATTTCAATGACGTTCATGGCGTTCATAACGTTTCAATAACAATTCATGAGATACCTAACAATGTACAAGAAAACATAAGAAAATGTTTAAATATATTTAAATTGTATAGTTTTATAAATATATGTATTTATAGACACCTATATATTTGTTGAACCAATTGAATGTACATACAAACTTTTCAATCATGCAATTTTTATACGCGTTGAATGTAGTAATCTAATTATAACTTATTAATAATAACAAATACTTTTAAAAGTATCCTAAAAAACATTAAATAATATTTAAATAAAACACTTAAAAAAGCATAAAATTATATAATGGACTATACTAATGGACTACGAAATTACTAATGGACTATGCAATTATCAAATAAGCTATTAAATTAGTCAAATTGAATAATTACAAGAAAAATGTAAAGCATTTAATTAAGTACAGATTAAATCAAATTGAAACCTAATAATTTAAACATTATTTGTAATTTTTGTTTATTATTTTTTCATAACGTGCCGAGCCAAGCCACCCGTCGAACCAGCTACCAGTGATGACGTCACGCTACGAGTCACGCCACCCACCGTGTCATCCCCACGTGTCCCGAGTAGCTACAAGCAGGTCCTGTGACTGTTTCATCGTGGAAGCCGCCTGCTGGCCGAACCGAGCTACCCGCCGAACCAGTGTTGACGTCACTCTGCGACCCTTTCATAATTTTAAGTTTAAAACTAGTTTCCTAATATTGTTTACTATATTATTCAACATTTCTCATATTTGTAAACACTCAACATACCATATATAACTTAAAAATATTCTGTTAACGATTCAATAACCTTTTTATATAATTATCACTATAAAAACGTATATCTTTACCAATTGTAAGCTACAACAAAGAACAGTGAGTCACGATCGGGCCTATATAAAGGCGTGTTTAGCCGCTGGCCATTTCATTTTTCAAACCCCCCCGTCGCCGACCACGGCAGGTATTAGACGACCCAGATGACCCCATCGCAGCCATTACATTGGCAGCTTTAGCGTTATCCGCAAGTCGTCGAGGTAAAATCCCCAGGTGTGAGGTAATTAGAGGTCACACAATCAAACACCGAGCTCGCCGGCGAGCTCGAGGCAAAAACAAGGTCACGATAAATTGCTCTCCAAATAGTCAAAGAGTATTATTCAGTAGGGCCCAATTGTGCAACACTGCAGTTGCACAGAGGCATTTTGCTCCGATCCCCCCATGTCTCTCGACAGCGAGACAAGCCGAGGTCCGAACCACAGTGGTGCCCTTGAGCTCGCTGCCAACCCCTCCTATAGTAGCGGTACGTTTTCGGCGTCAGCAGGAGACGGAGGTAGAAGGCGCTTTTCGCCTTCTACGCCCGTCTCGGGAGAAGTGCCTTCGGCACTTCTCCCTCCCGGGCTATTGTAGGGCCAGGCCCTCGCCCAAAACCCGGTGGAGCTGGACAACCGCACAGGCGGTAGCCAGCATCTCTGTCCTCCCTAAAAAAAAAAAAAAAAAAGCTGGCCATTTAGTCTCGATCGTGCGCTCGGTAAGTCAAGACCTCCTGAAGATGCTTCGTTTAGAAGCGAAACTAGTCGGGTATTCATCCGGTTAGGCTGCGTGATGTTTATGACGTCACGTAGATAACAGGAAAATTAGGCGGAATTGTCACTAGATATATAATTTTATGCTTTTTTAAGTGTTTTATTTAAATATTATTTAATGTTTTTTAGGATACTTTTAAAAGTATTTGTTATTATTAAATATGGATTACCGCAAAGTAACGCCTGAATCTATTCATTACTATAACTTATTACTTATGCACGAGGTCATAAAATATTCCCGTTGTGTGTATTGATTCATTTATGGCTGAACGGCTAGCCTTTGGGTCATTATCTTATTCAAGCTAACCTAGAATTACGAGGACAGCTGATTCGTAGCTAGCCGGACGGGCAATCGCAAAATACCCAACCACAATGCTATAACGACTGCCATCGAGATTCAATTAATACACGTCAACAGAAAACAACCGTGATCGACGGCTTAACTCTAGAGGAAGGTACTCTAGACTAGATCATATCTTTTTCAATTGTCCGAAACTTTCTTATTCTTTATATGATATTCTAAATTTTGATATCCCTCGCCCTGTCCACTTTAAATCTCTCCTATCACTTGTTTTCACTCCTTTTATTTATGTTTTAAGTAATTTTATAAAATCTAATAATATTAAGTTATAACATACTTTCCCTTAACATTTTATATTTCATATATTTTCTACTAATTAATATTCGATACACATGCTGAGATCTTTAGACCGTTAATTTTTTTTCTTATACCGTACACTGGCCACACATACAAGACATTGGCAGTATATCGTCAAAGCAACGATAAGAGCCATTTATGAAGAAGAAGATGTGCTCTCCGAAGGATGGAAACGGTCAATAAATGCCACTAGCTGTCACCCATCCAAGTCATGACGCAGCGGACGTTGCTTAACTTAGTTAATCAGTTAAGAACGAATCAGCAAGCTTTAGTATGAGCTGTGTTATGAGCTCTTCAAAGATGCATGTAACCTTCTAATAAAATTTACGCGAATTCCGAGCACGAATTTCCTAATGCAAAAAACAACAGTAAAATAAACATTTCAAACCGCCAAAATCTATTAGCTCTGCTTCATAAGTTTCAATAACAGTTTCATGAGTAACTGAATAGAAAGCATCGGTTTCATTTCACTTAAAAAAATATAAAATACCTGCTTACCTGCACATTGCAATCGTCGCATATCTCGTGACATTTTTTGTCGCATTTGTGGGCTCCACGACGTTTTTCAGGGCCTGCTGTGCAGCCCTTCTTAGGTTTCTCACATGGTTTCTGGCAGGTGTTCTGAAATTACCTAATTACTTTAATTTTGTCAATTTTAATATCCTAGGAGTAATATTCAATCGCTACCTATCCTTCCACGATTATAGATATTAAATCTTACCTCCGCTTGGGTTTCGTAATGCGTAATTTCAATGAATTCAAAATATATCATTGGAATTACGCATTTATAATCCTATAATTCTTAAGATGTTGTACAACTCTTTGAGTAGAACTAAACTTGAATCGAGTGCTTTTGTATGAAACCTCGTGCGGTTACCTATAGCTGGATGTTTGAGAAAGTACAAAAGGGTTTTTAAGATCGCTTTACTACAAACATAAAAATAAAAATATACATTAGTATACCAGAACGAAAACAAACATGGACAGTATTTCACAGCACATACCAACTGCTACAAAGCAGTTCGCTTCTTCATTTATCATATCAGACATACCTACGGCCAAAGAGTTGACAATTGCTTAGGTCTATGTTAACTGCCAGAATCTAAGTGAAAATGGGTGACTTTTTTTTATGCCGGTTAGCCTTTGACCACTCTCTCACCTTAGACCTAGGCAAGCGCTCGCATTGCTGCATCGTAACTTAACATCTGATAAAATTGTGATCAACACAATTAAAAAATGCCATTACAGTTATACCCTGCTTTACGCGAGGGATACGTTCCGGAAAAAATCGCGTTAACTGAAATTCGCGTATATCGAGGTTTATTATTAAACAGTCAAAATTTTATACAAAAAAGTACGAATCATTTAATCCATCACTTTAATTCTAAGAACACTTTATGCAGTACATAGTCACTTAGATTATATTTTACGGAAAACACATCTAGTGTCTTTTGGGTAGCGTTTTTTAAGTTCTTGTGAAATAGTTCATAACACCCAACACTGTTTTTAATTGTTTGACACACGGTCAAGGCACGGTCATCAATATTGTCTATACTCTGCCATATGTCCAAACCTAAATACATTTTTAAAAGAGCAAGCGCGTAATGCGTGGCATTTGAAGGCAAAATTTGAAATTCGCGGGGTCGCGTAAAGCGGGGTATTACTGTATTTACTTAATTCCATAATCTATTTAAGACTTTCGTGGTTCAGTACATGGAACACGATCAATGTTCATATCTTCGACATATTGCAAATATGTTCTTAGTACTTACCATTTTATGATCAGGGTCTTCTTTTACATGACAAAAAAGCAAGCAATCGTGCCCACATTTTTCCAGGCGGTTTTTGCACTTAGCCGTACACAGCACTTCTTTAATATCAAGGTAGCACGTTTTTTGGACCTAAAAAAAAAAATAAGTTGGTTTAAGATACTAACAGCGATAACATGTCTATTTGAGTCTAAAATACAATAAACAATTGAAAGCTTAAATAAACAACCATATAATAAATAACAAATTATAATGACTGTAGGGGAGCGTTACAGATCAATAAGAATTAAGAACATAGTAACAGAAAATAAAACAAAATTTGAACAATGTCAATACGAGTTCCGCGTGTGGCTACGATTTTTGTTAGGAAAAGCACGAAAATTATAAAAAAAAATTCACACACGGATGCGGTGGTCAGATTTTAAAACTTTCGGCACGGATTTATTATTTATTTATTACATTTAAGCGTGAATTGGATGTGAAAATTCATTATAGTTGAGAAGTTCTAAAAAATAATTTGAAAACAGCTGTTATACAAGCACAATTGTATATTCTTTTATTTACATCTATTTTTCCACTTTTTATACCGGGCGGTATGATACTACAATGAAAGCATTTGGATAACTTTCAAGTCTTGCAGACTCAGGCAGTCCAAATTTTCCAGCCTGCTACCAGTTGGCAGCGTGCCAAACATGCTGGCATACGAGATGGTACGACTTTTCATTGACGTCCTACGGATTGAGGGGGGAGGAGAGACATTAGGAAGAGGGGGAGTGTTACTACCCCCCCCCCCCCCCCCTTCAAAAGAAATGTTATGAAGCCCCCCTTTTCGACATTTTAACTATTCTTTTTAATATATCTAAAAAAATTTCCTCATTTTATGAATTAAAATTTTTTAATCGCTTGGCACGAACAAGGGAGGAAGGGAATGGGGACCATTTTACAACCATTCTACTTTCATTACAATGTAATGCACAGTCTTTGAGATATTCTTGTAACATCGTAACCTCACTTCTTGTAACAATTAACTGATCAAATTACACTGTTTTGAGACTTTTTAGCGCTTTGCCCGCTCGGCTCGCCCTTTGCTCGCCCGGCTCGCGCTTTGTTGTCGTAGATTCAACATAACCTAGTTTTTTGTTGATAGAGTGTTCTTACATATTAGATTTCTTTTAAAATATGCATTACCTTGTATAATAACAGTGGTATTGTTAACATCATAATATATATATATATATATATATATATGTACATTTACGTAAATTTATATAAATTAATACGATACCGAACGTATGACAATTTAACCGTAGCTTTTTATTATGTGACCGTAGGTAAAACGAAACTTTCAATGGCTACAATTCTATATAATCTGTGTTGCGAAGGGATTGACATTAATATTGCGTAAATAATTTATTTTAATTTTTTTTCTCTAAAACTATGTCAATCTTTGCGTGTGTGCTAATAACAATGTAACCACGACGGACGGCAATGGAAAGCTGTGCCAAACCTACTACCACGGTAATGTTATATAGATAACATTACCATGCTACTACTATAACTCCTACACATAGGTATATATTTAATACATACCTATACTTAGTTAAACCATAATTTTAACTAAAATATATGACATGAAATATACCATATACCTTGTGTCCACAATCAGGCAGAGTTACTTCGACCAGAGTGAAGCATTGGACGGCGGGATTGTCTGCTTGATGACAGGGCAAGTCACGGTCGTGGCCGCATGGCAATGTTTTCTTTATGTTGACGTTGCACGGGCCACATTTGATGGCGCACTTCTTTGGGCAGACATGGTCCAACGTGCATAGAATTCTATTTGAACAAAAAAAATAAAGTTTAAACTTTATTACATTACACGTCAAAAAAATTCTGCCCCGGTTATGACGTTAGAGGTTTAGGCACCCCTCACGCTCGTATGTCGGAGACGCGTCCGCATACAATTGAGTACCTATATCATCAAATAGAATGGAACATTAATGTTATTTATTCAATACCCATTTTAAGAAACTTCTCGTATGGTAGATTACGTGTACGTTTTTAATGTTTATTTTGACAGATTATTTGACACATATATATTACGGATATTTAAGGATTTTATAATAATTAATAATACAACTTAATAAACCTAATTGGCATCTCTAGCACGTGTTCAACTCGCTTTGTTAGGCGGGTGTTTTAAAGAATTGTTTTATTTAAATTAATTCTGCAATCACACTAAGTTTCACGCTAGTGCTGTTAGGTACTACTGTTTTTACGATAGAGAAAAAGGTAAAAACATTGAAAAAAATCCCACCTTTCTTGTATGGGCAACAATGTTTCTATAAGGCAATCCTCAATTGGCGTATGGAACTTGAAAATCGACAAAAAGCACCCGATAATTCCCAAAAGAAATATTTTTTTTATGTCTTAACCAAAAATAAGAATGAGGAAGGAGGACATGAGATGTTTTACAAGCCTTTTTCATACAACAAGCAAAATAAAATTACCTTTCACATTGGCGAGTGCACTTTGTTTTGTCAGTGTTATGTTCCTGGTCGTACCCGTGACAGAACAATAAGCACTGGTGTCCACATTCACCCAGTAAGAAATCACACCGCTCCGTGCAACCGCCCTCGGGAACATGCTTGAAGTCTTCCACCTTGGATACCTGTTTCAGCTACACAATTTTAACACGTGCATCACAACAGCAGTGCTGCCAGCTACGATATTACCACATAACGTTAATAATTAAGGTATATTAATAAATCAATAAACAGGTGCTACGTCCAGAATCGCGATCAAACCGAAACTATTACCTATCTAGTATTAGAAGCCACTTTATCAGTTTTCGACACGTATCGATTTTAGAAAGTCTTGACTTTTTAAGTGCACGATCGAGAATATTATGATGTTTAATAGTACATTGTGTATTAAGGGTGGTAAGTAAGGAATTACGATCGAGGCTTTAGTAGAAGCCCGAAGTCCAAAACTGAAGGCTTTCTGAGTCGAGGTTCGTCATTCCCGTACCGCCCGTGAAACATACAATGTTTTCCATCACATTTGCGAGTAAATAATTATGTATTATAGCTTTAATACACAATTCAGCACAACTATTATTACGAAATACGTGAACTTTTTTTTCAGCGGATGGCAGGCTTTTTGCCCACAGGTTATACAAATGTTTCGGTCAGATAAAGTCATGACGGAGTATAAAAATTTTCGACATATGATACAAAAACCTATTAAAATCTATTATTAAGAACAAATGTTGAGTGACTTAATTAAGTAACATGTGGCGAGATTGCAATGAAATTCCTGTATAGATAACATATTAAGACAATTTTTCAATTGCGTGTAAAATCCTTGCTTGAACTCGCGTGACCTGTATGCTGTGCCATAAATTTAAAAAATATTACTTACCGACTTTCATGACAAAAAGAAAGCTTGAGTGTTTTATAAGGGCATTACTACGTAGTATTAAATTATCTTTGAGCATTACGGCCAAGTTAACCTGTATGTATGTTTAGATAATGTTTACGTGCAAGTGTGATGAAAAAGAGCTTTTCTGATCTAAGGAATCTGGGGACCAATGATTTTGAAAGGGGTTATCACTTCCAAAAGCCGTGCTACGGACTGACAGAGATGACTAGGGATTAATCAAAGCATATTTTCACATAAACACCAACGCATCGTCAGGAATCACAACTGCATTCTCTGAAAAGGTAGACAGAACGTACACTACTCTTTTTTGTTGTAGGTATGATGCACCTTCATTCTTTTTTAACAGATAGATATAGTTATTTTAAATAATCACACGAAATTTTATCTCCCGGAAATCAATAGTTTTTGAGAAATAAATTATTGAAGTTTCAATTTTAACCTAGATTATTTGTGTATTTTGCACTTCTACTAAGTACACGACATAGCTTAATGGATTCAAAATACCGCGAATTATTCAGGTGGCTTAGATTAGGTCGTATGGTGTGACAGAACCGAATCGGAGCACCCACCTTCCAAGCAGTCTTGTCTGCTCAACCCCTAGAGTGTTTTTATAAGCCGGAGGCGCGGAGGCGGAGCGAGTACGCTGTGACGAGGTAGCGAGAAGACTAAAGCGCTGTCATAGAATTACTTCACTTCTAATAAGACATTTGTGTCTTATGCCTAACCTTTTTTTTTTGTTGACGTTTTCGTGCTTGTGATTTGTCATGAAGAAGAAGCTAATTTTGAGAAATTTCAGTAGTATTAAAAATCTTGGTTTCTGAAATCCCCCTCTCTTCAGTGGGAAATATTCCGCCCTCCCTAACCCTTACCACAATACGTAATATGTACTAACATATACCATATCTAACTAGAGTCCTTTTAGTGTATGTATATATATTCCGGTACCCCCCACTCCTCCGGGGGATACTACAACCTCCCTCTCCTCCCTCCGCCCCTTCCTATAGTATATAAGTATGTATACTGATTCTAAAGTCCTTCCTGCGCTAGTACTATTATTTGATTGTGGCTACTATATTTGTGTGCTTTACAATGGGGCGAGCGGCGGCGAGCCTATTGCTACATTGCTACTAGGCACAATTCCAGTAACAGGGCTGCTACTTACTGAGAGTTTATTTTACCGAGAAACCCAATAATACAATACAAAATTCTTTATTGATCAACAATCTTAAGGAAAACAATACAATTATTACAAACAAATTAAAGATTGAACAATGGCCTTATCGCTTAAGCAATTTCTTACAGGCAACCTAGCATGGAGAGGATTTACAATATTGCGGTATAGGGTGTCCAAAAAGAGAGAAAAAAAATGACATTTATAATTAAAACTTAAATAAAATACCTACATCTAATATGATATACATACAATGTAAAATATTCAGCATATGTTTGATAAGTAGTGCTTCTTCACAATATCTTTGAATGACGAAATAGACTTAGCTTGCCTGAATATCAACAGGTAGTGCATTCCACAAGAAGACTGCATGTTTTGTAAAAGATTTATTAAAATATGTTGATGACGAGACAGGCATATTCCAAAGCAGTGTATGAGTATTCGTGGAGCCAAGAGAGAGAGAATGCGTTTGATGCAGAATTTGAAAAAGTTCTTTGAAATAAGGAGGAGTAGTGGGATTGAACAAAACGCTATAAAGAAGAGAAAGGACATGAGCATCTCGGCGACGTCGGATAGGTAACCATTCAAGCATATTGCGAAATTGATTGACATGGTCATACTTGCGCAAGACAGATACGAACCGAATGCAAAAATTTTGTATGCGCTCTAGCGCTTATTGTGTTTCACATGATCATTGCTGGTGGATGATGACACCAAAATTTTTACGATTTGATTAAAAGGAATATGAGTGCTGTCGAGAATTACATGCGGGAGGCGGAACCAGTCAATTTTGGAAATCATTCTTAAACTGCCGATGTAAATAATTTGGGTTTTCAGAAGATTCACGCTTAAGCCCACTTACTCCAATTAGAAATTTGCTTTAAGTCTTCATTAATACGATCAATATCGCATTGCATCTGGTCAAAAGGAAAATGTGTGTATGACTGCCTGATCCACGATAGCGAAAGTGACGCTTTAGCTACATTTTAATAGGTTTTTTATATGTTGCTGTATCAGGTATTTGATCTAAATCCAATAGCGATGGCGCATAGTTCGTTGCAGATAACTTTTACCACGAGACCAATAAAAATGCATGATTTTCCACTTCAAAGTGGTGGCTAGCCAAGTGGCCATTCGCAAAATGCATTACCACATGCATTACCAGTACATGTAAAGTCTCGGAATTTTCAGGCAAACCGAAGGTCATAACTTAACAAACTGCCTGCTAAAACAATACAAGCTTCCGATTTACGGAAACACACAGTTGTAAATGCCACCACTGGTCACCCATCTTACTAGTGAACGCAGAGAACGTTGATTTGCCTAGTTGATCGGTATAGAACTAATCCACTACGAGTGCTGTATGACGTGGCATAAGTGCCACGAGGATAGAGTTGCCTGAATGTTGTAGATTTTACTCATAAACCATTTATTAAACCAATCACTTGCAGTTGGTTTGTTTTGTGTATTGTATTGTCTGATCAATTTTTTTATATAAAATCAGATAGTATTACATAAAAAGTCCATAGTAACCAGTACTTACGGTCGTCAAATATTTAGGATGGTTTTGACATCTTAACGTGATGCTTTTGCCGATTGATTCGCCACTCTCTAATGTGTTTGCAATATTTCGCCAAAGCTCTGAGCTGACTGTTAAATTTTCTATGTTCCCAAATATGTAAAAACCTAAAAGAAAAACAATTTAATTAAACATAATATTTGACGTTTCAAAAACATCTAAATTACGCCTACTGTTGAAAGGAGTGCGCTAGAGCTTAGATAGCCTCCACTTAACTGAAATTCAGAACCATTTTGGCATCCAAGGCCTAATACAAGGATAAATAAGGAACTTGCATTTTTTTAAATAACTAGTGGCATTACCCTTGATGTACAGCGGACACATGAATAAATATTACACTAGTTTAAGTATTCAGAAAAAAATACACATATTTGTCACGATTAAATATTTGTATATATATAATATAATGTATTATAAAGGTTAGCTTCTAAAGTAGAAAGGTTTGAAACAAGAATAACTTTTCCCTATAGCTTAAGTCATACAGAAACATATTTCTACCGTAATGTCGAAAGGAGATAATTTTATTTTCCTCTGTAGGTCAATTTGTCTCTTGATAGTGGATAAAATCGGGGATAAAAATTATATCTCCAGTCCAATGTAGGCCTGCTCGACGGCGAGCGGAATGTATGTTAGGAAGGAAAGGTATTGCAAAAATGCATATCTATATGAAGCTTTTATACCTACACCAAACAAATATGATTTCGGCCTTAGGCAGTATATGATTATGAAACCGCGATGCAGGAATGAGGTACAACATTACCTCCCTTTTGTAGATTAGCAAAAATGTTATAATATAATGGGAAACAAAAATAGTACGGCAGAGGTTTCTAAGTGCACCAACGTTTCGTCAAGCATGTTTTGGTCACACGTAGGTAATGAGGGACGAGCTTATTGCTATATACCGGGGACAGTATCAGACTCCGAACTGCTTCAGAAAATTTCAGTCAAAAAATACCAATATAAAAATTTCTAATATGAGGTGTGAATTCAGGACCTCGAGAATCGAGATCCAATCAGTTTAAAATTTATAAATAAAATAAATTTAGGAAAACTTTTTTGTACCTTCTTTTGCCCTTGATAGAGCGACACAGATTCTGTTATCTGTTCCCAAAAATCCAATTTTATTTCCTTCGTTGTTGCGGACCAGTGACAACAAGATAATTTTGGACTCTTCGCCTTGGTAATTGTCAACGGATGTTATTTTAACTCCGTTCAAATATTTGTATTTACAGCTTTCCTAAAAGAGAAAATTACAAAAATGGACACAGAACTGCATGATTTTATTCCGCCAGCCCCATTCTATAATCGGACATCCAGGGATACTCAGATGCGCCACCGTTATATGGTCGATAATCCATTCGACCTCTTAGGGTCGACTTCTGCTAGTCCTAACAAACATTTCGAGATGAATTTCTGAATAGAAAAAAAAATTGTTCAAAATATTTTTTTTGTTTAAAATATTTTAAGTGCCCTTGAAGTTGTGAACATACTGGGTAATTATATCTTTTTTGGCATTTAATTCCTTTCCAAGTTGTAACGATAGTAAATGTTACCATGCTGAATTGGCCTATCTATCAGCTTAGCACACAAAAAAAAATCAAGCATCTACCACAATAATTCACATCACCATAAATAAAAATCTCATCGTACTCGGCAATAGGTGAAAAATTACAAAAAAAGTCATCACTCCGAACATACGAAAAATCGCGGAACATACATGGGGGTAATTCAGATAGCCATCTAGGTCCTCTACCTCCCAGCTTCAGTACATCACTACTTCTTGGGATATATAACTGTATAACGTTGAAACATATTTTTTTGTGCCAACACTTGTATAATTTCTTTGGCTAGGTGCCTGATTAGTGATTACCCTTGTGCGCCACGACAAAGTAGTTCACTCAGTGTTAGGCTTATTACACATACGATTTTGGTCTTGTCACTAAAAAGATTATATTATTCGTTCCTTCTCATAGTCCTTCAACCGTATTGCAAACCCTTGGATTAACCCCTTGGTTTTGCTTGTTGTGGCGATGGCCGTATTTTTTGTAAAGCCGTAACGTAAAAGACGAGTACGAATCAAATCTTATAATATCAAATTCAAATTCAATAAATTCAGAAATGAATCAAATTCAAATCTTAATACTGATTAGCGGGTTGTGAAAAATATATCTAGTACAACAAAAATCAATATCTAGCTATTTGTGAGCCCGTTTCGACTCTAGCACAAATCTGTTTACCATCTTTGACCACACCATAGGCAAATGAGCATGAATGAAATCTCACCTACCGTTTTCAAGTAAAACCATTGTCCTTTGTACGCAGAGAGAATGGTTACATCGTCTGGAGTATATCCCTGCTGTATGAGGTAGTTAGCCAGAGCGAGGACCAGGTCTGCTTCCTTTTGGTTTTTACGACTCATGGTTTTGGCCACCAACTAAAACGATGTTTTTATATTAATAATACCGTGTGTATAAGCCATTATAATATATTCAAAAGCCGATTGTCCTCGGTATCATTATGGGTATGAAAAATTATTATCGATGTAGATATTTCGATAAAGTTTGGTAAACGATTTAATAAAACCATATAATTTCGAGTAAACAATTTTATTGTCCAGTAAAATGCAAATATTTGTTTAACACATGTCTCTTAGATAGTTTTGGTGTTGCGTTTTTTGATATAGTCTTACTTTAATTATTTCTCCATCACCACTGTTATAAGCATAATTAAATGGTTATTTATTGGTACTGGATTGTATTGATGAAAATTTATATTTTAAATAGATTCATTCCAATATAATGCCCTAGTAGTTTAGATATGAGCTCTTGCTTAATTTTTTTCGTTGGAAAGAATAGAAGTTTTTATAATTACTTCCATTACCTATTTTACAGGAGGATTTAAAGCACTTTGGCTCAAAGTGTGACGAGCACATTGTGCTACTTTTGGTTGGGAACCAATTTGGACCACTTCCATTAATCATCCCCGTTCTTTAATTTTTGAATCCTAATCCTTGGATAGCTAAAATTTTTAAATAAAAACTAAATGTTATGTACTGATACATGAGTTGTAATATAAATTGGCAGCACAATATTTTACTTAAAATTTTAATTCGTTTATAAATTATTCAAGTGCGTGTTGTATTGTTATCCAATATATTAAAATATATAATGATTTATAAATTTAATTATTCAAGTTATCATAATAAAAACAATCTTATATTACTCAATCAGTCGGTAAACTATCGATATATGAGGACTGAATGCACCGCAGAGAGCATCTCTATTTAACGGACGCTTGCAGCGGCCGCACCACGAACACATCGTATATTGAGAGTAATAATAAAAACTTTTACCCATTGCGTTGCTAGAACAAGTGATGCATTGATTGAGTATTACTAAGCAAGCAATGGTTTGACTGTATAAACTACTAACGAGGTTGGTGCTTCATCACGTTTATAATACCACGACATGGTTTTTTACTGATTATTATAGGAAAAATCAATATGTTTTTGTAATTAAGTATGTAAGGAGATGCCGTCGTTCCCGTAATTTACATTACTGCTTGTATTTTTACGAACAACCACTGAACAACGTGGCATTTTGCCAAAAACTAAGAAGCAAAGTCATCCGCTGCTTGAGTTCTACTAAAGACAAAAATACGGATCTGGCCTGCTTTAGGCCAGATGCGTTCGCACGTGCCACGCCCCCTTACCACATCTCCCTTGTTTCTATGATCTGAGGGTATACCGATATCCGATAGATATAGTCATGTAGATAGCAGGAACTGCACAACTGCCCTTCTCGAATCCCGCACATAACTATAATTTTTCCTCTTGTAATTTTGTAAGGATTAATGCTATCTTGGTATACCTACTTTCATGCATTTACTATTATACTATCATGGAAATTGCTTACCTCTTCTTTATGGTTGTGGGAAAGGAAGTATAAGTTTTTCACCATTCCCTTAACGTCAGGGAACTCGCACACCGAGGAGTGATTTTGAAGGTCCTTGTATATGTGTGGGGATATGAGCGCGGCGATCTCAGGCCGCATGCGGTGCTGCACACTTAGCCTCTGGCTGTGGATGCCATTTTTAATCATCCTCTCGAACAGGGAGACCTCGAAGTCATAGTGCCGAGCCAGTTGTATGTGCGACGCTGACGGCCGTAGCTGCTGGTGATCTCCTTATAAATAACATATTAGGATAAGTTACAAAATTTGTAGGTTTATATGTTGACTCTGAACTAAATTGGGAAAAATAAGCCGAAACAGTATGCTCTAAATTAAGCAGTTATTCATATGCCTTATACATGTTATCCAAGGTTGTAAATCAAGCTGCTGTACTCACGTCGTATCATGCTCATGTGACGTCTACTCTACGCTATGGGTTAATTTTCTGGGGAAACTGTACAAAGCGAGAAAAAATTATTCGGGCGCAAAAGAAATGTCTTAGATCTGTGTGCCATTTGAAATCAACGGATTACTGCAAACTTTTTGCATAAAGCGAAAAGTGCACATTTTTTTATATTGCTGGTAGGTATAAGCTTTTGACCACAATCTCATCTGATGGCAAGTGATGATGAGGTCGAAGGTGTTAGGCAGGCTTAACCTAGAATTACTGGTTATATATTATAACAGACAAATAACATATCCTATATTTTATATCTGCCGTGACCAAATGTCATGAACATGAGGTATTGACTGTTAAAAGGTAGTGGGAATTTAAATGCGAGTTTATAAATGCCGCCTTTAAAAATAATTTCATATAAATCCATTTAATATGGTGTGTGCCGGGCTAGAATGTCATCCCCCCGTCTACCCGTGGATGGCTTAAGATGCGATTAAGGGTAACAATCTAGAAGGTGGGCAGCAGCACTTTCTGAGGAACTGATATCTGATACTGCGATCCTTAAGCCATATGCCAAGCATGGGGATTATAGGATAAAAGAACGCTAAATTTCAAAGTCAGTCATCATTTATTTAACTTCGGATGTTTTTTTTTATGAGGGTCAATAATAAATTTCATTTCGTATTATTTATCGCCTTCCTAACACCATCTCCTTACATAAACGACGAACGGCCTAATAGCGAAGAGCCTCGACCAACACCTCAAGAGACTCTCACTAGACGGTTGGATCAAGGGTCAGATGCAGAAGGCAGTGATACTCGACACGACACGCATTGTCCGAAGGTTCCTCTCTCTGCAGTCCTAACCGGTGGTAGCTTAGGCCCTGCCCCGCTGCCGGCGGCATCCTACTTTTAAGTTTTTTATAATATTTTTTTTTATTTATGAATGTTGTGAAAAATTTAAAATTATGTTCTAAAATAAATGATGTGAATAATAATAAGTACCTATATTTTAAATATTTTAAGAAAACATACATTAATATTTTACTAAAACACTAAAAAAAATATCTAATTACTACAGTCACAACGTGACGAACAAAAGCTACGCAGCCAAACCGGAAGAATTTTCGACGCCTTTCGTTTCTACACGAAGCATAGAGTAGGCGGTTTTATTAAATCCAGAACATTCAATTGGCTTTCAATAGTATGTAGGATAACATTGTTTAGAGTTCATTGAGCATCCTCGTTTCGCTCTTTCATATAGTAATATTATCTAAGAGGCTGAACCTCAGATATTTTTTTGAGGGTGAAATCTTTATAATCAAATGCCTTATACACAGTTCTCATCCAATCTTTTAATAATAATTATATTTCTAAATATTTTTACAAGCACCGCATATCGCGTGTAACATGAAAATCTTATTTATAAATTATTAGAGCGGAAATTTCGAGCGTGCCTTAACTATTTGGCCACCGGAACATGGTTGTTTGAGCCGAAATTTTGTGTTCTAATTGTATATGAAGGTGCGTGGTCAGCAACCAAACTATTTACAGTAAGTGCTATTTCAAACACTTTACTCTCGCAATAATACCGCTACCCCTCTATATTTCTAAATATGATTTAATCATATTGATTATATTATATACAGGACAGTGCTTGTAACAAGCACTGTCCTGTGCTGAGCGAAGATTACGCGGTTGATGACCGCACACCGTCCCCTATGACGGGTAATACAATGTAGCACAAACTTTCGGCTCAAAAGAGTAATGTTCCGACGGCCGAATGGAATGATCATTCGGCATGAAATCTCAGGACGTGGGTACAATTCTTGTCCGGAACAAAAAAAAATTGATTGAATAATTTGTATATGTGATTTTCATTCAGCACGCGTTAGTGTTTATCATATTTAGAAAAGTCAAATTGATTATTTAGTGTTGCCACATAAGTAAGTAGGAAGTAGTGCAATTTATTTTACTAAGCTCCAGTATGTGAATTATTCATACTGGGGTTTAGGAAAAACAAAATAAATTTCCATTGGCTTGCGTGGTGGTTAAAGGTGGTACTTACCCATAAGAATAAGATGTTGGCAGCCCTTGGTCAATGAGGATATAATGTGTGATTCCAATACTTGCGCTGCTTCCTCCACGATAACTGCAAATCATCGAGAGGAATTTGACCATGCAACAGGTAAATGTGGATGGAGTTATATATTTGAGTCAGCAAAAACATAAAATCACACATTGAATAAAATTAAATCAAGCCCGTCCACCATGCGGTGAAGTTCAAGTCAGCGCAGCGGTAGAAATCGAACGTCCATAGCTGTTATTGCTCGGCCGTCACCAACACTGACCGGTTTCACGAATCAAGATTTTCTAGATCCACCTCTGGGTACTATAATACTGGTACTTTATTAATGGTATGCATTATACGGTGCAAATAAAAATACATTTCAGTACATTAATGATCTACCCCACTAAGAAGTTTTAAGATAAAAATACGCTACCGAAAATCGTTGAGAAACTAAGGACCAATCGACACTTATTTGAGTGGACGTTCGCAATGTGTCCGCTATAAGGACAATTTCTCTGGTTGGTGTAATCTCTCTGCGGGTGTTCCGCAAGGTGGGGTTTTATCCCCACTACTCTTTTTTATCTTCATTAACACGGTAACACTGGTACTTACATCTCACTACCATATCTATGCGGACGACTTACAATTGTATCGACACTTTAATGCTGATGACATTGTTGAGGCCATTATAGCTCTTAATTCTGACTTGAATAGTTTAAGTAGGTGGGCCAATTCTTTTGGTCTTTTGGTTAACCCTTCTAAATCCCAAGTTCTTATATTAGGCAGCAGGTATAACAAAATTGACCATTCAAATCTTCCTATAGTTCAATATGATAATGCTCCGATACCATTCACTAAAACTGCCAAAAATTTGGGCGTAATATTCGACCCTACCTTATCATGGGATAGTCACGTAAATGCTATCAGCAAGCGAGTAATTTTTTCTTTCCAGTCCCTCGTCAAAAAACGTCTTCAAACGTTTCTGCCTTTTGTGACCAAGGTGACTTTAGCACAAGCTCTACTCCTTCCACTCTTAGATTATGCTGATGTTTGTTTTTTAGACACCACTGAGGAACTATTGAACAAACTAGAGCGCAGAATTTGTGTATAAGATTTATTTTCGGATTACGTAAATTTGATCATGTGTCTCAATATAGATCTCAACTAAATTGGTTACCCATTCGCAAACGCCGTGATGCTCATGTACTTTCGTTCCTTTACACCATGCTGCATAATCCTCGTGCTCCTCATTACCTTCGTGAGCGCGTCGATTATCTCGTACCTCGCGATATCCCTAGTAGAACTTTAAAATCTCTCCTCCTCAAAGTACCTACTTTCTCCTCAGCAGTGTATAAGAGCTCGTTTATAGTGCACTCTGTGAGGTTATGGAATTCACTTCCCCATAATATCCGAGCCAGTTCCTCTCTTGAAATATTTAGGATCAAAGTGAAAGAACATTATCTGTCGAATTAATGAAATATATATAAAAATATATTTTAGTGTCTATTATGTATTGAATATTTTTATTATTATAATATTATTTGTATCATGTTTATGTATTATTTTGGGTTATATATGTTATTATATTATATAATATGTATAGCTATGTATTTATAATTTATTGTGTTTATTATGTATATATTAGAGTGTATTAGTTGTAGTTTATTTATTCATTTCTATTTTCATTGTACACAGATACCTACTTAAACACACTTTTATATTATTACTATTATTTGGTTTGCTGGAAGAAAACTCTTTTCAGGGTTAAGCTCGCCTATGTACATGTATAATATTAATAACCAATCTGTAAACAACTCATTTTGTGTATAATAAAGAATATAAGATTAATACAATATGTACTTGACAGTTGAGTATACTAATCTGTTATTTATGTGTAATTTGGGTATAAGCGAAATCAAGAGAGATCTAAGAGAAGAAAGACAACTTACCAATAGGCGGTGCCAGGGTTTCTAGGAGTGTGCGCATTCTGGCTGCCCCACTTGTTGTCATGCCGACTATGTGTCTACTGCGCAATATTTGTAAGTCCAATAACATCCTAACTTCTTTGTATTCTTTAGTCGCAATATCCACCTTTGCCTAGTGATGTCAATGTAGTATTATAATATAAAATCTACAATGTTCCTTTCATAATCATCATCACACGTTCGGAACCCGGTGACATTCTAACTAGCCTCGTACTATTTGTACACTGCGCTCCGAATTACCACGGAGCGCAGTGTACAAATAGTACGAGGCTAGTTAGAATTCAAAGTTGCTTCGAATGTCACCGGGTTCCGAACGTGTGATGTGTATATTATAGACACTAGTCAATATATAGAATATTTTTTAGCTACCTGGACAAAACTAAAAAAATTTCTCGCACATAATCGATTCAGGTGTTACTTTGCACTAATCCATGTTTAATAATAACAAATATTAAAAAAAAAAAAAAAAAGAAAAAGAATCGGTTTGACTTCGTGGCCTTTGTGATGTCAAGGAGGCTTAACAGGAAAAATAGGCGGAATTGTCACTAGATATATTTTTATTATTTTTGAAATGTTTTATTAACACATTAATTTGATGTATTCTAAAAATATTTGTTATTATTGTTCTCGCAGACTTTGATTTAAGGTGAATTCATCAATTCTTTGAAAACGTGTTTATAAATACATATATATTGACAATATATTAAATTTTCCAATATTACATTGCCATTACATTAACAAATTTCATTCAAATTGGTCCAGTAGTGTTGGCGTGAAAGCGTAACAGATAGACAGACAGACAGAGTTACTTTCGCATTTATAATATTAGTACTGATAAAAAGAGATTTCACTGCAATTGTGTGGCTTTAATTGACGTAGCATATCAATACATATAGATAGATACATTTCGTAGGATGACCGAACTTTGGACCAAACTGATAATTCATGATTTTGCCTGTTTAATTATGAAAACATGATTTAGTTTTTATATCATGGATATTTGGTCTCATAAATAGTAGTAAATTGTCAAAATAATGGCTGTAGTTACTGAATCACTTTCGCGGATCATCGCGTCACTTTCGTGGCCTCTAGAAATTCAAAAGTATTATTCTTCCAAACGAGATGCATATTGATTAATTTACATATGAATTTAGTCGTCTTATCAAGCACTATAAGTTTTTTTAGAAAAATAGTTTCATATAAGCAAGAAATAAAATTTGCCACGAAGGTGACGATGAGAATCGTGGCAATGAGGATCAGCCATAAATACAATGTCAATTAAATCCTGCGAAAAAAACGTAACGGTGTGTTTGTTTTGTATCCATCCCGGTCTATCGGCAGTAATCCCATAGTGCTCAAACCTTTTGAATACATATAATCTAAAACCTTCCTCTTGACATGCTCATTACAGTCTACTACTCTTCAAGCAAAGTCAAAGACGGGTCAAAGGCTATATATAACTAAAATTAAATCCCTAGAAATGTATCTCTCTGTACCATGAAAAGGTTATCCTTTCTCATTTACACTTTTTATCCCTTCCACCTTCTATCTCCCCCAATAGTGGTAGAACTTTCAGAAATATCACATCAATATAATAACAACAACCTCACCAAATTTCAAGTTTCTATCCTCAGTGGATTTGGCTGGGCGTTAATGGGTCATTTTTGACATTTCCTTTTATCTACACATATATATCTGTAAAGCTTGTGTTCAGATATCGTTTTATCTACTGGCTACGGCCTAAACGGCGTGAGGCTTGATAAATATATGTAAATAAATGAATTGAATTGAATTGAATACTTAATTCTATAGGTTCTATCATTACTGCGACGGTGGAAATATCCGTTTGCGTACTAGCAAGAAAAAAATCTATAAGAAAGGAAGGTTATTCATATCCGAATCGGCAGATCGGCAGACAGATTAATTGAAACAGATACACGTGTTTTGGACAAATGCTCCTGTTGTAGTGCAAGCCTTCAGTGCATTACAAGACTGTGAACAGCTCGACATCTCTTGTTCTGTAAGTACCGAATTTCTGCCTCGCCAGTCTTAACAATACATATATCAGGCATAGTGACAATGATGCTTCACCAAATACAAAACTATCGAATTACCTAAAATATTAATAATCTGTTTTTTCCTTCAATAAACGACAAATAACTGACCTGTAATTTACCGATTTCATCTTTTACTTTTAGCACTCGCTCTTGTATCCACATAAAATATAAAATCCATCTCTCTTTCAGCGAAAAGCTATGAAAGTTTGTGTTGGCCGTAATTTCCACATGGATTCTTCGCAAACGATGTTGCGCCATATCCTGGGAAATAAGTACGATACATGATATTATTATACCTATTATTTTTTAATATAAAACTTACTGTAAATTTATCTAACTAATACAGAAGGTACAAACAAAAGTGAACGAACTCACCTCAAACAATTTTTTGGTATAATTCAGAAATTGAATCTCCGAACGAATTATATTTTGATCCATTAGAACAGGGCATTTTTTCAATTGAACGGTTAACTCTCTTAACTTGGTATTTATGTCCTTTAAGGAAAAACATGAAATAACAGCACGATATCCTTTCGTGTCAAACTTATTGAAATCCATATCGTCCAACTGTACACCGGTCCTTTCACGAGTTTCCTTTTCCAGATCAGCATATACATCACTTGTTACATCTTCTTCCAATAACAAACTACTATCAATGTTAGTATCATAGTCCTTAAAGTTCATGAAAAGCCATTTGAATAATGGATCTTCTTTAGTCGTATTGGTTGAAATGTAAAAATTCTGTAGAAGTTGAATTTCTGATATATCGGATAACTTTGAGCTTTTCATTACTCCGTTCATTAACACATCAAGTTCTACCATTGCTTTTTGAAACTGTGTTACAGTTGACTCCAGTTCCATCCTTTGTTGGTAGAAACAAACTAATTTTGTGCCTATTTGTCGCCGCACATTGCCTAAATTGATCGGAGCCATAGCTTCGTTGCGGGATTGGCCACCGATTCGAACTATAGAATTTGTCACTTTTAGTAGAGCCTCCAGAAATTGGTCTAGCGCATGATTGGTATAACAAATAACAAGAATAAGGCAGCCACCTATATCTTCAATTAGATTTTGAAACAAAGTTTTGGCAATTTTTATTCCAACGTGTGTTTTGCCTGTACCAGGTGGCCCCTGTATAACAGCGAATTCATGCGTTAAAGCCAATTTGTACGCCTCGAGTTGACTTTCATTGAATTGCAATTCATCTATATTGGGCCATGTCTCATTTTGAAGTACAACAAATTTCTTTATTGATTCAGCATTTTTTTTAAGTCCTTTCAAAAGTTCTCTACATTCTGTGTTTATTAATTTTGGATCAAATAAAATTGGTCCATCGCCAATCAAAATAATATCATATTCAGTGTTGGGTTTCAGGTACAAAGGATGTTTAGGGACAGGCTGTAATAAAGATGTAATAAGTCTTAAAACTTGGAAAGAAAAAACACATTTATTGTTTTGAGATTTAAACTAATTATATTCAGATGCAGTTATTAGTAAAAAATAATGTATTCACCGCGTGCCCCCTCTGCCCTGTGGCATTATGGTTTAATTCGAATGGTGGGTAATGAAAATGATCTTCATTTTGAAAGTCGAATATGGGAATTATTTTCAAAGGAAATTGACAAAATTGTGTCAAAATTAAGTTTATCTAATATTACCATTTTCTAGACAATAAGGCCCAGACTCAACACCAAAATAAATTAACTTGCATACTCGTGACGTACTGATTTACTCATATGTTCAACAAATGAGCAAAGTAGTTTTTTGGTACCGACTGATGTATGTATATATACTGTAAATGTATTCCATCTTACAGACGATACAACATGGCTAGAACCAACCACCTAAGTATTAGCCATGACCCGCTCGTCCCGCCTTCACCTTCACTCTCAGTGTGCCGGGTGCCCAGTGCCCGCCACTTGTAGATGTTTTTTGCAGATAGACGCTTGTAGCACAGTTTGTGGTAGTATGTAGTAGTTACCTACCTCGTTATTAAATAATGGCATAAGAATAAATAGTGTTAATATTTAGAACTCTTCTTGGCGGTAGGGCCTTTTGAGGTCCGCCTGGAATGATACCACCCTCCTGCTAGAGCTAACCTCTGCCTATATCAGATGCATTTCGTCACAAGTCACGAATTGCACTGTGCCCGTCACTTTGAGGCATACTCGTAGTTGTTAATCAATCTCATGAGCCTTTCACTGCCTCTCAAGGGCTGCTGCCCGAACACACCGTTAGGTACTTGGCGACAGATTTTCTACTTGAGGGTGGTCGCTGGTCAGAGCAAAATGCCCTTCCACCATGTGGTGAAGCTCAAGCCCGCGGCGGGATTCGACATGGACCTGCTGGGCGGCATTCCATACCCAAAGCCACTGAGCTATCACTGCTTCAAAAGGAGTTTTTCGAGGCTTAAAATTACTAAAACATATTGGAGGAATTCGATGACACAAGATCGGCTTTCGGCCCTTGTTATTCTTTCAATCGAAAATCACGTAGCTCATTCATTAGATTATTGTGCGTTAATTAAAGATTTTAGTATTAGGAATAGCCGCAAACATCAATAAAATTTTAAAATTTATAATCTCTGTATTTGTTTGTTCTGTATTGTTGTCTGCTTAAGAATATGTACATCATGAAAAAAACTGTTCAGTTATACCTGTTTTCACTATGTATGGATATACTCACATTGACATCTACGATATACTGTTTCATTGCGATGTGTTCTGGGAAAGAAGGGTCCTGTAGCGCACGGAGCACGTGGTAATAAGGCTCAAAGTACACCTGACTTTCAATCATTGTGTACGAGTCTTCCTTGTTATATAGGTTTTCGTTGAATTCTATAATGTCCACTAATGATACTGGTATCTGGAATAATAAATAGTTCACAGTTTAAAAAAAGGACCAGGATTTCACATCATCAAACACTGAAAAGTATGAAATAACTTGTGGAATTCGGTACCAAGCTGATTTAAAGTACTGACATCACATTATCATGGTTCTACAAGTTATTTCATCTATTTCTCAGTGAGAATTAAGATCATTTTTTTCATAAAATAATCTGTTTTTCATTCATATTGCTTACAGGATCATTGTCATTCGCCTAAAACGCTGTACACCATCGGTCAAACACCTAAAACAACTCGACAGATGTTGATGAAATTTAATCGAGACCAACATGGAGATACAAATATAAATACAATAAAAAAATAAACATACAGTCGAATCAAGAACCTCCTCCTTTTTGGAAATTGGTTAAAAAAACAACTGATGCTATTCAGGTATTGTTGCAAATAATGCGGTGAAAAGTAAAAAACAGTGCGTACAACGGCGTGTAAGGAATGTAGATGATAAATGAGTTAGCTGAATGAGTTAGTTTGAAGCAGTGATAGCTCAGTGGCTTTGGCTATGGACTGCCGCGCAGCAGGTCCATGGTTCGAATCCCGCCGCGGGCTTGAGCTTCACCGCATGGTGGAAGGGCATTTTTGCGAATGCCCGCCTGGCTAGCGACCACCCTCAAATGGAAAATCTGTCGCCAAGCACCTAACGGTGTGTTCCGGCAGCTGTCCTTGAGAGCCAGTAATTCTAGGTTAAGCCTGTTAACACCTTCGACCACATCATCACTTACCATCAGGTGAGATTGTGGTCAAAGGCTTACCTATCAGCAATAAAAAAAAAAAAAAAAAAAAAGTTATAATAATAATAATAAAAATAGTTATAAGAGCCTGAGAATTTTGCAAAATGCTCTAATCTAACTTTGCAGGGGAGCAAAGTTTGAGGTCCTGGACGATAGTCGACCATCACTCCCATTCGGCTGCCACAGCTTCAAATGATTACTCGAAAGAAACTTACCAAACCTTTAACCAAGTATTTCATTTCTCGATCCAAGATAATACCAGCTTTGAAAGTTTCACAGTCGTCTTTTATAAACAATACTAGTGAACCAAATATTAAATTCTTGCTGTTTTTCCAATCGATTCGTTTGAAATTTTCATTTGTTTTCAGGTCAAGTTGTACAAACGATCCCATTTTGGTATGCGACACGTAAGGGCCGACGAATTTCACGTTGCGAAACACACTGAAAAAATTACATTTACGTTCAACAGTAAGTATTATGTTTACTTCTTATTGCTGAGCTATCCTCTGATCATCAAGTGACGAATTGTACTGCGTACGTCACAATGGGACATACAGTTGTTAATTCTGAATTTTACTGCCTCTAATTTACTAATTCTCGAGGACTGCTGCCGAAGTACACTGTGAGGTGCTTGGCGACAGATTTTCTACTTGAGGGTGGTAGCTAGCCAGGTGTGCATTCGCAAAATGCTAGTCCATCATGCAGTGAAGCTCAAGCTGGTGGTGGGGATAGAACCATGCGACGCGGCAACTGGTGTATATGTACTATGACGGCACTCCATCGATATAACCGCTCGGCCATCATTGGTTCAAAACTGTACACATTCAGCAGTCAAAGTCTATTGCATCATCACTGATACTATCACATAAGAATTGCATTAGTATTTAATTAATATTCGAAATAAGAAGTAGAGAACGATGATGGTGCAATTGAAGTGATACCAGGTGAGACACATAGGTATAGGCGCATAAATTAAATGAGAACCTGGATTATCAACGATTTAGGTAAAAGGTAGATTTTTGGATGTTAATGGTAGGATTGGAGCCTACTAATGCAAGATCGGTATTGCAGACTCTTCCTCGATCAACCTTGTATCTAGACGTAGTTAGATGTGTACCACCGTCCTCTGCCACCGCGCCGCGCCGCTTCATTTCTTATATCACTCAACAACAACGTTTACGTAGTTGTTGCAGTACAGTTGATAGAGTGCTGCAAGTTTAGTTGATTCTATTTAATTTAACTTACCGTATGTGATCGTATTGTCTTTTCTTTGGATCTTTCATGTACTGACCTGTAAGATGTTAAACAGGCTTTAGGATATTTATCAATGTCAATTTACATTACACATATATTGCCTCATATGGGTAATGTAATACAGGTCTGTAGAGACCTATTCACACCCTTGTCGGTCTTAAAAAAACTTGCCAAGTGCGAGTCGGACTCGCGCACCGAGGAGGGTTCCATACAAACCTGTAGGTTTATAATTGAAAGTTATGATATTTTTATTGCTAAATTAAATCCATTTTTTATAATTATTATCTAGTCTTAGGAGTAACTATCCGAATACTTAGGACATGGTTGGCAGCAGAGAAAATAGTCTGTATGATGTAAAACATGTTGGGCTGATTGGCAAACCAGCCGATGCCTGATAAGGCTTGGAGATCATAATTTCTTAAACTACTTTCCACATATCTAGCTAATGCATATATTTTTCTCGGATTATGTTTTTATAGTTAGGTGTTATATTCTAGGCACACTGTTGAATATTTGATATCAAGGTGATTACCTAGTTGTTGCGTTAATAGTATAGTCTAAATCTAGTTTTAAGCTTACCCATCCTTTTTTTTATTGACTATCTTTTTGCCAAATAATGGTAACCTGATCCAAGCGCTGAAATCCTTATATGAGGATTCCAGTGCTTGTGTTAGGATAAACGGGACATACACTGATTGTTTAACATCGAAAAAGGTGTTAGGCAAGGATGTGTAGCGTCACCGTGGCTGTGCAACTTATTCATGGGTAATTGGTTGACAAACCTGAAAGACAGTGAATGTGGATTAAGAATGAACGAGTTACTCATCAAATGTCTTCTCTATGCTGATGACCAAGTGATACTTGCGTCGTCAGTAAAAGAGCTGCAGGAGATGGTAAATATTATGCATGAGGCTTTAGAATGAAAGGGAATGAAAATAAACGTAAAAAAGTTATGGTGTTTGAACGAGATGATGGAGTGACCGAGTGCAATATTGTGATTGGAGGTGAAAAAGTGGAACAAGTGAAAGAGTTTGTATACTTGGGATCCATGTTTACAAAAGATGGAGAGTGTGAAAGTGATATAGAAAGGAGAGTGAATGCTGGAAACATGGTTAACGGAGCATTGCACGCGTTTATGAACAGTCAGAAGGTGTCTAAGAAGGCTCGTCTGGCTGTTCATGGGGGAGTGTTGGTTCCGACACTAATGCCCATACATTAGTGTCGGAACCAACACTCCCCCATGAACAGCCAGACGAGCCTTCTTAGAGTGAAAGTTGGGTATGGCAGAAAAAGCATGAAAGTAGAATAAATGCAGTGGAGATGAGAGCATTGAGAAGCGTGATTGGAGTCAAACGGAGTGACAGGATAAGGAATAGTGTGATATGGGAACGATGTGGTGTGAATGAGGATGTAGTGACAAAAATTGAGAAAGGTATGTTAAGATGGTTTGGACATGTAGAGAGAATGAATGAAATGAGATTGACTAAACAGGTATACATGGTACAAGTGATCGGAAGTGTTGGAAGGGGAAGATCTAGACGAACGTTTCGAAATCAAATTGAAGACGTTTTGAAAAAAGGACAGGTCAAGAGTACCCTAAACCGACGCTCACGTATGAAAGGATTGATGAATGTAGATGAAGCGAAAGAGATATGCAAGGATCGTAGCAAGTGGAAATCTGTGATCTCTGCCTACCCCTACGGGAAAGAGGCCCGATGTTATGTATGTATGTATGTATGTATCTTTTTGCACGCAAGTGGCATTTAAAGTTAATGGGGTAGGTGAAAGGTCTGAAGTTCTGAGTTCAGATCATAATATTTTTCATAAGATAGTTTAATTGGTTTATTTAAGAAAATTAAATCAGTTCTGAAAAATCTGTGGATCAGCAACAGCCAATAGGAAGTGAAGCGGTTACCTCTGCCTATATCATGATGATGCAGTTTTTCAATCGTGACTGCACCACACCATTCACCTTGAGACATACAGTTGTTAAGATTTATGTGCCATGCATTGGACATTCCATAGCTACTTATTAACTCAAGGACCGCTACCGGAACACATTGTTAGGTGCTTGATGATTTTCATATGATAGCAGATTTTCTACTGTTTTTATGGGTGGTAACTAGCCAGGCGAGTGGACACAAAATGCCCTTCCACCATGCTGAAGCTCAAGTGGCGGCGGTGGGGTATTGCACCAAGGACTTGCGGTATGGCGCTCCATTGGCATTACCGCCCGACTATGACTGCTTAAATTTGCTTGAAGACACTGTTGCACATAGTTTGATTGAAGACATTAGGCTCGACTCTTGGTGAACCCCACGTTGTCTATTCGCACTTTCAATTAGTATTCTAAGTTCTTACCCAAACCATCGCGTAGGGGGCCAAAACAGTCTTCTCTCAGTAGCCTGAACTGGACATCTAAATAATGTTCGACGTCTTGATATGGGCCGTCCACAATATTCGGGTGAATCAAGGCTTCTTGTTGCAATAGATCTTTTCTTGTGGGTATAACGCTCAACTCCCGAAAATTCTCTGGGGCTGGCCCGTCGTTACGTTCGATTATATGTTGTCCACCCTGATGAAAAACAAAAAAGCATGTTAACATACTTCGAAAGCACTGGAATCGCGAAGCGCAAGTTCGTCTCATGCGCAGGAAGTCGTAAATCAATGATAAGGTTAATTTGTAAATTTACATATACTTAACATAACCACCAATGACATCACACAACTAATGCAAAACCATTAGCTACCACCTTCAAGTAGAAAATCTGTCGCCAAGCATCTAACTTTGTATTCAGGCCGGGATCAATTTTAGGACCTTTTTTGTTCCTAGCGTATATTAATGATCTGCCTTGCATGGTCAAAGATTTCTGCGATATTCTTTTATTCGCAGATGATACCTCTCTGATTTTTAAAGTAGATAGGAAAGATAGTGAACTCATTCATGTAAATAATGTGTTATCTATGATCTCTGAATGGTACGCCGCTAATAATCTTCTTTTAAATTCAAAAAATACCAAATGTTTAAAGTTTTCTTTACCAAATGTTCCTTATGTTGAACCAAACATTAAGCTTGGCCTAGATAAACTCTCTATTGACAAAGCGACAGTCTTTCTGGGAATCAAAATGGATTCAACTTTACAGTGGGATCCACATATACATGACGGCTAGAAGACTTAGTTCTGCTGCATATGCAGTTTGTAAGGTAAGACAGTTAACAGACGTTGCTACACGGCTAGTTTATTTCGCGTACTTCCACAGTATTATGTCGTATGGTGTATTGCTGTGGGGAGCTGCTGCTGAGATAGAGACAATCTTTATCTTACAAAAGCGTGCAATTCGAGCCATATATGCAATGGATCCTATGGAATCTCTAAGGGATTTATTTAAAGAAATTGATATTTTAACTTTACCGAGTCTGTATATATTTGAAAATATTATGTATGTTCGGAAAAAATCGAGTCAATTTAAATTAAATAGTGACAACCACGATTACAACACTAGAAATAAATATAAAATAGCAGTACCAGGTTATAGACTAGCAAAGACAAATAAAAGGTCCTTTTTAGGTAATTGTGTGCGGTTTTAGAATAAAATTCCCAAACATATTACAATGCTCACGGAAGGAAAATTCAAGTTGCATGTAAAAAATGTTTTGATTAGGAAATCATACTTACTACAAAGTTTCTGATTGCTTAAACGACAAAGATGCTTGGAAAGTTCCGCCTCTGCCAAGCTATCACCTGTCACCTACGTAATTTAAACAAATATTGTAATAATCGTATAATATTGTATATTACACATTGTTAAAAGATGTTTAAAAGAATGGCCCCGAGTTTCTTGCCCGTTCTTCTCGCAGTGGCTCTATACATTTTTTTGCTGAACGTGGCAGTACAATGTAGAATATTTCAATATTAAAAGTTGTAATTGACCTTCATAAGAGCGTCGTAGACGCCTAAATTGAATAAATGATTTTGAATTTGAATTTGAATTCAGGCGACGGTCCTTGAGAGCCAATTAAATTACAGGCTCATGAGACTTACCAATTGTACTCGTATGTCTTAGGGCGCACTGCAGTTTGTGCGAAATGCATCTGTTATTGGCAAATGGGCCTTGTGCAAGTCTAGTCATAATCCCATAAAAAAGTTTTTAAGCTTCCCTACACATTTTAGAAACCTAAATTAAAATACAGTCGACTCTCTTAATTCGAAACTCGAGGGACACTTTAAATGTTACGAATTATCGAGAGTTTGAAATATCAAATGGATTGAAATTTTTGAGAGAAAAGAAACAAATTCATTGCGGAAGTTTATGTCAACTAATCATTACCAAAACAAAGGCTCGTGTACAATGATACAAGCTTGAACTTGTTCTGCAATGTACTTAGATGTCTCAGCGGCGGGATGGATTACTCGGACTTGTTTATAAGAGGGTCAAGTAACTTACTCGTATTCTTTACGAATTGTCGAGTGTTTGACGCCGATAAGTTCGAATTAACGCGTCATTTTCTTGCGTAGTATTTTTTCGTTCGAATTACCAAGTGCATAAAAATGTATTGAATTAGTTCGAAATATAAAGAGATTTTCTACGGAACTCGTTATAACTTTGAATTATAGAGAGGTTCGAATTATCGCAGGTTTGAATTAACGAGAGTTGACTGTAGCGCGTTTCACGGAAAAACATGGTGAATGGAGCATTGCACGCGTTTATAAACAGTCAGAAGGTGTCTAAGAAGTCTCGTCTGGCTGTTCATGAAGGAGTGTTGGTTCTGTCTGACACTAATGTATGGTAGTGAAAGTTGGGTATGGCAGAAAAAGCATGAAAATAGAATAAATGCAGTGGAGATGAGAGTATTGAGAAGCATGATTGGAGTCAAACGCAGTGACTGGATAAAGCATAGTGTGATTAGGGAACGATGTGGTGTGAATGAGGATGTAGTGACAAAAGTCAAAAAGGTATGTTAAGATGGTTTGGATATGTGGAGAGAATGAATGAAATGAGAATGACTAAACATGGGACAAATGAACGTCAGTATTGGAAGGGGAAGACCGAGGCAAACGTTCCGAAATCAGATTGAACACGTTCTAAAAGATCAGGTCAAGAGTACCCTAAACCAACGCTTATGTATGAAAGGATTGAAGAGTGTAAATGAAGTGAAAGAGATAAGTGAGGATCATAGCAAGTGGAAATCTGTGGTCTCTGCCTACCCCTACGAGAAAGAGGCGTGGTTTTATATTTGTATGAAAGTCACCTTAAACCATATAAATCGTTTTACAGACATTTGAATGTTAAGAATTCACGAATTTCTGAAAGGCATTAACCATGTGGGTATAACGAATTTAAGCTAGCGAAAGATTTAAAGGGAAACATTATTGAAGTAATAAACTAAATACGTGATGATATTCATCAAATGTTGCTGATTAGAGCACTTTCGCATGAGATGGATAATTTCGAGATGGCACAACCACATCTGATCTGAAATCGTCACCTCGAAACCCTCGCGGACGCAGCTGAACGCGTTGATTTGGGCGTAGCTGGAAAGACAAAGACAAATCACAATCTAATAAGAACTTACCCCCTTAACTTTTTCCAAATTAGCCATCCTTTCTTGCAACTTTTTCAATTTTGTTGAATCATCATCACGCAAAACAAATGAATGATGTTCTTTTAAAATATCTAAGCACGCTATAAACGTGACTCTCAATAGAGATCGACATTTATTCAGGGCCAGTGTCGGAGACGTCGTTAAAACACATTCGACGAATGCTAGCAAACTTTTCCAAAATACATCTGGTTCTTTCCAATACATAGTATTGGCGTCTTTAGCCTTCTGGTATGGTAGCTTCATCAAATAACATTCCAGGTTAACAATAAAATTGGAATTGCAGCTTTCCATCAACAGGTTTAGTTTAAGTTTCTCAAATGGTGACTGGCAGACTTTGGCCAGACACAGTACGATCAGAAAAAATATGTCATTTTTTTCGATAGGCGATCGCAAAACCTCAATAAAGGCGTCTTTGCTTTCCATAAGGTTAGCCAGCACGTCGTGACTGTCGCCTTGAGCAATTTTTTTGAGTTGTTCGGCATTAATGCATATTTTCTTTATTTTTATTTCTTTATTATCAAGATTCTTTTTATTCTTATTCGAATAGACTTTTGCCTGGGCTCCACTTTGAATTTGCTTTGCTGCCTTTTTGCTACCATTTGTCGGAACATGGCTTTGTTGTTGCATATCTGAAAAGTATATATAGGTAGGTTAGGTTAAACTATCTAAGTACTCCATGGTATAATAAGCGAAAACAGCATGTATTGTACTTATAACACCTCGCTTATTACGAAGATATCACTAGCAGCACAGTCACGCTTAGTGCTAGCCAGTTTGAATAATTATAACAACGAAGAAATGCCCAGAAAATTATGCGGAAACGCTATTGTATGGCCATGATTGTATCAAATTTTCAATCATCATTTATAATATTTTAAATTTAAATAACTTATTATATTTCAGGTCATAAATACAGCTATTTATTGTCAAATAATGGTGATTGAAATTATTAAGACAATATTAATACATTAATGGACAAGATATCTTCTGTGAAGAGACATAACCAGTTTGTTTTTGATATATCCAAATTTTCCACGGATGAATTTAATTCGTTTTGGCTTCGACACATTCTCAATTTAGGTGAGTTGTATCCAATGTTAGATGTACATGGATTCTTTGAAAAGATTCTATGTAGTTTTGAAGCGCTCGTAGCGAAGTTTGCTTAGCCGTTCTGAATTGATCAGCAAAGTTAAGCAACGTCCGCCGCGGTCAGGAGTTGGATGGGTGACCGCTGGTGACATTACTACTGAGCGCATCCGTGCTTCGGAGGGCACGTTAAGGGGATCACCGTAGTGAAATGCGCACTTTTGGAATCTTCTTGTACTGAAACTATGAGTTCAAAATGTGTGAAAAATATATATCATATTCTTTAATTCTTTATTGAGTGAATTAGTTGATTAGTTTTTATTGAAACCAATTAGTTCTTCTGTAATAAATTGTAATCGACGACCCTTTTTAGATTGTTTTTTATTAATTTAAGAGGCATAGTTGAATTAAATGCAATGATTCTTTTTTTTAAAAAATAGCTAATACTATACTCTAATGAACTACTTACTAACTTGTGTTGAAAACATTTTTATGAATTTTTGCCACAAAATTCTTTGATCGCGAGAAGAAATCGCAACGAAAATCAGTCTGCCCGCAGCGCTCGGGCCGTTTGGACGTGGGATCTGTGCCGTTCGTTACGCCATCATTTTTGTGCATTTATTTTACGAAATATTACAATATTTTTTTATCATACGTTAATTTGGAACTCATAAATTATTGAAACGCAAGTAAAACATTTATTGGGGATGTACTTTTGTTTATATTGATTTATAAAATCTTTATAATAACTTTTTTGAGCGAGTTGATTAAAGTTCAGACACGGCATTGTTAATTCCTATTTTAGTAGGTATCTAGATTTTTAACCCTTGGTAAAATATTTCATTTTGTTATTATTAGGTTACTGTACAATTAAATGAGAACCTATTCCCAATGCCCTTAACACACTTTATGAGACGACCAACTACTTTCTAGGTATTTATATATCCAATCATTCAAATAAAGGGTACTTACCTATATCTCTTTTATCTCTTTGACTTAAACAGTTAAATACTTAGTATGTAGTTAGTCGGATTGAAATGTGTGTACATCTGTATGACTCCGCTGTTCTTTCGTACTACCTCTAAAAGTATGTACCCGTAACGTTTGAACCATTACTTCTGTAGATAGTTTCATTTTCATAGCAAAAGTGATAATGTGTACTATTATTATAATTTTATTTTATATATTTTAATAAGTGGGGTTCCTTAGGCAAAGTGACCCGGTACAATTCTTCTCGTACAACTTTTAATGGCAGCAGTCGAATGAGACTTGACAAAAACCTAAATGACATATTCAAGGTGGCAGGTAAAATTCAAGTTGCTCCAATCCGTCTGAAAATCAATATCTGGTTTTAGGCGTCGTTATTCCGAATTTAGAATTTATTTTTCCATGACATGATTTTTTAAGATGGCCGCCATACATAGATGTTTTGAAACCATTGACTTAAATTGTTCTATGGGAAGGAGTCATGGGGAAAGAAAGTATTCTAAACTGAAAATAACAAAGTGCTTTTCGTGATATAATAATAATGGGAAATCTGAAGTAAAGCTGAGCAGTGTGATCGGAGTACTTTGTATGGACACACTTTTAGTAGCGGTAGGGTGAATTTTATATGGCGGTTTCATTACAGTTATCTTTTGTATTGGGATTATACTTCTATTAAAATTTTGAACTTTTATTTTATTATTATTTGTATTTATTATGTTATCTCATAAATAAACTCTAAAATTTCAAAATGACTTTCTATAACTGAAATTATACCTATGCATAATATTTATTTATCGATAGATATATAGAAATATGATCAAGAGTAAAATTGCAAGTTTCTGTTTTAGAGTTGGTAAGTATATGACAGTAACCCAGTGGTTGGTGCGGATAACGTCCTATAAGTTCAAGTACATATTTAATATGACGAGTAGGATATATTGTGCTGTTTTTGGTTGCATGAATTCGTCCAAACCAAACATATTAATTGTAAAATAGCTGCAGGTATCTATAACTAAGTAAAACATATTCCCTGTTCTCCACCTTGTCCATGTTTGCAAAAACAATTTTTGATTAAGCTATATACTTTAAAATTCAATAATAAAGCATTTCGTACGTTTCAGTCGAGGTGCAAATATTTTTTACTACCTATCCAAAACAACACGCATTTTTACACACTTTTTATTCAATTTACAAAGTATTTTATCTAAACTAATATAGGTAATAAAGCGGAAAGATTTGATTGTGCATTTGTTTGTTTGCATTGAATAGGCTGAAACTAATGGACCGATTTGAAAAATTCTTTCACCATGAGGATCCAACATTATCCTTGATAAACATAGGCTATAGAAGATTTTCAAAAAAGTTAGGTCGTATGTAAACTTTGATAACGTAACATAAAGTGCGAAAAAAATACCAAAATAAATCGTTAGGTATATCGCATACGCTGCGGAAATTATTGAAAATAGAGCCAAGTGATATACTACAATTTTATAGAAGACATCAATAAAAAAGTCCGCAATACTATAAGTATAACTATTACAGTTATGTCACAATAACTGTTTTTTTATATGTTGAATTTATAAGTTATGATTTTTTTGTTAAATAGCCGTGTGAAACCGGGCGAATCACTAGTTTGCTTATATAAAAAAAGTATATTTACAATCACAAAACAAAATGGAAACACAAAAAAGGCAAATGTAATTCAAATGCTAAAGGCGGGCAGCCCTATCGCATGTTTACGTACCGCGCGGCTGTAGGTAGTTATTTCGAGGACAGGGCCCAGTTAAAATACTGTATAGATAATATTACCGTGGTTTCGTACCGCTTCATGAAGTCAAAATACTTTTTTGAGCACAATATTGAGATAATACTTTTGAATTTTAAATTACAACCTCGTTTTATAGACCCTATAATCTCAGCAAACCACAAACCAATTAAGCTCTTACAGGTTCTTACTTGCAAATTCTGTTGATATGCAAGATAGACACCTTTCTACCAAATTTCAAGAAGATCGATTCAGGCAATCGAGATTTATTGACGGGGAAATATACACTGCTCAGACCTCCACCGAGACCTCGCTTCGCTTAGTCTATTAAAAATATATCATTACCTACAAGTGATAATATTTTTTTACCTTAGAGGTTCGCAGTAACTGCAGATAAAAATATTGTTATCTACACTTCTGTTCTGCCGCTTCTAATAGCGCACGAAACTCTACAATTTTAGCGACGCTATCCGTGGTACGGCGGCGTCTAGTGCCGCCGTGCGACTGAATATTTTTATGAGTTAAAAGTAAACGCCCATTTCTATTAGCTCCGCCCGAATTAGAAATTATTTTGACTACGGTCTTGCCCTTAAGCCGTCGGTCCCGGTTGTTGTCTTAGGATGGCAGTCGTTACAGCATGGTGGTAGGGCACTTTGCGAATGCCCGCCTGGCTAGCTACCACCCTCAAGTTGAAAATCTGTCGCCAAGCACCTAACGGTGTGTTCCGGCAGCTGTCCTTGAGAGCCAGTAATTCTAGGTTAGCCTGTACAACATCTTCGACCACATCATCACTTACCATCAGGTGAGATAGTGGTCAAAGGCTAACCTATCAGGCATAAAAAAAAAAAAACAATACCTTGGATAATTATTGTAGCGTTATTTGAGGATGCTGCGCGACTTTGCTTAAATAAACCACCTCAAAATAGAAACAACGTGAATATTGGTGTGTGCGTTAGGCAGACCTCTTGTACAAGACCATCGTATTACTAAGGAAGGAAATGAATTTAGATAATGCAGGAAATGGGTACCTATCTGTCAGCCAGAGCATGTTTCATAGAAAGATGTCGGTATACGTCCGTGCTACATTGGACGCTAACTAAACCGGAAATATACCCGTATTGTTTACAGGACTATTCTTATCTTTTAGCAGGAAAAAGCATATACATACTGTAGTGTTAAAGGTGTTAGCTTAAGGAAAATGTAATAAAGTTAAGTAATTTGTATGTCAGTAATAAACGCAACTCAATACGAACGGACGTCTCATTTCCAACTAGACACTAGTTCCCCGAACGCCACCTCCCGTCCCCACAATAATCTAGTTACATATAAATAAAGCCTACTATAGTATTTGTATTAAATAGTGCCACAGGATATACCAAGATAAATGACCGAACTAAGATTACAGGTTCTGCGACGAAAGCGTTTAGCAATTATAAAGAAATTTGTTCTGTACGATGCTGGTTGACCTGCCTACCTACGTGTCTTAGTACTTCTAGATATCCTAAGGGTTGTTCTTCGGTTCAAATTAAAATGCAATGATATATTAATAAAGTTAGCGCAGGCGGCGGCGGTACGGGTAGGTCGGTGGGCGAGCGTGCGTTCGATGCCCGGCCGGTTTTTATCGTCGATTCGTTCTAGCTATATACCCGCCCCGCGACCCCGCTCGGCCCTCGCCTTTGCTTACTAGTTTATTGGACTTAGTTCAGTTTTCTATTGCTATTGTTTTTATACATTTATATCGATTCAAGATTTACTTATATCGTGCACAAAATTCTACAAAGCGCTATTACTTTTTCTCATTCACTGGCTGATACTCCGAGTTATGAACGACTCATCGAATATAGGAGGAGGTTCAGTCTTACAATGGATGATAAATGGCTATGGAAACCGTTGGGATATTGTTCAAACAACTTTCAGAAACCCAGGTGAAGTACAGTGGTTTTTTATAGGGAGCTATTAGCTATTTACGTATATTTCAGAACTTAATGAAGGTAGACAACCGATTACATTGCACTTAAGTACCACTATGAATAATTATATGTATTCGTAGAAGTATCACCATCGAAATACTTATGCTGACAGACATTAGTCATGTAAGTTGAGAGAACACATTGTTGCCGATTTGTTTCCTAGAATCGAAACAGTATATTGCCTTACGGCTATAATCAGAGTAAGCAGAACCAGGAGCTCATGACGCATATGTAATATTGGCGTGTAACAATTCCAGAGCACCACCCAAGTCCGACTTAAATACATTTTCAACTCGACAAATCGACTTCCGAAATAGAACGAGGTTTTTAATCGACAGTACCTATGTTTCTTATGTACCTACGTTTGTTACGCGATTGCTCCGTCAATTATGAATTGATTTTGATCTTATTTTTTTTTGCGTAAGTATACCTACAATTTCGGTCCATTGAAATTTCGTTAACATCGGTGTAGCAGTTTTTAAGTTACATTCAATTAACTAAAATATGTTATATACCTTTGATTCATAAATAATCAAAGTTCCCAGGCGTGGGACGTACACGTAGGTATAATAAGTTAATTTATGTAGTTATTGTATATTACAATTTTGCCATTTTCTTAGCAATAAAGTGGAAAACGGGAATATAATTACCGACTAATGGGTATGTAATACGTAGGTCACACTAAAAGTTTTGCGTAACTTAAAAAAACAACATGTTATAAACAAAATATTATGTTTATTGCTTTTCAAAATACTCTCCTTTATATTTTAAACATAGTAACATTAAAACTTTCGCGACTTGAACACATAGTTATAAATACGGGACTTAATCCGCTCGAGAATCCGCTCGTGACCACGACCAATGCAACTTGGTCGAAACGTCGTCGAGGTAAATAAATAAATATATACATGTTTATTGCATCCATTTTCAGGTCTCAATGGAGGTCGACAGTTCTTGTGGATATAATAAAAAAACATGCAGAAGCTCATGCACATATAGACTTCACCACCATGTGAATGTTGAGGCAATCCAGCTCCTTGATAAAACAGACATAGTGAGAAGGCTAAAAAGGACAAAACCTTTTGAGTTAGTGTAGTTGAGTGAAAGTGATAAATAGTGAAGTGAGTGCTACATATAAAGAACACAAGAACACATAGTGACTTCCCCTTAATAGAGACAATAAGATAGGTGTTAATGGACACATTGTTAACTTACTCTATTTAGCAGTTTAAGTCAAGCTAAAATTACTCATTAGTCCGTATTGTTGGCTAGATTGTAATATAATGAGGTACTAAGTAATATGCACTTGCAGAATCTCTTCTTCTCCCTATCCTAGACTACGCTGACACCTGTTATCTTGATATCACTGAGGATCAGTTAAACAAACTTGAGCGACTTCAAAACTTCTGTATTCGGTTCATATTTGGTTTGCGTAAATATGACCATGTTTCTCACTTTCGTAAAAAGCTCAAGTGGCTCCCTATTCGTCTTCGCCGGAATACTCATGTCCTCTCCCTTCTCTACAATGTTCTGTTTAATCCCTCGGCCCCGTGTTATCTTAAAGAACGATTTGAATTCTTTTGCTTTTGCAATGACTTAAATCTTCGGTCATCAGAAAATTTACTATTGAAGTTGCCTACACACACAAGTTCCTTTTATGATAAGTCTTTTACTGTGCAAGCTGCTCGGCTTTGGAACTCTTTACCAGTAGAAATTAGAAAGGCCACATCGCTTTTTTCATTTAAAAAAGGAGTTAAGAAATTTTACCTTTCTTCAATTCATCATGATTAACTATCCAATTTTTATTTATATTATTGTTGTTTATATTTATATAAATGTATATATATATATATATATATATATATTATTATAATTATTATGTATTATGTATCTACAAAATAAATATCTTTTAAAATTATTTTAGTTTTTATTTTGATTGTATTTTAATGTATCTATTTTATCTATTATAGTTTAATATTAAATTTACTAACGTATATATATTTTGAGTATTAATTATTCTGATTACATACATAACGCACTTTAGTCTATACCTCCATCTAAATTAACATGCAAGTATCTGTTGAGCCTACGGTTGCCTGGAAGAGATTGCTGCCTAGCAATAAGGCCGCCGATTGTACTATTTTTAAGTTATTTTAATATTTTTTGTAACTAGTTTTAATAATTTTAAAAGTGCAATAAAGTGTTATCTATCTATCTATCTATCTAAGTAATAAATACATCATAAGAAAAAAGTAGCTATATTTGAAACAATTTTTCGTGCGATCGAACCATTTTTTAAAAACAGGAGGACCACAGGTCATAGCATGTTTTCTAACCCAAAGGGTAAAAACGAGACCCTATTACTGAGACTTCGCTGTCCGTCCGTCTGTCACCAGGCTGTATCTCAAGAACGGTGATAGCTAAACAGTTGAAATTTTCACAGATGATGTATTTCTATTGCCGCTATAACAACATTTTTTTTTATTTATGCCTTATAGGTTAGTCTTCGACCACAATCTCACCTGATGGTAAGTGATGATGTGGTCGGAGATATTGTTCAGACTAACCTAGAATTACTGGCTCTCATGGACAGCTGCCGGAACACACCGTTAGGTGCTTGGCGACAGATTTTCTACTTGAGGGTGGTAGCTAGCCAGGCGCGCACTCGCAAAATGTCTTACTACCATGCTATAACGACTGCCATCCGAAGACAACAACCGGGACCGACGGCTTAACGTGCCCTCCGAAACACGGAAGCGCTCAGTAGTAATGTCACCAGCGGTCACCCATCCAACTCATGACCGAGGCAGACGTTGCTTCTTTGCTGATCGGTTCAGAATGGCTAAGCAAACTTCGCTACGAGCGCTTCGATATACAAATACTAAAAATAAAATAAAATAAATATTTAAGGGGGCCTCCCATACAACAAACTTGATTTTTTTACCGTTTCTTGCTCGATACTAATAACGGTGACAGGTAGACACTTTAACTATTCACAGAATATTTAGTTTTATGTTCTCTTTAACTATAATTAATTAAAATAAAATAAAAAATAAGGGGGCTCCCATACAATATAACTTGTAAGAATAGGTTACAGATAATGGTACGGAACCCTTCGTGCGCGAGGTCCCACTCGCACTTGGCCGGTTTTTTTCTTAGACACGTAAGATTTAGCTATTCTCCTCTACAGGTCGAAATTCTCAACTGATTCTCGTGAAATTGTGTGAGAAGGTTAATGATATGAAAATTTTGGTGGAGTCAGTGTTTGAAATTTTGCCAAACGATATGTCATATGATATGGGTGTTTAACACATATTGAGATACAGCCTGGTGGCAGACAGACGAACAGTGGAGTCTTATTTCCGTTTTTACCCTTTTGGTACGGAACCCTAAAAACAGCTATTTAGTAGAGTTCAAAAATGTCACATAACTTTTAGTTACCTACCCAAACAACCATTACATCCGATAAGCTTTAATGGGTCGGGGACATTTCTTCAGTTTCGGAATTTAACTATTATTTTTGGATTTTGTAACCCACGCCCCCATCAGCGTGCGCAATGAACCTATATTGTTATTCAATTGTAAGCTATGCAAGGTCAGACTCGGGAGGTTTTGTAGCTCCGAGAGCCACTAGTTTACAAATTATCTTTGGTTGAGCCTAATTGTCTTAGTTTTGTCTATAAATTTTGCTATTTATAAAAACTGATCAAAACGTGACCATAATTTACCAACCTGCATTATTTCGTTGCCGTTGTTGTGATCCATTTGCAGGTTGCAAACCAGCTTTTCCTCCTCGACGTGGTTTTGACAACCCCCGAAATATATTTCTCGGTACGCTGTCCCCGTCCCTCATATTCTCGTGAGTGTCAAGAACTTGAACAGGGAGTGTGTTTATTTGATTTGATGACTTTCCACTCCTACGCATTACATTTCTTCTAATTGACGCACGAGGGTGACCGGGATCTGCAAAATAATACATCATTTAAATTTTTATCTGAGATATAAATTACTATTACTTAGGTACTAATATTATATACACAGGTGGGTATATTACCTACGGTAGTTATCTAAACCTAAAATACAACACACGAGTTCCCCTCCCCTCTCGATCGGTAATTAAACTACCTATATTGTTATCCTGAATCCTTAGGGGTTGAAAAATTTTGAGAGTATACATTACTCCGTCTGCTTTGAAAGCCGTTAACTTTATACGTTATGAACGCAATACTGGTATAGTATATTATACATATATATATATAATAATGGATGAGTCATTCAAACGGAAAATGTTGTAACACAAAAATGCACTAAAAATAAATAAACCAAAACATCGTATACAGTTTTTTGTCAAGTTTACATTGAAAAGTGAAAATGAGAATATTATCAATGTAGTCAAAGCCAATAAAATACGCATTATTAAGGATAACTCAAATACTACTCGTCAGATTTCACTGAAATTTGAATTGGACCACATGGCAAGCACCGGCTTACGAATATATAAAACCCTAAAAAAACATCTAAATTGGTACACCCTGTGAAAGGCTATGAGGTAAAACATACATAAAAATAGTAGAATTAAGAACCTCCTCTTCTTAGGGTTCCGTACCCAAAGGGTAAAAACGGGACCCTATTACTGAGACTTCGCTGTCCGTCCGTCCGTCCGTCTGTCACCACCAGGCTGTATCTCAAGAACGGTTATAGCTAGATAGTTGAAATTTTCATAAGTAGTTGATGTTTTTCTGTTGCCGCTATAACAAAAAATACAAAAAGCTGGCCCAGTGCGAGTTAGACTCGCGTACGTTAAAACAAAAAAAGGTTAAAATATGAAGTCTAATGTTGTATAGCTAATGTTACGGAACCCTTCGTGCGTGAGTCCGACTCGCACTTGGCCGATTTTTTGAAGTACGGTTAAAAATAACTAATTGGGGGCTGTCAAAACTGTCGATTTTTTATGGGATCTATATCAAAAGTTAAACTAGTTGGAATATGAAATAACTGTTTATTAAGTACCAAATCCTCGATTTATTCATATTATTCAAATTTCATTTATTTAGCACGAGACGTGTACTATAGGTGCCCGTGGGGTGCCGGGCTAGAATGTCACCCCCTCAACTCATCCCGTGGGTGTCATAAGAGGTGACTAGCGAAAAATACCGGAAGGTGGGAAGCAGCGCCTTCCGATAAATTTACAAGTATAACTGCGATACCCAAGAGGTCTGCCAAGCGTGGGTATTATAGCAAAACCCCCCTATGGGGAGGCCTTTGTTCAACAGTGGACGTCTTGATGATGATCATGATGATGATGAACATCAGATGATGATGATGTACTATAGGTAGGTAAATCTAAAGGTCCTACATATAGCTTAGTAAAGTAGGTAGATGCATTGTTTTGTTGCAAGGGTATCGCAAAGTAAAATTTTATTATCACCTCACAAACTCGGAAAGGTGCTTTTAAACCACTATCGTGGAAAAGTTTTACAAATTAAAATATCCTTTAAATATTTCAAATTTTAGTAATTGTACATGTACGGTTTCATTGTAACAACCACAACCAACCACATAAAACATAATATACCTAGGTACTTAATTGATTTTTAAAACAAATGACCCACCATTATTTACCAAAATACCTACTAATAAATAATGAGAAGGAATGGTTTCATTACCTCATTAAACCTTTTTTGAGGAGCTTTAGTTTTAACCGCTCAACATGGCACAATGAGGTATTTGTTTATATATGAATCAACGTCCACGTGTTTTATAACTGTAATATTTTGGAAGGTATTCCATTTTGATAGCACGCCCACTAGATGGAGCCAATGTATTCATTGCTAGAAAGCGATAAACAGAGAACTGCTTCCGTTGTATCGCTTCTTGTCGATCATAACCAACATAAATTTTAATTTCGTGTCCTTTTTACAAGGATTAACTTAATGGCTCTTTATGCGTTAACGATCTTTAACGTTAACTAAATGAAAAATAAACATAAAATCATTGAGATATTATTACTTACGTGTACATATCTCAATGCATAAAATTGATGTTTGATCAATCATTTCATAACTTACCTACCTACCTCGGTAATTAGTTTTGATGGTGCATTAAACTTACTTAAAATATTATGTGTTGCCAGTATTATAATACTGGCGCATGGCGGTCCGCTCCGGCTACACAGGGGTCTTTAACAAAAAATTCAAAAATTATAAATTTGAATTCATATAAAAGTAGTTATTGTCTAAGATTTTTGTATTTCAACTCTCTTGTTACTGTGATATAACTGTAAAAGTTAGACTTATAGTATTGCGAACTTATTATAGATATTGATGTCTTCTATAAAATTGTAGTAGGTACCTACATCACTTTGCTCTATTTTCAATAAATTCCGCAGCGTACGCGATATAACGATTTTTTTTCTGTTTCGCACTTTGGGTTAAGTTTTCATACGGATCCCTAACTTTTTGAAAATCTTCTATACCTAGTCTATGTTCATCAGGGATAGTGTAGGACTCTAATAGTAAAATAATTTTTCAAATCAGCCCAGTAGTTTCAATGCAAACAAACAAACAATCTAATCTTTCCTCTTTAATATATTAGTTTAGATATACCTACCTGCCTACCAATTTTTACCTCCAAACCTGATACTCTATTGGCTGTGAGCGAAAAGTGATAGGACATGCAAGCTGAATAATGCGAATGACCGGAAGCTGGAATGGTATGTACAAGCCTGCATTATCATTATGTCAGTTGGTACTTAATACCTACTCAGGAAGGTACCATTAACACCATAGTAGGTAGGTATACAAACTACTTACTAGCAGTAGTCCTAAAATAAATATGTTAGATATTCCTGGGCTTCCAGAGTTTTTATCATTATTAAATGACGTAATATTTTGGCGCCAAAATGTAATTTGAGCTGGTTTAAGATTTCATAAAAACATTAAACATACTTTCCGTTATCTTAGAAAAATATGGATTTTTCCTCATAATAGCCAAGGATGCATCCTTTCGAAAACAGTTTGGATTATGAAAATATGACTTACGCAGATTTTAGGACGATTTTGTGAAAATAGTAGGTACCTACCTACCTACCTAGCAACTCTCCGACTCCAGACGCCGGTTTGGACAGTTGGGGAGATTATTCATTAAAAGTAATGTATTCATTAAAATTATTAGTAGATAATCATTATAAGTATTTTAAATACTTAAATCTATGCACACTGGACACGCTAGATATTTGCAATTAGCCTACATGATGTGGTAGCTGTACCTATTGTAGGTATGCTTGCCTGTACGCACGACAAGCATACCTACATAGGTACGTATCGACAAGCCGCGTTTGGTACCCCACTATGAAGTCACACTACTGTTCTGGATTTACTGTAATAGAGATCGCTGTTTACAAAGTAGCTATAAATACGAAATATAAAACATTACCTGTAACTGGATCCACTTCACCGTCCATTAGTCCTGCTTTTCAATTCGCAATCTTGTACTGAACCTAAAATATATGAGACAGTTTTAAATACCTACTACTTAATCCCATGAAGGGGTAGGTACACAACACATAGGTAAGGAAGGTAAGTACTACAAGTAGTATTATTATATGTTCTATGCTACGAGGTAAGTACTGTTCCTACCTACTTTGGTTGCTTTCCGTTCTTTTGAAAGAATCAGCAAAATCAGTTGATAATTGGCGCAGTATAATCGCGTAAGAAACATACCTATAAAAAATAGTTGAATTGAAATTTCGATGAAACAGAACGCTGATTCTATTGCTAAAATCGATTATGGCGTTAAACAGAAGGTAGCCTCTATCGAAACAACTATGTGGGTAGCTATGCTATGGGGGAGGACATGGAATAAATAATAGTCGTACATTGCCGAAAATACGGCTAGGACAAGCTCCCTCAAGTAGAAGGGCTGTAATAATAAACTTCCCAATCACCTAGCGTTGTGACTTGTGTTCTAACATTTGTCCTAAAGGGTCAGTTACCACCTGTTATGAACTTATGACCAATAAGCTTATTGTTTAATCCCGACAAATTAATACGTAGGTATAATACCTAACAACCTACGTCCGCAATCAAATCAAAGCTCTATCAATTCTATCATACAAAGCCTGCGGTCGATGACTGAGGCGGCCCTCTGCATTACTATCAATTCGGACTAAGCAAAAGCGTGCATATAATTACATCATCCATCAACGAGAGTGTTATTTTCTCGATGTCATCCATCAATCTAAATGAATACGTAACCTCCTTATTTTCTCTAAAAAGTAACTGATATGAAAGAGAGAATTACGAGCTCTAAAACAACTGTGAAAGATCTCACATTTTTTAATTTTTGCTTTTCATTTTTATCATAATACCTAATATGGTTAACACACCACAGATTCGGAAATAATCCAATGCAAGAGCGCTAATTGGTGCGGTGTGTTCACGGTGACTCATTCGCGGGCTGTGCCATCGTAACTGTTACCGTCACAATGTAAGAAACATTGGCTGTGATGGATAGCGCTGAGAGGTGACGTCATCGTGACATCACACCTATAAGCCATGCATGTTTGGTGCCCTTCGTACCAATCAGAACAGTACCAATTGAGCAAATCGGACCGCGACCAAAGTTAAAAACGGTTAGAGCAGTTTCGAGTAGAAACATTAGTAGGTTTGTGAGATAGAATCGGCAATGAATCTCTCGTGTATATGGCAACACAAACACAGCACAGGAAAGACGCACCAACCTTCCTGGGGAATGCTTTCTTTGGTAGGTATTGTAAGTACCTACCTACCTACGTACCAGTTACACCTACCTTTTATTAATACATAATAGGCTAATCTTTGATCACTATCTGACCTAGTGGTACCTAAGTGATGATATACCTAGGTTGTAGAAGATCTAGAATTACTGGCTCTCAAGTACGGCTGCCAGAATGCACCGTTAGTGCCGACAGATTTTCTCCTTGAGATTGGTAGGTACCTAGCTAGCTAAACGGGCATTCATAAAATGCCCTACCACTATGTTAGAACCAGTGATTTGAAATATATAGATTAGTTATATCCGAACACCACTGCTCTAAAAGCTTACTAGAATTTACCTATTTACATACCTACGCACATCTATAAGCAGTTTGTAATGACAAGGAAAGAACGTTCAAACATTATGCGTCATATCTGTTGTAAGAAAGAGATAATAAGCAATTCGTGTTACCACCGAACGGCCACGAGACGTTCCGATCACCATTATGCTGCGATCTCTTTCACTCTCTCACACCAAACGATACACATATCTCGCTCATCCATTTCATTGTGATTAGTTCCTAAGATAAAACAAAATGACGATAATTTTTATTTCATCAATAAAAATAATAATTACGCGTGAAATGAAACATTTTTCTTATCTCTCACAGTGCATGTATAATTGGTGCAGAGTCTAAAGACACAAGAAAGGCAAATTGTCCACAGATTATTCCTAAAAAACATGATTAGCGGCGATGTATTCACCGGACGCTTGGAAGTGCAAGACTGGTAGTGACTCAGGTGATTACCCTGAATTCGTCTAGTAAATATGGAGGCCATACAACACATCTACAGGTAAAAAAATCTTAGGTTAGAACGGATTTCATACTAAGAGGACAACCGGGGCCGACGCGCCAGTACAGAAGCGCTCTGTAATAAATGCCTCTAGAAGTAGCCGCAGCGGGCGTTGCTGGTTTAAGCATTCAGTCATCGAAATATAACATTCAGTTACCTAACCTCGGCTAGGAGCGATTCAAAACTTTTCAGATAATAAGGGGACAATACGGGCGTTAAGATAGTGCAGTGCCCTGCTAAGCGCCTCTGTGCAGCAAAATCCGAGCCACAACGTTATCAGTAGTGAAATGCTGCCCATTTGGCGTATTTTCCTCTTAGTTCTTAAGGCGAGGCTTTCCACGGACTTTAGGTATTTTATGCGAGCGCGACGTATTCATTTACGCGACACAGAGTTGTGTGCGATGCGCCGCGTGCACGCTTTTAGCTCTCCAGGTAAGGTACAGTACAGTCCTACCTACGTAGCGGAGATCACGTCAGTATGACATTTTAGAATGGAATTAACATTTGTCGTGTATTGGTACATACGCCGGAAAAATAATCGGGTCTTGTAGGGGTTCGATCAGTACAGTAGTGTTTATATATCTATACAGTTTATTGTGTACCTACGGTTATTTTAGATGGGTAAATTATCATTCTTAAGAAAAACATTTTTATTTGTGAGAACTACATTAAATTAATATATTAAGGTTCTATTATATTTTTACTAGCTTTCCAGGCGCGGCTCCGCCCGCGCGTTTGTCGGTTATCGCGCAAAAACATTAACCTCTTTTTGCGCAGTTGGATACAAACTATGCCATGTTTTTCCCGGGTCTCAAACTATTTCCATACCAAATTTCATTCAAATAGAGACAGAGTTACTTTCGCATTTATAATATTAGTACTGATTATAGAGAAAGCCGTTTAATGCACCTATTCATAAATGGTAATTTGGTAATATTATTATATTTTAAATAAATATATATATATACATAAACTTCATTAAAAGAACACATTAAATGTCACAACCATGTCATGTGAGATTCCCAGAATTCAGTAACAAGTCTGTCTGTCACAGTTGTCCTATTCATTAATGGCGTCGAGTGATATAGCTGCGTAAAAATAAGTTTGATATTAGTTATTTTGTAAAACGAGTACCCTTATGCTGTCAAGACCGTGGCTCTTAAAATATGTATTTATGAATATGTCTTCGCAGATTTTTATTAATTTGGTGTGTTTAATAACAATTAATCTTAATGTTTTATATAACCGGCTGTACTCACGCGTATTGGTCGAGATTGTCGACCTAGGTTTCGGGCATATCCGATGCCCTTCCGAAGAGGATGCACTACCATCAGCTGTGCGGTGCGCGGGGCATCCCCCCAGCCCACTCCCCGCCCCCGCAGCTCCACTCTCGCGCCGCGCAGAACGAGCAGTTACGCGGAGTCGTCGCCGCGATTTAGACGCGTAAACTCACCTGAGGAAGGGCATCGGATATGCCCGAAACCTAGGTCGACAATCTCGACCAATACGCGTGAGTACAGCCGGTTATATAAAACATTAATATGTCTTATACTCACGAAAACTTTCAAACAAAAATAGCTAACCGATACGGCACGGTATGGCTAAACAAAGTCAAAGAATTTGCGCGTTTGAGAATTAAACGTAAGAAACTTGAGTGCGGCTTAGAATATGTAGTTGAGTGTCGTGATAGTGATGTCATACCGAAGTTCATACGTATAAAGCCAGTGAAATGCATTCAGGAATACGAAAAATTCTTTAAAATCGCGGGTGATAAATTACTTCGTCGAGTGATAGCAGAATATCGTCGAAAATTGTTGTTCACGAACAAAGTACTGTACAAAATACATCTGCAGTTGTCACAGGAGCTACAACAGGATATGTGGGAGGTACTGGATGCTATGTCTCATAGTCGAGCCGACATTACTGAAATAAGTACGAGAAAAAGACATCACAAAAAGATAACGAATCTCAAGCGACAGTCTCGTTCTGAGTCACGAGTCTACCCTCAGAATTCAGATGACAATGTAAACAATGAGGTTGTTATGACGAGGAAAGAGACCGTTGTCAATTTATCGTCGCATCAATTGAATAACGAATCTATTAAAGTGCTTTCTCGTGGGCTCAATTATGCACCTGCCCCAAAGAAGATTCCTGTGGATAATATAATTTGTAATATATAAGATACAATCTTACGAAACAGGATCCCACACATAGACGCGGAATGCATGAGACAGGATGTATCGATGTTATTACGGAAGTCAAAAGTGCCAAAAAGTAATATCACAAAAGGTGAACAAATCGCTTTACGCAATCTACGTAATAATAGTGAAATCTTGGTGTTGCCAGCCGATAAAGGTAATGCCACTGTTGTGGTTGATACGAAAGAGTATGACGATAAAATCACACAAATGTTAAGTGACAATTTTACTTACAAGAAGGTTAACTACAACCCTACCTCCCGAGTTACAACAAAAGTAGTGAACTTGTTACGAACAAATGGTGATACCGACTTGCTGGCACGCCTACGTCCCCACAATCCGACACCACCCAAGATTTATGGCTTACCGAAGATTCACAAACCGGGGTGGCCACTACGCCCGATAGGAAGCCAAATCGACTCACCTACTTATAATTTATCAAAACACCTGGCTACTATCCTGCAACAACACACAGGTAGGACACAAAGTTTTGTAAAAGACTCCAACCATTTTGTGCAATTATTAGAAAACGTACGTGTCCAGTCCACAGAAGTACTAGTAAGTTTTGACATAACATCTCTGTTCACAAATGTACCGGTAGATGAAACTATTAATATTATCAGTACTATTATACAGGATTCCAACTTACCTACCGAGTATGTGCAATGGACTGAGTTCTGCTTAAAAAGTGGTTACTTCATGTGGAAAGGAGAATACTACCAGCAAGTGGATGGAGTGGCGATGGGTTCTCCTATTGCCCCGGTGGCAGCCAATATATTCATGGAGTGGTACGAAAGTCTAGCTCTGACGACGGCGACAGTGAAACCACGCCACTGGTGGCGGTATGTAGACGACATTTTTGCGGTAATTTCCAAAGATGGACTTTCAGAGTTTGCGGTGCACTTGAACAATCTCCACCCTAAGATCAATGTCACTGTGGAAGAAGAGGAAGACGGGGTTTTGCCATTTTTGGATGTTCGGGTCATTCGAAGACGGGATGGTAGCCTAGCGCACACAGTGTTCCGCAAACCGACCCACACGGACAGATACCTTAGGGCAGACTCCCATCACCATCCGGCCCATTTATCCTCAGTGCCCAGATCACTTATAAACCGAGCTTTGAGACTGTGTGACTCGGAGTATGTAGAGATGGAGCTTGAGCACGTAAGGGGTGTACTCGAGGAAAATGGGTATAGGTGGCGACAGTGTGGTCGATTGGTCAGTCATAGTGAAAGGAAGAGACTAACGAGGGTGGAACGATCTCCAGCATATCTACCATTCGTAAGAGGAGTAACAGACAAGATTGGATATCTCTTACGACGGAAGTATAACATCGGCACGTTTTTCCGTCCCCCGGGTCAACTTCGTAAGTGGCTATGTTCACCGAAAGACAGTGACCAGTTTAATGTACCGGGCGTCTACAAAATACCATGCGACTGTGGAAAGAGCTATGTAGGAGAAACTAGTCGCAACATCGCAACTAGACTTGCCGAACACATTAGGAGCATTAAGAATATGGACACAATTAAATCAGCATTAGCGGAGCACGCACATCTCTCGGACACGCAACATTTTATACGGTTCGACAAAGCCTCTGTACTAGCAAGAGAAAAATTCTTTGTACCTCGAAAAGTACGTGAGGCTATCGAAATCACCCGTCACCCTAATTTCAACAGAGATCGTGGATGGCCCCCTCTCCAGCCTGGGCACCTATTCTTAATGCAACCTCAACTCGAAAAGTGCTAGGCAGTCTAGAGTGTGATACAGTCAGCAGTGTTTGTGTTGGGGTTTTCGACGATAACTTTAGTGACGAAGAGGATGCACTACCATCAGCTGTGCGGTGCGCGGGGCATCCCCCCAGCCCACTCCCCGCCCCCGCAGCTCCACTCTCGCGCCGCGCAGAACGAGCAGTTACGCGGAGTCGTCGCCGCGATTTAGACGCGTAAACTCACCTGAGGAAGGGCATCGGATATGCCCGAAACCTAGGTCGACAATCTCGACCAATACGCGTGAGTACAGCCGGTTATATAAAACATTAATATGTCTTATACTCACGAAAACTTTCAAACAACAATTAATCTAGTGATTGTTTTAAGATGGCTACTTTTGTTTAATCTTTGTAGTTATAGCACGGTGCGAACATTTCACATCCATGGACGTCACAACCGTGGTTTTCATAGAACCACGGTTGTGGCGAGTGGCCCATGGTCGAGACAGAATCGTTTAGTTTTAGTTAAGTTTTTTTAAATTATTATTTTCAGACCATGTATTCAACATAATAACAAATCTCAAAGAATTATATCTCGCGTTTAAAATAAAACCAAATTTCACAATATTTTTGATATAATTTAAGCTCATTCCAATGAACTGTTTTGCAAGTTTAATAAAAAAGATATTATCCAAAACGATACTTGTTAAGTTGAGCGCTTATAGAGAGCATTTTTGAAACTAAAAATATGTATCAATTGTCTTGGTTGTGACAGGAGCCCCATTGTAATAAATTTCATAAAGCTGTCCTGTACAGAGTGCTCAATTCAAAGTCAATGAGTACAAATCTTACTTCATAATCATCGCTCATTAAGGCAACCATCTTCAGGCAGATATTTGCCTTCTAGCAAAATTGGCCAGAAATAAAAATAAAATTTGCCAGATAGTGTCCATTATTGAAGATACAGTAGAACCATATCCCGTAAAACTAAAAAAAATTAAGTCATAAAACAGGGCAACAGATACTATATTTAGATATAATGTGTCTATACGCGCACTGTTATAAATCAAAATGTTATTTGGAATTAAAAATTAATAAATGAATTTTAAGTTATGTAAGGAGGCGAGGGAGATAATACGACGAATGTAGACAGATAACTTGTTTTATTTACTTCACAACAGTCAGTATTGAACTTAACGTACTCAGAAATACTAAATATATTAATAAACAGTGGTTCCACGGGTGTTCGGTAAACGATGCACCAACGGAATCCACTCCTATCTATTAGTTGCTGGTCGCTCCGGACGTTCCACGTGTGACGCGGAAGCTAGGACGGCCGAGCAAACACTGAACTTACGGGGCCGCTGAGGGGCCTTATATAGGCAGGTCGTCGCTGCAGGCGGGAGGGCTGAGATGCGTGTGGCGGATTCAACCGGTTTCGTGTATGTGTGCGTACGGAGCAGTGCAGCGCGGCGGTGGGTGTTCGTTGGGTTTGTTACAGTCTCCCCCTCCGACTCTGAAGATGATCTGATGAGTCGGCCTTTCTGGGACGCCCCCGTCGTCGCTGTGCTGGAAGCGGGGTAGCTTCGATAGTCGGGGTAGTCTTTCTTGGTCGGCCTCGTTTTCGGAGTGGTATAACTGGATTTTGTAATGAAGCTTCATTGGCTAGGAAATGCTTTAGCTTAGAGGCATGGTAAATCCCTAAAGGCGTCTCGGGTGTTGATAAGGCAGCCACTTCGAAAGAGGCTGGACCGTGTTGTCTTATTATTCTGTAAGGTCCATCTCTCTTCGGAGCAAATTTAGCGCTTATGCCCATGGAGGCATTACTTATAGGGTGTAAAGTTACTAAAACCAAGTCTCCGGGCTTAAAATCAGGTGCTACTCTGCGGTGTTGGTCAACAATTTCTTTACGTCTTACTTCTTTTTCCTCTTGTATCTCTTGTGCTCTTTTTAGTATATCGGCCATCTGTATCAGCTTCGGAGTAACCTCGGGTATGAAATTGTCTGAAGAGATAATTTGTCTAAAATCGTGTAAATTATCGTATGGAGTTCTCAGTTCCCGTCCGAATGTCATGTAGGCCGGAGTGAGTTCGGTAGAGGAACATACAGCCGTATTCATAGCGAACCGAATACTGGGCAGCTTTTCTGGCCAATCGCGATGATTTTCCCCGACTAATATGGCTAATTGCGTTTTCAGATCACGATTTCTTCGCTCAACAGGGTTTGCCTCAGGGTGGTATAGGGGCGTTAAGGCTTGTTTTATTTGTAGACAAAACATTACCTGTTGCATTACAGAACTTACAAACTGAGTCCCATTGTCACTGATAACTCTTCTTGGAAATCCATAACGTAGGAAAATCTCAGTAATTAGTATGGTCGCACAACTTGAAGCTGTTGCGTTCTCCAATGCAAATAATTCTACCCATCTTGTGGCTATATCTTCCAATATGAATATCCATGTTTTTCCATCTGTAGAAGTGGGGAGTGGCCCGAAGAGGTCAATGGCGATTATTTCAAAACGCTGGTTCATTATAGTGGTTTGTAACATCCCTGCCGGCTTTTGGTTCGAGGGTTTATACCTTTGGCATGGCAGGCAATGGCGTATATAACTTTCGATGTATTTACGCATGCCCTTCCAAAAATATCTTTGTGAGATCCTTTTATAGGTTCTTTCTGCGCCATAATGTCCAGCCATGGGATCATCATGATAGGCTGATAGAAAATTTGACCACTCATGTTCAGGCACTACTAACTGTGCATTATCAGTATCGGCTTCTGGATGATGTCTGTATAAGAGACCTTTGTCCATGATGTAGCCTTTATTGCCCCAGTACCAGGAGTCTTCATTGGGTGTAGCGTTTTCTAAAGCGTTTACAATGCGTTGCACCTCTTTGTCTTTTAACTGTTCCTGGCGTATCTCTGCTGGATTCCTTTGAGGCATATCAACTATCACTTCACATATCCCGCAAGCCTTAGAGTTTTCCTCGGTACATGGAGGACGAGATAAGAAATCTGCGACAAGATTGGTTCGGCCTGGTACGTATTTTACACTTAAGTCGTAAGCTTGAAGTTGTAACGCCCATCTTGCCAGTCTTCCCGTTGGTGACTTTAGGTTCATCAGCCACTTAAGTGCTTGGTGATCAGTCAATATAGTGATCGGAAGGCCGTCAATATATCCTCGGAATTTAGAAATAGCCCAAACCACTGCCAGAGCTTCTCGTTCTGTTGTTGAGTAATTTCGTTCAGCAGGGGTTAGAAGTCTACTGGCATATTCTACCGGATGCTCTTCAGGGCCCTCCCCCTGGACTAGAACAGCTCCAAGTGCATAGCCGCTGGCATCTGTCTTGATTATATAAGGTTGTGTTTCATCTGCTTGTCGTAATACCGGCGCTGTTATCAGACGATGTTTTAGCTGATTATAGGCGGTGTTTTGTTCATCACCCCAAACCCAGGTTGCATTCTTTTTAGTCAACCTAGTTAAAGGTTCTGCGACGCTGGAGAAGTTTTCTATAAAACGCCGATACCACGAGCAAGTTTGCAGGAAGCTAATCAGGTGCTTTAGAGTTTTAGGTGGTGGTACATTAGCGATAGCGGAGACCCGTTCTGAATCTGTTTTCAAACCTTCTGGAGTAATATAGTGCCGAGATATTTGATGTTATCGCAGCAAAATCGACACTTGGACAAATTCACTGTCAGGTTGTACTCTCTCATTCGATTGAAGACTTTAGTAAGATGTACCAGGTGCTGATCGAAGGAAGAAGAGAAAATAATCAGATCATCTAAATACGCTAGCATTTTGACATCAAGACTTATGCGGAATCTGTCGATGAGTCTTTGAAAGGTAGCTGGTACATTTCGGAGACCAAAAGGCATTCTATTAAATCGATAAATTCCGAAACATGTAATAAAAGCGGTCTTGTCTTTGTCTTCTTCGCGAATCTTCACCTGCCAGTAGCCTGCTTTGAGGTCTAACACTGTCATGAAAGAGGTTGGTTTGGCCTCATGCAATAAATCGTCGATCCTTGGTATCGGGTACGTATCTGGAACTGTTATGGCATTCAGGCGCCTATAATCAATGCAGAGACGTACTTTTCCATCTGGTTTCGGTACCAGTACCACTGGAGCAGCCCATGGTGAAGTACAAGGAGAAATAATGTTTTCTTTTAGCATTCGGTCTATTTCTTTCTTTAGAATTTCTTTGCGCGGGGCAGGTAATCGATATGGGGGCATAGATATAGGAGAATGTTCGCTAGTATCGATGCGGTGCTCGGCTTCCGTAGTAGGTTTTCCATTAGGTTTAAAAATGTCTTGGTATTGATCAAGTATTACTTCCAGCTGCTCTTTTTGCTCACTCGTGATGTTATTTCCGACAAATTTAATGTCTATGGCGTCTATTTCAATAGAACTATCACCTTCATTCAGCGAGAATAAATTCTGCGAATGCGGGGAGAGAGTGACTTCTTCAGATTGTGCATGCAGTCTAGCATCTTCCATTATAAAATCCATTCTAGGTGAGTAGCCATCGAAAAGTGTCTTTGCACGCTTCGGAGGAGTGGAAGGTAAGTCTATTGGTATGAGTCGGTAAGGTATCTGGGCACTCTCTTGAGGTAGTGCGGGTTCTATTTCGGGTACTTGTAGCATTGAATCCGTTTGCTCAAAGGATGCGATCTGGGTGCCATTTTCAGTTATCGGTGCGTCAGCTTGATGTCTTTCTATTTCAGGAGTTTGTGATATAGGTGTAATCGGACTAGGCACAGTAAACTTTGAAAATTCCAATGGTTCTTCAAATAAAGCAAAGTCCTCCAAAAATAGCTCGAATACGGCATCAGGTTTTTCCAAGCAGTACCAGCTGAATTGAGGTAAGTTTAACACCATCTTGGCATCTTGAATGAACCCTATCCCCAATAATGTTTTATTGTCTCTCGAGTCAGGTAGTACAACAAATGTTGTTTGAATTGTATAGCCGCATAGTTTTACAGGGACTTTCACTGTTAACACATTCTGTGATTTTGGTACGCCATCGGCTAGAGTAACGTTTACGATCTTTTCATAGAATTGATAGCCCCGAGCTTTTAGGCTGCAATATAGTTGATAGGAGGCCACACTCGTTTTAGCACATGTATCAATATGGGCTATTCCCAATATGTCATCAATCGTAATGTATACGACAGGGCGTGATCTAGAATCGGTGTGAACGTTAACTGCACAGAAACTCACATTCTCTGTTTTCACTTTACTTAGTTTTCCAGCGCATGTTGGGCAATTAGAGCGAACAAGTCCTGGAGCACCACACCCGTAGCAGGAAAACTTTGGTACAGATGGTGACGGCATCTGAGTTGTGGTTTCCGTGGTCTGCCGTACCATCTGTGGTTGTAGCTGAATTTGATTTTCTTCTGCCTTCTTCTTTTAACGACAAACGTCTGCTGTGTGTCCTGGTAGTCTGCAGAAGCTACAACGAACTTTCCCCGTGCGTACATGAGCTTGTGAGTATGATGAGACTTTAGGGAGCTGCCGCTCTTCAAGATCCCTCTCCACTCCTCTTGCGACTTCTAGTAGCTGATCAAAGGTATTTATTGTTGACCGCGGCATCGCACTGCGAATCTCTAATCTTAAGAGACCATAAACCATGTCTATCTGCTGGGTTTCCGGATGATCAGGTTTAGGTAAGACCGAAAAAAGCATCCTTTTCTTTGCTATAAAGCGCTCGGTGAGTTGTCCAGCTGCTTGCTTTTCACACATTATCTCTTGATATATGATATATGCTGGCTTTTTAGGCGCGAAAGCGTTTCGGATTTTTGTTTTGAATTCGGACCAGGTATTTACACTGTTTCTAATACCCTGCCACCAGGTTCCTGCTTCGTTCTTCAAAATTAGAGGTAGTCCGTCTAAAGCATCTTGGTCAGCCACCTTTTCCAGTCGTATGTAGATATCAACAGCTGCAAGGAACGCCTCCAATCTTTCTGAATCTCTTTCGCCGTTGTAATAGCTAGTGCATCCTGTTAGTCCTCTTCTCGTTCCAGAGCCAATAGCCTCAATCAATTGTTTGAACTGAGTATCACTAAAACTAGCCATCTTCTTTTTTGTGATCGTTGTCTTTCTTCCCGCTCGCGTCACAAGGTACGTGGGCTCCGTAGATGCCGGCACGTTGGTCGCCAGTGTAAGGAGGCGAGGGAGATAATACGACGAATGTAGACAGATAACTTGTTTTATTTACTTCACAACAGTCAGTATTGAACTTAACGTACTCAGAAATACTAAATATATTAATAAACAGTGGTTCCACGGGTGTTCGGTAAACGATGCACCAACGGAATCCACTCCTATCTATTAGTTGCTGGTCGCTCCGGACGTTCCACGTGTGACGCGGAAGCTAGGACGGCCGAGCAAACACTGAACTTACGGGTTTGTTTAGGGAGGACATAGATGCTGGCTACCGCCTGTGCGGTCGTCCAGCTCCACCGGGTTTTAAGCTCCACCGGGTTTTATGAACTTACGGGGCCGCTGAGGGGCCTTATATAGGCAGGTCGTCGCTGCAGGCGGGAGGGCTGAGATGCGTGTGGCGGATTCAACCGGTTTCGTGTATGTGTGCGTACGGAGCAGTGCAGCGCGGCGGTGGGTGTTCGTTGGGTTTGTTACAGTTACTATATAAAAGTAGTTTATGAAAATTGTAAGATAAGGTTTTTAACATATTTCTAATAAACTTAGTTAGTTAGTATGTGTGTTAGCTTCTGAACCGACTTCAAAAAGTAGGAGGTTCGCAATTAGTCTATATTTTTTATTATGTGTGTTACCTCAGAACTTTTGACTGGGTGAACCGATTTTGATAATTCTTTTTTTATTAAAGCTGATACTTGTCGTTTGATTTTTAAATGAAATTGAACGACAAGTATCATGAATGACACTCCAATAACTGAAAAATATTTTCCTATCTTGATGATATTATAGTCTTTGACAGTGAATGACAATCGATCCAGTAAGTAGCAAGAATCACTAAAAAGAGTTTAATTTTTTTTTTTAACAAAAAATGGAACCAACTTCAACACTCAAGTGTGAAATAACTTGTCGAAGTCGGTTTCATGCGCAAAATATTGTTATACTAGGTACTTTTGAACTATTATGGCACCGACTTCAACAAGTTATTTCACACTTTGGCGTGTTGATGTCGGTTTCATTTTTCGGTAAACATTTTTTTATATTGAGAAATTGCATTAGTATTGGATTTGTTAGTAAATTTAAGTAGTATTTTTTTATAACTATAGAAGTAATATGTAACATTAAGTGATTTTTAATACTAGATGGATATAAATTGAATTATAAGTAAAAACGTAAATCTGGCTGTATGGAAACTCATGTTACGTCACGACTATGGTACTCAATGTCACACCCGAGACTTTGAACTAGTATTTTAATATTTTTCTAGGTTCAATGAGCTTGCGAAAATGTAAAGAGTTTTTATGTGTGATATACATAAAAAAAATCTAAATATATATTTTATTACAGTTGAGTTGATGATTCCCCAGATAACAAGTATAAAGAGATACAACAGAATAAATTGAACTCATATTTTTTTGCATTGGACCTAACAATAGTGATAACAATTTACTAACCTTAATTTAACCATTGTGTACATATTAATAGTATATGGTTCGCAAATTGCGTTAAAAACTACACGAGTTAGATATAGTTTCAAACAATCAATTACAACATATCTAGATTCCATTCATCAAAATTGGTTTTCCTGATCCTTCAGGAACCGTTCGGAAAATCGAGATAAAAATTAGAATACGTTTTATGATATATCATCTAAATCCATTCAGCGGTGTTAAGCAAATTTTTGGCGAAAAATGGGCTTGAATTCAGCACTCAAAGGTGCAAAATAACTTGTTGAAGTCAGTACCATGATAGGTCAAAAGTACATATTATTACAATATTGTGCGCATGGTCCCGACTTCAACAAGTTATTTCACACCCTTGAGTGTTAAAGTCGGTTCAATTTTTGGGGTAAAAAAAATTCCCCCATTTTAGTGTCCCTTGCTACTTGCGGATTCGATTGTCATTAATTAGCAATAACTATATCATCAAGATAGGAAAAAACCTTTCAGTTATTGGAGTGTAATTAAAAAACAGATAAGAGTACAACTACACCGCGGTTTCCACAGGCGAGTGAAACTAATTCTACACGGTCGTGAACTACAAATATTTGTTAAAGAAGTTGGAGTTGGTTACCCCTCACTATGCTTAAGTTGGTGGGGTGGGCACCTAAAACGTGTTCGCTAAAATAGAGCAAAATTTTTGAGTTCGTCCGATATGTACCTTACTAATAGGCTTGCGCATCGCAAACACGGGGGGGCTAGGACGAAAGGGGCAGGAGTTCCCTCGAGGTTACCTGTTTGTGATGGTTGGTCTGGAGGGCGAAGTCTTGAGCTGCTCTGCCGGTTCGTCGAGAAGTCTTAGAGCCGTCTGCGGAGTATTCACGTGAGTCGATGTTGGCAGAGTTACTAACCTCACTTTGTGCTAGCACGTGGTAACCGCGTGGATTTCTCGCGGATGGACTGCGTTGTAACTCTGCTTCCCGTGATCGGATCTTCTAACTTTTTTCACCACCAGATAGGTCTTTTTGTCGGCTACAGCTATGTTATTACGACTAATTTGACTCACTGCTGTCCTCGGCGTTATTCTTGGACAAAGTCTGTGCCCTCCTGGTACTGAACCCGTGAACCGACGAAATTGCGCACACGAATCCTGGTGAATCACACACTCGTCTAACTTACAACAACACTTTTTTGCGCGTAACTCAAATATATCCTATTTTTAGGAATATTTTTCGTGGAGCTGATGTGGTTTCGATGGCGATTTTTTTTTGTTAGATGCAGTGTTCATTATGGCAGACTAAGGGCATCTCGTTTGTGACTTGAGGTTAATTAATTATCAGTTATACATAATTAATGATCGATTAAGTGGCTACTGCGGGCTTGCCACAAAGGTGCTAAAATGAATGTTGATGATTTCATTTAATCATAGTCACTGACAACTTTGTGTATCATTCTACTACGAGTATTAATAAATGCATGTTTTTTTTATAATTATTGATAGGCTAGCCTTGGACTACTATCTCACTTGATGGTTATTAAAGATGTGGTTTAGGATGTTGTTCAGGTTACCCTAGAATTACTCCTAGAACACTCAAGGACAGCTGCCGGAACACACCGTTAGGTGCTTGGCGACAGATTTTCTTCTTAAGGGTGGTAGCTAGCCAGGCGGGCATTCAAAATGCAAAACGCCCTACTACCATGCTGATACTACTGCCATCGTGAACAACAACCGCGGCCGACGGCTTAAAAAACGGCTTGACCAATTTTGATGAAATTTAAATAGGACCATACGACAAACATTCAAATATAAAAAGAATCATATAAATTGGTTTATCAGTAAAAAGTTCTGAGGTAACAAACATTTAAAATAAATAGACGAATTGAAAACCTCCTCCTTTTTTGAAGTCGGTTAAGAAGCTATAACACATACTAACTTTTGAATTTATAATATATATATTATTATTATCATATAATAATTAAAAAAGGGTGGAGTAAATCTATACTAAAAATTATAAAGTACAGATTTGATTATATATGGTAATGAAGTTAATACTCAAAGCCCAGTGTATACCCATACACTGGGGTTTGATTATTAACTTCATTATCTTAGACCCTGGGTACGAAATACTAGGCATTTGGCTAAAACTAGATATAAAAACAATAATTTCATTGCATTTTAGCAAGCTTATTGAACCTAGAAAGTTATCAAAAAACTAGTTCAAGTCACGGGTGTGACATCGCATATCATGGTCGTGACGTGACATGAGTTTCCATACAGCCAGATTTATGTTTTTACTTATAATTTAATTTATATCCATCCAGTTTTAAAAATCGCTTAATTTCACTTATTATTTCTATAATCATAAAAAAGACGACTCAAATTTACTAACAAATTCAATACTAAATTCAATATTTTTTTTTGTACCGAAAAATGGGCTTGACTTCAACACTCAAAAGTGCGAAATAACTTGTTGAAGTCGGTACTGTGATAGTTCAAAAGTACCTATTATCACAATATTGTGCACATGGTCCCGACTTCGAAGAGTTATTTCACACTTTTGGGTGTTGAAGTAGGTTTGATAAATAAAAATACTCACCCGTTTTAGTGTCCGTCGCTACTTGCGGGACCGATTGTCATTCATTGGCAATGACTATATCATCAAGATAGGAAAAAACCTTTCAGTTATTGGAGTGTGACTCAAAAAACGGCTAGATCGATTTTGATGAAATTTAAATAAAATCACACGACAATCATCAACATTCAAATCAAATAAATCATCAAAATCGGTTCGGTAAAAAAAACGGACAAATTGAGGACCTCCCCCTTTTTTAACTGACTTCCAAAAAAGGAGGAGGTTCTCAATTCGTCTGTTTTTTTTTACGTTTGTTACCTCCGCAACTCTTGACTGTGTGAACCGATTTCAAAAATTCTTTTTTGTTTGAAAGCTGATGCTTGTCGTCTAGTTTCATTTAAATTTTATCAAAATCGTTCAAGTCGTTTTTGAGTTACACTCCAATAACTGAAACATATTGACCTATCTTGATGATATAGTCGTTGACAATGAATGACAATCGATCCCGTAAGTAGCAAGGGTAACTAAAAAGATTCAAAAATAATTTTTTTTACCAAAAAATGGAACCGACTTCAACACCCAAAAGTACAAAATAACCTTTCGAAGAATATTTTGCGCTACTGTGATAATAGGTACTTTGGAACTATCACAGTACCGAGTTCGACAAGTTATTTCAAAGTTCCATTTATTTGTAAAAAAAAACAGCCCTTTTCTTAATATTAACACACATATTAACCTTCACGATACTAACTTTCACTACTTACGAAATCAATTGTTATTCACCGTCAATCAGGAAGTCATCAAGATAAGCGTAACGAGTCGAAAGTTAGCCCAGAGCTTGTTTTATTTTGTTGTTTGATATTCATTTTGATCCTGTTCTGTGTGGCGCTGCGTAGATCGAAAAAATTGACACAGGTCCTACGTCGACGAGCTCTGAGAGCGCACTGGCGGTCAAGTGAGCGAGCTCTGATGCCATGAATTCATGTTAAAAAATCATATAAAATTAACATGATAACTTTTTTACATTTTTATTTATGATTTAATTACTTTTATTGATAAGTAATGTATAAAAAAATAATTTAAAATTAAAGATTGGTAAAAAGGGAGTCAAAAATCGTTTTTAAATTCGAAATAGAGGTAACTTTAGGATTTTTTTCTATCGAGTGAAGTTATTTATTATGTGGATCAGATTTATGAATTAACTCAAGAATATGCTTAAAAATAACATATATTTTTTTCAGTTTAATAACCGAGTTTTTCTTTGAGAAAAGTTAATTCTTGTATGGCGTTTTTTGGCCAGGATCGCCTTAGGTCATCCAAGGAGGACATGGAACGATCGGAGCTCTAAAACTGGTACTGTACAGCAATATCCTTAATCTTTCCAGCACTTGCCCGTGAACTCGTAAAACACCTGGGTGGCCCGCGGGTAATAATCTCCCCCGGAACACAATCTACGGTTTTATTTAGACACATTTACTACAGGAGCTGTAAAACTTTATTTAAAAGAAACTTAAATAGGAAAAAAAAAATAGGAAGGTACTTACTTGCCTGGAGAATATTGCTGCTTAATAAAACACGCACTATTTATACCTACCTATTTTTCTGCGTTAGAATAATTCGAGGCTTTTCAAGATACCATAAGACCATAGAGAAAAGTAATATACCGGATAAGATATGTATAAGACACTACTGGCTGAGTCCCGTACATACCAATGAGTACGTAATCAAATCAATAACACTACGTTTATATTGTACGTACAAGGAACTAGGAGTAATTATTATTAATAGTAGTTTGAAAGTAAACCATAGATTACCGATTAGGTACGTACGGTCAAAGATAAATTAAGTAGGACCATTTCTCTATGGTACGGTTTGGCCACTTCACGGCTTCACTAGGAACGGTTTAACGCGCAGATCAGGGTATTTAGCATTACCTTATGAATTATTATTATTATAAGTATTTATGGTGCTGCAAACAAAGTTACGTATGCCTCTGAGGTATGGTACGGATATTGTAATACTGTGCTGTGGATGGTGGTGCCACAGCCTAAATACGTATGATTCTCACACTGTAGTGTGGTACTGTGCACACCACTGTTGCCAACTGTATTACCATCTCTGTAGCTAGATCTTTTGCAAAAAGTTGCCAGATTACCACATTATCTTACCCCAAAAAGTAGCTAGAAGTTGCCAAAGTTAAAAAAACTAAATTAATTGTTAAAATCGTTTTTCTACAGTAAAACTAATATGTGTAATGGATAACTTTACTTTCGTAATATGTTTATAGGTACATACTTATGGTAAAACAATATTAATATAACTTAATCTAGGGAAGATGATGTAGATGGTTGTGCATCCTGAGAATCCACAGATTTTGTATATTTCTCCACGGTTCCCATTTGTTGGAGAACTGTTGAAGGTAAAGTACAGTTGAAGCAACATTTGCCTTTTTTCCTGAGCGAGTCTCTTATACATAGAATAGAATTAAGAGTTATCTGACTCATTCGGTTTCTCTGCTTATTTTTAACTAAATTCATTTGAGAGAATAACCTCTCAACCTCTGCATTTGAGTGTGGAAGTGAAAGGCAAGATATAGCCAGCTCACTTATATCCCCGTATATATTATCACCAGAAGCATTTGTAAAGTGTCTGACCTCAACCCAAAATTTCACTATTTCTTGTGATGTCCACTTAACCAAATGAAGTAAATGCCATTGTTGAACCATTTTATCTATACTTTCTGGTGGAAATCCCAAAATCTCTGCAACGCTTACGATTACGTTTGATTTTGTAGCTTTTATTGCCTCTTCGGGACTCAATTGTGCCATCATTTCTAATTGCCTGTAGTTATCCGGCAATCTTTGCTGCAGCTCTTTGTACAGTTTTATTAAAAATGAGGAACACCGTCCTCTTATGCCATTTAATGTCGCAGGGTCCAAATTTTGATGATGAGAGTCAGTTTCAAACACATAACCAAGATATGGCCTTGGATTTATATCTCTGTCAGTAATAGGGTCCAAAAAGTTCCTTTGAATTGGGCTTGGCATTAAAATTCTTTGGCTCACTGATTGCAATAGAGTCGTTAGCGTATTTAGCAATTTCAATGGATTCGAGTCTTCACTTTCAAATGCCTTAATAGCCACTTGGACGTCATTTAGTACACCTCTCAGAAATGTCATATATAAATAATTTCTATCGTCACTAAGCATATTATATATCACGTCAGCTGTATAACAATTTTCTTTTTCTCTTGCCATGTTAAAATGTAATTTTAATTCTTCCCACTGTGTCAAAATGTTTTTTACAGCTGGTTCTATCGAAAGCCACCGAGTGTCGCAAACTTTTGTGATTTTAAGCGGACTTTCTCCGCAGTTAATCGTCTCATATATACTTTTATATTCGTCTCTTCTTTTAGGTGATACTGAAAACCATTTGTATATTTCCCTCACCAAAAATTCTATATTTTTTGGCAGTGAGTTTTCTGATGCGTGAGTCACTGCTAGTTGCAGCGAATGACACACACATCGTATTAGGATTAAATTTTCCAGACCATACTCTCGTTTAAGGATAGCATGTACTCCATTATTGACACCAGTCATAACCGAGGCATTGTCGGTTCCTATGCCAATCATTTGTCGAATGTTTAATTTATGCTTGTTTAAACATGAAACTAGACCATTTACAAGCCCTCTTGCATCTGCACTTTCAACACTAACCAATTCCAAAAATGAACTCACAATTGATTTCTGTTCAGTACTATAGTATCTAATCACAAGGCCAATGTATTTACTAACACTGACATCTGTAGATTCGTCCATTAGTATACTGAATTTTTGGTTTCCAATGTCGTCCAAAAGTTCCTGACGAAAGTGAGGTGCCAGTACATTTGTCATAATTGCCGTACATTTAGTACGATGCAATTTTAAATCCTCGGTTGCTTCAGAATCTTTAAAACATGTTTTGCACAACTCTCCTAAATGGTCTATACTCATTGTAGAGCAGTGCTCTGCAATAAACATGGTCAAAGCTCCTTCAGTTTCATCGCAGGGCCTGTAATTCTTTTTTGTTACAGTTTTGAATGGTATTTTTTGATTACCTGCAAAATAAAATAATAATAGTGGACAAAATGTCATACTAATCGTGGCATAATGTTATAACGATACCATTATTTTTTCCCAAGTTTTGGTAATATAATTTCAACAGTGGCAACATTGTTTATATTTACAAGAATTAAGTCATCAACACTTCAACAGTATTCAAATGACAGACTTTCAAAATTACATTTTCTACTTATTGAATAATAATTAATAATTGATACCTCTGCCTCCGCTGTAGGTTGTAATTTACGTACGTACCTGTTTTGAACTCCAATTTCTGCTTATGTTTTTTAGTCTCAGCATGTTTCTTAATGTCAAATAATTTGGCCAGAATTTCGACACAACAATAACTGCAAAATGCTTTGGACGAGTTTCCACTTGCTGGCTTTAACCACCCTTTAAATTCATCTAGGCTCTCCCACTCAGTTCTGTATTTTTGGGAATAAGTCTTAAGTTTCTTGGGTATATCCATTTTTCTTTACACACACACACAAATTACACAAAACACGACACAAATTGATGACTGTATTTAATTTTAAGTAAACCACTCACGACAACTGACAAAAAAAACAACAATGCATGAAATAGAGAGAGAGAAAAATCTAATTAATAATAGGAGAGAGTGAGAAAGAATAAACACAATAACAATGTTCCAGCAAGCGAAACTATCAGGGGAATCCCTTGGGCGTGTTACGTATCGCGCGCCCTTTACCTTTGTGCTTTTTTATAATCTATGGTCTTACATTTACACTATGACTAAAAAGTGCTGACTCCAGTCATTGACGACTACAAATTACTTCCACAGATAAAAAAATAAAACGAAAAATCACACAAGCATCAATGCATAGACTAATCACCAATGCACCAATGATATTGTGTAGATGAAGTCGCTATGTTGAAAAATTGCTAAAAAAAGTAGCTAAATCTTTTAGCTACATTTTTTTAGAAATTGTAGCTGACAAGGGTGCAAAAATAGCTAGATCTAGCTATAAAATAGCTAAGTTGGCATCAGTGGTGCACACTGGCGGCCTAATCTTTACTTGTGTTTTGATTTGTGCGATCAACATCAACAGCACACCACAGTGTACCTTACTACATTGTAAAGAGTGAATGAACGAAAGAACGAAAAGTCGGAGACAGTCGGACGGAAACAGCACTCGTAGGGTACCACAGCGCGAGAAGGCGCTACGGTTTCGCCGCCCCACCGCCCCGACCCGCCCTGTAGCTGTAGTAGCGCTGTAGAATGTAGTAGTAGGTAGTACTAAGTTTAACATAATACCTTGTGCTTGCGCTTCGCTCTACTAGGTTTTTTTTTTTTACATGTATGATGTAATACGCATAGCTACAATTTAAAGAAAACTGGGCAAGTTCAAGTCGGGTTCGCTCGTTAAGGGTTCCGTCCGCATTTCAACAATCCGTAAACGAAAAAACGAAAAAGCATTTTAGGTAAAATCCGAAAGTAAGGTTAATAACACAAAACAAGTAACGTAAATAAAAAATGTAACTTTTTTTGTCCTTCTTGTTAAGGTTTTGCTATATTTTAATACACATTCATACGTAAATAATCAAGATATTTACGTCACAAGCGTACCTAATTTAGAGTATTTAAGAAAAACTTTGAAAATTGTAAGGAAACGTGTTTCGAACTTTTCTTGGCCTTAGATTATATGATAAAGATTAACATACAATTTTCTTACTGCTACAAACTAAACACGAAAAAACTTTAATAAAAAATTAAACCAATACCACCAGCCACTTATACTATTAGCAAATAAAAAGTCCTTTTTAAGCCGAGTCTATACATAGACAGCGAAGTTTTTTACGAAACATTCATGCGTGATTTTATGATAAAGTTCCTTAATTATTACTGATAATTATGTTCACAGGTTCGAATGCAAGTTGCACGTAAAAATATTTAGAATTAGAGGGTTACTAGAAAACAGTAAATAATATAATCTTTATTATAACCATAAAAAAAAAAGTATGCTGGACAAATTCGCACATTAATAAGCGTAGTTGCATGTACTATGAGTAGATAAACATATATTAATTATCCTGCATACAATATGCATGAAGTAAATAATCCTTATTAAAATACATTTCTAATTAAAACTTCAAAACAAAGTATTAGTAATTTAATTTACACATATTCTCTTATTACGGCAAAAATTATATGTAACTCAACGTGTAACAATGTTATTTTTTTATTTACAAATAGTCATGTGAAGTCAAGGATCCAGTAAAGGCAGTTTGTTACTTGTATTATAAAATCTTTTACCCATAGCTTTGACCACGTCTTTGTATATAAAGTCGTCGTGAAGTATATGTCAATACAGTACCACTCCTGGAACACACACAGAAGAGATCAGTATTTCATGACCTTATCTTATGCCAAGTTCATGTCTACATTCCATGGTCATCTATGTCACTCTATATTCTTCATACTTCAAATTCTGTACTCTTTCAATTGCTTTTATATAAAATATTTTTTATTAAACTTTCTCAAACTTAAAAGTAGTAGTTTATGCAACTGTCATATAATAGAGGATATTAAAACATGAGTGTAGTTTTTCAAAATAAGATTACACGAGTGTTTAAATACCTAATTATATGCAGTTGCATACACTACTTTATTTGATCTCATGGCTATACGCTTTTTTGATTTTTCTGGCAAAAGAAAAAAGTCTGCTATTGGTCTATTAGCTCGGAACCAGCAGCGCGTGAATTGAAACCTGCTTGGTCGGGACACATTGTACTTTAATAATTAAAAAAATGTTTTAAAGCATTGTTTTGTTAGGAGAATAATACTTTTATTGATTTTTTTAATTTTCTTAAAGAAGTATGTAAATAAAATATGCCAATAAAAGTCTATATTTCTATTCATAATTAGAATTTTACCGAATTAGATTAGATAAATGTATTTAAAGGACACTTTCGGGTCTATTAATCCAGACTCGAAAGTATCAATGAAACATCTTAAAACAATCTTCATATCTGATGCTAAAACCTGCCAATTTCTTAGATTATGATCGTTGCCCTCCATAATATTCAGAATTTAAGAACTTGTCAACAAATTCAAATTTAATGGCAAAATTATTTAGTTGTAAGGCGTTGCAGAGAAATTCGAAACCAAAACCAAAATAGGTATATAGCGATCTGATTTATGAGTAAAACATAGCCACCTCAACTGCCCATCCAGCATTTTAATACAAAGTGGATGAACAATGAGCATTTACTTCATTGTAAGATGTACTCTTACATATAATATCAAGCTCAGTTTTTACAAGTCTATTCGTAAATTTGGCTTTGATTACGTCTGCCAGTGTGCCTCTTTTTTTTATATTCAGAAATAGACGTGAGTATACAAAAAACATTTTCATATTCTTAAAATTATATATAAATAAACCTGAGCAATGTTAACAATATGCCCCAAACTAGGCATAGCCTGTATCTTCACTGGTATAGCTCTAATAACAGTTTGCACTGATGCAACAATATATTCTTAGAATGGTTTTTGTTAAATTTACACATGAATAATATTTCCTATTCAAACTTTAATTCCAATTTATGACTGGTACCAGATTCATGTTGTTTGGAAGCTATGGCTGTATGAGCAATTTTGTGCTCTACAGCATTTTATATCTTTTAACCAACTTCCAACAAAGTTTCTCAACTCGACTGTACGCTTTTTTCTTTTAAAGTACCTCGCCACAGATCTCATCATCATAACCTACCTACACTAATATTATAAAGAGGAAAGATTTGGATTTTTGTATGCAACGCAAGTCAAAAACAAAAGCAATATAAACTTAAAAACTACATGAAGGGATGAAATTTGGTATGGAAATAGTTTGAGACCCGGGAAAGGACATAGGATACTTTTTATCCGACTGCGCAAAAGCGCGATAACCGTGATATGCGTGGGCGGATCCACGGCCGGAAAGCTAGTTCATAATAAAGAAGAAACACAGTCTACAACTGCCCTAGAACGAATGAAGTTTGCAATGATACGAGATAAAAAGTTTAGACAGATTATTTTAGGGATAATTAATTATTGATAATTAATTTATTGCAATTAATTATCCCACGAAATATTATACGGAGTTTTGGAAACCTACAAAAGAGTGTCAATAAAAACATAGAATGGCGTCAGCAGCTGGCAACGTCTTAAGTGTTTTTATTTATTAAATTAATAGTGCATGTTTCGAATAGCAGCCACCCATACATGCCTATCTTAGGGGCACGGGTAATCGTCGTATAAAATTAATTTCAAAAGTTTACCATAAACCTAAATTAACAAAGTCATCAGCATAAAAATAGCTATGTACACATTCAACGTTAATTTTTGTAACTGACCTTCACACGACAGACGTCGCGTCGTGTACTTCGAAAAAGGAGATTGAATAAAATATTAATTTGACTTTGACAGCCACGCACCGTCTCGTTACGTAGTATTATTATATTATGTTCTATGGTCTCACTCTCGTGGACGCTGAGATTTAATACATTAATTTGACTTTCATTTCATTTTGTACTTCTTTGGCCCAACTCTTGCACTTCGTCATTTTTTTATTCCTTGTTTTACTATAAAGCTTATACCAAATTATCAACTAGTTTGACGCTTATAGGTACGTACATGTTATGAAATACCTAGGTAGGTACTGTTTTAACGATATGTAGAGCAAAAAAGATTTAAAAAAACACCTACTTTGTAAAGTAAGTATGTGAAAATGTGGTTGCCTTGATTTCTTACTAACGTTGTGTTTTTATTATAATGTACCAAGATATCCGGCATTGTAACACTTATAATTCAGCATTTATGAGATGTCCGTCAATATAACACTAAACTTTTTGTTTTGTTCGGGTCTATTAATCCAGACTCGAAAGTATCAATGAAACATCTTAAAACAATCTTCATATCTGATGCTAAAACCTGCCAATTTCTTAGATTATGATCGTTGCCCTCCATAATATTCAGAATTTAAGAACTTGTCAACAAATTCAAATTTAATGGCAAAATTATTTAGTTGTAAGGCGTTGCAGAGAAATTCGAAACCAAAACCAAAATAGGTATATAGCGATCTGATTTATGAGTAAAACATAGCCACCTCAACTGCCCATCCAGCATTTTAATACAAAGTGGATGAACAATGAGCATTTACTTCATTGTAAGATGTACTCTTACATATAATATCAAGCTCAGTTTTTACAAGTCTATTCGTAAATTTGGCTTTGATTACGTCTGCCAGTGTGCCTCTTTTTTTTATATTCAGAAATAGACGTGAGTATACAAAAAACATTTTCATATTCTTAAAATTATATATAAATAAACCTGAGCAATGTTAACAATATGCCCCAAACTAGGCATAGCCTGTATCTTCACTGGTATAGCTCTAATAACAGTTTGCACTGATGCAACAATATATTCTTAGAATGGTTTTTGTTAAATTTACACATGAATAATATTTCCTATTCAAACTTTAATTCCAATTTATGACTGGTACCAGATTCATGTTGTTTGGAAGCTATGGCTGTATGAGCAATTTTGTGCTCTACAGCATTTTATATCTTTTAACCAACTTCCAACAAAGTTTCTCAACTCGACTGTACGCTTTTTTCTTTTAAAGTACCTCGCCACAGATCTCATCATCATAACCTACCTACACTAATATTATAAAGAGGAAAGATTTGGATTTTTGTATGCAACGCAAGTCAAAAACAAAAGCAATATAAACTTAAAAACTACATGAAGGGATGAAATTTGGTATGGAAATAGTTTGAGACCCGGGAAAGGACATAGGATACTTTTTATCCGACTGCGCAAAAGCGCGATAACCGTGATATGCGTGGACGGATCCACGGCCGGAAAGCTAGTTCATAATAAAGAAGAAACACAGTCTACAACTGCCCTAGAACGAATGAAGTTTGCAATGATACGAGATAAAAAGTTTAGACAGATTATTTTAGGGATAATTAATTATTGATAATTAATTTATTGCAATTAATTATCCCACGAAATATTATACGGAGTTTTGGAAACCTACAAAAGAGTGTCAATAAAAACATAGAATGGCGTCAGCAGCTGGCAACGTCTTAAGTGTTTTTATTTATTAAATTAATAGTGCATGTTTCGAATAGCAGCCACCCATACATGCCTATCTTAGGGGCACGGGTAATCGTCGTATAAAATTAATTTCAAAAGTTTACCATAAACCTAAATTAACAAAGTCATCAGCATAAAAATAGCTATGTACACATTCAACGTTAATTTTTGTAACTGACCTTCACACGACAGACGTCGCGTCGTGTACTTCGAAAAAGGAGATTGAATAAAATATTAATTTGACTTTGACAGCCACGCACCGTCTCGTTACGTAGTATTATTATATTATGTTCTATGGTCTCACTCTCGTGGACGCTGAGATTTAATACATTAATTTGACTTTCATTTCATTTTGTACTTCTTTGGCCCAACTCTTGCACTTCGTCATTTTTTTATTCCTTGTTTTACTATAAAGCTTATACCAAATTATCAACTAGTTTGACGCTTATAGGTACGTACATGTTATGAAATACCTAGGTAGGTACTGTTTTAACGATATGTAGAGCAAAAAAGATTTAAAAAAACACCTACTTTGTAAAGTAAGTATGTGAAAATGTGGTTGCCTTGATTTCTTACTAACGTTGTGTTTTTATTATAATGTACCAAGATATCCGGCATTGTAACACTTATAATTCAGCATTTATGAGATGTCCGTCAATATTACACTAAACTTTTTGTTTTGTTATGTAAACATTTCAGCAAGCTAAGATGTATTTCACCTCTCTGTCAGCAAGTGCCTATTTTGGTTTTTAAAAGATACAGTTATAAAAAAATCTGATAGTGGTAACCTTCCATAACTTTTATCTTTTTCTTATTATTAATAACTGTACCTACTTATACCTGCTAATAGACGAGCAGCGTACTTTCTACACAACTTGGTAATAATTCTACACAACTAGCTTATTTTATCGTCAGGAACCCTAATAAATTAATAATACATGCGCACTCAGAGCAATTAGGTAGGTAGGTACCTAATAGTTTATCAAAGTGTGCGCATTAATGATCGTACGGCAGGTAGGTACGGGGAGTCGTCGTCGGTAGGTACCCATGTACCGTCGTAAGTAGGTAGGTAGTAGGTACTACGAACCTATATATTGATAAGTGACGTGACTTGATTCGTACTACCGTTTACCGATAGTAATAGTACCTAATATGTGCTAATAGGTAGGTATAGGTACTTGTGGTGTACTTATGTAGCCGCCATGTTTGATAAAAGAAATAGACTATTTCGTAGTCAAATCAAACTCACACGTAAAACTAATATGCAATCTGTATCTTCATTCGAATCCAGCCACCTCCGCATTCGATTCCGCCACACGGCCCAATAGTAACTATTATTTAATCTGTGCCCACGAGACTGCCTCTACATAGTATGACCTAATATGTACTTGTACTCACAGTACCTAAACTATGGTACAATCTGTTGTCAGATGTCTCTCCCTGCCGTGCTAGTGTGCGTACGATTTCTATCGATTGTTTCTAGAAGCTTCACTACACTACTCTTGTTCATTCTAGTACTAACGACAAAACTCGTTCATTCTGACAAAACAAAACAGAGACGAGCGGGTTAAGCATTCTTAACCGGCGATTACCAGTTTTCAATAACGGTGCTGCCATTAAGCTTATACTTTTACCACAAATGATTATAATTATGACAAAATATCATTTAACAACTCCGTAGCCAATTACGAGTCGAAATCACTCGAATGGTGAACCTAAAATTCTGACAGGATGATTTGACGGGAAACTGCAACAAAATTATCAAGCGTGACGCTTACTATCAGGTGGGTCTCTTGTTCGTTTCCTCACTTCATAACAACAAAAAACCCAGCCAAGTGCGAGTTGGATACACAAACCAAGGGTTCCACAAGCAAGAGACTTTTAACATCAGGTGGGGTGGTCCTCGTGCATATTCCGTCAAAAACACATAAAAAACACAAAAAAAAAAACAATTTAAAAAATCGTTACAAAATGTTTGTTAGAAGTTAGAACTAACAGAAGTCAACCCTAAGAGGTTGTTAGCATTTTACCAATAACCCTGTATATACTGACGTAAATACTCGTAGATGACTAGATAATAGACATTATGATTGGAATATTCTTTTTACTTAAAGTAGATAGGTAGATACTTTTAGTAAAACAAAATGCAAGTACCTAGATAGGTACGATATAAAACTACCCGATTTTTGGGAAATTATTTGTACTGGTAACGCATACCTCTATCCGTGTGGTCCTTATTCCGTGCGGGGATTTTCCCGTTCATAGTTTAGGCTTCGTCATAGATTACATACATTTTGAATGGAGTGCGTTTGTGGTTCTGGTAAAACACTGTGACGATCAAAGGGTCAAGTCTGCAAAGCATTATGAATCTATGATGGAGTTGGCTCGGCATGGTTGATTTTGACAGTTTTGATAGTCCACTAAATTAAAATCGTCCATATTGATTCAACCTCGGTTTAGGTTTACTTTTCGAAGCCTGTTAGCACCATATATCTCAATGGGAGGCAAAATCGAGTCTACTATTTTTGACAGATGTGTAGGGCTGTCCAAAATGTGGTATAAATTTCTTAGATTGAGATCCTAGATTGTGCACATATTGTAGACATAGGTACTTAATTATACGTAAAGTTTACTGGCACGCTTATAATATAGTGAGTACATTATGGTCTTGACATACACACGGTATTATTTATTACTCATAAAATAATTATGTTGTGGAAAGATGTAAGAATTCTAATAATACCCCAAACATTAAAATCTGTTGAAGCAATTATGAGTTATGGTGAAATAAAGTACTAACACACATAAACCAAAAAACAATACACACCTTTGGGGCAGACGTGCCAAACATAGCAAAATGCGCCTCGTCTCTTTACTGGACGCACATATAGAATACTAACTCATAGAATTTCGTACCAACATTATTTATGTCAGTATGAAAGCAAATTTTATGCGATTCGATTCGGCGAGGCTCGTGGACACAGGTTTTAACCGGAACCGCAAACGTACTCCATGACTTATTTAATCTATGGCTATATCAAACTATGTTGTTGTAACTTCAATGAGAAAAGTACCGGAGACAGGAAAACTAATTATGAGTTGCCAATGCAAAAATTAATAAACAATAATCGAGCAGTTTTTATATTCAAGTGTACACTTTTATATCACAATACTCGAAATTTGATGTTTTAAATGGGTTTATTGCTAATAAGTTTATTAAATGAGCTGTCTGTTTGTTTCACCCATCTCGTAAGAATGCCGGGTAAGAGAGAATGAGAAAGAGCAATATTTCTAAATATGTTAAGTATAGAAATATTATTTTGCTGTCATGCATTTAATATTATTATTAGAGGTAAGTAATAATATGTATTCTAATAATAGTGCCTGTTCGTTTGATATAAATTATTTATATATAATAATGTAATAATGTTAATAATATTCAAGTTGCCTTTAGCTGGAATTTAAATACAGGCAAAGTTGATTAGATATCATTAAGGTTCCTTAGTAAAATACGGGTCCCTATGACGAAGACTCCACTGCGTACGTCTCTTGTTCCGTCAGCCTGTCATCTGGGCGTCCAACTTTTAACGATTATAAAATTATTGTGACTGATTGCCTTGCGGATAGTCCACATGAGGATAGTGTTTTTTCAGCGTGTTTAGGTTACAAGACTAGAAGGAAAATACGGAGCCCTATTATATACTACCGAGACTCCGCTGTTTGGTAATATGTGAGACCGTTGGCCCAAAGATGAATATTGGACTAAAAATTTATTTAAATTATTTAAAAGTAATTATTGAATTTCATTTGTATACATTACTTTATATATAATTATTTTATATTATATATCCAATACTAGAGAAGGTAAAGGAAATCATTATCTTAAGCTCATAGAGTACGAATATAACTTATCTATATTATATAAATTATTGGAGCACAACATTTTATGACCAAGGTGGGAATCGAACCCGCGTCCTCCGATATCACGTCGGATGCCTAAACCGCTCGGCCACCGGGGGGTCGGCTATTTCTGCCGAAATTTCGTGCTCCAATTGTATTAAATACCTTAACCGTAATAGGGGACAATGCACCTCCTATGATTTTGTGCTCCAATAATTTGTAAAATATAGTTTTCGCTTAGTACGCGATTGTGCTTGTAATCATATTTAGAAATAACTTATCTATTTTATTTTTTGCTCATGTTTTCTTTATTATATATTTTTATCCTAAATATAATAAATATTAAATTTTACACCATTTTGTATCATAATATCTTAAAAAAAACTAGTTAGAAATCTGAAATTCCGGTGTATTACGTACAATCTCCTTCTCTAATTAACCATCAAAATATCGAAACGCCGATTTAAATTGTACTTTTGAAACTGTGATCTAACCTATCAAACATATTTTAATTTTACGGAATTTGCACGTATCAGGCCGATTAGAAGAAATTGGCTATTTTTAAGATAGTTTTTGTTGTACGGACTTCATACCAAGTTTGACGCGTGTTGCACCAAATGCGTGCCAGACGGTTGCTGAGGATCATGAACTATATATATTTACCATACCTATGACAAAATATACGATATTTTGGCTACATTTCTATTGGACTTTTTGGACGCACCTTACCAATTTTTTTCATGTATGTTGTATATCCCGACCACATTACCCTGACGTCTTACCGAATATTACTTGATAATTAATTAATTACATAAAACAGGTAGGTACATATTTTATTCTATAGTATCTGATAAATAACAATGAAGTGATATTATAACAATGAAGGTAGTGATACATATATATGGGTAATAATTTTAAGTTTAATGGCAACACTACGTTATAAATATGGTAAGTTACCGGCGGATATGTTTCCCGTGTCTGTCACAGAAGATCAGACGAGTTTCTGCTATTTGATTGGTTGTAGCCGAGGACTCTGTAATCCTTGGGTTGTAGAGGCAATCTGTGGTTCCGCAAATACGTAGTTCTTTGTGCTGTGGTTGTAGAGCTTCTGCTAGGGGATCTTTTTATGTATTAAAGCAAAGCAAATCAGTCCGTTCTTGAATTGAAATGTAGTCAGAGCAGTGCAGCAAAGACAAATAATAAACAAGAAGTATAATACTCTGAAAATATTAATCTGATTCTACACTAGAAGAAGCTCCCAGGTTAGTACCTAGTACCTAAATTTATTTCTAAATATTAGGACCGAATGTTTTTTTGGTTGTGTTGGTTGTATCATACATCTCCATAGGTTACGGATATTCTCGAAGGGTCTCTACTACTACCTCTTTTATTTGTGCTACGACTAAGTATTTTATCTTTGTAGAACCTTTGATTGACATCAAAGGAAAAGGAACCATGGTTTAATAAATCCTATGCCGGTAGCCATATAGGATAAAAGTACCTACCTATTATACCTACCTAGATACTAGACTACTACTATTGTGTAGGTACCGAACAGTTACCGGTTAAAGAGACTTAGGACCAAAGAGAATTTAATACTGCTTAGGACTTTTCGGTATTTTCCCAGTGGGTCATCGTGAAAGTTGACGTAGGTAGGGAATAATGAGCAGCATGCATCTGATCTCGGATGGCGTGAGTAGAGATGTTGCACATATAGCCCTCATCGTGGTCAGTCATGTTAGGGTTCCGTAAGAGCAAACGGGACCCTATACCTAATTAGCGTATACGCGTATAGGTTTTTTTTATGTTATTGTGACGGAACAAGCACGAGGCCCACCTGATGTTAAGCGGATTAATCTCTGCCTATAACAGATGCTTTATGTCATGTGACGAATTGGACTGCGCCCGTCACATTGAGTAGGTATGTGCCTGTAATTTCACTGGCTCTCAAGTACTGCTGCCGGAACACACTGTTAAGTGCTTGGCGACAGATTTTCTACTTGAGGGGGGTAGCTAGCCAGGCGGGCATTCGCAAAATGCCCTTCCACCATGCGGTGAAGCTCAAGCCGTCGGTGGGGATTGAACCAGGGACCTGCCGCACGGCAGTCCATCGCTATAACCGCTCGGCCATCATTGCTTCAGGATAGACACAGCATAGGTAGGTATATGTGGTCCGTCCGTACATCCGTAATAAGTATTTGTATTTAATTTAGTTACCTATATGGAGGATAACCTATCAAATAATACTAAAAGCAAAAGTACTAAGTACCTAAAGTATAGGTAGGTACTATTAATGGAGGCTTTGAGACACCGCTGTCCGTCCGTAAAGTTAAGAAGTTAGTACAAAACGGAAATCCGATAATTTCAAATAATATAAATTGTTAATATATAAGAAGAAAGTCGAAACTACCGAAACTACTCGTACCCACGCATGTAAGGTGTCAATATCTATGGTTGAATGTTTTATACGAAGCCAGTGGGCCAGCCCACTGGCTTCGTTACATTTCGCCAGTGTTACAACAACCCACTACTGCTTTCGGCAGTTGAAAAAGAAATGTTTAACATTTTACTGTCCTATTATCGTAAGTCAGTCCCTTATTCATTCCATCATGAAGCTGTTGTGCCGAAGTGCGTATTTGTTAATTTTTGTATTCATCACGACGCATACCTCACAAACTTTCTTAAGTACTCTTTATATAGAGATGTTTTTTTTCAAGATGTGCTTTAACCTAATTTCCTCGCCATTTTATAGCGGAAAATCTCGATAAAAACAAGCTCGTAGGTAGGTTGGTATACACTGTACGGATAATATGCATTTTGCGTCAACGGCTGGTGCGAGTGACACGTGCCTGCAATGCTGCACCGGTGCGGGGGCCGCGGGAAACGCGAATGGAGGTCACACACGGGCGCTCTATTCACGCCAGAGAAAAACTGTTTTTTTATGCCTGATAGGTTAGCCTTTGACCACTATCTCACCTGATGGTAAGTGATGATGTGATAGAAGATGTTGTTCAAGCTAACCTAGAATTACTGACTCTCAAGGACAGCTGCCGGAACACACCGTTAGGTGCTTGGCGACAGATTTTCTACTTGAGGGTGGGCGCTAGCCAAGCGGGATTTCACAAAACGCCCTACCAGAGTGCTGTACCGACTGCCATCGTAAGATAACCGGCACAGACGCGTGCCCTCCGAAGCACGGAAACGCTCAGTAGCAATGTCACTAGCGGTCACCCATCCAACTCCTGACCGAGGCGGACGTTGCTTAACTTAGCTGATCGGTTAAGTTAAGAATGGCTAAGCAAACTTCGCTACGAGCGCTTCAAAACTGTTTATGTTTAACTGTTTATATGATGTCAATAACACCCCAGCGTTGACTGCCTGTCTTACTGGTAGCTAACGCAGGCTTCGTTAAGGGACAGAATTCTAAAACCAGATGTTAGATTTTGTCCCCACTTCTCCTCGCGTGTTTACTTCGCGGTGTACATGGCGCCACGTCCGCAAGTCAACGGTAATATTTTATTTGGTTAAAAATTTAGAGCGCTCTCTAGTAGAACTAGTAGAAACTATCTTGTCACACACGAATGTGATGTGTGCTGAAGCGCCATCTAGTATGCATACATGATACCAACCATTAGTTGATTGTATGCTGTAAATATCATAGTGTGACACAGTTAACCCTTTGCGATCATAGTTCCCGCGAGCCTAAATTTACCATACCTACAGTAGAACAAGTTTAGTCTTGATTATTACCAACTTGTTTGATTTTGCAGTTTTTGTGTATGTTCATTTTTAATGAACATGAACTATGGTTTTGATGAACATGAACTATGTATCTACTTTGATGCAAGGCGTAAGCTGTTACACAATAGATGGTTTATTTATTACAAAAACAAGTATATTGTGTAAAATTTACACAGAAAATCATAAAAAAACTTTTTTACCCCTGATCAAAATACAAATAGCGGGTTATACTATTGGGTATTTTTAACTGACTTCAAAAAAAGGAGGAGGTTCTTAATTCGTCTGTTTTTTCTTATATGTTTGTTACCTCAGAACATTTGACTGGGTGAATCGATTTAAAAAAATCTTTTATTGTTTGAAAGCTGATACTTGTTGTTTGGTTCCAGTTAAATTTCATCAAAATCGGTCAAGCCGTTTTTGACATACACTCCAATAACTGAAAAATATTTACTTATCTTGATGATATAGTCGTTGACAATGAATGAAGATCGATCCCGTAAGTAGCAAGGGTCATAAAAAGAAGTGTTTTTTTTTTAAATAAAAATGGAAATGACTTCATCACCAAAAAGTGTGAATTAACTTGTCGAAGTCCAACACTAGTACCACGTGCACAATATTGTGATAATAGGTACTTTTGAACTATACTGGTACCGACTTGAACAAGTTATTTCACACTTTTGGGTGTTGGAGTCGGTTCCAATTTTTGTTTTTTTTTTATCAAGTAGCGTAGTTCATTCAGATCCTGGCTTTGTTTCCGCTAACAATCAAGGGTACCTGCTCGTGTCATTACTACAAGTCATATTAAGATTTCACTAACAAAAAATCACATGGAGAATGTAGTAGGTAGGTACAGTTATTGTTTCAATTTGTTAATAATAATAAATACATCTCGTGGATGCTATTGTGTAGATGAGTGGAACAACAAAACTTCTAACAAAATAATACCATTATTGAAATCACCCAAGGAGAAAGATAAGTATTTTGTTTGAAAATGTATTACTTTGTATTACTATTCATACGTAATACCACAATATTACATATCGATTATAAAACCGTGGTATTACTGTTATTAACTGTATTTGTCAAAGATTACGAAAGATACGTTTATGTTTGTAAACGACACCCGTGCCGTCACTTGATGTATGTACTTGTATAGGTAGATTATGTTGCGAAGATGCACCGGAGTGCGACATAAAATCGGACATTCTATGAGAGTAGGGCTGCCATCCGTCCGGGTTTCCCTGGATTTAGCATTTTACCAATAACCCTGCATATTAATAAAAAAATAATCGAAAGGTGAATGTTTCGAGATTTGTCTTAATATACTCTTTGTGTAATAGTGTATATCAACAATGCGTCATTCTTCTCCTCCATTTTCTATACTAGAAAAATAACAAACTTTTATTGATTTTCAAATAATATTTTTGGTGTCCGATATTAATCGCCGGTTTTCGGTACGCGTGTCAAAATTCAATTCATCTAACAAGCCATCACAATTAACAATCCGCTAACTTTCAACGGGTTTCTGGAACGCATATTAATGAAAAATTACAGAACACCTGATTAAAATGCTTGTTTATCTATGATAACATGAAATTTGAAAATGTCGTTCAAATTCATTCATTCTCTAGTGTTCTGTCTTTTTTTAACACATAGCGTTGTCTCTTCTGTTTTGACATGAAATTAATCCCAAATCATTTTTGGCATCACCACCGTTACTATGGTTACCAATTAAATATGACGGATGATCGTAAACGTAAAACAACAAGAGAGAGGAGTTCGAAGCGTTCCTATTTGTCAAAATACAAGCAGATTTGGGCATTCACATCCAACAATACTATTTGCGCTCGGATTTCTAACTGACAGAGTCCAGTCGTGCGAGTGTACGCTCTAATACCTAAAATGTCAACATTGATGGGTTATCGCTAGTGGAATTATCAAATTTCATTAATTTTTATGAATCCAGCAGTGATAGCTCAGTGGCTTTGGCTATGGACTGCCGCGCAGCAGGTCCATGGTTCGAATCCCGCCGCGGGCTTGAGCTTCACCGCATGGTGGAAGGGCATTTTGTGAATGCCCGCCTGGCTAGCGACCACCCTCAAGTAGAAAATCTGTCGCCAAGCACCTAACGGTGTGTTCCGGCAGCTGTCCTTGATAGCCAGAGTAATTCTAGGTTAAGCCTGTTAACACCTTCGACCACATCATCACTTACCATCACGTGAGATTGTGGTCAAAGGCTTACCTATCAGCTATAAAAAATTAAATTAAAAAAAATCCCTTTATCCTCAATACCATCATGATGATTATAAATACTCTTTAATTTTATAGTTATTATGTCAGTAATAGTTTATTGATAGTGAAAGTCACTAGCGTACGTGAAAATGTGCGTGTTTGTCTTCCCTTACTTGTTGCTTTATATCGTAAAAATCGATTAAAATAAAAAAATCATGAGTGGCATTTTTATTGCTGCTAGGCTACGCTTTGACTATAATCTCACCTGATGGTAAGTGATTGACGTCTGATGATGATGAAGTCAGTAGAGAAGAATAGGCAAGAACAGCCGTCGTAACATACCATTAGATCCTTGGTAATATATTTTCTACTTGAAGGCCAACAACTATCAAGCCTATCAATGATTCTAAAAACTCCCGCCCTCGCATCATGCGGTGAAGTGGAAGACCGCGGCGAGATTCTAACTATGGACCTCCTGCGCATCAATACAAAATAATACCACTTCTAACATCAACGTGAATATGTTGTAGCCGCACATCAGGCGCTAAACAGAGCTTTAAACCATATCTTAACGCCCTCAGCCGAAAGGTGTTTTCTCAAAGAGGGTTGGGGTTTGGAAGGTCCATAACCTACTTATCTTGGAAATGCTTTTGTTGGTATTACAATCTACCCAGCTGCGGTTTGTTTAATGGCTGCTATGGTTATGTTATAGCACCCTATTGAGTAACAAATGAGCAGCAACACTATAATCACGTAGTCTTTAGTAATATATTTACGTAGTTCTATAATCGGACTCTTGTTCTATACTCGCTCATCATACACACCGCTAGGGAATGGAACACTCTGCCTGAGTCTGTGTTTCTGGTTAATTACGGGGGGGTTTTCTAAACAGGAGTGAATAGGTATCTTCAGGGTAAGCGAGCTGCATCATCGATGGCATCGTCACTTAACATCAGGCGAGATAGTGGTGAAGTGCTACCCAGTACCTTCGGTATGAAAAATAGCAATATGTGTTTTTAGAGTAATCATACTTGATATAATTCTGTTCTTGTTCTATCTTATCAGTTATTAGAGTAAACGTTGTAGGTAGGAATGCTTAAAACTATTTTTATATATTTTTACGATATCAACACGTTAATCTTAGAATAATTGGTCGATTTTGGGCAATTAGAATTAGTCAGTTTAACAAACCGTTAACGTACCGAAAAGCTTTTCAGAAACCCAAAATTGAAATAATTGTCGATTAATTGGAGATTTGACATTAGTGTTGACAAACAGTCACATGAAGTTTTTAGAAACCCAATCTGCGTATGACAATGGATTAACAAGTATTTAAAATAATTTGTCGCTGATTTGCGTTTCAGAAACCGGGGGTAAGAATTTTATTGGTAAGTAAGTTATGGGATAGTATCAATAACCAAGAAGCATCCTCCTATCCAATATATGGGGTTGTTTATATGGCTACCATATGTTGTTTATACAACACAGAAGATGTAACATTTAAAAACATAATGGCTATAATGTGTATAATTTTAACTTTTGTTGAATTACCGGCCGCCCCTTAACACCAAAACGTCCTGGGGAATACTCTCTTTGGTAGTATATCCGCTACACTTTGGTTATTAAGGGCGTTATAGTTAAGTCCTCTATAATGCACCTTACTCGATGTTCTTACGTAAGTATTGGTATGGTGCTAATTATTTCATTTTCTTTTAGTCAGTTCTTAATTCTTATGCTATTCAAGAAAACCATGGAAAGTCTCATTCTAAAGCAGAAGCTTAGGCTTCATCTTTTTGTATTAAGTTTTCATTTCAGAATTTCATTATCTCTATCGCATCAAACGTTTACGGCCATCTTTTTACTACTAATTTATATGTACTAATATATTACGTACTCGATAATACCATGAATATTTCAATAACTTTCCATGTATGAAAGTTTGTGTTTTCTATAGTAGTGGACAGAAGGACGGTGTTTACTCAACATAGCTTTGTAGTAAATTGAAAATGTTGTTCTACTGTAACTATTACGCTGTGGCAACTCGTGTCCATCCAAGACATACTTTTTCGAGATCTATGAAAAAACGTGTTCAGGTAGCTAGATTAGGTAGTACCTATTTAATGTTCACGTTCATTAGATATACTAAACTCTCTAATTATATGAAAACATGGAAACTCGAGATACCTAATAAATTTGCAAGCATTGTAATCGTAAATTGAATACGCGTCAGAAAACTTAATTATACGTAAATATAATACGTATCAAATAAAAAGTAATACAAATAAAAAAGTCACCAAAAAGAATCTAGGTATGTGAGATTCGATCCACGGTACTCGATCTTCTGATTCGACTTCAGTAGTTACACACTATACAATCATTGACCAAGGTGTCGAAAATTACACACATATCGTTTATGCCTTACTGTCAGACACATTATATTGGTCCACGTACATACGTAAAATTATTATTGTATTATTAAGAATTATGTCGTAAAATTAAAATTAGATCAAAAAGAATCTCTTTTCGCTGGATTCGATCCACGTGCCTCTCAATTGCGAAGCGATGTCACTTACTATGCGCTATTTGAACGACGATTGATTTGTCGAAAATTATGTACATAACCTGTGTGCCTTATTGTCAGAAACTGTATAAATTAATCATGATCCATCTAAAATAATTACAACACATTCATTACGAAAAATTCTGTATATTGCTTATAATAATTATTTTAGGTAGCTAAAGTTGTACCTATGTCTTGTAAAATGTTTGAAGTGTTTTTTATATTGCGTTAGGGTTCACAATCATATCATAATTTCATTAATATAAGAGATATATACATAGGTACATGGAGAAAGGAAGCCATAGATGCTTACCTTATTATGTCCATCATGCGTTTTTGACGATTTTTTGCATTCCCAAAGCGTTTATTTATAATTTTACCCATGTTTTATTTTAATTGAGATCGCCGAGAAAAGTGACACAGGTCCGACGCATGACGCGGCTGACCGCGATATGAGCGAGGATGATAGCAATATACGTAGATCGCTGGAGTAAATAGTGCGACATGATGTTAACGCTTCTCGGAATGAAAGGGCGTATGTGACATTTTGTAAACAGGCTCAGTACGCATTAACTGTGCTTTTTTTGGATTAAAATAATCAATGAAATTTATTGTACTTAAAAAATCAATATTTTAGAAAAAAAATCCAATTTTTAATACACTAAAATCTGGCGGAAAAAGTAGGAATCCTCTATTTTCAGAGGTGTTTTTGAGATTTTTTTCTATCGAGCCAATTATTAGGAAACATGTTTTGAAATCGATGAAAGTATTACTTATATCCTTGAGTATCGTGTATTTAAATTGCAGTACCATCCGGTACCTGGTTTATGAGATTTTCCATATCATGTTGGCACTATTTCGTAATTTCCGAGCCTTAAACCATGCTTTAGCCATTTTTGTTACGGGGTCTACCTATCTCAAAAACTCGACTACCTAATTAGGAGTCTGTAATTGCGGTATTGTAATATAGGTAATGAAACATGTTTGAAAATGGCGATTGATAGGTATATCGAGTAGTTTGTAATAATAATAATAAGTGTTAGTTGAAGGGTTAGTTTTATGTTACGAATCTATAATTTTAAACTAAGTCATAAGTTTAGTTGCCAAATAAAAATGTATTTATTATTTATTATTATTAATAAAAGTGGATGCGAAATATTCCTTGTTGACCATGAACGGATGTCGCGTTTCCGTACGCGTTGTTGTCCGATAATGCATAATGACTATCTACTACTAGGTAAACGTCAAACATAGTCTCACTATAATGCAGAACAAACTTTAAATGAAAATTAATGTAAATACAATAAATAAATATCAGCCAAGTGCGAGTCGGAAGAGACGGAAGGGTTCCGTACCATTATCTATACAACATTAGACACTATAATAACATTTTTTTTAACAAGATTACGAAACCATTAGATCGCGGGTCCGACTCGCACTTGGCCGATTTTTGGTATTTGTACAGAACCTGTGGAAATGTCAACTGTCTAGTTATCAAGGTTTATGAGATGCAGCCTGGTGACACAGACAGACATACAGTGGAGTCTTAGTAATATTGTCCCGTGTTTACCGTTCGGGTACCGAACCCCAATATAAACTAAAACAAGTCTCGCTCGTGCGCTCGGTGAGTCAAGACCTCCTGAAGATGCTTCGTTTAGAAGCGAAACTAGTCGAATATTCTTTCGGTTAGGCTGCATGATGTTTGTGACGTCACGTAGATAACAGGAAAATTAGGCGGAATTGTCACTAGATATATATTTATATACTTTTTTAAGTGTTTTATTCAAATATTATTTAATGTTTTTTTTATGATACTTTTAAAAATATTTGTTATTTTTTAATATGGATTTCCGCTAAGTAACGCCTGAATCTATTCATTACTAAAACAAGAGTGAGTCGGGCCGTAAAGGCGCGTCTCCTGCAAATGTTTTCCCAAAACACTAAACAAAAACACGGAACTTTTGTCGATAGTCCAAATAAACTTTGTTTCATGCTTTCCGTGGATTACTCTCTCTCTACCCGCGGACTAATGAAATGTAAGTTCAGTAAGTCTTTCTGTAACAAACAATCTTTTGTGTTAATGGACGACCCGAAACATTTTTTTCTGTTCAAGGTTTTGTTGAGTGTATTGCAAATTGCAAAACAATTGGCAGGAGACGCGCCTCAACGTGATGTGAGTTTCAAAAAGGCGAAAAACGAATAAATTATAAAATATTCTAGAGAATATGACAAACAATATGCTAGTTAGAAAACACCATTCCATATATTTATTTCTCTCGATGAAAAAAAACATGAATACAGCTATAAACTTTCGCTTTTTCAAGTTTAGGAACATCTAACAACATATAAGACGGCGACAAAAGAACATATTGTAGGAAACCCTGGCAGGGCACTTAGATAGTATACAGTCCTGCATCTGCATCTAATGATCACAACACCATACTCACATTCTCACTCCACGTAAGAAGTGGCATGCTGCTAATTTGGCGCACTTTTCCAAATAAAAACGACACCCACGGGAAGAAATGGGGAGGTGACATTCTTACCCGGCACCCCACGGAGAATTGTCATACCTTAGAAAATATAAATATACCAGCGGCCCGCCCTGGCTTCGCATGGGTAAATTGAGATGTAAGCTATCCTATCTTCCAATTTGGATCAAATTTAAAATCGGTTCAGTAGTTTAGGAGTCCATCGCGGACAAACAACTTGACACGCAATTTTTATGTATAAAGATTTTATTTTTACCATATTCAATGGTTATATTTTATTACTCTTTCTACATTCACTGCATCCATGAATTGGACTGGATGCGTGGCTTTAGTGACATTTACTACTGAGTGCATCCTGGTAATTGTCTTAATATGGCAGTCGTTGAAGAATGGTTGTAGGATATTTTGCTAAAGCCCGCCTGGTATCAATGTATTATCTGATTTTATTCATGGATTATTCCTCAAGTAGCTAATCTGTCGTTAAGCACCTATCATTGTGTTTCGATAGATGTATTTGAGGACCACTAACTCATAGTTAGCCTGAAAAACATTTTCGACCGCATCATCACTTACCATCAGCTGAGATTGAGGACAAAGGCTAGTCCATACGCTATTAATTATGCATAATTTAAGTAGAATCACACCTTCTCTTTTTCGCGAGGATACACAGCTTTCCACTTGCTATGATCCTACCGGATACCTCTTTCGTTTCATCAGCACTCATCAATCTGTCCATGTATTACAGTCTGTCTAGGGTACTCTTTACCTGGCCTTTCCTCAAAACGTTGAAAATGTAGATGAAAGTACCCTGTTTCAGGTATAAAAGTTTCAGGTATAAAACCTGAAACTTAGTACCTACATACCAATAAGTTATAACACAGTAGCTAGACATTTAGAGCTAAACCAAGTATTATCGACCAAGGTGATTTATAATAAAAACTCCAACAATATCACTTAAACACTTGGTTTATTCCTCAATCCAGAGGTTATGGGAAAAAACCCCCGAAATGGCCTCCGTCCACCCCTTATAGCCATTCCAGTCCTCGCCTTTCAGAACACTCTCTGCATAATCTCACTCTGTTCCATTCTGGTCATATTCCATTATCTCTTTGGTGCGTGTGCCATAACGTGTCATGTATGTCGTCTCCAGGTATACTGTTCCAGATGCTGATATCATCTTCCATCATCATGACGTACACCGATTGCGGTCTTCACTGGCAATGCTAGTTAGCATTGCAATTCTCGAATCTTTTTATTATAATATTATTATTTGAAAGTTCCATCACCATAGCCTGAACTTTTTCTAGCTCAATAGCCGACATCCTGTATGGACTATAAACCACATTGTTGGTTTGAATCCGAATATGCATAACAGTGGTTTTAATATCAAGAATGTTTTTGTTACTCGGAATAAGACCGGCGTGTTTATTTAACAATTCTCGAAGCATTGTTTGAGTGTTTTGTGGGACTTGACACACACACAACACAATTTATTAACACAGTTTAGGCATTTAGCAAACCAGCGAGCGTTTATATTATAGACAATTTGTCGATCTTGTGTTCCAGACTAAGATCGCCTTCTTATTATTGTACCATCTTGGGATGTTACTGGGAATTTGAAAATCTGTTTCGAACGCAATATTTTCAAATTGGATAATGACATTTGTTTTCTCATAAAAAGTCAATATCTCATTAGAAAGTCCACAAAGGTGTAGGTAGAGGAAAGGAAGGTAATTTGGAATACCATTTGGTTTTAGGCCTGTATATTGTTTCTATTGGGTTAAATTAAATAAAACCTTCATTAAATTGAAGCAAAATTCTTTAACTATCAATCTGCAAGCTATGAATACTAACCAAACTACACATCTAGGTAAAATTTAAGGTTGACCGCAAAATGGCAGTATTTCGTTTTTGACATGTCTTGTGGTGCAGGTATTTTGGAATAGATGTATTCCAAATTATATTCACCATGCTTAACTAAGTTATATAAGAAATTATTGCGGCAATGTTTTAGAAGAAAATAAAAAAACTTATGAATGAAAATAATATTCTGAACAGCAACTCATTCAAATCGGCGCGTAACATGATATATGATATACACTGAAGGTAATTTGGAATACCTAAAATGGTTTCCTAATTACCTTTAGTCAAGTCAAAAGTGAGTCTGAGGTCTGACTAAACTATTTTTGTATAAAAAGGATATCTCAATCGGCTTATTTGCTTAGAAGTTATTTTGAACCGCTCCTGACTCAATCAGAACAGCAACTAACAGTGTAAACATATCGACAGATAACGTCTATCTTTAATATTTTACGGCCATTAAAACTAGATGGGACTACTAGTTTCTGTGAAACCCTCCTATTCCAAATTACCTGCAGTGTTCCAAGTTACCTTCCTTTTTTCTACTATGAAATGTTCTCGATGAGCTCATTAAGATCTAGCCGTAAAGTATCCCATTTAAGAACACAACGCTCCACTGTCAATCAGGATTTATATATTAATGATAAAATGTTGCACACATTTTACCATTAATAATTAGAGCGGTTGTATAGTTGTACATACCTTGCCGCTGCTGTTGACATCTTAGCATTGTTTGTTTCGATTGATTCTGTTTTATTCAACATTCTTGAGCGAAATGTATTTTTAGGCAAAAATTACATTGCTTATATTTCTTGATAATTTGCTTATGTTACAGCGATGACATCTTTTCACTTCCGTCGTGAGTTTTGGTCTTATTGATGTACTGCTGTTACTAACACGTAGGTAGAGTATGTATAGAGTTATAGTTCATGGAAATCGGGATGTAATCTGCTTATTTCTGATATAACCTTATAATTGTCTCAGCGCTACATGCTATAGATTTTGCTTTTTTATATTTTTTTTATGATATTACTTTAGTATTCTATGCTTCTATGGTTTCAGAATATTTTATTTGATCTCATAAGAATACAAAAATTCACTTACTGAGATTACTTAGTGTAACTTGAATAAATATAATATGCCCCATATCATAATGTAGGTAAAATAAAATTATCATGGTAAGTTACTTTAAAATAAGTAATAATATTCTATTTTCTAAGTATTCTACGATCGCATACCTTAGGAAGTACGCTTGCATAGCATTTACTCGGACATATTGCAAGCGTGTTTATTAAGGCCATGTTCATAGCTTAGGCCTTTTCATTGATTAATAAAAAGTGTTTATAACTAAACAGCTTCTTTGCTTCGTAAACAAATGAAAACTGTAGAGTATTGATCAATTGTCATGTTCGCGGCAACTTTAAAATCACGGGGTAAATCCCGGAAATTTGAAAAGGTCCTTTTTTAAAGCAGGCCATGTCCTTACCAAACTTTTTATACAACTCCTGTGCGGGCCCAGCTGAAAATATCGCACATCTTTCAACAGTCTCCAACGTCATCCCACTTACACCAACACTTGGGTTAAATGTACGCAAAGTTATTGATTTGCTAGTATATTCACTGCTAGTTCCAACGATAAATCCGGCACGACACTCCTTTTTTTTTAGTCTATGATTATTCACACGTTTATTGTTAATAGTGGGGCTTCAAATACCGTAGGGGTTTCTCAATTCGACTGTATTATTATGTGTGTGTGTGTGTGTGTGTGTGTGTGTGTGTGTGTGTGAGAGGGTGTGTGTGTGTGTGTGTGTGTGTGTGTTACTACCTAACTCATTACAGGGTGTAATGTTTTTTTATATTCGAAGGTACTTTTCATGTAAACCCGCATTTAAATTTGAGTGAGCAGAGTGAGATCTGACGAGTATTATCTGAGTTATCCCAAATAATGCGTGTTTTATGTTTGAAGTCGGTTGTATTTTATTTTAATTTTCAAAAATATCTTAACATAACTACAATAAACATGTGTTTTTGTGAAGGGTACCTTTCTACTTAAGCACACTGATCCACCCCGCAATGTATTGACATCACCTAAACTCAAACCACACTACCGAAAACGAGACGACGCGCGACGGTGATACAGTACCGTCGGAGATAACCGCTTCGCATACTCACATCAATAGTCCACCATTGAAGCCTCTCGCGCTATGGTGGGCGGAAGGGTTTTGGCATATTATTATGTTATGTATTGCCCTTTAGACTAGTAACTGTACTGTACTATAACAGCCGGATCGTCCACTGCTGAACACAGCCTCCCCTATTAAGGGGGTATTTGCCATAATCCCCACGCTTGGCAGGCGTCTTGGGATCGCAGTGTAAGTTGGAAGTTCTTTGGAAGGGGCTGCTGCGCCCACCTTCCAGTATTTTTCCCTTAGTCGCTTTTTCCGTCACCCACGGGATGATATGGGGAGGTGCAATTCTAACACGGCACCACACGGGGTCACTTCTATTCCGACCTTCGAAATCATCAAACCTTTGTATCTCGTAGCTCTAGTTTATTATTAAATAAATTTAATTTTATAAAGTTTGTGGTATTTACAGTTTACTGCGTAACACATAATCCTGGCACTCCGTGGAGTATTATTATATGTTCTATGATCCGTGGGAAACCAATCTAAACTCTTCTCTTTATTTTAGGTTCATACGGATTCGACAACAAAGGAAGGACAATGGATGATGACCTAGATCCAGTTCCAGGTATTTTTTTTCTTAGGGTGGCTTTGCACGTTATCTATAGACAATTTCATGAGAATCTCTTCTGTTGTATGGAACACTTGTAGGTACCTACATAAATGCTCAATAAAATCATAGAATTAAATCCTGTTTAATGTAATAAGTTTTTTTTGCCAATTTCGTGTTCATTTTGTGTTATGTCAAAATTATTTGTAAATTTTGCCAAGTTGTCGATCGGCCAAATGATTACCAATTTCGAACATCGTTTTACTATTATATTCTGTTGTAGATATTGTTGTAGGTACTTATATGGATAACATTCAATTCAATTTATATAAAGAAAATCTATAAATATATGTACTTGTAAACGGGATTTATGGACTAGAAACACATCCTTTACCTACAGATAAAAAGGAGTGTGGTATTATTTGATAATGGGCGGCAAGGCTGTGGAAACTTTTTTAATACAATGTTATGAAATTAATGGATTGCTAACACAAAGTTTTAATTTAATTTAATTTTAGGACTAGTAATAAAGTAGATAATAAAAAGGGAGTCGAGTGGCTGTTTTAAAAAAGTTTGTAGTTAAATTTTTTTGCACTACTCAATGAGCTCTAAAAGACGACGACGATGTTATCTATCAACCATTTCATGAATCGGTTATTCTTCATGTTATATAAAAAAAATAGTTATTAAATAGTTATAAATTTAAAAAAAAAAATTATTGAGTAGGTAGATTCATTCTGCACCAAACATTGAAATTTCAGGTGTGTAACTAATTCCAAACTTACCGTTCCTACGGGTCCTTATCCGTGACGTACGGACACTAAGCTTTCACTCGTTTGATTGATACATCCGGATTTCTGGTGTACCCTGACGCACTGAGCAAGTAACATATTATGACGTGACGTCAGAAATGCCAAGTACTTAGTAACTAAATATTATTTTTACATATTATCTGTATATATATCTGTTATGTATCATTAACCATTACATTTCGTATCGGTATCTACTTCATGCAGGGGCGTATATTAATATATTCATAAGATATCAATTAATATATTGTTATCTTATGAATATATTAATATACGCTCCTCAGCGGTCAAATATGGATTTCCCCAAAGAAACGAATGCATTATAATAGGTACTTATATCCGACTTTATTATACAGGTCTCACTAGTTCTAAAAGAAGTGAGTCAAATAGTAGAAATGTGAATACTGGAGGTGAAAGTTGGAGATCATCATCAGAACAAAGTAACTGGCCCCCCGCCCGCTCTTCCGACGATTGGAGAAATAGAGACAGCGGGCAAACGCGGGAAAGATATCCGTGGCTTGCCAAATCACGTCGAGGCGGCTCTGCCACCTCGACGCGAGGTGGTTTTAGGACTGAAAATTCATTTCAGCAACGACACTATGCAGGTTGGTATTACCGTTGTCTGTAATTAAAAGAAACATCTGCAAAAAAAACCTCAATTATTAAGAAAAATATATCTTTCTAATTACGTCTCACGTTGGTAATGCTGATATTGAAGAAATTTTGTAAGTACACTAATAATGCACTTATTTATTACACGTTTAATAAATTTAATTATTCATCATTTAACACACAGAATATAATCACGTCAAAGACTGAAGGTCCTACCAGTAAAAATATAATTCCATAGCTTTAAATTCCCTAAACAGTAACAGATTACTGCTAAGGGAATTTAATATTCTGAATATAATTACTGCATAAAATTCAAGGCCAAACCTATAAAATGAAATGATCGGTACATGCTAGGGAAGAATGACTTTACCAAAAAATGCAAAAAGAAAAGTCACAGAAGGATATGGAAGCGGAAGAAGCTAATGTATTTTGATGTGCTCGTATAGCGAGCGATGCTTGCTTAGTCGTTCTTAACCGATTAGCAACGTCCGCTGCGGTCTTGACTTGGATAGGTGACTGCTAGGGGCATTACATTACTACTGACCGCTTCCATGCTTCGGAAGGCACGCCGTCGCGTCGGTTCCGGTTGTTGTCAATAGTAGGGACCGCAAAAAATATAACATAACCTAGCTGGTTGGCTAAGAACGAATGAGCTAGGTCCGCTACGAGTTACTACCATTATAATTACCACAATAAAACCTGCACATTGTTATTTTATAACCATACTAGCTTTCCGTGCGCGGCTCCGCCCGCGCGTATGTCGGTTATCGCGCTAAAACATTAACCTCTTTTTGCGCAGTTGGATAAAAACTATCCTTTGTTTTTTCCCGGGTCTCAAACTATTTCCATACCAAATTTCATTCAAATCGGTCCAGTAGTTTTGTCGTGAAAGCGAAACAGACAGACAGAGTTACTATCGCATTTATAATATTAGTACTGATAATATAGATTTGATCCCGATTACTAATAATGTCAATTAGAGAGCGATGGAGTGTTATTTCTATATAAATTTACTTGTGACACGAGCGAATTATAATATAGCTATCAAATAATTTTCAGATAAGCAACCACAAAACCGTGTTCTAGAATATGGCAGAAATCAAAGTCGGGGCCAACGAAGGGTCTACTCAAATAATAATAGAAGACATTTTGATAACAAGGACAGAAATTGTAAGAAGAATATGGACGACCAGCAACTCGAAGAAATCGTTCAGAACGACAGTGAAGACGTGCTTGCTATGCTTGTTGAAAGCAAAGTTAAATTTATTGAATTCATACAGTCACCTATTGAAAGATGTGATGTGTTTGTTCTGGTAGTGCAGTGTCTGGCTAAAGTGTGCCAGTCGTCATTCAACGAACTCAAACTAAGCCTGTTGGTGGACACTTGCAATTCCAATTTTATCGTTAGCCTAAAAAGCTATTTGCTTGAGCTACCGTATGTGCAAGAGAAAGAGTTGAACGACATGTATTGGAAAGATCAAGATTTATTCTGGAATAACTTGATAGCATTCATTGAATGTGTTGTATTTACGTCTCCCACGGTAGCCCAAAATAAGTGTAGATCTTTAGTTGATGCCACGTCAATAGCATGCTTGGATGGCCTTAAAGAAAAGCATTCTTACGAGTTACCTGAAGAATACTCAACAAAATTAAAAAAACTACGAGAAAGAATGGCTAGTTTTGAAAACGCTAAAGAGGTAAGTTCTTATTAGTCGATAAATTTTCACTGTCTGCTCACGGCGTTGATTTTTTACGCCATATAACTTAAATTTCTCCGTAAAATTCGAGACAGGTATAACCGGAGCTGTTTAAAAAGCCGTCATAGTCCACTTACACCTGGCATAAACAAAACTTTACAACCATGAGAAGTGAAAGTTATATTACACCAAGTATAGTGTATTTTGAAGTGTTCAAAGTGACGTTTGCTTAGCCGTTCTTAACTGATCAGCAAAGTTAAGCAACGTCCGCCGCGGACATGGGTTGGATGGGTGACCGCTAGTGACATTACTGCGGAGCGCTTCCATGCTTCGGAGGGCACGTTAAGCCGTCGGTCCCGGTTTGTTGTCTTAGGATGGCAGTAATTTTAGCCTGGGGGTAGGGTATTTTGCTAATACCCGCATGCCTAGCTACCACCCTCAAGTAGAAAATCTGTCGCCAAGCACCTAACAGTGTGTTCCGGCAGCTGTCTTTGAGAGCCAGTAATTCTAGGCTACCCTGAACAACATCTTCGACCACAGCATCAATTACCATACATCCACACATCCTTACAGGTGAGATAGTGGTCAAAGGCATAAAACAAAAATATGTAGTATCATCGAAAAAATGTGGTAAACTGTTGTAAAGCTGTTTATTTATGTTTGTTTTCATTAGAGTTGCCAAAGATCAAGGAAAATATTAACACCTGAAGACGGAAGACCCCCAGAAAATTTTCGTGAATTGAGCGTCGTTCCCACGAGGGAAGACCTCATGCTACGAAGAGCGTTCCTACGCCCGAACATTGTGGACGGTGCCTACAAAGATGTGGAACATTATTTAGATGTCCAGTTCAGGCTATTGAGAGAAGACTGTTTTGGCCCCCTGCGCGATGGTTTGAGTAAGAATTTTTTTTATATTCTATTTTAAAATTAAATTTAATGCCTGCACGATCGTAATGGTACATAATTATTTGGGTTTTTCCGTAAAACACATAGGTATTCTTAATGGGTTTATATTTTAGAATGAGTTAGTGTTTAATTAGGTTTAAGCTAGTAAGTTTAGAGTGTTTCTGTAACTTTGTTACCTTTCACCTCTATGTCTATACCTACTGACGGGATAGCTAGAATAATATATATACCGTTATTTTTCCTGTTTGTTAACTTCCATAATTCTTATAAAAACTCTAAAATACTAGATAAGGCTCTTGATAGGCATTTCCAGAACTGTAAGTTACATCGCTTCCACTACCCAGGAAGTCGGAGTAATCTGGCATCAGTTCAGTCCATGATTGATATCAGATAGACGCCAGATTGAGGGTGTGTGTAAGGTGTCAATGAAGGATTGATGCGTCAAACTGACGGATTTTTAAATATTTTAATGTTTTTAGTCAGTCCCTATCATACTGATAGGGTGTTAGTGTGTGTTAGTTTACAGCATTCTCGCTGATTATGTTCTCCGAGTCACTATTGAAACGGCGCGCGGCGATCGATACACACGCACGTAGCTATAATAATATATTGTACTCTAACATTTTTTTACCTGTAGATGTGTTGTATGGCCTCCATATTTACTAGACGAATTCAGGGTAGTCACCTGAGTCACTACCAGTCTTGCACTTCCAAGCGTCCGGTGAATACATCGCCGCTAATCGTGTTTTTTAGGAATAATCTGTGGACAATATGCCTTTCTTGTGTCTTTAGACTCTGCACCAATTATACAGGCACTGTGAGAGATAAGAAAACTGTTTCATTTCACGCGTAATTATTGCTTTTATTGATGAAATAGAAAATATCGTCATATTGTTTTATCTTAGGAACTAATCTCAATGAAATGGACGAGCGAGATATGTGTATCGTTGGGTGTGAGAGAGTGAAAGAGATCGCAGCATAATGGTGATCGGAACGTCTCGTGGCGGTTCGGTGGTAACACGAATTGCTTATTTATCTCTTTCTAACAACAGATATGAACGTTCTTTCCTTGTCATTACAAACTGCATATACATGTGCGTAGGTATGTATATAGGTAAATTCTAGTAAGCTTTTAGAGCAGTGGTGTTCGGATATAACTAATCTATATATTTCAAATCACTGATTGTACCACCATGGATTTCTACTCACAAGGCAACCACGGCACTCGTACGAGTGCTACTAAAGACTAAGTTAATGTAAATCGTTCGTTAGAGAGTGATCGGGTACTTTTGATGATGTCAATCTACGCTCAGATTTGTAATCTGAGCGTAGATTGACAATTATTACTATTATTAATCTAATTATGTACCTACTAAATTACATATGAGTGGGTAGGTAGGTAGGTACTCGTAGGTATTTTTTGTTTCTATATGTACCTATGTGTAGAAAATGTATATAAGGTAAACGCTGTCGTCTAAGGCTAGTACTTTTTTGTTTTGCTGCTATGTTAGCTTTGTAGATACTTGATCACCCAATACGCGAGATTCGGAGAATATTTGTTACAATATCTAATTTTTTTAACGGGTAAATGTAATAATTGTTAGGTATATTTGACGGTTTTAGGAGTGATTTAAAGAATGAATAGCCAATAACTTGTTAAAATAATACGAGCAGTGTTCTTTCTCTCGAATATGTACCATAATCATGTTGAATGGGTTATGGGTAACATACCTATATGCATGCGTGATAAAACTTTCCCGCCACATAAGTTTCCACCTTACGTATTATTTGTCCTGTGACCTGATACTAACCATTTTACAGGTCAGTATATGGCAGACCCGAAGCAAAGAAAATATGATCACATTCGGTAAGTTTAAATCAATTTAAACAATCAGCAAATGTAATGTTTGCTGCTATTACTCTACTACCCACACATGCATGCTGCCTCATAAAAGTTTAGGTAAAATTATGGTAGCCCTACATTCTCCATTCTTTGGCTGTGTACCTATTCACCAAAGATTTGCGAGGAAGATGAGCGATGTCAGACGAAAAAATCCTTCAATAGGAACGCTTCATTTTGCTAGCCTGAGCTAGGTCGCGCTGAGGCAGAGGTCCTATTGGTGGTTTGTTTTGACGTTGTCAAATGCTGAAATGCTATCTGTATCGGACTGCATAGGAGAGAAGGAGAGGCAGCGATTGTAAAATCATGGTCAGTTTAGGTAAAAAAACTATAGAATGCTTATCAATACAAAACCTGTAACTTAGATCAAAAATATAAGTTAACTTGTCCCTCTTGATAAGGATTTGCAATAAGCTCTGAAGTATAAGCGTAATTTAGAGTTAACTTCACAATTTTTTATTCAATCGAAAAATGTTTTAGCTAAACTTGGCTTTAGAAATATATATACATATAGTACCATAATCAAGATTCACATATAATAGGTATTTTTACTGCAACAAACTAAATATAGGTATTTAGGTAAAAATCTGTTCAAGTAAAGCTATTTAGCACTTGTCATCGCCTTAAAGAAGTTTATATCTTGTCAGTATCTACAAGGGTTGGGTTTGGAAATAAGGGCGTCAAAAAAGAAGACTGGCCGGTATGCTCCTGAATGATCTCCAACGTTTCTGGATATTCTAGACGGAATGGCGACCGGCTAGATAATCTGAACCATTACGATGTGTGTCTGTTTGGTTACTTAAGCATTTCGTGGGTGACTAAAGCCGTCTAAATGGATTTTCGACTAAGTCGCATGTGACTAAAATCGAAGCTTCCAAAGGAATCCCTGTTTGGAAATAAGGGCGTCAAAAAGGAGAATGCTCCTCAATGATCTTGAACGTTCCTTAATATTCTAAACGGAATGGCGACCGGCCAGATAATCTGAACCATTACGAAGCTTCCAAAGGAATCCCTCCGACGTTTGGACTAATGGCGACCGGCCGCATGCGGCTAGTGACCAAAACCGACTGCGCAAATGCTCAGTCGCGTCGCAAGCGATCGCTTACTGTGAATATTGAGGTCCGCTGCAAATATCCTTAAAAAAAATGGAAATGGTGCATTACAGAACTCTGAATGATTCTGGGAGACTTGGATAGTTATCATCAGTAGTTCAGGGTTTTTTCACTTTTGGTGACGCTTCACGCATATTGTTATCACATTTTTCGATACACCTGAGATTTTATTGACCGTGTAAATAAGGTGTCGATTTGATTTTTTTGAGGTGACTAGTGACTAGCGGCACTGCTTTATTTTGAGGTTGCCGAGTCTGAAACAAAAAACCTCCTGCAACAGGCGAAGATCCGCTTTGCCTGCGGAAGGCTAGCTGCTTAGCTCTAGGTCATACATATAAAGTCTAAGGTATGAGATTCTGAGTCAGGTATATGGATGCGTTTCGCGTCGACTTCAAAATAGATATTAAGCACTCGTAACCACATAGCATTATCGTTAATAAAACTTAGTTTTTCTTACTCCTGATAGGCTAGCCTTTGATCACAATCTCTCCTGATTATGAGTGATGATCTGGTTGAAGGTATTAAAGAGGCTTAACCTAGGGTCTGATTCTCTAAAAATGCTGCTGGAACACCATTAGGTGCTTTGTGACAGATTTTCTACTTGAGCGTGGTATCTATCCAGGCGGGTACTTTCTTGACAGACTATATACAAAAGTTATAAATCTAACGCTATCTATTTAAATTAAAACTAATATAAATTTTCATTAAAACCAATCAAATACCTATTCGAATTTCATCCATATTATTATAACCTATTTCATTATATATTATATATTTATGTGGACAGTGACCTTAGCTCTGTTTTCTACTTATGATTGCCTCCTGGTAGAAAACAGAGTTCAGAATTTTTAAGTGTAATATTTTAGGTCATAAGTAGATATAGTTAAATTATTTATTTATTTTTGTATTCGTATATGTACTGTTAATTTTTTCTTTTAATGTACAATAAATATAGAATAACCTATTTCATCCTTTTAATTCTTATTGTAAGGAGACGGTAGCTTGGTAGCTTGTACAATGGCGGAACTTTCTTGTTTGAAATGTATATATAAACGACATGAGTATGTATCTACGACTGAACCTAAATATCATTTTTCAGGGTGTATCAGAACGTGAAATTCATCAAACCTTACGTTTCTCACACTAAAATTGGATCGTTGGTACAACTTGATATCAAAAACAATCAAAAGTTCAAAAGAATGGATTGGAAAAACAACAAGAATCTCATATATGGTTCACTAGTGTTGTTTACAAAAGACAACTGTAACAGTTTCATGGTTGGAACAATATTGGATCGTGAGGAGAAATGCCTGTTTCATGGTTTGGTAAGTTTATTACACAAGTTATGATTTGAATGACAACGCCGGAGCAGCGAGGATCGATTGGCAATCAGGTAGTTGTCGGCTGTTATCTTGCAGTGTCGTTGGCCGTTTTTCGAATGCTCATATCTAGAGTAACCTGAGTAGATGATGTATTTGGCGCGACTTTTTAAACATATATCACATGCATGTTTTGGAACAAATGTTCGACGGTAGGTATAAGCCAGTGGCTGAATGTATGATTTGTCCAAACACTATACGTAGATATAGATATGGTTGTCTTGAATAGCCACACGAACATTTTAATTGCGGAAATCTATAATTTATTACGAATAGATTATTAATATTTTAATTTTACTCAACTTATAGATACGTAATTTGCACTTTGTTACGTTTTTTATGGGATTAAGACTGATACCAGCGCGAGGCCCACCTGATGTAAACGGACTTACCTCTACCTACAACAGATACATTTCATCACAAGTGACGAATGTCACTGAACCCGTCACACGCAGACGTACATTTGTTAAATCACAAGTGACAAATGTCACTGCACCCGTCACACACAGACGTACATTTGTTAAATCACAAGTGACAAATGTCACTGCACCCGTCACACACAGACGTACATTTGTTAAATCACAAGTGACAAATGTCACTGCACCCGTCACACACAGACGTACATTTGTTAAATCACAAGTGACAAATGTCACTGCACCCGTTACACACAGACGTACATTTGTTAAATATCATGTCCTGTTATTTTACTGGCTCACAAAGACTGCTGCCAGACCAGAACACACTGTTAGGCGAGCATTCGCAAAATGTCCTTCTACCATGCGGTGCAGCTTAAGTCTTAATAATTAAGCGGTAAGTCATCTTGATTTAACCCAAGAACAGCTTTTGATAAGCTTGAACGATTACAAAATTCTTTATGTCGCCTCCGCAAGTATGACCACATAATAATATCAAAATTCCGTAAAAGGCTGAATTGGTTGCCCATGCGATTTCGCAGGAATACACTTACATCTTCTATACAATATCCTCGCTCACAATCTATATATATATACCGCAACATGTAGAAACATAAAATAAAACATTCATTTAACAACATACATACGTAAGATGAAGAAAGTCAAATTATTCATTAAAAAAAAAAAAAAAATTTCAAACAATACACACAAACATTCATTCAGATATAGGAGATGTAATGTGAATAATGTGTGTTTCTCCATATTTCCTATGATTTGTCCCATCGCTCTTCCATCCAACACTACAACTTAAAATTACCTCTCTAGACCGACTCTCAATGTAGTATTATTATATCTGTTCTATATCTCAGTACTACAACAAGTAATTCACAGTACCTACATGCCGCACGACTATGGAAAATACTTTACCACTCGATATTAGGCGTGCCAAATCTCTTGATAATTTTTAAAGAAACGTTAAAAAATCACTACTTGTCCAATATACACAATTAATTTGTTTTGTAATATCTTACTTTACGTATTTGCATATTATGTAATTTGTTATATATGTATTAAGTATGTTTCTTATAAGTTATAATAAAGTATATTCAAATTATATTCATTGTAAAATGTCAAACGTCTACGAAAAGAAATTCAGCTTTTTATCATTTTTTTGGTTACAACACAACCGAGCAACATTGCTGCCCTTTCGTCGATATATTGTACGACTTGATCAACTACTTGATCAATACACAAGATTCGAGAATTATTTTACGATAGCTTTTTTTTTAGTTACATGTTGCATTGATTACATTAAAGGGTGAACGTATTTTTTTATATTTTTTGACTGTTCCGCGGTAACTAATGCAATCGTAGTGAATAGTGAACAACTTTTTAGGTAAAACGAGCAATAGTATATTAATTATACTAACAAATAACATGATCATTGGTAACCATTCTATGGTTACCAAACCTAGCTCCAAGCACAATAAAGCTGTTTTTAGGGTTCTGTACCCAAAGGTTAAAAAAGGGGAACCTATTACTGAGACTTCGCTGTCCGTCCGTCCGTCCGTCACCAGGCTGTATCTCAAGAACGGTGATAGCTAGACAGTTGAAATTTTCACAGATGATGTATTTCTATTGCCGCTATAACAAAAAATAAAATATAATAAAATAAATATTTAAGGGGGGCTCCCATACAACAAACTTGTTTTTTTTACCGTTTCTTGCTCGATACTAATAACGGTGACAGGTAGACGTTTTAACTATTCACAGAATATTTAGTTTTATGTTCTCTTTAAATATAAATACTTAAAATTAAATTAAATAAATAATTAAGGGCGAAAACCTCTTTTATTGTATGGGAGCCATAGGTTTTCGCCGTTTATTAGGTTACAGATAATGGTACGGAACCCTTCGTGCGCGAGTCCCACTCGCACTTGGCCGGTTTAATTTATAATTCCCGCCACTGATGTGTTTCCAACTTGTAATAATTTGAGTTTCCTAACTAAAATTTTTGAGGTACCTTAACACAAATTGTCTAATGTTGTCAACTCTTACGGCCTCCCTCCATTTTTTAAATTCCTAATAAATATATATTCCTTTATTCTAATGTTATCTTTGGTTTTCACGATTATTACACATAGTTGTGTATAATAAAATTAACTAAAACTTTTAATCTTGCATGCTAGCTGGAGACGATGACAACATGCTATAGTGCAAAAGAGTTTGTTTTCGACTAACTTCTTATGTAGGTAATTAATTATAATTAGGCATCCCTACAGTCCCTCTTGAAAAATAATTTAATTGAATTTCTAGTATAGTATTCGTCTTACTTGAATTTGAGCGTAGCTTAGTCTTAGCGTGGAGTTTTCAGAAGCGACCTCTCAAGGTTAACATTGATATTCAATGTCCATCTAACGATGTGGCTACTGAACCGGTTCTTGCGGTGTTGATCGCAGAGACATAGTAATATATTCGCTTCTGGGCTGTCATGACTTGAACACGATTTGATTTTCGTTTCAACCATCAGCGCTTGACATCCACTTCTTGGATGGTCGCTTCACGATAAAGGAGTTCGTCGCAAAGATCCTCCTTTTCCATGAAGTCGACCAGCCCATGGCGCCTCTTAGTCCGCTGCCAATATTCAAATGGCATACACTCAACTCATCGCTATTTTTTTCGCCTAACTTCCACAACAACCGGTATGTTTCATACCTCCTTATACATTAAGTGCAACTTCATGCATTTTTTTTAATAATATAATTTTTATAAATTTATATTTATATATTATTTTTTAATAATTGAGCAATATCCGGTAAATATTACGCGAGTCTTAGCCGGTTACTAAATAATATTTTTTAATGTATGCAAAGTAGACACAAGAGTCTTGTGACTGACTTTTCTTGGTCAAATCTTGCAATGTCAGCCTTGGTCTTGATCCTGCTACTATAAAGCGGTCTTGGTCACTAAAGCTTAGTAATAGTGTCCCGTTATGGGATACTAATTTTGCAATTAAGATAATTTTACAGTAAAATGGACATTGGTTATTTTACTTGTGAATATGGTATAATTCCAGATACCAGTGTCGATAATGGATACAGAGTTGAACGAGAGCCTTTATACCGAAGGAGACTCATACACAATGATTGAAAGTGAAGTGTACTACGAGCCTTATTATCACGTGCTGCGTGCGCTGCAGGACCCCTCCTTCCCCCGACACATCGCGATGAAGCAGTACATCGTAGACGTCAATGTGAGTACAATTTGGGCTTGCTTCACTAAAGTTAGTTCCAAATAATACTAATATTATGATAGTGAAAGACGGGTATGGTCAAAAAAATTATTTTTTTTTTTTTTTTATGGGAGAGGAGGGCAAACGAGCAGGCGGCTCACCTGATGGTAAGTGATCACCGTCGCCCACAAACATCTCGAGGATGCGTTGCCGGCCTTTAAGGAGGGAATATGCTCTTTTCTTGAAGGTTCCTAAGTCGTAACTGTTCGGAAATACTTCACCTGGCAGCTGGTTCCATAATGTGGCAGTGCGAGGTAGAAAATGCCGTGAAAATCGCAAGGTTGTGGACTTCCAGACGTTGACATGAAATTGATGAAACATCACGCTTTGTCGGGAAGTCCGGTGGCGGAATTGAGCTGCAGGTAGTAAATCGAACAGTTCCTCAGAACACTCCCCGTGATATATACGGTAAAAGATGCAGAGTGATCCAACATCTCTACGCAAAGCCAAAGGGTCGAGCCGACCGGAGAGAACTTGATCGTCAACGATTCGAATGGCTCTGCGTTGAACGCGGTCAAATGGAAGAAGCTGGTACTGGGGAGCTCCCGCCCAGAGGTGAGAGCAGTACTCCATGTGAGGTCGAACCTGAGCCTTATAAAGTTGCAGGCGATGGGCCGACGTGAAGTACCGCCTCGCCTTTCCGAGCACACCGAGCTTCTTAGAGGCTAACTTAGCTTTATCTTCCAAGTGACAGCGAAATTGGACGACGTTCGATATGTCGACGCCAAGTACTCCGATGCTAGTAGAGGTGGCAAGGGGAGTGTCTTCAAAACGGAGGGATACGACAAAGGGGGATATCTTAGCGGTAAACGCACAAACTTGTGTCTTCTTGGGGTTAAATTGGACTAAGTTCATTTGGCCCCACTTCGAAACATTTGACAGCATGGTCTCGACTGAAGTCACAAGTTTGTTCCGACTCTCGACAACGCTTTTATTAGCGCGGCCGGTGTATGAGGCATCTCCGGTGCTGTCATCTGCATAACAATGAATATCGCTGAGTTGCAGCATGTCATTGATGTGCAAGAGAAATAGACTCGGAGATAGCACACAGCCTTGCGGAACGCCAGCATTAATCGGCTTTAAGTCGGAGCATGCACCGTCGACAACGACCTTGATGCTCCGATCTGCCAAAAAACTGGAGATCCATTCGCACAATTTCTCGGGAAGCCCATAGGAAGGAAGCTTCGAAAGAAGCGCTTTATGCCACACCCGATCAAAGGCCTTCGCTATGTCCAAACTAGCCGCCAACGCCTCACCCTTGGAATCCACCACCTCCGCCCATCGATGCGTAAGATATACTAAAAGATCACCAGCTGAGCGACCGCGACGAAAACCGTACTGGCGATCACTAATCAGCTGGTGCTCCTCTAGATATTGCAGGAGCTGGTTGTTGATAATGGATTCCATTATCTTGGAGAACAGAGACGTTATAGCTATAGGGCGGTAATTGGACGGATCTGAGCGGTCACCTTTTTTAGGGATCGGGTGCACCAAAGCCGTCTTCCATATTTTTGGGACGACGCCTGATGAGTAACAGAGCCGGAAAAGACGCGATTTAAAGTGAATAGCAAAGAAAGTATCAAAATGGAACTCCCTTCTGGTTTAGATTGTAATACAACAGATCTTCTATTGATGAAGTTTTTCCCATCAACCTTTTTTTTATGTTATTGTGACGGAACAAGCTCGAGGCCCACCTGATGTTAAGCGGACTAACCTCTGCCTATAACAGATGCATTTCGTCACAAGTCACGAATTGCACTGCGCCCGTCACTCTCATGTGCCTATAATTTCTCTGGCTCTCAAGGACTGCTGCCGGAACACACGGTTAGGTGCTTGGCGACAGATTTTCTACTTGAGGGTGGTCGCTATCCAGGCGGGCATTCACAAAGTGCCCTTCCACCATGCGGTGTAGCTCAAGCTCGCGGCGGGATTCGAACCATGGACTTGCTGCGCGCAGTCCATAGCCAATGCCACTGAGCAATCACTAATTAAAAAAACCCTTCAAGATATCCATGTTTTAGTCATCTTTGTATCCCGATAGAGATACTTTATATACATTTTTAAGAAAGCATAGTGCTTATTGAGCATTATATGTATATAACTTATGTCAGTTTGATACAGTAACTAGTATCAAAAATATGTATTGTCACAGCTATGTTTTGTTATTTTTGGTTTTATTACTGTTAAATTTTTATATTACAGCCTGAGCCCAAACATCCTTCTTACTTAAAACCTGACTCAGAATTTGACCTCAACCGGAATAGACTAGTTCTATTAAATCGTGTTAAATGCTTAAAATGTGCAATTAAATCAGAATCTGATGATGAAATTGACGATCGTTATGAAGTATATAGAACCATAGAACCTAGAAAAAAAGCGATATCAATCAAGAAATTTATTGTATTACAAGATGAGACATGGCCCAATAAAGATGAACTGCAGTTTAATGAGAGTCAACTCGAGGCGTATAAATTAGCTTTAACGCATGAGTTCGCTGTTATCCAAGGACCACCAGGCACTGGCAAAACATACCTCGGTTTAAAAGTCGCCAACGCTCTATTTCAGAATGTAGATAATGGTATGAATGGCTGTCTTATGCTTGTTATTTGCTACACTAATCATGCACTTGACCAATTTCTGGAAGGACTTCTGGAAGTGACAGATTCTATAGCTCGCATCGGTGGCCAATCTCGCAACGAAGCTATGGTTCCGATCAATTTAACAAATTTGCGGCGTCACACATGCAGCATTCACAATCACGCACGTGAAGTGTATAACCAACAAAAAACAATACTGCAGTCAACTGTTTCAGAATTTCAAACATCATTGATCAAACTTGATATATTAATGAACGGCGTTATGAAAATCTCATTGTTGAACGATATACCGGAAATTGCACTTCTGCGGAGATTTTACTGCTATTTACCTAGTAAAGTAGATGCATTGCTTCAATGGCTTTTTGAAAATGTTAAGGACTATAATGTTGACGTCGATAAAATTTTGTTGATGAACGAAGATGCTGCAACCAACAGTGCTCTTGCTGATTATGAAAAGGAAAATCGTAATAGGACCAATATACTCTTAGACGATTGGGAATACAATGAGTTGGAACAGAACAGACATCGTTCTTTAATATCATGCTTTTCTTTAGAGGATATAAATACCAAGTTGAAAGAATTAATTGCTAAATTGAAGATATGTTCTGATCCACTGATGAAACGCTTCATCCGATGGAACATTCAGCGTCATAATTCTTTCAAAGAATTGTTTAATGTGAGTTTATTTTTGTCTGTAATGGAATGAAATATTCTTAGTAGATACCTTTACTTAAAATGATCTTAGTTCCTTCATTTTAATTCTAAAATTTTCCATTCATATTGATGTTTGTATTTTATTCGTCTTGGAAGTCGCGAGAAATAAATCGCATAACTATCAAAAGCCTTGGAATGAAATAAGATAGTGATAATAAAATTTAGTGTTCTGGTAATAACCCCCGAATGTCCCCAACCCCCCACCTTCCCCATCTTTACCCGTAGGTGTCGTAAAAGGCGACTAAGGGTAACACACCACAAGGTGGGCAGCAGTGCTTTCTGTGGAACTGATATCTCACACTGAGATCCCCAAGACGCCTGCCAAGCGTGGGGATTATGTTAACCCCCCCCCCCCCCCCTCCCCCCATTATTTGGGAGGCTATGTTCAGCAGTGGACAATCCGGCTGATACAGTAATAACCAGTAGGTAAGTACATATCTATTAATTTTCAATATGGTATTAATTATCTATCATAGTGAAGTTTAGGTATTACGTCGATTTTACGACATGCGATATTTTACTCGTATTTATTCCACAGGATATGTCACAACATCGTTTGCGAAGAATCGACGTGGATATAACGGGCGACACAGACTTTAATAGTTTTGCCCCGATCGACAGATGGACTTTGTATTTTATGTGGATACAAAACCGCGTGTTAGCAACGAAGCATGAAATTGGTGATTTACAGGTAAGCATTACGTCATCATATCCACATTTTATTTTTACGTCTAAGGCTTTTTTAGAATAGGAGGGCAACCTAGTTGTTGGCTCACCTGGTGGTAAGTGAGCTCCTTCGCCCATAAGGACATCCGCAATACTCGCAATAGTTATCTCGAGGTTTCATTAGGAGGGAATATGCTCTTTTCTTGAAGGCTCTTAAGTCGTATCGTGTCGGAAATACTTCACATGGCTGCTGGTTCCACATTTGGCAATGCAAGGTAGAAAATGTGCTTTTCTGGCTGGTTAGCGACTGGTTAGAGGGGACCCGATGGACTTTCCTAGGGGGCCTCGGGCGTCTCCAGGGTCTCTGAACTAGCTATCTTTTGATGCAGCATATTGCGTGTGTGTCTCTGAGGCGATAGGTAACGTCTCGTTTCACTGCCGCTCTTCTTACCTCACTCAACACTACATTAACGGAACACTCTGGCAACTCATGCACATTATACAAAACCCACATGGTTACACACATCTTCACGCGCACACACACACACGTTCACACACATAGCATAGCATACGCACCTAGATCAATATAAAGTTTATTGTATCAGAGAATTATCTCTCATAATATAATGCACCTAATATATTGTACCTATAATATTTATATTATTATTAAGTACTAGCTGTACCCGCGACTTCGTTCGCGATTGCCGTACCTGCAGACTAATTATTCACATTTGTGCACTGTTTATCCCATATTTAGCAACACTGTGGTCTGCGGTGAAGCACTCTTATAGTAAACCATAGCTCAGAATGGAGTTTTTTACTTTGGATTTCAGAACTCCCGGGTTGTATTTTCCAGAAGACAGTACTTAGTTAAGTAACTCAGAGAGTTCTTTCCCGGTTCGCACAATAAATGTTGAAGCAAAGTACATTGTGCGTTTCTTTAGAATTTCGATTTTACACATACAACTTTTTTTGTTTATTTCTCATTCTTAGAAAGTAGTGTTTGTTTGATCTGAGTAGCGGGTAGGAGAGGCTCCTTCCCACCTAAGGCCGGGAAAAACTCATAGTAAATGCTTCCTTCTCTTGGGCCGGAATGACTTGTAACAATTGTAACCATTGGTGTAAACAAAGTTATATGTCTAAGATTTTTCGTTGTAAAATACTCTGTTGTTATAAGAAAATTAATAACAACTATGTTTGGCAGGGTAGTAACTAAATATAAGGTAAAAAGTGTAGGTTAAAAAAACTAACTAAAATTTCCCTAAATTTCATTGTTCTAACTCCTAGTGTATCTTTGTATCTCCTACTCATGTTTATTATTTTTAGTAAATATTTAGAAAAACTAAATTTTTTTTACCGTCCTCGTATTTTAAATGAGAAGAAGAGTGCTTAACACGTATGTAAGTCATCGATTCCTACTTGGACTATAGCCGGATTAATTTTAAATAGGTTCTGCTCATGTTATTAAAATCAAAATAAATAATATAAAAAAACATACTATTTTTATATCGTTATTCCTTATATTAGTAGTGAAAAGCAGAGAGATTCCTCTTCGGGCAATAGCCGCCCGTAAATATTCCAAACAAAATTTTACGTAAAATTTCACAAATAGTTCTATCCTCTCAATATTTTTTTAGTAAGTAAGTTATTTTTTCAATGAATAATTTTTAGAAAAGCTACTTCTTTTACATTTTTTAAATTCGAAATGAAAAGTTGAGAGCTGAACGCGGGTGAAAGTTATCAATTCCTTTCGACCATTGTATAACAATCTACTAAACTTGTTCACTTCCAACTTTAAACGGATTAAATCACGTATATTTATCGTTATTTTTGTCCCGACAGTCACCCCGTGACCAAGATCACTACAAAGTGTTTGAAACGTCGGCACAAAAATAATGATAAATATACGCGATTTAAACCGTTTAAAGTTGTTTAATTACAAAGTGTAACAATCGCGAAAACCTAAGACAACATTGTACACTTCTAATGCGCAGTCTCCGAAATGTATCCGGCAAAAGAAAGATATGTAGTTATAAAAACTGATTGTGGTGAATGTACCACATTTTAGAGTTTTATCGTAGCAAGCTTGCAAAACTAAATAAGGGTGCCGTGCTGCCCGTGGGGCTCTGGGCTGCCTGTGGGTTGTCGGGCTGTCCTTGGGGTGCCGGGCTATAATGCCACCCTCACATCTTTACCCGTAGTAGGTGTCGTAAGAGGCGATAAAGAGTAACACTACAGAGGATGAGCAGCAGCACTTTCTGAGGAACTGATATCTCACACCGCGATCCCCTAGATGCCTGCCAAGCGTGGGGATTATGGCAAACCCTCCCATAGTGGTGGAGGCTATGTTCAGCAGTAGACAATGCGGCTGATATAATATATCTATTAAGCCTTTATGATAAAGTGCGAATGCTAGCTTAAGATGAGCCGTACGTTTAAGGTTTTCTCAACATTTCGCGGTTCAAGTTATTTAGAACGAAATATTTAGTTTGTGATATCTGTAATTTCTGAACTACAAAACTGAAGACTTTGAAATATTTACGGGAAAATAATTAAATTACCACTATTGTAACAAAAAAATAATGATTGAAATCAGACTACGCGTTAATAAATTACAACTCACTTTACATTTTGACTTTCATTCCCTTTCCTAAGGGAACCGTACTTTCGGGATAAAAAGGATTCCATATCCTTCTTCGTAGTATGAACTCAAATCGTGCTAAGTTTCATTTAAATCCATTCAGTAGTTTTGGAGTGATGCGCGGCCGGGATACAGACAGACAGACAGAAAAAAATACAGATTTTGCATCAGTATCAGCTACAGACTGCTCTGAAAAAATATTTTCAAAATATCTGAAATGTACAGAATTGAACCTGTTACAGTTTTATTATGAGTATAAATAGATAAATGTAAGCGTCTTACTCCTCGCGCTTCCCTACCTGCGTTCTCCAACTTGTTATAGATATAGATTAGACTGATTAGAGCATTGAATGTTATGAAAAATATACATAGGGAAATTGTGCTTATCGTAATAAAAAAAACTGTGTTTTATTGTTTGAAATATCAGAATCTTTTGGAGTGGTCCGACTACAGACCTATCTATTATACCTATACGATAAAGTGCAAACGCCAGCTTAAGATGAGCCGTACGTTCATAGGTTCCTGTACATTCTGGATGTCAAGTTATTTGGAACGTAATATTTAGGTTGTGATGTTTGTTATTTCTGAACTCAAACCCGATGACTTTGAAATATTTACGGGATAAATTTTAAAGTACCACTATTCTAACAAAAAAAATGGCCAAGTGCGAGTCGGACTCGCGCACGAAGGGTTCCGTACCATTAGCTATACAACATTAGACTTCGTATCTTAACCTTTTTTTGTTTTAACGTGCGCGAGTCCAACTCGCACTTGGCCAATTTTTTGTATTTGTTGTTAAGGCGGCAATAGAAATACATCATCTGTGAAAATTTCAACTGTCTAGCTATCACCGTTCTTGAGATACAGGTTGGTGACAGACGGACGGACGGACGGACGGATGGACGGACAGACGGACGGACAGCCGGACAGACCGTTTTTACCTTTTGGGTACGGAACCCTAAAAAGAACGTAAGAAATCGGACTACGCGTTAATAAATTACAACTAAGTGTATATTTTGACTTTCATCCCCTCTCCCAAGGGAACCATGCTGAATTTCGGGATAAAAAGCTAAATTATCCTACCTTGTAGTATGAACTCAAACCATGCTAAGTTTCATTGAAATCCATCCAGTAGTTTTGGAGTGATACGCGGCCGGGATACAGACAGACAGACAGACAGACAGACAGACAGACAAAAATAAAAAAAAATACAGTTTCGGCATCAGTATCGACTACAGAGTACTGTACATTTTTTTTTTTCAAAATATCTGCCATGTACAGAATTGGTCCTGTTACAGTTTTATTATAAGTATAGATATAGATATAGATGAAAGTAGGTATATATAACTATATGTGTTATACAACAAATAGTAGGTGTTATGGAATGGATATAGTAGAGCGAAGTCTTCTGACACAAGTAGGTCTTTGAATACTTACTACAAGGTAGTACAAGTACAAGGCTCAACCTATGTTAATTTTAGTTTAATCTTGGCTACAGAATTAAAAAACATTTTCATTTCACTCAAAGTTCACCTCTAACATTCGAGGCCTGCACTATAATCTCATCCCAGTCCACCACCTTCTCGATACTCCGAAACCGCCTCGAAATCTACGGAGACGCAGATCAGATATCCGAATGTCGCGTCATATTTGACATACTTACCCTGGTTACGTAATGGAGAATAACTAGCCCACGCGACGGGGCGTGCGTCTCAGTAATCTTGAAGGCTCCAGATTTTCCACCGATGTATTTTCTGTTCTCTGGATATTACCGGAGAACAGAAAATACATTGGTTTCCACAAATAGGTGGAAAATACATTGGTTGAATAATTGAATAAGTTTGGTTTATTCAATGCTTCGAAGACCAAGCCGTGTTTATGGAGTTCCCAGCCTAGTTATTTGATAACTCATAAGAATTAGTTTTTTTTAAATAACAATTTTATTTACTAAATTGAAAAATTGTCGATTTCAAAAGTATTAACTGAAATTTAATTTGATGCCGCAAACTAAACTCTGCCTAATATAAAGACGCTGTCGTTTTAGTGTCCCACGTGCATTTTCGAGTATTTATTATCGTATTTATTATTTATTATCGTATAGTGTCCCACCCTAATCCAACTTTTAACTGATTAGGTTGATTCAATTTTGAAAGTGCAAGGTTGAATTGCTCAGCTTTTTTGCCAACGTTACGCATTCATCTTTTCATGAAGACCTGCATCATCGACACTAAATTGATGGATAGACACTGGAAATTTTCAAATGGGCAGCAATTCGAGAACAGGAGAGACCGTGGTTAACCATCTGATCAATTGCAGTACCATGGTTTTTAAAATAAAATAATAAATATAGGTGTAGACAGAGCCAGGATACTGTCCCATGATCAACGATATCCTATCGCCGAGACGTACCTTTGTATTAGATTGCTGCATGTTTAAACACAGAGGGATCGTTTCCACTGGAGTTACAACTACAAAGCCTTAAGGGATTTGTTAGATATTCTTGGAATAGTCATCTTCTAATTCGTCTTGCTTTCGGCCACAGAATTTGTGCTGTATCCAAAATAACTAAATACGTCATTGGCGCAATATAAAATATATATTGTTAAACATTAATATTTACTTTATTAGGCAGCTGTGGATGATGAGAGAAGAGCTTACGATGACGCGAGGATGTTACTGGACTTGCAAGTGTTGAGAAACAGACAAATTGTTGGAATGACGACAACTGGAGCTGCCAGAATGCGAAAACTCCTGCAGGCCCTAGCACCGCGTATTGGTAAGTAAACCTACCTTTGATGGTAACTAGTCTGGCCATAAATACATTTACATAAAAACATCTCTTTTTTAACTTTTTAATTATTTTGAATTTGGTGAAATGAAAATAAAAAACTTTCACTCGATACATTTTGCCGCGCAAACAAACACTCACCGATGGAAACTTGCGTAATAATTAATCTCGTACCTAACTATTTTTAAACTACTAAACCTAAACATCTGAAATAATTCAGGTGTATGGATTACATGTAAATAATCATATCAAAAGAAGAACCAAAGTTGTTGGTGAAATAGTTTCGGAAAAAAATGTAATATAAAAATTGCTGTTTCCCGCCATTTTCGTCGTGTGTCTTTACGTCTTTTCCTGTAAAACGTTCCATGAAAAGGTCTGTTTTCATTTCTTTTTCCGTAAATATGATGATAGATGATGACCTATGATGAGGATTGCAATTTGCATTAGATGGATAATTGCATTGTTGACAAGAAGTTATTTTACAGGGTAATTTTAAAAATGCTAGTAGAGGACCCAATGAGAATAAAATTAATTTCCGTGGGACTTACTTCGTATAGTCCGTATGGCGGAGGTGAGTCCCACGAAAATCGTTATTTGAAGACTTTTTTACAAATGGGTCCCGGACTACTAGTCATAACAAAACATTTAAAATAATTGTTTTTTGTTAAGAATTTTTTTTTTCTTTTTTATGGTTTTTTGACTGAATAAGTACGAGGACCACCTGACGTTAAAAGGCTCTTGGGCCTGTAATGTAATATTTCATATTTTTCATTACATTTCTCCATGTAAATATTCAAAACTCTATTCAAAAAACAGTATTGCCGCAGCAGACGCTCTTTGCTCAGAGTAGGCATTAAAACATAAAAAAAAATATGAAAAATTTTAAAATGTTGTCTCAAAACATAAAAAAAATTCAAAATGTTGACTTCTAGTCTGCTAGTCTTTAGGACTAGCAGACTAGAAGTCAACCCTAATAAGAGGTTGTTAGCATTTTACCAATAAACCTGTATACCTACACTTCAAACATAGCAACGATACGTTTATACTTCTATGTCACAACACTATAAGTTTCATAAAATTAAGTATGTACTACCTAACCAAACTCACTTTCAAATAATGAAGGATAATAATTTCTTAGTTAGCATTAACTTTTGGTTCTATTTTATCGAAATTCAGTCTGTAGCAATATATTTGTAATATGGAATGTCTAAGTATGTAGGAGGCAGGTACATAATTATATCAAAATTTTGACACTATTTTGATTTGTAGTGATTGTGGAGGAAGCGGCGGAAGTCCTGGAACAACACGTCATTACTTCTCTCACGAAGAATTGCCAGCATCTTATTCTGATAGGTAAGTAGATAACCACGCATTACAATAGATACCTACATATTTATTATCATAAATGTGGATCAGGATGTGAATTCACTCATATTGTCATTATGGTAACTTAAAATATAATATGTGTATATTATATTTGATGTGGTTAGTTTATGTCTATGTGTTAGTATTTTTTTTTTATCTTTTTCTTCCCTGGGTAAAAACGAAAATTTGTACGTGTGTATATTGTGTGTTTTTGTATTTTTTGAATTACTGATACCCAACTGGCAGGTGGAGAGTTATAAAAAACCTCTTTTATATTTTTATCTATATATATATATATATATATATATTTACATTATTATTTATAAGTATAAATAGTATTTATTATTTTATTATATAATATTTATATCTCATATTACAAACTATGTTAAACCTATTTAACAATGCAGATAATACTGATAGTGAAGAGTATTTGTCATTGTCTTCTAACAGTTCCCTCAGTGACCAGAGTTTCGAAAGCATCCCAACGCTCAACGATACTCTCGACGCACAGTTTTCTGATGTACCGAAAAATTTTAACGTGATTCATATCAACGCGCAGAGTATTCCGGCACATTATCCCGATATGCAGGCATCTCTAGATCACAAAAATATTCACGCCATAATAGTCTCCGAAACATGGTTCAAGCCGTGCTTACCCTCTATATCGTACTCCTTGCCCGGCTTTAACCTTATCCGAAATGATCGTACTGACAGCCGTGGGGGTGGGGTGGCTATTTACCTTAGATCACATATTCCTTTCTCAGTAGTCAGCACCTCATCCCAGCCGCCTACATCAAATGCCGGTGAGCATCTTTTTGTGGAAGTCCTTCTTTCACATAATAAAATCTTACTCGGAGCCTGTTATAGCAGTTCTTCTTGTAATAATTACTTTTCATCTTTTGAACAAATCCTTGAAGATCTTACCCCTTCATATATACATACCATTATCATGGGTGATTTCAATACCTGTCTTCTCAAACGGGATTGTCGTACTTCCTCACTTGAAGCTGTCGTTAATTCCTGCAACATGCATATTCTGCCTCTAAATGCTACTCATCACTCCCCAAATTACACTCCTTCACTTCTTGACTTGATTATAGTATCATCCACCCTGCATGTTGCGAAGCACGGTCAATGTTCCGCCGATGCCTTCTCATATCAAGATCTGATATTCCTATCTTATAAAATTCGTCCTCCTAAAGCAAAACCTAAAGTCATACTTCAGCGCAATTTTAGTGGCATGGACCAGGTAGCATTTCTTAATGATGCCCAAGTAGTCGACTGGTCTCCGGTATATAATGCAGCGACTGTGAATGACCAAGTTGCTATTTTCAACTCCTTATTAACACATTTGTATGATAAGCATGCCCCTCTGCGAGCTATAAAATTAAAACACCTTCCAGCTCCTTGGCTAACCAATGACATAAAAGTGTTAATGCATAAAAAAGCAGTCACTAAAAGTAAATACAAGCGTCAACCAAGTGATGAAAATAAAGCTGTGTATGTTAAATCTCGCAATCGCTGCAATATGGTGTGTAGGAATGCTTTACGCCACCATGTTCACAAGTCTGTCGCTAACGAGGACCCTGCCAAAGTTTGGAAATTTCTCAGGTCATTGGGCATAGGTAAATCACGACAAGAATCTATTCCAAATGATGTAAATATCAATTCTCTAAACCAACATTTCTCTTCGTTGTCTGATATTAACATCTCAGATAAAAACAATACCTTACGTTATCTTTCAACTTTACCGACTCCCGATCATTCTCCATTTATTTTTAATCAACTATCCGCTTGTGATGTTAAGAAGAGCGTAATTTCAATCACTTCCAATGCTGTTGGTGTTGATGGCATAAGTCGTAACATGGTTATGCCCATCTTAGATGTTATACTTCCTGTTCTCTGTCACATTTTTAATAACTCTGTCTCTGATGGAGTATTTCCCTCAATTTGGAAAGACGCTCAAATTATTCCCTTGGCTAAAAAATCAAACCCTAAATCTTATTCCGATTATCGACCCATTTCTATCCTTCCATTCCTGTCAAAAGTTTTCGAGCGTCTTATCTACAACCAAATTAGCAAATTCTTATCTAGTCACAATCTCTTAAACCCTTTTCAATCTGGCTTTTGACCTGGGCATAGCACTGTAACTACTCTCATCAAAATTACTGATGATATCCGTCTTGGAATGGACAACGGCCAACTTACCGTATTAACTCTATTAGATTTTAGCAACGCCTTTAAGACTGTTAATTTTGATATTCTTCTTGCTCTCCTTCGCTCAATTAACATTTCTCCAACGGTAGTTGATTGGTTTCACAGTTATCTGTACGGGCGCAGGCAGCGTGTTCGCCTTGAAGATAAATACTCTTTGTGGTGTAACACGTCAGCAGGCGTCCCGCAAGGTGGCGTCTTATCTCCTTTATTGTTTGCTTTGTTTATTAATTCCATTTCTCACAACCTCACTTCTTCCTACCACCTATATGCAGACGATCTACAGATTTATTCTAAGGCACCAGTGAATAAACTATCTGAAGCAATTCAGACTGTTAATGCTGATCTTGATCGTATAGCTAAATGGAGCAATTCTTTTGGGTTACAAGTAAATCCCATTAAGACACAAACAATAGTAATTGGTAGCTCAAGATTGCTGTCTACAATAGACTGGACATTACTTCCTCAAGTTTTCTTTGGTGGTATTGCTATTCCCTTTAGTAGCTCTGTAAAGAATCTTGGAATAACAATGGATCGCTATATGAGGTGGGATCAACAGCTACAAATCATCAGTCGCAAGCTATTTGCCGCAGCAGGATCCTTAAAAAGGTTGCGCAACTTTCTTCCAACAGCCACTAAAATTGCATTAGCTCAATCTCTTTTACTTCCTATTCTTGACTACGCTGATGCCTGCTATCTAGATCTCACGGAGGAACAGCTAGATAAACTTGAGCGTCTTTAAAATTCTTGCATTAGATTCATATTTGGTTTACGCAAATATGATCACGTATCTCAGTTTCGTTCTAAGCTCAATTGGCTGAATATACGTTTTCGCCGGATTGCTCATATTCTCGGTCTCCTTTACAATATATTGTTCAGTCCTACATCCCCGCGCTATCTCAAGGAACGCTTCGATTTCCTTCACTGTTCTTCATACACGTTAAGGTCATCAGAAAATCTCACACTTGAAATCCATCCTCATACGAGTTCGTTTTATAGCAAATCCTTCACTATTCAGGCTGCCCGCTTGTGGAATTCTCTTCCTGTATCAATCAGACAAGCACTGACTCTCAATATGTTCAAGGATCAAGTTAAAAGGTTTTATTTGTCCAATTAATTTTGCACTATATTTTTGTCAATTTCTATGCTATATATGAGATAATATTATAATATGTACTATATTTTTATATAATTTATAGGTATATGTATATATCATTATCTATTTATGTATGTTGCTATGTATATGTTATATATATATATATATATATATATATATTATATATTTGTTTAGAAATTACACTAAAATACGTTTTATTTTAAAATGTTTTTATGAAATTTGATTATGTATTTGGACTACACCCGCCTCTATTGTTTTATTCGTTCAACTCCATCCTAAGGTTGCCTGGTAGAGATCACTTTTAGTGATAAGGCCGCCCATTGTAACACTATGTTATTATAATTTAATGTGTAAACTTTTATATTTCTAAAGTGGTGTAACAATAAAGAGTTTTCTATCTATCTATCTATCTATTTAATAACCATCGACCTCAGTAGAAATCGTGTTGAGCTCAGCATATCTAACGCATCGCTTTCAATATCTCTTTACTGTACCACCGTAATACCATAACGAAGACACGCAAATTACCTGTATCACATCAAATGAATTTCATTCGTTTTAGGAATATAACTATGATTTTTGGATTTTGTGACCGATTCCGCATACAGCGTAGGCAGTGAACCTTTATTAAATTATAAGCTATGCAAGAGCAGACTTGCGACACGAGGTCGATAGCCTCTAGTTAAAATATGTTTTCTTTTAGTTATTTATTGTCAAAAATCTCTAAAGTATAAGATATTGTTTAAAAGGTGATCACCAGCAACTGCGGCCGTCGGCGTCCCACATATTGCTTGCTCGGCACTACGGCCTCGAAGTATCTCTGTTCGAGAGGATGATCTCAAATGGCATCCACAGCCGGAGGTTAAGCGTGCAGCACCGCATGCGGCCTGAGATCGCCGCGCTCATATCCCCACACATATACACGGACCTTCAAAATCACTCCTCGGTGTATGAGTTCCCCGACGTCAGGGGAATGGTGAAAAACGTATACTTCTTCACCCACAATCACAAGGAAGACGTAAGTAATCCCCACCCGTGATTCCCAAAATAGCTACTCTACTAAGTTAGACAAAACTTATACCTGTAGTGTATCGACAATACATAGATACACACATACTAATTGATAAGCAAACTTTTTTTGAAAGATTTATTTTCCTACTCTTACCTCTTCGGAGATATACAAGTTTTTTCGTTTCAATGTTCAAAAGGTGAAATTTTTGTAGTTCTATATGAACTACAATAATTTATACTAAAATACATACTAAAAATTATGATTTCTATAACTTTAGAACACTTAAAAGTAAATAATTTTGAAAGTAGTTTGTGGGTAGTGAAGTACCTAATTGGCCCCTTTCATAATACCCACTACACCACTGGCCTACTGGCACTTAATACTGTCTAATATGGCAAAAATATTCACCGCAGTGCTACTTGTAAGGACCTTCAGTTCATTGCAAGGGAAGAAACTCAATTCATGCCTTGGACTTGCGACCAATAGTGTAGAGCTAAAGGGCTCTTTTAAGATGATCACGATGGCTCCCCATCACTCCTTGAGCTTTTTTCTCCGATGCCTAGCCAATCTATGATATATGATCTAATGTCGCTTTGGATACGCGATCTATGATGGAAGTTACAGTTGTTCTTAACTCTCCAAAACCCAATATCTATTACCTAGTAGGGAACAGACGAATTTCGCTGGTATACCTCTCGTTGCGACTTCTACAATATATAAATTAACTACTGTACTAATTACTTACTCGCAGCGCGCGTGCTGGCCGTGCTGTCGAATGGTCAGCCGTAGGTACCTATCTAATATTTGTTTATTTTTTATTATAATGGTCTTTAGGTATGTTTTTTCAACGGGAAGAGTAGGTAACTTACAATAAATATCTACGTATCTATTTTAAGTAGTCATGTGTTTTTTTTTGTATAGAACTTTATAGTCAGAATGGCGAAAACCGTAGTAGGTAATATGTAGTCGCAAATATGAAAATTTGGTTTTTATAGTCGGTGATTGAAGGAACGAGTCGCAGGAACCAAAAGGAAGCCGACCTGGTCCTCGCGCTGGCTAACTACCTCATGCAGCAGGGATATACTCCAGACGATGTTACCATTCTCTCTGCATACAAAGGACAAATGGCTTACATGATAAAGGTACCTAAATTAATTATGAGCTAATTATACCCTAGATATTTAAACAAAGAAGTAAAACTCATCTGTTCAGTTTTTAGTTATTAGGAACTAAAACTGAAGCCCAAACTGTTAAGGACAGGGAAACAGCTTTAGTAAAGATTCCTGGCATAGCCCTTCACTTGAGACCAACCGAGTTCAATTGGGTTGAGCTCACAGTGATACGGCAAACGTATAACGAGACGATTTGTTGCTTTCTCTAATTCAAAAGTTGCAACTTTAACCTCTAGAGTTTTTTTTCGTTCGTTGCAAGCAATATTTTTCGAAGACTCAACTGAATGTACTTACTCGTTTTTTAAAAAAAACAGACTATAGTGTTTTAAATAGAAAATAAAACAACGTTTCCACACTTCTCATCAAGGAGGTTGTAGTTTGTCACGTTCGTTTTACATATAAAAACAAACCAAAGACTTTTTTTACCTACTGGAGTAGAACTTTAAAAGATTTAATTATAAATCTTCGTTTTTCATATAAAAACAAACCAAAGACTTTTTTTACATACTGGAATAGAACTTTAGAAGATTTAATTATAAATATTCTTAATAAGATTATCGTTTTTCATATAACAACAAACCAAAGAGTGTTTTTACCTACTGGAGTAGAACTTTAGAAGATTTAATTATAAACCTTCTTAATAAGATTATCGTTTTTCATATAAAAACAAACCCAAAGAGTTTTTTACCTACTGGAGTAGAACTTTAGAAGATTTATAGAATATACTCGTAATAAGAAAACGATTGTCTAAATTTCAATCGTCGGAAATTGATAGTTTCGGAGATAGATATTAGGTAATTGTAGAGTTATTGAAGGATCGAGTGTAATGCGAGTGTTGGAGTTCGAAGGCAAGGGCTATTCTAAGACAAAGTCATATTTAGGTGCGAAGACAAGCGAAGCGAGGAGGAGCGTTAGGTGACATGTGACCACAACGACACGCGAGCCGAGCGAGCGAAGCTAGCATGCCGCGATAGCGGCGGGCAATTCGCCAGAAGAGCTTACGATTAAAATCGATTGGTTATCTATCTATCTAAATATATATAAAAAAATAAAGTCTTGACGTAGATAGGTACTCTTTATAAATAAGTACTTACTCGTTATAATAGTGACATTTTGTAAAATGTTTTACAAGAGTTGACAAAAAAAACGTTTGGTAACTCTGACCAAAACTACAGGGTAGCTCCTTTCCCCCTACGCCCCCCCATAAGCAGGTGTCCCGTGTGTATAAAATTACCGATTTTGATGCTTTTATTAGTATAAACCAAAAATAAACATTTACATTGTAGGTAATTGGAATCGTAAAAAATCTATGCATTTACGACGAATTCCAACCGGGGGTTCTTGAATCCTTCCCTTGGTTCCATAATAAGTGGATAACACGATCACTATACTAGACCCATATACAATAGATAAATCAGTAGGTACCTATATGTTTTTCTGATCGTTGTTTGTACCTAATGATTACTCTGTTACAAATTATTTTTCTCTTTTAGGAAAGCTGTAGATACGCACGTTTAAAAGGGGTAAAAATAACGGTTGTTGACAATTACCAAGGCGAAGAGTCCAAAATTATCCTGTTATCTCTAGTGCGCAACAACGAAGAAAACCAGATTGGATTTTTGGGAACCGCAAACAGGATTTGTGTTGCTCTGTCAAGAGCAAAACAAGGTAGAAAAGAAGACTTGCAGTTTTTGCATGATTTCTAATATCTTTATACCATATACTAACCAAAAGCTGAGCTTTGTGAGGGCTCGCGTAGTTTTTCTAACGGGTAATAACTTATTTTTCAACACCCTTGCTTGTAAAGTGAGCTTTATTATATCGTTCTTAGGGCCATAAACCGAACTATAACACCATCGTGCATAATAATATTATACACTAGTGCGTAATAGAATTATCCCTACAAACAAAAGTTAGTACTTAACTACAAATTTTATGCGCGTAAACAGAGAATTTTCAATTTAACCGGGTAATACAGATTTGTAACAACAAAGAGGTTTAAGGTATATGTAATGAATAACCATACATTTGCCGCGCGCAATTAAAAAAACTTGCGCGCTATTTTCCATAATCTTCGTATGTTGTTTGTATCGCATTTGTGCAATATATTTTATTTTTCCTCGCAAGGATGTTGAAAAAGTGCGTATGAAACTCGTGAGCAACTCGCTCATTATACACTCAGCTGATTTACCCTCTCGCCTACGACTCGGGCTGCAACCCACGCCTCGTGTATAATGAGCAACTTAGCTCACTTGTCACCTGATTACAACCTGATTCTAGTGGTGTCATCTAGTATTAAGTAGATTCACTTCAATGTATTTGGGTATTGAGTTTAGTTCTGTTACAGCGATGTTAACTCTTTGGTTTTCTAACAGATGGCGTTAGTAGTACAATAACATTCTATGCAATGAATACAAAATTGTTAGTATTTTTTTACATTTATTTTTTTGACAGATAACATCTAGAATTTAATCTAAATTACTATGTTAAAGCACAAATCTATAAGTTCAGGTTATGGGATAGTGTTAGGGTTCGCTTCGCTCGCCCTAAAATATACTGCAAATTATCTATTTACCTTCACAAGTGCCTCGTCGTCGCGTCGTGTAAACAGTGCCCCGCCTTGGCGCCAGGTCGCGCAAGATTTTTAATTACCTACATATTACATACAGGGTTATTGGAAAAATGGTAACAACCTCTTACGGTTGACTTCTGCTAGTCCTAACAAACATTTTGAGACATATTGTTTGTTTCGAAAAATATATTTTTTTATATTTATTTTTGTGTTTTAATGCCTACTCTTGGCCAATAGCGCCCGCCGCGGCAACACTGGACCGCGCCGTGATACCTATGAATAGAGTTTTGATTATTTACACCAAGCAAAGTAATAAAAATATGACATAATACATTATAGGCACAAGAGAGAGGTGGTCCTCGTACTTATTCCGTCAAAAACACACAAAAAAATTCAAAAATATAATTTAAAAAATAAACAAAACAAATAAAAACATCTCAAAATGTTTGTTAGGACTTGCAGAACTAAGAAAATATTAAAAAATATTAAATATTTAATATTAATTATTTAATATTAAATATTTAATAATAATTAATAATTAATATTAATTATTTAATATTAAATATTAAATTTTCTACTAAGAACCTTAAGAGGTTGTTAGCATTTTTCCAATAACCCGTAGGGTAGGATACTCAGTTTTCCGTCATATAGTGGCACCTTAAACTATTAAGTCGCTAATATTATATAGCGGGACTCTCAGACTCGAACAAGCTAATCTGCGTTTGACAATAGATTAACAGCAGGGTAATGTTAACTATATATATCCCCGCTGCACCGAACGACGCGATGTGCAGCGACGCACGCGTCTCGCTTATAAAAATATTTGTGTATTTGATATTAGATTCGCGAACACAGATACCATTGAGACGATTTCAACTTTTTTTATAATCTTATTCACGTGTCGAATTTCGATGCATAAAGTAACTTTGTATATACTGCAATTGATGTCACGTTTTTATTTTTATCAACATTACTAATATTTCTTAGTAAGAAATTGATTATTTGATTTACTTTCCAAAATTATTCTTACGGTCGACAGTAGCTCATAAAACTAAAGCCAAAAATTTTACTTTTTACAATATGATCATATCTGCTCGACATTTGGTATATATTATTATGTATGTATGTATTGGTATATATATATTATACATATTTAACTGACTTCCCAAAAGAAAGAGGGTTCTTAAATTGACTTGTCTATTATTTATTTTTACGTAGAGTTGGTAGGCCCCCCACGAGGTGGACTGACGATATTGTGAAAGTCGCAGGTAGCCAATGGCTACAAGTGGCTAATAGCCGTTCTTTGTGGCGATCTATGGGGGAGGTCTTTGTTCAGCAGTGGACGTCTTCCGGCAGATGATGATGATGATGATTATTTATTTTATGTTTAGACCACACATAACTTTTTTACTGAACCTTGAAGATTATTTATTTGCTAGTACAGTTTAACTCTTAATTGGTTTAATTTAAATTTCATCAACATCATTCAAACGGTTTGCCAGTTACAGTCAACTTACTAAAAAGTAATTTGCCAAAATACCTTGACGATCGCAGTGCTTGTAGCAACTATGTAAATGGCAACTATGAATATAGATGAAAGTTATTGTTAAATAGTGATAAAATCTATAAATAATATGTGAATAATAATCTCTCTGGTAAAGTCTGTAGTCATCAGTATATCAAATAACCTGTCAAAGTCAGTTACATGAGCACAAAATTGAGATCATATTGCACCGATATCAACCAGTTATTTCAGACTTTTTAATTGAAAAAATTGTTTTCAAGTCTTTTTTTTTTTCTTTATGTTGTTGTGTCGCAGTCTCTGTGTTTATAGAGAAAACATATTGCACCAAACCAACATAAAGTGAGACAAGGGTCGGAATACGATGATGGTACATAACAGCCCAAACGGCACGATATATATTGATAAATGGGGTGTTTTTAAATTTTCCGTAGTAACGCAAGTGATTTCTACTGATTAAACTTACTACAAAAATTTCATTGCCCCTTGGCATCCGCGTGGACGATAATTTATTAATGAATCAACATTGTACTCAGTATCTTGGAATGCGATTAATCAGATTAAACATCATTAGAATAAAGTAAAATACCATCAAATTGAATGAGCATAATATTATATAATATTCGGTTGACCTGAAATAAATGGATTTGATTTGATTAAATGTTAGTTGTGGGCAATATATTTTACCATGACTCGTCATACAAATATGAATTATAGTTTTTCATAACTGTGCTACGGTACACGTTGCCATAATAATATAAAGTAGGTTGTTTTTTATTGCTATCATATAATTTTTAATTATTAATTACTAATGTTGAAAATATGTTCGTATACATCCTATTACGTTTTATTTTTCAGTTACAGTGGTAAACAGAAAGGTGTTATTTTACTACCACTCTGCTTTTAGATACCAACTATGGTAAAAATTAGACCAACCAGATATAGATCTAGCCACTTCTAAACAGCAGGATGAGATTTTTGTACCAAACTCGCAGAAGAGTCTATATACGCAATTGTAACGGCCTTAAACTTTGGGATATTAAAAAAAAAACACACACACACAACTGCAGAAACATTGTAGAGAACATGTTATACAAGCTTCTTTTAATGCAACATGGCAGACAAGTGAGAGAGTGAGTGGCACTGGAACAGGTGACTAAATTAGACATTAAATTAAAAACAGTGGATTCTTAGATTGTTAGTAAGTGGTATAGTCTACAGAGGTTATAGACAAATTAAGTTAAGATGTATATAAATTAACAAAAAATCATTTATGAAATAAAAAATATATTGTTTTTAATTTATACTGTATAAATTAAAAACAATATATTTTTTATTTCATAAATGATTTTTTAATGACATGCAAAAGTGTACTTGAGAAATAACGAGTATCGGAACGGAAAATCAAGTTTTTTTTCAAGTTCCCCCCGTTTCGTCACCCCGTGACCACGATCACTGCAAAGTATTTGAAACGTCAGGTCAAAAATAATGATAAATATACGTGATTTAAACCGTTAAATGTTGTTTAATTACTAGGTGTAACAATCGCGAAAACCTAAGACAACATGAAGTCAAGTCTTCTTTTTATGGCGGGAGGAGGTACTGAAGCATTTGCACTTTGATGTTGCAAGTCACCCTCGACAGCCTCCTTTTGATTTTTTTCTTTTTCTAGAAGTATCCACATATTCTTGATCCCGGATCATTCTTTTCTTTGGGTGCCGGGGATCGACCAGCTCGGGCAGAAGGCAGTCCATATAGAATGTGACTAGTTTTGTCTCCATTTTTTTCCTCCAAAATTCTTCATCTTTTTGTAGAATTTCTATTTTTAATTGGTTGTCTCCATACTACACGGCAAATAAGCATTTAGTTATATTACGAATGTGCCTTCAGTTTGATAATATCAATCAGATTTTTGATTCATATATATACCTGTGTTGTGTAAATATAATTTCTAGCTGATGTTCGGAAAATGTATTGAATCACTTACCCAGTACCGCGTGGCGTATGCTCCTGTTACCGGGCCCGGGTTTGATTCCAGAAAGGTTTCGCAGGTTCTGGCGACTTGTGTACTTCCTTATGCTAATTTCACATATTAATCACAAATTTTGAGTATAACTTTTGTATTCTTCCGTGGTTTGTGTCACACGCGAAATATTCAGCGAACGAGATGTTGCTGGGAAGACGGACGACGTAGAAGTGTTTGTTTCTAATGTGATAGGTGGCAGCACTTATGGCTGCTGGGAGCGTATACTGCCTAAAGATGGTGCGGGTGCTTCAAGTTTATGACCCAATACATTTCCATTCAAACTTATAAAGATAATGAAGATGTTGTACTGTTTGTGCTAATATGATCAAGAGATGCTAGATGCTACTTATTACTTGGAGAAATGCTAGTGAAAATACGGAACAACCTGCAAAATACATTTTACAGACAATCAGTTACCTGAAGCCTTCAGAAAAGCAACTGTACATTTCTGTTTGTCCGACAATCAATTTCGCACAATTTGTTAGAATGTGTATATAGAATTTGATAAAGGTAGAAGTAAGGATAAATGTCGGGAGAGCAGTCGAATGACACCTGTCAAAAATCCAAAATGGCGATTTCAAGACGGCTACCATACAAACTGCTCCACCCCTGCTGAAACTCGGCCTTCAGAAAGGGGGTGTTGGGAATATGAATAAATGAATTTAAATACATAAATTCAGATAATTTTCACGTTAGATTTTTTGCACGTCAAGAGTACAACATCGCTCTTTACCATCTATCTAATACCCTAATAACCGAAAAGTGGGCGAAGGCGAGTATAACACATATCAACGATGGCATTCGCAAAGGGGTATTGCTTCAGATAGGAGGCCGGCCATAAAATTTAAGTCTTACTCCGCACAATTATGTCAACGCATTGTCTTTTGTGTAGGTACTCAGAAAAAATATATTGTTTATACCGACCCTACAGAGGTGTGACAAGTGCAGGGCGATAATAATGTAAAGTTTTTTTTTTCAGTGTGAAACAGAAAATTTAAATGTATTTATACATTTTTTTTTTATTTAATTTTACCTGCTGCTCTGCTATGGATAGGTCAAAATAATTTTTAGCCTTATATAGGTAGTATATAAAATATTTCCTTTACGAAATTTCCTGTGAATAAAATTTGCAAATTTAGCAATACTTTATTCAAAGAATTACTCACTTATTTTCATGTAGTAGAAGAACACAGTCTAAACTTATTATATGAGATGGCGACTCCGACAGTTCTCCCTGTTCCGAGTGATCTCGGACTTCGACTGATTTATTACTTTTTTTTCTTAGAAAGAAGGTGCATTTTATGAGCACAGTCTATTTTATTATATATATACAATCTATTTATTCAACTCCATTATTATACTTATATGTACATGTCTAAGTGATAAAATGTATATTTAAAAGTACCTACCTATGCAGGTGACTTTGTAGATAATCTCTTGAATATATACCTACTTGCCTAATTCTGAATATTCTTTCATTGATATAAATCTACATCTAGTCTTGAGGGACATAAACAATGTTCGATGTTTTATTGCGATATACCTACCCACCAAACCAAATGCTTTGATTTGCTACGCTTGGGTTATTATTGTTATTAATTATTATTTAGCAACACTCAACTCGATTTACGGTTGAACGGCAGCTGTACTTTAGAGCCAGATAATTTTAGTTTACACCTGTTTGGCACCTTCAACCACATCACTTACCATCAGGTGAGACCATAATTATACATATTATACCAGATATTATTATAGTACCCTACTAACACAAACGAATATTAAATTTGCATAGGTGCAATAGGTAAAAAAACTGAAATATTATACGCTTTTGCCTCTCTCATAATTCTTGTAAAGTCTTTGTATCGATTCTTCTGCTTCCTTTTTATTTTTTTGGTAATCTTTATTTCCCATGTTGATTGATATACCTACCAAGATACGTATTTATACTGCACAGGTGATAGCGCGCGAGCGATAGGTCCACGTCCAACGGGCGGCGCACAGCGCGGCACTGAAGGACAGCTCTTACGCATTGATTTTATTTCGTAATCGTAAGTCAATAAGGTTGAATATCGAATCTTCCGATTGACCGTAATCCTGCACAGAACTAAAGGTCGTAAGTCTAAAACACAATTTAATTTATTATGAGAATACTAATAACTCTAGGTAAATTTTACTTCTACAGTGGATAATAAACTACATTTCCTTTCTATGTGTATTTATTATTGATATGTTACTGACGTAGTTTCCAAGAAAAATCCAATAATTTAAAGAAAAGGCTTCATTTTAAAAAATTAAAACTATCGAGTAAATTTCTTTCAAATGTGTTTCTGTCTCAACAACGGATAGAAAAAGGTTTGAAAAATCAAATATTTAAGTTATCGTGTCGATTGCATATTTAAGTTGCTTAAAAAAACTAGTCGAATGAGAGTATTTTTTCCGCAGCCTCGTCTTTAGTAATTTCTCGCTAATTTGCGTTTCAGAAACTGGGTGACTCTCGACTGACTCATGTAGATCTTATTTCAAAGAATCGCTTCGAATGCATGAATTAAATTGGCTATACGTAAATAATGGAAGATAGGTATCTACAGTTGGAATAAAAGTGTTTTTTTATGTTTAAATATTTATTTTCGATATTTTCTCTTAAAACAAAGTTTGGTATTAAGAAATCGAAGTGAGTTGCAATATGTATTCTCAAAATCAAATCACTTTAATTCAAAAGATTAGTCTTTCGTTTAAATAATGACGTTTTCTTATTTATTTATTTATAATTAATATTTTTTATAAGTTATTGATAATGCAAACGACACAAAACAATGAGGCTTGGTATTACTCCCAAATTATATAAATCAGTAGGTACTAGATTCGACGAGGAGGGATGAAGAATTTAATTTGTTTGTATTTACAAACAAATTAAAGTTCTCATGCAAATAAATAAATATTTAACAATTAATACCTACATATTTTATCTTATTCAAAATAATCATAATAATGCATATACAGTATATGCATAATTTGATAGTTAGTAATAATTATGATAATATCAGAGAAAGAAATAACATATTATTTACGAAGTACTTATTTGACTGCTTCCTTCAAGAATTAAAAACATTTTGTGATTTTTTTCATGTTGTATGCTTAAATTTGCTTTTGCTTACCATAATGGTGAAATTGTTGTACCTATATCTTTTTGAACCATCTTTGTTGTATTCATGCAAATGAATTGCATTGCCTTAGAATTGACTTCGACTTGTACATAATATGGAGTAGGTATGCTAGCGTATCTATTGAACTGAAACTAAAGTATAGCACTAAAGTAGTCCGCCAACTATTTTGGTCAAGGGGGCGACGCTGTATCAGAGTAGGTATCTACTTACAAAGGCGTTCACACAAATCACTATCAATAATTTAATAGATATGATGTACGTAATATTGTTTTTTTAGGCCTCTACATATTCGGAAACATAGAGACATTGAAAGCCAACTCAGAACTTTGGAGAAACATTGCGACAACTTTAGAGAGTGGACAATCAATCGGCACAGGCATCCCGTTACAATGCCAAAATCATCCGAAAACTTTGGTGACGGTAAGTATTTACTGTTTTCTGTGACTAAATTTGATCTGCGCTGTGTCTAATATTTATGATCTATCTATAACATAATAGTATAACGAAGATTCTTGCATATTGTAATTATTTTATTATATAAATATTGGAGTTGCCACTTTCTGGCGCTGAATATTATGTGCATGCCATTAAAGCTTGGACATGAGCTAAGTGCCTGTACATACGGCGATGTGTTTATACAGTGTTAAAACTAAGAAGAATTATTATTCACCTTTAGACGTCAGAAGACTAGTTCGGTCGTTCGAAATTGCTAAGATTAAAACTCAGTTATGATTGTTAAAATTGCGCAATTGGAACAGGTATCCAAGAACAAAGATTTCGAACATGTCCCCGAAGGCGGCTGCAAGGAACGGTGTGATTTCTTACTAAGTGAATGCGGACACAGGTGCTTGTTATACTGCCATGGATACGACCAGGAACATAAGAGCCATGAAACAGAGTGCACTCGCCGATGTGAAAGGTATGTTTTTTTTTACCGGCGGTCTGCTTTTATTAACAGAATACTACGAACTATATACAACTACTAAAATAAAAACACTAAGACAACCTACACTAGTTTGCAGCGTGCCCAGCATGCTGGCAGCATCACCCCGTTAAATTCTAATGCTTTTCGTTGAGCCAAAAAGGTGCCAGCATTTTGATCACGCGTCGCATCTGCCAAGCGCTCTGATATCTTTTGGAAAATTTAAAAAATACGATGGTTCTTCCGGTCCCAACGTCTCTACACCAAACGGCTCAAATATGTAACCACTACCGAAGTTATACTTATGCCGCATGAGTTGCACCGCGGAAGTAGCGGCGGCGCCAGTGCTTACGTTACTTTCAGAAAGTTGTGACGGCGCTAAAATGTGCACTAAGGGCCGCCCTAACTTCCACACCACCAGGGTAAAAAACCTTTTTTTACCCTCATCAGGCATTAGACCGTTCAGTTCGAGAATAGCTGCAACATTAGCGTTGGTAAAAGCCCGGCGGATGATATTGTTAAGGCTGGCGTGGCGGGAAATTCGACCAGCACTTGATGAGCAGGAGAGGTCATGGTGACCGAGTTGATCTACAATCAAAGATCAACTGTAGTACCACACTTGCAGTAATGTGCAACACAACACCTAGCACCCTATAGCGTAAGCTAAAAGCAGATGGGTCTATTTTTTTCATTGGTTTACTTAAGTTTACTTGGAAATCTTGGTAATACTAGATTCCACCAAAAACATCAATGTGATAAAGTGAGCCAAGGTTTAGGTACAACAGGCAAAAATAATAAAAGAGTTTAAAAAAAATAAAAAAGATCACGTTACCCTAAAAAGCAATTAATAATAATTTGTTTACGACTTCAACTAACTATTATATAAGGTGTTAAGTAGGTATGAATGACACATACTAACTATTTCACATGTACTAAAATTAGGTCAAGAAAGTTTACCTACTTAAAATTTTTATGTGACTAGAACTTATACCTTTTCTTAGCGATAAATAAAGAATCACACTAATCGAATTGAAATGCCTACATACATACATTATCCCAACATTTATAATATCTTTATTATTGGACCTCTTTAGGGGTTCAATTATTACATTTTTTAAATCATCATTAAACTATATCAAAGAAATAATCACTACAATTTGCAATTTGCAAAATGGCCCAACTGTTTATTACACCTATCTGACATTTGAATCCAAATTTCTCCACTAAAATTGCAGACATGGGCTAAAATTTAATACAAAAAATACCTACTTACCAAAAATAATATTCACTTGTGAATCGATTTGGTATTGTTTTTGTTATCATAATAACTCATGTGGGTAAATCTGTAAAATTGGAATTTGGCCACATATTATTTAAAATATACTAAAAAGTGTGTGAACCAATAACTGGAAAAGTGACAAAAAGTATGAGACATTGTGACATAAACTCTCTTAGAAACATTCTACATTTTATGGAAATAACAGGGTAAAGTTAGCAAGTACCTATGTACGTGCTTATATTGCTCTAAGAAGCAATTTTCTTAACTGTTCATTAAATCGTTTGTCACTTAAGAGTCTGTCTATGATACATTTTTCTATGACTGATAGGTGTTAGCCTTCGACCACTATCTCCCCTGATGGTAAGTGATGATGTGGTCGAAGATGTTGTTCAGGCTAACCTAGAATGACTGGCTCTCAAGGACACCTGCTTGCTTGTTTGTCATCACAAACAAGGCGCAAGGCCAGACATTGCGCACCGCAGGGGTAGACCTCACCGTGGGCTGTTTCAGCTACGAACAGCTTTATGTGGCTTGTTGAGGATCAATGACGCTGCTAATATGTTCGTATAATGTTCCGACGGCGGTATACGGCCAAGCTCTGTAAATAAAGTTAACAGCGCCATGCACAGTATACGGATATATAAATGAAATTGCATACTTATACAAAGTTATCAGAAACATAAATGCAAATAACGTTTTCCACGAGGCTTTTAATGTTACCACCTTAAATTGATAAAAAAAAACAGCTGTTCTATAACAATAGTCCATTTGGACGCAGCTGAACTGTTTTTATTTGTTCAGGTATTCACCGCAGTCTGTTTTTTTTTAAATATTATATATCTTTTCCCGGATACATTTCGGAGACTGGAACTGCACAGACTAATAATTCTATCTTCGTTATACTTTTACCACCAAACAAGGAGAGCCTCGGCGAAAATACGCCGTTTTACAAAGGAAATTCTTAAGATAATAAAATAATAATACAAAGTACTTGGCTTCAACATTTAGATAGGTGTGCCACCAAAATATTGGCGAAACAATTTTAATTTGCTTACAACAACAATTTAATGTTTATTACTGATATAACATTAAATCTGGCACTTTTTGACATACTCCTCATCATCACTTGAACTCCTCCCCCATCGGGTGGGATTTCCCATAATGCCCACTCTTGCCAGGCGTTGACATATTGTACTCGGTGAAATCATGATCACTGCAACAGCCGTTATACGTCCACCAATGAACAAAGGCATCCCGGGGAGGGGGAGACGGGGGTTGGCAATAATCCCCACGCTTCACAGTCGTTTTGGAGATCGCAGTGTAAGGTGGCAATTCTTCAGAAGGCGTTGCTGCCCGCTGTATGGTACTTTTCACCTTCATCGCCTCTTACAACTCTCACATCAAGATATGGGTGGTTCAATTGCAGCCTGGCATCTCACTGGAAAATTATGATATAAAATTATGCCTTTTGAAATTATTTGCGCTACGATATTTTTAGTTTTCAAATGCACACTGAGGCATTCTAGTACGCGGCACGGCAATTATGACGTTGGCTGTTTTTCTACAGTGCTCAATAAGTTCACCTTATTCGTGCTCTAACTTTTTTGGTTGCGTCATGAGCTTTGATCCTGAATTTATAGTAGTTTATCGAAGGGTTAGCACTAATCACTAGTGTGTAGAACAGTGCGTTGCACACATAAGTACATTTATACAACACACTTGTACTTGTACAGGTATGCGTTTGTGTGTGGCTCCTCACGCACAAATACTTTCTCCCTAAATATATAGGCATTGACAACACACGATGAATGCTCTTTAACTTTTATAATCAAATTGTGAAGAATGAGGATATGTACTTATTAAAACTTCAAGGGTTACTTACTCATGGGTTAGTAGAGAAACATCATGAACTAAATTTAATTGATTTTTGTTTTTACTCAAACAGAATACTATGTGAGCTGAACCACGTCTGCCCAAAGACATGCGCCATAAAATGCGGCCCTTGCGAACGCTTAATGAAGAAAACATTGCCGTGCGGCCACGACAAAGACGTGCACTGTTATTTGAAGCCAGATGATCCCAGAGTCCGTTGCTTAACCCTAGTCGAAGTTACTCTGCCTGATTGTGGACACAAGGTAACTCCGTTTAATTGCTCTCCAATGAAATAAAATATATTGAAAGAAAGATGCACTATTGCAAGTAAAATGGTTTTAACAACGTGGTTTTACTGTTTTTTTTTTATTGTTGATAGGCTATTATAGCCCTCGACCACTATGTCACCTGATGGTAAGTGATGATGTGGTCGAATATTTTGGTCAGGCTAACCTAAACTTACTGGCTCTCAAGGACAGCTGCCGGAACACTGGCGACAGATTTTCTACTTGAGGGTAGTAGCTAGCCAGGCGGGCATTCCCAAAATGCAATACCACCATTCTATAACGACTGCTATCCTGAGAGAACAACGGGGACTGACGGGGCGGCTTAACATTTCCTACAAAGCCTGGACGCGCTCAGTAGTAATGCCACTAGTGGTCACCCATCCAATTCATGACCGTAGCGAGATTTGGTAACTTATTTATAAGTTAAAATGGATCGTTTTACTTACGATCAGTTATTTTTTCAACCAGGCGTATTTCGAAAGTGTTTCTTAAAAATATTACTGGGAACTGAGATGACAGATTACCGGCTGTTGCCATGGTATTGCTATAGAAACTACCAACACAACTGTTGATTACGACCTAGGAGAAAATATTATTTGCTCAGTGGGTTGAATATATGAACCTGGCATAATGTACTGGATTAGGGGCGATGGCTATGAAGAATAGCGGATGGTTGAATTAAAATATTATTTGCTCAGTGGGTTGAATATATGAACCTGACATAATGTACTGGATTAGGGGCGATTGCTATGACGAATAGCGGATTGTTGAATTAAAATATTATTTGCTCAGAGGGTTGAACATATGAACCTGGCATAATGTACTTGATTATAAGCATTGCTATGACGGATAGCGGATGGTTAAATTAAAATATTATTTGCTCAGTGGGTTGAATATATGAACCTCACATAATGTAAGCTACGCTACGAGCGCTTTGAAATATATCAGACATGTTCCACTCCACCGCACAAAATTAAACTGAAAAATGACACACAATTATAATTTTACGGTATAACAATGATATTTATTCACGATATGTAAACCATTAGGTATGCGTACTACCCTTACGTCAATAAATATAATAAATAATCAAGAATATACATATTACAATATAATAAATTATAATAACTGCTGGAGTGGCGAAAAGCGTCGTTTCGGAATGTCCTTAGAGGTCTTGGATTAGGTCCCCTGGTACGTATTCGTTCTGACAAAGAAATTCTAGAAAGTAACACTGCGGAGTCTGGAACCGACTCTATAAAGTACCTCATCAATATCAACAGCTACAAGTGCTACAACGTCCACCGTCGAACAAATCCCTACCTCAATTAGAAGGGTGGGACAATCATCAGCAGCTGTCTTGAGAATCGCAGTGTAGAGTGCCAGGTCATTAGAAGGCGCTGCCAATGATGTTGCCCACCTACTGATTTCTTTTCCCTTTCTCGCCTCTGACGACTCTCACAGGAAGATATGCCATTATATCCCGGCACCGTAGGGAAAGTGTACCTAATCCTTGGAAATAAATAAATTATGTATATTTTTTGTAGGCCCGGAAACCGTGCCACAGTGACGTTAAATACGTCTCATGCAAGGTAAAATGTGAAAAAAGAGTGGAAAAATGTGGGCACAACTGCTCGCTATATTGTCATGTGGGGAAAGACGCAGATCATAAAGAGGTATGTAACTATTTATACACATGCTCAATATATCACTTTACTGTCTAAGTGTCAGAAAGTCTCAATGAAAATCGATTTTCATCGTAAATTCAATTTTTTTTATACTAAGGTGTTAAGTGGTAACCTCAACCTATAACAGATGCAGTCTACACTGCGCCCATCACCCGGAGACATTAAGTCTCATGTGTCCGTAATTTCACCGGCACCCATACCCTTCAAAATGGAACACAGTAATGCTTGCATTACTGTTTGGCGGCAGAAATAGGTTTGGTATGGTGGCAGTACTTACCCAGACGAACTCGCACAAAGAGTTCTACTGCTACTAAAAACATGGTTTATCTGTTGAAGCCAATAAACTTGAAATTGCGGTTTGCAAAACCTTTTTAAGATGACTAAATTTCTGTAATTGCGTCTGCGAGTTCTTATCTAGTTAAGTGACGCTTACAAATTGTAAAGCATGTTACTATGAATTTGTGTGTTTTTAGTATCGCTGCGAGCAATCATGTGCTAAATTAAAGAAAGGCTGCACAGCTGGCCTTGAAAACGATCTTGGAGACCACCAATGCGACAAGAAATGCTACGAGGCCTGCAGTGACTGCGATGTGCTGGTACTGTGTACTTTTATGCCTATATTCTTTTAGAGTATCGAACCTATCTCCATAAGAAAAAATAGAGCATAACTTTGGCGTTAGTCCATATCAAACCTCTTTTTCTCAGCAACGGTTAGAGATACTTATTCAGACTTGAAATTATTGCATTTCATGGTGGTGTAGATTATATAAGCTTTTTAAATAACGTTATCAAGCGATACAGATATTTATGTCACATCTTGTTACGAGTATAATGTTTGACTTCTCATTTATCAAATACTTACCTAAATCTGAAAAAAAGTTAACTGAGACGACTTAATATCCATCAAATAATAGTGATTTGTTATGAAAGGCTATTTGGCGTTTATTTGGCGAGAGTACATTTATTGAAACTTGAGGTTGCGAAGGATTCTAAGATTGAAATATGAGTGAAGCGAAATAGAATCCTAAGCGTGCCGTAGGTTTCAAAGGTACGAGACGCAAAATGACTTTGCTGCCGAGCGCAACACTCTATTTTTTACATAACTCAAACGAGGAAAATGCTGAGTGCAAGAAAAACAGCTTATGTAATGTAGTATAAAAAACTAAAAGTAAAATTTCTGAAATTAGTAGTGTTGAAAGTAATTTTTTTTTGGAACTGTTGTAAAGGTTCGAATTTCAATAACTTTTCGTCGCTAGCGGATAAAAAGCACTTTTCCACGCAAATTTCGCATGATAAATAACACCTTTCCGTGCTTGTGAGGTGAAATAGTTATTTGTTATGCAAGACTGCAAAGCAATTTGCCGTGAATACTTTTACGTTGAAGAAATTGAGAAAAATATAATGTACCTGAGGAAGCAAACATTTCGAAAGTGACGCAATATTTTGCTACCGAGCAAAACCCAATATTCATATTACTATAGCGAGGAAAATGCTCTAGTTGCAAGAAAAACAGCTAAAATATACTAACTTACTGAAATGTCCTTTAGCAAGTATTACTTAAAAGTTATGTTTTATTGATAGTTTTGAATTTTAAAATCTTTTTCCATGCTACCGGATATAAAGCACTTTTGCCCGCAGACTTAAAATGATAAACAAAATCTATACAAGCTTGTGGAGAGAAATGTCATTTTTTTAGACGAGTGCGAAAAGTTAATTATTCCAATCGAGGCTACAATGTCAAGATATCGAGCTGTAGTCGCCTACAGCTCGATATCTTGGCATTGTATATATACTATAACTAGCTTTCCGGGCGCGGCTCCGCCCGCGCGTATGTCGGTTATCGCGCGAAAACATTAACCTCTTTTTGCGCAGTCGGATAAAAACTATCCTATGTTTTTTCCCGGGTCTCAAACTATCTCCATACCAAATTTCATTCAAATCAGTCCAGTAGTTTTGGCGTGAAAGCGTAACAGACAGACTACTTTCGCATTTATAATATTAGTACTGATAGTACTGATTAGATCAAGCTGAAATTTGAAGAATAATTATAGCACCAGTGTCGTACTGCTATTTTCGATACACGGTTGAATGCCTCATCGCAATGGTGAAAGCTTTGCTTTAGAATCTCCTGGCTTTGGGTTCAAACCCTGCATGGGACAGACCGAAAAACCCAAAGTTTTTCTGACAGTCCGGAGTCTTAAAGAGGCAAATTTAATAGTATTTTCTCAAACATGCTTGGAAATGTGAGCATTATTTTGACAACCTTCTTCGAGATAAATGGAATTTGCTGGACTGGCCAAATACATGCGCGCAGCGGCCGGCAAAAAATTTATAAAAATCTATATCTGTCGTGTCTAGCGGCCAAATAAATTGCATAGTAAACTCATATCTGTCGTGTAATTTAAAAATGGAACGATCTTTTCTAAGCATCGCTACTTCGAAGCATGGCAACCAAGGAGGTTATTTAAATTTCGATCTGGCTTGCAAATAGAACGCTGTTTTTTGAAAAAAATAAACAAATGAACACTTTAACGCGGGCAATTTTATTGTTATTTATTGATAGTCATTGATTTTGAAAAGTTAATGAAATTTTTGTATTCTTAACCTCTTTAGAATCATCCCAAACCAACATAATGCCCGGAAAGTCCACTTTAAAATTCATAAATTGTACATTTAACAATTGTATCTTCAAATAAACAAATCTGCCTAGGTATTACTTTGTTTTAATTTCCACGCATTATTTGAGAAAAGTACTATACAAGCCTTGGCCACAACTAGGCATTGATGGACTTACGAATGGTTGCTCGGCTTCGCCTCGGCTCACATTTACACGTTCGTCCATCAATGCCTCCTTTGCTGGCCGCTGCAGTAATGTACTATTATCCAACAGGCTATAAAGGAAGTTGGAATAATTTTTTAAACAAAAATAATTTTAACAGGTGGTCGACGCGAATACAAACAAAAAAAAATGTGTTTGTGACGGAACAAGCACCAGGCGCACTTGATGTTTAGCGGATTAACCTCTGCCTAGAACAGATGCATTTCGTCATGTGACGAATTGCACTGCGTCTGTCACATTGAGACATACAATTGTTAAGTCTCATGTGCCTGTAATTATTCTGGCTCTTAAGGACTGCTGCCGGAACACACTGTCTAGTGCTTGGCGACAGATTTTCTACTTGAAGGTAGCTAGCCAGGCGGGCATTCGCAAAATGCCCTTCCACCATGCGGTGAAGCTCAAGCCGGCGGTGGTATTCGAACCAGGTACCTGCGACACGGCAGTACGTAGCTATAACCGCTCGGTCATCATTGCTTCTAAAACACCTATCTCAAAATGATAATTATGATTGTAAGCATTTTTCCAATAACCCTGTATAACACAAGGTGTTTTAGTTTTCTCCCCCATTAGCAAGCGGATTCGTGCGGGCATTCGGAACAGTCATGCTCACGAAAATGTGTTGGCAAGCGGTGGCATCGTGTGTCGGGTCGACCTCTTCCCTCAAAAATGGTTGAGGAGGACGATGCAGGCACGCGAGTCAACTCGTGAACGAGTGCTGCTTGAGGACACTGGTCCGTTCGGAATGCCTGTGCAAATCTGTTTGCTACTATTTAGTAGTAGTATATTCCTTAAAACTGTGTTCCCCCATTTAGTATGTAAGAATGATCCCCATAGTAATGTAATTACTTAACAAATTTCTCGGTTAACTTAAAAAATGGCACGGACCCCGGAGTCTGTGGAAAATGGACAAAACCAAATAAAAAAAATTAAAAAAAAATACAAAGTGTAAAACTATTGGATTTTCTACCAAGCTCTTCAATATAAAATATTCAACAGGTCACAAAGCGCAGATCCAGCTGTGCTCATACGGAGCTGGTCTCATGCATAACTAACATTGATGAGAAACGATGCATGAAGAAATGCAACCGGAAATTATCTTGTGATCATTTCTGCAACAAGAAGTGTCATGAAACATGTGGAGAATGCACAATAATGGTAAGAAGTTCTATAATACCTTCATAGCTGTAAGTTTCGTTAGCAAGTAACAGCAGCTAGTTTCGAGTACAATGCGATTAAAATAAGAATAGGACGGGCTCTCGGCTAACTTCACTCATATAACGATCAGCAGAACAAACTTAAAAATAGAGCAGCGCGTTTTATTTATACGTATATTTAAATGTGACCCGATTTTTTTAATTTTAATAATGTTTCCAAGGTTGACGGCACAGAAGCCATATGTCTTCTTTCTCCGTCATTGTACTTGTTGATATTCTTGTTTAATTTGTTCAACAAGAACAAATTAACTGTTTAATTTGTTTTTGTTGATTGATATATTTGTTTATTACCCGTTACTACGATTACGATGAGTATATGACTCAGTTGGTCATCAGGACATGAGCGGCATCGAATGGCTAAGCGATTACATTTAAGATACCTAAGTACAAAATATTGCTAGCAAATTAAATCAGTCCAAATTATTTCTGCGTTTGCTGTACAGTCACCTTCGTTTACCTACCTATGATAACGACGATTTACACGACTGGCCACAAAAACAAAACATGTTTGTTTGTATATGGCTTTTCGTTCTACCACGACTTCTAAGCGGCTTAACCGATTTTAATGTATGAGATATCGTTAGATTTATCTTGATAGCGCAAGTGACACTAGGTATATATAAAAAAATAAAGAACTTTCTGGTGGATTTTAGACGCCATATAGTGAGAAAAACATTTTTTTTTCTTCCAAACCAATTTTTATTGGGTATAAAAATGAAGGACTTTAAAAACGATTCCATAAATATATATAACTTACAGTTTTAATTTCAATGAAACAATATAACGCTTAACGAAAGTAAATAATTTGCAGTCAGGTTTTTTTTTTTAATAAATGTATACTTGTTTTATCATTTTTTTTGCACACTGTACCAAAATCTAGTTTTGACAGAGGTCACAACATGGCGCTAGACCGGTCCTATTCTTATTTTAATCGCTAGTTTAAGTTTTTAGTTAATTGAGCTAATTTTTAACCGACTTCAAAAAAGGAGGTTCTCAACTCGTCTGTTACCTCAGAGCTGTTTACTGGGTGAACTGATTTTGATGTTTATTTTTTTTTATTTGGAAGCTGATGCTTGTTATGCCCATTTAAATTTCATAAAAATCGGTTAAGACGTTTTTGAGTTACACTCCAATAACTGAGAAGTTTTTTCATGACTTGATAATAAGTCATCGACAATGAATGACTATCGATCCCGTAAGTAGCAAGGGACACTATGAAAGGGTGAATTTTTTTTTTTACCGAAAAATGGAAATTCAAAAGTTCCTATGAAATTTCTTCGACAAGTTATTTCATACGTTTGAGTGTTGAAGTCGGTTAGATCCATTTTTCGGTAAACATTTTTGTAGCTTATATTTTAACTTATTATTTTATTGTTTATTTAAAGGGTCCCGTAAATGTTTATAAATTTAACAATATAGTGATGACTGATGACTTACCAGTAGTAAGCAATTGGAAACGCTGCTGCCGAGCATGTTTTGTTCCTAGTTATGCCTTATTTGTGTAACCTTCTAGCTCAGATACAGACATTCAGGGTCAGTCAAAGATTATCATTGGGGTCAGTTTATTCACCGTTTAGTTGGTCTGACCGCTCTCTGGTAATATATAGTCATGCTGCGAATATGAACATACAAGTCGGGTGTTATTGGGATGAGATAAGTACAGCCTTTCTTCGCATCCAATCCGTGTCAGTCCCTCTGTTTCCTTCTTCCTCCTTTACGCGGATGATCTGACTGCTGTTTTGCTTAAGCAATGGAGTATTTTTTTCTATTCCGGTAAGGAGAATATTCCCCATATAGGTACCTCGTATTGTGCTAAACCATTACCACGTCACGCGTTCTTTTGTCGCAAGCTGCTAAAAATCAACCAGACCAGAATATTATGTATGCGAAACAGAATAGGTCAGGCACATTCAATTTTCGTCGTCATATCCACCTTATTTATATATCGGTTCACTTTTTATGAAGATATCGGAAATTCAACATTCTTACGTAAAAGATTTGGTTTTTTTCTTACTTTTCATAAATATTTTTATACCATTATACATACCTACGCCTAATAATCTATAACCTTCTCTTAGTTTTGGTATTATGTTTCAGACAATGAAAGAAATACCGGACTGCAAGCACAATATCAGAGTTATGTGCAAACAAAATCCTACTAACGAGCTTTGCCTGAATAAATGCGAACGTACGATGAGCTGTGGACATTTATGCAAAGGGATATGTGGCGAGAAGTGCGATCCTTCCAAATGCACGGAGCCTTCGAGCCGGAAGGTGGATTCGCCCTGCGGTCACCAAGTGTCGCCACCCTGCAACATTGCCGCATTACCAGATGGTGGGTATTATTGATTGAATCCAGTTACGTATGTTCTTTTGCAGTGTGTTTACGTATGTAAAGAATAAATATAATGCAAATAAATCTTTCAAAGTACGTCAATCCTTCGAGCCTCAAGGTGGCTTCTTGTTACAATGTCATAAACTGCTTTTAAACATCCGTGGTTAAACTTGGGCAACTTTTCTATGCACCAATAAAAACTTGCTTTTCTCTAGTAGATTCGTTAGGTATCCAGCGTTAGAAAAGTTAACTGATGTTTTAATATTCATGCAAAATCTTTTGAATTTAGCTCATGCCAAGGCTCCTTTGTCCTCCAATTTTCTCATAAGTAATCGTCTGATCCGCAGCTGAGGCCATACGCCATCGTGATGCTAAATGGCGCAAAATCGCGGATTAGTTATTGTTCTCATTAAGTATATATTCGTACTTGTAGTGTCGGTCCTGGGTTAAAACTGGTTTACAGTAACTGCCGCACACTTTGTGCTCACATTTTCAGCTGTTCAGTTTGACATTTAAATTATTTAACATGTTTCTTACACTGTTTTGTACACCCTCGGTTATTGCACAGTTTAAACTATTTACATAAATATGGTGCCCATGTTGCAAAATTATAACTTTGTATTGATTGGTATAACAGTGATGAGCTAATTTTCAAATTTCAAACGCAATATGTGATTTTGTTGATTATAAGTAACGAAAAGTGTTGTTTAGGTACTCCTGAATTTTAATTTATCTATAACAGGAAATTTTTGTAACATGTAATGTGGCACTAAATATTCACGAGGAACATCGTTGTATCATTTGAATATAATAATTTATTTAAATTAAAAGCGTGTTAAAAAGTCGCAAATTTGATGAAATGGTAATGATCATGTTAATCGCTAAATGTCAAAATTATCAAATAGTTTCAGCTTTGCCAGTTTGGCATCGACCTCAACTTAAATTGATGAAAAAAGAGGCGTACTTACATGCCTACAGAAATATATAAATTTAAAGTCAAAAATAAAGCATCCAATACCGACAAAATCCTTGTAGGTACCTAAACGTTTGATTTACGTGGAAAAATAATGTATCGTGCTTGTTCGCAGAGGACTTAGTGTTGGCGAAGCTGGTGGCTGCATGTGCAGCCCCGTGCGGCGCAGAGCTGGCGTGCGGCCACGCGTGCCGCGGGACGTGCGCACGGTGCTGCGCGGGCAGGCTGCACGTGGCGTGCGCGCAGCCTTGCAGGCAGATCAACGTCTGTGGACACAAGTCAGTACTCTTTTCTAATAATATTCTAATAAATATGAATTCTATAATTATCTACTACATTATCATGTCTGAACGACTGACTTTCAGCATTTATGTCAGCCTGTAATATCTACCCTCTTCTACATGTCTCATTGAATGTCGTTACCAAAGTGTTCATATAGAACTTGTGATTAAGTGTGGTTATTTATAATGACTGAATGATACCTAAGTTAGGAGTCTTTAATTAAAGAAGTGAACAAGTGTGCCCGTGCTCCAAAATATTCAAATCTTCATACTAACACTTTCTAGATATATTAGTGAAAACTTTCAGGTTTCGTATCAGAAAACGTGACCCTATAAGCCTCCGCTGTCCAACCTTTATTATTTTGTTCCGCTCACTTCCGTGCTTCGGAAGTACGGAAGCGCTTAGTGTAATGTCACTAGCGGTCACCCATCGAAACTCATGACCGCGGCGAACGTTGCTGATCGGTTAAGAACAGCTAAACAAACTTCGCTACGAGCGTTTGAGAAAACTTTTTCACTGAACACTTTTTCTTTGGCTGGTCTTCCAGCAAAGGTTTAAAAGGATATACAGTTGACTCGCCAATTTGATTTTGCCGAACGGATGCCCAAGAAACTAGATATTTTTTTGAAATCTTCACATATCCTTCGGTCATTCTCTTTCTTTTGCTTATATTTCTTCATTTTACAAGCTCGTTCTATCTCTTATTTCTTTTTTACTATCTCTACGTGTGTCTATTTGAATTCTTAGGTTTTCTCCAATGCAGCAACGCTTTATTACCTATGTGCGTGCACCTATAGATTTTTATGCACTTATTGAATTTTATTTCCGTACATTTTCTTTTGCCTTTTTGATGTGATAAGGTTAGGGCATTTGTTATTTTTGTTTGCTTCCGAATATCAACGTTCCTGACCTTCTCTTTTAATTTTATAGCCACGCAATTTCTATCCTTTTTTCTTTGAGTAGTCTGAATTTTGGTTCTAATCTTACAATGAGCTTTAAGTGGAGACCCCACATACAAATTCTGTCTAAAAGAATGAATTCAACGGCATATTCGTTATTCAAGCTGTCAACAGCTATTAACACAGAGGCTCTACTAACAGCATATTATGGTATGGCCATGTCAGTACTCCGGTACGGCATAATTTTCTGGGGAAACTCAATTGATAAAGATGTTGCTTTCAAGGCTCAAAAAAGATGTATCCGGGTAATGAACCTTCATAAAACTGATAGTTGTAAGCCGTATTTCCTAAAATATAACATATTGACATTACCGTCTCAATATATTTTGGGAGTAACATGTTTTGTAAAATCAAATCAACATCTGTTTGTAGAATGGACCGATGCTGGCGTTCGAACTCGTACGCAAGACATGATGAAACTTTGCCCACGAGACGCTAAGACGACACTTATGTTAAAAAGTATATTCTGTATGGCTCCCTTATTATATACTAAAATTCCTAAACAAATAAGAGACCTTGATATTGCAATGTTTAAACGAAAACTTAAAAGAATATTGGCCCATAAATGGTACTATACAATTAATGAATTCCTCATTTACTAGAATATTTCAACTTGTATTAATAATGACTATGTAATAAAAAATGACTTATTGTAAATTTTGACATTGCTTTTCTGACATATATAATTTTGATTTAATTAATATAACTAAAGACGAAATGTGACGATGAAAGGTAAATTTTATAAAACAACCACACATAATTCTATTTTTTGACTTAATTTTAACGCATTGAAATTAGTATTTTGATATATCGATTTTAATTATTTCAATTTGTATGTAATTCATAATAGTTTTCAAAATTAATAGACATAGATTCTTTTTCTTTAATTTGTACGCACACGTGGCAAGGACATGAGGTACGACATGAAAGTTACTGTGCCACCTTGTATGCTATATTGGATATTCACCGTGTTCTAACAAATAAATTATTTGAATTTGAATCCTGCAATCTAATGTCTCTGTCTTGCACTCGTAGGTGAGACAAGGTAGAATTTCATAATCCATGACTATTTGTTTAGTCGGTAGTGTTTTAAACTTCTTTATGACTCCCGTACTTTTGCAAGGTACCTAATAAACCAATATTCTATCTTAATCACGTGACGTTAAAACCCGAAAATCTCGCCGCCTAAACAAACGGCTAAACTGTCAACAAGCCGACGACGAGTCGAAAGCTGAGCATCTACGGGGAATAGCCCCACTTCATCTAGGCAGCCCTACAGAAAAGGAAAGAGACGACAGAAACCATACCCTGGGGACCTCTTCCCGAAAAAAAAGACAGAAGAGATCATAACTAATTAATGAGATAAGACTAAACTCATATATCTTATTTTCGATAACTCTAAACATAAAAGAGAGAGAGTGCGATAGTGCGGGAACCGCCGTTGTCGCTGCCAGCGTCGCCTATTTATCGGAGAAAATTTAAACATTCATAATATTCGGCTTCGATTACACTCGTTGAGAAGAAACCGAAAAATAAACTAACGAGGATAATAATCTTTTTAATATGCACTGTTATTACAGAGTCACTGACACTAACTGTGATGTCGCGTGAAGCACACAATTGTTGGGTTCAGTTTGCTTTTATAATGTTAGTATGGATATCGGTAATCCTAATATTGACTACACAGCCTCCCAAATTAAAGAGGATTATGGCAAACGCCATAATCGCCACGCTTGGCAGGCGGTTTAGAGATCGCAGTGTAAGATGGCAGTCAGAAGGCGCTACTGGCCACCTTCTGGTATTTTTCTTTTCTTCGCCTCTTACAACCCCCATAGCAAGATGTGTGGGGGTGCAATTCTAGTCAGGTACTCAATGGGGTAACTGTACATCTAATCACCTAGTTTAATATCCGGTTAGACATTAATAAAATTCTTATTGCTTTCTTTAATGTGTATCTAGATTATCGCTGCCTGACCATAAGGCTTTGATGTCTTATGAGACGACCGAATAGATTTTTCTCAAACATGCTTGGAAATGTAAGCATTATTTTGACAACCTTCTTCGAGATAAATTGAAATTGCTGTACTGGCCAAATACTTGCGCGCAGCGGCCGGCAAAAAATTTATGAAAATATATATGTGTCGTGTCTAGTGGCCAAATAAATTGCCAAGTAAACTCACATCTGTCGTGTAATTAAAAAATGGAACGATTTTTTACTTCGAAGCATGGCAACCAAGGAGGTAACTTATCAAAGGTTTTATTTAAATTTCGCTCTGGCTTGCTAATAGAACGCTGTTTATTGAAATTGTACATTGAACAACTGTATCTTCAAACAAAAATTCTGCCTAGGTACTACTTTGTTTTAATTTCCGCGCATTATTTGAGAAAAGCACTATACAAGCCTTGGCCACAACTAAGTATTGATGGACTTAATTATGTGTGCCTCGGCTTCGCCTCGGCCCACATTTACACGTTCGTCCATCAATGCCTTCTTTGCTGGCCGCTGCAGTAATGTACTATATTTGTTCCTGTTACAGATGTGAAGAGCTGTGCAACCAAATATGTCCACCGTGCAAAAAGCAATGCGAGGTACGGTGTCAGCATTCGCGGTGCAACAAAACGTGCGGCGCACCCTGTACGCCTTGTCAGGTAACCACAAGTCTCCTTCACTTAACTCTGGATTATCTGTCAACAGGTTACGAGAGTACACTTAGAGTACTAAGCGGCTGGCCTATAGTAAGCGATCTCATGGTCATCCTAGCATCTATTAGGTACTTTCTAGCGCTTAGGCCACAGATTAGATATATAGTTTGTAACTTGGCTATACTCTGTCATATAGCATGATAACAGTACAAGTAAGAGGAACATTTTTATATCCCGGTAGTACATCGAGAAGTCCCTGAGAGTGGAATGAGATGGTCCGGTCAATCTGGTAATTAGTGATTTCGCAGTCTTTCGAAATTAATATTATTTTACATTTAAATATTATAAATAAAACCGGCAAAAACACTCACGTTGGGGATCGAATACGTCCCCGTGCCCGTCGGGAGCTCGCAGACGCAGCTGTGCACTCGCCCTGATGATGAGTATCTGATATGCTCGAAACCCGGGTCGACGTATTCGATCCCCAACGTGAGTGTTTTTGCCGGTTTTATTTATAATATTTAAATATGTGTGAAACTCACGAGAATTTCATTTCAAAAATTTTACATTTAATATGTAATATATAGATATTTTTTATTGCTGTTTATTATAGTAACACACCGTTAGGCACTAGGTCATAGATTTGCAACTTGAGGGTGGTAACTAGTCAGGCGGGTATTTATATACGCCCTATTACCATTCGGTGCAGCTCAAGCCCGCAACAGGATTCGAACCATTCAATTGGTTTACAAAAGTAATACACTTCGAGCACAAAGTTTCGGCGTGATAGAGAAAGGTTCCGGTGGCTACGAGGAATAGGCATTCGGCGCGAAATCGGAGGACACGGATTCTACTCACGTCCGGAACAAAAAAAAATTAAGTCGAATAATTTGTAAATCTTATCAATTATTTTACTAATATTTTTTTCAACCTATAATTATTCAAAGAAGTTCGGAAGTTTAATTTAGGTAGTCTCGGTCATACAAACGAACTATATAATGGACACCGCCACCATTGTGCAGGAGCTCTGTGGACGGCGGTGCGTGCATGGAGCATGCCAGCGGCGTTGCGGCGACCCTTGCGACCGCCCAGCGTGCTCGGAGCAGTGCCCGCGCCGCCTGGACTGCGGGCACGCGTGCCGCGGCCTCTGCGGCGAGCCTTGCCCACCAGTCTGCAACCAATGCGATCCCGACAACTTCCCCAAAGACAAACATGGCGACCCCTTCGATGACGAAGCCAAGTAACTGCTTTGTGATTTACTAGGGTTTTCCCACATCTTCTTCCGCTTTTACTTTGGTTTTCTACAAATTTTATTTTACATTATTATAATGAATTATTCTTTCATAATTAATACAACGTTCATATTGAGATTTAATTTACATAACCTCTACTATTTTACCTTAGTTTCATATTTTAATCAGTACCTACATTTAAGAGTTGCATTTTCCGATTCCTGGCACAGTACTCCGTCCTAGATAATCAAGCTATCCACCTGTGCCCATTACATTTTCGTCGTTGCGCTCTTTGCAACATCTTTCCCTTATGTTAATTACCAGCACCATTACCCTATTCCAGAATTAGGTGAATTTCCGTATTATACTGTTGCGCTCGTTGTACTGTATAGTTTCTGCCGATAACCATGTCTTCGGTTTTAGTACAAGAGGTTCTTGACAGATTGAGCGTTTCCGTGACATTTGCCAATGCGGTGATCTTCTTCCGTCTTCTGCGGTGGTTCTTAGTAACACGGACACCACTGTATATATAAGGTCGATAATAATTCATCAACAATACTGCGGGGGATGGTGTAGAATCGATAACGGAATGTGTTCCACTCATGTTAAATTTTCACATACAAAAAATCAGTATAACTATTTTCTAAGCGCGGCGCGTTGCGTTTTAGTATGATAGCGAGAACCGCGGTTTACTCCATTTTCACACGTACGAACGCTACCCGATGTCAATTAGACGCTATCACTAGGGCAAAACAGCTGTTTTGCCCTAGTGATAGATGAAGCTGTTTCACGTACCTATTCTGACGAACGCGAAGGCCTTACCGGCCAATCTAGCTAGACTGCCGAATGCTTTGCATTGGCTTTGCATAATCGCCAATCGATTTAACTCTTCTAAATGATAAAAAATGTTACTGACCTACATTCTTTTTAATTTCAAGTTTACGTAGGTACGTACTGTATTGTGTTGCAGCTTCTTAGGTATGCCGTATTGTGTTAAACCGCTACCGCGTCGCGCGTTCTTTTGTCGCAAGCCGCCAAAGACCGACTAGTTAGAATAGGTACACAAAACAGCTGTCTATTGTGCCTAGTATAGCAGTTCATTGACTTCGCGTAGCATTCGTGCGTGTGTGAATAGAGTAGATACACCGTGTTCGTAGACCGCGGTTGTCCTTGCTATTATTCCCAAAGCCAACGTGCCACAGCTTAAGCAATAGTAGAGACTTTTTGTGTATGTGAAAATTAAACATGAGTGGAACACATTCCGTTATCGATTCTACACCATCCCCCGCAGTATTGTTGATGAATTAATATCCACCTTATATATTTAAAAAAATGAATGCTACTTATATTGACTTTAGTACTCAACCTAATAGCCCTTGACAGTAACTTTATATTAACATAAAAATAATGCATGGTTTCTTATGTACATATTTTCAAATGTTTTACAATTATTATTTCAGGTTTATCCTGCTGCAAGACTGCAGTCACGTGATGGAAGTACAAAACATGGACACGCTGATGTTGAGTGACAGAGACAACGTCAAAATACGCACGTGTCCCTTCTGTTCCAAGCGGATTATTAACATGGGTCGATACAAGGATTCGATCAACAATACATTTAGAGAAGAAGTCAATCCATTAGGAAGGAAACTTTTCGGGGACAAAGCTGAAATACTTACTCAGAAGAAAGATCTCATCAGAAATATAGCAGGATTTAGAGAAAAGCATCTGAATGTGTTAAAAGGTATACTAATTGAATACGATCTTTGTCACATTTTATTTTTATCTTAATAATTTTCGTTTAATAACTGGCAACTTCTATTTCTCATTTTTCAAATGTCGTTATGTTCCGATATTGTAATCTGAATACCTAAACACAAATCTTTTATATCAGATATATATTATATTAAATGGTTTATGAATATTGTCCTGTTTTAGCGAACGCAAACATCAAAGCTGTATTTCTGAGTCTGCAAATGGTTGCCAAAACAACGAAAACAGTCTCAATGTTACAACTAGACATGAATATACTCAACATGATAGCAGAATGCTACAAAACATATTTGAATGAGAAACTAACGGAACTGAAAGAGGAAATGGAGGCACAAATAAAAATGCTATGTCAAGTTTTCGTCGTTAAGCTGAACCCCAGAGTGATGTTAGAAGTAAGCAAGCAGCAGCAGAAAGATATGGGGTTCGAGATAAAAAGGATGAATTCAATCATCCAACTCAGTAAACTCACTGGGCACTCAACGTACATCACCTCAAAGAACCTTCCGGAAATACAGAAGCTTTACAACGCCGCCAAAGCCTCCGTCTTCTCATGGGCAGTTTTCGACGAAAGGAAAGCCTTGGAGTCTCTCGAGAACTTACAGAACTCTCTGAAAGCACCTAACGTAGTGTTGGTTAAGGATGAATTCAATCTTCCAACTCAGCCTCTCAACGTACATCACCTCAAAGAGCCTTCGGGAAATACAAAAGCTTTACAACGCCACCAAAGCATCCGTCTTCTAATGGACAGTTTTCAACAAAAGGAAAGCCACGGAGTCTCTCGAGAACTTACAAAACGATCTCAAAGCATCTAGCGTAGGGTTACTTAAATTCGACATAACAATGTTTGTAAAAGTGATAGGTTTGAAATCAATGCAATAATAGGTAAGAAAGAGACACAAAGCCAATATGGATAGATCGCGTTCGCCGCCTTATTCCTTGAATGGGTACAACATGTCTTACTTTAAATTAGAATAATCATTAACAGCTGGCAATGCAAGGAAGTTGATTGTTCTGTCCCTATATATTTTTTGTTTTGGATAGTGTTGATTAACTTTATACTTGATTATTATTATAGGGCAGATGATTATTCCCTAAAAGTACCTGTATAGAAACTTAGTAAGTAAATAGCATAGAATTATTATAAGTTTAACATAATTAACTAAACTCTGAAGTATACGTACCTTTTACTCTACCTTATTAAAATTAGGTGTCAGTATACTTAGATATTCATCACAGCACTTTTTATTCTTTAAAGTATAATAATGTAAAATATAAAAATAAAATATTTTTTTTCTGTAATACTTAATAACTAGACTTTTTGCAACTGCAACCAATAGTACATTGTACATCGAGGGGAAAAACGATCTATTTCTGTTCGAGAGTATGTTTAAGCCGGAGGGCTTAAAGGAAACTCGAGAACAGAGATAGAACTTTCTCCCGAGTGATACATAGTGCTCTATACTACACCTACGAGGAAAATAAAAAAATTAGGTATCAATAAGTTTTCTCGTAACTGTCCCGAGACTTCTCAAGTAAGTTCTTTATGACTTCTTGAGCTGTATTTTTTATTTCTGGCGGTGCCGTCACTATAAAATCGTAACTTTCATTATCAGATGACAGTTTGGAAAATTATTTTTAAAAATTGCCGCGCTTTTTTATCGTAGTGTAGAGAAATGTTGCCAACCTCCTTACATCTGATAGTAGAGTATCAGATGACATTTTGGAAAATTATTTGGAATAATTAAAAGCGTACATACCTATTGTTAAATTATTTATTTAGTTAAAAACAAAATTTAACAAAACTAATTAATTGCCGCGCTTTTTTTCGTAGTGCAGATAAAGAATGCCAACCTCCTTTCATTGAAAATTGAGTACGAAAAAAAATCTAAGAACCTCTAATTATTTGATATAAAAACTTTTTGAGATTTGACGATTGTATTTTTTTGTTGGCAGCTAAAAAAACAAAAGAGCGCTAGCAGGGCAGGTATGGATTTTATTACAACATTCCTTCACTGCTACGGAGGGAAGGAATGAAATTCCATATAACTTTTCCCGCCGCACATCGATAATGGAGAAATAACTGAGAGAACAAACTTTATAACACGTTTTTGAACGAACAATGAGACACTTTCTGAGTAGGTGGGAAATAATCTTTATTTTTGGGTTCGTTGTCACTCCTCTGAGTTACGTTCTGGGTGTTTTTTTTGGCGAGATATTGAAAACTAATGTTGTTATTTCTTTATTTAGTAGCTAGGTCGGGTAATGTTATATCATGTGATAGACGAGTTTTGGAGTAGATTTTATACAGTTTTTAATAATTAAGCATACAACCGATAATTTTTTTTTCAAACAAAAATAATTTTTACTATTTGAATTGTTTAAATGTGAATAATTTAATCTTGTCAATTAATGTTCAACGGTAATATGCTTAAATATTATTAGCGATAAGTATTATTTTAGTGTCGCAACTTCAATGATCATGTGCAATGGTTACCAGACAGACCCTACTAATAAACAAAAATCTGGATATTCTTTTAATATCCCCCACAGTAGTCCGTTATCTTTAAAAAAACTTTATTGTGCGCGTGAACTATTTGTGAGTGTCTATTGGTTGGAGCTTGCTTAATTTACTAAATAATGTTAATGTTACAACAACTGGCGGGAATTAAATGAAAAGTAGGTTCTTGTTACATTATTTTAATGCATCGAAATGCTCTTTTGTTTTGGAATTTATAATCTAATAAACATCATTTGTCATCGGTAAAACCTTAGTCTTATTAAATACAAATCCCAAAAAACTGGTGGTCGTTTCGGAGACATCCCCGAAGAAACGGTAGGTACCTACCTATACTTATTTTGCAAACCATGACCCTATTATTTAATCTGGCCTATCACGAATATATATAATGACCCCCATAAAATGCTTTGATACACTTAGTTATTTTTAGAACACCAAATGTAGTAAACTATCACTAAAGTCATATTTAGGTGCGACGACGAGCGAAGCAACGAGGATCGTTAGGTTCCTTGTGAGTTGACCACAACGAGGCGCGAAGCGAGCGTGCCGCGGTAGTGGCCGGCGATGCATATTAAAATTCTGTTTTACTTTTGGTGATCATTTACTACTGTGATAAAATCAAACATCTCATATACAAACCTTGATACAATTTATTCTGCTTTGATAGGTATACTTATGGTAAACACAGTAATTGATCAATACGTATATAAACAGAATCACACTGAAAAGCAGAAAATATCAATAAATCTTCTGGCTCATTACAAATTACCGCTTGGGCACCGTTCTCAATTGAATTATCAACTATAATGTGATTTATACAGTCTACAGCTTTCTTTCCCTCAAGATAACAATCTATTCTACAATTTCAAATTGTCATAAAAATACTCAAAGTCAAAAATCATTTATTCAATTTAGGCGTCTACGACGCTCTTATGAAGGTCAATTACAAATTTTAATATTGAAATATTCTACATTGTACTACCACTTTCAACAAAAAAATAATTATAGAGCCACTGGTATTGAATCAGATATTTTATTTTTATCAATGTTGAAGACAAATATAGAATATCTAGGTTTTTTTTTTTTGGTACGTTCCATACAAGTGTTGTGGGGAAGTAATTTTTTTTTTCGTAATCTATCTCTTTGTGTGTGGTATGGTTGAATAGGTCTTTTAAAATGAGTTAGGGGTTGCTAATACTGTTTTTCGATTTAATGCTCCATTTACGAAATATTAAACTTTAAAGTGCAAATATTTGTTCCAGCAGGCCGTCCTCCCCCCTCTAAAAGCTAAACTGCTGGCTTGAAAAATCTGAAAAAATTCAGACTGATAGTACGTTTTATGAACTTTGAAGAAAAAGTATAGCGGTTGAGATAACTTTATTAGTTTAGTACAGTCGTTGAACTTGGGTGTTGGATAATTTTGTACCAAATATAAAATCTATAGAATAAATCCTTTAAAGTGACCAAGATGAAGTAGTTCGTTGTTTATAAGGGGTAAAAACTGGCATTGAAAACTTAATCTAAAATAAAAAATCTTAAAACTATAACTATGCCCTATGTCATACATAATAGACTAGCTTTCCAGCCGCGGCTCAACCCGCACGTATTGCGGTTATCGCGCAAAACCATTAACCTCTTTTTGCGCAGTTGGATAAAAACTATCTTATGTCCTTTCCCGGGTCTCAAACTATTTCCATTAGTATAGATATAGATATGACAGTACAAAGATTCGACTTATATAGGTATAAAGTACTTTTTGGACCTCATCTTCGCCGTACACTAGAAGTATTTGCTGTCTGTACCTGTCGTACCAAGGTCATCGGTCACTTCATTTCACACATCATCAATTTGCTGATTGTAGGGCTCTTCAATATTTTTTTTTTCATCGATAAAGAGAATATTTCTGTGCCCTTCACTTGCGTATCGCAACGGAAGGCACTCTATTTAATTTTAAAGATTGATTTAGTGCATGTACTGTATATCGACGTTAAGCACCGAGCTTCAGGTCTTGTTTTATAATACGCGACATTTTCGTAGCGGAAATCTTCATTTCTCGCAATAAAATTATTGTTGAGTTATCACAATATTTTTACTTCCTAATGGGATTTCGACCAATTCTGGCTTTAACAGCATTAATTTGTAGTTCTAAGCCACGGGGCTGCCCTGATCTTTTATGGTCTTCGACAGAGGAAGTGTTGTTGTATCTGTTGATAATACGATATACGAACATACCTATAGCTGATACCAAGCTTTTGAAGTTTCTGGAATATGACCAACGCGACGGCTCAATACCTACTTTGCACAAGGGGTTAATACTGCTATCCTATTCTCTTTAACATCTCATTTCATATTGTTATTTGATAATGAACACGAAATAATAAATGAAATGGTGCGGAATCGAAAGAAAATTTTAAAGTAATAAACGCGTTCCAAATTCTAAAGCTGAAAAGGTTTTATGTTACAGTATTTATGGCCAAACTAGTTATAAAGTATAATAGCCCATTTATAAGTTTACTTGCATATTATATAGGTGTATACTTTTCTATATATAGTGTCAACTATTTTATAATAGAATAATTCTTTTTGCTACAGCAAATAAATTAAATGACATTCAAATTCTAAAAATGTACCAACGGATTCTGAATCGCGCTATCGTTACGTTTTCATTCGAGTATCTACCTAAAGAATTCAGAAACGAATTTTGTTTAATTTTCGAAATACAATTGAAATAATAACTTGGCGGCAATCGTACTCTTATTTCTTAGATTTTGCAGGAAGATAGTGGAGGAGAATAAAGAACTACAGAATCGTTCTATATTATGATAACATGAAATCTTTAGCGGATCGAAGACGAATGCTTGACCTCTCATTTCTTTTTAAGCTTGCAAATGGTTTGTTGGACACACCTGATTTGTTGTCTGTGTTATCTTTTTCTGTACCATTAAGATCAAAGAGGGCATCAAGTTTTAATTTACTCGTAGGTTCTAAAAAAAAACAAATTAAGGCCATAATGCGCCACTGAATAGAATGATTAAACAGTACAATGACATTTCGAAGAACGATTCCGTGGACCTTTTCAATGGAAGCGTTTGCAAGATTAAGGCAGTTATCCTTAATTAATCTTTGTGACTGTACAATTAAGCAGTAGATATATTGCAATTCTCTTTTGTTAATTTTATAACTTTGTTTTCTTTTATTTTTGTTCATTTATTACACTAAATTGTAACTGAATTTATAATTCCGCTGTAATTATTAATTTATATATGTAAAATCATAATCCAAATTGTATTTCGCTCATTTTTCGCATGTAGTCTTCCTCTATAATTGTAATGGCGCTTAACATATTCTATATTGTTCTTTACTTGTACCTTGAAACGGTGTGCATTATGTTGGGGATCAAATAAATAAATAAATCAAATAAATAACGGGCTTCTACGGAACCCTAGATTGTGCGTGGCTCGACACGTATTTGACCGTTTTTTTTTGTTGGCTACAATATGATTGAACTATAAAACATTGATAACAATACTTCTCATAGTTAACAGAGCTCCATGTTCCAGTGAAAAATTTCAGATCATATAAAAATATGTCTGCATGTTATACATTTACCAAACAATATTCTGGCTCACATGACCTAGTGAGGTATACAAAGACCTTCTGTGCTAAGCATACTTGAACTGGGAAGGCATACATAGCTTTTATCTATACTGCGAACACTTAGCCTGTATGGCTTTCCTTAGCGCACGTGACCTGCAGTACCGTACATAGCCACTATTCTAAGCATACATGGCCTAGGGGCATAGTCATGTATGACATAATGAGTCAGTCGTCACATCAAGCTTTAGGTTTGATTGAGTTTCAAAGGAGACACGTTCATTGCCAAGATGTTCTGAACTGTTCCACTATTTCACTAAAATGACAACAAAAATTTCTAGAAATCAAAATCACATACCATTGGGCGTTATCCCACTTCTGAGATGTGATAAAATCAAACATCTCAGATACAAACCTTGATACAATTTATTCTGCTTTGATATACTTCACTTATGGTAAACACAGTAATTGATCAATACGTATATAAACAGAATCACACTGTAAATTATTAACTTCGAGAATACACTGGTAATAGATGTTACTCCATCGAGTTCTACCGATAGACTGACTTAGACGATCGTTCTCCCCACCGAGCTGAACATGTCATCGTAAGATATCCAGATAGGTGGGGCCGACCAATCAGAAGGCAGCATAGTACTTAATCAACAGACTGACTGGTAATTGACACATTCGGTAAAAGACAAATCAGCAACTAAAAATACAATAAGAACATAATTTACAAAATCATCACACTGCTTTTGGGTTGACAATGATTTATTTGGAGTCATTTTGCTTAAATAGGATAGCGAGATGTTAAAACTTTGCTTAGGTATAAGTTTACATTAAAATACAGGTTTTCATTTGGTGATCATTTACTATTTTTGTCTGTTATAAGTTACTATATCTAGTGGTAAGTTCAACATAAGCCAAAACTAATTGCCAAAATGTTTGTGTTTCCATCAAACAAGTTTGTCAAACATAACCTTAGCTTTGGTTCTACTCTAGTCGTCAGCAGTCGGCAGTAACAGAAGTGACGTGAGTTATCCACCTAGACCGACACATAAGAATAAATAATAACACAATAGAAAGGAATCTTCTTTGACCGAGTCTTAAACGACACCATTTATATCCTACTTCCCCGTTCACATGTCACCGCAATCTGATTCGTAAACTTTCAGTGTGCCATTCGTGAAAAGGCTCTGAATCTTATAGACATATAATATATGTCACAAGCTACAGAAGGTTGGTATAATAAATAGTAATACTCTTTCAGGAGCACTGTAAGGATCAGGAAGAAGTGATGGCTCAGTGGCATTAGCTATTCAAATTCAAATTGTTGTTTATTGACATAAAAACGAATTACACATTTACATTTATGTCACAAAAAATAATTTTATAATTAATTAAATCTAATTTCAAATTACACATAAAATCACAAATACAATCTGACTGCCGCGGAGCAGGTCAATGGTTTGAATCCCGCCGCGGGCTTGAGCTTCACCGCATGGTGGAAGGGCATTTTGCGAATCCCGCCTGGCTAGCGATCACCCTCAAGTAGAAAATCTGTCGCCAAGCACCTAACGGGCATGTTCCGGCAGCAGTCCTTGAGAGCCAGTGAAATTACCGGCACATGAGACTAAAGAGCGTGCCAGACAGTTCGAAACCACGGGCTCCGCCCATTGGCCTTGGCGAGCGGCTTGTTGCAAACAACCGTCGGAATTTGCTACTGTACAGTTCGAAACCACAGAGTGTTTCGAACTCCCGCGCCGATAACACGCATCCAACGAAGGCCAAACATGTGTATGTCTCCAGCTTACTCAATTGAAATTTCTTAATTCTGAATATGCCAATATTTAGAGCAGATTTAGTGCAATTATGAATACCAACTCGAAATTTAGGTGCCAAATAAACTTCGATGCTACACGTGATTATAAGTGTGTTAGCTGGCGTTATGGTCTCCAGCTGACACATGCTGTATATAAGAAACGGCTAAAGGTGTGATTATATACTATAGACAGGGATTTAGAGCATAATTTGTGCCAGTGGCACAAAAAAATTTAAACACCTTACTTGAAAACTGTAGTAGTAATGACCCGATTACAACGTGTAAGCTGGGGACCACGTGTCTACAGCTGCTCATCTGTATCTTCTGAACGAATGGGCCTACGACTTTGTTTAATATGTCAAAATTTAGAACCAAATTTGTGCCATCGGCACTAAAATTTTCAAGTCTGTGGCTATTGATGTATTCTTTGACCTACTGATACCCAACTGGCAGGTGGATATTTATAAAAAAACCTCTTATACTAATATATTTAATTATAATTATTTGTAAGTGTATATTTAGTATATATAAATATATTTATTAGTATATTATATTATAATATATATATCTCATATTAAGAAATATGTTAAACTTATTTAAAAACGTGGATGATAGTGCTGAGTAGGTATTTGTCATGGTCTTCTAACAGTTCTCTTAGTGACCAGAGTTTCGGAAGCATTCCAACGCTTAACGATACTCTCGACGCACAGTTTTCTGATGTACCGAAAAATTTTAACGTGATTCATATCAACGCGCAGAGTATTCCGGCACATTATCCCGATATGCAGGAAAAAATTGAAACAAAAATTGAAACCAATTGAGTCTGTTCATTCAGCAGCGCGAATCCTACACTATGTTTTGATATTTCTAACTGTTCTTATACACATAATCTAAACCCCTTGTCACAACAGTGTAAGATTTTAAACGTGTTACAATCGAGGAGCTGATGACCGTTTTCAATTAAATGTTTGGCAAAATGAGACTGTTCGGGATGGTCGTTTCTAAACGCGGATTTATGTTCTTTATATCTGATATCAAAATTACGGCCAGTTTGACCAATATAAACGCTGTTACATTCGTCACAGGTAAGTTTGTAAACACCAGATTTTTTACCGTTTTCCAATCGATCTTTACCGTTACATAAATGACGTAGATTTTGATTTGTACGAAAAGCTACATGGACGTTATTTTTCTTTAATATATTGGAATTTTTTTGAGATATTGGCCCCATATACGTTAAGCTGCCCACGTACTTGATATTTCTATCAGAAAGGCAAGAATAAAGAAGTGACCTAGCCCTATTACGTTGTTTGGTCTGAATCAATCGATCAACCAACCGTTTATTGTAGCCGTTGGAAATAGCAATTTGGTATATTATATTAAGCTCTTTATTATAGTTGTCTTGGGTCAGAGGAACCGATAACAGTCTATGGACATAGCTCCGAAAAGCGGCTAATTTATGTTGAATAGGATGGCAAGAAGTGGAGGGAATAGCAATATCTGTGTGTGTTGGTTTTCGATATATTTGGAAATTTAATTTACTGTCAACTCTTGTACTAAGCGTTAGATCCAAAAAGTTGATAGATTGGCTTGATTCTAATTCCAGTTTAAATTTAATTTTTGGGTGTATATTGTTAAGTTTTTTAACAAAGATATCAATCTGGCGGGAAGTGCCAGTCCAACAAATGATTATATCATCGACGTATAATAAATCGACGTATATAATAAAATAAAATTCTAGGTTATTTTACTATGTGTTTGCACTCAAAGTCGTCCATAAAAAGTTCGGCCATAAGTGGACTTAAAGGTGACCCCATAGCTAATCCCTCTTTTTGACAATAATACTCATCATTAAACCTAAAATAATTTTGTTTCATACAGATAGTAGTCAAATTTATAAGGTCATTTACTTCCCCAGGATGTAATCGTTGTTTCTCAAAGTGATTCTCTAAGACGCGTAAGCAACTTTCGTAAGGAACGTTGGTAAATAGACTGTCGACATCAAGAGATAATAATTTGGCACCGGGAGGGATGTCAATATCTTTCACTTTGTTAATCAGATCTAGGCTATTCTTTAAACTATATTTAGGTTGAAAAGATGATTTGGTACATAACAAAATATTGAGATGTTTTGCAAGGTTGTACGCAAGAGCGCCAACATAAGAGACAACGGGTTGAATAGGAATATTCTCTTTGTGTGTTTTAGGTAAACCGTATAGACAGGGAGATCTAGGATTCATTGGTACTATATTATTGAGTGAATGTGTAGGTATAAATGAGGTAGACTTAATTGCATTTTGACATCTGAAGTGAAATGTTTATTTGGGTCGGAATTCAACTGTTCAAATTCTTCACCTTGAATAATATCGTTAACCTTTTCATTGTAATCATTTTTGTCTAATATAACCACACTGTTGCCTTTATCTGATTTGGAAACTACTAGATTGTTTTGGCTAAATTTATTTTGTAAAGAATGGAACTGCCGAATCTCAGAGCTATGGTGATTACTAGAGGAGTAAGCTTTTTTAATTTGAACAGCTATTTGGTGTTTAACTGCAGTCTCAACTTTACCTTTAACACAAGAGATTTCAGAATCTACTAACAATGTTTCGAGAGTTTTCTGTGATAAATTAGGGGTCAAATTATATTTTAAACCTTTTTCTAAAAGAGAAAGTTCTGACGCTTGAAATTGTGTATTACTTAAGTTTTCAACACGTGGGTGAAACGTATGAGCCTGGCTCTGATCAATCGAGGTAACGTTACTATTATTAGGTCGTGAATTACGTGATAATCTCTCTAACTTCCTAGATTGTGATATGTATTTTTCATGTGTCACTTTAGAAGCTAAATCCCTAGCTTTATTATCTAAAATATCGAATTAAATATTATGTAAATTAAAACTAAGTTCGGAATATAGCACCTTTAGGTGAAGTTTGAGGTTGTCCCTAACAGAAAACCAGTGTCTACTTTCTTCGTTTAACCAAATTTTTTTGGCTTTATCTAACGCGACATTACTAGCCCGAGTGTGTGAATTGGTACGTAAATTAATATAATTTGGAATGACACCTAACTGTTTACACTGCTGATTGAACCAGACATTTTGGGAAGCTAACCGATGGAGTTTAGTCAATTTTATATACAATTTCGCCTGCTCAGCTATACTTGCTGACTTAAGGTAATGAATAGATTCAGGCGTTACTTTGCGGAAATCCATATTTAATAATAAATACTTTTAAAAGTATGATTTCTATTCATTATATTTGCTCTTTTTCAAATAAATAATTAGTAGCTTTGTCTGTTTGTTTGGTAGGTAAATCCTAATGAGCAAACCTTTAATTTAAAGTATTTACACACATGATCTACCAATTGATAACTAAATACGAAATTCAACTCAATAGATAAATAATTAATAAAACTAAATAATATTTTCAATAAATAAGTACTAAGTAAGCATATGTTTATTCATATCTGCTAATCATCGATATAATAGGGTATTTTTATCGAAGCTGATAATCCTAAAGAGTATCCCCTAATATTTAAGAAAATAATCTTTGACTCTTTTCCAAATAGGAGTGAATACTTGCATTCCCAGTGACTGAGTGAGTGATTATAACACAACCTAACTGGATGATTGAGAAAAAATTAGGTTGGTACCTATTGTCCATCATTATTATCCATGTTTTGTTATGTAATAGAACACACTTTTTGTTATATTTAGAAATAACGTTACACTTGCATTTTTTATTTATTTGTAATGTTAATTCAATGGTACATGTTTTAATCATTATCCTGTCATAATTAAAGGTGCAGATAGTACCTAAGCATATTCATTGTTTATCTACAAAAAATAAATCCATATAAAAATTAACAATATTGTTTTATTATCTTCTTTTATCCAAATTGCTTTACTTAATAAAAAAACAAATTTACTGTCAACGGTACATCAAGCTATCAAGCTTGATCAGTTATCAAGCTATGTAGGTATAGATTTTTGGTGCACAATCATTCATTAATATTTATAATCTCAAAAAGTCTCCTATGTGCCCTTGTCTACTGAAAATTTACTTTAAATAATACATAACAAAATTATAGGGTATTATGAAAAATAAAACAATTGACATATTATTTCATGTCTCTAATATAAAAAAAATCCAACTCAACAATTCTGTACGCATCTGTACTATTTAAATTTCATTACAACGCCATCGAGTGAGGAAGGATAGCTTGAAGTATCGTGCGGCCGCTTTTTAATGGTCACTCGAATTTGGTCTGGTAATATACCAAAACTATTTTGAATGGTTTTTTATTATTATTGTCTAAACTAATGGATATACATACATGATTTTTTCCATACGTGTTCTTAAAATAGCGCTCATATTATTTGTAGAATCGTGTAATAAGCCAGCTCACAGAAAACTAGTGTTTTCGTATTCAAAAAAATTCACTCAAGATAACCTCAAAAAAAAGACAAAATCGTTAAGAACTCGTCAATGATATGTAGTAGGCCGGCGAAACTCTCCAGGAACATGTGAATATATAACGACTACCAGTCGGCAATAACGCGAAGTCCTTGGTCTTGTTAGTTCGAGAGCCAGAACATTTTTCCATTTTCTAGGAAATAAAATAATAGCTCATGAACCATGCTAGTCATGTTAATGAAAATTGCGGCACAAATATGCACAAATTTACTGTATCTGCATACAAAAAAAATATTACTGTGCGTTCAACCGTTTCCGATATATAGCAATCGCCAAAACGTTCGCCCAGCAAAAAACGAATTACCTCTGAAATCTTAAGAGGCACAAATTTAGCTTTCACGGCACATTTATGCTCGTATTCAAGCTATCTTTTTGCATATTTAATATACAGCTAGACCCATCAATTAAAAAAATAATTTGCTGGGCGAACGTTCGTGCAGCAGAATCCATTTTTCTTAAATAACTCTGAAGCCGTTGGACGCACAAATATAAAATTTCGGGCACATTTACATGATATAGGGCACTAATTATCTGCATCATTCAATTCTTGAAAAGGCGATACTTTTTGCTGGGCGAATACACACGAAGAATTTTAACGTGATTCATAACAACGCGCAAAGTATTCCGGCACATTATCCCGATATGCAGGCATCTCTAGTTCACAAAAATATTCACGCCATAATAGTCTCTGAGACATGGTTCAAGCCGTGCTTACCCTCTTTATCATATTCCTTGCCCGGCTTTAACCTAATCCGAAATGATCGTAGTGACAGCCGTGGGGGTGGGGTAGCTATTTATCTTAGATCACATATTCCTTTCTCAGTAGTCATTACCTCATCCCAACCGCCTATATCAAATGCTGGTGAGCATCTTTTTGTGGAGGTTCTTCTTTCACATAATAAAATCTTACTCGGAGCCTATTATAGCAACTCTTCTTGTAATAATTACTTCTCATCATTTGAACAGATCCTTGAAGATCTTACCCCTTCATATATCCATACCATTATGGGTGATTTCAACACCTGTCTTCTCAAACGTGATTGTCGTACTTCTTCACTAGAAGCTGTCATTAATTCCTGCAACATGCATATTCTACCTCTAAATGCTACTCATCACTCCCCTAACTACTCTCCTTCACTTCTCGACTTGATTATAGTATCATCCACCCAGCATGTTGCTAAGCACGGTCAATGTTCCGCCGATGCCTTCTCGTATCATGATCTGATATTCCTATCTTACAAAATTCGTCCTCCTAAAGCAAAACCTAAAAACATACTTCAGCGCAATTTTAGTGGCATGGACCAGGTAGCATTTCTTAATGATGCCCATGTAGTCGACTGGTCTCCGGTATATGATGCAGTGACTGTGAATGACCAAGTTGCTATATTCAACTCCTTATTAACACAGTTGTATGATAAGCATGCCCCTCTTCGAGCTATAAAATTAAAGCACCTTCCAGCTCCTTGGCTAACCAATGATATAAAAGTGTTAATGCATAAAAAAGTTGTCACTAAAAGTAAATACAAGCGTAGACCATGTGATGAAAATAAAGCTGTGTATGTTAAATCTCGCAATCGCTGCAATATGGTGTGTAGGGATGCTTTACGCCACCATGTTCACAAATCTGTCTTTAATGAGGACCCTGCCAAAGTATGGAAATTTCTCAGGTCATTGGGAATAGGTAAATCACGACAAGAATCTATTCCAAATGATGTAAATATCAATTCTCTAAACCAACATTTCTCTTCGTTGTCTGATATTAACATCTCAGATAAAAACAATACCTTACGTTACCTTTCAACTTTACCGACTCCCGACCATTCGCCATTTATTTTTAATCAACTGTCCGCTTGCGATGTTAAGAAGAGCGTAATTTCAATCACTTCTAATGCTGTTGGTGTTGACGGCATAAGTCGTAACATGGTTATGCCCATACTAGATGTTATACTTCCTGTTCTCTGTCACATTTTTAATAACTCTGTCTCTGATGGAGTATTTCCCTCAATTTGGAAAGACGCTCAAATTATTCCCTTGGCTAAAAAATCAAACCCTAAATCTTATTCCGATTATCGACCCATTTCAATCCTTCCATTCCTGTCAAAAGTGCTCGAGCGTCTTATCTACAACCAAATTATCAAATTCTTAACTAGTAACAGACTTTTAAACCCTTTTCAATCTGGCTTTCGACCTGGGCATAGCACAGTAACTACTCTCATAAAAATTACTGATGATATCCGTCTTGGAATGGACAATGGCGAAGTTACTGTATTAACTCTTTTAGATTTTAGCAACGCATTCAACACTGTGAATTTTGACATTCTTCTTGCTCTCCTTAGCTCAATTAACATTTCTCCAACGGCAGTTGATTGGTTTCGCAGTTATCTGTACGGGCGCAGGCAGCGTGTTCGCCTTGAAGATGAATACTCTTCCTGGTGTAGCACGACCGCAGGCGTCCCGCAAGGTGGCGTCTTATCTCCTTTACCTGCTTTATTTATTAATTCGATTTCTCACAACCTCACTTCTTCCTACCACCTATATGCAGACGATCTACAGATTTATTCTAAGGCTCCAGTGAATAAACTACCTGAAGCCATTCAGATTGTTTATGCTGATCTTGATCGCATAGCTAAATAGAGCAATTCTTTTGGGTTACAAGTAAATCCTATTAAGACACAAACAATAATTATTGGTAGCTCAAGATTAATGTCAACAATAGACTGGGTATTACTTCCTCAAGTTTTCTTTGGTGGTATTGCTATTCCCTTTAGTAGCTCTGTAAAGAATCTTGGAATAACAATGGATCGCTATATGAGGTGGGATCAACAGTTACAAATTACCAGTCGCAAGCTATTTGCCGCAGCAGGATCCTTAAAAAGGTTGCGTAACTTTCTTCCAACAGCGACTAAAATTGCATTAGCTCAATCTCTATTACTTCCAATTCTTGACTACGCTGATGCCTGCTATCTCGATCTCACGGAGGAACAGCTAGATAAACTTGAGCGTCTTCAAAATGTTTGTATTAGATTCATATTTGGTTTACGCAAATATGATCACGTCTCTCAGTTTCGTTCTAAGCTCAATTGGCTGACTATACGTTTTCGCCGGAATGCTCATATTCTTAGTCTCCTTTACAATATATTGTTTAATCCTACATACCCGCGCTATCTCAAGGAACGTTTTGATTTCCTTCACTGTTCTTCATACACTTTAAGGTCATCAGAAAATCTTACACTTGAAATCCATCCTCATACTAGTTCGTTCTATAGCAAATCTTTCACCATTCAGGCTGCTCGCTTGTGGAATTATCTTCCTGTAGGTATCTATCAGACAAGCACCGACTCTCAGAATGTTCAAGGATCAAGTTAAAAAGTTTTATTTGTCCAATTAATTTTGCACTACATTTTTGTCAATGTCTAGGCTTTTTATGGGATAATATTATGATATGTATGTATCATTATATAATTTATTTATTTATTTATATATATATACGTATATATGTATATATATATATATCATTATCTATTTATGTATGTTGATATGTGTATATATTTATGTATATATTTATTTATGCGTATATATATTATGTATTTATTTATTTTAAAAACTTACATCCTATTTTTATACATTTGTTTAGAAACTATAGTAAAATTCGTTTAATTTTAAAATATTTTTATGAATTTGTACTTTTTTCATTGTTAATTGTTAGACTACACCCGCCCCAACTGTTTTGTTTATTCAACTCTATCCTAAGGTTGCCTGGTAGAGATCACTTTTAGTGATAAGGCCGCCCATTGTAACACTATGTTATTATTATTTAATTAAATGTTATGATGTAAACTTTAATATTTTATATGTGGTGTAACAATAAAGAGTTTTCTATCTTCTATCTATCTATCTATTAAGGTTTTGGAGCTACAAGCTCAAATAAACGTGTAAGCTGGAGACACATGTCCTTAGCTAGCACATGCTGTACAGCTCAAACGGGAAAGGCTAGACTACTGTTTAATATCTTAAAATGATGGGTAGAATTTGTGCCATCGGCCCCAAAATTTTCAAAACATTGGGCCTCATAGTTTTTGCGTAATAAGCAAAAACATTTCTTCCCGCCTAAATATTTAAATATTTCGTTAAAAACGTTACTGTACGCGGCGTTGCCGTCCCGTTCGCTGTAACTGCAATCTGTTTTGAACCTTATTTCTATAGCGTTTGAACTTATTTTTGCTTTCACGTTAAGGATATGTGGAAGAAGTTACAAAGAAACAGTAAATGTATAGACTAGGAGAAGGTGTTGTGTAGTTTGACAGCCATATAATGCCAATATTTACAAGATATGTTGGTAGGTATATATTCTCTCAGAATGTTGACGTATTTACTAGATCTTTATTACATTCTTTTTTGTTTGACCAAGATATTGCATTCTAATCTAATCCTACACTACATCTATCAGTGATAACTGGTTACGAATATACTGTAATTATAAAATTTAATTTGAAAAAAAGAAAATTGGAAAAATGTTTCTGTTCATAAATCTGTTATGGAAAAGCAACTAAAATTAAGTGATATATAAAAGTTCTTAGTTTGTTTGCAAAAGTCCAAATTGGTATAGCATTTACAAATCATGATCTAGAAAGACAGTAGTTCTGCAATCGCAACCAAAATAACAGGCCACGTTTGAAAGGATTGTATTTGTATCACGCACACAGTATGCGAAGCTACTATTGTAAAACCAAATGAAAAAAGGTCCTCCGATTTTGAAACCCGATATCTAGGTTGTGCTGTGCGTTATTATTCCGAATTTGGAATATTTTTTTCTATGTCGTCTGCCAATTGAAGAAAAATACTCAGAATTGACTAAAAATGGATATGTAGGTTGTTTTAGACGTTATTATTCCAAATTTAGAATTTGTTTTACGATGACGTCTGCTCAGTGGAAGAAGTTACTTAGATTTGGGTGAAAATAGATATCTAGGTTGTTCTAGACGTATTACCTTATTCCGGATTTGGATTTTAATTTACTAAAACGTCTGTCAAGTTTTCAATGACGTATGCTAAGTAAAGATAGATGACGTATCTTTAAAACGCTAAGATATATCGGACAAGAGTAAGAAAATTATGATAATCAATCGTTTATTTAAATCTCCTTATAAATGAGATTATAGCCGACGCAGGTGTCCTCGATTAAAAACGACGATATAAAAGAAAGATTTGTATAATGGCGAAAATACAATGAAAAATAAGAATAGGGACGACTGTGTTGTACGCAAAAATACAAAATGGTCAATTCAAATTCAAATTTAAAAATTCAAATTCAAATTCAAAATCATTTATTCAATTTAGGCGTCTACGACGCTTTATGAACGTCAATTACAAATTTTAATATTGAAATATACTACATTGTACTGCCACGTTCAGCAAACAAAAATTATAGAGCCACTGCGACTACACAAACACATCCCAGGATGTGTTCTGTAGTTTGACAACTAAATATCTATAGATATTTTTTCTGTAGTAGTGATGACCCGATGATCATTACTACTACAGTTTTAAAGGTGTTTAAATTTTTTGTGCCACTGGCATTAATTATGCTCATAATCCTATCGTATATAATCACATCTTCAGCTGCAGCAACAAACATAGCGAGTATTATACCAATGAAATAGTACCTACTTAACTCAAAGGTATTAAATCAACTATATTTATAGTGGGTATGCGGCGAGATAGATTACGCTTAACTAGACCGACCATTCCACATTCGTTTTGTTAGCGTTACTTTAATTCACCTCTGCTGCTGTGTTTACAAATAGTTGCGGAGGTAATGCCAATGGCAGCGTGTATGGCGTATTGAGTGCACTGTGACTTAACGTAGCAATCGAATCGGCGGCGGCGGCGCCCGAGCGTTTGTTTACGTCAATGGAGCTGCCGGCAATATCTGGCGCACTCCCTTCCCTTTTCGACTGGTGGCGGTGAGAGCCGAAAGAGCAGCGTCGGGTATTGGTCGCTGCATTGTATTCGTGGGCGATGCCCCGTCCACCCACTGGACTTTCCCACTGGTGGGTGGACGGGGAATTCAAGTTTCCCCGTCCACCCACTGCACTAGATACGTGACGATCCTTCTTTATTTCAACGTTCACTGACACTACCGATGCAACTCCAATTTCACCTTCACAAAAAAGTTTCTATTTCAACAAAATTTTACTGAAATACTGCGTTCTCAAGTGAAATATTTTTTCATTCCATAGAAAACACTGATTGAGGAAGTTCGCGAACAGCCAATTCAGTCAAATTACCACCTTTCAAATTTTGAAGAATATTAAAGTAGGTACGCAGCTAATTGCGTACCTGCGGCTTATATCATGTTTTAGCTTTTAAGTACCATGTTAGAATAGAGACAGTGCGGTCAGTTAGAGCTTGTCACTCGGCACACATTGTAACATTAAGGTCGATCCAGTTTATAACATAAAAGATCCATGCATTCAACACTGCAAAACGTACTTGTAGGTACATACCTAATGAGTGTAATGCTAATGGCACTGCACATCCATTTTTTTCTATTTCTATTTATGTGTGATGTTTTTTAGTGTTTAAGTATAACGAATAAAATAATAAGTAGCACGAATCTATATTTTTTCTTTTTCTCTCATACATTTTCTGAGAAAATAATGTGAGATAGCACTAATTCAAGCCATAATAAAAGTAGTGATCACTGAGCAAGTAATATTTTAGAAGTGATTTCAATCCACGATCCAAGAAAACAATAATGGTCTATTTCAGAATGTGATAATAAAGTTCCGGGTTGATAACCAACACATAAATTAACTGAATTACAGAAGTGTCGGTTAACGTGCAGCGCGTTTCACGATCATCTTCCTAACAAATGTACTTATCAAATAAGTTATTCAAAGATCGAGCTGGCAACGCCGCGTGCTGCATTAATATAAGGCAACATTATCTCTTATTAGGGTTCCGTAATCCTGACAAGGAACCCTTATAGTTTCGTCATGTCCGTCTGTCTGTCCGTCTGTCCGAGGTTTTGTAGAAAGACCGTTAGTCCTAGGAAGCTGTAATTTCGTATGGATATGTAAATCAATTACGCCGACAAAGTGGTAAAATAAAATTTTGAAAAATATTTTTTTTTATGGTACCTCCCATACAAGTGACGTGGGGATGAAATTTTTTTTCGTCGTCTATCTCTTTGTGTGCGATATGGTTGAATAGGTCTTTTAAAATGACTTAGGGGTTGCTAATACTGTTTTTCGATTTAATGCTCCATTAACGAAATATTACACTTTAAAGTGCAAATTTTTGTTCCAACAGGGCGTCCCCCCCCTCTAATAGCCAAACTGCTGGCTTAAAAAATCTGAAAAAATTCAAGCTGATAGTGCGTTTCATGAACTTTAAAGGAAAAGTATAGCGGTTGATATAACTTTATTTGTTTAGCAGTAATAGTCGTTTAACTTGGGTGTTGGATAATTTTGTACCAAATATAAAATCTATAGAATGAATTCTTTAAAGTGACTCAGATGAAGTAGTTGAATGTTTATAAGGGGTAAAGACTGACATTGAAAACTTAATCTAAAATAAAAATCTTAAAACAATAATTATAACCTATGTCATACATAATAGACTAGCTTTCCAGCCGCGGCTCCACCGCACGTATTGCGGTTATCGCGCAAAACCATTAACCTCTTTTTGCGCAGTGGGATAAAAACTTCATGCTAAATTACATTTCTATGCTAAATTAAATCCAAAACGGTCCAGTAGGTTTTAAGTTTATTCGTTGCATACAAAAATACAAATCTTTCCTCTTTATAATATTAAGTAGTATAGATATAGTTAGGACAGTACAAAGATTCGACTTATTTATACACCGTAGCGTACACTAGAAGTGTTTGCTGTCTATACCCGACGTACCACGGTCATCGCTCACTTCATTTCATACATAATAAATATGCTGGTTGTAGCGCTTTTCAATCGTGTAAATTTTTTAATCGGTAAAGAGAAGATTTCTGTGACCTTCACTTGCGTATCGCAACGGGCAAGGCACTCTATTTAATTTGAAAGATTGATTTAGGGCATGTACTGTATATCGACGATAAGCACCGAGCTTCAGGTCTTGTTTTATAATACGCGACATTTTCCTAGCGGGAATTTTCATTTCTCGCAATAAGATTATTGTTGAGTTATCATAATATTTTTACTTCCTAATGGGATTTCGACCAATTCTGGCTTTAACAGCATTAATTTGTAGTTCAAAGACACGCGGCTGCCCTGATCTTTTATGGTCTTCGACAGAGGAAGTGTTGTTGTATCTGTTGATATTACGATATACGACCATATGGCTGATACCAAGCTTTAGAAGTGTCTGGAATATGACCGACGCGCTGACGGCTCAATACCTACTTTGTACAAGGCGAATACTGCTATCCTATTTACTTTAACACCTCGAAGTCATTTCATATTGATATTTGATAATAAACACGAAATAATATACTAAATAGCGCGAAATCAAAAGATTTTTTTAAAGTAATAAACGCGTTCAAATTCTAAATCATTATAAAACTGAAAAGTTTTTATGTTACAGTATTTATGGCCAGACTAGTTATTATCTAGATAAGTAAGGGATAAGTAATAATAGCCCATTTATAAGCTTACTTGTGTGATGGTTTTGTAAATTATGTTCAGTATTTTTAGGGTATTTTTATAATTATTTGTATTATTTTAAGATTTACAAATATTAAGTTGCTGATTTGTCTTTTATCGAATAGTATAGTAAGACTATTGATTGAGTACTATGCTGTCTTCTGATTGGTCGGCCCCACCTATCTGGATATCATCCGATGTCATGTTTAGCTGGGTGGGGAGAACGATCGTCTAAGTCAGTCGGTCGGTAGAACTCGATGGAGTAACATCTATTACCCGTGTATTCTTGAAGTTAATAATTTACAGTGTGATTCTGTTTATATACGTATTGACCAATTACTGTGTGATCCATAAGTAAAATGTGCAAAGCAGAATAAATTGTATCAAGGTTTGTATCTTAGGTGTTTGATTTTATCACACTTGCATATATAGGTGTATACTTTTTATTTTTCTTTCATATATATTTCAACTATTTTATACTCCAATAATAATTTATGCTACAGCAAATAAATTAAATGACATTCAAATTCTTACAATGTACCAACCGATTCTGGATCGCGCTATCATTACGTTTTCATTCGATTATCTACCTATAGAATTCACAAACGAATTTTGTTTAATTTTCGAATAACAATTGAAAACTAACTTGGCAGCAATCGTACTCTTATTTCTTAGATTTAGCAGGAAGAAAGTGGGGGAGAATAAAGAACTACAGAATCGTTCTATATTATGATAACGGGGTTCTACGGAACCCTACATTGTGCGTGGCTCGACACGCATTTGACTGTTTTTTTTAATTCAAAATTTAATTAATTAGACTTTTACTTTAAAGTCATCACCTTCCTACCATTTTCCTATGTGAGTTGGTAGAATTGTTTTCCTCAAGCGAAACAATATGTAGACAATCGCAATAACATTTAAATAATTTATGTTTATAATAACTCAAAAAGAACTTCAAGGACAAATAGTTTTGGCTTCGGTTTTATGACAAGCCGTTTTTAAATTATTTCCAGATCAATATTAATATCAAGCCACGTGAGATGCTAGTCTAGAACTCGCATCAATTAAGTTTTTATTGTGTAAATCGTGCAAAATAACTTTTCTCAAGTAAAACGCGAGTAACGTGTTGCTGCACATTTCACGCAGAAACAAGCTCTTTATCATCTTAATGCCTTGATTCCCCGAAAAATAGCTGGTTGTTCCACCAAAAGTATTCCCAAAGAGGGAAGGTGTTAGACAGGCACCTACCTTACTTTACCTACCTACTGTTATGTTACTTATTTAATTACATTAATAAAATAGTTACATATAACATGGATTTATTTATTTCCAATGTATCTCATAAAAGAAGCGCAGTTGACTACGGAAGGACTAAGTGGTGCCATCGTGGTAACGCCAAGATGGCAGCCACAGGAAGATTGCAAAAGGGCAGTGTATAATGCTAGCCGCCGACATCAACCTAAGGACTTAAGGAGTGAAAACAGTGATTGTCAATGCTAACTAGCATTAACAGTGAAGACCGCAATCGGTGTACGTCATGATGATGGAAGATGACATCAGCATCTGGAATAGTATAGCTGAAGACGACATACGTGACACGTTATGGCACACGCGCAATAGAGATAATGGAATATGACCAGAAAGGAAGGAACAGTGAGATTGTGCAGAGAGTGTTCTGCTAGGCGAGGACTGGAATGGCTATAGGGGGAGGACGGAAGCCATTTCGGGGGTTTTCCCCCATAAACTGTGGATTGAAGAATAAACCAAGTGTTTAAGTGATATTGCTGGAGTTTTTATTATAAATTACGTTGGTCAATAATACTACCCTACCTACCTGCCTTGGCTTGGAAATAATTTAAACGTTTTAATTAAAAGAATACGCATGTAGTCTTAATGATTAATTGTGAAAAAGGATGTGAATTTTTCCTAGAATGAGAATCGGTGAGATATTGCTGAACTGCTTTCGCCCCTATTATGAGCCCACGAATTTGATGGAAAGCCACCCAAAAGTCTCAAAACAAAGTAGTTCAAATGCTTTACAATTATCCACACACTTTTTTTACACACACTGAGCAATTGCTTACACACTTACCCATCAAATAACTCTCTTACTTGCCATTTCGTCTGACCTATAAATTATTAGTAGCTTTATCCGATGGATTAGCTAAATTGATGATTGTGCAACGAAAAGACAGTGTTTATTCAATAAATAAGTTCTGGGTATAACCAGGTCTTACCCGAACATTCTGAAACAAGCCTTTATTGTATCATGTCATGATCCAAGCCATCCTGTATGTATTCTATCCTCTGAAATCTAAACATCCTAAACATAAACGAACTATAAGAAAACCTCATCCAGAGATACTATCTGATCTATGATCTACATATTTCCATGATGATGATCTGTGGCACAATTAAACCATCAGCGTCAAAGATTACAGAGTCCCCAGATTAGCGTTGCCGAATGTTTACATTTCTTAAATTTTGTGTAACTTTGCGAGAAAAATGTGATTAATTTTGTTTGGAAGCAGTTTTCGTTACTTTTCAGAATACATAAATAGGGAAATGAATGTAGTCTCTATTTAATATTGTTGCGCCAGCTCATTTGAACGGGCCTATCATTATCAGTAAAATAAACAAATTAAAAAAGGTTACTTACGTAAGTAGCTGCTGACTTTAAGGCCGCAATCCCACAACTGTTTTGTGCATGGCAATATAGTATAGATAAAAGTGTGTATTATGCTGATGATTTTAAAGTTCTTATACTTAAATTGTATTTCGGTTTTTGTAAGCTTGCACCTACTCTTATGTCTTGTTAGTTACGTGCACAACCTAACCTATTGGATTAAGATAAAAATGCTTTTTATATTACTGACAGAGAATCGCTTAACTTAATGGGACCAAAGTCACTCTGGTAACGGACATCTATTACCAAATTTACTCTGCTTTTTAGGTACCCTTTACCAGAACGACTCAGCTATTGCCGAGTGACATAGAATTGGGACCATGTCTATTACCAAAAATTTTCTCATTTTTAGTTTCCAGATAGTCGTATATTCCCGGAGTGACTATTATTACTAAGCAAGCCGTATCTGTCCATCTGCCTTACCTGTAAATGTCTGAATCTAGGGAACCGTTATGTGTCGCCAAAAAATAAAAATCTGTCGCCAAGCACCTAACGGTGTGTTCCGGCAGCTGTCCTTGAGAGCCAGTAATTCTAGGTTAAGCCTGTTAACACCATCAACCACATCATCACTTACCATCAGGTGAGATTGTGGTCAAAGGCTAACCTATCAAAATATAAACAAATAAACGTTATGTGTAGGCGGTTGAAAAATGCAAGCTTACTTTTTAACAAATTAAAATGAAAATAGCTGTGCAAAACAAAAGAGACCCATTATAAATCTTTATTGTTACCATTGTATTCATTGCGCAATTTTATATAGCTATATCGTTTCTTCCTCATTCTTCTGCACCCTTCAAATAAATCTCACTAATCCAACGCTGAGTTTTATTTGTATATGAACGGCATTCTTTACTGGTTGATTGCTCCGGGGCAGACCAACACAGGCAGGAGCTGAGGGCACTCATATTGCACGTAGAACATAAACGGGACTCCTATTTTGTGAATAGACTCCAGTTCAGGACAAATTGTCACGTCCAATGCTGTAGGCAGCGATGGAATTAGTCGTAATATGCTCGTCCCAATCCTTGATATCGTACTTCCTACACTCTGTTTCATTTTCAATAATTCTATTACCAACGGCATATATCCAACCATATGGAAGGAAGCTCAAATCATTCCTTTACCCAAAAAACCTAACCCCAAATCTTTTTCCGAATATCGTCCCATATCCATTCTCCCATTTTTATCTAAGGTTCTAGAGCGCCTTGTTCACAGTCAAATTAGCAAATATCTTTCCAGTCGTGAGCTCCTTAATCCCTTCCAATCTGGTTTCCGTCCTGGGCACAGTACTGTCAGTACTCTAGTAAAGATTACTGATGACATTCGCTTTGCAATGGAAAATGGAAACATGACTGTACTCACATTGTTAGACTTCAGTAATGCTTTCAACACAGTTGATTTTGACATACTTTTAGCAATACTACGTTCAATTAACGTATCTCCAACAGTACTCGATTGGTTTCATAGTTATCTGTTTGGGCGCCAGCAACGAGTACGCTGCGAAGAGAAATTCTCTTCCTGGTGCAACTCAATTGCAGGTGTCCCACAGGGCGGCGTCCTTTCTCCTCTCCTTTTCGCACTATTTATCAACACAATTTCACAAAATCTTTCTTCTTCCTACCACTTATATGCAGACGATCTTCAAATCTATTCTCAAGCACCTCTCGACAAGCTATCTGACGCCATACATTCTATAAATGACGACTTAACATGCATTACTGTATGGTGCAAAAGATTTGGACTTATAATAAACCCAAGCAAGACCCAAGTGATAATTCTGGGAAGTTCACGGTTCATCTCAAGGGTGGACTGGTCTATTATTCCTTCTGTTTACTTAGATGGAGTTCCCATTCCCTATAGTGCAACTGTAAAAAATCTTGGATTGACTGTCGATCGTTGCTTGAGTTGGGCTCCTCAGCTGCAAGTGACTAGTCGCAAATTGTATGCCACTGCAGGCGCTTTAAAGAGATTGCGCAACTTTCTTCCTGTTACTACTAAAATTGCACTAGTTCAATCTCTCTTACTCCCTATTCTTGATTATGCTGATGTCTGCTATCCAGATCTCACTGAGGAACAGCTAGATAAGCTTGAGCGTCTTCAAAACTTCTGCATAAGATTTAATTCAAATTCAAATTCAAAATCATTTATTCAATTTAGGCGTCTACGACGCTCTTATGAAGGTCAATTACAAATTTTAATATTGAAATATTCTACATTGTACTGCCACTTATATTTGGCTTGCGCAAATTTGATCACATTTCTCAATTTCGATCTAAGCTCAAGTGGCTCCCTATACGTCTTCGCCGGAATGCTCACATACTCTCTCTCCTTTACAATATTTTGTTCAATCCTTTGACCCCGCGCTATCTTAAGGAACGTTTTAATTTCCTTCACAATGCAAATGCTCACAATTTAAGGTCATCAGAAAACCTCTCCCTCAGTATGCCTCAACATGGCACAATATTCTATGACCAATCTTTTTCTGTCAAAGCTGTTCGCCTGTGGAATTCATTACCGATTTCTATTAGGCAAGCTCAATCTTTATCCATATTTAAAAGCCAAGTCAAAAAGTTTTACTTGTCCGAGTAATAACACCCATTCTGTTTCAAACTGCTTATCTCTTGCACTTTATCATCACAATTGTAGGATATGTATACGAAATGTACATGTACTTATTCGCAAATAGCATAATAAGGCATATTGTATTGTATAGTGTGTCTGTGTATGTATATAGATAAATATGAATATAATTTATTATATTTGTGTATGTCTGACAGAGTATTGAAATATGTATATTACGAGTATTATTAGTATTTATGGTATGTATATTATTAGTATCTAGGTCATCTGTCTGTTTTTGATAAAAATATTTTTTATTTTTTGGCTTAAATTTTAAGTTAGCATAGTTTGTTTAACCTCACTTTTTATATTCGTTTGTTGCACCCCCGTCTTATGATTCCTGTATTTCCTCTCCATTCCAAGGTTGCCTGGAAGAGATCGCTGTTAGTGATAAGGCCGCCCATTGTAACACTTGATTGTAAGCCTTCATATTTTAATACTTTGTAATTTAATGGTGTGTACAATAAAGAATTATCTATCTATCTATCTAATTGTGTGAGCGTGTATTTCATCGAGAAGTAACGAATTGATATGGTTAATATGTATTTTGTGATCTTTCCAAGGCATTCGACTGTGTAGAACACTGCACTCTGATTCGTAAGCTTTCACACTATGGTATTCGTGGAAAAGCTTTGAATCTAATAGAGTCATATCTGTCTGACAGGCTACAGATGGTTGGAATAAATGGCAATACTTCTTCCGGGTCTTTTGTAAAAATAGGTGTACCGCAGGGATCAATTTTGGGACCTTTTCTGTTTCTAGCATATATAAATGATCTGCCTTGCATGGTTTAAAATTTCTGCGATATAGTTTTATTTGCAGATGATACCTCCCTGATTTTTAAAGTAGATAGGAGGGATAGTGAACTTATTCTTGTAAATAATGTGTTATCTATGATCTCTAAGTGGTTCGCGGCTAATAATCTTCTCTTGAATTCAAAAAAGACCAAATGTTTAAAGTTTTCTTTACCAAATGTTCCTTATGTTGAACCAAACATTAAGCTTGGCTTAGATAAACTCTCTATTGACAAAGCGACAGTCTTTCTGGTAATCAAAGTGGACTCAACTTTACAGTGGGATCCACATATACATGATCTAGCCGGAAGACTTAGTTCTGCTGCTGGAATCTCTAAGGGATCTTTTTAAAGAAATTGATATATTAACTTTACCGAGTCTGTATATATTTGAAAATATTATGTATGTTCGGAAAAATTTGAGTACATTTAAATTAAATAGTGACAACTACGATTACATCACTAGAAATAAATATAAAATAGCAGTACCAGGTTTTAGACTAGCAAAGACAAATAATAGGTCCTTTTTAGGTAATTGTGTGCGGTTTTATAATAAAAATTCCCAAACATATTACAATGCCCACAGAAGGAAAATTCAAGTTGCATGTGAAAAATATTTTGATTAAAAAATCATACTACATCGTTTGTGATTACTGAAACGACAAAGATGCTTGGAAAGTTCCGCCTCTGCCAAGCTGTCACCTGTCACCTACGATTATTACAATATAAACAAATATTGTAATAATCGTATATAACACATAGTTAAAAGATGTTTAAAAGAATGGCCCCGAGTATCTTGCCCGTTCTTCTCGCAGTGGCTCTATAAATTAAATTGCTGAACGTGGCAGTACAATGTAGAATATTTCAATATTAAAATTTGTAATTGACCTTCATAAGAGCGTCGTAGATGCCTAAATTGAATAAATGATTTTGAATTTGAATACTCAATACTGTTGTCTTGATAAGAATGAATAGGGTGACCACGATCACTCTTGAAGACAAATTTTGTGACTTTTCTTATTTTAGGCTCTTTTTTTTAGGTTTTTTCTCTTTTTCAGTCAATGTTTTAAATTGCACCAGCCTTTAATGCCGCTGGGGTGAGTAGGCTGTACATGAATTCAGTGGAAGGTATACTTGACTCTTAGCCATATCCTTTTTGAAAGTTTCCTGTCAGTGATCCAGGTATATGCACACAGCTTTTGTCAACAACACTTGGGTGACCATGAATCATTAGGTTGATGATTTTCATGAAAAATAAATATTGGTGACTATCCAACGTCGTCACCATATGAGTGGGGTGACCATGTCATCTACTTTTTCTATATCTGCGTTAGGGGCATTAAAGGATATATTTTGTCTTTCATATAGTAAAAATCAAAGGCTTATACTAGATATAGGAATTTTAGGAACTAAAAGTATAACTTTGTTAGATACTTGGTCGCGAGGCTGTGTGGTCAGCTGGTCACTTCACAGCCTTCTTATTTAGTAAAACCATTCTCGCCATGAGGTGACTAAATGAATAAAAGATGATTCAACGCAAAGTCGCCAAGAGCATGATGCTAACCTCCCAGTCTAAATTAAGGAAAATAAATCAATTTTGGCGGTTTTTATTATATTCCCTATCACCATAGGCAATGAGACACTTCTTGGTGTAGACTTTACTACCACTGTGGGTCTTGATTGATGATTGGCCTTGCTGCTTCCACATGGAGCTTTTTGGGTTGTAGGCAAGTTTATCAATTAGAATATGAAGCTCAAACAGCATGCACGATGGTCTCCACCGCTGATTTCTTGCGTTTAGATGAAGGTTTGATGCTCAGTCCTGAATAACGAATGCAATTCTCTGCCCTTCTTCAGGAAAATGAGGATATTTTTCAAGAAATGGGAGTCCCGACACTTTTTATGGAACTCCGTATTAACAGCGGCGACCATCCACCGATTTCTTTTCCACCAAAGGAGGAATGGAGGGGGAGAGGAGTAGTAATATGTAAGTAGGCCTTGTCTCCATCAAGCAGCCGTGATATCAATGGTAGGGGCGTCGTTCAGGCTTCAGCTTAGTCTTCTCTGGGCTTGTGCTTGTGAACCACGTTTGAAAATATCGTGACTATAAATACATTTTAATTGAATTCGCGTCGCAAAGATGAAGTGTTGCATTTTATCTTGCAAAAATAGTTCTGATCAACTGATAAAGGCAGCCGATGGTGCCCAGATGGCGCTGAGTGTTTGTTACTGAAAAGGGTGACTTTTTAAAGAAACAATTGATATTTTTAAGATGACTATGAGTAACTATTTAGTCACTAGTGCTGTTTAACTAGATTGAGGGGAATGAAAAGCCTTAAAAACATGTTTTAATTGTGTTTTATTTGGTGAAACTCTACATAAAAAATTAAAGATATTCTGCGTATTTTTTTCGTTTTAGTATGTGATAAATCTGATCTAAAAAGAAAACGGTGTTTATAGTTTAATATGTTGAGGCTATTTAAATGAAACTGTAAATGTACTCATTAGTGGTTGACTGAAAAAAATACTACTAAGATTGATTTAATTTCATCGATGGATAATTATATTATTTCGAAACCAATATAGCTAGTGAAAGACAAAATAAATCAAGACCCGTTTGTAAAAAAAGACTTCTTATAAGTAAGTAACATACATAAAAGTTTACATTAAATCAACTCCATACAGGAAAGAACGTAACTTTTTACAAAATTAAAAGTAACTAATGACTCCATTGCCCTCATTGCCCTGGCAGCACTGCAAACAGCAGAATCGACAGTTTTTGAAATATAGTTTTATTTGGTAAAAGTTTATAGACCGAATACTGTATAGATTAATACGGAAACCCTGTATTACATTAGTAGCAATCAATGTAAATTTTAACGAAAATTGTGAAAATGGGAGACGATACTCAAAACACCCAAACCCAAACGCAGAATTCGCAAATTGACTGGAGCCAACACAACAGCCCATCTTGCATTCCTAATATTTGGGGAAGATTATATTCTACAAAGATATCCTTAAACGGAAAGCATTGCTGGAAAAATGCTAACAGTCCCGAATACTTTGGTACGTCAAGTTATATATAAGGTTTTTTTATAAACTACCTCCAAAGTCTCTCATAACTTTGTTCAGAAACAGGCTTTTATGCACGTGTAATTAAAGTACTAACATTGATCCTATACAAATATCTAAGCTTAAAATTCTCTAAATTTAAGGTAGTTATTATTCTGTTCAAGCTAAAATCTAAACTTAACAAAACAACACATGAGAATGTGAATTAAGATTGAAATTATGGTACCTACTTATACTTATTGTTTTGTTTAAATTAAATTAAAATCGTTTCTTGTGTTCAATTGTCGTATGTTTTACACAAATTTAGTCATCATCTAGGTGACTTGCCCAGTTCAGTTTGCTGTCTAGTGTGACTCGCAGATATTTCACTTCTTTTGACAGTTTTAGTTGCATATTGAAAAGATGGGGTAGTGTAAACCTGCCTAATTCATTTTGTTTGTGAACAACACCAGTTCTGTTTTGTTGGGATTAATGGTGAGCTCATATTCTGTGCACCAAGCTTCAACTATCCTAGCTTTATTCATGAGGTCACTGGCAAATAGTCCTGATTTCAGAAAGTTAGTGTGAGTTACAAACTTTCTCATCTGAGTAATGGTTTTGCTGACAGAATAACATAAATCTATTTGTTATGGCACATGGTTCTATCAATAATCATTATTGATAGAACTATGTATTTTAGAAATAGACACATTAAGTAACTAGGCTAAACACAAAACATGCTGCTTATCTTATAATACTCTCTTATTCAGTGAGATTTGTAATTGAAATCTCAATAGATTATATTAAATAAAGATAAACAAAAATAGTAGTAATAGTCATGAAATATAAGCATATGTACTACAGTAGGCCAAGGCATTTCTTCCGATATAAAAGTTGGAATTTATATTTTCTTATTGAGAAGAAAAATGGCAATGGAAAGATTTCTATATGAGACGAATTACTTAGCATTCCATGGATTCACCGTGCGGGTGCCGGGTCCATAGCGTTGCAAAGGAAGAGGCTAAAGGGGCCTGGGGCTTGCAACCCAGGAGCAGGGTTAAGAGGCCTCTGTATGATTCAAATTTGTTTATTGTGATAAAAAACATACAAATAAGTAATACAATTACATGATATATCAATGCTCCCCTTCCCGCTTTTCTTCCTTTTATAAGAGTGCATTTTAAGGCGTATTATCAACTAGAAAGATTTATTCTATTCAAAAATTAGTCCTTTACTGTTAGAACAAAAAACTTAATCTCAATCAAAATAAAAACTCATATGGCACGAGAAATGGAATCGCCCATACACAGTGCAGCAATAAAAAGTGTATATTTTATTTCTAGACCTTGTACAACCAGAATTCAGCCTGGGCAGAGCACTGAGCTGTACATTTATTATGAAGAAAGATATGATAAATGATAACATAATCAAGAATGTCAGCAAACTACACTTTACAATAAAGAGAGACTTGGCGTAAGTAACTCAGTTTATTTACTTAATTTTTCATTATTAATGTTGTTCCTGTAGTTGGAGACATATATGTCCACCTTGCGCAGTTGGTGCAGTTAGGCATGTCCAAATTTGACTTTAAAGTTGTTGTGAATTTTTTTTTATTGATACTCTAGCTTTGTTCAGTGGCTACACCCACGTGGATGATGATGAAAATTATCTTATGTGTTTATCCAGAGCCTCATACCAAACTTCATCAAAATTTGTCCAGCCTTTTGAGAATGAATTAGTAATAAACATACAAAAACCTCACAAACTTTCGCTTATGCTATACTTATAATTTTTGTGTAATACAAATCAAGATTAACATAAGATCCTGCACTGTATAAAGTAAACATGGAAGGGGGTTTGAACAAACATGAAAGAGGGGGTATTTTATTTATTATTTTCCTTAGGAATTATTTTTCAATCTTCACTCAGAAAAGATTAGAACTATATACTGTTAACTGACCAAATTCGAAAGATTTTAAACTATCAAATTAAAAAAGAAATAAAGTTGTTGATATTTAATTTGTTTGATGGGGACTTGGTCCTACGCTGTAGCCTATTTCATAAAGCTCAAGAGTCGCACAACAAATCATAGAGACAGCTATGCTTGGATAATATGTTTGATAAAAGCTGAAAGAAGGAGACTCACCACCATGGCTCTTAGAATTTGCATGTTGAAGTAGCAATGGGTAGACCACATTACTCAGTGAACCAATAACCAATGGGGATAAAATTCTCAGGTGGCTATCACACCACACTGGAATTGACAAAGTACTGGTTGTTTTGATGTTAGGCCACTAAGTGCACCAACATTGTGAGAGTCACAGAGAGGTAATGGATGCAGATGAATAATTTGTGTTCCCACACAGCTATTAGCCGTTTAATGAATCATATGTTTATATTAGTGCTAGATGATTAAATAAATGTAAAATACATTTCTGTTAATGAATTTGAATGTTTTTTTTTTGTTGCTCACAATTTTATAATAAGAAAGTATGTTTATTTATGCTATAGGGAATCATTGTGCCCCGCTGTTTTGACTGATTTATCATACAATGGCACATTTATCAATGGTCAAAAAATTGGCAAAGGCAACAGCAGAGTTTTGGATAACAATGATGAGATTTCAGTTACACATCCTATTGTTAAAAGTAAGTTACAAAATATAAGTATTTAAATAACCATAAAAGAAAATCCTTTCTCAATATATATTTTTTCTTATATACATATTTTTGATGTGGTAAAAATTGTTTGTTTCTTTATTTTTTTACAGTTTTTGTTTTTAAAGACTTGCTTAAGAATGAGCAAGATCGAGTACCCAAAGATATATCACAAAAGTATTACATATCTAGAGTACTTGGACAAGGAGCTTGTGGCCTAGTAAAACTAGTTTATGACAAAGTATGAAATTGATATACTATTCTGAATTTTAAATGTATTTTAAGTTATTATTGTTTTGATCACATGATACTGTGTTTTAGACTAAATGTACAAAGCATGCGATGAAAATAATTAAAAAGAGCAGACTGACTAATGGACAATTCAACCATTTGACTGACCCTGAAAAAATTATGAATGAAATTAACATTATGAAAGCTCTCAAACACGTAAGTAAAATATGTTTATTATAACATCACATTGCCAGTGGAAAACAACATTATCATAAACTCAATGTTCTCCAGACTTTAAATTAATCACCGGCATATCTATCTCAAATTACTATTGTCACTCTCTCTATTGGCAGTATTCAGTAAATCAGGATAAAAATTATCCTACTTCATAAAAGTTTAATCAAAATCAGTTTAAAAAATTATATAATAGTCATGTGAGGGATTCGAACCTGCGTCATCAACCCCTTTAGTAATTTAATTTAAACCGCAGAGCATGAGTTGTTGCAAAAATAAAAATATAAAAAATCTGTTTAGTCATTTCTAATACAGTTGCAGTCGTAATATTATTGTGGTGTGATTTGCATACTCTGATAAAGCATCTATGCTGATGTGTCTGCTACTGTCTGTCTATTTTGTGGTATATTCATTAGCGAAGGGTACTCCTTATAACTACTTTGTTAACTCTTATTAAAAAAAACTTTTTTATTGTTTTCGTTGTATACAAATAAAATTTTATCAAACTGCAGGCACACATATTCTTACCGTTTACCACTGGCTTTAAAATAACATTCTAGTATAGGGCAGAGTAGTGCCGTGTGACGTTGAGGTAGCCAGATTCCATTTAGTAAGCTATCTAGAATAAAAAGCTATCTGCACTGAAAATCAAAAGTATTTTGAGAAAGAGCAGCCTAAACTTACTGCTTCTATTAGGTTACTCCAAAAAATCGTGCAGTACTGTTCTAAAGTCAACTCCGGTTTATTTCCAGCCATGTATAATCTCAACCGAAGAAGTATTTGATTTTGGTGACGCTGTGTACATCATCCTAGAGCTGATGCAAGGGGGAGAGCTGTTTGACCGTATCACAAAGAATGGCCACTTATCCGAACCTCTGACGAGGTTCTTATTCAGGCAGATGGTACTAGCGGTCAAGTATCTCCACTCTCAAGGTATCACTCACAGAGACCTTAAGGTGAGATAGTTATCCTATATATTACCTAATTTTTTGTCATTTTTGAGGCAATGGCCCAGTAACAATAGATATAGATTGCCGCGCCGGGATCTGTGTTATAGCATTTTGTGAATGCTCTCCTGGGTAGGTAGCTACCGCCCTAACATAGAAAATTTATCTCCAAGCACTTAACGATAATGGGTATCTTTGGCGAGTAGGCGTAATAAAACATGTAACTAAATTCTCACATTTATATTTTTTTTTTTCAAGCAAGGAATACTTGATGATTGGGTCACGACCCTCAATAATGAGGATAACGAATAACGGAAGATATTTTTTTTAAGCTATTGTGATGGAACAAGCATGAGGCCCACCTGGTATTAAGCAGTGCGCCGATCACCCTGTGATATAAAATTGTTAAGTCTTATGTGCCTTTAATTTCCTTAGTACCAACACCATTCAAACCTTTTTTAAATAACATTTGATGTCAAAGCTACACCCAACATCTTCAGATGGTTGGTCTGCAGGCACAGTCATTTCTAAAACACTCTTTAGAAGTTAATAGACATGTCAGCTTATTAGATGTATTGAATTTTATTCAAATGACATATCACAGTTGTGTGGTTATTATTAATTATAAATCATAATATTTACAGCCTGAGAATGTGCTACTAGAGAGCAAGGATGAACTAACCCTAGTCAAAATAACTGACTTTGGCCTGAGCAAGTTTGTTGGCGAGGACAGTTTCATGAAAACTGTTTGCGGGACACCCCTGTACTTAGCTCCGGAGGTGATACGCTCCAATGGTGTTCGGTGCTATGGACCTGAGGTTGATGTGTGGAGCTTGGGTGTCATATTCTTTGTTTGGTAAGTACTTATAAGTCATGCCTATTAAAATTATAACTTTTAAAAATCTCAACTTCATCATATTCTGATGAAACTTATCAAATGTAGTAAAAAAACATCATTAAAGTGAATTAATTTTGCTTTTTTTATATATACCAACAATATTTCTTTTGTTTTCTAAATGGCTAACCTCTGATCATTATCTCACCTGTGTGCAAACTGATGATGTGGTTGAAGATGTGATGTATTATAGGACATTGACTTCCGAAGATAACGGATAACATTGTAAGGTGCTTGGCGACAGATTTATACTTGTATTTATATTTTATGCTTGTAGGGTAGGCAGCTATGCTGTGAAGCTTCATGATTCCTACCACCCTGATGAAGAAAAACTCTCAAACCAAAATCAAAGTTTATTCCTAATATTAAGTTTTTTTAACCTCATTACTGCATCAGCCGTATCGTCCACTTCTGAACACAGCCTCCCCTATGTAGGGGGTATTTGCCATAATCCCCACGATTGGCAGGCGGCGTGGGGATCGCAGTATAAGATGGTAGTTCTTTAGAAGGCGCTGCTGCCCACCTTCTAGTATCCCTTAGTCGCCTCTTACGACACCCACGTGAAGAAAGGGGGAGGTACACTTCGAACCCGTCACCCCACAGGGTACCTGATTAACAATTATATTTAATTTTTCAGTCTCGTGGGCTACCTGCCTTTCTCCTCTGAGTACAAAGACTTGTCGCTAACAGAACAAATCCTCAATGGAAGGTATAGGTTCTCACATGAGCACTGGAAGGGCATTAGTTTGCCGGCCAAACTACTTATGAAAAGAATGCTCACAGTGCAAGTTAACAGAAGAATTACTCTTCACGAGATACTGAACCATGCCTGGATGCAGGTTAGTGTTTTTAACCAAGTTCAAAAAGGAGGAGGTTCCCAATTCGTCTTTTTTATCTTTGTTACCTCTGAATTTTTGACTGGTTGAACTGATTTTGATAATTCTTATTTTATTTGAAAGCTGATGCTTGTCTTTTGGTCCCATTTAAATATCAAAATCGGTCGAGCCCTTTTTGAGTTACACTCCAATAACTGAAAAACAAACAATTCCAATTTCCTATTCCTTGATGACATAGTCTTTGACAGTGAATGACAATCGATCCCGTAAGTAGCAAGAGTCACTAAAAAGAGTGAATATAAATTTTAATTTAAAGACATAACGATATTTGTACGTTTAGTATTTAAAAAATATTTATCCAAAAAATGGAACAGACTTCAACACTCAAAAGTGTGAAATAACTTGTCGTATTCGGTACCATGCGCGTCGCTTAAAGTTTGAAACGCGCTGCATGTTAACTGTCATTTTTATCATTCAGTTATTTTATGTGTTGGTTAGCAACCCGAAACTTTATTAGGACATTCTGAAACCGACCCTAAATGTGACGCCTCTCAAATGTCTTTAGTCTTCAAATTAGTCAGTATTCCCTTTAAACTATATGATTTGGTATTGAAAAATTAGGTCGCAAAGCTTTGAGTATATACGACTGCCACCTTACCATCCAGACCTGAACCTTAAAGAAAAGGTATTGAAAAACTATATATACCTATATAGATTTAGAGAAAACAAAGAAGCAAAGAAGGTCGTTGAACATTAATTGCATAATGTATTTCTTTCAATGGTGCTCAAATTTGCCGTACGCCGCCTGCGTCCATAATATCTTTGCTTCCTTTTCCATTACCCTAAATATGAATTCCAAGCCACGTGATTATTAGTTTCTTGTTTGTTGCCTTATATCTGAATTATCTGATGTTTTTATTGTGAAGTTGATTGAGTGAATTCTAAGCCACATTCGAGTGATTTGTTCCTTTTCCACTGATCTGCTGCTAGCGCTCTGCAATATTGAATTCTGCTGGCTTTGAAGAAAAAAATGTTGTTGCTCTATTTTATTGAACACGATTACTTACATCTTTTATCACATGACCTTAGTTCACATAAATTACAGAATATGCCAAACAACATATTTTCTGTGACCACAATTAACACAGGATCAACTGAAGAAAATAGATAGTAGGAAATATTGGGAATTAAATTGTATGTTATTGTAATCATAGAATTATTTTCGAGTAACAAAATACGTTAGCGGCAAGCGGAGGATCGAAAAAAAACCGAAACTTTATTTAACTGAATTTATTTAAAATAAAACTTTACAATTATGACTTAAAAATAACTTAAATTGAAGTGTCCAAATCGAAGTATGATTATGGAATGCCATTAACAGTTTATTCGATCATACGACTCGTCGATTGACGTCATGCTGCATCGGCGATATCATGTTTCCTTAACTACCGGCGCTGCTGCAACGTCTGCTATTTACATAGAGTAGGGTTACGTAATTCCTCCACCCTTGGAACGGCGACTATTTTAGCACGTTTAGTGAAAATGTTGCCGGAATGTTCACAGGGTCTTCGTGTTTTTCCATAATTATTGCCGGAGGCTGTTGGTTCCTTGTACCCTGGTTACATTTGCACAAGTAGCGTCGAGCTATTAAAATAATGCCTAGTGTAGCTGCGCTGGCTACCATCACGTAGAATGGTACAGTCGTATGATAAAACACATCTGGCTGCACTCTGTCCATCTGGAGAGGGGCTTGTATAGCAATTTTATCTTGTATGCTGTAGAGTTCTTTGAGGTTGACAGAATTCAAATTGATGCGAGTTGATACCGGAGCATAGTTTTCAGCGGCATGGGGTATTTTCGTTAACGTGAAAGGTTGACCCTTAATTTCATCGTTGTCATTAACAATAGTGAACTCTTCGGATTTCAGACGACATCCTACAGGGATCGTGATAAGATAGCTTCCTTGAAGTGTAGTGTGTTTCTTTCGGCTACAGATTAGTTGAACTTTGGTTTGGTTCGGGAAAGACAAAATATAGTGTTGGTCGTCAAGCTTTTCCATGGCTTCTCTCATTAAGGTGACCATAGTGAATTGACATGATTCTTGTAGAACTTGGTTGGTGATCAGCTCCTGGATGCAGTCTGGTTTGGTTCGGATCTGGTGGATGATTCCTTCTTCACAGAGATACCAGTCGTTTAACTTCGGGCATTCTGCCTCTATGTACACGAAAGACATCTCGTTAGTTGCAATGAAGGGAAAGGATGGGATAAGAGCCTGTGCATTTCTGTTTGGTACTATAGATAATCTATATAAATCGAAAGTATCCCTAGATATAATCGGGAATTTAAAAACGAGAATTATCTGTTTATCCACATAGTATGATCCTGGTTTTATAATATCATAGTATTGTCTAAGTTCTAAATCTAAAACATGCTCCTTGCCATATATATTCTTTAGTTTATTAATCATAGAAGCTAATGTATCTATATCTATCATAGAGTGGTGCGTGCTCGAAGCACGAATAAAAGCTAAACTATTTTCTATTCTAATTAATTCTTGCGTTAGGTCCTCTATGTTTTCGCTTAGGACGCCTAGAAGTTGCGCGAATTTTGCATATTTTATTAAATTATTCTCATGATACGCATCATTACTTAGTATTAATTCGATAGTATCGTTGATTTTACTTTGATTTTCAACTAATTCCTTGAGTATATTACTTTGTTTAGTAACCCATTCTTTATTCATACTGATATGGCTATTGAACTCAGATACAATTTTATTCTGATTGGTCTGTAAAATTCGGATAGCTTCATTATATTTCAATGCGTCCGTATGGTCTAGGTTTCCGCTTATGCTTTTTATGATGGAACCTAATCCGTCTACAAGACCTCTTTTGACTCGGTTAGGTTCTAAAGATTTTAATTGACTTGAAACTTTGCCAAGCTTGTTAGTGAGATAATTTATTTGAATTTCGTAAAGGGAGTAAGTGTCATTAGTCAGTCGGCTTCGATAACTTAGTAACTCAGTTTGTAATGAGTGAATATTGTCTTCAATGTCATTCAGTTGTATATGCTGTAGAAAAGTATGGTGGTGAGTGGTTAATTTCATGAGTCCCAGTTTGTAAGGTAGTAACCCTGGGCCATCGTCGAGGCTCTCAAGTCTTATCTCCTGAAGTCGCGTCAGTGGGAGGATCATTGTTAGCAGGATCCTGTAACAAATTGGTTGCTTTAGGGATACGTTTTATCCTTGATTTGGCAACAGGACCACGTTTTTTGGAAGTATAAATGTGTATAGGTAAGTTGGCTAGGACCGTGTCCTGGGTATAGCGTGGGGCTGTCTTCTGTCGGCTAGCTAAAGGATTATTAATAAAAATCTGCTGTTGAGGGGCGTATTCAATTTCCGGTTCTCTAGTTTTATTTCTATTTTCGATCAAGGTGGTACGGGTGGCTAAAGAGGAGTTATTGATAACGTCATATACCTTTTTCATCTGGTCTCTATGTGTTTGTACGTATTGTTGTAATAGTTGTTGGGTAATGTCAATATCAAGACAGTCTCTAGGGTCAAAATGTCCAGTAAGAAGGTCAAAAGGTCTACATCTTGTAAAACTGTGGATGGAACTATTGTAGGCTATAATAGCGTAGGGCATTAAATTGATTATGGGTTCATCTTTTTGTTGTAATTTTAGGATTCTGAGGTGTTCGAGAAGCGTGGAGTGAAATCGTTCAATATTTCCGTTGTCGTTTGGGGAATGAGCAAGTATCCTATGATGATTGATTTTATGTAGTCGCGTGAATTCCATGAATAGTTGATTAGTGAACTCCGTCCCATTGTCGGTGATGATAGTAAGTGGGACGCCATGATGAGTACAGTATTTTAAAAGAGCCTGTAGTATGCTTACAGCTGTTCCATCACGTAAATGATAAGCTTGTCCGTATTTAGTGAAGACGTCAATGAAAGTTATGTATTTTTCGTTTTGTGCTGTGAATAGATCCATATGAATGATCTCAAAAGGTTTGGTAGCTGGGGGCACGACATTAAATTGTGGTCTAACTGGGTTCCTATCATATTTAGCCTGTCCGCAAATGGTACACTCGTTTATAAATTTAGTTATATGGTCCCTCATCTTAGGCCAGTAGTACCTATGAGATAAAGCCAAAAAGCATTCGTTGATACCACGATGGTTAGTTTTCCCATCATGATAGTGGCGGATGATTTCTTGTTGGCGAAGGTATTCTCTAACGTTTTCTAATTCACGCTTGACTAAAACAAGGTTCATAGATGAACTTCTAAATTTATCCTGTAAGATTGGTATTATTTGGTACATGGCTAAAGTTGGGTTGATTAGAATAGCCGTCTTTACTTTTGGATTAACAAACTCTTTTACGGCGTTTATTACATCTTCCTCTAAACTTGTTCCTGATAGCTGTATACAGGTTTTCGTGTGGGTCTCAAATGGTTTGGTTACTGTGGGTCGTTTCTTTACGTCATCAACAACAGTAAAAACTATCTGTCGGTTAAATTTGTTTAAGGGTTCGTCTGTTATAGGAATTTCTAAAATTGGGTTTTCATTGCTGGTGTGTATGGTTTCAGTGGTAGAATTTACATGAGCTGGTGCAGTTAGAGTAGTAGAACCTGGGTGAGGATTAGAATTTACATGAGCTGGTGCAGTTAGAGTAGAAGGACCTGGGTGGGATGGCATTATCTCTGAAGGGTTAGCCATTAAATAATTTAAATCGTCTATTTCCTCGACTAAGGACATAGCTGATAGTTCTTCAAATAAAGCGTGGGCTTCTTTAGTGTGAATTTCAACTCGTGATAAGGCGTCTGCGTTGGTGTTAATTTTTCCTTTCTTGTATATTACGGAGAAGTCATATTCGCTGAGTTTAAGTCGCCACCGGGTGAGACGTGAATTTGGCTCCTTCAAATTCATCATCCACTGTAGTGGTTTATGGTCAGTCAGGATCTTAAATTTTCGTCCAAATAGGTAAGGCCTGAAATACTTCGTGGCCCAGACTATGGCAAGAAGTTCTTTTTCAATGGTGCTATAGTTCATTTCGCTTTCATTTAAGGTTCGCGAGGCATAGCAGACAGGTTTGTCAGACCCTATTGGCCCCTGGGATAGTACGGCACCAATGGCAACGTTGGAAGCATCAGTTGTTAGATTGAAATCCTTGGTAAAATCTGGATATTGAAGAATAGGGTCATTTGTGAGGAGAGTTTTGCATTTATCAAAGCAGTTGACGTATTCTGTATCAAGAGTGATTTTTCTTCCCTTTTTCAGACACTGAGTGAGAGGTTTGGTGATCCGAGCAAAGTCTGGAATAAACTTTCGGTAATAACCGAGAAGGCCTAAAAACTGTTTGATTTCCTTAGAAGTCTTAGGTATGGGATATTTTTCTATGGCGGAGATCTTGTCAGGATTTGGCTTTATGCCATCTTTACTAATTATGTGGCCAAGATAAGCTGTTTCAAGCTTCAGAAACTCGGACTTATCCATTTGGATTTTAAATTTGGATTCTCGAAGTCTTTGGAATACCTTCTCAAGATTTGTCATGTGTTCTTGGAGAGAGGTGCTGAACACGATTATGTCATCGAGGTAGACAAGACATATCTCGTTTTGAAGACCTCTAAGGACATTATCCATAACACGCTGAAACGTGGATGGAGAATTTTTTAATCCCATTGGCATTCGAAGGAACTCAAAATGCCCGTGTTCGACATTAAACCCGGTCTTTTCGATGTCTTGTGGATCCATTTCTACTTGGTAGAAACCACTTGCCAAATCTAAAGTTGTAAAGTATTGGCACTTTCCTAATTTGTCTAAAACGTCCGCAATGTTGGGTATGGGATATTTGTCGTCCAGTGTCTTTTCGTTTACTTTACGAAAGTCAACCACAAGGCGCCACTTCTGTTTGCCAGAAGCGTCAACTTTCTTAGGCACAACCCAGATGGGTGAGCTCCAAGCAGAATGAGATGGGCGTATAATACCTTGTTCCAACATTTTCCCTATCTGATCTTTCACTTCTTGACGGTGCACGAATGGGTATCGATAGCTCTTAGTGTGAACTGGCACTTCGTCGGTAGTCCTAATACGATGTTTAATCTTATTTGTAAAGGTTAGGGCTTCACCTTCAATATAAAATACATCAGAATAATTTGAGCAGAGGGTTACAAGATTAGCTTTTTCCTCTTCATTTAAATGATCGGTTCGTAATCTTGAAACTACGTCTTGAGGGCGTGTTAAAGTATGTTGAATTCCCTCAGACGCAGTATTAAATAATTCTGCATGTGCTGGTCGATCAAGTGAAAATATTACGTCGTTAGGTGTTGGATTTTCAACTTCTAAGAAACCGCGGGTATTAATAACCGTCGTAAAACATTCGTGAACTATACAGTTACATAATACTTGTTCTCTTACAAAAACATCACCATCTATAGTGTAAATAGGAATACGGATGATTCTGGACGTACCCGCTGGTATGATGTCTTCATATAAATTTACATTACGTGAATTGTACATCATAATCGGGTTTGAAGCGGTTCTAGTCAATAATTGACCTTCTTTCAAATCTATACGGGCTTCCCAATTACTCAATAAGTCTAAACCTATGAGCCCGTCGAAGTAATCGTGAAATTTATATATGAATAATTTTATGGTATCACTGTCGTTAAACTCGGCGAAACACGGTAAAGTAATGGAGTAGTTATTCTTACTCGTCGCATGTATGTTGGTTACTTCAAATGGGTCGAAATTAAGTGGATATTCATGAAAGTACTTCTCAACGGCCTCGGGGCTTATAAATGATTGGTTAGCGCCAGTATCAATAAGAAATCTCAAAGGTGGGTCCGAAATTTGAATATATGGTAACTGCCTCTGCGTTTGAAGATTTAATTCTATTTTCGTTTTGACGAAGTCAAAATTTCCTGAAAATCCTGCTCCCCGTGGCTAGAGCTTGCTTGTGGTTGAGAATCGTCAAGCAGTTGATTGTCATCAGTCACATTGTAATACGTCGGGTCATGAGGAAAGTCGTAGGCGTATCCACTAGTATAGTCGTTATAGTCTGTATGGTAACCGTACTCAGGTTCCTGATAGTAACTATAGGCATTGTAATATGAGTCATCGTATGGCACGCATTCGTTCGTGTTTACTTCTCGAGTCTTAAAATAATTGGAGGGTGGTGGATTCCCGAATTTACTCCAATCATGGGCAGTGGCCATCTTGGTATGCGGCAAAACCTTAAGAGTAAAATGCTGTACTCCACTCATGGGCTGAGGGCCTGGTGGGGGGTTGGCTCGGGGTGGTAATTGGAAAACGTTACTACGGGGATTATAGTTGGGTGGTGGTGCACCGAATATACGTTGAGTATTAGTTGGCATACGATATTGATTTCGAATCGGTTCAGGGAATTTGAATGGTTGAGGCGGGGGCCTCATGGGGCGCTGTCCTAAGGGAACAGGCCAATTTGGCACTGGCGCTTGGAAGTTATGTGGTCTAGGGGGAATGAATCCTAATTGTGGTAGTGCGGTAGTAACCTTATGGGTCGGTTGTCCTTTAGGAGGTTCACTACGTTGCTGCAAGTACATAACATTTAATTCCTCCTGCACATATTCGAGCGCTTTTTCTATAGTGGGAGGGCGCATGCATCGAATACGCGATCCTAATGGTTCCTTTAAACCGCGAACATACGATTGCATTGTTACTTTTTTATATAACTCGCGTTTTGCTTCAATCGTAGTCGGTATGGTTTCATGTAAAGTCACAAATGTCATTATCGTACTAAACAGCGTTTGGCAGTGATCGTAAAATTCTTGAGGAGTTTTATTCCCTTGTGAAGCCATAGAGAGGTCGTTGTACAACGCTGTTTCATCACGCTGATCGGAGAAGTTATTAATTAGAGCAGTTCGAACTCCTAACCAGCTCTCCGGGATGCCATTAGAGTTGATTGTACAAGCGGCGGTTCCCGTGATTTTATTCAGAATACCGTTCAGTAGACACAGGTTGGAAAATTCGTTGCCAGGCGCGGCGTTTAAATATTTCTTCGCTAATTCATCACATATCTTAATAAACCTGGTAAGAATATTTGGGTTCCCATCGAATTCAGGGACAAGGCGAAGGGCCTTGAAAATTGTGTCCGGGTCGTGAGCCATGTCTATACTAAATAAATTATCTAATTCAAAACTTAAATCTATATCTAAATCTCTATAAGTGTCAACTGCACGTCGGCGGGCCTGTCTGGATTCAGGCTTCCGCGAACCAAAGGCTCTAGGATGGTAAATTTTGAAGGCTAAAGTAGGCTTAAAGGATAAAAGGAAGCAACACGAGAATTATTCTAATGTACTCACATAAATTTCATTACTGGTTTTTCTCCGTGAATCTAGGTTTGGATTCTCCTTCCGGTATGCTGCAGGTCCGTAGATTCTGGATACTCGCTGACGGTGCTTGATAGCTACCAGGGTAGTTCACGATGTGCCTTCGATATAAGAGGGTCCTGAGTCTCGCGAACTATCCCGCGAATATCCTACCGACTGCGCCAAATACGTTAGCGGCAAGCGGAGGATCGAAAAAAAACCGAAACTTTATTTAACTGAATTTATTTAAAATAAAACTTTACAATTATGACTTAAAAATAACTTAAATTGAAGTGTCCAAATCGAAGTATGATTATGGAATGCCATTAACAGTTTATTCGATCATACGACTCGTCGATTGACGTCATGCTGCATCGGCGATATCATGTTTCCTTAACTACCGGCGCTGCTGCAACGTCTGCTATTTACATAGAGTAGGGTTACGTAATTAACATTTCTGGTATTTCAAATTATGTTATTGTTTACAACTTGAACATATTTTTAAATTCAACACAATTGGACTTTTTTTTTACAGGATACTGACACCATTATAAGGGTGGAAATGTTACTTTCACACAAGCTGATGGGCACCCCACAGACAATTTCATCAACTTGTACCGATGAGAATGAGAACAGCAGCAACGCTGAAAGCATAACTGTGATTGAACTGGTAGCTACAACGAAGCGAGCTTTGAGCACCAGCTTCAGTTCCTGTGAACCTCTCCCCAAGAAACTGAGGATAGATATCTCCGACAAAGAGAACACAAACTCCACGAATAGCTATTGTTCCGAGGAATGAATAACTTTTTATAAAACCCAGTTTTTAATTAATCCTGAAAATTAAAAGTATTGACACGACTTTGTGTCTTTAAGACCAAAGTGGTAAAGATATATGACTGATCCGCCTTGACTATTATGTAACCTAGATATTAACATACCGTTTCATCAGAAATTTTCACCAGTTAAAATTTAGCTTTTTATATTACTGCCTTAAGCAGTTACCTACATCCATAAAACAGACTGTTATTGTTATGAAGAATTTACCTCAATTATTTTTAATTTTGCAATGTGATTTTAATATGTTTATTTTAGATTATGAATGTGTTCATGAACAAATATCCAAATGCTATTAGAAATAAGTACATAAATACTAAAATCGGGTATTATTGTTGTTTGTCCATGACAATTTTTAATTCTAAGGTGATAAACCTGTAATATTTGAATAATTTTATTGAATGTTATTTTTCAAATTGTTAGTTTCGCTAGAATGACTTAGTGTTTAAGCTCCTTAAAAATGTATTTTTTAATTTTCAAAATGTGCCATGTATATCTTATGAAAATTTTGATCACATTGCGCCTCCACTAAAGTAGATGTAATCATTAGCCAATCGCGCTAGGAAGCGATCTCTGAAAATATTCGAATTCTTAGTACTTATTACCATCTATTTTAGTGGAATGGGCTTCCACGCAAATGGCATAAACAAACACGTACAGTTTTGCGTCTCTAAGCTGTTTCTCTTGAACTTGAACTGACTGTAATTTGTATAAATACAGTTTATAAATAGAATTGACGCAAGGAGACTAACCTCCAGCTTCTGAAACGTTCGTAAAAGCCTTGGTTAGTGGACATACTAAATACTGAGCTCTCATTGGTTAACGGTAATCTATGATGTGATGGATGACCAATAAGCGTCCAGTACTTTAGTTACTATAGCTTGAGAAACTGGGAGTTATGTTCTGTATGTGTATGCCTGGGTTTTTTCTTATTAGACTTTATTATATAAATTAAGTGGACCAAGTGATTTGTGTATCACAATCTGTGATTTAAATGTACCTCATAGTAGTTGAGGTTTTTTATTGTTGATTTTGATTTTACTATAATTATAATATTGTTGATGTAGAGTATGCACAAACTTTGTACTACAGCTCTAGCCAATACAGAAATTGAAAATGTTTTCAATAGAAATTGACCCACCGCTTTCATAATTTGAGTTATTATATTTTGGCTAGGGTATATTTCCGTTTTAATTAATAATTTTCGTATGATACTGGGTTTTATGATCAATAAAACGGCTGTTATCAAAAATAAATTAATTTTTATTTCAATTCCATCCTCTGTACACGATAATATGTACACAAACATGTTTGTTAGAAATTAATTTAGACAATTATTAAATTAATTCAGTCTTGTAGGTACAGTTTAACTGGTTATTATGAAATGAGGTTCGGTTCCTGATGGTCAAAGACAAGTTCAGAATCACCAGAATTTCGACGAAAACAGATCTGCAGTAAAAATTGAAATATTCTGACAATATCTCTTCATAGTTGTATGATAGTAAAACGAGAAAAGTAGTTTATTATGTGTATATATATAGTAGTGATGCCCATAGATCAAATACCTTCTCTAGTCTAGATACGTAGGGTAGTTCATATCTTAGTTTTATAGGTATAGGCACACCATCAAATCGATTCATAGCTACCCTACAAACACGATTTTTATGAATGTTAATAATTATATTCTCTTTATATAAGTGACTCGCACTCTGGACAATACATATTCGCTCTATGAAGCAAACTATTTGTCTAGTTTTACTTTGGTTATAAGCATTATCTGGTCTTAATAAATTGAAACATAATATTTTATGAGCAATGGGTCTTAGTTGTCATTCACAACATACAAAAACTAAAATGGCTACCTTTTATCTACAAATACATTGTAAATTGTTTTTCTGAAAGAAACAAAATAAATGCATATGCTATGTTCTTACACTAATCTCCGACACCATTAATTTGAAAACAGTTAAACTGTACAAATACTTTAAAAACAGAAATATAGTAAATTAAGTAGAAATTACTGTTTAAAAATAAATATAATTAATAATGTATCAAATAAATGATTTTAACAGAATCAAATTCAAACAATAATAAATTAAATAGAAACTGAATCATAGAATACTTAGAGAGTAACAAAATATACATTCGGCGACAACAAGCATAACTTCTTTAAAATACACTGCTAAATCTATCAGATGTACTTTTTCACGATAACCTATTAGGACTGACAATTGTTCTCTTTTATAGGCACTATTTGTAACACTGCAACAGATTGTGTTGCCTTTAATCAAACTTACATAAAATTTTCACACAATTACTTGTAACAACACACCTTATTGACACATTGCATCACTATTCAGTCTTCTACAATAGGTTTCCGACTTGGATATAAATTACTTCGTAGTATTTTGCTTTAGCGAGAAGTTAAGTATGTCTACTGCTACTGAACGACTCGAATAACATTATTATCTAGTGTCTCTAAAATGCTCTGACTGTTCGCTATTACAACAGTCTTTGAACTAACACGTTTTGTGATAGTTCCACTCACTGCTGAAGCATATTCTAGACTGAGGTAATACCATAATTATATTCTCACTAAATTATTCGCCACTAACGATCTCTTCTTGGGCTGAACTGTGCGATGGGTCCGTGCTTTGTGCTTCCGCTTCTGTGAATAAGAAAGATATTCATGAGTTAACACCGTTACATAGTTAGATTATTTTCAGCCTACCAATTGCATCAGAACGCTTTAATATCTTTTAAAAGACGGCCTTTGAGATTCCAGATGTCAAACTTAACGGTGGTAGCGCACGTAGTTGCACGGAAACTCCGATATTGGCCTGTATGAGTTTTCCACACAATACGCCCCGAATGTAATCTTGTATTGCAAATAGCACGCTTCACTAAAATGCCGCCAGGGGCGCTGGGCATATCGCCACAATCTTGCGTTCGCGTAGCATACTGCGACAAAAACACATACTAAGCCCACAGTTCACAAAGCGTAGCCGAGTCCTATGAAATGAATAGAATATCCCGTCGCGTTATGTAAAGCATAAATTGATATAGAGAGTTAAGAGGAAAGATTCGACAACGCTATGAAAATGGACGGTATGCCATCTTATGAGTACAGCCATAATTATATATAGATCTGGTACTCGCAATAATGTCATTTAGAGACCATTCTGACGCAATTGGCACACAAGGAAGGACATCAGTTTTAACCTATAATGAGGATTTATATGATTTATAAAAGGCCTGCATTTAACCATTGTTGCCTTGTACAAAACAGATAAATTTAAGCGTTATGACCTTACTGCAGTCCGGTGTGTGAAATACATGATAACTGGGCCCCCATACAAAGGTTACATAGCTAAACACCCGTGCACAGTAAGCTTGTAACGAAGAACTCACCTATAAACACACACTAGAGCAGACTATACAACTTTTGATGTTACTGAAACAATGTGAAGTTTTGCATAGGCATAAAAACATTCACGTTTCAGAAGAAAATAATAAGCTTGTAATAACAAATTTCATTATTTTATTTTAAGTAGATTAGGTATAACAGCGCAATAAAGACTTTTTATATTTATTTCTTCATAGCAAGACAAGACAAACTAGCTTTTATCAAATTAAATGTAATAGTGGAAGCTAAAAGATTTGTTCATATTGCAATTTGAATACATAAAAAGCACTACTAAAGATATATGAGTGTGTTCTTACCAGCAATAGCTCGGTCGACTTTAAGTTTATCTCTGACGATGAAGAACGCTGTCATCAAGAAGAAAATCCCTCCAATGACCTCAATGAAGCATGTGACATACAAAGCGTATTGTAATGATTTGAATTTGACGAGATCACTAGGTTCTGACGCTGGCGTAGGCGACAGAGACTTCTTCAAACTCTCCGATATCTGCAAAATTAAATATTGCAAATGTATAGATAGAATTCATATAAATAGGTTTTGAATGCTAGTTCATGTACATATCTTTCTGTAAAATTTTCAAAAATGCTCAAACTTTTTATTGCTGATATGCTTGTCTTGTTAGTAAGTTACGAAAACTCTTATGGATTATTACGTAAGATCTTATGGATGGTGGCTTTACATCGTTTGGTGCTACAGATTTTCTACTCCAGGGATAGTAACGTACGTATGTCATGTTCTTGTTCTAAATATATCCAGTACAACTGGAGCTCTGTTGCAAACTACTGCTGTCAGAGTGATGACTCAATAAGAGATTGGTAAAACAAATTGCATGATGGTGTAACATCGGTAACTATCAAATGCGCTTTGCTTGCAGCCGTCAAACATTGGAATAATCAGATAACCAGTGTATATGTATGAGTCTATGCGGATAGCTAATTTGCCGTTATTTTGAAAAAGTTGTTTCAAACGCTCCTTGCTTGCGGCCATCAAATAAGGAAATAATTTATTATCAGATAGCGAATGTTTGTTTATATGGTGCATGTGTGTTTCAAATAGTCATGATTTTTATAAATTTGTTTGCTAAAATGATTCTGAACTGACAATAAACAGATACTGACCACACCAACTAAATAGGGACTACCAGCATCTCCAAACATGTGAGATATTAATATCTGGAAGGCTTCTGCTGTTGACCGCCGCGGAGGTATCACGACATACTGAAACACAAAAGATTTGTTTATTTCATTAAATAGAACATTACAATTAGAAGTATGTAATACAAATAGTGAAACTGAAGCATGCATTTATCACAAAATATTTTCTTTTTTATAGCGCCATCTATTTAATAACGCGTGCATTAACATCAATGATAACTTTCAATTAGCCAAGATGTAATTCAGTATTCAAGCATATCAATAGATGGCGCTTTTTGCAAACAATTGAAACCAGTCCGCACAGCCCAAACGTTGCAACTTTTTAATATTCCAATGAGACAACAAGTTTAAGGGCTTGATTATAATACTGATCACAACCAGGCAATAACGCGGCGAGAAATATGCGCTAATGAGTGACTGATATCAATTCGCAAGCAATAATAAAAAGCCAATACAAAATAAACAGCTACATACATAACATGCTTCCATGCACCGAAACCACCGTCGCGTCAAGTAAAACCAAATAAATCTACGCAACAAAACAAAAATAAAACAAAAAGAATCCCCTGGATCGTTCTTAGATGCGATTGCCTTTAATCAAGGCAATAGCAGGTGAGAAGCGATCGCGGAAGGCGGTCTCTTACCAGCGACATATCGGCCACTATTGCCCAGTTGAGATTCAAAGCGAGTTCGGCGATGCATATGAGGACGAAGGGCGCGTAGTAATAGCCCTGGACAAGGACCATGGCTAGGGTCATGGTTGGGGCAGAGATGAGCAGCCCCACTCCGCACAGAACTGGATGTGCCCTCGGGAACCTCTTCACCAACGCCGCGCCAAGCCACGCGCCAGCGGGAACGCCGACCAATCCCGACAACATCGTCAGTCCGCCGAAGATTAGCGACACCCTTCGTGCAAATTTCAGCATGGGTCATTAACATGCACATTTTATGGCCAATTGTATGTATAAACATTACATTTATATAAGTATTGATTGCAGGGAGTTCATTAAACGCGATAAGAGCATGCTCTTTATAGCTTTCTCGGGTAGCGGCGGTAGGAGTAACAATGCATGTAATTTATCACTATTAAAACCTTAAATGCGTAGACATGCGCGTTGCGTTTGTTGTCAAAAAACCGCATTATTCCGTTATCGTATAGAAACGGCAAGATATAGGCGGCAGGAGGTGTTTGAGCCAATGTAATAGGAAATCTGTGGGGCAGTCGAATGACACCGCTAAAAATTTCAAAATGGCCGCCATTCAATGTGCTCCAAACACGGACTAACCACCCGGTTAGTCCGTGGCTCCAAACCTCTCAGTCGGGTATTAAATTATGTAATATGCAAGTTAATAAGGCATGTTGGTTTGTCACTTTGATAAAATTCAACGTTCACGTATCGCGTTTAGTATGCTAAAGGCTTAATTTTACTATGCATTTAATTAACGATGGTACCGCCACTACCGTCCGTTTTTATATGCTCATAAATATGGTTACGAATCCAATCATGCTACATTTTATGCTATAGTAAATATGGATAGTAAAATATATATTTGGAAGCTTTTATAATTATTGTGATAGTGTTTAATAAAAGCGTCATTCCCTTAATGGCATGATGAATAATGTATGAATGAATAAATATATTATGGAAAGGGATTTATTGTCTCATTGGAATATTGATTGCAACGTTTGGACCGATGGACGATTTCTGCTTTATAACGCTTGCGTAACGCAAACGTAGGCTTTGGAAAACATTCATCACTTTCAATGTTCTCATCTATGTTTATGGTAGGAAGCTATAAATTAAGGGAAAGTGATGGATATTTATCAGTGGATATGCAGTTCCATAACATTTAATTGATTTACATTACATACATCAAAAACGTTTTACACAATCTAAGTTCAATGCTCCTTATATATTCTGACATCATAAGGAATCCATTACGGAACTGCACAAAGCCAAAGCCTCAATTAAAGTCAGAAAGCGCTCACCAGTATGATATCGGCGACAATCGACCAGGTGAGGTTGAGTGTCACCATGCCCAAGAAGATTAGTAAATAAGAGATGGCGACGAGACTCTCGACGGCAGTTAACGCGAAGTAGACGAGCGGAGCGGAGATTAGGAGAGCAGAGCCGCAGATGAGCGGATCACAGTCTTGGAGCCGAGGGCGAAGGCGCGTGGCTAGCGCCGACCCCAGCGGGACTCCCAGCGCACCCGCGAACATTCCCACCAGACCGAACTTGGATGCCACACTGACATACACACATATTTTAGCCAAATACTTCTATATAAATGAATCCGAGGTCTATACATACTAATATCATTCTTCAATCTGTAACATTGACAACCCGACAGCGCTTCGACGAGAACTACGTACACGTGCAACGGTGCTAATTAGCTCCGTTTGAAAGATACATATGTGGCGAGTAGTGCACGTCTACCTCAGTTACCTATCACACATATACTTAAGTCTATGGTTTTAGCCCTTTATGGAACAATTTATTATTTGAAGCCACGATGGCCCTATGGCAGTGAAACTCAATTTATACCGAATTGGCAGCAGTAGATATAGGGTCAAAACATTTTCGACTTTGTCTCTATCACTATAATGTACAGTATTGTATGAAAGAAATGGCGTTCGCGCGACTTATGCAAGTCTTTCAAGCGATACTATGCATTGTACAGATAGATATAAAGACAAAAATGGTTTGCCGCGCACTTTCGAATCCTGCAAAGATACTCTTAACATTTACCATCATCATCAGCCGGAAGACGTCCACTGTTGAACAAAGCCTCCCCCATAGAACGCTACAATGAACTGCCAGTAGCAACTTGTAAACATTGGCTACCCTTTTTCGATGTCGTCAGTCCACCTAGTGGGGGTCTACCAACTCGTAACTAACGAACTAAAGGTGAATTATTATTACTGAGATACAGAGACGGTAAATAATTATTGATAAAACACTGTAACCTTAGGGTTTTATTTTTGTTAGGTTAGGCTAACCTAACCTAACAAAAATAATTTGAATGAATAATTAAGATTTCGTTATTTTACTTCTAAAAAGTGAATTAAGAAACATGGGTTTTGGTATGCTTGACATAAATCATCATCTATCCAAGGAACTTAAAGAATCCATTAATATGTATTTAGATAATAAAATGCCTACTATCATAGGAAAACTAGTAGTAGGTCACGCCATGGAATGTCCGCTTGTGTCAGAGCAAATTATTATTTAATTTACATAACGTGAATCACAGATTGTACTTTCCGAAAACCAGTTTATCTATTGACGCCAAAACATCAATATAATTTTTCCCTGTTACTTAATTCAATTCTTGATCGTGTAGTAGGAAAATAAATAGTTTTGTCAACTTTGCTATTTAGAAGTCAAATACTTAATAACACCAGTAATAATTATAATTATAGTTGTGTTAATAATTATAGTTTATTATTGTAATTGTGGGCGAGCATAATGGCATTTACGACGCATAGTTCTATTGTTAGAACCGCTACTGAGAATGTATTGTCATTGACAACCACAACAGAACACATATTTGGCATCTGTTGACATTGTAAATCTGCCATATGCAAGTAATACTCAAGCGGAGGAGAGTTCTGTTTTACAAATTTGAAATTACTGCCCAAATTTATTTTTTTGTATTTAATATTTCTATTAACTATTAAAACCTTTTTTTATTTTAGACTATTTTAAGAGTATACGAGTAGATTAAATATCTTTTAACTTGCGCCATTAGATTAACGCTCAAAATCAGAATTTGTTTATATAATTTGCTGTATTTTATCAGATATGTGATTAGATCATGTCATTCTAATATGTACCAAATTTTTTTTTACACTAGATGAAAAGAAAATAGGCTGTGACAGACGGGAGAGTGATCCTATAAGAGTTCCGCTTTTTCATCGGACGTACGAAACACTAAAAAAAAAAATCTAAAGTATTTTCTTTTTTAGTAGTCCCCCTATGACTTCTTGCTGAATTCTTTGTTGGAAACTCGTTGTGTAACAAGAACATACGGTCTTCTTCGGCAACTAGTTGTGTGGCAAGACTTTTTTGATATTTGGTTGTGTTTGTGAAGCAGAATTAATAATGACAATGACTCTCTTACCTGGTACTCAATGTACTCAGTCTAGATCTCAGGTTTTACTCGTGAAGTCTACATGACAAAGATACATTCACATCTATAATAATTATTACTAGCTTTCCGGGCGCGGCTCCGCCCGCGCGTATGTCGGTTATCACGCAAAAAACATTAACCTCTTTTTGCGCAGTTGGATAAAAACTATCCTATGTTTTTTCCCGGGTCTCAAACTATTTCCATACCAAATTACATTCAAATCTGTACAGTAGTTTTGGCGTAAAAGCGTAACAGACAGTCAGAGTTACTTTCGCATTTATTATAATATAAGTACTGATTTATGTATCAATCAACCACTCTAATAATACAAGTATTTATGTTTATTGTTTAATATCTTGTCCACAATCAACGCAATTTATATGCCTTTGAATTAACATTAATTGCTATCAATTTTGTCATTACATTTTCCCTTTGTGTACCGATTTTATTACGCAACTTAGGTATAATGAAATACAATTTATTGAATTGTTCGATTGTTTCTTTTATGTCAAGTCAATATGCTGCAAGGTATTGCGTAAAATGGTCATTGCTCAAAATAGGTCATACATCACTTTCAATATCACAAACACCTATGTGGTCATACTCAAACATATTAAAGCTTTTTTAGGGTGCCGTACCCAAAGGGAAAAAAACGGGACCCTATTACTGAGACTTCGCTGTCTGTCACCAGGCTGTATCTCAAGAACGGTGATAGCTAGACAGTTGAAATTTTCACAGAGGATGTATTTCTGTTGCCGCTATAACAACAAATACAAAAAGTTGGCCAAGTGCGAGTCGGACTCGCGCACGTTAAAACGAAAATGGTTAAAATATGGACTCTAATGTTGTACAGCTAATGGTACGGAACCCTACGTGCGCGAGTCCGACTCGCGCTTGGCCATTTTTCAGATATTGGATGTTTAGTTCGTTAATTTCTACCTACCCTGTATTTTAAGGTTGAAACTCATGTATGTGACGGATAACAAAGCTTTTTCATGCTTTTAGTAGTTTGGTAACCAGTCTACATGATCAAAGGATTCGCGATTCTAAAAGTATTATCATGAAACTTAACTGAATAAACATGATTCTATAAGTATGATGCGTCTAAAACTATCAAAATTAATTACTTTTACCCGTAACAAATGCATTCATCTCAATAGATAGATAGGTATTTAAATATTATAAGATATCCATCGTAAGAAATATTTTCTGAATCTTGCAGTTTACGTGGTGTTAAACGACCTAGCAGAATTCTCCACTATAGAGTTCAGCGTTCACCTTAATAAAACATGACGATGATGATTTGCTTTGTAAGAAGTCGAATGTATTAGTAGAGATATATATTAAACAGACAGAAATATCATCTTAAGGTGCCCTGTAAGTTTTTGTTTTGAAACATTGACCCATATCAAGTTTGGTTACTTAATTCTCACCTTTCAGGAGTTGCATTAACGCCGGGCTGCATTTTGAGCCCTAGGTATATAAACTGTGGTCCCCACCAAGACAGCGCACCGGTGACGAACGCCACGCAAGTGAACGCCAAAGTGGACAGCATGAATGATGGGCTGAAATGTAATAACAGTCATATTAGTAAAAATACTAGGCAAATTTTTTGGTTTATCCAGCTCCTCGACATCTCTGACATCCTAACATTGTAAATGCCCGCTATGCGAATATTGAATAAGCTAGTTATTAGAATTATCTGGTTAGCTAATTGAAAAATTGTTATAAATATTTCCCATTTAAATTGCATAAAAATTGGTCATTCCACTTTGTCATTCCACTAAAAAGAGTGAGAAAAAAAATAACCAAAAAATTTAAACTTCAACACTCAAAAGTCTCAAATAACTTGTCGAAGTCACCCTGCGCACAATATTGTGATAATAGGTACTTTTGAAGTACCATGGTACTGACTGCAACAACTTATTTGACACTTTTGAGTGGTTCCATTTTTTGGCATTTTTTTTTGTATTTCAATTCTGTTTAATTGCAGATGTCACTCGTCCAACTTAAGACGCCTCAACGATAGGAGCGAAAAATAAATATGTTTTTGATTTAAAATAGCTACATATTATGTAGTATGGATACTATATACTTAGTATGTCGAACGAAGATATTTAATAATCATGTTAATAATATGTAAATAAAAAAAATCACAAGCTACGCTAACAAAGTACCTATGTAAATAATTTCGGTAAATATAACATGGTGTTGATAATTTGTTTTAAATGGCATATTTAGTTTAAGGTCAAACTTGTTAGCCGTTGAAATATTTACACTTAGATTGGTGTAATTCGTATTTCGAATAATCAATCAAAATATTCATTGGTATCTGAATCTTTATTAGACGGAAGACGTCCTGTATAGACTAGATATGCGTCCTTTGAAAGACGGCTATAAGCTATTTACATCCATCGGCTCCTCGCGACTCTCACGATGTCGTCAGACCACCTAGTCGAAGGCCTCGAGAATCTTTCTTCCTTATCTGTTCGTCGAGCAATGAAGCCTGCCTATTGCCACTTCAACATGCAATTTTCAAGAGCTGTCAACGAAAGCTATGCGTTGACAGCTATCCATGGGACCGGTTAAACTGTTAAAGCCTGTAGTATACTATCTACCAGAAAAAAGCAGATTCAAGCACAGTATGTCCCGTAAGTTTTTTCGTTGATACTTATTTAGTTGTTTGGAACGCTTTATAGCTATAAGACCGCCAAGTGTACACCATTACTTAAGTTTATGTTATTGGTTACTTATAATGCTTATGTAATTTTGGTGTACAATAAGGCTCTGTACAGACGCACGCTGCGAAGTCATAGCGCGGCGCAGCAGGGACCACGCGCTTTCCGCCCTCAAACCGCTTACGTCTGAACAGAGCCTAACGAGTTATCTATCTATCTATAAAGATCAATTTCTCAGTATGCCTTTATTAAACAAAATACTATGAACTATATACAACACTACAGCTACTACAATAAAAGCATTTAGACACCTATAAGTCATAGCAGACTCATAGGCAGTCCAAATGCTCCAGCCCACTCCCAGTTGGCAGCGTGCCCAGCATGCTGGCAGCATTGCCCCGTTGAATTGCAATGCTTATTCGTTGAGCCAAATATGTGCCAGCATTTCTCAGTGATACGTATACAACGCCTATAATTAATAAAATATATCATTTGGTAAAGTCTTGAGAAGAAACTACGAATATAAGGTTATTAATACTTATTGATGAAAAAAAAATTTGATACAAATGTCATGAATTTCAATGGATTTATAGATTATTTTATCTGGACCAATATTTTATTCAATATTTCGGTATTTTAAATAATGGCAACACACACGATACGTGGTCGGTTATTCAAAATCGACCAATCACTGTTGCGCTCGATCGACCAATCAGAAAAGATTTACTACTATCGCATTTTGGAGGAAAAAATACAGGAGGAAGAAACCAGTCAGTCCGTCGAATGGTCATTCTGGCAAGAGACTTCGAGGCGAAAAGTACTAGCTTGAAATTGTACAAGTTTTGAATAAAGTAATTTGGAAGTATTATCTACCATGGTTTGGAATTCTTAATACAAATTACAAGCGCTTCGTCTTTGCGAGCGACGCTTGATCAAAATGCTTGCACTTTGGCTCTACGAGTAAGCATTGCATCCAACGGGCAATGCTGTTAGTATGCTGTGGACACTGCCAACTGGTAGCGGGCTGGAGCTTTGGACTGCCTATAGGCCTGCAATTGCCTTTTTCTGGCATTCAGGATATCTATCCTGAAGGCTTTCATTGTAGTTACTGTAGTATTGTATACATATACCGTTTGAAGTGTTTTATTAACTAAGGAGAGTTCCGCCGTTATACAAATAGATTAAATTAGTCATCGAGAAACACTGGATAGTAAATACAACAATACAAACATTTTATCTAAATTCATTAGTGTTAGTGACTATAGTTAGGTACGTACGCTCTATTGATATAATAACTATGTATTTACCAGTTTATGACCATTGTGCTTTAATTAAGGTACGTCATACGGAATCACGCGATTTTTCACCCACTGACATTCGACCAACTACATACCTATATTCGTGCTCGACTATCATATATGAATATTAATTAACAAACAATACGAATGCCGGTTTCCGTTTCGTAATGATTACAACGAATTTTTATCGAAGTACAATAGTAAAATTTTTTTGTACTGTTTATTTATTATTTAAAATCTTGTATGTTTAACAAGAATTGTACCGATCGGCGATCGCTTGTTTCATGCACTTTATACGCAGTCTCGACTCTTTAATTAAAGATTAATAAACATAATTATTTTAGCCCTAGAGTTGATACGGTTCTCATTTCCAGCTATTTTTACTGTTTAACTAAAATACATAATAGGAGGCAAAACTGAACTCAATAATTACCAATTCATTAACTCGTATATGAAAACAATAAAAAAAATTCTCTGCTAAAAAGGATTGTCTTTATCACAACAAAAATTTTGAAATAGTTTATTCTGGTGATTCTATTTTCAAATGTAGATAATTTTGTATATGCTCGCCTTGCTAACTACTACCCTCAACTGCCCTCAAGTTTGTCAACAAGCATCTCACTGGTTTTTCCAGCAGCAGCGCTTGAGAGCCATTTACAACTGTAAGTTAAGCCAGCATCTTCGACCACAACATCACTTACCAACAGAGTGATTATCAAAAGCTATCACTAATAAATAAACAAACCGCTCGTTTCTCTATAGATAAAAATTACTTACTTTCTAATCAAAGCGCGTATGTCATTCTTGTATGAGGTAGCTTTCATGCGGCTATCCTCTGCCTGGCCCCGCTCGGGGTCTTGCATCACCCAGCATATGAGGGCGACGGCCACTGCCCCCAGGAAAGGGGTTACCCGTAACCCCCAGCGCCATTTGCCGGTGACCGCGAACGCTACCGAGCCCACGATGTAACCTAGACCACTGGGAAAAAAGACGAGTCAATAAGCCAAACACATATCCATTAAGGTAAGCGTATATTCGGCGCCGACATCGACAGAGGTATTCGTCAGCGTCAGGATAGACCAGTTTTTGTATTGAATTAACAAAAATATAGCTTTGCTGCAAGATGCAGGTACGTGCGACCCAAGCAGTGATTAACTATGCCCTAACTTCCACCTCTTAAAAACTATTATGTAAAAACAAACATCATTATTTCAAGCTCAAAATATTATTACCAAGATCCGTACCATGACCGGCTTTAACTATAATGTTCCTGTAGTGCGCTCGACTCGATGCGAGCATGCCGCTCTCGCGTTGAAGTAAGATGAAGTAAGCTTATGTAAGTTTACTTTATTAATATATTTGGTAATAGAAAAAAGAAAAGGTTAAAATAATTCTAAATTAAGAGATATCAATTGCTCTGCGGCTAAAAGACTGCACTGATGACAGAGTTTTTGTCCGTGGAAATCAGTTACGTCTTCGTCACACGTACGGCACATGACTATTGCTTGTTCAGTCGCACATCAATATCCACGGACGAAAACTCAGCGCCTAAACTTATGCTTAGATGCCATAACCTGTGTCAATTTTGTACACTGTTGCGCTGCTTCGTAGTAACTATAGCAAGATGATAGTAGAGTCACATCTATTTAAAGCAGATTAACTATAAGCCATCTATGGCAAAGCTTAGGTTGAAACGAGATTTTATTTTAGATAGCAGATTATTCTATTTACCTTCCAACGGGTATAGCGAAATAGAAGAAGGCCAGCATCTTAGAGCGCACGTTTCCCACGAACAGATCGCTGATGATCGTCGGCGCTATGGTGGAGTATGAAGCCTCTCCGATACCCACCAGCCCGCGGAATATCGTGAACCATGTGAAATCCTGCAAAACAATTATATTATTACTGCCAAGCTGTTAAACTGATAAATAATTACTTATTAATATCTTTATTTTACAGAGTATAATTTATTCATAAAAGTAAATTATTTGCATTTGATTGTATACATTGTAAATAGTGTATTACAAGTGTACATTTGTAAAATAATTTAATAAAACGTATCACTAGCAGACCCCGTTGAGAATTGTTTTAACTTACTGTCAAAGCTGTTAAACTAATAAATAATTACATATTTATATATTTATTTTAAAGAGTATTATTTATTCGTAAAAATAAATTGATTGTATACATTGTAAATAGTGTATTACCTGTCCCTATCATTTACGTCACAATAATAATCCATTTACAAATAATGTTGTGATAGACTAAACTAGTATTTCAACTGTCGGTAGAAGATGAAGTGTTTGAAGATCCCCCCAAGAGTGGTAGCCAACCTGGTATATGTGACATGTCCAATAAACAGAAACGAATAAAACGTAAGTATAACACGTAAGAAACAAAGTGGCAACAAGAGGCAATTACCTGAGACCTCCATTACTCAAATTTTACACTCGTTTCAATACGTCATTCTTATCTTAGGAATCAGGAGTTTGAAACATGATATTTACGTTATACAAACATATAAGCAGCACTATAATTGGCATATAGGTTCAACCATGATTTATACAATAATACCTGTACCTTTGACAATTCCATTTACCTTGATAGAATTACAGTCTATTTTTTTTTTTATTTTATCAAAACGTGGTCAGATCTCCGAAGGTGGATGATTACATCTTTGGAATAAAATCTGTGTGTATTGTATATATCTGAACTTTATACCTGAGTTCAACCTTTTTCGTAACCTTTTGACGTAAACAGGCCAATTATGTTCACGATATATTAATTACAGTCGTAATAAAATGTTGCAATATCAATCGCAGGGTAACCTTGGCTTGGTTAATCACATACAATAATCTGGGAACCACGCTCCTATAACCAGTTATTTTAAGGTGATCCGTGTCTTAATTAAAATATAACCGATTTTTTCTTTTATCAAATGGCGCAGCGCAAGGCGTTGCCGCCGCGCCGTACAGCACGGCAACTATACTCGTATGTATATATCATAATCTGTATTTTAATTATTTTTTTAAGAATATGCGAAACCAAATCGGAAATTTATTTTGTAAATAGATCTATGGATAATTAGTAGGGATCTATCCCAGAAAAATAGCCACTTCATTTGACCGTGAAATTCGCGGCCATAGATAAATATTTGTATATTGTCTAATCTGTTCCTCAATCTTATTGTTTAACTGTGATGGTTTATTTTTCACATTTTAAGTTCATCATTAAATGGCATGGTAGAATGGTAAATATACTGCAACTACTTGATGTGTTTGTATTTTTTGTATTTTTTCACATTATCGTTCATATTTGTGTATTGCAAATGTATGTGTGCTAAAAAATCAAACAAATGTATGTCTATGTCTATAATTGGACATCCCTTTTGAAAGAATTGAGTAAATCTGTAAATCATAACATTTCGTGAACTGAAAATTTAACTACAAGGTTATTTCAAAATATATAAATCAAACCGCAGTCACATAAAAAAAAATAATGGTAATATGCTTGGAGAACGAGCGAATGTACGCAAATGAAACTGTGAATGTATAAAAATTCATAATCTATGCATGTTGGAGATTTCGTGATAAGTTAAAATGGCAAACTGGTAGATAACGCCAAGCAAAGTCAGCCAGTTGAAGTAGAAGTCCAAATCTCAAAATGAAATTCATATACATTATCATACTAATTAGACAATAAAGCTCTAGTCTGGACATAGCCTTTTCCATTCCATTACTTCCTGCATTTTGCCTTGGCCATGCCGCAATGTCTGAGTCGTGTGTCCTCGACACATCTTCTAGAGGACGGCCTTGAGAACACTTCTCAAACATTTTGGCAGCATTTGGTGCAAATAGGGAATTATTACGAAGTGAAATGCCAAAGAAACTTGGCTAACACACCACCTATCAATCTACTAGACATACAAAAACATTCTGTTCATTAGGTTTGCCTTTTGTTCTTTTTGGAAGAATATCTAACCTTATCTTACTTATTGAATGACTTAATGTAATTCTAGGGTTTCATAATAACATTAATTATGGTACCATAGTGCTTTTATGAAAGACGGGGCATAATGTGCGCGTGGCTAGAAGTACCAATAAAAATATTTTTGTTAAAAAAAATATACAGGGATGTCTAAGTTGTAAATTTTAATCCGTTTTTATTATGGAGTCTATCTCATAAAACTAAAGTTAGGTATCTGACATTTCCGTACATCATCTACCGAGGAGTGTCTGATCAATATTTCCATTCTAAATAGTTTTACAGAAAAAAAAAACTTATAGAAGGCACTTGCAAATTGAACTCATGGCTTTTGATCCAAATTAGATTTTTGACCCCCGCTGGTGATGAAATATCGGGTGGGCAACAGGGCCTTCTGAGGAACTGTTCTTCACTCTTCTTACATCTTACACTGCGATCCCAAAGACGACTGCCAAGCGTAGGGTTATGGCTAACCGCCCCTTAATGGGGGAGGTTATGTTCGGCAGTGGACATTTCGGCAGATACAGTAGATTTTTGAAGGGGCATTTTACGATAGAAATATAGATTTTTGAAACAAAATAATAAAGTACATACAATTAAAAAAAAAATTGTAATGATTCGATCAGAACGAAAAGAATCTTGTAGAAAATTTAAGTGTTGACTTTTGATAAGACAGTCCTCATATCTGTTATTTGACCAACAAATACTAAAATTGCGAGTATATTATGTGGGTTAGAAGATATTGTGATCAAAAACATATTATTTTTAACCGACTTCCAAAAAAGGAGGAGGTTCTCAATTCGTCTGTATTTTTTTTTATGTTTGTTACCTTAGAACTCTTGACTGGGTGAACCGATTTTGAAAATTCTTTTTTTGTTTGAAAGCTGATGCTTGTCGTTTGGTCCCATTTTAAATTTCATCAAAATCGGTCAAGCCGTTTTTGAGCTACACTCCAATAACTGAAGAATATTTCACCTATCTTGATGATATAGTCGTTGACAATGAATGAGAATCGATCCCGTAAGTAGCAAGGGTCACTAAAAAGAGTGAAAAAATTTTTTTTACTAAAAATTGAACCGACTTCAACACCCAAAAGTGAGAAATAACTTGTCGAAGTCGGTACCATGTGCACAATTTTGTGATAATAGGTACCTACTTTTGAACTATCATGGTACCGACTTTAACAAGTTATTTCTCACTTTTGGGTGTTGAAGTCGGTTCCATTTTTTGGTAATTTTTTTTTTCTTTTAACGTGAAGAACTTGCCCAGATTTAATTATAGTGTAACATAGCATGTTACATATTAATGTTTCTGTAAACTTAAAGTATATATTTATAGATAGATTCAACGTCGACCACTAGAACTGTGGTAAGTTATAACGAGGTATCAACTTTAAAAAATATATACTTACATATAACAATGATCCCAATAAGGTGGTGGCACTCCAGAGCGCGACACCAGCGGCCATAATCCATCGTCTCGAGTACCGGTCTCCTAGGTACCCGAACAATGGCGCGAAAGCCATGTACGAGATGACAAACACTGTTTGTAACAATCCAGCGGCGTCATCGCCGGCGTTGAACTCTTTTTTGACTTCATCAAGTACACCTGTAACAAAGTGATGATGTAAGTCACTTAAAGCGCTCGTAGCGGAGTTTGCCTATTCGTCCTTAACCTCTAAAGATCGAGCTTGCCAGCATTAGCTGCGGTATTAGATGCTAAGACTAACAGGTATGCGAATTCGCACAGCCGGTCACTTTGAAGGTGAACTCACCTTCAGAGGGTCATTGTTTGCATTCAGAAAAAATATATAGTTACGGAAATTTTGTCATTAGTTAACAAAATTTCCGCGTGCCGAAAGTTTTTTTAATAACTGCTTAAATAAAAGGTTGGGGCCTCCCCCAACAGTGCAACTCCCCCATTTGTTCAACAGTGGACTTCTTCCGGCTGTGTAAAAAGTTTTTTTTTTAAATTAAATGCAGCTGTTTTCAGGTAACTTTGATGTCAAAGGGTAGCCTATCAGCAATATACAAATAAACCTTGTTTCTTGCATGGGGTAGTTATATTTTTGAAGGGTCAGATATTGAGTAATGACTTACACATTATACCTACAGCTCTACGACTAGGTATTTAGATAGTAGTAATTATAATATTAATGAGAGTATCACGGAATGCCACAAAACCTTCACAATGTAAAGTGAAATCGCACGCAAGGAGAACTGTTTCGCGTAACGATGCCGACACGAGTGAGATGTTGCTAAATCTTTTTAGCACTTTACAAATAAACTTATATTTTATTACGAACAGTTTCTTTCGTAAGAGCTTGGTAACATATATATCTAAGCTATTACCCTATATTAATATGTTTTATACTGTATTATTTTTATAAACTTATGGGCCCGTTTCAAAATGTCCTAATAAAGTTTCGGGTTGCTAACCAACACATACAATAAATAACTGAATGATAAAAATGACAGTTAACATGCATGCAGCGCGTTTCAAGCTTTAACCGATGGATAGGCTATGAAACGCATGATATGACTGTGAAACGCAATTATAGTGTTTTATTTAATAAATATGTTCTGGGTAGTATAACCGGCACTTACTAGAACATTCTAAAACGGGCCCTAAGTTTAATATCTTATACGACATACCTATTGAGGGCCATTTTCACCAAACTAAGGTATAACTAATAATTTATTTTTTTATTATGGGATAGGAGGGCAAACGAGCAGGCGGCTCACCTGATGGTAAAAGCTGGTTGTTGATAATGGATTTCATTATCATGGAGAACAGAGACGTTATGGCTATAGAGCGGTAATTGGACGGATCTGAGCGGTAACCTTTTTTAGGGATCGGGTGCACCAAAGCCGCCGACTTCCATGTTTTTGGGACAACGCCTGATGGTAATAGAATAACTTAAATGTCTGTAACCAACAAAATAGGATAGACCTTTGTTACCATAGAGGTCCAATGATTTTGCAGTATTTCAAATTTGCCCTAGTGCATAAAAGAAAAATCTAATCCAAGCTTAAAAAAATATACCAGCGCCTAATTAAGTATAGCCCCATAGACTAAAAACAAATATGGCCCTTTTTTACAGCTGATAATACAACCTATTTCTATGTCGTATTCTAAATTCAAACCAAGGAGTTTTCTTTTTTCCACACCAGGAATCTAACAAATTTAAAATGTCCTACAAGGTTTGATGTTCTATTATATTAAAAGCATATCACATTTGAATGGTTTATAGTATAAAATTATCCGCGTATTCATATTGGTGACATTGGACCTTAGCCAAATTTCATATCGATTGAACGTTATTGTTGAGTTCTCCGCATAAAGCCGTTATGTAGAAAGCAGGGCTCATTATTTTACAGTGAGAGATTAAGTCTAAGGCCCCTATTATATTTTCATGGGATCGTACATATATGACTCATAGATATATGATAGATAACTTAGTTTTTCTGTTGCTTACAGCCTACTAGATATGATGTCATATGTTGTCTTTGGACATATATGATTTTGCCTAAGGTAGTTTACTAGTCTGAAAATAGAGGCAGCAGACTGCCTTATTGGTGGAGTGGCTTAAGGCATCACTTTAGAAACTCAAATTCCTAGGTTCAATTCACGGGTTAGACAGTTACTGATTTTATCCTAAAAAACTTAAAAGACTGTAATTAAGAATTACTAATTACAGTCTTGACTTTCAACTTAACCCGCTAGATGACACTAAGCTCGCTTTCCATTACATGGGACCACAACTTGGGTGTATGACACCTTTGGCTTCTCCTGCGGAATATATGGACGTGACGACATAATATATTCCCGCTTACTTTTAAACCGACTTAAAAAAGAAGGAGGTTCTCAATTATCTTTTTTTTCATGTTTACCTCAGAACTTTTGTCCGAAGTCGATACCATGCGTACAATATTATGATAATAGGTACTTTTGAACCATAAAGGTACCGACTTCAACAAGTTATTACACACTTTTGTTGTTGAAGTCGTTACCATTTTGTGGTTAAAATTATTTATTTCAGGTTATTTAAGGACATCCATCCATCTCGTAGCCATTCATGTAAATTATCATCGCTTTCCGACCCGCTGCTAATAAAGAATTATCAGAATACTTAACAAAATGCAGAACTTTCTGGTGATAAAACTCAAGTAGTCGTGACAGCTCGAATTTGAATTAGCCTTGTGAAGGTGAGTGGCCCCACATTTTGGCAGCGCGGCGAAGTGTAACCGGTGCCGGGCCCACACACATATTTTTTGCATCACCGCAAGTTCGAAAACACTTATAATGCGATGCACAAATAAAATACACAGTACGGGTTGTTTATGTTCTATATCAATATTGGCAAGTGTTGATATTTGCATATTGGGCACTGCGGAGGAAGGGTGTGGTTCGCAAGCATCACGCGACTTGGCACTGCCCGATAAAGCTAAACAAACATCAGATTACAACATGTATTCACATTTTACACGATTGCAGCGTACGGCATTCGAGATGTTTAAATTTAAATAGGCACATGTTTCTAATTTTGATCGCTATTTAATACAGTAAATATGTGCGAAAAGCGTAAACGGTTGTGACTGAGAAGATAATTACTTCGCTTCTCAGTCACAACCGTTTTAGTTTGTGCCACTATAGGTAAGTTATAAACACGTTGCATACTTGTCCTCTATTATTTTCTCCGTACGACAATCAAAATTTAACTCTTTTATACCGAAAATCGTCCATGGGGTGCCGGGCTAGAATTACACCTCTCCATATCATTGGGTGTCGTAAGAGGCGACTAAGGGAACAAGGAAGGTGGGCAGTAGCGCCTCCTAAAGAACTACCAACTTACACTGCGATCCCCAAGACGCCTGCCAAGCGTGGGGATTATGGCATATACCCCCTTAATAGGAGAGGCCGCGTTTAGCTGCGGACGATCGGTCTGATACAGTATATATACCGAAAATCCACACCATTTGTCTTAATTAATGGAGACCATAGGATTTTTTATCGTAGTTTCTTATTTTTTTTAAATCCTACACTATTCCTGATGTACCTACATAGGCTATTGATTTTTTCCAAAAAATTAGAGATCCGTATGAAAACGTCTATAATGTAACAACGTGTGAAAAAAATACCAAATAATCGTTAAAACGCGCACGCTGGGGATTTTTTTGATAATAAAGCAAAGTGATTTACTACATTTTTATGGAATACATCAATATCTGCAAAAAAGTCCGCAACAACATAATAATATGTCTAACTATTACAGTTATGTAATTTTATAATTTTTGTTAAATTATCTCAGCGGCCGCACTTTAACAAGATATAAAATGTCATCTACGTATTTCATCGTTATTATTTAGGTTATTTATTGACCTATGCGTTTTAACGTAAGGAAAAGATGGACAAATAATTATTTTCAGTCCAAAACATCGTTCTAGCACAAAAAGTCTCATCGCTTTGACTTGACACTGAGTGCAATAAATCATTTCTTTCATTATTCGTACCCTATTGTTAGCGTCAGTTTAATTGTTGTTGTCCCTTCTTTTATTCCGTCCCTTCATCGTTTTTTTCAACGTCTGGCTCATTCAAACGAGAGATACAAAATTAAAAACTGCAGAGGTGAATAAAATAATAAAGAAATATATTTTAATAATATTTTATATGAATGAAAATGGTATCTCTAAACATGTCGTAAAGTGGATGTCCTTTTTGTTAACCTCTTCCTAAGCTGCCGGGGACAGACAGTTGTAATTATTGTGTTTTTTTGTTTATTTTAAAGTTTTATATAAATATAAAATTATTTACATCAAATGAAGTAATTTTACAATATGTTGTATTCGGTATAATTCCACCGTAAGTTTCATAATAGCTAATGCAATCTAACCCCTTATTGGAAACACCATTCTTTATAAATAATGTACAAACTTCAATACATAATATAAATGTCATTATTAGCTTAATACGTTATGGTCAAATTTAACTGGCTTAATCATCCCATAGTCACTCAACCATCTAAATTTACTCATGAGTCGATACACAGAAACAGCTCATCGGACGCCAAAAATATAACTGATTAAACACTCATACAACGTGTGAAATGCAGCATCAAAGGAACTATCTAATGGTACCACGGCAAAGGAACGGCAAAAACAGGATACTGAAATAACGAAATACCCCCCATCGGAACTTTGGAAATTAAAGGAAAATAGCTAACAACAATGTTAAAATTAAAATAGGTACATAGCCCATATTCCTTCCAGTTGCTCTGCCGTCCTTATGAAAAGTGCAATAACTTACTCTAGGTAACTTTTGAGAAAAACGCGGTAGAAAAATAAAAAATAGTTTTAAGTGTATCTCTGCCCCTATGTAAGGTAATAACTTGAAACTTGCACCAGATTGTAGATAAAATGTTAGGCATATTAACAGGTATCTGAAATTAGTAAATTGTGTTATTTAAGCTACTAAAAGCACAACATTGTTTTTATGTTTAAAACTATTTCATAAATAGTGGAAACGATTACCAGTCATAACCACAATAAGTAACATAGTTATTGTACTTATTGTTAGTAAATCAACATATTGCAATTTACATAAGCAGATGCTTCTGAATAGTTTGTATGGTAATTCTAACCATTAATGCAATATTTGTGTGACTTATTGCGGTTTTAAGTAGAGTTTAATTAATTTTATTGAATGTGATTCAAATAAAAGGCGTTATAATGTAAGACAATGTTTAATGTTGTACATAAAATAAGGTTCATTTATTTTAAAACGATACGAAAAGCTTAATCTTAACACTTACACATCACTGTACGAATTAATGACTATAAAATAAGGAACTTTTAAGTACCTAACCTGAAATAAATCTCACTTATAATCATTTGTGTGATAAATTTTACAAAAGAAATCTAAATATTGATTATTATACTTATATTTAAGATGAAATGAGATCAATAATAAACGACAACCTTGGATTGAACTTTGTTCGTCTCGTTAAAGACACTATATCTGCTATGATTCTTTGCTTGCGCTCTTTGGCAATACCTCTGAAAGAAGTTTTGTTTTCAACAATTGAGAAACATTGTTTTTTTTATTGAAGGAAATCGAGTCTTTTCTAATCACAATCGTTATGCTTCTCCATATACTTTAAAGTAAAAGATCCTCTTTCTGCCCTGATCACCATCTTGTGTTTCAAATACACCCTTGGTTCCGTATTTATTATTTTATGTTGTGATGAAAAAAATTCATTACAATAGAAATCAGATATTGTCATGACTTTTACTGTGTTTTTGATTGAGTTACTCATTTTCACCGCGTCTACGATGTCCTCAAAGTTATAAACCTTTTTTTCTTTAATAAGGATTTTTTGACTTGATGATGGAAGTGGTCGGCAGACATGTACGTGTAGCCAGGCTCAAAATATTTGACTGTAATAGATTCTGCAGAAATTAGTTCGCTGTTACTGTGTGCACCAAAAAACTAATGAACGCCCAATTTTTATTTTGGTCCGCACAGTTATCAGATCATAGTACGTCATTTTTTGCGTCACGTTTGTGTGTTAAAAAGGACCTGAGTGCAGATATCCGTTCCAAATTACGGCGTAAGTAAGGTACACTCGTATCGCTGGTTTTTCCTAGGGGAACGAAGCTTTCGTTAAACGCTATTATACGTGGATAAAATATGGCACTTTTGAACTGCTCCATGCGAGGCAGCATGATCACTTTTTGAAGATCCATAGAAAAATAGATATTCTCTTTGTTGGTGGTGGCCTGTTCCTCATCTTTTATGTATTTATTTCTGGATTCTGTGTATCGTGATGTATGTTTAGTGTTTTCCAAACAGGTTTCACAGTCAACTTGTGAACATACAGTGTGTAGTTTAAATAGAGCACATTGCTCACACTCTTCATGGCCGAGATTAGAAAAGGATATATTCATATTCTTTAAGACTTTAAGATATGTCTCGAACGATACTTTCATATCGGAATATTCTTCCTTGAAGGAGCCGAGCGGTGCATAATTATAGTCACTTCGCTTGGAATGTAAAGCCTTAAAGGGGCATGTTCGCGACGATAATGCGCGCTAGTAGGTTCATACTTCTGAATATGATTTCTGATTTTGTTTTTGTCTATAACATTTTTTTGTTCATAGCATCCCCTTTTGCATTTTTGATCATCTATTTCTTTACTGCGAACATGCGTATTATTTTGTGAGATATACCCAAGTCTGGTTCGAAAAATTTTTTTACAAACTGCATTTTTTTCATTTTTTTCATAAAAGGATATTTATACGAAACGTTTCTCTTTTTTATATTTTCTACTGTCTCTTTAGTTCTATTCTTCACATCACCTTTTATGAACAATTGTCTTGCCTCCCAATTTAATTTTATATACTGATCATGTATAAATTAATCTAAATAAAAATGTTATAACTTTAAGTTATTGTACTTATGACTAGTAGACGATGGCACAAAATAAAGATTGTTTTTAGAAAACTGTAATAATTTTAAGTTATTGTCTTTATGGCTTGTAATTATGCCTTATATATTATGCATATGCTAATACAGATAAATATATTTATAGTTATTGTAGTTTTTGCAAGTAATTCAATATCGGATTTAGACTTTACCTTACCTCAACTCAAGTTATTGTGGTCTTGTTTAGTAAAATAACACCAAATTCTTAATTTATTGTCGTTATGCTTAGCAAAAACTCAGGATTTTCAATAGATACGCAAAAACTGTCTAAGAAGAAAATGTAGAGCATTCTTTTCTGATCACGAATATGTATATAACTCAATCTGGCCCAAAAGTCGAGTTGTTGCACTTTTCATAAGGACGGCAGTGCTGTAGGGATGACCACATACTTAGTTCCTAGATAAGTGAAACTGAATCGTATATATGTATTATACATACCTACGTATGTATAATACATATATAAGATTTTGTAGGATGGAAATTCGTAAGTGATAAGAAATGCCTACTATAATATATCATATATATAACACATACGTAGTAAGGTATGTATATTTTATTTTCATAATAATTAACGGAATACATAGTCATGAAAAATATTAAAATAACTATGTGGATAGTACCAAGCTAGCTGTTAATTAATAAAGAAAATATTTTTATTAAAATATGTGCATGGTGGTAGGGCATCTTGCGAAGATTAGCTACCACACTCAAGTAGAAAATCTGACACCGAGCTCCTAACAATGTGTTCCGGCAGCTGTCCTTGAAAGCCAGTAATTCTAGGTTAGCCTTAACAACATTTTTGCACCATAACATTGCACCAGGCCATCCCAGAGTGGCGTGATGTGGTGTGATGTGAGGCAATAATGACGTAAACGATTGTTCACGGTCAGTTCACGGCCGGTTGATTGGAATGATAAGTTTTAAACCTATGCTAATATACAAATCGTGAGGAATTTCAATTAAAAGAACTTCCTTATTCAGATTCTCATTGCGTTCTATTCCCAACACATTAAAACGCAATTTGCATTAGCGGCTGGTAGTTAAAATAAACTATTTGATACGAAATTATCTTCAATGTAATTCTAACCTTTTAGAAGTGAAAGTTTTAATTTTTGTTATCAAGACAAAACTAATATAGTGAGCATTAGTGACCTACTACTTACATTGATTCATGCTAAGTTACGGTATATTGTATTATATGGTAGGTAACGGTACGGTAAAAGCATTAATAATTAATAGTTATCTATCTCTGTGTGGTAGTTATCTACTCTTGAGTAGATATATGGAGATATATGGCGTATCATTATGGCGTGATGACACGAACGATTGGCTTTTAGGTTTTAGTCATGGTTTAGCTGCTTATTTATCTTTGTGTTCAACACGCTGCTTTTTACTCTTTTCTAAGTGCATTGACTTTCACATTATGTAACTGTAATTTCTTTCCATTTCGCTTTTAAGTAATATTTAGTAGCAGTAGAACTCTTTCAGCGAGTTCGTCTGGGGAAGTACTACCACCAAACCTATATCTACCGCCAAGCAGTAAGTAATGTTTGCACTATTGTGTTCCGGATTGAAGGGTATGGATGCCGGTGAAATTATAGGCACATGATACTTAAAAACTTTGTATCAAGGTAGGGCACAGTGCACTTCGCTACTTGTGACGAACTGCAACTGTTATAGGCAAAGGTTACCGCTCAACAGCAGGTGGTAACCGTGCTTGTTCCATTACGACAGAAAAATTAAAATAAAATACGGACGAATTGAGAACCTCCTCCTTTTCGTCCGTCGGTTAAAAATAAGTCATTACTTTTATTACACTTTTAATTTACTCGATCATAGATTGTTGCTTCAGATAGGTAAGTAGGTACTTTTTATTTCCTTATTATTGTGAGGATTACGTAAGTATAATCGACATCTTTCGCAATCACAGCAAATGAAAATATTATGACGCTGTTGTATCGCGCTGAATACCAATATGTTGCAAACTAGAATTAGGTTTATATGACCGATACAAAGGTCAAGGTACACATGCATAAGCTAATAATATGCTTAGTTAAAATTATAGTAAAACTTCAGACGGTTCCGTCGTTGACTCATCAAAGTCATCGCACAGTCCGATATCAACTATCAATCATATTGTTTACGATAATAAGCTTTGTTTCCATTACTGAGATTAGTACGGTGACCTTCAGTGTGTGATAGCACGTGGCGTAGTCACCGAAAAGAACGGTACACCTACGTCATCAGCAGACGGAAAACAACGTTGAGCAGGTGGCAGCACAATCGCTGATACGGTCTAAACTACGTGCACGCGCCTCTGTATCGTAACATTACGATCACGCCACCTTAGCAGACCAATCGGCGACGAGCACTCGTGGCGCGAAACCAACGTGAAAAGTAAATAGCGTGGCGCGCGCCGACCGCTCGTGAGTCGTGACGAACTGGCTAGGTGGCACCATCCGCTGCGTCTGTTTTCTCGGTCATGAAACGATGACGTATTATGATTTATTAATAGAAGTAAAAATTGTTATTCAATGACGGAAACATTCACATAACAGACGTGTTGCCTACGAAACGTACATATCATAATTCTTACAAGTACAACATTTTTAACCAAAAAATGGAACCGAACTTCAACACTCAAAAATGTGAAATAACTTGTTGAAGACGGTACCATGATAGTTCAAAAGTACCTATTATCACAGTATTGTGCGCAAGGTACCGACCTTCGACAAGTTATTCCACAAAAAAATTATTATCTAAATCGGTTCACCCAGTCAAAGGTTCTGAGGTAACAAACAAAAGAATACAGTCGAATTGAGTACCTCCTTTTTTTTAGTCGGTCAATAATTCTTACAAGTAACAAAACAGAACTAAACACGCATCACAGACAGGAGAATGAAACAGAAAACATTCCAATCAACAGCTCCGCGGGTGTTAAACTAGTTTTCGTCAGGTCGTCTGTTTCGTAATCAACGGACGGAAAATCGAATGATAAAGTCTGCTACAATATCCGGAAACTGCGGGGGTCTGTTTGCTGTAAATGACGTCATGCAGGAGGGGTGGATCAAATTTCCTTACATTTTATACTTGGGATACCCCATGAAATGAAGATTGCATAGAAACAAAACTAGTCTCAAAAGGGAGCCCTAGCGGTCACCCATCCAAGTCATGAACGACTAAGGAAACTTCGCAACGAGCGCGTCCAGACCTATAAGTAAGGGCTAGTCAGTACAGACCTATTCACTCACAAAGGCTCGCTCCTCCACAGTAAATGATTGATGCTTATTTACACGGGTAGGCCTAGTTTGTACACTTACACACACTAAGACACATGTCTTAATCTAAATTACACTATGGCACATGTCTTAGTGTGTGAGTAAATGCTAATTGTACATATCAATAAAATGAAAAATATAATCGCTTGGGTAGGCTGTAAAAAAATATGGTGGGTCACGCCTTTGTGAGTGAAGAAGTACGGCGTTAATAATAACAAATATTTTAAGAAAACATCTAAAAAAAACCATAAATAAACATAAATCTATCGCCAAGCACCCAACGGTGTGTTGCGGTAGCTGTCCTTGAGAGCCAGTAATTCTAGGTTAGCCTGAACAACATCTTCGATCACATCATCACTTACCATCAGGTGAGATAGTGGTAAATGGCTAACCTATAAGGCATAAAAAAAAAACTTCAAATTAATATTTTAATACAACACTTAAAAAATATATCTAGTGACAATTCCGTCTAATTTTCCTGCTAAGCTGACGTGGCGTCACACACAAAAGCCACGCAGTCAAAGCGGAAGAATTTTCGACGCGTGTCGCTTATACACGAAGCGTCCTCAGGAGGCCTTGACTCTACGGGCGCACGATCGAGTTCTCGAGCGGTCGAGTCTAGTTGTATTAAAATATTAATTTGATGTTTTGTTAAAATATTTTTATAATATTTGTTATATTCAATATGGGTTTCCGCAAAGTAACGCCTGAATCTATTCATTAACAGGCGGTAATATTTGAATTGCTTATATAAGTTGTAGTGTGACTAAAAAAATGCCTTTCTTGGTTCGTCCGAGGTTTAAATACAAAATAGTCTTTGAGCACAATACAATGCACCTCGTGATCCTCAAGTAAATCATCAATGTCACATTTTATTTGACGATTGAACGTGTAATGAGGTACATTGATGAAATAAGTTAGCAAGAATGTTGAAGAAATATTTATATACTCGTATTATATTCATGTTCTCTTTGCAGGTTTCTCGTATCAATATAGGTAGTTTCATAAGACGTGCATTTCCCTGAATTGTATCACTATATTCTACAAAATCAAGCACTGTTGTGAAATTCATTTCATTGGACTTAGTATTGATTATAGATATTACTAGCTTTCCGGGCGCGGCTCCGCCAGCACGTATGTCGGTCATAGCGCAAAAACATTAACCTCTTTTTGCGCAGTTGGATAAAAGCTATCCTATATTTTTTCCCGGGTCTCAACTCTCAAACTATTTCCATACCAAATTTCATTCAAATCGGTCCAGTAGTTTTGGCGTGAAAGCGTAACAGACAGACGGACAGAGTTACTTTCGCATTTATAATATTAGTACTGATAATACTTGTAGTATATTTCCTTTAATGGATGACATGATGGATGGTGACACTGGAGTACATCAATTAACTTTGAAGTATGCACTTCATAAAATGTAGAACATTGATGTATATTTTTGTTTAAATCTCAGGAAAAGACGCTATCAAGACGAATCTAAAGATATATCTATTTTTTTTTTGATGGGGGAAATGCCTTCTCTCTACCCCTCCACCATGGGGGATGTGTGGGATTTTAACCCACTAAAACCTCCGCCGAGGTGGCCCGAACTCGATCGGGCCACTGTGCCTATGGAGGGGCGACCTGGCTCCCTAAGGCCACCCCCCAAACATGTGGGGCCGTGCAAGCCCCAACTCTCTACCAGTGACCCTACTACGGAGAAGGGAGGAGGCGGGCGAACTGCCATGCCGCCTCCTCGCTCCTGTTCGTATCTAACGATATCTCATACATTAAAATCGGTTAAGCCGGTTAGAAGTTATGGTGGAATAAAGAAACTCACAAACATACATACATGAACCCTGAAATCATAACACTCTTTGGACAGTCGAGTAATAAAAGAGAAATATTACTGATGACATTGACATGACATTGAATGAGCAGTACATGGATAAGTGATAAAGTATTAACCAGAACCGCACTGTTTTCTTTTTACGTGATTAACGGAACAAGCACGAGGCCCATCTAGTGTTAAGCGGTAACCTCTGTCTATTACAGATATAATTCTTCACAAGTGACGAACTGAACTGCGCCCATCACCCTGAGACATTAAGTTATTATGTCTCTTCTCAAGTCACCCAGAAACTTCAAACCGAAACACAGTAATAGGAATATTATATTGCTTGGCGGTCGAAATAATGGTGGCAGTAATTCCCCGGACGAACTCCTTCACAAAGAGTTCTACAGCGACTAAAAATAATTTGACTTGACTGAAACACGACGATATCGGCTAATAATGAAACCCATCGCGGTCAAGTATTGTTCAGTACCGAAATCTAAGGTAAGAGATTTTCTCAGAAATACACTAACGGGAATGTAAGACAGAATAGAAGCATGCCTTGCTACAGACAAGTGACACAAATATGTAGCAAAAATTGTCGGTAAGACGACATAGTATTTTTAGTTCGTTGATGTTTTCGGTGCCAGGTCACACAGTTATATGTATACTAGTATACTGTGTACTGTCGCCAGGTCTTCTGCCAAGCGTGTAAACGTTATGCATGACAGCAAGAGTGTCAAACCTTATTACGTAAAATACATGTGGCGATAACGAAGACGTGAGTAGTAACTAAGGCTATGTCGATTGTAAAGCAATAATTTGTTCAGCTTTAATTAGAAATTAGGCAACTTACAATTACGGAAGCATAGAGTTTTATAAATTGCATTTTCATCTACATATTACATTTTGGTTGTAGTATTCCAGTGCGAGACTACAAGTAGATTAAGGCCCCGTTTCAGAATGTCCTAATAAAGTTTCGGGTTGCTAACCAACGCATAAAATAACCGAATGATAAAAATGACAGTTGACATGCAGCGCGTTTCAAACTTTAACCGATGGATAGGCTAAATCGATGACTGTGAAACGCAAAGATAGTGTTTTGTTTCATAAATATTTTCTGGGTAGTATAACCGAAACTTACTCGAACATTCTGAAACAGCAGCGCAAGTACCGAACTTACCGATCGCTAAATTTGACATTACAATCGTCTAAATTCGATAAAACGGGTTGTTGCAAACATCGATATAACCCGTTTTATCGAATTTAGACGATTGTAATGTCAAATTTTGCGATCGGTAAGTTCGGTACTTGCGCTGCAGGCCCGTGTAACGTACTAAATGTAATGAATGACGAAACAGCTTCGTGACTTACGAAAACTATAATGTATTGTCAAAGTATGCAAATTGCGTGTATGTTGCTACTTGTTTGACATCGATTTTATTACAATACAATTAATACGTATTATTGTACTCTACTCATTGATATGCTTGTAAAACTAAAGGCTACCAAAATAGATTAGCCTTCGACCACTGTCTTACCTGTTGGTAATGGTAGAAGATGGTAAACAGACAACCTAGACTTACTGGCTCTCAAGAACAGCTGCCGGAGCATACCCTGTGCTTGGCAACAGATTTTCTAACAGATGAAGCGCTTCTAGCCAGGCTGCCGGGCGAGCATTCGCAGAATGCCCTACTAGTTCTAGCCCGCTGCAGCGTGATTGAACCATGGATGGATCCCTTCGAAATCTATTTGCAATTTCAACTGGGCCGTCGCTGCTTCAAACGATATACTTATCTTGAAAAATATAAATAGATAGAAGTGTTCGTGCAAGACGCGTGGTCTATAGAATTATGTGTAACCTGGTGTAACTACCATTCGTTATCATCATACTGTCGAAATAAAACAAACATTAGTACGCTATGAAACAATTCATATCAATAGGTAGGTAAACGTTTTGACGTTTTATCATTTTATATCTAAGCCTATAAAGATATCATTACACAGTGAATGAAATTAAGACTTCAAAAGTTGTGAAACCGACGAAAAACAAATTTAGGTGAAGGCAATGACGACGGACCAAATCTATTGTTCAGAAGCAATCTACTTACGATTGCAGAGTTCAAACACACACAATTGCCTGAGTAGTTTATAAGTACCAACAACTTGAATGACATTAATGTATGCTATTGTGAAACGCGATGCACCGAGGGCGAGTAAACTTCCTATACTCGGAACGCGGCGTAAGGCAATCTAGCCTGACGGATCCACTTTCACGGAACCTCGAGTACCTTGGACTTTAATTGGAATTTTGACCACTGCTATAAATGAAGCAGCGTATTGCTGCTAAAAGCGTAAATTACCTCAAGTTTTTAAAGAATTAAATGAATATATAACTACAAACTTGGAGTACAAGGCAACGGGTTATGCCACAGCATTTTTGATAGTTATCAAAAATGCTATTGCGGCAGTACAATCAACAGAGCTCAGTTATGTTAATGTAATAAAACGTAGGAAGTATAATTTACTTTAAGAGTTACTCAACAGTAATTATAGTTAAAAGCTCACGCTGGCAGCTGATGCTAGTTCAAATAAAGGGTTTGGAAGAGTGATAGGGGACCATTGTTGAACGTTCATTATATCTTGTGATTAGAATGATGTAACATTTAACGTTTTTTATCACTTGAATGACTAATTTTTATTTGCTTTTTATCTGATAAACTGAAAAGTTTCCATATAGAATATTTTATATTGTTAACAGGTCAGGTCATAAAACCCTAAACATATATTATACATCTAAGATATGATAAAACTATAGACCTGAGAGATAGAGCAAGGCAGGAAAGGCGATCTTTAAATTTTATTGCCCTCTTAACAAAGTGCTTCCGGAGGCTGAATATTCAAGACGTTATAAAAACTAGCTGGCATCTAAAAGCTCGGATGAATTTACAAAAGAGACATGTTGAATCTATTTCGGTGCGGATCCGGTGCATGCTTTCAGTTTATCTGAAAGATAATATAACATACCATGCTAGTTGATTATTTGAGTAGAGAATAAACTGTAGAGAGTGCAGTGGCGTCGTCTAGGCGACGTATTTTATCAAAAAACTGTCGCCAGTTCACGCAAAAAATGCCCAGAAGTGAGGGAGCTTTATTTGAAAGGGCGACTGTGTCAACGCGGCGACGTCGTCCGTTCCCACAGCACTTCTAACACCGCATAACTTTCACTGTTATTCAATGTCCCAATAATATTGCTTTACAATGGTTAGCACGATTGATACAATCAAGAATGCATTTGCATTCATTCTATTGACAATTCATTCAATTTTACTGAATCAGATTCAGATTGTCGTTGAAAAGCAGTGTGCATTTCCTCTCCCATACCAAAACTTGGTTTATAACGTGTTATTGACAGCCTTCTGGGGTTAATGACGCTATAAAGAATGACACATACTTGCTAGTTTATCTTAAATAATTCACATATATTATAACATAGCAGAGAAAATAAACAACTTCCAACTCAAGTACCAACGCACAGCAAGTAAGTATGGGTTTAATTTACTTTATGAGTATGTAAGCTCTATACAAATAAGAACAGCCGTCATTTATGAAACAAAGCTCTGTTTATTCTTAAGGCTTTTGTATTTCTTGGTCTGCCACGCCAGACTATAAACAAGAAATATTATTTCTGAGAGCCATACCCATAAGGGACTAGTTACCGCACGTTGTTTTTCGCTCAGGATAAAACTATAAAAAAGCTTAAAAAAAGTGTCTACAAACAGCGTTACTTGGTTGAGGATCGAAGTGAGGAGAAGACTCCTTCTTGAAAAGCATATACATACTTTAGGTCCACCTAACTTCATTTCAACGTGCGGCATGAAAACTTTCATATCAATGTACATATTGTACATAATACCCGTGACACGATGCCCCTCTATTAATATCAAAATTATAAATGTGGCTTGCCTTGCCCTATAAATGTGTAGACATTGTCAAAAGAAAAAAGTTGTTGAGTAATGGCAAATCTTTCGTTGAGAAATAAAGTGTCGCACTTTTGTGTTCACGCGCATTACTAGATATTTCGTGAAATAAAAAAAAAACAAAATCAGTGGCTAAAATTTCTGGCAACATTATTATTCAGAGATACATTTAATGGAAATGGACACAACTAGAATATGAACAAATTATTTTTATAAGTAGGGTTATTTTTTTTTACATATTCATTACCGACCACCTTATGTCTTAGAAGTATTTTGAACAGCAGCTCCAGAGTTAGGCATGAACACGTGATTTAGGTAACGTAGCGGCACAAGACCAGATGGATTAGTATTGATCTGAACAATCATCCTTATTAATGTGAAACATGAACAAATCATTTACCAAATGGCAGCCAGCTCCCTAACTATAAGTTGATTCAATTGCGATTTCTTATATCCGCGTTCTATATTCGCCATTCACTTTATGGTTTCGGCTAAAACAAACTTTACTGAATATACTCTGAGTTTTTAACATTCAACCTATGAAATAACTTAATTATTCTTTATTTTAAGTCTTTTGGTAGAAAATGCAGTAAAGTGCACGCAGAGAGATGCGGATCTTCAGTTTTATCTCAAAGCGAAATAAACATGGGAGCAGTTGTTGCACCGGCCATTTATTTTGATAGCGATCTTAAACATGACGTCACCTTTTACACGCAAAGACATTGTTACAACTTACAAGAGAATAACTTGAGCCGCGTTTGGAATTTAAAGGAATCTTAGGAACGAAGAAAATGTTGATTCAAGCGAGTTGGCTTGGTTGGTATACTTTCTCCGCACTTTTCCATCTGGTGTATGCTATAATAGTAGTTTTAAGACAGTGTTCACCTTTTAGTTGAAGTATTTCCATTTTAATTATTGCAAATTAGGTTTGCCTTATGAATCAAAACACTTGAATTTTAATGTTGTCTTAGATTATCGCGATTGCTACACACAATTAGTAATGAAACAACTTTAAACGGTTTAAATCGCGTATATCATTATTTTTGTCCTGACGTTTCAAACAGTTTGCAGTGATCGTGCAGGTCACGGGGTGACTCTGCAGTGTTTTAAACTTCGGAACAAGAATATTGATAAATATACGCAATTTAAACCGTTTTAGCATTCTTTTTAGTTCAGTTATTACTTAACACTTCCTATTGTGGTGAAAAGCTGAGCCTTACAAAACACGTTGGAAATTCTTGAAGTCCGCCAGTTTAACCATTTCTGACTTTATGTGTTACAAAATTTACACGACAAGACATAACGACGCCATTGGGCAGTTACGTACACCATAAATGTTATTGTAATATTTTTAATGACCGCCTGAGACTCTCTTTAAACCTGTTCATGGGAAATATACGAACTAGGTTAATACAGATATGTACTTCATAGAATGACTATGAGTAAACTCACAAAATTGTGATTATTAAAACCTACCTATATATGTATATATTGCTGATTTTAGTATTCTAATGAGAGCATCGCCCTTTCTTTTGAGGTAACCCATAACTGTTGACTACGACGACGCGACACACACGAAGAGATATTTATGGCAAACAAATTGATACAAAATGTTTATTTGGAACACACCTTTACTGGTTCCAAATAATTTTTATCCACTTGACAACGTGATAAGACGTTGGTGGTTTAGTTAGTTAGCCTTGCATTTAATTTAGCAATTTAACGTAATATACGACGTTTCAGAAAAGTCGACAATGAAAATGCTGGCATAAGCATATTCTCATGTGATATTGGGCATTATGGAGATTACTAATAGCTCGTGTTACGAAAGCAATGGAGTAGTAGACATTTACCCAAACGGATTTAGTATGGATCGCCAGTGTTGTAATTAAAAACAAGCGTGACATTAACTCGTACTTCTAGATAAAAATACAGTACTTTCGTCCTAGCTGATTACTCTCTTAGTGTTTAGTTGCAAAGGACTAATCCAAAGAGATGGTTCAGTGAAGAGAAGTTTTTGTGGAAAGTAAAGTCCGACCGAAACTGGTTTTACGGCCGAAACTGAAACCGAATATTCGCCGTTGCTTCAGTTTCGGCCGAATATTCATCTTGAAGTTTACCTATACAACATAATTTAACAAATTAAACATTTCATATTTTTCGTTTACAATCTCTTTTTTACATGTGACTTGATTTCTTAATAACAACAAAACAAAGTTTCTGACTCTATATTTAACTATATCAATCATTCAAGTGAAGAAACGACACATAAACTTAATATGTGTCATTTTATAAACGACACATAAAATAATGTTTGCGTCGAGCGATAACGCACTGACTAAGTTGTGTTGCCACAGGGCTATCCGAACGGACCACGACAATTCTCGAATAGGGCCGCCATGCCAGCGACCGCCAAACGTTGCCGCGAGAAACGAAGTTAGGCGAGCGTGTACGACAACTTCCGAAATCAGTTTCGGTTTCGGCAAAAGTTTCGGCCGATACCGAAACTGCCGCCGAAACTTGATTTTTGGCCGAAACTCGGCCGAAACCGAAACCGAACTTTCGGTCGGACACTAGTGGAAAGTAATGTCTGTTGGATATTTTTTTTTATAGGCTTTGACCACTACCTTTCCTGATAGTATGTGATGGTGTGGTCGAAGATGTTGTTCAGGCTAACCAAGGATTAATGGCTCCCAAAGACAGCTGCCGGAACACACTTTTAGGTGCTTGGCAAAAGATTTTATATTGGTGGGGGCATTCGCAAAATGCCTTAATACCATGCAATCTCTGACCAAAGTAGGATCATAATAGACATTTAAATCACATATTTTTCGTAAATTCTAACAAACTTAATAGCGTGTCACACTAAACTTACAGCAAAATAACGCAGCTCTAGGTCTTCCGTACAATGATGTCATATTTATAGGCAAATGAATAAAGCTTTCAACAAGAATATATTTCATTAACGAAATTCATCGAACTGGAATTGATAATAGTTCACGTTTCTGCAATTTATGTGGCTAGCTATTTGCTAATGGACATTATGTGAAAATCGATGCACAATGCGCATATTTCAAGGTCTCCACAACATTTGCCAATAACTTAAGTTACGTCAGCATGGCGCAAGTTACGTAACTTGGCACAGTCTCGACATTTGAAACAAATGTACTTTTTATATTTTCAAATATATTAAATATTATTCAAGACGTTTGATCTTATCAAAATAATCGGCTACAAAGTGTGCACAAATCACCCTCGGAAATAATTGGTCGACTTCATAAAGCTCCGTGTAATTTAAAATTATAAGGAGCTTAGTGCTCGCCGGTGAAACTCTGAAGTCTGAGAGCATCACAATTGGTACCAAGTGCAGTCTCGATGAGCACTCGAGTCCACTACCGCATCTGTGTTCGAAATGCTTCAGTCAGATAGATAAATACAGCAATAACTTATGCAGCTGCATCTCATCAAAACACAAGAATCACTGTCTACCTATTATAGTTAACTCATAAATGAAACCGTTGAGGATATCCCAATAAGATAAAAAAAATTACTATTCTTATATTTTTCGTTTTATACATCGTTTTATAAGTACGGTCACGGTTTGAAAATGTTTACCAGTTTTGAAATTAGATTCTATGTCACACTTTTCGCTCTAAAGTCTAAGATGCCATATCAAGTTACTTATTACCGTTCAAAAGTTATTATGCAAAATGACGCATAACAAAGACAATAATTATTAATTACTTTTTGATGATGAAACTCATTTCTTTATTTGTTGAAATGACATTTATCAGAAATTATTGTTTGAACGTCGTTTGGACAAGAGAAAATTTTTACAAAAGATTTTTTCATAACGAAATAAAATGGCAAGTTTAACCTTGGAGCAAAGGGCTGAAATAATATTTCTCTTTGAAGATTTTTTCGGCGTATTTTTTTTGATAGTAATATTGCATGGTGGTCGGAGAACGGAAACTTTTGTTTGAGAGTGAGACTCGGCCTGTTTTTTCAAAGAAGGTTTTCTATACCTATATCAAACCTTGATAGTAGTCAGTCCATCTATAGAGCGATTGATTGTCATGTCATTAGAAAAAACATAATATATGAAATAGACTTTTTCAAACATAATTTAGAACTTGTGACCTAAATGTGTGCATGCAATTGTAATCCTTATGGTGGTAAACATTTTCTGACCGCGACTGTACATATATGTATAAGTTTAGCTGAGGTTAAGATTCTAATTTATTTTAGAAAATTACAAATTTACAAGAGGGTAAATTAGTCATGTGCGCGAAGTTTAATTTATTATTTAATAATAAGGTTTTTTTTAAATAGAAACATTATGTATAAATTACAGTGTCAAAATTAAACGTTGATTCAATTTAAGACCCATTATATATATATATATATATATATAATATTGTCTCAGTAGCAAACTGGATCAATACGTCAACTGTGATATTGTACGCAATATCACTTTGGTTTCCTATCACACAGCCGATTATGCAATAAATATATTTTTAGTTGGAAATTTATCTGTACATTTAAATCTTTATTCAAAAATAATGGACATTTAGCGAAATAAGTTACGCTTTGTACAAATAAGTACATAACTTGTCCGTACAAAACAAATCCTTTACGTAAGCTGCACTGCAACTGTGTATAGATATACAAAGCTAACTAAAACTGAGACAACAATAAATACAACACGGTTCATTGAAACATCGTGGGATTTCAAGAATTCCTGCAGCTCCAAACTTCTAAGCCAAAGACCACCCACTCGTTAAGGATGCGTTATTTATCTCCAAGCTTGAATCATCAAACTTGAGGAACAGCGTACAAACAGAGCCGAACCAGCCATGGTGGCATTATCCGTAAGAGATAACGCCTTTAACATCAAGTGCTCTGAGAAATCAATTCCATAGCACAACTTGCAGTAAGGGTAATCAAGCACCGACTCAACGGCGGCTGGCTAAACTTCAGAACAGCACAGCGCATTATTAAACCATTCAATGGTGGTAATTCTAAAAACGACACTACTATTGCTTAATATCTAACTATCTAACGCACCCGTATTTTTAAAAAAATTCCAAAAAAATAGTGGAAGCTTTAAGTCGACGCGGGTATAAATAATTTGTTGCATATGACCTCGCAAAATTTATAATAATTGGAACTATTGTCGATGGTGGTCAATATCTCCGCCGAGTGACCCAATCGATCTAGTAAGGAGTATAAATGGTATTTTTTAATAAAACGGTACCGGAACGTAATACTAAATGTGTGAAATTACTTGTGTCGGACTACGGTAATATTGGCTTATTTAAACCAACAAGGTAACGACTTCAACTAATTATTTCATACTTTTCGACGGAAGTCAGTTCTTTTTTTATTTCCTTTTATTAATTTAATTATAAGATCATAAATCTTATAATTATAATAATATGATCCCTCTAGAACTGCATATAAAAAGTAGTCAATTATTAGCGACACAAATTACTCCGCGCACAATTCCGTCATTTCTCCGTGCTATCATAAAATGGCATTTCTACATGTTCTTATATAAATACATGTATATCTAATTTATATAGTGCCCTAACAGATAATTGTATGTAGGTACAAACATGGTACACGCTTTTTTGTTTTTTACTCCTTTAATTTATTGATAAACGTGGGACGACTGGGACGTCGTATTTCAATCTCTAAACCCCTCAAAATGGTATTTAGAATACACCTGATGACATAGTACTAAAATAATCCCAGCTTTAAACACAATTTAGTTATGATCCTTTTTCATTCCCTGAGCACATGATGTGTCACATTCGTTTAATCCTCTCGATTAATGTAACAATTTGGAAGAGCGTACTATAGGGGATCATAAGCTTAACTCGCTCACAGGGGTGTGTCATTTATGGCTATAAAAAGATATTATTATTTATTATGAGAATATGTTGTGCGGTAGGGATCTTTTAACTTCACTTGGAGTGTAGCAAAATAGGTAAAATTTAACGATTTCTTATAAATTGCCTATAGTAAGTTTTGTGACTTTGTGGGAAATAGCTTTGCCCTCGTACGTCGCTTTTACGATTCTCAGTAAATAGCCATTTAACTGAAACCTATAAACGTGTTCATATATAGTTTGAATTCGTGGATACAATTCCAAGATCTGCCCTTCAACAAAGAAGTTCTACGTGAGATCACTGCTCTCGTTATCTCCGTAAAACGGTGTACAGATACAGAAATTACTGTTTTTATTTAAAAAAAAACCTACAAATGAAAGAATGCTCATAAAACGGTAGATAAAACTAATAAAAAAAAGTCGTTTCGATAGTCGTAACCACGGACACCCTTCACCTTATCCAACCGCATTTTTAACCCCTCACTGTGCTAAGCTAATACTCACAAGCTATCCCATATTTTTTTATTACGTTTAACATATTATATGTATGATATGTATCAGTATCAGTAACTACAAATTGTCAAGCAATCCCATTTAGTGATAAACGGTATGGATTAAATTTGATTTAGTTTTTACATAAAACTATAAGTACAATTGTTATTTTTCGCCTCATGTTTAGGACACCTTATATCAAAATTTGATGTTACAAAGAAACTATTTTGACTATACCTATTTATAGAAAGAACGAAATGTCATTCGTACTATCGCATTGTTACTTTCAATTCACCAGAACAAATAAAAATGTACTCAACTGAGCGAGTGACTGGCATTTTTGTACACCAATGAAACGACGGAACTTTGTAAATTTTAGAATTTTAGATGCACTGTTTTTTTTTTTAATCGTTGTACATCGTGTCATGACGTAGGAATACTTGTATTAGAGTATACACATAAATAAAAATACATTTACCCACACATATTAGTTTGACACATTTTCCAAAGTAGCGTTCTGCTAGCCTAATATTATTACTAGCACCAAATCCAGAGTGTGACGAATTTAGCAGCAGATATCGTTATAAGTGACGAGTCGCGTGTCGTTATACGACCTGAGACCAAATATTATATGTAACCAAGTATGTACATTATTTACTTGATGACTAACAGATAGCAGATGAAAGAGCAAGATAGGATAATGCTTACTCATTAACTGACAATAGACAGATATGTGATAATTGTCCCTATTTAGCCTGTTAGTCAACTTCACCTGCATGACTAATTTTAGTTTAAATATCATACCTATTGCCGAAACTAAAAAAATGACGCTAGAACAATCTTATGAACAGTACTATACACAATCTACCTAATTGCCTTATTCAATAAAAAGCATAAAAATGTACTAGGTAGGTATCAGTTTATTAGGCACACTAAGTTGACTATACTACTGTATTTCAATTTATGTTTCAAGTCCGAGGTTTTACAAATGAAACATGGGTTGCTTACGTTGATGTGTCGACTTTGTGATTTCATACCAGATTATAAACGAACAAAAACAGGTCTCAAGGTTAGCTGTCACTCAGAATAAAGTATAATGTATAAACCTTTTATCTCATTAGCTGACTTATATAGTCTTACATTCAGGGCAGGTTATATTTTAATGTTCATCTAAAATACTTCAGTGTGACGGAAAAAATATCTATAATACCTACTTAGAACTTTCACAAGCTATTGTATTTAAAATTCAAACTCATTTCTGCTTGCTCCCATAATCATAAGCTCCACCTGCTAATATACATCCGCATTTCAAAATTATAGCATACAGCAGCTGCCTTGGTAGGCCTTAAAGATTGCTTTAAGATTGTAATCAAGATAAGGACAATCGAGGGTTTCATATTGCGGTGGCAACTCGACGATCGAGCCCTGGGGAAATCAACCCTCTACACTACTCGACTCAACAGACACTCATCATGTTCACAGTAAACTTTCATGATCACAAATTATGTAAATGTGTACTTTTCTCAAGCGTGAACCAGTACATATTGTACTTTCTCTAACAGCTCAAACGAACGTGTCAAGAACAACCAATAATAGTTAGCGAGAAGTTAAATCGTCGAGTCAGATGTTTTGGCCTTCCTAGAAACATTCCACACGTTGCTCCATTATAATTTATAAAGTACCTAAACACAATCGCCCTGATAATATTATTCTTGTACCTCTTCCATATTTAAAGGGCACATTGTGTTCATTGATCGAGGGAGAGTACGTGGGCAGACACTGGAGATTATTTCACCGATTACGTGACTAAGTCACACTCTGGGCGTTCAAATTAAAAGAAATTTATAGATGTCTACGCAAGTAATCATCAAAACATCGAACATTCAACACGAACAGGGGATATGCGGCACCCTTTTAAAAGTCCATATTACTCAACACTCAAAACATCTCATTGATTTTTATGCGTGACAAGAAACCCATTACGATGCTTTCAATGTCTATCGGGACGGGAACTAATTTGGAAACACACGCCATCACGTAACAGTGGTTAAAATGTGGACTGACTGGAACTGACCAAAAGAATACTTTTTTTATTTACGTAGAGGTCCTGGTAACAAAAGTCAACGACATCGGCACGGTCGGAGGCTTAACTTATTCTGTAAACATGACGCATTCGTTATAGACCCCACTAGCGTCAGAATTTTGAAACAGGCTTTCCTTTAGCATACTGTGCAGTAAGCCACCGGCAGATAAAGGCAATTCAAAGTTTACAGGCGTATTACACGGTAATCTGGATTAAGCTTAATAAATTACCAAGGGACTGCATCACACCACTGTTGCGTAAAAAAATATTACACCGTTTACATGATAATCTCAGTCATTTAGCGAAAGCGTATACCTTGAGGATGTAATGTTTATTAGCTAATTTGCATTATTATAAAAATAAAAATCGTGATAAGATAACAGAAACAATGATCTGTGGTGTAATGATAAGTTAACTAACATGTAATATTAGTTTCATAGAATCTGAAACACTTCTGTTCTGATATTGTATTCAGCGAAAATTACAGATTTCCAGAACTTACCTATATATATTATATCTCTTAAACATATTGTCATATATGTATTCCCCAAGGAGTAGACTGGCGTTTCGCCAGACAAGTTTTGCTCCTATATAATAGAGATTAATGATTTAGCCTATTGCCGCCACCACCGCGAACAGGTCCTAGACTAAGGCTAGTATTGAGAATTTCACTGTAAAAATCTAATAAGAGTCCAGACAGAACCATGAACCATGTTTTAAAACGACGCTTTCGTCACTCCTCTTGGCAGTGTAACCATAATATAACAGAAAAACGCAATAATTCATTTTAAGTAACTCAAAAAATGCTTAATTCCCTTCTTATTTATCACACTTAAAACAAAATTTAAATTCTTTACTTCTCAAATCTAAAGAAATTTATATTCGATTTCAGTATTCTCCTCGATTCTAAATTATTCAATGAGCATTATATCTAAGAAACATATCAGTACTAATATTATAAATGCGAGAGTAACTCTGTCTGTCTGTCTGTCTGTTACGCTTTCACGCCAAAACTACTGGACCGATTTTAATGAAATTTGGTATAGAAATAGTTTGAGACCCGGGAAAAAACATAGGATAGTTTTTATCCAACTGCGCAAAAAGAGCTTAATGTTTTTGCGGGATAACTGACATACGCGCGGGCGGAGCCGCGCCCGGAAAGCTAGTATTTTCATAATATAGCATTTTCAGAAATGACTAACAATTTTTACTAAAGGATTCTCAGATGCGGAAAATCGATCTAGGTATGTCCCATCTCTGGGAAAACGTGTTTTACAGTGATGGTTGTTTTCCAGTATATTAGACATCTAAAACAAAATTAAATAATAATAATTTAAATTATTAAAGAGTCAAAATAATACTAGATATTTTTTTGATGTCTTTCTTTCATTGGGAGACAAATTACGTGCTGTAGCGGGGTCAATAGTGTTGCAGAGGAAGAGGCCAGAGAGGCCTGGGACTTGCAACCCAGGGAGTAGGGTTAAGGGGCCCCTTCACGATGACATCAATGCTCCCCTTCACAGCTTGAACCTCCTCCCCTACTTAACCAAATTTGGTAAGATCCCTCATCCCACTAATTAAATACCATGTTCTAGAATGAAAGTTATGTTGTTGTTCATAGGCTAAGGTCATTAAGTAGGTTATATAGAGATTTCGCTGGTTTACAGTAAGTTCTAATAAGTAGCCTTTTTATGACAAAATGCTCTCGGCCATACTTTTCTTACATTATTGTCTGAATTGCCTTCCAAAAGAAATCCCCAAAACATGACTTATATTTGTGATTGGGTTACCTATATTTAATCCTGTTTAATAGGTAATATACAGGTCTATACCAGATGTCAAGTTTTTCTGTCTCATAGAATCGGATAAAATAGGATGTGAGAGACACACAGACAGCAAGAAATGTGATCCTATATGATTTTAATGATAGAATGAGTTAATTATATAAGCCGAGCTAATGACAAGGATATATAGTTACAATTAACTAATTATACCCGTATGGAATTAGATCCAAATGTCTTGGGAGAAGAAAAAACTGCTAATCTTCTATCTACTTAGCTAGGTATAGTAGTGATATAGTCAGGTCTATAAAGCTGCTATTACAGGTAGGCAGGCACAGAGAAGACATTCCCGAGAACTGAAATAATAATCTTTAAGTTTGAAACTGATTCTGCTGAAAGTACATGTTTGGTAAAAGCGCTCTGATTGGCTCCTTCATGAATGCTATCATTTTAGGGGATGAGCATTGTAATGTAACAATTCTCCCTGTCAAGTATTATATAGAATACGGAATTGAATTTTATAGATTATTATTATTATTAGGTAGGTATATTCATTTGAAAAAAATGATTACCAGATGCATACTTAAATTTTTTCATATTCAAAATATTTAGTTTCATGTAATTTTATCTACAACCCTAACTGCACCTTTTTAAGTGATTATTTGTGAGCTTAGAGGTCGCTAAAGTCCATTTTCGTGGATCTCTAGGGAATCTAAAAAGTTTTTTTTTATATTAAGGTGCCATTGTGGCATATCCACTCACCGCCATATACTTTTTCAAAAGCACCCTACACTATGCATTTAGTATATATATGCCTTTTTTAAGACTTTAAAAAAAGCTAAAGCTTGTTCACCTTTTTCAATCATTGTCACTTTTTATTATCAGTTTTCTCAGACTTATGTGACACTTTAGGGGGTACCCTAAAATGTCAAAAATACTTATTATTTTTGTGGTTGTATATAATGTATTTTCTACCCATTTATACCACTTTTATTGTGGGTGGAAACTTTTGGAAAAACAATATGGTGTGGAAAGGACATATTATTATCATAAAATTATACTACAAACACAGTGTTTTGTTAATATTATATGCTAGTTTACCATTACCCACCCAGAAATATCAAAGATCAGAATAATTTAGGTAAGGTTACAAAATTTTAAAATGAGATTTAAGCAAGTGTTTTCTCAACTCCTCCTTCACAGTGAAGTTTGAACACCTTCTTCCCCTTCCATAAAAACCCTTCTCTCCCTTATTATCATGTGACTGGATTTGTATGCCAACTCCAATGAATGATTGCACAATGATGAACTTCTTTTTCTTTATTAGAAGGTAAGCTTCAACCATAGAGCATGATACAAAAAGGTAAATTGTATGTATTTTATCACAAGGTCAAAAAAATTCACTTACCCGCAATGGTGAATCTATCCATATAATTGATGAGGTTGACAAAACACAGTATAAGCACGGTCATGAATTCGAGGAAGGTCACATCCCCCAAAGATTCCCGTCTCCTGGACTGCTTTTCCTGCAGTAGAGCCGTCGCCGAATCATTGTCACTGTTAATCACAAGCTGCTGATTCGAAGTGTTCGGAGATACACCACTCTGGTCCATCGTGACAACACTAGTATTTTGGGATATCACCGGCCACTTTCAAAACTGATGCTGGTGTAGAATGTAGATTCGAATATAATAGGGGTTAGTTACTTGCTAGATAACACATACGTGTAATAAAAAAATTGATAAAATAACATATGCATATGGCTGTTATTTCACAAACAATAATTCATTGATACTAAACTGACTCAAACAAGTATGCCCCGGTGCATAAACAGATTATTTCAAAACGATGTAACGAAATCAGTAGGAGTTCGTTTATTAAATTTGAAACACGCTCGCCTCGTACAACGGCGGTCGACGACTCTTCGACTCTTTTTGAAATAATTTCTGACTAGAGACTAGTAGCGTTCTGCGTTAGTAGCTGTAGCCTGTAGATAGTTACATACTAGATTCTAGGGATGTTAAAAAATAATCGATTTTTATTAAAATCGATTTTTAGTAATATTAATCGATGCTTAATAAATCGATTATATAGATTTCGTGTTTAAATCGATTTTCAGAAATAGCTCGTATCTATGCGAAGGATGAAAAAATACTTGTAGATTAACGACAGATTTATAGGTTTTGAGACCAAACGTATATCTTCAGGATTTTAATGATACTTTTAAGTATAGTATTGTATCTAATTCATATATAATGGTATAATTCTAAACTCCGATAAAAGTATTATAATGCAATTATATCATATGCGGTTAGGCATTACTGATAATGAGACTACTAAAGAAAATATATCTTTAGGATACACAATAGACAGCACAATTAGTCACAAAGCACATATTGATAAAATTTGCAAGTAAATGGCGAGTGGTAATTACGCTCTCCTTAAACTTAAACCATTGTTAGATAAAAAATCGCTAATATCCGTGTACTATGTATATATACATTCAATAAGATATTCCATTGCTGTTTGCGGTAATGCTACAGAGGTAACAAGAGTTCTCAAATGTCAAAAACGTACGAGAACAATTAACAGGCTGAAAAAGCGTAGCCCCGCAAGGGAGCACATTAAGAAAGACAACATTTTGACAGTTGTTTCTCTTTACATCTATAATTGTTTATTATATATTCATGGGGATAGGGATATTCCAGAAAAGCAGGAAAAGTTTTACCGTACAATCTGCATCATAATGAAAAGCGAATTATAAAAAATAATGAAATTCGGGTTGTACCAATAATCATATTAGCTCAAGTAAACAAGGTCGATATTCAAAACTACTGATTTATAATGAGTTAACAAAAAGCTTGACCCCCTTAAAATATAGTTTGTTCAAACTAAACCTTAAGATTAAAAAAAAAAACCTGCTAAAATTTAAAGAATGTATGTCAATGCAGCTTTTAGAATCTTGTTCTTAGGACAAGTGCAAACACTATAAATGTAAATTGTATTAAGTGTAGAAATATTATGATTATTAAATATAAATCAATTATATATATAGACAGAATTAGAATTGAACATAATTAAGTAGTATATATATATATGTACTTAATGTGGACTTGCTTGTAAAAAAAAATACAAAAGGGCTAATAAATCTTTATTTTATATCAATACTAGTCAAATATAAAAAAGGACTGGGCATTTCTGACAATAATTATTATTTTATTGTTCAAACTTGAAGATTAATGAAAGATTTGTATTTTAGTTGACTTTTTGAGACTATGGAGTAGTCGTTTAGTTTTTTAATTCTCATTCTGAGTATTTATTTTAAAACTAGTCAAATGTAAAATAGGACTGGACACTTACGGCATTTTTTTTATTTGATTATATTTTACTTTTTGAGACAATAATTTTGTCATTTTGTTGGGATTCTCATAATTTCATTTTAATTATAATACATTTAACGTTTCATAGTACTTAATTTGTAGCCATAATGCTATTTGGTTTCCTAATTCATTACTTTGAAATTTTAAAAGAACATTGCCTTAATAACACATAAAAAACTTAATGTTGTCTTATGTTTTCGCGATTGTTGCACATAGTAATTAAACAACTTTAAACGGTTTAAATCGCGTATATTTTTCATTATTTTATCCCGACGTTTCAAACACTTTGCAGTGATCGTGATCAGTCACCCCGTGACCACGATCACTGCAAAGTGTTTGAAACGTCGGGATAAAATAATGAAAAATATACGCGATTTAAACCGTTTAAAGTTGTTTAATTACTACATAAAAAACTTATTTGAAATGGTCATTTTTTACTCATATAATTTTATTTGATTTTTAACCTGATAAATCGTTGATATGAATCTCTTAATTTGTTATTGGAATATGAAAAGCATGTATTTTTAAATAATGCAGAAAATCGATTTTTTTCGTAGAAATCGATTATTTATTTTGATAAAATCGATTTTTAAAATATAGTTTATTTTTTAGCAAAGAAAAATCGATTAATTTATTTAATCGATTAATTTCCAATGTTTTCACATCCCTACTAGATTCTTGTCTTGCCCTTGCCAATGACTTGCCTAGCCGAGTTGCCGTAAGCAAAACGAATACAAATACTACGTAAGGCATAGGGATGTTCAACGATCATCGATTCTAAGTAGCAAAACATCGATATTCCATATCGAAATTATTGTATACGTACAATATGTCGATGTCATGCTGTGATATCGATGTTACAATAATTGTAACATTGACGTCACAGCATGACATCGATGTCACATGAAACATTTCTATCCAAACAAGAGGTACAGTCCGGCAAGTATAACTTGGCGCGGCTGTGCGCCACTGTGTTCAATGTCAGTGTTGCCACTGCACAGAAGATGACGCGAAAATTGGGAAAATAATGAAATTTAGTTCAATGATTTACGGATTTACTTGAGGAGTATTATGATAACAGACCGAGAGCCCATGGACGCCAAACCTTCGTCATTTTATTATTAGTAGTATTTATTTAATTTACTTGCCTGTCTTTGTATTAACAGAAATATAAAAACATAGATGAATACTGATATGTTTTAACTAAGTTAGAATTAGAGGTGAGTGTGTTGGGGTTCGATCAAAATATAACACTTTTTGTTAGTACATTATTTATTACTAGAATATGTGTGATCTACGAGTAATAAATTATCTTCTAGATCTTCCAAGTCCGACGCAGAACTGTCAGATGAGGTATCACTGTCGCTAGCAAGACATATATTAAAACTTTCTAAGTCGACATCATCATTGTGATATTCATCTTCTAACCCTTCAACGTGATCGCAATGCGTTTTCCATGTAGCAGCCGTTATAGTCTGAAAAGCATCTTGTGCCAGACCCAATATTTCCGATTTCGATCGACCAACATTAAATTCTGCCACCTTGCGCTTTACTGACTAGCTTCCGCTTGTTTCCCTTCTGCAACAATTCTTTGAACAGAACGTTCAGAAACACCTGAAACAAAATATGTATGAATGTAACCATGAAATTAGAGTAGGTAGGTAAATTTATAAAGTTTACCTACCTACTTTATAATTCATCATTACCTATACACAACCACATTTTATTTAACCACATATTAGACATAAACATTTCGTTATACCCACGGCTAATATTTACGTGTAATGTTGACAACACTCACCAGTCATTGCCGCCACCCTTGCATTTACGGATTTTAATGGTATAATCGGTTAGTTCTTTTCACATTCTTGTGTACAAAATGAATGTACTTTTATAACTGCTTCTCTTGTACCACTTTTTATCACTTTAGGCATGATGATAGCACAGTAGTTAACAAAATATTCGCAACGATGTTTACTATGAACTCGGAAGTGTCAAAGTGAATTTTCAAGATGGCCGTTTTAGTTCCTCAAATCGCCACCGCCAACTTATACTTGTGGCACTGTATTGTTGATCTAGCGAGCGTCAAGTGTCTCCGTTGGGCAAAAACACTTTCGTACTTTTGTCCGGTGGATGTCCGGTTGTTCTCCACTACAGGATACATTTCTCACCCGATTCTAGTGAAATTTTGTGAGGTTCAATAAATACAAGGCGTCCCACGGATATGCCACACGGAGGGAAAGTACCTTGAATATTGTAGATGGAACATTTCTGAAAGAAGACATTATTTTAATTTAAAAATAAATATAAACTGCATTCATATTCATATGGTCTGCACAAACCTAGCACTCCAACGTACGTCTTAGATGACATAGCCCACGAGAAGGGCTATACCGTCATAAGACTGGGTAGTCTACTTACCACTGCCAGTATAATCCAATTGAGCTTAATTGGGCCCAAGTCAAAGGTTTGTTATTTGAATTTTAGTTAGATTTTTAAGTATTAAGTACCGCATAATGTTGTAGAGATGAATTCTAACTGTCTATGATTATAGTCTATGTTTTTAAAAGCAAGTTATTTTCAAACTTGGAGCGATTAGAGTTTTGACAAATGTCTTGAAGAAAATTTTCATTGTTCTAGTTTTTGAGAATTGTTCAGAGCAACTTATAATTTTGTAGTCGATGTAACTTTTATAAAGATGTAGAGTGTTCAAAGGTATTAAGTAATTAAAATTGTGTGAATGAATTAAAGCCGTTTTTATACTGGATCCCAATAATTAAACACCTTGAGGGCGGATTTCAATAAGAGGTCATGGGCTCTTTGCCCTCAAGGATAAGATGAAGATGAGCTGAGCTACATACCCTGGAAACCATATGGTGATGAAATTATTCTTTTATTTACTGGAAATAATTATGAAACATGACAGAGGAACTGTCAAAACTAGATAAAAATACGAACTATATTATTTGGAAAAAGAAATTACATTTATTACTATTATCAAAAGGATTAAAGTCAGTTATACAAGGGTTAAATGATGAACAAAAAATAAAGGAAGAATTTATTAGTAAAGATGCAAAAGCCAGATTTACAATAATTAATTCTGTAGATGCTTCATATATTGGACGTATAATTGACTGTGAAACAGCAAAAGAAATTTTAGACACATTGGATAAGATATTTTTGGGCCAAATTGACACACAGAGGTGTCATTTACTCCAAGATTTTTATAACTATAAATTCGAAAAAAACAGATTTACTAGAAGATATCGGCGACCTAATGAACATAGTTACCTCAATCAAAAGTACTGGGATGAATCTAACTGATACTGAGGTTGTGTCGAAAATATTGTGCATTTTACCTAAAGAATTATCGAGCTTTAGGACAGCTTGGGAATCAACTGCTAAAGAAGAGAAAACTTTTGTGAATCTTATTTCCCGAATACAATTAGAACTAAAAATTACAGAACGGGATACTAAAAATAAAGAAAATTGTGATACATTTTTAATAAATGTTTGTTATAATTGTGGTAAGAAAGGACACATAGCAAAATTATGCAGAAATGATAAAGGATCCAAGAGCGTGAAAAATAACAGCATAATAACATGCTTCAAATGTCTGAAAAATGGACACAAAAATAATGATTGCAAAGAAAAATACAATTGTGTGTTTTGCAAGACAAACACACATTTTTAAAAATTTTGTTTAGAGAAACCACAATTTTCGGTGAGTAATTTTACAAAATTAGACAGAGATGAGGAGGAAACTATTGAGTTCATACTAGATTCCGGAGCTAGCAGTCACATAATTAATTCTGAAGTATATTTACATTTGAAAGAAAAGTGCAATTATAGAATCTCAACAGCTGATGGTAATACACACATTATAGACACTGTGGGTAAAGTGTTATGCAAGTCTAACACAAATTCACATAACATTACCTTCAATGATGTGTTACTAGTCCCGAAATTGAAGAAAAACTTAATTTCAATTTCAAAAATAGCAGAAAATAATTATATAATTGTGTTTTTCAGAAAAGAATGTAAAGTATACGAAAGAGATGGCAGCTGCTTACTGACTGGTGAGTTAAGGGGTGACGGACTGTACTATGCAGAGTTGTCAGGAACTCGGTCAAGCACAAAGTCAGTAAACTTAATTCAAAACATAAATTTTTGGCATCGAGCTTTGGCACATACATCAATTTCAAAAACAAAAAAGATAGTTAAGAGGCCTCTTCCCCACCCACCGAACTACAACGCAAGCATGGTCTAAAATCATGTTGTTTCATCCAACGCTTGGTCTGAATGCGAAGCACTGCGAAAAGAAAGAGACAGTGCCTGAGCCTTCGGCCGGAACTCGGGAATTTCCGCTGCTCACTCGCGGCTGCGTCGGTAGTTCGGGAGTCATTCATGATTTCGAGCACAGATATATGTTTATGTATACTATATGTATAGCGTAATGAACGCGCACTAATGGTTCGCATCGCGTCGCATCACGTCTGTCTAATGGACGCATGGACAACTATATGTACTTACATTTTATTCTATTATATATTATGTGCCGCAGTAGTTACCTATATTTATTTATGCATAAGTAATAATTAGTTTGGTATGTACCATATGTACATTTTTTACTAAGTGAGGTAACGTTAGTAGGTCAAAATAGAATAATCTTATTTAGTCGACATGTATAGCAGATATATAGGTAAGTATAAAGACATTATAGCCAACATAACAGATTTTATGACTTTATTTAGAACAAGAAGCTCGCCCATATTTCAATTTACAAAAATACCGAAACGTCACATTGTCAGCGACGGCATCGTCACGTGGGCCGCCCGCATGCGCCCCACGTGACGATGCCGGTGCTGACAATGTTACGTACCTACTCAGCAGAATATTATTTCGATATTTGAATTCAAAGAGGCGGCACTAGTACAATTGCACTAGTGCCGCCTCACATCAGCCGACATTATTATTAAATAGGTAGGCATACCTACTCTTGCAACTGACACGGTTATAATAATGAGTTCCAGTTTTAGGATTCATCAAATTATCATACATCCACTAAGTATTTCACGCGCGCCTGGCTAGCTACAACCCTAAAATAGAAAATCTGTCGCCAAGCACTTCCCGGTCCGTTTCGCTATGTGACCTTGAGAACCAGTAATTTTGCGTGGTAGTAGAGAATTTTGCGAATGCAAGACTGGCTAGCTACTACCACCTTCAAGTAGAAAATCTGTCGCCAAGCACTTACCGGTCTTTTCTGCTATGTGTCCTTGAGAACCAGTAATTTTGCGTGGTAGTAGAGAATTTTGCGAATGCAAGCCCGGCTAGCTACTAGCTTCATTTAGAAAATCTGTCGCCAAGCACTTACCGGTCTGTTTCGCTATGTGACCTTGAGAACCAGTAATTTTGCGTGGTAGTAGAGAATTTTGCGAATGCAAGACTGGCTAGCTACCACCTTCAAGTAGAAAATCTGTCGCCAAGCACTTACCGGTCTTTTCTGCTATGTGTCCTTAAGAACCAGTAATTTTGCGTGGTAGTAGAGAATTTTGCGAATGCAAGCCCGGCTAGCTACTAGCTTCATTTAGAAAATCTGTCGCCAAGCACTTACCGGTCTGTTTCGCTATGTGACCTTGAGAACCAGTAATTTTGCGTGGTAGTAGAGAATTTTGCGAATGCAAGACTGGCTAGCTACCACCTTCAAGTAGAAAATCTGTCGCCAAGCATTTACCGGTCTTTTCTGCTATGTGTCCTTGAGAACCAGTAATTTTGCGTGGTAGTAGAGAATTTTGCGAATGCAAGCCGGGCTAGCTACCAGCTTCATTTAGAAAATCTGTCGCCAAGCACTTACCGGTCTTTTCTGCTGTGTCCTTGAGAACCAGTAATTTTGCGTGGTAGTAGAGAATTTTGCGAATGCAAGCCTGGCTAGCTACCACCTTCAAGTAGAAAATCTGTCGCCAAGCACTTACCAGTCTTTTCTGCTATGTGTCCTTGACAACCAGTAATTCTGCGTGATGGTAGAGGATTTTGCGTATGCGCGCCTGACTAGCTACCACCCTCAAGTAGAAAATCTGTCGCCAAGCACTTACCGGTCTGTTCCGCTATGTGTCCTCGAGAACCAGTAATTTTGCATGGTTGTAGAGAATTTTGCGAATGCACGCCTGGCTAGCTACCACGCCCAAGTAGAAAATCTGTCGCCAAGCACCTAACCGTGGGGTCCGGCAGCTGTCCTTGAGAGCCAGTGATTATAGGTTAGCCTGAACAACATCTTCGACCACATCATTACTCACCATCAGGTCAGATATGCCATACATTAATAAAAAAAAAATGCTTGACAAAAAATGGAACCGACTTCAACACCCAAAAGTGTGAAATAACTTGTTGAGATCGGTACCATGATGGTTCAAAAGTACCTATTATCACAATATTGTGCGCATGGTACCGACTTCGACAAGTTATTTCACACTTTTGGGTGTTGAAGTCGGTTCCATTTTTAACCGACTTCCAAAAAAGGAGGAGGTTCTCAATTCATCTGTATTTTTTTTTTATTTTATTTTTTTTAATGTTTGTGACCTCAGATCCCTTGACTGGGTGTTAACCGACTTCCAAAAACGGACAACTAAAACACCTAAAAGTGTGAAATAACTTGTCGAAGTCGGTACCATGCGCACAATATTGTGATATAGGTACTTTTGAACCATCATGGTACCGACTTCAACAAGTTATTTCACACTTTTTGGTGTTGACCATACCATAGTTAAAAATTTTTTCAATCATTTTAGTGTAACTCAAAAACGGCTTGACCGATTTTATGAAATTAAAAATGGGACCAAACGACAAGCATCAGCTTTCAAACAAAAAAAGAATTTTCAAAATCGGTTCACCCAGTCAAGAGATCTGAGGTAATAAACATAAAAAAAAAAACAGACGAATTGAGAACTTCCTCCTGTTTCGGAAGTCGGTTAAAAATATTATTATTTCTTTACAAAAGGTCCTTAATACCCATGATGTATATTTTTAATTATATATATTATCTGTACCTACTTGCCATACACAATACATCTACATAACTACATGGAGCACTTACTAATTACTTACTGAAAGTCATGTCACATTCATGACACGTGTCATATTTGAAACTAATAATGTTATTGTTCCCACTTCCCGTCATTCATATCAAATAATATAGGTACTTGCTAATGAACCTATTTATCAAAACAGCGCGAGCGGCGAGTCGCGAAGCAATGCACAAACGTGCCGGTCCGTCACACCACCGCACCCCGCCCGCCCGCTACCCTCTCATTGACTATAAAAATACATATACTGAAATGGAATTCGGTAATCGTATCGCAATTATGTTAACAGATATATACCTGTTACCGTTATGTCATTACGGTATTTACCGAAATCGTATCTGTAAATACCCATCCCTGCAGTGGAAAGTCTTTATCAATGTCGGTATTCACTAAGCCAGGTTCGTTTTATAAAGCACATATCACTAGTCCTTTCGAAAGCAAAATCAATGTCCGGTATAAATAGCTAGGTCAAATAAAAATTAAATAGGTAAATACGCTAAACCACCGTGAGCGCTCGCAAGTCAAATTCCACAGTCCACACCGCAAACATAGAATAGCCTGAAGCGAGTGTGCCTTTGCAGCGAAAATCATTCAATTCAATGAACGCCTCCGTCTCACCCCGCGTCCCACAACTACCCTGCACGACTCGTCACCCGCGTACCTCATACCGCTCGTTGACTCAAGTAAGGTGAGAACACTATACCATTGAACGAAAATAAGCACACGGAAATATCAGAAAACTTACTTCAGGATATACGTCGTTTTGAATACGCCTTGCAAGTTAGTAAAAAAAAATGACAATATTTAGAATCTCCAATAAATTTTCGAGGATTTTGTTCAGATGAATTTTATAATATTACATTTAATGAGTACATAATAATGGGCCAAAGTTCAGGTAGAATTTGTGCAAAAAATGTGATTTTTAGAAGATTATACTGAAATCAAGGCAAACATTTTTGAAAATTTACTTGAATAGAAGCGTAAATATAATGTACAAGATACATATTAGCTCAAAATATCTGGAAAAAACTTTTTAACGAAACCTACCTATCATTACATTCTACATACTATATTTTATATTTTGTAGAGATAATGTTTTGGAATTGATTTGAAATTTAGGTATTAGTTATAGTATTAAGATTGTCTTGATTGTTAATTTGAAATTTATATTTAAGGGGGTGGTTTAATATAGTATGTAGAATGTAATGATAGGTAGGGAATACTAGTATGGGTTTTTATTTTTGTTTTAATTATCTGTTCAATGTTGAAGTTGTATATGGGGTGTTCTAGGAAAATATGTTAAAGTTAAATACAGGTTGGTTTTAATTTTATTTGAGACAATATAAAATTCAGAGGGGATGTTGTAGAGATGAATTCTAATTGTCTATGATTATAGTCTATGTTTTTAAAAGCAAGTTATTTTCAAACTTGGAGCGATTAGAGTTTTGACAAATGTCTTGAAGAAAATTTTCATTGTTCTAGTTTTTGAGAATTGTTCAGAGCAACTTATAATTTTGTAGTCGATGTAACTTTTATAAAGATGTAGAGTGTTCAAAGGTATTAAGTAATTAAAATTGTGTGAAAGAATTAAAGCCGTTTTTATACTGGATCCCAATAATTAAACACCTTGAGGGCGGATTTCAATAAGACATAATTAATGTTAGTAAACATATGTTTTTTTTAGGTTACGCTGCCAGACACAACACAACGCCGCCTTTCACAGCAAATAAAATGTTGCAGTTATTAAAAAGTGCGGTCGCCAATGTATCTGCCAAAGACTGGAAAAAGGTGCTAACCCAATGCAGAAAACTAATGGAAGAAGATTGGGAGCGGGATGTCCGATTTGATAATATATGCGAACAAGAGTTCATAATAAATTTACAAGATTGTTCTAGCGATTCAGAAACTGATTCAGAAGTGGATTTGGAGTGTACTTCTTTAAGAGAATAAATGATTAGTTTAGTGACGTATGTAATTAAATTAAAACCAATTGTATGTTACATTAGCATCGATAATAGTGAAAAACGTCGATACTATCGTAACATTATTATATGGTATGTAAACATGTAAATTAATATTATTTACATGTTTACATACTATATCTTAAATAGTTGTAGGTGAGAAATTAGATTGTATTTACTTACGTAAACTCAAATTTCTCACCTAATACTACTCGTTCGATTTCATTACAACATTGTTTGATAATCGGTTTTTTCCACCACTATCCCAACTTTAAAAATGTAAATGTCACTGCCGCAGAGATCAAGCTATCTTTTATACAAGCTATCTTTTATAAGTCCCCATTAGTCCATAGATACGTATAGGGCGTTCGGATAGCCTATCAGTTCCAAAAATAACACTCACAAACGCTAAAAATGATCACGTAGGGCGTTCGTATTGGGACTTCGTGAGCATTTATATCGTTTTCGCTCACCGTTCGGATAGCTTTGAAAACGCTACAAATGACAGAGAAAAGTGCTATTTTTGACCCACGTCTTACCGTGGGATCCTTGTGATCGTTTTTTGACAACTTGGAAATTCATATCTAACTTAACATTTTATGAGAAATATTGTGGTTCCTATCATAAAAATAGAACTGGCGATGCCTCCAACACAGACCTATATCTCTGGCTTCAGTTATTGCACCTATATCTCTAGCTGCAGTTCTAGAAAACGTTATTTTGGTTGTCAGCGGTTGTCAAAATATGTATAAGTCGTTCGGATAGCATAGTCATTGGTGGTCAAAAATAGCAGAAGCTTCTTTCCGAACGCTAAGATACAAATGCCACTTTTGAATCTGCTACAAACGCAATCAAGCCAAAACGAACACACCTCACACCTGTAGTAGTCTGTGGTCAATAGTCCCCAATAGTTCCCATTAGTACATAATTTAATTACTTTTTTTGTATGTAATGTAAATACGGAAAGGCTACATACTTTAAAATTAGGAATATACCTAATTACCTATTGTGTTAAGTTAAACAGCATTTGGACTTTTTATACATAGATATGAATAAACTTTGGTGTGTTATGTTTTTCCTATGTTGTACTGTAACAATTGCAAAGAAACGAAAGGATGAAGAAAAGCCGGCTTGGGCGAAAAAAGACATTCGAGATTACTCTGATGCAGACATGGAAAGGTTTGTTATTACATTTTAGTGTTTTGTCGAATGTGAATTTCTTGCTGTAGGATTAACCCTAGCTCACTATCTTCATACTCGAATAACGCTTTCACATAACTTTCGACTACACACTAAAAAAACAATTAGCTAATAAACTTATAAATCATTAGTGGCCTACCTCATTATTAAACAAAAAGTTGTATTTTTTTTAAATATTCGATAGCCTTTGTTCATCAGGGATAAGGAAGGATTCTATGAATTTTTTCAAACGAGTCCAGGAGTTTTTAAGTTAATTTGTACAAAAAATACAAATCTTTTCTCTTTATAATATTACAGCAGATATTATGTATTAAGAGTTATTTTTGTGGTTCCTCAAAAATTGCTCTTGTGCAACCATTGTAGAATTATTGGGTAGGCATTAGAATCTGGCCTCATGAATTTAGGGGTGAGAGCGGTTTTGATGGAAGGGGTTTGACCCACACAGTGAAGAGAATGTTAGGAAACCCTTACTACAAAAGAACTGCAGTTTAACCCTAATGATTTCAGGGTTCATATTTTTTTTACAGAAAGGTCTTATTATAGGAAGATTCAAAGTCAAGTTGTGGGAATCAACACTTTGCAAAAAACAAATTTTAAACTGGGTATAGGAATTGGGATCGAGTTCTTTTGCTAATAGTCCAGTTAAAGCAAATATTATTATAATTGTTATTACTTTTAATGTATAATCTGGGGCACAAATAGATAGGTGCAAAGAGGAGCATTGTGGTTACTGATGACTACAATAACTCACAAGAGGAGCTAATATGCTATGGCAGCAGACAAAACTGCTAGAAATATCATTTCAATGATAATATGTATTGTTTGGATCATTCATTAAAAAAATCATCAGCTGGTACCTAGTACCTATTTATTCAGTTTGGGATCATTTATGCTGGTTTAACTTGCACTTGGACAATTTTTATTATGAATTATGAACTATATGGCCTATACTATAAAACACCAAGTTGGATGCTTATATGAATTACCTACCGTTTTAATGATAGAGCAAAAAAGTTCAAAAAGACATGTCTCATGTGGGAACTGATTTGAAGCAGTGATGGCTCAGTGGCATTGGCTATGTACTGCTGCTCAGCAGGTCGATGATTCGAATCCTGCCCCGGGCAACTCAACTGACAAACTATTACTCTTTAGAAGATTGTTTTAGAGAAGAGCATTTTAAAGTATGGGAGCGGGCTAAGGATAGTGTTAGCATTATATTGTGGCATTATACTATTATTGACCATTGAATCTGAAAAAGAATCATTATTATCCTTCATCCCACACCTATTCACCTTGAAGACATTATGTATGTTATGTGTAGGATAATTTTTAACTTTAATTTATTGAATTTTTCTGAATAAAACCAAAAGGTAGCTGAAACCATAGGCAAAGAACCACCCTTGATGTCATTTTCTCTATAAGGGGGTGTCCATTGAGTGATGTTTTTTTAGCATTTTTTAACCCCCCCCCCTCCCTCATTGATGATACTTGGTGAGGTTCAAGACTAAAGAGCGTGCCAGACAGTTTGCGAACTGTGGAGATGATGGTTTGCGACCAAATTACGTTTGACTTTCCAACGCCCTTGGATTGCGAGCATGCGTTGTCGACCGTGGTTCGGGACCACTATTTCCCACTGTGTAGACGCCGGTCGCAAACCACGCGAGGGCAGTATGCCGCTGCCGCCGCCGGCGAGCGCGCACGCATAGCGCGTTTCCCTCTTTGAGATACGTAGGTATAAAAGCCACGACCAAGTATAATGCATTATTTATGACATATTTTTCTTCAAAATTTCATATATAGATAATAATTTTAAAACGTATAAATTAAGCGATATCGTGTGTAATTTGGCCTTAGTTGGATGCGTGTTATCGGCGCGGTAGTTCGAAACACTGTGGTTCCGAACTGTGTAGTAGCAAATTCCGACGGTGGTTTGCAACAAGCCTCTGGCCAAGGCCAATGGGCGGAGCCCGTGGTCTCGAACCGTGAAAATCCTACTTTACATAAAAATCACGTATTTTTAGTAAGAACCAACAAAGAAACTTATTTTTTTTAGAATATTATCTTTAAATACAGATATAAGTAAAATACTATAATCTAATTTTATTTTATCGACCGAGGTAACGGTTTACGTATGTCTTCGGCGTGGTAGTCGCGGCACGCGGGATCTTCGCTTGTTGCCTGGCAACGGCAAGTCAATGTCACACTACTCGCCTCTTTTCAGTTAAGAAATTGCATCTTTGAACAAAAACTTAATACACGTGATATCTTACTGCACCACCACCACCTGGGGCGAGGAGCCCCACTTGTAATATTTCATGATTTTTGCTGAACCCTGTTTTTTTTCTTTTTTTTTTATACTTAACTAGGTAGCACTTGACCTGTTCCCCCCTTTCAAGCCTCACGTTATTAATGGACGGTCCCTAAGAGCATACTGTGAGTTGGTGGGTGAGGTCCTTTAGTAGGTACTGGTGTTGCCTAGGTTTGTAAAACTTCTTCAGATTATACTCATCTTTTCTATATAGAATATGTAAATGCATTGACCTAATTAAATTTAATAAACCTATATATACTTATTATCTGGATGAAAATGTCAGTATGTAAGCTCAGACCGAATAAAAAGTCAAGACAGAATGTTGTGTAAAGAGCAGTGAGGCCGGTAAAACTACGCCTCGCCGTGTACAAACACGATTACACACACATATGTACAACGAAACTACGCCTTGACTTGTCAGCCGAACTATTGCGGCGTGGTGGCATTGGTGTTGCCGTTATTAAGCTTATAAGGTTTACCCTATTATTGGGTGATAATACACAACGTATTGCTATTAGTTTTTTTTTTATAGATTATCAATGTGTTTTAACCGACTTAAAAAAAGAGAAGGTTCTCAATGGGACTGCATTTTTTTTAAATACAGATATTGCGTCGTAGATGCCTACGACGCAATATCATTATCAAAATCGGTACAGTGATTTAATTGCAAATTTAAAAGGTGGATTTCAGTTATTCAGTCCCTTGGTCAACCGACTTCAAAAAGGACCAGGTTTTCAATTCAGTTGTATGTTTATTTATTTAATTTATTTGATTAAATCTTTGTTACTTCATAACTCCGTCATTTTATTTTTTGTTGGAAAGCTGATACCTTTAATTATAATTGCTGATACCTCATATTAATTTCATTGGTATTGGATTTTCGGTTTTGAAGATATTGAAGTAGATGATGTTTTTTTTCGTTATAAAAAACATATTTCCATTGTTTTTTTTGTTTTTAACGTTGTTGTGTATAGAGTTGAATTATAACCGTATTATTATTGATATTACAAAGGCAAATTTAAGTTCCCTCTTACCTGTTCACGCTTTACTGGTCACTTACCAGTGTTACTGTTTAATTATTTTTTCATTTTCCGAATTGAGTCCAAAAATTAAACAAATTTGGATCGAAATCATTCGGAAAAGTAAGAAGGAACTATCATGGGAATATTTTAAAATCGGCGACTTATATTTATTTATACCTATTTCTACCGCCAAGCAGTAATGTTCACATTCTTATGTTCCGGTAAAATTACAGGCACATGAGACTTAACATCTTTATGTCTCAAGGTGATGGGCGCAGTGCAGTTTGCCACTTGTGACGAAGGTGGGCTTTGAGCTTTTTTCCTCGATTGCATAAAAAACCCGTCACTAATTAGTTACAAGAAATAAATGCATGTTAATTAAATACCCAGTAATGTTATTTCTGAAACACTTTTTCCATTCCCTTCCCCTACTTAACGACACTACATTTTCCGACACGTTACATCCGAACCCTATTGTTGTATTAATACTAATTACGTTATTAAATTGGTAACGTTATTTTCATAAGGTAATTTGATTATCATGGCAACACCGACACACGCACACATGTTTGGAAAACCGGCCTCACTTCCCTGTTCACAACATTCTGTCTTGACTTTTTATTTGGTCTGAGTATGTAAGTAAGGAAATGTAATTGTTACCATTTTCCACCGATTTTTTTGAATTTTCTTCTCTTCTTAGGTTACTAGATCAGTGGGAAGAGGATGAAGAACCTCTACCAGAAGATGAATTACCAGAGCACCTTCGAAAACCTCCTTCTATTGATATTACCAAAATGGACATGTCAAATCCAGAATCAGTGCTCCAAGCTACCAAGAAGGGACAAACTCTCATGATGTTTGTCTCTGTTGCCAATAAACCAAGTAGAGCCAGATCAGAAGAGTTGACAAAAATTTGGCAATCAGCTCTTTGGAGTAACCATATTCAAGCTGAAAGGTAAAAAATAATAATTAATATTTTATTCCACTTTGTAGTCATGGTAAGTGTTAGTAGGTACCTAGGTGGATTTTTTGATAACAGTCTCAGTGAAGAGTTACTTGGGTGGGGTTAATGAACCCTATTTAGAATGGAAGATCTACCATCTAAACCAAACCCATTACCATAAGTACTCACATTAAATCAAAGTAGAACTCCAATTATCCGAATTAATGGGGACCGGGACCCATTCGGATAATCAAATATTCGGATAATCGGATTTTTAAAAAAAAAATTGCCATTGGAGAGAATAAAACCTACGTTTTGATATTGCACTATTTTTTATTGAATTAAATGAAAGAAACATGAAATTTTCACATGTTTTAAATATAAATAAAATGTACTTATGTACAAGTTTAGAAATAAAAATCATTGTTTTTTAAACATCTCCGTCAATGTAAGCTGTTTTGCGGTCTTCAACCGTTTTCGGGCAGCCAGGTCACGCATTCGCTTGACGGTGAGCAGTTGCAAGTGGTCACACTCGGGCTGACGCTCCATCCACTTCAAAGCAGTCTCGAGGCCGGCAAATGCTTCACTAGCTGATGGTCCAGCGTCTACTTCAACATCAGCAGAAAGTTCTTCTTCCACTTCCACTTCAACATCTTCTCTCACACTTACAACAATTTCATCGTCATTGAGAATCTGAAAACCAGGGTCAGACGTGTCACAAGCCATCCACTCTCCTACATCTTCAGCACTTACTTCTGTACAACCAGGAATTTTTACAATCATTTTTCTTATTTCCTCTAGTGACAACGCATCTTTATCATCATCATCCTCTCCATATTCTTGTTTCTCATTTTCTTCAGATTCTTTTTTTTTGTTCTTCTCAGACGGTAGGCCTTTCAGTTTATTCCACGCACGTCTTAGCGTCACTGCCGTAACCAAACTCCAAGCTTCCGCTACCATGTAACAGCAGTCCTTTAAATTTATTTTGCTATGATTTGCCAAAACCAATTCTTCATCTTCAGCACCTTCGATCAGCAGTTTTCTCAGCAGTTGCCTTCTGTAATGGCGCTTCATTGTTTCAATAACAGACTGGTCCATGGGTTGCAGCAAACTTGTAACATTGGGAGGCAAAAACGTCGTTTTAAACTGCCCATTCTCTCTTTCCAACAGTTCTGCTGTAGGATGAGTGGGTGCGTTATCAACAATTAAAAGCACCTTACTGCCTTCTTTTCCCACCGATTTTTGGTGCTTTTTCACTTCAGGAATAAACACTTCATCATACCATTCGGTAAACAAAGCTGCAGTCATCCAGGCCTTGGGTTGACTTTTGTAGAAGAGTGGAAGTTTTTTTACGTTTTTAAATGCTCTTGGATTTCTTGATTTTCCTATCAAAAGAAGTGGCAGTTTATGATTTCCAGTGGAGTTGGCACAGTTAAGCACTGTAACACGTTCTTTACTGACCTTATGTCCAGGGGCACTAGATTCCCTTTTAGAAGCCAAAGTGGTTTTTGGTAATGCTTTCCAAACAAGGCCAGTTTCATCGGCATTATAAACAAACTCCGGATCATAGGATTCAGATGCAGTTTTAAATTTTTCAATAAAATTTTCAGCAGCTGCAGAGTCTGCTGAAAGCTTCTCACCAGCCAAATCTAACTCGCGTACACCATGCCTGAATTTAAAATTCCTTAGCCAGCCGTTACTAGCCTTAAAAGATGAATAACCAAGCTTTTCTGCTAAGATTTTGGCTTTTTCACAAAGGATTGGACCTGAAATCGGATTTCCCATAGAACGTTGCTGCAAAAACCATTTAAACACGGCATCTTCCAAATTTTTGTTGGTTGCTGTCTTCATTGTTTTCCTGGAGGAACTTCCATCTTCATTTTCAAGCACCGAAACAAAGTTTAAAAGTGTTGACTTACTGTTTTTAATGTCAGAAATTGTTGCTTGTCCAACACCATAAATCTCAGACAACTTCTTACCCGTTACACCTTTATCGAGTTGCTCTATAATTTTCAGTTTGTCCGCTAACGATAGCACAACACGTTTTCTTTTCGAAGCCATGGTATAAAAACAATACAGTACATATGTATTGTACACGCACAAACAAAAGTAAGCCGTAGCGAAAGAGTAGCGTCCTCGAGCAAGGTCAATAGCACACTGGCTAATCAAAACAAACAATGACAGGTGCGCCGTGACTGCAATGCGCCGGAACTTGTCTTAACTTGCCGTTGTGCCTACACACGCGGGGGGAAGTCAGTGTAGGCACAACGGCAAGTTAAGACAAGTCAAGTCAAGACTTGTTTGTGATTCGGATAATCGGCGATTCGGATAGTCGGAGTTCGGATAATTGGAGTTCTACTGTAATGGTGTAGTATAAGTATAATGTTAGATAATGATGGCTGCTCTTTACTTCCCACCCTGTAAAGGTTTACTAAATCGGTTTCCAAGTTGTCAAATTTCAGTTTAAGGAAAGACACCTATTGTGAATTATTCACTAAGTGGCTCCCCCCATCTTACCAAATCACTTTGGTCTGGGAGGGTCATCTGGAAGGCTTGAGATAGAACTTAAATAATGCAGGAGACCAATCATATATGAAGGTACGCCACTTAAACGCCAGGGGGATAAATAATTCACCCATGGTTGGCATCACTCTGCATTACTAAACTCATAACACATGCTTTTTGTAGCTATTATTTTCGTACGTCATGTTTTGTAAAACTACCAAAGTAAACTAGCAAAGCGGGTTTTGTGTAGAAAAAGAAAGTTAAGGACAAAGACATTGTAAAATCTTTTCTACAACAAGACGAAAATGGTCGCTATTAAGTACATGCAATGAGCTTAGAAATGCAAAGCGAATAGCTAACCATAGGTGAATTTTGTATCCCTCTGGGGTTAAAGTGGCGTACCTTGATATACGATTGGTCACCTGCCTTATTAAAATTTTATCTAAACGCCTTTCAGATGACCCTCCCAGACCAAGGTAACTTAGTAAGATGGTGAAAAGCCACTGAAAAGTATTGCGGTATTTGCCGGGAGGCGATAGGTGCAGCAAGACACTTATTGGTGGGATGCAAGATGTTCCTTGTTAAGGCCTTGTTGGCCCCGAGTTTCTTGCCCGTTCTTCTCGCAGTGGCTCTATAATTTTTGTTTGCTGAACGTGGCAGTACAATGTAGTATATTTCAATATTAAAATTTGTAATTGACCTTCATAAGAGCGTCGTAGACGCCTAAATTGAATAAATGATTTTGACTTTGACTTTGAGGGTCATTATTCACGTCGCCATCCACGATAGAGTCCTCGAAATCAGACGAGAAGCGGAGTCTCTTGGTAGCTAGATTAAAAAAAAGGTTGGACAACGAACAAACGACACGTCGAATTTGTCATTGGGTCATCTACAAAATCAAAATCCAAGCCTTACTCCATCTTAGGCGCAGCTCCCGATTGGACTCTTTTGATGGACACGTAAAAAAACACTACAAAATTCCTGAGGATGTTGGTGTTTCGTCTTCGAAAATATAGAAATTACTGTGCCGTGGGAAACGAACGTACCTAAAGACCACACATTACAAACAAACAAATATTATGACCTAACAAATGAATTAACCAAAAACGATTGTGGTTAATTTATATGATGTAGAAGTTGGAGCAAGGGGTATACCAGCGAAATCCCTATATAACCTACTTAAAGACCTTGGGCTGCCAAGAACAACCGTAACTTCCATCCTAGTAGGTACGTGTATCTAAGGCGGCATTAGTAGGATCTTACCAAATTTGGTTAGGTAGGGGAGGAGGCTCGAGCGGTGAAAGGGAGCATTGATATATCGTAAAGAGACCTCTTAACCTTACTCCTAGGTTGCAAGTCCCAGGCCCCTCTAGCCTCTTCCTCTGCAACGCTATGGACCCCGCGCCTGCATGGTGAATCCATGGAATGCTCAGTAATTCGTCTCACATTTACATCTCCTCTACACTCAGGTCAATTTTCACTCAAAATTATGGTGCCCGCATTTTGACCCCCTTAATTTTAAAATATATAAATATTAAAATTTTATAATTATTTATTATTATTTTTAATATACATTTTTTTTGTGTCCGTACTCCCAGCGGCAACATGTTGAAATACATGATTTGAGCTTAGCAGTTATTTAGTGTATGAACTGGTGTAAATGTGTATGGTAGTTTTAAATTTGTGTGTCCAGCCATTCATAAGATACTTGCGAAAAACACTTTCCACTGGGAGAACGTTCTCCCAGCGGAACTTTTTCGTCAAAACGACCGCACGAAGAAAAGAAGTATACCAATAAGTAGAGTATACCGAGAGGTAAATGTGTGTCTTTAAATGAAATTTGTGTGTCGTAAGACTCTGAAGATATGCAAGATGCCGCTGGGGGAACGTTGGGCTGTTTGCTGCATATCCTAAACGGTTAAACGCACAATTATGATTATTTTTACACAGGTCTCTATGAATTTGTGTGTAATGTTTATGAAAACAGATTCGGAAAAAACAATACAATTAAGACGAAAAAAAAATATACAAAAAATAAGGTTTTTAGGTTCTAGCTAAGATTTTTTTACCTGTAGATGCGTTGTATGCCCTCCATATTTACTAGACGAATTCAGGGTAATTACCAGAGTCACTACCAGTCTTGCACTTCTTAGCGTCCGGTGAATACATCGCCGCTAATCGTGTTTTTTAGGAATAATCTGTGGACAATATGCCTTCATTGTGTCTTTAGAATCTGCACCAATTATACAAGCACTGTGAGAGATAAGAAAACTGTTTCATTTCACGCGTAATTATTGCTTTTATTGATGAAATAGAAAATATCGACATTTTGTTTTATCTAAGGAACTATTCTCAATGAAATGGATGAGCGAGATATGTGTATCGTTTGGTGTGAGAGAGTGAAAGAGATCGCAGTGTAATGGTGATCGGAACGTCTCGTGGCGGTTCGGTGGTTACACGAATTGCTTATTTATCTCTTTCTTACAACATATATGACGCATAATATTTGAACGTTCTTTCCTTGTCATTACAAACTGCATATACATGTGCGTAGGTATGTAGATAGGTAAATTCTAGTAGGCTTTTAGAGCAGTGGTATTCGGATATAACTACTCTAATATTTCAACTCTCTGGGTTCTAGTGCTTAAAATAGATGTCTTCGAGACTAAATTTTCACGACAATATGTGCCCTTTATTAGCTTACAATATCTTGCCAAGTCTCATTTGTATAATATGAGTAGTTAATGAGTTTCGTTGAAAAAACCATGCCTAAATCACGCCCGTTTTCGCCATTGGGTTTGACGAGTTTTACAAAGGTTCGCAAATCTAAAGGTATCACAACAATTAGTGCATTCATCCAATTATCTGCTCACAAAATTTTAGCTCAATACACTTAATAAATAAAGAGATAAAGTTAAAAAACCCACAAGATACGAAACTAGTGATAAGTCGACCAAGTTTGAATGGTAACAAAAAAGCGGCCGCACAATATAAAGTGCTAGTCTTCCAAAATAAATAGAATTATATAGTTTGCGTACAAAACTACCATACACATTTACACCAGTTCATACACTATATATCTGCTAAGCTCAAATTATGTATTTCAACATGATGCCGCTGGGAGTACGCACACATTTTTTTTGTTTAATTATTTTTCAACATTTTTTTTATTTTTTCAATTCAGACTGAGCTGAGAATAGATCTAATGAGTTGGGAGGTCTGGTCATACACTAAATATCTGGTCAACTCAAATTATGTACAAAGCAATTTGCTGCTGAGCTTATGCACACATCTGTATGTTGATTGATCTCTTGTAATATAAAAAATAATACAAATAATTTCCTCACACCACAGTTGCAGCTTTCAATTCAAAGAGTATAATGTTCTACTCAGATAGACTTAGGTATATTTTATTTTCAAATGTAAAGTTATATTAAATGTATATTTATTGTATGCATTACCCCAGCAAGAAAATCACTTCTGGAATAAATTGAGTTCTACAAATAATTAGTGCCTTATACGCTGTAAATGTGCAACAAATAATAAATTTGTGCACTTTGCCGTTTTGTTAAAAAAAAGGAAAAACCAATTCTGCTGGAGTAACGTAGTTCCAGCAGGAAAATTTTAATCGAATGATCGGAAAGAAAAATTAAGTATATGGACAGATAGCTTATATTTGTGCGTAAATGTGCGCCAAAAATTAAATTTGTGCGTCGTAAGGTTTTCGAGATATTTCATTTCCTGCTGGAGTAACGTTTAGCAAAATCTTATTTCTCGAAAACCAATAATTGTGCGATCTTACAATAAAAGTATATTAGTAGCTCTTAATTTGTGCTTATTTGTGACACCATTAGGTTTTCAAAAAATTTTACCATTTTTACGTAATTATGCAATTACGAAAATAAAAAAAATATGTCTAGCGCTAAAACGAACAAACGGTTGTACTCACTAAAAACGGTATTTGGTTCTTCTTGTAATTCCATTCATAAGAAGTAAACTTATTAGACAAAATATACACGCATTTATCAATAATATCAATATATGTCGCAACCGACAGTGTCATAATTAGACATCAAAATGCAAGAAATAGTATTAACTCAACATGTTTCAGTGTTAACCAAAAATTAGTGCGTTTAATGAAAAATATATACTGAAAATTTCAGCTTCCTATGTAAAGTATTAAAGAAGATTTGAACAAAAAACAAAAACGAAGCGAGATTACTGGTTATCCGATCAAATTCGGAAGATAGCAAAAAAGCGACGGTTTCATACATATTGTTGATCTTCTTAACTTTGCTGAACTAACAGGTGTACACATATTGTGCATAAAACTGTTAAGGGAAATTATTTAACTGCTTTTTATATTGAGTTTATATAAAAGGTTTTTTTATACGTAAGTACCGTGGTGTATCTAGTAATTTGTAGTTTACACAATAACGAGTAGTACAAATTTATTCGGGTTACATTACTACATCAAACATTTTTATGAAATGAATGTATTTTTGGTATATTAATTGAGTTGTTTTTCATTAGTTGCTAGTCCAAAGACAAATTATTATTAGCTTTACGATTGTTTGATGATGCAATTAGTTAATCATATCACAGAATAAATAATAGTACATAGTTGTTATTGCTTCGTAGGTACATTCATTAAAATATCAACCATCTGTTCAACTTACCTATACCTACGATTGCAACGAAGAAGTAGTCTGAAGTTCGCACAGCTATAAAATCATGGGAAACAGACTGATTGATATAGCACGGTAATGTTATCTATACAGTATTTCAACTTCATAGAAACGAACGAAACGCGAGTTATACCTACGCGCGTCGATCTCAGCCCGCGCTCAGTACGCAGACAGTCGCGACTGCGTCGCAGTGACGAATGGACGGTGTGTAATTTTCTTTAACGAAAAATAAGTTCATGTACATATTTAATATGACGAATAGGATATATTGTGCTGTTTTTGTTGAATGATTTCGTCAATAACGCATCCAGAGGTAACTTTTTTTTGATTACCTGGAAACTCTGAAAGGTAAGACTATAAAATAAATTTACTTACTAGTAGGTAGGTTACCTATAATTACATTAAAAAAAAATAGAAAGAATGTAAGCATTAACCTGCATTTTCATTTAATATCTTATAAGTTGCCTGAGCGTAGGAATATACAATAAAAAAAGATTTTCGTCAAAATAAAAATCTAAACAATACCTATTATAAAAATATACACAAATTCCTCTTTAAGTATTTTATGTGTGACTGTACGGACAAGAGCTTCCATTAATACTACTTATTAAAGAAGACCATCAATATGTATGAAACCGCTGCTTTTTTGCCATCTTTCGAATTTGGTCGGATAACCAGAAATGTCGCTGTTGCTTTAGTTTTTTGTTCATATCTTCTTTAATACTTTACATAGGAAGCTGAAATTTTCAGTATATATATTTCATTAAACGCACTAATTTTTGGTTTACAGCTAAACATGTTGAGTTAATTCTATTTCTTGCATTTTGATATCTAACTATGACACTGTCGGTTGCGACATATATTGATATTATTGATAAATGCGTGTATATTTTGTTTAATAAGTTTACTTTTTATGAATGGAATTACAAGAAGAACCAAATACGTTTTTAGTGAGTACAACCGTTTGTTCGTTTTAGCGCTAGACATATTTTTTTTATTTTCGTAATTGTATAATTACATAAAAACGGTACAGAATTTTGAAAACCTAATGGTGTCACAAATAAGCACAAATTAAGAGCTACTAATATACTTTTATTGTAAGATCGCACAATTATTGGTTTTCGAGAAAATGGATTTTGCTAAACGTTACTCCAGCAGGAAATGAAATATCTCGAAAACCTTACGACGCACAAATTTATTTTTTGGCGCACATTTATGCACAAATATAAGCTATCTGTCCATATACTTAATTTTTCTTTCCGATCATTAGATAAAAAATTTCCTGCTGGAACAACGTTACTCCAGCAGAATTGGTTTTTCCTTTTTTTTAACAAAACGGCAAAGTGCACAAATTTATTATTTGGTGCACATTTACAACGTATAAGGCACTAATTATTTGTAGAACTCAATTTATTCCAGAAGTGATTTTCTTGCTGGGGTAATGCATACTATTTATTTAATACTACAAAGCTTGGATTGGGAAGGATAAAATGGCAAAACAAAAATTGAATATTCTTCAAACAAAAAACGATGACATAAAAATGCTACAACAGACTTATCCCAAACCAATAACTATACAATAAAAAAGTTTTTTATTTTATATATACTTTTAGACTTTTGCAGACATAAATTTGTATTCAATTCTATAATAATTTTAGGTTAAGCCTGTTAACACCTTCGACCACATCATCACTTACCATCAGGTGAGATTGTGGTCAAAGGCTTACCTATCAGCAATAAAAAAAAAAAAAAAAACGTGTTGATTTTTTGAATAAGATGCCCCAACACAGGTGTCAGGCAGGTTAATCTAATATTAACACTACACCCTGTGTGTAATAAATTGCTAATACATATATTTTCTTCTAGGTATCTCATTGATGATGACCGAGCAATATTCATGTTTAAGGATGGATCACAGGCTTGGACAGCTAAAGAGTATCTGCTAGAACAAGATGAAGTAAAGGAAATTCAGTTGGAAAGCCAAACTTATCCTGGCAAGAATCCTAATGTTAAAAACAAAGCAATCAGGGATGAGTTATAAGTAAAAGATCTGAAATTGTTTCATTTAAAAATAAATTAAAAGCTCAATATTAGTTATAAAAAAAGAATGTTAATTTTATATGAGTTGATTATATTTCACCCAAATTCATCAAAGTTAGTTTAATGTTAAATTGTCCATGCATTATTTGAAATAATTAATCTGAATATTTGTATGGGTTAAATATGTAAAGGTATAAGTACAGTTTAGTCCTATCAATAACACTTCCTTTTTGATACCCTTTATTTATTTAGTCTGATTCCAAGAAACATATTGAGTGATAAGATTTTTCGTGAAGTGCATACAAATTAACCCAAATATTTAAAAACAGAATGTGCTATTAATGTTCTTGTCAGATAGCTTTAAAACACAAAATATGAATATTTTGAAAAAGGTATGTAGTTTATTTATATATATTATAACTACTATGTAAATGTGATCAATCAAATTTCTTACATTCCTATTGTATCTATGATAATTCTTTTTATTTTTGTATGAAGTCTAAATAAATAATTCAATTTCTTGCAATCAATGTTTTATTTAAAAAACAAAAATAATTTTGAAGGTACCAGCCTGTAATAAAACTTGAAAGGGCTTAAATCTTAAATTTAGAGAGGTTATCCGAGGACTAAAATGCATCTGTAGCTCGGAAGTGTTCTTCATCAATGGTTGAGTAGATGTGGCCTTCTCCACACATCCATTCTAGGATATTTCTGAAAATAAATATTTTTATATTATATTACCATGCAATGCATAAAAAAGTAGCTACAGGGGGCAAACTTAAAATGGATTCAATAATAGATATATACAGTAAAATAAATAAGTATATATTTGAACTGGTTTTTAAAGCACTTATTTCACTCTGTAGTGGGCGTAATAGAGTTGTAAGGCTAAGTAGTAGAAATTTAGAATCATAATATTATATTATGTCTATATAGCTGTAAGGCAATTCATTCAACTATTCTCTAATTCATTTAACTATATTATACCTGTACCTTTAAAAAGCTTAAAGGCAATTTTACACTGAGTCATTAACTGACGTCAGTCCACTGTAGTGTCAGTGCTGACCTGGCATTGCCATTGTGTAAATTTACTTCAAGTCAGTACAGACTTCAATATTCCCGCTTCATATTTTTGGCGTCAGGTCACCCGCGCCAGCGCAACTGACGCCGTGTAAATGACGAAGTCAGTCGCTGCCGCTCTATTGTATGGTGACCACATTGCGTCGCACCGCATTTCGAGTTCCACTTTGGCTAGCAAGGCGTCTCACATAAATGTGTCTTGACGCTGAATAGAGCTTGATAGCAACATAAGCAAATTGTTAGTTTTATGGCGTCATTCTCAAAGCCAGTTTGTATTCCCCAGGATCTTCCATTCTCAACTGGGTTAACAACAGAGCAGAACCTCCAGTTTTATCTCTGTCATCTATCCATTTTCTTACTCCATTTACAAATTCGTTTCTGTTTAGATCTCTTCTTCCAACATATCAGTTAGTTCTTGCATCATCACAAAGGTACATTTACTCAACAAATTATTACTAACTTTGATTTTATGCTGTTTTTGAGAATTCATTTTTTCACAGTGACATTACGAATGTGTGTACACCAAAAGAAATTTCCTCGACTACCAACTGCTTGTAAATAGTCAGTTTTCGGTGCCAGCATTGACAACAGCTACTAATCCTGTGTAAATCTGCCTTAATTAATCCTAAGTTACTGACTGACATACTATTATGCTTAGTAACTGTTTCAAGTCTATGACATTTAGATGCTATAAGTCAGTTTCTAATTGGTTGGTTTGCCTGCTTCATTGTTTTGTTTAAGTCATTTTGATACAAATAGGAAAAAATAAATTTACAAGTATTAGATTATTACATTCCTAAAATTTTAGCTACAGTATACTTACTCGAATTCTACATGTGACATCTTATCCTTGAGTGTTGCATACATGTCCTGTTTGCTAATTCCTTGCTCCAATGTTGAAGCTCGAATAAGGTTGAATACCAGCATCTGCCTAGGATTCAGTCCGTTCACAGAGCCTGTGTCATTTATACCAACCATTGAATTAGCTGGCATTGCAGTATTGTTGAATGTGGGATTGCCATCTACTACTTTTTCCTGAAAAATATTACGACACATCATCATAAAGGTTTGTTTATTTTCTTTTAAATATGTTTATAAATTTATGTGTAAAAAACATAATATTAAGATTTGCAAAAACCTACCTTCTTCGATTCTGCTTCCATTTTAACCTTATTATTAATACACTGCAAGTAATGAAATGTGATAGCATTTGCATCTGTCACAGATAATATTTTGAATGCCATTAATACTTTCTTTCCTTTGTTTGTTTTTACATTACCATAGATTTGAATGTAATCATTTACTTGAACTTTTGGTGTGGATTTATCCTGAAAACAGATATGAAATTACTCCAATGATTATAATAATATGGCTAATCCTACTATCAACTAGGTTTTGTGAATCAGGTATATTATAAACGTAATACATTAACACATACCATTTTATATCAACTCTCCTATTTTAAACACAAACTGTGAGGTAACCTCTTAAAAAAGTGTTGTGTTCAAATTCTTTATTTGCCATAGTGTACATTACAGGTCTTAACTTAAATAATATGTGTTTCTACATTTAAACCTTAAAGGCGTGCAAATTACTAGGTTCATCTAATTTAATTTAGCAAATTATTATTTCAATGTCATTTCATTTACTTATAATTTATGTAACAGATATTCATCAATAATATAATAAACCCTATCAATAAGTGTTTAGCATAAAACACTTTTTTAAGAGGTGCAGTTGTACCAAAAACTATGTTTTGTAATATTCAAAGAACAAGTCTGATTCGGATAAAAATTGTACCTCGAAGCAATAATTATACTCATTTTCAGGCTTTTGATTAGTGACACAAATAGAATGTGTACATGTCTAACATGTCATAAATATCTATATTCTATAGAATAAAAAGTTAGATTATGTTTGATATTACTACACCCTATAAAATGTTAGGTAAATAGAGTTGGTATGCTAATAATTTATCTTTAAGGTGAGCTTTCAATTTTGGAGCAAAACTGGCTCAAAATGGGTTTGCGTACAAGGCATGTTGCCGACATAATGACAAATTTATTCAAAATGTTTCTTGAAGCCCTACCCACCAATCTCAGTGTATGAAACAGAAACTTTATCCCAAATAATATTACAACATTGTCAAATCAAATGAGCAAGCATAGACTTACATCTTCATCCATAGCTTCTTGATCTAGCCACAGGACAGCTCTCATCCTTCCAGTGATATCTTGAATGGTATAAGTTATTTTAGTGCTTTGAATGCGAATATTCCGAACACGTGCCACGATAGATACTATCTGAATTTCTGTTCCCCATATTTTGACGCCATCGTCACCACTATGCAAAGCTTGTTTTATGACAATGGGTGCTGTACGTGAAGCTCTTCGTCCCTGTACAATTCAAGGTTAGTTTGACCATACATAGATTATCAAACGGGTATAATTATATATAATACATCTTTAATTACCGTTTTTTGCTGTTGATTAGGTGTATTTACATTTCCGAATTGATTACCAGAATTGAAGAATCCACCACCAACCGCCGATTGATCTGAAAGTAGTAGTTGGTGATTAACTTGGAAGTTTTGTACGTGAACTTGTTTTACAAATATTGTATGAGTGGATACCATTCCACATAATTGATAGCTTAAATTATTTGGAAATTTCTTCACAAAACTGTGTTTATTCTCTAGTATTTTGAAAATGTAGGAGTTTTGATTTGTTTTCTGTTTGCTTGACGTTTCCAAATAAAGCGCGGGAATTAGTGTTGCCAGGGCTATAGAGATGAAAGTTTTCTTCAAAGAGGATTTATGTACTGAGTTTTAGGTTTCCCGAATACTTTGATATTTTTCTACTATATAAACCTGTTATACTGCTCGAAAAGTAACAATGCGATTAAAATAAGAATAGGATCGGCCTAGCGCCATGTTGTGACGTCAAAACTAGAATTTGGTACTGTGTGCAAAAAAAACAAACGATAGAACAGGTATCAATTAATAAAAAAAATAACTGCAAGTATATCATGATACAAGTGAGCTAAGTTGCTCATTATATATGAGACTGTGGGTTGCAGCCCGAGCCGTAGGCCAGAGCGTAAAGCTGAGTGTAAAATGAAAAAGTTGCTCACGAGTTTCATACGCACTTTTTCAACAGCCTTGCGAAAAAAAATATATATTGCACAAATGCGATACATTTTTTGTTTATTTCATATAGGTACTTAGCCTAAAACCTCTTTGTTGTTACAAATCTGTATTACCCGGTTAAACTGAAAAGGCTCTGTTTACTCGCATATAATTTGCAGTTAGGTACTAACTTAACCTTGTAGGGATAATTCTATTACGCACAAGTGTATAATATTATAATGCTTATATTCGGTTTATGGCCCTAAGAACGTAAATAAACCTAGAGATTCTACATATGTCTTAAATGTTGATAAAAATCAAATATCTGATCCAATACAAGTGGCAAATATATTTGACAATTTTTTTTCTAATACCCCTAGAAGTCACTAAGTCATTGGATGCATGTCCCGATGTAGCAGAAACTCTGCTAATACATAATTTCCCCTGCAAATCGCCGGACTTTTCTTTCAGACACACAACAATATTTGAAATTATAAAGACATTTAAAAATTTAAATATTAAGAGCACCGAAGACTTGTGGGGTATGTCAGTTAAAGTGGCAGAGTATATAATATGCATTATTGCACCATATTTAAAAACAATATTCAATCTTTGTATTGATAAAGGAAACTTCCCCGACTTAATGAAACATAGTAAAATCACTCCAATTTTGAAGTCGGGGGCTACATCTGACCCTTTCAATTACAGACCTATTTCTATCTTACCTGTTCTGAGCAAAGTATTCGAAAAAATTATGCTCAAACAACTTCTATCCCATGAGCATAATATATTGAATGAGAATCAGTTTGGTTTCACAAAGAGCAGATCCACAATAGATGCAGGTGCTTAATTGATGTCACATATACTTGAAGCCTGGGAGAGTTCACATGATGCTATTGCCGTATTCTGTGACCTTTCTAAGGCATTGGACTGTGTAGAGCACCGCACTCTGATTCGAAAACTTTCACATTATGGTATTTGTGGAAAAGCTCTGGATCTTATAAAGTCATATCTGTCAGACAAGCTACAGAAGGTTAAATGCAAGCTTTGGTAAGAATAGGAGTACCGCAAGGATCAATTTTAGGACCTTTTCTGTTTCTAGCATATATAAATGATCTGCCTTGCATGGTTAAAAATTTCTGCGATATAGTTTTATTCGCAGATGATACCTCCCTAATTTTTAAAGTAGATAGGAGGGATAGTGAACTTATTCATGTAAATAATGTGTTATCTATGATCTCTAAGTGGATCGCGGCTAATAATCTTCTCCTAAATTCAAAAAAGACCAAATGTTTAAAGTTTTCTTTACCAAATGTTACTTGGAATGAGTTTTGCCATAGAGTATCCAAAAATATTACAATCTGTGGTTAAAATATGAAAATTAAGCCCAGGACAAAAAATAATTCGATGTAAATATGGTAAAATATAAAAATGTATCTACCGCAGCTCGTATTTTATTTACTTAGCATAAGCATAATTTCAATGACATATGTATTTCAGACTTTATTCTCTGAAATACAAAAAGGGCGTTCGGATAGCCTATCAGTTCCAAAAATAACACTCACAAACGCTAAAAATGATCACACAGGGCGTTCCTATAGGGACTTCGTGAGCATAAATATCGTTTTCGCTCACCGTTCGGATAGCTTTGAAAACGCTTCAAATGACAGAGAAAAGTGCTATTTTTGACCCACGTCTTACCGTGGGATCTATGTGATCGTTTTTTGACAAGTTGGACATTCATATCTACCTTAACATTTTATGAGAAATATTGTGGTTCCTATCATAAAAAATAGAACTGGCGATGCCTCCGACAGATTCAATTACAGACCTATATCTTTGGCTTCAGTTGTTGCACTTATATCTTTAGCTGCAGTTCCAGAAAACGTTATTTTGGTTTTCAGCGGTTGTCAAAATAAGTATAAGACGTTCGGATAGCATACAGTCATTGGTGGTCAAAGATAGCAGAAGCTTCTTTCCGAACGCTAAGATACAAATGCCACTTTTGAAACTGCTACAAACGCAACCGAGCCAAAACGAACGCACCTATTATATGTATCGCTATAAAGTCTGTCAGACTACACAACTGTCCTTGCTTTAGTTTTCTTACAAAAAAAACCAGTTTGACTGGTTGTCGATCTATAGGTACCAGTAGGGACATCCATCACTGACAACCTTTAAAATAAACAAATCTTTCACGGATATGATTGAGTATTCAATTACTGTTGAAAAAGTCAACATTGAGTAGGTATCAGATGACTCAAACACAAGGCGTGTGGTTTGTTTATGCGACCGCGCGCACCCACTTGAGACGTGATTTATGGGACGATAAACAGCCGAACGCTTCTACGTTCCGAGGATCAGAGTGCGTTGTTTGGTTGCTTTAACTTACGCGAAGGTTCCGAACGACCGGTTGTTTTATAACCTCAAATATCGTTTAAGGCGGGGAATTTTGCAAAATTTATACACATTTCATCATGTTTTAAAAGCAATAACTACCGTTAAGTACCTGCAAAATATAAAAGAGTGCCTTTAATTCTCTCATCAAGAAATGTCAAGGTCATGTCAGTTAAAGATTCAACATTTTAACGACCTCTTTTGATAGTTAAAAAGTTGCGTTCTATCCGAAGGTTGTGAACCACGTTAGAGTGAAAAGTTGCACTCCGACTGCGCTCTAACCGAGGTTCAGAACGCGCACCTGCGTCGGCCGTCTTCTGGTGCGTTCGTTTTGGCTCGGTTGCGTTTGTAGCAGTTTCAAAAGTGGCATTTGTATCTTAGCGTTCGGAAAGAAGCTTCTGCTATTTTTGACCACCAATGACTGTATGCTATCCGAACGTCTTATACTTATTTTGACAACCGCTGAAAACCAAAATAACGTTTTCTGGAACTGCAGCTTAAGATATAAGTGCAACAACTGAAGCCAAAGATATAGGTCTGTAATTGAATCTGTCGGAGGCATCGCCAGTTCTATTTTTTATGATAGGAACCACAATATTTCTCATAAAATGTTAAGGTAGATATGAATGTCCAACTTGTCAAAAAACGATCACATAGATCCCACGGTAAGACGTGGGTCCAAAATGGCACTTTTCTCTGTCATTTGAAGCGTTTTCAAAGCTATCCGAACGGTGAGCGAAAACGATATTTATGCTCACGAAGTCCCTATAGGAACGCCCTGTGTGATCATTTTTAGCGTTTGTGAGTGTTATTTTTGGAACTGATAGGCTATCCGAACGCCCTATTCATGGAAATGTTGAAGAAACTTTTGATTATACTACTCTCTGACTCGATAGTCGATAGATAAAGTTCTGATAAAACTGATCTGTGGCTGGAGTAAAATGTAAATTCAGTGAGTAAATTCAAACGAATTTTCCGAAAAGTTTGCAATTCGAATTGAAATTCATAGCTTTTCGAAACCAATACGTTAATAGATCGCTACAAAATGACTTTTAAAACATTTCACAAAGGCAAATATTATGTGACGTTCAAACGTGGTTTTGAAGAGACAAAAAGAGACATCACTCTAACAGTAGACAAAGTTTTTGAAAGTGATAATTTGGTTAGTATTCTATAAAAAAAAGTCCTGCCCTTAGCAACTTTGAAATAAATACAAACATACCCATCCAATGTTCAAATTTTTATTTTAGAAAATATCGTTATCGGATGAAGAAAACCCACAGTTTCTATGTGTGCTAATTATTACCCGGATAGACTATGAAGATTTGAAGAAGCAACAGGGTTTGCTTGTGGATTTCGATAACTTTCCATCACAACTTGTAAGGCTATTACAACAATGCGCTTCCAACAATATGTAAGTATGAATACTGCGCCATGAACTCCATGAAGCCAAGGGGCAAGGGCAGATTTCCTTGAAGCAGTAGTGCATGAACACAACTGACTGTGTTTCCAACAACTACTTGTATGGGTGGACATAAGACATAACTTTCTTCTGGTCCATGTTCATTTTAAGATCCTCCTGCTGGGAAACTACTGAAGGTGCTGAGCATTGTACTGAGTTCCTCAAGGAACTCTGCTATTATGACTGTCATGGTCGAAAAGTAGGAGAGTGATGTATTTGCCATAGATGTTGATGCCAAATTCTATCCAGTTCGGGAGCTTCAGCTACATCATTTGACTTTTCCCTATAGACAATTTTTTGCAAACACTTAAGAGCCTTAGTTATGCTCAATTGCAACCTTTTTATGATTTGCATTAAAGACATGCAAGTTGTGTTGCAGTGCCTTCGAAATGAATCTAATGAGCATGCTGTACATATGTTCGACATATCAGATGAAGATTGCAGTCTCATCTCCTTCTGATCTTCCATCAGCATGATGGTTTCAAAATTAAATAATTAATAAACCAAAATAAGGCAGCCCATTTAATATGTATGTGAAAAAGGTGAAATGTATGATCACCAAGAGATACACTGTGGTGTACCACAGGGCTCAGTTCTGGACGCATTGCTGTACACCTTTGATATTCCCCATAGTCAACATTGTGATATTAGTATCTGTGCTGATGATCCCAAATATTTGGAAATTCACAGATCAACTTTGACCACCTACAAGATTATTTGAACAAAATAGCCTCCTAAGTTATGTCTAATAAGTCCAATTCTTCGAAATACACAGTAAATTAGGCCGTTGCAAACCCCATACTTACTGGCTTATTTGATGTAGGTCAAACTACAAACATACCTAGGCGTTAAGATTACAGAAGACTTGAAATGGGAAGAGCATTTGACAATAATCACAAATAAATCTTAATGTCTTTTGTAAGAAAAGCCTTCGGTGCTTTGACACCTGAGATAATGCTACAGATCCACAAAACCTTTGTAAGACCAATCCTAGAGTATGCATTTCAAGTCTGGATTATTTCGTGAAAGACATTCAACTTCTGGAGAAGGTACAACCCAGCTTCACAAAAATACCACAAGCTCTAAAACAACAGCCATATCAAGAACCCTTAAAAGTTTTGAATCTGACATCTAATGTGTGGTGATCTAATTAAAACATAAGACCTTACATGATTATTATGATTATGAAGCCATTTAAGATTTCAGAAAACTGTTTGTACACAACAATAATATCCATCTAGGAGGCTACCATATTAAGTTATGTGCCAGCTCTTCAAATAAATATCCTCACATACACTTTTTGAGCTACCAAGCAGTCAATGCATCGAACAAACTTCCAGAAGATTCGACTCAACAAACATCTTACATGCAACAAGTAAAACTAGTACGAAGAAGCAGGATACATGCCTCAGTTGTTGCAACTGTCTGCCTGATAATAAATAATAGTATCTATATTTTCAAGTTTCTTTTTTTCTAAATTATGAATTCAATCATTTCATAAAATATTTGTCATTATAATAAATTATTTTCAGGTTCCTCATCATGCAACAGACAAACCCAATACAGTATTTCTTTGAAGTAGTGGAACACAATGAATTCAAGAAACTTGTGCACCTATCCTTGAGGACGGGCCCTGCTACTGATTCTGACATTAAACAGCACATGGCTGACTCAATCAGTTACTTAAAAGTAAGCTATCTGTATATTATATTACAAAAAAATATGTCCACACGTGCAGTGTATGCACATTTACTTCCCCAACCAAGTGAGTTGCAGCCTCATAGGTGTTGCTAGTGGTGTTTTGTTATGATGTGCCCTGTACCATGTCTTTGTATTACTTAAAGGGCGTTTTCAAGTACATACAACAACTTACAACAGCCATAAAACCGAAAATGCATTTACATCTAAAATTATGGAAAACTGCAATGTTTATGGTTTCAAATCAGTTCAGTATGTCATCTTGATAGTTAATAGATAGCTTAATGGAATTCTACAGACATGGTACTTTCCAAAAGACTGACTCTTTTCTACTTTTTATTTGAATTGCAATAATACTTATAGATGGGCCAGCTATAACAGCTGTTAAAGTGAAATTCCCTGTATGTCTGACCTTTGCAAGGACCATCAACCATTTAAAATTTAAATGATGACCTACGTGTACATACCAATTATAATTGAATAAACATACCTACATTGTTCACACTTTGACATTACACAAAATATCGTCAAACAACATAAAAGCCAACTGAAGAAAAAGAGATGAGAAGTCTGCAGAATTAACTTTGTTCGTGTTAACGTGATGGAAATCCATCATCCTTATTTATTTTTGCGATAGTAAAAAATAATCATAGTTTATCAGAAAGCTTTGCATTGAATATTATCTGCGTTTTTTTTTTATGTAAATAAAATGGTTATGTAAAATTTTGTGTACTGAATACATTTGAATTTTTCATCATTTAATAAAAAAACTAAATTTATACCTTTTAATTATTTAAAATTTATTTTTATTTTAATCTTTTAAGATGCAGAAAATAGCAACTATCTCTTGTGCGAATTAATCCAGTTGCAAAACAAAACATACCTGTTGTACCAAATGTTACTGAGTACATCATTTTTGTAGCGCATTAATAGAGCGTAGGTATATCTAATAGACACAGTTAAACATTTCCTTTAATGTAACTGCAGTTATCAAAAATATAAGATAGAATTGTTAATACTTTTATTATAGCCACAATGTACAATTTTTTAGCAAAATACAAGTACATTGCACCAACCAAATATAAATATTTTTCATTGTAGAAAACACTGGCCTCATTGAAAAGTTCGTCGTCAAGCAATGAAGCTCTTCTCAATGATAAATGCATCAATTTAGAAAGGAAAGTGAATGATTTATCTCATGTAATAACCAAAATGGAAGAAGATAAGATGAGACATGAAAGAGAATTTCAAGAATCACTGAGGCAAGAAAAGGAAAGGCTTGACATGGTAAGTTACATAAAAAGTTTATTATAATTTTATTATTTTTCATCACTCATGCTTGGAAAGGAGGTAGTCTTTAAATCAAATCTATGCGGATAAATTAAATTATCTGGATACATTCTTCTTTTAAAGGGCATTGTCCACTTGTATGGACCTTTTGGCCTACAATGAACAGACACTATAGGTATAAAGATGTCTTCTAGTGGCAGAGCTCAGAGACGGACGCGTCTACCCGTCGCTCTGGCCCAACTTGCTGCGCAAATTGCTTGGAAGCAAATGCAATTGCCTCCAAATTTGCAGCAAAGCAATCTAACTTGCGCGACGAGGCAAGGAGGAATAGCGTCGGCAACTTGCCGGGTTGCTGAGAGCGGTTGCGGAGTGTTGCGGAGTGTTGCGCGGCAAGGCTGTGCAAGGCGGTACAGCTTGCCTGTTTGCTGAGCCGTGTTGCACGGCAAGCCTGTTTAAGGGAGCAGCTTGCTGAGCCACATTGCGTGTCTTGCCGCTCCGTTCGCAGCAGGTTGCGGTTGCTAGCCAGTGCAAACCAGGCAGACCCAGCAATAAACAAGGTGGCACAGGTTGCCGTCCTTCCCACAACAACAGCAAGTGAAGGCAACCCAGTGAGCCAAAAAAGTTTGCCGAGGTGGCTGCGCGGTAAGAAGAGTCATTGCGCGACGGGAAGAAATAAGCTCGCAAGTATCCGAATTTTAAATTAATTTCTACCTTACAACAGGTGAGAAGTATTTTGTTTACCCTATTCAAATTATACTTCAAAATCTAATGACAGCTAAAGATTGACATTGACTTCTGACAGTTTTGAAATATAAGTGTTGCCAGACACGTAAAAAATTACCTATAATTGGGGAGTTGGTCAATGAACTGAAATCATTCTTAAACACCAGTAATTATGGATTCATTGGACAACATAACATTTCGCCCAAGAAAAGTTTTAGGACAAAAATGCAAGCAAAGATCACTTTCTAATGAGTCAGTGGACTCGTTGTCTTCTTATGATAGCACTAAAAGCATGATGGATCTTTCAACCCATTGTAATAACGACATTCAAGCTAAGGAATTCCAGAATGAAAATGATGAATTAAAGTGTAAATTGTTAAGTACAAAAGCGGAAAAAGAAACTTTAAAAATGGAAATAAAATCTCTAAAAATAATGTTCAATGATGTTAAAAAGGAAAACGACGAATTAAAAAGAATGTATAACAAAATAAACGATACACAAAAAAATTATAATTTCTGTGTTTCCTGTTCAAATAAGATATATACAAAATCTGGCATGCAGGACATTACTGAGCGAAAACTGAACCTCAATACTAGAAGTGGTTCCAAAATTACAAGTACTGTAGCTCACACTGCGATTAATACGGAGCCAGATTCTATTATAGATGAATTGCATAATGGCCCTGAGCAGACAAATAGCAGCGTTAAATCGTATGATGCTTCTAGTTTGGGTATAGGATCCGGTAAAAAAAATATAAATGAAAGAGTGAAAGGCAAGAATTTTTCAAAAATAAAACCTGGAAATATTTTATTATTGGCTGATAATCAAGGAAAAGGAATCGTACAAGCCATTATAAAGGATAAAAAGAAGCTCATCATAAATGACTACAGTGTTGTGGGATATAGAAAAACCGACGCGACAACCGATGCAGTTTTATCTTGTTGCACAGGCTTATCCGAAACGTTGACTAAAGACGACCATGTTGTGATTATGACAGGAAGTAATGACACTAATCCAAATATAGTGCTTTCTGAACTTAGTCAAGCACTTGATCTTCTTCGTAAATGTAATGTGTATATAGTTAATGTAATCTACAACGCATTTCTCAAAGAGAATAAACTGAATTCCGACATATTAGACCTCACAAAAAAATACAGTAATTGTGTATTTATCTCAACAAATACAAAAATAGGTGACATTGCCCGTAAAATCATTCATCATGTAAATACGATTCAGTATAGCAATACCTATCTTGGGTTCACTAAGATTCGTTTAGTCTCAACTTCCGCTCCAATCTCAAATTTGACTAAGGTCAGACAAGATCTAGCCAAAGTAGACAGATGTATACTTCCCAAACACTCCGTGAAGGGAACAATACCATATTATTTCAAGAAAATTTCTAACATACCCGCAAGATTAACCACTACCAAACCATCTAAACGTCTTATCACAGATTATTTCTCAGTATTAGGGAACACAGGCAAATGTAATTCAAATAGGTCTCTGCAAATAACAAAAACATTTTTTCGGACCCAATAAATATAAATCCAAGTTTATCGTGTTTCATCAAAATATCGCCAGCGTCTTGATAAAAATTCCAGAAATAGAACAAGCTCTGAGTGAACTTGAAGACAACAATTTTCCAGCATCTGTTGTTTGTTTAAGTGAACATTTTCTATGTCGGGGTGACGAAAATTATTTAACGTTAAGGAACTATCGTTTAATATCCACTTATTCACGGTTACACAAACGAAGAGGTGGTTCATGTATTTTGTGTAGAAATGACTTAGACTGTGAGGATCTGGATATAATAAAAGATTTAGGATTGGATAAACATTTTGAGATTTGTGGAATTGAGATTAAGAATCTAAAATTATGTGTTTTATGCATATATAGAACACCGAAATCTTCAATCGATAAATTTTTTGAACAATTAGAGATTGGTTTATCAAGACTAGAACGTAAATTTGAAAAAATCATTGTATGTGGAGACTTCAATATTGATATTATGACGAAAGATAAGATTTATGCGCGGTTTAACGAACTTATTTCTAACTTTGGTATGTGTTTTCATATTACTGATCCAACTCGGCAATCAAAATGCATTGACAATATTATTAGTAATGTGTCAAATGTAAGTGGTGGCACTGTAAATTTTTGTTTATCAGATCATAATACAGCTCAAGTTGCTGTATTTGAGAACATTAACTACACTAAAAAGAATCAATACTTTTTCCAACAAGTAATCGATAAATGCTTGGAAAATAAACAAAAATTTATAAATTGTATAAATAACTTGTCTTTTTCGCAAGTTTATGAAATGAACACAGCTGATGAAGCATTTAATTGTTTTCATGATCTTTTGATACTGTTTCATAAACTTTGCTTTCCTTTAATTAAGGTAAAAAAATACATAAAAACAGGCAAGCTTGGTAGGATTTCTAAAGGACTCAAGATAAGCTGTAAAACGAAAAGAACTCTAAGATTAAGGTATTATAAAAATAAAAACAGTATTAACAAAGACTCATTTAAAACTTATTCTAAAACACTAAAAAAATGTTTGAATAGTTTCCAATATATTAACAATGAAAAACATATTTTAAACTCAAAAAATACAGCAAAAGCTACTTGGACTGTCTTAAATCGTGAATTGGGTAAATGTAAATCTGTGGAATCATTTCAGGCAATATTAGACAATGGAATATCTGTATCATCTGGATCTGGTATTGCTAATATTTTTAACGATTTTTTTGTGAATGCTGATAATAATTCTGCTTCTGATGCTCGCTTGTCATGCTCTAATCCAACAATTAACTTAAACTCATCATGTAATAGTCTATATCTAGCTCCCACTACCCCGGATGAAATATCAAAAATGATTGCAAATTTGAATAACACTGAGTCCTCAGGCTATGATAATATTAATACTGGCTTGATCAAAGATATTCGACATTATATAGTGGAAGCTTTGTCATATATCATAAATCTGTCCATAGAGCAAGGGTGCTTTCCTAATAGACTTAAGCTTTCTGTAATTAAACCTCTTTATAAAAAAGGATCGAGATTAAATAAAGACAACTACAGACCTATAGCTCTGGTACCCGTCTTGTCCAAGGTTTTTGAGAAGGTTATACACAAAAGATTGATATCATTTCTTAATAAGTACAATATTTTAGCCAAAGAACAATATGGTTTTAGAAAGGGCATGTCAACAACTTTAGCTGCCTATAACTTGGTCAAATTAATCTCCAACAATTTAAACTCTCAATTTCTTTGTTCAGCGTTATTTCTTGATTTAAGTAAAGCTTTTGATTTTGTTGACCACACAATACTGTTAAATAAGTTGGATAAATATGGTATCCGGGGATTATCGCTGCAGTGGTTTCAATCTTATTTGCAGAATAGAACACAATTTACTAGGATCACTAAGTTTGATGAGAATTCTAATTCTTTAGTTAATTATGACTCCAATATTGCACCTAATCATCGCGGTGTTCCTCAAGGGAGCATTTTAGGGCCCCTTCTATTTCTTATCTACTTAAATGATCTTCCTTTGGCGATGGAACATAAAAGTGTATTATTCGCCGATGACACCACAGTCGTTCTCAAATGTAATGATCTAGTAAAATTTGAACCTGACATTAATAGTTGCTTAAGTAGTATAATAGGCTGGCTAGATAACAATAAACTGAAAATAAATTTAAATAAAACTACAATTGTTGACTTCAAAACTTATCAACGGGATATTATAAATTTAAATATTAATTATAAAACTATTAAAATTAAACAGGCCAATACTGTAAAAATTCTAGGGTTGCATATTGACGCACACTTAAATTGGAAGAATCACATTGACTATGTTTGTGGTAAATTAAATAAATTTACATTTGCACTTAAGAAGCTGAAACAATGTACTCCTTTAGACTCTGTTCGGATGGTGTATCACGCATATGTATGTTCAGCAATCCGCTATGGTATAATAATGTGGGGAAATGCTACCGATATTTTCAGAGTTTTCATAGCACAAAAAAAATGTGTTCGAGCTATGTATGGCATGCAGTGGACTGAATCATGTAAACCAGTTTTTAAGGCAAAGAAACTGCTTACAGTTCCTTGCATTTACATATATGAGATGGCAAAATTTATTAGGAGTAACATGTCGCTTTTCGAACCTACGGATAATACAAACCACAGGACAACTACACGTACACGTCTAAATATGCCAGCCCCCAAACTTACCATGTTTCGTAAAAACTGTGTATACATGGCACCTCTTATCTATAATTCGTTACCAAGTCATATAGTCGATCTTCCTTTTAACAGGTTTTGTAGAAGTTTAAAAAAGTGGTTAGTTAAGGAAAGTTTTTATACTATTGACGATTTTTTGAAGAAAGGTTCGTGTCGCTTCTATGAATACAGAAATGCGTTGTAGGTTTTAAGTTAATGACATTTATTTATTCAAACTCTATGATATTAATTATTTCACGTCTTATTTAATGCATGGTATATAAATATTAACGAAATGAATATTGATGTATGTTTTCTGATTTCCATATTTGTACACCAGTGGACTGGTAGACTGTAGAGAACTAAATTTATCTTAAGAACTATATGTACCTACTTTCAGCAAATAAATAAATTTGATTTGATTTGAAATATGATATAGGTTTAATAGCTTATACCTGTTAAAATAATCATATCATAAATATATTGTATCAGGATGTCAGATGAGCCCTTGCTCACAATGGTCTACTTAAATAGCTATTGGAACAAAACACACTTATTTATTATTTTTCTTTATTATTACTTATTATCATAAGTTAACAGTATGTTATCTAAAAACTGGGCAGGTGGATTTAGATCTTCCTGATACCTTGCCAAGCTCAAAAACCAAATTATCGTTATGACGTGGGCTGCGCACACGTCATAACGATGAACGAAGCCACTGTCCTTCGGCCCACAATGCAATTGCAGCAATATTGTTTTATTGATTCCCTCCCCTGGCTCGGGAGACGGTATTCAAGGCAGGCCAGGGTCATCATGAGGAGAAGCATCAATGTTCGTAGACGAGCTGAAGTCATCGTGATTGTGAGGAGAAGCGGTTCCATTAAGGTGTCCATTACGGGGCCAGGGAGGAAGAACCACCGAAATCCATTAGGAAAACGAAAACGCAAATATATCAAACGAGCGAGATCTGTTAATCACAACACCGGAAAAGCAGAATGAAATGAATGACATTGACATGACATAGGTGACAGCGAAATCGTTTGATTTCTTCACACTTTTTTTTTCTATGGATGGACTAGTTTTGTTTGTACACTCACCATTCGTCAATTTAGTTGAATCGTGTTGAATATGTAACTAAATAGTCGAGTCAAGTAACAACAGTCACGTTTGGGTCTAGTCACAATCATTACAAAGTCATATTTCACAAAAACTTCATATTTCGTATTAAGTGTATACTTTTCCGTATTTAGTTGCTGGCAACACTGTATTATGAAAGATCGATGTATGTGCGGATATTATCAGATAAATACTTTTATTAATTATTTTGAATAGGTTTAAGTTGATACAAAAGTAAAGCCCAGAAATTAATTTTAAATACAATTTGATATATTGGCATATTTACTTTTTTGCGGGCACCTTGTTCACGCAGACCCGAAAATGGACAATCCTCTTTGCCCTAGACATTGATAGAACTATAGTCTGTTTTTTTAACATACGAGTACTGAGTATTTCTCTCGCACATTTCCGATATTGACAGGGTGAGATGGGTCCTAGCCATCATTGGTCAATGTCTTTGTTCTTGTTTTGAAATTGTTAAGGCCCATTCATATCAAATACTTCTAAAATGTACCGTAAAAAAAACTTTATTATTTTCTGATTTTAATTTGCATACTTAAAATATATTATTAACAAAATTTTATATTCGCGCTTATGATATAAAACAATATTGTAATAGTATATTATATTATGCACTCAAGAACATGTAAGTGAAATAATTCTACTGCAATTCTTGTAGTCTTAAAAATTATCGTCATTCTTCCGATGAACTTTCTGCAGAAACGTCAGTAATAAATTGCTCTAACATATTTTGTACATGCTTGTCGGCTCCGTACATTTTTGTTTCTATCTTGGTTATCACATGATTGATACATTTTTATTTATCCACTTGAGCTACTCCTTGTAACAAAAGAAGCGCTCGTAGCCAAGTTTGCTTAGCCATTCTGAATCGATCAGCAAAGTTAAGCAACGTCCGCCGCGGTCAGGAGTTGGATGGGTGACCGCTGCGCTGGTTGGGCATTACTACTGAGCGCTTCCGTGCTTCGGAGGGCACGTTAAGCCGTCGGTCCCGGTTGTTGTCTTAGGATAGCAGTCGTTACAGCATGGTGGTAGGGCACTTTGCAAATGCCCGCCTGGCTAGCTACCACCCTCAAGTTGAAAATCTGTCGCCAAGCACCTAACGGTGTGTTCCGGCAGCTGTCCTTGAGAGCCAGTAATTCTAGGTTAGTCTGAACACCATCCTCGACCACATCATCACTTACCATCAGGAGAGATAGTGGTCAAAGGCTAACCTATCAGGCATAAAAAAAAAAAAAAGGTTCAGACATAATTTTTATAACTTTTTTTATTTCCTGCCGTAGCCCTTCACTTGAGACCAAACGAGTTCAATTGGGTTGAGCTCACAGTGATACGTCGGCAAACGTAAGACGAGACGATTTGTTGACTTACCTACAACATTTTTTTCAAAACGATATTAGTTTTGCTTACCCTAATTCAAAAGTTGCAACTTTAGTATTGATTCGTTACAAGCAATATTTTTCGACGTGCAAAACAAGTCGAAGACTCTACTGAATGTACCTACCTATGTAGGTAAATTCAGCAGTCTTTTGACTACAGAGTTCGTGTGGAATGGACTTTATGTTGATTACGTGGGCCAATCAATAGCAATACAGTAAAATTTTTGGTACTCGTTTGTTAAAAAAAACACACTTCGTTATATAATATTAGTATCATTGTTTTGAAAATGCTACTAATATTATAAAAAAAGGTCAAATAAAAAAAAAACTTTTCACGAAAGTTTTAATCATTTGTTGTATATTAAACGAGTGTTTCGTCGAACGTTTACGTGTTTTTAATAACCGTTAATTATTATCCCTTCAAAGTTTGTGAACGTGCAAAATGTGTAGCAAATATTACAAAGCCAAAAAAAATATTTTTCGTGATAGAACAGTCATTATTTAATTTCATTACAGGAAAGACAGCAATGGAAAAAAAATGCTGATATCAATATGAAATCACAAATTAGTGATCACCAAGAGAATCTCAATAGAAAAGATAGACAAATCGATGAAATGAACACTATCTGCAAACAGTTGAAGGACAATATAATACAATTGGAAAATCAAATAAGGTACTAGTCACAATGTAATAACATAAAATAAGCAATATTTGCTATTCATAATCTTAGAAACGGCTCTTTGGATTTGGTTCAAATTTTGTATATATAAGGTTTGGCTTTTAAGATTATCTATTCGTAGATGTATATGCGTCTTTCCTGAAAAAAGTGCTATTTGTTTTTTTTTTATCATGATTTGAAAGAGATATCGCTGCCAAGATACTTTACATATTATCATCCAAGTCGCAGGCCTTGGGTATAGAATTATATAATAGAGTCCAAAGGGTATGTATGTCCGAGCGTGATGGGCTGATGCGGCTGACCGCTACTTCGCTCATATCGCACTCATAACATAATTAATGTTCACAAAACAAGCGCGCTGTATCCATCTCTCTGCACGCGAGTGTAGCATTATCACTGTCTCAAATATAAATAGTATGCATGGTAAGCCCAAAAGAAGTCCATCAGGTTGCTGCTAAACTAAGAACACTCATTACGGGTAGTCAGCGTAAATTACTTGTAGAAAGTTAATTGACGCCTCGGTTGATTATTAACGGTCGCTGTGGCGAATGACGTATCATTTATTTTAGGCATAAAATTTATAAGAAGTATAGTTTAACTATCTCTATGCCATATTTTTTTCTCATTCTCTTTAAGTATAAGTTTTATATTTGACGTCATGCGCGAAAATCGACACATTGGTAGCATTGACAAAAATGTTTGTTTATATAATTATGTATAATAATTTTTGTCTAATGATTTAATTTACGTCTAACTTTGGAAAATATGTAGTGTGATGCTTTAGTTTTTGTTTCTGTGGCTGGGAACATCGTCATCAGTACTAATATTATAAATGCGAAAGTAACTCTGTCTGTCTGTCTGTTACGCTTTCACGCCAAAACTACTGGACCGATTTGAATGAAATTTGGTATGGAAATAGTTTGAGACCCGGGAAACAACATAGGATAGTTTTTATACAACTGCGCAAAAAGAGGTTAATGTTTTTGCGCGATAACCGACATACACGCGGGCGGAGCCGCGCCCGGAAAGCTAGTACTTTATATCCTCGAAAGGGTTGATAGAGGTATATAAACACTAAGATATCGCCATCTACCGGGCATAGTGCCAAACTCTGGACTAAATATTTAATGCAGGAAAAATCTCGGGGATCGAAATCGTGAGCTCGTGGTTCGGACGTGAAGCTTAATCTACTGAATTAAGGACGAAATTGGAATGTCATCTAAATAACTCATACTCGAAGTTACCATTTGTAATCTTATCTAAAACTTGTATTTTTCCAGCGAAAAATCTCAGCGTGTAAATTGTATAGAGAAAGAAGTACAAAAAACTCATATTGAAGTGGCGACGCTAAAAGCTAAAAACGCTTCTATAGAAAGAGACCTTGCCGAAAAGGACAAGCAGTGCAGTCAGCAGACATCGAGGTGTAATTATTTAGAAAAGGTATGTACAGACCCGGTATGAAAAGGTTCACCAATTTTCAAATGTATTCTTTTAAAGTTTCGCGAGCAAACTCAGGACACATTTTATCCTGAAACGTGCAGGTAACACGCGGGGCGCAGCTAGCTTATAATAATTCCAATAGAATTCAATGAAAAGTGAATCTTCAGGACCAAAAAAGATTGTAATTATTTCGATTAGATTATTAATATTTTTTTTTGTTTGATTTGATTTCTTGTTTCAGATAGTGAAAGAAAATTCGGACACTATAAAAGAACTTAACAATAACTTAGTGACGCTTCGGAAAGAAAAGGTATTTATGTACCCACATAATGTTATACGTGTCAATCATAGACTTACATACACAGGTACTGGGTGGCCGACATGTTTGAAAGCCGCCAACAAAATGATGGTTTGCCAAAATGTCCCGTCTTCAATATAGTTACATAAGTTAAAAGTGACAGGATGGCATAACATTTTTGGAGCTTGAAGGTTATATTTAAAAACTGTTTTTCTATATGCAATTATTAACAAGGTGGCAAACACATGCCACAAATCCATCAATCCGAAAACTATGATTTAACAAAAAAAATTTTAGTTCTTACCTGGTACCAGTCAAGTAAGTGTTAAAATCTGCAACAGATGTAGTTCTTTGCAGGTGGCAAACTGCACTGCGCCTCTCACCCTGAGACATAAATTTGTTAAGTCCCATGTGCCTGTAATTTCACCGGCACCCATACCCTTCAAACCGTAATTCTTTCACAGTGATGCGAACATAACTGCTTGGCGTTAGAAATGGGTATAGTGGCAATACTTCCCCGCAAGAACTCGCACAAAGAGTTCTATTGCTACTAAAATGTTATCCATAATTTCTACGCCTGGCAGGCTTCTTGGGGATCGCAGTGTAAGATAGCAGCTCCTCAGAAAGCGCTGCTTCCACCCTGCTGTTGCTTGACACCCACGAGAAGTTCTTAGGAGTGGGGTGTCATTCTAGCCCGTAACCCCACGGGCTTGAATGTCACGCCCTATGTTTTTATAACGCTGTAATTAAATTATCACATTGAAATTACGAATCATATTATGATGACGTTTCAATTATTTTTCTAGACATGTTTAGAAGAAAGATTGGAACTTAGTGAATCTCTAAAGAACAAAAACAATGAGGCTGTTCAATCTACCTCGGAACAACTGCTGAAGGCGAATCAAATTATTTCGAAGCAGAATGCTGATCTTATTGAAATGAAAGAAAAGGTAAGATAAGAAACAAGTTTTAAAGGCTGGCATTAGGAACAAAATGTGATATGGATTATAAAATATAGAAAATTGCGAGTTGGACCCTCACAATATGTTTGTTACTCAGTTGATAGCGTGACTCTGACTTGCACTTTCTGGTATTTACAATAGATTCAGATTCAGATATATTTAATGTAAAACTGTGTTACATGAAATATCTTACACATTATTATATAAGGTGGATATTAATTCATCAGCAATACTGCAGGGGTGGTGTAGAATCGATAACGGAATGTGTTCACATACACAAAAAGTCTGTACTATTGCTTAAGCTGTGGCATGTTGGCTTTGGGAATAATAGCAAGGTTTTTTGAATTTTAAGTCCGACAACAGGGAAGTGTTTTGACATAGCACTGTACTACCAAAATATAAATCGCTTCTCTGGCAAAATACTTGAAATTTAAATTCTCTTAGATAAATATCCTTTTGATATATTATGCTTTACTGAAACATGGCTAAGAGCTGATACAATGTTATTTAATGTTAAGAATTTTAGTGTAGGCAGTGCGTTTAACAGATCATCTGCAGAAGGAGGAGGGTGTATTATTCTTGTAAAAAATAACTTAAAATTTAAAGAATGCCGTGACTTAGTCAGATTTTCTGTTGAACGTGTCTGTGAAGTTGCTTGTGTGGAGGTGGACAGGCATCTCGTGTTGTGTGTATATCGACCACCAACAGATCAAGGTCATGCTCAAAATTTTGCAGAATTTTTATCCACTATGGAAAGTATACTGAAGAAAATCTGTAAATGCAGTAAACGCGTATTTGTATGTGGTGATTTTAATATAGATATTTTAATGAATTCTAAAAATAAGACTGATCTTATTTCATTATTTAAGTCATTTTTTATTTGAAATTTCTGTTCTGTGAGCCCACTAGGATAACAGACACTTCATCTACCTGTATAGACAATATATACTCAAACTGTAAGATTAAAGAAAAGTTAGTATTGAAAGGTGTTAGGTCTGATCATGAGGGCCTTGCGATAAAATTAGATGGAAATAAAAAAACAGAGAGGTATGAAGTTGAACATAGGCCGTTAACACCAGTAGGCTAGAAACTCTCGGTACCAATACTGTAAGATTAAAGAAAAGTTAATATTGAAAGGTGTTAGGTCTGATCATGAGGGCCTTGCGATAAAATTAGATGGAAATAAAAAAACAGAGAGGTATGAAGTTGAACATAGGCCGTTAAAACCAGTAGGCTAGAAACTCTCGGTACCAATATAGAAGCTAAGCTTGGCATAACAAGTTTTTCTCACTGTGACCTGAATGACATCTACAATAACTTATTTTCTTTAGTAAATATTGAGTTTCAAAAAGTTTGTCCAAAAATAAAGAAACAAATAAATGGAAAATTGAAGTTTGGTGATTGGGCAACTAGAGGTATTCGAAAAAGTAGAGATTATTTGTTTGATCTGTATCGCAGGAAAAATTTAACATCTTGCAAGCAGTTTCATGATTATGTTAGGAACTATTCAAAAACTTTTAGGTCTGTTTGCTTGTGTGCTAAATCTCTTTTTATTAGAGATAAAATTAGCAAGTCTAAAAATAAAATAAAAACCATTTGGAAGACCATAAATATTGAGACTGGTAAAAATAAACCTAGAGATTCAAGATATGTCTTAACTTTTAATAAAAATCAAATCTCTGATCCAATACAAGTGGCGAATATATTTGAAAATGTTTTTTCTTACTTACCCCTAGAAGTCACTAAATCATTGGATTCTTGTCCCAATGTAGCAGAAGCCCTATTAAAACATAATTTTCCCTGCAAAACACCGGACTTCTCTTTCAGATACACGACAAACTTTGAAATTATAAAGACATTCAAAAGTTTAAACATAAATAGTACTGAAGACTTGTGGGGTATGTCAGTTAAAGTGGCAGAGTCTATAATTTGCATTATCGCACCATACTTAGTAACAATATTCAATCTTTGTGTCGATAGAGGAAATTTCCCCGACTTAATGAAACTATGTAAAATCACTCCAATTTTGAAGTCGGGGGCTGCATCTGACCCTTGCATTTATAGACCTATTTCCATCTTACCTGTTCTGAGTAAAGTATTCGAAAAAATTATGCTCAAACAACTTTTATCTCATTTTAATGAGCATAATATATTGAATGAGAATCAGTTTGGTTTTACTAAGAGCAGATCCACTACAAATGCAGGTGTTCAATTGATGTCACATATACTTGAAGCCTGGGAGAGTTCACATGATGCTATTGGCGTATTTTGTGATCTTTCCAAGGCATTCTACTGTGTAGAACACTACACTCTGATTCGTAAGCTTTCACACTATGGTATTCGTGGAAAAGCTTTGAATCTAATAGAGTCATATCTGTCAGACAGGCTACAGATGGTTGGAATAAATGGCAATACTTCTTCCGGGTCTTTGGTAAAAATAGGTGTACCGCAGGGATCAATTTTGGGACCTTTTCTGTTCCTAGCGTATATTAATGATCTGCCTTGCATGGTCAAAGATTTCTGCGATATTGTTTTATTCGCAGATGATACCTCTCTGATTTTTAAAGTAGATAGGAAAGATAGTGAACTCATTCATGTAAATAATGTGTTATCTATGATCTCTGAATGGTTCGCCGCTAACAATCTTCTCTTAAATTCAAAAAAGACCAAATGTTTAAAGTTTTCTTTACCAAATGTTCCTTATGTTGAACCAAACTATAAGCTTGGCTTAGATAAACTCTCTATTGACAAAGCGACAGTCTTTCTGGGAATCAAAGTGGACTCAACTTTACAGTGGGATCCACATATACATGATCTAGCCGGAAGACTTAGTTCTGCTGCATATGCAGATTGTAAGATAAGACAGTTAACAGACGTAGCTACTGCACGGCTAGTTTATTTCGCGTACTTCCACAGTATTATGTCGTATGGTGTATTGCTGTGGGGAGCTGCTGCTGAGATGGAAACAATATTTATCTTACATAAGCGTGCAATTCGAGCCATATATGAAATGGATCCTATGGAATCTCTAAGGGATCTTTTTAAAGAAATTGATATATTAACTTTACCGAGTCTGTATATACACTCGAGAGCAATGAATCCGGGTCACTTAAAGAATGTTAAAAATCTCGGAAACTAAAAATGATAGGTTAATGCAATAAATTGTATTTAATAGACAATGTAATACTCCTTAAATGAAAGTAAAAAAAATATGAGTCACCATACATTTTATTAACACAAAATTACATAAAGAAAAAAACTGCTGATCTCTCCTTAAAACAAAAATAGGAAACATGAAATTTTTGAACTTTATTACGATTTTCTTGAATTTTAATACTTCGTATTGCCTCCTCGTGCTTCCATTACTGCGTTTACGCGGTTTGGCATGCTGTACACCAAGTTCCTTATACGATTTTGGGGGATATTCTACCATTCCTCTGTGAGAGCAATTTTGAGCTCACGAAGCGTGATTGGGGGAGGGTTTCGTTGTTTTACGCATCTGCCTAGCTCGTCCCAAGCATGCTCGATCGGGTTGATATCCGGGCTGCGCGCTGGCCACTCCATACGAGTAATGTTCATCTCTTGAAGGTAGTCATTCACAATCCTACCTGTATGAGGTCGGGCATTGTCATGCATAAATATAGCATCCTCACCTAAATTGACCATAAATGGACCAACGTGATCATTGAGGATTTCTTCCACATATCTTACGCTAGTTAAAGAGCCGTTTTCTATGATCACCAGCTCTGTGCGACTTTCAGAAGAAATTCCGGCCCACACAAGTACAGACCCACCACCGTAGGCTACTTTTTCTTCGATGCATGCTTGCTTGAATCTTTCCCCTGGTCTTCGATACACTCTGTGTCTTCCATCGTGCTTGTAGAGCATAAATTTTGATTCGTCGGAGAACATAACTTTTGACCAATCTTCAATACTCCAATTTACGTGGCTCTGGGCATATCTTAGTCTCGAAATACGATGCCCACGCTCCAGTTTAGGGCCGTTTGCAGGTCTAAGGGGTTTTAAGTTAGATTCAGCAAGCCGACGTCTTACTGTCCATGCACTTGGGTTACTTCCTCCGAGGCGTCGAAACTGATTGGTGAGTTCAGTTCCTGTGAGAAAGCGATTTCGAAGCATGGTGTTCACCAAGTATCGGTCTTCTCGTGCTGTGGTACACCTGGTTCTGCCCGTTCCTGGTCTGCGTAGGTTAGAACCAGTTTCTTCGTAACGTCGGAGAACTCTTTGTACTGTTGACAGCGACACACCGACAGTCCTTGCTGTATCGCGCTGACTCCGGCCGGTTTCCAGCATTGTAAGTATTCTGGTGCATTCTTCAGGCGTAAGCGACATAATTTCAGCTTGAATAATGAATATAGAGCACTATCAACATGGTTTATGTACCCACATAAATGACAGATTACAAACAAAAGCAAAACCAAATGCTGTAATTTCGTAGTTCCATCTTCGAAAGTGGCCCTTTTTCAAATTTGATTTTTTTATGATATAACTTTACAATAACTAAGAAGTTTTAATACCTTCATTTAAGGAGTATTACATTGTCTATTAAATACAATTTATTGCATTAACCTAGCATTTTAAGTTTCCGAGATTTTTAGGATTCTTTAAGTGACCCGGATTCATTGCTCTCGAGTGTATTTGAAAATATTATGTATGTTCGGAAAAAATTGAGTAAATTTAAATTAAATAGTGACAACCACGATTACAACACTAGGAATAAATATAAAATAGCAGTACCAGGTTTTAGACTAGCAAAGACAAATAAAAGGTCCTTTTTAGGTAATTGTGTGCGGTTTTATAATAAAATTCCCAAACATATTACAATGATCACAGAAGGAAAATTCAAGTTGCATGTGAATAATATTTTGCTTAAGAAATCATACTACACAGTTTGTGATTACTTAAACGACAAAGATGCTTGGAAAGTTCCGCCTCTGCCAAGCTATCACCTGTCACCTACGTAATTTGAACAAATATTGTAATAGTCATATTATATTGTATATAATACATTGTTAAAAGATGTTTAAAAGAATGGCCCCGAGTTTCTTGCCCGTTCTTCTCGCAGTGGCTCTATAAATTTTTTTTGCTGAACGTGGCAGTACAATGTAGAATGTTTCAATATTAAAATTTGTAATTGACCTTCATAAGAGCGTCGTAGACGCCTAAATTGAATAAATGATTTTGAATTTGAATTTGAAGGACAACCGCGGTCTACGAACACGGTGTATCTACTCTATTCACACACACGCACGATATCTACGCGAAGTCAATGAACTGCTATACTAGGCACAATAGACAGCTGTTTTGTGTACCTATTCTGCCTAGTCGGTCTTTTGCGGCTTGCGACAAAAGAACGCGTGACGCGACGGCAGCGGTTTAACACAATACGGCAAACCTAAGTAGCTGCAACAAAATACTGTACGTACCTACGTAAACTTTAAAAAGAATGTAGGTAAGTAACATTTAGAAGAGTTTAATCGATTGGCGATTATGCAAAGCATTCGGCAGTCTAGCTAGATTGGCTGGTAAGGCCTTCGCGTTCGTCAGGATAGGTACTTGAAACAGCTTCATCTATCACTAGGACAAAACAGCTGTTTTGTGCCTAGTGATAGCGTCTAATTGACATCGGGTAGTGTTCGTATGATAAAAATAACAGTTGACACGCAGCGCGTTTCAAGCTTTAACCGATGGATAGGCTCAATCGATGTCTGTAAAACGAAAATATATTGTTTTATTTATTAAATATATTCTGGGTAGTAAAACCGGTACTTACATTCTGAAACAGGCCCTAAGAGTTTTTCAAGTTTTAAGCTTGTATGTACATTTACTGAATTTACTGTAAGTAGATAAAAACCAAAAAAGTTTATTTTTTATTTATCCGGGCGGATAGACGATATTGTACCGAACCCTATAACTATATATCTGAAATTTTCAAAATTTTTCGACTGAACTTCAACGCCGCTTCAGAGCTTATTACAGCTCACTTCTATAAGATTGGGTTTTGTTGTTTTGCGGGAGAAATATAGGTACCTAAGCATACTATTGACGAAGGACGTTATAGTAACGTTTGCCTATTCGTTTAAGACCATCCCGAACACTTCAAAATGAAAAAAAAACGAGCCAAGTTATTATACCAACCTCCTTGTCGTAAAGATATGTAGAGAAAAAAATGTGTATAATATTTACGGTAGGATTTCTGGTGAAATTAAATTTATGAAAGGGGATTTATTTAAAAATCGATTGTATTACAACATATGTAAAGGTTTTTATAGTTAAAAGGAATTTATTAGATCTAAGTAACAAAAATACTTTTTAATATTTGCACGCCTGCATGTAGCAAGAATACAAGAATGAATTGGCATAGTATTTAAGGCCTTATGAGTATGGATTCTCGTAAATAAACTATTGATTTGATTTAAAACATTGACTCCGAATCATTTACTTAGTTTTGAAAATCGCAAGATAACTTGATTTATATCCACAGAACTCTGTTATATCGCGCTTCTTCGGGAACTACTCAGCAAATTGGGACAAAAAGTATATCTCTGTGTCATAATTTAGAGGCTAAAGAATATATAATGTACACAGTGTTATCAAAATCCTGTTCGAAGGTGAATAAACGGTACATAATATGCAATATGTGTGTAACATTTTTTGCATTATGTTTTCAGCTATTATGTCGAACCGCGATAGCCTTAGAACAAGAAAAGGTAATTGAAAGGAACGGAAAAGAGATGGAAGACCTCAAATCGCAAATAACTTCGACCAACCAACTAGTGGACAAGTTAACGCAAGAATTGAACAGCGTCTCAGAAAAATATGAAAATAATGAAATGGCTCTCAAAGACAGGGACGAAACTATAAAGAATAATAACATGGGTAAGATTTATTTATTACTGATGAGAGTATTATAGTAAATAGGTAAATAATAAAATCTTCTTATGAGCCTAGTTGATTGATTTAAAAATGATTTTATGGTTATCATATACGAATGCCATATACGGAGCCTACAATGAATCTTATAATTGAGTATAATTGAACTGCGCTATTGTTGTTTACAGTGTGGTGACTTATTGTCCTAAATGTCCCGAAACATGATGCCACAAAAGGCCAAACGAAATATAACATCAACCATTTAATTTTCAGTAATACAATGGCTTCACAAGAAACTTGAAGACAACTGTGGTCCAAGCGATATGTTGCCCACTAGAACTAAAGCGGGCATTCAAACGGCCACGAGCTCCACACCTTATTTCCTATCGAAAAACCATACTGTATCATCGCACGGTCTTTCTGAAGAATCTATAGACTTTTACGCCACACCTAAACTGTAAGATATCGTTTTTACTTAAAGGTGTGCTCGATTTTCATGGAAGTAGTGTCAGAATCGAACCGTCACAACTTTTCCGTAAGCATATGATCGGGCGAAGCACGGAAGCGCTCAGTAGTAATCCAGTGTCGTTAGGCTGTCACCCATCCAAGTCATGACAGCAAACGATGTTGCTTTACTTACATAGTTGATCGATTAAAAACCACGAACCTAGCTACGCTACTAGTTAATGGTGAAACTCGTCATCCACGTTCCATTTACTATACTAGTATACCACCATAGACCTGTGACATACGGACGGACAGATGATAGGCTTAAACTTTCTATTAAAGTTTATACCTCCACGTCATTTAAGCAAGCTTACATAGTACGTCCTCTTAGCTTCTAAAAAGCCCGAAATAGTTCACTTTGTGATACTAGCACTAACTTTTAGTATGTTAAGAGCCCTTATTCCAGCAAAGCCATTTTACAGCCCTTTTCTCAAGGCTGTTGCAGCTATAGTACAAAAGTTTTTGTTTTTTAAGTGATGCAGGAAGAAAGTTTATTGTTTTTTTAATGGAGTGCATTAACCAAAACAATAAAAAAAACAACTGATATCCGACAAAAATTTTTTTCATAAATTTCTTCATCAGTGTGACTTCAACAGTCTTTTTATCGAACAAAAATTATTCGTTTTACAGATTGAAAAATATCAGTAAACCAATCATATTACCACCAATGGAGTGTATTAATAACATTTTGATAAATATATGTCACAACTGAGTAAATAAGGGATTGAAAGGGCACTTTTGGCACAAAAATACCATTCAAATTTCTTGTTATTTCTACAAAATCTGGTATTTTATCAAATAAATAAATATGCAATTCATTAGTTGAAGTTTTTATTTAATAGATAATAATATTTTGTCGTTAATTTAGTGAAAAATGTATTTTATAATTTTTTTTCAATATGACCTATAAATTACGGAACACAACGCCTTGCATCTTTCTCAGTTTGCGCCTAGCGCTCGCGGGGGGAGGACGTATCGCTGCTCGTCCCGCGCCCTACACGTGCCGCAACTACGGCGCGCAATGAAAATATAGCGTGACCGAGTTGTTTTGATCTATGCGTATGCTTTTATTATTGTAAAGGTATTTTTGTTGAGACCATGCGTTTTTCATTATTAACTAGGATTTATTATTTCCTGATCGGAATTGAATTTTTAACCGACTTCCAAAAAAAGGAGGAGGTTCTCAATTCGTCTGTATTTTTTATGATTTTTTACCTCAGAACTTTTGAAAGGGTGAACCGATTTTGAGTATTATTTTTTGTTTGAAAGCTGATGCTTGTCGTTTGGTCCCATTTAAATTGCATCAAAATCAGTCAAGTCGTTTTTGCTTTACACTCCAATAACCGAAAAGTATTTACCTATCTTGATGATATAGTCATTGACAATCGATATCGTAAGTAGCAAGGGTTACTAAAACTAGTGATCAATTTTTTAACCAAAAAATGGAACCGACTTTTTGGTTTTTGCCATAGTAAAAAAAATGTAACCATAAAATGGAACCGACTTCAACACCCAAAAGTGTGAAATAACTTGTCAAAGTCGGTACCATGCGCACAATATTGTGATCATAGGTACTTTTGAACTATCATGGTACCGACTTCAACAAGTTATTTCACACTTTGGGTGTTGAAGTCAGTTCCATTTTATGGTTAAATTTTTTTTACTATGTCAAAAACCAAAAAGTTGCGTGGTTGCTATATATAAGAAAAAAGTTTAAAAAAAAACTTGAAACTAGCTAGAGAGGCTAAAATGTATTTTTTTCTTATTTGTTCTTTATTTTATTTTATATTAGGTATTAACTTTGCCAAACAGATGGAAGCAAAGTAATACATTTTTACAACAAGTGTCTTTTACACGAAATAATTGGCAATCAAAAAGCACGATCTATGCCTCTAAGAAATTATTTTTGTTTAAGGCAAGACTATCTAACGGTCTGTACCGTGTACTGATTTGGTTAAAAATAAAAGATGTTTATAATAATATAGACGTTATATATTTTACTAAACAATTAGTACCGACCCTGAGTTAGGATTTAAGACTTCCATATTAAACGCACCTTATTTTCTTTCCGTAGCGACCACTAAAGCCGATCCGCCAACGGGTTATTCAAATATAATGAACCAAGATATGCATGCACAAAGCAGGTATACAAACTACAAAACTAAGTTATTTGCCTATATACAATGATGGTTAGAAGTACATAATCGAATATAGATACCTACACAGTAGTCCATTGAAATGTTACAATTTAAGACCGAATATTGCATTTCTTAGAGGGCGCAATTTTACTTTTGAGACATATGTGGGTGGTCAATAGCAGCTTAACCTCAAGTTTTTAGTGTCGCCACCCTTGTCCTCCGGCCGCCATCTTGGAAAAAGGGGTGAAAACACTTATTTCGTGATATCTTGGAAACTATGCGTCCTACAAAAAATTCTACAGCATATAATTTGCAAATTATTTTGCCTAAAAATATGATTATATAACTTTTTGCCCTAAATTAAAAATTTAAGAAGTTATAAGCAAAAAAAGTGAGAAAATTTTCATATATATTTTTGCTCTATAACTTTCTTTTTCTCATTTTACAAAAAAGATACCTCAGATCAATCTTGTTGATTATCATTTGGGGATTTTTTTTATAATTTAATTCATTTAAAACACTTACAGCGCTACAAAGTTGACCAGGTTCATCGATGCTCATGGGAATCCGGTCAAAATGAAATGTTTAACTTATATTTTTCATATAATAACATATCCTTAAAAAAAAAAAAAATCGTACAACTTCACTTATGTAACACACAACTGTTTTCCTTACCATAGAACTTACCAAATATAACGTACCGAAGGATAAGCAGGTAGAAAAGGTCTGAGTTACCGTTTGGGGATAAAAGAACATCTGCCTGCTACGACTATTATTATTATACGCAGGCTTACTTTTCAGTTTAATTAATTAAACTGCGGGTTTCGGAAAAAAATCCTCATAACATCATCTACAATATTGTTCTGGGGTAATTTTTTTGTAAAATGTATAAAAAAAGTTATAGAGTAAAAAAATATATTTTTACTTATAACTTCTTTAATATTTAATTTAGGGCACAAAGTTATATACGTACCATATTTATAGGCAAAACAATTTGCTACAAATTATGTCCTAACGAATATTTTGTAAAACGCATAGTTTCTGAGATATCGCAAAATACGTGTTTTCATCCCTTTTTCCAAGATGGCGGCCGGGGGACAAGGGTGGTGACCCCGCAAACTTGAGGTTAAGCTTCTTCTATAGACCCTCATACATGTCTCAAAAATAAAATTGCGTGCTCTAAAAAATGCAAAGCTCATGTAACTTTTCAATGGACTATAGTTATAGGTGTGCTAATGTTAGTCAATGAGAGGTTTATTATTAGGTTCATTTAAGTCTACTTTGTATGTAAACTGTAAAGATGCGATATGAATTTACAAAGTTACATAACATTCCACATTATTTATCAAAAATAAATAACACTTCAAAAAGGATCAAAATGTTTTATTCCATGCGACATCGTCTTTGACCGCTCGAACCTTGCTAACGGTGTGCTCGTGTGCGATAAATGCCTAAATTTGAACGATAGCGCAAGGCGTAAAGACTCTTAATAAACATAGTGTTTACTCTAAAAAAACATCGGGACACAAGCTGTAAAGTGCCTGGATCCGAAGCTATGACGTCATCAAAATAACGGCCACCGCATTTTGAAAAAAGCAAATTATATTGAAACTGAGTCATAAATATACGTGTGGGATGCCAAATTAAAGGTAATTAAATGTTCTAGAATATTGTTCTTATATGACACCACGCTACTAGTAGACGAACAAAAATATTTCAAATTTTATAAAAATATTGCTTTGAAAAATCCCGTTTCTTTTAAATAGTTTATTACGTAATTTAGACAACCACTATGTATCACAGAAATACGAAATAATTAACCACCTTTCTATTAAAAAAAAAAGTTAAGTGATCGGATGGAAAATGCTCTATTTATAACGATTTTAGCTTAGGCGCCTCGTGGTATTGCCGCGTAGTTGCCGCTCCGTGCAGCAACAGCGCGCGAGTGGGGCGACCGCGCGCTTGCGCTTTCGCTCGCACGCTGTTGCTAGTCGCCAATTTGACGGTACGAATCGAAATACAGAATCTTGCCCGTTCTTCTCGCAGTGGCTCTATAAATTTTTTTGCTGAACGTGGCAGTACAATGTAGAATATTTCAATATTAAAGTTTGTAATTGACCTTCATAAGAGCGTCTTAGACGCCTAAATTGAATAAATGATATTGAATTTGAATTTGAACAGTCAAAGAATGTACTTACGCGTGTTATTACTTATTAGTGGATGAAGAATTTAAATTACGAAGCAATTGTTATCGTTGCTAATGATTATTGTTGTGGTTTCTTTTTATTGTTAATAAGTGTTGTATTCCCTATATTAATTACATCGTGACATGTAAACTCGGGGTAGATTCTGAAAGAGTGGGTACCGCATAGTGATGAATATCTGGTCCGATTCTGAGAGTTGACACCGAAACAAGGTTTTCCTTGGGTGTTTCTGGTTTCTCAAAAAATAAACACTTTGGATGTAAGATTTCCGAACTTTGTGGGTTTTTAGATCTTGTACGTATATTTGTTTCATAGTCAGGTGTATATGTTCTCCAGTCGGCAATTTGCTTACCTTGGATTTCAGTCGGGAAATTTTTTGGGTATCGTATTTTAATCGACATGTTTTATGGTATTTAGCTTTGTAATCTTGAAGCGTTTCAAATCTGTTCTCAAAATGCATATGAAATGGGATAAACTCATATTGAGCATATTCAATCAAATTATTGCTCAGTGACTGATAACCGCGATGCGTTGGAGTTATTAAAGGCTGGTTGTCGTCCTTTTGACAAATTATGCATCTTTCCCATTTTAATACATATCTAACTGGTGTATTTCTTGTATAATTTTCAAATTTTGCAAGGGTGCTGACATCTTTATTTAGTCTTCACCTTAAATAGACGGAGCTAATTAGTTTTTAAGTCATAAAAAACAATATCTATTATTGCTAGATATCCAAATATCGCATGTAAAATAAAGGTTCAAGGTCACTTACCTACCCACTCTTTCAGAATCTACCCCGAGTTTACATGTCATGATGTAATTAATATGTAACAATAGGAAATACGACACTTATTAAACAATAAAAAGTAACCACAACAATAATCATTAGCAACGATAACAATTGCTTCGTAATTTAAATTCTTCATTCACTAATAAGTAATAACACGCGTAGGTACATTATTTGACTGTATTTCGATTCGTACTATCAAATTGGCAACTAGCAACAGCGTGCGGGCGAAAGCGCAAGCGCGCGGTCGCCCCACTCGCGCGCTGTTGCTGCACGGAGCGGCAACTACGCGGCAATACCTCGAGGCGCCTAAGCTAAAATTGTTATAAATAGAGCATTTTCCATCCGATCGCTTAACTTTTTTTTTAATAGAAAGGTGGTTAATAATTTGGTATTTCTGTGATATATAGTGGTTGTCTAAATTACGTAATATAGAAACTATTTAAAAGAATCGGGATTTTTCAAAGTAACATTTTCATAAAATTTTAAATATTTTTGTACGTATACTAGTAGCGTGGTGTCATATAAGAACAATATTCTAGAACATTTAATTACCTTTAATTTGACACCCCACACGTATATTTATGACTCAGGGTTTTAATATAATTTGCATTTTTCAAAATGCGGTGGCCGTTATTTTGATGACGTCATAGCTTCGGATCTAGGCACTTTACAGCTTGTGTCCCAATGTTTTTTTAGAGTAAACACTATGTTTATTAACATACTAAAAGTTGGTGCTGGTATCACAAAGTGAACTATTTTTATGCTAAGAGAAGGGACTAACAATCGCAGTAATGGAATCGCTCGGCGTTTTGATGATGTCACAACAAATTGTTCACTCAATTCGCGTACTCTGACGAGACATATGTTTTTTTTTATTTGTTTTTTTTTCTTGGAAGACCAATAGCCATGTGAAATAGAAGTATGTATATAAAGCAATGGGCCAATTATAGGTCCCGCGAATCTAAACAAATTAGGTAAAACAATGACAATAGTGTGAACTATACTTAGAGCTTTACCATGTACTTGCCATTATAAATGTTATGCCCTAATAGTTAATTCCTAATATTACATAATTAGCCGAAAAAATCCCTGGCCAACAACTGTCTAGCCGATCCGATGCTCGTACAGAATAGATCTATATCTATATCCAGACGTTTCTGAGTACATTGAAATTATTGGACGCTCCTAACAAGTATGATTTTTTTCTAATTGGGAATTTCGACCCTTCGATTCGTCTCGACACTACACATGTAAGAATAGAGCCTTACAAATACAGAGTGCCCAATCAATATTTTGATAAATAACGAGAAACTGTAATTTTAGATCAAATATAGAAGATAGCCCTGGGCCAGATATGCAAGATAAGAACGTCAAAGTTGGACTGGATCCAAAGTATCTAAGGCCTGCACATAATGAAAACCACGTGACAAGTCATAAAGGTATGTGTGAATTAGAATAAAGGCATTACCATACATTCCATATCTAACTGGATTTACATATAAACCTATTGCACAATAGTAGTGGATCGTGTCAACTATATTTCTAACCACACCCGGTGGTCTTTTCAAGAAGTTTTCCTTCTACCTGCTGTGCCGCCTCGTACTATGAACGCAATATTTTTAGATTACTTGAAAAATATTACCTGTAATTGAATCATAGTTGCAACTATTGGGGGTATTCCGTGTTGCAATTACAATGCAAAGTTTCAATGCATTTGTACTAAGTATGTAGCTGTTCTGAAATGAAAAATCTACTGATAGTATTGAGGTTATCAAGCAAATTGGAACGATTATGAAGTCGATAGCGCGCGAACGAATCATCAGTATGTGTTTTTAATATGCATGATTTTTACAACTTTAACGAAAAGTCTAACGTTAATCTTTATAGGATAATGCATAAACGTTTAAGTACAAACAGGCAACTCTTGTTTTTATTATGATGACTATGATAGATGTGGCAGTGCTCACAGTAGTCAGAATGTAGAGCATTCTGACTACTGTGCGCACTACCACATCTATCTCAGTGCTCAGAGTCGTAAGCATAGTAAGTACCGGTTAATAACGTCTTATGGATTTCGTGTGTAGCCGTCAGTGTATCTCGGAACGATTTTTAGCACGCTTAAGCTGCTCAGAGCGTTTATGGCGCAAACGTGCCCCCGACCGTTAGTCCACTGGTGGGGTAGACTCGACATATTTTCCTTCATTCAGTTGCTCGTTCTTTCGCAACAATATTATCTCATTCACACAGTCGTTCCATCCAGAACTAATTTGGGATGTCCAAATTCTGTGTATGTATATCCCGTCACATTATTTTTATGTGTCAAAACCACGTTAATTTCTATAGTAAAATTTTAGTGTACATCGCAATAGCATTTTCATGTGAACTTATTGAGTAGTCTTATTGTTTTTCAGTTGGAAAGCAGAAGATGGGTGAAAGTCAAGTCCTAAAAGGCAAAGAAAATGTGAACATCAACCTGCCTAAAGTTGATTACAGGGAGAAAAAGTCCACTCGAGCGTCTACATACAGGACAACGCCGGTTTCGGCGTATTTCCCATAGTTTTATCACTTGGTTTGTAATGAGGGTAGTTGAATTTTTTTTAATGTAGGCATATCAAAATGAATACATCAAGTGGATTTACACGCTACAATCATTGTGGCAATTTTGTGGCGTCATCGCGACACTACGACTGTAAACACAGTTAGATATACTTTCAAAATTAATTTATTTCATATATCAAAAATCCATATTGTCGTAATAACACGTTAAATTAGCGTTAATGAAGTTTTAAGATTTTGAATTGTATGTAATGTTATGTTATTATTCTACATTTTTTGTAGTTAGCCATATTTTAATTTACATATTAATGTCAATAATAAAATACAATATTAGGGGTTCGTTTCAGAATGTCCTAATCATGATATAATAATATACTACTCCAGCCCGGCTAGCATGCACGCCGCGAGTAAATTTTGTCTACCCTTTATCTCTTGTAAAATAGATATATTGACATATGACTACGAATGCTAACATGGCAGAGCAAAGAACTCGTCCGTGTTTACGTAAATTTTGTGCTACCTGTGGCAACTTGTCGACCAACACTAACATGCGCGCCCTCCGTTTAATCGATTTTTTATACTTATCTGCGAGTATTTGCGTGTAATTTCTCTACCTCAGTTTTGAGGACGAGATAAATCGAGTGTTTCTCGCGCGTCTAAGTATAATGGGGGCGATCGACGATTTAGTACAAATTTACTTTCTGTCCAGTATAGCAGACCCTTGATATATGTATGTGTAATCTATACAATAACGTAATTTGAACACAACTCACGAACTCTGTGTGCGTAAATACAATATCATTGAATATTGCTGTAGGTAGCGTAGGTAGTTTTTTCAACTATTTTTCATGTAATTACATTATAGGTACTTAGCTGATAACTCAAAAAAACTACACTAGTTATATGTAAATAAATGTGCAGGTATTAAAATATATTAAATTTTTTATGAAATCGCAACAGTAAATATTTAAAGTAATCTAAATGAATAATAATACGTTTTAGGGTTCCGTACTCAATACATTGCTATAAGATATTATTATATTGTTGAATAAATAAAAAAATAAATGGGGCACTGAAAACTGAAAACAGATGCAAATCATATACGTGAGACAAAGACGACAATATTTGGCAAAATGGTGGAACCATAGGGAGACAACTTTTTTCATACCATTTACTGTGATGAACATTGATTCATGTGTGACTCCATTAGACGTTTGAAATATTGTATTGATATTTTAATACAAAACATTCATAGGAAAAAGAATCATGAACTTTATGCTGCTACAATGAACTTTATGCTGGTGCAATCATGTTTAAGAGCCGATTTGGTAGTGAAGCAAGCTTCTTCGGGAGTAGTAGACCTTGTTTTCTTAGACCATGATGGTCCTAATGTTTCGGGTTGCTATGCAACACATAAAATAACTGAATGATAAAAATTACTGTGAAAAGCAAATATAGTGTTTTGTTTATTAAATGTGTTCTGGGTAGTGAAACCGGATCTTACTCGAACATTCTGAAACAGACCCTAAATAAAACAAAAACAGATAAATCGAAACATGTAGGTGGTGCCTCATTTTAACTTATATTTTGGCTTGGATCTATGTGTGTTCAAATTCCTTACAAGTCTATAGTCTAAGTACGCTTTTTAATGCAGTAGTCTGATTTCGTTTTCTATACGACCCTTTACAGTGTTCCTCCAATTTAAGTTGAGCAGTTTTATTTCCTCCAGTTGTAGTTTCAGCCGTCTGAATCATGTGTACTGCTTGCCCTTCAGAAAATTCACTAACGGAGTATGTAAACCGTATGATACTTGTGGACTGTCTATTCACGGAATATCATAAATCATACCTACACGGAATATCAGGCATGTACAACCTTTATTTCAGAGTTAGACAGTTAATCGAATAAAGAAACTACTAACAAAAACCCTTGGTAGGCCAAAATCCTACTTTGTTTGTAATGAATAGATTCTGGCGTTACTTTGCGGAAATCCATATTTAATAAAGGGTATTCTTAGGGTATTCTTCCGGTTAGGCTGCGTGATGTTTGTGACGTCACGTAGATAACAGGAAAATTAGGCGGAATTGTCACTAGATATACCTAGGTATTGGGTATTCTTCCGATTAGGCTGCGTGATGTTTGTGACGTCACGTAGATAACAGGAAAATTAGGCGGAATTGTCACTAGATATACCTAGGTATTGGGTATTCTTCCGGTTAGGCTGCGTGATGTTTGTGACGTCACGTAGATAACAGGAAAATTAGGCGGAATTGTCACTAGATGTATAATTTTATGCTTTTTTAAGTGTTTTACTTAAATATTATTTAATGTTTTTTAGGACACTTTTAAAAGTATTTGTTATTACTACTTTGTTTGCTTAGGGGTGCTAATTGGTTTTATAACTTTGTAATTCACCATCCTTTTGAACAATTCAACCTTTAACTATAGTACCAGATACCTATAAACAAAGATAAAGACATCGTTAATGCCCACCACCAACAATCTCAACCTAGAGATGTGTTGGTGCCACTTCTTTGGAATATGTCCTTTGATGAAGCCCTCTTAAGGCCATCATTTCACATTTCCCTCGACCATCTCCAGCGCAAAAAACAAGATGTGGCCCTTAACTAATAAGTGCATTTATTCCAGTTCCTGGAAAAAAATATTTTATAATATAAGATGAATATAAGGAGAGTAAAATAATTGACAAAAGAATTAAAGTTATGTGAATCATAACTTTAACACCTTCGACCACATCATCACTTACCATCAGGTGAGATTGTGGTCAAAGGCTTACCTATCAGCAATAAAAAATAAAAAAAAAGAATTTCACATGCAAATAAAAGTTTTGAATATATGATAAAGTTAAAGGGGAAAAAAATATCAGGCAAGAGCACCAGACTAAACTATGCAACACATAAAAAGAAACACAGAAAAATATACGTAATATGCAACACAGAAAAATATACGTAATATGTCATATGTCACGTAATATTTTGATATTCCACCTTAATAATAATATATTAAGGCTCTTTATCCAGTGGCTATTATATAGTCCTGAACTGATAGAAAAGGCGTTCGAAAACAAGCTGTAGGTGTCTGAAATGATGATTTTCGACAAATCCTTGTCTTTTAAAAGCTGATTCATACAATATTTAACAAATTTGAAGCAGTGATAGCTCAGTGGCATTGGCTATGGACTGCCGCGCAGCAGGTCCATGGTTGGAATCCCGCCGCGGGCTTGAGCTTCACCGCATGGTGGAAGGGCTTTTTGCGAATGCCCGCCTGGCTAGCGACCACCCTCAAGTTGAAAATCTGTCGCCAAGCACCTAACGGTGTGTTCCGGCAGCAGTCCTTGAGAGCCAGTGAAATTACAGGCACATGAGACATAACAACTATGTCTCAAGGTGACGGGCGCAGTGCAATTCTTCAACTGTGACGAAATGCATCTGTTATAGGCAGAGGAAACCACTTAACATCAGGTGGTCCTCGAGCTTGTTCCGTCACAATAACATAAAAAAAAAAAAAAAAAAAAAAAAAAAAATATAAGTAAGCTGTTTTACTTGTTATCAATTATATGAGTATAATTGTTTTAAAGTTTATAAATAATGCTTTTTACTGATAGAAATGATCAATTAAAGCTAAACGGCGGCGACTGACTGTAAATCGTAAAATTTCCTCCCACCATGCGGTGTAGTTCAAGCCGTCCGCGTCGGGGGTATCGAGCCGTGGGCCTGCGGCACCGCTGTCCATAGCTATCACCGCTTGGCTATCATTGCTGCAATATGCTCCTTTCGTACCCTTGACACCACCGGCTTGCACTACTGGTGTTGTAAAGGGTATTTATTCATACCCGTTACACTACCTGCTAATAGTGTTCTCCTTACTCTATCAATTAGTATTTGCTTAATAAGTAACTCTTTATAAATGACTAGCTTTCCGGGCGCGGCTCCGTCCGCGCGTGTATCGGTTATCGCGCAAAACCATTATCCTCTTTTTGCGCAGTTGGATAAAACTATCCTATGTTTTTTCCCGGGTCTCAAACTATTTCCATGCCAAATTTCATTCAAATCGGTCCAGTAGTTTTGGCGTGACAGCGTAAAGAGCGTAACAGACAGACAGAGTTATAAAAAATATATCAAGTCAGTTATACTTTGCGACATATTACATACTACTTAAGGATGACAGCTAGCTATGCTGGCATATGAAAAATGCCCTGCCACAATGCAGAATTTTATAGTTTGATCATTATCTAAGTACGAAAAATAATAGGCCCTCTGTTAGCTAAACATATTTTTGGTCTGCTATCCAATGTTTATTAACATTTATATTTAAATAGAAAAATCGGCCGAGTGCGAGTCGGACTCGCGCACCAAGGGTTCCGTTCCATTAAAATAGCTATACAACATTAGACTTCATATTTTGACCTTTTTTGTTTTAACGTGCGCGAGTACGACTCGCACATGGCCAACATTTTGTATTTGTTGTTATAGCGGCAACAGAAATACATCATCTGTGAAAATTTCGACTGTCTAGCTATCACCGTTCTTGAGATACAGCCTGGTGACAGACGGACGGACGGACAGCGAAGTCTCAGTAATAGGGGCCCTCTTTGACCCTTCGGGTACGGAACCCTAAAAATAGCATAAGTTGGAGATAATATTCCAAGATCGTAAAAATGTATATTTGTCGAATTGTAATTTGTGTCAAAATCCATTCGGTTGTTATGGTTGTAATTGATGGCAAACACAATCACACAAACTTGTGTACATTATGAAATTATAACCTTAGTTTTATTATGTAAACTACATACTATTTGTAATAATTATTTCGTATGTATAATAAAGTATCTGTACGTTATTTTAAAAGAAAAATAAACTGTGCAATATTAATTAACAAATATTTTTCTTTTTCATATCCAACATATCCCCATGTGGTGCCATTAGAATGGCACCCCGACTAAGGTAAAAATACCAGAGGGTGGAAAGCAGCGCCTTTCTTACGAATTGACAACTTCTACTGTTATTCCAAAGACACCTGCCATTCGTGGGGATTTTAGTAAAATTACCCCTTAGATAAGTGCAAAGACAACTTGGCCCCCAGTCCGCTGCAGCTCTATTACTCCTAGCCCCGGTAGCAGGCTAACAGGGTAGGTAACGATGGAGCAGGGAGTGCAAAGGATCCCCGGCATTACTAAGATAACGGAAACAGTGATTCTTTTTAAAGATATACCGAGCAAGGCAAACCGTGGTCAATCCCACTTCTGATTTTAGGAATCCGAAGCGGAATTAGTTCTTAGAAGGGACAAATATTACAATTGAATAATAATGATTAACTTTAGAAAACAATTTCATGAACAAAACAAATGAAGGTTACGTCCGTCACGCCGTTGAAGCAGCCGAACAGTACAGCAACCTAGGAGGAAGAATATATTAATTCTTCCTCCTAGACAGCAACTCACTTGAGTTGCTGTACTGTTCGCACCACCAGTCACGCCACCGCTGACGTCACTCTTCAAGCCCCGCCTCCTTGTTAGGTTATTCCTAACATTACAGTATTTCAACTTCATAGAAACGGACGAAACGCGAGTCATACCTACGCGCCTCGGTTTCGGCCTGCGCTCGGCACGAAGACAGTCTCGAGTGTCGCGCTCGCGCTGTGCCGCAGAGACGAGCGAATAGTTTGTTGTTTTTTTAACAATAACCGCGCGATTTTTTCACGCATATTAAATATGACGAGTAAGATATATTGTGCTGTTTTTGCTTACATGAATTCGTCAAAAACGCATCCAGAAATTACTTATTTTAGATTACCTGGAAACTGAAAGGGTATTAACGTATAAAATAATTTTAATTACTAATAAGTAAAAGGTTTTTAATACTTTAAAATTTAATAATAAAGCATTTCGTATGTCTCACAAATATTTTTCGGTCGCAAATTTTTAAGACCGATTTTTTATTCAAACATAAACATGTTTTTTTATTAAATCAAAACATACATTATGCCATCAAAATAATAATATCCGGATACTAGTATTAAATTTACTTTAATACTAGTTTACTTACATAACCACGACACTCACTATTAAATAACCTATAATTACAACAAACCACATCGACTTCTCTGTTCTGAGCATAGCTTGTGACGTAGGCGCATGTTGGGAGGTTTTAGTGCGCACGTGCGACGCTGCGAATAGCTGACGAACACTGCACTCGCAGGACTGCGCGAGTTTTATTTGTTTATATAAAAAACAGTATATTTACAATTACAAAACTAAATGGAAACACAAAGTAGGCAAATGTAATTAAAATACTGGAAGTGGGCAGCCCTATCGCATGTTTACGTACAGCGCGAGCGCGGCTGTAGGTAGTTATTTACTGTATAAATAATATTACCGTGACATTGGTAACTTGTAGAGTAGGTATGCTGTAGGACAGGTCACTTGAACACATTACAGGTTCAATAAAGAGACTATTCAAGATGAAATCGTAATACACAATATTTTTCTAATAAGGAAGAAAAGCAAGTGCCTAAGCTTACGTGAAAGTAATGAAAAGTATTTACATAGTTTACATAGTCGTCAACAGGAATTATTAGTTACTAGGGAATTATTTATGAAACATGGACCTTATCCTGTGCTCAATCTCTTGCGTAATGCTAATGACCGGTATTTAGTAGAAGAAACCACGTACTAAACTGTAATAGCCAGCCATCAACATACGAGGGTGGATTGAAAAGTTCGCGGCCTCAGCAAGAAAACTATTTGTAATATAAACAAAAGTAATTTTATTTTTCCACGTAATCTCCACTTAACTCAATGCACTTCTTCCATCTGATTTCCAACGCCTGTATGCCAGTCATAAAAAAAGTTTCTTCAAGGCCTTCAAAAAAGTCAACCACCCAGCTTCGACCACCTCATTTGATGAAAATTTTTGACCTCGCAAGGTGTTTTTTTAGGTTTGGGAATAAATGAAAGTCTGAAGGTGCCTAATCAGGGGAATAGGCGGGATGCGGCAGTAATTCAAAGCCACAATCGCGAATTTGAGCCATAGATTCAACAGACGTGTGAACGCCACGACACGTATTGGCTTTTGAAGCAGTGATAGCTCAGTGGACTGCCGCGCAGCAGGTCCATGGTTCGAATCCCGCCGCTGGCTTGAGCTTCACCGCATGGTGGAAGGGCGTTTTTGCGAATGCCCGCCTGGCTAGCGACCACCCTCAAGTGGAAAATCTGTCGCCAAGCACCTAACGGTGTGTTCCGGCAGCTGTCCTTGAGAGCCAGTAATTCTAGGTTAAGCCTGTTAACACCTTCGACCACATCATCACTTAACATCAGGTGAGATTGTGGTCAAAGGCTTACCTATCAGCAATAAAAAAAAAAACCTGATGAAACAACACTTTCTTGCTGAGTAATCCTGGCCTTTTCGCTTTAATTGTTTCACGCAAACGACGTAAAAGGATGCAGTAATAAGCCGAGTTTATAGTTTCACCTTTTGCAAGGTAGTCCACCATGATGAGTTGATGACACCCTTAGCATCCCAAAAAACGCCATCACCTTGCCAGCTGACAAAATTGCTTTGGCTTTTTTTGGAGTCGGTTCATCAGGTTTTTTCCACTGCTTGGATTACTGTTTTGACTCTGGGGTGTAGTGGTGTACCCAGGTTTCATCCATTGTCACAAATCTGGCCAAAAAATCTTGTGGATCATCCTCAAACATTTCCAAACAGTCGCGAGAAATCGTGAGCCGTATTCGTTTTTGTTCAACTGAAAGCAATCTGGGTACCCACCGCGCAGAAACCTTAGAAAATCCAAGTTCATTGACTATGATGTTTTGTGTTCGTTCATACGAGATGCCAATAGTGTCTGTAATCTCCCTGATGGTCAATCTCCGATCTGCCAATATCAGATCACAGATTTTCCCGATGTTTTCTTCAGTCGTAGACGTCGTAGGCCGGCCGGAGCGAGGGTCATCTTCAATACTCTCTCGTCCGCGTTTAAATTCAGCAACCCACTTTTTCAGTCGTATACGACGGAGCAGATTCCCCTAATGTTGACACGTCTTCGTGAATCTCTTTTGAAGTTAGTTTTTTTTTAAACAGGTATTTTGTGAGTATGGCACGACTCTAAGGAGGTCTGTAGACCAAAAGACAAGAGGAAGAAAAACCTTGTTTTTCTGACATATGCTGTCAATCAATTAAAATATATTCTGTTCTGTATTTTTACATTGTAAACATTAATAAATTATATTCCTCTCTTCCAAGTTACATGCATATTTCTATCCACCCCAACAAATTGGTAGCAGAGCGTGGTTATAGAGTAGCTACGTGGTTACGCTGGTAAAGTGGTCATGAAAATACCTATAGAAAATTATCGTCACTAATGACGTCGTATAGGATTGATTCACTTACTAAAGAAAATTACGATACTTGGAGTGTCCAAGCCCAGGCCATTCTTATCAAAAATGGTTTGTGGGATATTGCCAGCGGTAAAGAATTGCGACCAACAAAGGAAGAGGAAAAAGCAGTTTTTACGCAAAAAGATTTGCTAGCAAGGTCAGAACTTTTGCTGCTGATTTTACCATCGGAGCTGAAACAGGTAAAAAACTGTGATACATCATATGAACTGTGGAATAAACTAAAAAGTATATATCATAGTACAAGACCGGCACGAAAGGCTACATTATTAAAGCAATTAATATTGAAAAAAGTAGAAAACAATGATGTTCGAGATCATCTAAATAATTTCATGGACATTGTTGATAAACTTGCTGATATGAATGTTGACCTCCACCCGGACTTACTGAGCATCATGATGTTATATAGCCTACCTGCATCATATGAAAATTTTCGCATCGCCGTAGAATCAAGAGACAGTTTGCCGAAGCCAGAAGAGCTCAAAATAAAAATTATTGAGGAAAGTGAAGCTCGAAAAAACAACGACGATTCCACAAAAAGCAACGATGCATTTTTTTCTAAAAAGAAAACCAAATATTGCAATAAATGTAAAAAGAAAGGACACACTACCGAAGCCTGCTGGAGTAAACAGAATAAAAACTCCACTAACAAGGTAAAACAAGAAAACAATTTAAATCTATGCTTAAACAAATAATACAGATACACCAGAAGAAATATGGTGCCTTGATAGTGGTTGCTCATCGCATATTTGTGGGGAAAGAAAACTTTTCACCCACATAACTTCTGAAGAAGGAAATTTGAAGTTAGCATCTAAAAACCATACAATGGCTATTGAAGGCAGAGGAAAAGTGGTAACTTACGCTGAAAAGGTCAAATGTAATATTTTATACACGCTGTATGTACCTGATCTAACTGTCAACTTATTATCCGTTGGAAAAATAACCGACAAAGGAAATAAGGTATTATTTGAAAAGGACCAAGCAATTATTATTGGAAATAATGATGAAGTATTACAAACAGCACACCGTAAGAATGGACTATACTATCTTAAATTCGATAAATCAGACGAAAGACTGAATTACACACCAGGTACTGAAAATAAGATAATGCAATGGCATCGTAAGTTCGGACATTTGAATGAAAAAGACTTGAGAAACTTAGAAAAAGATAATTTAATATATGGTCTTCAGCTAGAAAATCAAAAATTGGATGAATGTGAGACCTGTATAAAAGGAAAATTTTCGAGACTTCCATTTCCGACAAATAATAAAATAAATACTACAGAACCATTGCAAGTCATCCACAGTGACGTGTGTGGCCCATTCGAAAACGAATCTTTAGCTGGATCAAAATACTACGTGACTTTCATAGACGATTACACAAGATATGCCTATGTGTACTTCATGGAAAATGAAAATGTAAAAGGAAAATTTTCGAGACTTCCATTTCCGACAAATAATAAAATAAATACTACAGAACCATTGCAAGTCATCCACAGTGACGTGTGTGGCCCATTCGAAAACGAATCTTTAGCTGGATCAAAATACTACGTGACTTTCATAGACGATTACACAAGATATGCCTATGTGTACTTCATGGAAAGAAAAAGTCAAGTATTTGAAAAATTCCAAGAATACAAAAATGAGGTAGAAAATTTTACAAATAAAAAGATAAAATTTCTTCAATCAGATAATGGAAAAGAATATGTCAACAAAGAGTTTGATACATATTTGAAAGAAAAAGGAATTCAAAGGAGATTGACTGCTCCATACACTCCGCAGCAAAATGGGATAAGCGAACGAAAAAACAGAAGCCTGATGGAAAAGGCCAGATGCTTAATGATAGAAGCAAATGCTCCTAAGAACTTATGGGCTGAAGCCGTATATACTGCCAACTACTTACTCAATCGAAGCCCAGCAAAAGCACTGAATGGAGATATACCATATCAAAAATGGGTTGGCCGAACCCCATCTGCAAAACATTTTCATGTTTTTGGAAGCAAAGCTTTTGCTATGATTAAAAATAGAAAGGGAAAATTATCACAAAAAGCAAAAGAAGGAATATTTATTGGATATGCAAAATATACAAAAGGTTTTCGAATTTACATACCAAAAGAAAATACTGTTATTATCAGTAGGGATGTAAAAGTCATTAATAGGATGTACTACGAAAATGAAGACAGAAACTATGATGATTTTATCGAAACACCACAGTCAGAGCAGCATCAACTGGAACCTGAAAATAATAAATGTAATAAAAAGAAAAAGAAAAATTTAAATAAAGATATAGAAATTGAAACAAATGAAAATCTTCGACCCACTGTAACATCTTCACAAGACATAGATATTGATAATTTGATATCTAATACCCATACACCTACTGAAGCTCCTGTAGTAGACGAGGAAGACGTATTTGAAGACGCACCTCAAGCTCAAACTACTAATCAGAAATCACAAAGAGAAAGAAAACAACCTTTATGGTTGAAAGACTTTGTAACAGGGAGCGATACAGATGAATGTTTACTAATGTCAGATATATCCTTTATGTCAGATGAAAATGAAAGCAGTGAAGATTGGAGCGGTGCTATAAAATCTGAAATTAAAGCTCATTTAAAAAACGGCACCTGGAAAATAGTTAAAAAAGAAGATGGAATGAAAATTGTAGACTACAAAATGGTACTCAAAAAGAAATTAACCCCAGACAACAAAGAATCCAAAAAGGCTCGTCTTGTTGCTAGAGGTTTTACTCAAAGACCAGGTATTGACTATAGTGAGACATTTGCTCCTGTCGCAAAACTTAGCTCAATTAGATCTATTATTGCGATATCAGTTGAAGAAAATTTACAACTTTGTCAAATGGACGTCACAACAGCATACCTGAATGGTGATCTATAAGAAAACATATATATGAAACTTCCTGATTATGTTGAACAATATTTACGAGAAATATTGGTAGAAGAAAGCAATGCAGATGATCTTAGTATCTACAACATGGCCCGTTACATGCTAAGAGACATGATAGCCATAGAAGGTGAAAAAGTTTGTCTACTCAAGAAGGCACTCTATGGACTTAAGCAGGCAGGGAGGCAATGGTATACTAAACTCGACACTGAATTAAAGGCCATAGGATTCAAAGCATCATTAGCAGATCCATGCGTTTATATCCTCGCGAAAGGAGGAGTAAAGATAATTATTGGAATTTATGTCGACGATTTATTGATTGCCTACTCATGTCCAAAGAAATTAAAAGAAATCAAAGATTCTTTAAGAAAGAAGTTTGAATTAAAGGATCTAGGAAGACCTAAACGTTTAATTGGAATCGAAGTAACACACAAAAATGGTGAAATAATACTAAGCCAAAGAAATTACATTGAAACTATATTGAAAAAATTTAATATGGAAGAATGTAATACTGCTACTACGCCAATAGAACCAGGCCTAATCTTAGAACCAATTATGAAAGAAAAGAAAGATTTGCCTTACAAGAACCTGATCGGTACACTAATGTATCTTGCTGTAGCAACCAGGCTAGACATAGCTTTTGCAGTGAGTTACCTTTCACAATACAATGATAGCTATGATGATACTCATTTCAAGAGTGCAAAAAGAGTCCTCCGATACTTAAAAGGTACAAAAGATGTGGGCTTGATATATAAAAAGACTGGAAAAGAGTTACATGGCATGACAGACGCAGATTGGGGTGCAAACAAACTAGATAGGAAATCGTTTTCTGGATATTGCTTCAAGCTAGCCGGAGCACCTATCAGCTGGGCATCCAAGAAACAAAGAAGTGTCGCTTTGTCAACGGCCGAAGCCGAATATATAGCTATAACTGAAGCTGCAGAGGAAGCGATACACCTAAAAGGACTTTTTAACGACCTGGGTGCTAGACAGAGCAAAGTCATCATCTGGAATGATAATCAAGCAGCACTCAAATTATGTCAAAATCCAATTGTCTCTTCGAGATCTAAGCATATAGATCTCAAGATGCATTTTATAAGAGACTGCATAACAGATGGATTTATTGAGATTAGATATCTACCAACTGAAATAATGGAGGCAGACATACTAACAAAATCAGTGAATGGTCCACGACTTTCTCGACTGAAGAATTTGATAGGAATATTGGATTATGAGTCGTGAGGAGGAGTGTGAGTATGGCACGACTCTAAGGAGGTCTGTAGACCAAAAGACAAGAGGAAGAAAAACCTTGTTTTTCTGACATATGCTGTCAATCAATTAAATATTCTGTTCTGTATTTTTACATTGTAAACATTAATAAATTATATTCCTCTCTTCCAAGTTACATGCATATTTCTATCCACCCTAACATATTTGATGACCGCGCGTTGCTCAATTTTCTCTATTCTTTAAAAATGCTGCACTTAGGCTCACAAAATTCAGTCTAATTTAAAAACTGATAATTGATAATGCTATTGCGATAAAATTTTACAATGTGACAACCAGAGAGTAAGCAAATCGAATGATAGGTCAGTTACATTAAAATAGTTCAAGTATTTATGTGTTAGGCCGCGAACTTTTCAATCCACCCTCGTACCTAACAAAAACGTGACAGTTTTGAGAAGAATTTTACAGTGGTAGTAGGTAGGAATCAGAAAACTGACGAAGAGATTAGGTGTTGTAAATTTAGAAGGCAATATTGATCAAATACTTAATATAGTTGTATAGTGTATTATATAGAATCAATTAATTTATTTTATTCTGTAAATTAAAGTAATATAGGTATATACCTACCTACGAAACTACCTACTTAAGGAACAAACAAGTAGGTTATATACCTACTGGTTTGTTGTTAAGTATACCAGATTTTTGGATTTTGTGACCCATTCCCCCATCGACGTGCGCAGTAAAATATTTTTATGGGGTAGGAGGAGGGCAAATAGTGGGCAACTCACCTGGTGGTAAGTGATCACCATCGCCCACGAGTATTCGCAACACCCACCCCTACTCTTATTCGTCGAAGTTTCGAACTTCGGATGCGAAAGAAAGGTATTCGCAAAACACGTATTGGCTTACTTTTGTTTAAGTTTGTTCGTAGCATAGACTTGCAAGTTGCAAGCATTTGCCTGCGTGTAGATTATCCCTACGGTTCAATTCACGCAAATATGCGCTATTTGCACTGTGTGCACGCAAACGGTCGGTTCATAACTTGCTAAACAGACACTGCGATAGCATAATGACGTCATCTTTGCGTCATCTCCGGCCGCAAACAACGCTCACAGAAAAGTGGTAGTGCAATGTATGCACAAACGTCAAACTCAAATATTGACAGATAGATGAGGAGATTTTTATTGTTGTGGTTAGAATGTTGAACGTACAAACATCTGTTCACAATAGAATGTCTTGAAATGCAATACTTCTATTATTAATAATTGATGTGAAGGGATTTTTTTGGGTCAATACCGAAAAAGCAAATTGAGAGTTAGCAGATGTTATAAGCACGGCTACATATCGCTTCACATCGTTTGCGCGCAAACAGTGCATATTCTCGTATTTCAGTTATGAACCAAGCTTTTGCAATGTATGCAGTGACAGCAGTGTTTGCGTGATTTAAACCGTAGTGTATGAATGACATATTTTTTAATTCGGATTCGTAAGGTTTGCACATTTTCAAATTATTTTTATTTTCGTTTGCTTATAACTCCAGTTCTAGATATGCAGAATGAACGCAAATACGAATGACTAGGAGAAATTATACTTCCTCCTAGTCTAATGAGGATATAAATACTTAAAAATCTTACCTGTATTTACTACAACAGTAGCGACACCTCTCGCTGATCAATAACTACATAGGACTCTCAGACTCCACGTTCTAAGCGTCAGAGTGTAGTTGTTTGATTGTTTTAACGTACTCCAAGGTTCAGAACGACCCAGTTGTTTTATAACCTCAAATATAGTTTTTGGCAGGGGAACAAGCAAAATATATAGACATTTTATGATATTTGAAATGCAATACCTAGGTAACGTTACTTGCAAAATACAAAAGAATGCGTATAATTATCTCTTCAAGAAATGTCAAGGTCATGTCCGTTGAGATGCAACCTGTTAACGACATACGATAGTTAAAAAGTCGCAACCTTCAAAGGTTCGGATCGATGAGGTTGTGATAATCTTTCGCTCTACTCGAAGATTGTGAACGACGTTAGAGTGAAAGTGCGCTCTAACCAAAGTTCTGAACGGTCCCCAGCTGTCAAAAAAGTAATAAAAAAAAACAAAATGACGAAAATCTGATGGACGGGATTGGGTGGGGAAGTTCATTATTTTGTTTGAGTGATTCACTACTGAGCAATTTTGTATTATTTAGTTTATATACCTCGGCTTTGAGAATTGTTCCATCATGAATCAATGTAGTTGTACACAAATCTTAACTTAATTGACAAATCGTTACAGTAATGGAAAATGATTGATGGAGTTGATACAAAAAATCTGTGATTTCTCGTGTATGATTGGAAGTGTCCTGTGTTCATCAAAACTATGCCATTCGACTTTTTGTGCTGCGTGAGGCCCGGGGTTGAAGATGTAGTAGAGCTGGATTATTCGCACCAATCGCTAGTTGATATCCCAACAGAGGTGTTTGTTTACGAACGGACACTCGAAGTTTTATACTCTCAAAGCAATCGCATCTCAGAACTACCCAGACAACTTTTCATGTGCCATGGCCTCAAGTACTTAGATCTCAGTGACAATGAGGTGGCAGCGATACCAGCCGCTATATCTTCTCTCTCTAATCTTCAACACCTCAACATCAGCAGAAATTCTCTCACATGTATACCAGAAACTATGAAAGCCTTGAAGTACCTGATGTTCTTGGATTTAAGTGTAAACCCCTTAGAAAAACTACCAGATGCCATTACAAACCTCATAGCCTTGCAAGACCTGTATCTAAATGACACATATCTTGAATATCTCCCAGGAAACTTCGGACGACTGGCAAATCTACGTATCTTAGAACTGAGAGACAACTATTTAATGATTTTGCCAAAATCCTTGTCACGTTCAACAGAGTTAGTGAGACTGGATATTGGGCAAAATGATTTTCAACAATTCCCTGAAGTTATAGGAAGATTTACAAAATTAAAAGAACTCTGGATAGACAGCAATAGTTTATCAAGCATAACAGGTGTTATAAAGCCATTGGAAAGCCTAATACATCTGGAAGCTAGCAATAATATGATAGAAGAACTAGCACCAGAAATTGGATATTGCGCTCAACTCGAAGCTATAAGTTTATCTCTAAACAATCTGACCCAACTTCCTGATTCTATTGGTCAATTAAGCAATCTAACAACTCTCAAATTAGATAACAATAAATTATATTGTCTACCTGAGAGCATTGGTCACCTTACAAACCTTGAAGAGTTGATGCTCATGACTAACTATTTAGATAAAATACCTTCATCTATTGGACTTCTCAGAAAACTTCAATACTTAAATATTGATGAAAATATGCTAAGATCCATCCCACCAGAAATTGGAAGCTGTATGAAATTATCTGTTCTGTCTCTAAGATCAAATAAACTCATGAAAATCCCTCCAGAAGTTGGTCATTTAAGTTCCTTAAAAGTGTTAAATTTAGTAAGGAATTCACTGAGCTTTCTTCCACAATCTTTGTTAAATTGTGAGAATTTAGTGGCTCTTTGGTTATCAGAAAACCAAAGCAAGCCTCTAGTGCCTATGCATTCTGAGGTAGACCCTCACACCTATGAACAAGTCCTCACTTGTTTCCTCTTCCCCCAAGTGCCTTTGAACCCTATTGACATGAAAATGGAGAATAATAATAAAACAGAAAATATTGAGAGCCAACCTATGGCCCGTCATATCAGTTTTGTAGATATGAAAGCTGCTCCAAAAGTACCAGAAAAAGGTGGACAATTACGTAGAGCTCCTACTCCTTATCCCAAAGAGTTGAGAGCTCTTGCTAAACATGCCAGAAATATACACAAAGATAGTGCACAAGATGTTACACCTATGCAAAATGCAGTACATATTAAGGCAGCAAAGATAACACCTACATTACAACAAAGGTTTGCATCTGATAACAAGAAAGAACATGAAAACAGCAAAGATGCATCTGATGATCCAAGTCAAGACCCAATGAAAGTGTCTGTTTATGATAATCTTCCCACCGAAAATACTTATGATAAACCTTTAGACCTCACTTATGAGCCAAATAAAACATACAGAAGTGTAGATCATGCTTTGTATACTGAAAGCAATGGGGGCACAGATGATTATAAAGAGGATAATACTGATGAATTCTGTCCTCCTCAAAGACCACTTAGTGTAAAACAGAATGAAACAATATACTCATCAAGGCAAGAAGTTGACCGATTGGCTACTCCAATACAACAGCTGCCCCAAAATGTTTATGGAAATCACAGTGACTCTAAAAGTTATGTAGTGCCAGAGAACAACTTTAGAAGTAGTCTAGAGGAATCACGGAATCGCTTACAAAGACTCAGTTTAAGTTCACAAGAGCGACATATCAATAATGAAAGTGTTTTGTCACCACATTTTAATGAAAATTCCTATAATTCTAGAGCGGTTATGGATAAGATTCCTTCTTTTGAACCAATGTACCCAAGGAAAGAGCATGTATGCCACTCAGTGTCTGACAACAGTTACCACGAAAGTGGATATGGTAGTGAAACATATGCTAGAGCAAAAGAGAAGATTTATGGGCAACGTAACTATGATGCCTATGGCTATCATGCTCATGTTCCCAGAGATGCACCAAGTCCTCGATTACACACTGTGAGTCAGGTGGTCAGTTCAAACACAATGCCAAATTTAAGTAACTATAACAATATGTATGGACAAGCTGCAGATGGCCACAGTCATAATTATCATGGATCAATTCACCAGTCAGGCACTCCAAATGCAAATATTTATGGTATGTCTGCTTCAACTTCTAGTCCAACATATGTGGCTAACCAATCACCAGACTTATATTCTCCAACAGGCCATACTGATACTACAAATCCTTACCGTATGACCAATACACCTCTCATATCAGATGATGGCAGCTACAGTCATATACATGTACACTCCCCAACTAGTCAGAATATGTATGACTTATATGAAGCTATTCCAGCATCATCCAATTCACCAAGTGTGGTAAGCCACCGTCATAGTCCAAATGGTTTACCTGAACCAGTATATTCAAGGGGTCAACCACCGCCATACCATATCGCAGCTCCTTACACAAAACATGCTCAATATTTTAATGGGACAGGTGGATAGTATTGTCGTATACATGGAAAACCACAGTGTTTTCTGCAAAAGTTGCATTCATATGAACATTTTTAGTGGTTTATTAAATTAAATGTATTTGATCAGTCCGGATGTTTCTGGATGTGCAATTATATGTGATAAAGAAATAATTATTGATAGATAGCTATGTGAAATGAAACTTTAAATTGTTAAGGTGCTAATTATAAGAAATGAATAAAATTGTTCACTCTTTTTTAACATTTATGTGAGGCTGATTGAAATCTTAATGGTGTGAGTGAGAAAAAGATATTACTCACTTACTTGCAATTATTGCATAGCTTAAACTTCACATTTAGCCATTTAGCAATACAAATAACAGCATTGCTTATCCCAGTAATAAATGATGTTTATTAAAGTTAAGCAAGGGTTGTAAGTAAGGGGATAGTTTCATTGTGTGTGGTATGATTAGGTATGTACAAGAAAGTGTAGGTACTTATTTAGTACATCATGTAACAACTGTGTTGTTTTAAAAACAATATTAAATGTATTTTGAACAAAATGTAATTAAATAATCTTTAATGCTGACTATGATTAATGATTATAGAGAGATAAATTGTTATAAAATGACTAACTGTCTAATGTACATAAGTTATCAGAATCTGTACAGGAATTGTAGACTTAATATTAAATAATTAAGTAATTTATGTACTTACAAATTATGTATAGTTTTAGCCCATAATTATATTAACATCACAAGACATTTCAAAGCCTAATTTATAATTACAGGCTGAAAAAGCCCCACAATTATTATGAAGGTATCTGTACTACATTAGTTTTAATGAAAAAACCACTAAAATGAATGCATGCATAGTGCTTTTGTAGGGTAGGTACTTTCATATTAGCTCCATGCTAAAAATCAAAAGAATGTTATTTTTATAGAAATGGCTTGCTAAATCTACATTAAACTCTCCTATCCATGTGATACTATGTACGTAAATGTGTGCATTATTTTAATAATAATTAATAACATGTTTGTGGGGTAATATTTTTTTAACTAACACTAATCAAAGGGTATATTCATTTAGTTGTACATCACAACTGTAATCATAAAATATAAAACAATATTTTATTTAAAAATAGCACTAAGGAATGGTGCATTTATTTTTAAATTTTATTTATTGAGAATTTACTTTAGATAATAACTTCACATATATTTTTTTATACTTCTATAAAGTTGTAAACTAATATTTAACTAAAGATGACTATGAGTTTTAACCATAGCGTCAAAGTGAAATTTCTTAAATATAAAATATATATTAAAGACCCTACTTCTGTTCACTTTATGCACAGTGGTAGGCCATTCTATAAATACCCACCTGCATAGCTACCACCATCAAGTAGAAAATCTGTTTACTACACAATGGCGAGTGATTTCTCTCTGGCAGCTGTCTTTGAGAGCTAGTAATTCTACCTTAACCTAAACAGCATCTTTAACTGCACCATCAAGTGAGATAGAGGCCAAATATGAGGAAATCAGAAAAAGTTATCTTAAATATAATTTTATTTAATTGAAACAATAATTTCACTTTGATTGCCATGTATAAAATGTACAAACTTTACGTTATACTTATATGTACTAACAATACAATTGACAATTCTACTTAAAAAAAACAAGGATAATTTTAACAATTTATTGTGCTATTTTAATCATAATATACACATATTTATGTTATTATAGCAACATTGAATGATATGTAAAAGGTGCATTTACCATTAACTTTTAAATTGACCAATAATTATGATTTTTAATATAAACATATTTTTTGATTCTATTTTATACTTATAAATTAATGACAGATATAATATGTGTCTATTATTTTCATTAACCCACAAATACTCTGTACTACTATAAATATACCCACTAAAACTATCTACACTTTTTTGAAGTAAATTAAATATGTGTAATTTTGTTTAGAATCAGTTGTATTAATATGTAAAGATTATAAGGTTTTTTTCACAATAGAAGGGATATTCCTCATAAGATATTTCTTATATTATATACTCATATGGCACAAATTGCATATCGATGTTTCAAGCATTTATTGTTGACTGTAGAAGTACATATAACGATGATATAACATACATTCTTATTATTTGATAAAAATAGTGTTGATGGTTGATACTAGTTTAGAAATATTTATTCACGCACAATGCACTAGGAAGAATTGGTTATATCATGTTGAAATGTCACTAGTAAGCACATAGCAAATATTTATATATGTAATGTATAGATTCTATGCCTCTTTGTTTATATTATAGGTTTGTTAAATATATTAATATTTATTGAAATCGGGTACTTAAATACAAGAATTTATTTTATTGTGTGTAATAACGGTAATTTTAATTATACAGTACGAGTATATGGGCAACAAGCCTGACTTTGACGTTTACCTAAATCTTGTCGACTACATGATGATGTATAAATTGTCATAATATATAATTAAAATTATACACTTATCTACAATTTTGTACAAAGTTTTCAGTCTTTTCTCACTGTTTTTAAATTATTAATAATGAAGGCAAATGCAGAGAAAGCAAACCCTATTTGAAGCAAATTATTTGATATGTCAAATTGCATGCAATAACATAAAACTTTATATCAATATTATTATAAAAGGGCATACAAATTACAAGGACTTATTGCCTCATTTGAAACTATGCAGTGTAACTTGCACCTTGCCTTTATTATTGATGTTATTTTGACATTTTTTTTACATATTGTGACCATTACAGTTATACTGCCATTATTGTTAATTAAGACATCAATAAAACAAATTATGAATAAATTGTATCTATTATAATTTATCAAAAAATATGAATAATACCAGACCCATTGTTGTCTTGATACTAAAAACTTATAATAAATTTTGAAATAAAATATTTTTTCTAATTTACATAAGTCATATTTTAATTTATATATTATATTTCTTCATTGGTACCAAAACATGAAAGGTTTTTAACATACGAGTGTGATCGTACTATAATCATCAGTTTGGGACTCAATATTTTAGAAATTCGACATTTAGACCAGAAGGGGCTCTGTATTAATGATTCTCCACTGTCTGTTTTTTTGTTTTAGAAATTTATAAAAGGGGGTTCCAAAATCCAACATCCAAAAAGTAACAGAAAAAAATGCTCCCTGCTGCCCTAATATGTGCATTAACACTTAGAGTTCATAGGGTACATATAGATATTTATTTTTTATCTAAAGAAATAATCGCTAAAGTTGTAAATTTGAGATCACATTTGTTACGGGGTCTATCTTAAAATCTATACTAGTTAGTACCTCAAACAGTATTTCATGCAGAATAACTTCTATCGATTCAAAAAAAAAAACTTAAAAATGGAACCGACTTCAACACACTAGTGTGAAATAAATTGACACTTTTCGGCCTTTTTAGTGTCCCTTGCTTCTTGGCATTCACTGGCAAACTGTATCACCAAGATATGAAAAAAAACTGTTGAGTTATTGGAGTGTAACTCAAAAACGGCTTGACCGATCTTGATCAAATTTTAATGGGATCACACGGCAAGCATAAGCTTTCAAATAAAGATCAAAGTCGGTTCACCCAGTAAAAAGTTTTGAGTTACCAACCATTAAAAAAAAAACAGACGAATTGAAAACCTCCTCCTTTTTTCAGTCGGTTAAATACAGATGAATTGAGAACCTTTTTATTTAGAAGTCTGTTAAATATACAGATATCTGTAATACGGACCCCTAAAGAGTGCGGACCCACTCGCATTTGGCCAGCTTTTGAAGCTGTTATGAAAAACAAGCATTTCTTTGTCATTAACAAATGTATATCCATTTCGAGAAAATTTGGTACAATAATAGAATAAAAAAAGGACATGGATAACTTGTTATTTGCCTTGACGCGCGACGAAGTCGGGGCCAGTTATTTAGGTATTAACTTTACACACGATTTATTTGTAAAATTCATTTTTACTACACTTATCAACAAGTATCAACTGCCGTTAGATATGTACCTATGTAGGTATGCGTGGTATTTTTTTTTCTTTATTACTGTTGACCTTATCTCTGACTTATCACCTGATAGTAAGTGATGATGTGGTCGATGAGGCTAACCTAGAATTATTGGACCTCAAGGACAGCTGCCGTAACACACCGTTAGGTGCTTGGCGACAGATTTTCTACTTGAGTGTGGTAGCTAGTTAGGCGGGCATTCCTAAAATGCCTTACCACGATGCTGTTATGACTGCCATTCTAAGACAACAACAGGGACCGACGCGGCCTAACGTGCCCTCCGAGGCACGGAATTTCACAGTAGAAATTTGCCATTAGCGGTCACCCTCCAAGTCATGACCGCGGCAGACGTTGCTTAACTTAGCTGATCGGTAAAGAACGTTAAGAACCCAAAAGGTTGGACGGGAACGCATGAAGGGATTTTCAATACGACAAAATTTTATATTATTATCCAAAGGCATCAAAATCTTGCTTTTTATTTTCTCGAATATCTAAATTATACACAGAAAAAAAAGATATCTTAAAATAAGAAACATACTCCTCTCAACGGATGTATCAAAATTAATATTAAAACCCAAAACCTCAAATATTAATGCTTTCAACGAAGATAATCTTTTTAATAATATTTTATATCTTGTAATAAGACATTTTAGACTTTCCTTATATCGAACACCCATACGTTCTTAAGTCAAATAATATTGCTTGTCTGAAGAGGTTTTTTTTCTGTGTAGTCTTCTCCCTGGACATAAATACTTGAGCTATCTGGGTTTTGAGTGAGCTCGAAGGCTGTGAGGGCACAGAACTCAGGATTCTACTAAGTTAAGCTCAAGGGACTCAATAAATGGCCTGTGAATCTCAAATACAGGCCTATCCCCTTAGTGCATCTACTAATGTTGGCAAATAATTGCTTGATACACGACTTCTGTCTAGACAATATTTAAAACGAGGAAGTTCACCGAATAAGAAGTCACCGATATTATTTTTAGTATTTGTAAGATGGCGTAGCAATACAAGCAGTCCACATCATCGGAGGAAGCTATGACAGGTGAGGGCAACATGTTCTCGAGATATGACCACGAACTGGAAGACGTAAAAAGAACGCCTAGACGAAAGTGTCGCGGGGAGCCGATGGATGCAAATGGCTTTTAGTTATTGATTGTGGCTTTTAAACTTTTCAACATTGGACATCTTTCAGCCGAAGATGATGATCGTAAATGACGTCGCGAGAGCAATTTAGTAGGTAATACGAATTCAATTCAAAGCCACTAACACCCAGCCTATTCAAAGGAATAGCACGTCAAAGACCTTAGTGCCTCCACCGCCGACGACACACGGTTTATAGGTATAGCTATAGATTTGATTTCGCAGGGCTTCAAGGCAGGCCCGCATACAACCTTATTTGCATTCAGCGAGTTTCCCATAAGGAATACAATTAAGTGTGATAAAACGCCTTCATTAACATAATACACAGTCGGGTTCAAAAAACCCTGAACATTTTCAAGCCAAAGTATATTTGTCTGCAAATGCCATAGTTTATAGGCTAGGATGTGTGATCATTTCTGTCTGTCTCTGTAACTGCCTAACCACCTATTTTCTCGGAAGCTATTGGACGGAAACTTGAGACTTGGTAAGTAAAGTTAGGTGACCTAATCATGGACAATAGCGTCAAAACAAACGAACTAAAAAGTTATTTTAGAAAATTTCATACGCGTCACATTGTTCACAATTTTTATACAAAGTAAATATTTTATACAAAGTAAGTAATGCGATACTTTATAAAACGGAACCCGGGCAGTAATACTACTGCCCGACCAACTTCAAAAGTGGAGGAGGTTCGTTGGTACATTTATTTTCCTGTTATGTCCAGTGATAGGTTTTTCTTCAATTTATGGACCGACTATGTTTTTCTTTGTTATGTTGATAGAATATGTTCCAAGTTGGTGCAGATCAAATTGCATTTATTTTGTAGTTTTTAAACGATTTGGCCAATGCGGGTATTATAAATATTTATTGCAAGTATTGCAACTTTTACCCGATGGTGACCAGTAATACAATATTGTAAAACTTTGCCAGTAGTTATTGTAGGCGAGTGACACAGAATCGATACCGTAAGCAGTAAGTATAGTCATGTTTTTGGCATCACACATCACATTTGGTGTGCAGGCATAATATTCAAGACCTATAATCTGAAAAATGTACAAAGATTTTTGTTTCAGACTGTAGTACATAAATGCACTCTTATCTAAATACATAGATCAGTTTATAGTTCTTACTACACAGTAAACACGACCATAGAAACATTTATCTCAACTGTGGCTTCATCAAGAAATCGATTAGGTGCGCGCGCAGTTTTTCCAACTAAGCGTGGGCTGCTGCTAACGAACAAGGCGAGTGCCATCTCAAATACCATCAGCTGAGAGCCATATCGAATTAATAGTAATAAAAACATTTTCTTCTCGTTACATACTACTAAAAGGCTTTGATGTGTTGACGGTGTAATTTGCTGAAGTAATTTAAACCACGATTAATTAGGTAAGTTAGTATCTAGTTAGTTAAAGTAAAGTTTATGTTATGAGGTCAATCACAATCCTGAAATAGACTGCCTTCGTATTGTTCCTCGAATGAGTTTCATAACTATGAAGGTTTTTTCTGCAAAAAGGAATGTAAGTTCCATCAAAGGAACTTATAAACCTATGTACTAAGGTAGGTATAACTACTTAGGTATATTATATGTTTGTTACTTATTGGTACTGAGCCCTCATAAATTTTAGTGTAGTCACATTATTTGCCAATAAATCCTTGATAACTAAGCTGGGATTTCGACATCGTTATACTGATAAGCATAAATGGGTTGACTTTACACAAAGCTATGTATTACTGTAGGTACACGATAAGCTTTGGTAAAAAATTTGGGTGAATGATAATCATAGGCATATTACGTTAATATAATACATCTGCTTTTTCTTAAAGTCAACCATGCCGGGAGCAAGACACAAGATTTTGGGGCATGTCCTCTCAGGATTTTGTCATAAAATGAATCGACGTAAAGGACTCTATGGCGATATAATGGATACCTCTCTGAATCGATGTCTAACAACACTGGATATCACTTTACTGGGTAAGTTATCGTTGTTAAAATAAAATTGTGTCTTATCGACGAGATGCCTTCGTCAGTCATACAAGTGAATAATAATTATGAAGATAACTATAGTTCAAAATTTTGTAGCAGTTAGGTTCTTAAGGTTAGCGATTTAATATGAAAGTACATAATGTGTATTCATTTTAAAATGTGTGAAAACCTTGTTGGTTTATGTAAATAAAACAATCACTTTATCAACGTCCGAATTTTTCAATATTTTAATCATCTAGGCAAACTTTAAAATACTTAAGTAGGTAAGTACCTACATAATTTTCAACCAGTAGGATATTAACACAAATTTAGTACGTAGTTTAATAATGCGGCCAAATATTAAAACCATTGTTTTTTCGGTTTTAATAAATAATTTCCGTAAAATATGCATAGGTAGTTGAATGTCTTTTTTAAACAAAAACACCCCCTTATGTATAGGTGTGGGTCATATGGTCGGAGCTGGAATCTACGTCCTGACTGGCACCGTCGCGCGAAACATGGCAGGCCCAGCGACAGCTTTGAGCTTTCTGCTGGCAGGAGTAGCTTCTACCTTAGCAGCTCTTTGTTACGCAGAGTTTGGTACTAGAATACCGAGAGCTGGCAGCGCTTATGCGTATACGTACGTAAGCATCGGCGAGTTCTGGGCCTTCATTATTGGCTGGAACATCATCTTGGAGTACATGATAGGTAAGACCACTTGTTGCAAGTATGTATTTAGTCAGGTGTGGTTATACTAATTGAAGGGATTGCTGACATACTTTTTGCTATTTCAGGAGCAGCATCCGTAGCAAGAGCTTGGTCGGGATATTTGGACGCAATGTTGGATGGAGCAATCAAAAACGCAACAATCTCCATCACTGGCGAAGTTCATGAAACCCTACTGAGCGCATACCCAGATGTCCTCGCGTTTCTTATATGTATAGTTGCATCCTTAATCCTCGCAGTCGGAGTCAAAACTTCTGCCTACATCAACAATGGCCTCACTGTTTTGAATCTTCTTGTCATATCTCTTGTGATATTTTTGGGCTTCTACTACGCCGATATCAGCAACTGGTCTGAAAAGAATGGAGGTTTTGCGCCATTTGGTTATCAGGGCATCATCGCCGGAGCTGCAACGTGTTTCTATGCTTTCGTAGGGTTTGATAGTATATCAGCATCGAGTGAGGAAGCCAAAGATCCATCGCGATCTATTCCTTTGGCCACTATTTTATCCATGGCGCTGGTCGCTATTATCTACATATTAGTGGCTCTGGCTCTCACTCTTATGGTTCCGTATCAAACCATCAACCCCGAGGCAGCTTTGCCTGCCGCATTGGGTGCAGTGCATGCAGGATGGGCAAAGTACGCTGTCGCAGTTGGAGCTGTATGTGGGATGACTACTACTCTTTTGGGTTCTCTATTCTCCCTGCCTCGTTGCTTGTATGCCATGTCTGCGGACGGTCTTCTGTTTGGCTTTCTCAGTGACGTAAACAACAAGTCACTTCCAGTTGCCAACCTTATTGTTTCTGGTTTTTATTCAGCTATTATAGCTCTGCTGTTTGACTTGGATAAACTGGTCGAGTTTATGTCAATCGGAACATTGTTGGCGTACACTATTGTTAGTGCTGCTGTGATCATATTGCGCTACCGACCCGTGCCGCCAATGGACGACAAAAGCTTTACACCGCAACTGGACTCTCCTGGAGATCGCGAGGACAGTTCTGCTACTGGAACTCCGGGTACCGACGGAGGATCTTCATCTTCTGAGGTAGATATCTTTAAAACTATTCGAAGTAGCTGCATGTGATGATGCGCTTCATTATAATAGGTAACCTACCCACTATTTAAACTTACTGATTGTATTCCAGATGTTTGAAGCTTTAACTGTGGGACGTCTGCGCGCCAAATATGCTTGGCTGGAACCATTGGTTGGGGGTAGAGCGCCTGGAGCAGTGGTCACGACCTGCGTGTATATTTTCATAATATGTGCGGCTGCACTTTGCATCCATGGCAACTTCTTCGTGGTTCCAACCGGTCTTTGGGGACTACTGCCTGTTACCGTGCTTTCCTTGACGATGGCTGCTAGTAAGTTAATTATCGTGATTAGTTGATATATTTGCTAAATGATCTTAAAGGAGCAACAAATGTTGCTTCAAGCGTTCAGAAGTGGAGTACCTACTGGCTTCGATATACAGCAACTTGGAAAGGTCATTAACTGTCAATTTAGGTAGAAGGATTCCTAGTGACGAGGATATCTGGATGAGTACAACCGCTATGTATGTTATCGGAATACTACACAGCAGTGTTTACTTTGTTGAATGCTAGTGAAATGACAGACACATGAGATATTCTGAATGGTTTATTCTATGGGCAGCCTGATATCCTCTACCTCCCTGTTTTCGTCACATACAATAAAATTTTACACTGAATTACCATATTTTTTCTTCTCCCTCGAGTTAAAAACTCAGCAAATAACTACCAATTAGAAAAAACAAAAGACGAGACCTAAGCTTATTTTGCAAAAACAAATATTGAGCCTTGTAAATCGTATTGAAAATAATCAGTATTTTACAAACTTTCTAAAATATTTTTTTTATTCAGTTTTATCTTTTTTGTTATTAGGTATCTTCATAATCTCGGCTCATCAGCAGAGCCCGGCGCGCCTGCCATTCCGAGTGCCGCTGGTTCCTCTGCTGCCCGCCTGTAGTGTGATGATGAACGTAGAGCTGATGGCCAACTTGGGTGCGCTCACTTGGGCACGTTTCGCTATTTGGATGACCATTGGTAAGTTCAAGTGTTATGCTATTCCTAGTACTGATGACCACCTTGGGAGCTACCCCTTGGGCATGCTTCGCTGTTAGTTGCTGTTCTGTATATGTCATTTTTTTTTAAATATCCCGGTTCATATGCAAAATATCTATTGACGAAAAATTTAAAGGAGAGCAAAAAAAAATTGAAGAGATAATTAGTTCCATATCCATTTCTTCCTTATTAAGATTCGCATTGCTTAGGTAACCAAAATAGGATGAGAATGTAGCCTCTCAGATGATAAGTCGTTGTCGCTGTCTATAACAAGTGTCCCTCTGAAAATATATTCGGTAAGTACTTGGTCCCCGTGGGGTACCGGGTTAGAATTGCACCTCCCCATTTCATCCCGCGTGGGTGTCATTAAAGTCGACTAAGAGAAAAATACTATTAGAAGGTGGGCAGCAGCGTCTTCTTAAGAACTATGCTATCTGGCACTGCGATCCCCAAGCCGCCTGCCAAGCGTGGGGATTATGGCAAACACCCCCTACATAGGGGAGGCTGTGTTCAGCAGTGGACGATCCGGCTGATACAGTAAGTATTCGCTAAGTTGTAAGTAAGCTGATACAGGAAATCTAAATAAATAGGTACTATTTAGATTTCTGTGGTCCCGATAGTTGTCTTAAGATGGCACGGCATTTTACGAATGCCAGCCTGGCAAGTTACCACCCTCAAGTAGAAAACCAGTTGCCAACCCCTAACGGTGTGTTCCGGCAGCTGTCCTTGAGAGCCAGTAATCTGGGTTAGCCTAACCAACATCTTCGACCGCATCCTCACTCACCTTCAGGCGAGATAGTGGTCAAAGAATAGCTTATCAAATATACAAAAAAGTACATCGCTTAGTAACACGCAAAGGTCAACGTCTAACCTACCGTTTGCAATAAAATCTGTTTTTCTAGGGCTTCTTCTGTACTTCCTGTACGGCATCCACCATAGTAAGCTCGGCGAAGGAGTCACTGGTCTCCTATCCCGCTCTGCAAGCGGTGGCGGCGGCGGTAGCAGTGGCTGGGGTGCGGTTGAAAAGACCAGCGCTTTGGCCAGAAGGGTCGGCAGATTCGGCCGCGGCAGTAAAAGCGACGATCGGAAGCCTATTATATGCGACGATGAGCTCTCCAGGCGGGAACAGTGATTTTAAAACCCTTTGCTTCATATGCTGGACCCAATTATTAGGATCAAAGGCATACATAGCCAATGGACAAGAGTAATCGCACAATATTCAGAGGTATTTTATGAACAAACCTGCAACGCATTTGATACAACTATCCCAGTAGTTGGCTCCATCACGTGTTGTTCTTAACTTGACTGGCAATGTTTGTATAGTGTCATGAGGACCCTTGCTTCCAGTAAGGATTATAGATTACTTGTAAAATACCAGATTTAAATCCGTCTAAAGCAAAAGTATCCTTTACTGTCCCGAACGTTTGTGAGATGAGACATTATGGAAAATAACTTTCAGTTACAGTCTTCCTGAATTCAAATGGATTCAAATTTACATTTACATGATCTGACCGGGAATCTTTGTTCAGCTGCAGCGGTTGGTAAAATAAGACATTGACGTATGTAATTACAGCTCGGTTAGAATATTTCATGGATTTCCACATAATGTCGTACGGTGTCTTACTTGTCTGTACTTCCACAGTATTATGTCTTATGGTATATTGCTGTGAGGAGCAGCGACTGATATAGAGATTATCTTTATCTTAAAAAAGCAGGAAATTCGTTTTATAATATGAAATATATTGTCAGTTATCAAGTCATTGTCAAAAATAAGATTTCGTTATAATGTGAGCCCATTAAAAATACTAATTTCTCACAATAATATAATTGACCAAGCGAGTGCGAAGAGTCTCCGTTTTAGTTGGGCAAAACTGCTTTTGTATGTCTGTCCGTCTGTCTCAACTACAAGTCGCGTTTTGTGAGCAAGTTAGATTTTTTTTGTAGATTCTGTTTTTGGTAATACTTTAAAACGGGGGTTAAAAGGTTGAAAACGTACATAAAATTATATTTCGGTTTATAGCGCATATAGCCTTATAATACATAAGGCTAAGTTTGCTTTGGACGGATATGAGTTGTAAATGTGTAACTCATTTCATTATAGATATCATAGTTTCTTTGTGTTTTCCTAAGCAGATTAATGTATGAACATGAATAAGTATTTATGAGTAACTATATACTAAACCCAAACCTATTATTATTGTTTTTAGACTACGTTTAGTACTTGTGGGTAGAAACATTCACATAATTTCTAAAGAGACTCACTTTCTTCACGAGCATGAAAACCTTGATTTTCGAACACACTGTAATTGTAATACTATGATTACATAACGTCGAAGTAAGAATCTGATGTCTATTTCTATAAATCCTGCTTGATGCGTGCGGTCGGTTAAACCGCAAAACGTGAGCAGGATGTACTTACTTTTATATATATTCAATATGTATGTGTATAATTTATCAAATGCCTACGATATGTAACATTACTGCAAATGACATGTCTGGACTTGGGAAAGGTATTTTTATTACTCCGAGGTGTCACTCTCTGGGAAAACTAATGTTTTTTGTGAATATTTTATACTATCCAAAATTACAGCACAAATGTTATTAAGAAACTACTTTGACAAACTTATTTAAAAGAACAAATAATAATAGTTTGTTAAGCGTACCTTCCAAAGTACAAGAAAGCGGAATAGCGAGTGGAAAAATGAATAGGTAAATATTCCTCTAAAATATTTTTCCGAAATGAGTACAATCAAAGAAATGACAGCATTATGTAATGGTTTCAATGATATTATTAGGTACTAAAGAAAATAATAACGTTTGTATAAAGCGTAAGTCACAAATAATGATGACATAAATAAGGCAATCGTTGATGTTCTTGCTATTCAGTTTATTTAACCTTGCTTTTTTGAGATAAAATAGAATTAATGTGACAAATATAATACATTTGAAATAGGTACTTTAAGCACAAACTGGTATAAAAAATGGTCACTCTTAAATCGTTTCAAAATTGTATGATAGGTTTAATAAACGTCATTAATACTGTGCAAAAGTTTCAATTGTGCTGTAATAAAGACGTTTGATAAACTTATTTTAGCCTCAAGATGCAATTATGAAGATTCCTTATTCTTAATCGCTTCATGTATTTTTGATAGGTTTATCAAAACGTCATTGATACTGCTCAAAAGTCTCTTTTGCGCAGTAACAATGACGTTTAAAAACCTATCTTAAACTTAGGGTGAAATTATGAAGAACATATCCCTTATTCATAATAGCTTCATGCCTTTTTGATAGGTTTATCGCTCATATAAGCGAAAAGAAAAACTCTTTTGTGATTCCGAAGTACTTCTGTTACTAACATAAAATTGAGAAGCGATTATGAATAAGGGGGGTTAATCAATCTATTAGTCTTAAATTCTTTTAATTAATTTGAAATGTGTCAAACAAAATATTGTACCATGGCGAGCGCATCTACCTTTAAAAAACTATAATTTAAATTTATTAATCCCGATAAAAGAAAAAACCTGTATGTTCCCGAAGGGGTAGGTAGCTTAACGTGGGGTTGTAGAAAACACCTTTATAAGTGAAAACTTAGACTTAGTGTGCGCATTATCGAACTGTATTTGACACATCTAATTTATATTTAGATAATTTTATGTTAAGAGAATTCAATCTAGAACCAACAACGTATTATTTTAATTATTGAACTTTATTAGTCAATATATTGTTAAAAACTAAACCATTAGAATCGTACCGTAATAGTGGTAGTACTATAAAATAGCACAATGTTATGTAACCAAAAATATAATTATTATAAGATATACATGACGGAGAAAAGGGCTGTCAGTTGATGGAAAGTGCAATATTAACATTGTTAAATATTGATTTTATATTTGGATAATTTACTCAGAAATAAGACTTCATTTATAAAAACTTGCTTGCCCCAGATGATTTTCTTTTAAAATGAACGTATGCATGCGAAATATTTTGGACATAAGTTTGTTTCTTATGTTGACTGATGCCATTAAATCATGCAATTTTTTTGGCGTTCTTGTTGGTTCAATTCCTGACTGTGGCAAGAAAGTTTTCAAATACCTTTGAATGCATAACTTTTCCATACCTTCGAGTAAAATAGGCTATTATCAATATAATAAGATACTTTTACTACATTGAACGCTTTCTTCTCCGCCCTGTAAAGTATAAATAAAAAACGATTTATGTAATTCAGTTGTTTATTATGTCACTTATTTATAAAATGGAATTTATTAAAAGATCATTATTGTATTGTTAAACTAAATACATTTATCTATATCATAAGTGTTGTTGTGTACATAAAATAAATAGAAATCAATATAATATTTTTCCCTGTATTTTATTATCTATTATGCTTAAAACAAAATAATAACAGTTTTAAATAAATACAACATAAAACATATTTTTATTATAATAAATTATATTACATTTTTGTGACTATGAGATGGAAATTATCAGGACGGATTTTGGTGTAATTTAGCATTTTATAATCTAATAAAATAATAATGTGAGGCACTGAAACATTAGTGACCGCTATGTTATGTTTTTTTTTCTCGTCGTTGTCGTTATGGACAACGCAGACGTGTCGCCTCGGCATCACATCAGCGTCGTCGCATCGCCGCATTCATATGAATACACACAACTACCCGTGATCTTGTCTCCAGTTAAAGCGATGTTGAAGAAAGGTAAACATAAAGAAAGGTATGAATGGTATATTATGTGCCATATAATATGGTTTAAAAGATGTGATCACAACCAACATTTTTTTTACGGGTTGTTTCAATGCTGAACCCTAAAAAGAGCGAGGCCTGATTCGATTTTCGCTAGTGTTTATTATTTGTTAGGCAATAATTCACTCTTCTTACCGATACTTCGACACTGAAGACTTGTCTAAACTGACAAGTTGGCCCATAGGAAGGGCATGATCCTATCTTATACAATTTCATTAATATGTGCAGTTGCAATCTCACCTCTAACTTCATTTTTTTGTGAATAGCACCGTTTTCATTTGCCACATGTCAAATATTGCCTATGTTAACTTTAGTCACTGTTTTTTTTTCATTATATTTATTGTAATGAATTACTTATTGCATGAGCGCAGCGTGTTAAATATAAGTATTATTGCGTTTATTTCTTGTGGCACAATTGCTTTATTAACCAGTAACAATCGGATGTTTTCCTTAAGAGTGACAGTAAAGTCGACAGTACGTAGAAATTTTGGAAAGATACATTTATTATTAATAAACTGTTGCATTTCTGCATATAAGCAACTTTTGCATGTGACAGATGTCAAATTTGACTACTGCATATTTTTGTCTGCAAAATAAACTGAATAAAGTTCTGACGAAAACAACATTAAAAATGACAGGCGTTGACATATTTTTGAATCTAAAGTTGCACATAAGAATTTAAGATGACCCTGCGGTCTTAGATGTGGTGTGAACGCAACTCTTGATGTCGCATTATTTGGGTTTTGATTTCACACTTAATTCCAAGCGAATAAGACATGATCCTGAAGTAGATTCAGGTAGTAATAATTATATAATATTTTTAGATTAGAAATGAAGCAGGAATTGACACAATCAAACTATTCATTTATACTATTACGTATCGAAAATAAAAAGCAATAATGAGTTGCAAAAAGCATAGCAAACTAAAACCAACACGTAACTTTGGAGCCATTTTGTTTTGCTTCTACAATGCTTCCACCCATCCATAATTAGATCATAAGTATACACAAAAATTCAATTCTAAAATTTGAGTACTTGAAGTACAAATTCATTTAATAAATCTATCACAACAACTCACCTATATCTTAAACGTACATTGTTAGTATGCTTTGTCACATAGTAAACCTACGTCCATCGCGATTAAACGAATATTATTTTCATCAGTCATGCTCGGATTACCAGTAGATAGTATTTTATTCAAAATATGGCGGCAAATTCGATTTGCCGCCATATTTTGAGGTTATACATATATTGCTTTAGGGACGTAAGCAAATTCAAAATAGAACGAGGCATTTGACAATATACTTTCTCTCAAGAGGAAAGCTGGAAGCAGATAGATATATGATATACATAATGAATCTCATTGGGCAGCAAATATCCTAGCATGACAGACGCACAAAACGTGTAGGTACCCACTAAATATTTTTTTCAAGGATGAAGAAATCAAGCAAGGTAATCTCTCTTAGAATATCGAAAACGGTCCACATTTTTCAAATTGGTTGTCTGTATTTGACCTCTTTATATAACTCTTTATAAAATAAGAGATGGTATTCCATACATCCGTCAAATTCAGTCCTAAGAAATATAAAGGTAAGTCTAGTAAGAAAAAGGTAGACCGTTTTGTTTGTTATAACGTGTATCTACACAAAACACAACAAAATATACACCGACAGTAAAATTTTCATCTTCCAAACGTCACCTGATGGTAAGTGATGATGTGGTCGAGGATGTTGTTCAGACTAACCTAGAGTTACTGGCTCTCAAGGACAGCTGCCGGAATACACCGTTAGGTGCTTGGCGACAGATTTTCAACTTGAGGGTGGTAGCTAGCCAGGCGGGCATTCGCAAAGTGCCCTACCACCATGCTGTAACGACTGCTATCCTAAGACAACAACCGGGACCGACGGCTTAACGTGCCCTCCGAAGCACGGAAGCGCTCAGTAGTAATGTCACCAGCGGTCACCCATCCAAGTTATGACCGCGGCGGACGTTGCTTAACGTTGCTGATCGATTCAGAATGGCTAAGGAAACTTGGCTACGAGCGCTTCAAACTTCAAACGTCGTTGTAGCCTTCGGGAATATAACATAATTTTAATTAAAAATGCTGAAGCATTTAACACAACATAATAAAAACATGTAACGTTTGTAAAGTGACGAATTAAACAAAGTGCTAGTGACCTACGAGAATACATCGATACCACTGTAAGCAGCGATGACAAAAAAACTCGTTATCGCGTTCAAAATGTGACAAAGAATTCATTTTTCCTTTACCTAAATACGCTAACTGTTAATATTGGAATGATTGGGGTCAGGATGTTGGGTCTGATTACGTACATGGATAGAAAGAGAACGTTATAATAATACAGCAAATACTAATTTTGATACAATAAATTATTGATATTAATGGTTACGTATATTGCCCGGTTTAATAAAATAAACACACTATCGACAGCAATGGTGTGCGAGTGAGAGGTTTAGCTATGCCATTTTTGATTCATTTCGTATCTTTATTGAAACGGGTATATAGGTAACTAATTGGCTGACATGCGCTTTTATTTTAACTGTGTAGCGAGAGAGTGCCAGGCATTGCCAATTTATGTCGGTGCAGAAATTGAAGGAAAATATTATACAGTAACAGTGAAAACGGACCATAGTGGCAAAATATACATATCAGATAATACTATGTGAGTCTCTCTCTCTGAAACATGTAAAACAAGTTGTGTAAGCGAGATGTACAATCTATTTGCCATGTTTAAAGATTCTGAGTATAACTTTGATGTAATCAATACATTACTATGGGGCTCTAGCGATAGAAGCTCGTATTGAAAAGGCTTATTTATAAATACCCATATATTAGTTGTATTTCTTTAACGACAAACAAAACTGTTTTTGTTGACAACGGGACTTTTTCATATTCATACGTGCAACAATTCAGCACACGATCGCATTTTGCTGTGCTCGGGGATTTTCGTATACTTGAAAAGATATTGGCATTATTCTATTGGAGTAATATAAAACACTCTCTTTTAATATAATGAATAAAAATTGTAAACCTACCATTTTTTTTCCACTCCCATGATGCAAGGACATAATTAGGGTAACCATTTTTTTATTATTTTCTTAAAGAGGTTTATAGGTCTTAAAATGAGGCTTATATGTTTAAATTGAAACTTTGATACTGACTGGCAGCCATAAAATAAATTACGTAAAACTATTTCATGAGGTAAATACTAAGCTGTGCAGGAGTTAACAAGTTCACCTAATTTTATTGTTTTTATTATATTAATAATGTAACCGGAGAACGTTGCTACTATTAATTAAATTATGACACCATAACACAATTATAATTATATATATTAGAATATCATTATGTCATTAATTAATGAAGTTAATTTATTTAGTCAGGGGTTTCCCCGCTATTTTTTATATCGCACTCCTTCAGGAACTATTTAGTTAATAAGAAGCTATCTACGAAATTTCATACAAATCTGTTAAAGGCGTTGCGGTGTGAATCGATGATAGAATTCATTGATTCCTTGTTATCCATGGGCGTTAAAAATCATAGTACTATAAAAACACGAAACCTTGTGTATTTCATTGTCTTTTATTTACACCGCGCCGCAGCGTAGTACTTTGTACATAGACACCTATATTATTGGATTATTGCATGTCCTTTTATCAGCTATTTGCGCCATCAGGACCGATAATGAAGGTGCGCGATATATGAAAATAGCGGGGGAAGCCCCGGGCTTGGGGAATTTACTAAAATAACTGATAATTATACATCCCTTCATCTCTTCCCTTGGGTGTCGTAAGAGGCGACTAAGGATTAAATACCGGAAGGTAAGAAGCTTCTGAGGAACTGCTATCATACACTGCGATCCCCAAGACGCCTGCCAAGCATTGGCACTACGGCAATCCCACTTAATGAGATACACTGTGTTCAGTAGTGGACAATCCGGCTGATACAGCAATATTTAAGTATATGAGTTTTAGACAAACCTAGGGCCAAGAAAAATCTAATGTTGCAATTTATATATCAGTGAAAAAGTTCTGTTGCCATCAACCCTAACAAATTAACTAAATACGATGAAGGAGATTCAGTCTTATCTGTTTTGCCTGTGTATTTGCCACTCGAACGGTGAAAGTCGCTGTAACCTGTTGATGGTAGGTCGGCCCCATTGCAGCCAGAGGAAACCGGCGACGAGACAAATCACCGTTTCTATGTAGAAACCGTCGATTTCAGTGAGACACGTACCGTCTTTTGATTTGCAGAGCTGTGAACAAGGTGATGATATTCACTACTTTATATATTTTATTTACTGGCATGGCGATTGGAGATTCAGTAGCTTGATTTATTCGTTTTGAATCTAGGTACCCCTTTGTTTCTCCAACAGGGTGACATAAAAGAATGTGGTTATTTACCTCAGACCGATATAAGGTAGTTATGACGGAGCACAGCGTGCGATAGGAGTGAAGCCCAAAAAATATGCTCATTTAAAGATACGACTTACCTATGTAGGTATGCACATAGGTAAGTCTGAAAAGGACAGGTTGGGAGGAGCATGTTTATTTTTGGCTTCATATATCATGCTCTGTGGGCCATCTAAGCTTCTATATTGATCTGAGCCTGCGGTTCGAATTGCACAATTGTTACCAATGCATGCACGCTCTGAGCTGGTCCGAATTGTCCGAAAGGCACCAATTGCACAGCTGACAGGTGTAATGTCATCGATAACGTCACCACACAGCGTTAAGTTCTATCCGCGGGGCCAAGATAGACCAAGCATTGGCATGCTTATGAATCAGCATCTCAAATGTCACAACAATTAAAAAGTAATACTTAATATTTTACAAAGTATGCCCCGTACGGGAACCGAACCCGCGTCCTTCGATTTCCGGATGCCTAAACCACTCGGCCACCTGGGCACGTTCTTTCGAGCCAAAATTTCGTGCTCCAATTGTATTTCTTTAACCGTCATAGGGGACGGTGCGCGGCCATCAACCAGACTACTAGACTTTATCTGATGAAAAGATGCTATTTCAAACACTTAACCCTCGGAATGATGTCGCTACGATTCTGTATTTCTAAATATGATTACAAGCACTACCACGTGCTAAGCTTAAATCATATTTTACAAATTATTGGAGCACCGTACAAATTTCAACTGTGTGATCACTCATCACACTGTCACATTATAATGTTATAAAGGCGAAAGTTTGTGAGTGTGTTTGTATGTTTGTTGCATGTTTACGCTGAAACGTCTAAAGCAATTTCTATGAAGTATGGAGGTAACATGTGGCATTGGCTTAACAAATAGTATACTTAACATCATCATCCATCATCACGCGGATGAAATCACAGGACTTAACTAGTAATTTATTAATTTAGACTCTAGGCATGCATGTTCCACCTTATCGTCCGCGTCGTCGCTTTCCAACGGGGGAGACTATTGAACTTTTAACGGTGAAATTTTTGCTTATATTATGTAAAAAAAAAGTTGTCTATAAAAATCGTGACTATAACTCACCTCACTTTCTAACGTAGATGAACACGTATTATCGCTCAGCTCTGGCAGTGAGCACCTCTTATACGTTAGATGGTCTATCGCCCACAGAGCTAACGTGTTGGGCCAATTCGTGCCTAAATTGGACACGGTATTCAGAAGTGTCATGTATGTTCCACCAACGGCCGGGTCCGACACTTTGGCGAAGAACGCCATTACAGCCACAAACATGCAGTAGAGGCATGTCTGAAAAAGCAATACAGGTTATTAGTTAATACAGCTTACACTGAGTAAGAGATAAGGATTTAAAAAAAGGATCTGACTTCCTACCCCGAAAAGATTGTAATAACATATGGAAGTCGGTACCATGCTGATTCAAAATACTGATTTCACTATACCATGGTCCGAATTGCACAAGTTATTTCAATCTTTTCATAGATGGAAGATGGTTTGATTAAAAATAATCACCATTTTTAGTCATGTATATTACTAACATGATCATGGTCACTCGTCTAAACTATATTATTGTATAACTTAAATTTTACAAGTCATTTTAGAAAATTACGCGTTTTAGTATGGGTTTGAACAAATTCGGGCTACTGTACTTGTGTCAAAGTTCATCGAAATGGGTTCAGTACTTCAGGCGTACAGTAATGACAGACAGACGAAACGATAATTTATAATAAACCATATGAAACAAATCTATCATTCATTCCACACTTTTACTCAATAACTTACGTAAAGTCATGTGTAATTGGTGCAGAGGTACATTCTACTCGTATTATTTTTTAGTTCATGATATTCAGAGATAATAATAATAATCAGAGATAGAGATCATCTTTGATACTCGTAACTTCCTTGAATGAATTTCCTTGTTAAAAATTTACTTTGCTTTGAAACATTGTTGCAGATGGACATAGATATAAATATCTCAAATGTAGATGAGACGTCATATCGTCAAAGGTTGTATAGCAGGCCAAACCTGTTTATAGAATCTTTTACAAATAAAATTATGTTTGACATACCTGATGAAACACATACAGCATCATCAACACAAAGAGGTAAAAGTATGAAGGGCCGGAGTCTCCTAAAAGCTTCGGTGTGAGTGCCACCAAACCAGCGGCCAGCGGACCCACGAGAAGCCTCAAGGGAAAAGCACGCAGCCATAGTGACAGCGGCGCCGGCCCAGTCGTGTGTTTTGCTAATATCTGAAATAGATATGATCAGAAATGTAGATCAAAGAATAATATAATTAGGCGTTTTTTCACCAAATTAAAAATGGTACTAGCGAAAGATGTACGTGAAATTATCCGCAAATAAAATTGCGTCACTGTTGCTTAATAGTGTAAAAGACGAAAGAATCTCTGTGGACAGAAGGACGGTGTTTACTCAACATAGCTTTGTAGTAAATTGATAATGTTGTTCTACTGTTACTATTACGCTGTGGCCTGAACAATATTTTCGTAAAGTAAGTACCTAGGTATAATTTCAACATGTTCATGTTTTTCTTACCTTTCCATTGTTTCCATTGACTCGTGTCCCATCCAAGATAAAAGACATACTTTTCCGAGATCTATGAAAAAACGTGGTCAGGTAGCTAGATTACCTATTTAATGTTCACGTTCATTAGATATACTAAACTCTCTAATTATATGAAAACATGGAAACTCGGGAACCTAATAAATTTACAAGCATTGTAATTGTAAATTGAATACGCGTCAGAAAACTTAATTATACGTAAATATAATACGTATCAAATAAATAGTAATACAAATGAAAAAGACACCAAAAAGAATCTTAGTATGTGAGATTCGATCCACGGTACTCGATCTTCCGATTCGACTTCAGTAGTTACACACTATACAGTAATTGAGAAAAGTGTCGAAAATTACACACATATCGTTTATGCCTTACTGTCGGACACATTATATTTTCAATGGTCCACGTACATACGTAAAATTATTATTGTATTATTAAGAATTATGTCGTAAAATTAAAATTTGACCAAAAAGAAATTCTTTACACTAGATTCGATCCACGAGCCTCTCTGTTGCGAAGCGATGTTACTGACTATGCGCTATTTGAACGACGATTGATTAGTCGAAAAGTATGTACATAGCCTTTGTGCCTTATTGTCAGATACTGTATAAACTAATCATGATGCATCTAAAATAATTACGACACATTCATTAGAAAAAAATCTGAATACTGCTTATAATAATTATTTTAGGTAGCTTAAGTTGTACCTACGTCTTGTAAAATGTTTGAAGTGTTTTTTATATTGCGTTAGGGTTCACAATCACATGATAATTTCATTAATATAAGAGAAATATACATACATGGAGAAAGGAAGTCATAGATGCTTACCTTATTATGTCCATCGTGCGTTTTGTCGATTTTTATACATCTTTTTTGCATTCCCAAAGCGTTTATTTCTAAATTTATATTGGAATACAAAATGTTTTGCCCCGCGTCCTTCCGATTTCGCGCCGGATGCTTTATCTATTAAGCTACCGGGGGTACGGCTGTGTCGCCGAAATTTCGTACTCCAATCGTATTTCTTAAACCGTCATAGGGGACGGTGCGCGGCTATCAACCAGACTACTAGACTTCATCTGACCGAAAGAAGTGTTTTTTCAAACACTTAACTCTCGGAATGATGTCGCTACCCTTCTATATTTCTATATATTATGATTACAAGCACTACCGCGTACTAAGCGAAAATCATAAATTTATATTGGAATACAAAATGTTTTGCCCCGGGAGGGAATTGAACCCGCGTCCTTCCGATTTTGCGCCGGATGCTTTATCCATTAAGCTACCGGGGGTACGGCTGTGTCGCCGAAATTTCGTACTCCAATCGTATTTCTTAAACCGTCATAGGGGACGGTGCGCGGCTATCAACCAGACTACTAGACTTCATCTGACCGAAAGAAGTGTTTTTTCAAACACTTAACTCTCGGAATGATGTCGCTACCCTTCTATATTTCTATATATTATGATTACAAGCACTACCGCGTACTAAGCGAAAATCATAAATTTATATTGGAATTCAAAATGTTTTGCCCCGGGCGGGAATTGAACCCGCGTCCTTCCGATTTCGCGCCGGTTGCTTTATCTATTAAGCTACCGGGGGTAATATATAGAAATATAGAAGGGTAGCGACATCATTCGTTTATTTCTAATTTTACCCATTTTTTATTTTAATTGAGATCGCCGAGAAAAGTGACACAGGTCCGACGCACGAAGCGGCTGACCGCGATATGAGCGAGGATGATAGCAATATACGTAGATCGCTGGAGTAAATAGTGCGACATGATGTTAACGCTTCTCGGAATGAAAGGGCGTATGTGACATTTTGTAAACAGGCTTAGTACGCATTAACTGTGCTTTTTTTGGATAAAAATAATCAATGAAATTTATTGTACTTAAAGAATCAATATTTTAGAAAAATAAACTAATTGTAATACACTAAAATCTGGCGGAAAAAGCAGAAATCCTCTATTTTCAGAGGTGTTTTTGACATTTTTTTCTATCGAGCCAATTATTAGGAAACGTGTTTTGAAATCGATGAAAGTATTACTTATATCCTTGAGTATCGTGTATTTAAATTGCAGTACCATCCGGTACCTGGTTTATGAGATTTTTCCATATCATGTTGGGACTATTTCGTAATTTCCGAGCCTTAACGCTAGCATGCATCATTCATACAACAATACGATGAAGCTGTGCTAAATCTCCGCGCGTTTGCAATTCAGTAAGTATGTAATTGTCGTGTACAACCGAAGCGGGAAGTGGGGTTGCAATATGCTCTTCGTTATTCAATAACTTCCTCGATAGTGACGATAAAAGTATGAAATTCTTAATTGGTTGTATAAAAATGAAAAAAAAAGTAACTATCTATGGTACCTTAGATTAAGAGTTTTATTACCCAGCTATTTCAAAAATATATCTAATTAATTACAATTGTTAAAATCCCTAAATAAATGGCTATTGACGCCAAGTTACGAGGAAGTTGAAAAGCTTTTAGAAGTTGTTTCGTAACATACATTTACACCTCAAGTTTACACATACATCTAATCATTCAATATACTACTACTCACATCATTATACTTTCAGTCACACACACACACAAAGTCTACACACTCGCTTACTTTCACATTTTAACATACATACACAAAAAAAATAATGTCAAGTGTTAGTCTACCGAAATAAATATTTAGTATTTTGTAAAAATAATGTATTTGTATCTAAGTATTTGTTACAACTAGTAGCTAAAATATTAACTCACTAGCTTTCCGGGCGCGGCTCCGCCCGCGCGTATGTCGGTTAGCGAGCAAAAACATTAACCTCTTTTTGCGCAGTTGTATAAAAACTATCCTATGTTTTTTCCCGGGTCTCAAACTATTTCCGTACCAAATTTCATTCAAATCGGTCCAGTAGTTTTGGCGTGAAAGTGTAACAGACAGACAGAGTTACTTTCGCATTTATAATATTAGTACTGATTACGTAAAATTAACTTACTAGCGGCATTATAATTTGTACAGGCACTAAAGGCACTGCCAATAAAGCCAGATCTTCGCGAGGTACCCCCGCCTCGACCAGCTTCAATCCTGACACCGCATCACTGGCTGAGAATCCAATCTGAAATACAATAACTTAAATTAAATAGTCAAAGTCAAATTATATATTAAACATAATGTATATTAGTCACTATTAACAAATTATTACAAAATAAATGACCTAGGTTTTGGTTATGATAACTTTGTGTGGAGAAGACCGATCTGGTTTTATTAGGATTTCTCATTTACGAATAAATCAACAAGATTGTAAGTTTCTAGGCAAAGCTTTGTTCATTTTCATCATTTTTCAAGTCGTCTGGTATATTATTAAATATTTTTATGGCCATTGCATGAGGACCACTACTTTCCATCATTTTTATTTCTAATTTGTGGTTAAATATGAGCGGGTAGTTGTTTAAATATTCTGGGGGTTTTTAAACGAAATTTCAATTGACGATTTTTGTGAAGTCTACACTTTTGATGTTTGCGAGGATGCGGATATTTTTTTTTCTGTACAACAAAGAGTACAACTATCCCAAAGTGTTATAACGTAACTAAGTATAATATTTCTAGTTTTAATTGACGGAGATAGCGCGACGCATCGCCGTTTCAGCTTAAGAAAAGAGGCTATCGTATGTCTGTCCGGCTGGTCTCCTCTACTTATCGTATTTCTCAACCGATTCTACTCAACTTTTGTGAGCATGGTACATATGTTTTTTTGACAATTCTATCTAATTTTGTAAATTTTTCAAAACGACGGAGATATGGGGTTTGATAACGTAAAAAAAAGTCAATATGAAATATATTGATTGATGAAGTATGGAGACTAGTGCAAGGAATAGGATATGGCGAAAAAAATGTATATTTTTGAATCATTGACGAGTACACAAGGATTACAGATTAGGTAAAATAGAACGGATTATACATCTGAACTGTTCCGTTTCCCCCAAATTGAAAATCGTAATGTAACCAATAGAAAATTATAAACCAAATTAGCGGCATGTGACCCCCTAGTTCGAGGTTAGGGTGGCATTTCTTACTATATTAGGTACACAAAGTAGCTCATTATTAATCATTAGCATCTATAGTAGCCTTTTTAGCCAACAGGTTAGCAGGTTTATTTTACTACCAACGAGAATTTGCAAGGATTGTTGTAATCAGACAAGCAGCTTCCCTATCAGACAAGTGCTTTTTATCACAGATATGCCTTATAAACAACCTCTGATACATTGAATAAGGATGGTACACACAATTAAAGCAGCTGACTATGAATCTGCTACTGAAATGAAACCTGTGTTATCAGCATCTATTTATAAATAAAAGTAGTATAAAATATGTACTCAAATGTATGGATAAACATTACCTTAGCTGTAAACAGCACCAGTGCCAATGTTCTGACTGATGGCAGCTTTACGATTGTGTACAGCTGTTTGTAAGCATTGACAATGTCCTTCATTCCCTTCACTTTATTATCCTTTGTGGGGACGGTGTCATTTGCTTCATGTTTGAAGAATGCTATCAGAGTAGTAGAAATTATGAACATCCATCCCCAGAATAATAGGAAGCCACCTAGAGTCACAAGGCCTGTTTCTTCCGGTTCTGAGCGCAGGTACTTATTGCAGAAGTATGGAGATTCTAGTGCAAGGAATAGGACATAGCCAAGAAAGAATCCAGCTGTTTGGCCTACACTATTGCATGTTGATGCATGTCCTACATTATTCCTGAAATTTTAATAATAAATCAATAAATGTGCTATAAATTTTATGGTCAATCTAACCAATTGCAATTTTTAAATGTTTATATGAATAGGGAATGGAATACCCTGCCTGAGTCTGTGTTTCCGGTTAAGTACAATATGGAGGTCTTCAAAACGCGAGTGAACAGGTATCTTCTGGGTAAGCGCGCTGCATCATCGACCGCATCATCACTTATCATCAGGTGAGATAGTGGTCAAGTGCTACCCAGTTTAGAATTTAAAAAACTGAGGAGTGCCCTACGAATAAATACTCATTATTGATAGGGTTCCATTTCACAATAATACAACGAATAATAATCCTTTTATTTCTAATTTTCAATACAAAAATTTATATATACTTATATTTACATATTTATTAACTAGTTATGCATATTGATAGTATACAGGGTCAATTTTTGAGACGGGACAGTGAGGGCAGGTACCTCAACCGTTATAGTTACAGGAAAATGTTTTAAGGAGACTATCCATATCCTATGCATTCACAGATATTGAAAAAAATGTACAGTCAGCAAAAAAATAGTCATTTTACACAAAAACTTTCTTTGATGCCAATCAATCTTGTCTCTTATAGGGATCAAAAGTCTCCACTGGACCGACTGATTACTAGAAATGTCAAAAATCGCGAAATACTTTTTCCATTTGTAAGTTTTCTATTAATGTTTTGAAATAAAAGGTGTATTATTAACTTTTTGTTTATATCATATTCTATTAATGTTCATCTAAGCATTCCATTAAGATTTAAACATCTGATATCACCGATAGTGTATTTTTAATTAAAGTGATGTTAATGTACCTAACTTTTAAAACATTACTTATGTATTTAATGAAACAAAAAAAACCTGGATCCTGGATCCAAAGTAATAAATACATTTTTTATTATGTTTCACTGATTTATAATTTGCTGCATATGTACGGGCATGCCATATATTAGGTATAATTATATGTTTTTTAGGTATAGTTACATGTTGATGACCTCCACAAAGCTGACTGAGCGGCAGCAATTGTCACACTAACCTAGTTTGTAATTTTCTTTATATTAGCCAATATTATTGATAACCAGTGCATTAAAAGTATTCAAACAAACCATATCTTTTTCCTCACAAATACTTTCTCCATTCACATAATTTGGTTGAGCCAGAAACCAGATATCATGCTCATCATAGATAATTCTATGATGAGCATTGGTTTTCCAGGTCAATAACAATTGAATTTCATTAATAAATGGACGTAATCGGCTCCACTTGATACGTAAAAGTTAATACACAATTGTACTACATTAATGGATTCACTATTAACAAGCTCCTGATTAGAACTCAGAGCTCTCGGAAATCACTGGGGAAGTTACCAGGGTGGTGTCCGAAAATCACTTCAGTGAATTTTACAATCACTCCTAGCTATTCAAAAAACAAGAAAAAGTTCACATGACATTGGAATATTTGACCCGATGCAAAATAGGGTGAAAATTTTCCCCTGTCAGGAGAATGGTAGGCAGCTGTCTTTGAGAATCCATTTATTACATATTTAATATACTTGCAAACAAAATTAAATTATTATGAAATATTTGTTTAAATAGTTTATGTTAATGTATTAAGTGACGTTTATCTGACAAGTGTTACACTGTTGACAAATCACTCATTTTTAAATGCAGCCTTCGTAGATTTAGCATAGAAAATTTAATTCCATATATTGTTGTTAATTATCTACTTTACGGCATGCTTAGCAAGATAAGAGACTTAAGAAACAAAAAATATCTAACCTTTTCAACATAGTTAGTGCCCAGCCATCTACAGCAATATCTTGAGTTGCCGCCAAGAAGTTTAAAAACAGAAATGAAACTGTTAAAATCATCATAGATGGCGCTATATCATTTGATCCCAACCAGTCTGTTATACTTCCTGACATGATTATCATTACTATTCCAATTAAATACTGTACTGGGACAAGCCATGTCTTTCTTCGACCAAATTCAGGCCAGAAGAGGGCATCTACTATAGGTGCCCATAGCAACTTTACACTGAATGGCCAGTTTACAAAACTGAACTCTGCCTGAAAGTAAAAGGGAAAACATGTATTAAAGTGATGATGTCCTCTAAGATGTTGTTCAGGCTAACCTACAATTACTGACTCTCAAGGACACCTGCCGGGACACTCCGTTAAGTGCTTGGTGACAGATTTTCTACTTGAGGGTGGTAGCTAGCCAGCCGGGCATTCGTAAAATGCCCTACCACCTTGCTATAAATACTGCCATCCTAAGACAACATCAAGACAAATAAAACTGCAAAGTTGACTCTAAATTATGCTGGTAATGTAAATATCTTAATTATTTAAATATGAATGTGTATGAAAATATATTAATTAAATAGCAAAACCTTATCAAGAGGCACAAGAAAAGTTACATTTACGATTAACATTACTAGTTTTGTGTTATTAAGCTTATTTTCGTATTTTAACCGATCATGATTTCACCATCACTGCCTATCTTTCACTCGTACACAGTAAGATAGTAACAAAATTTCAGAATTTGACAGCGTCTTAATATGTAGTTGACAATGGTAACAAGTTACATCTAAAGGGTAACTAGCATTCATAGACAACTGCTACTTGTTAGAGGACATTCTGTTATATTTGATGTAATGACAAAGGACCTAAATTATTTTTTTGTTGTTGTTGCCTACCCATGCAATCATATTTTATTATTTCACTGTATATATGATACCTAGAACTAGTTGTTAATATTGTATGTTACCTTTAAATTAAAAATATAATGTTATTTCAATTCATCATCATCATCATCATCAGCCGGAAGACGTCCACTGTCAACAGTGGACGTCTTCCGGCCTCTTCCGGACGTCTTCTTCAACAAAGGCCTCCCTCATAGAGCGCCACAAAGAACGGCTATTAGCCGCTTGTAACCATTGGCTAACAGCGACTTTCACAATGTCGTCAGTCCACCTAGTGGGGGCCTACCAACTCTACGTCTTCCGATGTTGTGTGGCAACCACTCGAGAAACTTTCTTCCCCAACGGTTATCGGTTCGTCAAGCAATGTGGCCCACCCATTGCCACTTTAACTTGCAAATTCTGAGAGCTATGTCGGTCACTTTGGTTCTTTGGCGAATATCCACGTTCCGGATTTTATCGTGCAAAGAAACTCCGAGCATAGCTCTCTCCATGGCTCGTTGAGCGACTCTGAGCTTGTCCATGAGGGCCACATTTCAATTACAATGAAATTTAATTTCATTACCTATTAAGTTAATATGGTGTCTCTTCTTTATTTTGGTATTTAGTATTATAGATACCATGTGTGGATGTTCTTAAATAGATTTTTGACCCAAGGGCAATATTTTATTGATACTAACAACTGCTAACAAAATCATTGTATTCAATTCATTAAGCTCAAATAACTTTTATCTCATTTTAATGAGCATAATATATTGAATGAGAATCAGTTTGGTTTCACTAAGAGCAGATCCACAACAGATGCAGGTGTTCAATTGATGTCACATATACTTGAAGCCTGGGAGAGTTCACATGATGCTATTGGTGTATTTTGCGATCTTTCCAAGGCATTCGAATCTGTAGAACTGATGGTATTCGTGGAAAAGCTATGAATCTAATAGTCATATCTGTCAGACAGGCTACAGATGGTTGGAATAAATGGCAATACTTCTTCCGGGTCTTTGGTAAAAATAGGTGTACCGCAGGGATCAATTTTGGGACCTTTTCTGTTCCTAGCGTATATTAACGATCTGCCTTGCATGGTCAAAGATTTCTGCGATATTGTTTTATTTGCAGATGATACCTCTCTGATTTTTAAAGAAGATAGGAAAGGCAGTGAACTCATTCATGTAAATAATGTGTTATCTATGATCTCTGAATGGTTCGCTGCTAATGATCTTCTCTTAAATTCAAAAAAGATCAAATGTTTAAAGATTTCTTTACCAAATGTTCCTTATGTTGAACCAAACATTAAGCTTGGCCTAAATAAACTCTCTATTGACAAAGCGACAGTCTTTCTGGGAATCAAAATGGATTCAACTTTACAGTGGGATCCACATATACATGATCTAGCCGGAAGACTCATATGCAGTTTGTAAGATAAGACAGTTAACAGACGTCTGCGTCAGCTACTGCACGGCTAGTTTATTTCGCGTACTTCCACAGTATTATGTCGTATGGTGTATTGCTGTGGGGAGCTGCTGCTGAGATAGAAACAATCTTAATCTTACAAAAGCGTGCAATTCGAGCCATACATGAAATGGATCCTATGGAATCTCTAAGGGACCTTTTTAATGAAATTGATATATTAACTTTACCGAGTCTGTATATATTTGAAAATATTATGTATGTTTGGAAAAATTTGAGTAAATTTAAATTAAATAGTGACAATCACGATTACAACAATAGGAATAAATATAAAATAGCAGTATCAGGTTTTAGAGTAGCAAAGACAAATAAAAGGTCCTTTTTTAGGTAATTGTGTGCGGTTTTATAATAAATTCTCAAACGTATTACAATACTCACAGAAGGAAAATTCAAGTTGCATGTGAAAAATATTTTGATTAAGAAATCATACTACAAAGTTTGTGATTACTTAAACGACAAAAATGCATGGAAAGTTCCGCCTCTGCCAAGCTATCACCTGTCACCTACGTTATTTAAACAAATATTGTAATAATCGTATTATATTGTATATAACACATTATTAAAAGATGTTTAAAAGAATGGCCCCGAGTTTTTTGCCCGTTCTTCTTGCAGTGGCTCAATATAATTTTTTGCTGAACGTGGCAGTACAATGTAGAATATTTCAATATTAAAATTTGTAATTGACCTTCATAAGAGCGTCGTAGACGCCTAAATTGAATAAATGATTTTGATATTTTAATTTGAATTGGTAAAAAGTAGTTAATAATGAAAAGTACTAGGGAAATTTAGCTACTTTTGGAACTCAATTCAATTAGCGACATCTAGCAATATTTCAACTAGCGTCTTAGTTACATTAAATACATTTTTAAATATGATTACAAATTTGTAAAATATGATATTCGCGTCAGATGCCTAAGCCTCCTCTTGGGTTGGCTAATCAAATTTGGTAGGATCTTATCAAATTTGAATAGGCAAGGGAGGAGGCTAGAGTGGTGAAGAGGAGCATTGATGACATCATAAGGGGCCCCTTTATGATGAACCCTATTCAGACTTGGAAGCTTACTTCCTGGATTGCCCCAGGCACTAAACAGTTAAGCCTCTTCCTCTGCAACGCCATGGACCCAGCACCCACATGGTGAATTCGTGAAATGCTAAGTAATTCGTCTTTCTAATAGATAAGATTTATATAAAACAATATTTATAGGTAGACTAGCTTTTGCCTGCGGCTTCGCTCGTAGAAGTATTATTATTAATTTGGTATAGTTTTTGCGGCTTTACTTATGTTTAGGGTGTGTAAAAAATTAGGGCCTACAAAACTTCTTTGTACACAATATTCTTAACTAATCTGTCACTAAGCGCTAAACCTATCAAGCTATTGGGTGAACTTACTTGTGAGCAAGCATAATAAAACAGTCCATGAGAGAAGCAATGTTCTCTCCTCACCTCCATCGCTCTATCTTGTGTTCCGTACATTAAATAAGAGAGAGCACAAAACAAACATTGTCACCAACAACTGGGACGACAGTACATTCTTCAACTTCTCCATTAACATTCAGATTAGCATACAGAAATTCGTATATTTTAAACTGAAAGTTACTAATCTTATATAGCCTGCATCTCAAAATCCTTTCTTAGGGGAAGCTTACGTCATAGAAGCTTTATGCATGCAAAGTCTCATCCATATCGGTTTAAAATGGACAAAGTTTATACAAATTTTCGTCCCCTATTTTATCCCCTTGGGGGTTGAATTAATCAAAATCCTTTCTTAGCGGATGCCTACGTAGTAACATCAAAGTCAAAATCATTTATTCAATTTAGGCGTCTACGACGCTCTTATGAAGGTCAATTACAAATTTTAATATTGAAATATACTACATTGTACTGCCACATTCAGCAAACAAAAATTATAGAGCCACTGCGAGAAGAACGGGCAAGAAACTCGGGGCCATTCTTTTAAACGTTTTTTAACAATGTGTTAAGTACATACTATATAGTAAAATTATTACAATACTATTTACATTACGTAGGTGTTAGGCGCTAGCTTGGCAGAGGCGAACCAGTCCAAGCATTTTTGTCGTTTAAGTAATCACAAACTGTGTAGTAAGATTTCTTTATCAAAATATTCTTCACATGCAACTTGAATTTTCTTTCTGTGAGCGTTGTAATATGTTTGGGCAATTTATTATAAAACCGCACACAATTGCCTAAGAAGGACCTTTTATTTGTCTTTGCTAATCTAAAACCTGGCACCGCTATTTTATCTTTATTCCTAGTGTTATAGTCGTGATTGTCACTGTTTGATTTAAATTTGCTCAAATTTTTATGAACATACATAATATTTTCAAAAATATATACAGACTTGGTAAGTTAAAATATCAATTTCTTTAAAAAGATCTTTCAGGGATTCCCTAGGATCCATTTCATATATGGCTCGAATTGCACGCTGTTGTAAGATAAAGATTGTCTCTATTTCAGCAGCAGCTCCCCACAGCAATATACCATAAGACATAATACTGTGGAAGTACATGAAATAAACGAGCCTAGCAGTAGCTACGTCTGTTAGCTGTCTTATCTTACGAACTGCATATGCAGCAGAACTAAGTCTTCCAGATAGATCATGTATATGTGGATTCCACTGTAAAGTTGAATCCATTTTAATTCCCAGGAAGACTGTCGCATTGTCAAAAGAGAGTTTTTCTAGGCCAAGCTTAATGTTTGTTTCAACATAAGTAACATTTGGTAAAGAAAACATTAAACATTTAGTCTTTTTTGAATTTAAGAGAAGATTATTAGCCGCGAACCACTTAGAGATCATAGATAATACATTATTTACATGAATGAGTTCACTATCCCTCCTATCTACTTTAAAATTAGGGAGGTATCATCTGCGAATAAAACTATATCGCAGAAATTTTTAACCATGCAAGGCAGATCATTTATATATGCTAGAAACAGAAAAGGTCCTAAAATTGATCCTTGCGGTACTCCTATTCTTACCAAAGACCCGGAAGAAGTATTGCCATTTATTCTAACCTTCTGTAGCCTGTTTGACAGATATGACTTTATAAGATCCAGAGCTTTTCCACAAATACCATAATGTGAAAGTTTTCGAATCAGAGTGCGGTGCTCTACACAGTCAAATGCCTAAGAAAGGTCACAGAATACGGCAATAGCATCCTGTGAACTCTCCCAGGCTTCAAGTATATGTGACATCAATTGAGCACCTGCATCTGTTGTGGATCTGCTCTTTGTGAAACCAAACTGATTCTCATTCAATATATTATGCTCATTAAAATGGGATAGAAGTTGTTTGAGCATAATTTTTTCGAATATTTTACTCAGAACAGGTAAGATAGAAATAGGTCTGTAATTGCAAGGGTCAGATGTAGCCCCCAACTTCAAAATTGGAGTGATTTTACTATGTTTCATTAAGTCGGGGAAGTTTCCTTTGTCAATACAAAGATTGAATATTGTTTTTAAATATGGTGCAATAATGCATATTATAGACTCTGCCACTTTAACTGACATACCCCACAAGTCTTCGGTGCTCTTAGTAGATAAATTTTTAAATGTCTTTATAATTTCAAATATTGTTGTGTGTCTGAAAGAAAAGTCCGGCGATTTGCAGGGGAAATTATGTATTAGCAGAGTTTCTGCTACATCGGGACATGCATCCAATGACTTAGTGACTTCTAAGGGTAAGTTAGAAAAAAAATTGTCAAATATATTTGCCACTTGTATTGGATCAGTTTTATCATATTTTCAGTTTATTATATTTGATTTTTATCAACATTTAAGACATATGTAGAATCTCTACGTTCATTTTTACCGGTCTCAGTATTTATAGTCTTACAAATGGTTTTTATTTTATTTTTAGACTTGCTAATTTAATTTCTAATATAAAGAGATTTAGCACACAAGCAAACAGACTTAAACATTTTTGAATAGTTCCTAACATAATCACGAAACTGCTCGCAGGATATCAAATTTTCCTGCGATACAGATCATACAAATAATCTCTACTTTTTCGAATACCTGTAGTTGCTCAATCACCGAACTTCAACTTTCCATTTACTTGTTTCTTTATTATTGGACAAACTTTTTGAAACTCAGTATTTAATAAAGAAAATAAACTATTATAAATGTCATTTGGGTCACTATGAGAAAAACTTGTAATGGCAAGCTTAGCTTCTATATTGGTACTGAGTATTTCTAGCCTACTGGTTGTTAACGGCCTATGTTCAATTTCATACCTCGCTGTTTCTCTGCTTCCATCAAATCTAATTGCCAGGCCCTCATGATCAGAACTAACACCCTTCATTATTGACTTTTGTTTAGTCTTACAGTTCGAGTATATATTGTCTATACAGGTAGCTGAAGTGTCTGTTATCCTAGTGGGCTCACAGAATAGAAATTTCAAATTAAATGACAATGAAATAAGATCAGTCCCATTTTTAGATTTCAATAAAATATCTACATTAAAATCACCACATACAAATATGGGTTTTTTACATTTAGAAATTTTTAGTATACTTTCCAGAGCGGCTAAGAATTCTGTAAAATTTTGAGCACGACCTTCATCTGTTGGTGGTCGATATACACACAACACGAGATGCCTGTCCACCTCCACACAAGCAACCTCACAGACACGTTCGACAGAACATCTGACTAAGTCATGGCATTCTTTAAATTTTAAGTTATTTTTAACAAGAATAATACACCCTCCTCCTTCTGTAGATGATCTGTTAAACGCACTGCCTACAATAAAATTCTTAACATTAATTAACATTTTATCTGTCCTTAGCCATGTTTCAGTGAAACATAATATATCAAAAGGATATTTATCTAAGAACATTTCAATTTCAAGTATTTTGCCAGGGAAGCGATTTATATTTTGGTAATACAGTGCTATGTCAAAACACTTCCCTGTTGTCTGACTTATAAGTTTAACCAGTTTGACTCTACATTTGTATTAGTACATGTACTAAAATCTGTAGCGTCAATAAAAGACTTAGTTATATTTTTTATAACCGTCTCAATATTATAAGCTACCAAAGTAGCAATTAAATTCTTACATTTCTTAGGTAGGTACATCCGATCCCGAGTCAACATAAATTTGGTAATAAATTTATTACAGTCAAAAAATAAAAGTTTGTCTTTATGACGACATGTCATATTATATAAAATAGTATTTAAGCAGTTAATATGCTCAATCTGACTTTTAGTTAGTGCATCTGAGTAAGGAAAAGCACATAAAATAATTTTAAATGCATTAAGGCTTAACAATGAGGTTACATTTGCTATAACCTGTTTCCTGTCTATACCTAAACTTTGGCCTAAATAGACAATGACTATAGTATTGCTATCAATTGCGGCAGACTTAATGTTTTTCTCAATTTGAGCATAAGAAGCACCAGGCATGCAGTAGTTTTCAACAGAGCAGTCTAGTGAATTTCTACCAAAATTTCTTCCTATTGCATCTGAAAAAACCAATACTTTGGTAACCATATCCTGGTTTGAGGTGATACCTTGATTCTCCCTCCGTACCGCTTCAGTGCATGTTTTATTCAATGGCTGAACTGTATGACAAATTGTTGGTATTGAATCTCTAGTTGGTTGCTGACTATGGGACTGAGCATGCACACTCAGTAGTTCTCACACTCTCCATATTGGTGGTCACAAGATCCATTAAACTTATAGCTTCATTGTAGTGCTCACTAAGATGGTTTTGAGCATCTACCTGCATGCCAAATTTCAGCCCGATTCGTCCAGTGGTTTGGGCTGTGCGTTGATAGATCACTATGTGAGTCAGTCAGTCACCTTTGAGTTATATATATTTTGATAGCAATAATTATGAAGCAATTACCTGCTGAGTGTAAGTAATTCCTCGATTTTGAAGCAGCATAGGCACAGCTCCAGCTAGGCCAAGGGGGATACCCTGTAGAGTGTATAGAAATAACAAAACAGCAATATTCAACTCATCTCCTTTGATATTGCTGCGTCCACTTTCATTTGAAGTTTCTCCGTTTTCAATTAACTCCTCTTCGTCAGCAGACTGTTTACGCTTCGTCAAAGTCATGATTATTGCATGTAGGGACTAAAAGAAAAACGATAATATTGTTATTTTTCTAACCCAATCTATCTGATACACGTCAGTTATTCATCAGTTGATTTCTTTTTTATGTAAGAAACCCACCTTAATTTTTACTGCTTTCGTGTGATATGAAAGTAAAATAAGCGTTACAAGCTCCTTATTACCTACATACAAATTTGTTTTTCAACTCTTAGAAGCACTTCTTGGTTCTAGTCACAGAAATACCTACTATATACTCATTCTTGTGCACTTTTTCATTCAAATCAAGGCATGAAGAGCAAGCAGTGCTGCCAGGGGCGCGTTCCAGTAAATGTTGGTCGAGCAATATTTGCTCTAAGGCACCTGGAACGACCTTTAAAGCTCCTTTCAAAATATGGAATTGACAGCGATGGTTTTAAGTGATAAAATACAGTCTAAATTTTTAATAAATGGGGCATAATACGTTATTAAGCAATGTTAACACAGTATGCCACTAATCCTTGGCTTAGCTTGTACAAAATCTATTATTTATTGTAGAATCTGTCACATTTGACAGCTGGCCAAGATTTGGCCGATTCAAAAGGTAGTAAAAATTTGGCCAGGCAGATCAAAATTTGCTCTGACAGGTCGCCCGGAACGGGTATGACAAGTATGGGTCGGCCAAGACAAATTATGATCTAAACGCAGATACACGCCGTTTCAGCACTCTAATCGAACTTAATTTGATCCTGTCAAGATTTGATCATACCCGTTCCGGGCGACCTGTCAGAACAAATTTTGATCTGCCTGGCCAAATTTTTACTACCTTTTGAATCGGCCAAATCTTGGCCAGCTGTCAAATGTGACAGATTCTACAGTAAATAATAGATTTTGTACAAGCTAAGCCAAAGATTAGTGGCATACTATGTTAACATTGCTTAATTACGTATTATGCCCCATTTATTAAAAATGTAGACTGTATTTTATCACCTAAAAACATCGCTGTCAATTCCATATTTTGAAAGGACCTTTATAGGTCGTTCCAGGTGCCTTAGAGCAAATATTGCTCGACCAACATTTACTGGAACGCGCCCCAGATGTCATGGAGTTGAATGGTACATTTCGGTACTGCGAATAATATATTTGTTGAATGAGGTAGATTTATCATATTTAACAAATAAAAACTGTTGCTGCTTGCCCTCCATAACAAAAGAAATATTATTTTGAGTCTCTTCTGAGTTTTCATTCTGAGTCATGTCACCGCGTTTTTGAATTCCTTTTAATTTCACAGGAAATCCGTGCATCCTATTATTTTGTCATCCTGCACCTTTCTACTAGACATGAGTATGTAATGCAGTTGATATCACAAATGCCATATTGACTGATCGGTCTATACATTCACTCACATGTCCCGACGCATCGAAACATGTACTATACACCTAAACATGCACCGATAACAGTGTACCTACTGTGTAGAATAAAATAATATACACGCGCGCGATGCATTTCTTTCGAGTCCATAGTCTATGGCCTGCCGCCGAATCATTAACCTGCGATAGCAAATACAAATTATGATGAGAGTGAATGAGACCGCTTTTTTTAATATATATACTTTGTACACACACACGGCTAACGGCTTTCACATCAAGCTACTACTGTACAGAAATCCTATAAAATGCGAGGTTAGCTTATACTGGATATTTTTAGCTTCGGTCGATTTGTTTGGTGTTGGTAAAAAAAAAAAAAACAATGAATCGTAAATAAATCTTAATTTTAAATTTGTAAATAAGAAAATGAAGAAATATTTGTATATAAGTTGATTTTTAAATACGCCTTACTACATGATACATGTAGTTTGCCAGTCCTAAGCCTGGAATGCCTTTTAGCTTAATATTAAAACACGTTGTCAACATTTCTAAAATACATACCTACGGCATAAGGTATGAAGGGAGATCAACTTAGACGATAAATAGTTTTAATACTATTGCTTACTTACATACATACCATAAACATCACTGCAAAGCAAACATGTTCGGGGACAGAAGATAATTGAAGTAATAAATATATCAATCACTCAATATGGCATTTGTGATACATATAAACCGCATTACATACCTACATACCCATACCCAGTTGCCATGTTTGCGGCCGTTTGATATCGGTGAATATGTATGTACCAAAGTACATATCAAAAGTTGATATGTATTTTCAGATCAATACATATCATATGGCATTGACTTTTAGTGCACTATTTTGCCCATGTCTACTTTCTACTGTTGTAGAGATGAATTCTTATTGTCTATGATTATAGTCTATGTTTTTAAAAGCAAGTTATTTTCAAACTTGGAGCGATTAGAGTTTTGACAAATGTCTTGAAGAAAATTTTCATGGTACTAGTTTTTGAGAATTGTTTGGAGCAACTTATAAGTTTGTAGTCGATGTAATTTTTTATAAAGATGTAGAGTGTTCAAAGGTATTAAGAAATTAAAAATGTGTGAATGAATTAAATCCGTTTATATACTGGATCCCAATAATTAAACACCTTGAGGGCGGATTTGAATAAAAGGTCATGGGCCCTTTGCCCTCAAGGATAAGATGAAGATGAGCTGAGCTACCTACCCTGGAAACCATATGGTGATGAAATTATTATTTTATTTACTGGAAATAATTATATAGAAACATGACAGAGGAACTGTCAAAACTAGATAAAAATACGAACTATATTATTTGGAAAAAGAAATTACATTTATTACTATTATCAAAAGGACTAAATTCAGTTATACAAGGGTTAAATGATGAACAAAAAATAAAGGAAGATTTTATTAGTAAAGATGCAAAAGCCAGATTTACAATAATTAATTCTGTAGATACTTCATATATTGGACGTATAATTGACTGTGAAACCGCAAAAGAAATTTTAGACACATTGGATAAGATATTTTTGGGCCAAATTGACACACAGAGGTGTCATTTACTCCAAGATTTTTATAACTACAAATTCGAAAAAACAGATTTACTAGAAGATATCGGCGACCTAATGAACATAGTTACCTCAATCAAAAGTACTGGGATGAATCTAACTGATACTGAGGTTGTGTCGAAAATATTGTGCATTTTACCTAAAGAATTATCGAGCTTTAGGACAGCTTGGGAATCAACTGCTAAAGAAGAGAAAACTTTTGTGAATCTTCTTTCCCGAATACAATTAGAACTAAAAATTACAGAACGGGATACTAAAAATAAAGAAAATTGTGATACATTTTTAATAAATGTTTGTTATAATTGTGGTAAGAAAGGACACATAGCAAAATTCTGCAGAAATGATAAAGGATCCAAGAGCGTGAAGAATAACAGCATAATAACATGCTTCAAATGTCTGAAAAATGGACACAAAAATAATGATTGCAAAGAAAAATACAATTGTGTGTTTTGCAAGACAAACACACATTTTTCAAAATTTTGTTTAGAGAAACCACAATTTTCGGTGAGTAATTTTACAAAATTAAACAGAGATGAGGAGGAAACTATTGAGTTCATACTAGATTCCGGAGCTAGCAGTCACATAATTAATTCTGAAGTATATTTACATTTGAAAGAAAAGTGCAATTATAGAATCTCAACAGCTGATGGTAATACACACATTATAGACACTGTGGGTAAAGTGTTATGCAAGTCTAACACAAATTCACATAAAATTACCTTCAATGATGTGTTACTAGTCCCGAAATTGAAGAAAAACTTAATTTCAATTTCAAAAATAGCAGAAAATAATTATAAAATTGTGTTTTTCAGAAAAGAATGTAAAGTATACGAAAGAGATGTCAGCTGCTTACTGACTGGTGAGTTAAGGGGTGACGGACTGTACTATGCAGAGTTGTCAGCAACTCGGTCAAGCACAAAGTCAGTAAACTTAATTCAAAACATAAATTTTTGGCATCGAGCTTTGGCACATACATCAATTTCAAAAACAAAACAGATAGTTAATGGAATAAATTCAAAACATAGTGATAATTATATTGACACCTGCGAAGTCTGCACACAAGCAAAACTATGCAGAAAACCATTCAATACCGAAAGGAATAGAGCTACTAGGCCATTAGAAATAGTTCATAGTGACATCTGTGGTCCAATAGGTTCAGACACGTATGATGGTTATAAATATATTATCACTTTTCTAGATGACTATACACATTTTGCTAAAATTTATCTGATCAGAACTAAGAGTGAAGCCTTTTCAAAAATTACTAATTACATAAATTTATCTGAAAATCACTTTAACTTAAAAGTAAAAACATTTAGGTGCGATAATGGCGGTGAATATAGTTCAAATAATTTTAAAAATATTGTTTAGGTAAAGGAATTTCAATAGATTATACAATACCGTATACTCCACAACATAATGGTAAGGCAGAACGATTAAATAGAACAATTTTGGAGCGAACCCGTGCTCTTTTGTTTGACATGAAGTTACCACAAGAGTTATGGGGCGAGGCGGTGTTAACAGCAACTTACATAACCAATAGGTGTTCTAATACTATTAATGACAGAACGCCAGCAGAAATGTGGTTTAATAGAATTCCAAATTTGAAACATTTAAATATTTTCGGTTCTTTGGCTTATTACAAAATAAATACAAAACTCAATAAATTAGATTCCAGATGTGGTAAGGGTTTGCTAGTAGGATTTACGAACAATGGATATAAGATTTGGGATCCGGTGGGTTTGAAGGTATTTTATTCAAGAGATGTGACTTTTAATAATAATGCGAAGGATGTTTTGGAATTTTTAAAGCAATGTAATAGGATTGCGAAAGTTACAGATTTATATAAATTATTTAAAGAAGAAGAGGAGTTGGAAGAACAAAACGAGAAAAGAAATGTCATCACAGCTGATGATGGTTGTCAAGTTGAGAGGGGAAGTTTGTATGGAGAAAGTAAGAAGAAGAAGACAGATGTTGAAGCAACGAAGGAGGAGGAATTTTCTATTTTAGAAGAAGAGAGAAATGATGTCATAGATAATATTTTAGAAGATGAACGAAATGATGTCATAGAAAATATTTTTGAAGAGCGAAATGATGTCGTAGAAGATGTTTTGGAGGAGGAACGGAATGATGTTATAGAAAATGAGGGAATTGATGTTTTTGAAGATAGTATTGCTGAAGAATTATTAGATAATAATAGTAGAAGAGAAGTTAATTTGGAAGATAGTAGTCAAGAAGTGAATAATGGAAATGAGATTGAAGATAATAGTAGATTGACGGTGGATGGAAACGAGTTGTTTAAAACATAGTGATAATTGTTGAAAATTCAAAACATAGTGATAATTATATTGACACCTGCGAAGTCTGCACACAAGCAAAACTATGCAGAAAACCATTCAATACCGAAAGGAATAGAGCTACTAGGCCATTAGAAATAGTTCATAGTGACATCTGTGGTCCAATAGGTTCAGACACGTATGATGGTTATAAATATATTATCACTTTTCTAGATGACTATACACATTTTGCTAAAATTTATCTGATCAGAACTAAGAGTGAAGCCTTTTCAAAAATTACTAATTACATAAATTTATCTGAAAATCACTTTAACTTAAAAGTAAAAACATTTAGGTGCGATAATGGCGGTGAATATAGTTCAAATAATTTTAAAAATATTGTTTAGGTAAAGGAATTTCAATAGATTATACAATACCGTATACTCCACAACATAATGGTAAGGCAGAACGATTAAATAGAACAATTTTGGAGCGAACCCGTGCTCTTTTGTTTGACATGAAGTTACCACAAGAGTTATGGGGCGAGGCGGTGTTAACAGCAACTTACATAACCAATAGGTGTTCTAATACTATTAATGACAGAACGCCAGCAGAAATGTGGTTTAATAGAATTCCAAATTTGAAACATTTAAATATTTTCGGTTCTTTGGCTTATTACAAAATAAATACAAAACTCAATAAATTAGATTCCAGATGTGGTAAGGGTTTGCTAGTAGGATTTACGAACAATGGATATAAGATTTGGGATCCGGTGGGTTTGAAGGTATTTTATTCAAGAGATGTGACTTTTAATAATAATGCGAAGGATGTTTTGGAATTTTTAAAGCAATGTAATAGGATTGCGAAAGTTACAGATTTATATAAATTATTTAAAGAAGAAGAGGAGTTGGAAGAACAAAACGAGAAAAGAAATGTCATCACAGCTGATGATGGTTGTCAAGTTGAGAGGGGAAGTTTGTATGGAGAAAGTAAGAAGAAGAAGACAGATGTTGAAGCAACGAAGGAGGAGGAATTTTCTATTTTAGAAGAAGAGAGAAATGATGTCATAGATAATATTTTAGAAGATGAACGAAATGATGTCATAGAAAATATTTTTGAAGAGCGAAATGATGTCGTAGAAGATGTTTTGGAGGAGGAACGGAATGATGTTATAGAAAATGAGGGAATTGATGTTTTTGAAGATAGTATTGCTGAAGAATTATTAGATAATAATAGTAGAAGAGAAGTTAATTTGGAAGATAGTAGTCAAGAAGTGAATAATGGAAATGAGATTGAAGATAATAGTAGATTGACGGTGGATGGAAACGAGTTGTTTGTGGATGCGGAGGAGTCCGTTGAAGAAATTAGTAGTAAAAGGATTTTGTCAAAAAGAGATAGAAAATTACCAATAAGGTTGAAAGATTATGATTTAGAAACATCATTTTTAACTTACAGTGAGGTGTTGAAGAGTGATGAGAGAAGTTTATGGGAAAAAGCTATTAAAGAAGAGATGGATTCTTTGGAGAAAAATAAAACTTGGGAAGTAGTTGATAAAATAGAAGCAGGTAATAGAAGATTGATAACTAGTAAGTGGATTTTTACTGTGAAGTCGGAAGGAAGATACAAAGCACGACTTGTTGCTAAGGGATTTTTACAAAAATATAATGTAGACTACAAAGAGACTTATAGTCCAGTGGTAAATACTACTAGTGTACGATTATTGCTTTCAATTGCTGCACAGAAAGGTCTAAAATTAAAACAGTTTGATGTAAAGACAGCGTTTTTGTATGGAGAATTAAATGAGGATATCTTTATGGAAATTCCTTTAGGTTATGATTATGGTGAAAATAAAATTTGTAAATTAAAGAAGAGTATATATGGTCTTAAGCAAGCACCGCTCATGTGGAATAAGCGGCTAACTGAATATTTAAAGAAATTGGGTTTCGAACAGCTGAAATTAGATCCATGTTTGTTTTTATGTAAAGAAAAGGAAATTTACTTGGCTATATATGTTGATGATGGAATTTTGATAGGAAATTGTGAAAATGAATTGAATAATATCATGAAAGGAATGCAAAAAGAATTTGAAATTAGAAAATTTGATAAAGTTGAGAAGTTTATCGGTATTGATATACAGGTTGGAGAAAATTATTTGAAAATTTATCAGGAATCTTATATTGGTCAAATGTTAAATAAATTTGGATTTAATGACTTAAAAGAAATTATTTTTCCGAATATTTTAGTTGATACACATCAAGAGGGGAAGGGTAATAGTAGTGATGTGCATCGTTATAGGCAGTTGATAGGGTCTTTACTATACTTAGTAAACAAAACTAGACCAGATGCTTCATTTCATGTTGGTTATTGCAGTAGACATCAAGAGTGTCCTAATTTAAATGATTTTGCCAATATTAAAAATCTCTTCAGATACCTTAAGAGCTCTATATCTTCTGGTATTCAATATTTACGTGGAAATAGTTTAGTTTTGACTGCATATTGTGATGCAGACTTCGCTGGTGATCCTGATACTAGGAAAAGTACGACTGGCTTTGTAGTGTTGTACAGTGGTGGTCCCATACATTGGTGCTCGCGTAAACAGTCCGTCACCGCTCTCTCCAGTACGGAAGCAGAATACATCTCTGCCGCAGAATGTATCAAAGATTTACTTTATGTTCAAAGTCTGATTAAAGAAATTACAGGTCATACTCCAAAAACACAATTATTTGTTGATAATCAGTCGGCTATTGTTTTAATTAAAAACGGAATTTTAAATCGCAGAAGCAAACATATTGATGTGAAATATCATTTTATTAAAGAAAAGATAGATCAAAATTTAATTGAAATTTTTTATTGTCCAACCAATTCTAATATTGCGGATATTTTGACAAAAGTATTTGACAGAACCAAGTTTTTACGTTTAAGAAAGCATATTGTGAGTGATCATTGAGTTTGATGTGAACTTTAATGAAGTGAGTTTAGTGGTATAGTTAGTTAATTATGATAGGTGTTAGATGTTATATTTTGTAGAGATAATGTTTTGGAATTGATTTGAAATTTAGGTATTAGTTATAGTATTAAGATTGTCTTGATTGTTAATTTGAAATTTATATTTAAGGGGGTGGTTTAATATAGTATGTAGAATGTAATGATAGGTAGGGAATACTAGTATGGGTTTTTATTTATGTTTTAATTATGTGTTCAATGTTGAAGTTGTATATGGGGTGTTCTAGGAAAATATGTTAAAGTTAAATACAGGTTGGTTTTAATTTTATTTGAGACAATATAAAATTCAGAGGGGATGTTGTAGAGATGAATTCTTATTGTCTATGATTATAGTCTATGTTTTTAAAAGCAAGTTATTTTCAAACTTGGAGCGATTAGAGTTTTGACAAATGTCTTGAAGAAAATTTTCATGGTACTAGTTTTTGAGAATTGTTTGGAGCAACTTATAAGTTTGTAGTCGATGTAATTTTTTATAAAGATGTAGAGTGTTCAAAGGTATTAAGAAATTAAAAATGTGTGAATGAATTAAAGCCGTTTATATACTGGATCCCAATAATTAAACACAATGAGGGCGGATTTGAATTTTTTAAATTCTTCCACAAATATACTGATCAATCTACGGTCTTCCTCACTCGTGAGAGAGAGTGTCTGTATGTATCATTATATTTGTGACTGATAGCTAGACGGTTGAAATTTTCACAGATGATGTATTTCTGTTGCCGCTATAACAACAAATATTAAAAATCAAACTCTAAACCAACAAATACTAAAAAAAATATTGTGACCATTCCCCCATCAGCGGATGCAGTGAATCTTTATTTGATAGTAAGCTATGCAAGGGCAGATTAGCGAGGTTTTTCAGTTCCGAAAGCCACTAGTACCTAAATGATCACTTGAGTAGGCAGTTGTAGTTGCAAATAGACTCAAAATATGTAGGGGCATGCCTTAGTGAGTATAATAGTTTAGCATATCTATAAAAAACAGTATTCACAAAAATTACGACTATTAGCCCAAAAAAATTTATACATGTTTCGCGAAAGGTTCAAAAGTTACGGAAAATTTTAAGTTAGGTAACCATTTGGTAACACCAGGAACAAATCAACCAATCAATCAACAGCACACTGCACTGCACACGTAGGTAGGTAGATATCACGAAGACCGTAGACAGCACAAAAAAAAAAAAAAAACATTACCGTGGCACCGTGGCACAAGTACTACAGAGATCTTCTTCTTCTTCATAAATGGCTCTTGTCGATGTATCCTATCATAGACTACAGAGTTAGACCTTCTCTGGAATACGGCCCTAAGGCTCGTTCCGAACCGTGGTTACAGAGCACTCGGAGTGCAACTCCTCACTCAAACGTCGTCGTTCACAACCTTAGATTAGAGCGTTCGGTCGTTAAGAGGTTCAACTTCAACTCTTGTTTTGTGGCTTCTGTGGACACCACCACAATTTCGCCAATGTCACGTAGTTAGATAGACCATCAAACGAAGGAGATTGTTTGGTTTTAATGAGTTATGTCCGGTGAGAAGGTTGCAACCTTACCTAACATGACTTTGACAAGTAAATTTACTGGTTCCGAACCTAAGCTAGAGCACACTCGAGGTGCAACTATTCACACTAAAGTTACTGTGCTAGTCTACCTATACAACCTTGGAGTAGAGCGTTCGTCTGTTGGCAACTCGATCGTTCTGAACCGCTGAATGTTGCAAATTTTAATTTTTAAAATCGGTCGTTAAATGGTTGCAGCCATTCCTGATATGACTTTGTCATTTGCTAATAATAGAAATATAGCTAGGCGTTAATTGGAACTTCGCAATGAAACAGTGGTATGGACCTTAAAACACCTTAAAACGTGTATATTTATTGCTACTTCTCGGTCAAAAAAGAAAAAACAATAAAAACCGTAATGTAGATAGATATTTCAAAACCAATAACGATTATTGAGTTTATAAAACAACTCAGTCGTCTGTACCGACGAGTACAACATAACCCAACAACTACACTCTGAGGTTCTGAACGTAGCTTTGGACTCTGTAACATTGTCTTTTTGACAGTAGGTAACATTAGTTGACTTTTACTCATGACATTTTCTTAGAGAGTGACACCAGAATTTCTGTTTTTTTTTTTTGTTTACATTTGTACCATAATTTGAATTTATTTACATCATACTTTACCATTTATTTTATTTTTCCATGACAATACATTTATTGCTGAAAAGTTGATATTTGCCTTAGTTCACCATCTGTACCAAGCATAATTGAATACACATTATTGTATTGAAATATTTACAGTTCTTACACAAATGAGCCACCAGTGTTTTTTGAAATGTCTTCTAGGCTCACATGCGCCCATTAAATTACTACATAATGTGGAAACTATTGTTGGACGTAGTAGAATTACTAAGATCAAGGATCAGTCTTGTTCTCGACAGCAAAGTAAGTACACGACGAAATATAACCTGCCTGTTCCTTAAATTGTGCCTGTTTATTATAAAAGACTTAGAGATCATCAAAACTAAAATTGTGTGCTCCACATTTTTTTTCTATTTGAAAGCTTATCATTTTTAGCATGAAGCATTTATTGTAAACTTTGACTTAGTTGCATTCCTAAACATTGACTATATTATTTGCTAATATAATTGTGTCATTGGTCCAGATTCTACTGAACAACACAACACATATGTTATATTTAAAAGTATATTTAAGTAATTACAGTTCAACAACATTTCATACAAATAATGATCACACTATATATAATTCTTCATAGAAAAAAAATCAATGTTGTGCGTTTGTTCAACACATATATTAAAAGCTAAGTCTTGGAGGACTTGGATCAGTCATAATTGACAATTTTTAAGTTCAACGAGATTGATATTAACATCAAATAGAAGGCCATCACTACCTAGTGGATGTGTGTAGAAGATATGCGGGCCTGGGGAGGCTGGAGGGGATGCTCCTACCTTTTACCTCAGACCCCGAATGAATTCAACTTACGCATCTACCAAAGGTCCGTATATGGTGAAACAGATTTGGCCAAATGTCTCTGCCTCTATACAATTTTTTTTTGTTTTTTTTATGCCTGATAGGTTAACCTTTGACCACTATCTCACCTGATGGTAAGTGATGATGTGGTCGAAGATGTTGTTCAGGCTAACCTAGTATTACTGGCTCTCAAGGACAGCTGCCGGAACACACCGTTAGGTGCTTGGTGACAGATTTTCTACTTGAGGGTGGTAGCTAGCCAGACGGGCATTCGCAAAATGCCCTACCACCATGCTATAACAACTGCCATCCTAAGATAACAACGGGGACCGACGGCTTAACATGCCCTCCAAAGCACGGAAGCGCTCAGTAGAATTGTCACCAGCGGTCACCCATCCAAGTCATGACCGAGGCGGACGTTGCTTTACTTTGCTTTGGTTCAGAATAGCTAAGCAAACTTCACTACAAGTGCTTCAAAATTTTTACTTTGCATGAGCCTGAAAACAATAAAGGTTGCAATTTTAGTTAAGACAATCTCTACCTCACCTAACTTTCAAGTGACCTTAAATTTGAGTTTTATTTCAGTTAGTCTGAAAGCAAATTGTGAAGAATGTGTTGTAGAAATTAAGCAATTGGGAGTAAATCCCTCTGGATTGGATGGGTTCTCATTAAAAAGGGATGCAATCTATCAAGTCAAACATGGTTCTAAGATTGAAGTCTTATTAAACAATTATTTTCATGTCATTGAGTTTGACCCACCTCCTGAAGATAATTCTAAACTTAGTGTAAAAAGAAAATTAGAAGAAGAAGACGAGTCATCACCCAGAAAAAGAAAAGCAGTTAAGGTAGACATGGATGAAGTATCTAACAATGTAACAGAGACGACTGAAGATATATGGGATGATATTGACAGGGGTGAATTGTATGTATTCACTTCAAAAGGAGTTAAATCAAGCTCAAAAATAGCAGCTTTTGATATGGATGGTACTCTAATCAAGACTAAATCTGGTAAAGTCCATCCAGTAGATACTAAAGATTGGCAGATCATTTTTTCTGAAGTTGCTCCAAAACTAAAAGAGCATTTAAATAATGGATTTAAACTTGTAATATTAAGTAATCAAGCTCCTATTGGTAACGGTAGAGTTAAAATTGAAGACTTCAAGAAGAAGATTGAAAGCATTGTTCAGAAACTGAATGTACCTATTCAAGCTTACATTGCTACAGGAAAAAGCTTTTACAGAAAACCTACAACTGGCATGTGGAAGGTTTTGACAGAACAAGTAAGTACATCATTTGTTAAATTACCTTTGCTCACATAAATAGAAGAAAAACATATTCATGATTCTTGGTAGGTCTATCATACATAATCATTTTGTTTTTAGATCTAATTTTTGTTATCCAATATAATTTCTAATAGAGTTATTTTGCTAAATTTGTGTTTTTGCTATTGGTAGATTATTTGGTTTTCCTGTGTATCCTTTGCTGTGTTCCCTTGATTAAACTGTGGAAGAAAAGTTTTACCCGGTACCCTTGGTTTTATAACCTAAATAAATTAAAGTAACTGGTATCAATATATTTTTTATTTTTAAAATAGCTACTGTACACTGTTTTATCCTTTCCTTAGATAGTGTGACATCTTTCACACTAACAGCTGCAAAATTGAAATATGCTATTTATTTCTTGTGTAAATAGTAGGTTGAAAATTGCTCAAATTTGAAAAGACCAACTGTCAATATGGTAGACATCACATCTGTGACAAATTTAGGAATATTAGGAATTCACCATGTTTACCATAATTTTGACAGCTGTCACAGTCAACATAACTATTGCAAAAAGTGGTAATATATTGACATATGTCAATTTTGCAGCTCACAGTGTGACAGGTGTCAAATGGGGCATCAGTCACACTATTAAAAAAGTAATGAAAGTATGGTACTAATCAATGTGTGTTTGTGAACATAGAAAACAAGCTGGCAAATAGTACAATATTAAGAAATGGTACTTATCATGTTCTCACCCAATCTCCATAAAAGTTATGTATCCTCCTCTACTAAAACATGACTTGGATATTTTTTTTTTCTATATTCTATCAACACGATCTGTGACTTGAACACAACATAAATTATAGGTACAGAAGTATCACTACCTACATAAAGATCTGGAATGTTGGGTAACAAATGGTCAAGTCTTATTTTATCAATGAATCAGTTTAAATTTGTATACTGTCCAGGTCTCATTTTATCCAAGTCTTTTATATTGTTTAAGACTTATATTGTCCAGATCTGATGTTGACCATATTGCATATTGTCTAGGTAGATATCTATCGATCTAAGTGACAGAGAACTAGGTAGTTTTATATAATAGGATGGATCGGAGTTTTGAATCAACATCCTCAACCGAGACATGTTCACAACTCTCTTAATATGTTTCTAAATATCGTGCAAGTGATATCGCACTCTAAGCGAAAATCACATTTTACATATTGTTCGAGCACAAAATTTTATGTCACGGGCGGGAATCGAACCCACATCCTTCGATTTCCCGCCAGATGCCTAATCCACTCGGCCACCTGGGCACACTACTTCGATCCGAATTACTTTAAATATATAAGAATATTTAGTCTCTTTTTAAAGCAATCTGTACCATTTTAATTTTAGACATTGAGATTTATTTTGAGTGTTTTGTCATAGAGAACTAGATAAGTGGGCACCCTCTAATGACTCCTAATGTTTTCTGAATGTTTTAATAAACTTTTATGTTTTGAGGTCTTCTTCATATTAGCCTCCAGAGAGACATTACAATCATTAATTTACTTACCTTTCTATTGAGATGATTTTTTTCATTATATAATCATAATCTTATTTTCTATAATAAAGTTAACAAACATATTATTTATTATTTAAAACTGAATTCACTAATTGAAACAGTGAATACATTTAGAGCACAGCAAGTTATCCATTACTTATTTTATTTACAGAAAAATGATGGCTTGGAGATAGATATGACACAAAGTTTCTATTGTGGTGATGCTGCTGGCAGAGCAGCCAATTGGGCACCAGGAAAAAAAAAGGACCATTCTATGGCTGACAAACTAATGGCTGAGAATCTGGGTCTAAGGTTTTATACTCCAGAACAATTCTTTAAAGGACATTCAATTGCAAATGTACCTATGAATAAACCAGAGTTCATTCCAAAGGAGGTTTATGCAGAACCCTTTAATGATAAGCTGATTAGCGCTAATCAGGAGGTAGGTACATTGTTTTAGTACTATAATGTGATAGGTTGCGTTTAACTAGCAAAAAGCTGAACTTTGTAGGCTCGCGTTTATTTGACAACCTACAATGTATTTGAATATTGAGTTAAGTTCTATTGCAGGAATGTATTTGGTTTTACTAACAGATGGTGCTACCACAGTAACATTATATCCAATTAATACAAAATTGTTCATGTTCATTTATTTAATGGTTATAAAATTATATATTTTATTAAAATAACATATCTCGATATGAAGTTAAATTACTATGTTAAAGCACAAATCTATAGGCATGATAGTTTTTCAGTAAAGTGTCCCACAAAATGTTCAAGTTTTGGGATAGTGCTTGCTTCGCTCGCCCTAAAAATTTATAAATCTTCAGGAAAATTAATTGAAAGCGAAAGTAATGTATAGTGGTACTTAGTGGGTTTCTATACATTGTGGTAAACAACTATTAACAATGCCAATTTGTAATAGGTATCATTACTATTTTATTTGTTATTGTTTTCGAAAGAAATAATGAACCTCATTTTTCTTTCCTAATAAAAAATCTATTAATGTGATAATCTACTCGCTCTGTTTTTGATGTTGATTACAAAAAACAATCATAACTTTCTTGTTACAGATTCTTGTTCTAGTAGGTTTTCCCGGCAGTGGTAAATCATTTGTAGCGAAACAAATTGAGCAGAAATCTGGATATCAATACAAGTCGGTGTGCAGAGATGTACTGGGATCGTGGCAGAAATGTGCTGCTGAAGCCAAGAAGCTTCTTCAGGTTGTTATTTTTTTATGTAGTAATGGTACATTAAGTTCCCTGCTTCAAAATCAGACCTGTTTTGTTTGTATTTATATTGGTAAAATTTATTTAAAAATGTTTAGATCACCATATTTTAGTATTAAGTGGGATCCGAACCTGCGTCCCCCGCTTTTCCACAACGCGTGCCTTGATCGTTCGGTCACCAGGACTAGACAGACGCGAATTTTCTGCTTTAATTTTCTTATTTCAATTGTCATAGGGTACGATGCGGCCATCGACCAGAACACTATACTTCATCATAGTCTTTGGAGAAGTGTCATTCCAAACACTGTCGTAATGATGTCGCTAACACTTAGCATTGTTGTCGGTAGCATATATTGCGAACGAACGCCTGACTAGCTACCACTCTCATGTAGAACCTGCTCTCCAAGGACCTAACCGTGTGTTGCGGCAGCAGCTGTCCTTGTGAGCCAGTTTCTAGTCTAGGTACCAACTAAATAAGCCTATAACTTCGACCATATCATCACTCAGTACCTTCAGGTAAGACCGGGGTCAAAGGAATAGTAGTCATTGGTATCTTTACAAATTCCAGGCGGGCTAGCTATGACTAGAATTTTTATTGTCTATGTACAATGTATTTTTATTGTTCTTTGACAGCAAGGCAAAAGTGTGGTAGTGGACAGTACAAACCCTGATGTAGAATCTCGCGGACGCTGGACGTCTCTAGCCAAGGAAATGAAGGTGGAATGTCGCTGTGCAAAGATGGCGACGACCAAGGCGCATGCCCAACATAATAACAAGTTCCGAGAGCTGATGAAGATCAACCACATCCCCGTCAATGATATTGTATTCCATACTTACAAGTGAGTATTCATTTGTATCATTGAACGAGAAGTATATGTTCCAGCTATACATATATATGCCTATGGACATAGCCAGCTTTAACGATTATAAAAACTCGATAATTAGTTGCAACATTTAAAACATAATTACATATACTCAGAGTCAAGACCAATATGATGCTTCGTGTAGAAGTAAAACACAGGCGTTGAAGTGGCAATAGGCGGGCCACATTGCTCGATGAACTGATAACCGATGGGGAAGAAAGGTTCTCGAGTGGGTACCATGGTACACCGGAAGACGTAAGAGTTGGTAGGCCCTCACTAGCTTGAGGACATTGTTTAAGCCGCGGGTAGTCAATGGTTATAAGCGGCTAATAGCCGTTCTTTATGGTGTTCTATGGGGGTCGCCAAGTGAAGATAGATGACGTATCTCGAAAACGGTAAGATAATATGTAGTGTAACGTTGTGCCTAACGCCGTTACTTAAATAATAGTATTATTCGTAATATGAAACATTAGATATTAATCATAAACTAAAAATATACTAATTAAATTCTTTAACTAACTTACAGACCACTTAAAAACTTACGTTAATATTGCTAATTATTAAAAATCATTTCGTGCGGAACCCACAGACATATCTTAGCGTTGGAAGGTCTTCCTTCATCAGTGGTCGTCTTCCGGCTGATGTTGATGATGATCTCCAACACTGAAAAGGTTTATACTTGCAGAACTTTCCACAAAAAATAAAAAACCTTTTCACCAAGAAGGTGTATATACTACGCCCCACCTTATTTTTTGATAACCGATCATATTTCATATTTTATTGTTTGAATATATGTACCGTTAGCATTTATAGCCACTCTTAGATGTAGTACAAATACCCGTACCTTGCCTGTACAAATGCGATAGGCTAGCCTTCGACCACTCTCTCACCTGATGGTAAGTGATGATGTGGTAGATGTTGTTCAGGCTAACCTAGAATTACTAGCACTCAAGTACTGCTGCCGGAACACACGGTTAAGTGCTTGGTGACAGATTTTCTATTTAAGGGTCGTAGATAACGGGCATTCGCAAAATGCCTTCCCACTATGCTATAACGGCTGCCGTCCTGAAACATCAACCATAACCGACGGCTTAACGTGCCCTCCGAAGCACGCTCAGTACTATGCGACTAGCAGTCAGTCACCCATCCAAGTAATGACCGCAGCGGACGTTGCTTTAGCTGTTCGAATAGAAACTAAGCAAGCTACGCTACGAGCGCTTCAAAACGAAAAGAAGACTGCCCCGTTATTTGTGCTCGTATATGAGTGGCGTATTTCTTATTTTGTTCAGTCACTTTTGAGCGTGGACAGTAGAAATTATAGTCACTAATGCTTGTTACAGAAATAAATTTGCCGAACCTTCACCAAGCGAAGGCTTCAAAGAAGTCATAGAAGTCAAATTCAACCCTTATTTCGACGATAAAGAAGCGGAGAATGTGTACAGAATGTATTTGTTAGAGAAATGAGGTTTGTTGTATATATCAATTAAACAAGTTGGTTAACTCAGCAACTTTTTTATTGCAAACTGAACCTAGAGATGATTTAAATAGCGTTTACATTAATATTGATATAGGCCAAGACTTACTCTATTAATTACATGTTCATTAAATGTTCTGAGGCTCTCTTTTTTCCATCTTCGTCAGACCTAGTGTCGAATCTTTTATGGTTGACGCACACTTGTCCACCTGGCACCTATTCAGTATTCCTTGCATGGAACCCTATGCTTCAACGCACATTAATCCACGTATCTGCATGGACTCTACAAGCTCGGGAGTAGTCGTGACAATGAAGTTGATAGGGTGCCAAGGCGTTAAGTGTGCGTTGACCTTTACAACGCACATAAACTTCTGTCTGTAAATCTAGTTTGCCGCACTCAGAGACGGCAATGAACAATAATTTGCATTAAAGACAGCTTAAAATAACCATTTAAGTCTAGTAATTTAAAGCTTCAAATGAATTAAAGTCAATCGACAGCTCTGACGGCAGGAAATAGACCAACAAAGAGGTCATTGCGTTTCACAGTTTTCTTACTCGCACGGCTGAGTGTGTCATTGAAAAAATAAATGCATTTACGTAAATTTTATAACATTCAAAAATAATATTTAAAAAAATCTCTAGTACATATAGAAATATGAGTATGTGTTCTTATTTTAAAGACTTTCATATTACAGAAGAAATAATAATAAGTATTGTTGTGATGTAATGTAAGTATCATGGTTCTTTTTTTATTTTTAATGGCACAGAGTCAGAATTATATTTCAAATAGGTTTAACATCTATAACAGTATGAGCAAAAAAACTGAGGAACCAGTCAGTGGTTTTAATCGTTATTATCTATGGTACAAAACTGTATATTATAATACAAACGCTCATTTTGTTATTATTATGCATAAATATAAACAGAAATGAATTGTAGACAAGTCATCAGCCCTATAACTAGACACCCCATGGGGTGCTGAGCTAGAAATGCAACCCCCATCTTCCGGTGGGAGTCGAAAGAGGCTACGAAAGGGAAAATACTAGAAGGTGGGCAGTAGCGCCTTCTGTAGAACTACCATCTTATATTGCGCACCCTCAGACGCCTGCCAAGCGTGGGGATTATGTCAAACCCTAAATCTCTTTAATAGGAGTGGCTCTGTTTAGTAATGTACGATCCGACCAAAACACAAAAAAATGAACTCCACACGTTTTTAAAATTCTGTAACCATACGGCTTGTTACTGGAATATTGATGTACCATGTGTTTTTTTTACATTTTGTCATTAAATCTTAAATTAACCAGCTTAGCATTTATACAGCATCAAAATCTTAATTGTTTTAAAGAATTGACAAACATTAAATATATTTGAAAAGGAATATATTTTTGGCAGTAATACCTGTCTTTTTTTTAATCATGTCTTTTTTATCATCGCTGAGAACGCTATAGTAAAATTTAGAAACGAGTTAACAACAAAAATTTTAGCTACGGCAATCATATGAAAATATGTCCATCTTAATACTTACGTGATCTAAACTTTATTGAATAAAGCATTATAAGGCAAAGCGTGCCTAGCGGCAATGACAGTATGGACGGATGTATTTAAGATGAAACTTACATACAACATCTCATACAAACTTATAGAGGCTCTATGCAGTAAATATAAGGTACTTTGGTATTCCAGCGTAATAATCCACCGAAATTTTCGGTGATCCGGTGGAATTGGTTTACGCAAAAACAGTCAATTTTTTCTCTTTTTAGTAAATGTATTTTGAAATCAGTACTAATATTATAAATGCGAAAGTAACTCTGTCTGTCTGTCTGTTATGCTTTCACGCCAAAACTACTGGACCGATTTGAATGAAATTTGGTATGGAAATAGTTTTAGACCCGGGAAAAAACATAGGATAGTTTTTATCCAACTGCGCAAAAAGAGGTTAATGTGTTTTCGCGATAACCGAAATACGCGCGGTCGGAGCCGCGCCCGGAAACCTAGTATGAAATATTCCAAAATCTGGAAGATACTTTCCTTCCTTAGTGAGTGATTTTGCAGTCAGTCACCACAGCTTGGCTAGTACAATGTTTGCGTAGTTATTCCATCTAAATGTTCTGTGATTTGGTAGGATTCGTTTACGCAAAAACAGACAAACTTTTCGCTTGCTAGTATTTGTATTCCGAATTACGATATTTCCAAAACCGGACAGATTCTTGCCTTCCCAATGGCGTGATTGGCAGTCCATCACCACACAGATTGGCTAATATAATGTATATTGTATGTATGTATAATGTATATACCGAAATATTCGGTAATTCGATGGAATTCGTTTCCAACTGTTAGACAAAACAGACAAGCTTTTCTAGTTATAGTTCTATTCCGAAATATGAGGATCCAACACTACAAAGATGTACTTTCCTTCGCAAGATGCGTAATTTTTCGGTCTATCACCACAAATTACGTAATATAATGTATACGTAGAGATGATTTGTTTCAGACGGTAGTACTTATTATTTGGTACGTATAATCCGTGAAAATACGTATCATCGAAAGCTAGATTTTTAAGTAGGATCACCTTGTCCACTGTTCCAATTTAGTGTTCCTTAAAATGACACTTATTTACTGTGTTTTGAATCTATGATTCACTGTATTTCATCATATCCTTTATATGATAATATGCTAGTTCAAATCACATAGGAATCAAGTGGGTGAACAAATATCATAAGTGTGTAAACCACATCGTCATTAACTTTGAAATCCGACCGCTTATCCTGTATGGCTACTCGAAACTACGAGTACAATAGTCACATAATGGAAAATACCCATAACTGTTCATAACTAGTATACCTAGCACTCCCACTTATGATCAGTTCGAAACATGATCTTCTTAGCATTTGCTAATATATATGTCTATATTCCTACTACATCTTATTTGACTAGACAAAAAACTGCAAATAAAATAACAATTTCCAAAAAATTAAATCGCAAAATGCTTTTAACTAATGGGTAGTACGACATAATGAAAAGATAGCTAGTTTTTAAATCCAGTGATAGAGGATTCCAACTGAATTTGCTCTTTGATTTATATACCCGCTATTCGCCGTCATACTTTAAGGAAAGGATTACAAATTATCTAATCTGTACGAGTAATACCGGAATATTCCTAATTTATATTTATATTATTCTGCGAAATTGGTAGGTTTACATGGATACAACGAATATCTTTTTATCTGTTTATAACTAGATTTCTCAGCACCATGAGCATCATCCCGTGCAAATTGAAGAATCCTCTATCACTGGTTTGAAAGACTTATCATATTATGTCATATCACTATCCATTGATTTTCATTTGTCATAATCATTTTGCGAATTATCATTAAACCACTGGTTTAAATAACCACACAGTAGTAGGGTAAGATTGCGCAAGTCATACCTCTCAGGCAAAATAGTATATGGCACTTATCACCATCGTAACTTAATTTTACTGAAATTCTTACGCTGTGGTACGACAAAGACAATTTTACTCTGTCAATTCGAATGTTATATAAAAACCGCTTATCTAAAATTATCTTATAGCAAAATACCTTATATCCTTCTGCATAGAACCCCTAAGCTAGTATTTAATTTTGCTACACTTCCTTTTCGGATAGTCACTTAAATAAATTTGATGAAGGCAGTAAGCTAGCTTATCAATTTAATTAATATTTTTTACAAACCTATATTATTCTAATATTATTACATAAACATCAATTGGTATAGATATCAATTGAAAAGTTACTACTATAATTAATTTAGTACATGATAGGTAAGAAAGATCGTGCTCGCAATGTACTAATCAAACAACTAGAGCTTTTTCAATTACTACGCATATCAAAACCACAGATTATAAAATGGCTACTTTGGCAAACAGTCAGTTACTTTACGTAAAATTACGAGAGGTAAAATTATGGTCATGTGCGGGATTCAAACCCGCGCCATCCACACCTATAGCCGGGGCATGCTCCGACCGCTAAGCCAACATGACTTATGACTCATAACTCTAATATGTCCTCTCGTTCTTAGCCATCGAATGGGGATAGTAATTTTGTAACGTAATCCACGAAGTATGCGTTATTGCAATAGTAAAAATATAAAAATTATAGGGTTTTTTGTAATGGAATGGCAAACAAGCAGACGGCCCACCTGATGGTAAGCGATTACCGTCGCCTATGGACATTTGCAGCACCAAGGGCGTTACCAATGCGTTGCCGAACCTGTAAGACTCTTTTAATACCCTTTTTGAAGGAATCCATATTGTAGCTCTGCGGGAAAACGTGCGTCATCGTTAACAAGTTAGAAAAATTAGTCTTGTTTGTAGTACAACGTAATTTGAACTATACTGTCGCTCCATCCCCATACGACCGTTTAGACGAGAGGACAAGTTATGAGTCATTAGTCATGTTGGCTTAGCGATCGGAGCGTACCCCGGCTATAGGGGTGGATGGCGCGGATTCGAATCCCGCACATGACTATATATTTACCTGTAGAAATTTTGTAATATAATCCGCGGAGCATCCGTTATTGCAATAATAAAAATCTTAATCGTAGCGGCCTTTCTATCTGTGGGTTTGAGTCGACTTGAGCTGGGTAATATTTGGTGTGAGCTATCTTGGTAATCAGATCATTCCGATCATATTTTTATTCTTTGATAGAATGAATCGTACGCGCGGCTTGCATATTGTTAAGCTTCTGTCTACTGTAGAAATACAGACCGCTCAGAATACGTTAGGTCCGTGTTTCCCGTGTGACCCTGCATCACATAAAACTTGAAAGTATTCGAGCAATTTTAATGTTGGCATTTGTTACAAAATTACAAATCAGGTATTTCAAATATCTTAAAAAGCACTTTATTTCACAATCGCTAATTTTTTAACACTAATATCTAATCGATTGACTATTATTCAAGTCGGTTCCACCGTTGCTATCTTACAATTTACACAAACAGCCTTCAAGTCTTTCAATAATATACGTCCTTTTTGTCACGAATCATCACTATTTAGTTAGAACATTTCCAACAGTTTCCGAATTCTGCTATTTACTCGAAGCTTGCAAAAATCAGCTCTACTATATATAAGATCATTCGATGGCTATCCGATTAAAGAGTGAATCCTCTTTTGTGGTTAATCTAAATATTTTTACAATTACAAGTCTGGTTAACAAAAGAAAAGGCATGTCTTAAATCTATCATATCAGTGGATTTCAGATATAACAAGTTAATATAATACCAGCAAATTATGAGGTTTTAAAAATCATGATCAGTTTATCGGTATTTTACAGGCTTCACTTCGGAGAGTGTGCGATCGATTTACACAACCTCATTCCCTCTTCTCCTTTCTTTAATCGGACAACAAGACGCACAGGAACACGGCATCCATACATTGTCGATATTCCAAAAATACGCACAAAACGTTTTAAATCAAGTTTTATAATGCGTACGGCCGATGTATGGAACACCCTACCAGCGTCTCTATTTCCCGATAAGTATAATCTGGAAGTCTTCAAGTACAGAGTTAACAGGTATCTGCTGGGCAAGCATGTTACACCGTCGACCGCGTCGTCACTTTCCATCAGGTGAGACTGCGGTCAAATGCTTGCTTGTAAATTATAAAAAAAAAAAAAAGTTTTGAAAAATGCAATCTGCAAGTGCTTTGAAAATCAGCCTCACAGGATTTATAAGATGTCCAGACGATTTTGTGGGGTGATGATAACAATAGCGTTCGCTTGGTGTCATTCCTCGTCAGGGTACTGTTCTTCATCATCGAGGAGATTATCCAGACTCGAATCCGAGTCATCCTCCTGTCATCTATAGTGGAAACCATAAAAAAGTAATAACTGTAAGAAATGATGACAAAAAGTTCTGTATATACAAAACTATTAACCATAGTAGTATTGAGGCGATGATAAGTCTAGCACCTGGCACACAAATCGCGAAATCGTATGCGATCTGAATGGTACAGCCAAACGGAATGGATCTATCACACCGTGTGTGTAGGGGCTAGATACGATTTTTCAAAACTGTACAGTTGAACGAAGTAGAAAAAATTACCATAGATAGTCTGTACCGTGTACTATTCAATACCAACAACTGATCAATTTCATCAATTCAACCCTTAAATCATGGTATACCTACTATAATTTTGGTAATATTGTATTACCTGGTTATGTAGACGGTGTCTATATGAGCAAGACGCGCTCCAGTTAGAGGCACAGTGGCAGACATGGGTCGCAGTTTGCGTTTCTCCAGGGCGCTGCGAGCTTGCTGTACAGCCAGGTCTCCGCACCAACGTTCACAGCGGGCGTAGATTACTACTCCTGGAACATGATGTTTAAATATAGTTATGTTCTCAAATAACTCGATCAGTCGCGAGGAGGACGTCGCTTCTTCTCGTATTGCTCCTTAAGTTCTGGGCAATTGAATGTATTGTGAGATTTGTAAAATTAAGGCTTGAGGTTCCCCGCATGGTGGAAGGGAATTTTGCGAATGCTCGGCTGGCAAGCTACCACCCTCGAGTAGAAAATCTGTCATTTATATCTTTATACATATACAAGATGTTTATAAAAAACATTTTATTGTCTTCTTACACCATTGTCTACCATAGTTTCGCAGATGTAATAAATAGCAGAGGAAGTTGAAAAAAGGGTTTACTGACAGTAATATTCAGGGACGCCAATTAACACAGATTTAAAATGTAAAAATTTAATTGACCGCTCTGATCTGAAATACGGCTGGAATCCCAAAATATACCTACTGAAGTTTACTTATATCGCCCAATAGTATAGCCATATAGGTTTTTGTAACTCACCAGCACCAGCAAAGAGAGTTATAGCAGGCCAAGAGTCCAGCATCAGAGGAGTCAGGAACAACAACGCTGCAAGCATAACGATTGGACCTTCAACGCCTTGCGTCTTCCTCATAGCTAGATTGTGAGCCGGCTGCCATAAACTTGCGAACGTTCCCGCTAGCCACACTGAAATAATGAAATAGTTTATTGCTACACTGAACTTGATAAACTTTTTCTTTTTCCTAGCAAGTATTTAATTTGTCATCAATGAGTATTTTAGTATCTATCCCGTTGTCGTAAGTATCCTTACTCTTTATGAAATGAGTACAACTTCTTAGATTTATACAATATGCCCTATAATGTGCGATGTCATCCTCTTTCACTTCAAGTGCATTGACACCTCATTTCATATATTGCTACTGTCCACAAAAGTATAATATACATTATTCATGTTTCCATACATGATAACTGCATTTATTTCTTCTCGCTCTTACTTTTTTGACGCATTCTACCTTAAGCTCACCTCTGCGCTTGTATTATAGTACTATCCAGTCCTTTATGCTGTACTTCTTACCATTTATTTCAACCATATTCATCATAATTATCATTTAAAAGTACAATAATTAACAAAATTAAAGTTAATGTATACCTTATTTATTAATCTTTAAAAAATTTCAAATTCTTGTCCTAGTTAAATTCGTGGTTTTCCTGCCATTAAATTTTTGTCCTTTACCTACCAAAAACTTTAATCCTCGCATCAGTTTTGTGACACCGAGTAGTTTTCTTGAGCCCTCGGGGAACATCCATTGCACTGGCGCCCAACGTGGGGCATATTTAAAAAAACATACGGTCCTTTTTATTCTGTGACATATATATCTATAGAAGTATGTAATTTAAAATAAGTCTCAGAATAAGTACATCAATAAAAAAAAAATATAATTTTTTTTTGCGTCATTCATTGTAAATTTTTGAATGTTGCGTATTTTACACAGTTTGGCTTGGCTGCAAAAGCGAATTAAATATTCCAGTAGATAATGATGACAGATTTCAGATTCTGAGAATGACGTCATTTATTTTTGTGGTTCACGAAGTCTACAAGTGTCCTCATAAAGTGTTTAATAGTAACTCACTGGGTATGCCCGTAGCGAACATAGGCACTCTGATGGCTTCGTTGCAGAAGGCAGCTGCTATGAAACTATCAGCTACTATTTGGATGAATGCGCCTGCCGCCGCCCATCTTGCTCCACGCACGCTCGGGGGTGCCGGTGCGCTGGCTTCCGGCGTTGATGTTACCACCTGAAAATAGTCAATAATAAAACAAATCTAAAAAGACACTCACGATATCAATTACTAAGAAAAAATGAATAGATTCAGGCGTTACTTTGCGGAAATCCATATTTAATAATAACAAATACTTTTAAAAGTATCCTAAAAAACATTAAATAATATTAAATAAAACACTTGAAAAAGCATAAAATTATATATCCAGTGACAATTCCGCCTAATTTTCCTGTTATCTACGTGACGTCATAAACATCACGCAGCCTAACCGGAAGAATACCCGACTAGTTTCGCTTCTAAACGAAGCATCTTCAGGAGGTCTTGACTTACCGAGCGCACGATCGAGACTGATGACTATGTCTCGATCGTGCGCTCGGTGTGTCAAGTGTTTTATTTAATATTATTTAATGTTTTTTAGGATACTTTTAAAAGTATTTGTTATTATTACTAAGAAAAAACAAATAGGACACTATATTGAAACGAAATGTTCCAAGTATTGTATAATATTTTATCAGGAGGTCAATTACGTATTTTGTTACTAACAAAATCTGATTGTAATCATGGAAAAACGGCACTTTCGCGATAACGTATGCACATTTGCTACTAACTGAAGCTGTTATTACTGATGGACTCCAGTTAATAACAGCTTTGGTTATCAACAAATTTGAATACATACTCGTGAAACGGTCATTTTGCAATGATTTTAATCAGATTTTGTTATTAACAAAATATATACACATGTAGTTGGACCATAAGAAATATATCAACGTTGGCGATAGTAATGTAAGGTAACTCTGAGCTGCCTACGTTTAATAAAGAAATTAAAAAGTCGTCAAAATGGGATGGTTGTACTATGTTACTATTTGTAAGGTAGAACAACAACAAAAAAAAAGTTCGATCCTCAATTATTATAAATTGTTATCTATTTACATACCTAAATAGATTAAAACTTATAATAATCGGGTATCTGCCATAAATAATAATAGTCTGTAGTATAAGTCAAAAGAATATCCATAACTATAGAATGCTTGTGACTTGCTTTCGCTATATTCCTAATGATATAGCTAAGTAAGAACGCTATACGTTGAATATATTTGGAATATATAAGTGCCTTGATATACCGCTTGTGACGCCACAGCAAAAGAAATAAATACCTTTAATTTTCTTCTACTGACGGTATGCCTTTATTTATTTATTTATTTATTTTATTTATTTATTTATTTATTATAATAAGAACGCTTACAATGCAATTACACTTATTATCAAAACAAAGCCAAAACTCATGATACATATAAATAATTCATAGATCATGATAATTAATAAAATAAATTTAAAATGTCAAGGGGGTACAATATAAATATTACATTAATAAATTATAATATCACAATTATACATAAATATATTAAATAGGTATATAATGTCAAAAAAGTCAAATTGGTACAATATAAATATTAGAATATTAAATTATCATATTACTTACTTTAACAAAACACTACCAACTATGTACTACACTTCATTTTTATTACATATTATTATTATCCCTTTGTTTTGTACCCTGCATTGAGTCATGCTCGAAGGCACTTTGACATAAAATTCTAAGACGTCGAGGCATCGAACATATAATAATGTGGAGGTTTCGAGTATTTTGAAATGGATTTCGAATGTAGGCACAATATCTTTCGTCGCACTCGTTATTTTGCCTGGTTTTATACTCGATCTTATCTCTACTGTACATAGTTAATAGGCTACCTGAAGGGATAGACCAGAAGGCGTATATGGAACAGGCGATTACAAACCATATTATATTATTTGGAATACCCATATTATCTATTCTAAAATGGTGATAAGTTAGCCTTAGTGCAGAACTTGACGCCGAGTGCCGACCAGTTTATCATGACCTTAGGAATGATATGAAATTTCGATATTGGCATTTAGGTAGGTTATTAACAATTATGTACATTTATAGAAATCGCGCTCAGACTGCGAAGTTCAGCATAATATAAAGGACAAGCTACAGGTACAATATTAATCCTAGGTCAAGGCTAATCCGAGACTAAGACTTATTAGATCAGATAATCTCAACAGGTTATGTGAATGATAATAGCCTTGAAGCAGGGTTTTGTATACTTAGTATGTTTTGATTACACAGAACATTTTGGCATGTTTGCCGTGACGTGAAAATTACAGGCACATATGAAATTCACCACTGTAATTGAAGAATGGCAATAGTACATATGGAGGAGGACAGCATGTCCGTATCCAAGTTTTATTACAGTGTAATAATCCGGATTCCCGAAGAACTTTACCAAACATAATTTTGTTACCTGTATTCTGTCCCTGAATTCTTTCACCACAGCATCAATATCAGTCGAATCATCTCCTGAAGACAGTTCTCCCTCACTGACTTCCACATCGGACACCACCTCGCCAACCTCTGCAGTCGTCATCTCCCTAGCGCCACTGCTACAACTTGGATCCATCTCTTCCGTTGTACATCCTCCGTACTCGTCTAGTAAAAGGCATTCGCGTTCTTCTGTTTCTGAAATGTTGAAATCGATAGTCAATAAAGGTATTACAAAATTCTTAATAAATTGTAATCACCGCGATTTGTTCACTGAATAGATATCTAACAATGATAGGTTAGGGTACATCCAATGAGTACATACCTACTTTTGTAGGTATAAAGTGAGGATTTGTCTATCCATACATTACTCTGATATTAACCCTCACAAACATTTGATTTTTAAAATGCAATAGGATGTAAATCAACAGTTGGTTTTATACGCAATGAAGAACTCATAGATTTCGTCTGAATGTAAATTGCTACTTTATCTTTGAGCGGTACGAGATATTCTCGTAGCACTTGATTACCTGAGAGTATTTTTTATTGTAAGCACGACTTTTGATTAATGTCGAAAACATCCTTTTCCTGGATACTTTTAGATTTGTTATAGGCAAATTACGCTTAACACCAGGAAGGCCCCGTGCTTGTTCCGTCACAATCTCATAAATAAAGTCCAAATTGTGCTGTCTGAATTATTTATATAGCATAGCACTAACCTTTCGTTGTAACCTTCGACTTTATACTCTCAAGAGTTTTCGTATGACGTATTGCTGAGGGTATGAACCACAGTCCTCGTTTATTCTTACTCCCAGAAGATTTTGATCCTCTCGGTGCGTCTTTGCCCAACCGTTTGTATTCAACATCTGAAAAACATCAAGATTTAAATTGGCATGAATACTGGGTTTTGTAATGAGTGATATTATACAAGGTATTACGCCGAATTCGTATCGGTAGATACAGTCTTGGCAGAGATCGATAAAGCGTAAATAATTAATAACAGTTAACATAAACATGTATTAATTACTAACCGCCAGCTTCTTTCTGTTCAAGAGTTGGCACACATCTCATAATGATGAAATGGAAAGCCTGTATAGATATTCCGAGGAGGTGGCTCGCGTTCATCAAAGTTATCATGTGGGATAGAGGACAGGCAAATGCGAGTATTGCTGCCAGACTTCCTGGAATTAATAATTTGATAGTATATTAAGCCTGTTCGGAACGATTGATACGTGAATGAATTGAGCTTTTGTTTATGCCACCCAAGACATTAACTAACCTGCTGTAAATACAGCCAAAACTGGACTTCCAGTAGTAGTACTTTCATATGTCATGGATCTCGTCAAGACTTTCCATTCTGGCGATGCTAACGCAACTAGAACCGTGAATAGAAGCGGGCACAACTCTGTCAAGGCCAGAGAGACTCCTCCAACGGTGACTGCGGCCAGTAATGGACATATCCACCCGGCATTCCTGGCTTCCAGGAGAGTTGTTACTGGTAATGCTGCATCAATCCTACTCCTGTATTTAGAAAAAATATATTACATTATTCAATGGGAAGATTGGCTGTGAATGATTTTTGTTCAAGATCATTATGAGACTGTCTTTGCCACTCACCCTTTAAGCATATTTGTGTAAAGAAAACACAGACCAGATAATATTATAGTTGGTAATCCGATCATTAGAAATAGGTTCTTTTTTAGTGACCCGCTGTCTTTTGGTGGCAGTATAACACTAAATGCATAAGAAATAGGCGCACCAGCTGCAAAAAGCTGAAAAATATATTTCAATTGAGATATTCACGTTGGTTAATACATGTAGGTATCGTTACTTCCGATTAGTTTAACCTAATAGTATTATTTTAGTCAATTGACTGCTTGTAGTACTTTGCAGGTATATAGTAACTTTTGATGTACCTAACTTACCTCGTAAATTGTAATAGGTATGGACATCTTTATGTTGGCGATATCCAGATTTATAAGTCCAATTATAGCGAAGAATTGACTAAATATGTACAGAAGAATCAAAAGCAAGAATGTGAACATCATGCTTTCCTGAAAAGAAACAAACAATGAATCACAATTTGTTGTAAGACGAGTGACGAACGTATGTCGCAAAATTTTAATTTGCTGATCTAAGAACTGAGGCAGAAGGCATGAGACATAGTCATGATTTTTTCCGCAACGAGCCTGATTCAATTGCCTAATCATTTTAATTGATGGCATTCGCAGACAGACTATTACATACAAGATCACACTGACGTCTGACTGTTACAGTGTTACAGACAATATTTGTTTATCATGTTATACGATCATTAGAACTGTTGCGGGGCTGCTGGTCTGAACACTGTTGTTTTCTTGAATGGTAAACATTTTAACAAATGCTAAATAAATAAGAAATATTTGTAGAAGGATGGTAAAGTGTCGCTAATTTGTAACGAAATAAACGTATTGTACTGTTTTTATGAATAGAGCCAAAAATATCAGTATTTCTTAAATTCCATATAATAATAATCTCCGAGCTAAGTGTTGGAAATTTTCCGTTCATCGCTGTTTTTCACGTCCGTCGATATCAAACACAATTTACAAATAATATATTTACCTCATAAGCTCGAACAGGTTTTGTTTATCATTCAAAAATCTCAGTACTTAACAAGTTAAAAAATGATTTTTCAATATAACTTATTACAGTAGGTAATTTATTTTTTCATTTGATAAAATTTTAACGGCAGCAAATTAATTTTACGTATCGTACCTTTGAATTCCTTGCTCTCTCAACTCAGGATTCTATTTTCAAATTCTAAGATTCTTCGATTCCTCATGTTTTAATACAAGTAAGTACTCGCACCAAATAAGATAACTATGCTGCCTTACATAACAAATAACTACATATTATGAGAATTTTAATAAGGAGTTTAAACACTTGGATCGGATGATGAAATTTTTTACTGGAAGTAGACTAAGTAACATATAAGTATTTCTTCTCGGACATATTTTTTTCTGCGTAAGTACCCATTCAAGCTGCAATGGTTTATTGTTTGAAATTTTATCATAACTTCCGCAAAGGATCAACTTTATTCCGTGTTATTACTATGACGAATATTGGTGGTACCTTATATAATTTCTTTACACTATAGGACTACAACAACTTTCAATAGAAGTGTATGTTGCTTTGCACTTGTTGCAAATCCAAGAGTATACCTATCATAAACATTAAAATTATATTTACCTCCAATCCGCACATAAACATGGCACAAACCACCATAACAACCGTGACACCCAGAACATCAGGCCAGGGCTCGCCCAATGCCCGTGTCTCGTATCCAAACAACCACTTTCTTGTCCTCCCTTCTGTTACGTGATCGGCTGTGGCACTCAGTATCCTGGCACATATAGCTACAGCAACCAGGTGAGACAGGAAAGTCATCCACATAGCCATGAAATCTGCGAAAGATCTCAAATTCCTCTCTCGACGTCCTCTAGACGTTTTTGGTGGCGGAAGTATCTCGGCTAACTTCTTGAGGTCTTTGCATGTAAAAGCTGAAAATATTTCAATTATATGTAGACTTCAACGTAGATTTCAATGAAATTGCGATGATTTTAAACAATCACAAATGTCTACAGCCAGAATCACTTTAGACATACCTAAGTGAGTAGGTAAGAGTAGGTGCCTACTTCGTACTATCAAGGTGTAGGAAAGCATTCGTATTTAACTATAAGCCATACATTTACAAGATCTGAATCCCTTTATGGAAGACAATCAATATAAATCCATCCAAAAAGTTGAATTATATATATATATATATATATATTTATTATTATATATATATAGATGAAAATTGTCTGACAGTTCCACAGCAGCACTTCAGGCCACACCAGCAGAGTTCCACCACCACTATGTCAGTTTATAGTAAGTCGTGGGCAAGATGCAGAGCCACAGGGTCCATCTCGCGCCGCAAACCTCGCTGCCGCTGTCAGCCGCCAATGTGTGTTACTCATCTTGCCTCGCTCCACGTGCTTGGAGATGTATTTTAAACTATGTACTCACTGGCAACAGTGATGAAGGCAGCTAGCAGCAGTACAGCAGGCACGGCGCAGTAGCTGGAGTTAGCAGCAGTGAGTGGAGCTAGAAGCAGCGCCCCCAAAGTCCACCTCGCGCCGCAAGCTTCGCTGCCGCCGAAAGCGCTTAATGTGGTACTCATCTTGCTACGCTCCCGTTGCTCAGACATGTTTTTTATTCTATGAAAACAGAAGGATTTGATCGGCGATGATGGAAACAAACAATAACATGCTCTAAAATTAATCAAGGGTATGTGGTATAGGTTCTAAAAACCAGGCTTCAAGGTATAGACGACAGGATACTAGTTCATGGTTTCTCCAAATTTTAACCAATTATGATCTCCTGTGTAGTTTATAAGCAAAGTTTTCCCGTCTCTTACGGTATTTAACATATAAAAATCAATTCGTTACTGTTTAATTTATTATCTCCAAAACGATGTCTTCTATTTTAAACTACAGTATTGATTGTGAATCAAATACCACTTGCTCATATGTACCTATATAAATGTTGGGTGCCATATTTCCATTCCAAAATGTAATCTTTGTATATTTTCTAAGTACGGTAAATTGCAAGGATACGGTTTTGAGCTTACCCAGACTAATGACCGTGAAAAGACCTTCCTCAGTTATTTACGATCAAAATCTATTTACGTAAATACACGCTTCTTTGATCCTCATTTTGCGCAAATGTGTAAGTACCAGCGTTATTTATTCATGGTTTCTGCCAGTAATAATATATATGAGATGCATTAGTCAGTTAAAGAAGGTTATAATGGGTTACGGCGGTTTACCCTAGTAAATATAGGCATAGCGCGCCCACACGCTTTCAGAAAACGAGAAAATTACTCTAACCATTTGTATACTGCCTGCCTTTTCATCTCATTGTACGGTAATAAGTTATTGTGTTCTTAAAAAATTCATGAAAAGCTGAAAAGCTATTGATGCCTTTGAACCTTTGACTACATTCTTACTTTAAGGATTATATTATAAAAACAAATACAAAAGGGCTATTAAAACTTCTTAATATCTTTATATACCAAAGCTGTTTAATTAAATTTATGTTAAGGAAAACGTGAAATGCGCTGAATTGACTCTATTATAGTTAGTAAAAAGAACTATGTGTCGCTTATAATGCGTTAACGCTTTTTCAAATATTACCAATATTATTTTTGATTGTATGAAAAAAGAGAGACCTTCAAAAATAATTTCGCAGTAAATTAAATAGGTAGGTACATAAATGTTGGTTTGTTGGTTACATTATAATTTATAAGTACTTTATGGATTGAAGAAGCATTGTTAAAAGAATATCTTCAATTAGTATCAGACATATTATTATACCTTGTTTAATTTGACAGTTCAGGTAAGTATCTGCGTTATAGAGACAAAAATAAGTAACACCAGTACCGATTAGATAACTATGAACTTACCATAATCTTCGTTTTGGGATTTCGATAGTTGTTCACGGTGAAAAACCTTGAATTTACATTTTCACTTGATTCCTGCACAATCCATTGAAACTAACACTTTTCGCCCAAATTATTGGTAAATTTCAGTATGATCGGTGTATCGGTGGGATCGTCTACTGATGGCCGGTAAATAAGGTCGTGTTTTGATGGTTCATGCGGCAAAGGAACGGTGTGGACATATAGCTACGTCTCTCTTGTGCTCTCCCGATCGATACACGCCGTTCGTGAGGGTGACCACCTCTCATGTGGAAATTCGAGTTTTTCACAGAACAACAGTTTTCATGAGTGAAAGAGACAGTCTATTGGTTGGAACGGGCAAGCACTTGGCTGCTGGTCGTCTAGATGGAGAACGATTATTAATTTAGTTACTTTGTGAATCAAACTTCTGAAATTGAATTATTTTGGAGGAATGCCGTGGAATAGGGACAGTTTTTGTATTATTGATAATCAGATGAATATTTTTTACCGTTATAAATATATTATATTGTGACATAGACACTTATGTGGTTGATATATTCCATAATGGAAGAATGGCTTGTTGGTTGAGTGATGTAAAGCGTTGCTTCTGGGTCTGGATGCGATCTCCGGGTTCATAAATTTTTGGGTTTATCTTCACTTTTACGAGAAATTTTTCTAACAGATTGGTTCCAGGAGCTGGTAGTTAGTAATAAGATCGCCTCCTATTTCATAGATAAGGTACACCAAGGGAAATGCGTTCATGGGGTAAAAGCATGGTTTTGAGGTTTCTCCCTAAATATGTAACCTAATAAGTCCCGCCATCTAGGTGTACCTACTGGTTTTTATCAAATTAGTTTCTGAATTAAAAACAGAGGGCACTCTACCACTCAAATTTGATATTTCAGCCATTATGTAAATTCCCGCCAGTCAAGCTACGAGAGATGAGTGTTTACGATCCATAAAAATCTAATTTAATGCTTTATTTCCTGTTTTTATTTTACAACCGAGGTATGCAATACATAGTTGACTATAAAAGTAAGTATTTTTAATAAATTAGTTTCAGTGAAAGAGTTATAATAATTGAAAATTTCGAGGACAATCCAGAATTTCTGAGGTAAGTAATTGCGTCTGAGGGACGCATTTACCTCAAAAACAGGGTTCTCAAGCAATACAATATATGATTGTGGACATAAAAATGCGTGCCCAGCTGTAGGACAGTTTCGATATATTTAGATCAGAATGTAAAGAAAGTCCTTTTACAAATAAGTATATACTTATTCTTTAGTAACTATTTCTTGTGTTACGATTTCAGGTAGTAACTACATATGATTACCAATATTATTGCTAAGGAGATACTGACATATTATTTAAATAATAATCGTATAGTATATAACGTATAAAATCAGTGTCTTTGGGCCCAGCTGGTCTTTATCTTTGATAATATAACATAATTTTTAGTGAGAATATATTTTAATTATTTTCTCGGGAATTTCTACATTTCATATGCTTAGTGTGGTAACCTTATGCACTAGTATACGTAGGTACTAATTTGCTAAGGCTTCTCACTAAACGGTTTGCTTTGTTTGTCTTACCTTGCTCATGCAATTCTTCACTTCCTTTTAATCTAATAGTTCTAATTAATAGATTCTATGTGCTCATAATGTAGGTAAGACGTTTTCATACTTACTCAATCGTTTAACCGCTGAATATCGACTATGAATTCACAAGATAACAATAAATGTATATTGTTTGAATTAGGTACCGATATGTAAGGGTTTCCCATTCCCGTGGGGTGCCGGGTTAGAATTGCACCTCCCCATATTATCCCGTGGGTGTCGTAAGAGGCGACTAAGGGAAAAATAGTTGAAGGTGGGCAGCAGCGCCTTCTTAAAAAACTACCAACTTACACTGCGATCCCCAAGACGCCTACCAAGCGTGGGGATTATGGCAAATACTCCCTTATACTAAAATATTTTGACATGCTTGAGTAACAATTTATTAATAATGTCACATCGAGTGGATACTTGTGAGAGGAAAAAGCCTAGACAAAGTTATTTGAAAAATAAAGGCGCTACGAACTCCTTACATGGCTTTGGCCTCCTACAGGCTAATCAGCCCTATTTTGGCAATAGAATTCAAAGGCTACGTAAGTTATATTCTTATGTAGTAGGTACATATGCACTTTGTCATATAGCCGCTTGCTTCGCGTAAAGCGTATATAGCTTTCCATAGAAACTTGTTTTGTCATATTTTGAATAACAACTGTTCACTCTGTGAAATTTTGCCTGCAATTCTCTGAGCATAATATCTATGCTTCTGGTTTGCTAATTTTAAGATTTAAAATTTAACATGTCCATAAATGCGAAAATAAAAATCCCCATACAAAACGATTTTTCAAATACATACAATTTCGGAAAACTGGCAAACCAAAAGCATAGATATTAGGCTCAAGGATCTGCAAGCAAGATATAGTCAAGTTTGAAAACTAAAATATGATGAAACTGCGTTTGTATGGAGAGTGCCACGAAGATACTAACATCAAATGTTAATAGATTAATGGAGTTCATCAACTACCTTGAATATGTTTCATCATCGCCGATTCAGTTAGGTACTATCTGAAGTAATCCAGTTATGTTTCATTTTCTCAAATGCATCTAGATTTTACATGAATACGATTTATCCTCTATTTCTTAGTTCGTGGCTGAGGTTGTTTCGTTAAACCGCCGATTACTGAACTAATACAGGGCAATTTTCAATGTATGTATATCTAGTTTAAATTATTTTTCTTAATTGCTTTGCTACGGTTTCATGATGAAACTTTTTTTTATTGCTGATAGGTAAGCGTTTGACCACAATCTCACCTGATGGTAAGTGGTTGTTAAGGCGTATGGAGTCGCCAATGGCCTTGAGCATCTGGGCCTAGTCGAGCTTACTTTACTCGCGCATCGCCGCATACGTTCCGCGCTCGCTACACAAATATAATGGTCAAAGAATATGAAGATGCGCGATGCGCTCCGGTGACATGGCACTTTATATGCCTACCGCACGATTCTAGTGAGTATCCGCAATTGCAACTGCGACTGAGATCAGCATGAAAATGTATAGTGTACCTACCTAGGTTGTTCTGGAAGTCTTTATTCCTTATATTTATTTTTCAATGTTATCTGCCGAGTGAAGAAAAATGCTACGATTTGGCTGAAAATTGATATCTAGGTTGTTGTAGACGTTATTATTCCAAGTTAAGAATTTGTTTTACGTTGACGTCTGTCAAGTGAAAAGTTTACTTCGATTTGGCTGAAAATCGATATTTAGATTGTTCTCAGTTGATCATATTAACATAAATTTTACATACATTCAGTATATATATATATAATTATTTCATAATTTCATAAAAAAAATTGCTTTAGATATAGTAATATACATAGAGCATCATACATACAAAACCATAAATAACACAAAATTTAGTTAAAATATTAATACCATCTGTGTGGATAATTTGTAAGTTAAATTTATGTTTAAAACTATATTGCGTGAAAAATTGTACTGAAGTCAACTGTGCACTAACCCTATTACTGTACAGATATCAATTAAGGTCTTAACGATACAGAAGTGTTATTGGCTTAAATAAAGATTTTTATTATTATATTTAATATTATTGTTCATATTATTATTATTAATCTGGACCTTTTTATTCCAAATTTGAATTTATTTTTCAATGACGTCTGCCTAGTGAAAAAGTTACTAAGATTTGGCTAAAAATCGATATCTAGGTTTTTCTGGGCGTCCTTGTTCCAAATTTGGAATTTACTTTTCGATGACGTCTGCCAAGTGAAAAACTTTACTTCGATTTGGCTGAAAATCATTTAAAAGGTTGTGCTGGGTGTCATTATTTTTTTTTTATTGCTGATAGGTAATCCTTTGACCACAATCTCACGTGATGGTAAGTGATGATGTGGTCGAAGGTGGGAACAGGCATAACCTAGAATGACTGGCTCTCAAGGACAGCTGCCGGAACACACCGTTAGGTGCTTGGCGACAGATTTTCAACTTGAGGGTGGTCGCTAGCTAGGCAGGTATTCGCAAAAATGCCCTTCCACCATGCGGTGAAGCTCAAGCCCGCGGCGGGATTCGAACCATGGACCTGCTGCGCGGCAGTCCATAGCCAAAGCCACTGAGCTATCACTGCTTCAAAATTTAGATTTGAAGCAGTGATAGCTCAGCTCAATAATTTATTCCGAATTTAGATTTATTTTTTTAATGCCGTCTGTCAAGTGGAAGGGCATTTTTGCGAATACCTGCCTAGCTAGCGACCACTCAAGTTGAAAATCTGTCACCAAGCACCTAACGGTGTGTTCCGGCAGCTGTCCTTGAGAGCCAGTCATTCTAGGTTAAGCCTGTTCCCACCTTCGACCACATCATCACTTACCATCACGTGAGATTGTGGTCAAAGGATTACCTATCAGCAATAAAAAAAAAATAAGAAAGTTACTCCGATATCTAGGTTGTGCTGGGCGTCATTATTCTGAATTTGCATATATTTTTTTAATGTCGTTTGCCAAGTGAAGAAAAATACTCCGATTTGGCTGAAAATGTATATTGAGGTGGTTGTAGACGTAGGAAATTTATTTTTCTATGACGTCTGCACAGGTAAAAAATTTACTCCGATTTGGCTGAAAATCGATATCTAAGTTGTTCTAGACGTACTTATTCCGAATTTGGATTTTATTTTCCTATAACGTCTGTCAAGTGAAAGATGTTACTCCGATTTGGCTGAAAATTGATTTCTGGACTTATTCTACATTTGGATTTCATTTTTCAATGACGTTTGCTAAGTAAAGATAGATGATGTATCATTAAAACGCTAAGATATATCAGATAAGGGTAAGAAAATTATGATAATCAATCGTTTATTCAAATCTCCTTATAAATGAAATTATAGCCGACGCAGGTTTACTCGATTAAAATCGACGATATAAAAGGAAGATTTGTATAATGGCGAAAATACATTGAAAAATAAGAATAGGGACAACTGTGTCGTACGCAAAAATACAAAATGGCGAACGTTTGTGCGCCCCACGCCCCTGCTTTAGCCCCTCTGACATCCGGGCTGGTTTTTGATGCTTATTCAATTGCATAGATAGTACAATCGTATCTGTTAGATATAAACAACTTCCATACATTACATACACAACAATAATACCATCAAGGCTACCTTAAAACATTGAAGAGACACAGAACTTGGAAAGTTCCGCCTCTGCCAAGCTTTCACCTGTCACCTACGTAATTTAAACAAATATTGTAATAATCGTATTATATTGTATATGACACATTGTTAAAAGATGTTTAAAAGAATGGCCTCGAGTTTCTTGCCCATTCTTCTCGCAGTGGCTCTATATTTTTTTTTTGCTGAACGTGGCAGTACAATGTAGAATATTTAAATATTAAAATTTGTAATTGACCTTCATAAGAGCGTCGTAGACGCCTAAATTGAATAAAAGATTTTGAAATTTGACTAAAAATAGCTACTTCCTTTTAAAGACATTAAAAACATATAATATAACACATACAGTTATGTGTCGCCTACAGAGATGATCCTCAAAAATAGTAGATTGTTATACAAGGGTTGAAAGGAATCAATCCTCTTACGAGGTATTTAGTCATGTCGGCTCTTGAGAAGGAAGCATTTACTATTAGATTTTCCCGCCCTTAGGTGGGAAGCAGTCTTCCAGCCGCTACTCGCATCAAACAAATACTACTTTCCGAGTACGAGATATAATAATGATAATTTCTTGTAGGTCTAGGCAATAATATGGGTAATTTATCTAAGCTATATTGTAAAGATTGGTTCCATAGTGAAAAGGTAACCGAGATACTTTATCATGTATTAGAAGATTTGAATAATTGATTGACAAGTAATCATAATTTTCCTACTCTTATCCTACTGCGGCGTTAGGGAACTGCTAATCACCCCACGGCCAGCAGGTAGGTAGGTTAATTCAGGGAATAGGTTTGAAAAGTTTATTAGGCCTTAACAGGTTGCACAGCCGCACAGTTCTACCTGAAGTTATATAGACTGGAGGGCGACACTGGCCTGATAGTACACGTGATCCAGGTCCCAGATGTGGCGGTCTTGGCGTCGGCTGATCTTTCTGGATCTCGGTAGCGAGTCCTCGAAACAAGCGTCCTCAGGTTAAGTCAGTGAAGTGGAATCCTGGAAGGAAGACACCGGCTTAGTGGCTGATATTCCTCAGCCAACTGTTGCCAAGCCGCGCCGACACGATCGTGGTACTATTACCATCGACTCACATTTTAAAACTCACAGTCTAGCCCTAATAAATAAGGAACTCACCCTAAAAGGATTCACGCACTGCACAACAAGTAAATAACAATTAAGATCGATAGTACATACGTATTGTATTTTTATTTAGCGCAAGACGAGTGTTCCTTGCCAATTGCATAGACAAATGACTGCACGCCACAGATTAACTCATGGTAGTTGGAGCTAAATGCGTTCGAGATAAGGAATTTGTTTAGCGTTCCTTCACTGGTTTTCAGACGTCATCGAAAAATAAATTCCAAATTCGGAATAAAAACGTCCATAACCACCTAGATTTTGAATATTAGCCAAATCGGAGTTACTTTCCTCACCTGGCAGTTGTCGAAAAATGTAAACCAAATATTGAACAAAAACGTCCAGAAAAACCTAGATATCGATTTTCAGCCAAATAGGAGTAACTTTTTTCACCTGACAGACGTCATCAAAAAATAAATTCCTAATTCAGAATAAAGACGTCCAGAACAACCTAGATTTTGAATTTCAGCCAAATCGGAGTTACTTTTTTCACTTGGCAGAGGTTGTCGGAAAATTTGTTTCAAATTTGAAATAAAGACATCCAGAAAAATCTTGATATCTATTATTAGCCAAATCGGAGCAACTTTTTTACTTGGCAGATGTCATCGAAAAATACTTTCCAAATTCGGAATAAAGACATCCAGAACTACTTAGATTTTGAATTACATCCAAATCGAAGTAACTTTCTACACTTGGCAGACGTCATAGAAAAATACAATCAAAATTCGGAATAAAGACGTCCAGAACTACCTAGAGTTTGAATTTCAGCCAAATCAGAGTAACTTTCTTCACTTGGCAGACGTCATCGAAAAATTAATTCCAAATTCGGGATAAAGACGTTTAGAACTACCTAGATTTTGAATTTCAGCGAAATTGGAGTAACTTTCTTCACTTGGCAGACTTCATCGAAAAATAAATTCCAAATTCGGAATAAAGACGTCTAGAACTACCTAGATTTTGAATTTCAGCTAAATCGGAGTAACTTTTTTCACTTGGCAGACGTCATCAAACAATACATTCCAAATTCGGAATAATGACGCACAGCAAAACCTAGATATCGATTTTCAGCCATATCGGACGAACTGTTTTCACTTGGCAGACGTCATCAATAAATAAATTCCAAATTTGGAATAAGGACGTCCAGTAAAACCTAGATATCGATTTTCAGCCAAATCAGATTGGTTTGATTTTTTTAATCTTGAATCCGCCACTCCGGATTTATGACAAGTGTTATTGACTGCTCTCCCGATTCCCTGTGATAATTGTTGAAATCTCCCTTAGTGTAACTGTAACAGCCAGACCGTCCACTGCTGAATACAGCCTCCCCTTTTAAGGGGGTATTTGCCATAATCCCCACACTTGGCAGGCGTCTTGGGGATCGCAGTGTAAGTTGGCAGGTCTTTAGAAGGCGCTGCTGCCCACCTTCCAGTAGTTTTCCCTAAGTCGCCTCTTACGACACCCACGGGATGATATGGGGAGGTGCAATTCTAACCCGGCACCCCACGGGGCTGCCCACCTTCCAGAAGTTTTCCCTTAATCGCCTCTTACGACACCCACGGGATTATATGGGGAGGTGCAATTCCAACCCGGCACCCCACGGGGCAAATCTCCCTTACCTATCTCTTACTATTTTCGAGATACGTTATCCATCTTCACTTGGCAGACGTTATCTTTATGCAGTATTAATTAACCTATATCAAAACACCTAATACAATTATCAAGAAAAACTCAGAACTCCAGAAGATGTATGACGCTCCATACAAATTCTACAAACTACTAAAACCGGAAACTATTTACCATAATATAAAAAAAATATTATCTTAAGTTTACCAGTTATTAAATGAGAGCGTTATAGACATTACTAATTACTTTTGTACATATATTATGCACCTAAACATTTCATTGATCTTATTGATAAGGCCGCCCATTGTAAAGTACCTACAACATTGTCAATTTCAAGTTTTGATTCTTTTCAAATTATGTAATTATACAATTCAAATAAAAGTTGTCTACAAAGTACCAATAATAAAGCGACAACGCGCATACTTCACGTCGCAATCAAGTTGGCCCTCTGCAGCGAGCGAATCATTGCACGCACACAGCTGCGAATCTCGCGTGTCAATGCACTAATACAAAGACAAGATCGTTGTCAGTCGAAAGCGCGAGCGGAGCTACGAGCGACACAACCTCCCCGTGCCAACGCTTGCGCAACACTGCCGCCCGCGTCCGCGCAGAGCATCTCGGAACCCCTAGCGTTCTGAATCTGAATAATTCAACATTTTCTTAGGAAAATATCAATGGATTTACAAATGCTATGTTGTAATTGTAGTATATCTATCCAGAAAATTTATGGTACAATTTATTTTTCAAAAACCGTAGCCGTTTAGAAGGAGTTCGCAATATAAGTCAAGAAATAGTATGTAGTTTGAATTTTTTTTAAGGCAAAAGTAATAGTAATACCGTAAAATCATATGTTGCAAATGTTGTACTTGAATTCATCTATAAATTTTTTTTTTTTAAATCTTCAACTTTAGTAGTTACGGAGGAGTTCGCTTTAGAAAGTACGCATTTGATGTACCCAAGGGCCTTAAGGTAAGATGATGTGGTTAAGGTGTTAACAGGCTTAATCTAGAAATACTGACTGTCAAGAACAGCTGCTGGAACACACTGTTGGGTGCTTGGTGATATATTTCCACTTGAGGGTGGTAGCTAGCCAGGTGGGCATACGCAAAATGCCCTTCCACCATGCGGTGAAGCTCAAGCCCGCGCGCGGCGGGATTAGAACCATGGACCTGTTGCGCGGCAGTCTATAGCCAATGCCACTGAGCCAGCACTGCTTCAATACCTAGACTTTTTTGCAGTTTTGTATATTATTATGCTATCGTGAATTAATTAAATTCCGTGCTCAGAGCTCCAATTAAACAATCAGTAGAATCTTGTATGTACTACTTAACTTTAGGATAAACTGAAACCATAATATAACGAGCTTCTTAGATTGAACAAATCTTTTAAAAATTGTGAATTTTTTTGAAATCCCCTATTCCCCTAGGACCCGTAATAGCTAATGCATAATACTCCTTTACATATATTTTTTTATGCCTGATAGGTTAGCCTTGGACCACTATCTCACCTGGTATTTGCAATTTTAGGGGGATTTGTTCATTGATACCCTTTATTTACTGGATTATCTTTAAACCCATATATATTAAAAATTAAATTTTTTATTATATTTATTGGAGTAAATTTAACTTTCTTTCCCCAACATTCGCTCGTAGCGAAGTTTGCTTAACCATTCTGAATCGATCAGCAAAGTTAAGCAACGTCCGCCGCGGTCATGAGTTGGATGGGTGACCGCTGGTGACATTACTGCTGAGCGCTTCCGTGCTTCGGAGGGCATGTTAAGCCGTCGGTCCCGGTTGTTGTCTTAGGATGGCAGTCGTTACAGCATGGTGGTAGGGCACTTTGCGAATGCCCGCCTGGCTAGCTACCACCCTCAAGTTGAAAATCTGTCGCCAAGCACCTAACGGTGCGTTCCGGCAGCTGTCCTTGAGAGCCAGTAATTCTAGGTTAGCCTGAACAACATCTTCGACCACATCATCACTTACCATCAGGTGAGATAGTGGTCAAAAGCTAACCTATCAAGCATATATAACCGCTACTCGGTGTCGGTTTCATCACCCTTAGGTAGCTCCGACCACTGTCTGGTGAAGTCTGTATCAGTGTACTCCCCGCCCGATTCCAGCCCAAGAGGTACTCGGCGGGTGTGGCGATACAGGTCTGCAGATTGGGATGAGATGCGTTATTTTTTCGCGTCTTACCCTTGGCGGCAGGTTTGTTTTTCTTCGAGCGATCCCTCAACTTGCGCGGATTTTGTGACTGAGGTGTTACGTCAGGGTATGGAATACTTCATACCATTTTCTGACGTCCCGATGTCCAGCAAAGCTCGCCCATGGTTTAATGCTACATGTGGAGATGCAGAAGCGTCAAAACATGAGGCCTATTTAGCCTGGGCTGATGCTCGAACCCGCAAATCCAGAGATGTACGTGAAAAGAAGAAAGCATTTAACCTAGCCGCCAAGTCCTGCAAAAAGGCTCTCAAGAAGGCTCGCTTCGACCACATACGCCGAACAGGGAACAAACTTGCTTCTTACCCCTCGGGTAGCAAAGCGTTCTGGTCCCTGGCAAAGTCGATCGAAGAGAACTTCCGCCGTCCCTCACTGCTTCCACTGCTGAAACCTAACGGCTCACTAGCGCACACTGCGGAAGAGAAAGCAAATTTATTTGCCTCTCTGTTTGCAGAGTCTTCACATTTAGATGCTGGCAATGCTGTACCTTCTAGCCTGCCAAACTGCGGGACGTTAATGTCAGAAATCCGCATTCGACAGTCTGAAGTACGCAAAGCGTTGCGCGATCTGGACGTGAACAAAGCTAGTGGTCCAGACGGTATACCAGCTGTAGTCTTGAGGATGTGTGCGCCTGAGTTGACTCCAATATTGACTCGCCTCTTTCGCTTGTCTATGACGACTGGTCAAGTGCCTAAGTCCTGGAAGCTTGCAAACGTGCAGCCCGTGCCCAAAAGAGGGTAGTCGCGCAGACCCTGCCAATTACAGGCCTATTTCAGTAACTTCCATACTCTGTAAGACGATGGAACGTGTACTGAACCACAGGCTCCTGGCATACCTAGAAGTGAATGATCTCTTCAGTGACCGACAATACGGGTTTCGCCGAAACCGGTCTACTGGGGATCTTCTAGTGTATGCCACTCATATCTGGAGCGAAGCCATCGAGAACCACGGAGAGGCGCTTGCTGTCTCTCTCGATATCTCGAAGGCTTTTGACAGGGTTTGGCACGATAGCCTTATTAGCAAGCTTCCTTCATACGGCCTTCCCACTGGTTTATGTGTTTGGATTTCAGATTTCTTGAGGGATCGGTCGATTCGAGTGGTCATCGATGGCTGTTCTTCCGACCAATTGGCTATAAACGCCGGAGTCCCTCAAGGATCAGTACTCTCTGCAACGCTTTTTCTGCTGCATATTAATGATCTGCTTAAGCCCGGTATTTTTGGGTACGCAGACGACAGCACCGTTGTGGAGATTTATACATCTAACGCACGAACCAGTGCATTACAAATCCAGTCTCATAGGGAAGCGATGGTTCAGCGCTTGAACTTTTCTCTGAAGGCAGTCTCCGATTGGGGCCATGCCAATCTGGTTAAGTTCAATGCTGCTAAAACCCAGGCGTGTCTTTTCTCCGCCAAACGGAGCCCTTTTCAGCTGGCTCCTACTTTCAGGAATGTGTCCGTGCCGATAAGTAACCATCTCGAGCTTCTTGGCATCTCATTAACACCGACTCTCAATTTCGGCTCCTATATTGAGTCTAAAGGCCAGCTGGCCTCAAAAAAGCTTGCTATTTTGGCTAAGGTGAGAAAATACTTCACACCGGGACAGCTGCTTAATCTTTATCAAGCGCAAGTCCGGTCGTGTATGGAGTACTGTTCTCACCTTTGGGATGGTTCTGCCAAATACCAGCTGGAGACACTGGAAGCTATTGAGAGGAGAGCCAAGAGACTCATTAACGACGACCAACTTGTAAGCAAGAGACTCCAAAGTCTCGAGCATCGCCGCAAAGTCGCTTGCTTATCGGTTTTTTATCGGATACATTTCGGGGAGTGTGCCACATAACTACATGATTTGATTCCGCCATCTCCATTCTATAACCGGACATCAAGGGATACTCAGAAGCGCCACCGCTATATGGTAGATGTTCCATTTACCCGAACAAAACGATTTGCTTCTTCGTTCATTATGCGAACCGCCAGGGAATGGAATACCCTGCCTGAGTCTGTGTTTCCGGTTAAGTACAATATGGGGGTCTTCAAAACGCGAGTGAACAGGTATCTCCTGGGTAAGCGCGCTCCATCATCGACCGCATCATCACTTAACATCAGGTGGGATAGTGGTCAAGTGCTACCCAGTTCAGTATAAAAAAAATAAAAATAAAAAAATGTCAAGTGATGATGTGGTTGAAGATGTTGTTCAGGCTTACCTACAATTCACCTTTACATCATAAATGTGTTTATCTATAACCTCTATATTTCAAATTTTGATCATTGCATAGACAGACATTATTATTTACATCTATTTAACGATTTTTTTATATTATTATTAGATATTGGTTATTAATTCTAATGAAATTCCGTTTTTAAACCAGTTTTAGGCCAAATTTAATCTCATATTCATGAAAGTAAATTTATTAGTCTACCTGTGTTTGCTCTAACAATTGAGATAAACTGAACATAAAAGTACTATAATTTCACTTCTTCATATTTTTTTCTTTTATTATTCATATATCTCAATCTTGAGGTGATGCCGTTAAGTACGTTATGCCTTTCGTTTAACAAGCATGCAAACATTGAAATAGTTTTAGCTATCTATCACTGTTTTATTTTTTATTCTTACGAGTAAAAAATAATACAGCGGCACTAAACAATTTACGAAGTAGAACTAGGTAAGTTCATAAACAGTTCAAACCAAAATAGGTCCATGCGGGGATGTTTCTAGAAACGGTGTCAAAGGGCACTTGGCGCTTCTCATATGTGATATGACGCGTTTAGGAAATTGTCGGATTAAATTATTATCTGACTCAATGGACGTAACTACCTGTTTGCAGTTCGCGGAAGAATTATAAGAATTCAGCTTGAGATTGTGAGCTCACTCCGTATTTGTCTGAAACCTAATATTGTAATATTGAATTTCAGACAAACAGTTTAATTGAAGTTGTTAACAAACACGGATATGGAAACATTCTAGAATTATTATTATTACCAACGGGATATTTACCGTGTTTTTGATTAGTTTTGAGCTCCCGATATTTCGGCACTGTTGCAAGCGCCATGAGAGGGTAGACCGGTTCGTCTGCTCTTAGTGCCTACCATCCACTCTCGCTCGTTCGAACAGTTCGATACAGAATCGTCTACGATTCATGAGTCTATTGTGTTATCGATATAATTGGTTATAATTAAGCCTAGTTAAGTTTGGCCCTAAACTTATCTCTTTTTAATCCCAAATGGCAAATTATGGTTTATTTACTTTTAGCATTATTTAATTTACTTTTAGCATTAACTCATTAGGTATAAAATCATTGGGTGTGTTTGAAGGTTGAATCCTTTGTCTAGTGTGTTTAGTTATGTTGTTAAATATACTTAGTAGTTCTTTTGAAGCGCTCGTAGCGGAGCTTGCCTAGTCAGTCTTAACCAACTATAGTTTAAGTAACGTTCGCTGCGGTCGCATGACTCGGATGGGTGACCGTTAGTGACATTTACAACTAAGTGCTTCCGCGTTTCAGAGGGTAGGTAAAACCTTCGGACACGGTTGTCTTAGGATGGCAGCCGTAATAACATGGTGAATGTGATTTATGACCAGTTGATGTTCACGGGATGTGACGTAGGTCAGGGACACGTACCACGTACCATCTATTCGAAAAGAAATGATTGGTTCGTCTATAGGCAAAGGTCTCTCTATTAAAGAGTTGTTTAAAGGGCGGAAAAGAGTTTTGATTAGGACTAAACATTGTTATGGTTCCTTGCAGTGCATATTATGATAAAGTGTTATAATAAGTGCATATTATAAGTCTCATAAGTCACGAACCGTGCCGTGACCAACTATATGACCCGTGACTTATTAGGAGAATAGATTATTATGAAAAAAGTATATACCTACCTAATTGGCTGGTAGTAGCGCAAAAATGAAAACAATCATTGCAATGAAGAATTCGGTTATATTCACATAACATGATTTATTGCATCAATTGTTGTGAGGGCTATCATAGACCGCCCCGCCGACAAGCGAAAAATGCTTCGTCATTTTGACATGAAGAAAGTCAGCTCGTTCTGAGATTTTTCTCGTACTTATTTCACTTTGCTCTAGGCGTTCCGTACCTATAAGTAAGGTGGTCGCACCGTCCTTGCTAATTACAGATTGATCTCGGTCACTTCAGTACTCTTCAAGATTATGGAACGTGCCTACCTTGAACAAAAGGCTCCTGGAGTACCTTGAAGGAAATGACCTGAAGAAATCCACAATATGCTATTTACCTGATTCACGGGGGATTTTCATGCGCATCCTACTCACGTCTGGAGCGAGGCTATCAAGCAAAAATGTCGTCACACATTTAATCACATCAACATCCTTAACGTAGTGTTGCCCCACGCTTGGCAGGCGTTAGGGATCGCAGTGTAAGATGGCGCCCCTCTCCGCTTTCTGGCCCGGGATCGAAAATGTGGGTAGGTCAATATCCCTGAGTATCTCAAAAACCTTAAACAAGGTTTGGCATCATGGCCTTATAAGCCACTTTTATGCATACGGCTTGCCTAAGGGTTTATATGCTTTGATTGTGGACTTCCTGAAATCCATTGATTCCGGTGTTCCTCAAGTGTTCATAACACGCTGAACTTTAATAATCTGTTGAAGACTGGCATGCGTATGCTGATGAAAACACTGTACGAGAAAGCATAAGGCTAATGCGCGAACCAATAAAAGTACGAATACGCTTGCATGGAGAGTACATAGTTGAGCGCATGAACTTGTCCCTGAAAGCAATCTCCAATTCTGTCGATGCAGCTTAAAAGCTACAAAAATCGATGCATTTTTCTTTTACGAAACGAAGTCAATTCGGCTTGCCCATAGGATTTTGCCATTCATTCTGTGGTTTATCAAACGTTCATTGTAACTGCTATGTTATCAAATATAATTAATTGCTTTTTATGCTGAACTAAATGATTTCTTGAAGCCCGGCAGATTTGGCTATGGTTATAAGAGCTTAAGGTCAATGCCTTTATTATCTCTAATACGCTTGCATAAAAGGACCATGCTTTAGCGCAAGAACTTGTCCCTGAAATCAATCTCAGATTGGGTTCGTGCAAGTTAAATGATTCAAAAATCTTGGCGTGTCTGAGTTGCGATCAAACGCAAGCTTATTTTTATAAGAAAATGCTGTAATAAATATTACTTAAGCTGTATTGGATATTGTGGTAATCAATAAAAAGTATTTGCCTTAGACCTATTTTTCCCTTTACCCCTTGATTCGGTACAAGAATTCACAAAAAAAAGAATATTAGCAGCTTTATCTAATAAGTTGCAATATTTTAAAGCGAATGCTATTTTATGATTTTAATTTTATGAACACGAGGGTGAAGGCCCTCATAGAAGCCAATTTCATTAGATTCTGCAATACTAAATCGAAGAATACTAGCTCTGTTATCTCCGCCATCAACTTCATAGATAATCATTTCTTTATATCTTTGTATCGTTGACTACAAAAGCTGTCGTTTGTATATCGGCCTAGAACGGATCTGTGCTCAAACAAAGGATAAACTAGAAATGTTCAGTTAAGAGAATCCAATTGAAATCTTTCATATCAATGACAACTAATAGTAGTAATAAATAGATTAAAATATTTTTATTTATTAAAAAAATCCACAGCTCTTAGATCTCAACAATAAATCTTGACTTCTGAACCGGCAGCCAATAACGGATTTGCATTAATGTTGTATCATTTATGTAAGTAAGTCGCCAACAACATAAATAATATAGTGTTATTACATTAAATTCATTACACTATTAGTGGTTCTTGTTTATAACATAAAGAGTGTGTGCATGTGTAGCTTTGTAGATGTTTTTTAGGGTTCCGTACCCAAAGGGTAAAAATGGGACCCTATCACCGAGATTTCGCTGTCCGTCCATCCGTCCGTCCGTCCGTCTGTCACCAGGCTGTATCTCAAGAACGGTGATAGCTAGACCTTTGATATTTTCACAGATGATGTATTGCTGTTGCCGCTATAACAACAAATACAAAAAGTTGGCCAAGTGCGAGTCGGGCTCGCGCACGTTAAAACAAAGAAAGGTTAAAATATGAAATCTAATGTTGTAAGTATAGCTAATGGTACGGAACCCTTCGTGCGCGAGTCCGACTCGCACTTAGCCGTTTTTTTTATGCCTGATAGATTAACCCTTGACCACTATGTCAAGGGTCACCTGTTGTGATTGTCGCAACACACTGTTAGGTTATTGGCGAAAAAAAATCTATTTGAGGGTGGTACCTAGTCAAGCAAGCATTCGCAAAATGCCCTTCCTCCATGCGGTGAAGCTCAAGCTGCCGATGGGGATCGAACCATGGACCTGTGGCACTGCAGTCCATAGCTCGGCTATCACAGCTTCAAACATGAAAAAATTTACGCGTCTACGATCCACTTAAAGATGTAAAGTAGGTATACTCTACTTGGACCTTTACCGACCATAAACGTGGGAACTGAATGTTTCAGGAACTGGCCACTTACAAAAAAAAAGAATCAAAAATGGAAATTTGTAAAACACGTTACTTTTTAAATTGGGAGACTGTCATTTGTTTTCTCAAAAGTGTGTTGCTATCACAATGAATTTAACTCGTGAAAATTTTCGCTCAATGATTTTGTACGATATTTGTTAGCTTAAAACGAGAGAGTTGTCAGGGATTTCAAGTGGCATTTGGTGATGAAGACCTCATGTCGCAGCTCTGTGTATTCGTGGTTCGGAGAATTTAGACGTGGACGTGATCATCTCCATGACGATGTACGTGAAGCTCGGCCGGCAACTGCGGTTACAGAATCCAATGTTGATAACGTACTACAACTGACAAAAAAAAACGTGTCCGTAAATTTGTACTGTATTAGACATTAAAATGAGCCAAGTGAAAAACATTTTGTATGTGCATCTGGTCCGGAAGCTTTGTATTCGATCGATAGTGGTACAATAAAATGATAAAAAAAATAATTGAGGACAGTCATTGGATGTCTACAATATCATGACAGGTGAAGAAACCTGGATATTGCTTTAAACCGTAAAAAAAAAATCAATTAAAGTTAAGAAAAATCGAAGCACTAGTAAGAGTGGTAAGAAAATGGTTGCATTTTTTTTTCAGCAAATCAGAACATGACCCAACTTTACCTATCGGTTGAAGACTAAAGGGCAGTGATCGCAGATAGGTGCGTCAAAATTTGCTTGCCCAGAGTCCTAGAAAAATATCGCGATAACACTTCGTCACATCCGGCTACGGTAACGGAAGCGTATGAATGTAGATCATAGACCTACATCCCCCATAAAGCCCAGACCTTGCGACTTCTTGTTGATTCCTAAAAATTAAAGGCAAACTTAATGTTTTACGATCCCTGTTGTGAATGCAAAAATGAATATGAATTGGGAGGGCGTATACTTTGAAAAACAATAAAAGTATCATAAGTCTAACTATACTTATCAGTATCCAGAAGCTTTCAGTGTAACCTATATATGGATACTATTTTTTTAATGCCTGATAGGTTAGCCTTTGACCACTATCTCACCTGATGGTAAGTGATGATGTGGTCGAAGATGTTGTTCAGGCTAACCTAGAATTACTGGCTCTCAAGAACAGCTGCCGGAACACACCGTTAGGTGCTTGGCGACAGATTTTCTACTTGAGGGTGGTAGCTAGCCAGACGGGCATTCGCAAAATGCCCTACCACCATGCTATAACGACTGCCATCGTAAGAAAACACCAGGGACCGACGGCTTAACGTGCCCTCCGAAGCACGGAAGCGCTCAGTAGTAATGTCACCAGCGGTTACCCATCCAACTCATGACCGCGGCGGACGTTGCTTAGCTTTGCTGATCGGTTCAGAATGACTAAGCACACTTCGCTACGAGCGCTTCAACTATACTCTTTACACAAATACGTACATTGTGTTATTGATAAACTTTGAGCATTTACCAAAAAGTAAGAGCTCTAAGTATACAAACAATATATAAATGGCTAAATTAAAATGGCGCAGTGTTGTTTATAGAAAATTCAATATCAATTCAAATTCAATATGGCCAAGATATTGAAAAACCATTTTCAATCTAGCGGTTGTTTTGCAGCCATTCGTCTTTGTCAAAACGGTAATGTGAAAGAAATCTAAGGTCCAGTTTTAGAACGAAGTAGGACGGTTGTAGGTATTTGTTTGTTGGATATTTAGAGTTGTTTACTGTTAAAGAATTTATAAAGTTTTACCAGCTTAATATGAAATTACACCTCAGGAAAACTGGTTATATCATCATCCTTCTTCTTACCCTTATTTAACGTAATTATAACCTCCATGCAACCCTCACATACGTTTGATAAGGGATAACCTAGGTGTTATGTAAAATACTACGAATTATTATACAACACTAGCTAATACAACGAAAGCAATTAGACAACCTACCAAGGTGCTTGAAAAATAGTAACGTTTAAAATTATGTAAGAAAACTTATATGAAATACTATATAGAGTAAATCCATTATTTGTAATATTCTCGTGAAAGCTACTACTCAAAGAACCTCGTACTATACGTGTTATTTTGTAGCTGGTGACGTCATATATACACCCTCTTTGAGGAGATGCATGTTTACACTATTAGCTATAAACCTCGTAAGTTTTTAAAAGGCAACATGACATGACACATGTGTTGTGTTAGGATTGTGACCATGGAGACAGGTATCGATCGACATGCCTTTACAATGTCCCACAGGTATTGAGGTGAGACGATACTAGAAAGGTGCGATATGCTGCAAATATTCATAACATTAAGTCATTTAGGGGCACCTTTAAAAAAGGTATATTATGATAAATTATGCAATTATACGTATATTCCTGAGCTCCAAAATATACCTAATTATGTTTGAAATTTTAATTATGTTGGAGTCTCAATAACGATCGAAAGATAGCTCAAGTGTTTTCATTCTAACTGCAGAAACTAGTAGGTTACCTGTCCTATCACTGAATGTACCTTCAAAATATGTCTTATTATACTATGTTGGAAAAAAATTCATGATTGATTTTTGAAGTTGGCTGTAAAATTGCATAATTGTGTGCGTGACATGTAGTTCAACATTTAGAGAACATTGAGAGTAGCGTCAAAATCAATTGACTGTCGCTCCCTTGTTTGTCTGTTGAAATAAAATTCAATGCATAAAACGCCGTCCGCTCCGCTGCGCTTCTGTGCCCTCAGGTTCAGTCTGGATGCACGACGGCAGCGGGAAGAAAATGCGTAGGCGTTGTATTCCTTTATAACCACCGCACCGTTGCTCTATCCCGACATAGCAAGGAAATTACTCGCTCCCGAACCACGTCGCTGTGCCCACTATAATTAACGTACAATTTACGTGTTCGTGCAAGTTTGCATTTCAGTTTATTTCAGTTCAGTGCGCGCGACAATGAAGCTCCGTCATGTTTGTTTGTTCCTTGGACTCATTTTGTGTTTGATGATTGTGACTGATTCGAAGCCAATTCGTGGGGGAAACATAGATTATGTGAGTAAATGTTATTTAATTAGTCTATTTGATATTTATTTATTTCCTGCGATGTTAAAAACTTTGTTCAGAGCCAGTAGAAATATGAGCTTATTTTGAAATTTTCTGTATTTATATCGTGTAGACTTTCTACTGAGCTTTTTTAAAAACCTGATAGTGTTTTATATATAAATATATATAACATATTTATATACATATAAATATATATATATATATATGTTATAGAAAAAGCTTATATTAAAAATTGGATAGGCTTTTGTTTCGTTCTTTTGTTTAAGTTTTCTAAGCTCTCATGTCCATAAAAACCTATTGACTTAAATAAAAGTGTTCTTTACGATGCTTTATCTCTTACCTAAAATACTTAACACATTTTGTGCAATTGTATTTTCTAGAAAAAATCCCATGCGTTCGTTCATTTATTTAAATATGTACGTTACATATGTAATGATTATAATTTATATTATGTTTTTATTGGACAAAAAAATAATTATTTTTTTCGTTCCTAGCTGGAAGCCCTGCGTCGTATGCAGCAGATACCACAGTGGCACTGCATGCGCTACCGCAAGTTTCAACTGCACGGGCACTGCAACCGTTGGCTGCTCATGAGAAGGACCTGATATACAGGTAGACATCCTTGGAAGTATTGAGAGAAACTCGTCATTCGAGGAGGTCTTATTGTAGGTCCGAATCAAACCACCTTAAACGGAAGGCACATTTGTAATTTGATACTTAAAAATGCAATCGAACTGTTCTGCAAAATTCGATTATAAGCCCATTACACTCTCAAACAAAGTGTGATCTTCTTTATCTTATGGTGAAATATACGTATTTCGCTAATAGATAATTACGTATCGCTCTATATATTACTTCCAAAAAATGTTTTTTTTGAGCTATATTGTTTCACGTGAACTGATTAAGGTTGCAATTTTCTTTCTTTTTTACCTGTGTATCCATGTATTTTTGACTAAACTATATATTTATAGTTTATTATTATCAGCCCATAGAAAATTAGACGCGAATATTTTTACTTTGATATCGCATTCTTCTTAACGAGGTTTAATCGCATTCTTCGTATTAAATAACAAAATATACCTACTTACTTATTATTAAATTGGTATCTCTAGATATGTACTAAATTCAGCAATGGGTATTCAATTATTCCTAAGTTGATGTTACTCAACATATAATGTACGTTAAGTTAAATGTTTTCTTGAATGGTACAAAATAAAATTGGTAGTCGTGGTTCATGAAGATATGGGCACCGTTCACAATAATCACGACACTTGTGTAGAAGGGCATAAATATTCCCCACGACAGTTGAAAAAAATAAAAATATAATATATTAATAATCTTCACTACTGGTAGTCCCGTTTGGTGGTGTTCTGGGTAAGGACCTGAAATTATTAGGTACTTATGTAACAATAATATTATATGTAGGTAAGAAAACGCATTGTTTTGTAAGATTATATTTAACACTATGATTTTTTTTATGATTATCATGATATTGAGTTAATTAGCCAGTAACAAAGAAAATTAAAATACCAAGATGCTTTCGTTAACATTTAGCGCTCAACCACTCTATGTACCATTGGAGTTTTGTACAATTATATCAATGACATCAGGAGAGAAAAATAGTGCTTTTTACCTATGGAATATAATTGGTGAATGTTCGAACCATATTTTATACTTCATAAATTGTGAAAAAAAGAATTTTGGTTTTGATGCAGTGTATGTATTTTTTATAATTAATTATTGTAATTACTCTTGTGTAATTTAGGAACATTATTTTTATTTACTATTACCAAATAAATTGTTTAATCCTAGCACCTACCTGTATAATAAAATTCGTGATTGATGTATTCGAGCAATGATTTATTGTAAGTAATTATCTTAATATTGGACTGAAAATTACCTTATACTTTGTAATAATTCAATGAAACATTGGTAACTAGAAAAAAAAATGTCATTTGTACTTATATAGTCTAATTTCAGTATTATTTTGGTATTATTAGAATAATATTATATGAATCAGGTGTTGCGTAGTAATTATATTGGTATGTACTCGTTTTGAATTTATTAAAAACCTAATGTGTATTATATGTGCGTTCGTTTTTTATTATAATTACCCGACATATATCTTAAATTCAAGTCTTATTTATAATTGACATTATATTATATAATAAATAATAAATTCACTTCTCATGAATTTATTTTACTTGTGCAATATGTACAATACTGTACACAGACTATTAATTCAACTAATTTATGTCATTATAAATTACTAATGTGATAAGTTCTTCCTGTACCTACTCCACGTTAATTGGAGTCGGCACATCTTTTCCCCAATATCTATTCATCATCCACTGTTTACGATTCTTGTCCTCTAATACTCATACCTTTCAAATAGATACCTAGGATCCTATCATTCTTCTCTGAGTCCATCCATTTAAGGAGGCAATTCCTTGATTTTGGTTACTTTGAAGCTGAACTCCTCTTTAGAGGATCGTAGTTTGGATTGAGTTTTTTTTGTGTCTGATAGATAAATAAGCCTTTGACCACACCTGATGGTAACTGATGATGTGGTCAAAGGTGTTAACAGGCTTAACCTAGAATGTATGTACATTTTGGAATCAAATCCGTGCAGAAGATTTCTTCATAACTGCTTGATCAATAGGGTTATTTTTTGAACTCCTCCACGATTGTGGATTTTAGCATATAACTCACGCTAAAATGTGACCAATTAATCTCGTCCATGAAGGGTTATTTTCTCTAATTTTCCGTTTTTGCACAAACGAAAGGTCGTAGCCGCTACGCGCAGCGCGCATTGAAAGGAAACTTTGATTACCTAATTCATATTTTGTTTTCCGTTAAAAAGTCCTTATGGTTCTGCATGGTCCCCTTAAAGATATATTCTACAGCATATATGTCCGTCTACATCGATCCACCCTCATTTATACATAAATGATTTTTAACAACCTACCCACCTTCATGTTTGATTAATTGATGTAAATAAGTGATGCGTTAAACCTTCTTCTCTAAATAGGGCAATAAAACTTGTTTATCACAACGTGAATTCTTCTTCCACTCTGTTCGATTCTTGTCATCACAGAAGGATCCAATCTTCTTCAGCCTTCATCTGCCCCTATGGCGGTGTTTTCTTTTTTATTGAACGCTGAAGGCTTTGCTACCTTCATAGAATCTCTATAGTGTACAAGTGAGATGTAAAGTGAAATTTGCAACGTCATCTTCGATTCGTTTCTTTCTTAAACAGGGTTATATGCGTTCTTATCTCTTCTCAAGATCGTGACATAAGCACGCCACTCTATTAGGAACACTTCAACTTTGCCCAGGTACCTACTACTTCCAGAAGTCCCCTAATATTAGCTTACAAAATACAACGAAATTATTTTTTTAGACATGAGCACAAAGAAAATTTCATTTCGTTGCCATTCTCTATGCTAATTCGCTGCATTACCTACAATGCAATGTAAGAATTCCTCTGATATTACTCACTCCTAATCTTGTCAATTCTAGTTATATCACATCTATCTCTGCTATTTCTAAGCCCATTCGTACTTTAGAATTGAGATTATCATCACCATAGGCAATTTAATTTTCTTGAATTAAGAATTTAATATTTTCATGAAAAAATGTGAATTGCCATTAAGACATTCTAGATGAGATGCCAACTTCGGCTCTAATTTTATTATTTTAACCATCATAACTGACAACGTTATCATCTCTAGCTGGCATCGAACCCGTGTCCCCCGTGTTACGCACAAGATGCCTTAACCACTCGGTCATCGAGACCCGCAAGATCAGAGGCTAACTTATTGCACTAATTTTAATATTTTAAGCTTCAAAGGACACTGTGGATATCAATCAGATGTGGGCGTATAGGTTCGATTCCTGCTAGAAATGCAATTTTTGTGCTCTAAACATTTCCAAATGTGATATTCGCTTAGCCTGCGAAATTGCTTGAAATTATATTTAGAAAAAATAATTAAAGACCTGTTAGTAATGTCTAGATTTGTATGCGTTTCACCAGCAGATAAAAATATTGTGGGATGGGTTTAACTAACCGAATGCAGTAGGTAATGGTATAATATATTGTACAACAAAACATAATCGTTATTTTCTGTGTTAATATCTCCGATTGACATATTTGAGTACGAAATACTGCAAAAAGAGAGGAGTAGGAACTGTAGTATACCTATTAAACTGGACTATACTCCAGACCATCTAACTGACCAGACTTGAATCGAAACGGTCAATGTCCTCTTACGTAAGATAGTGAGTCATGTATTATTTGTGTCTACACGTAACCTATGTCACTATATTCCCTTATCTGTGGTCATGGTGTTAGATGTCACAAGATGGCGTATAAAGATGCAATTCTTACAATGTCAGTAAAAATAAAAAGCTTGGGTTCTTTTTTTATTTATTTGATAATCACTTTATCAGTATTAATATAATTGTTAGCCATAATTAACCTGTTATTTACCCGAGGAGGTTCTGTAGTTCTTAGAACTGGTTCATTATTATTTGCTGCTTCAACAGTTATTCGTGAACTACGTTGCTCGTAGAGTTTTAAGAACTGCACAGGGTTATTTATTTGTGGTTTCCGTTCCATCAAAATATTGCTGATATACCGAATAGTAAAGTAGAATATTAGCTCTACAAAGCTAAGTACACTTGCGCCAACAAAGAGGCCTGTTGTACCACCAACCGACACTGGAAAAGTTTGAATTTATTTTAATTGATAGCAATCCTCCTGTAACGTTATACGAGAAGAAAAACTCAAATATTTATAAAAAAAAGTAAAAAACAAATATCATAATCAGTTTATAAGATAGAACATATGTAAGTTAACAACAATTAACACCGCATAACAATTAATATTAAAATAGATAAGCCAGATGCTTAAATAGTACGGACCATGTAGACATATGGTCCGTAGAGCGTTGATTCATTATAAAAAAATGACAATCCTAACACATTTGATAAATGAGAAAACACTAAAATGTCTGTTTGTTCTTGATTAATAGCTTCGAGTAGGTAGCTAAGGAGCAGTGGAATGAAGTGTTTTTATGCCAAGGCAAGCGAAGATAAAGACAGAGGAACATAAAACACGGGAAAAGTATACAGTGCTACTGGTTATGAACCACCACTCCGTACCAATATTAATTACCTCAAGTTGTTTTGCTTGTAACTTTCACAGGTCCATAGTCTAAGAGTCAGTATTTGTCAATGTTTAGCGAAGTCCTTGAAAGTCCAGTCGTAGAGAGGAATAGAATTGGTACCTATATTTAATCTTAATAGCTTAGTAACTTAGATTTACATCTACAATTCTGTACCTACCAACCAAATCCAAACGGCTTCTTACAACATTCCTTCTGAATCGTTCTGTGGCCAAATAGGCCAGCATCACTTCAACCTGTGCTTTAAATTTATTTTCCTTGCCTTTGGCTCTGAAACAAACGAATATAATATTCAAAACTATACCACCTGGCCTTATACGTACCAAAAATTAAACAAATATTGAAAAAAATACCGTTTAAATTTAAATTTTGTGGTTGAATTTGCTCACTTGGTATATATAGTTAAATAACTCTTTATGAACACTACAGACAACACTGAATAATAAACCAAACTATGAGGTCACAATTGACAATTGACGGATCTGTATTACAAGCGATCTCTTCAAGGCAACCTTGCCAAGTTTGTTCAATGATATTATACAAAAAAAAATAGTTAAGGGTTTAAAAAAAATATAAAGATTTAGCGCTAATAGCATGCAAGCAGTATTATAGGGCGGCACCGTAGCTTGGTTGGTAGTGACCAATACACTACCTCCGACCAAAGCTCTGGGTACTTTATTGTGAAATACAAAATTCATATCTTCTCTTGACTTTTTGTGGCGTACTGTGGGTTCTGTGTTCATAATCCGTATGATTGTGTACACGTAGGTTCGCAATTTTATATGTTATTATTAGCTTAATTACGGAGATTCTGGAAGCTGTAAGGTTGTGACTAATTGTTCTACTTACTTTTTGTCGATATCTTTAATAACAGTGATCTCCGTCTCATCACAAGATGGCATGCAGTTGCATGCAAGACCTGGACGGTTGACCCAGTGAGGCCTTAGTGTAGTTAAATGCATCTCGTATTGTTGGAGACATGCAACTCCCGAAATGTTGCAGTGTTCGGAGAGTTCTGAAAATGTTGGCCAAATATAATATATAGTAACTAGTAAAGTTGTTGTAGGCTATATTGCACGCAGGAAATGGTATTTGCCCGTGATCTGGATGAAAGGAAAAGGTTTTCTTTTGTAATATTGTGTTAATTTTTAAACGACTTCCAAAAAAGGAGGAGGTTCTCAATTCGTCTGTATTTTTTTTTTTATTTTTTTTTTGTATTTGTTACCTCAGATCTCTTGACTGAGTGAACCGATTTTGAAAATTCTTTTTTTGTTTGAAAGCTGATGCTTGTCGTTTGGTCACATTTTAAATTTCATTCATATTCATGAGTTATACTAAAAAGACTCAAAAAAATTTTTCACCAAAAAATGGAACCGACTTCAAAACCCAAAAGTGTGAAATAACTTGTCGAAATCGGTACCACGCGCACAATATTGTGATATTAGGTACTTTTTAACCATCATGGTACCGACTTCAACAAGTTATTTCACACTTTTGGGTGTTGAAGTCGGTTCCATTTTTTGTTAAATTTTGTTTTTATTATTACTATTGAGTTAATTTCAATTCTGACGAGGAGCATAGGCTTCCTTTATCTACTAATATCTAATACTGCTGTTTATGTGGCCTGATTTTTTGTGTTTTCTTTGTAGTTTTTCAAAATGTAACTGTAGATTTTTTTGTTAATTGCGGCCACCTATTGCGGCCCTTCCTCGTTAGTTTCACGTCAATGGCGTTTCTCTTTTGTTTGAGCGCATACGGTGCTATACTTTTTCAAATATTAGTAAAATACCGGACCGCCCCATACATTCGGTAATAAAATATTAATTAAAACCACATTGTAGAATAGCGTGTATATATCAAATCTATAGTGAAAATAAACTTGCCTGGTACTAAAATTTTACACCCTACAGCAAATAACTGTTTTGGCTTCAACATTACAGTAGATTTTCACAGTACAGTAGATCACATAATATGTATGTATGTGGATCTAATATAGGTAATAGCTACTAGTGCTACTTACTTGCTCCAACCATGAAGTGATCGTTACAGCCGCACTTTTCCTGCTGTCCTTTCTTCCTACAAAGTACATTGCAGGCGCTGTAAGAATATTGTGGGTACAGCCCGTTCTCGTTCTCATGGTTGAATCGACACGCGCGCTGCTCTGGTGTGTTGTCCACTATTAAGGGATCGTTATCGATGCTGCGCACTGTTATCTGGCGACTGAAGTAAATATTAGAAGAAGAAAGAGAAGTAGTATACTTATTAGAAATTAAGTTATGCCCCATTCGTTTTTGGTTACATTGCTCTCATAGGTCATGGGTCATGGACTCACTACTTAGTAAATCGGGTGAAATGTACCTATCTGTGTTTTAATAGACTTTAGAAAATCGACGTACCAAAATTGTACCAAATTGTGATTAGCCACACGAAAGTGGGTAATCATCAGACGCTTACAAAAGTTATTACCACGCTTTTATATCGACATAAGTAAAATGGACATGAATTCCCGTCATCGCTTCGCCAGATGTGATCCCATGTAACACGGGCGCAAGCTTATTCAAAGTTAAAGACGAAATAGTTTTAATAAATTAAGGCGTCTATGACACTCTTAGTAAGGTCAATTACAAAAATTCGTAGGTATATTATACATTCCATCGACACGTTCAGCAAAACAGTGTTGTAGGGCCGCTACGGGAAATACAGGTTAGAAACGAAGGGGCATTCGTTTTAAACGTCATTTAAATATATATGATTTTTAGAATATATGCTGCAATTACATAGGTGGTAGGCAGAGGGGGAATTGTCAAAGTATTTTTGTTGTTCAAATAATAAGGTAGATAAGCCATAAAATAGTAAGCATCAATATTGTTTACGTGCAAATTGAATTTTATCTTTGTGACCACTGTAATATCGTTATAAACTTTATTATAAAACCGCACATAATCCCAAAGACGGACTTATATTTGTAATTGCTAATCTAAAATTTAGCGCTGCTATTTATTTTCACATCTAGTGTTTTAATTACATAAGTTTTATTAACAAATATGTCTATATATATTGGTGACGTGAAAAATCTATTTTATTTAAAACGTTTCTTAGAGATTCCCTAGAATCATTTCATAATGTAACACGAACTGCACGCTATAAAGGTTAAAGATTGTATCAACTGCAGCTCTCCACAATATTACATCATACAACATATAATGTGGAAGTTCGCGAAATAAACAAGATGAGCCGAACTGCATATACAGCAGAACTAAGTCCTCTGGATAGATTTTGTATATGATCCTAAAATTTACTTTAGTTTGACTTCCAGGAAAACGGTATTGTTATCAACCGAGAGTTTACCTATGCCAAGCTAAATGCAATATCAAACTTATATTTGCTACAGAAAACTTTAACATTCCTTATGATTATTAGAGGTGAACCATTTAGAGATAGTAGCTAACACATTATTTGCTTGAATTAGCGCGCTATCTATTTTATGCACGTAATAATCAGAGAGGTATTTATTATTTACAAATAGAACAGTATCGCAGAGTACTTTGACAATATAAGGCAGTTAATTTATTTACGCTGGAAACAGAATAGGTCCTAAAATGTATCCTTGCGGAACACATATTTTCACCAGACACCCGGAAGATGTATCGCCATTTATTCCAACCCTCTGTAGCATGTCGTTTCACAAATTCTATAGTGTGTCATACAATGTAATAAGCTGTATCTCTGCAATATAATATTTTTAATGTTTAGTTATATTGAACATAATAATTTATTTGTGAAGAGACTTATACATATATTGCAAACACAGAGAACCCTACCGCTATACCCAGTGTTTGAAAATTCAACCTATAAATTACACTTTAGTAAAAATGTGAATGTAACTTACATATCGTAGCATATTTTGTTGTGGGAATAAATATTTACATCAAAATTATTACTAAACTATAAGTAGTAAATATTTTCTTTGTTTGTTTTTATGTCAACTTCCCATTATCAAATTTCGATGAAACTGGATCAAAATATATTTAAGTTTGGATAGCGTCGAATTTCAACAAGCATTGTGATTAAAATTATAGACGAATCTTATTAAAGTTAAGCAAACTGTAAAACAACACATGAAATTATTATAAGACATCAGATTATATAATTTCCATCCTACCTCTTTTAACCATTATACCTCTATATGCTCGACGAACTGATAACCGATGGGGAAGAAAGGTTCTCGAGTGGTTGCCACACAACATCGGAAGACGTAGAGTTGGTAGGTCCCCCACTAGGCGGACTGACGATATCGTGAAAGTCGCGGGTAGCCAATGGCTACAAGTTGCTAATAGCCGTTCTTTGTGGCAATAAATACTTTAACACGTAAGGAAAATTAATATTACCTATATATATAATTTTTTTGGAACAATCCTCTACGTAAAGACGACAAGAGAGAATAAACGCAACTTTTCTATTAATTCTACACAATACGTTGTTTATTTATTTTTACTGCATTTTTTTCATGTATAATGTACGTACTGTGCCGGCATTCGTGTGCTCTATCGAGATTTAGGGCAGATCATGTCCTAAATGATCCCATTGGAATAATAAGCCAGCATCCGCTACTTGACCCAAATCGTCACTTCGAAATCGCGTGCTCACACCTCATTGTACGAGATTATCGGCAGCATCAAAAGGTTGTATCAAATTAAAGATTTAGGTCTAGGTGAATGAAGTTACAGCAATTGAAGTATGTAACCATGTTTACCCACCTATAGTTGCGTCCAAGTTGGATCCGCAAAGTGGATGATTGCAGTGATGTAATGCTTGGTACTTCGTCTTCTCCCAATGTGTACATCTGTATTAAAACGTTTTGTAATCAATTAGCAAATAAAATATGGTTCGAATGTATATTAGTTATATTCTATCTAAGATAATCTTAAAGTAACTCTTTGTTATAGTTATTAAGATTCACAAGTAACTACCATCCTTTATCCCACTTATGCGAGGGGTCGGTACAATAGAATGGAATATTTTTATTGGCCTTATAACATTGATTGTCATTTAAGTGGTAAGGATTACAATTTTGCATAATATTGATTAAAGTTATTACCTAAATTACCTAATACAAAACAGCAAAAAAATATGTAGGTATAATAATCATAAAATGAGATACAAAAAAACAATAAAACAATATATAAAATATAATTATGATAACCTATTAGGATATCATGCATAGGTTTAATAAACAAATATACCTAATTAAAATAGATATGTCAAGACCTACAATACCAATACTTAACATAAGTATTTTATCGATTTAATTTCTAGCATATGCAGCCAGGTGTACCTACTATAATAATTAAATTGTCATACAGTTATTTGGATTTTAATATTGTTAAGTTTGCAATGACGCCTGCTAGGCGAATTACATTACAAAATTACTAATTTACGAGAGAAAAAATTATAGTCATGTGCGGGATGCGAACCCGCGTCCATCCACCCCTTTAGCCGGGGTATGCTCTAACCAATTGAGCTAACATGACACAATGACTCATAACTGTAATTCTTGCTCTCGTTCTTCATGCAACCATCGTATTGGGATGGAGCGACACCTATAGTTCAACTTGCGCTGTACTACAAACAAGACCAATTTTGCAATTGGTTTTAAACTTATAAATGATGACGCAACCTTATAATTTTAATATTGTTAAGTTTGCAATGACGCCTGCTAAGCGAATTACATTACAAATTTACGAGAGAGAAAATTCGAATCCCGCACATGACTATAATTTTTTCTCTCGTAAATTTGTAACAGTTATTTGGATTCAAATTTTACTGGATTGAAGATTCTCTGAGACGCATGTCCATGAAATTATCTAGGCGTCTACGTTGCTATACGGTGGATGTAGTTCAAAAATCGATTAACTCTTAAGTATATTTAATTACAGTTATTGAAGCAGTGATGGCTCAGTGGGATTGGCTATGGACTGCTGCGCAGCAGGTCTATGGTTCGAATCCAGCCGCGGGCTTGAGCTTCACCGCATGGTGGAAGGGCATTTTGTGAATGCCCGCCTGGCTAGCGACCATCCTCAAGTGGAAAATCTGTCGCCAAGCACCTTACGGTGTGTTCCGGCAGCTGTCCTTGAGAGCCAGTAATTCTAGCTTTACCCTGTTAAGACCTTCGACCCCATCATCACTTACCATCAGGTGAGATTGTCGTCAAAGGTTAACTATCAGCAAAAAAAAAATTCAATTATATTTCATTTTAATAATGTCAAAGCTAGCTACATAGAAATTCCATATGTATTTCTCTAGCAACATACATATAAGGCAACACAAGAACATATCAATTAAAAGTAATTTCGTTAACAACACACAGAACTATAATAAGTATATACTATAATAATACATATAATTGTAAAAAGTTATGACATCTATTATACTTAATGCCAGTCTCCTTTCTGTCGTCTACCCTCCATGGGAGTATATAATCGAAAGCTTTCGGGTATAATAATAATATATAAGTAATTAATAATAAGAGAGAAATATGCAGCAATGTCTCACTCACACTGATGCGAGTGGAAGACTGTGGGGTGGCATGCTTCTCAGTGGGCGCAGATTTTTCCTAAGTAGTATTTTGTTATCCAACTATGAATCAGTCTTTATATGTTTTAGCCAGGAACTGTATTATTATGATAAGGTCAGTAAGTATATTATTAATAATGTATTTATGATTTTAACCTCCCACCTCAGTATTGGAATAGATCTATTCCAGCTCAGTTTTAATTGAAAAAATTATACAAATTAAACTAAAAAAAAAAAAAAAAATTAAAAAAAAATCTTTTAAAATAAAGCCTATTTATATGTACATCCTTTTACAATTTCCCAAAAAAAAAATTAGTTACTTATAGGATATACCTACCACTTATAGGATTTAAATATTTAAATGGTGTTAAACTTACAATCGATGTTATCAAGACCGTAAATTTCAAAAGTCCTCGTTTCTGTTTTAAATTGCTTATCATAGGATAAGGATTTGGATACCTGGAACAAAAATTGCAACATCAGAAATCGATGCATTGTGTTTGCTAATGTTGCAAAATACTTCACTTTGAAAGCTATCTCGAGTTTTATCCATACCCACTTATTAGGAAACGTCTAGGACCCACGTTATCGGATAGATTTATACGTACGAACACTATTACGTACTGCAACCCGTGCTCGTCACTTCGCGCATCCTAGCTCCCAGGGGAAGGACTTCAAAACAGTCCAAAAAAGTCGGAATCTTTCATATAAATATAACGCGGCTCCTAGCCTTTTCCTAATCAGTTAGTTGCTACTTAGTCTAAGTTACTTTAATTAAGTTATTACTTAGTTTGCATTGAGTTTATTATAAAACAAGGGCCGATGTCTGTGTCAATCGCCTGGAAGTATTCACAGCACGGAAACTCATTGTCATTGTAAGAACAGTTCCTCATAAGCTGGTCGCAGCTACTGCGGACCAGGTTTGCATAATACCGGAAATTACTGGTAAGACATAGCGGGTCTGGGTTCTTAGTATTGAAGCAAACATCTACAAGGCTGTAAGTCGTTCCTCGGAAGTAAGTTATATCATTAAGAGCTCGTTCCAGATCAGGAAGACGGCCGGGAGGCCAGATTCTGCAAATAAAATTGTTATTAATAATTCCCTGCTGCTCATAACTAAAATACATTTAGGTAAACCATCATAAGGGGAGTTATTTCACTGGCTAAGGTCTTCTTAAAGCCGAAATATATTGGTGTTTACACAGCTTTGAGGCACCTATCAAGACTGGCTCTTGCCAAAGACCTATAACACCCAGTAAAAAACTTATGTAACGAAATATGATATATATATTCAATAGGTATATTGTTTCTAAATGTCTAGGCTAGACCACTTCATTGTTACTTCAGTCTAAAGTCACAGGTTAATCGTTACAGACAGATAAATTACTCATCAGATACTGCATAAACTCTGTCGTAATTTTCCATTTCGCAAATGGCCACTGCTGGCATTTTAGTATCCCAGTTCAGGTAGTTAGTCTCCAAGGCAAAGCTGATGGGATTTGTGACGAAGTCTTCCCATGCTGCGACTATGAGCAATGCTGATCCGTACCAGGATAGGAAAACCAGTGCAAGCCATAGTAATCTGAAAATATACGGTGCGCTTTTGTAACTAATCTTAACCTCTTGGACTGATAAGCAATATTTACATTGTAGATTTCGTTATGTTGTGTAGTTTGTTTTTGGTTTCTTTATATATACTTGTTTGAGATGTTTACATTTAAAAGTATGTAGCATCTAGTTATAAGTATGGGTCTACAAAGTGATGAATGAATAAGAATATAGAATATTTATTACAAAATGTGATTTAATATAGTACTAGGCACTCGATTTTGTCATGTCCACAGACGTTCCCGTTTTAAAGGGAAATATTGTTACAATGTATTCCCTAAAAACTGTGTTTTCCATGATACAAGCACGAGGTGGGCCTCGTGCTTGGTGCCGGTGTTACGCAGTAAGCTCTGTTTATAACAGATGGTCTACTAACTAGTCCCATCACCCTGAGACATAGTTGTTTAGTCTCGTGTGCCTGTAATTTCACTTGCACCCATAGCCTTTAAGCCGGTACATGGTGATGTAAACATTACTGCTTGGCAGAAGATATAGGTATGGGTATGGGTATACTTCGACGAACTCGTTTACAAAGAGTTCTCTGCTTCTATCATAATAATATTCTATTCCAATGGATACAATTCTCGAACCTACCTGCTGTTACTACGAGTATTTATGATTGTTGTGAAGTATGAGATAAACAGATTAAAATAATTGATAAACGTATTTTATGGATATATTTAGGTGTCTGTGTATAACAATTATCAATTTGATGCGCTATAAATTTCTTTAAAATAGAGACAGTCTTACCTTTCAGACCAATGTTTTGTATCATCAGCAATAAAATGTACACCCGCAAAGGAACAATTCGCACAATAATCTTTTATTAATACTTTACAACTACCACTGCCTTTGGAACTCATGTTTGTTGTTATAATTAAAACAATCGTATTTTATTTCGATAATGATGAGAATTATATCAATAAACAAATAAATTTTTCATACATTATATTTATTTTGAGATGTACGTTTTTGTTTAAATTTTATGAATAAACGTGGATTATTCAGTAATCGCAAAATTGTATCTCCACAGAATCATTGAATTCAAAAACAGACGAGACAAGTTAAAATAGCATCAATGTGCTCATGTATCAAATATTCTGAACGAATAGTCAATGTATAGTTTGAATTACCTGTAAATGTACATAGATGTCCAATCAAATTAACTTTGCTTTAACATGTAATGCAGGTATCTGAGTTTTTTAATAGCAAGCTGGACTGTCTAAGTAATTGCATGTTATTGTGCAGATTGGATTACTAAATGGCATTGCTGGGTTAACATATTTAATGTTTTTTTTCAAAATATGTTTTTTACTGGTCTACGGCGACGTAATAACTAATAGACAGGTTCTTTAGTACGACCTGTTGCTCGGTCTGGCATTTATTATTTCTAGATTTAAAATTTTTATAATCAATTTAATTATTAGAGAAATAAGAATAAACATTGAATTCAACGGTGCAATGCTGCCAGCATGCTGGGTACGCTGCCAACTGGTAGTGGGCTGGAGCATTTGGACTGCCAGTGGGCCTGCTATGACTTATAGGTTGTCCAAGTGCTTTTATTGTAGTAGCTTTAGTGTTGTATATAGTTCGTATTTTTTTGTTGAATAAAGGCATACCGCCATAACTTCATTATTAGATAAAACAATATTTCTAGGTAAGTATGCACAATATGCACATAGACTCAGATGTATTATGAAAGCTGGTGTATATGTTCTATGGTCTCGGTCTATTGGTGTACTTATAGTCTATGGACACTTCAAATCATCCAGTTTACTTGAGTGGTGGTTGGTTTATATCATAATTCATTGTTAGTCTTATTTCCAGTGTTGTTTTACTACTACCCTGCTCATACTGAGTACAATGTTCAGAACACGTATATAAATGGTATTGCACCAGCTCTCTATTTCGTTTGAGATATATTTGATGATAAATTACCACTCATCCCCACATTAAAGTAATTTCACCCCAACATTAAAGTATCACTCATCCTAACTTATTAGGAGTTTTTTTTTGCTGCTGGTAAGCCTTTGACCAATATCTCGCCGGCTTGCAAGTGATAATGTTATCGAAGATGTTGATCAGACTGAATTAGGAGTGAATATAGTGAATAATGAATAAGGTGTTTGGCGATAGATTCTTCAACATTTTTAATATTCTATTAACCTTCAGTGTGACCGAGTTTTCAATAATATTAAAGATATCACTAGCTACAAAGGAAGCGATCGTAGCGTAGCTTGCTTAGTCGTTCTTAACCAATCAACTAACTACCGTCACCCATCCAAGGATCGGTCCTTGGATGGGTGACGGTAGTTAGTGGTATTTATACTAAGTGCTTCCTAGCTTGTCCCGGTTGTTATCTCAGGATGGCTGTCGTTATCATCAGAGTTATAGCATGATGGTAGGACATTTTGCGAACACCCGCCTTCCACTCCTAAGTAGAAAATCTGACTCCAGCATCTAACGTTGTTTCTGAGCTGTCCTTGAAAACCAGTAATTCTGGGTTAGCCTGAACAACATGTTCGAACTATTATATCTTCACGATCTTCATCACTTACCATCAGGAGAGATAGTGGTCAAAGGCTAGCCTATCAAGATATAAAAAAGTATGTTATGTGTTTTATATAAAAGACCTCTTTACTCGTGTTTTGTATTTCTATTAATATACATTTGATTATTGTAAATTGTAAACTCTAATCTCTGTGAACTCACTTGCGTCTGACATGTTTTGTCCCCATGTTATAGATATAATAATATCGTAAAACAATAATTTATCACGTGAGACACCGTTGACAGTTTACTAGTAGGCATTCTCACCACACAAGATTTCAAAAGTCACATTATGGCGAGGCTCCAAACGATGAATTCTTAAAAGCTCTTATTAGTTTTCAGTGCTGTGTAGGTAGGTATTCCACCAGATCTTCAGCTTGCTTGGTGTAGTGTGAGGTACGGAGAGTTGCGTTGATGGCAATTCTGGGCGCATTAGATGGTTGTAACCTGTTGGTACTACATAAATATTCTGGACGATGGCTTTCTTCTTCTTTCTCACGACTTTCAAAGTCATCTTTGTCACACTGGTAGTTTGGAGGAAGAGGTGCGTTCTTGCAACGAACAGGGTCGCAAGGATTAAATTTTTCTCTCATTTCACTATTTTGAATCGGGGCAGGTTGGTCACCAACGGCAGCGTATCTATGTTCCGGAGCCGACACGGAAACTCTATCGGCGTCGGAGCTGGAGAGCGGTGAGGCGCGTGCCGCAGCGGCGCTTCATTTAGCGTGGTTACGATACGATAGTTATGAAATCGATTCTAGCGAAAGAACAATTATTCCAACAATAATCTTTGAACTACCATTACTTTTAGAAATCACGCTAAATACATATTGTACGCATAATATAAATTACACTTATATATCTTTCGATTACTAAGAGTTCACTCGGAACCCAGTGGAAGGTTATACGTGCACATGGTAATGGAAAGACCCCATATTTATTATGAAATAATTATCATATTAATTTCGCTATACCATGTTGTGTAAATGTTGTGAATAATTTATGTGATAATTGCACACCTTTGTGCAATGGACGTGAATTACAGAGGGCAATGGCGTGCCAACATTCAAGGTTTAGATATTTCGAAAGGAAAATATTCGTGTTGTAGTTTAAAAGTTATTTATTTAAAACAAATTATATGTATTTTTATATAACTATCACTTAATTCTATATATACAACTCGATTTGATTTTATAACTAGTGTTCGATATTTTTATCATAACAAAAAGTAATAATTTTTGTAAATCCCCAGGACTAGGAACTTATATATATCATAAAAATTTAACAAGACGTGACGTGACAACATTCATTTTGGTATTAATTTAGTTCGATTTTCATCACCTGCTAGAACCAGTATTTTAAACTTTAGCAAAAATTTTTTTATGTATTTAGTTATTACGTAGATGATTATTGGTTTATAAATAATTTCTTAGGTTTTGGCTATACGGCGCTCTTCACGAAATTATATAGATAAACAAGAACGTAATAATACATCTTTATAGTTTCTCTTATAAATATTGCAAAAGATCTTGCGATTGCAAAAAGGATGGGTTCCAAATGTCAGGGTCAGACGACTGCTGCACAGCTGGTTGGTGCAAGTCACCATGGGTTTGGGGATTCCGTCTAGCGATGAATCCGGCGTGCGTGAGGATGTTGTAGATCTCCTTTCGAGAGACAGCGTGGGCTTCCCGTTCAAAGACCTGAAGGTAAATAATGTTTACAGTTCAAAGTGGTTCTAGGAAATTTGAAGAAGGTTCAACTGACAGAATTTAAGACAAAATATATTTGTTCTGTATATAAAACATAGCTAAAGTTTAAGTACAATTATTAGGTAGACCTAAAAACGGTCGATGGATATCAAACTATACGCCTAGTCCTAAACTAGGTAGGTAGATATATAGATATAAATTTTTAATAACATTATTGTATTGTGTATAGGACATATTCAATAGCAAGCTATATATCTATAACAGGGATTTGTTAGTTTTGATTTCAAAGAGAAAAGCTTCAAACCAGGTATTTTCTTCAAGGATTACTTCAGAAGCATGTCTAAAGCAATTCATGATCCTCTTCTACTTCCTAACGATGTACTCACATCAGGATCGTTATAAAGTGGATAGGTAGATTAAGAGCCTATCATAAATAACGTATCATCGTGAATGAATAAAGTGTGATATTTACTGTATGATGCTGCACTACGAGGTATATACGTATATAGCCTATCCGCGTAGGAATAGATGACTTACTACTTTTAATTTCGAATAAAAGGATAGTAAATAATAGTATTTTTTATGAAATATTTGTTGATGATATAATAACATGAGTAGTAAGTACCTATTTAAAATTAATTGAGAAGTTTAATCAATTAGTGACATTTAAAGTTTATTCTAAGTATAGTTTGGAAACTTTTATTTTATAATAACTTAATTTTATTTCTTTTTTTATATATATTTTTAGTATAGCGCCGAATTATGTAGTCTATTTTAATTATCTCTCTATTTAAATGTATAATATGGAAAATACCGCGTCACGCCGCGGGTCATCCCGGTTAATAAGTATTTTTAAAATTCACACTAGCTCTCTAGCTCATGTAGAGGATTAGAGTCAAGCAGTATTATTATATGTTCTATGGTGAAGCCTAAAATTGACACATTTACTCCAACTTTGAAAGTCACATTCATTCCAGCCCTAGCAATCTAGGGCGGGAACAGCTGTACTGTACTGTAACAGCCGGATCGTCCACTGCTGAACACAGCCTCCCTTATTAAGGGGATATATACCATAACCTCTACGCTTGGCAGGCGTCTTGGGGATCGCAGTGTAAGTTGGCAGTTCTTTAGAAGGCGCTCTGCCCACCTTCCAGTATTTTTCCCTTAGTCGCTTCTTACGACACCCACGAGATGATATTTGGTAGGTGCAATTCTAACCCGGCACCCCATGGGACTGGAATAGTAATTACTATGAATCTTTCCCGCCCTTAGGTGGGGAGCAGCGTTGCTACCTTTACCTACTCTTATTATTCTGTGCCGCTACTCGGATGAAACAAACATCACTTTCAGAGTTTGAGAAATAAAAAATAATGTTCCCAATGAGCAGCATACAATTACTAATGCAGTAGTGTAAGTGAGGTGTTGCGGCGCATTTGGTACATCTTTAGCGCTCATTATCCTTTTAGTGCCTTAATTGGCCGACTGGTAGCGGATATAACGAGAACCACCAATGGGGGTTTACAGGAGCAGGTATATGCAGGTAAGCGGCCCGCCATAAAACCGGAATCTTTACAATACAAAACATGTTTTTTAGCGAAAGGTATTATTGTACATAAACCACCTCAAAGTTGGGATCGAGGTAGAGAGATGAAGAGTATACATATTGTCGTACCAGTTTTTCTCCATGATGCAAGAGACTGCTCAAAGGAAGCACTTCTTGCAGGTTAGGGTTGTGCAGAGCTGGACTGCGGAGGTGTGTAGGCAGGAGTGACTCTTCGCGTCTTACCGCCAGCACATCGGGGTGTGGGGGCGGCAGGGCGGCAACTAGGCAGGTGCAAGCCAGCAGGACTAGTGTGGACCTCATTGTGGATGGCTTCGTGTACATGAAATAGGCAGTTTTAAAAGTAGTATTTTATTGATTTAAAAAAATATATCGTTCAGCATGCATGAGGGGTGTCTAAGTACCCTTTTTTCACCAGATATATTTTCGTCCAAGGTAATAGAGGTTCTAATGGAATAGCACATTGACAAAAATGTGCATAATATTAATACATATTGCAATGTCTCAATTCAGAAAGGAGTAATCGCTTTCACAGGAACTCTTCAGTTTATCGGGACGAAAAATATCCTACGTCTAAATCCATGAAGTAAATACGTATCAGAATCCGTATAACCGTTTCAGAGAAGAGGGGTATTAAAACGCATACACTGATTTATCGCATTTTCAATATAAGCAGGCAGTAGGATTATCGAGTTTTCCTCAAGAAAACTTTAGTATCACTTTTCATACCCTTATGAGAAGTTTTTGAAAAATAGTGGTTACACATTGTTTACTTAGGTATTTATTTTTATTTGCATCTCGAATGCTGAATTTTAATATAATCTTATGAATATAACCTTAATTATCATATGCGATTTATTGATCAAAGTATTGGTAATTTATACAATATATTATTGTTATGTACCTACAAGGTATAATTTTTTTTTTTAATATTTGGTTCTACATTATTTGTTTTCCAACCAAAAGTGTTACAAACCTGAAATTTTGATATTTTGTCGACAATAAATTAATTAAATAATTTTATGAGAAGTTCCTACAAATGAGAAGGTAGTCCATATAAAAAACTGCACCCTGCACGGTTTTCTTCATCTATAGCTCCAGTAGAGTAGAGCATAAACGTATTTTCTATATATTTTTTTACCCGAATAGTGAAATAAATGGGAAGCCTTCAAAGTTTTAAATTTTACATAATTTTCATTGCAGGGTCTCATCTGAAACATTAAACTAGTTAAATATATCAAATTGTGGTGTATTACAAATCCATATACTCTCCATAATAATATTAAAATAACTAAAAACGCGTATTTAAAAATGTGATTTTAAAGCTGTAATTAAATATATTTTTTTGCGGGCTTTTCCAGTGCGGTATCTACCTAAAAGAGTGGGCCCGACTCGAACTTGGCCAATTTTTAAAATAATTTTCTCGATCTCTTTGTGCCATTACGATAGTTACTATTCTGTTGGATCTACAAGATAACAATTACAAATATTTAAAAATATAAAATTACTTAAATGCATATATACACTATGAAATACATATGTTATAATATTTTATTATTAAATTTAGATTTTCTCAAAGTAACGTCCGAAGCTGACTATTAACTACCTACCTATACCTACAATAAAATCCAAGCACATTTTATGTAATACTTTGAAAGTTTAGCAACTCATAAATAAAGCAATTCATACATACGTGAAGTAATATAAATCCTTTGCGAAAAACAAAAAAAAAATTAGTTCTAAAGAGGTTTTAACTTTTGATTTTAAAAATAATAATCCTTTTTTCTTTTTGGACACTACTTACTTTTCGCGGGTTCGCGTTGAAAGTTTATGAGGCAACTAAAACTAACTTCTTGCTATTTTTTTATTTATGTTTGGCGTATAATCCTGCCTTATTACGTGTGTCTGAAAACAGATATCTTTGCGTTTATTGTAATGGAAGATGAAGCAATAAGAGCTAGTAAAGTTATAGCGCTGCTGGAAGGGGTGTGGTAGCCAATGTTACTTACATCTCATAGCGAATAAATGTGAGTCGTTCAACCGTCCAAAGAACCTGGACTCTATACCAAGAGACAGGTTCTATTCAGAGAAGGCAAGGTTTCGTGATAAAACGTTGCACGAGACGACTGCTTTTTAGTGACTCAGGCTGAGGAACCGCAAATGCAGTTACGTAGACAAAAGAAACCTCGAAGTGGTACGAGGAGCACCATGTTACTCCGTGAGCACCAGATTGTTCGATTGAGGTTGGCTGGGTAACTGGTGTAGCGTACTCTTCTCTGATGAAGCTCAAATATGTCTGTGGTGAGGACCGACGTCGGCAAGTGTTACAAAGACCTAGAGGAAAGCTATGCCGACGTGTTTTGAAAAAAATCACCCCTTTTGGTGGGGGTCCATTATGTTTTGGGCGGGCGAAACTTCCAGCAATAAATAACATTTGAAATTCAAACATTTAGGAGCGGCCAGGAGGGCATATTATTGTGTCAAAACAAATATCTACACAGGAACATAGTGTTGCCATAGAACATATAATGTGTTGCGATATGCATAAAATAGTTAATACTCTGTAAATAAGCACTAATTTTTATTGCCTGTGATACCTACCTTTATTTTAAACCAAGCCGAGGAAGGCCCTGTGGTCTTTAAGATCTTTCAGTGGTTTTAAGAATATCAAAGTTCTCTCACCGCCTTTGTATGGCATTGAGCTGCGTTACTTTACTACGAGTATCTCACGTGAGTACAATGACTCCGCGTCTAGCGTCAAGGTTGCTCGCGTCTCGCATGTAAACAAAATTCACTTTCGACCTCTTGACCATAAAATAAACAAAATCTGTGGCATCATCGCGTTGGCCAATGTTCTAGCAAAAATGTTGTATTACAGGTACCTAATACCTATCATTTCTAATATGCTCCACGGTCTATTTTTGGTAATCCTCTATATATATATTACACTAATCCATCCGTAAAAAGTCTAGTGACTGGGTGTCTAGCAATACAGTGTACAATTAAGAAGGTCATTCGTTTTTCGTAGATGCTTTTCTCTATTTTGAGCTCAACAAAATCAAGGAATCTTGTTTCAAGAACACGGGTTGACTATCTTTTTTAAAATAAAAAAACATTATCATCATTAGTATGTTAGCTTATCCTACGTCTGTGGGGTCGGCACGTTATATTTTATCTAAGAACAGACAGGATTATTTGAGAATAATATCACTATTTTAAAAGTAGATGCGGTAATGTTTAGTTTCTAGTTAGGCAGTGAAAGAGCTAAGGCATGGATCCTAACCTATAATTTTCTCTCTGGTTGATAGTAAATCTGCTTTAGGGTATTATGATTATATTAAGCCCTGTTGTGCGTTCAATGTTCAACATCACCCTGCTCACGTCGACGTGAGTATTGGAATGCTGATCATTCAGCGTTTTATTGTCCTAACACACGAGGACACGGAACACTCCGTTCATTGTTAGTTAGAGAAATCAGAGGCCTATATTTAATTCCCTAATTACGATTACCCCTTCCGTAGCTATGACTTTCAGTAATGAACATTCTATAACTAAAACAAAATTGGATGCGATTTTTGAAAATAAAAGTGTTTTTCTTCATTTCGATAAAGGATCTTTAATTCTGGTTTTTTTAATTTTATTTCGAGTAGGTAAGTATCTACATACATTTTTGTTGCTCTAAACAAAAGTGAAAATTGGTTGAAAATGTATAAATCATTAGTAACATTCAGTTTTAAATAGAATTTAAAAAATCACTCCCATTATTTTTCTTATAATAGAATGTAGATTTTTTCAAGTAATAGAGCTACTGGAAGGAGTATTTGTAATAAATTCGACCACATCATCGGGTGAGATAGTGGTCAAAGGCTAACCTATCAAGCATAATATAGGTATCTGAACCGATTTGGTGATGCTTTGAGGGAATTTGATTATTTCGAAGCAAGGGAGAAACAGTTGTTTAGTTGATAGTTACTTATTCGGTTTCTTACTGGAAGTAAGTAGTTATGTTCCAGTGCACACAGGTCAAACTGTGAAACTAAGTAAATTTAGCTAATATAGAAATAATTTTACATATTTTTTTTAGAGCAGGTATTTGCAGGCTTGCCAGCGTACAATGTACATTACTTATTAAACCCCTGCAAACCTACGCAAAGAAACGTTCTAAAAGCGTTTTATGCAAATTATAATGTTTAAAAATGTATAGAATCGACATTGTTTTATTTAACTGAACCTCAGAATAAATAGAAGTAAGAATTAAAGCAAGCACTCTAACAAAGAGCTTCATTGCGTATATTCAGTTTAACTAGGACGGTACGACAACACCATTCAAATACGAAGTGAGCCCGGAGGTATTGTCTAGGACTTTGCTCTATTGTGGGCCACTGGCAGGCACTAACTACAAGCTGATTTATGTATGTTTGTAGATAGAACAATTTGCTCCTGAGATGTTGTAGAACACACATATAAGAATATTTGTTGTTTTAAGGATGGTGTTGAACGTGCAATGTCTAAGTTTAAATTTTAGCAGCTATCGTGTACATTAGGGGGTGTTGGATTAAAAATCGGGCATCGGGAGAGCAGTGGAATGACATCTGTCAAAAATCGAAAATGGCAGATTCAAAATGCTCCATACAAATTCCTTCGACCCCTTCAAAGCTCGGCCGAATAGGTACCAACGCCATTCATCGACAACCTAAGAAAACTGAATTCGTCGCTAAAGATAATGAATGAAATAAATATATATTAATCTATAAACCGCTTGCATTTGATAATTGGTAAGGGTCTATCGGTAAGGCAAATAGTAGAGGAAAATGAACGCGGAACGCGGGCAACCCCGAACTATGGTCATTATGATTAAAGATTTTGTCCTCATTTCGCAACCGTTACGGAAATCGGGTTTCTTTCTATGACGGGTTGTAAGCCACACAGCTTAGCCGAGCACTTCTTTCAAAATATAAATCCAGTAATACCTACCTATTATTTCATTAATTACGAAGCTTCAATACATTCTGACTAAAATTTTATGAGTTATTTGCAGCTGATATAATATTAATAAATGAGTTTCTGAGTATTTGGAAACATTTAAGTATCTTCATTTTAATTTGCTTTATTTATTGTAATGACTTATTTTTACAGCAGTACTAAGCCCTTGACTGCAATCTCGCCTATTGGTAAGTGATGATGTAGTCGAAAATGATATCTAGGAAAGATGGCTTATTTGACTCTCAAGTACCGCTGCCAGGACACAGCGTTACGTGCTTGGCGACAGATTTTGTACTTGAAGTCCTATATTTGTAACGTGCCCTATATTTTGCTGACATAATCGATTTTTAGGGTTCCGTAGTCCTGACAAGGAACCCTTATAGTTTCGTCATGTCCGTCTGTCTGTCCGTCTGTCCGAGGTTTTGCTAAGAGACCATTGATACTAGCAAGCTGTAATTTCGTATGGTAAATCAGTTACGCCGACAAAGTGGTAAAATACAATTTTGAAAAATATTTTTTTTTGGGTGCCTCCCATACATGTGATGTAGGGATGAAATTTTTTTTCGTCAATTATCTCTTCGTGTGTGGTATAGTTAAATAGGTCTTCTAAAATGACTTAGGGGTTGCTAATACTGTTTTTCGATTTAATGCTCCATTTACGAAATATTAAACTTTAAAGTGCAAATTTTTGTTCCAGCAGGGCGTCCCACCCCCTCTCTAAAAGCTAAACTGCTGGCTTGAAAAATCTGAAAAAATTCAAGCTGATAGTGCGTTTTATGAACTTTAAAGGAAAAGTATAGCGGTTGAGATAACTTTATTAGTTTAGCAGTAATAGTCGTTGAACTTGGGTGTTGGATAATTTTGTACCAAATATAAAATCTATAGAATAAATCCTTTAAAGTGACTAAGATGAAGTAGTTGGTTGTTTATAAGGGGTAAATACTGGCATTGAAAACTTAATTGTCATACATAATAGACTAGCTTTCCAGCTGCGGCTCCACCCGCGCGTATTGCGGTTATCGCGCAAAACCATTAACCTCTTTTTGCGCAGTTGGATAAAAACTATCCTATGTCCTTTCCCGGGTCTCAAACTATTTCCATTAGTATAGATATAGATATGACAGTACAAAGATTCGACTTATATAGGTATAAAGTACTTTTTGGACTTCATCTTCGCCGTACACTAGAAGTGTTTGCTGTCTGTACCTGTCGTACCAAGGTCATCGATCACTTCGTTTCACATATCATTAATTTGCTGATTAATATTAGTGCTCTTCAATACTTAGTTAAATTTTTTTCATCGGTAAAGAGAATATTTCTTTGCCCTTTACTTGCGTATTGCAACGGAAGGCACTCTATTTAATTTTAAAGATTGATTTAGGACATGTACTGTATATCGACAATAAGCACCGAGCTTTGTTTCAGGTCTTGTTTTATAATACGCGACATTTTCCTACGGAAATCTTCATTTCTCGCAATAAGATTATTGTTGAGTTATCATAATATTTTTACTTCCTAATGGGAGGACACGCTGCTGCCCTGATCTTTTATGGTCTTCCACAGAGGAAGTGTTGTTGTATCTATTGATATTACGATTTTTCAGAAGCGCTCGTAGAGAAGTTTGCTTAACCATTCTGCACCGATCAGCAAAGATAAGCAACGTCCGCCTCGGTCATGAGTTGGACGGGTGACCGCTGGTGACATTACTACTGAGCGCTTCCGTGCTTCGGAGGGCACGTTAAGCCGTCGGTCCCGGTTGTTGTCTTGGGATGGCAGTCGTTATAGCATGGTGGTAGGGCATTTTGCGAATGCCCGCCTGGCTAGCTACCACCCTCAAGTGGAAAATCTGTCGCCAAGTACCTAAAGGTGTGTTCCGGCAGCTGTCCTTGAGAGCCAGTAATTCTAGGTTAACCTGAACAACATCTTCGACCACATCATCACTTACCATCAGGTGAGATAGTGGTCAAAGGCTAACCTATCAAGAATAAAAAGAAAACTATATACGAACATACCTACGGCTGATACCAAGCTTTTGAAGTTTTTGGAATATGACCGACGCGACGGCTCAATACCTACTTTGCACAAGGCGAATACTGCTATCCTATTTTCTTTATCAGCTCATTTCATATTGTTATTTGATAATGAACACGAAATAATCATATGAAATGGCGCGAAATCGGAAGAAAATAATTTTAAGCTGAAAAGGTTTTATGTTACAGTATTTATGGCCAGACTAGTTATATAGTATAATAGCCCATTTATACGCTTACTTGCATATATCGGTGTATACTTTTTATTTTTCTTTCATATATAATATCAACTATTTTATAATAGAATAATTATTTATGCTACAGCAAATAAATTAAATGACATTCAAATTCTAACAATGTACCAACGGATTCTGAATCGCGCTATCGTTACGTTTTCATTCGAGTATCTACCTAAAGAAAAAGAATTTTGTTTAATTTTCGAATTACAATTGAAATAATAACTTGGCGGCAATCGTACTCTTATTTCTTAGATTTAGCAGGAAGAAAGTGGAGGAGAATAAAGAACTAAAGAATCGTTCTATATTATGATAACGGGCTTCTACGGAACCCTACATTGTGCGTGGCTCGACACGCATTTGACCGTTTATTATTGGTAATTGGCGTTCACTGCTTTTAAGAATTTGAGTGAATTCAAAAGCTTATCCACAATTCTGTTCCATAATTCAATTATACCATGATTCTACATGAAAGTAATGAGATTGATGCATTCGCATACAATATATCATCAGTACTATATAATATTATAAATGCGAAAGTAACTCTGTCTGTCTGTCTGTCTGTCTGTTACGCTTTCACGCCAAAACTACTGGACCGATTTGAATGAAATTTGGTATGGAGATAGTTTGAGACCCGGGAAAAAACATAGGATAGTTTTTATCCGACTGCGCAAAAAGAGGTTAATGTTTTCGCGCGATAACCGACATACGCGCGGGCGGAGCCGCGCCCGGAAAGCTAGTTTTATATAAATGATCGAAGACAAAAGTAGTAGACACGTCTATAAACATACCTTATCGACTCCAGCACCTGACACTTCAATAGCACAATGATGGACGATTGTTATTCTCACTCACACAATTTAATATCAAGTTTGTTCACTGCGATACAATTTTCCCAGCTTGTGCAGTTTATATCGATTCGTCACAGATGGATATAAAGTTTCTACGGTTACGCTACCGCTGTCCTTTCTATTGACTGTCTGGTACATCCAAGCAAGGTTGGTCAGCATTTGGTGGGACGAAGGGGCTCAAGAGAGCGGTGCGTCTCGACCACCACCACTGGTCTGTCGCAACTCTTCTTGAATATATTAATTAGTACGATATTGCATTGTTTCATGTTGTTTTGATCGAATATGAGAGGGATTGCCGCGGGTTACAACTTGTCGTCTTTTGCAATCGGTATTCCTCAAGCTTGCTAGCGTGACATCTTAACATTGCTAACTTATATGGAAGGTTGTATTATTAACTTCAAGTCTGATGTAAATATTTCGTCCATGATTTCATGTTTGCCTATCACTACAACACAAACCTTAAGAAGTTGTCAACTTAAGTAATTATTATTTGTTATCGATTTAGGTAAAAGTTTATCTTACACTAAAATATGTGTTGTGTATGTCCAAATACTTTTATGTATATTGACGTACTTACATCCAATTTACCCAAAAACGGTGTGATTCTTTTGAGCCACCCCACAAAAATTGCGTAACCGTCATTAGGTGTAATTTGCATCACATGATTTTATCACTGAAATTCTTATAAGTTTTTATGGCATAGAAAGCTTAATGAGCAGGCGGCTTATCCTTATATGGTGGTAAGTGATCACCGTCACCCACGAACATCCACAATAGCAGTGTAGCGCTTTTCCTGTGCTGCAGTTTGAACTCAAGTCTCATGGCATAAATTGCCATGGATAAAATACTTTATAAGTTACCACGTAATACGTACTATGGTGTTGCATGCAATCTAAATGAAGGTACCAAGTCTATGAAAGCGAGCATGACTTGCTCTTTCGGAGATTCTTGCAATATACATACTCCATAGGTTAATATGCGGCATTGCAATGATTTTACTATTAAATGCTAATACGAACTTTAGGTAAGCCTGTTCCTGCCTAGTAGGTTCTACAAATAGACATAAGTAGTCTTAATGTATATCGTCTAACTTACTGTTTGAGAAAATTCCTACACATAAATATATATGTATATATATATATATATACAATAAAGTGTTATCTATCGATATATTCTACAAAGCGCTTGTGGCGTAATTTTCTTAGCCGTTCTTAACCAAAAAGCAACACTCCCTTGTTGCTTCTCGTTCTTAACCGATCAGCTAAGTTAAGCAACGTCTGCTGCAATCATGAGTTGGATGGGTGACCGCTAGTGGCATATCTACTGAGCGCTTCCGTGCTTCGGATCGGTCCCGGTTGTTTTCTTAGGATAGCAGTCGTTATAGTATGGTGATAGAGCATTTTCGGAATGCCCGATTTGCTAGCTACCACCCTCAATTAGAAAATATTGTCGCCCAATACCTAACGGTGTGTTCCAGCAGCTATATATAATATAGTAGTAGCTGTAATAGGTTATATGTTTATATATATAACTTCGAATAACTGGCTCAGGGACAGCCCTGAATTCTAGGTTAGCCTGAACAACGTCTTCGACCACATCATCAGATGAGATCGTGATCAAAGGCTAGCCTAAGAACTATTAAAAAAAAACTTTAGCGATGACACTCGACATTTTCATCTTGGTGAACAAGATTTCTCGGATCTGAGAAAATAAATATCCATGTCTTTCAAGAACTTCCATTATATACTCCAAAAGTAAGTTTGTTAAGGTAAGTTAAGGTGTGCCATGTGGACAGGAGAGATTTGCGGGCCGTATAGTTTTGGAAATGATGAAGATGCCACCGTGACGTGACAATTTCTAAAAATTTCTAAATGTAAAAAACCCATATTTGTATGTGGTGATTTTAATGTAGATATTTTATTGAAATCTAAAAATAAGACTGATCTTATTTCATTGTTTAAGTCATTTAATTTGAAATTTCTATTCTGTGAGCCCACTAGAATAACAGATACTTCAGCTACCTGTATAGACAATATATACTCGAACTGTAAGACTAAACAAAAGTCAATAATGAAGGGTGTTAGATCTGATCATGAGGGCCTGGCAATTAGATTTGATGGAAGCAGAGAAACAGCAAGGTATGAAATTGAACATAGGCCGTTAACAACCAGTAGGCTAGAAATACTCAGTACCAATATAGAAGCTAAGCTTGCCATTACAAGTTTTTCTCATAGTGACCCGAATGACATTTATAATAGTTTATTCTCTCTAGTAAATACTGAGTTTCAAAAAGTTTGTCCAAAAATAAAGAAACAAGTAAATGGAAAGTTGAAGTTCGGTGATTGGGCAACTACAGGTATTCGAAAAAGTAGAGATTATTTGTATGATCTGTATCGCAGGAAGAATTTGACATCCTGCAAGCAGTTTCGTGATTATGTTAGGAACTATTCAAAAATGTTTAAGTCTGTTTGCTTGTGTGCTAAATCTCTTTTGATTAGAAATAAAATTAGCAAGTCTAAAAATAAAATAAAAACCATTTGGAATACTATAAATACTGAGACCGGAAAAAATAAACCTAGAGATTCTACATATGTCTTAAATGTTGATAAAAATCAAATATCTGATCCAATACAAGTGGCAAATATATTTGACAATTTTTTTTCTAACTTACCCCTAGAAGTCACTAAGTCATTGGATGCATGTCCCGATGTAGCAGAAACTCTGCTAATACATAATTTCCCCTGCAAATCACCGGACTTTTCTTTCAGACACACAACAATATTTGAAATTATAAAGACATTTAAAAATTTAAATGTTAAGAGCACCGAAGACTTGTGGGGTATGTCAGTTAAAGTGGCAGAGTCTATAATATGCATTATTGCACCATATTTAAAAACAATATTCAATCTTTGTATTGATAAAGGAAACTTCCCCGACTTAATGAAACAAAGTAAAATCACTCCAATTCTGAAGTCGGGGGCTACATCTGACCCTTGCAATTACAGACCTATTTCTATCTTACCTGTTCTGAGTAAAGTATTCGAAAAAATTATGCTCAAACAACTTCTATCCCATTTTAATGAGCATAATATATTGAATGAGAATCAGTTTGGTTTCACAAAGAGCAGATCCACAACAGATGCAGGTGCTCAATTGATGTCACATATACTTGAAGCCTGGGAGAGTTCACAGGATGCTATTGCCGTATTCTGTGACCTTTCTAAGGCATTTGACTGTGTAGAGCACCGCACTCTGATTCGAAAACTTTCACATTATGGTATTCGTGGAAAAGCTCTGGATCTTATAAAGTCATATCTGTCAGACAGGCTACAGAAGGTTAGAATAAATGGCAATACTTCTTCCGGGTCTTTGGTAAGAATAGGCGTACCGCAAGGATCAATTGTAGGACCTTTTCTGTTTCTAGCATATATAAATGATCTGCCTTGCATGGTTAAAAATTTCTGCGATATAGTTTTATTCGCAGATGATACCTCCCTAATTTTTAAAGTAGATAGGAGGGATAGTGAACTTATTCATGTAAATAATGTGTTATCTATGATCTCTAAGTGGTTCGCGGCTAATAATCTTCTCTTAAATTCAAAAAAGACCAAATGTTTAAAGTTTTCTTTACCAAATGTTACTTATGTTGAACCAAACATTAAGCTTGGCCTAGAAAAACTCTCTTTTGACAATGCGACAGTCTTCCTGGGAATTAAAATGGATTCAACTTTACAGTGGAATCCACATATACATGATCTATCTGGAAGACTTAGTTCTGCTGCATATGCAGTTCGTAAGATAAGACAGCTAACAGACGTAGCTACTGCTAGGCTCGTTTATTTCGCGTACTTCCACAGTATTATGTCTTATGGTATATTGCTGTGGGGAGCTGCTGCTGAGATAGAGACAATCTTTATCTTACAAAAGCGTGCAATTCGAGCCATATATGAAATGGATCCTAGGGAATCCCTGAGAGATATTTTTAAAGAAATTGATATTTTAACTTTACCAAGTCTGTATATATTTGAAAATATTATGTATGTTCGTAAAAATTTGAGCAAATTTAAATCAAACAGTGACACTCACGATTATAACACTAGGAATAAAGATAAAATAGCGGTGCCAGGTTTTAGATTAGCAAAGACAAATAAAAGGTCCTTCTTAGGAAATTGTGTGCGGTTTTATAATAAATTGCCCAAACATATTACAACGCTCACAGAAAGAAAATTCAAGTTGCATGTGAAGAATATTTTGATAAAGAAATCTTACTACACAGTTTGTGATTACTTAAACGACAAAAATGCCTGGACTGGTTCGCCTCTGCCAAGCTAGCGCCCAACACCTACGTAATGTAAATTAAGTATTGTAATAATTTTATTATATAGTATGTACTTAACACATTTTTAAAAAACGTTTAAAAGAATGGCCCCGAGTTTCTTGCCCGTTCTTCTCGCAGTGGCTCTATAACTTTTGTTTGCTGAACGTGGCAGTACAATGTAGTATATTTCAATATTAAAATTTGTAATTGACCTTCATAAGAGCGTCGTAGACGCCTAAATTGAATAAATGATTTTGACTTTGACTTTGACTTTGAATCGTTGCCGGTGCGTGTTGACAAACTTTTTTTGGCAAGAATTGAACGCTTCTTAAATGAGATGTGGTATCAACAGGATGGCGCCACTTTTCACACTTCACGCGAAACAATGACGTCGTTGCAAGCCAAGTTTCAAGATTGTGTCATCTCTCATTTTGGACATCAAAACTGGAAGCAAAGTGGTCGTGATTTGACTTCTTTGGATTAATTTCTCTGGGATTTCCGAAAAGTAAGGCCTGTGCAAACCACACAAAGACAACTGAGGAACTCAAAAACCAAATGGAATGCCAAAATCGTGGAAAGCAGGCTTTACCGTAAAATTTCGCCAAGAGTGCATTTCTACTAACATGCAACGGTGGTTATACGTTTCGTGTGTGTGTGTGATGACTATTTCTATACATATTAAGAAAAAATAAACAATATGAAATATTTTTAGAATTCAAGTTTTACTAAGACACCTTTTATGTATGAATGCAGACTTAAAAGCAGTGTCGAAATTTTATCCCAAAGTTATGAAGGTTTATGCGACATATTGTAAACTTCCAACCAGAGCGAGGGAATATAAGGTTAAATCCTAAGCGAAGCTAAGGATTCAAAATTATAATCCTAAGTGCAGAGATGGATTTAAACTTGCACAATACGAAGACAGCATTTCAATCTTGGAGGTTGGGAGGTTGGACAATATACTTCTTAGATTTTTTGCGAGAAAATAAAAGCAGAAAAAAATACATGAAAATTGTTGAAATATCAAAATAATTATCATAATTATTTTAATTTTTGTAAGCATGCTCTGCGGAATACATTACGAATCCCGCACATGAGTATAATATTTAAATATTTCCTTACGTTGTAAATTTGTACAATTATAATCATTACCTAACATTAACTTCCAAAATTAGTTAATTTAATTTTTGTTTTTGCTGATTGTAAATGATGATTTGATCGAAGGTGTTAACATACTTAACCTATAATTACTGGCACTCAAGTACAGCTGGCGGAACACACCGTTAGGTGCTTGGCGACAGATTTTCTACTTGAGGTGGTCCCTAGCCAGGCGGGCATTCAAAAAATGCCCTTCCACAATGCGGTGAAGCCCAAGCCCGCGGCGGGGTTCAAGCCACGGACCTGCTACGCGGCCGTTCATAGCCAAAGCCACTGAGCCATCACTACTTCAAAATGTGGGTGTCGACAAGTTTTCGGTCGATTACAAATCTGTTCAACCTGTAAGCGGACATGTAAGCAATTGGTGCATAATACCTATGCTATTTTCTCACATAATATACTACACGAATCTCCAGAATAAACATCAGTTGTTAAAATGAAGTCGCCGATCACGTGCTCTGTCACAACCTAATCTGCATAAGAACACAATAAAAATGTTATGATACCCTGGTTTCGTATATTTTTTCGGTTTGATAACATTGCCTAATGTGACGTTATAAAATTAATGGCGGCAATTTAGCAATCTTGTGTTTGGATAAAGGTTTGTAGAACATTGCGTTAAATCTTTATTTAACTCCTACGACAGCTAAAAATAATCGATATTAGAAATTTGAATCCCAAGGCCTCTTTTTCGATTTCACCTTGGCCTCTCGTCCATTTCTACCTACCTGCCAAATATGCGCAATTTTTTACAGATTCTTCAGCCTGCTTTTGAAAATAATGACTTAACTCTTGAACTTGGGAACTAGTTCAAGAGTTAAGTAGTCATTATTTTCAAAAGCAGGCTGAAGAATCTGTAAAAAATTGCTTATAATGCTTATTCTGGTGGTAGCATCGAACATTAACTTCAACCAACAACGGGTGAGGTAATGAGGTTGTTGTCAAAAGCTAATTAGATAAGTTGATATTAGGTATAAATATACCGGTGTCTTATTAATGCATAGTTAGTTCTACCTTATCTTATTACAACAAAGTAAATAAGGATCTACATAGTTTTAAAAGAAAGGAAAAATTTCAAGATGAGGTAGCAACACTTTTTAAAGATTTGTCATATAACACTCCAAGGCCCCTGGCAAGTGTGGCATAGATAAGGAATTATGACTTAGCTGCTCGACAAAAATCCGGTGGAGCTGGACGACCGAACAGTCGGTAGCCAGCATCTATGTCCTCCCTAAAATAAAAATAAAAAAACTGCTCGACTTTTTAAATGCTGGAGCTGGAAAAGTTCAAGAAGTACAAACTCAGACATAAACTTGACACTTTTCGTAAGCGGAAATCGCCAAAGGATTTCCGTTAACTTCTATAGAAGTAGAGTAAGAACGTCTAATTAATTTTAAAGTCAATTAAAAATAGCTATCGGTATATTTTAATTTCGTATTGCTGGTAGGTTATTATATGCTTATTCCAGTATAGGTCGTAATTTCAGATAGAGCAGGAAGGGAATAGAGCTAGCAGCTGCAGGTTTTTTTTAAATATTCCCGCATTTTGAATGGAGCAGCAGTATCCGCTAAAATGCAGTTTGTTAGATTTATACGAGTTATAGGTACTTGCTGGCAAGGTGCATGGTTTTAATTTGGGCACTTAAAATTAGTCCAGGTGTTCACATAAACAGCTGGAAAAAGTTTAATCAGAATATGATAACAATAATGCAAATCAATTAATGTCATATAAGTCTTATGATTTATAAAACAAAGTAGTCTCTATAGATTTCACATTCAAATATTTTAAAGTAGGACGTGCAAACCTAGATCAAGTTAGGTAATATATTTTATTTTATTCACTTTTTGCATAGAGGCTAAACATGTGGTTCGTTCAGTCAGAAAACCTCTAGTCTAGTCATGTGACTCAGTAACACACTGGTCCAAGTATCTGCCTTTCTAGAACAAAATTTGCAAATGCAGCAGATCATGCAATCTGATATTATACAAGATGTTTGCATTTTGATAAACTAACTTGTGCTATCATTTTGTGAACGTGGAATGTATAGGTACTTTCTGATGTACGTCTAACGATTTATGCTTAGGGACGCAGTCACCTTATTCTTTTCTAGATAAAAAAATATTTACCGAAAAATGGAACCGACTTCAACACCCAAAAGTGTGAAATAACTTGTTGAAGTCGGTACCATGATAGGTCAAAAGTACCTATTATCACAAAACTGTGCGCATGGTACCGACTTCGACAAGTTATTTCACACTTTTGGTTGTTGAAGTCGGTTCCATTTTTTTGCTAAATATTTTTTTTTCACCCTTTTTAGTGACCCTTGCTACTTACGGGATCGATTGTCATTCATTTTCAACAACTACGAGTTCTATTTATTATTTTCAACAGTTGCGATGGCTGCCATTCAAGAAACAGGCCACAAATTACAGGAACAGAAATTTGAAGATGATAGCGAAGTGATGGCAGCTGTTGAGGCATTTTGGGAGAGTCAAGATAAAGATTTTTTTTCTAAGGGAATCCTAGGTTTAGAAAAACGTTTAACTAAATGTATTGCCTTATTAGGAGACTATGTAGAAAAATAAATTATTTTTGTAACATTAACCGCACCGTGTATTATTTTGATTATCATTACTTTTGGATCACCCCTCGTATATTATCAAGATAAGTACATATTTTTCAGGTATTTTTGTGTAACTCAAAGACGGCTTGACCGATTTTGATGAAATTTAAAATGGGACCAAACGACAAGCCTCACCTTTCAAACAAAAAAAAATCTAAATTGGTTCACCCAGTCCAGAGTTCTGAGGTAACAAACATAAAAAAAAAACAGACCAATGGAGACCCTCCTTTTTTGGAAGTCGGTTAAACATAAAGTGATGCTGTGACAGTATGTTTCATGTTTACTGATCTGAGTATGTACATATACTGTTGTCTTAGGTTTTCGTGATTGTTACACATAGTAATTAAACAACAATAACATCGGGACAAAAATAATGATACGCGATTTAAACGGTTTAAAGTTGTTTACTTACTATATGTGCATATACTTACAAAATTACAAAGAGAGGAAAATTATAGTCATTGTAAGGATTCGAACCCACGCCATCCACCCATATAGCCGGGGTATGCCTTGACCGCTAAGCCAACATGACATATTATGACTGTTAACTCTAATTTATCCTCTCGTTCTTAACCATCGTATGGGGATGGAGCGGCACCTAAATTTCAACTTAAGTCGTACGACTAACAAGACAAATTTTTACAAATTATATTATTATATAGGTATTAATTATTATTAAAAAAAAATGCATTTAAAAACCAAGATAAAAAAATAACCCAGAAGAAAACAAAAACCCATTCGTCCGTCTAGTCTCGTTCACAGGTCAAAATATAATCATATACCTACTACTCCATACGCCATAATACCTAAGTACTCCAGGCCATCAGGCCACTACCAGTCGGAACTCAAAAGGTTGATACATTGATTCTAATAAGAGTCCTAATTTGGTGACAATTCGTTGCATCAAATACTCACTCACTTTTGTTTAATATGAAACAACTCCTTTAACCGAATACTTCTACGGTAGGTACTATATAACTTAAAAGTATATGCCTAATACGTGGATGACTTCATAATTTAAATTATTGCCGATGGCAAGGATTGCTGTGGGCGACACGATCGGTACCAAAGCTACGCAGAATACATCATTAAAAAGAAACCGAACGTCCATGAAAATGCTTAGAGCAACACGCACCTCCTGAGAGGGTTTGAATTAGCAACGCACCGAGACCGACTTCAACAAGTTATTTATGTATTTCGGTGTTGGAAGTCAGTCCTGATTTATTGAATTTTTGAAAGATTTCAAAGATAGTTTTTATGTACCTCGATGCCGACTTACAATATAATTCGGCTCTACTAAATATGTACTAACAGAAAATAAAACAAATCCAGTAGTGTTATTCAACATTTAATACATAAACACAAATAAATAACTTACAAATCGTAATAAGTATAGGTACAGGTATATATAAATCCCACAGACTTTATAATCAATCCCATCAACATTCAAATGAGTATCGATAAAAACCAATAACACGAGAAGAAACGATCAATCACAGCAATTAACCACACATCATTGCGATGTTATCAGGATATTGAATATTTAACAACCGCTATTTACTTGGAAATCATTTGTATTGTCAAGCTGTTAGAATTGCTGCACTCCACGTAGTTTCAACACGTGATTAAAGTTTAGCAAATATCTAAAAACAGACACGCTTAAAAACGGCACTGCTATAAATTTTGTTGCACATAAAATTTAGTATCAACTGTTCTAATAAGTTTATGACCAGGATATGTACAAAGTACTCGTACTTAAAAAAATTATACCATCGGCCCTTTGACATGCCCTTATTTGGTGAGATTATTATTATTTTTAGATTCTAACCTTAAAGTGGCAGAATAAGCCTCCAAGGAACGGTAGAGCAGTTGCTAGCACGATCTTGATGACAGTGCTTTCTTAGCACATATTCAAGTCTATACTGATAAGGAAGGGAGACTCAAGCTAAGAAAGACTTAAAAAACATGAAACACGTAAAAATTGACGCTAACATGAACAAGTTTTCATATAGATATCGAAGGAAACTACATGAACCGTCGAAATTAACGATTTTAAAAGAAAGTGTTGGAACCATAAGCAAGGAATACTGCACAGAGTCATCTATTTGTGGACTTAAACACCTTGTTAACGATGACATACCGATGTTTGAAAGGTTAGTTGAAAATTACTTATCGATTTTTGCATAGTGTGATAAAGAGACAAAAATGCAGAAAGCGATTTTCGTAACATTATGACATGCTCACATTACCGGATTGAAAGTGTGCCGGCAAGGCTTATTAATCCATGCGTATCGTTGATAATTACAACAAAATGATTTAATTCATAAATTGACGATATCGCCTATGCTGTGGCCTAGGGGACGGGGACAGGGGACTATTATTTTTGATTCCTGGTTACGGTTTCTGATGCAAGACAATACCCGAGTATTTCATTAACAAATACTTATATATAATCTAGTTAATAAGCAAGACTTAGATCTATATACTTTTGTACGCCAAACATGGTGGATTGTGAAGATTAGTAATTGCAGTTTACTAATAACTTTACTCTATTGTATGATTACATACTCATATTCTTGCAAATAAATTATATATGAATTAGGATTTGAAATAAAAAACAAACTTAGAAGTTGACCTTAAATTTTTTTCAACCTAGAATGGAACAACCAGTCTTTACTGAGTAACAAAATACAGATGTGTCAAATAATATCTGGCATTTAAAAACTCGGTTAATGTTTTCTTCTGATTGAAGCCGGCCTCGAAAAATACGAAATTTTTGAAAATTGTTCAAAAGTTGAAAGATATAATATATATAGGATGAATAAATGATGCCACACATGCAACATGTAATCAATACAAATATTGTGTATTGATTATAATACATGTAATACAAATATTTTATATTGATAGGAAAATAATCAGTAATGTTTATCGTTCACATATAATTGACATATTTTATAAAACACGAATGCAATATTTACATAAGATCGCTATTGGTAATGCAGGTACCTATTGCCAACTTGTTTTGGACTCGTTTAGTTAGCCGATGGCTTTCTTGTCGCAACAACGTCACTTTTTCAACAGGTCAAGCCAACATTTTGTGGTGAAAGTACCTATATTACTTAAGGGGGCGTATGCAGATTTATTTAGGAGCATATATTGTACCAGCCGGTTTGTCCACTGCTGAACACAGCCTCCCCCATTAAAAGGGCGTTTGCCATAATTCTTATATTCGCAGTTTAAGATATGTTCCTCAGAAGGCGCTGCTACCTACCTTCCAGTATTTCACCTTTAGTCGCCGCTTACTACACCCACAGGTTGCAATGGAGAGGTGACATTCTAGCTTGCCGGGCTAGCACACGGGGCATTATAAAGAAATTAAATAAAAATTTAATAAATAAATTTCAATCTCAATGCGTGCTGATATTTCTGCGGCTGTCGTGACGGCTATGACATGTTTTTCCGAAAACCGCGAAAATTAAACAAAATAATACTTTTCACGTGGATAAAGTTGTCAGATTTTAAATATTTCAATACGGATGTGTTAAGTATATATAATTGGTCACATTTAAGCAAAATTGAGATGTGAAAATTCATTATCGTTGAGGAGTTCCAAACATATGATATGAGTTTTTTTTTACCAATTAATCAACTTGAAGATGTGTCTCAAATCTAAGCTGAACCTTTAAGATTTTGAATTATAAAATTTAAATATTTTTTGGTGAATGGTTCACTTTTTGGGAATAGTGTTTCTGCATACTATGAAGGGACAATAAATTAAGCAGTAATGAAAAAACTTTTAGCACGGATTTGTTGGCATAATGTCCGTTCGCAGTGCATAATGTTTCTGAATCCAAACGATAAAAAGGATTGTGACTTTGTTCGAAATCATGGATTTAAAGTGACCCAAATTAAGGTTTCGCTCCCTTATAAGAGAAGGCTGTGTGCGATTCTCCATACAAATGTATTTCCCTGTTTAAAGTCGGTTGTTTTTGTTAATCTTTTTTGAAGTAGTTTAAAAATGCCTTGTTTCTAAAAAATCGAAAAATTAGAAAGTTGTTTAGCATAAAAGAATTTCGGATATAGGTACTCGTTCTTAATTTTTTTATGTGCTATATATCGGCTCACATTTGGAGGAGAAATCAGGCGAATACGAAACATCGATTTCGAGTCATTTTTATTCCTTTTTTACACGACTCGTTCCCTCTTAATTTGATATCATTCTGTACAACAGAGTTTCGTAAAATGCCAAGGTTTTTTTTACATAAAAACGGAAGCAGCATGGTCTGCAGAAAACATGAAAAAACTATGTATATAAATAACTTATAAAATTTATTTGTAAATACTGTAGTATACAATTTTTAAAAAATGTTTTGAGCAACTTCGTATGGTCCGATTGAGCTGAAATTTTACATGGACCTGTGTGTTTGATGACCTAGCCCTTACTTATAGGCTTGGCTTAGTGACAATAAGCTAATTTTAGTTGATGAAAGGTCATAAGGTATTTTTCCAGTTGGTTAACATGGTTGCTAACTTCCACCCTCAAGTAGAAAATCATAGTAGAATTTTATTAAAACTTACCTAGGGAAATCAATTAGTCACTGAATTATGGTAACCTTGATCTGATGTTGTGACTTAGGCAGTCTGCAGACTACCCAACCCCTCATCAATTTGAATAAGTACCACATACTAACGATGACCTTATTGTAATGGAAAACCACTGAACTCGTGCACTTCTCCGTAATTGTTGGGCCAACACCACAAAAATCACACTCACCCATTGCTTTTATTACTTATTGCTTTTGAAGCATCACCATATTTCAGTAGCTGTATGATTGGTCCTCAGCTAGTATTTTCTAGGTTAAGCCTATTTATCATCCTTGACTACATAATGATTTACCAACAGGTAAGAAGGTGGTTAAAGACTAACCTATCAGCTTTAAAAAGTCTTTATCACCCATAAACTTTTACAGAATACTATGGGCAGTAATCCTAATAATTGGGCTGATATGCTCCGTTTCCTTAGTCTGGATGACATTCCAAAAGTACTATGCAGCTCCATTGGTCACCACTCAAATGCCTGAAGGAGTTTCTGTCAGTAAAATCATATTCCCAGCAGTGGGCGTATGTTCTAATAACAGAATCAGCAAGAGGGCGGTCACTGAATTGGCTAAGTCTCTGTAAGTAAAATGTGAATCTCTGCATGCTTTTATCTAGCTTAATCTAATAACCTGAGTATACAGGGTTATTGGAAAAAAACTAACAATATCTCATGGACTGCCTCCGTTTGGCACAACAAATAACTTTAGTTCTAAGATTTTACTCAAAACCTAAAAAAAAATTCTGAAAATAACATCATTTTTTTTCTAGTACCGTCGGAATTTGAAACGAAAATAGTAATAATGCCTCCTACAAGCCTAGACTCATCGCCGCGGTACTGCCGGGATGCGCCACGCGACGTTCGAGTAGATTTATAACTACATACTTAGATCGAGCTAATTAATTATTGTATGGAAATAATAAAAACATACAACTGTGGACTTAAACATGTTCATGACAATGTTTATTGTTACGGTAAAAATATATCTACTTAAATATTACTAATTGAAATACTTAGTAAGTTGTTAGTTAACTAGGTACTCGTCGCGACGCGCGACGGTAGCACAACTTGGGATTGTGAATACAGACAACCTAGGGCCACCTAAGGTTGTAAATATAGTATTATAAGTGCTCTGATGTCGATCATACATAACTAAGCTTGACATTTTTTCTGTAGATATTATACGAGTACATGTATATATAATTGTGTGACATATGTGTAGGCTCTATGTAACATCAACCACAAAATAGTTTGTACAAAACTTAATCAAAATGTTGATTTCAGAAAACATAATTCCACATATAAGTAAGTATTAGTACAAAAATAAAAACTATTGATACCTAAGCTTGAAGATTTTAACAGACAACTACTGTAACATTTTGTCATGTAACATATCGACGAGGCATTCCATGCCAAAACATCGTTCGCATGAAATGTCCAAGAAAAGAGGACCTCTGATCATCTGCCACAATTTTCGAGATGATGTTGTTACTCCCTCGCACCTTCGCCAGTGACGCTACTTTCTTTCTCATATTATAAAAGCCGTCGGTATGGGCATGATCGAAAATTACTGAGGCACTGCATAAGAGGGAGTCTCAACATCAACCTGAAAATCAGTACTTCAGTACTAATATTATAAATGCGAAAGTAGCTCTGTCTGTCTGTCTGTTACGCTTTCACGCCAAAACTACTGGACTGATTTGAATTAAATTTGTTATGGAAATAGTTTGAGACCCGGGAAAAAACATATGATAGTTTTTATCCAACTGCGCAAAAAGAGGTTGATGTTTTTGCGCGATAACCGACATACGCGCGGGCGGAGCCGCGCCCGGAAAGCTAGTACTATTATAAATATTATATGCGCAGTTGTCAAGCTATTTTTGCGAACAGCTGATCCACAAGCTACAATTACTTTAAATGTTTGAACTTGAACTTTAACGCCCATACATTAAATTGTTGGCATGGTGATTCTTCTAATAGACTATCCAATTCTGTATGATTGACACCCTTATGCATCATTCATTATTAAAAGCAGTGCCTATAACAAATGATATATAAAATACTCTTATTAAAACTTATACCTCCAGGTTAAAAGCTGAACGTAACCAAAACTACACTGAAGAAGAAATGCTGTCCTTGTTATTTGGACTGGGTCAGCTTTATGACATGCATCCCATGAACGACAATATTGTGCCGCCATTGAAGCTTCACGAGGTCTTGGGAGAATACAACGTCCACGAACTGATGAAGAGCGTATGCCTATAATATTAGAAATTGCACGCTTTTGTTTTGACTGAATGATTGATTTTCCGGTAGCATGAACTACTCATTGAAGCTGAAATGCTGCCTTATTTTATATATAGATTTTGGACTGGGTCAGCTGCACGACTATTTTTTCTAGTGGGTAATTTTTCACACGCTTCTCTTTACTTTGCCTCTTTCTCTCACTTCATTCCGGAATGAAAGTTGAAATATTGTTTTTTCTATTGACATTAGGCTCTATAACTATGAATATAATCTTTCTGATAATAAGCGACTATGAGGTTGAAGAAACGTAGGCTTAATATAAATAGGAACTGGTTTACGCAAAATGTTCTATTACCATATAAAGAGTCAAAGTTTTTAGGTTTCCAACATAACCTAACGACTATCGTAAGGCAAATACCGCGACTGGCGTCTTATGTGCCCCTTAAAGCACTGAAGCGCTCAGCAGATGCCACTAGTGGTCAGCACAGTCACCAAACCAAGTAGTACTGCAGATAACGTTGCTTAGAGTCATGAAGAGTTCTACTGCTACTAAACTACGGTAACGCCTCCTTATTACTGTTGACAAATCCGACCAGACCAATGTTGCGGAGTAAACACTAGGACTGCTTACCCAGCTTACCCCCTAAACATTTCTGAATCTTAATCATAATGCAAGAAATTGTAACACAGTCATAGAACATATAATAATACTCACAGTATCAGTCTATTTGTCCTCTTAGTGATGTGAAAATCCTGATAAATAAAATTCCATTCTGTTACATAACACCTGCTGTAACTATTCTCAGTCGTTTACTTTTCTAATCCCCCATTTGTGTTTCATTTCGTTAACCATTACGAATAACTGGTTTACACAGTAAGGCAAGACAAGCAAGAGTAGAGTTATGTAAACGAACAAGGTCAGTGCCATATGTTGATGCATTAGGCTATTGGCACGCGTTGCTTTGCTTGTCAAGTTTGAAGAATTACGTAGTTTTTCGGGTCCATTTATCAAGTTACAAATTACGGTTAGTTAGTGATAGATAGAACGTAGTGCCTACTTAAGTGATTACGTTTCGAAAGAGGCAGGTGTGTAAAGGTTATTGATAAATCAACGTGGGACGCATTTCTGTTCGTGTTATGAAATCTAAAAGGTAGAGATGATTTTAATATTATGTAAAAATTGTGCCGATCAATATTATAAGATCTGGTACAGATAGTCTCCATATTATCTTTGTTAATGTTAACAAATCAGAAACAAAAGACGTAATTTGAATTTACAATTTCCATTTTAGTATGTAAGAAATTGTCTATATCCTCTATATGTCGTAAAATGCGGCTGAGGAAAATAATGCGCCTAATGAACAGCACACAACCACTCACGTGGGTGTCATTGAAGTGAATGCTGCATATTGATGGGCGCACAATAGAGGCCTGTTATTCGTACGGTAATTAGCAGATTATCAGGATATCAGGTTCATAACCATCGAAAGCATTCAAAAAGAGAATCACACAGACTGCCGGTCATAAAGCTGCAGCTTTATTTTCAGATATTTTTATAATAAGTATTCCTTGTGGTGCTCTGTGAAGTTAAATAATTTATATTTTACAGAATAACGTTGGATAAAGGGTATGATATTGATGATATCAAAATCCGTAACCATGTAAGATTTACAAATGTGGAATATAATGGTGGAGTGGTTATGAAAAGTTCATAAAGAATTCTAAAATTGTAAATAAAATTCTGTTAGATGGAAATATAATTGGTTACTAGCTAGTTTCGAACCTGCGACTTAGTGCAAGTTCGAAAGGCGTTCGGCGGCTTAGTGCAAGTTTTTCTCACGAAACGCCAATGTATACACAAATTTGTATTAGTGAATTTGACATACAAAATCGCGTTTACTCGCATGCGGTGCGTCACAAGTAAAACTTACAAAACTTGCTGCCTTGAGCTGTTTTATTTTAGGTTTACGGTCAATTGTTTTTGTATTGCACTTTTAATTATCTCCTGTCTCCAGCTTTGTCGCTGCTGCATTTACTTACGTAAATACAATAATTCGAATAAAGTGTTCATGTAGTTTTATGCCTTACCTAAATATCTTATACATCCATACCTTGATCCGCCGCGAGCCGTCTTAAATTAGGATAAAAAATATCCAAGACCCGAGTCTGAGCAGTGTTTGTATCAAATGTAATATAAATCCGTATTAAGTAACGAACATCTATTCAACCAACCACCTCAAAAACTATAAGTAGTATTAAACCAAAACAGAACTTATAATATGGGTGTATTCTGGCCTTTTACCTAAATTAATTACCATAAACAGCATAATCAAATAACCTAAGGTCACCAAACAATGTTTGCTTATCTAAATGTTTCTGTGTACATATTTGCAGTTGACACCCCGATGTGAAGACATCCTCGTCAGGTGTGTTTGGAATACTGAACAGAAAGGCTGCCTTGAGCTGTTTGATTTTAGGTTGACGGTCAATGGTTTTTGTTGCACTTTTAATTATCTGCGGTCGACAGACATTTACTTTCAGGAGTAAGTTGATAAACCTTTAAGCAATGTTATTATGGCAAATGGTGGAAAAACTTTTTGCCATTTAAGTGTTGCAAGTTTATTTCAATGCAAATCAAATCGTTTATTTGCTAGACATGAAATTCCATACTACTTAATATACCTACAAAATAAGTACTAAAATTAAATTTAACTATATATATTGAAATCAAATATTAGATTTGAAACCGACTTCTTGTATGCTACATCGCTCGTCAAAAAAATAACCGTTTTTTTTATATTCTAGTAAAGACGCATCTGTTTTCAACACTGACATGTATAATTACGGAAATAAGTCAAGTTTCGACTTCGACGAAGGATTGAAAGTGTTACTGCGGTTAAATGAGAGCGACGACTTTTACTACAATACACCCTTGCAGGGAGCTCAGGTGACGACGTTTTCTACAATTCTCGGCTTAGGAATTAGTACTATAATATGGTGAAAATATACGCCAAATGAGCAACAGGCCATTATATGGGCGGGTATTTCTATAATAAGGTCTTGCTGAATGGTAGCGAATATCCTATCAATACTAGTGTTAAGTTATTATATATATGTTATAATAATATTAAAGCAATTCTTACAGGACGATAAGTAGCAAACGAACAATCAGTACAACATGGAGCCTCGCCTAGGCTCGTGATCTTTATAAATACACCAAAATGTCTTCAATATGAAACAAAATACGTATTTGATAATGACTTTCTCGATGTAGATAATTAGCTAACTATTTTTATCTAAGTTAAAATAATAATTAGTAGATTAATAAAATAAATTATGGACGTGTGTATCTCGGAAACAGTATCCTGAATTACAAAAACGGCACCTTTGGATATTAAAGAACTATTGCAAATATGGGTTAATTATGGGACCTGCCAATTTCTGCCTCATTGGAAGATAATATGTTTACATATTTCGACTAAAAGAAAGAGATTGGCCCAAATCTTGTAATTTAATATCCCAGGTTGAATAAGAACTGTAGAAAACGTTTAAAACTTAGACTTGACACCCTTCGAGCTAATTATTCGTTCCTGCGTGTCCATTCTTGATAACCCAATAAGGTAAGACATGCCGGGGCAAGCCGTCTCTCTCTAGTCTCTAATCATAAAAAGAATGTGAGAAAGCCTCTCTTGCGGTCTCATTATTATAATGTTATCGAAATTTTCCAGTTACAATTCTCAGATGCGTACGACTTCCCAGACGCACCAAGTGGTAGCTTCGCGATGCAAATAATAAGTCCCGGCGTGCAAGTAAGTACAAACCTAGGAAATTTTATATTAGTGGTACAAACTTACCTCTAGTTAAAAAAAAAAGTAACGAGTGGCGAACGTAATGTGCTGGCTTGTTATGGGCAGTGCCTAAGTGTGCTTCAAAAAACATTACCCTCCATTGTAAACAACTTTCCAGTCCATTGAAGTTCGGTCTGTCACACGAACGACTAAACAATAAGGCATTTGTGGAAACTGGCGTGTGAGATGTATTTTAGTTTTAGGGTTTTTTTTTTAATAATATCCTTGTGCTGACCTCAGTAAGGGTACAGGGTTATTCCAATAATATCCATTGATATTCCCCATTAACGTGTTTAGTTAGGTTTTAATTTGTGTATTTTTTTTCAATTATTCCCATTGACCTCATAATGTGAAAAAAGGTTTACAAATCTCCATGGGAGTTTAAATAAAATATAACAAGAACTTGAAGAAAAATACATTTTGGGTCGACCCCAAATCGCTAAGGATAGAAATATCAAAAAGACAGTTCCGTTTTCAGTTTGGGCTCATTTTAACTAATATATACCAAATTTAAAACGGGTTTATGATATGACAGCCGAATCTGAAAAAACCGGTTTTTTCAGATTCGGAACTTAGTTTACTACAGAAATGTTTTTTATGAATAGCTTCATTTTGTATGACAGCTGTCATATTAGAAAGATAATTACGAATATATTATAATAAACATATCCCAGTAGTTTCTTTACAAAACTTCTAGATTTCGTCAATATCTTCATATTTGATGAGGAATAAAGTGGTTTTATGTATCGGCCAACATTTAAAAATCTAAGAAAAAAATAAATAAATATTTATGATAAATATACGCTAGTTCCGAACCCTAAACCGTTTAAAGTTGTATAATCATCATGGGTAATCGCGAAAACCAAACACATGATTAGAAATTAAAAAGATTGGCTCGACGCGCTCTACAGCGCCACGCCTTTGAATTTACTGACTCGGGACGGTTCGGAAGGACGGCAGCAGGCCACAGCAAGGGCTCATCGGATGCGACGGTTCCTAGAGCCCGTCGACCTGGCTTGGCGTGGTCTGGTCAACGAGAAAACGGCCGTGGGACCGAGACAGGCTGACATTTGATTATGCAAGCGTAGCACATCCGGCGAGACCCGTCTGTTTTCCTCTGTGCCCGCCCGTGGGAGTTGCTTGAAATGGGTCGCCACAGGCCTCTACAGCCGTTCACAGACCGCGCGTTCGGCACGGCCTATCAGTTTATTTTGTACTATGAGTGTACAAACATTACAAGATTGCTAACGTTATAATTTTTTCACAGATGACGGTATTGGTATCGGCCAGCTTTACAGAGGCATCGCGGGACATCCAGCATGTGCCCGTGAAATTAAGAAAGTGCCGTTTTTACGACGAGTCCGACTACCTCCCATTTTATACGTACAGCGATTGCATGTTGAAATGTAGAATGTTCTTTTTGCTTGAAAAGTGTAACTGCACGCCGTTTACTATGCCGAAGATGGTGAACACGAGGACGTGTGATATGAGGGATGTGGCTTGTTTAAGGAATATTTATGGTAAGGACAAGCTTTTGATATGAGATTGTATGAATTAATTTCCTTTCTTGTTTTTATCTGTGATGATGAACAATTAATACTACGCATAATGTTCTTCGTCTGTTAGGTATATGAGGATAAGAAGTTATCGTATTTCCTTCTTCGTGCAAGAAGTTTTTAAACAACAAGTATTTGATCAAAATAGCTGTGGTGTACGTGTTATTTTAACAAACAGACTGACACATATATATCTAGAAAGGACTGACATGGCCCGAATGGGTGATTTCCTGATGACGTATTATATAGGTATGTTGGTAGCACAATGCATGCCTCATCAATTGTTCAGCAACATAGCTGCGTTCTGAATTGAAGGAATGGAATGTCTAAAATGGCGAACACTATAGACTACTGCGGGGATCATACCTGTTATCTTCAATAGTCTTACTGCTTGATTTATCCAGGTACATTATACATATCCTGTACATAATTTGCAACTGACTAATAATACTTCCATCTGTCCCTAAAACCATTTTTATAAAAGTTAAGCAATAAGAATAAATTTCCCAGCGCGAACTATAACAGTTCGTCCTGACGTGGACCCAGTTCCACCAGAGCTGGAGTTGGACCTGGTAGAAGGCGGTATCTACTGCCCGATGTGCTGCCCCACTTGCTCCAAGACGGCGTACAGTTATGACTTCAACAATGTGGTCATCTATCCGGAGTACCTCAACCTGATGCCCGATGAAGATAGGATGGACTGGCTGTAAGTGTATCACGTTTAATAAAGAGTGAAGTAACTAGAAGAACTGTTACTAAACCAATCTCACCAGAATCATAGAGCATATAATAATACTACTAACGTACCTAACTGAAGTTGGGGCTAATGAGAGGCCGGATCTACTGCTAGATGTCAACCACCGAATTTTTTCATTTTACTTAACTAAATTGATGTTCTGTGTCTGGAATTTAAAGGGTTAAGGAAACCAATGATACCATACGTATGACTATTTACAAAACTAGTGACTTCGAGATAGAAATATGTTATTTTTACGTTTTTAAACTCCCATATACCGTTTCTTAAAGTTTCCAAAAACTGAATCGACCAAAACCTCCATAAATTTATAGAAACCTATTAAAAATATATATTTGATACGACTGAGAAATGCGACCTGTACATAAGAACAGCTCTACATCCACCGGACCGACATACGAAAGCATGTTGGCCAAGCTGAGACGTTTCGATCGCGTTTCACTCACGCGCGGTTAAAACTATTTGAAATTATATAAGGTGACACTATTGGACTATCGTAACTAAAAAGTAGTGTAATTAAAATGATTTTCACTCTCGAGCGACCCTCCACATTTTTTGAGAGTAGTTGCAACTGCTAGTTCTCGAATCAGTCATTTCGTTTCTAACAAACCGTCATAACGAAGCGATACACCGTCATTGTGAATTGAACAATACAAACGAGTCTAATTTTTCAAATAGCTTTTTTAGTTAAGATGCTAACAGATAAATTCGGCGCAACCAACAACTATATTATGCTCATCTAGTTTATTGCTAATAGACTAGTAATTTGACACTATCAAGTTAAGATGCGGTCGAGATGTTGTTCAGGCCAATCTAGAATTGCTGGTTCTCAAGGACAGCTGCCGGAGCACACCGTAATAGGTGCTTTACATGCGACAGATTTGCGACTTGAGGGTAGTAAGTAGCAAGCTAGGCAAATATTCGCAAAATGCCATACCAATATGCACTATTTTTATGAGCATGACCGGCCCGAGAAACAGAACGGTGATGGGATCAAATCCATTGATATTGTCATTTTACTTATTTATTAAAAAATACAATAACTATAATAAATCTCCTGATTGAGTAATATTTCTTGTTAGTAATTTTTATTGCCCTGATGAGAAAACGGTTGTATTGTTTAATTGAAACTACTATCTTAGGCGCTATCTGGCATTTTATCTCGCATGTTGGTAAGTGCGGTGATATGGTCTAAACTCTAAGGTGATAAACAGGTGTTAATCTAGAATATGGAGTACGACAAATACTCGCATAGTTCGGTGATTTTTATCAACCAAATTATTGCTACTAAAAAGTTGCTCTAGTTCGGCAACCGAAGTACCTACTGCTACTAGAAGCAATCTTTCATAGATATGTCAGGCTTTCGTTCTTTTCATTTAAGTGTAAAATATATGTCATTTCGGTGGCATTTACAAATTTATCTCAATTATACCTCTCATACTCGTCATATACCTAATATGTGACGTATTTTGAGCATATACGAATTACGACAATTTGTTCCCATTTAATATACATAATCAGATCAGACTGCTCGATGATTTGAGGTTAAAAATAAATAATATAACAATGAAATATAAAATATATATCTACCTAAATGAGAGAAAATCACGACTTGGCCCACGAAGTGAATGAAATCAAAAGAACATTTGTTTGTCTGCGGTCCATGCTTCGCAAATAGATTTATGCTGGTAATAAAATTGAATGTCTTGAATCCAGGCACGTGTTGGCGACAGAATATCGTTTTTACTATAATAAAACCCTGCTAGTTTTGTAATTAATATAAAATAATAATAAATACGATACGGTGTAAAATTATTAATAATACTTATTTTTAATGTATTACAAATATTACAATCTAAATGGTGTGTCGGCGACATAAATTTATTATATGATCATATTCTATTTACCGGATACCAGTCTTCCCGCACTTGAAATTAGGTAGGTATACCGTATAACCTATACATGATATATCTCAATAATCCCATATATTATAAAAACTACGATAAAATCATACGTAGGTAATAAAAATTATGGTATAACATATAGGTACATAATATTCTACAATAGGGTGGCAAATACATAGCTAGCAAAGAGACTCGTGTCTGTATCGGTTTTGATTTAAAATAATCAAAATATTCAAATATATATATTTAATGAGAAAAACAAGACAACGATTAATAGAATACAACAGCAGTCAGTGACAAAAAAATGCGTTAATTTTAGTTTTAATTTCCTTTTATTACATGTGTGCAGCAGACTGTATAGTACATAAAAAAATAAGTTCACTTAATTTAAAATAAGAAACTCATTATTATTTAGCAGTAAGCCTTTAACCTTAGAATTTAATCTGTTTACGCATTATCGCACATGAAACTGAATTTAGTCCTGTAATATATGTTTAATTACGTTACCCATATATAAAAATAAATCTAGGAATTACTTGATTAAAACTCACGTAAGTTTGACACATTAAATGATTATTTTGAGCCGTTTTCACTTAATACAACCTTGTGAAATTGGCTCAAAATATTCATTTAATAGGAATTACTTATTGCCAACAGCCTACGATGGGTAATATAATGGCTTGTATTATTTTAGTTACAAATTGACACTACAATAAATTTATTATTTCATCAAAAACATGATTTGGAAGTTCAAGCATTTATCGACGTATTTCAAAAGTTCTAAAGGCGCAAAAGTTTATTGTTCCTTCGTTTTTAAACGCAGCTTTCTCAATCTTCGACTTTGGACTTCCTACTTTTTGTAGCCAAATCTTCATGTCCTCAACTGCACTAGAAGGTCCTTGCAGTTGTCCAATTACTGTACCTTGGGCTGTGTTCATGACCCAACCTTTGAGGCCCAAATCAGTGGCTTTCTTCTGAGTGTGTTTCCTGAAGTAAACTCCTTGCACTTTGCCGAAAATTTCGAAATCCGTCGTCGTAAGGGTAGTTTTTCGATTTGCATTAGCCATTGCGAAATTATTAGTTGAACTAACTTTAAAAAAGTAGATATACTTAGTAAAAAAGGAAGTTCACATGTAAAACGGTGTTTTGATTGTTGACAAGTTTAGTTTGATAAGGTGACTAGGTCGATGTTGACATAGTGATTAAATACTCATTGGTTGTTAACGGCCGCTAAGTTTTTATTGAAGGTTGCTATGGAAATAAATATACAGGGTGTCCCACGGCTATACCACACGCAGGGGAAGTACCATAAAGAAAGAAAGCTTTTAAGTTTTCCCGTATACAAAGTATACTTTTCTTTGTTTAGGGGAAGTAGGTATCTATCGTAAACATTGAAGGTAAGACATTGTCACTTCAATTATTGAAAATTGTGTTATTTGTTCTCATTAGGGATTTTTTAAAAGTCATGGTTGAAAATTGAAACGCCACTCGCACAGAATTCATAAAGTAACGCTAGATAATAGACAAAAAATTTTGGAATTACTTTTTTTTTTATAAGTTCATATATAATCATAGAAGTACTTTATCATAATGCTTGCTAAACATAGCTATAATATAATAATAAAAAATAGAAATCAAATTTGCAACAAAACGATTTACTATAGAGACACAAGACTTGATTAAGCGCAATTTAAGAGCTGTATTAAGTATTTTTTCCATCGCGAGAGATATATAAAATTACAGTTTTATAGCTTTCATGGGGTTGAACTTAGTATGATCAAGTTATTTAAATAACCGTACTCAAATTGTGTCCATAAATGACCAAACTTCTGAGACGGGAAATGCATCGATGGGGGTGCCGCAAGGATCTATCCTAGCCCTGTATTGTTTTTAACACAGATCACAGAAACTAAAGGTTGTTCTATGGTTTTTAATATATATCGATCTTCGTAAAGTGCTGCCAACGGAGGCGGATTTATGTTTATTTGCTGTCGAAACACATATTGATCTGAGAGACAAAAGTAAATCAAAATTAGATGACAAAATAAATAGTGTTATGACTTTATTAAATGAAAGGTTGGATGCCATGGTATAATTCTGAACTCCGATAAAAGCATTATAATGCATTATCAATCGCGGCTAGGCATTAATGGTAATGAGACTTCTGAAGAAAATATATTTTTAGGATACACAATAGACAACACAATCACAAAGCACATATTGATAAAATTTGCAAGAAAATGGCGAGCGGTAATTACGTTCTCTTTAAACTTAAACCCTTGATAGATAAAAAATCGCTAATACCCGTGTACTATGCATTTGTACATTGAATAATAAGATATTCCATTACTAGAGGTAACAAGAGTTCTCAAATGTCAAAAACGTTCAATAAGTACAATTAATGGGCTGAAAAAGCGTAGCCCCGGAAGGGAGCAGTTTAAGAAAGACAAAATTATGACAGTTGTTTGTCTTTACATCTATAATTATTTATTAGAAATTCATGAAGATAGGAATATTCCAGAAAAGCAGGAAAAAGTTCTACCTTATAATCTGCGTAATAATGAAAATCGAATGATAAAAAATAATGAAATTCGGGTAGTACCAAAAATCATTAGCTAAAGTCCAGAAACAAGGTCGTTATTCAAAAATACTTATGTATAATAAATTACCAAAAAGCTTGACCACCTTGAAATACAGTTTTCAGTTTTTTCAAACTAAAACTTAAAAACTTTCTAGAAAACAATCCCTTCTACACATTAAAGGCATATAATATGTCAGTCAAAGCAGCTTTTACAGTCTTTGTTCTTAGGACATGTGCAAACGTGATAACTGCAAATTGTATTTAACTGTATTAAGTGTAAAATATTATGATTTTTAAATTTTACTCAATTATTTACATAGACGTAATTAGAATTTAATTTAATATATTTAAGTAGTATAAATAAGTTTAAATGTACCTTGGACTTGCCTGTAAAAAAATTACAAAAGGACTAATAAAACTTTTTATATATTTTATAAATAAAATCGTTTTTTCGGATCAGGTAGATTATTTTTCATATCCTCTAAAATGTTTTGTATTTTATTTATATCTGTAAGGAACTACACTCATTCTAAAAAACATGTTCAATATTTGCCTTTTTGAGACTGACTTCACATTATCATATAAAAGAAATCATCGTTTGGAAACCCAAGATTTGAGGTCAAATATGTTTTTAGCAACCCAATCTGCGTTTTTACGTAAATTTATCACTAGGTATTTAGTGTTTCACCGGGTGTTATTTTATTTTAAAAAAAAAACAGTTACATGATACGCCCAGAATAGAAAATGGATATTGTTCACTGCAAGTTTATTTAGCCCTTTTAGAACTCTAAAAGGGCTAAATAAATATTCATAAAAAAAATCCCATAAAATATCAACCATATCCTTTTTTTAATCAACAAATACTAAAAACGTGAAGTTTAATGTAGTTTGATCAAATCCAAAAAATATTTTTGCAATTATGCATTTGCTGTTGCAATATTAAGCTTATATTAAGGGTCCGCTTAAAAAGCGAGGCCCGACGCCCACTTGACTCCTATAAACCATCTCGTGCCTATTCAGCCGAGTTACTCACTCTGATTTTCATTGCGAATATGAGGAAAGTAAATAATAACCTTATTAGTAAAATAAACAATGTTTTATTTTGGTGCTTGTCCACGACTATTTTAATGAAACAAGGTGTTAAATTAATGTCTGAATCTTATGTACTAATTATATATGTACAAGTATTGTAAGGTGGTTTAAGTTTGCGCAGTTTTGAATTAGTCGGTAATAAAAATTTAACAAACTGAATAATCACAGGTTTCTTTATTTATATTTAACTTATATTCAACTGGTAACCAATTTAAATATAAATTATTGAGTATTAATCATATTTTTTTTCGTAAAAATAAAAAACATGGAGGTCGATACTTGCGCAATTTTACACACCAGGAGTGTATGTAATATTGCACATCGAGGGGGATAAGATTGCGCAGTCGAGTTACTTCCATAAACCACATTTATATACATCGAAACCCAAGTAATCAGTAAATTTTTCGTGCCACCACACCTGGCACGTAACACACTCGATCCAGTCTTCATTAATTAGTTGTATAAATATTTCAGTGTTTCCTCCACACCTCCATATTTTCTCTTTTACTTTTGCCAATTTCTTTTTCTAGTTGATTCTTGTCGGATGAGCTGTTAATAGCTTCAGCTTGTTTGTGATTTCGATTAGTAGTTCTCTTTAATTCAGAACTTGGAACTGGAACTATATCTGTTATCATCTGCATGCTTAAATACGATTTGCAAATCTTTATTTCAGAGCTCTGTGAAGTTGAGGCAGTCTGATGTGTTCCTGTAACTGCTGCCATTGGAGAGACTACTGAAGTTTATGCAATGCATTCACCTGTATCTTTTAGAGAAGCCAGTTTTCGAGTTTGTAAAAGACTGCTTGATACGCTTTGTGATGTATCCAACTTCCTCTGGAGGAAAATTATCATCGATTGCATTGTTTTCCGGGTTCTCCCGTCTCCAATTAATAAAATAAACAGTATGTTTTCATGGTTAAAAATGAATATTATACAGCTGCGTGTAACATTGCGCGCGCAATTTTCTCCACCCCCTTTATGCGCAAACTTACACACTTGGTATTCAACGTACTGATCAAGGTACTGCTGCTATCTCTTAGAAGTTCGTAGTTCTTCTTAAAAGTTATCTAACTAAATTGTCACTAGCCAAAATTTTGATGGTAAACACAAGTAAAACAATCAGTGAAACATTACAGGTTTTTTGTCAGTTATACTTCCAAAATGTGAGAAAATTAGATGAGAATGCTATAAAAACTTTGAACTAAACTGGAGCAACGTTTTCATTCGTATCTCAATAATTTTATGGGAGTTCAGACTGGCATGTAAACTGTTCAAAACACAACTGAAGTTAGCTACGTATTTCACACCAGTGTCGTAGGATGACGTCTGCGCAATCTTATCGTCCGCGCAATCTTACACCACCCTACCTACAGAGTAATAAAATTTATGTTAGCTTGCGGAGCCGTACCTTGACTTCGTAACCTCTGGAGATAAACAGCAGGCACTATTGCATTATCAATCTAAAACCAAACGTACTGTTTGTTGATTGTTCTATAGACCCTTCGTTGTCTTTTTGCAGAAGAGGCGCTAACTTCACTGGAGCCTCGATTGTACACGTGAAGTATGCAAGGGAAGTGGCTGACTGCTACGGACAGAACGTTATTATGAAATGGTTCGATTTAATTAGTAAGATCAGTTTTTTCTCTTTTACTTTTACTATAGCTAGAAAATATTCTTCTATAGCCCCTAGATGTGACGCTTACCGAAGCTAAGTGCAAATTGCTAACTGATTTTTAATAACCGCGCATTTTAGCGTTAGGAGGCAGCAAACATCTTCTGACTGATAACAATTTGTACAGATCGCAGTACCTGTAATTTTCCCTGTCACCTATGTGCAGTACTGTCTGTATTGTGTTGTGATAAGTACAGACCGCTCAGACCGCGTTACCGACAGCAATATACGCTGGATATAATGTACATGGGTACACACGTACGCGGTATTGGCATATTACAACAATCCATTTGTCAAAGAAGTTTCTTGAACATTGTATTATGTATATATACATACTATTGCTATTTAACAAGGTGCGATTAGTAAGTTCCTATACCAAAGTGACTGGAGATTATTTGTACTATTTATGTCTAATTTGGGATAAATGAAGTCAGCATCGGCTCTGATCACTAAAATTTAAATTTTACAATTTTGCTACTGACAATGGCACCAGTCTAAGTAACAGATCCTTTACTTAGTAATAGAATCACGTGATACGTCTATCGTAGCGAACATGTATTTAATGATGGATGACAATAGCCATATTATAATTTCTGCTACGTGTTGAGCTAGGTACACAGATATACAAAACTTTAGAAGGATATCCTTTGATCGCCGATATTACATAAACAATGTTGGACTGCAATTGCATAATATTATGTAACAAATCTCATACGTCTCAGGGTGAGCCCTCATATGCAATATTACATAAGTGAGCCATATCTAACAGGTCCAAGGAAATGTCGTCGCTCGACTACCTGTTTGCCTTCACCGATCGCCTTAGCTTACGTAAAATTACCACGTGAGTTATAGAGGAAAGATGAAAGTAACGTATACTTAATTGCGTCCAGTTATTAGATAAGCGCACAGATAAGGAATGAATTTAAATAAAATCGATGAATGTAAATTAAAATAGAGAATGTAAACTTTTCCCTATTCCTCGGTTCACTGCTGCATGAGCGTCTTCGTCGTGATGTTCCTGATGTTGTAAAAGATGGATTGGAGTATCGCGTCGGAGATTTTTGTGTATAGCTCTTTTGACAGAAATTAGATCACTCTTAACGATAACCTCATGTTGATATAAGTAGGTACTGATGACGGAAATATACCGAAAGCTCGCTGTCAAATATCAAACTATGACAGAAGAATTGCAATTTAGAAACGGTAACATAACCTATTCCTAATGAATCTATCAATAAACAATTGAGAGATGAAAAATCGAGTTTGCATTGAACGTAAAAATGATCAAACCTCACGATAAAAAATGTAAATTTGTCATTGTACCAATCTCTCAACCGACGTTGGAACTTTTACATGTGCTTTAACGATATATGTTGTTAGAGATACTTACACATAATATTGAAGCAAGGCCACATAATTCCTAATACAGAGTATTAATTCATATAGGGTATCAATAATACCCCTTTTTTATATATGTACGATCAAGGATGATTATGGTAATGGTCCGACTGACACGAAATCAAGAATTTCCCGTATTTTCGAGACTTGAAATCGAATAGTTTGGTGATTATTATGTTCATGTTTCTGCAATAATGATGTTTCCAGCTGGAGCTATAGGTTTATATGTTTAACAGGTAATATCGGTTCCACCTGCGGCTTCGTGACCGGCTTCAGCTTTGTATCAGTTTTGGAATTCATTTACTTCTTCGTGGTGAAGCTCATCCGAGAGGTTGCGGCAAGGAGACGCAAGAGGATCCGCACAGCATCCGTCGGACGCATTGACGCTGCCGACATATCTAGATATAGGCCAATTTATTGGAACGAATTAACTAGATCTACCAACTTTGGAAATAATTTTTGGATTCAGTGAAAAAATATACGTTTGGTTAACCATATAATACTCAGATTGTTGAAGTTAAGTTTTTCATTTTAGTAATCAATACCCGGATGATTAAGGGCCCGTTACAGAATGTTATGAGAAAGTTTCGGGTTGCTATGCAACACATAAAATAACTGAATGATAAAAATGACAGTTAACATGCAGCGCGTTACAAGCTTTAACCGAGGGATAGCTAAACCGATGACTGTGAAACGCAAAGATAGTGTTTTATTTATTAAATATATTCTAGGTAGTAAAACCTGAACTTACTCGAACATTCTGAAACAGGCCCTAAGCATCGTCCACTACTGCTGTAAAAAGCACTTGAATAAAGAAAGGAATAGAATGAAAGCTACGTAAACTTTGTCCGCTCATTGCGCTGGTTCAAACCGGTTCCGCACGAGGGGTTGCCGCTGCAACCCCCCACATGCCTTGTCAGTGACAACTTAGTAGTGAAGCTTTCACTCTGTACAGTTCTATATTCATTTGGTAAAAATATAGCTATTTGTTGGTGTGTGTGAAAACGCCTCTTTGCTAACTCGAGGGTCGAGATCCTGGGTTCGATTTACGGGTCGGAAAAGTTATTGGGTTCTTTGACAAAATATTTTTTTTAAGTCTGGAGACTGGTACTGTGGGTGGCTAGCCCCTTATTACATGGGCCCAGAAACATGTTGTTAAGACCTCTGCCTAACCGATCGGGGAATCCAGAATAAGAATAAGTTAAGTCACGATAAGAATAAGATAGATGTTATTAGATCAGTTTCCGATAATATAACATAATGTAATAGAAAATCTAAAAGCTGTCCTAAAACTCCTTTTTTGAAAGTTTTTTGTATGTCGTGTGTGTAAGTTTCAAGGCGCGGTAATTAGGCATAATTTGGAACCGAATTTGGAGTATTTAGATAACACGATATTATGTCAATAGCCATTCGTTATAATTGTTACAAATTACAGAAGCAGGTGGCGTACTTCTCACCATGATTATAATCTATAGGTACTAGATTTACTCGTGTTCACCATTGTAATCGCTTCACTAAAATATTCAATCATTTTGTTTGTTATTATTTTATTACACACGAAAATAGTTGTACAAAGTGGTTATTAACAAAATTGTAGTTTTATTTGCCTTTGAGCTTAGCCTGTGTCAGTTATATTGGAGAGAATGGATTCAAAAGAGTCTATGAAGAGATATTTTGAAATATGGTGGAACGGAATCAAAAGTCTACCCGAGACAACATCTATTCATGGGTTTAGATTTATTGGTGATTCTAATAGACATTGGACAGAAAGGTAATAATAATAAAAAATAACGGTTCCTACCTACAATCTGCTACAATGGTTTTACAGAAAGCAATATTATAAGTATAGTTCAACCCAGATGCTGTTAGTGGCTAAAATAAATGTATAAAGAAAATAATTTACATCGGATCCCAAATTACTCCAGCGAAGTTATTCCGCCTCTTGCAACCTATAATCAAAGTCAGATTTACGTGTCTACCTATTTTAAATGGATTTCTGAAGAGTACAACTGGTATAATAGGGTTGACGGGGTATTAGAGAGAAGAGCCTCAAAGGCTTTGCAGCCTTTTTGGTTCTTTTACTCTGATAGAAAGTTCTCGGAGTTGTGGTGAAATGTACTGTAATATATATGACGTCACCTGCACTGTGTGACAGAGACCATGGACTTCCACTTGCTTCGATCTGGCCATTTGTCTCTTCCAAATTCTTCATAGTCACCCGTCTGCTAAGGTACTCGTGATCTCACCGTTTTCCACAACGCCTCTAATCTGGTCTGTATATGTACGTTCGCCGAGATCTTTTAAACTGTTCCATTCACACACTCTTCTTACACTAGTTTTGTCAACCTCCCTGCTATGTGGTAATGTGTTAACTATCTCAGCATAACTTTCCCGACTAGCGTTAGTACCTCATTCACTGCTTTAAATCAAGCTGTTCCTCACTCTGTCTGTCAAAGTCACACCACATACACTTCTCTAAACTCTTACTCAACTGCATTTATCCGATTGTGTTACTTTCGACACCCAAACACTAAAAATCACTAAGTCGTAACCTTTTTAGAAAAGTTTCAGATAGTCATATACTCGTAGTGTGGCCTATCATTTCAGCTTACTCGTATTTTCCTTCAGTTTTCCATTCCGAGCACTAAAATTCCCATAGATTTGAAACTTTTTCAATAGTAAGAAAAATGTTGTTGAACTAAGGACCACTACTACTAGAACCTATTTATATATCATTTACAATAAATAATAAGCAGGTACAAACTGTCATACGTTCATCCATATCTAAAATCCTTTCTAACTTGCAACCACATACTTCTTACATTAACTTTTATTCCTTTTCGCAAAAATGGCAAGGCAAGTGTTACCTGATCATTGACGTCTATATAGAAAACACCTGACGAACAACTCGTTAATTCTTAATCTATATTCGCTACCTTCATGAATCATGCAAATTAGGTACTATACTATCGCTACACATATTAAACACATCTTTGTCTAACACTAGGGTAGGACACGGGTGTATTACCTAAGATCTAGAATTCTGATATACACTCAGAGGTCTAAAGAGGTTGCTTAATCAATGACAGTACTACTTTTCGACCATAGTTAATTGGTCCCATGGTACAATAATTAGACCATGATTGGTATCATACCACGAAATCCACAAAGATGCCATAATATAATTTTTATAAAAATGTTCTGATTTTATTTAGGAACAGCTCCATCATAGCTTGTCACATTAATTAATATATACACTTAAGGCAAGGAGCCTCTTATTCATAAATCTCAGCCTCACGAGAATTCGGCCTGGATAAATCAAACAATGCACCGATATTTGCAGCACTCACATTAATGTCTAAGAATATTCTAGGCCTATCAGTCTGGTTCCAGGCACACTCCATCAATATGAGGTAGGTAAACGTCCTCCTCACAGACTTCATAATTATGTGAAGCTAGAATGAATTGGTTGATTTAGGGAACGTCTACCTGTAAGTATCGCCTGTTTGACTAACATCTTCCCGACAACCGTTATTAATATGCGTGTACATTTTTTATAGAATTTTCTGGCTAATATTCGTTGCTCTTTCCTGGTACGGCTCATCTTTACTTATCGCAGCGCAGTACAACGCATTTCAGAACAATCCTATATCCTTCGTGGTGGAAACCACTTACAAGGATTGGGACACCATGTTTCCTTCTGTTGTTGTATGCGAGAACGATAACGCGAACCGTATCGAAGAAATATCGGACGGGTAAGTATCAAATCCGAACTAAAAATACTAGACTTCTACCCTAATTCCACTTTAAATGCAGGGGTCATAGTAAGTACACATTGCACATAGTCTTTCGTTCACCAGACTTATACCAATATTGCAGTCAAATAAACATTATTAGGCTTTCTCGGAACATAATCTGTTGTAATTATTATTTAGTAACCGGCTAGGACTCGCGTAATATTTACCGGATATTGCTCCGACCAGTTTCGAACTTATTTGAAGTTCTTCGTCTGGGAGTCACGATTGTGCACAGCGTCGAGCGCGGGCCTCAGCACGTAACTGGCGTTGAGACGGTTGCGCCGCAGCTGTCAAAGTCCGAATTCCTCCGTCCGAACTGTCACTTCTGTCACTATCACTGTGATTGTCACTGTCGTCTTGGTAGGCAAGGGAATGTTGACACACTACACTTGTACTATCCTCTTCGCGGTTCCACCCCGATCCGAAGAGGATAGTACAAGTGTAGTGTTACGCGAGTCCTAGCCGGTTACTAAATAATAATTATGGACAAAACTCGCGACAGTTTTTTAGCTCATAATCTGTTGTAGGTAAAAAGTGCGAGCGATGTGTACTCGGTGGGACCAAAATCCCCCCTAGTAGTAATAGGTGGAAAAATATCCCATTTTTCCCTACCAGTAGGGAAAGATCAGTACGGATATGTGGAACTGCGAATAAAATGTAGTTCTCAATCGGCAGCTTATGGGGTGAGGACCACGATTTCAATATGGAAGAAGTGTTAAAGGAAATAGCTTATTTCAAAGGCATCACTTACTATACGTCGGAATTTTGTAGCCTTGAAGATCCATTACCAGATTGTATTAAGACCAATTTTACTTATTACGCTAACCTGGTGAGTCATTATTCTGTATCTTTTTATTAAAAAACAGTATATTAGTTTCTTTCATTAGACAATTATGTACCTATATTTCGCAATAACTCGCAATTTTTATAGCTGCTAGCCTTTTGACCACTATCTTACCTGATCGTTAGTGATGATGTGATCGAAGATGTTGTTCCAGCTAACCTAGAATTTATACTAGCTATCAAGTACAACTAGCGCAACACAATGTTAGGTGCTTGGCGACAAGTTTTCTATTTGAGGGTGGCTAGACGGACATTCGCAAAATGCTCTACCTCCATACTATAATGACTGCCATCCTAAGACAACCACCAGGACCGACGGATTAACGTGCCCTCCGAAGTACGGAAATCCTCTTATATTATCTATATATATTTGTATATCCACGGTGAAATATGGCCAATTAATGTATTTTTTATGCTACTTATACATTGTCACTTGTTGTTCATATTTTAGGTTCGAAGTACTTGTGCAGAATCCCTCACAGATTGCTCTTGGAACGGCAAAGAATTCGATTGCTGTTCGTATTTTAGATTAATGGACACAGAGCTCGGGACTTGTTTTGCTATTAATACTATTCAAGGAAGGTAAAGGGGCTGCAAATGTAAAAGTTCTAGAATATATTGGAGAATCAAGATGTGTCGTAAGTGCTTATAGATATTTAATAACTCTGTTCAAGGGAAAAACATCCTCGACGATTATCAATGATAAGCAACAGTACGACAGGTCCTGGGCTTATAAAATTCAATGTTATGATGACTGCCAACGTCTATGTTCTGAATGAGGAAGAGGTGCCAGCATTGACAACTATCGGATCTGATATATTGAGTGTTGGCCCCGAATTATATTTCAGGTTAGATGTTGCAAAGATGGTTTACTAACTATAAAAATAAATTTTTAAAAGTTTTGACTGTGGCTATCCTGAGGAGAACCTCAACTGGTTATTGGAAATATTATCAATCTAAAAGACGAATATATGCTGGGCTAGGATTCCACCCTCCCACATCTTCCTGTGGGAATCGAAAAAGGAGACTTAGAAAAAATACCGAAAGGAGGGCAGCAGTACCTTCCGAAAAACCGCCGTCTTAATCTCAAGTAGAAAATTCGCCAAGCACCTAACAGTGTGTTCCGGCATCCAGTCCTTGAGAGCCAGTAAAAATACAGGCACATGAGACATAACAACTGTATTTCTCAGAGTGACGTGCTTATAGGCAGAGGTTCCAACTTACATTGCAATACCTATGGCGCCTCACAAGCGTGGGGATCATGGCAAAATAATCTGGGAAGTCGAACGGTGGACGTTAAGGCTGTTGAAGATGAAAAGAAGAATTTCTTGACTTGAAAATATGTTTCTGCTAATTAACATTTAAGAAATGAAACCCTCTTTTCTATTCAGGCGTTACATCTCAATTCGTAACGTGGAAAACGACGCAGGAGCTCGCATGATTGCCCCCGAAAAGCGCAAATGCCGGTACACAGACGAGAACTTTCTGGAAGTCTATGATCATTACTCCTACACCGCTTGCACAGTACAATGCAGGAAAGACGCGCAGTTAAAATTTTGTAACTGCACTAACTTCTTCATGCCAAATGTTCCAGAAGAAATGAAGTGTAACGTCAGCGGTATTTTATGCCTGAATAATAACGTCGGTGTTCTGTCTGTAAGTATATGTTTTTGACAATGAGTATAATACGAGTATTTTGATTATCATTCACTTGTTATAAAAGATTGAAGTGCGACATAGATAACAGTGGTACCATAAAAAGTTCTCAAGTAACACACAATGGTAACACTGGTTTGTACCTTCATACCTACTAGTAGATAGGGACATCTGCCCGTCGGGGCTAGACTACCTGAAGGTGGGCAGCAGCGCCTTCTGAGGAACTGCAATCTTACACTGCGATCCCCAAGACGCCTACCGAGAATGGGGATTATGGCAAACATCTTAATATTGGAGGTTGTTTTCAGCAGTGGGTAATCCAGCTGACACAGTACAAATGAAAAATATAACACGTATATCTTTCATTTGTTTACTCTAGAGGTAGGTAGGTACACGCAAAAGACCACTTGGAGTCGAGGTGCTTTGTGTCGAATATTAACTGTCACTTATTTAGAACCTAAACACTACTTAGTCTACATCAACTAAAATAGGTATTTAAAGTATAATTTTAACTGAAAAGTCACAGGTATTTCAAATCACGTACGTACCTATTGAAATACTTCGCGCCTCTGCGGGCGGTTTCAAGTCACATTGGGTACAGCTGTAAAGGTACTTAACCGACCGGGAACTGTAAAATCCTCTCGAAAAACCTATCACACGTCATCAGCCTGGAATTTAGGAAATTATCGGGTAGAAAAATCAATGTACTTATCCAGCTCCATAAATATACTTTTTTTTTCAGGTGTTAAGGGCTCCGTGGTCGTCACGGGCTGGACTTTACTGTAACTGTCTGCCATCCTGCACAGAAGCTGAAATAACTATCGTAAAAGACTTTAAGACAGTAACCTCTGAAAGTTTTGCGACTGTAGAAATTGCACTGGCCATGCTGCCAAGTGAGAGATATAGGAGGAACGTCGTTCGAGGCATACTAGACTTAGTGGGTAAGGATAATCGAAAAATAGCACATTCATTTAAGTAATAAGGTTCTTTGTTGGTTAGCAAGCCTAGAACCTAGACTTTGTGCTTCCTTAAGTGACCACGTTTATGCATAGCATAGGTTAGGACGCACAGAATGCAGTTCGATGAGGGTACGTTGCAGTGACAAGAGAGGTCTTCCTTCATGGAATAAATTCAAATTCAAATTCATATACTTCGGACAACAGAAAATTCACTTTGTTAGAAACACAATTAAAAAATAGTTATTAAAGTTAGTAAACACTCAAAATTAAATAAAACTATTACAAGATTACACTAACGTTACACTTATTTAATAGGACATCCCATACGAACGGTTTTATGGACAGATTGGTTGTCTGACCAATGTTCGCATAAATTGTCTCACAAAGGGAGAACATGGACTGCTGAATAGTAGCTATTCTAGCCATTTTCGATGCGGCGTGTATTTCTTTGTCATGCCTTTTTTCGAAGGAGACTAGATTTCCCAAATAGATGTCTATTTATCGTCATATTGCAGTCCGCCCTTCAACTTTAATCCGACGCTTTGTTTACGTACATATTTGGGTCTTAATAGTGTATTTTGTTGCATGGTAAATTACTGTATCTCTTAGGGTGCAGACGCAGTGCAGCTTGTCACTTACGCGGAAATGCATCTGTTATACGCAGAGGTGAGCCAAGTGATTGTTCAGTCACAATCATATTAAAAAAAATGGGTTGATTTAGAAATATTGAAACAGGGTCTGGCACATTCATCAGTGAATTAAAAATGATTTAGAAACCTTTTCCACGCTAGCGGATAAAAAGCAATTTGTCACGCAGATTTCGAATTGTAAACCCCTTTCCGGACTTATGTGGTGAAAAATAGTTTTAGAGTGATTCACACTATTTTATATGACTACCTACCTATGAGAAACAGAAAGTGCACTCGAAACTCGTATGTATAGACAATATTATAAGGTTACCTACCGCCTAACATCAGGTGGGCCTCGTGCGTGTTCCGTGTTTTCCATTTAAATAAAGTAATATCTATCTACATTTCAGGGTTCCGTATACAAGCGAAACTGAGCCTTTTAATGAGACTCCGCAAGTCAGTCTGCTTGTATGTCCTTCCAACTGAATTTCAGTCACGAGTCTCTAGCTCGTGAAGGGAGTGATTTAGAAACCTGAAATTTAGATATTTTTTTATATGTTGACCCAAAATGACTGCTGGACCACAAATTAAACTGAATTATATTAAGGGGGCTCCAATGAATGAGTACCCACCCTAGCATGTAGGTTTCACCGTTATAGATCATCGAAAGCATAAGCACGATACAAAATATATGCATGCAATATATATTTCTTTTGTCTAAAGAATTAAATTAATTGGCGGCCTACAATGTTGTTAATTTTAGAACATCCAGACCATGCATTATTTCTCAAAAACTGAACTATTAGTTAGGAATATGCAATATCCGTATGTTATGTACTAATATCTGTTAAACCAACAAATACTGTGAGATATAGAGGGCGCAATTCTTGTCGTATTAGACGACGAAAGGCAAATTCAATCTCCAATCTCCATCAGTCACCCCGTGACCATGATCTGCAAAGTGTTTGAAATGTTGTCGGGACAAAAATAATGATAAATATACGCGATTTAAACTGTTTAAAGTTGTTTAATTACTATGTGTTATAGTCGCGAAAACATAAGACAACATTATCCAATCTCCAATCTTACTCTACGGTGCCCACACCATCTGCCAAGCGTGGGGATTGTGGGACGCCCCATCCACCATGAAATAGAAAAAAAGTCAAACTCAACAGCCTTATAACAACAACCTTACAAGAGCGAGGCGCGGCTCTCACTTGGCCACCACCACACCTTATACTACGCATTTGATTTACAGTGTCCACTGGAGGCACCGGGGGTCTCTTCTTAGGAGCAAGCATCCTAAGCTTCGTCGAATTGATATATATTCTCCTCATTCGTCCTTTCTGCGATATCTACAGTCGGAGGGACGACGATCCTTGGCATAGGAGGTTTGGAAATCGTCAACTAAGCAACAAGGTCAGGAATTGGAAACGGACCTACTTCAAGACCAACTCAGGAAACTTGAAAAAACTGGATAACAAGAACAACACAAACTTTAATAAGTAAATATAGATACCTAACCTTAACTTGTCTGTTTTGAAAGGACTTAATGGTGTGTTTCTGCAGTTTTCCTTTTCTAGGTTCACGTCATCACTCACTGATATTATTTATTTATTTATAGCTGATAGGTAAGCCTTTGACCACTATTTCACCTGATGGTAAGTGATAATAGGGTCGGAGATATTGTTCAGGCAAACCTAGAATTACTGGCTCTCAAGGACAGCTGCCGGAACACACCGTTAGGTGCTTGGCAACAGATTTTATACTTGAGAGTGGCAGCTAGCCAGGCGGGCATTCGCAAAATGCCCTACCACGATGCTATATCAATTATCAACTGCCATCGTAGAACAACAACCGGGACCCACAGCCAAACGTGCCCTCCGAAGCAAGGAAGCGCTCAGTATTAGTTTCATTAGCGGTCACCCATCCAAGTCATAACCGCGGCGGATGTTGCTCGGTTAAGGGCAAGACAGTAGTCAAAATAATTTCTAATTCGGGCGGAGCTAAAAGAAATAGGCGTTAACTTTCAACTCATAAAAATATTCAGTCGCACGGCGGCACTAGTCACCGTACCACGGATAGCATCGCTAAAATTGTAGAGTTTCGTGCGCTATTAGAAGCGGCAGAACAGTAGTGTACATAACAACATTTTATCTGCAGTTACTGCGAACCTATACGGTAAAAAATATCATCGCTTGTAAGTATAGAAATATTTAATAGACTAAGCGAAGCGTGGTCTAGGTGGAGGTCTGAGCAGTGTATATTTCTCAGTCATTATCTCGATTGCATGATCCGATCTTCTTGAAATTTTGTTAGAAAGGTGCCTATCTTCCATATCAACATAATTTGTAAGTAAAAGTTTTAATTGTTTGGTGGTTAGTAGAGATTATGAGATCCATTTTAAAAACAAAAATGGAACCGACTTATGTTCCTGATAAGTGTGAAATTACTTGTCAAAGTTGGTACCGTGTTAGTTCAAAAGTCAGTATTGTGCTCAAAAAAGTAGTTCGATTTCATGAAGCGGTACGAAAGCGGTATGAAAGAAGACATTCAACCAACCACCGGGTTGGTGCGGATAACGTCCTGGAGCATATTTGTGCCTGTAGCACTTACATTGTACCTTCACATGTGTTTTGTTGTTCTTATTCATAGTTCTATGTATACATTATGTGTTCCTTACTGCTCCAACATGTTAAACGTTTTTTGAAATAAAATTATTATTATTCATTATTATTATTACGTATGATAACGCTCATGTAGAAAAAGCGAAAAAAGTGTGTCAGTGTTTTGGTAAGCAGAAAGAATTGTGTAGACTGAAGGGAAAATGGTGAGAATGTGTATTTAATTTTAAATAACCTTGTTTACAAAAAACTGTCAAATAATTTGTGTTTTGGCTTACTGTAATATACTTACCAACTCTAAAACAGAAACTTACAATTTTACCTTATCATATTTCTATAAATCTATAGATGAATAAATGTAATGTATAGGTATAATTTCAGTTATAGAAAGTCATTATGCAATTTTAAAGTTTATTTACGAGATTTATAACTCACTGAACTCAAGAACTCGTTCACAGTTTGTGTTACTACAAGACGTTAATGGAGCACTTTATACTTTCGTTTATTCCCCATTGTATTACAAATCTAAAAAAAAAATACAATTACGTTTCTTATGTAACCATAACTTTTTAATTATTTGTTATGTACTTACATGCCAACAAGTTTATCAGGCAGTGTGTCATTTATTTTTATGCAGTATGAAATAACACAGCTACAAATAATAATATAATAAAAGTTCAAAATGTTTATAGAAGTATTATCCCAATGCAATGCTCAATACAAAAGATAACCTTAATGAAACCACCATATAAGATTCACCCTACCGCTACTAAAAGTGCTACAGGCAGAATCGCACCAAGTTTCTGAGTCACATTGGTTTAAGAACCCCACTCGTAGGTGCTTCGGTTATCGCGGCCATTCATCATGGAGACATTGGAGATTTGGAAATTGGATTTTGACATTTGGAAATACGGAAAATACTCCCAACTTCTGAGCCTTCGGCCTTGCAAGTTCCTGCTCGGCTTAGACTGCACCCTCACCTTGCACTCACCCTTCGAACTCACGCACCATCCGTGCTCTAAATGCAATATGATAAATAAGAAGAGCAAAATGGCAAATCCAGAATGATGTAATTCAAGATAGCCACCATAACGTACTCCGACCACACTGAAGCTCAACCTTACTTCAGCGGGATCGCACTTCAGCACTTTGTATGAATTCTGCTATTTTGGATTTTTGTTGCGTGTCATTTGAGTGCTCTCTCGATTCCCTATGACATTTGTTCAAAACTTCTTTACTTATCTGTAACTGTTTACGAGATACGTCATCTATCTTCACTTGGCAGACGTCATTTTATGATTTCCCATTATTTCTATATCATGAAAATCACTTTGTTATTTTCGGTTTAGAATACTTTCTTTCCCCATGACTCCTTCCCATTGAACAATTTAAGCCAATGGTTTCAAAACATCTATGTATGGCGGCCATCTTGAAAAATTACATCATAAGAAATAATTTCTTAATTCCGAATAACGACGCTCTAAGCAACCCTTAACTTATTTTCAGCCGGATCAGGGCATCTTGAATTTTGCCTGCCATCTTGAATCCGTCATTTCGGTATTTGACAAGTCTCATTCGACTGCTGCCATTAAAAGTTATACGGGAAGAATCGTACCGGGGTTCTTAGTCACTTTTCCTAAGGAACCCCACTTATTATAATAATAATTTAAAAAAAATTTAACCAAAAAAATGGAACCGACTTCAACACCCAAAAGTGTGAAATAACTTGTTAAAGTCGGTACGTAAAGAAGTTCCGGTTATACTACCCAGAACAAAACACTATCGTTGCGTTTCACAGTCATCGATTAAGCCTATCCATCGGTTAAAGCTTAAAACGCGCTGCATGTCAACTGTCATTTTTATCATTCAGTTATTTCATGAGTTGGTTAGCAACCCGAAACTTTATTAGGACTTTCTGAAACGGGGCCTAAGTGTACCGACTCCACTTAACGGACTACGAAGAGGAAAAAGAAGATTATTATATCATATGGTTGATAACCTATCAACTGTTCTTATAATAATTTTGTGTTAGCTAGGTATCTACAGCCTATATTAAAATAATGTGGTTTGTAAATACTAAGCGAGCCAATAACAATACTTCGACTACCGAATTGAAAGGAATTCAACGTGTGGTCGTTGAATTACATTAATCGCAATATAAACATAAGTATTTATAATATTCTGCATAATTGTAAGTAACATATTGTTCTGAATGTATTAATAAATGTCAAATTAAAATAAAGGTCTCTTGATTATTTTTATATATTTTAATTTACTAAAGATAGAAAGAAATTATCCGAATTTCTGTGTTGTTCTACCTAATATTATAAAATTAATTACAAACAATATAGTTCAGCAATCTCTTCAAAAATAGCCATAATATTATGTTTATAATTAGGGTCGGAATGCATCATTTTTAAAACAAATGCTGATTTGTTCTTAGAAAGTATATCATCAAACTGAGCATTGTCTGTGAAAATTCTAGTCATAAGTTCATCGTCGAGCCAAAACTGGGGCATTATACATGCGCACACGACCGCTCCCCACTGCCTTTGCTTTTGTGCACACTCGAAAAAACTTTCCTTGTCTATAATTCCAGCTTGCATTCCGTTATCAATAAGAATTCTTTCAAGTTCTTCGCAATAAAAAGCAAGGAACTTATTCATGTTTTCTTCCCTAAACTTTTGGTCCAAGTTACAGTAAAGTAAAAGCATAACATCGCCAGCAGGTGGTTGGTATCTCGCAGCTTGAAAATCGACGAGAACGCAATGATCCGGTATTAAACTTTCTCCCACTTTCTTGTAACGAAACATCAAGTTGTTATTCCATAAATCCCGATGGCATATTACGTTTCTATATTCTACTGAAGCATTAGCGAGAGCTAAGCCACCAGACCAAACGGTTTGCCAATTTCTTTCAATTTTATTTATTTCATCAAGGCTGTATTTTGAAAATTGTTTAATTGCATCTAACGCTGCTTTCATGGATAGCACAAACCAAGTATCTGTATCCGTATAGCCGGCTTCATCTAAGTATTCCTGAAAATCTTCATTTAAGGAATAACTACGTCCCAGCTCTTTGCTTCTGATTTCTTCATATATTATAGAAGATGCGTGAAATCTGGCCAGAGTTTTCAAAGATTCTAAAGTGTGTTCCATGTCAAACCTTTTAAACTTATCTCTGAGTTTGTACTGTAGAGCATTCAGGTCTTCAAATACCATTGCATTTTCTAAACCAGTAACAAATTCAGCACTCCAACATGTTAAATCTGAAAAAACAATATATATATACAGAATAAATTATAGATTGAACTGAACATATATAAATATATGTGTTCATTATTTAAGTATATGATATTAATATGTAAAATATGTAATGATAAACACACCTGTAATGGCAATCCTTTGTTTAATGACTGAGTAAAAGTACATTTCTTTTCCAAATAAATTCAAATCTTTAACCATTTCTGCTTTTGCTGCATTTGTCACGGATATGACTTATAGGAAATAGTTTAGAATTTTCTTTTGAGGGCCCATATGTACTTGAAGTTTCCAATAATCACATAAAAATCCCAACATTTTATCACTAGCATTTTTTACAATATAATTTTCAATAACAATTTCATTGTTTGCTTCTCCATGTTTGGAAACAATCGTTTTAATTTCTTCTTCGGTTATGTATTGAGACTTAAAATCATTCTCTTCTGTTGATATTATCTCCATGGTCATAAAAATACTTTATTGTTCTGGAAAGTTTTCGCTTAAATCAAAGATTGTTTGAAAGACTGCTTGTACTCACTTGGTTGTCACATTACAATTAACAACATTATTTAACTGACAAACATTTATATTTTATCACTGAATACTCAAAATATATAAATGACTAAATTGCACATACATTTAATTAAATACTGGAGGCAAATACCATACAATTTGATAATTTAGTTTATTTAATTTATCACTTAAGATTACGTAAGTACAAGTATTTACGCTACACGTTATGATGTAGTGATTTGCTATTGCAAACATTAATAAAAGTCTGTTTATTTAACAGTAGGTACCAACAATTCAATTACCAACCATATATGTACTGACAAAGAAGAACCGCGCTCTTAAGTCAACCAAAACGGTTTAAGTTTACTGAAATTTAATGACTGTCTTGTTATCTTCAGGATAGATGTATCTTTCGACTATTTCATCGAATAATTCATTCACCCTATACCGATATACTGGGTCTTCGTTTGCTATTTGTATAAATTCTTCGCTTCGTGATACTATGTTTGCTTTCACACTTTTCTCAGGATCACAAAATATTTCTTCTCTCTTTTTACTACTCATGGATACAATTGGCACAATTAATGAAGCCTGTGTCATGCCAAAAACTAAGCTTTCGTTGTATGCTTTAAAAATAGCATCTTTCGGGAAAATATTATTCACATTCACGCCAGCCTTTTTAAGTATCGTAGCAAGACTGTCATAGTAAACATTGATAAGGTCAACAGTAATTTTTTCTCTGCTTGATCTCGACGTATTGAAGTAAATCAAAGAAGACAGATCAAGCATGGGAGAAGAATACAAAATTGTTTGAAAATCAACGATCAGTGCATGAAGTTCAGAATTTCCTTGCTTTTTAATGAATATATTGTTGGCCCAAAGATCTCGATGGACTACAACGTTACGATACATGGTACTAGGTTTCATTAGAGACAATGCTCTACTAAACAAAGTTGGGATAACATACTCTACTTTCTGTACAAAATCAAGCTTTGGTTTATATTTGGAGAACGTTTTCAGATAATCTATCACAGCATTGCTGCCTGTATCCCGCCATTCTTGACCGCCAATAGGCTCTTGCAAATATTCACTGAAATCATTCCAAATTCTATACGGTTTCCCGAGTTCTTTACTTTTTGTTTCTTCGTAAATATAAGATTGCGCGTGAAATCTCGCTAAAGTTTTCACTGTTGCACTCAAAGCTTCCAATCCAATCGTCTCTAGGTGGTGTGGCATTTCGTAACCGAGTTGACTGACGTCTTCAAACACGAATAAGTCGTCGCGAATAAATAGTAGTTTCGGTCGCCATTTTTCAGAACCTGAAAAATATCTTACATTAATATATAAAGATGTTATCGATCTATATTGAATAACAAAGGAAAAAAACCAATCGAATAGATACGAAGTACAAACATAAGATAAACACAAACAATAACGACCATGGAAAAGAACCAATCGAATACTTAATATTTCTACACTGTGTAATAGGCACCTAATCCTTGGGAATATACATTATACAGGCGTGCTACTAGGTATTCCCATTGGGTTTATTACAATAAGCGAAATAGGTAAAGGGCAACAAATGACCCAATAAACGTTTTATTTTAAACTAGCTGTTACCCGCGACTACACTCACGTAGGCATATGTTCGCTTACGTTTTAGCACACAATGCTACTTCGTTTCCCAGAATGTTGCAGATGCCGCCCATTTCTTCTACCATGCCCGTCAATTTTAGCCCACTGCCTACCTACACCTATCATTAGCTTGTTATTGAGTTCACAGAGTTTGAATGCTTGGCAATAAAAATATGGCGAAACGTTACGTTTGTATGGAAAGCGCTTCAAATACCTACTAGCTTAAGAGTTAAGAAGAGTAATGAAGATCTTGACCTGCACTTTGTATGAGACGTTCGCCATTTTTGGTAGGTTTGGTAGCTTTCACTTGATGCGAATGCATACAGAAAGACAAACATTTTTAATTCATTTTATAAATTATAATAATAAATTAAAATGAAAAAAAAACGTAATAAACTTACTTCTAAAATGTGCATTAAAATTATCATACTACATAGTTACTATTGCATAGTACATAGTTAGTGTGACACTACGCCCTGTATTTTAACATATTAACATCCTGCACATCCCCAAAGACTAAGAATACATCTACATTTTTGAAACATTAAAAAAGATTTAATGTTTTTTAATATTGTTAGGTTTGCAATGACGCCTGCTAGGCGAATTACATTACAAAATTACAAATTTACGAGAGAAAAAATTATAGTCATGTGCGGGATTCGAACCCGCGTCCATCCACCCCTTTAGCCGGGGTATGCTCTAACCAATTGAGCTAACATGGGTTCGAATCCCGCACATGACTATAATTTTTTTCTCTCGTAAATTTGTAATTTTGTAATAAGATTTAATGTTTCTCTTTGTTGAAGTTAATTTTATTTTGGTTCAAGGTATTTTATGTCTTTACTATATTATAAATATTCGTTATAATCATACCTTCTCCATTCTGAAATTCTTCAAACAGCTTGCTCAGCATAATAAATTCTTTCTTGAAAAACTTCAACTCTTTCAGATACTCCGACTTCCAATGGTCAAACCTCGGCATGCACTTTACAAAAAGCTTAAGTTCTGCTTTTACTCCTTCTTTTTCTGTTTCTATTATCAACTTTAAATGATCTCCTAGATAACCTATAATTTTATCGGAAAATTCTTCTGTATACCATTTCGAAATTTTTTCATATCCAAATTGTTTTACAATTGCAATTAATTCATGTTCTTTTATCAGCTCCATTGTAACAGGAGTGCGATACAATAGTGTATATAATAATGATGCAGGGATTGGCAAAGGGTCCGATTCAATGAAGTTTGTTAGTAAACGGTCTGTTTAACTTTTCACGATTGTAGATTTGTATGTCATACAAACGTGCTACTTGTACACGGACATGTACTATTTGGCCTCATATCACCTGTCACACGTTTATCGTATATGTATATAAGTAAAACGTTTAATAATACCTACATATAAGCGTGAATATATATTTACTTGTTACAGAATTTTATTTACCTGATATCATTTATCTCGGTTATGCTTTCTTTAGATTTTTATATCTTTTCTCACTTTTTATGATATTTTTACCTGCTATATACCTACAACAAACATAAAGAATGAAGCTCTTATGTTAAGACTATTAAAAAATTATAATTTCTTAAGTTTGGACGATTATTACCCACATTAATTAAACTAAAATATAATATTATAAAACATGCACGATTATCTCCGCCAATGTTTACAATTTTTATTATTTATTCATAATTCTAAAACTAAGTTTATTTCTTTTAAACAGGGAAACTTGCCACCTAAACCCTAAGATTTGGTTACTTATATCTCTGTACCTATCGATATATTATTGTTTTTGTAAAATGTAGCAACATTATTTTTAAGATATCGATAGTGGACAAAAGGTTTTCTTTTTAGCTAACTGTCTATAGCTACAAATGGCAATATCTAAGTAACCGGCCTTGCAGTGCAAATAAACTGATAAAATACGTAATGAGAATAAACATACTCTGTGGGATGTTTATTCTCATGAGGGTATGGTATTAGTAAATAGTTTTATTGCTTTAGGAATGTACTTTTACATTTATTTTTGGATAATTTTTGCATTATAAAACCCGCTAAGCGAATGAACTTTACAAAATTAAATTGGCCTCTTCAACAGAACAAAACGTTAGAGGAAAAATTTAAGTCATGTGCGAGATTCGAACCACCCCTTTGGCCGGGATATGCTCTGACCGAAGACTGAGCTAACATGACAATGAGTCATAACTACAATTTATATTAATTTTTTCCTATCGTTCTTTAACCATCATATGGGGTTGGATAATTTAATCCGCAGAGCATGCGTAATTGCAAAATAAAAATATTAGAACAAAAGGTAAATTGAAGACAGACGTTATTAAAATAATATTTGGTGAATATGGTTTATATGTTATCAACTGTCACTATTCCATACACTCTTTTTTTCATCTTTAATTATATACGAATTCATTTACCTGTTGCAAATGTTTATAACTCTTAAGAATAATGCATATTTTGTACTACTGTACTCTTTGTTATAAAATTATATACATAATTAGATAGTAAATCGATCATTGGATGTAAGAATTAGGTAATATTTATATAAACTATTGTAAAAATTTAAGTTACGATTTGTGGATTTTGTGAACTCAATTAATTAAATAAAATTTACAACGACAGGAAACATTGTGGCCACGAGAGGGGTTCGAATCTGCTACCATCCGTCCCCATAGCCGGGACATGCACTGCCAAATGAACTATCGTGGTGAGTCACAGCTAGGGCATGCTATCCGGATATCCGAATTATTCGGATATCCGTTACATATTATTATTCGGATATCAATCATGTTACTATTCAGATAAAACGAATAGTACTTGAAATTCTTCATAAATACTATCTGTCGGGTACCGAAAGGGTTTTTTGAGAATGACTTTGATGAGTGCTCTCTGAGCTTTTTCAATGGTAATGAAATATGTTTTTCCAGCAATACCCCAAACTGAGATACAATATTGTAAGACAGATTGGCATAAAGCCAGGTAAACTTGTTGTAAAATATCTAATGGAGTGAAGTATCTTAGTTTTTTCATTATATAGATAAGTTTGCGCACTCGTCCTGATAGCTCAATGATGTGGTCCTTATAAGACATATTCTCATCCATCACAACACCTAAATATTTGATTGATTTCGTGCGTTGGATAGAACTACACGTACATATTGTTTTATAATTTGAGCATGTGTATATTTTTAGAGTCATGTCTGAATGAGGACACATAGAGACAGAAGTTTTCGAAAAAGCAATATATTTAGTTTTATGTACGTTTAATGTTAAAAGATTATTGTTCAACAGTTTTGCAATATGCGCAAGTCCTTCCTCTGCACAATTATAGGCTTGTTCCCAGTCCTTCCCATAAAAAAGAATCGCGGTATCATCTGCATAGGCGACAATCTGTGCATTTTTTAGGGAGTACTTTACGATGTCGTTTATATAAAGCGTGAAAAGGGTTGGTCCAAGAATGCTTCCCTGCTGAACGCCAAATTCTATCGGCAGATTATCACTGTGATGGGTACCTATCTTAACAAACTGACTACGACAATTTAAGTAACTCTTGAACCAGTCGAGTGTAGTTCCTCTTATACCAAAGGATTCCATTTTCTTAAGAAGTAGACCAACCGAGACGGAGTCGAAAGCCTTTGCTAGATCGAGAAACACAGCAATGCAGCTTTCTCCCGCTTCAATGTGCGATGAAACAAGATTAACAAGAAGTAATGTAGCGTCTTCGGTTGATCTACCTCGCCGAAAGCCAAATTGTCTCTCCGACAGCAGATGATACTTTTCTAAGTATGAAACTAGTCGATTATTAACATCTTTTTCAATTAGTTTTGAAATAGTACTTAGCAAAGCAATGGGTCTGTAGTTGTCAGGAACGGTTTTGTGTCCTTTTTTGTATATTGGACATACTGCAGCGGTTTTCCAGCATTCTGGGAACACACCTGATATTAAACTAAGGTTGACTATATGAGTGAGTGGAATAAGTAAAGACTTAAGTGACTTCCGAAGCAGTGAAACCGGAACCTTATCAAGACCAGGAGCAGTGTCGACTTTTAGTTGCAAAATAAACTTGGTCATTTCACAAGAATCAGTGGGGCCGAGAAAAAATGAATGGGAAACAGAAGTGGCAGGTCTGTACTCCGAAATAAGTGATTCTTGGGTAATATTGAGCTTGCGTAGAATATTCTCTGCTAAAGTTGAGCCCACTGAAGCAAAATGATCGTTGCAGTGTCGAATTGACATGAGCGGATTATTATTTATACAATTTAACAATTCAGTAGAGTGATTAGTATAAACTGACGTCTGACAAATAGTTTTGATGGTTTTCAAAAGTTTTTTAGTATCATGTTTATTTTCTTCTAACTGGCGTTGATTATATTTTATTTTAAGTTTTTTTAATAATTTGTTACAAAAATTTCGATATCGAGTGTATATTTTACGCCTCACAGAACTATAACGATATTTATTTATTTAAGCTTTTTTATGTTTTTGAGCGTAGTAGTTTTATGTTTTTTCATAGTGTTTGCTCTCCGCAGCCCTGCTAGGTAGTTTTTTATTATTTTGATTTCTTTTTCAGAAATAACAAAAAAGAAGTTGCCAAAACAAATAATGGCAAAAGCAAACATAGATAATTTGGTTTTTGAAAAAAAATATCGCGGTAGTGGCGTCAAGTCATCCGTTTGGCAATATTTTCTTCGTTTCACCGATGGATTGCATGATGAATGCCAAAAATGCAAAGCAATATTGAAACATTCTAAGTCTCCATCTCCACTTCATAATCATTTAAAATTAGTACATTCTATAAACTTGAAAACTGGAAAAAATCAACCTTCCACTAGTTTCACCTTAGAAAAAGAGAATGAAAATCACTCATCATCGATACAAAATATTTATAATGAACCAAGCGGATGCATATCGAAAAAAAGAAAAACCACGATCAATTATTTTTTTCAAGTCTGATGCTGAAACCGTCAAACCACCGTATCAAAACTTGCTGCTTTAGATGAATGGCCTTTTAAGGTATTTTCTACATCCAAAACATTAAGAAATCTATTCAAGGAGAGTAACTATGATTTGCCTAAATCACCTAATGCTATAAATACTATGGTTATGACAAAACATGAACAGCTAAAAATTCTTTGAAAAAGGAAATCATTAAATTTAAAGATAAAGGGCAACCATTTTCAGCTTCCCTTGATGAATGGACTTCCGCAAAAAATAGACTATATAATTATGAACGTAAATATTCATTCACCAGCATTTGATGATAAGCCTTTCCGAAACTTGGGATTATCGAGAATAAGAGGCAGTCGTACAGCGGAAAACTGCTATAAAATTTTAGGAGAAAAACTGTTACAATTTGGACGGGTTAGAAAAAGATAACGCGTGTATCGTTATTGATGGCGCGTGTTATCCGAGCATTGGGTCAAAGAACATCGGCGGAGAATCAACTGTTCCTAGCCCATGGTATTCAGTGTGCAGTGCTGGCAGTACTGTACAAAAAGGATTGATGCGACTTATGCAATGCCATGCTCACATTATTTAGACGACGATAGTGATGATTCCGAAAGCGAAAGTGCTGCTAACGACGATGGATTTGCGTTGCTAGCTGAAAATGCAGCAGAGGTGCCTCTAATAGTTTACAAGGACTTAATCTCTAAGGTGAGAAACATTGTCAAATATTTCAAAGTCACCTACCAAAACTGATCATTTACATACATATTTGAGCAATGAAGGCAAACAGTAAGGACTCATTCTGTAAAACTAGCTGGAGTAGCCTTGCAAACATGATAACCAGATTATTGCTGATATAAGATGGAATAATGGAAGCTTTAATTGACTTTAGAAACTAGACTACTTTTACTAATACTGAAATTGAAATATTAAGTGATCTGTCAATCTCCTTGAATATTGCTAACTGCAGAAGCTGCCTTGAAATTTATGATCTCAAAACTCAATGAAAGAGACAGCACAATAAGCCGGCAGTTAGTAGATGCTTTAAAAATGAGGATTGTTCAACGCAGACAGCTTAAAATTGTTGGTACTCTTAAGTATTTACACAATCCTGCAAGTTTCTACGCAGAAAGTCCATGTGAAGTTGATGTATTCGAAAATCCATCCTGTGACACGGTCACTAGATTTATAATAGAAACTATCAAAAAATAATTTCACCCAGAAGAACCCACAGCTTTGGCTAACAAAACCGATGATGATGACGTGGTACTCATCCATTACCTACAGCAGAGAGAATCTGAAAAATCTTTGACTTTAAAGGAACAAATAACCAAAGATATCGAAAAGACTTTGTCAAACACACCATCAACTTCCTCTGTAAATGCCACTACTATAGCAGCTGACATTGATGATATAGAAACTCTTTGCCGAGTACAGATGGCTCTCTTTGATAGTGGTGGACCAAGAAACACTCATCTTAGTCAAGTATATAATTTACTTTTGACTATTCCTCCAACAAGCATAGAAGCTGAAAAAGTGTTTTCCTCCACAGGATACATTTGTAATAAACTAAGGACATCTCTAAACGACGCGACGTTAGATTGCTTGAATTTCTTCAGATCTCATTACCAAAGGCTGAATAAAGAATAATTATGTTTAGATGTTTATATATAAACGTTTATTTTTAAGGGCCCTTGTTATATAGATAATTTTATGCAAGGTACAAGATAGATATATTAATTATTTTATTTGATTTTCGTAAATTTGTTGCATTGTTGAAACTAAAATGGCTTGATAAGTAACATTATTATGTATATTTTCGAGCTTTTAATAGAGATTTAAGAAGCCTTTTTTTGTTATTTTGGGTACGGTTCGTACTTTTTCTCATAAAAATGTTGATTAACTACGATTTTTAGTCTGATTTAAACCTTTATCACTAGTATCCGAAATATCCATATTATCCGAATTTATTCGGATAGTGTTTAGGATGTATCCGAAATATCGGGATAGTAAAATTGGACGGATAATTGCATGCCCTAGTCACAGCCCCTTTAAGACGGTTTAATAATAAGAACTAAAGGATAGATTTGAGCTGTGACTAGCCCACCACGATAACTCAATTGGCATTGTTCTAGGAAGGATGGTCGCGAAGTCGAATCTCACTTGGGGGTGAAATGTTTCCTTTCGTTGTAATTTTGGAAATCAGAGTGTTTACCTCGTGTGAAATACCTAGGTTAGGTATGAGATGATATGAACAATTCGAGTGCTAAGTAACCAATAGCTCGAGTATTAAAACCAATAGTACCTTTCATCCTTTGTATAACAATCTACTATTTGTCAATAGCTATTAAATGTCGCGTAGTCCCGGCATGGAAATGAAACACATTTTTTTTCCATAAACTTGTGTCCTTGAGAGCCAGTAATTCTAGAGTAGCCTGAACAACATCTTCGACTACATCATCACTTACCATCAGGTGAGATAGTGGTCAAATGCTAAGATATCAGTTATAAAAGAAAAGTCACAAGAACATGTCGTAATCAGCACTTAAAACAAACGAGTTTAAAAACAAGATAGACAACACTATCAGAACCTTGAAAGTAAAGTGGAAAACAGCACGTTGTGGGCATCAGCGGTTATTTACAACTGCCTGCCTGAAGAAAAATAAAAATGATATCTTGCTTCATTCTTTATTTCTATTTCAACATATTTTCATTGATTTCGCATTTCAGGCGAATAAACTACTTATTACTTAGACTTGCGCAGCAACTAACCCGAAAAAATAACCCCCAGTTTCTGAATAGTTTGTAGAAGTCTATTAAAGTCTTGATTAATTGACGGGCTAAATACTGTACGATGATTGTGACCAATGAGCGTCTGTTAACTGATTAAGGCTTTAACAAATTTAACTTTAAATTTAACTTTCAACTCGATACGGACCATCGCAAATATGTTTAAAGCTCAAGTTTATGAATCTAAAATAGTTAGCACTTTGGTGTAATACTGTAAGTTAGCTATTGTTATTAATAAATAAATAAATAAATAAACAAACAAACGTCCCAGTAGCTGGGGTACATCTACGAATAACTATGTAAAGTGTAGCTCTCATTCAGGTACCGCTTTGATTTCGGACTCAAGTTTACAATTAGCAAAACACGTATCAACTTCCAAAATCAATTGTATTGGTTAATTGATTTGGCGCTTAAAAATCGGCCAGGTGCGAGTCGGACTCGCGCACGAAGGGTTCCGTACCATTAGCTATTATACAACAGTCTAATGAGACTTCATATTTTAACCTTTTATTGTTTTAACGTGCGCGAGTCGACTCGCACTTGGCCAAATATTTGTATTTGTTGTTATAGTGGCAACAGAAATACATCATCTGTATCACTGTCTAGCTATCACCGTTCTTGAGATACAGCCTGGTGACAGACGGACAGCGAAGTCCCAGTAATAGGGTGCCGTTTTTACCCTTTGGGTACGGAACCCTAAAAATGATCGCATCCCATTGGTCGCGTCAAGGTGATGTTGTTGCGCCGCACGGTACACTTTTTAAACCACAGCCACCACCATAAGGCTTGCCTTCTGCTATTTTCGAGCTTGATTTACATTTCCTTATAAATTTATTCGTTGGGGTACATTAAAAGATTCTACAATATTACAGGAGCTAGTAGATGGGAATGGGAACATATAAGAACTTTCGTCGCATCTGTCCTAATATTTAATTACAAAAATATATATGTTTAAATTTTTTTTTATTAATAACCACTACTTCATACCTGATATTTATACACCAAACAAAGAGCTGGTCGAATTCAAATCTAAGAATGGTTCTTTCTTGATTTTTCTAAGCTTCTTTTCATTGATCGCTTCATAGTTAGAGGTCCAGAGTTCCATCACTCTTGGCGAAGGTCCTTTCAGCGTATGAGGCGTTTCTTCTTCGTCGTCCGATTCTCTGACAACTTCCACTTCCATCTTATCTTCGGTTGGATCTTCAGTATTTTGGGGTTCTTTTGCACCAGATATTTGTTGTAAGAACGATGTAACTAAGAGGCTCATCGGTGGCAACATGTGCGCTTCGGCAGAGTCTATCTGTAAAACACAATCGGAATTGTTCACTTCAGTTATTTATTTATACCATAGGATGGAAGGAAAATTCAAGTTACGTGATAACATTTCAATGAAATAAAAAGCTAGAGGCGTCCCAGGCCCCGTGGACCACCACCTGAAATAACTCCAGTTTGTTCAAACTTCTAATGTAATGGTAACACGGTTAATAGAAATTAGTATTTTCGTGGTACCATCAAAGGAACTGTCAAATGGTACCACGGCAAATGAACGATTATTTTAGTAATTAAACAAGTTTTGCCTCGTACAGCGAGGAAACAACTAAAACTGTAACCAAAATTGCAACTGCGTTTACAACATGCAAGTCGTTCATAAACTGGCACAAACAACGCACAAATTAATGGATTTGTGTATTGTTCGTGAATACACGACTCCCACACTAAACGAATCGGTGTTACGTCACATCCTGTACGCATTGCGAAATGAGTCTTTGCCTCTGGCACGTAGGCATTATGAGGAGAACGAAGTTCAATATGGTATTGTTTTTTTACCGACAAATATATGTGTAGCATTTATGTGCATCTTGTTGCCGCATCTAACATAGACAATGTGACATATACATCAAACAATTCTACGTCTACGCATTATGTACATACATTACGGGTAGTCCCGTTTATTTCTACTCACTTGGGCCACACTTCTACTGGCATCGCCTCGATACTACCCAGCCCGGATAATAGTTGCTGTACCATCATCTCAACGAAATTTTACATAGACACCAAACAATTCTATGACCTTCCCTGCTACATAACGATTCATTCTGTTCATTTCGATTTATTTAAACCTTAGCTCCACTAGGCGCTTTGCGGACGTCTTTCGCTTGGGTACTACCCAACGCGCGATTGCAGCGCTGATAAATATCACTGTACTAATGATAGTAGGCATCGAATATGGACAACGTTACATAGACACCAAATAATTCTACGTCACTGCTACATTAAGAGTAATTCTGTTTATTTCCCCTCACTTACGCCATAGATTCAATCACCGCTTTGCAGACGTCCCTCGCTTCCATACTACCCAGCCCAGCTCCTAGCACCGATTATAACTGTCACAGCACTATCATTGCATCGAACTTGGACAATGTTACATAGACACTACACAATTCTACGTCACTGCTACATTAAGAGTAATTCTGTTTATTTCTCCTCACTTACGCCATAGATTCAATCACCGCTTTGCAGACGTCCCTCGCTTCCATACTACCCAGCCCAGCTCCTAGCACCGATTATAACTGTCACTGCACTATCATTGCATCGAACTTGGACAATGTTACATAGACACTACACAATTCTACGTCACTGCTACATTAAGAGTAATTCTGTTTATTTCTCCTCACTTACGCCATAGATTCAATCACCGCTTTGCAGACGTCCCTCGCTTCCATACTACCCAGCCCAGCTCCTAGCACCGATTATAACTGTCACTGCACTATCATTGCATCGAACTTGGACAATGTTACATAGACACTACACAATTCTACGTCACTGCTACATTAAGAGTAATTCTGTTTATTTCTCCTCACTTACGCCATAGATTCAATCACCGCTTTGCAGACGTCCCTCGCTTCCATACTACCCAGCCCAGCTCCTAGCACCGATTATAACTGTCACTGCACTATCATTGCATCGAACTTGGACAATGTTACATAGACACTACACAATTCTACGTCACTGCTACATTAAGAGTAATTCTGTTTATTTCTCCTCACTTACGCCATAGATTCAATCACCGCTTTGCAGACGTCCCTCGCTTCCATACTACCCAGCCCAGCTCCTAGCACCGATTATAACTGTCACTGCACTATCATTGCATCGAACTTGGACAATGTTACATAGACACTACACAATTCTACGTCACTGCTACATTAAGAGTAATTCTGTTTATTTCTCCTCACTTACGCCATAGATTCAATCACCGCTTTGCAGACGTCCCTCGCTTCCATACTACCCAGCCCAGCTCCTAGCACCGATTATAACTGTCACTGCACTATCATTGCATCGAACTTGGACAATGTTACATAGACACTACACAATTCTACGTCACTGCTACATTAAGAGTAATTCTGTTTATTTCTCCTCACTTACGCCATAGATTCAATCACCGCTTTGCAGACGTCCCTCGCTTCCATACTACCCAGCCCAGCTCCTAGCACCGATTATAACTGTCACTGCACTATCATTGCATCGAACTTGGACAATGTTACATAGACACTACACAATTCTACGTCACTGCTACATTAAGAGTAATTCTGTTTATTTCTCCTCACTTACGCCATAGATTCAATCACCGCTTTGCAGACGTCCCTCGCTTCCATACTACCCAGCCCAGCTCCTAGCACCGATTATAACTGTCACTGCACTATCATTGCATCGAACTTGGACAATGTTACATAGACACTACACAATTCTACGTCACTGCTACATTAAGAGTAATTCTGTTTATTTCTCCTCACTTACGCCATAGATTCAATCACCGCTTTGCAGACGTCCCTCGCTTCCATACTACCCAGCCCAGCTCCTAGCACCGATTATAACTGTCACTGCACTATCATTGCATCGAACTTGGACAATGTTACATAGACACTACACAATTCTACGTCACTGCTACATTAAGAGTAATTCTGTTTATTTCTCCTCACTTACGCCATAGATTCAATCACCGCTTTGCAGACGTCCCTCGCTTCCATACTACCCAGCCCAGCTCCTAGCACCGATTATAACTGTCACTGCACTATCATTGCATCGAACTTGGACAATGTTACATAGACACTACACAATTCTACGTCACTGCTACATTAAGAGTAATTCTGTTTATTTCTCCTCACTTACGCCATAGATTCAATCACCGCTTTGCAGACGTCCCTCGCTTCCATACTACCCAGCCCAGCTCCTAGCACCGATTATAACTGTCACTGCACTATCATTGCATCGAACTTGGACAATGTTACATAGACACTACACAATTCTACGTCACTGCTACATTAAGAGTAATTCTGTTTATTTCTCCTCACTTACGCCATAGATTCAATCACCGCTTTGCAGACGTCCCTCGCTTCCATACTACCCAGCCCAGCTCCTAGCATAGGTTATAACTGTCACTGCACTATCATTGCATCGAACTTGGACAATGTTACATAGACACTACACAATTCTACGCCACTACTAAATTACGAGTAATTCTGTTTATTTCTACTCACTTACGCCATAGACACAATCACCGTTTTGCAGACCGCTCGCGTCGATACTACCCATGGGTGTATTCAAATCGAGAATAAATAGGTTTATTCTATCTATATAATCCGTATTAATTGAAATAAATAAATAAATTCTAGGTAAGCGTGCTCCATCTTAGACCACATCAATGCTTAACATCAGGCAGGGTGTGAAAGAAAAAACAGCCCATCTACTAGCACAGGTAATACCTGTCACTGGAATATCACTGCATCGAACATGGACAATATTACATAGACACCAAACAACTACATTACTGCTTATTCTGTTTTTTTCTACTCACTTCTGCTTTGGCTCCACTGGCCGCTTTGCTGACGTCCCTTGCTTCGATACGACCCAGCCTAGGTCCCCGCACCGCTGATGACTGTTGCTGTGCGATCATCGCCCCAAATTTGGACATCGGCTTATTACTCCACGTCATCGCTTCCAGCCGACTGTCGTCTGCGTTTTCTGGTTCTATGGTGTAGATCTCCTGTGAAACAAACAACAAATGTTTATATAAGTACAATATAAATTTGATATCTATATGTCTAAAATGCACCGTCACTCTCATACCCTTATCCTTCTTCGTGTGCGTCCACACTACAATATACTCTAACAACACAAAGGACAATACAAGAATGTCTCGAAAGGTATGTATTCTGTATTATACAAACATTTTTTTATGTTATTGTGATGGAACAAGCTCGAGGCCTACCTGATGTTAAGCGGCCTAACCTCTGCCTATAACAGATGCATTTCGTCACAAGTCACGAATTGCACTGTGCCCGTCACCTTGAGACATAGTTGTTAAGTTTCATGTGCCTGTAATTTCACTGGCTCTCGAGGACTGCTGCCGGAACACACCGTTAGCTGCTTGGCGACAGATTTTCTACTTGAGGGTGGTCGCTAGCCAGGCGGGCATTCGCAAAATGCCCTTCCACTACGCGGTGAAGCTCAAGCCCGCGGCGGGATTCAAATCATGGACAATTAACAACACAAAAGACAGCAAGCAATATAAGAAAAAATGTATGAAGCTTTGGTTTCGCTATGACCGGTCGCCTTTCGACAACTGTCTTTGGGAATGCTCTTGTTGTTAATATACCTTTCAGGTAAAAGCTGCACGTTGGTTGTGCAGCATCACCGAAATCATTTTATTTTATGCATGATAGCTTGACCACTATCTCATCTGATGGTAAGTCATGATGTGGTCGAGGGTGTTGTTCCGGCAAACCTACTGGCCGCGAGAACTACTGGCTCACAAGACATCGACATAAACAGTGACTTGCTGCTCATTCGGTACTTTCCTATACTCGCGTTTTACTACATCAAACAGGAATATATCGAACAGTGATCTTAAGAGGGTAATTGTACGAGTACGATTATCTGGCTAGCGATCACCCACCATTAGAAAATCTGTCGCCAAGCACCTAACAGTGTGTTCCGGCAGCTGTCCTTGAGAGCCAGTATTTTTAGGTTAAGCCTGTTAACACCTTCGACCACATCATCACTTACCCTCAGGTGAGATTGTGGTCAAAGGCTTACCTATCAGTAATAAAAAAAAGACAAAGTTTTATTATAATTTTACTTTCCTTTGTTACCTTACTGCATAAAATAATATTGCTCAAAATCAAAGTATTAGATGCTTATACGGACGACGAAATAAATTACAAATTTGAATACTAAAAATTGGCTTTGACTTTGAGCAATATTATTTTATGCAGTAAGCCACGATGTGATCGAAGATGTTGTAAAAGCTAAACTAGAATCCCAGTTAGTTGAAATAAAAATAGTACATTGTTCACCGAGAGGAGAAAGTGACCGATTACCGTCGAGAGTGTCGTTTTGAGGCTTTAAAACACCCGAGATCGGGAATCGCACTTTCTCTCGAGTGATACATAGTCCTTTATACTACACCTACCTTTTATTTTACTTTTCTACGAAAACTGAATCCTCAAACAACACACAAATTGAAAATGGCGCCAATGGCGTCTGCAATTTTCACATGTTCTTTTTTCAAATTGTTTGACACCATCCAACACACAGCTAGTGGCCAGTGTCATTTTGCGAACTTGGAGATAAAAACTCACTGTAAAAACTTTTTGGCTTTTGATATTTAGGTTACCAGCGCATAGTCTTACCCAAAATTAAAAAAGAAAAACCCACGTAAGAAATGGATTTTCATACACTTTTCTCTCCCGCTCAGATGCGTTTTCTCCCCGCATATTTGTTCGATATGCAATTACGTACTTTCTACCGTAAATTTGATAAAGTATCAAGGTACTTTCCGAGCAGGTGTAGTATAAATATATTTTATGTTCGTAGTGTAGTATACAGTATGTAGAATATTTTACTACGACGTTCAGCAATAAACCGCCAAATATAGTAAATATTACGCTTACCTATAACAAATGCAATGTAACAGGTATCAGATGTCGTGTTCGTATGATATATTTTTAGTAGCGAAGTTTGCTTAGCCATTCTTAACCTATCAGCTAAGTTGAGTAACCGCGTTCATGAGTTGGATGGGTGACCGCTAGTGACATTATTACTGAGCGCTTCCGTGCTTCGGAGGGCACGTTAAGCCGTCAGTCCCGGTTGTTGTCGTAGGATGGCAGATGTTATAGTATGGTTGTAGGAAATATTGCGAATGCCCGCTTGCCTAGCTAACACCGTCAAGTAGAAAATCAGTCACCAAGCATCTAACTGTGTGTTCCAGTAATTGTCCTTGAGAGTCAGTAATTCTAGGTTAGCTTGAACAACATCTTCGACCACATCATCATTTACCGTCAGGTGAGATACTGGTCAATAAATCAGCTATGAATAAATAAAATTTCCTGCCATGGACGTATAGTTTGTCTTAAGAAAACAAAATAGTATACTTACAGAATTATTTCTCATAAGGAAAAGTCTGATCTCATCGCCCGAAGCAGATCCAAAGGTGATCTGCTTAAATACACCCGTTTCTGGGTTCAGCAATGTGTTCCGCGTTAGTATTGGTGTAGAACTATGTGGTGTGAAAACAAACACTGAAACAAAGAACAAACCGAGCTACAGCACAAATACATTTACATGCAAAATTGTACTAATAGGCGCCAAGTATGAGTGGAGTGTTGCTGCAATTATACGCGCAACAGAAAGTAAAAACAGTAGAAGCCCTGCCTGCTGTTCGCGCTATAAGCAAAAGGACGCGACGTCACCCGCAAGCTTACGGGACGCGGCTGGGGGAGTAATTTGTCACCCCTCTCTTCCGCTGCATCCACCTGGCAAGGGCTATGGCAGAGGAAATAACAAAAGTTATAACATTTATGAAGTCTGAACTCTTTTGTTACAAGGAGTAGCTAAAGTGATAGATAAAAATTGTGGTCATGTCTTAATCCTGTGATAACCAAGATAGGGCCATAAATATATAGAGTCATGTACAAAATATGTTAGAGCAATTTATTATTGACGTATCAGCAGAAAGTTCATCAGAAAGATGACGATAATATTTTAAGATTACAAGAATTGTAGTAGAATTATTTGATTTATATGTTCTAGTGCATAATATGTTATACTATTACAATATTGTTTTATATCATAAACGGATTTTTTTTTACGAATATACTATGTTTGCAAATTTAAATCATAATTTAAAACAGTCAATTTTAGAAGTATTCAATATCAACGATCAAGTGACGGCAATGACCCATCTCACTCTGTCAATATCAGAAATGTGCGAGAGACATACTCAGTACACGTTTGTCCGCCTGGCAAAGAAAATGTTCGATGCGGCGGACAACGGACCACACGAGCATCTGTGCGGCATATCTCCGTTACATGCCAGACCACCGGATGCGAAGCCAAGATGGCGTCCGCTCCCTAGGGAGCAGATAGCAGAACAAACAACCCCCGAATAAACATTCATGCCAAAAAGCACTAAGTGCAACACAGACTTTGCGCAGAGCGGCACATACATGAGTAACCTGCGCAAAGGAAGATACCTTGCGGCTGATGCAACTCGAGAAGAAGCGGGGGAAATGGGCAAGAAGCCCGAACCCCAACCAACTCCCCAGAAAGGGAGAGTCGAAGATGAAATCGATCGCGGCGGGCGTGCTGTAAAGTGTACCGTGCGGCGCAACAACATACCTTGACGCGACCAATCAGATGCGATCATTTCGAAGCGCTTTATCAATAAACAAATCAAATCGAATTTGGTAGATTGTAATTGTGAACTATATGACTCCGAAATCAAAGCAGTTACTGTATGAGAGTTGCACTTCTTTAAACATTTATTCGTAGATAATCCCGCTGTAATAGAGAGAGAGAATCCCCTCCCGCGCGCCTCTCTTAGCAAGCCCTAGTCATGTCATCGACATCTATTATATAAATCATCTTCTCAATAACGTTTTACTCAAAATGTGTCCGAGATCAAATCAAACAGTCAATCAAACCGAGTTACAAAAAACTTATTATATTTATCGCCGGGAAAGATATATGTATACGCGTGTTGAAGCATTTCATTCGCTGTTCGGGCGTTGATCTTTACTTTGTTCAAACGATGCAGAAATGAATGGGTTTTGGACCAAATTGTGACACGAAAAAATAACTGGATGGATATACTTTTTCCGCAATTTGGATAACTTTTTTCTTTTCTTTGGTTAAAAAATCTCAGGAAGCAGTACAAAATGCTTCCACACGGTTTTATCGAAAATGATTAAATTATCTTCCTTTTAGATGGCAAAAATGTATAGACATCGAAGATAGATACGTTGATGAAAAAAATAAATTTTATTCAACGAAAAAAGACAATTTAATATTTCATTGCTAAGCGCCTTTGGAGGAACTGATATCTTAAACTGAGATCCCCAAGACGCCTGCCAAGCGTGGGGATTATGGCAAATCCCCCTTAATGGAGGAGGCTGTGTTCAGTAGTGGACAATCCGGCTAATACAGTAAACGGCAACTTAATACTTTAACCCCTAATATTACTACTTCACTTAATTTTTTTTCTGTACCGAACTTGTCCACATACCTTAATAAATTATTGACATACCTTAATAAGCTTACACTAACTACAATCAGCTCTCGTCCCAACTCGCGTACCTATTGCAGTTGATCTCACACGTTGGATTTCCCAGCCGAAATTCTGACATGTGACTGATTTTAGAATTCTAAAAAAAATGGTGCATCGCATCTTTTACCGAAAACGCATCGTTCGCCACAACACTCCCCGCAACGACCCCCGCCGCCAGCGCCGTCGGCTCGAGCACAGCGAGCTGCCGCCCGCAGTGTGAAGCGTGACGCGACCGCGGCGGACGTACCACACACAAAACCCTGAGGAAGGCTTCCGGTAGAAGCCGAAACATTGTCGATAGCGATATCGACTCATAGTAAGTTCACGCTCAAACACCCGTGTTCTTCATATATAATATTTTAGAATTCATTATATTCAATTCCAGATACATTGGTTAAAATTTTAAAGGGAATAGTTTAACTTACTCATTGTAACAAATAGTGGCTCTCCGAGCTGTAAAACTCGCGAGTTTACCCTTGCTTAGCTTACAATTGAATAAAGGTTCACTGCGCATGCTGATGGGGGAATGGGTCACAAAATCCAAAAATCTAGGTATGTAATGTAAATTATTTTCTTGGATTTATGTCCAAGAAAATCAATGACACGCCACAGCGAAAGCTACTCGTAGTTGTGTATCAGAAATAGGTAGGTAAGTAGTAAATATAAAATGATTTTACATACTTGGTAATGTTATCGTTACATAATTTTGCTAGGCAACTGACGTGCGCAATAGGGATATTGCCATTAAATTATGCGCAGGTGTCCATACTTTCAACACCATATAATGCATATCTCCGATAATATAAAAAAAAAAAACAAAAACTGAATAGACAAAAAAAATGTGGAAAAATGGGACCTGTAGAGAAGAACAACCGGGCATACCAAAGCATTTTTGTATAAGTTAAAGCAGAGACGCTTCGCTCGAACTAAGTTTTCGCTCGGTCAATAACATTAGGCTTTTTTAGAAACTCACATTCATTTTCCTGAGTGACAACCGCCATTCTGTTCGATTGTCTGTCAGCAGCTAGGCATGCTGGCTTGATTTGGACCATCCATTTCATTGTCAATGATAGGAGACTCCATACGGCTAAGCAATTTTCTGTGGTACACACCAGCTAGAAGGACAAACAAAAAAAAAGTTTTTAATTTTACATTTGATATTGACCGCTATTTCTAGTGATTTCAGTTCGCACGTTTGTACTACCGTATTTACAATTTGCTTTCATTAACAAGATAAAAATAACATAATGCCGGATTAAAACCATATTATAGGCAAGTCATTAAATGTTTGAGAGAATAGGTACGTTTCCGCATTTCATCAGACATAATATTTGGATCCCATGTAAACAGGTAACAAGTTCGAATCTCCCGCGATCCTTCAGTTGCATTTCTTAAGATATCCGAACTACACAAACGTGAAGAAAAATCACCGAACAGTATGTTGCCTTCCACATTAGCCAGTTGCTAATGTGGGTCTAGCCTGCTTCCCCATAATCTAATCGCTTACTAACACTCGAGATATGCGTTTAAGGCGTGAATTATAAAAATGTTGTGCTTCGGTTATGGCCAGCCTGCTTGACACCAACTATTGTGTTTCGGTAGCTGCCTTTGGGAGCGAGTATCCACAACGATCACATCATCTCTTACCATCAAGAAATAATATGGGTTAAAGTATGAAATTGCCGTTTATTCTTATAGGTACTTCCAATTGACATAGAACCTTCATGGTTAATTATTTTGATTAATAAATATGTTAAATAAAAAAATATACGAATTTAAATTTTTCAGTACAAATCGGCAATTTCATACTTTAACCCCTAATATTGCAGTCAAAGTTAACCATGTCGGCAGTAAAAAAACGTGAATGCAAGCTTGTGTTGTTTATATTTATGGCTGAGAAATCTTCAGTAAATCATGCCGATATTTTGGATTATTAAATCTATCTATATTCTATCAGTTGATGTGCAAACAATTCCAACTCTGCAATAAAGTGGAAAAATGTAATGAGCCGTTAGTTGACAAAGTTCAGTTAGCCCCTTTTGTTTTTATGATATGAATAAAAAAAAGAGCCCATCTGCCCTTAAAGTTCCAGTATCTAGATATTTAAACTGAAAACTTGCTGCACTGCGCTCGTCATAACGAGGCTATAGTTCTACGTCGCGTACAGAAATTTCACTTTACTACAGTTGCCCTTAAAACTAAAACAGGAGTGGATATGTTTTCACACACTACTGCATGGAGGTAGGTATCAGACACAAAGGCTAAAATTAATAAAAGCATCCCAAAGTTGAAATCGATCTTTAAATTCCGTTTTGACCTTTGATGTATGGAACATCTGTCACCTGGCTTATATAAATTAAATTGATATTATAAATGTCAAAGTTAGTGAATGAGTAAGGATGTGAGTGTGTATGTTTGTTCCTCCTTCACGCTGAGAGTGCTGAACCAATTAGGATGAAACTCGGAATATAGGTAGTTTAAATCCTGGATTAACACATAGGATACTTTTCATCACATCTTACATTTTCATAATAATCTACGCGAGTGTAACCGCTGGGCACTCCTAGTACTTACATAATGTGCTGCATCTTTGCTTCCAAACTTCACTTGAAGCCCTTTAGGCCTCAGTGCAGGATGAGACAGCGACGTCCTTATGTGGCACAACTGCGAGTCCCATAACGTCAGCTTGCACCCAAACCACGCGGCAATCAAAGACCCATCCTGCGAAATCGCTATCCCACCCATATCAGAGTCATCATTTCTTCTCATGCCAGAATCCAGAACTTTACCATCGACCAACGTGTTCACTTTATGGGCATTAGCCAGTTTCAATATAACATCATCCTCCAGTATCTCTCTCAAATATGGATATTTATGCTTATCATATGTATTCACGTTGTGGTGTTTTATATTGTTCAGGATATCGTGGGACAGGGACTGTCCAATGCCAGATGAATAGTAACAAGCTGTCAAACATGTGAAGAGTCTGAGTTTTTTCCCCGTCAAAGATTTGTTTTCTAACTTCCATATTCGGAATTTCTGGTCTGCGCCAGCAGAGACGCAGTAGTTGCCTTGGTTGTCGAAAGCTAGAGCTACAACTATGCAGCCTCCGTGAGATAGATTGACGCATGTGTTTAGTTCAAATGGTGTTGAACCTTTGAGAGATGCATACCAGAATTTGAGCTTTTCTTCTGGGTAGTTTATACCATCGTTTCTATATTCAGATGTGGCCAACCAGGTACCGTTAGCGCTGATGGCGGCGCATGTCACTTCCGTATCTATTGGTATAAGATTGTGTCGTTCTGCGGGTAGCTCGTTTGTTTGGGTTATGTCAATCTGGAAACGAAATTATACCTGTTGTACTCTTTAGTATTGCGAGCTGAATGCGTTCTGCATTGTTTCACTCTTTATCTCATAATGTTTATGTAACAATACATATGTATCCAAAATAGCTTCTGCCTGCGGCGTCGCATGTGGATCAGCCAGTATCTCCGCTTGAAGCGCTCGTAGCGAAGTTTGCTTAGCCGTTCTGAACCAATCAGCAAAGTTAAGCTACGTCCGCCTCTCTCATGACTTGGATGGGTGACCGCTGGTGACATTACTACTGAGCGCTTCCGTGCCTCGGAGGGCACGTTAAGCCGTCGGTCCCGGTTGTTGTCTCAGGATGGCATAGTTATAGCATGGTGGTAGGGCATTTTGCGAATGCCCGCCTGGCTAGCTACCACCCTCAAGTAGAAAATCTGTCGCCAAGCCTTAACCGTGTGTTCCGGCAGCTGTCCTTGAGAGCCAGTAATTCTAGGTTAAGTCTGTTAACACCTTCGACCACATCAGCACTTACCATCAGGTGAGATTGTGGTCAAAGGCTTACCTATCAGCAATAAAAAAATTAAGAATGGACTTGGGATTTTGGAAATGTGCTACATCCATAATAATAATAAATAAAATTACAAATTTACAAGAGGAAAAATTGAAGTCATATGCGAGATTCGAACCCGCGTCCATCCACCCATTTAGCCGGGGTATGCTCTATCTAATTGAGCTATCTAATTAACATGACAATGAGTCATGTTACCTCAATTAGATAGAGTAACTCAAATTTTTCGTTTTTCAATAACTCACTCACGCGTGAGTGAATTTCGTGAGACATATATGAAATAACTGCGTAATCTGTGGTAACGTATCATACTTTTATGAACCGATTTTTGTCTGTGGACTTACGTTATAAAGCACTTTGTCTGTCGCTGTAGAAAACAACTGTAGATGTCCAGTACGGCCCGGCATGAGGAGTCCTCCCAAACGGCTATGATATATAAGAGTGCCTCCAATCGCCCTCATCACTGGTGATAGACCTCCACATTCCAATATTGTCGCCGTCGTGCGCATTTGTGCATTTGCAATGACGATTGCTGTGACAAATATACGAAGCAATTGAGAACTTCTATCTTTTTTAAGGAAGTCGGTTGATAAAAACATTCATTAACTTAAGGACTACTTTTGATTAGATGATCTCTAAAATAATAAAATTAGAACACAAGATTCGGCTCAATCGAGCATGTTCCGATAGCCAGTCAAAGAGATAGAGGTCAGGGCAATCAGCACGAATCAGGGGCACGCGAGTTCTTTTCCCAGTCGGGCCAACAATTTTGGCACTAATAATTGTTAAATGTGATATTCGCTTAGCACGCTGCAGTTCTTGTAATCATATTTAGAAATATTCATTAACTTTATTTATAACTAGCAGTAATATTTTAAATGACATGATATACTTGAGATTTTTTTACTACGACTATGATGACTATCATAACTACAATATTTTATTTTTCTTTGCTAAACCAATGCCTTATATACAGTATTACAATCATGGGCTTATAACGATGTTGTAGAATAAGTAGAACGCAACAATCGTGGTGAAAATCAGGTGAAAAAAGGTATCGCGTTTTAAATCAGGCTAAGGCGTCATAGCGGTGGTTGGCTAGCTGAAAATGTACACTACGTAGTACAATACGTGCGCGGTGCCTCTACCTACGGTTGCAGTACCGCCGCAGCTGCGATGCAGCGTGTCGCAGTGAAATCGTAGCACTATGTCACGGTAATATTATCTATACAGTATTTCAACTTCATACTTTCAACGCGCCTCGATCTCGGCCTGCGCTCGGCCTGCAGACAGTCTCGAGTGTCGCGTCTCGCGACTGTGCCGCAGAAACGAGCGAATGGTTTGTTGTTTTTTTAACAATAACCACGCGATTTTTCACCAAAAATAAGTTCAAGTACATATTTACATTAATAAATGTTATACAAAACCGGCAAAACACTCACGTTGGGGATCGAGTACGTCGACCCGGGTTTTGCCGGTTTTTGTATAACATTTAATAATGATAATTTCATTTCAAAAATACATATTTAATATAGCGAGTAGGATATATCGTGCTGTTTTTGGTTGCATGAATTCGTCAAAAACGCATATAGAGATATTTTTTTAGATTACGTGGAAACTGAAAGGTAATATCATAAAATAATTTTACTATAGTCTGTTTTTTTAACAAACGAGTACTGAGTATGTCTCTGGCAAATTTCCGATATTGGCAGAGTCAGATGGATGATTGCCGTCATTGGTCAATGCCTTTGTTCTTGTTTTGAAATTGTCAAGTTTTATATCATGAACACGAACAGAAAATTTATTACGAATATACTTACCATCCAAATTTTAATCACAAAATAAAAACGTATTTTTTTCTTCAGTAAATGTATTCAATATTCCATTCATATTGAATACATTTACTGAAGAAAAAAATACGTTTTTATTTTGTGATTAACTATATTGTAATAGTATATATATTATGTACTACAACATGACAAAATATGTCAAAGCAATTTATTATTGACGTATCTGCAGAAAGTTCATCAGAAGGATGACCAAAATTTTAAAGATTACAAAAATTGTCGTAGATTTATTTATCACCATTTATAAAAACGGTGGATGATATGCATGGTCTATTTAGCTTCTCCTTGTAACAAAAGAGTTCATCAGCCTTCATACATTTTATAACTTTAGTTATATCCTGCCATAGCGCTTCCCTTGAGATCAAACGAATTTAATTGGGTTTCTCGCACAGTGATACGTCGGCAAACGTATGACGAGGCTATTTGTATACTTAGCAACAGCATTTTTCGAAACGATCTTTGTTTTGCTTACCCTAATTCAAAATTTGCAACTTTAGTATTGATTCGTTACAAGCTACGAATAAATATGTATTCATTATTTATTCGTAGGTTACAAGCAATATTTTTCGACGCGCAGTAACTACAGGGGCGCGTTCCAGTGAATGTTGGTCGAGCAATATTTGCTCTAAGGCACCTGGAACGACCTATAAAGTTCCTTTCAAAATATGGAATTGACAGCGATGTTTTTAGGTGATAAAATACAGTCTACATTTTTAATAAATGGGGCATAATACGTAATTAAGCAATGTTAACATAGTATGCCACTAATCCTTGGCTTAGCTTGTACAAAATCTATTATTTATTGTAGAATCTGTCACATTTGACAGCTGGCCAAGATTTGGCCGATTCAAAAGGTAGTAAAAATTTGGCCAGGCAGATCAAAATTTGCTCTGACTGGTCGCCCGGAACGGGTATGATCAAATCTTGACAGGATCAAATTAAGTTCGATTAGAGTGCTGAAACGGCATATATCTGCGTTTAGACCATAATTTGTCTTGGCCGACGGGTAGGAGGAACGCACCCCCGAGTTCGTGTGGAACGGGCTTTATGTTGATTACGCGGGCCAATAGCAACGCAGTAAAATTTCGGTACTCGTTTGCTAAAAAAAATAGACTATAGTAAGTAAAATTATTTTTCATCCCATCTATTCGAAAAGGACGACTTGATTCGCCTTTATGTGCACCCAAAGGTGGTGTTTTCTATAAGAAACTTTTAGCGGGCAGTAATGAGTTTTTAATCCTGTTTATAAGTGCGCCGCAATTATCTTTGCCGCGCACTTTTTGAATTTGGAACATCTTAGTGTTCAGCACCAAAGAAATCGAACGCAAATATTGTTTGAATAAAGACTGGCTGGTACGACGGCCCAAAGTCACGCCGCCGGATGAATGAAAAAAAAAAACAAATTAAAAAAGCGCGAACTACAGCCCGCGTTTTCGTAAATTTTCACGGTTTGTTAGAAATTCATTGTTTTGTTTTGTTTTGAAAAATTAGTTCTTCAAGTGACAGTGAAAGTATAGAATTAACTCCTGAAAGCATTAGAACTGACGCAAGAAATATGATGGATAATCTATTACCTGCAAAATCCCGAGAGAAATATATGAAAGCCTATGGTAATTTTATTGAATGGAGAAATGCAAGAAGCGCCAAGAATTTTTCAGAATCCGTGTTTTTGGCCTACTTCCAGTACTTAGCCAAAACTAAACAACCTTCCACTCTTTGGAGTACATACTCAATGCTAAAATCAACAGTCAGTTCTAATAACGATGTAAAACTGGACACATATTCGAAATTAATAGCGTACCTGAAGAGGATGTCTGATGGATTTAAACCTAAAAAATCCAAAGTGTTCTCAGTCAAAAACGTGGAGACTTTCCTTAATGAGGCACCCGACAAAGTCTTTCTTGCCGTAAAAGTAAGTAGGTAACTATGTTTACGGTGGATTAGTAAAATATAATCATAGTGTATAAAAATGCACATTTTATTGTAACCTGTACTTTGATAGATACTTGTCTTATTCACGTTCGGTTTTGTTACAGGTGGCTTTAATTTTCGGAGCTTGTCGTGGCAATGAACTTTTAAAAATAACTTGATGATGTCGAAAATCACTCGGATGATTTACTGTTAGTAAAGCTGACCGATACAAAAACCAAAATTGACCGATCCTTCGTAATACGAGGAGAATACAAAACTATTGTACATAAATACCTGGACCTGCGTCCTGCTGCTATGAAGACCAATCGGTTTTTCATCCGTTATCAAAATGGCAAGTGCTTCAAACAAGTGATGGGAAAAAATAAAATTTCTAACAGTCCACAAGAAATTGCTACTTATTTGAAGTTACCAGATATCAAGCTGTATACAGGACATTGTTTTCGTCGTTCTTCTGCTATCCTTTTGGCAGATACTGGAGCGGACTTAACTGTTCTTAAGCGACATGGAGGATGGAAATCGAGTGCTGTAGCAGAAGGGTATATAGAAGATTCCATTGAGAACAAGGCGAAAACATCTGAACGCATCGTGGAAAACATTAAATTGCAACCTTCAGTTAATCCATCCATACCACTGTCGCCGCGCCCATCTACATCCAAACAACGAGATTCACCGTCACATTTTCCTCAAAATGATCCAGATTCGGACATTTCAAACACGCAGAATATAAAATCTACAACAATCTCTATTCCTAATAAAACTGTAACAATAAATTTTCATAATTGCGAAAATGTCTCAAATGTAAATATAAGTTTTTAGTTGTTTTAATAAAGGATACTATTTAATTTCAATTTAGTTGTTACTCTATGTTTTATTAAATAATAATATTACAATAAAATATGAGGCGCTTTTATTTTCTCATAGTGGGTGATGAAAAGTAGAGTGTATCACTCGGGCGCAAAATATATTTTTGGCTCGGGCGACGTACTTTGAATCCCTCGCTACGTTCAGGATTCTACTAAAGAATCCCTCGCTACGCTCGGGATTCTACTCTAGAATCCCTCACTTCGCTCTGGATTCAAAAAAGCGCCCTCGCCGTTAAAATATTATTTTGCTCCCTTATGATACAATCTACTATTATATTCTACATAGTTGACGGTACAAAATGTGTGTCTTTTTAATGGACAAGTATTGCCTTTTATGCTCCGAAAATAAATGTCTCGATTAAAAAAAAAAAGAATAGTGTAAAGGAAAGTGATTGACACGAGTGAAATAGGTAGTTATAAGTTATATATTAGAATGCGGATTTTTATACTTTAAAATTTAATAATAAAGCATTTCGTATGTACGTCTCACAAATATTTTTTGGTGGCAAATTTTTAAGACCGATTTTTATTCAAATATAAACATGGTTTTTTTAATTAAATCTACATACTAGTCAAAAAACAACACACATTTTTAGTGAACACTTCCTGTTCATTTACAAAGAATTTTATTTGTTTATATTAAAAAACTATACTTTTAATAATAACAAATATTTTTTTAAAAGTATCTTAAGAAAACATTAAATAACATTTTAATGAAACACTTATAAAATATAAAAATATATATATATATCTATTATAGTGACATTTTCGCCTAATTTTCCTGTTATGCCCAAGTGAAGTCACAAACGCCATGCAGCCTAACCGGAAGAATATTCGACTAGTTTCGCTTCTAAACGAAGCATCTCCAGGAGGTCTTGACTCACCGAGCGCACGATCGAGACTGTCTCGATCGTTAGGCGGAATTGTCACTAGATATATTTTTTTTAAGTGTTTCATTAAAATGTTTTCTTAAGATACTTTTAAAGATATATTTGTTATTATTAAATATGGGTTTCCGCAAAGTAACGCCTGAATCTATTCAGTATATTTACAATCACAAAACTAAATGGAAACACAAAGTAGGCAAATGTAATTAAAATGCTGGAGGCGGGTAGCCCTATCGCAGTCATGGCTGTCAGCAAGAATATACCATCTTGGATTTTTGTTTGGGTTAGGCTTTGGCATCGCCAAACACTTGCCTCACGGAGTTACGCTTCACAAGCTCGGCCTGCCACCTCTTATATACCATGGCTTCGCGTTTGAGTAACTAAATCCGCACTTGGATATTGGGCTTGAATTGAAAGTACAGTATTTTTTGCTAGCATGGGCAACGTTTACTACTTTTCTCCGCAAAGAAATTTACTTTCTGAAAGATCAATAAATCCCAAAATACCTGAGAGCCAGAAACAATACCAGGAGAAAATAGCAGAGAATGCTTATCCTAGCACTATCTTTTGTAAAAGTTGCAACACACTTTATTACGAACGCCGAACTCGCTACCATGGCTGATTATAACGAACCTTCATTTTGAGGAATCCTGTGTTCAACAGCGATAAAGCTTACCACTTAACAAACTTCATTCCTAAAGGCTAAGTTTCAAAAATCTCGAGACCTATAGATACAGGTCCTACAAAATATATCGCTACCCAGTAATTTTCAAGTTTACTTACAGTTATTACTCAAAGTGACAGCCACATGAGTTTTGTTCGTTGCTATATGGCGGATGGTTCCAGGGAGGCGCGGCATGACAGCTTTCTCGTGTGCCTTTTGAGCCGCGCTACTGATCGTCCATTTTACAAGCGTTTTCTCTAGCCCACCAGTATAGAGAGAATTACCTTTAAAAAAAGTGTTTATTAGAGGGAACTCAGACGTACAATGGGCAGGTGAAAAGTTTTGGCTTAAGATACTAACAGTCGCGTTAATAATTGTTCTCGATACCTGTCACAAGTTAAGGGACATCTAATTAGTATTTATGGAACGTATTGTGTAATTACACCATCTATGTATCTAGTCCAACTGTTACAGAGCCCGTTTAGCGAACACACGTCGTTGTCTATGGTCGTTAACCTTCAGCTTCTGGGTCAGTTGAATTTTGTGCGGGTTATGGTCTGCGAAAGGCTGAGTTCATGTAACAGACGAGAAATCGACAACCTCGGATTTACATGCACACTTCCACGGACAGCGATGTTCTCGGCAGATCTTGCGTTTCGTCGACGTGCTAGTGTTGGTTGATTGTTTACAGTAACAGTGGAATCAAATTTATCCCACACTTTGAAGTCTTCTCGGTAGGACGATTATGGCGACCATAAAATGGACGAAGCGCGAGGAACGTTAGCCGTACAGAACACCCATTTTGATAAAACAATTTTATCATTAACAAGTGTTGCAGATCGCAATTTGCGTCCTTGGTGATTTGGCAAAAAAGACTTAATTAGATTGAGACAGCCAATGTGACAGATGTAGGTTCAAAAGTATGGTCGCTATCAACTGTCAAAGTTCGGAAATGCTTGGAAGACCTGTTACATATTATTATCCTCACGACTGTATACCCCGAAAAGGTGAGGTTTCGTCAGACATGTTTCGTAACAATGAAAAAGTGGGGCAAGCTTATATCCTAATGCCATGTACAAGGCACAGCTCCTTTATTAAGGGATGAACAATCTTATGCTAAGGAAGTTTCTATTATTTGAGAGAACCTTACCTTGTAATGAGAATGCTGAGCAAAACACTGGCAGAAAGTGCCAATGTAGCGTTTCCCTTCCTGTACTCAATCTATTATCAAACAACGATCCCCGTAATATGCTAACTCGACCAAGTGCATCTGTGATCGCAACCATGCCATTATGAGCTGTAACGGAAATTATCCGAACGTATGTGTGGTTAATTTTCCTGAAATACACAAGAAACACTACTACATCTGATGTGAAAATTGGTTAAGAGTGTGATGCGACATGCATTAGGTATGGTTCTGCAGCAATTGGCACCACTTACATTTTGAAGCAGTAATATCCGAGCGGTAAAAGTTATTCATCGCCATCGCGGGCTCGACCTTAAACCGCGTCTTAATGGTGGAAGGGCATTTTGCGAATGCTCGCTTGGCTAACTACTACTTTCAAATAAAAAAATCTGTCACCAAGTACCTATCGGTGTGTTCCAGCAGCTGCCCTTGAAATTCAGTAAGTAATTATAAAATTGCAGGCACATGAGACTGCAAGTGCAAATGTAAGTCTCAGGGCGATGAGCACAATGCAGCTCGTTACTTGTGACTCTTGTATAATTCGAAAGAGTATCGTGCACCACAGTGAGCTTTATACTAAGAATCACCAACTACCAAACCGGTATTCGCTGAAAGTCATAATGGTTTACGTACCGACATCGACAGGCCCAGGCGATAAAGTAGAGGCTATGTAAGAGAATATATCGAAGAAAAATATATCGAATATATCGAATTTATCCGAAGCCATACATATCTCCAAAACATACTTCAAAGTTGTTATGGGTGACTACAATGTAAAGATAGGACACGGAATGTTGATGAGTTAAGAGTGGGGTCTTATGGATATAGGCGACGGAACCATAGGGCCCATTATTGTATGTTCTATGGCCCAGTGGCTGGCCTACTTCATGAAAAATTAACTCTTTGCTATGAACTCTTTCTTCAAGAAGCGATCATCTAGGAAGCGGATGTGGATAAGCCCCGATGGTTTTCCCAAAAATGAGATCGATTTTATCATGACGACAGAGTGGCATATATTCGATGATGTCTCTTTGATGCATAAGGTGAAAATAGGCAGCGATTAAAGACACATAGAATATCAACGTCAAGCTCGATAGGTCACGTCTGATAAAATTTACGCTCCGTCCCAGCCCTGCCTAAATCTAAAACTCTGAAGGCTTTCAACTCGAAATTCATCATCGCTTCCAATACCTAGGTCAAAGCAAAACTGTAGTCATCCAAATCATGAATAACGGGTTAGTAGAAACTTTCCCAGCAGTGGGGTCTCAGTTAAGATCCCACTCCGATAGAAACCTCAATATCTCCCAGAGCAATCCTTTAAGTTGATGGAAAAATGAGAAAGGACTGAAATCTTCAACTGACATGTCGCAATACGTAAAAGATACGAGTGTTGACATAAAATTTGAAGGTAACAATCGGGCGAAACCAAGATGTTAGCAAATAATTAGTCTATTACACACCTCGACACAAAAGGCCGTAGAAAAAGAAGAACAACAAGACACCAAGTGATGACGGAATTATGACAGAACTTCTTAGAACAGGTGGAAAGCTGGTATTCTGAGTCCTTCAGAAGTTTTTGAACTCCGTCATACTTGGAGGTATAACGCCAGAGGCCTGGAACGGGAGTGTCGTGAAGTTGTTGACGATTATGTCAGGTACAATTTCGACAAAGGGATCACCCGATTTATTGAATTATAAAATGTTCAATCAGTATGTTGCAAATGATGACATACAGCATGTACATGACATGACAAGGTGCCATAGAGATAGCTTTGCTTGGAATATACAGAGAACCAGTCACCGACACAGCACCCCAAATTCCAAGCTAAAGTGGCAACGGGCTGGCCATATCGCTCGACGAGCCGAAAAAGAAAGTCTCTCGAATTGTTAAAAATCTAAACCAGAAGACGAAGAGTAGGTAGGCCCCCCATTAGGTGGACTGAGGGCAAAGAGAAAACTGTGGGAAGTCGACGGATGCTAGCGGATGCTAAGTGGCTATAATATCCATTCTTTGTGGTGTTCAATGGGGCAGGCCTATGTGCAACGATATACATTTTCCAGCTATTGATGATGATGATTGCTATTTTGTGATTATGCCGCTCAGTTAACAACACGCTATTTACTACACGCAATAAGTGGTTTTAATAAAATCTGTATGCACTAATGTATTACTTGCAGCATATGTAATGAAATGAAACTGCAAAAATATTGTGTTACTGATATTACTTATATTTTTATACCAACTCATGTAACTTATTAAGTTTATAAAAGATCAGAGGTTTATATAAGACCTGATGTTCATCCTGAATCAACATATTATGTTTATTTTATGTTAAACACCAAATTATTGTTTGTTTGAACCTTGATCAGATACCTGATGTTTCCCCAGAATTAAGATGATGTTTCAATCAAGCTGCAATCCAATGGGTCTATATATAACAATTATAAATGCATGACTTCATCTAAGTGAAATTTGAATTTCTTAACCCATTGAAAATATTACTTCAATATAATTCTTAAGCTTCACCTACAACAATGCCTTACAAATTGTTACCATTTGAAGCATATTAACAGAATATTACTCCAACCACTAAAGAGCTTGGGTTGTATGTCGCCATTTTGAAGGAGTCTCTAAATATAATTATATTTCAAGTACATACTAACAATAAATCAGAAACATACTTACTGCTCTCTTATATGAGGTTGATTCAAGTTTTGTAAAAAGAGCATTTTTGTGCCATTTGTTAATGCAGCAAATCTGTCTCTATCATACCATCCCAAAGATACTCGAACCATATCATAAAATTTTGGTTGTGTTCCTTTGTAGTCAACTTCAACAAATCCTGTTTTTAAAGAGAATGAAACCAGACGCATAAGCTCTTGAGATGGATGTCCTAACGTTACCAGACATATGTGACTATTCAGTAGGTTGAACGAGAGGATATTCATATCATCTGGTATTTGAATTTTCTGAAAAAAAAGATATGAGTAACATTAAAAACATATTATAAAGCAACCAAGATACCAAGTTGGTATTGCCTAATCGGAAGATGCGGGTTCGATTCCCGCCTTGGGCATAAAATTTTGTACTCCAATAATTTGTTTGATATGATTTTCGCTTAGCATGCGATAGTGCTTGTAATCATATTTAGAAATATAGAAGGGTTACATTATACCGAGAGATAAGTGTTTGATAAAACAGTTTTTTCAGATGAAGTCTAGTAGTCTGGTTGATGGCCGTGCACCATCACCTATGATGGTTAAGAGTCTTTACGCCTTGCGCTATCGTTCAAATTTAGGCATTTATCGTAGCGCGGCGCACACGAGCACACCGTTAGCAAGGATCGAGCGGTCAAAGACGATGTCGCATGGAATAAAACATTTGGATCCTTTTTGAAGTGTTATTTATTTTTGATAAATAATGTGGAATGTTATGTAACTTTGTAAATTCATTTCGCATCTTTACAGTTTACATACAAAGTAGACTTAAATGATAACCTCTCATTGACTAACATTAGCACACCTATCTATAACTATAGTCCATTGAAAAGTTACATGAGCTTTGCATTTTTTAGAGCACGCAATTTTATTTTTGAGACATGTATGGGGTCTATAGAAGAAGCTTAACCTCAAGTTTGTGGGGTCGCCACCCTTGTCCCCCGGCCGCCATCTTGGAAAAAGGGGTGAAAACACGTATTTTGCGATATCTCAGAAACTATGCGTTTTACAAAATATTCGTTAGGACATAATTTGAAGCAAATTGTTTTGCCTATAAATATGGTACGTATATAACTTTGTGCCCTAAATTAAATATTAAAGAAGTTATAAGCAAAAATATATATTTTTACTCTATAACTTTCTTTATACATTTAAAAAAAATTACCCCAGAACAATATTGTAGATGATGTTTTGAGGATTTTTTTTCCGAAACCCGCAGTTTAATTAATTAAACTGAAAATAATATCCACAATTTTCAACACGTTTACACGTAACAAAAAATGTAGCACTACTAAGAGAATAAACTGAGGTAGAAGAAACAGCTAAGCCTGCGTATAATAATAATAGTCGTAGCAGGCAGATGTTCCTTTATCCCCAAACGGTAACTCCTTTTCCCTTTTCTACCTGCTTATCCTTCGGTAAGTTATATTTGGTATGTTCTATGGTAAGGAAAACAGTTAGGTATGAATAAGTGAAGTTGTACGGATTTTTTTTTTTTAAGTATATGAAAAATATAAGTTAAACATTTCATTTTGACCGGATTCCCATGAGCATTGATGAACCTGGTCAACTTTGTAGCGCTGTAAGTGTTTTAAATGAAATAAATTAAAAAATCTTAAAAAAATTCCTCAAATGATAATCAACAAGATTGGTCTGAGGTATCTTTTTTGTAAAATGAGAAAAAGAAAGTTATAGAGCAAAAAAAAATATATGAAAATTTTCTCACTCTTTTTGGTTATAACTTCTTAAATTTTTAATTTAGGGCAAAAAGTTATATAATCATATTTGTAGGCAAAATAATTTGCAAATTATATGCTGTAGAATTTTTTGTAAGACGCATAGTTTCCAAGATGTCGCGAAATAAGTGTTTTCACCCCTTTTTCCAAAATGGCGACCGGAGGACAAGGGTGGCGACCCTACAAACTTGAGGTTAAGCTTCTATGGACCACCCACATATGTCTCAAAAGTAATATTGCACCCTCTAAAAAATGCAATATTCGGTCTTAAATTGTAACATTTCAATGGACTACTGTGTAGGTATCTATATTCGATTATGTACTTCTAACCATCATTGTATATAGGCAAACAACTTAGTTTTGTAGTTTGTATACCTGCTTTGTGCATGCATATCATGGTTCATTATATTTGTATAACTGCCCCGTTGGCAGAGCGGCTTTAGTGGTCGCTATGGAAAGAAAATAAGGTGCGTTTAATATAGAGGTCTTAAATCCTAACTCAGGGTCGGTACTAATTGTTTAATAAAATATATAACGTCTATATTATGTATTATAAACATCTTTTATTTTTAACCAAATCAGTACAAGGTACAGACTACAGACCGTTAGATAGTCTTGCCTTAAATAAAATTATTTCTTAGAGGCATAGATCGTGCTTTTTGATGGCCTATTATTTCGTGTAAAAGACACTTGTTGTAAAAATGTATTACTTCGTTTCGATCTGTTTGGCCAAGTTAATACCTAATATAAAATAAAAAAAAATAGAGAACAAATAAGAAAAAAAATACATTTTAGCCTCTAGCTAGTTTCAAGTTTTTTTAAAAACTTTTTTCTTATATATAGCAACTACGCAACTTTTTGGTTTTTGCCATAGTAAAAAAAAATGTAACCATAAAATGGAACCAACTTCAACACCCAAAATGTGAAATAACATGTTGAAGTCGGTACCATGATAGTTCAAAAGTACCTATGATCACAATATTGTGCGCATGGTACCGACTTTGACAAGTTATTTCACACTTTTGGGTGTTGAAGTCGGTTCCATTTTATGGTTACATTTTTTTTACTATGGCAAAAACCAAAAAGTCAGTTCCATTTTTTGGTTAAAAAATTAATCACTAGTTTTAGTAACCCTTGCTACTTACGACATCGATTGTCAATGATTATATCATCAAGATAGGTAAATACTTTTCAGTTATTGGAGTGTAGCGCAAAAACGACTTGACTGATTTTGATGCAATTTAAATAGGACCAAACGACAAGCATCAACAAAAAAATAATACTCAAAATCGGTTCACCCTTTCAAAAGTTCTGAGGTAAAAACATAAAAAATACAGACGAATTGAGAACCTCCTCCTTTTTTAAAAGTCGGTTAAAAATTCAATTCCGATCAGGAAATAATAAATCCTAGTAAATAATGAAAAAAGCATGGTCTCAACAAAAATACCTTTACAATAATAAAAGCATACGCATAGATCAAAACAACTCGGTCACGCTATATTTTCATTGCGCACGGTAGTTGCGGCACGTGTAGGGCGCGGGACGAGCAGCGTTACGTCCTCCCTCCGCGAGCGCTAGGCGCAAACTGAGATGCAAGGTTTGTTTGTTTAGGGAGGACATAGATGCTGGCTACCGCCTGTGCGGTCGTCCAGCTCCACCGGGTTTTGGGCGAGGGCCTGGCCCTACAATAGCCCGGGAGGGAGAAGTGCCGAAGGCACTTCTCCCGAGACGGGCGTAGAAGGCGAAAAGCGCTTTCTACCTCCGTCTCCTGCGGACGCCGAAAACGTGCCGCTACTATAGGAGGGGTTGACAGCGAGCTCAAGGGCACCACTGTGGTTCGGACCTCGGCTTGTCTCGCTGTCGAGAGACATGGGGGGGATCGGAGCAAAATGCCTCTGTGCAACTGCAGTGTTGCACAATTGGGCCCTACTGAATAATACTCTTTGACTATTTGGAGAGCAATTTATCGTGACCTTGTTTTTGCCTCGAGCTCGCCGGCGGGCTCGGTGTTTGATTGTGTGTCTTATTACCTCACACCTGGGGATTTTACCTCGACGACTTGCGGATAACGCTAAAGCTGCCAATGTAATGGCTGCGATGGGGTCATCCGGGTCGTCTAATACCTGCCGTGGTCGGCGACGGGGGGGTTTGAAAAATGGGATAGAAGAGGCAGTCGAGTAGTTCGATGCCTGGACAACCAATGGGTTCGGGTGGTGGGGCGCTCGATCAAAGTATCGGCGGGCGCAGTCCTTATTGAACTGCGCTAAAGAGGGAAGGTTTAAGTCGCAATGCAACTCGGTGTTCCGGATATACCACGGGGCGCCGGTTGCATTACGAAGAAAACGGTTTTGGATGACTTGAAGTTTATGAAGGTGGGCCTCACTAGCATGACTAAACACTACTGATGCGTAAGTCATGATGGGGCGGATGCAGGCAGTGTAAAGTGTCTTCTTATTACTAAGAGACATTTTACTCTCTTTGCGAAGTAGGGGACCAAGGCGACCCATTACGAAGGCCGCTCTGTTACGGACGGTTGTTATGTGATCGTTAAAGGTGAGATGACGATCAAGGGTGACTCCGAGGTATTTTGTTCTAGGAACCCAGGGAATGGGTTCGTCGAACAACATAAGCGGTTTCGGGTAAGGGGAGCGTGTCTTCTCAGTAAAGCACACAGCTGTGCTTTTAGCTGGGTTGACCGCGATGCGCCATTTTCGGAACCAGTCACCGATCTCGGTGACGGCCCGTTGAATGACGAAATAGGACTGTCTGTTGATATGCCACCCAGTGGTGTAAATGGCGGTATCGTCCGCATATTGGGCTAGGAATACTTTGGGCTGAGAGCGTGGGATGTCACTGGTATACAGTGCAAAGAGAATAGGTGATAGCACGGAGCCCTGAGGGACTCCGGCTCTGACTGGGTGGGAGGAGGAGAGGGTGCCTTCCACGCGATAGCGAAAGCTTCTGGCTTTAAGGAAGTCTTGTAGGATGAGCACAAGACGTTCTGGCACGCCAAATTGGTATAGCTTGTAGATCAAGCCATTGTGCCAGACTTTGTCAAAAGCTTTCGCTACGTCGAGGAAGACTGCTAGCGTAGTCTGGGGTTTGGGGTACTTATTGAAGCCCTCAATGATGTGCTCCGTGAGGCGGTGCACCTGTTGGACGCATGAGTGTCCGGGTCTGAAGCCAAACTGCTCATCTGGGATAAGGTGGTGTTCCTTAGCATGGGACTGGAGACGGTTTGCAAGTAAAGTAAAGTAAAGTAAAGTAAATATTTATTTCACAGAAAGTATAAATGTAAGTTTGAAAGTATAATTGCATTACAGTTGCTTAACTAACCGTATGAGTAATTTAGACAATGTTTAATAATCATGATGTAGCACACACTTTATATTATCAGTGGGCCCCAAACTCGGCTAGGCCTGTATCTTGGGGACCAGAATGACCACCTAGGAATCACACTTTGGATATGGAAATACATCATGACGGAATGTAAGTACTTGTAATCGTGCCATTAGTGTGTTTCCCATGCAGCCAGCTAGAACAAATACATTGTCTAAAGCTTGATTTATCGCGCGGCTTACTCAAATGTAGCAGAAGGTATGGTTACTCTTTTATAAATATAAAATAAAATAATAATAATCATACAGTTGCTTTTGGTCCTAGCTGAAACTTTGTTTAGATTCAAGTTAAATAAGAATTTCAAAGAATTGAAATAAAAATTAAAAGTAACCGCTCGTAAAGTTTGCCTAAGGCACTGAGGAGGCTGATGGGGCGGTAGCTGGTGGGGTCAGATGAGCTTTTGCCTGGTTTGTGAATGCCAATGACATTTGCACATTTCCAGGTGTCTGGGAATAAGCAGTGACTCATAGCAGCATTGAAGATGCTGACTAAGAGATGGATGAGAGGGGGAGAGAGGGTTTTAAGAACCCTGTTGGAGATGCCATCGGCACCGGGGGACTTGCGCGGTCGGAGGGCCTTGATCATTCTCTCCACCTCAGCGTAAGTCGCTAAAGTGATTGGTGGGAGTTCAGAGGTGACCACAGAGCTTTTACGTTCGACTTCAGCATCCACCGAATCGAGGTGAGCTTGGTCAACGTGATCTACGTTAGGGGAACACTGAGCCTCTAGGCTATCAGCTAGGCACTCAGCTTTGTCTTCGTCAAAGAACGCTGGGACTAGTGGGACTGGTCTGTATAAGGGAGGCATGTCGTTGTTGTTACTTCCTTTCAAACCTCGCGCCAAGTCCCAGTAAGCATGGTGGCTTGGCACGAGGTTTGAAAGTTTATCGCCCCATTGTTGATCACGCAACTCAGACATGCGACTTTGAACCATGCGTTCAAAGTGGCGTTTCTTAGTTTTGTTCTCTTTACTGGGGTAAGAGTCGTAATGTCGGGTCACTGCTTTACTCTCCGTCACCAATCGTCTCACATCCGCTGGAATGACAAGGCGCCGGTCGTCCGGCACTATGACCTCCTTTGCAGATGCACCTACTACGGTGGAGAGGTGATTGGTGAACGAATCGATCGCAAGGGTTACGTCATCTTTTGTCAGGATGTCGTCAGGGATCTTGTCAAGGTCCGGTGAACTGATAGCCTTTAGGGCATCGCCTACTTGCTTCCAGTTCACTATCGTCTTAGTGGGGCGGGGGAGGTCAGTCGTTGGGTCGGGACCTAGTCGCAGTATAATGGGTCGGTGGTCAGAGTGAAGCTCGTGAACCACTTCTATGGAGCGTAACCGGAGTGTTACGCCTCTGAATAGTGCCATGTCAAGCAAGTCAGATCGGTGGTCTTCCATATAAGGGTAGTGAGTGGGCTCAGTGGGCGCAATTATGTCAAAGTTAAGTTCTGCGATTAGGTTTTCAAGTGCAATACCTTTGGGATTGTTGACGTTACAATTCCATAGGATGTGCTTACTGTTGAAGTCGCCAATCAGAATGACGGCGCTTCCTAATGAGAATAAGGCTTCTAAGTCAGCTCGGACGATCGGCTTGGAGCAAGCTTGGTAACAGGACGCTATGACTATAGGTTGATGACCAGTCATAGCTAGGAGGCAACAAGATGCTTCCATATTAACAAGAGTCGGGGTAGGTAGGGGAATGCAGTGCAGGGACCTTTTGTAATAGATAAGAGTGCCTCCCCCACGGGAGTTCACTCTATCATCACGTACCGTTCTGTAATTGGCAAACCTAGGGTTCGCCTTCCCCGGTTTTAGAAAGGTTTCCTGCACGCATATGATATCGATAAGGTGGGTACAACAAAAGTCGTGGACGAGGTCACGTTGTCTGAAGAGGCCGTCAGCGTTAAATGACGCTAACGAAACTGAGTACGGTTTCGTGCGTTCGGTTGTACTACCCATAGTGGTTGTACTGGGGAGGGGCCTGGGGGACGAAGCGCTTAAGGGCGCTTAGTAAGTTTGCGTGTTCCAATGTGTATTGGATCACGTCCGCTGGGGATTGAGCGTATTGCATCTTGTGGAATAGCTCTTGTACCTCATTGATGTCAACCGACATAGCCAGATCGCTGACTAGGTTGATTGCCTCTTGAAGAGGGGCAGCCATCAATGGCATAGGGGGAGCTTGTGGCCGGGAAGCGGCGCGGGGAGGGGCGCGAACGGTGTTGGCAGCGGGTGCCGGGAGCGCGGGGCGAGCCGGGGCCGTTGCGCGGGCAGGGGCCGCGGCGCGGGCGGGTGCGGGAGCGGGCGCGGGCGCGCGGGCCGGGGCGCGGGCGGTAGCGACGGTCTTAACCATACTGGGTGGTTTAGACCATGCGTTACGGGCTGGGAGCGGCGCGGGTATTACCTGTGAGGCAGGTACTACCGTTAGTTTAGGGCTTACCCGTTGGTAGCGGTCATAAGAGGGACGGGTCGGCCTATGCCTTGCCACCCTGTGGTTCACTCGTGGTGCTTTAGGGCAACCACGGTAATTCGCGGTATGCCCTTGAGCACCGCATAGGACACAACTGGGTGGGTCCGGCGAGTCCCGGGTGCGAGTGCACGCTGCTGTCGCGTGATCGCCTAGGCACTTAACGCACCTAGCGCGAGCGAAGCAGAAACGGGAGGCGTGCCCGTATAGTTGGCAGTTATGGCACTGCGAGGGACTCCCATTCTTGTATGGGGCTTGGACATCGAGTCCTGAGAGGCCACAGACCTTTTTTAAGTTAAAAATGGCCTTGCCTTCAGGTGTACGATCTAGTACTACGAGTACTAGATCGTAGGGACTGCGGTCCTTCCCGCTGTACATGCGGTGAACTGCATGTACGGGGAAGTCTTGTGCCTTCAGGTCGGCACATACCGAATCGGTATGTACCTCCTTGGGCACACCGCGGATGACAACGCGGAGGACTTTCTCCTCTTCGAGCGCATAAGTGTGAAAACTTATGCTCTCTTTACGGAGGAGCTTTGTTAGCGCTCTGTGGTCGCTAATGGTGGACACTTGGACTTTAATGCCCTGCTGCGTGGAGCGGGCATTAGTATAATGGATCCCACGATCCGAAACTAAACGGGACAGCATGTCCCATTTGGTTTTGTCCTGAATGAACAGGGGCGGAGGCGGTTTTTCGCGGCGCGCGCTCGCGTCCTGAAGGGACGCGGCAGTGGTGGCCGGAGCGGAGGGAGGAGACGCGGGGCGCGGGGCGGGGGTCGGCTTCTTGCCGGAGGCGGGGGCCTTAGCGGGTGCCTTGGCGGGATGGGCGGAAGTTGCGCAACTAGCGGCTTTAGGAGCACGCTTGCGTTTCCTATCTACGACGGTATAGCCGTCGTTATCTGAGTCCGAGTCGGTGCGTAAGGCGCGACTCGGATCTACCTCCATCTCCGCTTCGGAGTCCGAAGTGGGCTCGACAACGGCGATGGAGGGACGGGTGCTCGCTGGGAGATGCAAGGCGTTGTGTTCCGTAATTTATAGGTCATATTGAAAAAATTGTATAAAATACATTTTTCACTAAGTGAACGACAAAATATTATTATCTATTAAATAAAAACTTCAACTAATGAATTGCATATTTATTTATTTGATAAAATATCAGATTTTGTAGAAATAACAAGAAATTTGAATGGTATTTTTGTGCCAAAAGTGCCCTTTCAATCCCTTATTTACTCAGTTGTAACATATATTTATCAAAATGTTATTAATGCACTCCATTGGTGGTAATATGATTGGTTTACTGATATTTTTCAATCTGTAAAACGAATAATTTTTGTTCGATAAAAAGACTGTTGAAGTCACACTGATGAAGAAATTTATGAAAACATGAGTTGGTAAAAAATTTATTGATGGATTTCAGTTGTTTTTTTTATTGTTTTGTTTAATGCACTCCATTAAAAAAACAATAAACTTTCTTCCTGCATCATTTAAAAAACAAAAACTTTTATACTTTAGCTGCAACAGCCTTGAGAAAACGGCTGTAAAATGGCTTTGCTGGAATAAGGCCTCTTAAAGTAATACAATTGGAGCACAAAATTTCTGCAGAAATGCCAAGTCCCAGGTGGCCGAGATAGTATTAGGCATCCAACAATATCTATAAATTATTTGTTTGATATGATTTTCGCTTAGCATGCGATAGTGCTTGTAATCATATTTAGGAATATAGAAGGGTTACATTATACCGATAGTTTAGTGTTTGAAGAAACAGTTTTTTCAATCAGATGAAGTCTAGGCGTCTGGTTGATGGCCGTGCACCATCACCTATGACGGTTAAAGTAATACAATTGGAGCACAAAATTTCTGCAGAAATGCCATGTCCCAGGTGAACGAGATGGTATTAGGCATCCAATGATATCTATATATTTTATGCAAATTAACTGTAAAACTTAAAGTTAGGTATATAAAGGAGATTTTGTTATATTTAAAAAAGTATAGCTCTGATCGCGCTCAATCCAACGGGACACGATCGGGGACCGCGGCCCGTGTGATTTGATGCGTGGAGCTATTTAAAAAGGTTGAAATCTGATTTTTAATTTTGAAAATACTCTAAATTTTGAAATTTATGACTGGCAAAAGTTAATAACTTTTTCACTATTGATGCTAAGAACCTAAAAACAACGCAGGACGGTCCGCCACCAGCGGCTGCAAATTACCATACACAAAAACACCACACAAATAGGAAACGAACAAAGACAACACGAATATATGGAATTTCTTACAAAAATATTTGCAATAACAGGTTTTGGCTGTCTGGTGTAAAATTTTGTTATGGGACGATACTATTTAAACTGTTTAGTTAATTTGCGCTACCAGAGACGCAAATTTTGGTATACTACACTCTATATTGGGACGTAAATTTGACTATGTCGTATTCCTAAAGTATGGGGAACGGTACACCTTAGGTGAATTTTATATGTAGAATTTACTAAGATTTTGCTATATTTAAAAAAGTATAGCTCCGATCGCGCTCAATCCAACGGGACACGATCGGGGACCGCGGCCCGCGTGTTTTGATGCGTGGAGCTATTTAAAAAGGTTGAAATCTGATTTTTAATTTTGAAAATACTCTAAATTTTGAAATTTATGACTGGCAAAAGTTTATAACTTTTTCACTATTGATGCTAAGAACCTAAAAACAACGCAGGATGGTCCGCCACCAGCGGAATATATGTATATATCATACAAATAATATAAATATCATATCAAACAAATAATATGTATAAATTATTTGTTTGATATGATTTTTGCTTAGCATGCGATAGTGCTTGTAATCATATTTAGAAACCATATGGTAAGTCTACTTATGAAAGACAATCTTTAAGATTGATATTTCTCTTCAATATTTTGATTGATATTTTTTGTGGCTAACCATATTATATAGAATTCTCGCCAATGAACGTTCCGTTTTACGAACGGTGAAGTTGTCATACTTTGGGTAACATCTTATTTTATATAAATTTATGTAAATGTATTCTCTAAAACTCACATTTTTGTAACACTTCACTGAACAAATTTGTTGGATGTGTAACAGATTATTAGCGCTTCACCGGCCGCTGCCGCCGCACTCGCTTTGCTCGCGCATTGTGTTGTCGCAGTTTCAACCTAACCTAACCTACTTTTTTATCTAGTGGTATTTTTACTTAGTATATTTTTAGATACAACTTGACTCTTCGTAAAACAGAACGTTCATTGGCGAGAATTCTATATAATCTGTGCAACCACAGATTTGTAATTCCCTACGGTTATTGTATGCCCTAAAAATTTTTCAATAACTAGCCGTTTTCTGGTTTTTCGACTTGGCGTGTGCTTGTAATAATGTAACCTTTCTGTGAAAAAAATATTAACCCCCAAATCAACGGCAGTCAATGGAAAGCTGAGCCAAATGTAACATTAGAAAGAGTTTTACGAATTTGATTTTTACCTGAACAGAATAAGCTAAGAAGTACCAAGTACAGATAATTTTATATTTAAAGAATGCACATTAGCAGAGGCATCACATTCTCATTCAGTTGAACACTTCAGATTTAATATCTAACATTTGATTATAAAAATATGGCATTCTTGCATATCTTATGTTTATCCTTAGAAAGATTACAATTTACACAATTTTATTTGTTGAGTATACTGAGAGGTATAATTTTCGAATTTATAAGTTCATTTACCTTTTCTCTGAGTACAGCTCCATTATCCCAGGTCCAAACTGTGATATTCCCATGTACAGAACATGCAAGAAGGTTATGTCGTTCATCACTCGGAAACTCAATAGCAATAAGGTCATCACTGTGTCTCTCTGTTTCGAGAACCCTTACGAAATCGCCTGTCTGAATGTTATAGACACGGACTGTATTCTCAACTATTACTGCTAATGATCTGAAATTAATTATATTATTGGAGGTTAAGTGACAATATCTACTGTATTCTTTGAAATGTGTTTCAAGTTTAATTTGATATCTTTGATATCTGCCTGACACAAGTATTCGAATAGTGCTTACTCTCCATCAGGTGAAAATACAGGACATCGTTCAATAATACTTTTACCACCTTTTCTGTTAAAATTGTATTTAATTTCATTTACAGGGTCGTCTTTTTGTAACATGACGACCATTCTTATAAGTTTACACTATATTTTATGATAAATCCGATAGTGAATCAATACATTTCATTTATGAACACATTAATTTAATTTACGAAATCAAAACAGAGTACCAAACAATCTCACATTAGGACTTAGGTACATCACACGATAAAACTCAAACAAAACCAACCTCAAAATAAAAACATAGATCTGGGCCGCGTTCCAAGCGTCAGAGTGTAGTTGTTTGGTTGCTTTAACTTACTCAAAGGTTCCGAACGACTCGGTTGTTTTATAACCTCAAATATCGATTTTTGTCGGGGAAATAGCAAAATATATAGACGGTTTATGATGTTTGAAAAGCAATAACTGCCGTTACCTGCAAAATATTAAAGAGTGCATAATTCTCCCATCAAGAAATGTCAAGGTCATGTCAGTAAATATTCAACCTTTTAACAACTATTTTTTGATTGATGGTTAAAAAGTTGCGCTCTACTCGAAGGTTGTGAACGACGTTAGAGTGAAAAGTTGCACTCCGAGTGCGCTGTAACCAAGGTTCGGGACGCGCTCCAGTGCTTCCAGTTTTATTTTGGCGATCGTGTAGATCATAGAGAAAAGTAATATACCGGCTAGGAGGAAGTATCTATCTTCCTCCTAGTATACCAGATAGTTTTTGCTGCATCAGTTCATAAGAGATTTTTAATAAAGGCCGTATTCCACTTGACGCCAATAACGTTATTTTCATTAAAACTAACGTGAGTTGACATACTTATCAACTACGTATACTGGCTAGAACTCACAGTGTTTAGTCGTAATCTCCGACCGGTGTACGAGCAGAAAAGACGCTCATTCTCAAGGTATGCGGGCAGCTTCGAGGGCCGCTAAACGCGCACTGCGGGCGGCTGCTCGCAACGCTCTCCTTGGAACTTGAACTACTTTTCTACTACCTTTGAACTACTTTTCTATTAGACCATATTATTGGTGGATCTATTAATTTATTTTCTTAATATATGCTCCGCATTAAAATGTCTGCAGCAAATTTTGGAACTCTGTTTTGGAACCCATTGATTTCGACCACATGCAGCACTCCATTTTTTTCGTATATCAGGATGATACGGAAAACTATAATATAAGATAAAATTTTAATTATACATATAACGTAATGAAACGATTGGATCAAATAATTGAATATAATCTTAAAATAATTTTAATAAATTAGAGACACAAAAGGGTAAATGCACGATCCGAAACTAGCAACACTGAATTTTAGGTTTAAATACCTAAAATTAAGTGTTGTTAGTTTCGGATAAACGTTATTTTGAATCGTGATCTTAAGCCTTTTAACCAGTTTTATTATTAAAAAAACTGGCAGTACTTTACTAAGGTAAAACACTTAAAACACAATAAATTAGAGACACAAAAGGGTAAATGCACGATCCGAAACTAGCAACACTGAATTTTAGGTTTAAATACCTAAAATTAAGTGTTGTTAGTTTCGGATAAACGTTATTTTGAATCGTGATCTTAAGCCTTTTAACCAGTTTTATTATTAAAAAAACTGGCAGTACTTTACTAAGGTAAAACACTTAAAACACAAAACAATGTTACAAAAAACACAAATCATTTTTACAATAACCAAAACATAAAGAAAAACTTGAAACTTACATATGAAAGGACAATCCTGGTATTTTTCGCTCACTATCGCTTTTACAGTTAAGCACACTACATCGCACTGTAATCTGAAGCGCTGGTAGCGAAGTTAGCTTAGCCATTCTGTATCGATCAGCAAAGTTAAGTAACGTCCGCCGCGGTCATGAGTTGGATGGGTGACCGCTGGTGACATTACTACTGAGCGCTTCCGTGCTTCGGAGGGCACGTTAAGCCGTCGGTCCCGGTTGTTGTCTTAGGATGGCAGTCGTTACAGCATGGTGGTAGGGCACTTTGCGAATGCCCGCCTGGCTAGCTACCACCCTCAAGTTGAAAATCTGTCGCCAAGCACCTAACGGTGTGTTCCGTCAGCTGTCCTTGAGAGCCAGTAATTGTAGGTTAGCCTGAACAACATCTTCGACCACATCATTACTTACCATCAGGTGAGATAGTGGTCAAAGGCTAACCTATCAAGCATAAAAAAAATAACACTATTTCCGACTGTATGGACGCTGGTTGCCAATCATGACGCGACCGAGGGCACACGCATGACGGGAGCGCACGCATACTTCGTTTTGCTTTTTAAGAGACGTATAAAACACGACCAAATAAAATGCATGTTTTAATTCTGGAAGAAAAATTAAATACTCATAAACATGACAGTATTGACACAAAATCAGATAAATTGTCACTGTGATCGTTTGTAACTGTTTTCTCCCCTGTTCCATTTCTGATAAGAACGCTAGGAATTTCACTATAATTTGCCACTTTTGTCCATCCCACATTGATGAGTAAAAAGGGGACAAGTTTGCAACTGTCACTTTTGACAGTTCTTATCATAATACTAAACGAAGCTTGAAGTCGAAATTTTCAGCAGCTTCCAACTTTCATAAATTTCATTTGTTAGATAAAAACGGGTGATGATTCTTTCAACTATTCTGTCACAAGCAAAGCAATAATTTTGCAGCTTTGGAATTTGTTTCTAATTTCTCTTCTTACACTTCATAACTTAAAACGATCCACGATTCTCAATGACCTTGATTGACATTAGGTGTAGGTACCAAACTGTTCCAATATGTTAGGCCTGGCCAAATTTTATTACTTTTTGAATCAGCCAAATCTTAGCTAGCTGTCAAATGTAAATATTAGTTTTGATACAAGCTAAGCCAAGGATTTAGTGATATACAGTGTTAACATTGCTTAATTACGTAATTAGCCCTATTTAATAAAAATATAGGTAGATAATATTTTGTCACCTCAAACATCGCTGTCAATTCCATATTTTGAAAGGAGCTTTATAGGTCGTTCCAGATGCCTTGGAGCAAATCTAGCTCGACCAATATTTCAACTTCGGCCGTATTCCTCTTGAAGCCAATTACGTTATTTTCGACAATTTTGACCACATTTTGTGACTATGTTTATTGTTGTTTACCGGCGGTATGCCTTTATTAAACAAAATACTACGAACTATACAACTCTACAGCTTCGACAATAAAAGCATTTAGACAACGTATGGTAATATAAAAATTTATGTATTTAAATGTAACATACACGCAAAATGTGATCAAAATTATCGAAAACAACGTTATTGGCGTCAGTGGAATACGGCCTTCATGTTCTACTGTTATGCTTTTTGGTATATTGCACTTACTATATTATAAAGTCAATGTCTATCAGAAGGTGATGTTCAAATAATACTGCGTGTTCCGAAATATGTGTGCGTTTATTGGACACTGCCGCGGGACTGCGGAGCAACTGTGGTTACATGCTATTATAAGTCTAAGGAACATATTAAATCAATGTAGGCAGGTACATATACACTACATTTACATCCCCCTTAAAAAAAACCTTTATCATACGAGTATATGAACCTAAAACATTGTACAATACAAACTTGAGTACAATCAAATATTTAAGCAGGTAAGCATGTCATATAAACATATTTTTCTTTATATAATATAATATACAGTAGGCAAATAGCGCATGACATATTATTAAAAAAATACAAATGTAACTTTGTGTAAAATACGATACTGAAATATATCAATGGTATAATTATGATGCCCTTCCAATGTATCATAATATAAAAAAGGAAAAATACAATCAACACAACAACAATAAAATCTAATCTAACTATCTGATCTATGGTGACAGTCACATATTCTATTTAATCTATGGTCACAACTCGTGAACTCGTGGGTTTGTTTTTGTTGGTAATTAATTGGTGATTTTATTTCAATTGAAAGAATATTTTATAGAGAGTTGAAATAAATAAAAATTTCACTCAAATATGTCTGGTGAACCCACAGAAGCTCAAGTACAAGTAAGATTTGTCACTAAACAGGAACAGTAAGTAATATATATGAATACGGCATGGTGTGTTTAAGATTTTAAATTCAATAGCGCTAATTTATTTGTAATTTTTTCAGGTATGCGGTTCCTGACAGTCCATATGCGATCCAGAGCAACGTACAATCTTCAGACTTGAACAACTTGGTGAATGCGCTTCTCAAAGAAACAGTGCCTTTGTTTGAAAAAGCGGTAGATTTTGACTTTCTAGTATGTGGGGAACTTCTGTGTACGCCTCTGTCAGAACATCTGCAGGAGAAAGGAGCATCTACGGAAGATACCTTAGAAATAGAATACTTGGAAAGGTTTCCTGCACCTACACCACAAGATTGCTTGATGCATGATGATTGGGTGTCAACAGTACAGGCCAATGGCACTTGGTAATAATTTATTTTTCACTTTAAAGTTTATGAAAGTAAGCAGTGGGCATAGTTTTCTTTTGTTGCCCTTTGGGTTGGGGGTTAACATTATTTTCACAGAAAGGTTACATTATTATAACCACACATGCACAGTTTAAACATGTGGAGATGTACATGTTTTGAGAAAAGAATAATTGAAAATCAATTATTTTTTGCAATATTAATGCCGATCTGTGGGATTGACTAATCTGTGCTGCCAGATATAATTCACCGATGAATGTTTTGTTTTACCTATGGTTAAGTTGTCATATGTTCGGTAACATTTTATTTTATACATGTAAATTTATGTAAATATATATATATATGATTATAACAATACCACCCTTATTACAAGGTTATGCATATTTTACTAGAAAACCATATCAAAAAAATCTAATCTAAAAATAGACTAAGTAAATAAGAACACCCCACCAGAAAAACCTAGGTTGGGCTTAAACTGCAAAAATTCAATGCATGTTGCGGTAGCAGCCGGGAAATGCTAAAAAGTATGTTACACATCCAACAAAACAATAAATTATATCAGTGAATTATTAAAAAAAAGTCAGGTTATTAAGATGCATTACTTTTTATTGAAAGTGGTAGAGAAGGATAGGGGGTACTTTATCCCCCCGTTTTCATGTCAAATGATTCTATAAAGAAAAATTTCTTCATAATGAAACATAAAAAACAAAAGGAGGCTTTGCAACTATTCCTATGAAGGGGGGTTAGTACTCCTTCCCTTCCTCCCAACACACCCCCTCACCTCTCTTAATTCAACAAATGTCAATGGAAAGTCGTACCAAGCAGTATCTGTATATATCCATGTGTGTCATAATTGAATGTCATACTGCATCATACTCTCATATATTTCTGAATTTGGGTGCATGTATTTTTAACTATGCCAAAATATCTGGGCAAAAAGGCATAAGAATGAATGTCTCAGAATTATGAGCGCAGTCCAAGTCAACCAGAATGAAGATGATGACACTACATCTGTAATGGACAGTTATGACACTTCCATTATTATATCTAAAACTTTCAATATTGTATTTGGTACTTAAAAAGTATCAAATACATCAAAATATGTAGTATATGTATTATATTCAATTTACTTATTTCAGACATAGTTTTACATTAAATGGCAGAAATGAAGGCTGTGTCGCCGAAATTTTGTGCTCCAATCGTATTTCTTAAGCCGTCATAGGGGACGGTGAAATTTCGCCGACACAGCCGATTCCCCGGTAGCTGAGCGGTTAAAGCATCCGGCGCGAAATCGGAAGGGCGCGGGTTCAATTCCCGTCCGGGGCAAAACATTTTGTACTCCAATAATTTGTAAATTTATGATTTTCGCTTAGTACGCGGTAGTGCTTGTAATCATAATATTTAGAAATATAGAAGGGTAGCGACATCATTCCGAGAGTTAAGTGTTTGAAAAACACTTCTTTTGATCAGATGAAGTCTAGTAGTCTGGTTGATGGCCGCACACCGTCCCCTATGACGGCTTAAGAAATACGATTGGAGCACGAAATTTCGGCGACACAGCCGATTCCCCGGTAGCTGAGCGGTTAAAGCATCCGGCGCGAAATCGGAAGGGCGCGGGTTCAATTCCCGCCCGGGGCAAAATATTTTGTATTCCAATAATTTGTAAATTTAATCATTTAGTTATTTTCAGCATAGGTATTGGCAAACTGTTCATAGTTCAGTTTTACATATTCAGGTAATACATACAGTGATGACAAGGGGGTAGATCCCCATCTCAACGTTGTATAACGTAAAAAAAAACTATTTTGTGTTCATTCCAAGTTATCTGCAAATATTTTCAGGATTCTCTCAGGAAGTTACGACAACAGTATCCACATCTGGAGCACAAAAGGTCAACACAAACTATCTATTCCCGGCCACACTTCTCCGGTAAAAGCTGTGTCATGGGCTTCATTTAATGGTGATCAGGCCGTATTTGTAAGGTAAGTCTAATGCAAAACAACTTTTTTATGCACCAATAGTTTCGCAATGCAATAATTCCTGGTTTATACACATACACAGTTATAATTATGATTTGACTAAAACCATATAAAATATTTTTATGCAATGATGGCCAAGCGATAATATCTATGGACTGCCATGCCCCAGGTCCATGGTGTGATCCCCACTGAGCTTCGCCGCATGGTGGAAGGGCATTTTGCGAATGCTCGCCTATATAGCTAGCTACTACCCTCAAGTAGAAATCTGTCCCCAAGTACCTAACAGTGTGTTCCGGCAGCAGTCCTTGAGAGCCCGAAAAAGTACAGGCACATAAGACTTAACAGCTATCTATTGTGATGGGCGCAGTGCAATTCGTTCGGACGAAATTAATGTTAATGCAATGTTATAGGCAGTGGTTACTTAATATCAGGTCTAAATGTCAAATTTAGACCGAAAAGTCTTTTTTGTGTGAAATGTTTAAAGCATAGTCAGTATCAAAGTGGTATATTGCAATCTGGGCGGCTATAGAATGACTTCTTATATCCTCGTTTCCGTCTTTATGATGTCTGCGCAAACCCATGTCACTTTAGCCAGCTTTTCTATTGGCTGTATTTTGTCGTAACAACCTTGTGAACTGCCCGGCAATGTTTACTTTATTAGAGAGACCAGCATCACCAGAAGAACCTCCTACCACCAGAACTTCGCCACACGATCTTAAGCAATTTGGAATTCGCAATTTGCGCGTTTGTGTTCTTTACTACATAAAAAAGGTTCTACCAAACAGTGTGGCAACTATAGAACTATACCCCTCATATCTCACGCAAGCAAAATCCTCCTTTATGTAATAAATCGACGGTTAAAACACTTTCTCGATCGTCAAATCTCGGAAGAACAAGCTGGATTTGTAAAAGGAAAAGGAACGCGGGAACAAATCCTGAATATTCGCCAGATAATCGAGAAGAGCCGTGAATTTAACAGTCCAGTCGTTCTGTGTTTCATAGATTACACCAAGGCATTCCATAAATGGGACAAGTTATGGACACTGGACAGTAATATGTGAAATGGGTATACCTGATTACCTGGTAGGCCTGGTTCGCAATCTGTACACTGACAACCGCTCTTTTGTCCGGATAGACACCGATTGTTCTAATGTGTTTGAAACTAGGAAGGGTGTACAACAGGGATGTATTCTCTCACCATTACTCTTCAATATTTACTTCCACAGTATTATGTTGTATGGTGTACTGCTGTGGGGAGCTGCTGCTGAGATGGAAACAATCTTTATCTTACAAAAGCGTGCAATTCGAGCTATATATGAAATGGATCCTATGGAATCTCTAAGGGATCTTTTTAAAGAAATTGATATATTAACTTTACCGAGTCTGTATATATTTGAAAATATTATGTATGTTCGGAAAAAATTTAGTAAATTTAAATTAAATAGTGACAACCACGATTACAACACTAGGAATAAATATAAAATAGCAGTACCAGGTTTTAGACTAGCAAAGACAAATAAAAGGTCCTTTTTAGGTTATTGTGTGCGGTTTTATAATAAAATTCCCAAACATATTACAATGCTCACAGAAGGAAAATTCAAGTTGCATGTGAAAAATATTTTGATTAAGAAATCATACTACAAGTTTTGTGATTACTTAAACGACAAAGATGCTTGGAAAGTTCCGCCTCTGCCAACCTATCACCTGTCACCTACGTAATTTGAACAAATATTGTAATAGTCATATTATATTGTATATAACACATTGTTAAAAGATGTTTAAAAGAATGGCCCCGAGTTTCTTGCCCGTTCTTCTCGTAGTGGCTCTATAATTTTTTTTTGCTGAACGTCGCAGTACAATGTAGAATATTTCAATATTAAAATTTGTCATAAGAGCGTCGTAGACGCCTTAATTGAATAAATGATTTTGAATTTGAATTTGGAGAATACATTGTTCGAAAGAGCCTAGAAAACTGGGATAAAGGATTTGCGGTTGGAGGGAAAAGAATAGCCAATCTGAGATATGCGGACGACACCGTGCTACTGGCCACAAACATTGACGATATGAAGTAACTGATCCAAAGACTAGAGACTGAGAACAAGAGACTGGGGCTTACTATCAATAGGAGCAAGACCAAGTTAATGATGCATCGCGCGGACAAACTGGCAATTGCCAACAATATCCCTCATATAGACACCGTTGAAGAGTTTGTTTACCTGGGGTCCCGCATATGCAATGATGGTAGTTGCGATCCGGAGATCAAACGACGTATTGGTATGGCCAAAGATGCAATGACCCGACTTGGTGCCATATGGGGAAATCGTGGGATCACAAATAAAACCAAAACCCGACTTGTATGTGCTCTGGTTTTTCCAATATTTTTATACGGCGTAGAACCATGGACCATCCGAGCAAGAGAAAGACAAAGGATTGATGCATTTGAGATGTGGTGCTGGAGGCGCATGCTAAGAATACAAAGCGAAATTGCAAAGCGCACCAATGCATCAATTCTTACGCAACTTAAATTTTTTTTTTTTTTTTTTATTTTGCGTTTTTATCTCCAATCAGTGGTTTTCACTTTCAGAAGATTGTTTGTGGGTATGTTTGTTATGCCGAGTGAGTCTTCCATCGAAAACATCTCCTCATTTGATTACTGTCTGCTCTCTAGTCAGAGTGAATCACTTGCTTTCTTCGCAAACGGGGTGTATAGCTATGAGTGATTAGTTGGGTAGCCAGCTTATTGGGATGATTACTCAATCGTTGTTGGTATTTTGTGGTAGACCTGCTGATTTCCTCCTTAACAGTCTGCATCTTCAGGTTTTCGTGTATCTCGGAATTAGTTATGTACCAGGGTCCATTATTAATTGTTCTTAAAATAATGTTCTGCATTCTTTGCAGCATTGATATATTTGAGTTGCTAGCAGTGCTCCACAGTTGGATTCCATAAGTCCAGACCGGCTTGAGGATGCTTCTGTAAATTAGTAATTTATTGTCAATAGACAATTTACTATTTCGGCCAAGTAACCAGTACAGTCCCTAATATCGCAGGTTGAGCTCATCTCTTTTAGACTTGATGTGGTCTTTCCAGGTTAAACGTCGGTGTAGGTGGAGTCCCAAGTATCTCACCTTGTCTTCATGTGGTAGGATGGCATTTTCTAGTTGTACAGGTGGGCAGTTACCTTTTCTGAGAGTGAATGTCACTTGTACAGACTTGGTTGTGCTTGCTTTGATCCTCCACTTGTTCAACCATTTTGTTATCTCATCCAATCCCTTTTGGAGTATTGCAGAAGATTTTGCCGGGTTTTGGTCACTAGCGAGAATAGCCGTATCATCAGCAAATGTGGCTGTAGTGGTATTAGCTACTTCAGGGAGGTCTGAAGTATAGATTGTATACAGCACTGATCCCATTACTGATCCCTGTGGAACTCCCGCTTTGATATCAAAGAAGGAGGAAGTTGCATTAGACTCTTTGACTTGGAATATCCTATCCGAAAGGTAAGACTCCAATAGGGTATAGTAGTTGTGTGGTAGGTTAGTCTTAATTTTACATAATAACCCCTTATGCCATACTCTGTCAAAAGCTTGTTGGATGTCTAGAAACACGGAAGAGCAGTAATGTTTTTGTTCAAGTGCTTTCCTTATGTGGTCATAGACTCGATGTACTTGTTCGATTGTTGAATGGTGTTGCCTAAAGCCAAACTGGTGGTTAGGAACCACTCTGTTTTCTTCTAGAATGGGATTTAATCTCTTCAATAGTATTTTTTCGAAGACCTTCGACATTGTAGGGAGCAGGCTAATAGGTCTATATGAGGTGACTTCGTTAGCTGGTTTGCCTACTTTGTGAACCATGAGTATTGAAGAGACTTTCCATAGTTTTGGGAAGTATTGAACTCGGAGCATACCATTGTACAGCATGGTGAGAAATACTGTGGCTTTTTGTGGTAGTTCTTTTAGTACCTCTTTTGAGATTAGGTCAAACCCTGGGGCCTTTTTATCCTTTAAAGCTTGTATAGTTCTCCACACTTCTTTCACTGTTACAGCTTTGGGCACTGGAGATAGTTGGAAATCTTGTTTTAGGATATGGTTGATATCTGTGTCTTGTTCTGAGTCTATTGGATCATTAGGGGTAAATACATTGACTAGATGGGAGGCAAACGCTTTGGCCTTTTCTTGTGGGGTTCTTGCCCAACCTATATTCGTTTTTAAAGGCGGCTTCATAATTTGGGGTCTATTGTAATTTTTGGTAAACTTCCACAAGGAATAGTTAGTTGCTGTAGTTGTTGTCAATGACTCCAGCTTTGCACTCAGGTTATTATTCTGCCACTCTTCCAAACTCAACTTGAGATTGGCCGCCGCCTTATTAAATATACATTTATCCTCATTGAGTCTACTTTCCTGCCAGATTCTTCGTAGTTTTCTTTTTTGCAGGATTGACTTTCTTATTTCTAGAGGAACATTGTCGCTGTTCCTAAATGTATTTACTGAGGGAGTTGACAACCAGCAAGCTTCTTGTATTAGTTGAGTTATATATTTGGTAGCATCCTCAATATCATCAGCGGATTTAAGGGCCACTTTCAGTTCAATGCTTTGATCTATATGTTCTCGAAAAGATACCCAGTCCGTATGTTTGTTATACAATGTTTCTGATTCTTCATATTCTATCAGAAGGTTGCTGATGGTTAGCAGTACAGGGGTGTGGTCGGAGGAACCATTGAAGCATGACTCAACTTTGAAATATTGTTTTGACATTCCCTTTGTGATGTAGAAGTCTAACAGGTCAGGAATTTTATTTGGATCTGTTGGCCAGTTTGTGGGCTCCGCTGTTGTTAGTGCATTTGAGTGGTTGTTATCAATGCTCAGTTTTAGTTGCCTCCCCCTCGTATTTGTCAGTCTAGAGCCCCATGATGTATGCTTAGAATTCCAATCACCACCTGCAATGAACCGATTGCCAAGAGTACTGAAGTAATCTGTAAACATGTCTTCGAATATTTTTGGTTTTGGTGGGCAATAGACTGAGGAGAAAATAATGGGACCAGTCTCTTCCATCACGCATACAGATGTTGCTTGAATAAATTTAGTTTTATACTCTGGAAGCTGGTGATGATTTAAGGTTTTTCTGATAACTAAAGCTGTTCCCGCATGGCCAGTTCCATCAGGGTGGTTAGTGTAGTAAGTGAGGTAGTCCTGGAATCTGACACTAGAGGCGGCTGTGCAGTGAGCTTCAGATATCAGGGCTATGTCTAGTTTATGGACCTTCATTAATAGTTCCAGATCATTTTTATTTGGAGCTAGGCCATTTATGTTCCAGGTGGCTATTCTGAGTGAAATCATTGTGAAATTCTGTCGATGAGTTTTACTATGAGGGTCATCAGAGTGCTCATTTATTGTAGGATAAGATCAAACTTTTCTGCTTGTCTGGTAAGCATCAGTTCTATTGTTGAGGGTGTGTTTTCAATCTCTTGAGATGGGTTGTGGTTGGTCATCATGGTGATTGGTGATTTTGTTATTAGCATATTCTGTAGCTTTTATAGCTTGTTCTGTCTTTTCCATCTTCTTTGAATTTTGTTGAGAGTCACTGTACTTCTTCTTGTGTGGGTCATGGTTGTTAGCAGTTGCGGTAATGTTTCTTGCTTGTTTTGTGGATAAGTGCTCTGTATTTTTTCTCATGCGTTTGGGGTTTTGAGGGAGCTTAACTGTAGGTACTGGTGATGGGATTGGTCTAGGTCTGGTTTTACTACCAGACTGCTTCATTCGCCTATCCAGTATTTCCCTATATACTTCACAGCCCTTGTAATTTGCTGGATGGGCTCCCTGGCAAAGAGCACAGCATGCTGGTGTACTGCGATCCTGTTTAGGACATTCTGATGTTTTATGTCCTTGTGCACATTTGACGCATCTATATGGGCGCATACAATAATTCTTAGAGTGCCCATATTGTTGACATCTCTGACATTGAACTATTGCATTCTTCTTTTTGGGGTCTTCAATAGTAATAGATTGGTGATATATGTATTTTAAATTCTTGACATTTTTGTTATTTGAACTGGGTAGTAGGGTGACAAAAAACCTGGAAGTAGGTATTTTTTCCGGTCCATATCTTGCATTAATTATTTCACCAGTTACTTTGTTTCCTGTATTTTCAGTTTCTTCTTTTATAATATTTAAAGGTGTTGAGTGGTGTAAGTTCCGAATAACAATTCTATAATTTCTTTCATCTTTTTTGTTAAATGTGTACCCAATTAGCTTGTTATCGCGAACTAGCTGGATGAGTGTTTTGTAGGTTTCAGTTTCTGAGCAGCTTATTCTTAGCTGTTTACTATTTACGAGTTTATATGTAAATTTGTTTTTGTCTGCCGTACTTTCAAGTAACTCAGTGAGTTAACGGACATCATCAATTCCGTAGAGTATTATTGGTGGAGGTTTACTAGGCTTTTTGGGTTCTTTGTTTTGACAAGTTTGGTCATCTACTGGTAATTCTGAGAATCTGTTGTGAGTGTGAATGAAATCGTATGGAGGGCTATTAGGCCCTTCAGTCTTCTTTCGTTTGGGGTTTCTCTCCAAGGGGACTTTCTGCCATTCCATAGAAGGTGGCCTTCCTTTTGTATCTTTTACTTCATTCGGAGATGGAGTATGTTTTTGGCCAAGATCAATTGATGCAGATCTAGGTCTTGTTATGAACAAGCTAGGATGGAATGCTTGTTGCACATATTTTTTATGGCTGCTGCTGCTGCTATCACTGCTGCCAGTAGCATTCACTAACACAGGGGCCTGGTCGCCTACCCCAGTGCAGTCTGCGGTAACATATTTCTCACTCGCAGGCCCGGGTACCTGCGGGCGCCGGGGGTTAGCCGGATCGCATGACAAATCACATTCCTTTACTGGCATTTTTCATATTTGTTGTTGGGAAGTAATCATGACACTTTCCCAAGGTGCCAGATCCACTCTTTCTGAGGGGATTTAATCCCTCAAGGTCTGTGGTGACCACTGTCGGGATAGTTGACCGCCGCCCGAGATTCGGCGTTGCAGCTCGTTTGGCACCACCCAGGGGGCAACTTAAAATTGAGACTCGTTTGTCCACACTATGTCATCAGCGCATTCTCACGTATTTTGGACACATAATCAGGAGTGGTGACGATAGTCTGGAAAAACTGGTTATAGTTGGCAACACCGCAGGAAAGAGATCAAGAGGACGGTCACCAACTAGATGGTCTCACTAAATCAGAGGCACCACTCCTTCGTGTAAATTCTATGTCGCAGTGAGGAAGGCCACGGACCGAAATAAATGGAAACAGTTTGTCCGATCCTATTTAGCCATGAGTGACCACGACCTTCAGCAATGAAGAAACGACCGTAGAGAGAGAGTTCTTTACTTGTTAGATATTACATACGAGTTAACCATATCTAGCTCAGCTAAAACAACTCATTCAGAATCATTAACATGTTGAATTTACAATAATTTCTATTGAAAAAAACACAGTCTGTTGAAAAAAATCATTTGGAGGTCGTCCAAATGATTTTTTTGAACAGACTCTGTTTTTTTTCAAGTACTGAGTTAGCACCACCATAACTTGGTGTCTCTCTGATCTATAAGCTGTACCGGCGGTCTTTTCTTCGCTTCCCTCTTCCGCTCACGGCATACACATGTATGTGTAGCTAAAACATTTAGCTGCATAACGCCATAAATCCACTCACAACCCGAGTTTACATTTTTTAACAAGCAGTATCCACCCCGTCCACCCCGTCCGAAGATCGTATTTAGCTGTTCAAGTACAACTTGCTTATATTTTCATTTCAGATAATCTTACTAAATCAATAACAAGTTTTTTTTATAATTCCGAATAGGCAAGCATTTGACCGCAATCTCACCTGATGGTAATCGACCACGCGATCGACGGTGGAGCATGCTTGCCTAGAATATACCTGTTCACTCTATACTTGAAGACTTCTAAATTATTTCTTTCAGGAAACAAAGACGCTGGGAGGGTACTTCATTCCTTCGCTGTTCTTATTATAAAGGTGGACGCAAATATTATAGCAAGCTTTACTCAGTGTAAAGAAATTGACTAATACTTACAAATTTATTGATTATATTTATAATTCAAACGATATATTTTTACTTCCAACAACAACTGTGTGATAGACAAAAAAACAGAAGGAAGACATGCTCGTAGTTACCCTTTTTTTAGATTCAATTTTAGAAATGATTGCGCAAATTTGTTTATTTTCCAAAATTTTTATATAAAATTATGATTCTGGAACAAGCGATTCAAGCCTATACAGGTACCGCCGCGAGCGAGCGGCATTACAGCCATCTCGCCCGCTTTATCGTATCTAAAACTACGTTTGTTACAGTGGTTCACATGATCAATCAGCAATGCTCTGGGTGTGGAGTGTGGGGAACAACTCCGTAGACTGTGTAGTGACCTGCCGAGGACACGAGAAAGGTGTTGAATGCATTGCAGTGTCTGCTGATGCAAGGCGATTTGCTACTGGTAGTTGGGACAATACTATCTGCCTGTGGAGCGCTAGTGAGTATTGAAGTACAGTAATATTATAGCTTTACGCGAAGGATTTGTTCCGGATAAAATCGCAAGCGAAATTCGCGTAAAACGGTGTAATTATATTGAAATATCCGGCTTAAGCCTGCACCGAGGCAGCAGTACGTAATTGTGGTTCATTTGATCCCGTGCTGTATCTTTATTTCTTAATTTTGAGTTCTGCAATTCATATATATAATATTTAAGGATTCATTCTATAAATCATACAATTTAGAAACACGATTACTTAAAATTTCCTCGATAGAAAAAAAATCCAAAGTTATATCTAAAAAACTAAATAAACCCTTAGTACGGCGTAAATATTTCACGGAAAGCCATCAGTCTTTGATTAATAAAAAGATCAATTTATTTTCTATAACGTATACACGTTATATTTTCTAAATAGGTATTCGTTTTTATAATACAAAGGAAATACCTAAATTCACGCACGTTCCGTCCATTTTAGCCAGAGCCGCGACGCTTCCTCCCTATCCGCTTCAGTACCGTTGCGGCCGTCGGACGGGGAACACGTATCGCTTGAGTTCACGCACGGTTTTAAAAACTATATTTGAGTTTACGTAACGATTTTGTTTATTTACTATGGGGAACAAAGTAAACAAATCAAAGAAGTGAAGAGGTTGGCGAAAAATTAATGCAAATCGCTTCCATGAAGAAATAAAGTAGGTAAAGTTCATATATTTGTTCCTAATTTTACTTACCCCAATATGCATTTATTTTAAAATCACACTGAAATGTTTCAAACACAATCAAATTTATCTTTCAAGACTCCTCCAGGCCGAGAGTATGGAAAACATAGAGAATACTCTTACTTCGTAAGTATACTCAACCTACATACCTATAACTGCGTAGGTAGTTTAAAACGAGTATTTACTTTATTTCAGCAATATTTACCTACTAAAACGAATTCAAATTTTACCATTATTTTTTCTATTTATAGGGAAAATGTAAGGGAATACATTTGAATCATGTGATGACGCGATGCAACAAATATCACTACAGGCAGAAAATTTTGAAAGAAAATTCTATGCTTCGTTTGTATCACATGTAATACTTATACAATTATTATATTATACCTTCCAAGTTTGGGTACTCAATTAAATCTAATAATTTAATTAGATTTAATTGAGTACCCATAATCTTTAAAATTTTCTATTTATAGGGTGAATGTACCAAATGTTGGCATTTCACAGCAAAGCACATATTTTGATTTATGTGATGACACGCTGACAGAAATACCACTACAGACGGGAAAGTTTGAACACAAATATTTTTTACTTAGGTAACTGTACCTAGTTCTGTACCTAGGTAAGTATAGTAAATATACAATAAACAAAACTTTTAAAAACTCTTTGACAAAATATAAAACTGACTTCCCAGACGTGAATGAACATATTAAATCCATACGTTGTAATCACTACGATATGTACTGACTTCAACAATAGAATTCACACTTTTTTGTATTTGGAACACAAGGAACTTAGATGGGTAAAAATAAATGTTGGTTTTGTAGCGTGAAATAGACATACATTTTTAAAAAATAAATACCAAACCTATACTATATTTTTAAATATAGACCTACTTTTAAGTAGGCCATCAAGATAAAGGAAATTAAAAGAAATTACAATTAATAAATAGCTCAAAAAAGTTATTGATTGCGTAAAAATGGCCAGCGTTAGTTGAAATTAATAATAGTTATAAATATTCGTAGCCCATATTTGTCCGTTTTGTTTGGCAAGCAATCAATCATTACTACATTTCATCCAACTTATATAATTCAAGTACACAGATTTTGTTTAAACAGTGTGCCGGGACACTAAAAGTCAATAGAATAAATTAATTAAAAAAAATGTCTGCTATTCACAATTTCGCTTCGGTCTTTTTAGTTATACTTTTAAATTGTCTATTTTACAGCCGGGTATTTATATATATAAATTAATTTATTTTATTGTTCAAAAAGGGTATCATTAGATGATACTTCGTGAACTGTCAACTAATGGTACGTTTACAAGTCATCTGATGAACCGATGACTTGAACGTACTTGAACGTGACGTGTTTAAAGAAATAATATAATAAATTTGATTTCAATTGCTAATTTACTAAACCATCTAAATATTTCCGAATTTCCAGGGTATTGGATGATACGGATTGTAAAATTTACCACACTCCAGAATTGTAATTCCATAAAAAAAACTGGTTAGTTTTTGTTATGGAATTAAATTATCAAATAATAAATAAAAAGTTCCTTTAAAAACTATTTGTTGATATATAATGTTGTAATATATAAATTAAAATATCTGTTTTATTACTGGGTGCCATATACACAGGCACAACATTTTTGTCTTTCAGCGGAGGAAGAAATAGATGATAACATGAATTACTCACACAAAGGAAATAATGCCTTGAAGTAAGTTCGATATTGATCATGATGGTTTTATGTGTCCTAGTAAAATTGTTTCATGATTTATCTGTGTACATTAAGCATAATACTTACATATATTTACTTCGGAAGTGGTGATTGGTGGTAACTTTGTTTGCTCTGAGATAGTTTTTCTCTGTGTTTTAATGTATATTTCAAATATGGTTATGGTTACACAATTATGAATTTAAATAAACGAAGGTATGCTTAACCTTGTTTTTAGATAAATAAAATGAAATATATTTTGATTTAATTAAAATTTGTTTAATTTTTAGGTTTCTACGCATCAGTTGCCTGGTGAATCAGATCAAGAGAAGATTATATAATAATAAAACCAGAAGAAAAAGTAGAAGAGATAAGAATAAGTGGAAATAGAGTTGTCGTATTCATGTATTTATTTGAACAATTGCAGGAAATTTCGCAGCATGACTCTGCATTTAGTTGCAATTTTAATCATTTAAAAGTAGTCGGAGAAAAAAGAACAGGGTTTGTATCAAAGTACGGGTGTGTTTGCAAAATGTGCAACGCCAAATTAAGTTTTAATAATTGTGAAAAATCCAATAATAACAAAGAACTTGATCTCACCGAAAATGTGGTAGGTGGTTTCATATCTATAGGTGTAAGATACGCAGGTCTAGAACAAGTGTCAGCCTTACTTGATATACCTTCTATGTTGGATCATTTGCCAAGTGTCACGCAAGAGTCTGTGAACTATGGAAACGGCAAAACAAAAATGTATTGAAGAAGCAGCAAAAGAAGAGTAATATTAATGCAGACGGAGTACCTATGATTACCGTAGTTGCTGATGGTTGTTGGTCAAAAAGATCATTTAAAAACAAATATAACGCATTGGCGGTTGCTGCGGTAATTATTGGTTACAGAACAAAAAAAGTCCTTTAAATTGCAGTTAAAAACAAATATTGTATGATTTGTACACGGTCAGAGAACAAAAAAATCCCAACTTAAAAATTACGAAGTATCCTCAAGTGGAATGGAATCCGTAGCAATAGTTGAAGGGTTTAAACATTCCTTACCAAATCAGGGCTTGATTTACTCCAAGTTAATTGGGACTCCAGTGCATATAAGAGCATATTAGAAGCAAAACCTTATGGAAACTTATTGGTAGAAAAATTGAATGCACTAATCATCTGTTACTTTTGCACGAAACTAGACGAATTAACCAAAAACACCTGCAAATATCGCAAAGTACTTGGAAAAAATATACTGCACTTGCGTAGATGTGTTAAAGGAGTTGTCAAACATATAAATTCAAGAGATTCAAGTTTCACCCAAATAAGTAATTGAATGCACCAAATCACGTTTTCGGAAATCACAAACTATGCAAACCTTATTTCTGCCAAATTATAGATCAAAATGAACCAACAGAATTAAAGATTTTGTTGCTGAAATGAAGTCTAGTAATATTTTTGCTGCTATCATGAAAATCATGTCCAGATTGGTAAACTAAAAGCCTAATGACTACTATTTATATGATGTAAATAGTAATATAGTAGAAGTATTAAACAATGTTATTGCGAAATTTGTTGGCGGTAAACGAATTCATTATTCAAGTCGACAGTCTTATACAGTTCGCTAACTACACCGCTAACCACTAAATAATCGTATATTTGCAAAAAGATTTTAATGCAAAGTCCTAATCCTATTGTTAGACGCTTAGAATTTAAACGCGATAAAAAAAGAATTGATGATTTAAAAACGGAGATCATCAAAATCTTTTGTGACAAAAAAGTGTACAAACACTACCAATGGCAAATATTATGGCGAGTCTTGTCAAAAGCCAGATCTAGAACAAGCTGAATTTGATTTTGCTAAATCAAAACTTATGAAGAAAATTAATCTTTCTGATGATGATCGCCAGTCACTTAAAAAAAGAACTATTTTGCAGGCAGATTCGATTGAATGGCACCAAGAGAGAAAGTTACGCCTTACTGCGTCTACTTTTGGAAAGGTATGCAACAGAGGCCTTATAAAATGTGCACCTCTAGTAAAAAATCTTGTAAATGTGACTGGTGAATTAAGCCACGTAAAATCCATTCGTTATGGCAAGGAACACGAACATATTGCGTTACAACAGTTTGCTTAAGTACTCAAACTCGACAAAGAAGCTAACTTCAATGGTATAAAAAAATGTGGCTTATTCATCGATTCTGAACTGCCATTTTTGGTGGCAAGTCCAGATGGATTGATATATGATAAAATCATTGAAATCAAGTGTCCGTATTCATCTAAAGACAAAACAGTAGAAGAAGGAATAGCAGAAATCTGGAATCAGGAGAGAAACGGAAACTTGATATGAAATGGATCCTATAGAATCTCTAAGGGATCTTTTTAAAGAAATTGATATATTAACTTTACCGAGTCTGTATATATTTGAAAATATTATGTATGTTCGGAAAAAATTGAGTAAATTTAAATTAAATAGTGACAACCACGGTTACAACACTAGGAATAAATATAAAATAGCAGTACCAGGTTTTAGACTAGCAAAGACAAATAAAAGGTCCTTTTTAGGTAATTGTGTGCGGTTTTATAATAAAATTCCTAATCATATTACAATGCTCACAGAAGGAAAATTCAAGTTTCATGTGAAAAATATTTTGATTAAGAAATCATACTACAAAGTTCGTGATTACTTAAACGACAAAGATGCTTGGAAAGTTCCGCCTCTGCCAAGCTATCACCTGTCACCTACTTAATATAAACAAATATTGCAATAATCGTATTATATTGTATATAACACATTGTTACAAGATGTTTAAAAGAATGGCCCCGAGTTTCTGGCCCGTTCTTCTCGCAGTGGCTCTATAAATATATTTTGCTGAACGTGGCAGTACAATGTAGAATATTTCAATATTAAAATTTGTAATTGACATTCATAAGAGCGTCGTAGACGCCTAAATTGAATAAATGAATTTGAATTTGACAATAAATAAACAACATGATTTGTTTTACCAGGTGCAAGGTCAGCTACACATCACTAGGAAAGCAATTTGTTTATTTGTTGTGTGGACTGAAAAAAATATAAAAATAGAGAAAATAAAAAGAGATGATGAATTCTGGGAGAAGAATATGGAAAAAAAAATTAAAAACATTTTACTTCGATTGCCTGCTATCAGAAATTATTGATATTGATTCAAGGCTAGACAGAAATTCGTGAGCCAAAATATATTTTAGATGCAATAACCAAAAAAAACAATTCTTCCCGCGATTCTAATGCCTGAAACAAAGCGGGAAAAAAACTTAGTTATTTTCTCTTTCTGACTTTCATGTTCCTTGCCATAACTAACCAAATACCTGTGTAGTCAACTTCATTATCAGAAATTCAATCGAACCTCCCTGCAAAAACTTTAAAATTTATGAACTATTTCATGTGAATAATGTGTTATCTATGATCTGTAAATGATTTGCCGCTAATTATCTTCTCTTAAATTCAAAAAAGACGAAATGTTTAAATTTTTCCTTACCAAATGTTACTTAATGTTGAACTAAACATTAGGCTTGGCCCTAATAAACTCGCTATTGACAATACGACAGTCTTCTTAGGAATCAAAATGGATCCAACTTCACAGTGTGATCCACATATATGAATGATTAATCCGGAAGTCTTAGTTTGGCTGCATATGCAGTTCGTAAGATAAAACAGTTAACAGACGTAGCTACTTCTCGCCTAGTTTATTTCGCGTACTTCCACAGTATTATGTCGTATGGTGTATTGCTGCGGGAAGCTGCTGCTGAGATAGAGACAATCTTTATCTAACAAAAGCATGCAATTCGAGACAATATGAAATTAATCCTAGGGAATCTCTGAGGGATCTTTAAATAAATATTAATATTTTTTACTTTCCCAAGTCTGTATATATTTGAAAATATTATGTATTTTCGAAAAAAAGTGAATTTTAATTAAACTGTGACAATCACGATTACAGCACTATAGTCTGTTTTTTTTAACAAACGAGTACTGAGTATGTCTCTTGCACATTTCCGATATTGAGAGAGTGAGAAGGGTCATTGCCGTCATTGGTCAATGCCTTTGTTCTTGTTTTGAAATTGTTAAGGGCCGTTCATATTGAATACTTATGAACTGTAGTGTAGAAAAAATTACGTCATTATTTTATGGTTTAAATTTGCATACTTAGTTTATTTACTTCAATTCTTGTAATGTTAAAAAATATCGTCATTCTTCTGTTGAACTTTCTACGCAGGTAATAGTCGAAGACTCAACTGAATGTCACTATACATGTAACTACAGCGTTCATGTGGAACGGACTTTATGTTGTTTACGTGAGCCAATAGCAACGCAGTAAAATGTTCAGTACCCGTTTGTTAAAAAAAACAGACTATAGGAATAAAGATCAAATATCGGTGCCAGGTTTTAGATTTACAAAGACAAACAAAATATCCTTCTGAGGTTATTGTGTACGGTTTTATAATAAAGTTCCCAAACATATTACAACGCTCACAGAAGGGAAATTCAAGTTACACGTGAAAAATATATTAATTAAGAGATCCTACTACACAGTTTGTGATTACTTAAACGACAAAAATGCCTGGACAAATCCGTCTCTGCCAAGCTACCGCCTGTCACCCACGTAATTTAAACAAATATTGTAAGAATTTTATTATATAGTAAATGTAACGCATTGTTAAAAGACGTTTAAAAGAATGGCCCCAAGTTGCCGTCGATGCTTGCCCGTTCTTCTCGCTGTGGCTCCATACAATTTTTGTATGCTGACCGTGGCAGTACAATGTAGAATATTTCAATATAAAATTTGTACGATAAATGACTTTGACTTTGAATAAAGCATTTAAATATTGAAAATCATGTCACATCACTAACAATCACTGAAAAAATTCGGTTTAAAGTTTGTAAAGATTTCTACTATTCTCTTCTACTACTAAATATCTTTCGATTTCTTATTTAGCTGATTTTTTCAAGTAAGTGCCCATTACTACGCAAATAGCCGAGATTGCTGCGTAAGTACTATTACTATAATGTAGATTTATTAGGTGTCTCTCAAAAACCTACTAGGGGATGTAAATTACTCTGTCCAAAAATATACCAACATCGGATATTCTTGGTGATTATTCGTGGTCGCACATAATATACCTACGTATGTATATATATACTTTACGGAAATCGATTTAGTACGTCTACTCTGAGTGAAAAATGTAAATTTGAAAAGGGTCGATCACTGGGATTTTTACCCTATTTATATACCCGTTCTGTATTATATGTACCTACTGACGTACCTCGATGTCGTGGAAAAAGGTTTTTTACGTGAATAAGAATATATTCAGTAACAGTATATAAATAAAAACTAGTCGTTTTATTATGTATATATATAAATAAGTAGCACCCTAGCTAGTCAATTGGAAATTGGTTACGTTTACTTGGAAGAGTAAATTATGTATACCTACTGAAGTACCGATAAGTCAGAAATAAAAAATAATAAATGTGGAAAAACGTTTTTTACCTGAACATATTCAATAAAAGTATTTGAAATGTATTGTTTTATTTTGTAAATAAATATTAGTAGCACCCTAGCTAGTCGAATGGCGCAGCTCGGCGCGGCGGGTCAGCGCATAGCTATTTAGTTGCTTGATCTTGTTGGCGGCAGCAGAGGGGGCGCGGCGGCAGCGCGGCGCGCGGCGTCACTGTGTGCCTTACTCACGCACACATACGCGGAGCGCATAGAATACCTGAAATCGCTGAGCGCCAGAAGCTCGGTACCCCCTTAATAAATAAATAAAGTGCAAGAATTAAACTTTTACTTTATAGCCGGATTGTCCACCGCTGAACATAGTCTCCTCATTAAGGAAGTGTTTGCCATAATTCCCGCGCTTGGCAGGTGTCTTGAGGATTGCAGTGTAAGATAGCAGTCCCTCAGAAGGAGCTGCTGCCCACTTTTCAGTATTTCCCCTTAGTCGCCTCTTACGACACCCGCGGGTCGAGATGGGGGGATGTGATTCAAGCTCGGCATCCCTCATATAAACTTACACTTATTTGATCCTTTAGAATTTATTACTGGAAAATAGTTATCTAATGTTTTTTGACTAATATTTTGTTTGCGTTTTTGCAATGTCCTTTTGTAGCAAATAACACTGTGTTGTAATGCTTGCAGAACATTTGCAATGCATGTATACCAAAGCCTGATTTTTTCTAAAATGTTTAGGCCTGTACTCACACAAATGTTTAGGACATTTTTTCTTCAGTCTGTTTTTGTGTTATTATTTATATGACTAGTACTTAATCTTAGATAACCTTCTCCCTTTTCCATCTTCACGACTGAAGGACGGCATTATTACGTGCAGCCTGTGCTACAACTGCTCTACTGGCGCTCTCGTCTTGCGACGTCATTCATGATGAACGGCGCGCGGCGGCGTGAAGGGTAGACTTTTTGTAAAGGGTTTTTCAACAAGAACTTTGTTTTTCAATTGGGGCAACACCAACAGCATGACAGTTTTGGCATTAAGTTTTTTGACGTATTCGTAGTAGATGCTTTGGCGATTGTTACAATGAATTAAATTTCGCTCGAAAATCGCAATAAAATAATTGAAATCCACTATGAAAATAGTAACAACCATTTTAAACCTGTTAAAGTTACTTTTCGTAAAATTCGTGATATTTTCGGACAAAATAACCGTCCTTCTGAGACCGCTATTAAAAATTTTGTCGCTAAATTTGAGTGGACAGGCTCGGTACAAAATGTGCCAACACCAACGCTTGTTCGATCGGGTCGTTCAACTGAAAACATTTCGAAGATGAGGCTTCGTCGTGCATCGTGTGATTTAACACCACTATATTATTTTTTGTGGGGCTATGTTAAGGACAGAGTCTATACGGAGCTAATCGAATGGATAACTAAAATCCGTCATGTGATTAACGAAATACACCTGACATTTTGCCAAAAAGTGATTAAAAACTTTGATGTAAGAATATCTGTCAGCGGGCTTGTGGAGAACATTTGCCAGATATCATTTTTAATTCATAATTGCCAAACTTTTCTCTTCGTAATACAATAAAACTTTGAATCGTCTTCATCTAAATTCTTTGTTTTATTTTGTTTTAGAAAACAAAGTTTTTGTTGATGTTCAGCCAATCGTGTCCGCGAGCGATACACTGTTCGTCTCGCTCTCAACACAGCCAGTGATCTTTCAGCCTTTCCAGACTATCTGGGTTTCGCCTAACTGTGTTTCCAAAGAACTTGAGTAATTCTCAGATCCCATGTTTTGTAGCTTTCGACCCTATCAATGCCGCAAACCTTATAGTTTTTGATACTTTAGACTCTAAAGTATTAGTTATAGTTTTTGATACTTTAGACTCTAAAGTATTAGTTGTAGTTTTTGATACTTTAGACTCTAAAGTATTAGTTGTAGTTTTTGATACTTTAGACTCTAAAGTATTAGTTGTAGTTTTTGATACTTTAGACTAGAGTCTAAAGTATCAAAAACTACAACTAATATTAACTCTAAAGTTTAGAGCAACAAATAATTTCACATAGGCCATTACGCGCAATAGATGGTAGGTGCGTAAAAGGAACTTGTGACTATTTTTTTGGTATTTGATAATGACATGTTAAAACGGACGCGCGGAGTATATTCTTTCGTTCCTTCATTAATCTTATGTTTGGCTTATTTTAAGGTTTATCAGATGAAGATAATGTGCCGCCTAAGAAGAAAAGCAAACCAGAAGCAAGCAAAGCACGGGTAAGGTACATTTATTATTATTGTTTTATATGATTTTTATATAACGTATTACTATTATTATTCTTTTGAGAATAATAAAATTACAAAAAAAGGCCAAGAGCGAGTCGGACTTGCGCACGAAGGGTTCCGTACCGTTAGCTATAAAACATTAGACTTCATATTTTAACCTTATTTGTTTTAACGCGCGCGAATTCGACTCGATGACAGCGAAGTCTCAGTAATAGGGCCCCGTTTTTACCCTTTGGGTACGGAACCCTAAAATGTACCTACTTATGAGCAGAAAACTATTTTTGACGTTTCTCGACAGTTGAATTTGGTCATATAAATGTTTGTCGTATAATCAAAAACAAAATAAAATTAAAGTGTATAATAACAAATGCATAAGTACTCAAAATTAATATTAAAGTACTGTTTTGTAAAAAGAGGAAGAACAAAATTATAGCATTTGTGACAAAATAATAAATAATTATATCAAATGCTTACTTCAAATTGTTAAAATACAATTAAGTTAAATTCTTGAAAACAAGTTATTTCTTTTTATAGCCTTCGACTACTATCTTACCTAATGGTAAGTGATGATGTGGTCGAAAATATTGTTCAGACTAACCCAGAACTACTGACTCATAATGGTATGTTCCGGCAGCTGTACTCAAGTACTTGAGTAGATTAGATAGATAGATGAATAACACTTTATTATTCACCAAATATTAGAAAAACTTAAATGGTCTTATCGGTTGGAAGTGACTCTTGGTTGGAGAGGAGTTAACGTACGGTTATTAATGGCGGTGTGATTAAAGAATATAACTAAGTAAAAATATTGTTACTTATTCTATAAATAATGAGTTCACCACACACTCATATTAAGTGTAAATAAACTTATACATACCGTGAGGTCCTTAGTGACTGATTTGCCACTTGAGGGTGGTAGCTAGCCAGGTGGCCAGGAATTTGCAAAACACCTTGCCATCTAAAGCAAACAACCGAGACCGATAGTTTAACGTGCCCTCCGAGTCACAGAAGAGCTCGTTGTAATGTCACTAGCGGCACAGTTAACATAATACGCGGACAGTGGATGTTGTTTAATTTAGTTGATCGGTTAAGCCTGCACCGAGGCCGCGATACGTAAATGTGGTTCGTATGATCCCTTGCTGTATCTTTATTTATTTAAAATTCTATATAGAAAATAATTTCAAAGTTACATAAAAAAAAGGAAATAAACCCTGAAACCTATTTGAATAATAAAAAAAAACAACATCTGTTCTATAACGTATAAACATTAAATTTTTCAAATAGGTATTTGTTTTTATTATACGAAGGAAATACTCAAATTCACGAATGTTCCTGTTGGGAATTAAAAAATATTATTTTTAGTTTTGCAAGAACATTTTTATTTCAATGACAAAGTCAAGACATTTTCTTCTTTTAAGAAACAAACAAACTACGTCTAATTACTACAAAGAGGTTCTATATCTCACATTTCCTCCCTTAATTAGAGTAGTAGAGAACAGTTTTTAGTAATCCATAAAATATCAAATAAAAAAAAAATAAAAACTTACAGAGTTACAAGGTAGGTATAAAATATTCATTACATAAAACACTAAGTAACACCCATCCGCTTAATACACTTGTGATGTTTTAGAGGACCAAGAGGTTTAGTGAGAACATCTGCAGGTAACTCATCTGTGGGCATATATCTCAATTCTACTACCTTGTCATTAACTTTCTCTCGTAAAAAATGATATTTAATATCTATATGCTTAGTCCTATTGTGGTGGACTGGATTCAGAGCCATTGCTAGTGCACTCTGACTATCTGTGAAAATGACGACTTTCCAAGACTTGCCTGTCAATTCGTTAATTAGTCTTTTAAGAAAACACGCTTCACGCGTCGAGGTCGACAAAGCTACAAACTCACTTTCAGCTGACGAAAGACTCACTGTCGGTTGCTTTCTTGATTCCCAAGAAATTGGACCACCTGCAAGTTCAAAGTAGTAGCCCGTATAAGATCTTCGAGTTTCAGGACAGTTCGCAAAATCTGAATCGCTGTAACCTTGCAACGTATCATTGTTGTCCAACTTCCTGAAAGTAATTCCAACATCTTTAGTTGCACTTAAATAACGAAGACATCGTTTTGCAGCATTCCAATGAGTCGAATCATTTTTGGAGTTAAATTGACTCAAATAACTTACAGCGTGTGCTATGTCCGGCCTTGTATTGACCGCCAGGAACATGAGAGATCCAATCAGTGCCTGATATGGATAATTCGACTCACCTGTTCCAGGTTCCAGTTTCTTTTGTGCAAGAGGTGTTGATGCCGGCTTGCACGTTGCCATATTGTATTTTTTAAGCAATCCATCAACATAACTTTGTTGTGATATTTTTATTGAGTCTTTTGAGCAACTCACGTTCATTCCAGTGAAAAATTTTATTAATCCAAGATCTTTGGTGGAAAAACATTTTTGAAGTTCGCATTTGAAGTAGTCAAACGTGACATCATTTTTGTAGAGAACGACAATGTCATCCACATAGACAGCCAGAATCAAAGAGTTTTCGTTTAAAATATTTTTGGTAAAAACACAACACTCCGAAGGAGATTGGTCAAAACCTAGAGAGGTCAAAGTTTGCTTTAACTTTGTATTCCAGGCTCTAGGTGCCTGTTTTAAGCCATATAAGGACTTTTTCAGCAAACACACCTTATTTTTCTCCCTATTTTGAATAAAACCTTGAGGCTGCAACATATACACTTCTTCGTCTAAATCTCCATTCAAAAATGCAGTATCAACATCCATATGACGAACTTTGTAACCATTTTGCACTGCTAGCGCTAGTAGAGTACGTAGTGACGAGTTCCGTACAACTGGAGAAAAAGTCTCAAAATAATCGACACCTTCCACTTGTGTATAACCTTTCACTACTAGTCGTGCTTTGTATTTCACAATGTTACCATCAGCATCTCGCTTAAGTTTATAAACCCACTTACAAGGGATACAAGATTTATGAGATGGTTTATCCACCAGCGTCCAGGTTTCCTTTTTGAGTAAAGCGTTATACTCCTCGTTCATTGCATTTACCCAGTTATCTCTGTCATCACTAGTGACGGCTTCACGATAACTTTTCGGATCATTATGTAGTATATCGTCATCGAAACTGCTATACGAAAAATAATCTGGGAGGTTTACGGACTCTTACCGGATATTTTCTAGTAGGACTTTCAGCACTATCACTGGATTCGTGTGAAGGAACCGGTGAATGGCTGATTTGCTGATCTGTGTCACCTGACTGAGTCTCTTCTTCATCAATATCTTCATCAGCGTCTACAAAGTTGTCGCTCTGCTCATCAAGCACCACTTCCCCTTCCACTGATGATGATGATGGGGATGGAATCTCTTGATGTGATGATGATGAAGTCTGCGATAGCAAATGAATCACATTAGAGTTCACAGTACTAGTATCAGGCTGAACACACTTAACTTTTAGCCCTGTAAAATTACTTTCAAAGAAAGTAACGTCTCGAGACTTTGTTAATTTCCTAGGAGTTTCCGCATTTCGAAAGTAATAGCTTCTTGGGTCATCTGAATACCCAACGAAGATATTTTCAGTAGCTTTCATGTCCAATTTTGTTCTCTGACATGAAGGCACATGAACCAAAGCCCTGCAACCGAATACCTTCAAATGAGACAAATCCGGTTTCTTTCCATACCACATTTCAAAAGGTGTTTTACCGTCAAGTGCGCGATGAGGCGACCTGTTCTTTAAATAGACACTAGTCTCCACTGCATCCTGCCAATATGCCTTGGAGAGAGATGCTTGTGACAATAAAGAACGAGCCTTTTCCACAATACTACGATTGCTACGTTCACTGACACCATTCTGTTGAGGACTATAAGGCACCGTTGTTTGATGTCGTATGCCTTGAGATTCAAAATAGTCTGTCAATTCTCTATTGACATACTGCGAGCCATTATCTGATTGAACAGTCCGAATCTTTACACCAGTTTGCCGCTCAACAAGTGATTGGAAAGTGCAAAAATGCTTCTTCACTTCGGTCTTAGAGGCCATGCAATAAATAAATATCAAACGTGTAAAGTCATCTACAAAAATAACAAAGTACTTATTACCTTTGAAAGATGTAGTGGACATCGGTCCACAGACGTCAGTATGGATCAATTGCAGGACTGATGTAGCTTTTTGATACTTTACCCTTTTAAATGGTTTACGTGCTTGCTTCGCTTCTATACACGATACACATGGTTCCTTATCAACCTCTGTGTACTCCACTCCAGTAGCTAACCCTTTCCTTAAATGATCCATCCCAATGCGACAGAGATGCCCAAGACGCATGTGCCAAAGCTGAAACTTAGAAACCTCAGAGAGCACATTATACGCAGAAACATTTTTAGGCAATTTGACAGAACAGTCCAAATTGTACAGTCCACCACCAAAGGAGCCGTGCAAAATAGATTTCTTAGCAAAAGATACATCATCAGTCTTATAAAAATTACATCCGTTTATATCAAAAACAATTGATAGTCCCTTCTCAACTACTTTCTTAACCGAGAGTAAATTACATTTAATACCAGGGACATGTACCACGTCACTAATTTTATTGACTATGGAGTTCGTGTCTACCATTATATCACCAACACCTACTGCTGGCAACTTTTCGCCGTTTGCCACGGTAATGGTTCCTTTGTCAATATGTCTGTATGTATTGAACCATTCAGCATGTGACGTCATGTGGGCTGTCGCACCAGAATCTATTATCCACTGATCAGAGTTGTGATTCGGTGCAGATAAAGCCAAATATTCCACACAATATGATGTCGAGTTCTTTAGACTTTGTCCATTTTCAGTTACTGCTAACCCTTTTTCAGTAGAACCGGCTGATTTCTTTATCTTGTTAAGGGGACACTTCGGACTTTTATGCCCAGTCTTCTGGCACTTGTAACATATAATAGGCTTTTTATGTGAAGATTTTAACGCAGCATCTTGGTCTCGTGAGCTTCCAGCCATTTCACTTAGTAACTTAGTTTTAACTAGTTCAGAAGTTACTTGTACGTTACTATTTTCTAAAGCCATAATCAATGGTTCATACCGAGCAGTCAGTCCACCAAGCATTATTGCGGCTAATGAGCTGTCGTCTATTATCTTCCCAATAGCTGCTAAATCTTGAGCAGTGCTTGTAATCGCAGTAATGTAAGACTCTAAATTTTCAAAATCAGTCAAACAATACCTGTAGAGTCTTCTTTCCAGATTTAGTTTACGACCCAGACCTTTGTCCTCATAAGCTGAACTAAGCGCATCCCATGCTTCTTTCGCCGTCGTAGCAGTCCTTACATGCGTGATGGCAGCAGCATCAACAGTCAGGCATATTTTTGATAGAGCCTTCTGGTCATTTCGGGTCCGTACTTCAGGAGACGATTTATCTGTATTGTCGTAACCACATACTGCACTCCATAAGTCCTCGTGAATAAGGAGCATCCTCATTTTAAATTTCCAGGAGGTATATCCGTCACGATTTTTCAAAATGGGTATCCCGTGGAAATTTGAATTATCCATATTTATATTTTTCTAATTCACCACCAAATCTTTTTCTAAATAAGATTATAATGCATATCTTTTTCTAAATAAGATTAAAAAGCATATTCGTGCTGATAACGAATGTTGGGAATTAAAAAATATTATTTTTAGTTTTGCAAGAACATTTTTATTTCAATGACAAAGTCAAGACATTTTCTTCTTTTAAGAAACAAACAAACTACGTCTAATTACTACAAAGAGGTTCTATATCTCACAGTTCCGCCCATTTTAATCAGAGCCGCGATGCTTTGTCCCTATCCGCTTTTGTAATTCTTCGGCCGTCGGACGGGGACGGATGCTGTTGGCGTGCCTTACTTACGCACACATACGCGGCGCGCCTAAAAAGCTCGGTGCGCCCTTAAGAACGATATGGTAGGCTACCCTTCTGAGCGCTTCAAAAGGTGTAAAACCATCCCAAATGTAACATCTTTAACCACATATTTTTTCACTCAATAACAGTTAAGTCAAAGGCGAGCAATCAAATAAAACTTTTTTCAGGAACCCTTATCAACATTGAAAGGGCACAGAGAGGCAGTGTCAGGGGTGCAGTGGATGGACTTTAACACGGTTATTTCCAGTGGATGGGATCACCTTCTTAAACTGTGGGACTGTGAACTTGGAGGGATCAAACAAGATATTGCTGGTTTGTAGATTGATTGTAAGGTAGACCAACGACCTCGTGAGAGTGGCAATGGGCTGATGAAGGAAATAGCTGTTTATGAAGTCGAAAATCTGTCGCCAAACACCTAACGGTGTGTTCCGGCAGCTGTCCTTGAGAGCCAGTAATTATATAGGTTAAGCCTGTTAACATCTTCGACCACATCATCACTTATATTTTTGTGAGATTGTAGTCAAAGGCATATCATATCCGCAACGAAAAAAATGGTGAAACGTCTGTGGGGACAGGCGAGCAGCCGCAAAGTGCCCTTCCACCATGCTGTGATGCTTAAGCCCGCGCGCCGCCGTGGGATTCGAACCATGGACCTGTTGCGCGGCAGTACATAGCCAATGCCACTGAGCCATCACTGCTTCAACCTTAATAGGTTCCCTCCACGGTACATCTCAATAAATACCGTGTTTAATTTTCTAGGCAACAAGGCATTCTTCGATGTGGACTGGTCTCCATTGAACAACAGCATCATAACCGCATCAGCTGACAGACACATTCGCTTGTACGATCCTAGATCCACAGGTAATATAAGTTCTTTATACTTTACTGCAGTACTAAAGTGCGCAATTCGAGCCATATATGAAATGGATCCTAGTGAATCTCTGTCGGATCTTTTTAAAGAAATTGATATTTTAACTTTACAGGGTCTGTGTATGTTTGAAAATATTATGTATGTTTGTAAAAAAAATAGTAAATTTAAATTGAACAGTTGTGACTGTGGGATCTTTTTAAAGAAATTGATATTTTTACTTTACTGAGTCTGTATGTGTTTGAAAATATTATGTATGTTTGTAAAAAAAATAGTAAATTTAAATTTAACAGTGATAGTCAAAATTAGAAAACAAGGAATAAAATTGTGGTGCCAGGTTTAAGATTAGCAAAGACAAATAAAAGGTCCTATTTAGGTATTTGTGTGCAGTATTATAATAAAGTTCCCAAACATATTACAAAGCTCACAGTAGGAAAATTCAAGTTGTATTGAAAAACATTTTGATTCAGTAGTACTACTACACAGTTAGTGATTACTTAATGGAGAATAATTTTTAGATAGCCCCGCCTCTGCCCAGCTATCGCCTGCACATATGTAATTGAATCAAATATTTTGCACATATGTAATATTTTAATTTTATTTTATAGTTACACATTGTTAAAAAACCGTATAAAATAATGGCCCCGAGTTTCTTGCCCGTTCTTGCATTTAATTTGCTGCATGTGGCAGTACAATGTACGATATATCAATATTAAAATTGGTAATTGACCTTCAAAAGACAGCCGTAGACGCCCTAATTGAATAAATGATTTGACTTTGACTACTGACTGCCTCATTAGTGGAATTCTCGAGATCTTACGACGATCTCCAGGTCGGAGTATATATGTGGCTAAGACATTTGTACTAGAAGTATGAAGCTGTGCCCGGTGGCAATGGGGTCGCCCCTTATATATGGACCATAAACATGGATGCCAAGGAACCTCGGCTTACATCTTCGGGGTGATATATTTTGCTGACTGGTTACTCATTCACTGCATTACCCACTACCTCGCATTCGGTAAGTGATTATAATGAACAAAGATATTACCAGGCTAAGCCTAGAATATCAACTCGCTGTCAAGGACAGCTGCTGGATGCTTGGCTACAGATTTTTTACTTGAAACCACCTTAAAGCGTGATATTTTACGAATGCTTGCTGGTACTAGGCAACCATTCGTAAAATGCCTTAACATCAGCCAAAGTATCGTTGTTTAGACCGTACTAAGACAACAACCGGTACCGACGGTTCAACGTGCCCTCCGAAGTACGATTGCGCTCAGTAGTAAATGCTACTAGCGGCCACCCATCCAGGAAATGAACGCAGAAAAAGCGGTTCTATCAGAGATATGCCACGAAGTGATAAATGCGTGTACCTGAGTATTGTGTTTTTTGTATTTCAGAGAGCATCGTAAAAACAACGTTCACGTCGCACACTGGGTGGGTGCAATCCGTGCGTTGGTCCAAAACGCGCGACACATTGTTCTTGTCGGCCTGCTACGACGGACAAGTAAAGCTTTGGGAAACGAGAAGGTATGTATCATGTATATTATTATTATTATTTGTGATACACAGGCAGCTCTTAAGCTGATGCGTGTATATCTGAGTCTTTGTCAATGCACTTTAAATATTTGTCCAGTCTATTTTTGTAAGAGTTCACTGAGGGAGCACTGATCACTGATTCCGGTAACTGGTTCCAAGTTTTAACTATGCGATTCGGTAGTATGTGTTCTCTGGGTTTGCTTTTACTTGGCCCCCGTTGCAGCTTCAGTGAGTGTCCTCTCAGGTTTGTGTTTGTGATACAGTTAAAAAATATATAAATATAAATTCATATCATAACATTGACTGTTGGTTCACAAATTGCCCGGCTATTTATAATTTTATTGAGGTTAATTTGGCATGACACATAATATGGACACTTAGATGATGCAAAGTCAAGGGCTGAAATTTAAGTCGAATCGAAAATGGGTTTTGTCACAAAACAAATTTTGTGTGAGTTGAGAACATTATAATTACATCAAAAATAATATTGTAAGATATAAGTATATCAGAATAATATTTTTTTGTGCATTTCTACAAATGACAATTTTATGTACAAGGGCATGAAAAGCCTTTTAAAATTGTAAATATTAATTTCATTTCTCATGATAGGATACAAGACAAGTGAAATTAACATTTTTACGGCGAGGATTCTAGTTTGAATCAGTAAACGTAGTCCGAGGAAAAATAACAATAAATGAAAATATCGTATTGTATATCTATTGCATACAAATGCTTGTAACATTTTGTTCATGCTATCTCTTAGGTTCGAAGCACTTAGGAACAATGTCCTTATTCATAATTCAAAATATTTTTACTATTTACTGCCTTCAATGAATAGTTAGCGGAGATTAGACATACTTTGCTCGCAGTTATCTGTGAATAAAGTTAAAGTTTTCGAATAGGTGGAATTAAAAATGTTTTATTAAAGTGGCTCGAAGCATACGCAGACTGAAATCTAATACAATTGTTTGTATATTTCAGTCCAAGAACACCGCTGTACGATCTAAGCGGGCACGAAGACAAAGTCCTGTGCTGCGATTGGTCCAACCCAGCACTCCTTGTCAGCGGCTCTTGCGACAACACACTCAGGATATTCAAAGCGAAACACGCCGTCGGCACTGCGTGAAGGTTATCCCGTCCTATATATAGTTAGTTGTAGAGCTCCTTTTTACCATATCTGTTCAAGGAAGCGCGGATAGCGAGGTAAAATCCGCCAATATGAAGATTTCATATCTATTATGTAATGAAGTTTCTATTCTCACCGCCCATACTTCTCGTATAGTTCTGGTAGAACGCAAGGTGGCCTTTGTTTAATACATTTACAAAAGCAAAAAGCATTCTTCTATTCGAAACTTTATGCTGTGATTTAGAATAATCCTGTTCAAGAGCACAAGTCATCGGTGATGAGGTTAAGCGCTGCGTCAGTCTTAAGATGCTTAATTCAATGTCACTGTACGCTTTCTACAGAAAGCATTAACAGTATACAATTATATAGATAGAACCCGGTTTCATTAATAAAGAAATTGTAAAGAGCGCTGCAAAATAATGACATCTCCCTTGCACACCATGGACAGTCTATAGTGTGCAGGTGAGATGGATATCAAACAGTTTTCGTCTCAATAGTTTTGTGACAATACAAACACAGTTCGATATATGTGAAATTCAAGTCAGCGCAAACGCAGTTTCACTGTAGTAGATACTACTTGTTTAGTTCTTCATTCTTGTTCTTGTTTCTTTTTTTAATTCTAATACCTTCCTTTTTTTTGAATGTGATATGTCGCGATACTGTTCATACCCGTGGCTTCTGTTCATCCTCTATTGCTTTTATTTTTGCGAGGGGTTTATTTATAAATTTATATTACAGAAACCATTTCAGTTTATATTATTTTGTTCTCACCATAAACATGTTGAGTTTTTGGAAGTTCTAATTAGGGTCTTAGTTTTTTTCTTCAGTTGGTAAATACATTGTACTAAATGATAGTGTATAAGCATGTAAATCATATGTTTTAAAATGCTCATAGTATATCTCAATATAAAACTTTATTATTAACTTTTCTCTTCTAATTTACATTTAAAGGTTTAAATAAAATTTATATAAACCAAATTTTATTACAGCGTTTGACCACTATGTCACCTGGTGATGGTAAGTGACGATCGAAGATGTTGTTCAGACTAACCTAAATAGTGTAAATACTATCTCTCTAGGACAGCTGCAGGAACACACCATTAGGTGCTTGGTAACAGATTTTCTACTTGAGGGAGCTAGCCAGGCGGTCATTCGTAAAATATCACCATGCAAAAAATATTTTTGTATTTTTTTTATTATCAATTCGTAACGTGATGTGTGTTTGACGTCACATTAGCCTGTACGAATGAGTGAAAGAGCTAATATCATCCATGCCTACTCCACGTTTCAGGACGCGTCACCAGCGCTTGCGTAATCGTTGAAATCATGACGAAGTTTCCAGAAATCATTTTTAACTAAACATTTATAAAATGTTTATGTTTTCATTGGTATATTCTCTTGTGCTAATGTTGTTCCTTGTCATAAGAGAATACACCAAGGAAATAAGTTTTGTACTAATTAATATGAAATAGTTATTGCAAGAAAACATGCATGAACCCTATTTAACTAATCACGATGCTTGATCGTGATTAGTTAAATAGATCGGAAGTACACTCTAAATTGAGATAGGACCTAGGCTTGGTTGATTCATCATCAGAAAAAATAATATATGTCCATCATCATCATCAGCCGGAATACTTCCACTGTTGAACAAACGCCTCTCCCGTAGAACGCCACAAAGAAGGCTTTTAGCTGCTTGTAACCATTGGCTACCCTACGACTTGAACTATATCGTCAGTCCACCTAGTTAACCAGCAAATAAATGTTAACCAAAATATATGTTAACTGTATAATATTAACCGACCAATTGTAAAAGAAATGAACTTTTCGTATAAAACAACCAAAATTCGTTCATTTTATATTATACGAGGGACGGCTGAAAAGTTCTGAGCCTAAGGTATTAAAAGATCAGATAAAAATCTAAATTTAATTTATTTTTCTATATAATCTCCCTCTACTTCAACGCATTTCTCACATCTTTTAAAAAGAGCTTGTAGCCAACTAAAAAAATAAAATGAAATTTTGAAGTAAAAATGCTCGTTCACGGCAGCTTTCATTTCATTATCATCCTCAAATCTTCGCCATTGAAGGAATTTTTTAAAATTTTTAAAGAGGAAGAAGTCGCTGGGGGTTAGGTCTGGACTGTAGGGTGGATGATTCACTTCATCAAAGTCAATTTCTCGAAGGGCTTGCCTTGCAATTCGCGCCGTATGGACTGGCGCATTGTCTTGCAAAAACAAAATTCCTTTGCTGATTTTCCTTCTTCTTTTTTCCACAAAAAGATTGCGTACTTTTTTCAAAAGTGCTGCATAATACGCGGCGTTCATTGTAGTATTTTTTGAAAGATACTCAATGAGTAAAATTCCTTTGAATCCCAAAAATAGTGGCCATGAGTTTCGAAGTCGAGTTTTCGACCTTAAACTTCTTTGGCGGCTTCTCTCCCTTTTCTATCCACTGCATTGATTTTTGATTTTGATTCTGGATCATACTGTCGAATCCACGTTTCATCCACGGCGACAATACGGTCACAATTTCGTCCAAATTGTCCTTGCACAAGCCGATAAACTCCAAAGAAGTTTCAACTCGACGCTGTTTATCGAGTGGCGTGAGCATTTTTGGAACCCAATGTGCACTAATTTTATTCATGTGCAAATTATTGTGTAAAATATCACCAATTCGTTCCATATCGATGCTCAACTCTTCAGTTATCTGTCACATTTTTATTCGACGGTCCTCTAGTACAATTTTCTTCACTTTGACGATATTTTCGTCTGTGACGGCGGTGTTTGGTCGCCCCGAGCGGTGGTCATCTTCTAATGACTCTCGACCTTGCTGGAATAGTCTTGCCCAACGTTTGATTGTAGTAGACGATATTCCAAATTCTGGGTTAACTGCAGACATTTCTTAAAAAATCTCTTTTGCCGTTTTTCCCCTTTTTACAAGGAATTTTATGACGGCGCGATGTTCCAATTTCGTGTAATGCAGCGATGACTCAGGCATGTTGTTGTTAACAGATCGATTTCTCGGACTGTAATGATCCTAATTAAAAAAAAAACTTTCGTTATATACTAATTAGTTGTCACTCAACTAGTGACTACTTCCGCGAGTAATTTAAGTACCTACAAGTACCTTAGGCTCAGAACTTTTCAGCCGCCCCTCGTACATTTATTTTTATGAGTATTAACTGTCTGTTGATTGAAAAACTGGACTTTCGAGTAACTTTTTTATTATAAAAACTAACGTGGTTTTCACTCATTGTAGTAAATAATACGGGATAACTCACGTGAATCAGTCAGATAGCTCCGACTATAGTTTCAACCACATTCGGTGGTCTTTTTCAAGGAGAGCTCGGGACGCCCGCATTGACGTCTCGCTTAGCACTAAGCGTCAAAGCGGGCTGACGGGCGACTGGTAGGTTAGCCTTTGACCGCTGTCTTAACTTGTGATAGATATTAGTGATGTGTCGTCAAAGCTGGTAGCAAGTAAAACCTATAAATATGAACAGCCTCTCAAGCATAGTTGTAGGAACACTCCATTAGGTGATTGGCGGCTGATTTTCTTCCTGATAGTGGTAGCTATCCAGGCCATACCTCTTAAAATCTCCCGATGCTTAGCCTCCCCTATTAAACAGGATTTCTATTGGTATTTTTTCAACAAATTCTCCATTATTATCATGTTTTATATGAAAACGCCAGGCCTTAGATTATGTAAAACAAAGTGTCTTAAAGTCTAATGTTAATAATAAATTAAAGATAATACGTACTGTTGTTGATGAAATATAAAAATAAAGTTTTTTTTGTCTTAAAACCTGTAGCTTATTTTATCTTTCCTACTGCCGGAAGTGAAATGTTTTATACTTAGAATAAACTAGTTTAGTTAGTTTTAGTAAGTTTAAGTTTTTAAATAAAAAAAATACGATTCGTGACCTTATTCCAACTGCTTCGGATGGTATAGCATAATATGTGGTCTTGCTATACATACAATTCTGCAAACTTGCATATTGAAATGACTTTGAAGTTGTCACTAATGCCATTATAATAGTCACTAATGGCGTTATAGTTGTCACTAATGATTATAGTTGTCACTTGTGACATAATGATTGTGTCACTCAAAGTCAAAGTCAAAATCATTTATTCAATTTAGGCGTCTACGACGCTCTTATGTAGGTCAATTACAAATTTTAATATTGAAATATACTACATTATACTGCCACGTTCAGCAAACAAAAATTATAGAGCCACTGCGAGAAGAACGGGCAAGCTAAAATGTTTACGAACATCCATAATATTTTCAAATATATCCAGACTTGGTAAAGTTTAAATATCAATTTCTTTAAAAAGATCTCTCAGGCATTCCCTAGGATCTATTTAATATATGGCTCGAATTGCACGCTTTTGTAAGATAAAAATTGTCTCTATCTTAGCAGCAGCTCCCCACAGCAATACACCATACCACGTAATACTGTGGAAGTACGCGAAATAAACGAGCCTAGCAGTAGCTACGTCTGTTAGCTGTCTTATCTTACGAACTGCATATGCAGCAGAACTAAGTCTTTCTGATAGATCATGTATATGTGGATTCCACTGTAAAGTTGAATCCATTTTGATTCCCAGAAAGACTGTCGCATTGTCAAAACCTAATGACTATAGTTCACTTATGAAAATAGTTGTCACTATGTCACTAATGAAACTATAACTGCCTTGCCTTCTATTGTAAATTTTCTCCTTAACCACCCAGCCGTCACCCTTCCGGACGTCATCACAGACCAAAGTAATTCAAATTGATGTTTCTCTGTACCCAATCTATTGAATTATGTACACAAAACAAAGCACATTAAAGGTAAATGTGGGAGAGAAATAAAAGAACGAACTAAATTTGGTTTCGCTTGTTTTATTCAATCATTTGCTCTTACAAAATATGTTCAATGCAAAGGAACATGACTCGTCACAATAAAACATGCTTCTTAGTACCATTTTGATTTATTTATATATTACTTTAGTCCATTCAGCATAACTATAAATAATGCGGGCCGCGTACGCGTAAAATGCTCATAGCACTATCTAGAAACTTGCAAACACTTTGTAACAAAATAGACACATAACTTCTTGTTCCTTTCTCTGCGAGAAATGCACAACACTATTAGTCATAGTTATGCCAAACTACCACACCATAACACAACGAAGCAACATGTTCCTTAAAAATATTCTTTCTTACCAACAATTTCATTTCACTTTTTTTTTACATTTTATGAAGTTTTATTTTTGCATTTTCGTATTTCTAGGCTACCTAACTAAATTTTTAACTAAACTATTCTATGTTCTAGACTAGTTTTGCTGGGTAGAACACCACACTAAATTAATACACATGGACAAATACGTTCGTATCCACACATCCGACTGATTTTTTTAGTTTTTCCATTTGTTTACACTTAGTCAACTACATAACAAAAGAGGTGAAAGCAAAACGTTGTTCAACTGAAACTTATCTGAAGAATGTGTTCAACTAACTCGCTTAGTGGCTAATGTCGCGGGGCGTACGCGCAAGGGCCGTACTTCAGTCCATTGAAATTAAATTATTTAATAAAACTAACAAAGGAAACTACCCTAGAGTGCGACCACCCGCGCGCACGCGCCCGCGCCGCTTGGAAATATATTAATCTAGGGCTCTATTCTATCTATCTTAGCGTCGAAACATTTTTTTTACTATTCTAACCTATCTATAATTAAGCTTAGAATCTAAGAACTAGCCATCGTATTCGTCGTTCCCATTGCTTCACATCTCAGTTTAAAATCTTGTCAAACATCCACTTAACACTATAAAGACTTATAATTAAAACATTTACCGTTTTCACCTTATTCATCGACATGATGTTGTTGTATCTTAGTTTTGGTTTCCGAGAACTGTTATTATTGTTTGTGCTCTGTTGTTCTCGTATAATGTAACGAACGAATCCGAAATCTCCAAGTATTCGTCACACATGTCTAGAACGCGCGGCGAGTCTCTAGAAACTTCTAAGATTTCAACTACCGAGCTCAGTTTTACCATCATGTGTGAAAAATGCAACGATTAGACAGCCACATTACTATCCTTATTAGTTGTTAATACAAAATTATTTTTAAACATAGTTTTTACATTACCACTACGTTAACGAAATACGGTATGTTCACCTGTAAAAATATTTTAAGCACATGCAACTGCCGTGTATCTTTTTATTTTAAAGGAAGCTGAAGGCACTACCATCAAATTAATGTTATTGCTTATACGGAAGGAAGCATTAGAAAAATAATTTCGTGCTAAAATACGTTTGCTTTTGACGGTTAAATTCTACGCGGGACTTTGCCGCTCTAGTTACTACAAGTCACTTCAATGGTGTCTGACTCTACACGTACTATACATGTAATATATTCATTTTATATATAAAGGGAACAACGATGTACAGTGTGGAATGAAACAATGAGGGATGTCTTTATGACGAAGGAGTAAACGAACCTCGCGGTCCTCAACTAAAGATACGGTGCTCTCATATACAAAATTTATATTTTCTCGACATCAATTTAAATGCAACTTAGCGGAAATATCTACCGGAAGACTGCTTTTACAGGAAGCCACAGCGTACGTGGAACACTATACGATCACTTAACTAAGTACCACGACACTCGGTACTACATTGCACTTCATGGTAAGTATATTTTTCACAAGAAGTAAAAAGGCGGTATTTTAAATCAGTTCAAAAAATTTGGCTTGATCAGAAATTATACGAAGATAACGCTGATCTGCGGAGTTTTATGGATCGAAAAGTTTAGTCGAATGATTCTAAGAAAAATCTCACTTTAGTTACCTTCGAGACGTGAAAGATACGTACTCGCCAGGTCTAGGTCAGGTAGGTCTGGTCAGGCAGTCAGCTAGATAACTATACGGGTCTACGTGCTGTCACATTGTCTGTACCTACTGAACATTGTGCCTCTACTTTAGTTGTTACGAGTAAATCGCGTCTTAAATATGCACAATCCCAAAATATATCTCGTTACAGAACAACAGTACAAATTCAGCCTTTTCCCAAATGAAACGAACAAACAAAACTTGTACAGATCTACATTTCGTCGAAAATCTACGTAGTTCATTCAAAACCTGTTGTTACTAGTGTCAGTTCCTGTATTCGTTAAGTCGGTTGACAGGTTTTGAACAAAGAGGTTACCGCTTAATCGTCAGTTAAAATACAGTTAATATATCAAACATTTAACTAGTCTTCAGTCCCTGATTGTATAAATAGTTCCCTACTTCTTACTCGACTTTATGATTTGTATACTTTGGTTCTGATGAAACTCTTGACGTGCCAAAATAGAATTAAACAGTTGCGATATAGTAGGTTTTACTCGTACCCATCAACAATGTATATACATGTATACATATCCATGTATAATTTATATATATTCAATATAAAAATATTAAATTTCATATAAAGTCATAAAGTGTACCCAAAACCTACGTGATGGTACAAAAGTGCTCATCCGCGCCAATACGGCGCTCACACCCGGATTCCGAATCCTTTACAATTATTATTGTGGAAATCAATCGTGGAATTTAGTTTGAAGTTCTCTAGTGGAATGTGCCGACCGCCTACAAATAAACAACTACACTTGTTTCAGTACACGATTCTCAAAAAAGGATCACTTCAATAATCATGTGTCCGAACATGAGTTACCAACGTACAAAAATTTGTATAGACTCGTAAAATGTATAAATAGAATTTACATACAACTGCTTATTGCTAAATGTTGCCGTATTATCAGCACGGTCGTGCCGAATAAGCGCAGAAGTTACTTTTGGAAGTCCCCCTATGCAGGGTTGAGGTAAACAACGATATACGCTACATGCCCATAGCTGCTCTTTTAATGGTAAGAACCAAAGTTATATGTATACTATATTTATTTTGCTGTGCGGGTTTTAAACGCATAATTATATGCTTCATAGTTTCCTTCATGGGCGTGCCTCGTATAAAGTTGTGTACCCATTGTTACTTTAGTTATTGCCATGTCGTTAACCAAGAGCTACATACAGTTACCATAGAACAGAAATAATTTGGAAGTCAACAGTAGGTATACATATATGTCAGTCTGTGTTCGGGTTTGGCAACGACGGTTTATTGAAGTATTAGATTATTTTAACAATTTAAAACTATGTGATGTAGATAATTATGCGAAAATTAATTATTGCAACAGATCCGGTACCATGTATGTTGTAGAGACCCGACGTATAAAGCAGCTTGAAATAACGCTTCAAGCTTATACGCCTGAAAAACCGTAAGCTAATTTAACAGAATAATGCTCGAAAAATATTCTCGAGCTTATATAGTTACTTTTTAATTTTAAATTGAAAGAATCTGCTTTCTGGAAGACTGCGCCAGCATGAATTATGACTTGCAACTCTTGAAGATAATATAATACTGTATTATTTTGAGATGAAATTTAGAAACGAAGAAAAAGCACCACGCTTAATTTATTGAACATGTTCCTACGTAATACGTTTCTTTCGACCTTATACCACTAGGTTGTGGTCAAATAACTCTCCAAAAATCGTCAACTGTAAATTTCAAATTCGCTTCTAGAAGCTGCCTCAATTTTTCAACAAAACGTAACAAATACTTCTATTGTATTTTAAAAATACTTATTCCATTGAAGATTCTAAATCTTCGGCATAACGTTTACACGACCCTACTCGGTGTTGCCACCCTTAACCATTACACACATAAAGCCTTCTCAATAACCTTCTATTATATTCGTTAGTATATATCTTTGATTCTTTGATTCCACATGATATGACCATTTCAACTTATCCCACTATGCCATCCGTTCCAGATATTGCTAACTCTCACTTATGCACGATGTCAATAAATAGATGGGTGTATAATTATACATATTTCTAAATAAATAAAAATCATAAAAAGTTCTCTAATAATTTCAAAATAATCTTCGATAAAATTCTATTTGTTCCGATTGCACTAATATTCAGTTTCATTTTTGTCGATTATCCAATTTGTAAACGAATTACCTCACTTACATTTTATATGACACTGAAATAAACAATTAAGATAATGCCTCAGGGCAAATCAAATATACCGTCTCGACCGAAATTAAACTATGCTAAAAATAAATACCTAACTATCTTAAATAAATCTTGTCAACATATTCAAAACCTGCGCCTAAAAATCTTAAATTTATTTCTTCGTAAAACAATAATAAAATTATAATGTAAAAACACATTTTAAAATTGCAGCTATATCTATACAATCAAATCCTCCCGTCGTACCGTCAAAAGACCTCATCAAAACATCACAGCGTGGTCGTGCGTCTCTAGCGAGGGACGAAAGGCGTCTGACGAGAAGACGGACACTCCAAGCGATCAAATAAACAGAAGAAGGCGCCGCGACGCGGAACTTTCGATGAAGTCTATAACGGCCGCAAATTAAAACTAAAACAAATTAACATTGTAAAAAGTCACAGTTGCTTTGAATTTTTGGCTCGTGTACAGCACGTTTAGTTGCAGCATGGTTGTGGGTCTACTTGGGTGGCGGGTACGGCTGGTAGGCCTCGTCAGGGGACGCCGCTGTGGAGGCGTGCTCGCTCTCCATTGGCATCTGGATTATCGGCGGGGTCGGGCCCGCGAAGTACTGGTACGGATGCGACGCAAAGTACTGTGGAACAACACGACAGATTAGCTCCTATGCGACTTTATCGTAATAAACAGTGAGAAGACATCGCACAGTGCACATTCAATACACACATAAATGAATCGTGTCGCAGTTCTAGATAAGCATCCCGATTGCAACGTGCGATGTCCACGTGCGAGACAAAGAGCGATACATAAAAGCACATCCCATTAATTAAATATCATTCAATCATTGGATATTGCGTCTATGAGTAGAATGTCAGGCGGGGTTTACATTGAGAGCGTGTAACAGAAAGCGTGAGGAGCGCTTATGGATAAGCAGGGTTCGTAAGGTTAGCACAGCTTCGGAAACTTCAAGCACTCACGTATAATTCGCTATCCGGCCTTAAGCTGTCCCAGTTTACCTGGAAAACAGAGATTCGCCGTCAGTCGTTTGTATTGTTTTTTTGTTTGACTGGATGCTCCTCTTTGTTGTGCGCTGCGTCGATTCAGGCCGTTTTAATTGAGATATTTTGTGCTAACCACCGCGCTTTTGTACTCTCATTTCATTGTTACAAGTTTTAATCTGGCATGTTTAGCATTTTCCCATCGACACAATGTAAAAAGGAACAGTTTATCTTTGTTTACGATATAGTATAACTCATTTACTTTATCAGAGGAATGTACTTTCTTTTGTCATAAAAGCGTGAATCATCGTGATGTTGTTTAAAATAATGTGGGTATAGGCAGATAGCTCATGAATTAAAGTCCGTATCCTGTTTAAATTGTGTCGACTCATCATCAGTGACGATTAAGTAGGTAGAGAGTATATAATGATAGGTACTCACGTATTGGCTAGGCACGGAGTCAATGGGTATGTGCGTGGGATGAGCCTGGTGCGCGGCGTGGTGAGTGGGATGCGTTGGCGGGATGAGCGCGGCATACGGCGCCAGCCAGGTGGCAGGGTGCGCCGCGTGGTGGTGATGATGCAGCTGCGGATGGTGGTGGAACGCAGCTACGCCGTACATTCCCGCCCCGCCGCGGTAAACCCCCGCACACTCTCCACCAGCCCCAGCACCGCCAACCCCTCCCGCGTACACCGAGCTAACGGCCATCGCCTGCAGAGCCAGAGAATAACTCTAATTTTCAATGAGTATGCACTGCCACTGTATATGTGGAGGAATTTGTACAGTCACCTAGTCAATTAACATCAATGGTCTGTCAATTGGTCGTAGTCGGTCAGAGTTCAATTTGGCTCCGTGTATGTTGTGCGCTTGTGATGAATATAGGAGAATACCCTTTATCCCTTCGTGTATAAGTATGCAAATGTCGTGTTTGGCTTGTATACTGAATGGGTTTTGTAGTTTTCTTGTGAGATGTTCGCTTCGCATCGGAAATGTCATCTTAAGATTCTAAAATGGATCTTTTCTACGGTTTAGAATATAGAAACTAGCTTACTTCCAATGAACTAGCTAGATAACATGCTATATTTACTGATATTTTATGATATATTTATAAATCATCATATTTTAGCATACCTTTGAAGGAAAAAAGGTACACACCTTAATTTCTATATATCATACATCGGTGTCAATAATTAGGGTACCTATATTTAAAAAATAAACATTATTATCGCCCAGGTGTTCAAACTGACACAACGGGGCCAAATTCGGTTCGGTCTTATACATATGAGGAACTAACGGTTAAAATTCCTATTTATATACGTGGGCTATTTGAGGATATACTCAAAAGCAGCAAGAGTGAATGTTTTCCAACGTAATCCCCATGTTAAACTTACGTAGGTATACCTAATCACAAAATACTCGTGCTATCAAAGGAATGTTTCGAAATGTGTGCAGACTGCAACCCGATAAACAGGCTTCGTATACATCGCAGCCGGAAGCCGTTTTATGCAAATTTTATTGCTAATGAAGACATTGCATTGTAAACGTACGTCGCATATTATCGTAGGTACATGGTTATGTATCGCCAGGTGCTCGTAATAAATAATAGGAGGGAAAACGAGCGGGAGGCTCACCTGGTGGTAAGTGATTAACCGTCGCCCACGAACATCCGCAACATCAGAGGTCTCTAGAATGCGTTGCCACTCTTTGAGGATATGCTCTTTTAAAAAAGAAATTCGGAAATACTTCACATCAGAAAATGCCGTGAGAATTACAAGACTGTAGACTTCCAGACATCGACATGATGGAACATCATGCTTTGCCGGGACGTCCGAATCGAACAATTCAGAACACTTCCCTTGATCGATACGGTAAAATGTTGACGTAGAGTGATCAAACATCTCTACGTAGTGCCAAAGGGATGAGCCGATCGAAGAGAGCTTGATCGCCGATGATTCTAATCGTTCTGCGTTGAATACGGTCAAATGGAAGATGCTGGTACTGAGGAGCTCCAGCTCAGAGAGGTGAGAGCAGTACTTCATGTGAGGACCAACCTGAGCATTATAAAGTTGCAGGCGATGTGTGGATGTGAAGTGCCGTCGTCGCTCCTTTCCGAGCACACCAAGCTTCTTAGAGGTATGTAAATTTAGCCTTATCTTCCAAATATTATTTATCGAAAATTTTTTCAAGGGTAATAATCCAATGTTAATAATCCAACATTAATTTCAACAGCATTAAAACATACAATTTTGTTGAAAGCTAAACAAACGACTATCAGTGGGACTTGAACCACCCCAACTCATATTTTTTTCTGGCGTCTTCTTCCTACCATCAAAGTTGTATTCAATGTTGTCAAGAGGCTTGGCTCCATTCCAGTCCATTTATCTGAGAATTCTTTGCAATTTAAAAAGAATTTATGTTCCATTCTGATCATTAGTTAATTTCTTTCGTTATTATTGATAGCCTACCTTCTGACCACTATCTCACCCGTAGAATTGATTATGTGGTCAGCATACTAGACGTTATCATTTACTTCATTGTCTAACCGGACCTTCTATCAAATTTTTAAGCTAATGATCAACTGTGTATTGTGTGTATTAGCTTTCACGTATCAATACATTGCCTCTTATTTGTGGCATAGATTTTTATAGATAGGAGCTATATTATCGTAAAGGGTATTTGCTCTGTTGCTTTTCGAGTACAGTTGATACCAAGATGCATATCAGTCATGAGTCCTTAGGTATGTCTTGTTTTGTAGATCCTTAGCTTTATTCGTAGAGACTACTGATATCAGCAATGCCTGTTTGACTGCGTGATTCACCTGGGCTGGCAAGGTCAGTCTCTTATTTGTTAATATGCGATGCCCAATAATTTCGAACTGTATTGCCAGGTTCTACCCTGGCCTTGTAGCCACATTAACAGTCATTCGCTACTAGTATCAATATTGCAAGAGGAGGTTTTAAATGCTGCTGTATTATATTGACGTCTTGTTCAGTGTTCTTGAACGTGGCCAAGAAAGCAGTACCGTCTATAAATAATGCTAGTGGAATTCCGCTCCTTTGGGGGAATGTTATCTGTGTATGCTGGGCTTAAGTTCGATATTTTATAAACAACAGCTTGAAGACGTAAATCATCAGTAGCGTCACTTGTTGTTCTACTGATGGTACATAGAACTTTTAGTGCTTCAAGAACGCTTCTGAGTATAGCTATAATCTGGGAGAATTGGTGTGTGTCAGTTGCAGAGGTCTTCGTGCCTTGCTACACTATGAACCTTACCTTACCGCACCTCAAGCTCGAGTGTAACCAAGCGTGCACTCACAAGTTTATTAGTTTATTATTAGTCAGGGAGCCATATTTTTCCCACATACAGAACTAGCTAGCGTATGGCATCTCTACCACTATTTGGTCCTACCTACTTGGTTAATAAGAAAGACAAGCACAAGTAAAATACTCACTTGGGTAATCGAATCGTTGTTGTCTCGCCAAATGCGGCCGGTGCCGTCGTTGTTCTTGTACAGAGACTTCTTCTTGTTGCCGCCGTCGGCAAACTTAACAAGCAGCGGTTCCTTTGCTCCCGGGATCGGATTGCCATTGAACATCTGGAAGTGCTATTCTCTTAAGTTGAAAATCTGACCGAATATAATAAGGACCGAGAACCTAGATAGCCTAGAACATTTAATACTGAGTGGACAAAGAATACTTTGTACAGATCTGACTTAGCTTGGGACATAGTAAAATAAATAAGGGAACATATACAGATCTCACTTAGCCTAGGACAAAGTAAGATTAAGAAGGGAATGTTATACAGATCTTACTTAGCCTGGGACAGAGTAAGATAAAGAAAGAAATTAGACACAAATGGATATCAAAATTGGGCCCAGATAAAACAAGAGTTGATATTAGAATTTCAGGGTTTGGGCAAGTCGTTATATCAAATGTTTATCGCCCACACTCAAACAAAGTGGTCCTGGAGTGACCACTTTGAACTCGTAATGATTTTCGAGAAATGATGGCCCAATGGCAGTGAGTAAAGACTGCCTGCTGGTCCACGGTTTGAATCCTACTGCAGGCTTTAGCTTCAACGCATAATGATAAAGCATCTTTAGCTTTGTGGTCAAGTAAAACCCTCCAGCTTTCTTTCAGAGCCATTTCTGTTTTTTTTATTGCCGTTTGCTTTTCACCACAATCTCACCTAATGTTATGTGATAATGAAGTCGAAAGATGTTATACTTTCTAAAACTACGATTTCGCAAATGGTGGTAGGGCATTTTACGAATGCGCGCCTAGCTAGCTAGTAGAAAGCCCGTCGCCAAGCACTCAATACGCGCTCCGGCTGCTGTCCTTAAGAGTTAGTTACCATTCTAGGTTAACCCTGTTTAATATATATTCGATCACAGCATGAAATACCATCAGGTGAGTTTTTAATGAAAAGTAATGTAATTATTAATAATAAAACAGTTGTCAATGGCTCAAAGACTTACCTATCAACTATTAAAAAACACATCTTATAGAAGAATTATGCCCAAGTCACATCATTTAGTATTGTCTGTCATCTTTGTCTCATTTCACCGGCTTCCATGCCCTTCAAATCGTGACACACGGTTGAAATAGCGGACGTTGTTTATCCGTATATACTTAGTACAATGACGAGTTGAAGCATTAAGCGATTATTTGCATGACATTGTTGTGGCTTCTGGCAAACATGTGAGCTCGCTATTTATGTAAATAAATCAACGTAACTGGCACTGTCTATAACATGCATATGGTGACTCTGTGTCAGCGTACTGAGAGTTATGGTTTGAGATTTTAATTTAAAGAGATAATTATTATCTAAGCAACTCGCTGCCTAGTATCAAACAAATTTTCGCTGACATAATGATGGTTTGGTGCCACTTACGATAATGGGTGGTTACAATAATTTTGAATTCTTATTTGAAAAAAACTTTATTTACCTACACGATGTAAGAGGATACAAGCTAGGTTCACAATATAAATTTTTAATTATTGATGAGGACATAATTTATTTTGTGAAAATTTCGATTTACGAGTTTCTTTTTGGTAGTTTTGGGACAGTTTAAATTTATATCAGAAATCAAGTTACCTGGCTATATATACGCATTGCTCACACTAAAAAGTATATGAAATAACTTTCTGAGTTAGTGCAAAACACGCAAGAGCTCACATTTTCGTGGTCCGCTTCCACATGGATTTTTTACAATTTTGCTATGTTAGAAGCCAGTTCAGTTTTGGTCTTAAATTTATTCTATACTTCATAGATATATACTGCATACAAGACAGATTTTCACTCACCCTCGCTGGTCACTTTCGGCAAGAGTTGCAATGACTATGTCATCTAAGTAAAGTAAAGTTACAAAAATCCCGAAAGTTATATTTTTCGTTTTTTACCGTATTTAATTCTAACCATCATGATCTAATCCTAACGCATCATAGATAATGATAACAATTGAATTTCATTCAACGGGTCAGTCATAAGCGTCATAAGATCCATAATGTTTCGACAAAAAAGTGCATATGGCAGGGATGAAAATGCTCAGACGGTCGTCTGGTAGAATAAATGAGATTAGAAATAAGTTTATCAGAGGACGCTTGAAGGTAGCAACTGTGATGGAAGAGTTATTTAGTAATTCGGACATGGTATGGCAAGGAAGGATAAAAAACATATAGCGAGAGGAGTGTGGACAGTGATTGTGGGCGGACGTAAGGAGTAGAGGAAGGCCGAAGAAGGTATCGATGGACTGTGTGAGAAAGGATATGTTTGCGAAGGGCTTGATAAAGCGGAGTCCAGAAAGAGAACATAGTGGTGCACCCACTTAGTCTGTAATAAGGACGGAAAGACGAAGATATCATGTCGTTGAACTTGCTACCAGGTTTTGCGTAGGTAGGTATATTATGACAGGTGCAATAAGTCTAGGCAGTAATCAGGCTTTTTGATAGACATCGTAGATAATTACCTGGATAATCTGCTCGCATTTCTCCCTAGACTCCATTCTTGCGAAGCCGACTCCCTTGCTTTGCCCATGGGTGTCACGCAAGATCCTCGTAGAAACTACTTGGCCAAACTTAGCCAGCAGTTGGTCTACATCGTTCTCCTTAAAATGCGGCGGCAGATTGGCCATATACAGGTTCGTCGGATCCTGCTCTTGTTGCTGTAAACACCCATTAAAGTATGTGTAGCAATCGTCCTGTAAGCGCACTAAACATGTCTACGTAAACAAAACTTTACACAACATTTTCATTATAAAATTTATGAGTTCTTTGAATGGGACGTTAAATAAACTCTGATAAAGTCATAACTGTGAGATAAAAGTTGTAAACAATTTGTAACAGTTCACACGACAACTTTACAGTCAAAACAAATCCTTTGATTTCCCTTGGACGCTTTGTCAAACTTCCAACAGAATCGAGTTGACTGCCGTTTGTTCTATTTACAGTATTCTTTGAATTAAGGATTAAACAGTTCAGGTACTTTTATACAAAATACGAAGGCGACATTAAAACTTTGGCATAATAATTGTTATCAAGCGTTAATCGTTAACCAGGTAAAGGCTGTGTCTGAGAATGTTTAAATTAGCTTGAAGCCCGCATATATTATCTAGACACTGAAGCGTCAGCATTGACGTAAATCAGCATATCGATCTAAATATACTAAATAATATTATGTATGTAGGTGTTATCAACGACATGGGCATAGTATAAGTACATCAGCATAGAGATTATGAAGCTAGTTAAAACTCGCATACACACTAATTTAATATCGAAAGCATAGAAATACCCGAGCCCAATAGCGAATACATTGTTATAACGCTGAAGCAACGACAATAGATAGAATTAACAGGATGAAATGTCTGAAGTATAGAGTTAAGTAAGCATTATTTGCGTCCAAAATGCGCACCATTTAGGGAGTGAATACTTACAACACATTAGTGTTAGACCTTTCTGTTTGATAACTCGACGAACCGAATAACCACTCGTGATGTTCCCACAAATGGACTGACAAATGAATGATCGGAAATTCCGGTGACGATGAAATTTTCACCGTGACATTGCAAAACATGAACCGCCCATTTATGTCGATGATCTAAACACAGGACCTACTTCATCTAGACAGTTTCAAACATCTATTGAATCAAACAAACATAGGCATTATTTTGCTGTTAGTCTATTTACCTCGACAGGACAGGATCTTGCTACAAGTAGATATGCATAAACTTTGAAATCTAGCATGTTTTACAGATAGAGAACACGGCTTTATGTTTAACGCTCAAAAGTATTACAGCACTTTTAAGAAAACAGGGTAAAGTACTAAAGCTATAAGTAAGGTAGAAGGAATAAGGGATGGGAATAACGGCAGAGGGCAAATGTTTGGGTAATCTGAATAAATTGTGAAGGGCACTAAAGCGTCGTTATGCTTTCAAATGTCTCGACGTAACTACTATATATGAGACGCGACTTGCGTACTTTGTATTTGTGTTTTATTCGCCTAAAGAGGTATTATCCCCCGTGCAATAATGATCCTTGCTTTAATTTCACACTTGCCTTCCCCCTTTCGCTTAATGGTTTTGTTTAATTTATATGTAGGAAATAATGGAGTCGGAGCTTTATAGTTTGAGGTCCCCAGTATTCGTAGAGGTGGAATGTTATCTTAGGAGAAAGACAGCGGATTAGGAGCAGGCGGTTAGTCATAATAGTATTACTTGCATGCACAACGTACACGGTTCAGTCTACGCAGGAACCAGATACCCACTTTAGCCATCTGGGCCTGAACACCTTTGGCTTGTAATCCTTTTACCGCTGCTTCCGCTGACGCGATCGTTTCAAAATCTACAAAACCGTAACCTGCGAAAACAAAGTGAAACATAACATGAAATAATATGTCTCCCTCAGCCCCTCGGATAAGGTAAAAAGTATATTATAACTTGGATGATTCATGCTCAGTTATACTGAATTTCTAGAAAAACAACTAGATAACGTCTGAAATGTGTTTCTAATGAGCACGATATTTAATATTGCCTACTCGAAAGTAGCGTGATGGAATTGTGACATCGATCAATTGAACACTGTGAAGACATTAAAACTTAGGTACTGTGCAATATTTAAAAAAATATAAAGTTTCATATCATCTGTGCTCAGGTGCAATAACATAGTGAAAATGATATCTACTGACGATCGTAAAAATACATATCATAAGAAGAATGAGGACATTATAAATATGAAAAAAATCGCATGTATCTAGTGATCGTGCATATATTGGAAAAAAGTCTCACCATAGATGGGTTAGTTTAATGAAGGTAGGTATATGGTATTCTAGAAAATATCAATATGTTTTTAATCAATCAATTGTAATAGATGCAAAAATCTATTTTCATAAGAATATAATTAATTCCAAAATAATAGATAGGTATACTTTTATACATACGTGAAACAATTACTATGCACAGATTAAGTTCTATAGAAGTAGATTTGATGTATTGTTATTTATTTCTGATAAATGATAGTGTTAAAAGACGTACTTTTATGAATGTTTTTTACCTTTACATTTATTCGTATTTTTATCCAATATTGCTTTCGTTGAAATTATGTTCCCATACCTGGAAATACAAATGTGAGTATCAAGCACACATCCACAATATGTAATAGATAAATGATAATAATGACGAATGTAAGGTGATATACATACATCTGGCACATTTGGACGAGGTCCTTATCAGTGGTGTTCTGGTTGAGGCCTCGGATGTACAGGTTGGTGCGGCTGAGTTGTTCCCCTCCCAAGCCGATGGTGGAGGCTGAGGAGGCCGGAGGCGGCGGGGCGGTGCTCAGGCTGGTGGAGCGGGTGCCTCCGGCTGAACCCGTGTTGGAGGACGAAGATGAAGCAGTGTTAGCCGGAGAAGCGGCCGTAGGGACTCGGGTCCCTGTCGTTGCGCATCCACCACCCATCGTCGCGCCCGTATACTGCAATAACAAGTCCTATATTACGCTATGCGTTTGCTCTATCCTAGTTAATAGGGAATTTTTCGGAAGTTGGAGCAGAAGTCCATAGTCATTGCCACTGGGTCATCGATGTCGTCTTCTTAATCTTTTTAAAACTAATTCTGGCTGATGAATAGAGGGCTGACTGGGACTGTTATCTGTTTCAAAACTCCTTCCTCTTCAAATCATATTTTACAATATCTAACAATCCGGTCTTTCAAGCCTTGCAAAATTAAGGAATTGTGCTTCTAAACTGAGCCTACAAATCTTTAGAAGCGAAATGGTTTCAATTCTAATTGGTACGATAACAGTTTTAGAAGTTCCCTTTTGGTCGTGTTCCATTTTGTTTTAAACTTTTGCTTTGGATTGTTGCTACAGATACCTTACATTGCAGATTCTTTAGTGAATTCTGGAAAAGAATATACTTTCACTTTGACCACTATCTCACCTGTTGCTATATGATGATGTTATTGGAAGTAATTATCAGTGCGGTACCAGTTTTTAGATTATAAAGACAAACAAAAAAATCTTCATTGGTGCACTTAAAAAAATTGTCTACTGTTTTCACAGTAGGGAAATTCAATCACCATGTAAAAAGATTTTACTTAGCTGAAAAAAGCGTATTATATACTATTGGTGATTTATTTAGAAGACTAAATTATAGAGACATTCCATCTCTACCAAGCTACCGTCAGTCACATATTAAGTAATATAAATATATTATAATATGTTTTAAATACACTTAGGTTCCAAATGGTTAAGATATATTGAAAATAGCCCGAATTTCTAGCCCGTTCTTCTCGGAGTGGGTTTTTACGCTTTTAGCTGAACGAGGCAGTAAAATCTTTTTATGGTAAAAATTTGTAATTCTGGAGCGTCATGGAAGCAAAATTTAATAAATAATTTTGACTTGAACTTTGAAACCGAGTGATGTATCTTCAGGTAAATTTAATATTCTTAGAAAGGATCACAATCTAAAGTTAAGTTTAACTACGTACCTATTGACATGTATGCACATGTACGCAAGTACCTGCGTAGGCTCAAGTTACTTTAGTAAACTATATTTTTAATTAAAAAATAACGTTTAAATAAATTCTACGATCGTAAACGAAATGATCAAGATTATTCTGGAATACGAAAGCTAGAGATTTGCCAAGTTTAGTTTCCCAAGAATCCAATAAAACTAAGTACCTACGGTTTAGGGCGTCAATATTATTTATAACACGTATAAAACTTATCCTAAGTAATAATAGGGCATAGGTACCTAAGTGATTCTCGTCTCGACGAAGTGGCGGAGATCATAACTATCCTACAGATTAAATTATACTTTCAACGTATCATACATACATTTAGGTACATCGACAATAACTGTTCTCGAGGAAGGCTATTAGTTATTTAGTAGATTAATAAGAGGGAGTAATGAACGCATACCAGTCTGAGTTTCCGAGTGCGTAGCGTACACACTTAAATCGCTTATTCGCTACGTGACAAATGATACCTTCATTTACCTAGCATATTTCTATATAAGCACTAACGTATTGAAGCGAGACTACATTGATTGTTATTAATTGATAGACTTAGAGGGTCAAAGATAGTGAAGTGCAATGTGTTTTATAAAAATCTGATATTCCTGATTATAGGTTCTCTTATTCAAGCATAAAATGCATGGTTTTTTTTTTTAATTTAGTTGATAATATTTTTAAAATCTTACGCCTGTTCAAAATCGGTACACAATAGGAAGGTTCAACTTAAGGCGCTAGTTTGTCTCGTGATTAATGTTGATCACAATTAGGTAGTAATTTATTGAAATAGTATCACTACCTAGGTAGTAAAACACTCAATTCTACTGCAAGATCTGAGATGAAAGAAACACATTCTATTACTTTTTATTACTCTACATAGGTAATAAAATAAGCAGTTGAAAAAACTCCCAGGAAAAGCTAGCCCTTAGGTATAATATATGTTTCCAAACAACACGAAAACAAAACTCCTAACTGCTAAATTTGTTTTGCTCCAAACAAATGACAAACGGTAACAATTTACGTTGAGGATTTCTCGCAAACAGTCATCATGGAGTTCGAATTACGTGCTATGTTTTCCACTGCTCGGCGAGGCAGAATTTCTCTGTGAAGAGCAATACCTAGAAATACGTGTACGGGCGCGATTGCGTGCGTAGTTTTTGTTATCCGATGCGGTCCATCTCGTGCCTACACGACTACCAACTGGCATTATACGAGGGCCATGAAAACTATCGCTAGTGCCGCTAGGGGAACCCAGCGTTAATCACTAGACGCTTGTAGCGCTTAAGGCTAGGATATTCGAAATCAACCTATTTTTGATTCACCCGTAAACAATGAAATATTCATTATTTTGATCTGAAAAAAATATATGTTGTAGTTCAATATGCTTGCTAAATTATTTTCTGGTTCAAAACACGATAATTACAACTTCACTCGATCATAAAAAATCACGAAAAGAGAGAAATTTTGATCGTTTTTTAGGTCATACGTATAATATATTAATCTTTTACTATAAAAAAATATGTCAAAAAACAGGCAATGATGTTTAGAAGAACATTTTGTGGTTACTTTTTCTCAAAACGGTTTATTTATTTTTAAATACAATATGATATAACAGAGCGCCCCGTCTGGCTTGATTCAGTCGTCTGTGAGACGTGTCTGAGGTAGGACCTGTGTCGCTTTTGCCGACTCGCTGCATTCCGTCACTAATCGATCGCTTTCCTGTTAGAGTTATTCGTTGTACTTGCAGTTTTAAAAATGTAGCTCATTTTTACGTTTTTAATATCACAGTATACACGTAACAGAAGTGTAACTAATAAACATAGGTAGATTTTTTGCTGTTTCTTTTACTTTGGTTTCCGTTTAAAGATACTTAGATCTAAAGGAGTATTTACAACAAAAAAAAAACACATGAAGAATAAGTACTTACATACCTAACTTTAAACTCGGTATTTTTGACCGAACGAGAACTTAGTTCGAGCGAGTTGCTTCAATCAAATAAACATAGGTAGATTTTTTGCTGTTTCTTTTACTTTGGTTTCCGTTTAAAGATACTTAGATCTAAAGGAGTATTTACAACAAAAAAAAAAAACACATGAAGAATAAGTACTTACATACCTAACTTTAAACTCGGTATTTTTGACCGAACGAGAACTTAGTTCGAGCGAGTTGCTTCAATTTAGAAAAAAATGCTTTCGTATGTCCGGTTGTTCTCCTCTACAGGTCGCATTTCTTAACCGATTTCGACGAAATTTTGGGAGCAGGTTTGATAGTTCAATAATTTTTTTTAATCAATTGAGTTTTTGGTTTTTTTTCAAAATGACGGAGATATACATTATAAGGTGTTGAAAGTATGGACGCCTGCGCTAACTAAGTACTAAGTAGAAAATCTGTCGCCAAGCACTTACCTATCGATGTGTTCAGCAATGTGTCCTTGAGAACCAGTAATTTTGCGTGGTGGTAGAGGATTATGCGAATGCGCACCTGGTAGCTACTACCCTCAAGTAGAAAATCTGTCACCAAGCACTTACCGGTCTGTTCCGCTATGTGATCTTGAAAACCAGTAATTTTGGGTAGTGGTGGAGGATTATGCGAATGCGCGCCGGGTTAGCTACTACCCTCAAGTAGAAAATCTGTCGCCAAGCACTTACCTATCGATGTGTTCAGCAATGTGTCCTTGAGAACCAGTAATTTTGCGTGGTGGTAGAGGATTATGTGAATGTGCACCTGGCAAGCTACTACCCTCAAGTAGAAAATCTGTCGCCAAGCACTTACCGGTCTGTTCCGCTATGTGATCTTGAAAACCAGTAATTTTGCGTGGTTGTGGAGGATTATGCGAATGCGCGCCTGGCTAGCTACTACCCTCAAGTAGAAAATCTGTCGCCAAGCACTTACCTATCGATGAGTTCAGCTATGTGTCCTTGAGAACCAGTAATTTTGCGTGGTGGTAGAGGTTTTGCGGATGCACGCCTGGCTAGCTACAACCTTCATGTAGAAAATCTGTCGCCAAGCACCTACCGGTGGTAGCAAGCCAGGCGCGCATACGCAAAATCCTCTACCACCACGCAAAATTACTGGTTTTCAAGGTCACATAGCAAAACAGACCGGTAAGTGCTTGGCGACAGATTTTCTATTTGAGGGTGGTAGCTAGCCAGGCGCGCATTCGCATAATCGTCTACCACCACGCAAAATTACTGGTTTTCAAGGTCACATAGCGGAACAGACCGGTTAGTGCTTGGCGACAGATTTTCTACTTGAAGGTAGTAAGCTTGCCAGGCGCGCATTTGCATTATCCTCTAAGGACACATAGCTGAACACATCGATAAGTGCTTGGCGACAGATTTTCTACTTGAGGGTAGTAGCTAGCCCGGCGCGCATTCGAAAAATCCACTACCACCACGCAAAATTACTGGTTTTCAAGGACATATAGCGGAACAGACCGGTAAGTGCTTGGCGACAGATTTTCTTCTTGGGCGTGGTAGCTAGCCAGGCGGGCATTATGCCTTACCACCATGCTACCCGCCATCAAGCTACCACTTTCAAAGAAAAAATCTGTAGCCAAGCACCTAGCAGTGTGTTACACTGAAAATCCGATTTGAAACTAATAATGTTATTGTTCCCACTTCCCGTCATTCATATCAAATAATATAGGTACGTGCTAATAAACTCTCCCCCCGCAGCGTATCGCGCCACCGCATAACCGCACCCCCGCCCGCCTGCTGCACTCTCATTGACTAACATAAAATACATATACCGAAATGGAATTTGGTAATCGTATCGCAATTATGCTAACAGATATATACCTGTTACCCTTATTTCATTACGGTATTTACCGAAATCGTATCGGTAAATACCCATACCGTAATATCCCTGCTACGTGGCTGCTTACATGTGCTCACCCTACATTTTAGAATCGTATTTCTACGGGCAAAGTGTTTTTTTTTTAACTTATTTATCAGTTATATACAATAACAAAATAAAATAATTCCTTTTTATAAATTATAATATTAGCATCGATTAGTTTGTTGTATTTCAGAATACCTATGCCAAACTAAACTTACAAATCATTGAAAAGTATGCAATAACTTGTTAAAGTCGGTACCATGCTCATCTAAAATACTCTATTTTCAACTTCCGCAAGTTATTTCATACTAATTATACATTTACTCTACAGACGACCACATGCCAGAATTCAATTTTTCAGCTACTTTACTACGTATTGGTAACAAAAATAATAAAATAAATAAAGTCTAGTCCATTATTCGCCGTTTCTTTCGGTTAGGTAGGTTTATTACTTATTTCGTTTACGAGCTAAAGACCAATGACTTACGGACGGACATACAGACAGACATCGGGCACTCATAAATATGCGCTCCATTTTGCGTTTTGAGTTCGGAACCCTAAAATATATCCGAACCAAATCTAATAAAAATAGGTACGTATTGTGAAACGCATATTTTTATTCTATAAGCGAATAAAAATGTTCACAAGAACAAAACAATTATTTAGATGCAGTTCTGGATTTAGTAGCAGATACCTAAAGTTGATCAACTAATACACTGTGACTAATAGCGTGCGGCTGGGGACATCGAGCGAGCGACCTGTCGCGCGCTGTGCGACTAGAGCGCAGCGCTACGTAGTGTTAATAGCCCGCAACTGTCGGACGCTAAATTTGCCTACTTATTGAGAATATAATAGCCTTAAACAATGTCAGTGTTATATCACCACGACCATGGTTCCTAACAGGTCGGGCATGGGTCGACTAAAAAAGTATCAAACAAATTTTCTTCTAATCATAAATGTTGATAAGTTAAGTTTGATAAGTAAGTATAATGTGTAACGACATTGTACATGTAAGTATATCAATGTGGTGGTGCTGACAACGCTTACATGCCAGGACCGACAGTAGCTTGTCGCTTGGTTTCGCGCTCTTCGTGTTAGCATCGAGTTACGTGGGCTTCAAAAAGTTTATAGTCTCTTTATTTGCATGGGTTGGTGTTAGCGCTGACATCGTTATGACGCCAGGTAGGACCAGTTGATGCTTGAAGCTTGGTTACCACTTACACGGGCATACGTGAGAAAAGTTGACATCAAAAATCATTTTGTATTTGCGATTCTCGGTTTTTCAAAACTTTAATATATTAGGCTTGATACTCACCACGGGAGTTATTACGATTCGCGCTAAAGCGCTGAAAGAGTTTACAAGCTAGAAGTGACCGACGCTGGTCGCTTGTTTCGTGGCTCTCGCGTTAATCGACTCTCACTACAATGGGAGCTACCTACGGTAGCTCCTATAGTATAATAGTATAGGCACAGTCCTTACAAACGAGGACATGAACAAACTTTATGTACAAAGAAATAAAGATCAATTTATTTTTTGTCAATCGCGTGGAAGGCTTTACGCGTGGCACGTGTTTCAAGCATCGCTACACTTTGTATATTCGTGTGAACAGTTAGTTTAAATTAACGAAGAGGCTCGTGGCAAACTATAAATAGCAGTTTCGTTCGATGTACTACGAACAAGTATTTTGCGAGAAATTAATGACTGTAACGTACCTCTAGACTTTAGGTATATTGGTTGTCGTATGTTTGAATAGGTTTAATTAAACAACTTATCTGTTGGGTGATTAGTTCGAGAATAGTTTGTCTTATAATTTATAGTTGAGCGTAATTGGTTGCTACTTGCTATGGAATTTGTATACTATACTTATGTATGTTTTATATATACTTCTAATTTAGGTTGAATATGTTTTAGATATGGTAAAATATAATTTGCGAAATTGAGGATTTAGTATAACAGTAAATCGGTAATGGTGTTTAAACATCTCATTCTTAAAATGTACTTTTATTTCGAAAGTACTTTTCATGATCACAATGTTATCAAAATGGTCGCAAACAAAACCAAAGGCCAGTAACTAGCTACAAAAAAATTACAAATGTAGGCCTGGCTACCTACTAAATCTACCTTGAAAATCTGTCGCCAAGCACCGAACCATGTTTTCCGGCAGCTGTCATGCCAGCCCAGAATTCTAGGTGGAGCTAGCGGTAAAAGTGTATTAATCATCTAAAAAAAGGTCCAACTTTACATTTCCCAAAAAATGTTTTCAACAAGGAATTAAATAAGTGTGACCGATTGGGACATTAGAAAATGAATGTGTTTATTTCGAAATTATGACAGATGAGGACACAATGAATGGTTTGCAAAACTATGTAATCGGGCTTGTGCCCGAACGGTACTCTTACATAGAGAGTTTAAACAACTTCATATTGCCAATAGGATTTGCTCATTGAAAATTGCATAAAACCTATTTTAAGACTAACTGAAAAATAATTAAATTAAATTTTCAATTTCTAGTATTTCAAGTATCTAACTCATCCCTTTTTTTCAATCATGATAGGTTAGCCTTTGACCACTATCTCACGTGATGGTAAGTGATGATGTGGTAGAAGATGCTATTCAGCTAACTGGCTCTTAAGGACAGCTGTCGGAACACACCGTTTGGTGCTTGGCCACAGATTTTCTACTTGAGAGTGGTAGCTTGCCAGGGGGGCATTTATGCTCTATCACCATGCAATTCCGTTCACGAGCTAGAGAGCTAGGCATACGGAACGCTGTACAGCCAGACTCACAACGGTGTCTCATCAATAGGGCACCGTTTTGTCTTTTAGGTACGGTACACTAAAAAAGGTGGTACATGAAACTACAAACCCTGTCATGAAAATAAAACTTTTTTTTTTTTTTATGCCTGATATGTTAGCCTTTGACCACTATCTCACCTGATGGTAAGTGATGATGTGGTCGAGGATGTTGTTCAGACTAACCTAGAGTTACTGGCTCTCAAGGACAGCTGCCGGAACACACCGTTAGGTGCTTGGCGACAGATTTTCAACTTGAGGGTGGTAACTAGCCAGGCGGGCATTTGCAAAGTGCCCTACCACCATGCTGTAACGACTGCTATCCTAAGACAACAACCGGGACCGACGGCTTAACGTGCCCTCCGAAGCACGTAAGCGCTCAGTAGTAATGTCACCAGCGGTCACCCATCCAAGTCATGACCGCGGCCGACGTTGCTTAACTTTGCTGATCGAATCAGAATGGCTAAGCAAACTTGGCTACGAGCGCTTCAAAAACTTATTTATCCCATGTAGTCCAAGGATTTACATTTCACTACAGGATGACACACTCATTTAATTTGCATATACCAGAGGCATTGGCATTTATTTAACATATTAATTAATTTGTATGCCTTTGTCACAATGTGTCACAACATAACACTGTTCGCCTTTGTAGTAATATGAAATTGGTGAGAAACTAATCAATTAGGAAATTCAATATAAGTTAGAAAATGTATTGTAAACAGTATAATTTGGGAGCCTTCAAGTCTAGAGTGTATAGGTATCTTCTAGGCAAGCATGCTACATCTTCGGCCACATCATCACTTTCCATCAGGTGAGATAGCGGCCAAATGCTTTACTATAACGCATAAATGAATAAATAAATGTATCAATTAGATAACAAATTGGTTAAGTGTTTATTCCTACAATTCAATGATTTAGATTTAATTTATTTGAATATTTCTACGACGATTATTGCTGATAGGTAAGCCTTTCACCACAATCTCACGTGATGGTAAGTGATGATGTGGTCGAAGGTGTTAATAGGCTTAACCTAGAATGACTGGCTCTCAAGGACAGCAGCCGGAACACACCATTAGGTGCTTGGCGACAGATTTTCAACTTGAGGGTGGTCGCTAGCCAGGCGGGCATTCGCAAAAATGCCCTTCCACCATGCGGTGAAGCTCAAGCCCGCGGCGGGATTCGAACCATGGACCTGCTGCGCGGCAGTCCATACCCAAAGGCACTGAGCTATCACTGCTTCAATTGGTCGGTTACCTATCATTGCTTGGAAAGCAATGATAGGTAACCGACCATGGACTGCCGTGCCGCAGGTGCATAGTTCGGTCCCCACCGCGGCTGCCGACTTGGGCTTCACCGCATTGTGGAAGGGCATTTTGCGAATGCTCGCCTGGTTAGCTTCTGTCGCCGAGCCCCTGACAGTGTGATCTGTTTTCCTTGAGAGTCAGTGTGAAATAACAGGCACATGAGACGTAACAACTGTACTTATGTCATAGGGTGATCGTCGCAGTGCAGGGTGATGGATATTGCTGTAAGAACAATTGTTACCTGCCCACAATATTCGTCACCGCACCGTCGACAATCATTATTAGGTATCCATCCTACACCATCCATAGCTATACCATATATTTCTGCCATAGCTATATTGCTGAACTATTATTACTACTAAACAGCTTTAATATTAAACCTATATTTGTTATACATAAACGTTTTTATTTATAAATTAATAACTTACACATGTAAAATCACAATATATCTTGGGTGACAAACACAATAAAGCTTTTTTTTATGTTATTGTGACGGGACAAGCTCGAGGCCCACCTTGTAAAATCACAATATATCTTGGGTGACAAACACAATAAAGCTTTTTTTTATGTTATTGTGACGGGACAAGCTCGAGGCCCACCTGATGTTAAGCGGATAACTTCTGCCTATAACAGATGCATTTCGTCACAAGTCACGAATTGCACTGCGCCCGTCACCTTGAGACATAGTAGTTGAGTCTCATGAGCCTGTAATTTCACTGGCTCTGAAGGACTGCTGCCGGAACACACCGTTAGGTGCTTGGCGACAGTTTTTCTACTTGAGGGTGGTCGCTAGCCAGGCGGGCATTCGCAAAATGCCCCTCCACCTTGCGGCATCTTGGGTGGCATACACATTAAAGTATTTTAATTTAGCGGTTCCTTCGTTTCGTCAAGCTATAAATTGTAAATACATAAAAGTTGAATCAATGAAATAGCAACAGATGCTTATTATTATATTTACGCTCACCAAATAAGGCGTTCCTTGGGGTGCCAGGTTAGAATGTTACCCCCATGGCTACCTTGGGTGTCTATTATATACAATTGTACAGAATGTTATAGATCGAACCTTTACAAAATTAAATAAAATCATAAAGCAAAGAATCGTTACAACTATAGTATATCCTGTAGTCTTGAATGACGAATATGGTGACAGTAAAGTAGATAGTTCAGTTTTTCTCATAAAAATAAATAATTACCTATTCAGTATTATGTACAAATACTTAACTAGATACGCGTTGTAACCATATTGAAACGAGTAGTTTTATTTATGAGGCTGTTAACTCAATGATAAATGATTCTTGCAACAACTTCATGCTTTATTTAACGGTGCAGCTAAGTGTAATTGAAAAAAGAGAATGCGACGTAACAAGTGCTATTGATTCTTATTTTACAAAATAAAAACTATTTCCGCAAGCAGAATTTGTGACAGCGTTTTATGATATACCATATAAAAATGTAAAATGAATATCACACAGATAGTGGACTCTATTGGACCCGGGTTTTAATTGTATAGAAAACTAGCTTTCCGGGCGCGGCTCCGCCCGCGCGTATGTCGGTTATCGCACAAAACATTAACCTCTTTTTGCGCAGTTAGATAAAAACTATCCTATGTTTTTTCCCGGGTCTCAAACTATTTCCATACCAAATTTCATTCAAATCGGTCTAGTAGTTTTGGCGTGAAAGCGTAACAGACAGACAGGCAGAGTTACTTTCGCATTTATATACTAATGGTACTCGTATTTTGGACTTGCGGTTGACAACATGCAGCAGGGAATTCTATGTAGAATAGGTATATAATGTCAAACCAGGAAAATAATGTTGCACACCAGTAATATTTTTATTTTAATTACTTTAAATTAGTATGTAGTTTGCGGGTTTTGTTTTTTATTTAGTGCAACAGCCGTCTTACCTCAAATAACTGTAACTTTTTCATACAATGTGTTCGTTTGGATGAGAGGGATAAATGCCTAGTGAAAAATTAATTACTGCCGTCCATGAAAATCTCTTGCAAGAACTTGATGGAATGAACTACTTACGACTTTGCCATGACATTATTATTATTGTATAACTAATCATCGTTAAACTATCTTTTATTATTAAAGCATTAAAGATCTAATCATCGCTTAAAAACAGTTTTGTTTACTTAACATTTTTGTTGTTCAGACATTATGATTTCATTATAGACTGGCGGTAGTTAGTGTACAAATAAACGAAGAGAATGAGATAAAAAAGGTGGTAAAAATGTAAACTAGTAAATGTAGGTACTCATATGAATGTTTTAACAGTATAAACTTAGCGTGTGATTGGAGATTTATCTAGACAATTATTGTGGAAGAGCAGAAACACCTAACACAAGTATTATTTAATACTTAAAAGGTGTTTTCAACAATGTTATACTACTGTTTCTCCTTATTACTGAATAAAGAATTATTATATAGAAGTATAACTTCAGATAAATCATCATAAGACACTCAAATACAACAATAGACAGACTTGAAGTCTTGAAACTAAGTTGTGCTTGTATGATATTACTTAGTTATCCCATATTTGAGTAAATTATTTGTTACGCTGTTGGCTTAAGTTGAAGGCAAACTTGACTTAACTCGATTTAACCCCGGCATCTAACTTCTAAATTCGGTATTTCGAGAGCATCTTTGAGAATATTTCGCTTGTAAATTTAGGATGTAGGATGTCCCGTACACGAATTTAGATTCGTAATCCAATCGGAATCTTGTAAGGCCAAAACGCACCGAACTTAGGTCATTGTATTGTTTCGAGCCTTCGACCACAATCTCACTTGATGGTCAGTAATAATGTGGTCGAAGATGATAGATAAGGGAAGCGTACAACGTGGCACCTTTAAGACGAATGAAAATTTTAAATATTAATTATATATTATATTACTTATTATTTTAATTATATATATTTTCGTAATATTTTAAAAAGCAAGTGTTCAAACTCAGTGAAAGCATGCATGTCTTTGAGTCTGACGTGTTTGCCAGTTTTTCGTAAAATTAAGTTAAATCAAAATCAAAATTTATTTATTTCAGACCACAATACATTATGAAATATTACAGTCCATGCACAACACATTTTTAAAAGTCTTACATATAAATTATATTATTTAAGCATTACTTAAGAATGAACGACATGCATTTTTGTCCAATGCTGCATAAAACTGCAGTCCACATCCATTCTCTGTGCAATAAGTTGCAGGCACCTGTTGGAAGTTAAGGTATTTTCTGAAATATTCGGAATAATTGTTTTGTTTAGGAATTCTTATTTTAACATATAGAGATAATCTAAATGTAAAACCAGAAGCATAGATATGAATGCGAAATTTCACCGAATTTGAACTCTTGTTATTGAAAATGTGACGAAGCTACGTTTGTCTGGAAAGCGCTATGTGCACTCTAGCCTTAATTACGAATTGGGACTATTTTTTCTAGTGAGTGTGGTAACTAGACAGCCGGGCATTTGCATGTGCCACCGTGAAGATTATTGGAGTTTCAGGCCGCCCGAAGGCCACCGACATAACGACTGCCATCCTAAGACAACAAACGGTACTGACCTGCCCTGTGAAGAACGTAAAAAACGTGCGCTTGACTGCGTCAAGTTGTCAATCTTAGACTATTTATGTGCGGTGCATATTTCAAATTGCATGTGTTGTGCAACAATAGTGACGGAGAAAAAATGTTCTTCAGACGACAAGCAGTTGGTAGGATTTGGAAATACTCGATTCTTAAAGCTTGAAATTGTGGGCGTAAAAAAAATATAGCATACCTAGTTAATCAACAAATTATATTTGATTAATTAAATACTTCTTCTTTATTTTACAGTATGTCCAAGTATTTTTCAAATATTTACTTGACTTTTTTTATGGGCACATGGACTTAAAAAACGTAGTGGGTTTATAGCTCACGGTAGAAACGGGTAATTGTGGCAATTTGTGGTAACCGCCGGAACGACCACCGCCGCGATACATACCTTTCGAATATAAACGAATATGAGGAATTTATCATAACAAGAGGCGATCGCATTAGAACACAATTTCAAATTTTTGTGTCTCGGCCGTGACTTCATCCGCGTGAGATTTATTTTTTTGGTAACTAAACACGACTGATCCCATAGATATTAACTTCTATTTTAATTAAATAGTACCTACTCATACTTTAGCTTCGTCCGGGTAATCATGTCGGTGCCAAATTTCATAACAATCGGCTAAGCCTCTATTTTTAACGCCATGCCCTAGTAAATACCTACAGCCCAGACACTTTACAAGTTTTTTGTATTATTTTTATGCCTGATAGGTTAGCCTTTGACCACTATCTCACCTGATGGTAAGTGATGATGTGGTCGAACATTTTGTTCAGGCTAACTTGGGATTTCTGGCTCTCACTTTTTTTGTACAAGATAGTGTAACTTACCACATTATATATTGGATTGGACGTTGGATATATCTCAATTACTTGCAATATCAATGGCGTAGCGATACTCTGTACCGCTTTTTTGAATATAAATTTGATTTTAACGGATAAAATTACGAAAATTGGACCTATATTTTTTATTCAAGTAATTTCGCTTTCAAAACCTATTTATTTATTTATTTGTAACATTAAATCTTATAAGTCGATTTAAGTGTTTTTTTCGTATCTGTAACATTATATAAAGAAGAATGTCGATATGTAAATCTAGCACATTCACAGTTATTAACTACTTAAGATTGATAGGTCGTAAATATGTGCAATCAACATACCTATATGTATTATCATGTTATTAATTATATTGAAAAGTAATTGACACACTTATGATCAGACACCTATAAAATTATGTTATGTTGTAAAATTATAATTTTTATGGTCGTTAAAAGCAATATGACGCTGACTCACTTGGCTTTAAAGTAATTTACAAAACAGCTTTGGGCTCTGTCCTCCTCTCAACATATGGCTAGGTAGCTTTCTAATATCTTATACGAAGTCAACAGATTTTGAAGTTCTTTTGGTCTTATCCTACCTGTTTGTGTGCTATTAAAGTTTCGGGTTGCTAACCAACACATAAAATAACTGAATGATAAAAATGACAGTTAACATGCAGCGCGTTTCAAGCTTTAACCGATGGATAGGCTTAATCGATGACTGTGAAACGCAAAGATAGTGTTTTGTTTAATAAATATGTTCTGCGTAGTATAACCGGAATTTACTCGAACATTCTGTAACAGGCCCTTACATTAGCAACTCATTGGTTTAATTATACCTATATGTTTGTTTTTTTCAGTCCTTCAATTAACGAAGAATCTTGACGCGAGAAGTCACTTTGTGAAATTGTTGTTTGTGAATGTACTGTAAATTAACATCATCGATCTTGATTTCTTTAATAACACATCATTATTCCCTTCTTAAAACTGTGTCTAACATCACTGGGCCATAGAGAGCCACTATGAATTATTTGTAATTTGGTGAGATAGCTTATTGTGTTTTGATATGACAATACTTACTTAAAATACTTAATACTTAAAATTCAAGTAAAAGATAATAATTTCTATGATACATTTAGTTCTTCAGACAGTCTTGGTTGTTATTTTAAATTAGCAGATGTTATAACATTTTGTGAATTCTCGCCTGTCTAGCTACCAACATCAAGTAGAAAATCTGTCACCAATCACCTAATGGTGTGTTCCGGTAGCTGTTCTTGAGAGTCAGTGATTCGAGGTAAGCCTGTATGAATAATACCTTATAACGTATCATCTTCTACCATCAGGTGAGATAGAGGTAATGCAAACGCTAATTTATCAACTCTAAAATTCCTACATAAACTATTTGAAAGGCAAAAAGCCTACCAATACAGAGTAATTGCCAAAAGCACTCATCACATTATTTCCTTCAAAATTCAAAAACGATCCGATAAATATAGACTAGCCGACAGAAAACACTATTAAAACTACGTCGCGACCAGTCGACATCATGTCGACCACCTGCAATTTAGTCAATTTAACTTTATTATCTGCTGGGCATTTCGGAGGGGTAATTAAGTGAGTCAGACCAATCCTAGTGGGACTGTTAGGGTTGCCAGATAACAAGGTTACCGGTTAAAACATACGTTGCGGGGAGCTACGAAAGTTTTCACATTTACGTACAGTAAGGATCTATGAACGTGTTTATTTGAAATATAAACCGTCTCCTAATATATTCGTGGATAACGTCAGTAGAGTAGCAGGGATTAACAGTGTACTTCATCTGAATATGTAAACTCTATTAACAAGAAACTTTTTGTTCCCATGAACCATGAATATATTACTATTTCGCGGCAAAAATCCGCCATTTTGTTTTTACACACCCATCCAAGGACAATTGGGTTTTTAAGACGAATATAACCATATCTTAATTGTCAAAATATACCCAGTCCTTAAGATACGAGGTAATAAAGAAATTTACAAACAAACATACTTAAAAGATACGCGCGAAGAACTCAATTATTCCTTGCCAATCAAGTAAAAAAGAAAAAAGGAACCGACTTGAACACTGAGAAGTATGAAATAAGTAACTGGTGAACAATGTTTTGAATGAGCATGCTACCCCCTTCAACAATTAATTTCGTACTTTTCAGTTATGGAAATTCGTAATTTTTTTTAATATCCAATGGAAAACCATGCTTACTCTTTTTACGTTTCCCTGGTTTGACGATGCAACTGGTATGTATCTTAGTTATGGAATTCGTAAAAGGCTAGATATTATGAACTATTGTACATATGTTTGTATGAGCCGGACAAGTCCCTTGCCTTCTGGTAAAAGTCACACATGTATATTATAGTAATCCATCCAATCCATCTTTTAAATTGTCATCTTTTTCTGATTGAGACTGCACTGCGCTCGAACTCCGTTCGCCCAGTAATTTGATACAGTGACCTTCACGTATAAACACAGTGGTGCACAGTGCACACTGCTGCGAGGCATAATATCTGGTGGTTTTTTACCGAGTATCTTAAGACTTTTACTAAACGGAATTAACACCTGGTAAATATAGTAGGATATTGTGATTGAGATGGCCTATATACTTCTATTTTACTGATCTGATGTTACCAAAATATATGGAACTGAATTTAAATAATGATCCTATGATTTGATTGGTCAAAGTATGTTTCACATACTGAATATACAATTAATTGACATTTCTACGGCTTTGGGCTAGCTTCTGACCGCTTTTTTACCTATAAAATAATGATGCGGTAGAATAAGGTAAGCAGATAGACCTAGAATGGGCGAAATATACTTTTATATGCTTGGCGTTAGATTTTTTTACAGAATCCAGAAGAGCATTCAAATAACGGAGTCTGGTACGATTTTAAGCGATAACGTTTGATTGTCTGTAGTTACTAACATTGTGTCTACATAGAACAATATTATACTGTACCTATTCGTAGATGGGCAAAGGATAAAGCCGGACAGTAGTATAGAGGGAAGTGAAGACTTTAACGACCCTCAAACCACCTGTCTAGCAGACCTCCCAGGTCGTTAAGCTTCTGGTTTACTAATTTTATATACAATCTGATCTAGGGCTGTCATGCACAAGACTATGGCGTCGGGCTGCTTCGTGTTTAATATCTTCTTGTGATAGGTATTGATGAAATTGGTGGTATAATTTAAAAAGCATTTCCTGGAACTAAATAGTCTGAAAGATTTAGGGTTGTCACGGATAAGGCCTCCCAACCCAAATCATAATTAAAATCGGATATCGGATATTAACACCCAACCCAAACATGAACATTATGCTAGTAATTTCTTACTCTTCATGCATATTGAGTTGGTATACATTATTGATGAGATAGTTTTCTGCGCACGATATTAAAAAAAACCGACCAGGAGGACTTTTTTCGGGTATTCAACGTAGGCACATAAGACAGTGCTAGAACCAAGCCTGGAGGAAAACTTTGTCTTTGTTCGCTATCCTTGCAATACTACCTAGTACCTATATCTGCTCGTACCTCCAGTAAGTTTTGTTACTGTTGTAGAGGAAACTCCAGTGTTTTTGCGAGATTTAGGACCACTTCGACGCTCCGTAGAGACACCGCACCGAATGAAATTAAACGTAATATACTTCAGCGGAATTAAATGCCGTATTGTGGAATGAAGTTGTGAACTGCTGGGGAATTGGAGGTAACAAAAGATTTATTGCGTTGAGCAGATGATTGCTTGGGATTTCTCGGCTAAGCTCTGTATAACGCTGGACTGCAATACACACACTTTTCCTTTGCTCTTTATTAATTAATACGTAACGAACTACGTAAGTTTAGTCAGGTAACGCTGTTCTAGATAATTTTATTATATACTGTACCCCAATAGTTATGTAATATTAATATAATATTATGCAATAATTCCCCGTGGGGTGCTTGTAGCTAAAATACTATAAAATTAAAAATCTTTCTGCGGGGGTTGAAACAAGTGATGCAGAGATACCGGAAAGTGAGCAATTGCCGTCTTATACTGCGATCCCCAAGAAACCTGCTAAGTAAGGGGATTATGGAAATTTCACCCCCATCTAACGGAGGAAGACTTTTTCAAAGGTGGACGTAATGGCTGTTGATGATGTAATAATATATGAGGTATTTTCTTTATAGATTACATATCATCACACCTAAACCAACAATCACGTATTCATCATCATTATAAGTATACGGATATGTTGTATATAAAATGTTTTTATAAAATGTCCAAAAGACAAAGTTGATCGCCAAGTTTGTTTTCAATGAAAGGGTCACTGACGCGATCGTCTAAAAATGGCAAACAAAGCAATGGAAATTACCTTCAAAGTTCAAAGTATTCGCAGACGGATTCAAAATGAGTCTACCCACGCGCCTAGCACAGTCATTTTCTTGACATTTCAGCCTCAATCTGAGAAGACTTCAAATCAGTCTGGCTCAAGTTCGACAGGTGTCATGTCAAGACTTGGAGGTAGAATCGTCTCCACACCACCCACATCCCCGCACTTTACGTGGGAGGGTGACAACCGACGAAAGTAATCAGGGAGCACGAAACTTGGCAAAACTTCGACGTCGACTTAACAAGTTCGTGAATAAAGCGGTTTTTTGTAAAACCGCGAAACGCGTTCTGATATCGAGATCGGTGGTGTCAAAAACTTGCGAAAAGATTACGCCAACGACGCCGTGTCCCTTTCGTTGTAGGAATAAATAACTTTGGAAATCGAACTAAAAACTTGGGATTTTGCACCTGTTTCTTTTGAAGTTATATCCGGCTTTAATGATGAGTATAAAATAGAAGCGGATAAGGCTTAGTCGGACTTGTAAATTGAAGGTTGTCAGTTCAATCAATTAAAGATAGCTTCAAAAGAAACAGCTAAAATTGAAACCATCGAACACGAAAACCTTAGATTTATGAGTAGTCTTCGTTGTGTTTGGCAAAAACCAATCATTAATCTTAGATCAAAACAAAATTCGAACAATTTTGATGATCCATTTCTCTGGAAACAATATGAACAAACTTAAATCCCACTCATAACGACTTTGTGAAGGAGTTATAAAAAAATGTAACCGCCCAAGTATAAATCGCACTTGTTGTTGTGTGTGTCGCATTTTGTATCTACTAAAAATCGTTATGTTCAATGCTGTTATAGTATTACCGTTTACACAATAAAGAAAAAATCGTATCTGAAAAAAAACTTTATTATTATTATTATTTTATATATATGTACATATAGATATTTATTACATATACAAATACCCTCCTTAAAGGCCGGCAACGCATCTTAGAGACCTCTGGTGTTGCGGATGTTTGTGGGCGACGGTGATAACTTACCATCAGGTGAGATATATGTACAATATAATAAGACGTAATGGATTGAAATATTGATGTAGAATTACTATAAAGTTATGAAAGACAGGCAGACAGAAAGACAGGCGAACAACGAATAGGTACTCAGTAATATGGTACCGGTTTTCTCGTATGGCATTGAAATATCATGCCGTTCTAATAACCAAAAACTTTCAGCTACTTCAATATTTTTAATACATAGTGCTGATAGATAGTTACTGTCGATCGGCTTGGTTTGAAGTGAGAATCTGTCGATAATGTCTTCAAAAGGTTTATTGCATAACCTTTTGCCTATTGAGTAGAAAATTAAGAAATGCTTTGTAGAAGTAATTTCTTCGTTATGAATTTTAATAACTAATTTGAATATAAGTACTCAAGTAATAACACCTTCATTGATTTTCAATACCTTAGTATGATTGAGTTACCTAATAATACATATATTTTGGAATTAATACCTTCTTACCTCACATCACTATCATTAACCTACCCTTATCTCATCACTGAGGCAGGGTCGATATTTTATGTATTTCGCTTAGAAAATATATATTTTTATCATAAAATTTACACGAAAAAATGCCTTACGTATTTAATATACTTTGCAATAATATTTGCTTATTAATTTTGGTTTTCAATTCAAAAAAATATAGTTTAAGATTTCCTGTCACCGTGCAGCACACAGTATAATATCGGAAGTTGCTGATAGCTGTAAATACATAACAAAGGAGCAAATCAATAACATAGGATAAGATAGGATAACTTAGGAATAATATAACATAGGAGCAAATCAAGACCCACGTAGCGACATAACGTTTCTCAGTCAAATATTACGTTTTTTGTCAAGCAATTTCCAAATGTTGTTCTTATACACATTATATCTATAACTAGATTTCCAAGAAGAAATAATTACGAAAATTGCTTCTACCTTTCTGCTACTCGAGCAAGATAAGTTCAAATGTAGGTACATAGTTTTTCTACAGCTTTTTATCGTCTTCGTAGAATTTTATTAATTTTTCGATGAATACTCGTAATTACGAAAATTGGCTTTGCATATTAGATTAGCCGAATTATTATAGGGGCTTTGAAGTTAGAACTATTCAACTTAAGTACAGAGGCTATAATTATGTCTAATAAATAATAATTTGTAAAGGTTTAACGTTTGGCATTAGTGTTTTCGAGGGACTTCAATTTCACAAGGACGAAAGGATTAGTCGTTTGTCCTGGAAAAATAAAGTTCTCAAATATATACTTAAATAAAATGGCATGGCGATACTTTATACCTTCAAATGTAAATAAAGATTAGCCTATCATAATAAGCCATGATATTAATAAACAGTCTCCACATAGAAATATTCGCTAATTGATATATCATTGTTCTCCTGGAGAATCACAATTATAAGATGATTATTATATGTTCTAACTACATAATTACGAGCATAAAATTCGAGTATATTGGTGTACATGTATAACATACAGGTTTAATAATAATATGTATATAAGTGTATGTTATTTTCTTACGTGTAGGTACTAAATGGTAGGTCGATTTGTCGGTACGATTAATTATTCTGGAATCGAAGATAAGTGACCAGTAAAGAGAGAGTAATGGCGTAAAATGCGGACTGACAAAGATTGATTCCGATTATGGGTCCAATAAATCGAGAGCGATTTGGACCTAAGAGGAAATCAGATTCTTATTCGAGGAAAAGTGCAAGTTAACTATGGAACTAAACGAAATACTTTTTGTACGAGTTACGTGTGACTAAAAGGACAAGCGGTACCGTTGATAAGTAATTGTTTCTATCCATAATGTTTAAAAAACCGCTCCGAACAATATTATGTATGATATACTTTTCAAAGGAGAATTTAGTGCATGAGCACAAGAAACGCCCCGATTCACATTTCTAAGGTACAAATTAGTTTATTGACTTTATGAAGAGGAAAAATTATAAATAATTCATAAAATATTTAGGCAACTATAGTAGTACAAAAAAACTATATTTATGATTGGAATGAGTATTTACCAAATCTGGTTAATACGCTCCTAGTATCTTTCCTCGATGGCTCAATTCCTCTTTTTTTTTGCTGAACGTGGCAGTAGAATAAATTAACAAAATTAAGTTTGTGTTTGACCTTCATATAAAAGCGTCGTTGACACCTAAATTGAATAAATTATATTAGCTTAATTAATTATACTAACTGCTGTGTAACACACTTATTTGAGCTTAGTACTACTAAATGTATTAGTGATTGAATCGCTCTGAATAACAGGTCATGATTTAATAAAAATTCAAACCTATTGCAGAGAGACAAATCAATTGAGCCCAAACTCATAATGTATGTCTATATTAATGTTTGCTAAGAACCGTACACGGATTATAATTATATCTGAATGTCTTCGAAACAGCTGATCAGATTTTCATCAAAGATGACTAAGAAGCTCCGTATTTGTGCCTATGTATATAATAAACATCAAAATGGTGCATACAGATTCCAAATCCAAACATTTTTTTCCCGTCAGGGACTAGATATGGACACCTAGGTACCATCTAATTTTCAACATATCCTCAGTTTATCAAATAAGATGTCACGACTCACGAGTATGAAATTCTTTATTACAATAAACTAATTTTACTGTCTTGCGTTATGCAGAAACAGCAACCAAATCTTAAAATTTAAAGGAGTAATTAGCGTTCATACTTCATATCGCTGTTAATCAACCTAAAATCCGGTTGTTTCTATCCACCCAGGTCTTTGACACCATAAAAGACTCAAAGGAAAATTCCAGCTAATAAAACACATCCATATAATTTCACGTTGTTACATTACATTGAAAATTGATAGCGTGCCATTTTCCGAGTTTTGTTACACAGCCGAATTTAACGATACGATAACGGGCACGCACACATACATACAACAGCTATAGCGAATGACGTAATGACGTTGATGACGTCACGCACAGAGGGGAGGCGTATCTCGATGGCTCTAGGGGTGGTAAGCCTCAGGACTATTATTGGTTAGGAAAAATGTTTTATGTGTGTAGGCATACTTATTACTTTTGTGCTTAAGATGAAGTCATAGGAAATACTGATTATTTAGTTTAGATATTATGTTTACAGTATGCTCTAGCTAAATACGTTCTAATCATATGCCGTGGTATAAAATTGGAAGTTAAACGAATGCGACTTCTAATACTCAAAAAATGAAAAATAAAAGTCGATCTACTATCTTTATTGTACTGTGTATTCAAGCGCTCCTACAATATTTTACTCTCACTTTATGCTGTAGCTTAGTATACCGTACATGGTTCTAACTTCGAAAAATTATTTCACATTTTTCATTGTTAATAATACAATAATAATAATTTTTATCACAAATAATCATTCCACTTCTATTTTAGAACACAGGTATAATTTTTAATAAACAGATACGTAAGTAAATACGTTGTATTTTTATACCATCCATTGAGTGATGTTGTACCTAGTATCGATAATAATTCTTAACATGAACAATTATTTTAATCATTACATCGTCTTCAGAGAAAATAAATAATTCAAACGTGTACCAAAGTTTTTGAAATTTAATTGTCAAAAATATGGAATGGAAGAAAAAAAGTAACGAAAGTCAAATGAAGCAGTAAAAAGTATTAATTGTTGCGTGGTCATAAAAATATATCCAATTGAGAGCACATTTTTGGAAGAAGTTTTACAATATTTGAAACGATTACTTAAGTATAATATTTTACGAGTATTAGATTTTTAATTGAAATAATATCAGTAATTATAGTATTATAAATGCGAAAGTAACTCTGTCTGTCTGTCTGTTACGCTTTCACGCCAAAACTACTGGACCGATTGAAAGAAAAAAAAAAAAAAATTTGGCATGGAAATAGTTTTAGACCGGGGAAAATACATAGGATAGTTTTTATCCAACTGCGCAAAAAGAGGTTAATGTTTTTCCACTGTTTTTCCAAAGTGCCACACAAAATCAAATGTTATTAACTTGAATTTGCATTAGACTGGGTTGCGAAAGTAGCAGATGTTTCACCTGATGTAAAGTTGCGACCCTATCCTAAGTAAGAAATTCAGGTTACAATGATAATTTTTAAATCGTCGTAAAACCTATTCTGCGCGGCACTACTTTGCGTTTCCAATTTAATAAAGTTGTTAAATCATATCAACCCAATGTTACCAAAGCTCGTATTAAGGAAACGTAACTCAAAGTTGAGAACGATCTTAAGATGCGGTTTTGACGTTTAATTTATGGAACATCTGTTAAAACGGCTTTTTAAGGTCGATGTCAACTTTGCGATGGATTTTTTATTAATATAAGGCTCGTATTAATAAATGCGTGTCAAAGTTAACATCAATTTGAAGAGGAAGTCTCAAGATTGATTTAAGAATATGATCTGCTGAGCTTGTGAATTCATGAACAGCCAAAATTAACTTAATTCCCTCAAGTATTATACCCAACACAGTTGTTACAGTATACCCCGACTTTATTTACCTTATAAAGTCTATGATATAAGTATAAGAGATTCAGAAACAGATCATATAATGTGAAAATTTAATAGGTGCTACCGATAAATGTTGTTCCATAAGTAGAACAAATATAACTTTTATTTCCCACATGTCCTGTTGTTAGTACAAATAGAATAGATGGTAAAAACCCAAATTAAACATGCGTTTATTATGTTGACCTGTATCTATTTACACGAGGTGATAGGTTTCTGACTAGGGTACTGTTTAGATACCTACCATCTGGAAGGGTACTCATGGAGTTTGAGCTCATAAAATGCTTCATGATGAATGACTGACTGGTATTTTTTAAGCTTTATATACTGCGCAAGGTCTCGAATAATCTATAAAAATCTACGAGTCTATAACTTTTGCGTATTTAAAAGGACGATGTCACATACTCTGATCAGTCGTGATTATGTTCGATGACTTAGTGTTCTGTAAAGTGCGAACAGTTCAGTTTAGGGAGTTGCTTTAGTATAGTTTATGTAAATTGTGACTGTAGGGGTGCTATAGTAAAATTATCAGTTCTAGTGAAAAAAGTGGTGCATATTTTATCCCGAACCCTCCTTACAATACTAATTCGTATTAGTCATACTTACTTAGCTTAGAATATAAGGTATATTCACACCGTCATTTCCAATACACTCATGAAATGACGCAGCCATGCGCCAGCCCTATTCAACAGTTGTTCTGTGAAGCGCGTACGTGCCACGTCACTGCCATAGTATACAGTAACTACCATGCATTAGCAATCTCGAAACAACTGCTCTAAAATATAATTTTAATTATTCAACTCCCAATCAACGTTAATTAGGAACATGTGTGGATGGACCAAGAGATTTATGCCTATCATGGTTAGGATTTTACTGATTAGTTACTAATGAATATACCTCCTGGTGTCAATTTAATACTGACTCATTGAGATATGGTACTATGTAATATCTATGTATTGACTACTCTTAATCTCAAATTCTCTTAATTAAAGTTAGGTGAGTTTAATAGAGTTATTTTTTTTTTACCGGCGGTATGCCTTTATTAAACAAAATACTATGAACTATATACAACACTACAGCTACTACAATAAAAGCATTTAGACACCTATAAGTCATAGCAGACTCATAGGCAGTCCAAATGCTCCAGCCCACTCCCAGTTGGCAGCGTGCCCAGCATGCTGGCAGCATTGCCCCGTTGAATTGCAATGCTTATTCGTTGAGCCAAATATGTGCCAAATAGAGTTATTCTGACGAGCTCATTTATTTTTGTAATTTTCAGGCTTTCATGCAATTAATATCTGTGTAAAAAAGTCACAACTGAATATGCCCGATGGGGTAGGTAATAATTTACCCCATAAGGCTTGCGGAGCCTAACCAAAGTGGTAGATAAGAATGTAATAAAATCGGTAAAAACAGTATATAAAATCTTCTTTAAAGTTTTTTATTTTAGACATATCTATATTATCTACGTATACCAAGCTTTTAAAAACATATCTACATGAAGAAAATTGTATGATATAGATAATGTACCCTACACTCGAATTTATTTTATAAAACACCAGCAGTGATGATTTTTTTAAAAGTTCTAAACCTTAAATTGCCTATAGGTAACCTTGTTTTGTATATAAAATACATACTTATATTTTTTACGTAGCTACATAATAAGATTTTCTTCTCTGACTCCATTACCGGCACTTAGAAATAACTAGCTAATACAGTGTCGAATAATAATATATATGTAAGCAAATATAATATTGTTTATGTCCTGAGTATATTTTTACTCATCAGTATGCAAGTTTTTGGATAACAATATGTTAATGTGTGTGTACTTATTTCACTAAAATGATTTGTTTTAAAGCAAGGCAGGGGCACATAATATGACTGAAATTATAATATTGAAAAAACTTCCACTGAGTTCAAAACCAGGGGACGCCAGTTTGAAACTTGCACGAGGTATTTTTTTTAAATATCATGATTATAAATGCAGGCCTTTTTAAAGACAAAAGAAACCGAAGAAAAAAGTCAGTGCGTGCGTACTTAATATATTATTAAATGTTAGTTTTAGCCATAAACAACTGACAAAAATTTACCTTTTGACAAATGAAAATGAATTTCATTTAATTATAACATCTAGACTAAATATAAGAACTAATGATTATTGTATATAATAATATAATACATAATATTACAAGAAATATAGAATGTCTCAAGTTTGATAAAAAAAAGGAAATGTTCATTTACCGTCCTCGATGGTCCTCTGAATCCCAGTCCATCTCTCTTCTTCCAAGCGAAAAGCAGCGAAAAAAGAAAGAGCATAACATAATGTTACATAGATATTTCAAGCATATTATATAAGAAAAAAATGCACGCAATATAAAAACGCAAGCTTATGCCTAGAGAAGTATAGAGAAATAAGGTAAGGTATTGTAAATTATTAATATTACCATTGTAAATAATTGTTTTTAAAATTGTAATAATCTGTCGATTACTTTAATAACAAGATATCATCCAACTAAAATCTTCGCTCAAGCATTCTACCGTAGCTTCGTCAAACCTGTCTACATTGATAATCATTTAGAAATTACCTTACATTTACTTCGTAAGTGCTTTTTTTAGATTATAATTGCTTACAGTAGGCTGTACCTACTAGGCTACGAGGCTTCATCAACCAGTAATTAATCTAAAACTATCTTAAGTATTTCGCTATATACCTACAGTATCTAATTTCGCAACAATTCCCAAATAGCGAACTTGGCTAGAGCTCCTGTACAAATGACTAGCACTCGCCGCCGAATTCACGCCGAAGCTCGTGAAATGAAACATAAATCCATTCAATCTATTTAAATTGAACACTCCATTTGTTTTATCGCTGTTTCAATCAGGGAATCGATAAATTCATTCGGTCTACATCGAGACGCTACACTTGTCAGAACGTCTATAATAAGTACATTAATAGTTTATTTTCTTAAGTTATTCTTAGCCTTAACTTGCCAAGTGGTTTTTCTAACGACGACATAATGTTACTTGCAAACGACTTTCTTATTTTTTGTTTTGATCCCGAAGCAAAAGAGAATGAGAGGACTAAGAAAACCTTCTAAGTTAGATTCAAAAGCAAAGATAATAAAATTTAAAAATTGACATAAAATAATAAGATTAGGCATTACAGGCTATGTAATATGCCCGGAGGAAGAATTAGTGGTATAAGTTACAATGGCCACAAATTTGTTCACACATATTTTTCTGTTAAGTAAGAGTAACTATCCCCAAAGTGTATGCTATACTATGTTGAATTTATGTTCATCATATATTATAGAGCGGTATTGTATCCGATGTTTTCGTGCAATGGCATCGATGTCCACTTTGTCTGGCCGATAATAATTAATCAAGTGTGTGAACATCGATCGGGTTTACGTCTAACATAGTGAGAACATGCGTCCAGCAGCTCGATTATGACGGCAATGCATTGGGAGATTACCGTGAGACTAATCAAGCTATTTAGGGCTACACACAATATGCGCCTAAACAATCTTTAAATTTTCTAAAGCCTCCGTTATTGTGGGGCTGTTATTATCGTTTTAAGTGTAAATAATATTGAATTAGATTTTTTTTCTTCTCATGAGACTAGGCTTTAGTAACGAAATTTTATCTTGCGTAATCCTAAGTACTTACCTATACACATATCTGTAGAAACCAAAATTAATCGTCTACGTCTGGCCTCTGTCAAAGGAATAAATATACGTAGAAACGTGGAAGATAAAGACTAAAATGCTAGCTACCCCGAGGGGAAGACTTGAAATTTTTTTTTAAGGACACATGTAAACATTATATAAGCTAACGTTAGGTTGTTACGTTCAGTATTTTAGTAATATTGACATAACTGTCCAGAAGCAGAGACAAACTATAGCTACATATGACTGGTTGAAAAAGTAGACGTGAATATTGGTAATTATTAATATGTTTATCGTACATAGTACCTATATCATGAATTGCTTAAAAATATTGATAAAAAAGGCAAATAAGTAGCACATGCTAACTGAATATACATCTTGTTGCTTTAGGATAAAGATCCTTGATCGGAGATTGTCTTGGTAAAAAAAGAGTAGAGCTGCGTATTCAGAGAATATTGAAGACGGCGTCTCAAGGGTTTCGTTCTCAGCAACAATTAGCAATCAGCGCCAGGAGGCAGCTGAATGCAAGGTAATTCAATTTGGCCGTCCATCAGGAACGGGACTGAGAATCTCTCTTCAATTATCTAGCGTTAATTCAGTTAGGTGTATATTTGTGTAACAGATCTTATTCGAAGTGTTCCATTTATTCTGTGAAAATGTTTTCAGGACGCTTTTGTCTATAACTTTGAGAAAGGAGCGTAGGCGTTATTATTAAAAAAACAGTTGACAATGCCAGCCGTTTGAGTGAAGATAACCCAAGATAAGCAACTCATTGGAGTCGAACCATAGGTCCGTATTTGAGTGAACTTTACACTTGTATCCCTTGTTCTTTCTACGTGAGTATTATTTCTCTTAAGCTAATTAAGTATATACGCTCGCAAGCGATGACTCACAGCTACGTTTATTGCTAAGCTCGTCCGTAGCCCGTTCAACTAAAGAAATTAAACGAAGAAAAATGAAGCAGCGGGGTGAAATATTACTCACCCTTGTTTCCCGTCTACGTAATAAATAGGCAGGGTCAAGCGCTTCCAGAGAAAAAATCGCTCGTAGTTCGAATTTAAATATCGGCTGCGGACCTAGCCCGCGTCACTCCAGCATTAACATAATTCAAGAAAAAACACCCCCAAGGAAAATTCTTCGTTTTTTCAGCGGGACCCGACCTGACCCTATCACCCTTGGGCCTGTAGTTCACAATATTGGACTAGATGTAACGAAATTGTTTTACTAATATTATTTCTAGGCTTGCTAAAAACCACAGCCCCTTTCAAAATATAAGGAGGTAGATGTAAATATCTATCAACAGGTTTTGATTAGCGACATGTATCAACTTGATGAAGAACATATATGATAATGAAACAAAAGCAAATTACTCACTTAAAGAGATAGTAATCTGTTTTCTAAGAAATAGCTTAGTAGTTGTTTCGTCTCAATTTCAAGGAACAAGATATGTTTTCTTTCTCAAAAACCTATTTATCCTTGATCCGTTGACAAAGTACGTACCCTCTGAAATAATGCCCCGAGTGTCTCATCACTAATGGCGTGAAAAAAACACTGCTTATTCGAGATATGTTTTAAAGGCCCTCGGGGGTGAAAGACCCCAAGACTTCCGGTGTGGCTGAAATAAATCTAATTCTTCAGATGACAGATATCAGCAAGCCTTGTTTATTTATACTTTCACCCCATGTTTAGGGTCGCACATGTGGGCCGCCCTATTCTTATTGTACAGAAATAAACTATAACGCTTATGGTTTATACTAAACGTATGGGTTGATAAAGGTCACCGATTTAAGAATGAAACACACAAACCATTCATATGTGTATATGTATACAAGTTTTTTTAATTGTGTAAATCGAGTAAAATCTGTCGTTTTAAATTTAAGACTAGGTCGAAAATCATTTAATGTGTCTAATTTAATTTTTCTGTATTATTAAGGGTTGAGTTTTCAATGACCATATAACAATTTATTTGTAGAACAGGTAAGGTGATTGTTACCAAAATAAAAAGTACTTATACTGGTTAAAAATAAACGACTCTTGTTTGCTTTGAATTTGTTTGATTTACATTTCATTGAATATATCTGAAAAACTGGGCCTAAGTATGCGCATCTATGTATAGATTTGTAGGGTTCATATAAACGCACGTATATTGAATATCATTACCTAAAAGAAAACGATGAATATTCTGGATAACACTTCACAAAAGGTTTAGAGTGAGCTGATATATAAACTTTAAAAGAATAGAGTGAAAATAAAATGTGAACACGAGCGCAGAAATAAATCTGCCCAAACAGTGTAGTAACTATTTTGCACTAAAAATAGGCCTACCGAAGACATACGAGGATTTCAGTCACTGAAACACGACCCGACCTCTATCTAGCGCTGTAAAATAAACCAGGTACTCGTATAACTCAAAGCTCTCGACATGAAAAAGGTACACCCAAATAAAAATTTATTCCGGCAAAGCGAAAACCCGCGAATACATAAATGTGGTAATTTCATTTACAAAATTTTTATTCCGTACCGCATTCATTTTAATACATCAGCATAATCTTTGAGTGCGTGAGAGACCACAGCACTTCGGTTGTTAGATATAACTAAAATATGTCTGTTGGAGAATAGGTCATTTTTATCCTGAAAATATATGCGAATGTTTGGGTCAGGTTTTTGTATCACGCATACATTTAACTGCTTAGTGAATTTTGATTAGTTTTTTTGGTCTTACAAATAAGATACTTTTATATGCAAATTTACTAATTATTTGACTGCTTCGTTGGTCGCGGGACAGCTTTGGAATACCGAAATCGTGGAGTGCAAACCCCTGCAACCTGGTTGGAGAACTATTGGGTTTTTCTGACAGCATGTTCAGTAACAGTAAGGTATCTGGAATTAACTCCGGTGACCAAAATATTACAGATCGTGGCTATACGTATGGGGATATTCATTGGTGTATTGGTGTAGATGTTCCTACTCATATTTACTAAGTATATTGAGTTTGTGTAATCTGAAACTTCACAATTACTCTTAGTAAATCAAAAGTATCTTACGAGTATGTATGTGTAAGACCAAAAAAACTGTGTTATTATTTATAAAACAACCAGCTTTAATTTACCTCAAAAAGAGATGAATAAAAATAAAATCATAATATTCTTTGAAAATGATCATATGGCTACAAAGTATCAAGACGCTAATCACATAAACCTTCACTTTTATCCACAGGGTCGGATTATGCATCCTACACACGACGCATAAAAGAATTAGGATGACACTCACGACACGATAAAAAACTCGGGTTCCGCCCCAAAAAAGCTCTATCTAGGGTTGGCACACACGGGGGCGCGACGAATCTAACAAGCTCCCAGTTGTGACACGAGTGACAGCTGACGTATTCTGCTCGTTTATCAAACGGTCATAGATGTATGTTAGAGCTCGGGTTCTGAAGAACCGAGTAGGTACTGCAGACGCATCGGATTTGGAGTCGTAAAAACTCGGAACAATAAAGTTATTGGTCCCATAGACTATTACTTTTGCTCTCGACGGCAGGAGAGGATTTTTTTTTACCTTTTTTTAGATTGTTTCGTTTGACTGTTATGTTTCTTATGCAGTAGCTAAAACACTTATGAGAGTATGCAGTAAATTAATAAACGATTTTTTTTAATCATTACGTAAGGTTTCTAAGTAGGTCGGTTAATTATTGTATGCAACAACGATTACGTTTATGACTCGTTAGGTTAACCGTTGTTGTGAGTCAGATTTTTTTCCAGAAACCAATCTGATTTAATGAACTTGATACGTTATAGCTCACATTATTGCTTTGCCTATAAGTTTCCAACCGCAGACCGACCGGCGCGCGGCGCGGCGACTGGTTCTAGTAATTGTCATTTGTTACCTACTCAGAACTAAACAAACGTAGTAAGTGCACAAATTACACAATAAACGATACCAATTCGTGAAGCAACATAAGCCTTAGAGAAAATGGTGGAAGGGCTTTTTTGCGAATGCCCGCCTTGCTAGCGACCACCCTCGAGTAGAAAATCTGTCGCCAAGCACCTAACGGTGTGTTCCGGCGTTGTCCTTGAGAGCCAGTAAATCTAGGTTAGCCTGAACAACATCTTCGACCACATCATCACTTGGTCAAAGGCTAACCTATAAGGCATAAAAAAAATAAAATAGAAAGAGATTGAACAGTTTGTCCAATAAGTTGTTTTTCAACGCAACTTGCGAGTAACTACATCAACACCGCGTAAGCGCTAAAACACAAAGTAACAAAGCAGAATCTCTAGCCGGAATCCTTTTCAAATCCTATAAAAAACGAGTTCTGCGAGCGTCGGCGACCATGAGATAAATCCTGAAGGAGTCTTGTAATAAAACACGTACGACGCGGACGCTACATTTTATTTCTGAAAGCGATAAGGGGCGAGAAATTCCTTTTACGATACTTATGGAGTTTGAGTCGTACATGGCTGTAGCCAAGGTTTACTGTAGGGGTTTACTGAGAATCGATATGCACTGAAAAGGAGCGCAGGCTTAAAGTACTCACTAATAAAATGGTTATAAAAGTACCAAACAAGGAGCATTTCTGTTGACAATAAAATACAGAAAATCAAAGCTAATGTAGAACGTATCTGAATTATTTATAAATTACTATATACACTCGAGAGCAATGAATCCGGGTCACTTAAAGAATCCTAAAAATCTCGGAAACTAAAAATACTAGGTTAATGCAATAAATTGTATTTAATAGACAATGTAATACTCCTTAAATGAAGGTATTAAAACTTCTTAGTTATTGTAAAGTTATATCATAAAAAAATCAAATTTGAAAAAGGGCCACTTTCGAAGATGGAACTACGAAATTACAGCATTTGGTTTTGCTTTTGTTTGTAATCTGTCATTTATGTGGGTACATAAACCATGTTGATAGTGCTCTATATTCATTATTCAAGCTGAAATTATGTCGCTTACGCCTGAAGAATGCACCAGAATACTTACAATGCTGGAAACCGGCCGGAGTCAGCGCGATACAGCCAGGACTGTCGGTGTGTCGCTGTCAACAGTACAAAGAGTTCTCCGACGTTACGAAGAAACTGGTTCTAACCTACGCAGACCAGGAACGGGCAGAACCAGGTGTACCACAGCACGAGAAGACCGATACTTGGTGAAGACCATGCTTCGAAATCGCTTTCTCACAGGAACTGAACTCACCAATCAGTTTCGACGCCTCGGAGGAAGTAACCCAAGTGCATGGACAGTAAGACGTCGGCTTGCTGAATCTAACTTAAAACCCCTTAGACCTGCAAACGGCCCTAAACTGGAGCGTGGGCATCGTATTTCGAGACTAAGATATGCCCAGAGCCACGTAAATTGGAGTATTGAATATTGGTCAAAAGTTATGTTCTCCGACGAATCAAAATGTATGCTCTACAAGCACGATGGAAGACACAGAGTGTATCGAAGACCAGGGGAAAGATTCAAGCAAGCATGCATCGAAGAAAAAGTAGCCTACGGTGGTGGGTCTGTACTTGTGTGGGCCGGAATTTCTTCTGAAAGTCGCACAGAGCTGGTGATCATAGAAAACGGCTCTTTAACTAGCGTAAGATATGTGGAAGAAATCCTCAATGATCACGTTGGTCCATTTATGGTCAATTTAGGTGAGGATGCTATATTTATGCATGACAATGCCCGACCTCATACAGGTAGGATTGTGAATGACTACCTTCAAGAGATGAACATTACTCGTATGGAGTGGCCAGCGCGCAGCCCGGATATCAACCCGATCGAGCATGCTTGGGACGAGCTAGGCAGATGCGTAAAACAACGAAACCCTCCCCCAATCACGCTTCGTGAGCTCAAAATTGCTCTCACAGAGGAATGGGAGAATATTCTCCAAAATCGTATAAGGAACTTGGTGTACAGCATGCCAAACCGCGTAAACGCAGTAATGGAAGCACGAGGAGGCAATACGAAGTATTAAAATTCAAGAAAATCGTAATAAAGTTCAAAAATTTCATGTTTCCTATTTTTGTTTTAAGGAGAGATCAGCAGTTTTTTTCTTTATGTAATTTTGTGTTGATAAAATGTATGGTGACTCATATTTTTTTTACTTTCATTTAAGGAGTATTACATTGTCTATTAAATACAATTTATTGCATTAACCTATCATTGTTAGTTTCCGAGATTTTTAACATTCTTTAAGTGACCCGGATTCATTGCTCTCGAGTGTACACACACAATATCTTTATATATAAAAATTACGTGTCACGTTGTGTGTCCGCGATGGGCTCCTTAATTCCTGAACCGATTTTAAATTTGATATGCACGCCGTGTGCAATTTGAACCAAATTGAAAGATATAACTTACAATTTGTAAAAATAAATTCTCTAAATATAGGATATCTCTAGGATATATCTATCCTATAGGATAGCTTGCATCTCAATTTATAATCGCAATTACCCGTGCAAAGCCAGGGCGGGCAGCTAGTATAAATAGGTATATATTAACGAGTTACATACAGTCGTTATTGCTCAAATCATGGCTATCTTTCGACTATACACCACAATACATCGTTTTTATAGACACAAATAGATAAACACAAAGTAATTAGGAGATAATAATGATATTATCTGCAATCATAGCTTTAATATGTTTATATTATATACGATGTTTAAGCCCCCTCCTTTGAGCCCTGGATGCGGCCACGGTCGCGTGAGTGCAACGTCTTTGTGAAACATCTGGTTTGTGTCTGGTAGGCCGACTCGAGCCCAAGAAATTACGTGATGAGTGGGTTCTTTAGTCAGAGCAAAAAATGAACCAAAAACTTCGGATAACATAGTTAGGTGTTAAGTGTTAATGAACTTTGTAATTTGTTTCACTGACAGATTACTTTATTTATGACATCTGCTTGTTTATCAGTGTTTTTATCACAATACACGTAGTGACTTACCTATCTTATCTGTAGCAATACTTAGAGATATCAAATGATGTGATCGCATCAGTGAGTACTTTTCACTATGTTATGTTGATTAATTTCTCTGTGCTGTGTACACCTTTGTCATACTTCAGTAATGGCCGTATTTTAATATGCTTTAAGCATTTCCTTATCTTATTCAGCACGCAACCACATTATACAGCAACTTGCTAGCTCAAACACAACTTCTACATTAACTAGTTTTATGCAAATCACTGCCTAGTGTTGTTTTAAGTGCCCAACAAGACATTAATCATTTAATGTAATATTGTTTATGTAATGTATAACGAGGGCGCAGAAATTGATGGAGACATGTCAACGAGCAGACTTTGCTGTTAATTATCTGACTTGAGATTTCGTAGCGAGTGGGTCGTCGATTCTGATAATAATGAAAATATTTTTAAATTTTATTCCGTTTAGAAATTGCAAGCCCAGGTCAGAGGACGGAATGCTAATAGGTAAATCTACACCAGTATCGATTCTTGTATGAAATACTTGCATTGCATCAAGTAAACTATGGGTACCTATATAGAAGTAAGCTTTTGGCATGTTTTACGTATGAATCTAATGGAATCAACAAATGCGAAACGTTTGCGTTTTGGCCAAGAAGCATTTATATTAAGAAGTATGGAGCCTGACAAACAGCGCCATTCGCTCGTAAATCCGATCGTAAACTTAAACACACCTCATTAGAACAAGCAGAAGATGGCGCCAGTTAACATCAGTTTATTCACTGTACTGTTGCGACTTAAAGTCTTACTTATCCTTCTACGGAAGGCGTAATGCTGTATGAAAAACAACCCGTGATTATTGGGCAAGGCATGTGTTTTGGGCACGTTTCACCACACATATTTTATGCTCCTTTGTAAAAGAAGCAAACGGTTCGGAACGCTGAAACGAGCGTGGAACTTATATGAGCCGTTTCAAAGAAACAGATGCCGGGATCATCGATGACTCAGGCTCTGAGACAGTACACTTACTTTGGAATCTTTGAATAGATTTTATTTGCAAGCCACGGCCTGTTTATGTCTGTCTGGAGAGTAGAGTTGCTATTGGCGTAAATAAATTTTATATCAGTTAACTCGTATGGTGTTGTATATGTATATTTTGTCGAGTTTACTATAGTTAAAAGGGGCGGACTGATATGAATAGAAAATTTTATTCGAAGGAAGCAACTAGCTGTAAAATACCCAAATAAATTATTTAATATGCGCTAATCGGAAAATAGAGCTTTATGAAGGTTTCAAATTGAGTTCGTCTTATGATTTGTCTATTAAATCTACAAGAGATGATAGACGAGTGGCGTATAATTTACAACTCGAGAGTGCCTACGCCTTTTTCCCGAATGCAACAGCACAATTTCGATGGTTTTAAGAGGATTATATGCGCGTACTTCTCCATACGAAAAGAAAAAGCTCTTTTCTACCTCTTAATATTGCCCGATGTCGGTGATTTTTGTGTTCATGTATTGAACATATCATTTACTAGGATTGTGCGTTTTATTTATTCCAGTTTTCTAAATAACTTTAAAGTTAGAAACATATTAAGCATCCAGCTGGTTAATATGCTTCTGCTTATAAAACGTACAAGCCCAGTCAATGATATGTTCAATACATGAACATAAAAATTACCGAAGTCGGGGAATATAACTTTAATGTTAGAAAATCACCGAAATCGGGCAATATTAAGAGGTAGAAAAGAGCTTTTTCTTTTTTGTATAGAGAAGTACGCGCTATATAAATCCTCTTAATAATAGATTCTGTTATTGAACTCCACAAGAATTTATACGTATTTTGTAGTGTAGCTTATAATTCGATGCGGCGATTTAATTGCATTATATGATATTTACTATACTGCATCTTATATTTGGCTCATTACCCGTTGTCCGCCTGGGTAGACTACAGATACTTATTGTGAATTTGTGACCCGTGCACTACACCAAGAAGGTAAGTGGACAGCTTGGTGTACATGGTGTATGAGACCTGATTAACTAAAATATTAAATAACAGTGTTGGCATTACTAAAAAACTTCCATGGCGGACTATCAAGTAAATTATGGTAATGAATCGTTATGCATGCAAGGCGGCTATGGTATTTAATTCCTCTTGGACACACTCTTAGTGAAGTAGGTTTTGGTGTGTTGAGAGGTGTTTTACCTGATGAGGCGTGTAAGGGCTAGGAGCCGCCGCGTATTGCTGCGGCTGCGGCGGCGGGTAGCGGCAGGGTTGCGGCGCGTACGCCGCCGCCCACTGCTGGCCGCCGCGGAACTGCGCGCCCGCGCTCGCCATGCGCGCCGCGCACGCGCCCGCGCCCGCGCCCGCTGCTGCGACCGTCACCGCGCCCACGGCTGCGCCGCTAGCGGATCGACAACCGCCGGTATTCTGAAACAATACATTATATATATATTTTACATTACATTACATAACATTTTCGTTATAGATTTACTAAAACGGATCATAAGGTTTCGATCTCAATATGTCCGATACGGCGACTTGTCGTAAATGCCCATAAATAACATATATTACCCTCGCAAACGCAAGTAATGTACTAAATTAAAAAAAGACCGAACATAACATTTCTAATCTTGCATTCAGACTATTTCAGACAAACGCGCGTGCACACACACATACACTTACAAAGAAATACAAAATGCCTCATACATAACAACGGTTAGTCGGAGGTAAATAAAAAAGTAAAAAGCTTAAATAGTGGGTAGGTAACATTTAAGATCTATGAGTAACTTTGACATTTTTCTGAAGGGACTTTTTACTATTTGAAGGCAATTTAGTTAATGGTTATTTACTAACATACGGCAACGCCTACCTCACAAGCATATTTTGGGAACAATTTCAGTTACAGTGATGGTAAAAAGTGTTTGACATCGTTAGTAAGACTTGCTGTACCTAGCAACAAAAATATTAGTTATATAAATAGCCTAATCCTACTTAACACCTTATTATTTATATTAACTTATACCTAATATATGTAACAAACGGTTAAAAGATGTCAATGTTATTTTTACGCTAAAACAAGAGTTCAGAATTGCGAAGAAAATCGGTAAAGGGTGTAGCTACCCTCTGACGTAGAGCCCGTAGAGACGTCGTCGTTGACAGCGTTTATACGTTTCCGAGCCATAAACCCTCACGTGGGTGGACTACAGAGAGGTATACAATGAGCACATACACGCCTCGGTTTCATTTGTTCTGATTTGATTAGGGTTTGTCCACCTTCAATGTGACGTTTGACTTGATCTCGTATGTCAATGAAACGAGTCGCAGAAATATTAGCTTTCGTAACTCCTGACATTTCATTTTCTCATTTGACCATTCATTACATCAGACTTCAAGCACATTTTGACCTGATTCTGTCACAATATCCAATTTAGCCGACAACCAAAAAACCCCGGCGGATCTCCCTCAGGACATCAAAATGAGGGACCGAATCTAAATCCCGGGAATTCTCACAACAAACCCAATAACATTCTAAAAAAAAGTTAAGTGCGTTCTACCATGGTCACAGTTGAGGCGACAGTTGCTTCGTTTGGAGTATAGAGGTGCTCAATAATTTTAATGGTGTACAGGAAAAAGCCTTACTAGAATCGTTTGACAAATTAAAGCTTCGTGCCGGGATTACACGTTCGTGTTCGCTTTCACTATAAAGTGGTCGTTTATTTGATAAATTAGAATATCCACGAGCGAGACTTGAAATAGAAGAAGGTATTGATGGCAACATTATCGTCTCAAGAAAATGCTTTAATATTCTATAGTTCTTAGAGAAATTGCGCTTTATATTATTACTGTTATTCGCCGTCCGGTCCTGTATTTATTTTGGTATGTAAATGTATCGAATCATAATGTGATTTTTCGATTTGATTTGATGAACATTAGTGCTTTACTGTCATTTGATTACTGAAGCAATGATGGCCGAGCGTTTATAGCTATGTACTGCCGTGCCGCAGGTCCATGGTTCGATTCTCATCGCCGACTTGAGCTTCACCGCATAGTGGAAGGGCATTTTGCGAATGCTCGCCTGGCCCCACAGACGTTTCACCATTTTTTTTTCACCCTCAAGTAGGAAATCTGTCACCATGCACCTTACAGTGTGTTTCGGAAGCAGTCATTGAGAGCAATTATGTAATTATGAAATTTACTATCCAAAAATCTACTTTTGAAAATATGTTTTAATCTAAACATGTATCATTGCGCTTTGATTTACCCGCACTTGAATTATTGGTATACATTTCCATATGGGCTGAAATTGATCCAAGCTGTCAACATACCTGATTCATCACTACCATGCTAGATATTGCATCACGTTACACGTAGCAGTATGAGTAGAACAGATCGGCATCTGCAACACCCGTACAACCGTGACGGCCGTGCCGACTGCACTTTCGCAACCGTCTGGCATACCTTATGTGGCGGATGTAGGCGCGGATCTTAGTCGCATGTGAAAACTACTGATGCGGACCTATTTATGGACAACACGCTGTATCTGAGTTGCAAAGTATACATTCTACGATCGCGGTACAGATTTATAGAAGAAAATTGTCGAAATAACTATTCAGATAATGGCGACCGGTGATGGCTAATCTATTTGGCTGTTTGTGACTTTCCACGTAAAAGAAGTTGAATTTGAATACGTTTACTTATAATGAACAGAACTTATGATGATGTACAGAAAATTTATCTCTAGTGGGTACTTGAAAAATAAGAAAAATAATTACGGTGTTTTGTAATTATCAGAGATTTATTTCAAGAAAATATATATATATATAATGCACGTACCAGAATCACGGTATATATAAAATTAAAATCTCTTCGACGACCTTGAGTTACGAATACAAATGGCAATACCGGTGTCGACGACAAGAATACAAATACCTCTGATATTAATAAAAACATAACGCACTTTACCACAACGCGTTACAATCTTACATTTCTACTGCTATTTGTTATTCTGAACGAAGCGTTCACCAAAAATGAGATTTATAGTGGGGAGTAACAATGTATAATTTTACGTCGACCCTCATTCCTGCACTTAATTATTAGTGTCACGGCATTCTAAAAGAAACTCAGGAAAGTCGAAGCGATTTGATCCGAGTTTTTGTCATAAAAAAGTGAGTATTACTTAGCATTATTTTTTTGCTACTGTATAGAAATATGTGAGTATGCCCGTAAGGCGATAAGCTGACAATCGGCTTATACGTGTGGAGTAAGGGCTGGCCAAGGAATTAGGGTAAATATAGACGAGTGGCGATAGAAACTTCAAGGTTGTACGGAATGGTTTGTCATGCGGTCTATGCAGCACTTTGTGTTTTGATGTACCAACCTATATATTTTATGAAATGAAACAAAATAATATCTAATCCTGTTGAGTTATTATGTGAGAATATATTTAAAAAGTAGTCGGTTAATCGATAGTTTCGATAATGTTACCGCCCACCATAAAAAAAAAATTGGTTCCCGGCCCAATCGGTTTTAGACGACGTCACTTCATATGGAATGGTGCAAAAAAGGTTTGTTTCGGCTACGTTCTCATGTATCAGACCCAAACTAAAAATAAATAAATTCAATATATAGTTCAATATTATTCCGTAAGCTAGAAACCTAAGACATACTCGGACAGACAGACAACAGTATCATTAATATGACTCCGTTTTTGTATATAGAACCCTAAAAACACAAACACAGTTACACAAATCTTTTTGGCAGGGGTGTAGGTACACCAGTGTACCTACACCCCTAGTGTACACGTAGTAGCTTATGTATAGGTACATTTAATTCAGACATACATTACGAGATATACAGTTGTTTGTTTTTAGTATTCTGTACTATGTATTCACACAAATTCAATCCCTGACTCATGGGTAGGGCATGCTATTCGGATATCCGAATATCCGAATTATCCGGATATCCGTTGCATATAATTATCCGAATATCTTTGATGTTATTATTCGGATAAAACGGATAATTCGGATATTAATTTTCTAATTATTTTATGGTTTATTGTTAATTTTACTCATGCTTTTTACGATATATTACTTTATTAAATGACTACTAGTCTAATGAAATTTGATTAATTATATTTGTATGTCGTAAAAAATTAGATTGAGTTTATCATGACGACCAAGAAGCAAATATTCGATGATGTCTCTGTGATCCATAAGGTGAAAACCGATAGTGATCACCGTATTGTTAGAGGCACATTGAATATCAATGTTAAGCTTGAAAAGTCGCGTCTGATGAACTCCACGCTCCGTCCTAGCGTTGCCCAAATCCAAAACCCCGAGAACTTTCAACTCGAACTATACATAACCGTTTCCAGTGCCTAGCTGAATGCGAAACAGTGGACGAGATCAACAACGGGTTGGTGGAAGCTGTCCACGCGGTGGGGTCTCAGTTCTTTAAGAACCCTCGCCGAAATAAAACAAAGAAAATCTCAGAAGAAACCATCAAGTTGATGGAAGACCGGAATGAGATGAGACTGCAATCTTCAGCTGATATGTCGAACTACGGCAAGCTTCATAGACGAATTTCGAAGGCACTGCGACACGACTTGCGCGCCTTCAATACAAACCTATAAGGCCGCAATCGAGCGTAACCAAGGCTTCGAAGTGTTCGCAAAAAAATCGTCTATAGGGCAAAGCCAAATGACTAAGCTGAAGATCGACGATGGCAGAATCATCTCATCAAAACCGGAGATTCTGAGAGAACTTGAGAGTTTTATAGACAGCTATACACCTCGACACGAGAACCCGTTGTCAGTGCAGCTCAAGACAAGAGAGCTAAACTGACCCGACACTATACCGAAGATATCCCGGACATCAGCCCATACGAGATATGAATGGCTCTCAAACAGCTTAAGAACAACAAGGCGCCAGGTGATGACGGAATCACGACAGAACTTCTGAGAGCAGGTGGAAAACCGGTACTCTCAGTCCTCCAGAAGTTATTTGATTCCGTCATCCTTGAAGGTAAAACGCCAGAAGCATGGAGCAGAAGTGTATTGGTACTGTTCTTAAAGGTGACAAGACCTTTTTGAAGAACTACGGGCCCATTTCACTTCTGAGCCATGTGTATAAGCTGTTCTCGAGAGTCATTACGAATCGTCTTACTCGTAGGTTTGATGACTTCCAGCCTCCCGAACAAGCCGGGTTCCTAAAAGGCTTTAATACCATAGACCACATACATACGCTTCGCCAGATTATACAGAAGACTGAGGAGTATAATCTGCCATTGTGTTATCGTTTGTGGACTATGAAAAAGCCTTCGATTTAATCGAAACCTGGGCCGTACTGCAGGGTCTTCGGCGATGCTAAATTGACTATAGGTACATCGAAGCGCTGAAGTGTTTGTTTAAGAACGCCACCATGTTGATTCGACTACAGGACAAAAGCACGGAACCAATCCAACTGCAACGAGGCGTGAGACAGGGAGACGTTATTTCTCCGAAACTGTTCACGAATGCGTTAGAGGACGTTTTTAAGCTCTTGAACTGGAAAGAATTTGGCATCAACATTTATGGCGAATACATCACTCGCCTTTGTTTCGCCGATGACATAGTCATAATGGCAGAATCGCTTGAGGAACTCAGTACAATGCCCAGCGACCTCAGTAGAGTTTCCCAGCAGGTGGATCTTAAAATTAACATGGATGAGACGAAAATTATGTCTAATGTGCATGTTGCACCCGTACCAGTCGTTGTTGTGAACGATACGCTCGAAGTTGTTGACCATTCCATTTACCTGGGACACACTGTCCAGTTAGGTAGGTCCAATTTCGACAAAGAGGTCGCCCGAAGAATCCAACTCGGATACTCCCGAACGCTGCCCGGGAAGTTACGCGACATTTTCTCTTCGAACATCCCGTAGAGTCTGAAGACTAAAGTCTTCAACCAGTGTGTGTTGCCAGTGATGACATATGGCACTGAAACGTGGTCCTTAACTGTGGCCCTTATGGACAAGCTCAGAGTAACTCAACGAGCTATGGAGAGAGCTATGCTCGGAGTTTCTTTGCGCGATAAAATCCGGAACGTGAATATTCGTCAAAGAACCAAAGTCACCGACATTAATCTCAAAATTTACAAGTTGAAGTGGCAATAGGCGGGCCACATTGCTCGACAAACTGATAACCGATGGGGAAGAAAGGTTCTCGAGTGGTTACCACACTACATCGGAAGACGCAGAGTTGGTAGGCCCCCCACTAGGTGAACTGACGACATCGTTAAAGTCGCGGGTAGCCTCAAGCGGCTAATAGCCGTTCTTTGTGGCGTTCTATGGGGCCTCCCCCATTTGTTCAACAGTAGACGTCTTCCGGCTGATGACGATGATGGCACTTTTAGTATTTTGCTAAAACTTTGTTAATGTTAACAAAATACTAAATTTTTCATATACTAAAATTATCCTTACGTATACCACTCCATACATTTGAAAATTAACAAAGTTAAATACACGACGTGCTTAATATATGAAAAGTTGCGTTTCCGGAAGCGCACCACTACTAAACAATAAAATTACACTAGTTTACCACAACATTTTTACACCCGAGACGGCAAAAAAAATATTTTGCTTCAAAACTACAGTGTATAAAAACGATACAGTGAAAAAAACTTGATTAAACAGTATTGTTAGTTTGATTTAAATCTTTATCATTAGTATCCGAAATATCCGTATTATCCGGATATATCCGAATAGTGTTTAGGGTATATCCGAAATATCCGAATAGTTAATTTGGTCGGATAATTGCATGCCCTACTCATGGGGCACCGTTCTTGAGAACAGAAAGACAAATAAATGAGTCCACCAGAAAGCACAGAATTGATACTCGAGACAGTGTTCACGTCGTCTTCTAGAGTGCTATCGCGTTTTCTCGTCTCCAGTCTTGGGAGATTTAGTTTTATGTTGAGTGGGATTGTTGGCGTCGTTGGGACGCGCCGCTTCCGTCTCGACGCTCAGCTTGTTGCTGCCTCCCCTTTAACCTCCCACACGCCACCCGTAGGGAGGGACACTGACTAAACCCAGATGAAACCAATCTGGAAAAGGCAGGCCGACCGGTGACTATCCAACAACGCCATGCCAGTGTGACCCGCCTGAATTAATACAACATTACGAATCACCCCGAGAACGTAAACACTTAGGGACATTTAAACAGATATCCTCCGCGAAATAGGTAATAAACGAGAAAAGTCTCAAGGAAAATTTAATAAATTATTCTGAAGGCAGACCATAAAAGATGCGATTTCCGAGAAGTTTAGCGCGCTGGAAAGCGGTACATTTCTAATAGGGTAGAACATAGATATTTGTGACGTAAACTAGAATATGATTCAAGTGTCGCAGAACTTTTCCTTCGCCCACTTAATATAAGGGGTTTATTAAGTAGAAACTTTTAGATGGAGCGCTATAATTCTCGGCGAAGACCACTCGCGCCGAACTAACAAAGTTATTGTCCATTCAAACTTGGATGGACATAAACTCAATACAAGCACGAATCAAAACCAAATTCGATTCGGGTAAGAGTACCTTCATACTGTCTTATATTCCTCGTCTTTATTGTATTTGATATTTATTTAAAGCGAAAGTCAGTCTTGAGATTTCACTGGTCGTTTAACGGAATTACGAGTGGATATCGCACTGGACTCTAGACGTTTTATTTTCATTGAGGCTCGTATAGAGGAAAGGTTTAATGTTGTCGCTTTAAAGGCTAGCCAATAAGAGGCAATAAAATTGGTCCCCGCAGCTTTAGCACTCCTAGACTTGCGGCGAGACCGAGCAAGCTTAAATAAAATGAAGATTTACTAAGAGAGGAACACCACGTATTTTACACTCATGTGCGGTGGCTTTTACTTCTACCGCTAGAAATTTTATGTTGTCCGACTTTTAAAGTGAAATGTAATACCGCTATATGTCTTAATATACATTATCAAATAATCCTATAAGACTTGTACTGTACAACCTAATTCAATAAAGCAGTAGACAGCCCTATAATCCTCAAGGCGCCTCTCTTATAAAAGCTAAGTGTGTTAAGTGAAAATCCTGGCGAAATGGGCGATAGTAAAGCGAGGTCAATCGTCTCCACAAATTAGAAGCCTGACATTTCAACTAGTCACAGAACACCCTCTCCCAGTCCCCCTTGTCTGATTACTAGTCAGTAGGTACTTGGTAGTCTCGGTAGTGGCCGCAAACAAAGCCTCTGTGACGAGCCATGAGCGTAGTTGTCTCTGAATTCCGGATACCGAATCGCTGAGCGATGTAAATAATTCGCAGTTCTCCCTGTCTATAATCTCTGGCGAACCAATTAGGGATGCAGGCGGAGTTATGTCTGGAAAGTGTGCAGACAGCTAAACAAAGCGAGGAGCAAATAAGCACCTGGTTGTTTAAATTTAACGCGTATTCTCCGAATATTATAGTCGAGGTATTTAAGTTCTATTGACTCTTACAAGGAAGTACCTAAGTTTCTGAGAAATGTCCATTATTAGATTTATAAGTCTGTAGAATTTGTAGGTATGCAGATACTTAAGTGTTTGTAAAGTTAGTAATGCAATTAAGTAAACACCGTCTAGACGCGGCGGACATTACTCACCGACCATGACGCAAAGTATTTCGCAGTGCTGCTGTAAACAAAACGGCAAATTTCGATCAAATGTATACATGCAAAAATAACATTATTGGAAACCAATCTGCTTTGTGCAGGTCAGTAACTTTACGTGCGATTTATTTTATGTTATCCAAGGATATAGAGCACAGGTTCTTTCCTACAGTTTATAACTTTGCAAATGTGTCGACGGTATAAACAAACATACATGACATGTGCAACGACCGTATGTCAGCAATAAAACGGTTGCAAAATCAACTGCTGCTCTGGAGCATAGCAGTTTACATTATCCTCCAGTAAAATTACAGAGTCTTAATGTTCTTTAAGATAAATATTCGAAAATTTTGTCGGCCAAAATATTTCCAGCCAATTTTCTTTATCGTTAAACCAGCGACTTATTTAGTAGTGCCATAGTGTCATCCGAGCTAATGCCAAGTGACGCAGTTGGCACATGCCAGCAACTTGAGCTGGAATAATGATCTGTCTGCCGGCCATATCGAATATGGCTGCCTTAGACACAATTAACTCTGTCTTTGAATAAATAATGCATCCATACCGCTCGTATAGTAAATGCGCAAGATGACGTTGTAAAATGCATAGAGCGTGCCGTGACTGCATGATTATGTGCTGTATAAAGCTCGTAGGAGTGCAGTGAGGGAATATTATTCAGCAGTTTTTGCCACGGCTGGCGGCGCATTTGTATGCGATTCGCCTCGGCGGCGGTCGCCGCGAGATTAGCGCCTGCCAGCGTACAAGCTGCGTGATTAAACAGTTTCCGCTTCAGAGGTATTCTGCTCTACCCGCGGCGTATAGCTATGTAACATCCAATATCGATTCGCTCATAATTTACACGATAATACTCTGGTATTTGTTAGATAGCGGGACCACAGTATGCGGCTCACTGCGTAACAGCTACGAAGTGATTTCGTGAATGCAACGTGTTGCATCGTAATAAGAAATTCCAGCGTTAGCTAGCGGTATACCGACACCCCCAAGAAGGCGTGCTGCAAAAGTGCCTTACGTAGTCGAGTGTTAATATGTAGTTGCACACACACAGAGAGTTAGTACGTGTTGGTATGTGTGCCATCTCGGATGTAGTGGTGCGGAGCGGAATGCGGCCGCGTCCTTCGCCGTACGCTGTCTCCGCCGCGCCGCCCGCTACCTCGTTCATTTGCACATAGGCAGCTACGGCTCGCCTCCTTCCAATCTAGTCAGAGATTTTATTATTTAAGCACTTCCCAATTGTCACTTACCCACATAACATGTAATATAAGTTTTATGATTTCGTGGAAATGATTCGCAGGTTAGTCTACTTGGAAATGCAGTCATCAATCCTGCGGCGGCATTAACGTAATAAGTTGAGTCTCGAATGCAATTGTCCGCTTGTAATATCCGACCCAACTCAACTGCAACTTTTTTTATCACAATTTACATACGTTTGTTAACTTTTTCTTTTCCGCTGGGTAAGTTCTTAGAAGCATTGTAGGAATCATTAATCTTAAGCATGTCTGTTATATAACGAAGCGCTCACGTATTTGAGGGGCACATTTTATATTGCAAACAAATCTTGACAGATAGAGAAAATCTAGATAAACGAGTTCACTTACGAGGTTCTAACAACATAAGTAATAATCTTGTAAATCAACGTTCTATTAGCGAATTTTCGCAAATGTTGCGAATATTCACAAATATTGCGAAAATGAATGCAAATTCGTTCCGTGCCGAATCCTTGACACTTCGTGCTCCATCGTTTACCAAGAATTCTTTATTAACTGAGCAACCAAGCAAAGTTTAGTTAGTAACTTACTAAGTTTGTAAAGTTTGCAATGTCTTCCAAAAGAAGTAATTGTGAATAGGAAGCTCGTTGGCCAAATGCAGACTACGTTGCGGTAAAAGCACAATTTATGGGCGGTTCGCGGCCAGAATTCCGTAATGGTGCGCCCAAAGTGCAAGTCTGCCGGCCGCCCAAATATGAATGTCTCCTCTTTACGGCCATAAAAATTCTTTGTTGAACTTTGATGTCCTATTTGAGCCATGAATGATTACGAACACGGTTTCAGATTTGTTTAAAATGTAATGTTTTGTGCAGTGGCAAGGTGGCAAGTAAATAAAAAATATGTACATTAAATAGTATTCAGCAAAGCAAAGATCAATTGCCATTGCAATAACCTGAAGTATATTCAAAATTTAAAAGGAGGTAGTGACGAGTTTTTAAACTCTTTTAAACAACACTGTGTAGGCAAATTGCACTTTAACCAATGCAAAAATAATGTTGAATCTAGATAAATAATACAAAACCAGACACTTGCAAATGCTTATTACTTATATATTTAATAGGTACGTGTTTTTCTCCCAAAGTAGTCTAGTGTCGTCAAGGAACCGATGTCAAATAGATTCGTTATTCAATACGAAATTTTCTGCCATGCATTTAATAACTCTTATAAAATTCATTCGTATAAATGTGAATTTCATAATCTGGGATGAGTAAAAACAATAATTCTAATCAACTTTTAGACCGATAACTGAATGAAGATGGTAAAGTTTAAGATCGTTTTGGAAACTTTGGATCATTTTGCCAAAGTGTTTCAACTCGCAATCGGATCAGAATAAGACGAATTTTAAAATTCAGCTCACTTTCTGGGAACTCGTGTAACTTATACCTTTAATCCCAAATATGATTTTCACTGAAAATGATAGAATTGCAAAACGAACAGAATTGGTAACTTCTTGTGTTAGTAAAATCTTTGCTAAAAGAAACCAATACCTATAGGATAGGGTATTCGTGGCTCTTTTTATAAAGGTAATTTGATCATATTTTAAATAGCTACCAAATGTGTTTTTAAGCACGGCAAAATTGTGTATATTTTACCTGTCTTATAACTACATATTTTCAAAATTAAAGATAAAAATCGCTTCGTATCGCTTATTTTATTTAAATTCAAAACAGACTACATGCAGAGTGACAAAATTTTATATATAAAAATTTACGAAACTATGCGTGGATAGCATCCGCTTAAACGAAGAATTCCTAATTTACAAAGGATATTATGGAGAGTAACTATTATCATCTGAATTATCTGAAAGTATATATTGTATTCAAGAAGGACGGAAAATATAAGGTCCTCTTAGATATCAGTATTATTTGTTTCACTCATGCTCTAGAATAAAAGAGCTATAAAAAAATATTACAATTTTACTCTTCTTGGTCCGTGTGATTATATTTGCATACTTTCAGACATTCTGAAGTAGTAGTCGTAGCGAAGTTTGCTTAGCTGTTCTGAACCGATCGGTAAAGTTAAGCAACGTCCGCCTCGGTCATGACTTGGATGGGTGACCGCTGGTGACATTACTACTGAGCGCTTCCGTGCTTCGGAGGGCACGTTAAGCCGTCGGTCCCGGTTGTTGTCTTAGGATGGCAGTCGTTATAGCATGGTGATAGGGTATTTTGCGAATATTGTCCGCCTGGCTAGCTACCACCCTCAAGTTGAAAATCTGTCGCCAAGCACCTAACGGTGTGTTCCGGCAGCTTTCCTTGAGAGTCAGTTATTCTAGGTTAGCCTGAACAACATCTTCAACCACATCATCACTTACCATCAGGTGATAAAAGCACCCTAAGCATGTTTTTGTTTTTGTTTCTCGGATTAGGCATAAAGAGTGTATCCAGTTATGTGGACCAAATAAAAAAAAAAAAACTTATAAAATTAACATAAGTCTAGCAAGATACCTTTATTATGAAATATTCAGCTTTATACTTCTTCAGCTTTGAAAAACTTTGTAAGTAAAGCCATTTTTTAAATGTTGTAATTTACTTCGTCCTATAATTGTAAGGTGTTACTTTTTTTTATAAATATTTCAATTTTCCTGTGGATTAAAACATATATTTTATATTAATGTAGGTAGGTATAGTAAGTGCATGCCACACATGTATTAACATAGCTTGGTACTAGGTACTTCTGTAGAAAAAACATATTCAAATGATTGTACTGGTATGCTTGATAGATATGCGCGCTCTTGTAAAATTGAAATTAATGACTGACGCGTGCGATGCGTAAATCTATCACTGTCCACAATCAAAATTAATTATACATCTACTAATAAAGCAGTTTGAGTCCAAACCTCTGTTGCAATATACATATTTGCACAGTAGAAAAAACAAAAGTTTGCTTAAACGCTTTCGTTGTAGTAGCTGTATATTAGTAAATACACAATGAAAATTTCATACTTCTGAAAAATCTTTCAATTTGTTAAAAGAAGTCAGTTTACCATCAGTAAATAATTCAGATGTGTTACTTTGCAGAAATTCATCTATGAAGTAAATAAGGGCTCCACGACATGAAAATTAAGCCGAACAAAAACATTTTTGCATCCTAGTCTGTGGGATGCCTTGTTTAGAACTCACAAAAATATACTTTACAATTTTTATGTATAATAAAAAATAAGTGGGGGCTGTCAAAGCTCTATATTATAGAACATTTTTGTTATGCTGTCTATTTCAAAAAAATATCTAGTCGAATAGTTTGTGGAAACGGGCGAAATGTATAAATTTACTCATAACATTTGAAAGGACGCTATGCAGATTTTCCAGTGTCTAACCTCAAAGCAAAAGTCAAAATCATTTATTCAATTAAGGCGTCTAAGACGCGATGCTCAAATTTTAATATGGAAATACTTATAAAATACATGCCACTACTGCTACGTTCAGCAATAAAATGTTATAGAGTCACTGCGAGAAGAACATCTACAAGCTATCTTATATAGTTTATCTTTGATATACTTAGTTGAACGTTCGACTGAGTTTGAATTGTATACAAAAACTAGCTGCCCCGACAAAGGTTGTTTTGCCATACATGCAAATAAAAAAAAAATAATATAAATATACCTATTTGAAAAATTATTTATGTCCTATTCTCAGACCTACTGAATATACATTTCATTGGAATCGGTCAAGCCGTCTCGGAGGAGTTTTGTTACAAACACTGTGTCACGAGAATTTTATTAGAAGTTGCAAATACCTTATCGCAAACATAAATTCGCGTGACACAGCATGAATTTTGACCGTCTACCTTGTCTACTTATTTCGTAGTTTTAACCATTCCATTGTACCGAAACTTCCTATTCTGGCAAAACTTGTACCCAAGCCGTAAGTCATATTCGTTTGCAACGCCTAACATTAACAAAAAATATATGTGCGTGAATAGTCTCGATAATGTCATAAATACAATTATCCCAAGCTTAATCAAAACTAATGGCGAAATTAAGTGAATCTAGATAAGAAAATTAGATTTCACAAAGCTAATAATAAAACACTCGGAATACGTAATAAAATTTGAAGTGGCAGGGGGCAGTACGGATATAGGTAGGTATACGTTCTGGCGGTCACGCGAACCTCCGTTCACTGTTCAACCCTTGTTTGGACATCAGACCGCATGGAATTGAGATCGCAAGTCGCTGGCAACGCATTCTGCGAGCGTTTATGTACGTGTATAACATATATGAATATATAACAGAAGCGGCTATAACGTCGTTGCATGGGATTTGGTTAAAATGTAATTGTTAAAACGGCATAAAAAGTATTGTAGGTAGATATATCCTTTACCAAGCCGCTGCATATATTACTGCAATTGATACCTACAGCATTGAAATCAGCTCAGAAGCTTGGTATATATAAGAAGTAACAAACAACTCCATATATACACACAAGGAAAACAACACAAAATCCTTACTTTTGCATTTAAGTATTGGAAGGGATAAATCAATGGAAATCAGATAATATTTTCTAAACTAAAGATTTCCAAAACATTGAATTGCAAATTGGCATAATTTCTAATTAGTATTTTAAAACCGTTGATTATATTGTTATTAAAGGAATAAGTATCGATAAATTGCTTTCAGTATGTGTGATCCAAAAATGGCTAAGCTGATCATTCATCCTTATTCCAGTTCAGCCAATTGTGTTATTAAAACGTAGAATATATATCTGTTGTTGTAAATAACGTTATATCATTGTAGAGACCGTACAATAGTCGCTAATCACCGCCTGACAGCAGACGCGGCGTCGGCTTGGGGCGGAAAGGGATTTAAATCGATTTTGACAATTATACCGAAACTTAGTTGCATATTTATGACGAAATTGAACGAACTGTTTGTGAATACTACCTACCTAGGTACCATGGTGGAGAAAGATAAGGTCTTTAGTTCGTTGTTGTTTAATGCTTTTATGTACCCGTATTCAGAATATTTTAAATAATCTATAAAGTTTAAACATTTAAAAATATTTTAAATGAATAATTTTGTATCTATCAGGTTTAAATTGCTTTAAGTATATATCAATCAGGCAGTACCTACCTATATGCGACTAAAGCAATTAAATGAACGTTGCACGTGTGATTTGAATGACTTGCCAATATGTCTACTAACCTACCGTATATTACTTAGTTTTAAAGTTTCTGTTTTCTAATTTTACTCTTTTTTTGCAATCATTGATTTTTTTTCTTTTTTGTTTTTATTGCTGATAGGTAAGCCTTTGACCACAATCTCACGTGATGGTAAGTGATGATGTGGTCGAAGGTGTTAACAGGCTTAACCTAGAATGACTGGCTCTCAAGGACAGCTGCCGGAACACACCGTTAGGTGCTTGGCGACAGATTTTCAACTTGAGGGTGGTCGCTAGCCAGGCGGGCATTCGCAAAAATGCCCTTCCACCATGCGGTGAAGCTCAAGCCCGCGGCGGGATTCGAACCATGGACCTGCTGCGCGGCAGTCCATAGCCAAAGCCACTGAGCTATCACTGCTTCAACTGCTTCAAAAAAAAAAAAACTCAAAAATTGGAATAAACCAATGTAAGATTTTAAATTATTCAAGAGCAATTCTTAATAAAACTTAAAAACCTTCAGTCTTTAACTTAAACAGCCAAATTTTGGCTTGCCTTATAAGGTACCTATTGGAGGTTTTACACGTGCCTTTAATATTGGCAACGCTATCTGAAATTATCAACCTTTGCAAAGGTATTGTGTCTCATACCAATTGACGTCATAACATACAGTACTTGCCTAACGTAATAGGTATTATTAATTAGTAATACATCTAAGCAGGTAAAGGTCAAACAATATGCGAGAACATTTACGTCAGCATAATTAACATGTTTATTCAAAGAGAAAATACAGTAATTACTTACCTTATTTATCTGATATACAGGGACATATACACCACCATCCTTCCAAGTTTTTAGTCTATACCTTTAAGAAGTTATGATCACCATATGTAGTTTCGAAAATATTTTTTTCATCAGTACACAGAAATAGCTACGATATGAGTAAAGATAAAAAATAATGTCATATCTGATATCTGGCCGGTATGCAAGCTATTTTCAATTCCACCACCGTTTCAAAAACTGTTCATTGAAGGAGATCACAAAACAACATGGTAGTCATTTGGTATATAATTTTATAATATACTTGCTGACAAAGTGACAACACGTGGGTTTCTTTTCATTATATATGTTTACTGCAGTAGTGCCTTTTGCTTTAATACTTAAAAAAATGCAAATTCTTAAATGTAATGAAGCCAAGACTTGTTGTGTTATATCCGTAAGACATCCACCTAAAAACGGCCAAGATACCAGACTCCCACACCGAGAGTTCCATCTAATATGAAATGTACCGAAAAATCGTTGTTTTCGAATTTCCTATCGAGTGTTCGTTCAGTGATGGATTTATTTATTTTTAGTTCCACAATAAACTTTTGGACTATAATAACACTAAGATTGATACTTGTATGTGTCACCTTTAATAAAATAGAGTGAAAATAAACAATCGTTCAAAAACACGTTTCTTGTTTTACATATAAATGTTACTATATTATTTTTTCGCCAATCCACAGTATTAACAAAACGGCATGCGGCTGACTTCAAAGGTAGAACAGACGGATGGACGGATGAACAGACGTACAGTCGAGGTTTAGGATCTGGTTTTCTAGTACAGAATCCCAAAAACAGTACATTATTCTTAGACAAAATGACTAGCTACGTTCGAAACCACTTAGATATGAAAATATTTCAATAAAATAATACCAAACCATTAGGTATGTGATTTTAAAAGATAAACACGGCACATTACTTTTAAAACTGTAAAAATAATCAACTGAAACCATTACAGAGATTAAATAAACAAACTCCGTCCCATCAACGCTCAAATCACTCACATCAAACACGGAAACCTAATCAAGCGAAAAACCTCAATCAGGGTAAAATCTCCAGAAGGCAAACACACGAGCATATGTGGGGGCTAATCGGTGGGAATAAAGGAGCTCATTTGTGTCCGTCGGGTTTCGATCCACGTGGCTTGGACAATGGGTGAAGGGAAGGCCCAACAACGGGGACGTCCGAGTGCGTATTTGCCGGGACTTTGAGGTACGACGTCATCAATCAAAGTCCTCGCGGTTTCTCGTGCCCTCGCTATGCCCTGTGTCACAGGTTAAATAATAGTTACTACTGCGTACAGGTAAACAATGTTTAACCACAGATTACCTAATGTTTAACTCTTACGAATGGATTACATTGGAAATACGAATTAAAAATATATATCGCCTAATTCTAGATTAAACCTGGTAACACCAGGTACACATTTGACCAAATCTTTACTCACCATCGCGGGCAAAAGAGCTAAACCTATATCTTCTAAGCAATAAAAACATTATGTATATCCTAAGCTTTTCTGACTGATTTGATTGAAATACGTAAGTTATGTAATTTAGTATTTTTAACGAAGGCATTTTATTGTTTCTAATAGATAAAATGTCAGAGCAATAATATATATAATAAGGCATAGGGCGTGTTCCTGTGAATAACATATAAAAGGATCAGTTAATATTGTTCAGTCTTGTCATGATTCACAAACAGAGTAGCGCGTTGCCTATTAGTTAAGATTTGTTTACCATTTTTATGGCCAGCATAATGGTTTTATAAACAACGGGAGCACTAACTTCAAGTTTATTGCTGTTCAAATTACGAAAGCAGTTAAAAAGAAGTGTATAATTTATACTTACGAGAGTTTCGAACAATTTCAAACGAACAAGAGCAAATTCTTTGCGTTGCTTTTTACGTATTTGCTTTATCTGAAAAGTTAATAATTGGCCGAGCGAAGCGATTTCTTTGTGGCAAGTGAGGGACACCAGCCAGATATTAAAATTTAGTGCTCTATTTTAGTTTTTGATTTGTCTGACCATAATAATTTCCGAACGTCTGATCCAATCTTAAAAAAAAATTTCGTTATTAGCTAATTTATGTATATAGAATTGACAAGTTTGTTAAAGAGCTAAACCCTAAATGGATTCCTGGGGTTTTAAAATATATGACGAGGCTAGCTTTGTTTAAAAAACGCACGAAGCGTTTTTTAAACAAAGCTAGCCTCGTCATAATCTAAGTACTAAGTGTTTAACACGATGAAATATTGCACATATGAAATTGAGCCTAATTATCTTTGCCTTTGGTTTGCCAGTTATCGTAATATTATTTTATTCGGAAAAAATGTTTTTTACGGGAATTCATATTGTAACATTTAGAGATAATATACATATAAAACTGGAAACTGGCATAGAAATTAGGTTTTAAGGACACGAATGTAAAATAACGAGATCGAACACTTGGACTTTATAGTTTATAATATGAAAAACTAAACTACCAACTTTTGTATGTAAAGCGCCTAGGTACGTGCACGCTAGTCTTAAAACAGTATTAAAATTTGTAGTGTGTCAAAATGGGACAATGGGATCTATAAAGACCCCATTGTCCCATTATATAAATAAAATTACTATCTGCACTTTTCATAACTATGCTGTTCAATTCTTGATCTTTTCATTTGTATTATCAGCCTATGGGTCCGTTTCGGGTTGCTAACCAACACATAAAATAACTGAATGATAAAAATGACAGTTAACATGCAGCGCGTTTCAAGTTTTAACCGATGGATAGGCTAAATCGTTGACTGTGAAACGCAAAGATAGTGTTTTATTTATTAAATATTTTCTGGGTAGTAAAACCGGAGTTTACCCGAACATTCTGAAACAGGCCCTAAATACACTAAAATTAGTTCAACCAAGGTTGTACGTCATTTCTATTATTAGAAAACTAAATTGAAAAATATATCATCGTCCTTTCACATTTCTATTTTACTCAGAAAAGTGATTATTCTCCCGGCAGATGTTTATTTATCCAAGCTGTCTGTGCTATTGTGTGGGTGGAACAAAAAAAATATAGCTTTATAAGGGCGCGTGGAAAGGAAACGTTCAAATCCCTAATGATTGGGATTACTGGCGAACTAAAAGTATTAAATATGTATTGTTGCCACACGTTCTATTTAAAATTGATTTATGTATTTTTTCTTTGCGTGTGCTTTCAAGTCCATGTTCGAGCCAAAACGAATTTAATCAGAAACTCGACCTTAGCCTAAAACACCATTTCTAATTAATCTTCTTTAATTTTTTTTTCAAGTATAGGTACGGTGTACCTAGGTATTTTTATTTTTACTTCTTAAATAAATGCAACAAATATATAAAATACAAATGGAAAGAAAATGAAATAGTATTAACCTAGGTACCTGATAACTAGTAGTTGGCTGGGAATTGCGACTTAGCGCTATACCGAAATGAAACATGTCACGAGGAAATAAGGCTTACATTAGTTAGGAAAATTATTATAATCTTTTGTGAAGACACGGTTCTTGTTTCTTTTATACCATTCTTCAAATTTCCTCCCAGATTTTAACAATCAATTCAGCTACTAAACGAACTTGCCAATTATTTTCCATCAAGACATCTAGGTACGCTCCTATAAAAATTCTTGAAAATCGCATCAGACTTTGGAACATTTTTTGATAGACATTAGGTACAGTACATACACACAAACGCTGTCATTGTCATTTCTACACTAGCCACAGAGACTAATCGCTCGGTTAATAAATAAAACTACATCTTACAAAATTAATACATGAGTGTAAACTCCATTTTATAACAGGCACAACATTAAATCAAATGACTTTGGTACTTACACATAATAAGTAGGTTGATGCATGAATATGATACTCGAAGAAAGAATATCGAATGTCAATATTTTTGTCTCCATTTCGTACAGAGGCATGGACCGTGTAGCCATAATAGATATCGGTATCGGATCGGACACAATAGTAGGTACAACAATGCGAAAGTGTTAGCTAAAATGTGACGCATAACTTTATCGATTTTTAATCATACGCCCCCGCACTGCGATCGCCGCTCGTGACGTGAGGGAATGGTAAGGTTTACTGATAAAATGTACCTACCTACCATGGCTTAATATCTACACATGTTTTTGTAACAATGGAAATGAAACACTATAAGATCGTACGAGAACTAGCTCGCTCTATATTGCCGGGCAAACGCCTAAGAGCGCAAAGTCTGGTAGATAGATAGTTATCGACCATATTTGCATTACCTATTAAATAATGTTTATGTTATTATTGCAAGGGGTTTTCGGGCTCAAATTGTATCACCCCATCTTCCTGTGGGAGACGACGAGAAAAAAGGGCCTTCTGAAGAACAGCGCCATTTTACACTGCGATCCCCTGAAATGGCTGGGAAGCGTGGGGATTATGGTAAACCCCACTGTTGAGGGAGGCATTTATTCAACAGTAACGTTATGGCTGTTGATGATGATTATAGAACAATAAACATCATTATTGAATCCAATTTTATTGATCTTTATACGGCCGATCGAGCAGATGGCATCATTGAATAGACAATGATAACCTGAATTTCATTCATAAATGCCCGAATTCGGGTACGGGTGATGCTTTTGAGTACAGGACTAAGTTTGAAATTTAAATATGTACCAACTGCACAAGTGTTAGGATAAGATAGGGGTAACATAAAATTGGCCAATAGCGAGTCGGACTCGAGCACGAAAGGTTCCGTACCATTATATACAACATTATGCTCTATATTATAAGTTTTTTATTTAGTTTTCACGAAACGTAACCCTTGGTGCACGAGTCCGACTCGCATTTGGCCGATTTATGTATTTGTTGTTATAGCGGCAATAGAAATACATCATCTGCGAAAACTTCAACTGTCTAGCTATCACGGTTCATGAGATACAGCCTGGTGACAGACACACAGACAGATGGACAGTGGAGTCTTAGTAATAAGGTCCTGATTTACCCTTTGGATACGGAACCAATTACAATTTAATTAATTTAATTTACAATTAATTTAACCAATTACCGCTTACCATCAGGTGGGCCGTCTGCTAGTTTGCCAATCCATCACATAAAAAAAAACCCTAGAATTGATGATGTACCTTAGAAACAAATATATAAGAAATAATGTTCATATCACAGATACCAACCAAACTGGATTTATGATTAACACAATAACTTACCATTTAAATGTTCCAAGCAATAATGTTATTAAATTCTAGGCTTACCTACCTTCCTTTATAACATAAACAATGTAAGCCGGTAAAGCTTCAAAGGTTTATATTAAATTCATGAAACCATTCATAATTTTTACCTTCAAAGGTCAGTGGCAGAAACAGGAAAGTGTACACATAAATACATAACGATATAATGCTCGTAATTATTCTACGCCATTTTCCCTTTTGCTTTAATTAAAGGTGTTACGTTCGTACGTGCTTTTTGACTTAAATGTTGAGTATTTTTGAGATAATATAAGTTTTTCGCAGAAAGGAGTTTTGTGATTTTTATCATTACGGTCATCGAGCTTCGGTTTCGGCACTGTTGCAAGCGCCATGACCACGAGTAAATTGAAGTCAGCTAGCGGGAGCTCAAAAGTAACCAAAAACACGGTAAATATCCCGTTGGTAATATATTGCTAACCTAACTATTATACTGCTAACAACTTATATATTGCGAACAACTAATATATTGCTAACCTAAGCCCGAATCACTCACAAACCTTTTTACGCATTATCCGCAGTATATTTATCTATATAAACTACCAAGGTATGGAATTGTAAGTCATCGTGTAAACATAATAATTTTATTTTTAAATTTAATTAATGTGTGCGTGGCCATAAGTTGTTGTTTTTAAGACAACTGAATAGATCCACACAACAGTACATACGATGTGTCTTTGAGTGCCTATCTTAGTCTTCGATTCTTCTATTAGTCTCATAACATCTTTGACCACATCATCACTTACCAACAGGTGAGACAGAAGTCAACGGGTGTCAACGGCTAACCCTTACAGTAAACTTCAACACCTAAATTAATAAATAAGCTTATATGGCAGTATTTTTTTCTAAGAAGCTCTTGTATACAAGTTTTCTAGTATTTTTACAGATGAACTAGGTTAAGCAATTTCTCTGCCATCACTCTTGTGTGTGACCGCTAGGGTATTTACGACTAAGTATACATTTGTATTTCGGGGGTGATATAAGTCTCGGTTATTGTTTTAGGACGACATTCGTTAGGCAGTACATTCGTACTAAGACAGAAACTAAAGAGGCAGAGAGAGAATGAGGAGTCTTTAAAGGTTTTGGACAAAAATCAGAACCCTATTTACTATGGCTACGCTGTTAATCCCTCCTTACGAATCTTTTGAACAATACAAGGTGAAACGTATTTTTAACCGACTTCCAAAAAAGGAGGAGGTTCTCAGTTCGTCAGTTTTTTTTTTTTTTTTTTTTTTATGTTTGTTACCTCAGATCTCTTGACTGGGTGAACCGATTTTGAAAATTCTTTTTTTGTTTGAAAGCTGATGCTTGTCGTTTGGTCCCATGTTAAATTTCATCAAAATCGGTCAAGCCGTTTTTGAGTTACACTAAAAAGATTGAAAAAAAATTTTTAACAAAAAATGGAACCGACTTCAACACCCAAAAGTGTGAAATAACTTGTCGAAGTCGGTACCATGCCCACTATATTGTGATAATAGGTACTTTGAACCATCATGGTACCGACTTCAACAAGTTATTTCACACTTTTGGGTGTTGAAGTCGGTTCCATTTTTTGTTAAAAATTTTTTTCAATTTAAGTTTTCGCTTTAAGTTAGAAACGGTAGTTTAAGCTGGTAAAAAACTTTTTTTTAAATAACGTAATTGACGTCCAACACTGAAGAGTATGAAATAGGTTGTGGATGTCGGTATCCTTATTTAAAAAAAATTGCCCGTTCTTCTCGCAGTGGCTCTATAAACTTTTTTTGCTGAACGTGGCAGTACAATGTAGAATATTTCAATATTAAAATTTTGTAATTGACCTTCATAAGAGCGTCGTAGACGCCTAAATTGAATAAATGATTTTGAATTTGAATTTGAATTTGAATTAGGCTATATCGGAGACCGTGGGGTGATCTAAAAATGCTGACAATAGGACTGGCCACTAGGCTATTTCCAACTAGCATTACTGAGCCGTATGTACGTGATATGACGTGATTGATAATGTTTTTTACATATACTCCTAGCTCTCTCTGAGAGGCCACCCGTGTACCAGCAGTAGTGGACGTGATGCGTGAATACGGTCATCTGGTACGGTTTCGCGCAACGTTCATCCGGTTGAGTTGAAGCTATGTTAAGAAAGACAGTGGACTTGAAATTTAAATTTAAATAAACTATAACTTTAGCTACTTTCCCATTATCGTTGTCATATATTAACTACCTATATCTAAATATTATTTATGTATGTAAATTATTATATTATTATATATATATATGATTCATAATTATTATCGATGTAGAACATTCCCAAAGTCAAATCACAAATCCACTCTATTTCTGAACGTACTCAACAGTTTTAGCACTGCAACAAAGCCAATAGCCAGCTATTTAACTATAATCTAAAAATCTAAAGTAGACTGAGGCGTTACTTTGCGGAAATACATTATTAACAATAAAAAATAGAAGCGAAACGCGTTGAAAATTTTTCTGGTTAGGTTCCGTGGCGTTTAAGACTTCACGTGGTCTTAGCAGGAAAATCAGGCGAAATGGTAACTAAATACATTTTCATATTATTAAATTGTTTTTATACAAAATTTATTGTACGATTTCTTACAAGTATTTGTTATTATTATTTACATACAAAAATATAGATACCTACTTTATCATATGCTGACAAGAAATGTTTCAAAGACCAGTATTTATTACAAATATAGTTACGCGCCAAATGTCAACAATTTAGACGTTTAAATACAGTTATGTGTGTTGTGTGGCTTTAAAACGTCTTCAACTATAAGTGCATAGGTTACCATAGCCAAATATTTTCTTAACCTTGAATTTTGATGATTATGATTTACCCTTTAGCCTACAATAATTATAGGTATACTTTCATCCGCAGTGACGCAAGGAGTTATTGCAAACGCACCCATGTCTCTAATCATAAAAATAACGATGTTTGCGTCAAACAAGGTTGTTGTGAACACAACAAGGTCTCCAAACAAATAAATTAACTGTGAGAAATTTCTCGAGAGGGTAGACGTACAAATATGAGACGAGCGAGTGCAGGCTTCGAAGCCGTGCCACCAAATAGGTTGGAAAATAACTTCATTCCCCGAGGCGGCTCGGATTCAATCAACTCACTCACTCTCAGAATTTTGGAGTTCGTTTATCGAATGCGACAGCAAGAATTGAAATAGTGACTGGATTCGTTCACGGATTGGAGCTAATGTTTGTTGGTTCCCCGCATAGTCAATTAAACATCGGGCGATAGGAAACCACTCCAATCGATTTGAGTTTATCGGATTAGATTGATTTCTACAAATTGTAACTCTAGGATTTCTTTATATACTGTCCGTAAACCATATGGCACACTGATCTCTTAGCAGATAAGCAAATATGATTGTTATTAGTAGAATATCGTTTAAAATCTGCCCCTCTCTCTTTATTTTATTTGAATATATTGTGATGGATGACGAATACTGATTTCAAAGCAGTGTCTTTTTCGTTTCCTGGAAAACTCCCTTAAAGTTATGATGTTTTCTTAATAAATAATAATAGCTGAACAGCGATAAGACCGCCCATTGTACTTACCTTAGAAAAAGTATGTTAGTTACTCCAAAGTATAATTTAGCTTGGTAAACAATAAAGAGTTTTTGTATTGTATTGTATGTTTATCAAAATTTGTTGTGCTCTTAAAGTTAACAAAAAGCACCATCTATCAAAATGTACAATGTCGGTTATATGTAAAAACTTCAAAAATGACCTTTTAAAACTAGTGAGCATTTTCTAAAATACGGTTCAGTAAAACATAATACAGGTTTCATTATTTATGAGAGGAAGCTGTATATTCGTTGAAAAATATCCACAATTTATTTGCCCTCATGAGGTATGCAAAGGACTCTCATCTCATCTCATATCTCAGAAATGTCTAGATAGTCCTTTATTCAAATAATAGCGAGACTTACATAGCATTGAGCCGTTTGAAGACATGAATTGCAAATAGAAACGGGAAGCGGTTCCAATCATACGGATGTTTAGGTCGCAATACTCGTCGGTGCTCAAGAGGCTGACGGCTGGCAATTAAACCTCAATATTGTATTTCTAATTTAGTGGGTGGCTGGAGTTTGGATCAGGAGTACTTTAGTAGATTAAGTTCGGTATTGCGTTTATTTGACAATTCGCAAGGACTTTTCGAAAACGTGAAACAACCGAAATGAACAATTCTGAAACACTGTTTTACGATATTAAAAGCTTGACTACTTTTAATATAGGTTCACGATTGGAACAGGGAACAGAGACGAAGTTCTGTGATCTAGCAATTGGAACTGTACATAAAATAAGTATGTCCAAAAACAAAACCACGTTACAAAGAATAGTCGCCAAAAATACCTACTTGATTTCTTCTCTTCCCTTCGAGCTTAATGCTATCTCTAGAATTGTTTTCCATAATTGATAGATTAGCTTTTGACCACACTGAACTATAACTGCTTCAACCATACCATGCTGCAACTATGAATGATGCATATATCTTGTGTTTCATAAAGAAATAACAACTGTCTTAGAGAGTCTGTCATCAAAAAAAGTAATTTTTGCCCTGTCATTTAATAATAAAACAACCGCTTTTATCTGTCAGTCTTAATTTTATCTGTATAAAACAGTAAAATGTCCAATCAAAAATATTAGGTGTTATAACGAAAATGGCCAAAAGATATATGTCCTCGTTAATTGATGATCAATTAAAAGTAAAACGCATGCCGACACTCTCGTACGACATGGAAAAATTTGTTGTGTACGTGATAAAAGTCATGCAATTATAAAATTAAGGCTAATGAATCGAAAATTCAAAACTTGTTTTCGATAACGGAACACGTATCATACAGTTTATGTACTAGTGATAAAGCATTGCCTCAACATTGGTAAGCACCTGGGAAGAATGAAGCATCTGATCATTTAGCATGGGAAGTATCATTAAAATTTTATAACATCACTTATGAATGGTCGCCTAATTGACTTGTATTTAATTTGAATACTTAAAAAATGGAATGTGTGACGTGGGTAGTAAAATTATAATGTTATAGTTAGCTAAAGAGATAGCAACTCGTGTTTTAGAAGAAGAAAAAGTTTTCGTATTAAATCTTGATGCACATAAGATTACATTACATGATGCGTAGTTTTGACAATTTATGAATGCCTGCTTCTAGTCGAAAATCCGACTGCCAGTAACCTAATGATGTTTTACGGCTGCTCTACCCGAGAGCCTGTTCTCATTCTATTACATGAGCTATAAATTTTGTACATTTTAAAACACTGCAGCGGTTTCAGTCATTTTTTTTTAGTTTCATGCAGCCTTTCCAGCGATTAGAAAATACATACAAGATATTGGTGAAATATGATTTCTGCTAGCCAATTGTTTTTTTTTTACACATCATTAAGAGAAACAGGTTTGTCAGATTCCAAAGGGCATGATTATAAAGTTGAAGAGGCACAGTGGCTCTTTAATTTCTGTTTTCAACCTTTGCTAAGCTTTCGTAATTCAGAACATTAAAGTAAATAAACGACTACCTAACTGCATACTCATTTTTATTAGTATCTGAAATACATTTCAGACTAACGTGTTCATACTGCAGTGTGCAGTCTCGTATATTAAACGAACAATATGTTTCAAGGCCTGCGTTTTGGCTCGCTTTCGCCGGTCGTTCGCCCGCCTCCCACCCTATAAATACATCGACCAGATGCACACAAACATTTTTAATTTTAATGACTTTAGCAAATTCATTTTACACATCTCGGTTCTGTTTTACTGCGCCGTGACTGGTACACTTGTACTAAGCACTAGAAGTAAGTACTAACCTAGGAATTCAGGTCGTAAATATGCTTAAAATTTAAAAAAGAAACGGTCTGTTATATTCAATATAATGTATGTAATGTGTTTAGTAAAATGTAATGTTATACCTTTGGTGATAATTAATACTCATACAATTTTTTATATATTGTTAATTGAATTATAAATATATATATGCTAACTTTACGGTATTCCATAATTATTTATAAGAACATATTTTAGGTTCAGTCGTAATTTCTAAAACGAAAGCAAAATCTGCTATGACTTATAGGTTGTCTAAATGCTTTTATTGTAGTAGCTGTACTGTTAAATATAGTTCGTAGTATTTTGTTTAATAAAGGCATACCACCCGGTTAAATAAAAATTAAAAGAATGGTTCAAAATTGGATTAGTTTCGTTTGTTGACCAGTGCATTGAAAAGTTGGTTTTAATGGTCATCAATACTTTCCCGATTACTGTATTGCACAATATCAGCCGGATTGTCCACTGCTGAACACAACCTTCCCCATCAAGGGGGTTGCCATAAGTCCCACGCTTGGCAGGCGTCTTGGGGATCGCAATGTAAGACAGCAGTTCCTCAAAAAGCGCTGCTGCCCACCTGCTCTGCTTTAACCCTCAGTTGCCTCTTACGACACCCACGGGAAGAGATGGGGGAAGTCATTTTAGAAGAAGATATGCCAGGTGGATTAATACAATCAAACTCGTGAAATATTGAAATAATGTGATTCTTAATACTTCAGCAATATTCTCAGAATTTAATAACAACATTTATGTGTTTATGGCAGCATGATTCTATTTAATCTGGGCCAACGGCGCCGATCCCGTGTATATCGATGTTACACGCCACAAATCTGGTGCAAAAGGAAAACAATTAAGTAACTAATTTCCCACAATTAGCCGGGGACGGACACGAATTACTTAAGCATCTCTGGGCAATCAGTATCGGTGTAATGCAGTGTCAAAGATTCAACATTTGCAATATTTACCGACCTGCCAAATCATAATTACGTAAGGGATAAATCATAATTACATTTGTTACATTCATCCTTACTTATACTTTTTATTAGACCGGCGGATATCTCTACTCGTGCAGAAAAAACTCAATCCAGGAATATTTTGCAGTTAGTTTCTCTTTATATTAATAAAATTTTCACATATACTGAAACATATGGGCAGCTAGCTCTGACATGAAATATCTATCATCTAAAACTCGTATCAAATTACCTCATGGCTTTAGTTATCTATATTTTTTTTAGTTCTCGGGCACCATTGCTGTTTTATAGTCTAGCCTTTACCCAAGCAATCATTTTGAAATAACAAATCAGGTTGACTTATCAGATAAACAATTGAGGTTTAGTCTCTGGTGTTAGGAACATTGTACCATGATTGAACATTGTGTAGAATATATCTATTAGTAGAACGTAATACATAACCTAAGATTGTAAAAACAATATTCATAAAATTTTCTGTAGACTTTATAACTGAAAATATTAGTAAATTGTGGATCGGGTATCCGTGGCTTGTGCTGTCTGTTAGCGGAAACCGGCTTTCCCCGCGCCAATCGCGCGATTGCCGACGATGCCGACGACGACGCCTCGCTTCCGCCCGCCCTTTGTCACTCTTAACAACAATAAACTGCTTTCGGTAAACGCTGCTGCTTAAACAAACGACACTCTTCCGCGTTTTTGACAGCCCATTGTTTTGTTTTCTTTTCTAATCACAGTTGTTTCGCATAATTGTATCTTTGACGGCCAAAATCAGGCGCCGAAAAGGGGATCGGTAGCTATTAAAACAAATTGTTTTTGATTTCCCAAGGGGCTACTTATTGTTCTCATAAAACAAACCTGATTTATATTCTCCGTTAAAAATCAATTAAAACCAGAAACAAGTTGTAACGGAACTTAATTGTAGGTACAAACCACAAAGATTCAATTGGAATACTGCGGATTCCTATGTTGAGTAGAATACTTTAACTCGTTACAAAAGAGAAACGGGGTATTCAATTAACTTACAATCTTTTTGTATTGGTCGACTCAGCTACGAAAATACGACCGTACACGTTCAAAGCAGTCCGATTTCAGAGAAGGAAATTCAAGTAAGTAAACCTACTTTGTGGTATCGTAGAAAGGTGCGTTCTGTGAAAATGATGAGGTGAATACTGTTCGCAGTGTCTGCCATGTTTACAAACAAGCATTTAATTGACGCAGGAATTTCAAACACACCGAGCGTCGAAGGAAAACACGACGCCCTCCACTCAGCCTTTAATAGGCAGCCTTGTGGGCGCACACCCACAATTTTGCAAGAGAAATTGTAACAGAGAAAGCACCTAATTGGCTAACTTGGTAAAATATGTAATTTAATAAACGCTCGCTGTAATTATTCGTTGAGATCGCGTGAAAGATTAAAATAAAACATTTGTTTAAGGGGTTGTCGCAACTTGCAACGAAGGTCTGAGTACCTACTGTCTGGAGATTGTTATCGTCGGGATTGCTGCATATTACTTTTACAAACGGAGCTAACAATTTGCAATATTAAAAAGAAAGCTATTACTTTGGGAAATACGCAGATATAAGAAAGTGGCTGTGAGAGGTACAAAGAAAACATCACGACTCCCTTTACGAATTCACGTAGAGGTAAACGCAACTTCAAACACAAAGAGGCTAAAATATTTAAGCTTCGTGCATGTAAAAATATAAGACACGGTACGCGGAATTGTAAAATAAGTAAAAGGACAAACATGACAAAGTAAATTCTGAGTTTATAAAGCTCTTTATGTTCCTGGCACCTACACCATGCATAATTCACTGAGGAGAATAATCTGTATACTGAGAATACAATGTTTTGCACAAAGCACAGCGGGAGATGTTGTCCTCTTTTATTTTTGATGAAGTCTACTTGTTGGTTAATTGGCTCTGTGTGTGTCAAATTTCCTATGTTGTAAATGAGGCCATATTGTAATTTATTAAATAAGTTTTGACGAAGACTTACAATACACACTACAAACCTGAACTAGTGATGTACATAAGTGTAATATATATCTTTAAATTACATATTAATGGCTTTGTTTTATAGTTATATGTATTTTTAATGTTTTCAAGGTGTACTTACCACGGTTTCAGACTATACGATATGCAGAATCTCGACGTCCATATCGTTCTATTGTATTGCAAAATTAGCCGTAACTTACCAACATATTTGTTTAACATAATCGTGCTTGAAATCCACTAAGAAAAGACTCACACATAAAACATAATGCTATGAAATAAGCTACATTTAGACAAAAGACGAAATAATACAAGCGTTTCTCACACAAATACAAACAATTTGATCCTAAAAGATTTATAGCCGTCCGACTGGCATGGCGGGATTATTTCTTGCAAATTCGAGACAAGCGGTGTCAGTTTGCCTGAATATTCATCAGATACAAACCACACAGAAACACGCAGTAGGAGATTTAGTTAGAAACAATCAGATAAGTCACCTTGTAAAATTACAGAGACATCGACTTTATCTGTTCAAGTAGCAGAAAAATATTTAATACTTTTACGTTGTCAATTTGTTGACAGTTCCGTTGCTAGCTATGTACCTTATACACTATAATTGGATGTTCTGATAGTGCGTACATTTTTAGATCCTGAATTAGATAATTTATTCATTTTAAAGGTCTGTCAGTTTGATCAAGCGCTTGTTATACAAGTGTTACTCGTTTAAGTGAGTATACTGCTTCTTTGACACTGTGTGAGTGGTAGGGGGAGTTAATACCGCATCCGATTATAGCTGATATCACCCGCTACGTGTATAATCTGTTATTTTGCGAGCGGTTAACGATACAATTTGTACGGACTCGATGTTGTTTCACTGAATTTTAAAGGAAACAACTTGGGAATTACACACAATGGAATGCTGAACCAGAAAGAAGCATTGGTATTAGGTATATTTAAAATTTTATACGAAAAAAGCATTTTTTAACAAACATCCCTGCTGCTTTGCTAAATTTAATGTAGGTAATTTTAAATGTCCAAAAGTGTAATTCTGAAGTTTCTTAGCATATGAAATACCGTACCTTTTTATGAGTATATTGAATAATGCGTACATTTTTAAAAGCAGATCTCTGAAACACTGAGGTTTTCTTTAATAACCACGCTATGACCCAACATTAAGCCAAAACCCTATGAAAATTACATGGCCAGTTAATACGTAATGACGAGAACGAGCCAGGATTTCCCGGATGCTTATTTAAAGCGTTAAAGTTTATACTCGAAATAATACAGAGCATCTCATCAACTATTTACGTAAAGAGTGGCGCATAGCGGCGCTTACCTTCACAGGCACTAAAACAAAACTTAAATCGCCTCACAAAGCCACAAGAAAACTCCGTCGGCGGAAGCCGCAGACCGTTTTAAGTAAAATATTAAATGCGCCGTTGGATTTGTTCGCGTACCGGGTCCGGACTGAGTTTAATATTTGATGGAGCAGTGTGCCGTCGACGACGTTTTGTCTGGCCCTTAATTGCGGACTGATGCGTCCGTAGCACCCAGCAGCTCTACAGATTTAATAACAGTTACTACCCCACCGGTACAGAGAGAAAATATTAAAAAGTCCCGTGGCGCGCCGCACTAACTGTTTACTGCCAGCCTAGAGACTTTAACGCCTATAAATTTTATGTGTGTTCACAATGCCGCAGTAAAATGTTGCAATACCGGTAAATCCCGTTGTTTTTCTTTGGATTTAAAAGAAATATGTATTTTTGCCTGTTGGAATTGCTTTTCCTTTGGCGGTTGGTGTGAAACGAGCGCCGAGTGGCGGCGCGTTTATGAATACTGTCGATTCTAATTTCCGAACGGATGTGGGGGGCCAGACACCGCGCCGAGGCAAAACAATATTCTGATATGTTTCTCTTGTCACGACATAAAATCAATTATCTTTTGAAACGCACATACATAGGTCGGTAGCGGTACATAGGTTATATTTTTACCAAAGCACCAATATAGATTCTGGGTGACGTACCTAATAGGTTCATTGTATATTGTAACTAAATCATTTCTTGTTTCTATTAGAACAATGCAGATGTCAATTGTTGGTCTATTGACATCAGATTAGTGACAATAATTATAATAAAATAATTCTCACTCATAAAATTTCTAATAATAAAGTATCATAAATTGTTAATGTCACAGGTACCGCATAAACCCCACATGTATAAAACCAATTTATCAATAGTGTATATAATCCTATTAGATATATTTAGATAACACTATTAGGTGCATAATATTAAACATACCTACGTATACTACGTATGTATATATATTTAATATTGCTGATAAGTTAGCTTTTGACCACAATCTCACTTGATGGTGAGTGATGATGTAGTCGAAGGTGTTAACAGGCTTAACCTAGAATTACTGGCTCTCAAGTACTGCTACCGGAACACACCGTTAGGAGCTTGGCGACAGATTTTCAACTTGAGGGTGGTCTCTAGCCAGGCGGGTATTCGCAAATGCCCTTCCAACACGCGGTAAAGCTCAAGCCTGCGGCGGGATTCGAATCATAGATATGCGCGGCAGTCCATAGCCACTGAGTCATCACTGCTTCGAAATATATACCTGTTATATAATATTTATATATATATATATATATATTATATACTAAACTAATTACCAATTAGGTAGGTACATTGTACCTGAGTACTCGTATTAGCTAAATTAAAGGAAGCACAACTCATGTGAGATGTAATGGAGCAAAACATATTGCTCCATTGAATGATTCTGCTGAAAAGGGGATACAGGCGTATATTAACGGCGTCAGATAAGAAAAAATGGATAAGTTCAACTTTACAAAGCGAACGCAAAGCTTTTAGAGAATTCATATTGAGGATTACGCGAACCTACTTCTTCTGTGTTTCGTAATCATTAATTATATATACTATTGATAATTAATTATTCAGGCGTTAGCGTAAATTCATAATTAACAAAACATTTAAATCACATTGTTGTATACGCATAGTAAATAAGTTTCTAGAGTAGAAGAAACTTATTTACTCTCAATTTGAAGACGTGTGAAGTGTTGGATACATTACTAAAACTTCATGGGGAGATCAAGCACAAGAAAAGCAATGTTTTTTGCTAATGTATCATTTGGGTACTCTCATACGAGCGTAGATTTAGCGTAGACTGGGGCCACGAAAAAGCAGTTCAGGTTACTACGAATATATTCGTATGCTTAACATCGATATAATACGTTGAGCGTTATAGATAACAGTTTTTTCACTAGACTCATTGTCTAGTGAAAAAACTGTTTGCTGAGCTTAGCTAAAATCACCCGTAGCACCAACATATCAACACGTCCTTTAATCCTGGAATGTATTGGCAGAAGTGGTGTCACTGACAAAGAGTATTCAAATCTATTGTCACCGATCGTACACAGGCTCTGAGACAACGGACTGCTACTGAGAATTTCTTTATCAGAAACATGTAATAACTGCGACCCAGGGATTGAACCCTGTAGTTCTACTTCACTTAGAAAAGTAGTTCTACATTGTAAAGTGACCTTTTCACCACTCAACCAACGATGTAATAATGTGCGGATTATATTTAGGCTTGAAAAATGTTGTATTGTAATTACAAAACTCATTTGGTCGCTCTGTTGACTAATGCACATATTTTTGAAAGCTTCACACGCACTTGGCGAACTGATTTGAACAAAATCATGATGTTATAAGAAAATCTCATAGCTCGACAGTAAACAGGATACTCGATGTTAGGCTTACTGATACCCAAGATGAAATGTATTCTCTCAGACATCAATAACTAATGCCACATCACATAGTAAGTCAATATTACACTACGAAATGATGGAATTTCCTCGTCGTGCGCTTATACGTACCTACCTAGTCGATCCAGGCTGGTTTTTGTGCGATTTGTTCAATTGACGCGCTTCAAAATAATAATTCACCACATTAGATTGGTTGATTTCAATGCGGGATTCTTGGGAACTTATTTTATGGCACGTCGGTAATCCACTTTGATGGTGACCGCTGCTGTTCTACAAATGATTGCTTCAATGCGACGGTGCATATATATAGCTATTTTATTTTATAAAAAACAGTAAACTAAATTTATTTTTGATAGTTTAAGAAATATATACTACCTTTACAGGGTTATTGGAAAAATGGTAACAACCTCTTAGGGTTGACTTCTGCTAGTCCTAATAAACATTTTGAGATGTTTATTTTTTTTGTTTAGAAAAAAATATTTTTTTAAATATATTTTTTATGATTTTTTGACTGAATACTTGCGAGGAACACCTAGTTTTAAAATGGTCTTATGCCTGTAATGTATAATTCAAATATTTTATTACTTTGCTCGATGTAAGTATTCAAAACTCTATTAAAAGGAGTACGGTGTGGTCCAGTGTAGCCGCAGCGGACGCTATTGGCTCAGAGTAGGCTTTAAAAAATTTTTTTTTTTTCAAATCAAAAAAAATATATCTCAAAATGTTTGTTAGGACTAGCAGAAGTCAACCCTAAGAGGTTGTTAACATATTACCAATAACCTTGTATAACCTCAAAAGTCCCAACAAACAGTTGAAATGAATTGACTAACTTAGATGAGACACTGAGTCTGCAAATTATAATAGTGCAGTGGTACTGCTTTATTATGGTTATATTTGCGCAACCTAATTACTTCATCTCGAAGATATATATGAGTTTTTTATGTACGACGAAGTATCTAAGTAAACGCAGTGACAATTTACCAGAACATGTAACGTGTCGCTTACTTTAACTTACTTACCACCTTGTACCGACCGAGTATGGCGTGATTCCACGTGGAAATAAAAACTGTTGGAAGGTTTTGGCTAGATAAAACCCGAACAAAACTGCTATTCTTATATTATTTTGAAACAAATCTATGAGCTTTATATCGCTTGTTAGATACTGATTGGACATCATTATGAGACGTCTCTATATTCTATTTTAGTAGGAATCCTATTACTACATTACTTGAGATATCAAGCTTAGGAGCTCCTAGTTGTTATCTTTGTTGCACATGTACACATTTTGTGTACATGTGCACATAATTGTCAGAAAATTTGGATCTTGCTGCAGTTATAAAGTGATCCTTTCAATTGACAAATGAACAACTTAATATACTGACAAATTTACTTACTCAATGATTTAAACACAATCATAAACAATAGAAATGCGATTATTATATTCTTGGAATAGTTTCTGGTAATATTTCAGCAACATCCACAACCCTAAAGCATCAAAAAGATCCCATATAAAGTATAAAGTAGAAAATGCAGGCAATCCTGTAATGCACCCATCTATTCCGCACCAAAGCCCATAGATTTGTTCCGAGATAACCTATGAATAGTCTTTTTGTTCAAACCTAATCTAGCTGAAACCCTTTTCAATTAGTGCTTCTGTCGGGTCGTCTATCTCCCATTACCTATCTACATTTTATGCCCATTTACTGGTAGGTATATCTTGATAAATATTGGTACGTACCTAGGAAGAGTTGTTATAGCTGTTTGTGTGATAAATACCTACCTAGTCTGCGTTTCTGGATTGCCGTGGATAAAGACTTTTTAGAACAAAAAGTAGAGGGGAAAGTTATTATGGTGAATTATTATTATTATAATTATTATTATCCGTGGTATATAAAATCATTAATTTTTTGGTAGCTAAATTGAAATAATCTTTGGGAGCAATCTATTTAAACGAATAATGATTGGAATTGTTATTAAAAAATAAAAAATATGTTTAATAATTACGGGTATAAAAAGCAAGGACACTTAATTTTTTGATACTTAACATAATGTTTTTTTTTACCGGCGGTATGCCTTTATTTAAAAAAAACGACGAACTGTATACAACACTACAGCTACTACAATTAAAGCATTTAGACAACTTCACTCCCAGTTGGCAGCGTGCCCAGCATGCTGGCAGCATTGCCCCGTTGAATTGCAAAGCTTATTCGTTGAGCCAAAGAGGTGCTAATACAATTTCTGAAATATTTTGATTAATTGTAAGTAAGTAGGTATAAAAATGATTGATAACTCTGATACGAAATAATAGATACTGAACCATTGGTTTCCAAATTACCTACCAAACGCTCATGTCTTGGGGAACTTTAGAATGTTTCTGAAATATACTGAGAGCCTTTATGTTTAGTTTGTAAAATATTAACTCATTGATAACCTGAATGCGGATTCAAACCGCAACTCGTATGAGAGTGACATATTGGAGGCACCTTTTTCATCTACTCGAAAATAACTTATAATAAAAAAAATATAATATTCAGCGCTAATCCGAATGATATTCATTCAAGAGCCGTGAAAACGTTATCATTATCGTATCATATAAATGAGCTCTTCATACTCACTCCAGTGGATCGTGACTGTACTGTATGACCGAAATGCTTCCAGAATATTAATCAGGAACGTACCTGTAAAATAGAAAATGAAGGTAAAAAAACAAGTAACGATAGTATATTCACATTAAACTTGCGTATAAAGTTGGATTATGTCAATTTATCAAGTTTTTTATTGCAGTTTTTTTTACCATTATGATTTCTGTTGGACCACTCCTTGAAGATATCAAAAGGCCTAAAAGAGTGCTCGCTCTCAAGGTGTTGGAACTCACTGTTGGGTACTTGCAGAATTTATTCCTGGGGGAGATAGATAAGAATGCAAACATTTGTAAAAGTCTTTCACTTAATCTCTGTGAACCGCAATTTTAGATCAATGTGTATTTTGCTTGCAAGTTTGAAAAGACGCTAGAGGTGAAAATCTATCGTCAAACATCTTGACTGCATAGTTGGTCGAATTTCATAAAGCGACTCTTTTGGATCCTGCATTCAATTCCCAGGATAACAGTAAATGGTTTTTTTTAACAAAATATTTTTTATTAATCGCATTGGAGTCTCGACTGTGCACTAAAAACAAATGCTGCTCTTGTTTGAGATCTTTGTTAGGGACTATAAGTGTGGAATGAAAATGTAGTCAGAAAACATAATGCCTCGATTTTTGGGTGCTGGTGTAGAAGAACTAGATCATATAATTTTACCGTACAGCTACAGTTTAAATTAAATAGTAGTATAATATTAATTAATTAAACAACCGTACTTACTCATTTAAATAACTGTACTCACGCGTATTGGTCGAGATTGTCGACCTAGGTATCGGGCATATCCGATGACCAAAAAAAGTTCAGACAGAAAAGTTATATATTTATAATACTTCCGTGCTTCTCTAAACCTTAACGTTCTGATTTCTAGTTTTGTTGCTTAAACATCGCCATTTAAATTCAGGCTACTTGACTCTGAATTTATATTAGAAGGATAAAAGAAGAATTTAAATAAGAGAACCATAAATGTATATACTGAATATATATACTGAAAAAGTATTATTTTGCGACATAAAAGTACGAGTATCAAGTAAATATGTTTGATAAGTGGTTGAATTGTATCAAATTCAATTAAATATCTAAATCTAACATTTAAATCTGTTGATAACTAAAAATAAGACAAAATTGAACTATACTGAATACGTTCAAAACAACCCATTTCCACTATCACTATTTTGAACTCCAAACTCTATTTAAAACGAAACAAATAAACAATTTCGTTGTTATTGAAACTTGTTAATTGTTTTATTATAAATGTTTGTTTATTTGATAAAGTATTTTATCAGTTGTTCAGGCATGGAAAATGTATTCATTTTATCGAAATTGCAATTACTGTAAATTGAAATTGAAACGATAATGAAACATAAATTGTTGTTTTTATTATGCTTGGACTTGGTAATCATTATAATAAATTATGTACCCACTTGGTTTCTTATAATTAACAAGCTTTCCCGGACAGACCCGGGTTCCGCTTTCCACTTTTCCATTAGCCCAGGAAAATGCTCATTTTCTCTTTTTATATTAAAACATTGCAATGAAATTTTTGAACACTGATTAGTGGTCATAAATTTTATAAATTAACACTACTAGCAATATTTTTATATACTAGCTTCTACCCCCCGCTTCGCTCGGGTGAATTTTATTTTTTTGTGGATCTCCCATTAGGAACTACCTACCCAGTAAATTAAGATAAATGGTATCTTGTGTGTGGAGGAACTAATAATATTATTTTTATCAAATTTTATTTAAATTATTTAACGTGTTTAAGACGTATATAGTAAGGAACATCTCACACATACTTTCCTGTTTATAATAATAGTGGGATTGAATATTCAATAAAGCTTTAAGGGTAATAAGATGCCACCATGACTGTAGATAATTAAAACCTTAAACGCAAACAAAATTAGTATCAAATTACGCAAGGTGGTAGAAATCACTTATTAAGGTACTTTAATATCTCCAAAAGATTTAGGTTTCATTTATTATTGTATTTATTGTAATATATATCCTTTGATATATAGATTTAAATATAGTGGTCAAAGAATTACCTAGCATTAGTTGAGTACTTTGTTTTCTTGTAAATGAGACTAAGTTACGCTATAAAAACAAAAGATCATCTTATAAGTAGTAAAAAATCCATACCAAATAGTAAAGCCATTCCGACATACTTTCCAACAAATTACTTTTTACCGGACCCATCCATCCAACCACTTTTTCTAGCATGAATCATACATACCGTAATATAATGGGTGCAAACCAATTATGTTTCACACACAGTTACTAATTATCATTTCCTCGACTCTACCATTCGGAAAACTATGTTTAGTGTGTTCTATTTATTAATTAGTATCCGTACTAAGCTCGTATGAACGTCGATATGGATAGTCGAAATTGTTAGAAGTTCTCTTTGAATAATTCGCGTAGCAACTCTTGTTTGGAATTTATATTAAAAGCTAAATGTTTTGTGTTATTTGACCTGCAACACTGTACCGGAATACTTTTATGTTCGTGCTCTGACGAGTGTTAAATTTAACGAGCCGTATATGTTCGATTACAAATTAAATTTAAACTAGCTAATTTCAGATCCTACACGGATAAATAGAGAAAAAATCGGCCGTACCATTAGCTAAGCTATACAACATTAGACATCATATTTTAACCTTTTTTTGTTTTAACAGGTGCGAGTCCGACTCGCACTTGGCCAACTTTTTGTATTTGTTGTTATAGCGGCAACAGAAATACATCGTCGGTAAAAATTTGAACTGTCTAGCTATCACCGTTCTTGAGATACAGCCTGGTGACGGACGGACGGACAGTGAAATCTCAGTAAAAGGGTCCCGTTTTTACCCTTTGGGTACGGAACCCTAAAAATACGCTAGTTGTGGTTGAATGATTTTTTTACGATCGACGATATTAGGTAGTGTCTCAGCTAACGTTAACCTATTGCTTTTACCTATAACTGAAAGAAAGTTAAGATTTATTCTACAAAATTCAAAATAATTGGGCATGAATGAATTGATTGACGCAACTATCCGAATAACCATAAACCACGCCTTGACAACATTACATTATAAACCGTGATAAATTGTTTCACGCCATTATTTACGGTATTATTTCCGAGAACTGTTGCCTTCATTTTTATACAATTAGAAAATGCTAACGGGTCTGTAACGATACACTCAAAAAACAAAGTAGGAACTTATGTACTTGGTTTATTGCTGCCATTGTGTTTATTTTCTCTTTTATTTGTCAATTAATTCAACCTTATTTGAATTGTCTATGCAACCTTATTTGAATTGTCTATGCAACCTTGGAACTAATACAGCCAAAAGTATAACTAAATTGGATGATTTTACGAACTCAAATTAAATTTACTTTTTTATATAGGTATCATATACGGTATATATATCATTTGATTTTGTAATGAGTCTGGCGGCTCTTCAAATAGGATATAGATAACCGAGGCTCAAAACAGCCTGTAGATAACAATTTTATAGTTTTTATTATCCAGGTCGTGGTTTATGTCATGTTTTGCTCGTAAGGACAACATTGCCTTGGGCTTCGCCATTCAAGAACTGACAAAGCAGAATATGCTAATATCTCATTTGCAATTAAGATCAGGACGCCCACTGGGGACGCTATTGTTTCACACATGCAAAACGTCATCAAGGAGGTACCTATTTAGTAATGCTATTCGATTTCACACTCGGCGTTAACGACAGTTGATCTCTGTGGATTGACTATTTGATTAGACAGATTTATATTCTGCCGTATACCACGCCATCAGGATTCAACGTAAAATAACACTGACTGCGTCATTGATGGAACATTTACAAAGAAACTGGAACCTGTAATACCTTTTTACAAACATTTTCAAGCAGCTAGGGGCCAATTTTGAAGAATTCGAGATCATCTTTAGCATATCAAGTCGATAGACGTATAATACGCTTAAAATTCTTAGAGTGGTAGGACATTATGCCCGCGCAATGGAAGGTGAAGCACATCACCAATAAAATTGTAAGAAAATCGAAGAGCACAGTGGAGTTGACTCAATGTTATATGTAATATAATATTTTTTCGGAATATCCAGTTCGTAGAGGGATAATTTCATTACCTATATGATTTATCTGTGGCACGGTAATGTTATACAGTATTTCAACTTCATAGAAACGGACGAAACGCGAGTAGAAACACAAAGTAGGCAAATGTAATTAAAATACTGGAGGCGGGCAGCCCTATCGCATGTTTACGTACAGCGCGGTTGTAGGTAGTTATTTCAACGACAGAGCCGAGTTAAGATACTTATTGTATATACACAGATTACCGTGTCTGTGGTATCGAGTTCATCTGGTGAGTGAGGCGTATGGTATATATCAGAAGAATCAGAATCAGACATCTGGTAGTGTGATTTGCTTTGCATATAGACCTATACCTACCAACCTAATGGCTTATAGTTGGTGCAATGTTGGTATTGTAGCATATTCAGTTATTAGTACTTATCAGAAAAGGCACATATTTCAAGAAGTCGCATTGTGTGCTACATAAATTGTATCAATAACTAAAGGTACCCGCTATCTCGATGGATAACTGCAGATATTTTAAAAAGAATTTTATTGGAATCGGACGTTTGACAAGGTATAGGAGCGGAATTTAATACTTTGATTATGAAAACATTTCAAACAAACTTTCTTTGATACTAATGGAAGGAATTTTCAAAGTAAAAGTTGTACAACAAGCAATCTCCTGGCATGGAAAGTTTAGGTGAATTTCAGTCGAAGCGAGCGGTGAGCATCACCGAAAGAATGTAATAAGGCGCAGGTGCCGCGACTTCTTTATTGGATTTCGCGCGTTCCCCGTCGACGTGTTTGATGGCCAGAAGATTCTTGCAAAACTCTTTGTAGGCGCCTATTAATTTCCCCCAAATGATCTTTGGGATATCTTCCCGATGTCCGAACTGGGTCAAGTGAAAGGGTGCCTTTTTGTGGTGTCGATTGCCTTCGTTTCTTGGTTCGCTCTTCACAATAGGCGCGTCCCTTGGGAGACTCGAAAAAAGTGGTTCATTAGGACACGAGCAGGTAGGTACTTTTCGTATAATCAGTAAATATTTTTTGTTAGATTTCTTTGAGTAAGGATCAAACATCATCAGTAACGAGCATGAAACTCATGCATGTTTCATGGCTTTACGTATAGTACGATTCAATCCTTTTAGATCATAAACACATTCATGGTAAGTATGTACGTAAGTATGAAAGCGTTACAACGTTTTTAGAAATCATTACAGTAATGTGTCAGAAATGAATTCCAAGACTGCAGAAAAGTGTAGGCCCCAGACGGGCGGCGGGGGCGGCGGCGGCGCGCGGCGGCCAAGCAACGGCGGCGGCGGAGACACGGCTGTGTCACGAGGTCGTCCAAAAAGTATTTCGCGGTGAGCGCACCACGACGACGAAAGGAAAAGTATAGGCCGCACCGCTGCACGCCCGCCGAGTCATTGACACATGCAAATTGAACTACATCGACGCCAGGTCATCGAACCTTCCATTCAATGACTGTCGAAAGTTGTCCATGAATAAGGCCGCCCGTCCGTACTCCGTAGAAAGCTCCACCAAGCGATTATAGTGTCTAAACCTCGTATAAATAAATCTCTTAACTCAGTCTGCGGCCGCTTCACAAGGCCGTACAAGACCACTGAATTATGTGCTAGTTCTTCAGACCATTATCAAGCCGAATAGGGCCTTCTGGTGAGGGCTTAGAGCTTTATGTAAGATGGCCAGCGGAATGCATCGGTCACATGCGGCAGCACACAAGGTGCGTCTGGCTATTGTATTATTAGCATTGCGAATTTCGACAAGCGCTGAGCTCTAGACGCCATTCGCAAAACGGGCGATATGCAAATCACTCTTGTCTGTAGGACGACATTTACATGGCGTGTTAGTGGTGGTCTCTAAATATGCTAGGTGCCGTTCCTAGAGTACTGTTATTACGCTATCAGCAGCCAATATCCCTCGATCCCAAACACTAACAGGAAAGTAATAAAGCGCTTTGCAGATTTTCCGACATGAGCGCCTCTATGTGAAAATACACTCCATGTTATTATGTTTGCAAAGCGACCATCATAGTGGACACGCGGGACAGCCGGTGAGATGACCGTATCTAATAATGCATTGTACCTAACGGCCTTGTCAACCACAAGCAAAAAGTAAAAGGACGACCTTAATAACAAGATGTGCGGAGATTTCTTCTCATTATGTTGATTATTGACCTAACCTATCACGTAAATGACGTCACACTGCAACGGCTCGAGGCCAGATGGGGCGATGGCGGACGCTAAGTGTTAACTCTTTGAATACACCGAATCATACTCTACGATTAGTAAGGTAGGTATAGACGGCGATGAAAGTTTAGCATACACTCCACTATCTACACAGAGATGCTCCCAGAATCTGAATAATGTATTTGCCATTCAATTGGGATAAGGATTTTGTTTCACACCAAGAAGGCTAGAAATCTGTACTCACAGAGATCTGCGTCTGTACTAGACAAGCAGATTCAAAACGGTGTCAAATTATATTCCTTTTCAGAGGTAAATATTGCTGAGCTCTAGATTCAAATTCAGTTCTCGCTTAATGATTTCCTTCTTCCCGTTTCACTTTTCGCTTCATTTCATTTTCTTTTCTATTTTCGGAGCGCAGTAGCGGAGATATTTAAAATTTCGTTGGAACTTTTAATGTGTACTATGAAGATATTATTTGGACCTTCGTCGATGGGTAATTTGAAAGCTTTTACTTACCTTTTAGTAGACTTCCAAAAAAGAGCAAGATTGAAATTTACTGCGTATTTTTTTTAGGATTTCTCGATCTATTTAAGTAATTCTTATTGTCTTTGATATGAAAAGATCTCAGGGTAGTCCATTATAAATTTCAGGTAAACATTCTTGTATATTTAATTCAGTGTAAGCAAATATGTTGTATGTACGATGATTATTACTACTTTGCATACTCGTAACATATAAATAATTATCAATAATTGTGCAAAAGTATATTTTTTTATGTAAAGGTTTTGATTTTTAATTATGATAAACACAAAATAAATTAAAGAAATCAGCGCTATTATAATAATTAAAATACCGAGTTTAATTGGCAAGTGTATGTATGTCCTTATTGTTGGATGGATGGTATACCATACGATTTTGCTATCTAAAACTTTGGTTTAAACCAAAAGCTAGTTTATGTATCAAACTTTTGTTTTCGTACGAATATGAACTTATCGTAACTTTATTTTGATGGCTGTTGATTTGTGAAGTAAAATTAATATACCACCAATGAGAACATGCCGAAGGAGGTTTGGCTTTAGTGACTGATCAAAAAACCGAAGCCACAATCATTTATTATTACTTGTATTGTTATTATAAAACATATATTATTCTGTATTATATTCTTGAGTCACCATCTGTTGGTGTGGTTAAAGAAAGTATATGCTGGCATGGTGGTTAAGTAGGGTATTTTCAGAATGGCGGCCTGCCACCCTAAATCTGTAGTAAATGATAGTAATCCTAGGTTAGCTAAATAACATCCTCAACCACGTAATATTTCTCACTAATTATATTAAAAACCGCTGTCACCATGTTGTGACTTCAGTGAGACCAGTGTAGGCAACAACTGAATATATTCGATAGCACAATACATACCTTCGATTACGTACGATAACTTATTACTATCATAACACTCACCATCAGGTGATATAGTGTTTAAAGGTTAGCCTATCCATGAAGCATATCTATCATAAAAAACTGACATCTACATAAATTGGGACAAGGGTAGGAAATATGATGCCACTAGCTTATCCGCTTGTCTGAAGAACTATTAGCATCTGCCTGTCATAATCTGTCTGTCACACCGCCTCTAGTACATCGAAGAAACAATGACACGACATTTTATCGGTCATCACCTTGTTATGACTGTTTATAGTATGTACCTAGTATATATGTACAACTGTATGCAGGACATTGCGCCGCGTTCGTAGTCTATATGTTTATATAGAGATAAGATTGTGCGATGATTGATTTTGAAATATGGTCTGTTACAATTATAAACAATCTTTGGTTTCTTCTACCGATGGAGTCTTAATATGCCTAATCTCGTTTCACAGGAAAGAAGACGGAAGCCGTTTTTTTTTAATTTCAGTTGCAATGTCACAGTCCTAGTTTTGCTTGACACTGCACTCTTCACTCCGAGACGTTACGTTGTCCCGTTCGCCAAGTAGTTTCACTTACTACAGTTTCCTTCACACTTAAACACGATGCAGGATGTATGAGTCCAAAATGAACCTTGAGACATAGATGTTAAATCTCATGTGCCTGTAATTTCACTGGCTCTCAAGTACTGCTGCCGGAACACACCGTTACGTGCTTGGCGACAGATTTTCTACTTGAGGTTGGTAGATAGCCATAGAAAATAACAAATTAGGATGCTTAAAAAAAACTCTAAGCTTAGTATTTAAATTTTTAGATATATATTTACTAACACAATTATTTAGCTGTAGATATGTATATAAAACTTCTTAAACTCGTTGTTACTATATTTCTTAATTTAATATTTTTTTATATATGGTGTTATATATTGGTAAAATCACTTCATATCATTTTTTCTTGAATTTTCTTTTCCAATTGGGCCAGGTTTATTATTTTATTTATTACGGACACGGCACAGTGGCCAAATATATAAGAAATATAATATGTCAATGATGTAATACTTAAGTTTGATTATTTTCTCTGCAGAATTACATTTGTTCGTGTGATCATCATTTAAAACAGTAGTACTGTAGAGGGAGAGAAGCGAGTGGCGCAGTGGCAGTCAATGCTGGTCAGTGGCCGCATTCCTTCCGCTTGAAAGTAATATCTCAAAGAAATTATTCTCTGTTCATTGAAACTTCTATTTATTTCTTATAACATTAAATAATACATCATCACGCAAGTATATTCCTGAAGGAGTAGGCAGAGGGTGTCTCAAACTTCATAAGAGCGTTGTAGATGTCTTAATTCAATAAATGATTTTAAGCATCAATGCTCGTTGTTCCGATATTCAACTGTTATGTAACATAAGATGATGACTGCATTCACGCTGTATATTAATACGTATATTATTAATATTATAACAGAAAAATGTTCTCTCATTAGGGAGGGAATGCCATGACTCCCACGCTTGGCAAGCGTCTTGAGGAACGCAGTGTACCATAGCAATTCTTCAGAAATCGATGCCGACCATCTGGTACATATTTTTCATTTTGTCGCCTCCCACGATTCCTACAGGAAGGTTGGGAGGTGTGGAGGTCGTGCAATTCTAGTCCTGCACCCCACGAAGTTAGGTATAAATTGGAAATGTCAAATATAATAGGCAGACATTTTCTGATAGAGGCGCCACAATGATACCGAGACGGCAGTAAACGGTACATTTGCCTACAGTCACGCGGCCCCTGAATGCAAGATACTATCAAAGGATGATTTAGGTGATAATTCAGTGTCAATGTAATATTAATGAAGGATCGGCGCGACGGCATATTACGGAAAGTTCAACAGCCCCGAGCGATTAAATAAAGTTTACACAATCGATTTTATACTCTCGCAGCTTTTCATCGCATAAAGAATTTTTATAGCTTTTAAAGTATACAAGATTGTATAATTTTGTTACTTAAGTATTTTTTTTGCATATTTGCATTCGATTTCTTCCCTACTCCGTTCATTAACTTGTCAAAAAGGTTGAGGTGCACAAAGAGTTTATGAGAATTTTTTACCAATTAAAATCTGATGGGGGGGACTATAGAGGTGAATATAATATTAGAGTAGTGCTTGTGGCAGAGATGAAATTAAATTAAACAAAATTAGACACTGGTAAAGCTTGAATTTCATTAATATATTACTATTGAAGCTTGAATAATCCCAGTGATAGATTGGCATGGTTTGGGCATGTCTTGAGAAGGGATGAAAAACCATTACAAAAGGATTTAATATAGGTGTGCATATGACAGAGCCCATGGAGCTATGGATGGACTGCGTAAAGAATAAGTTCAAAATATGCAATAAGTAATAAGTCGAAGTAAGAATGACCTCACTTAGCGTGGGTTAAGGGGGGGAGAAGATAGAGCCTAAATAAGTATTATTTATTCTCGCGTATCTGCGTCATATACGATGGAATACAAATATGTTGATTTAACTCATTATAATACAGAACTGTAAGTAAATCTATAGAGCCTTTTCGAAAAAAAGCTCAACTATAATAAATCAATCTAACATAATTTAAATATCTCAGACAATATATCCGTTTGTAGAGCCTTATAAGTCTATAGTTCGTTGACCTGTAAGAGTGACTTCCTTCTATCTATTAATAGGATATCATATTCAGGGTTCGTGATGGAACCGATTCTACAATTAAATAATCGTATGATTATGAACTGTCGAATCGATTAACATAATTTATCATTATTAATAATGAGGTAGCGTCAAATTTCTGACACAAAACCGTGTTGAATTTTGTATTGGAAATTAATGTTGATTGTATTTTGTTTCGGCGTATAACTCACCAAATTATTGGAAAGCGTGACAGATTAACTTAACTACATCGGTTATTGTACTGTTTAATGAATACAGAAATATAAAGTGATTGCTGAAAAAGCTGTATATATAAATAATGGAGTCAGTGTCGTGCTAATACATAAACTATAAGCACAAAAAAGTGGTAAAAACGGATTTTCACGGGTCTTCTTCCATAACAGAGTTAGACAAAGCTATCCCTAGTATTTTTTGTTTTGTTCATTTCTGTTGTTGAAGAACAAATAGGTAAGAAACATACCTGAACACAAAGAAATATAGCGAACGTACTTACTATATACGTATAGATTTCCACTAAATTATAATGCTTGCTGGACTAGCTATTCCCGCAAAAATGAACTTTATTATTCTCTATGCGTCTTAAATCGACACTGAACATGTACGTGGACAAATAATAGTAAATAAAAGATGCAATTTTCTGTGTGTAAACATCGTTCGATTCAGGATACAAAGGGAATCAAACCTTTGTTTCTGCATCAAAGTGGTAATACACGTCAAGTGAGCTTTATGTGAAGGGGGTGTAAGAGTTATGAAAGAAAATAATTGGAAATATTTACATAATAGCTACATATGTAGGAATAGCGTTTTAAATTGTTTATAACTGAATAATATGATAGCTTCCTCTCGGACCTTCGTCCGTATCTATAATTTATCTTATATCGTACTCTTTTGGGAACAAAATAGGGTAAATTGCGTGAAAAAGTAATGAATGTATCTATTAATACCGGATCTAATGAATCTTTACGTCGATTTTTTTAAAATTTTGTTCACTCTTTTCAGACTCAATTGCTAATAAACTGACATACGAACTTTCAGATTAATATATTAGAGAAATTATTGTGTCTTCAGTTTAGACTATTTTACACCAAGCGTTTGCATTCCTCCGTACAACCGCTGAGTGCATCTATTCACCACCCACCATTCAAGAAAGTAGTGTTTGAATTACGAGTACCGAGTGAAGTGACAGGCTCAAAGCATGAGAATTAAGAGATTAGATTTCATATTAGCTAAATTAATTCTTATATCTAATATCTAATCAGTATCAGTATCAGTACTAATATTATAAATGCGAAAGTAACTCTGTCTGTCTGTCTGTCTGTTACGCTTTCACGCCAAAACTACTGGACCGATTTGAATGAAATTTGGTATGGAGATAGTTTGAGACCCGGGAAAAAACATAGGATAGTTTTTATCCGACTGCGCAAAAAGAGGTTAATGTTTTCGCGCGATATCCGACATACGCGCGGGCGGAGCCGCGCCCAGAAAGCTAGTCTTATATATAACACAAAGTGGACACTAGACATATTTTTGTGGTGAGCAAAAATTTTATAAGTAAATTATAATTGTAAATCTATGTCACGTAGACGTTATTTACGACATATAGAGTATTACTAGGCATCTTATTATATCGCGCTTAAGAAACTCTAAGGCACAGAAGGCAGCATGAGAAGGAAAAATAACAAACGCATCACAACATTCAGATGAACGAAAGAAAAAGCTTTTCAAACTTCATTCATTCAAAGCTGCGAGTAACTGCAATTCGCTTTTTCATTAACGTAACAAAACGGTAACAAACATTACAATAGCAGGTCGCGTGCGTCGCTGTGAGACCAAATTACGACTGAAATGAAAGTGTGCAATTCTTTTCCTGTACAATTTGGGAGGCTCTGTGCAACCTTAACATCCTACTGCATTTAAGAAAAGACTGTAAATTGGGGTAATAAAGGTGAGTTTGGCTTGTTTCATGGTTATAAGTTGTGGTGGATTGTATCTGCCGTGCGATTGCTTTGCGCGAGTTTTTTGCTCGTCTGGCGCGTAGGTGGTTCGTTGAAGGTAAGGTAGCCAAAAGCCGGGAACCGACACTTAATTTTTTCACTATAGCCATCGACCCGAATCAGATCCAATGTTTGTTTTGATCGTTTTTTCGTCTCGTCGCCTCCTGACGTACGATTACGTGTGCGGTTTGAGAATAATGACTTTTAGTTCAATTGCAACTAGTTTTTTGTCGTTTCAGGCAATTGATTTACTATTCGATTGCTAGACGGTTTCCCTATAAAAACTGTAATGATGTCTGGAATGGTATGATCTCGTATATAATTTGATGTAACGATTATTACTGTATCATATTATAATCGGACGAAAGTACGGAAAAATTCTATTTTCAGCTTTGCAATCAAAACTATGTTCTTTTGTGTCCCAAATGTATGCTTTTTTATTATTATTTAAAATATATACCTTCTAAAAGGTTTCTTCTTATATCTCAAATATTTACGTTGAAACCTCTTTTCCAATTTCTGTGTGGATACAAATGTGGCACAAATACTACAGAGCTATCATTCATCGTACAAAACAGCTGCTGCACCGCCAGACTGACATTAAAGAAACCGGTTCCACTTTCAATCCCGAATCCGCAATCACGGGCCATAATGAGGCGTTTGTTCAAGCTCTCTGAGACTGCTTCTCGATCTACCGCTATTTCTCCGGACCTGATTGTAGTAAGTGTTTTAAAAGTGAGACATGAAAAATCAAAACACATACTAGCGCAACGTTAACATCCTACCGCAACCTTATAGACAATTAACTTTAAAATGTGTGAACAGAATTTCAGACGAGTGAATAATATTGTTGCATCACTAAAATGAGTGAATAACATTATTTTGGCATGTACTATTACGACTTCAAGCTACGCCGTGCAAACAATACACCGATAAATATTGTATATGAGCTATATGTTCGTAATATGCTTACTACTTTTATATACAGAAAAAGAAATTTTATGTCTACAATTTTTGACATAACCAAAATCTTGTTCAATTTCAGTGTATCTATCGTTGAAAAACTATCACAGGTCGCAAGTATTTGCACTGTGTATGTTAGGGGTGTTAATTTCGTACATCGTATATAAGAATTGTCTTGTTCCCACAATCAATAGTAAAGTAATACCACTGTAATAACGTTATTCAGATTATAGTTGTCTTGCCAAACTCGCCCTTAGCTGTAAGTAGTACAAACTTAATGCACGTATACCGGTGTTCCAAGTTCCCAAGCGCGGGCACCTTAGGGCGCAGACCCGTTATCTTGCGGTCATCATTCTTACGGAACAGGCCAACGCCGGAACTGTCGTATACGGCACGCACGTCCCTCGCCTCACGGCACCTGACGTGCATTGACGAGTACCTGTTATAGCTGTTATGACTTTAATGACTTTACTTTCGAGTCACAGTGGGTAATTTACGCTGATTCGTTCACTGATCTCGACTGGTCGACACGTGTTGCGATATTGTTATTTATTGCTAGTGATAAACTGGTTAACATGCTACACTGTTCGTATTACATCATTCGAGTTACTTGAGTAAGATAATGACAGTCTTTATTCAACAGAAAATAATTTTGTAAATTTATGAATATCTCATCTTTAACTTGGCAAGTAAAAATATTAACGCGCTTCTATATACGACAGAAATGAACTAATTAATATTTGTGATCAAATTATATAACAAACGAAATCAACTCAATTCGTAATTTTAGGTTCACTATGTATATAAACTTAAAAAATGAATTTCATTTGTTTTTAAACAATTATCATTCAAATAATTGTTGTAAAATTTAATTTAGTTTTAAGTAAAAACTGGAATATTTTTTTTTTAATAATTTGACCAAGTTAATATTTAATTTGACCAAGGCTCCACACTCGTAGCTCACATCAATAATCCGAGCCATCACACACATGTATCAGTTTATATTTTAAAAACCACTGTTCCAATTTTGATTAAATTTTCAATATTTCCTAAGTTGAAATTAATGTAAGCCCATAAAAAAATGCCCAAAAATCAATTACATAATACTTTCAAGAAATGCGTGGACAAACATAAATACACAGGCCTACATAATTTTATATATTTGTTTGCAAGCCCTTATAAATAATTCTATTATTATACGAATACAGGTTACGATAATAATACATGAGTGTCGAATTGATATCCTCCTTTTAGGAGGTCAATACAAATACAACGTGCTTGTTGGAGAAATTATTTCAATACCGATGACTAGGTTTCTAGTATTAACTAATCGCGCGATCTGTATTGTTAAATCATCTACTATTCAAGCCATAATAATACCCATAAACTTAATCGAACGTTCATAAAAAAGTTAATAGTTGCTGATGCGCTGACAATAGAGTCGATTGACGATTCAATCTGTGTAATTAATTGTTCTGTTCCTGTTATAGCGGTACCCGTAGGTATAACTAATGCATAATCTGTGCCCATATGCGTGTGCGCAGGAAGGGAAAAAATAGGGCGCGATGTGAATTCTATATTATATGTACTTCATAAATTTGAATTTATTTTTGAACAATGCGTTCTTTCAAAGACTTCAATGACGTATATTATTGGACTGAACTTATATACATTATTGAACTGGACTATTGTTAAAGAATCTGTAATATATATGCAGATATTACCACTTAACATCAAGTGCTTATTTTATAACCTATCAGATTAAAAACTCTAAAATATCATATGTTATTAATTGCCTTTATAAGCCTGCAATGGGCTTTTAAGGTTTCATTGTAGTAGATGTAGTGCTGTATGTAATTTGTTGTTAATTATGTCACAATTTACTAGTACGAGTAAATAGCGTAATATAGGATAGTACTAAGCTATAAAATAAAAAATATAAGAGACATGTTGTCCTGCTGAATCAGCACCATCTTCCTTATCCAATTATGAATTTATACCATCCACGCAAACGCACAAAAAAATCATCACAATGGACCGATTGTGATTAAATTATTTGTGTTTTGTGTGCCTATTAGGTGGAGTTCGGTGACCTACACGCTTACAGTAAATTATATATATAGATAGGTAAGCTGTTTTACATAATCATAGGTTCGAACAACTTTGGTATTACTATTTCCCTTTTATATTTTTATGGCTTGAGTTGTCTTACAACTTGTTGTTATAGTTTTTCAAATAAAACAGTATAACGTTAATTCCGTGTTGTTTTAATTCTTTTAATTACGTTAAGGTACTAAAGTCATTAATATTAATGTAACTATAACCGTGCAACGCGTGCGCACAGAGTATTTTTTTATGTGGGTCGTTTATTACAGTGATGAAAAGCATACATTGAATATTCAATGGTGTACTTCTTTCATCGTCCATTGATCTTAATAGGGGGCAATCAACATTGATAAGTTATTTAAAGTGGGGCTATGTACGCTATGTTAGAGTATCTACGTGAGTAAGAATGTTTAAAAATTTCCTCAAAGGCAGTCTGATCTATGAGTATTATTAATACTGCTAAGTGCTTAAATGAATTAGAATATTAACATATCTTATCATTCTTTATTTCTAAAGGAAAGTTCAAGTCAAAAAGCTTGATAATAGTTTCTTTTTCTTATCCCTGACCAACTCATTCGCAAAGAGATTCACTCAGTTCTACTTATACTTACGTATTAAACTCAAGGAAACTGCAAAATATATAAGAAATATATTGAATATGTTGTTAAATTCGATTGGAATCTTCAAGAACAGGAAAGAGTTACGGAAACATACAAATCGAGTGTAAATCCTTCAAACAAAAATACAATAAGTAAGAGTATTCAAGACACATAACTACGAAGGTTAAGAGGCCTCATACGACCTTGCGATAACACTTACAGATTTACCCAGTCTTTTCAATTACGCTAAGAAGGGTCCCTTCATTGAGGCCCTTACGGACCCTACTAAAGGACCTCAATGAATGAGGGGCGAGTCCCACAGCCTGTATACTAAAAAGATTATCTGTCAAAATTAAGAGGTGTAACAATTACGAGGGTCAAAGGAAACTGCGTTACCACGGAACAAATATATTTGGGAATTTAAATTAAGGTTTTCCTCCAAAACAAAAGTGTTTACAGTCAGATTTAATTGTGGCCTCTTTAGGTTGAGCTTGAGAGGGGTTGTGAACAAAAGTAACGACTCGGTGAAATACGAAAAAGAGCTTTGCCTTTTTGTTGATTGTTCTACTTTTGGCTTTGGCACTATTTGGGGGATGAAGCTTTTATTTGGCTCATTTACCAAGTCTCAGGTGAGTTATTAATTCAAATACATTTGTTGGTAAAAAAAAATGTAGGTACATTAATTCTGAATATAATCTTGTTATGATAAAATAAATTCAGCGCATGTATTCAGTAAAATGCTCCCATAAATCTCCCCCTTTTCCCTCATCTATGATAAAACGTTCTTTGTTCCCAATGATTTGTTCTCATTTCGCTGAAATTTCAATAGAGTTTCAGAGGCTGTGATGCGATGACTCGACGTCATTGTTTCAACCGGCACAATATTTTTTTTTCAATAGAATTTTGTAACTGTTGCAGTCTCATCGTGACTCCCTTTCATTAATTTTGCTTTAGCGAGATTTCTTCCCCTTTTCATCCATCCATTCTGAGTAACGAAGGTCCCGTAGGACTATAAATTGATTTTGTTATGTTTCGTGTTTGCGGAATGGAATGTATACCTAAATTATTTCCTTTCAGAAGAAATGTTTAATTTGTACGAGGTCAATAAAATTCTATTAGGTGTATTTGTTTGTTTTATGTTGGAAACAATTTTTATTTTCCTTGTTGGGTCACAATTTGTGATTAAGTTATATTTTAGGGGTTTTCAGTAATTTTTTTATCAATGACTATTCACGTTTATGGTTTGTTTATGAATAAGGAGAAAAAGCACCTACGTACTTCTTTTCTCGGTAGGGCTAGCCAGAAAGGAGTGTCTTAGCACCCACTTTAATCTAAAAAGTATTCCCAACGGGTAAAAATGTTCTGTGTTCAGGAGTTGAATTAATTATCATTGCTACAATTGCAAAACGTAATGATAATCTTTATCTGTAAAAAATATCTTAGTGTAATACACCGTAACCATGTCATTCTGCTGCAATTTATCAAGCAAATCTTTCATTGCAACCGGAGCGCGACCGCGGACGCCAGCTCAGATATCGCCGGGTCCTCTTACGACCATAATAGGACTACTTCAATACAGTACATGACAGTATTCAAGCTTTGGATATGCCGTTATCTATAAGCGACTTACGCGCATTGAGTAAGAAAATATCAAAATTTGTTCTTAGAAATTTTTGGCCACGAAAAGAGGGATTTACAGCGAGAATTTGTGTGTTTTAGTTTGGTAATGTATGCTGTTAAAAATATTAATATTTTGTTGACTATGTGTATTTAAATTTGCCTTATGGTAACGATTTTAATGTTAACTGGATACAGTTTCGGCAAAGCGATTTTAATCATGTTTACATTAAAACTTTCGATTGACAATTTGCATTTTAGGTAGAGGATAACCATGACATCTTGAATGATATAGGAAAGAGGAAAGACTTGCACCGGAGTACTTGAATAGATAATAGAATTATGTTTTACCATTAATTTAACAGATAGTGATTCGATGTTATCTTATGAGAATAAAATCTTAAGTTGGACGACATATTATATTGTCTATAAAGAGTAATGACGTATGCTAAGCGTAAACATCTAAATTATTTCTCATAGAAAAAGATGTCGGGTCTTGAACTCGCAACTCCAGAATACTGAAATAATCTTTTTCCATCCTAAATAATTTCTATGTACTCGTATATTGTGTTTTTGAACATACGACAAACTCGAGAAACATTACAACAAGTCTTAACGTGTGCAAAGGTTAGGCCCCATCTTATCTCTAGTTAATCTTGTATAGAGTACTTACGATTTAATTTTTTCTATGCTTATTAGTGAAGAATTTCAACTTATTACATCTATGCAGTCCTAAATATTTTTTGGATGTATTAAACATACTTCCGTATTTGGTACATTACATTTTTAATACTGTTGAAGGGAATACATATTACCTTTTAAGACAACCATGCAGAAAACACGTATCAAAATGTACAAGAAGCACTCCTAGATGGCAGTGTTGAAAAAATAAATTAAGAATATTGACCCCGTTTTCGTTCCGCATTAGGATAGCTCCATGTTCATGTATGATTTCATAAAAGCTGTCTAAGAGAAACAGTGCGAAGAATGAGCAATGTGCCAATACTCACTTCAAAATGAGTAAGGTGCTGTTGTATATTACACATGCATCAGGGCTCATTACCATTTTAATTAAATGGTAGGTAGATGGTATACCTACTACCAACAACAGCACTGCCAAGAAGGGTTGCCAACGTCTGCTCAACTCTTTACAATATGTTCTTGTGCTATTCTTTGTGTTGTTAGAAAAATGTATAGCGGCAATCCTACAATATGTATGGTATAAGTTTGTGAAGATGATTGTTAATGTTCTCAAAAATAATTTAATTTTGTAAGTAAGTTACATGGTATCTAGGCTTAGAAAAGGTACTGACTAGCACTTATACAGTAGCTTCGAGGTGGTCTGGCCATTTCTAGAATTAATGTACTTAAGACGGGCATATTTGTGCAGATTTCATGATGATAGCATTTTATCTCATGGATCGTCTCGTAACTGGATATGAGCGTCGGCGCGAATTCTTGAAGACAAACTTGGATTGTACAATGGAAGAAAGACGCGTGTTGCATCTTTTTACCAGTAGCAGGAGTTTTAAGACCTTGGTCGCAGATTTTCTACTTGATATAGCTATATTAACAGTAAGTAGAGTAGGGAGTATAGCCATGCAAAAAAGGTATAAGTTACAGTAAATCATAATATTCAGGTCAGTATGATTTGTTCTGAAAAATGGACGAAACTTTTAATGAACTACTAGTATTTTTATCATAGAAATAAAAATCAGTCACGCAACCAGATAACATCACATACAACCTTAAATAACAATAAAATAAAAATAAACGGCGTGATTAATTAAGGGGACAGCAATGGTTTAATCAAAAACGATTATTTCGGTGATTTTGTAGACGAATTCATTGGTTTTTATTGCAGTGAGCACGTATTAGGGATTATTACGATATTTTGGAGCTTTATCATTAGATCCGAGTCTAGCGTAAGTAAGAGGTATACAAAGAGAATATCCAAAAAGCGTTGAAGACAAGCAGGAAGCCGAGCTAAACCAATGGTTTTATAAATGTGTTGTTTTGTTATTAAAGAAAGACATATAATACCGAATTAGGTAAGAGGGACATCCTTTATAAGGAAAAAATATAGTCGTTTTGTATATTTTTGTTAAAAGACTTGATTGCTTAACTATTCGTACAGGGAAAGGCCTACTCAACCTCATCTCAAGATTACCACCTCTTCTTAATAAGACTGAAATCTTTAATCGAAAACTACAGTACGTAACTCTACAGTTATATACGTTTTAGTTTATCGAAACCTATACTATAAACAAAAGAATAATCGGCGATATGCATAGCTTCATATTGAGAGCTCTTCGTAACTTGAGTTTGTTTTCAAACACTCATCGCAGATTACTGTAAAATATCTCTTGTTCTTTCATTACATAGCTCTATATCTTCATAAACATGTTTTGTAATGAAGTACGTAGGTACTCGCTTGAACGTTTGTTGGTTACGTTGGTATGCCCTCATTACAACAACTAGGGCGTTAGCTAATTGCACGCGCTGGCCCTTGAGAGCCACACAACAGATCCAATGAATCATTCGATTACAGCTAGCACATTATCGAATAATACTATTGTTATAACAATAAAGACCTTGATTTGAAGCTAGAAATTCAACCAGAGAATTGAGACTGAAATACCAAATTGTGACGTACATACATACATACATATAAATGATAAATATTTTATTAAGAATTCCATTTAATATAGGGCAATATAACGAAACCTACTACAAAATACATATATAGAGCCAATCAAATCACCCGCCTCTTATACGCGATATTATTATGAAGACTAAATTATGACTTATTTCTTACGGTAATAGAATATTATTTATCAGTAAATTACATTTATGGAAGTTTTAGTTAATAATTCATTTCAATAGGAATTTCTAGCTCATGAATTTCCCGGATTTCAAAAACTCATTACCCGTTCTTTACAGGCACATGAGACTTAACAACTATATCACAAGGTGGCGGGCGCAGTGCAATTCGTGACTTGTGAAATGCATCTGTTATAGGCAGAGGTTAGTCCGCTTAACATCAGATGGGCCTCGAGCTTGTTCCTTCACAATTACATAAAAAAAAAACCGAAACCAATAAATGTTCCATATACTTTTGTTGAATATAAGACAACGGTTGCCCCTAAAATCTTTTTAAAATGTTTGCACAGATTTCATGCTTATTTGAGTCACAATTTATATTTTGATTATTTCTAGGAAAGCTTATTTACATATAGACTAGACGATCAGTTTGTTCGAATCACGCTTTTTAACTCCCCGTCGTGCGTTACCCTCTGTCCCTAATGACAGCCATTGACTAACGGTGACTGAGTACGGTGAGCTAGCCAAGTTTCCAGTGTACGTGGTCAAACAGACGACAATTTCCCTAATTAAGCAGTCATACAATATGCAAACAGTAAGGGCGGTGCATGGCACGAGATGGCACTCGTGTCGTAGTTTTACTAAGACATATTTATATTTGTTTTTTTTTTTTATGCTTGATAGGTTAGCCTTTGACCACTATCTCACCTGATGGTAAGTGATGATGTTGTTCAGGCTAACCTAGAATTACTGGCTCTCAAGGACAGCTGCCGGAATACACCGTTAGGTGCTTGGCGACAGATTTTCAACTTGAGGGTGGTAGCTAGCCAGGCGGGCATTCGCAAAGTGCCCTACCACCATGCTGTAACGACTGCCATCCTAAGACAACAACCGGGACCGACGGCTTAACGTGCCCTCCGAAGCACGGAAGCGCTCAGTAGTAGTGTCACCAGCGCAGCGGTCACCCATCCAACTCATGACCGCGGCGGACGTTGCTTAACTTTGCTGATCGATTCAGAATGGTTAAGCAAACTTCGCTACGAGCGCTTCATAATCTTCTAAAGTATTCATGTTAATTTGGTGTGTAATAACAAATTATCTAATTATGCACTACTTGCCAATACCTACGTTGCTACGTGATAAATTTAGCAGAGGTATTGGTTCTGCAAAGTCCTTATCTAAGCACCACTTATCATATGCACATATTGCTACAGACGATGGTTTACCTTTGCATTCGATAACTAACTGAATAAATTTTCCATTTAAGGCAAACACTGACGTTTATAACACTATATTTTTAATTATAATTATTTTTTGCAAGGTAGTCTACTCCTTTAAATGTACGATTTCTAACACATTTTATTTATTACATATTTAATTGATCACATTTGAAAATGGGTCAGGGTAATTTTTAGGGATAATTTATGGAATCATGTGCATTGGAATTTAATAATAACTTTGCAAGGAGTAATATTAATTTAATACCTTCTCGCAAAACACGTAGAATGTTTACCAAACATTGCTACATGGACAAAAATTGTAAAAGAAATACTTTTCAACTTGTGAGTTGACAACAACAATGTGAGTTTTCATCATAAATAAGAATAATTTTAAAATATACACTGTTTGTTGGTCCTAAAACAAACTATTATCTATATTTCATATTCCACAGTGCTCAACTTCTCTGACAATATATTCAATAATACAGGCTAAGATTTTAATATTAGCTATAGCACCCAATTGTTATAATAACATTATCAGAATTCTGGTCTAGCATAACATTTATTGATCTGTTGATTTTGTTCATATATGAGATCTTAGTTAATTAATCAAACTGAGTTTTTTCAGTGTTTACCCATACTGTTATTTATAACACCTATAGAGTGCATTAGATAGTGTTTGCAATACGAAGCGACGGACGCACGGTCGCCGCTTTCGTAAATAATTACACGTCGGACTTTGCATGTTTTGTTAATTTGTTAATCTTCCCAAATTTATTAATCTATATGTAATAATGACTTTTAGCTACTTATGTGTTTATCTTAATTAATTTATCCTTATGCCAAATTACACCTACATTGTAGTTTTAATTATCACTCATATCTACGTACAGTAGATACTCGTATTCAAGAGTAACATAGTCACTGTTATAGTAGGTAGCGATTATCATGAAAATGTTACTCATGTTGTGCCTTATTATGACATATTGTGGCAAAAAACATTGTGTTAAAAATATGTCCACAAAGTTACAAATGTATTGCTAATGTTTTAAAATTTCCCATGAAAATTGAAAAGTATATGTTAGAGCAACGAAGACTTTTCAAACTGATAGATATGTAGTTGTTTATAAATTTATTATTAGCAATAAAATGCAGATAGCAGTGCAATGTGGTGTGCATGCGCGAGCGCATGGCGCTGCGGAGGCGCGGAGGCGGGCGGGCGGTTGGCGGCGCGGCGGCGGAGGCGGCGCGTGCGCGGCCCTGGCGTGGGCAAGGTCAATGGCACGCGCCTCTCCCGCTCGCACACCGGAATTCCATATTTAAATCTCGTCCGCAGAAAAATGGCGGTCGACTCCATTCCGCGGCCGCACTGCACTGCCGTGTGTACGGAGAATTAATAAAACATGCCTCCACCTTTTTCTACTACTTTTTTCCGCGTATCATTAACAGTGCGGTTTGCAGTTATGTTGCGACCGAATGCAGAAAATTAATTTCATACTTTATATGCCTTTGAATTTTTGTGCCGGCTGCATTTCATATGCAGTTATGTCGGTAACGGTTCTTAAAAAGTCAATAAAGTTAAATCGCTGTTATTTGTATAACACGGCTACCTACTTAACGAGGTACGTTATAATATATCATAAAGCAGCTACTATACTATTAATATACGTCAGTGCGTAGCGGGTAGTGCATTAGCGTCGGTTTTGGTACATTTAAGTTTCGTAGCCGCGCGCCGCTACGAGGTTTATTATGCGGGTACGTACGTATGTATAGCTCAAGCGGACACAATTAACTCTGTGTACGGGAAAGTGCAAGTCATTGGCAATCGGAGACGCTTGAATTTCAGCACAAAGAGGGATGGCGACGTGAATTGGGGACCCGAAGCTACATAGCTACGAGCCACGCTACGCCAGCTAATGTGATCGACAATAGAGCAGAAAAACGACCGGTCGAAGTTCATTAGCTTTATGTATTTATGTTTATACTTAGCGCGTCCACGTTGAGATATATTGTTGAGTTATTTACGAGCTCGTAGGTCATTGGGAGCGTTCGAGGGTTAACAAACTAATACGGCATTGTCTGTCGACGCCATTTTTAAAACGTATATGAATAGCGGCGAACGTTTTTTGTGTATCTAATTATTTTTGATCATAAGTTGCGGGTAATAAAGAAATGTAATTTCAATTTTGTTATCAAAAACACGAAACATATTACGATGAACAAAAAAGTCTGAGACTTTACACGGACGAAGAAAAGCAAAAAATGGCAGGAGAGACAAATCGGGTTCGTGAACGAAATTAATTAATGTCCCCTCCGTGGTTAGAAATGTTTTAAAAGCTTCAATTCTTGGAGGGGGGCGTAGGGAAGTGCAAGTCATTGGCTCGGCGGCGCTCTCACTAAATTTACAGCGCAATAAATTCGAACCAAGAAACAGAGGAACCTTATCTGCTAACAGAGCAAATGAACTGTCTCGACAAGCAAGAAATAACTCCGAGGCCGGATCGCTAAACGCAGTAATCACGATTGAAGCTTAGTGCTCGGCGGATGAAACGTTTCTTGTGTAAGAAGAAACAATGTTCGCTTCTAGATAGATTTAGCTAGAAGCGCTGAATCAATTTAACCGAGCGTACGCTTCGAGTTTACTTAGTTATAACTAAAGTGCTACTTAATTTACTTTGAAATGGTTTAACACAGTGTCTTGCTAGAAGAACCAAGTGGATGAAAATTGATGTAATTTATCAATTGTCACAAATTTTGTAAGTAAAGTCTATGAAAACTAATTATTAACTTTGTATACATATATTACGTCCTATTTATCAAAGAGACAAACGCTGATAAGTAACGCTTTTATAAATAAACTGCCGTCCATTACAATATGACTATCTGTGGAGATAAAGTAGCACCGTATATCAACGAGTTCGTTTTAAAAATAACGAAATTAAGATACATTAATATCTAAAAACAATATTACGCATGCAGAAAATGTCTACTGATTTTCAGTAGTTACATTAGAGTACATTTAATGTCAATAATTCCAACACAAAAATGCTTCAGATCCTGACGAAGAATTGTCCGAAATAAACTCTCCAAGCATTGAGAATTTACTTCCAGTCACTAATACATTCCCAAATAAGTACAAAAACAATCCTGGTATATGGAACGACAAAAAGTAATTTTCATTTCAGTCCGGAATGAAACCCCCTCCTGTTTATACGTGTCAGTTGTCCTCCTAATGAAACTGCATTCATGAATATTCGCACGTTATCGAGCTGTCATGTCGTTTCTAGTGAACAATGTATCCTCACTGCTCGGACACATATAGAACCACAGCTAAGTGTTGTGACTGTCATTAACTCGTGTGTGTTTTATATAAAATGCTGCATATCCTTTAGAATCTAAACCTTAGCTTTGCCTTAGACAAGGGTAAGTAAAAGGAAAGACTAATTGAAACCCACCAGTGTTTAGACATTATAGACTTTCCTGTTGTTCGAATGATAATGCATTTTTAAAATACTGTCTTTTAAATTCTAGTGAACAAAACGGCAACAAAGTTTTGTCATAATTATTTAGATGTATAGTTTCATAGCTGATTAAGAATACAGTACGTTTGAAATTAAGCTAAGTCATCGTCAATATTTTTTTATTCACTGCGGTTTGAAATCCCCTCCGTATTTAGACGTGCACATTCTCCGAATGAAAATGCATGCGGGAATATTCGCACGTTATGAAGCTGTCATATCGTAGAGAACAATGTACCTATCCTTGGAGCTTGGACACGTATAGAGCCGCAAAGAGTTGACGTTTCTGTCATTTCATCGTGTATATACACAGTTTTATGAGTAATTAAAAATACCGCGGAAACCCAGCTGTGGGAACAATCAAATCCTAGTTCTAACTCGTATCAATTAACTAACTAGGTCATACCTACGTTTTTTATAATTTGAATTTTATAACATCGCGCTATTCAGTTAACTAAAAATCCCGTACTATTCTAAAGAATTTGTTGACCGATATTCGTTCACACATAGCGGAATTGAGTGACAACAAACAGGCATGAAAGCTTTTGAGACAATGCATGAAAGCTTTTGCATTTATAATTTGACCGAGCTGAGTATTCGACGTAGTTTGTATCTATGAAAGTATATACGTTCACTCCCAATGTGATCTTCATGAAATTTGGTAGCTAAGTAAAGGAAGGCAAAAGTAAAATTATTGATATATAGGTTTGCTTACTTTTATAAAAAGACTAGCTTTCCGGGAGCGGCTCTGCCCGCGCGTGTGTCGGTTATCGCGCAAAAACATTAACCTTTTTATGCGCAGTTGGATAAAAACTATCCTATGTTTTTTCCCGGGTCTCAAACTATTTCCATACCAAATTTCATTCCAATCGGTCCAGTAGTTTTGGCGTGAAAGCCTAACAGACAGACAGACAGACAGACAGAGTTACTTTCGCATTTATAATATTAATAATAAGTACTGATTGTCATTTTCAAAGTGCCAAAAAAATATGAAATGGGGGTAATCTAATGAAAGCCGTGGAAGTGTTGGAAATAAACATTTGGTAGTTTGGGAATAAACCTTATGAAATATTTTTTATAGTCGGGGATGGATCCCGCATCTTCCATCTATACCTACGCACTGAACGCGTTTACATTTTCACTAGGGATACCGATAGCAAAGCCGCGAATTTTGCAGTAAATTTTTTTACCACCGAATGTTTAATATTTTTTTTAACCATGATACGATTATGTAAAAGCTTTGACTAGTAAAGTATAGAGGCAATTTGATAAAGTAGGTACAAACGGAAGGCTGACATTCCCAGCAAGGTATGATCCTGAGGGCTGTCTAAATGTATTCGAATGCGATTGAATGTCCGGGTGGAGTGACACCGGAGATGAGAGCCAGGCGCGATCGCGTTTCATCCCCAATTTCAAGCTCATCTCCATTTCGAGGGTGTAGGCGTGGAGATCGATACCTACTCCATGTTAACGCACAGCTATACTCATAATTTTTATCCTATCCTCCTAATATATTATTTTGTGTTATTGTACAAAATACACTTTGTAAGTTTATAAGCGAATAAATATCTAATCTTTTTAATAATTAATTTGTTGTATCTATTTTGATAAGTAAACTTAATAAGTAGAACTTTCACACAATATAATTTCTTCCTTAGGGTGGCTGAAAATCAGCGCTCTTGTCTTAGGCGACAAGCATTATGCTGAGACAAGGCTCATTCAATACTACTGGACATCTCACTACCGCAATAATTATAAAGGAAAATTGTTTATTAAAACTTTATAGGATTAAGATCTAAGTTATATACCCATTGGAATATTTTTGTTGTATTGTTAAAATTCTTTTCTTTCTTCTTTCTTTCTATATTAAAGTAGAACGCTGACTTCAATGACATAGGTCCTTTAAATATTGCAATGGTTCACTTAAAACGCGAGATGTTAAGATTTTTTTTACGATACCTATATATATTTATTTAATATTTGATGAATTGGTTATGTTGGTTACGGGTAAAAGTAATTTTAAAATTTTTGCAGTTTAGCGGTAAATTATAGATATTTGTGTTCGACTATTCAAGATACTTATAACTCGCGAATACCATGTTCATGTTGAATAGTTACGCAACCTAGCGAAAAGCGCAATAAAACTAATATATAATAACGTATTGAAAAACAGTACATAGGTACAGAGATACCTAGTAGCAGTCAGTTTGAATGAAATAAAATAAACACAAATACTTTTAACACGAATTAACGCACAGTTCCTCGACGAACAGATTAACAGAACTCCACGTGAACAAAGTTGTGGGCAGGTTTGTTTGTTTCTAGTACCTAGTATTGTATATCCGTCTAAATAAAATAACATTTCAATATATATGTATTCGACTGAATACTTCATATATTTTATTGCTAGGCTTTTAAATAAACGAATCGTTAACAGCGTGCTTAATTATACCTGTTTAATAATGCATTACTTATGCGGTCATCAGATGCGTGTCCAAGGTTTTAATCCGTATAATAATCACACATTGTTCAATGTCACATACTGCAAACATTGTACCTAACTAGTACGGTAGAATTTTAGCTCATAATGCAGGCATTCTAAGCAAGTTTCAGCTACGCTAGTCTGAGATACACTGCGGTTATCAGCCGGTCGTCCGCTCTAATCTAAGCTCCCCAGGAATAGACTATTATTTAATCTACACCTCACTATCTCGCAAGCAAAACCTCCGCTACCGTGCTTGCATTTTGCACATCGTAAATTCAAGCTGCATTTTGTTAATGTTCTACTCGTATTTTCGCCCCTTTTCGCACAATCTAGAAGTATTTTACAGTTCTCAATTCCAATTATATAAAAACCTTATTAGTTGCATTCAGATTACTTTATTTGCTAAGGATAGACGTACGAGTCTACTCGAACAGTTGGTTATATATGATAAACATTCCGTAAAAAGAAAATGTTTTAAAGTTGAAAATATTGCGAGTGCTTATGGTGCTGGCATTCAGATTTATGAATTCACTTTACGGTTTCATAGAAACGTTTCGGTTTGCGGGTATTTATTGTGTTCGAAAATTAAAAGGAAGATAGGAATTCCCCTGTCGGGCGCGGGCGGCGGTGCAAGCAATCAGAGCACACCGGTGGATAGCAACCTTAAATACCAGACTTAATTGAACTCCTTCCGCCTCTCCTTTCTTGCCAACTACATAAATATATTTCACGGAAGTATTTCCCCGCAAAAGAATTTCGTTCTAAGTATTTTCTATATAAAGTTGTGTCTATAGATCCGGATCAGAGCTCCGCGAGCAAATATTTCTCAATTCAAAAATCTTGCATTTCTAAATGCTCCTTTGATACTGTCTGGAGTGCATATCGTTTTATAAACATGGCTAGCATTTTAAATCCCTAGACACAAAAGAATGGAGGAAGAACTAAATCGCTGTTTCATGTTTTTGGCTCTCGTAGAGCCAGCACACGCACGCGGAAACCGAAACAAAGTCATAAATTCCTTGTAGTACTTACGTTGAACAGCTTAGTTTCAGCTAACTAATGACGTTATAAATCACCTAGAATATATATTGCACTTTTTCATGCGTATAGCCCCGACGTTTTACGGTAATATTGAGTGTACTTTGTCTCGGAGAAGCAAGAATCGTCTGCTTACGTCCGAGTGAAGGAAATAGCGGGCTATTTCATTATAAATTGAATTATTACCCGTCCACGAAACTTATTAAAACATGAAATCTGTTCAGCCCATTCCAGATTCAAAGTGCTTTAATTTGGAAGAGAATTTGAATGGTGATAAAAGAGAAGCGTGCGTTGAAAGATGTTCGCGGAAGCTTAAAATAATATTTTCGAGAGCACTGCTCGCCGAGCGGAGTTATCAGGAAATGAGTGTCTTTGCCCTTCGGGAAATTGTCCCTCCCAATCATAACGCTCTAGAATCTCTCTGCTTTGAGAGACTTTAAAAACGGGACAGATTTGTCTCCCGCTGTATTACAGGGAATACCGAGTTCGCTTTAAAGGCTTTTATGTTATGTAATTCGACGTTTCCTTTACTGTTTGCAAATATTAAGGATTCCGAGATTATTCAGAGAGAGCTGGGATTATTTTAATGTTTATGAAATATGAATCAGATATATGAGGATTTGGTTTCAAATGAAAACCCACGTTTTTTGTAATCAAGCGTTACTAAAGTTTTTACACTGTATCTTTAAAAGCCAATAAGATGTATTTTGATAACTCTTCTTCTAACCCTTTTCGTGTATTCGGCCCCTTGCGAGCCCACAAACATAAGTGAAGTAATTTAAGTAATTTCACAGATATTTGTCCCTTACAAACTTCGATATGTATCCTGTTTCGGCCACAAGAAATATTTGCGATGTGGAAAGGACTGTTGCGTTGTCGAAAAGGGCCATGTCGGGCTGTCGGGGTGTACGTCGGGTCGTCGCATCCGTCCGCCGAGCCGCATCCGATTCAATTAATCACTCGCAAACGATCTGTACGATATATGCCTCTACATACATATATATATTCCCTCACACATACACGTCTGCAGATGTATTTATTTGTTCACATACTATCCACGTGGTAAACGCAGCCTGCTCGCTAATTTGCCAATGAATATTATTACATATTTAATAAATTTTTTTGATGAGCATAGCCCATGTTTTTCTATAATAAGGTTTTACGTTTAAAGCTTACAAAATATGCTATATATCATTTATTGAGTATTTAAAATGAACGAAAATATTACTTCTTAAAAAATCATTTTATTTTATTTTTAACGGATGAAAGTCAGGGCTAGCTACTACACATTTCTGTACATTAACCAAACATTTAATCATGTTTTACGTCATGTAGTTAACAGCAGTTAGTTACGTTATACAATAGTTAGCTTAGTTAGCTGTATTTCCCAATATTATTCGATATCACTTTATATCACATTATAAGGAAAATCGAAAGTTCATGTGTACGATGCGAACATACACGCAAACAAACGGCATTGAGACTGACTCATGAGTATATTATGGTTCATGTTCTATCACTAATATGCGGTTATATAAACAAACATACAGCATGGACACAATATGTATAAATATCTAACACAATTATGATAAATAGGCTTGGAAAATCCCACTATATCTGTGTAAGGAGGTAAAGTGCACAAAGAATTGTGTGTCACTGTTTGTTTATGGATTCGAAGGTTTTACTTGATATAAAGCAAGGATATATCATGAGTCATGAGGGATGATAACAATATCTACACTAACCAAAGTAGTGTTGTCTATATGTGGCCAGATATAAGGCCAGAGGAAGGCCGGAGAAGGTAAGGGCTGCTTGACGAAGGTAAAAAGCAGAGTAGAATAAAAATATAAATGTTGTATAAATGCCAGTTTATGTGGGATAAGGAAAGAAAGAAGAAACACGGAAAAAGCGTTTCAGTAGATGTTATTATGGTGGCTAGGCTACTATACCTACTGAATTTTATCAAGAATCTGGTTTGGAAGGGACCAACACTTATTCCGGGTCTTTATCGCCATTGGATGATGCACCAAAGCACATACAGTGCTGACTCATGTGAGGTCAGTAGAATATTATGTATTTCTGTAAGGACAACTCAACTGTAGATAACTATGTATATATTATGAAGCATATTACAATTCGTTTAATGACTCACTCATTCAACGTAAAATCTCCAAGAGTATAACGACTATAAAACTTAAATCAGTACAAGTCTTATATGGTCTGTATAGACATTAGTTAAGTTTGGAAGGATTTTATGTGAGGACCAAATGAAGGGAATCAAATGGGGCTGGCTAAAAGTTTATATAAAACTCCTATTAAGATTTTCATTTATATTATACAACAAAAATATTATAGAATGTTTTTACGTTCGAGAGAAATTAGGGAAAATTTGTATGGTTTACTATGTTAGGTGAATATATATATTATATTGAACAGGGTTCCAAAAAGTATCATAATATTAATTAGTCTTCAGTGATTTTTATTTATAATGGGGCGGATTATATACACTCGAGAGCAATGAATCCGGGTCACTTAAAGAATGTTAAAAATCTCGGAAACTAAAAATGATAGGTAATGCAATAAATTGTATTTAATAGACAATGTAATACTCCTTAAATGAAAGTAAAAAAATATGAGTCACCATACATTTTATTAACACAAAATTACATAAAGAAAAAAACTGCTGATCTCTCCTTAAAACAAAAATAGGAAACATGAAATTTTTGAACTTTATTACGATTTTCTTGAATTTTAATACTTCGTATTGCCTCCTCGTGCTTCCATTACTGCGTTCACGCGGTTTGGCATGCTGTACACCAAGTTCCTTATACGATTTTGGGGAATATTCTCCCATTCCTCTGTGAGAGCAATTTTGAGCGCACGAAGCGTGATTGGGGGAGGGTTTCGTTGTTTTACGCATCTACCTAGCTCGTCCCAAGCATGCTCGATCGGGTTGATATCCGGGCTGCGCGCTGGCCACTCCATACGAGTAATGTTCATCTCTTGAAGGTAGTCATTCACAATCCTACCTGTATGAGGTCGGGCATTGTCATGCATAAATATAGCATCCTCACCTAAATTTACCATAAATGGACCAACGTGATCATTGAGGATTTCTTCCACATATCTTACGCTAGTTAAAGAGCCGTTTTCTATGATCACCAGCTCTGTGCGACTTTCAGAAGAAATTCCGGCCCACACAAGTACAGACCCACCACCGTAGGCTACTTTTTCTTCGATGCATGCTTGCTTGAATCTTTCCCCTGGTCTTCGATACACTCTGTGTCTTCCATCGTGCTTGTAGAGCATAAATTTTGATTCGTCGGAGAACATAACTTTTGACCAATCTTCAATACTCCAATTTACGTGGCTCTGGGCATATCTTAGTCTCGAAATACGATGCCCACGCTCCAGTTTAGGGCCGTTTGCAGGTCTAAGGGGTTTTAAGTTAGATTCAGCAAGCCGACGTCTTACTGTCCATGCACTTGGGTTACTTCCTCCGAGGCGTCGAAACTGATTGGTGAGTTCAGTTCCTGTGAGAAAGCGATTTCGAAGCATGGTGTTCACCAAGTATCGGTCTTCTCGTGCTGTGGTACACCTGGTTCTGCCCGTTCCTGGTCTGCGTAGGTTAGAACCAGTTTCTTCGTAACGTCGGAGAACTCTTTGTACTGTTGACAGCGACACACCGACAGTCCTGGCTGTATCGCGCTGACTCCGGCCGGTTTCCAGCATTGTAAGTATTCTGGTGCATTCTTCAGGCGTAAGCGACATAATTTCAGCTTGAATAATGAATAAAGAGCACTATCAACATGGTTTATGTACCCTCATAAATGACAGATTACAAACAAAAGCAAAACCAAATGCTGTAATTTCGTAGTTCCATCTTCGAAAGTGGCCCTTTTTCAAATTAGATTTTTTTATGATATAACTTTACACTTTACAATAACTAAGAAGTTTTAATACCTTCATTTAAGGAGTATTACATTGTCTATTAAATACAATTTATTGCATTAACCTAGCATTTTTAGTTTCCGAGATTCTTAGGATTCTTTAAGTGACCCGGATTCATTGCTCTCGAGTGTAGATGACACATGAATACGAAAATTGAAAGAATAAAGGAAGCTTAGAACCAACATATTACTTATAGCAAGTACAGTTTAGTTGTAATAATAAAAATATTAAAATATTGGGTTATAATAAGAATAGTAATAAGAAGGTTAGTAATAAGAAAAATATTGGGACTATAACAGATAGGAATTTATAACGTTATTAATAATTAATAGCGTGAATCGTCCACTTGAGGGCTATTTACAGACCAGCAGGATACTGACGAGAGCACGACAAAAGATCAATTGTTCGGACAATGGACTGACGCCAAGATTGAATGTCGTGGCATGAAAGATCGTAAATCGTAATCAATGATTTTAAAATAACAAATGTATTCGGAATTTGGTAGGTATATCAACCAACCAATTTATGCTTCGAAACCGAAACAGGTGGGCCTGAGATTTGATCTTCAGTGAATCAATATATCTTGAATGGCAGAATGTACTTACCAATATATATCACTAAGCACCTAACGGTGTGTTCCGGCAGCTGTACTTGAGAGCCAGTAATTCTAGGTTAAGCCTGTTAACGCTTTCGAACACATCATCACTTACCATCAGGTGAGATTGTCATCAAAGGCTTACCTATCAGCAATAAAAAACACAATATTTTTTCTATAGTAAACATGGGTGACGTTTGTTTTTATTTTGACAGACATACTGCGTCCAATTTTCTGTATGACGGACTGGCTATCTATCAATAATAGTTTTACGTTTGGCGTTATAAACGACGTGCATGATTTTATGACAGCTTAATGAAAATCCCATGGCGAAGCTTGGGAAATTGAATGAAAAATATTTTAAATTTTGTACCTACCTACTTATATTACTTTTAATATGGTGGCTCTTTGAGCTGAAGAGTTCCAGAGAAAATATGTTTTTATACGTTCGTACTCCTCATATCCCCGCCGATTTTCATAAAATTTTCCAAAAGCTGTATCGATATGGACAAACAAAATCATACGACATCGAACAGGCTTACAAAACTTCACGAGATTCAGTTGCGACCTGTAGTGGAGAACGACCGACAATCCGAGAACCCGAACAGATATACGAAAGCATTTTTCCAAGCTGAAACGGAGAAATTTGGCTTGCGCATCGCGCTCGCTGTTAAAAAAAAGGGTAAAACATTTTTAAGTCTGGGTATATGATTTTACTTTAAAAAAAGGTAGGATCTAGAGTATAGACACGGAGTCTAGATGACTTAAAACAATCTACTGAATATATAATTATCATATTTTAAACCATATATTACAAATTGTAGCTTAATTTTTTTAGGAAAAGTTGTATGTTTGGTTGCTCATTACTCGAACGGAACGTATTGGAACTTAATTCCAAAAAAATCGGCCAAGACGAATCAGACTCGAATTCGAATCGCGAATCGCGCACGAAGGGTTCAACATTAGACTTCATATTTTACCCTTGTTTTTTGTTTTAACGTACGCGACTCCGACTCGCACTTGGCTAACTTTTTGTATTTGTTGTTATAGCGGCAACAGAATTACATCATATGTGAAAATTTCAATCGTCTAGCTATCCCGTTCTTGAGATACAGCCTGACGACAGACGGACGGACAGACAGTGAAGTCTCAGTAATAGGGTCCCGTTTTTACCCTTTGGGTACGGAACCCTAAAATCGGCAAAGATAGCTTGTTTTACTCATATGCGTTATATGAATCCAAGATCAGCATGAGCTCTCTGTACTGTACACAAAATGGGTGTCACGAATTGATAGGTCAACTTGAATTAAACTAGTAGCATTAGTTTTATTCACAGAGCCGTGACATATTTTTCGAAGCTCCTCTCCGGCTGAAGGCAGTCGTGGGCATTCGCCAGTCTATAAAATGAAACGCTTAACTATAATTTGTGCCCTAACCTGTCATAGTTAAATTTATGAATAGGTCAGTGGGCTGACCACCTGGTAGATGGTAGGACGACATCGTCCGTAGTCGTGGGAGATAACAGCTCTGGACCGTAATCATAAACGCAATAAAGGAGATGGAAATTTAGTGATATATATGAATATCTAGGAACTCCATAAGAACATATGTTTACACTTTACGCACCCAATATTAGGTTAGAAAAGAAAATAACGTATCTATACTATATAAATAAAAAAAATACGCCAATCCGGGAAGGAAGCAAGAACTTTAATAAAAGCATCTTAGTTTAACTGACGATGGCTTAATAACTAGTTTTACGATGACTAAGGGTCTCTCAGTTTTACGTTTATTCTTCCCTATAAATAGTTTGATTTTATGGTTTATGTATAAAAATAGTTGTATGAAATAGGGCAGGAAAGGCGAAGGTGTAGACCAGCAGATGGCTTGCGATGAATGAAGTGTTAACGAGATAGGAACATGCACTGTTAAAGGCAAGGTCGGTATGAATTAAAGCATTGTGAACGAATGCTTTACAAAAATATTATGACATGCTGAAAGTTATACGATTTAATGATATGTAAAAACATTCAACAAAATTTGATTTTGAAAACAATCTAGTGTTATCTAGGTACTGAGAAAAATATTACTTTTATCATATACCTTTTCACCAAAAAGATAAATGTAAAAGTGAGTAGCGATATCTCTACGAAAGTTGGCATAAATACAGCTACATTTTGCAACAGTGTCAGAGCGGTCGGAATAAATAAAACTCTTTTGTATCGAACACAAAAGCGTATTCGGAAGTCTGGAGGGCGGAAGTTTTATCTGTTATTACATTAATGTCACATCTAGCCCGGTTTGTCCGAAGTCCCATCAGATAATAACTAGCGTAGGACGGATAGCGATTTCGTCGAACAACCGGGATGCGCCCAATTCTCGCCAATAAACGCCCTCCAGATATATCGACCTCATCGTACAGCCGATCGTCAGGCGATCACAACCTCTATATTTAACACTGTAAAGGTCGCATTCCCTTATTATATCTGACGTTCATCGCTTTCCATGATAGATATCCTTTGAATTGACCAGCGTGTTCTCTCGCGCGCATACCGGACATTCCACGCGCTTACACATAGACGATTGACTGATAGCGGAACCATTAAATATGGATGTACGATTTAGAACGAGATCTGAGCCTCTATATAAATTCCTTTAGCACACGTGATCACGTTTCGTTCATTACTTATTCATTGGCAATTTCGTTAAAGATAAATTCAGTGCGGGGAAAAATGTTTGAGTGTTCGCATAAAACCTTCGGAGAAAATACATCGCTTCCATTAGCCGGGCAAACACCGTCAACCAGATGTTTTCTTGCAAAAAGCAATTTGCGAGTGCAAAAACGGCGTGTAGATAGCTATCGCAGCTTTCGACATGATGTTATTTGTAAACAAAAACATGTGGTCAGCCAAACTGCACCACCTGTGGTTCGTTCATTACTTTTAGAGTTGATTTTGTATGTCCACGACATATATGAAAATAAAAACATAAATGAAAAACGTAATACTCACTTCTCAAATCACTATTCTGAATAATATTGCAATGAAAACAAGATACGATAAAAGCTAAACAATGTAAGTGAAAAACAAATAAAACAATACCGTCACATCATAAAAGAAGTCACATTTATCATCAAATAAAAAGACGTAAACAGAAGCGAGAAGAATATCGTGAACAGTGGGTCTACGTAGCGATTCGACACCGTCTTCCACAACGTAATGCGGTATGACGGCATCGTAACGCCACGTGACCTCTAGGCCACAACCCGCACTGAACTCAACAGCAAATCATCCGCCCTTTTCGCCCTTACGATCTCCGCAATAAAGTCTATTATTCACTTTTCTAATGTTGCTAGTGTTTAGTCGTGAATCATGGTCGAGCTGGTCGGGCGCTTTGCATTCCTTCCTAAACCGCATAGGTAAGGTAATAGGAAATGCCATATCGTAATAAATTTACGAAGACTATGCTTATAATTTAACTGCAATCTCACTGCAGTGCACGTGTGACCTTTCAAAATTGAAGTTCTTGCCAGGTTTGACTCATTTAACATAAGAAAGGTCAGATTATTTTCGGAGCGTTTCTAAATTTGAATATAGGTAGGTACTAGTTTGTACTTGTTTAATTGTGTTGATTTTATATGCGGGTGATAAAGACTAACATGATAATCATATTAAAACGATCTACAAATTATAATCGTATCGATTATAATACTAAGAATGAGTAATTAATTCAAAGCATGTAATACTAACCCTCTCTATCTCAATCTAAGCTAACAAATTTAAAAATCTCTATTAATAAGTTCCTTAAGTATTTGTAATTAAATCGCCTTTTATATTTTTATTATTTCCGAGAATTGCTTTTAATCTAGTTGTAACATCATTTCATAGAACTTCAGATTGCAGTCTCACTAACGGATTGCTAATCTTCCCCACGATTTATGATGAATTCCGTTGTTAGCTGCGATGCGCGCGTGCAACTTTCGCAAGCGTACAGTTAGCATCAAAAACCTAGAGTATGAATTACAAAATTACAAATTTATGAGAGGAAAATATATAGTCATGTGCGGGATTTCAACACGCGTCATCCACCCCTTTAGCTGGGGTATGCTCTGCCCGACTGAGTTAACATGACAATCAGTAATTTCTCCTATCGTTCTTTAACCATCGTAGTGGGATGGAGGGAACAAACAAGACTAATTTTGCAATTAGCTTTAAACTTGTTAATGATGACGCGGGCTCGAATCCCGCAAATAATTATAATTTTTAATTTGCAATTTTGTAATGTAATCGCAGAGCATGCATTATTGTAAAAATAAGAATATTAAAATACTAGAGTTTGAAACTAAAACATATATCTAAGAATTTTAATATGAATTCCTTGGGAAAAACCAGCAAGCTATAAAAATTGATAAGAAGCTGTGGAGTGTTTTTGCAGCATCATTATGTATTTTATAAATGAAGAATATAATGTATTTGAACTGAATAATCTATATATATTGGTAGATTTGATGGCCATGTAACAAAATGAAAATTATTAACAATGGAAACACATTTGCATACAATGGAGCCGTTGGTTTTTAATTTTTTAATAAATATTAAATGATATATGAGGCACCACCTTATCTGCAATAATCAAATATCATTAAAAACTTTTATCGAGTAATAAAGATCCAATAAAACTTTAAAGTTCCGATTGGACAAGTTCATAATTTATTCAAATGAAGACGTCTCTGGAAAGTAAAATTTGTATAACCAATATCTTTGTCATAACTACGAGTATAATATAAAAATTCATTACTCTCCGCGAAGAAACATGAGGATTATGATACATATACGAGTATAACAAGATATGGATTCTCTGAGCGCTCGATTACAAAAACGAAATTGAGATAAATAGAAAACTTTATTTTTTTGATTTCATGTCCACGTTAGTGTACCTAAACGGTGGAATAATACTTTTTTAGGATTTGTTAGCAGTTCGCCCACTACGCAATTCGTTCAAATTGTTAATTCTATTTCTTCGAACACCTACGCTTTTTCTAGTGCGCATTAATCAATACGCATTTCGTCCAGAGCGCATTAAATACAATACGCATCACTTCAAGCACCCATATAGCTTTTTTTTTAAATAATTACTAAATATTTTATCTTCTTCTTTTCTAAAAGTATTTTATTTACGAAACAATTTGCGTATTTAGTAAACGTTTTGCGTGTCTAGTCTAGGAAGTATATCGAAGTGTACAAACATTAAATTACATCAGACGATAAAGTTTTAATTAGTCGCAAGGGAAGGAGGGAAGGGGGGGGGGGTAGAACTGTTGCCACCCCCTTAGTTTTCAGGGGAGGTATAGTTGTCAGGTTTCTGTTGCTGATGGAAGCGATTTGTATACCCATTTTTTTATCATAGTCGGTATGTCGCGGATATCTAGCTTGTAGAAGAAATTAGTAATTTTGTATAGAATGTTGTCTCAAAAAGAAAAATATTTAATTAGAAATTGAATTTAATATTTTTCTGAGGGAAAGTCCTACGTAAAAAGGCAGAAGAAAAATAATCTCTTTTTTGCACGTTGATATTTGGGGTGACTTCATCTAGACCTCATTCAGTAGAGTATTAAATATGTTTTTTATTTATATAAGCTGAAACATAAATGGGGAGCCATCGAAATTGTGAATTTTAGACCAAATTTGCTTCAAAAGCTTACATCTAAAACTATTTTTTTTTCTGAAATATCGATTTATGCGCACTATTGTTTTAGTAACCAAAAATACTGAATTATAATGTGCTTATAATGCAGTTTTCAAAAGCTATAAACATTTTTTGTTTATTAGCTGTTCCGACGTGGAACTCTTATTGAGTGAGGCTCGATTTGCACTTGGTAAGTTTTTTTTTATGTAGGCATATAACCTGATATGTTCGTAAGTTATAAATCTATTATGATGATTCTTTCTTTCCAGTGAGCTTCCATACAATAGTTATTAAATACTACTTCTACAGTTATTGTGGCAGCCTTACATTTTTTAATCAAACTAATATCATTGTGAAAGTATTTAAAGATATTATGCTAAAATAATTGCTAGTATAAATGTCAATAACGAGCCATAAAAAAAACATAAGTTGAAGTCACTTATAAACTTATTCAAATTCTCTATGATAAAGCAGATTTATGTGACTCTAAGTATTGAAATCACCAATTTCAATAAATTATGATACCATTTAGGTCAGTGATAAATTTTTTATTATATTTTAAAAGATCCCTGTTTTCGCGATGGGTTAATTTTGAACTATTTATCTATGAGGCCGTTTATCATAATTTTAAATGACATATATATTTCAAATAATATCAAAGAGCAATCGACTGTGTTATTTTTTCAAGTGCATAACAAACATTTAATGCATACAGCTCTTGAACACAAATTCCCATCTATCTGCTATTTTTCATCTATGCGAGCAAATATGCACACTCCCCCAAGTGTAAACTTCAATTCGCTTCCAATAAGAAAGTACTGCGCAGTGTTTTGCAAAGGCTATCATATGGCTGTCAATAAGGTCGATCGGTTACTCTACAAATATTGTGGCTGTAAGATCGAAGCAATACCTTGACACATTGTAATAAGGATGATTATCCCTTGTGCCGTCGCCGACGTTGTGGTCAACAAATACGGTATCGAGTAATGCCGGGCAGGCGAGACGGTCACCTCAGTTCCAATACACAAGTCCACTTACTCGGGATGATAATACGAGCTCCATTTACGCTGGCTTGCAGTGTAAACCTAGACCGGAGAGATTCCGGGATACTGAACATTGGAAAATGTTCTGAAACATCTGTTTAATGTAAAACTGAGCTCCTTTAGCTACATTTTTAGACGGCAAAGATATTCGCTCGCAGCACACGTAGAGCTAAGAGGTGCACAGACTTTATCTTTGGTAAGAGAGATAAACTTCCCTCTAATACACTAAAGAAAAGAAAAAGAGAGTACTTACTTAATAATTAAAAAGGCTGGTCAGCTAATGGGATTAAGATTCAATTAACTGAAAGAAACCTTAAACAGACGACTGACTACGACCTAAGCCTTATAAAGGAAAAACAAAATACGAAAACATAAGTATGTAGGTATACCTAGTAATAAAACAATATAAGTAAATTTCAGCATACAAGAAATGATATTTACACTCATAAAAACTGATTTAAGGAATGTCGACCTTCGGGTCAGTAATAAAAACGTGCAGTTTAAAAAGCAATTTAACGCTGATGTCACTAATTTAAATAGCAACGATCGTAAATCCCTCTGCCATGAGACCAACGCACGTACTATTCTGCGTATTCATTATGATGACCATTTTATTTGATTAATTAATACTATAGGGCCTTCTCTGTAACTCATTATCTCTAATATTATAAAAAATGCAACAACTAACTTTAAACTCACTTCTAATTAATCTTTTGAATCGATATTATTTTGAACTATGCAAAGTGTGATAAGACAATAATTGAAGACATAGATTTGCAAAAAAGGAAAGAATTACCTAACCAAAAAGATTCTTATACACATTATAAAGAATTCTCATACAAAGCATCAAGAAGACATGCTAGTATGATCATGATCATTGAGCATGCAATACTAGTAAGGTATATGACTATAATAAGACATTGTGGATTAACTTTGCTACGATTATGGATGTCTTTGTTGAGTTCTTTGGCACCATAGTAAGTTTTTCTTTAATAATTAGACAGTTTTTTTCCATTCATTTTAACTTTAGCAATCTTTATTGTACATCTTTAAATTGATAACTTTTCTGCACAACCTTGAAAATCGAATTACAAGAATGTACTTCCAAAAGAAAATCAAGTCATTTTTAAGAAGTGACAGTTCTGACGGAGAAATTCTGACTTTGACAGATGTGGCGCACCGTCTCAACGCCAGTTACGTGCTGAGGCCCGCGCTTGACGCTGTGCACAATCGTGATTCCCTGACGAAGAACTTCAAACTACGAATAACAATATTCATAGACTTCAAATAAGTTGGAAAATGGACGGAGCAATGTCCGGTAAATAGTACGCGAGTCCTAGCCGGTTACTAAATAAGTAGTCATTATTGATAATAACATATTTCTAATTACGAAATTTGTCAGGCATAGTAAGCCTTTACATAGAGTTATCAAAATGAATTTGATCTATCAACGTATCGTACCAATTCTCATGTATTCGTAAATTCATCCGTGTACAGTGGGCGCGCTAAGCCTGAGCGTGATTGGCTCCGACCGGGATGATGCGGGCTTCGATAGATAGAGGTTATGAACCCCTGATTTAATTGAAGATCCTACAACACAGATTAGATCATAGTTACCATACTGCCCCAAGGCACAGATTACGTAATAACATCTACGTAACCCACAGTCCATGCATTGTCCGGTGGGAATCCGAATGTAATAATCAAATACGATTTGTTATTATGTCTGTCAAATCTATTCATACACATGAAGGTCGGGATTGTTACACGATTTAAACAGTAGCACGACTGTATACAGATGGTGTTAGCATTGTAAGCGTAGGAAAGCAAACTGAGTCATAGGAAAATATCTATGTATATCGGTACTGACGAAAGGTGTGTATCGAAGTAACAATATTAAGGCACAGGTGCCTTAGTAAAGTAATAAGGCCTAAGTAATTACAAATTTCTTTAGAGGTATAATTTTTTATATAAAATATTTGTCTCATAGAGTTACCAAGTAGGCGAGTAATGACTTAGTACTCATTTCGATATACATGTCTACGATTTCCTGTACAAAATAATTGTTCAAGTTAGCTTTTCTCACTGCATTTTATGTATGAGCACTCTGCAATAAACTGTCTGCTTATATTAGGTATAAAGTTTCAAAGAGAGTATTATTTTTAATCTAAATTTACTTAGGCTTTATTATGTGATACACATTGGCTTATATATTGGTTATAATTGAACGAAATTTTAATGATGGTGTTTATACTATTTTTTTTAAAATCCTCTTTTTAAACTATCAATTGCATCATATCATGTTATTTTGAAATAATTTCCTTATTTTACGTACACTCTTACCCTCTAATATTGCTTATAATCAATACATACTTACCACCAGATTACTGTTTGGTTTGAGGTCGAGAATTGAACAATGAACATACCTGAAATAGAAAAAAAATTTTTAGATCAACCAAATAAAATCTTCTTACACTGCATCAACTTTTATCTACCAGAACGATATCATTATTTGCCATAAATATTTTAATGGTAGAATATACTTGCCTATAATACTTGAGATAAAAATTCTTTTATAACTTCGGTTCTATCAAGTGCGAAACAGACAAACATACGAGTACTACCTACATTAATATGTTTATTGGATAAGTATTTTTAGTAAAAGGTTCTAAAAACCTTTCACGACAATAGCGGCGATATTGATATTCTTGCTAGTTCTTCTCGTCTCTTTAAATACCTTTTTACATAGTATTACGGTAGAGTCCTTCAGGAAGTTTTAGAGGCACACAATGTAAAATTAAATAATATATTGTTAGCAATAGCGTAAAAATTAGAGGGACCTTCTGTATGAAATAAAACAGTTACTTTTAAAATATGTATGCATTGAATAGGTGACTGATATAATAAAGTAGATTTATTTATTACAAAATTGGTTCACTTCATCGTACTCTTTACAGCTACGTAGGCGTAGGCTACGAAACTAAACGCTTGCCGATACCTAGGGTTGTTTTCAAACGCCAGTAGGTTGCTTTTCAGCTTATCTTCAAAAAGATATTGGAGTAAATTATCTCTGCATTTTTATGTGCTTCATAACAGGATTCCATCTAAAACATACAAAATACACGCTAGTAGAACATAGTGACTAAGATATTGTCATATTATACTTAACAACTCTTTGATTTCATTCTTGGTCAGACATATATAATATGCATTTAATTTTCTTTAAAAAATATGAAACAACAACCCTAACCTATCATCTTTCTGCCTCAAAACTGAACAGTAACCAACGAGACCCTTTCACCATGACAATTCTTAAATTTGGTCACCTGACACTTGACAGCCCTGCGAGCTAATGGCGTCAATTATCAACCATGCTAAGGGTGCCATTACTCCCCTCGGGCAGCTTCCTGAAGCCGAGAGCTTTTCACTGCCATAAACCACTGGAAATCATTAAAATCTAGGCCGTGAATGTTCTATTACCGCCCTTTCTTAGCATTGTATTTAATCTGAAATAAGTTCTTGTACTTATGTAAGTTTTAGATTGTACGATTCAATTTACAATCAAGCTTTTGTTGTTTATGTCAGCTTTATGTCAGCGTCTTATACCTACATAATATAAGACAAGTTTAAGACAGTTATCCTTAATAAATCTTTGTTACCTTACACTTTAGTAGGAGATATATTGCAATTCTGTTTTGTAAATTTTATAACTCGGGTTTCTTTCATTTTTAACACCAAATTGTAATTGAATTTATAATTCCGTCTTCATTATTAATTTTAATATGTTGAATCATAATCAAAATTATATATCGCTCATTTATGCATGTAGTCTTCCTCTATAGTTGTAATGGCACTAAACATATTTAAGATTGTATATAATATTGTACTTTACTTGTAGTTTGAAACGGTGTATATTATGTCAGAAATCAAATAAATAAATATGCATATAAAATGACCTAAATAATAAAATTGTATTTTTTAAATTTCTATCAAGTTTATTAAACTAAAATAATAATAACAAATATATTTTTAAAAGTATCTTAAGAAAACATTAAATAACATTTTAATGAAACACTTAAAAAATATTAAAATATATATATATTGACAATTACGCCTAATTTTCCTGTTAAGCCCACGTGACGTCACCAACGCCACGCAGCCTAACTGGAAGAATATTCGACCAGTTTCGCTTCTAAACGAAGCATCTTCGGGAGGTCTTAACTCACCGAGCGCACGATCGAGACAAAAAAAAAACTATAACCAATTTAAATATGGATTTCCGCAAAGTAACGCCTGAATCTTTTCAGTAAACTAAAATAAATTAAGGCTTTATAACTATTTGTTAGATTCTAAAAATAATAAGTACGAACACGAAATGTGTCTGCAATCCGGGAGACAAATCGACGAACTTTCCGAACCCGTGAAGTTGTCAAAGTTTTAAAATTACTTTAGCAACACCTATTGCATTGATTTACGGGCAGCCATAAACGGGAATGCAATGACGCGTGAGTCACTCGGAATGTGGGGGGCGTTTGTAATATACTTGGGACGGGAAATAATAACACACCGCGTAGGCACTGTAGGGTTAATCACGATTGCAATCTTTGTTTATTTATTCCGAGAATGGTAAATATGAAGTCATGTATAAAAAAACGTCGATGAGAACATAATACATAAAGGTTACATAAATATATATGGATGCTACTTTTAGTAGTTTTATAGCAGCATAGTTATGGTGTTTTTCAGAGAATACATTTTCAACAGCAGTCCAGAGTTTAGAACTGTACTCGGAAGAAGGTAATCGGATCGCCTATATTACCAAAATAAAACCAGAATACAGGAGTGACGTAATTTTTTTTGATAACCCTAATGACTTAACTTGACGTTTCGGCCAAGTTGCAGTGACCACGGACCATTATGTTATGCATAAATAGAGCCTTATTAATATGAATTAATTTTATTATAAAAACTAACGCGGATCAGTCAGATAGCCCCGACTATAGTTTCAATCACATTCGGTGGTCATTTTCAAGGAGAGCTCGGGACTCGGGACGTATATAATATAGTTGGAGCTATCTGACTGATTCACTTGAATTATACCTTATTATTTACTTAAACATTAATTAAGTTTTCGAATATTAAGGCGAGGCTTTCCACGGACTTTAGGTATTTTATGCGAGCGCGACGTATTCATTTACGCGACACAGAGTTGTGTGCGATGCGCCGCGTGCACGCTTTTAGCTCTCCAGGTAAGGTACAGTACAGTCCTACCTACGTAGCGGAGATCACGTCAGTATGACATTTTAGAATGGAATTAACATTTGTCGTGTATTGGTACATACGCCGGAAAAATAATCGGGTCTTGTAGGGGTTCGATCAGTACAGTAGTGTTTATATATCTATACAGTTTATTGTGTACCTACGGTTATTTTAGATGGGTAAATTATCATTCTTAAGAAAAACATTTTTATTTGTGAGAACTACATTAAATTAATATATTAAGGTTCTATTATATTTTTACTAGCTTTCCAGGCGCGGCTCCGCCCGCGCGTTTGTCGGTTATCGCGCAAAAACATTAACCTCTTTTTGCGCAGTTGGATACAAACTATCCCATGTTTTTCCCGGGTCTCAAACTATTTCCATACCAAATTTCATTCAAATCAGTCCAATAGTTTTGGCGTGAAAGCCTAACAGACAGACAGAGTTACTTTCGCATTTATAATATTAGTACTGATTATAGAGAAAGCCGTTTAATGCACCTATTCATAAATGGTAATTTGGTAATATTATTATATTTTAAATAAATATATATATACATAAACTTCATTAAAAGAACACATTAAATGTCACAACCATGTCATGTGAGATTCCCAGAATTCAGTAACAAGTCTGTCTGTCACAGTTGTCCTATTAATTAATGGCGTCGAGTAATATAGCTGCGTAAAAATAAGTTTGATATTAGTTATTTTGTAAAACGAGTACCCTTATGCTGTCAAGACCGTGGCTCTTAAAATATGTATTTATGAATATGTCTTCGCAGATTTTTATTAATTTGGTGTGTTTAATAACAATTAATCTAGTGATTGTTTTAAGATGGCTACTTTTGTTTAATCTTTGTAGTTATAGCACGGTGCGAACATTTCACATCCATGGACGTCACAACCGTGGTTTTCATAGAACCACGGTTGTGGCGAGTGGCCCATGGTCGAGACAAAATCGTTTAGTTTTAGTTAAGTTTTTTTAAATTATTATTTTCAGACCATGTATTCAACATAATAACAAATCTCAAAGAATTATATCTCGCGTTTAAAATAAAACCAAATTTCACAATATTTTTGATATAATTTAAGCTCATTCCAATGAACTGTTTTGCAAGTTTAATAAAAAAGATATTATCCAAAACGATACTTGTTAAGTTGAGCGCTTATAGAGAGCATTTTTGAAACTAAAAATATGTATCAATTGTCTTGGTTGTGACAGGAGCCCCATTGTAATAAATTTCATAAAGCTGTCCTGTACAGTGCTCAATTCAAAGTCAATGAGTACAAATCTTACTTCATAATCATCGCTCATTAAGGCAACCATCTTCAGGCAGATATTTGCCTTCTAGCAAAATTGGCCAGAAATAAAAATAAAATTTGCCAGATAGTGTCCATTATTGATTTATTGAAGATACAGTAGAACCATATCCCGTAAAACTAAAAAAAATTAAGTCATAAAACAGGGCAACAGATACTATATTTAGATATAATGTGTCTATACGCGCACTGTTATAAATCAAAATGTTATTTGGAATTAAAAATTAATAAATGAATTTTAAGTTACTATATAAAAGTAGTTTATGAAAATTGTAAGATAAAGTTTTTAACATATTTCTAATAAACTCAGTTAGTTAGTATGTGTGTTAGCTTCTGAACCGACTTCAAAAAGTAGGAGGTTCGCAATTAGTCTATATTTTTTATTATGTGTGTTACCTCAGAACTTTTGACTGGGTGAACCGATTTTGATAATTCTTTTTTTATTAAAGCTGATACTTGTCGTTTGATTTTTAAATGAAATTGAACGACAAGTATCATGAATGACACTCCAATAACTGAAAAATATTTTCCTATCTTGATGATATTATAGTCTTTGCCAGTGAATGACAATCGATCCAGTAAGTAGCAAGAATCACTAAAAAGAGTTTAATTTTTTTTTAACAAAAAATGGAACCAACTTCAACACTCAAGTGTGAAATAACTTGTCGAAGTCGGTTTCATGCGCAAAATATTGTTATACTAGGTACTTTTGAATTATTATGGCACCGACTTCAACAAGTTATTTCACACTTTGGAGTGTTGATGTCGGTTTCATTTTTCGGTAAACATTTTTTTATATTGAGAAATTGCATTAGTATTGGATTTGTTAGTAAATTTAAGTAGTATTTTTTTATAACTATAGAAGTAATATGTAACATTAAGTGATTTTTAATACTAGATGGATATAAATTGAATTATAAGTAAAAACGTAAATCTGGCTGTATGGAAACTCATGTTACGTCACGACTATGGTACTCAATGTCACACCCGAGACTTTGAACTAGTATTTTAATATTTTTCTAGGTTCAATGAGCTTGCGAAAATGTAAAGAGTTTTTATGTGTGATATACATAAAAAAAATCTAAATATATATTTTATTACAGTTGAGTTGAGGATTCCCCAGATAACAAGTATAAAGAGATACAACAGAATAAATTGAACTCATATTTTTTGGCATTGGACCTAACAATAGTGATAACAATTTACTAACCTTAATTTAACCATTGTGTACATATTAATAGTATATGGTTCGCAAATTGCGTTAAAAACTACACGAGTTAGATATAGTTTCAAACAATCAATTACAACATATCTAGATTCCATTCATCAAAATTGGTTTTCCTGATCCTTCAGGAACCGTTCGGAAATTAGAATACGTTTTATGATATATCATCAAAATCCATTCAGCGGTGTTAAGCAAATTTTTGGCGAAAAATGGGCTTGAATTCAGCACTCAAAGGTGCAAAATAACTTGTTGAAGTCGGTACCATGATAGGTCAAAAGTACATATTATTACAATATTGTGCGCATGGTCCCGACTTCAACAAGTTATTTCACACCCTTGAGTGTTAAAGTCGGTTAAAAATTCCCCCATTTTAGTGTCCCTTGCTACTTGCGGATTCGATTGTCATTAATTAGCAATAACTATATCATCAAGATAGGAAAAAACCTTTCAGTTATTGGAGTGTAACTAAAAAACAGATAAGAGTACAACTACACCGCGGTTTCCACAGACGAGTGAAACTAATTCTACACGGTCGTGAACTACAAATATTTGTTAAAGAAGTTGGAGTTGGTTACCCCTCACTATGCTTAAGTTGGTGGGGTGGGCACCTAAAACGTGTTCGCTAAAATAGAGCAAAATTTTTGAGTTCGTCCGATATGTACCTTACTAATAGGCGTGCGCCTAGAGCGCTTGTTATGACTAGTAGTATCCTAATAGATGCAGTGTTCATTATGGCAGACTAAGGGCATCTCGTTTGTGACTGAGGTTAATTAATTATCAGTAATACATAATTAATGATCGATTAAGTGGCTACTGCGGGCTTGCCACAAAGGTGCTAAAATGAATGTTGATGATTTCATTTAATCATAGTCACTGACAACTTTGTGTATCATTCTACTACGAGTATTAATAAATGCATGTTTTTTTATAATTATTGATAGGCTAGCCTTGGACTACTATCTCACTTGATGGTTATTAAAGATGTGGTCTAGGATGTTGTTCAGGTTACCCTAGAATTACTCCTAGAACTCTCAAGGACAGCTGCCGGAACACACCGTTAGGTGCTTGGCGACAGATTTTCTTCTTAAGGGTGCTAGCTAGCCAGGCGGGCATTCAAAATGCAAAACGCCCTACTACCATGCTGATACTACTGCCATCGTGAGACAACAACCGGGGCCGACGGCTTAAAAAACGGCTTGACCAATTTTGATGAAATTTAAATAGGACCATACGACAAACATTCAAATATAAAAAGAATCATATAAATCGGTTTATCAGTAAAAAGTTCTGAGGTAACAAACATTTAAAATAAATAGACGAATTGAAAACCTCCTCCTTTTTTGAAGTCGGTTAAGAAGCTAAAACACATACTAACATTTTAAATTTATAATATATATATTATTATTATCATATAATAATTAAAAAAGGGTGGAGTAAATCTATACTAAAAATTATAAAGTACAGATTTGATTATATATGGTAATGAAGTTAATACTCAAAGCCCAGTGTATACCCATACACTGGGCTTTGATTATTAACTTCATTATCTTAGACCCTGGGTACGAAATACTAGGCATTTGGCTAAAACTAGATATAAAAACAATAATTTCATTGCATTTTAGCAAGCTTATTGAACCTAGAAAGTTATCAAAAAACTAGTTCAAGTCACGGGTGTGACATCGCATATCATGGTCGTGACGTGACATGAGTTTCCATATAGCCAGATTTATGTTTTTACTTATAATTTAATTTATATCCATCCAGTTTTAAAAATCGCTTAATGTCACTTATTATTTCTATAATCATAAAAAAGACGACTCAAATTTACTAACAAATTCAATACTAAATTCAATATTTTTTTTTTTACCGAAAAATGGGCTTGACTTCAACACTCAAAAGTGCGAAATAACTTGTTGAAGTCGGTACTGTGATAGTTCAAAAGTACCTATTATCACAATATTGTGCGCATGGTCCCGACTTCGAAGAGTTATTTCACACTTTTGGGTGTTGAAGTAGGTTTGATAAATAAAAATACTCACCCGTTTTAGTGTCCGTTGCTACTTGCGGGACCGATTGTCATTCATTGGCAATGACTATATCATCAAGATAGGAAAAAACTTTTCAGTTATTGGAGTGTAACTCAAAAAACGGCTAGATCGATTTTGATGAAATTTAAATAAAATCACACGAAAATCATCAACATTCAAATCAAATAAATCATCAAAATCAGTTCGGTAAAAAAAAAACGGACAAATTGAGGACCTCCCCCTTTTTTAACTGACTTCCAAAAAAGGAGGAGGTTCTCAATTCGTCTGTTTTTTTTTACGTTTGTTACCTCCGCAACTCTTGACTGTGTGAACCGATTTCAAAAATTCTTTTTTGTTTGAAGCTGATGCTTGTCGTCTAGTCTCATTTAAATTTTATCAAAATCGTTCAAGTCGTTTTTGAGTTACACTCCAATAACTGAAACATATTGACCTATCTTGATGATATAGTCGTTGCCAATGAATGACAATCGATCCCGTAAGTAGCAAGGGTAACTAAAAAGATTCAAAAATAATTTTTGTTACCAAAAAATGGAACCGACTTCAACACCCAAAAGTACAAAATAACCTTTCGAAGAATATTTTGCGCTACTGTGATAATAGGTACTTTGGAACTATCACAGTACCGAGTTCGACAAGTTATTTCAAAGTTCCATTTATTTGTAAAAAAAACCTTTTTTTACCCTTACCCTTTTCTTAATATTAACACACATATTAACCTTCACGATACTAACTTTCACTACTTACGAAATCAATTGTCATTCACCGTCAATCAGGAAGTCATCAAGATAAGCGTAACGAGTCGAAAGTTAGCCCAGAGCATGTTTTATTTTGTTGTTTGATATTCATTTTGATCCTGTTCTGTGTGGCGCTGCGTAGATCGAAAAAATTGACACAGGTCCTACGTCGACGAGCTCTGCGAGCGCACTGGCGGTCAAGTGAGCGAGCTCTGATGCCATGAATTCATGTTAAAAAATCATACAAAATTAACATGATAACTTATTTACATTTTTATTTATGATTTAATTACTTTTATTGATAAGTAATGTATAAAAAAATAATTTAAAATTAAAGATTGGTAAAAAGGGAGTCAAAAATCGTTTTTAAATTCGAAATAGAGGTAACTTTAGGATTTTTTTCTATCGAGTGAAGTTATTTATTATGTGGATCAGATTTATGAATTAACTCAAAAATATGCTTAAAAATAACATATATTTTTTTCAGTTTAATAACCGAGTTTTTTCTTTGAGAAAAGTTAATTCTTGTATGGCGTTTTTTGGCCAGGATCGCCTTAAGATACAAAAAACTTGAATATTAAGATAAAAAAATTCCAAAGCGTTATACTCCAAACCTTAATTCTGACTACATAACGCTTTATACTATCAGGTCATTCATTAAAGGTTCAATAAAAAATTCGGCAACACTTGCCTATTATAAGCAATGTATAGTAAATGGCAACCTGAAAGTTTACGATCAACGTATTACAATATATTAGGATGTATTATATTTATGAAAATGCCAGATGTGATCTAACATTGTACATTATCAGTTGAGTTAGGTAACAATGTGGCATATGACGGCAGCGTTATCACTCGCATCCGTAGAGCGCGTGACAAGGGAAACGTGTTTTCTACTTTATGACGGATGACAACCCTATAATGAGGTTCGAGTCAAAAATTACAAGCGGGTAGATAGCTGTTCATTGTTGTTTAAATAATAGATACAGGAAGTTTACTAATCTGAAATCCATATTTAAAACTCCGAGCGCACAAGCAAGAACTATCTGAGTCTATCCACACTCGTGCGCTCGAAGTAGACACCTCCTAAAGATGCTTTGTGAAAAAGCAAAAATACGTCATAAGTATTTAGTTAGAGATTTTGATGGAATTATCAGTAATTTATTTTTTTATTTTTCTTTTAGTGAGATTTTTTTTCTTTTGGTAACTGTACGTTATAAATCTTTCAGCAAGAGGTAGAATTTAATGCTCCAATCTTATCTACGATTAAAGACATAATTAATAATATAGATTTCTAAGTATGACCAGATTGGGAGTGAGGTAAATTGTGAGGAGGGTATATAAAAGAGATGGAAGAATAATTTTGAAAGAGAGTAGGATAGGTAGGGAGGAAGACTCTTCTAAATGAAAGTGTTGATGATAATATTATAAGAATGGAAGAATTGTTAAAGCTTTAAATCGAACAAAATTAGATATAGGCTGTAGGTTGCGACAGGATATTGGTCAAGATACATAAACATGGATAAGGCAACGAAGTGAATCACCTGTATCGCTTTTAACCTTTATAAAACCGGCCAATGTACCAAGTTTTTGGTGCAAGGCAATTTATAAATGGAAAGATCCCAAGCATACATTACAGAAGTCTTCAGCCTACTCAGCATAGTCAGCAGATCGTTTGCAAAAGTGTTGATTGAATGAGTTGAGTAAATAACAAGTCGAAAGAAAGGAAATAATGGAGTTAGTTAAGTGAAAGTTGTGAGTATTGAAAAGGATGAACGAATGACAGCACGTACTATATGATTGATGGAGTATTTGCGTTGAAAGGAGAGTTAATGCTGGAAATTAAGTGAATGTGGGACTCTATATCTTTATCATCAGCCGCAATGTATCAAAAAAATGCTATAAGTAATGAGTGGAGAAGCGACATTAGTCGACAAAGGTACGCTGAGATGCTCTCGACATTTAGAAAGGACGGACGAATGAAAAGCAAGTATAAAACGTTGAATGGAACAGTTGGAAGTAGAAGAATTCGGCGAAGGTATTCTGACCAGATTAGGGCTATGTTAAGTGTTAAGGGCTATGTGAGCGTTTATGAAAAATGCAATGCATAGCATGAGTTCCTTATAGCAGGTGAAAAGCCATGTATTTGCTACCCCTTCAGAGAACAGGTCGTTATGTCCGTTTACTTATGTTTTTAATGCCATTAAAATTTATCCTGTTGTTTCAAAAGCTTTGTCTTTATTGCTAAACATAAACCTATTTCAGAAATGAAATTCTGCGTGTTCCCCTTTAATGAAACCACCTAAAACAATCCTCTATTGTGTTAAAACACATTCTAAAATCTCTACGGATTTAATGCAAGAGTAACTAGGGAATTCGCACACATGCTCTCCGAAAACTCACACTGACTGCTCGGGATACGATGAGATTGCCAGCTAACTATTCGAACTACAATTAGAATTTTATTATACATTACTAACAGAAATGTATAATATAATTCAAACAACCTTTGAAAATAACCGCTGGATGATTTTCATTCATTTTTTTAAAATAAATTAATTTTAACATTTGAACTACTAAAATGTATGACCTAAATAAGGTATGCCCTTCTAAAAATGTTCGTCTTAGATGCGCCCATGTCCACTTCACTCACTTGACCAATTTTTCTCAAAATAATTGTGTGGTGGGTTTTTTTTTAGCTGTAGTAACTATAATTTTGAAGACTTAAGACTGTCAGATAAAGAAACACTTACACATTTGTCAGTCTCTTTATTCCAGCAAGAGCCCGTCCGGTGGGTTCCACCGTTGTCTCAGATATTCTGCCTCGAAGCAGTGAAACTACTTGGTGACCGAGGAATAAGAACTAAGGTCTTGGAGTGATGAGCGCAGTAGGTGAAACACACAGATTACTAGGGGGTAATCTGTGGTCAAACAGAAAGGAAATTATCAGACAGAACGAGCAAGATGACAATGCATCTGTGCTGGCGTGACGATAACCATTATACACAAAACTTATTCAAAATATACATAAAATGATTCGGGCTGAACTTTTGATCCCGGAGTACCTCTAGATTAAAACCTTGATGTGAAAAAGTAGTGCTACTGTTGCATATAACTCAGTATGTATGTGAGTATTATTGTTTAAACTCCTAATCCATCTTACTGACTAAATAATGTGATATAAAAGACAAATAAAATTTTCGAAGCGGGATAAAAAACTAGTTTTACATATATCTTCCGCCTTAAGTAGTATGGAAATTATAATTATAATATTAGGTAATACAATTATTTTTTTATTGTCATTTGTCAAACCATTGAAATTCACTATTGAATGAACTATTGAATAGATTAATAGATTCAGGCGTTACGAGCGCACGATCGATTTTTTTTTCTATAGTGTCAATATCTCGTGTGGATGCTTCGTGTAGAAGCGCACGGGTCGAAAACTCTTCCGGTTTGGCCGTGTGGTGTTTGTGACGTCACGTCAGCTTAACAGGAAAATTTGGTGTAATTGTCACTATCTTTATATTTTTTAAGTATTAATTAAAATATGAATTAAATGTTTTCTTAAAATATTAATAAATGTTCCTTCATACACTATTGAACCCTGAACAAAATAAATGTAAAACTCGACGTGTGCAAGTGAAATTTATGACACTTGTTTACCTTTAATCGTACTCGTACATAAGCAAATGTTGCAGTACCAACTTGTGTTTATATTGTGTGAGTAATATGGCTTAATGCAATTTGGTTACACATCTTTTGTGTCTTGGAATAAGTCAGTGGAATGTAGATATTAATGCAGGCTTTATTAATACAGTTCAGTTGCTTTGTCTCTAAGAACAAACAAAGAGAATTATAACGTATAGTATATAGTATAGACTGTATAGTATACAGATGGTTACGTTTCAATTACTAAGTGCATTTCACCATTTAACCGCTGAAAAGTCTGTAATCGTAGAACATATCATGTTTGTGATAAACTAATTTGATATTCAAAATCTAACTTTGACTTTCACCTGGTAGGTGCGTGCAATCAAATCAAAGTAATATTTTACTAGAGGTAAATAAAAAAAAAAAAAAATATTTGAGTTGGAAAATCTTATGACAATTAATTCTTACAATGCAACAGATATAAACATAGTATTATGTCTATTACTTTGTAAATATATATATATATATATATATATATATATATATAATAACTGATAGGCTAACCTGTCTTGCCTGTTGGTAAGTGATGATGTGGTCAAAGATGTGGTTCAGGTTTACTTAGAGTTACTGGTTCACAAGAACAGGTGCCGGAACACACCGTTAGGGACTTGGCGACAGATTTTTTACTTGAGTATGAACAAGAACGACGCAAACTACGCTACAAGCTATTCAAACCAGTATTTTTGGACCGAAATATATTGAATTGCAAAATTTCATTGCAGGCTAATATTTTAAAACATTTTTTTGTTGGTATACTTCAGTAAATAAAACAGTTTCAGCACTTTTAGCACAACTGTATATCTGATAGAAGAGCAGTGTCGTGCCTAGTAACTAACATAAAAGTTGTTATCGTAGCCCTTGAAGCACTTCTCATTTTATCCTGAATTGCAACAGAACATTTTCTGATAACACTTTATAAAACAGCCATGTAGAGTCACTATATTATATAAGGTTATTTCTTTGATAGTTTTTTACACATGATAGAGTATATTCCGGATTTATTTTGCAGAAATTCATATACTCGTATATGTATATCTTAATCTGAATATGGGCAGGTCAAAAATAGTTATCATTAAAAATATATTTTAGTATCTTAAGTGACGTAAGAAGTCGATCTAAAAGGTGACTCCCAGTAATATTTACGTGTGTCGGAAAACAGAAACTCAGCAGATATGATGCAAGTACTGGAAATCTAATGAAAATATAGGCAATAAAATCTTACAAGGTTCATTCATCATGCGCGTGCAATATTGCAGTAACGTCATTCTTTCTGTTTGAAATGCACGTAACCCAAGTGCAAAGTTACCCAAGATATAACTAAACTGGTGGATAATCTAGGGTCAGTCTAGGGACAAATAATTTCTCAGACCTTATTCTATTTATCTTTTATTACATGGAAAAGCCTTGGAGTTTGTTGTTTCAGAATAATAGCGTGCTTGATAAATTTAGATTAATTTTTAAGACTGCGTCGCAAAACATAAATTTGTGTAACAATAAAACCTAAGTGGGGATTTAAAATTTGAGTTAGCAAAATAAAGTTGTGTATTTTTTTGCCGCAAAATAAATTAAGCAAATAGACTGTAATTTACTAATTAATCTGAGGTTCTAGATAAAATTTAGACCCTGTGGTATATAAAAAAGTTAATTTACTAATGTTATAAAATTACCTCAGTTGGTTATGCTAAAGCTAGACACTGTAAGAACTTTTACCTAAGGGAGCTATAACTTGAGGTTATTGCTACTAGTAATATAGTAGAACAACAGCAATGGTTACTAATTAATTAGTAACTTCAAATCCATAAGCCTTAAGACTTCATAAAAACACAATGTAAATATTTTTATAAAATAGTTAAAAAGTGTTTAAAATTGATTAATAGAGATAAAATATATAAAAAATCTTATTCGATTAAAATTTTTAAACCTATTAATTTTGTTACAATTCTATTCCTACAAATTTGTGCGAGAAAAGTACTCATAGATTAGCAAATTTCCAACTTTTTCACATAATATAATATGAGGTTATGTTATACCAACATCAAATTAGTTAATTAATCTTTGCATTTAATACTCTGTCTTAATAAATATGAACTGCTTTAAATATAAAAATACTTGGTGAAGATAAAAGGTATACCTAACACTAAAGTGCCAATCATACTTGGGATTCCAACAGAAACTCCCACAAAATGCTTAATGGATATGCCATAGCCAACGGCCTTGGATCGCATTAAGTTATTGTAATAACATCTCAACGGGACGCCCTATAAACTAAATTAAGTGTGACTGAACTGGCTGACCTCTCGCGAATCGAAAACTTCATGTAGCACTTAGCTGTTCACGAGTCTATAATGTTCCTTTGACATATAATTTCACATATATACTCGTACACGAAGCTGCGTTGCCGGCCTTTGAGGAAATATGTATTAAGTTAACGACATTCGCTGCGGTTATGAATTGGATGGGTGACCGCTGGCGACACATACTACTAAGCGCTTTCGTGGTCGTGAGAGCACGTTAAGCCATCGGTCCCAGTTGTTGTCTAAGGATACCAGTCGTTATAACAAGGTACCACCCTCAAGTAGAAAATCTGCTGTCAAGCATCTAGTAGTGTGTTCCGTTGGATGCTTGACGACAGCTGTATAGCCAGTAATTTTAGGTACCTAAGCCTGAAATACTCTTCGACCATATCATTCCTCATCATAATATACTAACCTATCGGTAATAAAAACATTAAAACTGAATTAACTCTCTAGTGTCCAGAATTTCTTGCAGAAGATTGCGAATTGCGACGTTCGCAGCAGTGATGGCCTGATGGCATTGGCTATGGACTACCGTGCAGCAGGTCCATGGTTCGAATCCCGCCACGGGCTTGAGCTTCACCGCATTGTGGAAGGACATTTTGCGAATGCCCGCCTGCCTAGCTACCACCCTCAAGTAGAATATCTGTTGCCAAGCACCTAACGGTGTGTTCCAGCAGCAGTCCTTGAGACCCAGTAAAATTACAGGCACATGAGACTTAACTACTATGTCTCAAGGCGAAAGGCGCAGGGCAATTCGTGACTTGTGACGAAATGCATCTGTTATAGACAGAGGTTAATCCGCTTAACATCAGGAGGGCCACGAGTTTGGTCCGTCACAATTACATAAAAAAAATGTTCTTGGGGTTCAACAATTTTGATGATAGAATTGTGTTATGTAGGTAGCAGTAAGTAGCCAATGACGAATCGATAGTGGTAAATATCGATGTTTTTATTTAAATTCAAATGCTTTGTGACCCTTGAGTACAGACTAGGCAAGTAGCGATATTCTCGTGCTTCTCTCGTGTGTTCGTTGCTTGTTTGTAAGTGTATATTAAGTGACGTCATAGGAATAAAACAGCGCGACGGAGACGCGATGAGTCTGCGGATGTAATAGCGTCTGACCTAGCAGGCGCCGCGCCGCCGCCGCGGCCGACGCACCCCGTCTCCAGACTAACTACAATCGAGTCAGCGGTTATTGGGGACCAGTGCCGGACTACACTAGGGAAATAGGGCGAAAACAATCTCAATTTTCCATACATTGAAAAGTAAGTTCGATAGATCTTGGCGCCGAATGTACTACATCACCACTCCCGTTGTCCCGAGTACCATGATTCAGATCTCTAGGCAAGAAAGATGCATGAGCGAAGTAAAAAATACATTCAACGTGTTTTTGTCTGTTACAACGCAGTCATTACGGTGTATAAATAATGGTAAAATAACTGAAATTTATTTCATTACAATCATTGACTTGGAGAGATTGTCAAATGATAAGGAATTGGAATTTGTTGAGAAATGGATATATTTTGATTTTGATTGATATTATAAGTTCGCACATATTATTACCAGTTTAATTTTTAACTCCGGTTCTTGTTTTATTTCTAATAGCAAATTTATATACAAAGCGCCAAAAATAATACTATTTAGGTTTCAATAATCTACGAGTAAAAGTACTAGGTATCAATATTCACTGAGTAGTTCGAAGCATAAATAGATCCATTTTTCACATTGGCAGTCTAAGACATGGCCGTGATACATGGGGGTTAATCGAGGCGTATCGCCAACCCCCTTTCGTCCGCCCCTGTCTCCGCTTGCCTTCACATTCGATATGGTATTCCATGAGCATGACATGACATATAAATTATTATGATAATAATCTTGGCGGCAAAAATACGGACACTAGACTTTCCACATTGATCGACCTATTTCATATTTTAGTGTTTTATGATTGATTATTGACACAGCAATGGCATTCTGTTTTAAATTTAAGAAATGTATATTCATCAAACAGTAATTCTAGTTTTAGACTTTACATTTTAAAAAATCTACAAAAGAATTAACACGTACTCACTACGATAACTATATCATATTGAATATGCATGAAGAACAATCGTATGTAAAATTATATAATAAACTTTAACATACTATGCGTAGCATAATAAACAAACACGCCGAATTCAGAATTTCTTAAGCCTGTTATATTGAGCATATATTCCGCCCTCCCTATACTTCCCATCGGACCCATAAAGTTCTGCACGAAAAACGTCTGCAATCAACTTCACTGCAGTGCATGAACAAAGACTCTTTGGGGAGAAATCCTTTCAGACAACACACTATTATGTATTCTACGCCTACACAATCTGATCACTGAGAAATACTAAGAACAGCTACATGTGAAGGCTCGTCCCCACAGATTAGCCGGTAGTTACCAGCTGGTAAATTATGGCTTAACGTAAGGCTGGCCTTAATTGGTGTCAAGTAAATTTTCTGTTTGCGGATCTCGCGGTAAAGTAGGCATCGGGAACCGTTCTTGCGGTTAGCTACGCGTACGTGACGGATTGTGTTTCCGTCTGATCTAGTAGTACTCAAAACTGTATGTTTGCTTTAAAATAAATTAGTTAAGTTATAAGTTACAGTTTTATCAAATGTTATAAAGACAGAGAAGTTAACTAGTAAGAAACTAAATGTTTTTTTAATCTTTGCGATTTTTCTGTATGTTAAACATGCGTTTAACGATGAAATATGTTTTTTGTTTCGCGAATTATATATAAGACCATTGAATATGTGAGCAGGTCATTGACGGTGAATAGAAAAATCAACATTTAAATAATTTTAAATTAACGTGGCAACTACGACATTAACTCTGTCAAGGTGGGGTAAAATTAAAAAATAAATAAATAATAAATATAATAAATATCAAAAGGGCGTGATGAATAAATAACCATAAAAATAATTGAAAAATAGGAGTCACAGTTTGTTCGTTTGTTATTACAGTTCTTTTTGAATTTCTAAAAAAAATATGATATTATAGTAGTCAAATAATATTACAATTATTTTTTTAATTTCTAGTGCATATCAAAATTGCTTTATATTTCTTATTGCTTGTACAGTAATACCTAAAATTGCGACAACAATAAAAGTGCGACTCTTGCCAAAGTTTTTCGAAACATTAAACACGAAAACATAAAATTTTTGCTCAATGTTTCGAAAAATGTTGGCAGGAAACGCGCCTCAAGAGTGATGAAATTTGTATATATTAAATATATCAATAAATAATAAATTTATTAATGAATCTCACACTGGTTACGTGGGTTTCTGTGCGCATTATATTTAGTTAACTACTGTCAAACAAATAGGTGCCATTTTAATGACTGCTTTGAAACTATTTTATCTAATTTAAATGTAAAAATAATAATATTTTTATTTTATACCGGCGGCCTTTATTATCAAAACACAAACTATATTCATACAAAACTACAACGACTACAGCGACAGACGACGACATTTAGGTAACCTAAAGGCTATTTCAGGTCCACAGGTAGTCCAAATACCCCAGACAACAATATAAACATTTTTTTTTACACTTCAGATATAGCCAATTGCTAAATCTTCAAACACTTTATTTGACCTTTCTTCAGTGCGTAATCCCGTGAAAAATGTTGAGGGTATTAAGGCTGCGTTCGGAAACTGTGACAGAGCGTGTTGGTGTAGGTCAGGCATAGACTGCATTCCTGCAGCGCCAGCGCCGCGGCTGCCACGCCCGTGCCTCTCTCACTAAATATAGCCCGCGGTGAACGAACGCGCCGCGGCCGATACGCGCAAGAGAATCATTGCTAAAAGTGCGTTTTGTTTCGCTACTTTGTAATATTTGCTTGATTTTTTATTATAGCTCTCTGCGGCTTTTAGCGCTTCTTTGTAGGTACGTCTACTGATTTTGTGTCTTGTTTTCTTTATAACCATACCAATGTTAAATACAACATGGGTATGTATATCTTCAAATCGAGAGTATATAGGTTTCTTCTAGGCAAGCGTGTTCCATCTTAAACCACATAAATGCTTAACATCAGGCAGGGTGTGGTCAAACGCGAACCTATCATGAATAAAAAAAATGATATGATATTATAATATATTCATTGCTTACAACTAGGTGCATTTGTAAGATAGTAATTATTGACCCGAAGGGTAACTTTACGACTTTCGCGACATTCATAGTAGTATTTGACCGGACTTAAGGACAAGACCGTAGTCAAAATAATTTCTAATTCGGGCGGGGCTAAAAGAAATGGGCGTCAACTTTTAACTCATAAAAATATTCAGTAGCACGGCGGCACTAGTCGCCGTACCACGGATAGCGTCGCTAAAATTGTAGAGTTTCGTGCGCTATTAGAAGCGGCAGAACAGAAGTGTAGATAACAACATTTTTATCTGCAGATACTGAGAACCTCTAAGGTAAAAAAAAAAATATCACTTGTAGGTAATGATATTTTTTTAATAGACTAAGCGAAGCGAGGTCTCGGTGGAGGTCTGAGCAGTGTATATTTCCCCGTCAATAAATCTCGATTGCCTGAATCGATCTTCTTGAAATTTGGTAGAAAGGTGCCCATCTTGCATATCAACAGAATTTGCAAGTAGGAAGAGCCAGTAGGAGCTTAATTGGTTTGTGGTTTGCTGAGATTATAGGGTTCATAAAACGAGGTTATAATTTAAAATTCAAAAGTATTATCTCAATATTTTGCTCAAAAAAGTATTTTGACTTCATGAAGCGGTACGAAACCACGGTAATATTATCTATACAGTATTTTAACTCGGCCCTGTCCTTGAAAAAACTACCTACAGCCGCGCGGTACGTAAACATGCGATAGGGCTGCCCGCATCCAGCATTTTAATTGCATTTGCCTACTTTGTGTTTCCATTTTGTTTTGTGATTGTAAATATACTTTTTTATATAAGCAAACTACTGATTCGCCCCGGCTTCACGCGGTTATTTAACAAAAAAATCTTAACTTATAAATTAAACATATAAAAAAGCAGTTATTGTGACATAACTGTAATAGTTAGACTTATAGTACTGCGGACTTTTTATAGATGTCTTCTATAAAATTGTAGTATATCACTTGGCTCTATTTTCAATAATTTCCGCAGCGTATGCGATATACCTAACGATTTTTTTTGGTATTTTTTTCGCACTTTATGTTACGTTATCGAAGTTTACATACGACCTAACTTTATTGAAAATCTTCTATAGCCTATGTTCGTCAGGGATAATGTTGGATTCTCATGTTGAAAGAATTTTTCAAATCGGTCCATTAGTTTCAGAGCCTATTCAATGCAAACAAACAAATGCACAATCAAATCTTTCCTCTTTATTACCTATATTAGTTTAGATAAAATACTTTGTAAATTGAATAGGAAGTGTGTACAAATGCGTGTTGTTTTAGATTGGTAGTAAAAAATATTTACACCTCGACTGAAACGTACGAAATGCTTTATTATTGAATTTTAAAGTATAAAGCTTAATCAAAAATTGTTTTGGCAAACATGGACAAGGTGGAGAACAGGGAATATCTGTTACTTGGTTATAGATACCTTCAGCTATTTTACAATTAATATATTTGGTTTGGACGAATTCATGCAACCAAAAACAGCACAATATATCCTACTCGTCATATATGTACTTGAACTTATAGGACGTTATCCGCACCAACCACTGGGTTGGTGCGGATAACGTCCTGGAGCATATTTGTGCCCTGCATACAATGTAAGTACACATGTTTTTTGTTGTTCTTATTTATAGTTCTATGTGTACATTATGCATTCCTTACTGCAACAACATGTGAAACGTTTTTTGAAATTAAATTATTATTATTATGTGTGATAACGCTTATGTAGAAAAAGTGAAAAAAGTGTGTCAGTATTTTGGCAAACCGAAAGAAAAATGGTGAGAATATGTATTTAATTTTAAAATGAACCTTGTTTAAAAAAAACTGTCAAACAATTTGTGTTTGGGCTTACTGTCATATACCTACCATTTACCAACTCTAAAACAGAAACTTACAATTTAACTCTTGACCATATTTCTATATATCTATAGGTAAATAAACACTATGCATAGGTATAATTTCAGTTATAGAAAGTCAGTTTGCAATTTTAGAGTGTATTTATGAGATAACACGCAAATAATAATATAATAAAAGTTCAACATTTTAATAGAAGTATAATCCCAATGCAATGCTCAATACAAAAGATAACTGTAATGAAATCGCCATATAAGATTCACACTACCGCTTCTTAAAGTGGTACAGGCAGAATCGTACCAAGTTTCTGAGTCACATTGGTTAAAGAACCCCACTCGTAGGTGCTTCGGTTATCGCGGCCATTCATCATGGAGACCATTTGAAGATATGGAAAATATTCCCAAGTCGGACCCCAGCCTTTGGCCTCGCAAGTTACTCACTCGAATCGGACTGCAGCACTTTGTATGGAAGCCATCTTGAATTCTGCTATTTTGGATTTTTTTGCATGTCATTTGACTGCTTTCTCGATTCCCTATGTCATTTGTTCAAAACTCCTTTACTTATCTGTAACCATTTACCAGATACGTCATATATCTTCACTTGGCAGGCGTCATTTTTATGAGGCGTAATTTATATTTCCCATTATTATCTTATCACGAAAACCACTTTGTTATTTTCTGTTTAGAATACTTTCTTTCCCCATGACTCCTTCCCATAGAACAATTTAAGTCAATGGTTTCAAAACATCTATGTATGGCGGCCATCTTAAAAAAAATATCTTCAAAAAATAATTTCTAAATTAGGAATAAGGACGCCCAAAACCACCCAGATTTTGATTTTCAGACGGATCGGAGCAACTTGAATTTTACCTGCCATCTTGAATATGTCATTTTGGTTTTTGTCAAGTCTCGTTCGACTGCTGCCATTAAAAGTTGTACGAAAAGAATTGTACCGGGTCACTTTTCCTAAGGTTCCAAAGTTACGGGTACATGCTTTTAGAGGTAGTACGTAAGAACAGCGGAGTCATACAGATGTAACACACATTTTAATCCGACTAAATACATACTAAGTATCAATGAGATAAAAGAGATATAGGTAAGTTCCCTTTATTTGAATGATTGGATATCTAAATACCTAGAAAGAAGTTGGTCGTCTCGGAAAGTGTGTTAAGGGCTTTGGGAATAAGTTCTCATTTAATTGTACAGTAGCCTAAATATAACAAAATGAAATATTTTACCAAGGGTTAAAAATCTAGATACCTACTAAAATAGGAATTAACAATGCCGTGTCTGAACTTTAATAAACTCGCTCAAAAAAGTTATTATAAAGATTTCATAAATCAATATAAACAAAAGTACTTCCCCAATAAATGTTTAACTTGAGTTTCAATAATTTATGACTTCCAAATTAACGTATGGTAAAAAAATATTGTAATATTTCGTAAAATAAATGCACAAAAATGATGGCGAAACAAACGGCACAGATCCCACGTCCAAACGGCCCGAGCGCTGCGGGCAGACTGATTTTCGTTGCGATTTCTTCTCGCGATCACAGAATTTTGTGCCAAAAATTTATAAAAATGTTTTCAACACAAGTTAGTAAGTAGTTCATTAGAGTATAGTATTAGCTATTTTAAAAAAAAAGAATCATTGCATTTACTTCAACTATGCCTCTTAAATTAATAAAAAACAATCTAAAAAGGGTCGCCGATTACAATTTATTACATATGAACTAATTAGTTTTAATAAAAAGTAATCAACTAATTCACTTAATAAAGAATTAAAGAATATGATATATTTTTTTCGCACAATTTGAACTCATAGTTTCAGTACAAGAAGATTCCAAAAGTGCGCGTTTCACTACGGTCATCCCCTTAATAGCGATTAAAAAGAACGTTCGTTTTAATTTAACCTTGAAGTGTATTTAGATTTAAGCGAAATAAAATCAAGACTTAGCGGAAAAAAAAGTATTTTTAGAAGGTATTTTACAGTTTTTTTCACAAAAGAGATTGCAATATATACCATATTATATCTGCTTATATACAACTCTTCACAATTATCTTACGATATGAAATTTACCTTAATGCAAAAAACACACATCAAACAAAAGAGAGAGATAAGAGCCATCTGTCCTGATTCTCCGTGGCTTGCTATCAAAGCTGACAAGGCCTCAAAGCGAGGTGAAGACTTTATTGTTTCTTATGTGCCTTAACAAGCTATTCAGACTTATCTCAAAAATATTTCAAAGCATATAAATAGATAAGCGCTTAGTCATAAGCATGTTATAAGTGTATTGGATGAGAAAAAAATTACTTACAGCTTAAACATGCGGTATTGCGTTTTACGGATGATGTCCTGATTTCATATCCAAACATTTTTATGTTTCCGCGACAAAGCCATTTTAAAATGCAGCGGTATATTATACAACCAAAATTCATAGAAATCATTTACAAATTTACCATAAGAAACAAAAACAATTTGCCATGAAGGCCTTTTAAAACCAAAGCTCTTTTTAAATAAGACCATTTATCGCCTAGACGTGGTATGTACATAGACTATTTACCACGCAGATATTTAAATCACACATAACCCATACAAGCGATGGACATAATTGAGTTAATTATGATTACCAGTTCAAGCAAGGTCAATACTTAGACTTAAATCTAAATTAAATCTCATAATAGCAGCATAACAAAATATTTTAAAATTTTAGGCTATTCAGAAATATATTTTTTTTTCCATATGAAAAAATAAACTGTTTTCGTTTAGCATGCTGCAATGTTGTTTAAATAATTCTGATATATGTAGTAAATGAAAATTATACAAAAAATATATAATATTCTAGTGACGGAAATAAAAAAATGCATAGTTTATTATCATGCCAGTATATCCAGAAGAAGTAAAAATGTTCGGAGGGTGGATGGGTGTTTCAACACCCATATTTGGCCTGATATGGTTTTCTATGGAATCCAGAAAATTTCTTCCACCCTATTCTGTAATACGAAATTGGTTTTTAAATATATTTTATAGAAGAGGACATCTCTCGTATCGTCTCATGTTGAGGTGCTCGTACAAACAAGTACACATAGACCAAAGTATGAAAGTATTTTATTAATGTTTCAATTTACCGACTGAAGTGCAATATACATAAGTAAAACTTCTATCTGCCGTGCCTTGGTTTGCGGAGGTTTGTTATATGCGCTTTCTTAATCAATCGAGATAAAAATTATGTTGGTTATTCCGCCACCCCAAAAAATATGAATAATTGCATTTAAAATATTGTTTCTGTTCAACAAAATTCTGGTTACAACAAAAACGAATGTTTCAATCAGAATTGACATTTTAACATCTTCGTTACTTTCATCGTAGAATGTATATGACATTTAATGTAGCAATCTAACTTTGCTTATTATTGCAATGTCGAAGTTGGAACGTCAAAGTCAACCCCGTTCCAGAGACAGCAAACATCGAAGTCAAATGAAACTGTTTATGACGTCATATGGGCTACAAATTTCGGCAACGAGCGTAGCACGTCGTAGCGCCGTAACCGTAGGAGTCTACGGCTACAGTCTACGGCTACGTAATTTCCAAATAACATATTATTTTATGATTTTTTTTCACGATGTTAGATTACATTTAAATGATTTAATGTTGTAAAAAGTCAAGCCTGGTCTATATTTACTACTCTTAGATTACTTGTAACTCAGAAAGATGCATATTTAAAATTAAATGGAAAAGTAGAGCATTCATGAGACTTAAGTTTCAAAGTAATGAATAAAAAAGGACCATAAAGGTAACCAAGAGCATATACAGTCATCTTTAGTAGACAGATTTTGTAGTCGTAAATACAAACAATATTTTTTTGGAGTTAATATGCAATTTAACTATATTTCCGACAAATATTAAACCAGGTCTGTATTTTATGTGAGTTTTTAATACGATCAGCATAGACTTTCTATTTTTTTTTTTCTTTCCTCAACTATTGGATTCTAGTTAGTCGTAGTTATGTTAAGGTAATTGCGTTTGTGTGCAATTACAAAATACCGTGAAGTGAGACACGGTGCAATAAAACATAATCCACTAAGGTGTCTTAGAACTTAAAAAGTTTTTACGTGATTTTTAACAAGGTTCATGATAGTTACATCAGAAAAAAACCCTTCGTATATCAGATATAATTACTTAACTACTTCTACCAATTTTCAGACAGGCAGTCAGACATACGGATGACGTTTTTTTACAGAACCTACAAAGTAAACAATATACATTTGTAAAAATCATTGCATACCTTACAGCAGAACACAAATTTGCCACGACGCGTGGACCAAAACATTCTTTATTGGCAATAAAAAAGCGGACAAGCATCAAGCGACAAGTCTGACGACATCAGTACGGGCATTTATTTGCTTATCGCCCATTATAATGCGCTAACCGTACATGATAACGGAACAATGAGTATAAACCAGTCGCATGGATACCTACATTAGAGTGTACACTCAGATACGCTTATCTCGCTATGTCAATACTCTTTTGTACCAGAGATACGGGAGTCTATTTGCCCTTAATGCCTCGCGCGCATTCTTCGATGTTGAATAACTCTCTGACAATGGACTGACCCATTAGTCGACGATTTCGATACTTTTTTCAAGAGTTTATCTATAAAAATAAACGTGGAATGTGCCGCGTTATCTGTGGCTAGACTTGTTTAGTGTTATCGGGCCTGTTACATAAATAAAAGTGGCCTCACAGTCCTCGCACACGGTAAATTTAATTTCTAGCCGAGCGCGTTTGTTTTGATGAATTTTAAAACATTTGCTGACCCGACCGGTTACTGGGCGTACGGTGATGAGATGGCCAGTTATATATGTTTAGCTTCTCTCAAAGGTGTGTTAGAGACTACAAAGTTCAATCAACGGTAAATACACGTCACATATTAATTCAACCAAAGATATACTGAAGTTTATGACAAAGTGAGAGCTAACGAGTGTTAATATCCTAAATTATCATTCAAAAGTAATTAACACCAATAAATGAATACATTACCAATGATAACATGCTGCGCGAGTATTTACGTGTTCTAACAATAAATTAGTCGGTGTTATCATTTCTGACGGCTGTTATGATAACAGTAATGTACGATGTTAATGAAAATCAAATAATGAACAACAGTTGACCTTTGCTTTCGTGTTATATAATTAACGACGTACTTATGTTCATGAATCGAGTTCCTGACACCGCGACCCTGTTTGTGTATCATTTAAAACAGCATTTATGGACATCTCCTAAACTCTTTAGTAATAAATTAATTCGTCAAAAAGATGTGATACTTTAATAATAACATTTTAAGTTGAGTGTTGTCTGATGACAAAAACATAGTGTGACGTATGAATTCGTGTCTTTGCAAATTCGTTCATCTTTTAAATACAAAGAGTATGCTAAAGAGATAAATGAATTTGCTGGATGAAAGAGACTTGCATTTGATAGAGATGCTAATGTTCATGTTAGTATAGATAATGTAATAAGATGCATGACAGTATTATGACAAAAACGATGAGCAATAATATAACCGTGGTATGTGCAATAATGGCATTATCAGGAAGAGTTCAAGTGCAGATAAATATCGGTGTAATTGAGACAGTAAGGTATAATTTAAAAACGCCAAAATGAAATAAATTATCTTGACTTTAAATTAGACTTTTTTTATTCGATCAACACCGATAAAGGTGAAAGGCACGAAAAATTAAACTAGAGTAGATAATGTAGAGCATCTCGTATAAATAAATAAACACAGAGTGATTGTTGGTAAATGAGAATTAAAATAAAAAATGACTGTTTCGTTGATCGAGTAGCATCATGCGATGCTTTGCGATCTCGAGGGACTGAGTTCGTTCCGTGAGTCCAACAGTTATTGGGTTTTACTAAGAAATTTTCAGAGTCTATAATGTTTTCCGATAGATGGCAATGGGACCGCTCACTATTAAATTAAACCTAAATCATAATATGTTTATTAAAGTTATGCGGTTGTTTAGATACATCAGCATATCCATTTGAGAATATAAAGGCTTGAAGAAGTATATTAATACAACAAAACTATTATTTATATAATCAATAGGTAAAAAACTTCACATTGGGTATTTCCAATATAGGTATGAAAATTTTATAACTACAAAGAAAACCCACCACCATACAAGTACTGTATTGGAAAAAGCAAACTTATCTTGTAATTCGTGAAAATATGATATTAAAAGAAAAATCAAACATGTGATATTTCTAACTTATCGTTTGATTGTCAGTTGGTCAGTTTGATGTCAATCCTCTTAACTATGTTAAAATAGTTTTCATTATTGTTAAGGCTGCATTTATAAATTCTGATATAAACATAAACTCTCTTGTAAAATTTTAAATACTAATAAGAATTATTTAATGAGAAAATGTGTTGTTGGATTTTCACTCCTTTACGCAGCAATGTTGCGTCGGATCGATATGCTGCGATTATATTCAAAGTTGGTCGAAAAACAAGAATGTGATAACTAAGATACTTTTGAACACATTTTAAGGCTAGCATCTTCTAAGCGCTTTGAACAGAAGCTTAGTTTCACAATATTATAAATACAAAGTATTCAAATTCGGCGAAACTTTGCAAAATGTCCTTTAGCCCTGTATCTATTAGCTTCTGGTTTGCCAGCTTTCCGTTTTATTATGTATTTTATCTCTAAATGGGGAAGTAAGAACTCCAATTTATTTTATTAAATTTTATTTTTCTATTTGTCGAACTGTTGTGTGTAGTGTGTGAGTGACGTCACCATAATACGGTTCCAAAGGAAGACCAGCGCTGGCTGTTATTAAAAATCAATTACATTATGCTGATTTGGGACCAATTTGTGTGCACTTTACTATGTAGTTGTAATTTTTAATTTTAGTGTCACCTCATTGTTTGTGTCACAAATAAAGCATTTTCTTTCTTTCTTTCAATTCAAAATTATTTTTCCGAATGATTTCATATACACATAACTGTACGGAAAACTGACAACCAAGCATAGATATTAGGCTTAAAGATATTCATGCAATTTTTTTTTACAGAATTTAAACACTTGCAAATTAAAATATGACGAACATACGCTCGTATGAAAGGTGCTACGAATTCACTTCGCTCAAGTACTAAGTAGTTTCAGTAGGAGCGCTATACTAATCAATTTCATGAGGGACAAATTGTGGTAGAAAATAAGTACCGAGTAGGCAATATAAAGTTGACATGGAAATCACGATTCAAGTTAGTTACTGCCTTGTCTGCCTCCCCGCACGCGTAGCTAGTTACCTAACTAGTCGTTATCGATAGCAAGTTTCAAGTAAAATGGTTATTTTATACGGCGTGTACTGTTTTATGGAAGTTGCGGAATTACGATTATCTAATTTGTATTCAATCGAACCGGTTTATTTCTAGTCTAGCTATATTGGATGTTAGTTGATTCTAATTTCTAACTAGCTTTTGTTGTAACTTGGTGTCTTAGAGTAATTGCGATGTTTGTAAGGAAAATGTTATGTAAGGAAGCTAATATAATATCGTATTTTGCTTTTGCGTTTTTTATATCATTAAACCTTGTTCTAAAAGTTTCTTTGTATATAGTCAGTTCAATATTTCGTTCAGATACTGACGTATAAGTGTTGCATGTTTGTATTTTTTTCAAAGTAGCGCCCGATTTTTTGGTAGAGTAGATAGTTACTCAACAATATGTTTAAAATAATTAAATACCCACCTAATTATGTTATTTTAAGTAATTGAACAAAGAATCTTTACAAAAAAGTATAAAAGTGAACAAACTAAGCAGTTATATACAAATGAAATATTTCTAAAATCGTAGAGTTTAATTGTGAAAATCGTATTATATAGATACGTGTTCATAGGAACGATTCCTTAGAAGTAATTTATCATAATTTTGTTATTTGGTTCTTGCCAAGTACCTACTTATAAACATTTTTATATGAATAAGGCTTTCAAACTATGTTTCAGAGTTTTCAGCCACTGGAGACATGTTATCAGCTCGACCTTCACAAGAGTAGATTGATAAGAGATAACAGGTTGCTACATAGTGATTGTGTATTATGTACGTATTAAAAATAGAGGTTCATTTTAAAATTTTAGTTTTCTATTCGCAAATTGTTAGTTTTAGTATACACCACCACTTGCAAGCAACCTGAATGATCGCCTAATAGTAAGCGGAGAGTTAATTATTTTATTTGTATAGTGCCTTAAAACAAAACATGAAATGTTGTCTAGACATAAAACTGGTACTGTCCCAGTTGTAAAGTGTCGTGTCTACGAGACCGTGCATTTTGCGCAATAGCGTAAGTAACGAGTAGTCCATTGCAACCCGTCTCTGATGTCGCGTCGCCTAGCGGGATGTCAGCTGGCTATGCGAAAAGCGAAGAGGGGAACTAACCACTTATGCACCCACACGAACTCCCGGCATGTTATAGGTACAATCCATTGAAATTCATAATCGAACCCAAACTTCCTCAATCCGTCCGATGTTTCCACGGAGCACGCTCGTAACTCGCCGATCAGTAAGCCGACACTGTTTATCAACACGGCCGATCACACGACACTTAGAGCACCGTCGCCATTTCTCTGCGAAATCATCACACCCTTGGCAAGTGTCGCAATCGGTGATGTTTGAGACGCGTGCATACGATCCATCAATTGGGAGATGTTTCGCGAGCGACTCGAAATAGATAAAGCGGAGTGGAGCGCTTGCATGCAGTGATCGATCGCACTCACCGTGCGCTCGAAGGCAACAGTCGTGGCGGCGATCAGCTGAGCCGTCAGCTGGGGAGCGCGAGACGCCGGTGTCACGCCGTGCACTGGAGTTGGGAGCTGCGCTGCCGAACGCGGGGTCCGAGCTGCTGTGGGTACTGGCCGGGGGCACTGCACGCGGCTCAACAAGCTCCAATCTCGACAAGGAGAGGGCACACACACACGGACCGCGACCGAATGAGTCAAGCGTAGGCGACTTGCATCACGGCTCTCGCGTGCTAACGGCGAGAGTGTCGGCGAGCGACTGGGACCGCGCGGGGGGCTCCACTGGCACCCGCGCCGCCCCTCGCCGCCCACTTCCTCCGATGAATGACAATAATGGAAGACGTTCAACTCGCCCGCAAACCGAATAATATGAATCATTGCATTAGGGTGCAGCCCCGCCCGAGTCCGGCCCGTGAAACTCAGTCCGCGCATTGTCGCGATAAATATTCATGAAGGCTCTGGTAAAGCTCCTGTAATGTGCGCGCCGAATGGTTAGAACTCGGGTAACGTTCGACACGTTTGTGGACTGCCCACAGCCCATCATCACTTACTTTTAATAAAGCCGTACATGACGTGAGGTGCCGGTGTGTCCGGCTGATGTGTCAGGCCAGCGCTGATGTCGTCGCCGGTCGGTGCCATGCAGTGGGTGCAATGGGTGGAGTCTGCAATTAGCGGTTCACATGACAGACGACCGCGGCGGGCTTGCGACGCGGAGGCCACTAATCTTATCTGCACTAATCTAATCCAGTGCGGCGCGACGCCCTCTCTTGTGTTTTCTTCCAATTGTGTCCACTCGAGGTAAATTAGAGGTTTTCTCTTGGGAGTTCACAATAAAGTCTGACGGGGTTCATTGTTCCTTTAGAAAAATCTCATTTCAACTGCTTTTGTTTTAAATCTATTCCATCTGAATGGAAGACTCAATGTCTACAACAGCCATCTTGATGGGAGATCTTGATAACATTTCTGACGCTCTGTTGTTACTCTCAGTTAGAATTGTTGAGAACAAAGCTAAACACGCTACCTATGCAACAGATGGACTTAATAATAGAAGAATATTTCGCGAATTTAGAATACTTACAGAAAATATTTCAGTTCCTTTTTGTAGAAAATTGCATAGGTAGAAGTAACCTAATAAAGCAACCTATATATAGGTACACAATTATATAAGTAGGTTAGATTTATAGATTTCTAGGTCCCTACCTATATAATTGTCTCATTGGGAAAATCAAACGAGCTTTTACTAAATTAAGTCTCAAATACTTAGTCAAGGATATTTGCCTTAAACATCAGCAAAAGATCAGAGGTCGAATAATTCAGAAAAACTGTACACGCCACCGTCGATCCCAAAGTTGTCTTTGATGTCGACAAAAAAGGGAGGCTTCAAATTGTTTAAAATTCCTTTTAAATTGTACTAAATCAGCCCACGTCTAAAATCAGACATTAAGAGGACCGTCCCCGGTTCGGTGTCGCGATATAGCATGCTAACTTTTATTTTATTTTGTTGGATCCTTAAAGTTCATCTCGTCTAGACCGGTTCGTACGCCCACACCCACACAGATTTCTGCATCTCGCAACAGGCCCACCATACAAGTTACTTTATTTCCCTTTTTATCGTTTTGTAATACCCTCAGATATTAGCCTCTTCATCGCGTTAATAGTGAAACACTATATCGCATAAAACCACGTTTTAAAACCACCTCAATCGTGGCACTCAGCCTCTTATTTCGAGCGCAAGTATTCATAGTTCTACTGTAGGTAAATATCGACCTATATTTGGTTGCATCCGACTGCGTATGTTGAGTACTAGTTTTCACAAGGCGTGAATAACAACTTAGCATTGATTGCATTTTAGGAGGTGACATTTCACTGCACGCAGTTCTAATCTATTAATAGCTAAGTAGGTACCTAACGAGCGATACTGTTGACATTGTGATAATTCCGCGTATATCTTGTTTTCAAAAGAAATATTTACGTTAAGGCGATAGTTCTACTCACATACCTATTAAGTGTCTTATTTGCGACTTTGTCATAACATAGATAATAAGCTAATTTACATCATTAAGGATTAGGTCCTTCTCCTCTGTATCTATGTAGTAATAATAAGACATTATTTCCAAAAGTTTGTAACCTAACAACACAAGACACGTACAAAAACGATCATAACATGAACGTAGTACAGTGCTATGAACATGTTATGAAAGATTGACGACATTGTTATTCACCGTTTTTATTACAGATGTAACTTGAAAGTCTGATATTCTTTTATCACATTGATTATGGACAATTAATAAGGTTTTATTTTGATTGGATTGGATGAAAGTAGTGGAAATCTGATTGTAGAGCTACTTCATGCCTGAAAATCTGGTCATGTCTAAAAAAACAACTTTGAAATAAATATTTAGGAAGCCAATTATGATTTTGGCATATTGATTAGAAATACAACCTTTATGGTGGTAAATTTAGAATTCAAATTTCAGAAATATAATAGAACTGAATAAAAATATATTTCTAGTAATTCCTTAATGTTTTTAAACGTTAAATATATTAGCAAAATCTATGTAAATTTTGAACTAATTATTGTATAGTAATATTAAAATATTTTGAAAGGAACATAAAGGCTAGAATGTCATTTCTTTTTGATTTGCCACAGAAGGTTTTTTTTGCTCATTGTCACAGAAGGAATACCTACGTTGAAGTGATGATGTTTGATGATGCAGGAACAATATTAAGCAGAAATAAGATAAATCAAGGAGGAGTGAAAATCAGGAACACGATGATAAAATGAAAACTTTAATATACTGTGGCTGACAAATAAACAATTATAAATAAATGTTCCACTTTCTTATAGAGAAGGCTGTTATAGGTAAAGATATTATATACAAATTAGGTAATTAGTTCAAGCTCACAATGAAATCACAGGTTAAAATGATGAAATAAAAATTTTCATTTTATTTTCAAAGCCGACAACACACGTCTATGAAATCACAGGTTACAACAACAAATAAAATTTTTCATTTTATTTTCAAGCGTAAGTAGTGTTAGTTGAGGTGATTGTTTAGAATTTGAATAACTAAAGGAAGTATGAAAAATGCACGTGGACAATAGCAAATAGGAGGATAAAATGACATATTTGTCTCAACGAATAAGCATTGCAATTCAACGGGGCAATGCTGCCAGCATGCTGGGCACGCTACCAACTGGTAGTGGGCTGGAGCATTTGGACTGCCAGTGAGTCTGCTATGACTTATAGGTTGTCCAATTGCTTTTATTGTAGTAGCTGTAGTGTTGTATATAGTTCGTAGTATTTTGTTAAATAAAGGCCGGTAAAAAAAATCTAGAAGGATATAATTAAGTACAACCCTAGTTAGATACTTCTTGAAATTGATTCTAAAATAAGGGTCCTACGGAAAAATTTATACATGCCGCGCCGATTACTCAGAGATACGATTTAAGTAATTTATTGTTTGTTCTTTCGAAGGTCGAGGCTACACAAATGTCATTAACTTTGGTATAGTAGCTAAAAACTTGTTTCCGTACCTAACAAAATTAACAGTGAATGAGGTTAACAGAGATAATATTAATTTCAATATTATAAATTCTGCACATAGTCATAGTATATATTCAAAACATATATACTATGACTATGTGCAGTATACCGGGGAATAAAATAGGTACATGAAAATATTCATGTACCTATTTTATTCCCCGGTGGATGTCAAAATACAGAAGTTTAGCAGGACGAGTTTTGGTCCCATGTAATATAGGGTGAGCCCATTGCCATCTATCGGATACAATTCCAAACTCCAGGCTTATACTAAATTTTTCTAGGCAGAAAAACCCAACTAATTTTCTTACCGAGGGTTCGAAAGAGGACTTTTATGTCAAATATGTACTAAAAATAAACAATTAACACTTTAGTATTATACAACTCAGGTCTTTAAAAAAAGTCGTGATACACAACGTAGATTCTACAGCAGCTCTGTTGGATAGATAAATAGTTGACTTGTTATTGGCGTGAATGTAACAGTAAGCGGCCTTATCACTAGAAGCGAAGGGAAAAAACCGCTGAGATATGGCTTTGCATGACGCGCAAGTTGTTAGGGCATTTTGCGAAAACCCGCGTGGCACCATGTACGCGTACCACCATCAAGTAGAAAAACTATCACCAGGCACTTAACGCTGTGATCCGGCTGCAAGCTAGTTCCCTGTATAGGAAAGCCTAGTCACCACATTCGGCTATATCACTAATAATTTGACTAACTTTTTTAGCAGTAATTAAAAGCTTTACGTAAATTGCGGTAATCCATAATTGTTAAAATGTTTAAAAAAATACTTTAAGATATTGCAATAATATTATGGTGAAATGTTTCAAAATGCTATTGTAAGAGAGCTCATGATTGTGAACTCGAAGATATCGTGCAACAATATATCCTGAAGGTGCTTCGTTTAGAAGAAGAAGACGAAATGCGTCGAAAACTATTCCAGCTTGGAAATTTAAAATATAGATGGAATTTGACAATATAGAACGAAAGAAAACAATTTAACTACAAGGGAGATTTGAACCCGTTACAACGAACCGTCCGAAGACGGTTTTAAACGGCCTACCGTTTAGCAAAGGTATACATTTGAGCTATGATTCACTAAGTACGATACTTCTGTTGAAAGAGCACTTTTTATGCCTGAAAGATTAGCCTTTGACCATTATCTCACCTGATGCTAAGCGATGATGTGGTCGAAGATGTTGTTCAGACTGACGTAGAATCACTGGCACTCAAGGACAGCTGCCGGAACACACCTCAACGTTCCGGTTATATTATTTGAAGGTTTTCATATTTTTTGTGTATTTATTATTATTTCTTATATGAATTATTTCTTGTATATCTGTAGAATAGCTCAAGCGTAGCGACGTCTCATGTCAACCGACGCATTATTATATAAATGAGGCATGCAAAAATAAAAATATTTGATACATTTTCATAAGAGGATGGCATTTTTTAAATGAAGTGTATACACATATAACTATTTTATATGGTAATTTTATAATCTTTCATTCCATATTATTTACTCTTTTTTATTGGTTAGATTTAACTTCAAGTTATTTAATTTGAATTGAATCTACTTATTTGAAGTATTGAACGTGGTTATACTCAATTTAATGAAAGAAGTGTTTGCCGATATAACTAACGAAATCAATGAATAATTGATATTTTCTTAGATGGCGTCTTTTATCGATCGAGTAACACAATCGACGCTGTGCGCAACAAGCATAACCGTACAAGGCTTTTTTTTTATAAAATATTTTTTTTTTTTTTTTATTTTTTTTATGCCTGATAGGTTAGCCTTTGACCACTATCTCACCTGATGGTAAGTGATGATGAGGTCGAGGATATTGTTCAGACTAACCTAGAGTTACTGGCTCTCAAGGACAGCTGCCGGAACACACCGTTAGGTGCTTGGCGACAGATTTTCAACTTGAGGGTGGTAGCTAGCCAGGCGGGCATTTGCAACGTGCCCTACCACCATGCTGTAACGACTGCTATCCTAAGACAACAACCGGGACCGACGGCTTAACGTGCCCTCCGAAGCACGGAAGCGCTCAGTAGTAATGCCCAACCAGCGGTCACCCATCCAAGTCATGACCGCGGCGGACGTTGCTTAACTTTGCTGATCGATTCAGAATGGCTAAGCAAACTTGGCTACGAGCGCTTCAAAATATGGTGGAACTGCTAAATATTCTGAAGTGTTTGAAATAGTATTATTACTACTTTAACAAGTTTTAGCGCGTGGGCTCTACTTTGTTCTTCATCTAAACTAATATTATAAAGAGGATTTATTTGTATTTTTTTATACAACGAATAAACTTAAAAACTAATGGTAGTCCGGTCAATTTAGACATAAAAATAGTGGTCAAATAACAATAATTCCCGGAGAGCCAAATATTGGTGGAGAGCTAGGGTTTACCATTACAAATAATGTAATAAAAATCCCCATTGATCCTATGTGTGCAACGAAAGTTATACGGGGTCAAAGGTCAAAATTTGATGTTTCTTGGATTTTTCTCGAAATCGTTAGATTTATCAAACAAAACCTCCAACCAAAGTTGTAGATCTTAAAATTATCTACAAAAATGGTACTCATAATTTTTTCCTAAGAGTTACCGTGCCTGAGATATCGCGATTCTAAGAGTCACATTATACATGATCTGCACACATTTCCGCGCCTTTGAGGTAGAGTACTCGGCGATTTTATTTACCGTGGTTTCCCCTGTAGGCCTACTCCACTAACTGTCATGACAATTTAAGGATAATTTAAGGGAACAATACCCGTCATTTTCTAGATATTACCTTAAAATTGATTATTGATATTGCTATTGATTATTGGGTTAACTGTTTTGATTTATTTAGATATTTTAATTAGATTTATACTTTTGAAAGTCTATTTCAACAGATTCTTCAGAGATTGAAGTTTTCCGGGTGTATGATTTTCTGCAATCTACGTGGACTGTAACGGATTTTTGAGTTCTTAAATACTCAGAAAACTCATTACCTCTCCACACTAACCTCGATTAAAGTTGGCATTCGACGATAAACCACAACTGTTTCATATTTAGTAAAAAAAATAATTGCAAATTTGCAATTGTGAATACATATTATATGTGCATATCATGTATAATATGACTCTTAGAATCGTGATATCTCAGGAATAGTAATTCTAGTAGATAATTTTACGATCTACAATTTGGTTTTGAGGTTTTATTTGATAAAATCTACCATCTTCGAGAAAAATCCAAGAAACTTCAAATTTTGACATTTGACCCCGAATAACTTATGTTGCACACATAGGATCGATGGGGATTTTTAAGACATTATTTGTAATGGTAAACCCCAGCTTTCCACCAATATTTGGCTCTGTCGGAATTTTCTTTATTTCAATTGTCTAAATTGACCGGACTATGGACCGATTTGAATGTAATTAGGTATGGATATAGTTTGAGATCCGGGGATGGATATAGGATAGTTTTATCCAACTGCGCAAAAAGGGGTTAATGGTTTTGCGTGATAACCGACATAGACGCTGGCAGAGCCGCTGCCGGTAAACTAGTCTGTGAATATAGGTATTTAGTAGTTCTAATTTCTAACTGAAACCCAACCTCATCAGCAGTCTAGTTAGAAAATATACCAACCGCCTGGTCTCCTCCTATAATTAGTCTTAAACCAGGTTCTAGTTTAATCTCGCGCAACTCTTAAGATATTAAATTAATATCAGGAGCATAAATCCCGACAAAATTCCCGGTAGACTGTAAAGGAGCTTGCACACTGTACGGGCGGATCGTGCGACACTATGCATCGGTAAGCAACAAGGTACCTAACTCATTTTAATCCACACAAGAATGGTGCTCGCTTTGTGAGCCTAGAACGAATGGCTGAGGGTTAAATAATGCCTTTATACTCACCGTTCTTTGAGCGATTACGGTCGATAAGGGTAAAGGAATGCGATTAAATCTGCATAAGAAACTATTGATTTATCTGAGATTATGTCGTTACATGTGGTGAGAACTTTAAAGCTCTTTGTGCTATGAGATGATTTTAACTTCAAATTTATCAAAAAGTTATGAATATTATATTAAACTACTTTTTCTCGTCTTTATGAGTTTGAAAAATTGTTATCTGCGGGCATTTATATGCCTTTACAATATAATATATAATATAACGTTAAGCCGTCGGTCCCTGATGTTTTCTATTAAGACGAGTTAGTCTTATTAGAGGTTGCAGTTGTTAGGCTTATCAAAGGCGTTTAGGCGGACTGAAAACTCTGATACTGGCAGTACCGGGCAGTTGGACATTTTGAATGCCCTACCGCTTATCCCATGCGCACCATAAAGAAATAACAATAGAAATGGACGATATCGTCCACTGTCGATGCTAAGAGGTCAAGCTGAGATATTAACTGGTATATATACAGACCATAATAACCCAAGTATGCAACTAATTATAAGAATGAAGATAAAAGTATATGTAAATAAAACTTAAAATACAGTACCTAAATGTAAAAGATCTTAAAGTTAATATTAAGTTTATCCACTTATCGATGTAAGTTAGCCTCTGACCACTATCTCACCTGATGGTAAGTGACGTGGTTGTTCAGACTAACCTAGAAGTACTGGCTCACAAGGACAGCTGCCGGAACACACCGTTAGGTGCTTAGTTACAGATTTTCTACTCGTGGTAGGTAGCTAGGTGGGCATACGCCAAATTCCCTACAACCATTCTCTAACGCCTGCCATGAGACAACAACCGGGACCTAAGGCTTAACGTGCCCTCCAAATCACGAAAGTGCTCAGTAGGTGAATAGCGGACACCCATCGAGCGAGCGATTCAAAATCCTGTAACTGGACTGAGGATAAACATTATGTGTATGATATAAGCATTAATAGATGTAGATTTATTAGAAATACAACGAATAATAATATTTACATATTTTGTTTCAATGTTACAAAAATGAGCTTTTCAGTTTAAATAAGAATCAATAGATTCATACTAAGTAGATAGATTTTAAGTGTAGTGGCGTGATTCACCACGGTTCTAAATACTGTCAGCACTTACGCTATGTGCACTCAATATAGATTCGGTTTCTGGTATGTCGCCTTCGGAGGTCGGTAACAGACTGCCGAGTCACCTGCCGTGTCTTGTGACGTAAGCTTCGAAGGCTGAGTCATGGTATCTCAAATGACTATAGACTAGTAGCTACCACAGACTATAATAACGTCGATGAAGTGTTGCAAGTCTCGTAGTAAACTTACTATGACAAATATATGAGTTACTACAAATTATATTATTAGAAATGTATATCTTTAATATCTCTATATCCTACATTAAGCAACAAAGTATTTTTTAGTTAAATTTCTATTAAAAACTTTGTTATTGCATCACATCTGTTCATTTATCTTTCGTTAAATCCAGGGGTCGCATGCCGTTGTTGACATTACGTTCATTTCTCAAATCTTATTACCGACTTTGTACAACTTTATCCAATCATAAATCTACTTAGGGAACTGTTTGGTTTTTGTTTCTTTGCCGGAATAAGCTTGCATGACTCATTTTTCGCTGTCTGTTGGTTGTTACTAGGCTGGTAAAAAACCATACTATGACAAAATTAATATTTCCAACTGCTGCAGTGGTTTAAATTGTAGTTTACATAATATTAAAATTAGTTTTGCCCGTTTATTTTGTCAAAATCCGTTTTCCATCACTTACATTGGTTAATGCATAGTTATACTTTCCTATCATCTCTTATTAAAGAATATTGGAAAACGAACTAAACCAACTAAAGCGCCTATTTTTTACCGACTTCTAATAAGGTAGAGTTTCTCAAATCCGTATATATATTTTGTTTGTGTATGACCACGCATAACTTTTTACAGAATAGTCCGATTTCAATAACTAATAAATTCTACTATTTATTTTATTGAAAAGACTATACTTACCTCCAAAATGGTCTCGTATCAATTGCAACAAAATCGGTTGAGTAGTTTATTTATAAGTTATAGTCAATTAACTGAAAAATGTATTATCCGTATGATTTTTGTTATTTGCTGTTGTCGACAACGAACTTTATTTTCAGCGAGTGAATAATCTTGTAAGCGACTTTTTCTCCTACAGGACAGGCATGGCTTCCACATTCATATTTACACCATTCATGACTAACCATTGAATATAATATCACCTGATGGTAAGGAACGATTCGACAAGGTCTACTACAAGCGCTTCAAAAAAGTTAACTTATGTGATTACATTATGAGTCAGCAGAGATATGGTTACCATAAAGGGGTATCCTCCATTCTATTACATTATACACTAGTTTACATACATCTTTCATATAAATATTAACACATCTGCAAAGTCAATCACTTTACTCATTTACATCGAATAATTTCCAATCCACGAAATTTGTAAAGAACATACATCACTAATCAAACTTCAGCTTCCCTCACAAAATCCGAAACTTAAATTACTAGAAGAAAATCTAGTGAATTTCCTGCAAGACGATAACAAAACCACGAAATTGGATTTCCCGATATAATCTGCTGCTGGTACTGACAGCGCGGCCCGAGTCGGGGCATTGCCATTATAGCACCGCCATACTACAAACTTAACAGTACAGTTCATAACGGCACTGTTGGCAAAGAAAAACCAATCAGCAACTGTCAAATTCTAAGGAAAAATCGTAGTACCTTTTTTCGCCACCTGCACATATAAGTTGGTGCCTCGGTCTGTATAGTATCTATATTTTTAATCTGTGGCACGTTTATTTCGTACAGATCTTTTTGCCGAGCTGAAATTAGTTGTGATGCCCTTTTATGGTATCGAAAGAATACGACATTTAAGATTTCAACGAAAGATACACAAGAGAAATATGTGTAAAGTGGCGTTGGCTTTTTAACGGGTTTGGTTCGTATAAGCCTTGTACTTTTCTACACTACCTATGTGGCAAAGATGTTCTTTTCTCAACAATGCTAAAAAAGGTTTTAGGGATTATATTGACATTTTGTTTGGTTTGTCCAACATGTCTAATAATTATATCTTCATAAATATAGGTAGACATTTTTTTAACTTTATTAGTGTGCGCTTACATACGATACAAGTAAGACTGTATGCTATAGCTGTAGCTAGCTGCCAGCATGCTGGGGACGCTGCCAACTGGTACTAGGCTGGAGCATTTAGACTGCCTATGAGTCTGCTATGACTATAGGTTTTCTAAATGCTTTTATTGTAGTATCTGTAGTGTTGTTTATAGTTTGTATTATTTTATTTAATAAAGGCATACCGCCGATAAAAAAAAAAGTAGGACTGTTGAGAAAATAATCATTTGCATCGATATTAAACTACCAGGGACCTTGTCTCCAGCTGAACATAGAATCTGATCTCAGCTTGGGTTATTTTAACATTTATTATGTTTTCCCATGAAATTATGGTTTCAGTGATATTGTCTAGTCAAATTATATGATGAAATCCCGGCTCCTTCTAAATTTTCCGGTATATACTTATGAGTTCAATGTTTTGGAGATGATCACTTAATTGTTAGTGTGTACTTGAAAAGTTCCGAAATATTAAAAGCTCATAAATGTGCTGCGTGTATGCGCCCGCTATTTTGTGCTCTTGAATTACTGACTTCCTACGGGAAGTATCGATATAAATAAAAGAACTTTATTAAATTTATATTTAGTTACGAGTACATCAAAACATAATAATTATTAAATAAAGTTTGATCTCAATGCGCGCTGCACGTGGCAGCCCCGACCTTTGGTTTGTCCAAACTGCGCCAAAAATTAAAATTGGGTTACTTTTCATATGGATGCCATTGCCGGATTTGAACATTTTCAACACGGGTTTGTTAAGCTATAATTGGTCACATTTTAGCTATGGTTAGATGTGAAAAAGCATAATCATGGAGAAGTTCCATAAAATAAATAAAATCAGTTTAACTTTACTTTTCTTTACCTAGCAGTTATAAATCCACCTTCAACACGAATTTGTTGTCAAACCATTCACACGTATTTTTTTTTCTGAGTCAAAATAATGAATATCTAAAAAGGAAAAAAAACCTTCAAATTGACCAAAATCAGAGAATCTTTTAATATTGTAGTATCTTTCTTCTGTGGACTATATTAACTAACTCGGCTGCATAAAACTGTTTTACCTAATATTATTTTGTTTAATTAAACAGTATAAATAGGCAACTGTTTAAATCTTATAACATCTACGTTGCAAAGTTCAACATTTCTAGATATATTTCTGCGTGAAACATGTTTTCTTATCTTTGACAACTAGGTCCGATAACGATACTTTATTGCAGCGATAGGCCAATAAACTAATGTTAAATTGCTGATTACATAGGTACATACGCCTATCTAATGGCAGACACGGAGAGAAAAACACGTAGACATTGTTAAAACTTGTATACTTACCTGCCTAGCTTATTTTAGCTGGCACGCGGCTTCGGTTTAACAATAATATTAGATCGAAAATATTCCTAGACGCCGTCTTTTGAATTCTGAAATATAGTTTATGTGTATGTATATCTGTTACTACTCCACCTCTAGAACACATTGATCATTGACAGATCTTTGAAGCGGTGATAGCTCAGTGGCATTGGCTATGGACTGCCGCGCAGCAGGTCCATGGTTCGAATACCGCCGCGGGCTTGAGCTTCACCGCATGGTGGAAGGGCATTTTGTGAATGCCCGCCTGCCTAGCGACCATCCTCAAGTAGAAAATCTGTCGCCAAGCACCTAACGATGTATTCCGGCAGCTGTCCTTGAGAGCCAGTAATTTTAGGTTAAAACCACATCGTCACTTACCGATTCGAGATTGTAGTCAAAGGCTAACCTATCAGCAATAAAAAATAAAAAAAATATTTTTATGAAATTTGGTGGCGCTTAGGTCTTAGATTACGATTAACGCCATAGAGATATAAAATAGTGCTTTCTCTTTTCTGTGATTAACGCAATACACTTTCTTTTTGCTAAACAATTTTTGAAGAAGTGCCATATAAACCGAAATGCAGGTGAATCCGCGAGCAGAAGATAGTCCTGCATAAATATGTTAGTGGTAAAAATATAATAAAAACGTCAAAAAAATCCAATTAAGGACTACCGTTATGTACTAAGAAATTTCATCAAGTTAATTGCTTCCCTAAGACAGAAGGGCATATCAGTACCCAAGCGTTTAATCAATACTTTCCTCAGAAACGATAGTGCAGGGAAATTTCTAAGAAAACACCTTCGGTCTCTTTATTAAGATGATTAAACAATATAAACATAATGCCGTCACCATATCAATAACGTCAAGTTCGTCGACTTTTTGGATTTAATATTATCTTTAACGAGTAATCGTAGCACAAACAATCAATACTTAGGTAGATAACACCATATCTATATGCATGTGGTCAAATATAAGCACGTCCTTAAGTACTTACCTGAATTTTGCCGTATCTACTGCAAAACACTACGTCATTAGTATAGGTAAATAATCGAATTGAGATTTTAAAACATTTCTAAATATGTTTACAAGCACTATCGCGTTCGAAGCGAAAATAATATTTTACAAATTATTGGAGCACACAATTTTATGCCCCGGGCGGAAATCGAACCTGCGCCCTCCGATTTCACGCCCATTGGGAATAATTGTATACACAAAATACTTAAAATATTTAAGTTGATAAGAGATGAGACCGCTAGATTTTAGTTGATAAGACCATAAAGATTTGAAAATAGCCTCTTTGCACGTTTGTGAAGCAAAATCCTTCAACGTTACCGTAAGTAAAGGCACGCAGCTAATTTTGCCAATTTTTTCAATTTTATGATAACCCAATGGTTCTTCCATTGGGTGATCTTTCAATGATAAAAAAATCAATAATCCTGGATTTTAGAACTAGAAACTGGCTATGAACTGCCGCGCAGCAGGTCTGTGGTTCGAATCCCAACGCGAGCTTGAGCTTCACCGCATGGTGGAAGGGCATTTTGACCGCCTGGCTAGCGACTACCCTCAAGTAGAAAATCTGTCGCCAAGCACCTAACGGTATGTTCCGGCAGCAATCCTTGAGAGCCAGTGAAATTACAGGCACATGAGACTTAACATCTATGTCTCAAAGTGACGGTCGCAGTACCTATCGTGACTTGTGACGAAATGCATCTGTTAAAGGCAGAGGTTAGTCTGCTTAACATTAGGTGGGCCTCGAGCTTGTTCGGTCACAATAACATAAAATAAAAAACATAAACCTTATTCTATTTTTAATTCTCTTTTACGAAGTATGGGACTAACATGTAATGTATTATTACATAAACTAATCTTCCAGAATAACTAAATTGATCGTATCTTGCCGACAATACAATGGATTTCATTGTTCCCGAATATAATATACCGGATAAATTGGATAAGGAAACAGAAAATGGATTTATATGCTCGCCATTTAATATGTGCCAACGATTCTTCGTGCGTTATATGTTAGTTTCTTTATTTAAGAAGTATTGTAGTTGCGGTTGCGCGTAGTTTGTTAAATTTGTTTTTTATTGGCTGGCTTGTGGGTCAAGAAGCATGTCTGAGTCGAGAGATCCTGCATATTATGTTTGCTGTCTACGTGTTCCAGGGTAAAACATTATTATCTTTCGACATGAGATCTAAAAAGTTACTGGCAAAATGTCGGTGTTTAGACACCTTTGCCTTTCCCAAGAAAAGGCAACAAGAGACCTAAAAAGTTACTGGCGAAATGTCATTGTTTGGACACCTTTGCCTTTACCAAGAAAAGGCGACAAGAGTTGTTTAGACACCTTTACCTTTCCCAAGAAAAGGCGACAAGAGACCTAAAAAGTTACTGCCGAAATGTCATTGTTTGCACACCTTTGCCTTTACCAAGAAAAGGCGACAAGAGACCTAAAAAGTTACTGGTGAAATGTCGTTGTTTAGACACCTTTGCCTTTCCCAAGAAAAGGCGACAAGAGACCTAAAAAGTTACTGGCGAAATGTCATTGTTTGGACACCTTTGCCTTTACCAAGAAAAGGCGACAAGAGACCTAAAAAGTTACTGGTGAAATGTCGTTGTTTAGACACCTTTGCCTTTCCCAAGAAAAGGCGTGATAATGTATAGTATGCTGAAACAATTTTTTTGAATTAACTGATGAATTATACGCGATGAATCTGCGAAGGCCGTTTCTGCTATTTTGACTTAGATGACGATCTAATTATTTTGCATGAGTATATTTGTCTTAAGATAATAATATGATGTTTCTGGTTTAAGATATTTATTTCTCATTAGAATAAATTCACTTACATGAGAAACGTAAAATTAAGCTTAGACATATTTGTTAGGCTTAGCAGAGGAACTGAGTAACATATTTGAAATTAAGAGCATTATTGTAATACGTGGGTAGTTTATAACAACTTGCAAAACGCAATCAAATGTCGGTTCGGTCCGGTTCTCTCCGTGCGGACTATACTCGTAAGGAATGTGTGTCTATTTAAACAGAAATTATACTGTGTATAAAATCATATTTCAAAGAGTTCACTTCAAGACATTTTATACGTACTATCATTAACAAAACAAAACAGCTTACATTTGAAAGGTACCTTTAAGACACCAGTAGAACCCTATTGAAATACCAGAATTACCCCCAAGACTATAATTAATGGAGCAACAAAGTCGTTTCCTGTTTACACCCTCAGAGATCTCCAGACCCTCAATTTGCCATTCCCCAATTCCTGTAAACAGTTCCCAAATAAAATCAAAGTAAGTACGTAATGAAAACATAATGACTTAAAGTTGGTGAAGTCCCTGAACGGCCGTGAACTTTTAAGCACGAGCCAGATAAGCAGGGTATTGTTACTATACTATAATTTATTCTGTGGTATTGTGCTTGAATATAAAAAGAATGCGAAGAGTTCCTTTGCCAACACATTATTTTTGTACGAAACGCCGAGGTTCTTAAGCGCCCACAATAAAATTACGAAATAGTTATGTGCTGGCTGCCTTATTCAGAAGGCTGAATAGCTCTGAATTATTAAGCCAAGCTTTGAGATTTTTGCAATATAACTGTATCACTTTAAATTTAGGCTTTTGGAATTCCCTACTAGAAAATGGGATCTAAACCTATACTGTGCATTCTTCCGCACGTCTTACTCTTTAAAGAGCTACTTTTGGACCGTTATAGGTAAATATTTTTTTTTTTAATTGTCAATATAGCGCCAATGTGCCTCGTATAGGTCGCAATAGGCTCGCCCCCTATTAAATAGGATGAAACACATGTCTAGAGAAAGAAAAAACTCGTTCTTCGACACATACAGGCGTGGATCTATCGTAAATGAAGGTGACCTGTGAAAGATCTTTATTATACAAGATCTTTTTCTAATACATGTAGTTAGGTTTTGTTAAAAGAAACCAGCTCTGACAAGACTTACACCAGCCTAATAAACCTAAATAATATTTCACGTAGGTCGGTGGTCAGGTCAGTGCTGGTACTGGGTGTGGTATTAGAATTCTTAGGCTATGTGGATTCCTGTGGTGTAAGTTATTTTTCCGACAAAGACCTTATTAAATACCTATCTTTATTGAGAAACATAAATACCTATGTAGTATAAACTTTTTAGTTACTCTGCCTTTTGTTTTAGTAAAAACTGTATCAAAGGCAGTGTGGGCAAAAGGCAGTATTGACCTATAAGTACAAATGTTGGACAGGTAGATACAAATCTATTTTTCATGTATGAAAAATATATAATAGTCTGTAAATTATGACATTGTTATTGTTCAACTAAAATAATCATTACAAAAAAAGAAACGACGGTCCCAAATGTCCCGATACAAGATATCTGTTTTAATAAATGCTTTTAGTACAAGAATGATCATAAAAACAGGATACATACCTACATTAAATATGGGGTTATTCTGAAATGACAGTATCAAGGAATTGCAAAAATTTTGATACGAGCCATTGGTTCCGTGTTAAAGGGAAATTATCTCAAACCTAGAACAAGATCCTTTAGACTGAACAACATCTTCGACCACTTACCATTAGGTGATATAGTGGTCAAAGGCTAACCTATCAGGCATACAAAAAGAAACATCCGTCAATTGGTCAAATTCTTGTGCAAGATTTTTTTTTTACTTAAATCGAATATTCTTGGCAGTTCAAATCCGCAGTTAAGAAAAAAGTTTAAAGTCTGAAAATATTTATAAATATTAATAATCAATGCAACAAAACTATGAATGACCTATTTATAACTTATTATTAATATTGAGCCAGTCACTTTTTAAAGACTAAATTAAAAAGTTAAAAATTGATTAAACTTTTTATATAAAACGATAATTAAAGAATATTTTTTTTTATTTCTTATGAGCTACCTTTTTGTCACCTGTCACTTTAATCAAACGTTGCGATACCACGGAGTCAAAGTTTCTACCAATAACGGCAACATGTAAAAACGTAATAAAAATAAACTCATTTTTCTCTCCGTGTAGAAATGTATTTTATATGCAACATTATGTAGTTCTGTTTCGAAAAATCAGCAGTGTCTAGGCACATATGTAGAAGAACATAAAATATTTATCCGCAAAGAACGTGATCTTTACTAAATTTCCCACAAAAAAAATATCAATACAGTCTACAGTTTAGTTTTAGTTTAGTTTGACTTGAAAATGCTTCACAGGTTACAATAAACGCGAAGTAGCGGCTGGATATATTGGTTCTTAGCCGACCGGCGCTTCGCGGTTACAAAGCAATTGTAAAGCGGTAGCTAATTTTAGAGCTTTGAGACTCCTGACGGCGCTTTATATAGAACTCAAGTAGGAGTCTAAAAGAAACGCTTCCGAAAATGTTCAGCTCGTACCTTAGACTTTCATGTCTAACCTTACACGGAAACATTGTTGTGGCCAAATTATCACTACACGTTTAGATTGAATTGTTAAAATGTTGTTTTACGCAAATCAACGCAAAATATACAGGGTTATTGGTAAAATGCTAATAACCTACTCTTAGGGTTGACTTCTGCTAGTCCTAACAATCATCAAAAGTAACAAATTTTTTTTTTTTTTTTTTCGAGCCAAACTATAAGCTGTGCTTCTTTGAATAGAGTTTTGAATATTTACATCGAGCAAAGTAATGAAAAATATGAAATAAGTAGTACATTACAGGCACAAGAGACTTAACATCAGGTGATCCTCGTACGTATTCCGTCAAAAACATATAAAATAAATACAAAAAAACAAACAAAAACAGCGTCTCAAAATGTTTGTTAGGACTAGCAGAAGTCAACCCTAAGAGGTTGTTAGCATTTTACCAATAATCCTGTATATTTTTTGAGGCTGTTGGTATGTAAACTGATTTTTTATACGCTTTAAAACGTCTGTTCTGATTAATAGTCGTTCTACATACATACATAGTAGAGTTGTAGAGCTCGATCTGCATTTTCTATTGAAATGAATTACGAATGCAGTTCACACACTGTTGGCGTGCAAACTAAACTTGGTTGGTATATTTTTGTAACATTAAAATGCAAAGGTGAGTTCGATTGAATCGACGTCAGGAGTATTTGATAGGATTTACAACAAGAAGAGAATAATAGTCTATTTGTGCATTTAGCGAACCATTTGAGTATTAAGGAGATTTTTGTAAGAAAACTACTTATATAGATCAGTAGTGATTAATACATTTTTAAACTTTAGTAAATATTTTTGAACTCTCTGAATATAAAAATATTTTCATTCATTTAAACCGACTTCTAAAAAGGTTATGTAGATTTTTTTTGTATGTTTGTTACGTGATGAATCCGCATTATGAATTTGGACAACAAGAAGAGAATAATAGGCTATTTGTGCATTTAGCAAACCATTTGATTATTAAGAAATTTTTTTTTCTAAGAAAAGTAGTTAATAACTATACAGATCAGTAGTGATAAATACATTTTTAAACTTTTTTAAATATTTTATGGTACGAAAATATTTTGATTACGACAGAATTTCTTTTTTACCAAAGAAATTTTGATTGGGTTAACCGATTTTGATAATTCTTTTTTTATTTTAAAGTTGGTGCTTTTCGTGTGATCTCATTTAAATTTCATCAAAATCAGTCAAGCTGTTTTTGAGTTACACGCCAATAACTGAAAAGTGTTTTCCCATGGTGGTGATAAAGTCATTAACAGTGAATGACAATTGATCACCTAAGTAGCAAGGGTCACTAAAAAGGGTGAAAAAATTTTTTTTCCCTCGAAATGGAACAGACTTTAACACTCAAATGTGTGAAATATTTTGTCGAAGTCCTCTAAAAAATTGTGCGCACAATACACATACAACAGGTACTTTTTAGATATTTTTTTTTACCAACTGCGGCATCACCAAGGACCGGGCATCGTTTTAACGCAGGCGGCCATAAAAGTTAAGAAAAAATAGGTAAATACTTACAAACAAAAGAATCTTTAGTTAATTATTTTGATAGGAATTTTTGTTCATAGATTTATAGTATTTAATTGTATAGTCACAACAATATATATCACAGATCTCTAAATTCTTAAAAATTGCTTAAATATTGAAAAATGTACTTAACATTATTTATTACTACAGATAGATATTTATAAATTTAAAACTAAGAACTGACATAATAAACTATGGACACAATCGTGTTCCAGTGCTTACTATAGATAAAGATTCTCAAGAACTACTTACTCTACTAAAGCATACATTTCTCCATTAATTACAAAGTTCCATAACTTTAAAACACTCTCCTCTCGTACAACCACTCGAGTCTATTATTTAAACGCTCTGTGACAACATTCCATCCTGTGGAAATAGTTTGCAGTCTTCACAAGTTTGCAAACTTCCAGATTAACTAGGGATAAGAGATTAAATTCACCTCTATGTGGACCAGGAGCTATATGCGTTAAAACTTGTAGTATTTTGCTTTCTGGACGTGAACCAAGCTGATTTATACGGTGTTTTGAGGGCGTAGAGTTTTGGTGTACAGATATCGCATCATATAGAAAAGACTTTTTTTTTGCCTTATAGATTAGCCTTTGACCATTATCTCACCAAATGGTAAGTGATGGTGTGGTCGAAGATATTGTTCAGGCTAACCTAGAATTATTGGCTCTCAAGGACAGCTACCGGAACACACCGTCAGGTGCTTGGCAGCAGATTTTCTACTTGAGGGTGGTAGCTAGCCAGGCTATTTTGCGAATGTCCGAAGCACGGAAGCGCTCAGTAGTAATGTCACCAGCGGTCACCCAACTCATGACCGAGGCGGACGTTGCTTAACTTTGCTGATCGGATTATTATCATTATAATTATTAGGTACGACGCTTTGCATAATTTTGCATGTTGGAAGGGCATTCAGCGAAAGCTCGCCTGGCTACCACCCTCAAGCAGTAAATTGATCGCCAAGCACCTAACGGTGTGGGTCCGGCAGCAGTCCTTGAGAACCAGTTAAACTACAGGCACATGAGATTTAATAAATCTATGTCTCAGATTGGCGTGTACAGTGAAGTTCGTTACTTAAGACGAAATGCATCTGTTATAGGCAGAGGTTACCGCTTACCATCAGGTGGGCGACTTGCAAGTTCCGTCACTATACAACAAAAAAATTGAATCATTAGCTAATTATTTTATAATATTATATACTAGCTACCCACCTTGGTTTCGCACGGGTGCAACGCTCACACTAAATATACTACAGAATGTCTTTATATACAACGTTCACAGCTTTTTTGTCGTTAGACAATATAAATATGTTTTCTTTAGAGGTTACTCTTAAAAAAACAACATATAATTGGCCATGTGAAAAACTGCTCAAATAATGGTTATTGTGGTTTATCCCTAAGAGATAGACATATACCATCGTGGAATTTTTCTAGACTTTTTTAAATTGTACAATACTGTAGAACATTATTTTGATTTATCTCGTACGGTTCAGCCAGCGTTTGGAATGTAAGCGCAAAAATGTGTTTATTTACGACATCACATTAAAAACCTCTAAAATTAACAGTGTTACTATATTATGCATGTATTATACATATAAACCTTCCTCTGGCGATAATCTATCTCTTAAAAACCGCATCAAAATCCGTTGCGTAGTTTTACAGATCAAAGCATATATAAGGACAGATAGACAGCGGGAAGCTACTTTGTTTTATACTTTGTAGTGATACGCAATATGGCCTGCACTTTAGGGCCACATGTATGTAGCAACAGTAACTAAAGACTGTATTTAAATGTAAGTGGAACGAGCACTGTGTAAGTTAAGATGTGTAGATTCTTTACTTTCTTTAACATGCTTTATTTAGCTACAATGTTGCGAGCCGAGGTCAGATCTTGCAAGTTGATTAGGACGTCTTGTATACTCTTGACTTCCCATTGACTTTGATGCTTGTAGGTATGTACTTTTCTCGTAAATATAGAGGCACCGTCACAGTCTTTTCGAGTGATTATAAAGGAGTCGCAAGCTTTACATATAAGAAAAAACAAAAGCTATGTTCTGATAGGCAGGGGGTGTTTGAACAAATGTCATAGGGAAGCGGGAGGGCAGTCGAATGACACCTGTCAAAAATCCAAAATGACGGATTTCAATACGTCCACCATATGATGCACTCAGACCCTACTGAAGCTCGGTCTTTTAGAAAAAAGATTTTATGAATAACAGAGTACCATTAAAACTATGGACAGTCATGTTCAAAGGTGTAATTTAGATCGCAATAAATAACGAACAAGGGTCAAATCCAAATAAATTATCATTACGTAAACAGCAACCGTTTTATGTAAATGATAGCTTAAACCTTTTTAATGAGACACATACGGTGAATGATTAATGTTTATATCATTCAAATATCTTTCAAATAATAATTTGAATGAAAGCCTCAACGACGCCTTAAATAAAACCAGGTATTCACTAAAAGTCTATGAGCAAACTTCAACCTCCAAAACTTGTCCACTTTGGAGGTAAATAAAAAATATATATGCGAAACAAATACAATTTTTCGATATAATATTCATTCTGTATAGCTATTAAATCATATAAAGACATATATGCAAGTAGACATACAGATAATATGAACAAGTAAAAAAATATTACAATACAAATTGGAAATAAAAATAAAAGTGAAGACTAAGTAACTTTTCTCATATTGTTGAATGAATGAATGAATAAATTGAATTTAATATATTGTTGATCTTATAATACAATACAATAACACTATTATCACTATACCAAGAAAGAGTAATAAGGACAAAATAGAGGACTTTAGTGCAATGGGCGGTCTTATTACTAAGCAGTGATCTCCTCCAGACAACCTTTGGATGGAGACGATATGATTGTGATTAATGAGTTACGTGTTGTAGCAATATATCTTAGTTTAGTAATTTGGTGTATCTAAATAAATCCCGGTATTTTCCCCTTACGTAGATAAGTAACAAAGACCCTTATCACATCACCCCAATTTACCCCGGATATGTAGGCAGAGGTGTTACCTGCCCCACGTAAAATTGAGCGAGCATATTACCACCAACCGTACACAGTTACATTCTACGGACTGAGTATTTGGTGTACAAAAAGGATAACAACACATTTATGTGTGCTAATTTTCATACATACCAACTAGGACGAATATCTTTTTTATTCTCCAAGTAGGTTATAACATGTTGGTTTAAATTCTAAGCTTTACAGTGCTAAAGAGAGTGCTGTGCGGTAAGCATTAGTCGTGCTTTCATATGAAATAAAACATTTAAATCGGTTTGGCTGCTTGGGAGCTACAATAGCACAAGACAGAACGACACACAAACCTTCAAATACACGCAGGGGGAGAAATGCTTGAAACTTACAACACCCAAGTGTGAAATATATTTATTCTTCGACCACACTTAAGAATTTTTAGATGAACACAGCCTCGCCAGGTTGCCATAATCCCCACGCTTGGCAGACGTTTGGGAATAGCAGCGTAAGATAGTAGTTCCTCAAGAGGTGCTGGTGCTTACCGTCCTCTTACCTCTTATTTTACGATTTATTACGATTATGTTTGATCTTAACAAAACGTTCCTCATTGTAGGTGATTTTTGGCACTTACCTAAACGTCAATACAAATAGTGAATACTTTGCCTAAGAAAACCAAAGTACATGTTTCGTTTTCACATGACTCATAAGTTCATTTCACCCAAGGTGGTCATGTTTCCTGATGACATACCCTTACCTATATCCTTATCATTTTCGGTTTCCCGGCGTTAAAAATACTTCAATCATATTTGACCCGTGCCCTTTTTGTTTCGTTTAAGAAGATATCGTTTTCTTGTAACTTTAAGAGGAATACTCAAAAAACTCCCGGATAGTTTTTGATCATCATAACGAAGTGGTCTTGTTAACCATAACACATTATCGAGTGTTTCCCCAACAAAAAGGTTGGAAAAGAAGACTAGAAGCTTTTGGCAAGACCATCAAAAATATTCATCTAAAGCCATAAGTTAATAGTCGTGGGGTAAACTATTAGTATTCGGGTAATTATTTCGGCGTAAATAATTCTATGTGACAAAATTACAAATTTATGAGAGAAAAAATTATAGTCATGTGCGGGATTCGAACCCGCGTCCATCCACCCCTTTAGCCGGGGTATGCTCTAACCAATTGAGCTAACATGACACATGATAACATGTTGTCATGTTAGCTCAATTGGTTAGAGCATACCCCGGCTAAAGGGGTGGAAAGACGCGGGTTCGAATCCCGCACATGACTATAATTTTTTCTCTCATAAATTTGTAATTTTGTAATGTAATTCGCTTAGCAGGCGTTATTGCAAACTTAACAATATTAAAATTCTATGTGACTTTAATATTTAATTTAAATTATCGGTCACATTTATTGGGTTTTTCTGACACGGAATTTTTTAACAACTGTACCTGGTAGGTTCACTACCTAATCTCTTACATCTCCTATTATATGCTCATATGATATATCAGACTTCGACACCCTCATCATTATCTACATTGTTTGTAATTAAAAAAGAGACCTATGACCTGAACTCAATACAATAAAGTCTTTGACATCTTCATTGACTCTACATTATGCACTGCATTCACATATTCTACAGTAAATATCCATTAAAACTAATAGAGCAATTTGTTCTATCGCTACATTGACATTTAATGTGTTTCCAAAGCAATACCATGAACATTGTAAAAGATGCACGTATGGAGACTCGTTATTCCGAGAACTGCAACTAGCTTCGATCTTGAACACATTACAACTCGAGATAGTAAGTACTCTATGAGGCACATTAGGAATATTTTACTAGCAAGAAATGTACGTCAAATATTCTTGAATAGATGTCGTTGCAATACCTAATACATTGACGAAATAAGTAATAGTTTTTTTTATATATGATAGGCTAGCCTTTGACCACTATCTCACCTGATGGTGTAGTCGGGCCAGCCTAAAATAACAGGCTCTCAAGGACAGCTACTAGAACACACTGTTATGTGCTTGGTGACAGATTTTCTACTAGAAGGTAGTATCTAGCCAAACGGGCTTTGCAAAATGCCTTTCCACCATGATACAACGAATGCTAACTTAAGACAACAACCGGGACTGACAGCTTAACGTGCTTTCCTAAGCACGGAAGCGCTCAGTAGTAGTAGTCACCCATCCAACTCATGACCGCGGCGGACATTGCTTAACTTAGCTGATCGGTTTAGAACGGCTAAGCAAACTTTGCTACAATCGCTTCAACACAATTATCAGGCTCCGTTTTTTGACCATGTTATTTTAAAATATTCCGCTTCAGTACCCTGGCGATTATCTCACGTAGAAAGAAGAAAACGTTACAAAAAATACTTTGCTAAATACTTGTTGGGTCCATATTTTTATGCCGTTTTCACTGCACAGCATCGAAGGAACTTATATATCTTCGTCCGAAACCCATAGACCCTAAGGTCTATGGGTGTCGGACGAAGATCTATCTGCTGCAAAACACCTTATAAATTGGAGTTAACAAACAGTTGTCTGTAAATTAATTTACAGATATCATCCACCTACGCACCGCTCCAAATAAAACCCATAGATAGACTACATCCTAATATATAACTGCAACAACATGTGACGGTACAGGCCCTTCTCTGTCCCGCCACGTTCATAAATAAACCTATTTACAAATATCAGTTTGCTGCATTTTGAATGTTTTAGAACGAAATCGTATTAACCCTTTTACTCGTGCTATCTTTCCATAAGAAAGAAAGAGAGCGGAGAAGTGTGCTGTTCTGGATGCTTTTTATGTTGCCAAGCGCATGAACGGCACATAAATCGGGGACTTTTGACAATAGGAATCGGTTGAAGTATGATTATTGAAGAATTAAATGAAATATATTGGGCAGTTTTAGTATGGGAAAAGAAAAAAAAAGAAATGGCAAGACAGGGGTGGGGATAGAGGTGCAGTTTAGGCGGGATAAAGTGAGGAAATAAAAAAGATGGTGGGATTGAGGCATTAAGCCTCCGAGGTCGCTCTCAGGAGGTACTCCGAAGACGGTCTTCGGTGAGATTCTTAAAGTCCGTGAAGTGAATTATTGGTAAAAATTTAAAAGTGAATTGTGTATTGAGAAGTGTTACACCGGTTAGGGGTTAGGGAGTCTCGAGTTGGCTAAATGCTGACAAAGGACATGGGACTTAGTAATTGGCATGGCCGATGAAAAGTCTGTACGATTCCCAACACGTGGCAACACGTGGGGATTTCGGTCGATTTTTAGGTAGGGAGTAGGCACGCCCAGTGTTAAACTGGCAGGGTTAGTACCTATAAAAAGGGAAACCCGGAGCAAAGTAGTTAGCATGGCTGACAAAATGCTTATTTATTAGTAATCCGAGTATTCAGCATACGCAGAAGAAAGGTTACGACGTAGCGTTTTCCTCCAAGCGTTCCCGTATCCTACCCTACATTATGATTCCTCATTTTCTTAGGTATTATAGTCTTCACGTGTAGCCGTGGTCTGGGAGTGCAAGCTCCCAGATTTAGACAACGTCCCTCGGGATGTGCCCGCGCTTGGAACGAGCCGGCGGCTGTATCCTTCGGGAAACAGTTACAGTTCCCTTCAGTGTCGTATATCCTAGTGTGGCTTAGGTGCTCCTAGCAAGTGGGGTTCCCTAATAACCATAATGGGTGTTATTGCAATGAAGTCTATATTATATATATTTTACACCATAGGTATCAAATCCTCGTTCAATACAATCCCAAGCTTCGGCCTCATATGTATGTGAACGTATTACACTGGCATTTAGTATACATTGGAATTTGCCATTCCACTTTCAGCTAGCTTCTGTTAGCAGGAGTTTCCTCTTTACACCGAGGGGAAGCTGTCCTACCTACCATTGCTATGGAAAGGGGGCTACATTACACACCACATGATTAAAGTAAATGTGAGACATGGATCTCTAGGCTGAATACTACATCTAGAAGAATAGGAATTAGGTAACTAGGTACATTTGAGTAGGAATAGGGAACATAGGAAATTGTTTGGGAAATAGCACTTAGTAATAATTCGGGGGTAGACTCACGATATGATGCAATACATTTTTCTATCTAACTCATAAGATAGGTGTACTGGCAACTTCCCGGATTACAGGAGGTAGACTAGTATCCTTGGGTTCGCTGAATTATTAAAACATTTAATATTCTATCAAGTGTCCAGGAAATACTTTAATAGCCATGTAGGTTACAAACTAGAATCATTTTGTTACAATAAATAAAATAAAAATCAGTTTTAGGTTCATATTTATAATTATCATCCACTCAAATTAGTTTCAAATTAAGACGGTAGTAAATGTAAGGTATCGTTTTTGATGCTAATGGACAAGCTGTGCAGTTCCATTGTGGGAGACCATCTAATGAGAGACGTAGAATGGTTGACTACTCTTCGACAGCATGAGGAAGGATATATTACAATTTATTATGTCGCTATTAGTATCTGTTAAAATCAAAGTAATAGGATATATCAAATAAATAAAACAAGGAATTAGAATATCCTAAAATAAAAAAATAACTATGCAATATCTTGAAATTTTCATGTAATTAATGGACAAGCAAAGCTGTTTCATTATGATTAACCTTTTCTATCAGACATATAGTCTAGGTGCATTATTCCTCAAACAACATGGAAAGAATATAAATTGTTTCATTTTGAAGTCAAAAGTTTGCAGAAACAAAGAAAGAATATCTAACAACAAATACTCAAGAATACCTTGAAAATATACTAAACTTATTTGTTCACTATTAAAATTACTAGATATAATAAAATCAAGTAAAGCTGTATAATTACTCTCCACTCTCAAAATAATATATATTGGACCAATGATATCATCTAACAGGATATGACATCTAAACAAAGTGGTGGAATAGGTTCAAAGATATTATTTAACTAGATATGTCTACTCAAACAGAGATATGATAGGCTGTAGATTGTATAGGGTTACTTGTAGTCCCAATCCAATCAGGTTTTAGGACATATTTAGTACATACCAGCGTAATATTAGGAACTTCCTTTTACCATAATAAGTAAAAGGAAGTCCCGCTAAGAACCGAGATATGATTGGATGTATGCCCTTACTGAGGCTAGGCAGCTCCAGAGATGGCCAGCGTCTCGGTGTTATGGTAGATACTCGTTTGGGTAGAATGAATGGTTTGTTTTGTATAGCTATGAATAATGATGTCTCTCATTTTCATAGAAGTAAATTAAAAAGGTCCTTGAATGTGCAGACAAGATACAAACTTACATACTTACAGTGTCGATGACAATATCATACGACATTCCCTTTTGCCAAAAGAATATGTCCTCATGCCCATGTAGTATATATGAATACTGAATCAATTGCAATACACATACTTACTGACTTTTAGTACATTTGTAAATAATAGAAAACAAAAAAAAAAAGAAAGAATAATAACTTTATAAAGTCCTCTTACAATGGGTGATTATATGGTTACTAATTATGTTGGGTAATTAGTAAGGAATATAACAGACCTATGCGGTGGAAGATGACCAGTTTGGACAAGTCGAAATCTACAGATGGCAGCGGGGAGGGGCTGTTATCCTTAGCCGCAATCAATTAAATATCATTCTTAATTTTATTTGCATACTTACCTACTTTAAAGGTTCTTATGTAAATCTTACTTATTTCATACCTACTTAGAACATCTTAGCAACATAATCTTCTTTTCACTCTACCATATTAATATAAAGCAGATAGTTACATATCTACGCAGTAATTCTTATTCAACTTTATTAGAACATCACATTAGTCACTATAGATAGAATCTATCACTGCATAATACTTATGGCAATATGCTGAGGTTTTAATAGACTCACAACATTTAGTCATGAAATAGGTAGTTTGGTTTTGATAGTAAGAAAGTGGTAATAGTAAATTTTGTTGTTGCAACTTAACACTTTTACTGTATTATGTTAGAGAGCCAGTTCTAAATTACACCACTTGGAGAGTACATAGGTAGAGTAGGTCACGTCTCAAGCCTTTGGAAAAGAAACTGAGTTGCTACTTATGGGCACAATATAGGATCCTGACCACTATACTAGACGATCACATGGCCTTATAATGATCTCAGTCAAGACGCACTCAATATTAGGTTTTGTGTTATGTTTGGATACGGTATCTCAGAATGGTAGAAGTTATCACACAAATAGGATATCACAATTAAATTTCATTTTATTAAACATTTTCATATAAGGTAGCGTAGAGTACATGAGATATATATACAGATGGAAAGGGGGGTCGTTACAATTGAGTTCCGTGACCAGGATTATCTTGTTATAATGTGGTGCTTTGTGTTCAGGTTTCCCTAATTATTAGCATAATCAATCATTGATAGGAAATTTTCTTCATTGTAGTTTAACTATAGTTTTCTTGTGATATCGAGGTGCCTTGACTGGGACAATTTGTTACCGTGAATGGACAGAAGGATTGAGATGTGTAAATGGTTACATATAGGTTGTGTTTATAGGTTAGGTACTTACCATCTTACCAGAAACATATACTGATAGGTAGGTAGTGTTTATTCGATTAATATTAATAGTCACTGTGCCTACTAACATGTTCTACCTTATACCTTTATAAACAGTATTTAAGTGCACTGAGATAAAGCATTTTACAGTCAAGATCAGGATAGGAACGACGGAATATTTCTTGGTAATAGATTGGCATCTGAGGTCTTGTTTACCACATCACAGTTCTGCCAAATTAACTCTTAAATTCAATAATATAGTCTCCTTGATGTGTTTTCCTGCTCTTAGTGTATTATAGTCTAAAACCTAAAACCAACAATTTGTTTTGATTTTTCCGTTTTCATTCGATGCAAATAGGGCGGCGTTACCTAGTGTTTATAAAGTACGAGTACGTTATTACTTAGTATTGGTACCGAAACGGTTATAAACTAGTATTATTGTATTGGTACCCAAATGGTATTTATTTCTATCTCAAATCAAAGAACGCTCTCTATTACTACGAAAAGTGGCAACGCTTCTGCCCTTCCGTCACCATGTTGTGGGGTGCAGAGCAGCAATATGATGCGTACGCACTAAACATGTGCAAATGAGCTAGTATATCGATATTAGGTAGTTAATATTTGAATGAAATAAATGCTTTGTTATTTTTATGTACAGATAAGTTATTTTCTATTAACATATTATGTAGGTACATAAAGTTGGTATATCATATATACTAGGTTCCATAAAAAAAAAAAAAAAAAAATGTTCAAGCTGCATCCATTACCTACATATGAATTAACATAGTAAGAAAATTCAATTCCTTAAATTTGGGCATAACACTGTAATTTCCTTATTACATTACAGTATTGGTGGCGCAATAAAATATTTTCGGTTGTTAAATACTAGGTTTTAAAAGCTTAAGAAATCCCTTGTGCAGCATTGTAATAGAAACAGTTTCGTTCAAAAACGAAATGACAATTAATTTTTATCTCGCCTTTTTAACTTTTTTTGGATCTGTACATATTGGACATTAACAATTTTTTGAGATTAATAATTTATAGCGCTAGAAAATTAAGAATATAGGCGCCGTCAGCTTAGCATGTTAGATACTTGAAGAATTTTATCAAGAAATAGAAACCTTAACTAATACTATTAAATATTCCATGTTAAACAGTAGTCGACAGTATAGAGGTTGATTAGAACCAAGTATTAATTATTGAAGTGAGATCGATTAAGATGTTATGGTTTTTATTTGATGCGTAATTACTTTAGGGGCAGTTCTATATAAAAATCATGTTATGATATCTATACACGATTTTGGGTACGTTATATACTGGTAGGAATTAGTTCTGAAAGTTATTATTTTAATGACAGTTTGTAAACTTCGGTAGACAAAGTTTAGATGTTTGAGGAATAGATTGACCTGTTTAAGCAAAATAGTAACAATATTATTTTTTTTAGCTTCTTGTTGGCAATGGCCATTGTACAAAAATATAGATTTATGTTGTATGAAATAAAGGGCATCTTTTCGAGTATGAATATCATTAAATAGTAGACAATCTTGCCGCCCTATGATAGAAGGCACTAAGGATATAGTCAAGTTTACGATTTATTACATTTATGATTCATATATTTCTTTTAACCAAAAATTAATAGAGCGGGATCTCTTGTGTTAAAGAGGTTTAGGTACGCGGATTAATTACCTATTTATTAAACGAAATATATATCTGAGATGCGTGAACCATTTTGACCCCATTCGTAGGGTGGGGTAAATTTGGTTCGAAATTGGTCAGTGGTGGCTAGAGGTTGTACAACTTGTACGGCTTTGAGCATGCCAAGATCTGACTCTTGAATTGGTATTAAAATGTTGGTTTTAGTGCTCTTAAGTGAAAATAAAAAATAAAAAAATTTTAAGGATTAAACACGGCATAATAGAAGAATGGAGAGGCCTAAGTCGAGTCGGAAACGTAGACAGCCCAATAGGTATTTGGAGGGAGAAAATAATGCATTACCGGTGGAAACAGGAGAAAGTACGGCTGATATGGTTACTAATCGGAAGTGTAGGCAATCCAATATAGATACAAATGGAGATAATCGTACAAAGTCGGGAAAAGAAGGTGAAGCTGTGAATATTACGGTAGAAACGAACGAAAATGAGGATATAGAACCAGCAACCAAGCGGTCTAAAAGGACAAACGTTCCTAAGAATATAATAGACAGAAGCAAAACAAAGAACAGTACGGCTGTTATGTACCACATGTTAAGAAGGACTATAGGTACTTTAACTGCTAAACTTGATGTATTAAGTGAAGAAGTAAAAAACACGAAAGCTGCAGTGATAGACGTAGGAAGTTCTTCCTCATCAGTTGAAAGAATGCGAGTAATTATGCCTGATAGTCAGCAGCCACTATCACCGCCAGCGGAAAATGGCTTAATGGATTTTGAACTAGCTGACACTACAGCTAGTGACAAAGCAATAAAAGAACAAAATAAAAGCATTGAGAAGCAACTGCCTGCAAATAGTGAAGGGGTCAGTAGCATTGTCTATAATATTAGAAACATTACTACGGAAAAGCCCAAATTTGGTGGGAAGACGACGAATAAAATAAGTATACATCCGGTAACCTTTCTAGAAGACCTAGATGTTTATTTAAATAAAGCATCAAAAGAAGGCACAGGGTTAGAACTGATACAGGAGTGTTTAGTAGAAGACGCTAGAGATTGGGCCAGAATATATAAAGGGAGATGGAACTGCGTTGAAGATTTTAAAGTAGACTTCTTAGCTACGTTTTGGGGTGAAAGTGAGCAGAGCGAATTACGTCGGAATATTGTACAAGGAAGTTGGGATCGACAAGAAAATCCATCAATGGTAAACTATTTCCTAAGGATCGTTGGCAGGGCTCAGATGCTAAGTTACAAAATACCAGAAAAACAACTAGTTGCGGACTTGATTAGACATTACCCAAAGTTCGTACAGCAAGTGTGGGTAACATCTAGAGCAGGAACTATAGTAGAAACTGCGGAATTTCTTAGAAATATGGAAAACATCAATAAGCAGGAGGCGCATACTTATTCTGCAGCTTCAGGACAGATTAAGGATAGTGCGAGAAAGAAAATCGACTACCAGCAAGGTTATCGGAATTGGCGAAGACCAGAAGCGGTTCAGAAGACCATTGCTAAAACACCGGTGGTTAGTTTAATTGATAGAGAACAACCAGCTGTTGTTAATAGTCAGGAAGTAGAGTCAAACTAGAGGAGGCTGATGATGTTGTCCCCGAATCAGCTTCAACCATAGGGGATAGGGGCTTGCTTATTATGAGGAAAATGGGGTGGAAGCCAGGTCAGATATTAGGAAAAAATGGAAGAGGTTTAAAGATACCTGTATTAGGGAAGATCTTAGATAGAGGGGAAAAAGAGGGAATAGGATATAGCACATTAACCGATCCAAGGATAAATTGCATTCGTAGTCAGATAATAGATGTCCTTAAATTAAAAATAGAACAGGAGCAATTAGATAATGACGAATTTACTTCGGTTACATCAGTTTTTGACGAAAGGAATACAGAACCAAAAATTAATGGGACAGATTTTAAGTCGGAAATAGGTGTGCAAGTGTTTGACTTTGAAGTAGTAGGGCTACTTGATTCAGGAAGTGACATAACCTGTATCTCGGAAGAATTTTGGGGCGTATTAAAACAACGAATTCCTCATATACCGTTAATTCCTATCAAACCTGTTCAAATAAGAACAGCTGTAGGGCAGAAAAGTGTCGATATTCGTAGCATGGCTTTATTACCTTTGAAAATAGGAACGACAATGAAGGATACGGGGGTGTTGATTGTACCAGGACTGCTTAGACCTTTAATATTAGGTTTTGACTGGATGAAGTCAAACAAGATTAAGGTTGTCTTAAGCGGAGCAGATAGAGGGGTGGTTTTGGAATATGAGGGGCATAAAGAGATCATTAGGTTCATAGAACTCGGAAGTAGCCCATACATTGAGAATGATTGTGAGGGTCTATGTAACGAAGTGAATGAAGATGAGGTAATAGATTTACGACAGGTTAAGATAGGTATGTCACTTAAGGTAGAGGATTTGGAGAGGCTCCAAGTATTATTGAAGAAATATGAAGGTTTATTTTCTGACACGCTAGGCCGAGCAAACTGTTATGAACATGAGATTAGGATGGAACCGCATTTGGGCTTATCCTATTCCGTATGCTTATCGGGAAAAGGTAGAGGAAAAGTTACGGGAAATGGAAAAACTGGGGATTATAAGTAAATCTGCTACACCTTATAGCAGCCCGCTAACCTTCACTCTAAAAAAGGATGGTTCGATCAGAGTCCTTTTAGACGCGAGGGAAATAAACAAACATATGATATCTGAAACAGAAAAACCGCCACTACAGTTAGACGTAATAAATTCATTCCATGGAACAAATTTTATAAGCATAGTTGACATGAACAATGCTTATTTTCAGATACCGATTTCTGAATCAAGTAAGATGTATACAGGATTTACGTTTAACGGAAAATCCTACGTCTATAATGTTTTGCCTCAAGGCTTAAAAACTTCTGTGGGTAGTTTTAGTAGGGCGATTGATACTATATTAGGTTTTGAAGTACGAGAATTCTGTGTTAATTACCTAGATGACTTGGCTATAATTACTACAGGTAACTTAGAAGAACATTTAGAGCACATTGACATAGTACTAGGAAAACTACAGGCAGCGGGGTTAACTTGTAATTTAAAGAAAAGTAATTTTCTGTGTAAAGAAGTTAAGATGTTAGGATACATCATATCCACGGATGGGCTTAAGACAGATCCAGACAAATTGAACGCGATACAAGAATTCCCGACACCTAAAAAAATAAAACATGTCAGGGCCTTTTTGGGGCTATGTAACTTTTATAGGCGGTTTATACCTGCGTATAGTAGTCACATTATGCCGCTATGCGAACTTTTAAAGAAAGAAGCTGGATGGCATTGGGGGGACATAGAACAACAAGCATTCAATAAAATCAAAACTCTGTTCATAAAAACAATATCGCTTCACCACCCTGACTTCAAGAGATCATACTATTTGCAAACAGATAGCTCAGGGATAGGAATAGGAGGAGTTTTGTATCAATTGGGGGAAGATGGTGAAATGAAGATATTAGGATTCCATAGTAAGGTGCTCAAAGGGCCGCAATTAAATTGGACCGTCACAGAACAAGAGTTTTATTCGGTAATATGTTGCTTGCAGAAGTTCGAAACCTATTTAAGGGGGGCTAATGTAATAATTCTAACGGATCATAAAGCACTATCTTTTATTAAAACTTGGAGATTATATAACGCTCGAGTAACTAGATGGGTTAATTATTTAGAGCAGTTTCAGTTTGAGGTTCAACATATTAAGGGCAAGGATAACATTGTAGCTGACATTTTATCTCGTTACCCAATAGGTGGGGACATATTACAAGAAGAGAAAACCAAATTGCCGGAAATATTATACATGGAAATTAAAACGAATAGGGAATTGATCACGAAATTAAAGGAAATATCGAAGTTCCAAAAGGAAGATGTTGAAACAAGAAAAATAATAGAGGAATTAGGTAAAGCTCATAGCTGTATAGAAAAACAAAGCAGGATAATTAAAAGATGCTATGTAAACAATGATATATTATATTTTAAACCGGAAGGTACAAATATTGATGTTATATATTTACCGGAAATTTTGCGAAAAGATATTATAGTGCAAATACACCTAGAAATGGGTCACCAAGGGGCATATAAAGTAATAAAATATATAAGAGATAGATTTTATTGGAGAGGGATTACCAGATTAGTGAAACAAGTAATAAAAAATTGTCACGATTGTCAGATTACTAAAAGCAATACGGTTAAATTTGTCGGTCCCTGTCGGTCAATAATAGCAAAGGAAATAGGTGAGATGGTAATGGTCGATTTGTATGGACCGTTGCCAACAGGAAAGTTTGGGATGAATTACATACTAGTTATCCAAGATGCCTTCAGCAAATTTGTGAAATTTTATGACTTGAGAAAAGCCACGTCTAGATCAGTTATATGTAAAGTAAGACAATTTTTCGATATAATTAAACCAAAAACCATAATGTCTGATAATGGCTCGCAGTTTTCGAGCAAAGCATGGAAGGAATTCATGGGGCAAGAAGGAGTGAAGGTTATATACACTACTGTGAGAAATCCGCGACCAAACACTACGGAAAGAGTTAATAAGGAATTAGGGCGTTTGTTTAGGACATATTGTAGGAGTAATCATAGAGGTTGGGTCGCCCTATTGCCGAAATTAGAAATATTATATAATAATACCTTTCATGAAAGCACAGGATTTACACCATGTGAAATAATGTATGGTGAATCAAACAGATTGTCAATAGACCCGGGGTTGATGAGAATAAATATTAACTTAGAGTTAGGAAGGATAAGAGAACTAGCTCAACTTAATTTACAAAAGATGGGAGAGAAACGACAGTTGAAGTTTAATAAAAAATTTAGACTCATTCAATATCAAATAGGCGATTTGGTGAAAATAAAACGGTTAAATAGATCTGATGCGAGACAAAAAATAACAAAAAAATTTGAGGCATTATATGAGGGACCATACGTTATAGCAGCAAATCCCTATCAAAACGTCTACATTCTAACAAATCCGGAAACAAATGTAGTGAGAGGAAAATTTAATGCGATACATTTGTCAAGGTATTACAAAGAGGCGGAACCTAGGTTGGGGCTGATTGGGGGAACAAAATGACAGCTGGAACTATTTTGAATAAAGATTATTAAAAAAAAATGCTTTAGGCAAAGTTTGAATTTCGTAATTGAGATGTATAAGATTAAAATTAAAGTTTACTGATTACTTAACGTTTTGTATGAATTTAAGAGAAAAGAATTGAGGTTGTAGGTTAATAAGGCTTGTTTTTAGTACATAAAGGAAAATGTAAATGTACTAAATATTTGAATCATATAATCCTAAAGAAAAAAAAAGAAAATATATTGTAATTTAGATTAACAAAAACGCCCTAAGGGGTTCTCAAATAAAGAAAGTTTTGGACTGAATTTGATTAGTTAACCTTTTATATGAAGTTAAGAGAAAAGAATTGAGGTTGTAGGTTAATAAGAAGGCTTGTTTTTAGTACATAAAGGAAAATGTAAATGTACTAAATATTTGAATTATATAGTCCTAAAGAAAAAAAAAAGAAAATATATTGTAATTTAGATTAACAAAAACGCCCTAAGGGGTCCTCAATAAAGGAAGTTTTGAACTGAATTTTAAGATTTTTATTTCGCTGGGTTAGGGAAAGGCCCATGTATGTTTATGGGGGATTTGCTACCACTTTGTTAAGTAAAGTAAGTCTGGTGAATTATAAGGAAAGATTTATAATAACAGTCAATATTGAAAAATAAAAGGAAATTTAATTTAAATAAATACCTATAAAGGTTGGCTCTAATATACACATGTATGAATATAAAAGAAAAATAACAAAGTGGAAGTATTTTCTACTAAGCATAGATGGAGGGGAGGATGGTGGCCTTTTCAATTGTTCAGTTTTAAGATTGTTGATAAGTAAATTGAAGTCGTCTAAAAATAAATTGTCTTAAATCAAGTTTGTATTGTTGAAAATTTAATATTATATTGTGTATACGGGTTGCTTAAAGAAATACGTAAGTAGTAATGAGATGAAACCAGCGACTTATTATTCAAACTAAATTAAATTTCAACAAAATTGACAAACAATTATAATTGACAAAGCCTGTCTGTGCATTTGCGTCACAAGAACGAATAAATCATTAACGATTCTAATTAAAGATTCTAGGATTTGCTAGGAATATGCAGACGGGGGGTTGAGCGTAAAAATAATTCATTTAATAACTGAAAATTATAGCAAAACGTAACTTAAAAAAAAAGATACATATAGATTCATAATTAAATAATACGCTATAGGAAATTACAAACGGGGGTTTGAGCGAATATAGTAATTCAGTCAATAACTGAAAGTTATTTCAAAATTCAAATCGAACAATTGAATTCTTAATTTAGCAATTTGCTAGGAATATGCAGACGGGGGGTTGGGCGTAAATGTAATTCATTTAATAACTGAATATGCAGAATATGCAGACGGGGGGTTGAGCGTAAAAGTTTTTTATTTAGTAACTGAAAATTATAGCAAAATGCAATTTAAAAAAAAAAAAAATAAACATAGATTCATAATTAAATAATACGCTAGGAATTTACAAACAGGGGTTAGGTGTAAATAGTAATTAATTCAATAACTAAAAGTTATTATTCATACAATGAGTTGCTAAGAGCATATTAAAGGGGGGGTTGAGATGTAAAGAGTGGTCAATTTATATCACATCACATAGTTTATCTAATGCATGCCATCTATGGTTGACAGATAAATCTCATTAAATTTAATTCGTTTTATCATGGACTAAAGAGTATTTTTACTGTTATTATATTATACCTGCTTTGTAGTTGTCGTGCTGTTGATTTGTAAGGGCAGGCGAGAATGTGAGCTTGGGGAAGGTATATTAGGCAAGTGGAAGTAGTGAATTTGATTGATAATAAGGTATGGATGAATGAATAATTAGGATTTGAATTTGACCTTGAGATGGGAGGCTGAGAGATTTATGACAGTGGTTTTAAACAGTATGCAGGGCCCAGCAAACCAACAGGACTCATGGGGTTAGGGCTTCTGATTTATTGATGCTAACCTTGGAGACACAACTTAACCCAGAAGGGGCTTTCTATGAGAAATTGGTGTTAGGTTAGGTCCGATTGACAATTTCAGTGCTAAAACTGGTATCATAGAAAGTCCATACTTCACAAGAAGCTAAGAAAGCTAAATGAAAAATTCGGCAACTTTTACAAACTCCAACTAAGTTCCAGACGTTATTCCGAGTTGAAATTTTGAGGAGGTTTCTTATCATTGGGAAATAAATGCTTTGTAACTATTAAAGTCAATGGGGCTACGGAAGGGACTTATTGGTGGAAATTTATCTTTAATCTGAATGAAGAATGGTTTGAATTAAGTTTACGCTGATTTGTTACTATTAGGGTAGATCGGCCTCACAACCCGGTTCTCTTGCATAGCCTTTTTGGTCCTTGTGAGAAGTCTTTGTTGTTCAATGGTTTGTTTATGCCAATTCTTAAAATGTAGATAAGGTGATGTGCTGTGATTTGGTTGGTTTAAAAACACACTACTACACTCTTTCATTTCGAGGAAGCAATAATAAATCTGTGTTATCGTTATTAATATTGTTGGTAATAACATTTCTGGGGTTTTTATTATCTTTTATTGTCTGGTTTGCTTGTGAACTATAGATGGTTTTTTTTAAAATTTTCCTTCGGTATAAATTCACACCTGCAGAAAATTTGGGGGTTGGCTGTGACGGTACAGGCCCTTCTCTGTCCCGCCACGTTCATAAATAAACCTATTTACAAATATCAGTTTGCTGCATTTTGAATGTTTTAGAACGAAATCGTATTAACCCTTTTACTCGTGCTATCTTTCCATAAGAAAGAAAGAGAGCGGAGAAGTGTGCTGTTCTGGATGCTTTTTATGTTGCCAAGCGCATGAACGGCACATAAATCGGGGACTTTTGACAATAGGAATCGGTTGAAGTATGATTATTGAAGAATTAAATGAAATATATTGGGCAGTTTTAGTATGGGAAAAGAAAAAAAAAGAAATGGCAAGACAGGGGTGGGGATAGAGGTGCAGTTTAGGCGGGATAAAGTGAGGAAATAAAAAAGATGGTGGGATTGAGGCATTAAGCCTCCGAGGTCGCTCTCAGGAGGTACTCCGAAGACGGTCTTCGGTGAGATTCTTAAAGTCCGTGAAGTGAATTATTGGTAAAAATTTAAAAGTGAATTGTGTATTGAGAAGTGTTACACCGGTTAGGGGTTAGGGAGTCTCGAGTTGGCTAAATGCTGACAAAGGACATGGGACTTAGTAATTGGCATGGCCGATGAAAAGTCTGTACGATTCCCAACACGTGGCAACACGTGGGGATTTCGGTCGATTTTTAGGTAGGGAGTAGGCACGCCCAGTGTTAAACTGGCAGGGTTAGTACCTATAAAAAGGGAAACCCGGAGCAAAGTAGTTAGCATGGCTGACAAAATGCTTATTTATTAGTAATCCGAGTATTCAGCATACGCAGAAGAAAGGTTACGACGTAGCGTTTTCCTCCAAGCGTTCCCGTATCCTACCCTACATTATGATTCCTCATTTTCTTAGGTATTATAGTCTTCACGTGTAGCCGTGGTCTGGGAGTGCAAGCTCCCAGATTTAGACAACGTCCCTCGGGATGTGCCCGCGCTTGGAACGAGCCGGCGGCTGTATCCTTCGGGAAACAGTTACAGTTCCCTTCAGTGTCGTATATCCTAGTGTGGCTTAGGTGCTCCTAGCAAGTGGGGTTCCCTAATAACCATAATGGGTGTTATTGCAATGAAGTCTATATTATATATATTTTACACCATAGGTATCAAATCCTCGTTCAATACAATCCCAAGCTTCGGCCTCATATGTATGTGAACGTATTACACTGGCATTTAGTATACATTGGAATTTGCCATTCCACTTTCAGCTAGCTTCTGTTAGCAGGAGTTTCCTCTTTACACCGAGGGGAAGCTGTCCTACCTACCATTGCTATGGAAAGGGGGCTACATTACACACCACATGATTAAAGTAAATGTGAGACATGGATCTCTAGGCTGAATACTACATCTAGAAGAATAGGAATTAGGTAACTAGGTACATTTGAGTAGGAATAGGGAACATAGGAAATTGTTTGGGAAATAGCACTTAGTAATAATTCGGGGGTAGACTCACGATATGATGCAATACATTTTTCTATCTAACTCATAAGATAGGTGTACTGGCAACTTCCCGGATTACAGGAGGTAGACTAGTATCCTTGGGTTCGCTGAATTATTAAAACATTTAATATTCTATCAAGTGTCCAGGAAATACTTTAATAGCCATGTAGGTTACAAACTAGAATCATTTTGTTACAATAAATAAAATAAAAATCAGTTTTAGGTTCATATTTATAATTATCATCCACTCAAATTAGTTTCAAATTAAGACGGTAGTAAATGTAAGGTATCGTTTTTGATGCTAATGGACAAGCTGTGCAGTTCCATTGTGGGAGACCATCTAATGAGAGACGTAGAATGGTTGACTACTCTTCGACAGCATGAGGAAGGATATATTACAATTTATTATGTCGCTATTAGTATCTGTTAAAATCAAAGTAATAGGATATATCAAATAAATAAAACAAGGAATTAAAATATCCTAAAATAAAAAAATAACTATGCAATATCTTGAAATTTTCATGTAATTAATGGACAAGCAAAGCTGTTTCATTATGATTAACCTTTTCTATCAGACATATAGTCTAGGTGCATTATTCCTCAAACAACATGGAAAGAATATAAATTGTTTCATTTTGAAGTCAAAAGTTTGCAGAAACAAAGAAAGAATATCTAACAACAAATACTCAAGAATACCTTGAAAATATACTAAACTTATTTGTTCACTATTAAAATTACTAGATATAATAAAATCAAGTAAAGCTGTATAATTACTCTCCACTCTCAAAATAATATATATTGGACCAATGATATCATCTAACAGGATATGACATCTAAACAAAGTGGTGGAATAGGTTCAAAGATATTATTTAACTAGATATGTCTACTCAAACAGAGATATGATAGGCTGTAGATTGTATAGGGTTACTTGTAGTCCCAATCCAATCAGGTTTTAGGACATATTTAGTACATACCAGCGTAATATTAGGAACTTCCTTTTACCATAATAAGTAAAAGGAAGTCCCGCTAAGAACCGAGATATGATTGGATGTATGCCCTTACTGAGGCTAGGCAGCTCCAGAGATGGCCAGCGTCTCGGTGTTATGGTAGATACTCGTTTGGGTAGAATGAATGGTTTGTTTTGTATAGCTATGAATAATGATGTCTCTCATTTTCATAGAAGTAAATTAAAAAGGTCCTTGAATGTGCAGACAAGATACAAACTTACATACTTACAGTGTCGATGACAATATCATACGACATTCCCTTTTGCCAAAAGAATATGTCCTCATGCCCATGTAGTATATATGAATACTGAATCAATTGCAATACACATACTTACTGACTTTTAGTACATTTGTAAATAATAGAAAACAAAAAAAAAAAGAAAGAATAATAACTTTATAAAGTCCTCTTACAATGGGTGATTATATGGTTACTAATTATGTTGGGTAATTAGTAAGGAATATAACAGACCTATGCGGTGGAAGATGACCAGTTTGGACAAGTCGAAATCTACAGATGGCAGCGGGGAGGGGCTGTTATCCTTAGCCGCAATCAATTAAATATCATTCTTAATTTTATTTGCATACTTACCTACTTTAAAGGTTCTTATGTAAATCTTACTTATTTCATACCTACTTAGAACATCTTAGCAACATAATCTTCTTTTCACTCTACCATATTAATATAAAGCAGATAGTTACATATCTACGCAGTAATTCTTATTCAACTTTATTAGAACATCACATTAGTCACTATAGATAGAATCTATCACTGCATAATACTTATGGCAATATGCTGAGGTTTTAATAGACTCACAACATTTAGTCATGAAATAGGTAGTTTGGTTTTGATAGTAAGAAAGTGGTAATAGTAAATTTTGTTGTTGCAACTTAACACTTTTACTGTATTATGTTAGAGAGCCAGTTCTAAATTACACCACTTGGAGAGTACATAGGTAGAGTAGGTCACGTCTCAAGCCTTTGGAAAAGAAACTGAGTTGCTACTTATGGGCACAATATAGGATCCTGACCACTATACTAGACGATCACATGGCCTTATAATGATCTCAGTCAAGACGCACTCAATATTAGGTTTTGTGTTATGTTTGGATACGGTATCTCAGAATGGTAGAAGTTATCACACAAATAGGATATCACAATTAAATTTCATTTTATTAAACATTTTCATATAAGGTAGCGTAGAGTACATGAGATATATATACAGATGGAAAGGGGGGTCGTTACAAACAGTAGGATATAATGATGTTTGAAGAACGTTGAGTACCTCTTGTATGTCGTGCCCACATTATTATAAGTCCATTCCACAATAGCATAACAACATCCACGTTACATGCCGCGTGGCGGAAGGAGTAAATGAGAAAATGATTCTAGGACGAGGCCACATCCCGCTGTGTGCGACCATAATGCGACCACTCTCTATCAAATTTACGTTCCGCTTTTTACAATGGCAACAAAATGAACATGAATGTATTGACTTTGAAACCTTCTTGACTACAATTTCCAATGCTTCTAAATATGATCACAAGCACTACCGCGTGCTAAGCGAAAATCATAATTTACAAATTATTGCATCTCAAAATTTTATCCTGCCTGGGGCATAGAATGTAATGCTCCAATAATTAGTAAAATATAATTTCAAACTTAACATTTTTCAGTTATTATATTATATAATTATTAATTTACTGAGTGAAAATTTGTTTCTAAAAAACATATACTATGTATATAAATATACTAACCTAACCCAACCATTTTTCCAAAACGAACAATCGCTTGGCTGTGAATACTAGTAGTATGTATAATTTTCACATATCTGAGATCGGCAATTACTACTTTCTGCCTATTTACTTAGGGCATTACACTAATTTAACACCTGTTTCAAGTAGTTTCTGCAGCGAATAAGCCATAATTTTGTTTTCTCTGTCTTTTTCTCTAGCGAGTAAAAAAAAATTATATTGATCAGTAACATGACTGTTTTGCTTGGTTCAACAAGCAAGTTTCCTTCCGGGTTATATACATTTTAAGGTAGGTAATAAAAGGGATCATCTAGTACATGAGTATCTTTACAGAGAACTGCTACTATCTATAATCTCTAAGAAAATTTAAATTTATTCGCACACCCTGTCGCACTTAGACGTCGACTCTGTTGACGAAGGTTAGGATGTAAGAACTGATTTTCTTGTAATCTTATTGCACAGAGCGATTTTTTCGAGACAACAGAAATCGAATCAAGATTAATACCTGATTTGTGATATGATATTAATCTACTTTCAATTAGGTATCAATCAGGTCATCATCTTTCAGAAAAAGTTACGACAACAACAAATGAGATATATTTGATTACATTCCCTGTTAGATTAAAACTTACGTGTTAAGATATCTTATATTTTTTTCAAATACGATTTCTATGCAATGGTCACGCAACATGGCACACACGATCTCAACTTCTTACACGTCATCTCATCTACAAATTAAACAGTTATTTTCCATTTGATGCTCAATAGTTTCTGACATGAAACAAACGCATCATAAAACTGAAAAAAAAAGATAATGCCAAGGCCGGATTATATCACCGAGATATCGCTATCAAGCCGCGGAAATCTATTTCTACGCCTGCAACACCGGTCAAACAATCTAGTACTACGGTGCTAAATTAAGGAGGGGTTTCTAAAACAGGGGCTAGTGTAGTTTTGTGTCTATTTTAATTCGTACGGCATGTTAGAGAGTAACGTCGCAATATAGCTACCCAGTACGTAATCTCTTATGAGAATGAAACCGCGTTTAATGTACTATAATGAACAGAGCATACGAGCACGTTGGCATATATTAAAGAGAACACGCATGTCATTAACAAAGTAGTTTCTTTAGTAACAAAATACTATGAACTATATACAATACCACTGCTACTACAGAATATGTAAAGCACCTTAAACATGTAGCAAAACAAACGTTTCAAGTCCGGTTTTTTGAGGGACTGTCTCGACAAAATGTAATAAAACTTTCTCAAAGTTTAGAGTTCAAAGTTATTTGTTGCTTTCATGAGTAGGTACATTTAATGGATACAATGTTTTCTGAACATACATTTTTTTATGCTTGATATTAGCCTTTGACCACTATCTCACCTGATGGTAAGTGATGATGTGGTCGAAGGTGTTGTTCAGGCTAACCTAGAATTACTGGCTCTCAAGCACAGCTGCCGGAACACACCGTTAGGAGCTTGGCGACAGATTTTCTACTTGAGGGTGGTAGCTAGCCAGGCGGGCATTCGCAACATGCCCTACCACCATGCTATAACGACTGCCATCCAAAGACAACAACCGGGACCGACGGCTTAACGTGCCCTCCGAAGCACGGAAGCGCTCAGTAGTAATGTCACCAGCGGTCACCCATCCAACTACAGACCGCGGCAGACGTTGCTTAACTTTGCTGATCGGTTCAGAATGGCTAAGCAAACTTCGCTACGAGCGCTTCAAAAACCCATTTGGGCATAGAGATTATTTGATTGGGGAAAAAGTAATTCAATCTAAAATATCTGATGACTTAGGGTCATCCTAAGTCACCTTAGATACATGCAAGAAAAATACCTACACAAGTATTATATTTCCAGTGCACACAACTTGCACCTATCTTCTTAATAAGTCATGTTTGCTTTATACATTTTGCTCATATTGATAAATCACTATATGTACTTAGTATTGAGCTTGGTTTTCACAAATTCAACATTTATATCCTTTAAATTTGCATCAAATATTTAGTATAACGTGAATTGGTGTTGACCAAAGGCAACAGAAAACCAAAGAACATTAATAAATAATAATACCTACTTTCTAACCGCCTCCCGCAAAATCCTTTGAGTTAAAGTACTGTCGATAAAGAAGTATACTGTAGTATCGTGCGGTGCGGTCACTCAACCGACTCAGAAGCCCGTTACGTCAGCGGCACACCACAATTAGATCACATACTAGACTGCAATGGCTAGACCAGACACCAATAGGCAATACTTTTTAGTACCGTTAAAACTGGCTTTTTGCATTGGCAGGGCAGCGCATTCCGTCCAGCTTGAAGGCGTCATTTTCTAGTGAACATTATAGTTAATGCTTGTCAAACGGTAGAATAGCTCATTTATCTAGCGCGTTAAATAAATCACAGGTGAATATAGTAGGTAAAGCTATTATTGCCCAGATCTTGTCTTCAATATCAACTGTCTTGAATGTTGATGATGCTAGTTAAAATGTTTAAGTGTCTTATTCTAAATAAAATAAAAAACCTAGTAATATTTTGTCATAGATTTTATATTTTAACTAGCTGACCCGGCAAAAGTAATTATGGCATATATGCAAATAAAATGACAACAAGTTTAATATACCTATTAAAATAGTTAACGTCCTGTTCTCATGTTACGTCCTACTAAACTACAAAATATACACAAAAAATTTCATAGGAATCGGTCAAGCCATTTCGAAGGAGTTTTGTTACAAACACTTGACACGAGAAATTTATATCTTAGAATTTAATGAACAAGAAAACGTCATAAATCCACGAAGTTTTGTATTTTTTCTATTTATACCTGATAGGCTAGCCTTTGACTGATGTGGTCGAAGATGTTATTCAGGCTAACCTAGAATTCCTGACTCTCAAGGACAGCTGCCAGAAAACAACTTTAGGTGCATGGAGACAGATTTTCTACTTGATGGTGGTAGCTAGCAAGGCGCACCTTCACTAAAATGCCCTCAAAGTCAAAATAGCCCTATCACCATGCTATATCGATTGCCATCCTATGACAACAACCGGGACCGACGGCTTAACGTTTCTCTTTAGCGGTCACCCATCCATGTCATATATGTCTTCTTTCGGGAAATAATGTATCACATCTTATCATCTTGCTTTTATCTCCCTGGAGGGGTATGCGCATCCCTCCAGAGAGCGTTTCGACCGACATGTTTTGATCCCATGTAATAAGGGTTCTACCATTCAGGTAGTTACAGAACGGGTAGTGTTAATTTCTGCAGGCTATCTATGAATGACATATTTTTTGGATTAGGAATTAATTGTGGATCGCCTATAAGTCTCATCGGATAACAATACGTTTATATTTTTTTAACTAATTACAGCTCTATAGGGCTTAAGAGACAAAAGAACACTGTCCCAGGTTCTGTTCTTGAATTCAGTCGCATTGATAGGGATTAGGTAAAGTAGCTCAATCACGTTTAAATTCTCGCACGGATAAAGCATGTCAATTTACGATTAAGCTTATTATCCAAGACCCATAGTCAAACGCTATGCTGGCATCTCAATGAATATATTATGTAGTTTGAATGACTGTAATGCTAACGAGCAAAATTTAAAATGCAATTTAAAGTTTAGCTACAAACAAGTCGGTTTACATTCCCTTTGGTGAGTCGGCTTCTAGTTGAGTTTGTGGTTAGTCCATTCTAAGTTTCTCCTTCTTTGTAGAACATTCGCAAGTTTCAGATAATTGGCTCCACATTTAAATGGCTTTGGAATTTATTTTACTAGCTATTTGTCGTGTTTGAGACAAATTATCAGTAAAAGAGACATGGTTTGAACTTAATTGAGTTGCAATACATCTAGGCATATAACAATATTATTGTAAATGCAAAAGTTTGTGAGTGTGCATATTTTGTCCTTTAAACTGAAACGGCGGAATTGATTTGGATGAAGTTTGGAATAGAGATAGTTTAGGTCCTAGATTAACACGCAGCATAATTTTCACTGTCATCATCATCACCTTTCATCAATGTGTACTCGGGTGGTACTGCAGGGCGCAGCTTGTTTCAATGATAAATCCGACCATAAAATGCCAAATTATAAATATCTTTGACAGCAGAATGAGAATGTTCCTCTTTGGATGTCGTAAGCTACTTACTATATACACTGCGATCCCCAAGACGCCTGCTAAGCGTAGTAATTATGGCAAACAGCGAGAAGAACGGGCAAGAAACTCGGGGTCATTCTTTTAAACGTTTTTTAACATACTATATAGTTAAATTATTACAATATTTATTTACATTACGTAGGTGACAGGCGCTAGCTTGGCAGAGGCGAACCAGTCCAAGCATTTTTGTCATTGAAGTAATCACAAACTGTGTAGTAAGATTTCTTTATCAAATATTTTTCACATGCAACTTGAATTTTCTTTCTGTGAGCGTTGTAATATGTTTGGGCAATTTATTATAAAACCGCACACAATTGCCTAAGAAGGACCTTTTATTTGTCTTTGCTAATCGAAAACCTGGCACCGCTATTTTATCTTTATTCCTAGTGTTATTATCGTGATTGTCACTGTTTGATTTAAATTTGCTCAATTTTTTACGAACATACATAATATTTTCAAATATATACAGTCTTGGTAAAGTTAAAATATCAATTTCTTTAAAAAGATCTCTCAGGGATTCCCTAGGAACCATTTCATATATGGCTCGAATTGCACGCTTTTGTACGATAAAGATTGTCTCTATCTCAGCAGCAGCTCCCCACAGCAATACACCATATGACATAATACTGTGGAAGTACGCGAAATAAACGAGCCTAGCAGTAGCTACGTCTGTTAGCTGTCTTATCTTACGAACTGCATATGCAGCAGAACTAAGTCTTCCGGATAGATCATGTACAAGTGTGATGATATGTGATGGAAAAAGCACGAAGCTCACCTGATGTTATGCGAACTAACCTCTGCCTATAAAGATATATTTCGTCCGAACGAATTGCACTGCGCCCGTCACACTGAGCCATACAGTTGTTAAATCTCATGTGCCTGTAATTTTACATTCTATATTATTATGTAAACAATCGTTCACATTTCCCTTCATGTTAATTTTTTTAGATTATGTAGTGAAGAGACAGTCAACTCGTCAGCCTTATGGTAAGCGTCACACCTGTCCATTACAGCTACAGTGTCTCCGTTCTCATTCTGCATGACACTGCACTCTTCACTCTACTAAATACGAGTACATGCATGAAAATAAAATCACTTTCCAAAAATATCCAAATTATCCAAAATTTAATGTATTTTTCATGTACGTATGGCCTTGTACCACTTAAACAACTTTAATTAATCACGTTACTTATTTTTAACCGACTTCCAAAAAGGAGGAATGTTTCAATTCAACGTGTATATTTTTTTATTGAAAACGATATACCTCTGGGGTGGTCCCATATAAAAGTGAATTTTAAATAGTATTTTTAACTTATGTATTTTTTTCTAACATTCTTCAATACATGGAACCGATTTCTTACACTGAAAAGTATGATTTGTTGAAGTCGTACCTTGAAAATGTGATCTCAGAGTGTTTTGAATCAACATGTCATACTTTTGTAAGTAAGAAGTCTGTTATATTTTTTGTAAAAAAAATTATACACGCATGTTATAAATATTTTTCATGCACACGACTGAGTACTTTATTACTAAATCTCATTGAAAAAGACAAGACAACTAATCAAATACAATCAAGGTTTTATCTGCAGACAAGTTAATAGACTGGATATTGCAATAAGCAGCAATTGATTGCACCAATAGGACGTCTGGGTAAGACGACGTGATGTCACATCCTGGTACACCGTTTAGGTAACTTTTTCTTAATGCTTGTTGTAGAATTTCGAAATTCTTCGAGAAATCAAACTGATTCAGCAAGTAATAATAATAATAGATGGATGTCAGTGACACTATTATAAAAACTAACGTAGTTTTTCACTCGTTTTAGTAAACAATACGCGATAACTCGCGTGATTAAGTCAGATACACATATATTACAGACTATAGTTTCAACCACATTCGGTGGTCTTTTCCAAGGAGGGCTCGGGACGCCCGCGTTGACGTCTCGCTTAGCTATCTGACTGATTCACACGAGTTATCCCGTATTATTAACTAAAATGAGTGAAACTATGGTTTATTTTTATGTTGAGTGCAAAGCGATGATGCGGTCGAAGATGTTGCTTAGGATAATCTAGAATTACTGGTTCTTAACGACAACTGCCGGAACAACTGTTATATCCTTGGTGACAGCAAGGCGGGCATAAGCAAAATGCCTTACCACCACGCTATATCGACTGCCATACAACCGGGACCGATGGCTTAACGTGCCTTCCGAAGCATGGAAGACCACCAGAGCATTGTGTCCAGCTGTGGTAGTACTCTTCAGCAACAGACCCAGAATAAATGATACTTGTTGGTGCCACCGAAATATCATTTATTCTAGCTTGAAGCAGTACGATGTAGAATAATGTGTCATGATAAGGCATGAGGGTTACAATAGAAAGGGAAATTACTGGGCTAGCGAGATCAGAACACTGATATATTGTATCCTTTTTGTGACGGAACAAGCACGAGGCCAGATGTTAAGCAGACTAACCTCTACCTATAACAGATGCATTTCACCACAAGTGACGAATTGCACTGCGCCCGCCACTCTGAGACACAGTTGTTAATTCTCATGTGCTTGTAATTTTACTGGCTCTCAAGGTCTGCTGCACACTGTTAGGTGCTTGCGACAGATTTTCTACTTGAGGGTGGTAGCTGCTAGCCAGGCAATTCGCAAAATGTCCTTCCACAATGCTCAAGCCGGCGCGACAGTGGGGATCGAAGGATGGACCTGCGACACCGCAGGCCATACGTATTACCGCTCGGCCATCATTGCTTCAATTCTGTCATATTACTTTATAACGTGTCAAAACAGAATAAGTTTTCCAATAATCAACTAAAATTATACATGTGAAAGTGTGTTTTTTATTACTAACAAGATTTTATTGAAACTTAGTATATATATTCTTGAGGTCCTGGATTAAGATACTACATATTTATTCTGATTACTGAGTATGAAACTCCGTACATATATTCCTTAGGTCCTGGATTAAGATACTATTTATTCTGATTTACTGAGTATTTCCAGAGAGAGCGCAATATCACCAATATGACGTAGTATTATTATATGTTCTAAGCCAATATAAACACATGCGAAGGAAAACGAAAGTTAGTTCCTTTTATCATCAGGCAACATGAACAATACTTTATTTATAATATATAATTTTGTATCGCCATTTGTTGTTAAAGACGGGATGAGAGAGTATAAGAATATAATGTCTGTCCAAAAAATGTTTGACCAAAGGGGTACCGGTCACATATTGACTTGAAGATGTTTTATAAATTATTTATTTATTTTATTTTATTTATGACTGATAGGCTAGCCTATGACCACTGTCTCACCTGATGGTAAGTGATGATGTGGTCGATGTGGTGTTGAGGCTAACCTAGAATCAAATTATTATAATATGGATGGTGTTAATAAAGTCCGATAAGCAAGTGTGTACATGTTACATTGAAATAAAATATTGAGTTAAAAATATTTAGCTTACAATTACTTATTATTTTGGATAAGTGCCTGTGCGTATGTAACTTTAAGATCAAACTTAATTTTTTTTCCTTTTTTACCGGAGGTATGCTTTTATGAAACAAAATACTATGAACTATATACAACACTACGCCTACTACAATAAAAGCATTTAGACAACTTATATATCATCATATAACTTCAAAGAACTGGTTTTATCTGCACAATCAAAAAGTTGCACATGACAATGAAAGATAGCACGATGAATGACCCACTTCGACATAAGATTGCTAGTATTGCTACAGATCTAAGCCTTTAGTACAAAAAAGGAACGATAATTTTTGCGTAGATTCAGCGATATAATATCTAAGTTTTACGAGAAATTGTCCAGAATTATCGCAAAAGCGATTGTCTTATACGCTTGTTTTTTATGAATACTGAGCCAAAACTGTTATGAAAAAAGTAGAGTGAAGGGATTTATCCACTTTTTGTCTCACCCAAGTATATTAGATTTATAAAGGTACCACAATATTGAGAAGAATTTATTTAGAGATTGTAGGGTAGACTTTACAATTGGTGCAGATATTATATTGGCCACGCAAATGATCGATTCATCGTTAACCCACTTTTTTACATTTGATAGGTTAGCCGTTGGCCACAATCTCACTTGTTGGTAAGAGATGATGTGTTTGAACTTTATAAACAGGTTTAACCTAGAATGGCAAGCTCCTCTTTTAAACACTAAAGTATACGATTGTTTTCTGTACATTAATCTGTGTTTTATCTTCGTCTAGAGCTCATAGAATAGAAACATCAGTTTTTGTTACGAGATGTATCTCAGAAATCAAAGTAGTGGCTCAGAATAAGAAGGACCAGAAGGATACTATGCAAAGTCATTCCAATAAATAAGCGACTCTAGCTACGAAGCAATAAAGTGCACTTCAGCTTGCAAAGCACGGAGTACCTAATATTTATATTCACCTACCAAGGCGTATCTCTTTCTATCGCGTAGCCATATTTTTTTTGTTTTTATTTAGCTTATACGCTAGCCTTTGACCACTATCTCACCTGATGGTAAGTGATGATGTGGTCGAAGATGTTGTTCAGGCTAGCCTAGAATTACTGGCTCTCAAGGACAGCTGCCGGAACACACCGTTAGGTGCTTGGCGACAGATTTTCTACTTGAGAGTGGTAGCTAGCCAGGCGGGCATTCGCAAAATGGCATGATATACCGACTGCCGTAAGACAACAACCAGGACCGACGGCTTAACGTGCCATCCGAAGCACGGAAGCGCTCAGTAGTAATGTCAACAGCGGTCACCCATCCAACTCCTGACCACGGCGGACGTTGCTTAACTTAGCTGATTGATTAAGAACGGCTAAGCAAACTTCGCCACGAGCGCTTCAACATTATATTTATTTATTACAATATATCGCTTGACCAGTTATTTCGAAAGTATATTAGAAGTGACCATCTCTCAAAATAAACACTTCAATGACTTACTAGGATTATGTTACTGGCTTGTGTGCTTTTTTTTTACCGGCGGTATGCCTTTATTAACAAAATATTACGAGCTATATACACTGCTACAGCAATGTAAGCATTTAGACAACCTACAAGTCATTGCAGACTCACAGGCAGTCCAATACTCCAGCCCACTACCAGTTGGCAGCGTGCCCAGCATGCTAGCAGCATAGTCCCGTTGAATTGTAATTGCAATGGGTATTCCTTGAGTCGAATATGTGCCAGCATTTTGATCACGCATCGCATCGACCGTGCCCTCTGCTATTTTTTTTCCAAAACTAATCATAGCACTTGGTCGATGCGACAGGTGATTAAAATGTTGGCACCTATTTGGCTCCTTGTGTGCTTACTTATATTTTCTAATAGCATTTATTCTCAGATTTTTTTTCCATTAAATTCCTCTATAATCTAATTTTGAAGCATTTTTTATATTCAATAGTATTATTCCATGACCGTGATATCAATGCAACCACTTTATGGCTCACCTTCATTAAAGTCGTAAAATAAGGTGTTAGTGCATTGGTATTCACAATAAGTACGATATTGCAAAGATTTTGCAATAGCTCTCCGCCACTGCGATACCTAATTTAACAATGGGCTTTCTTCAAAGCCGGTATTTATAGAATGGTATGCCTAGCGCTGCGGCAGGGCTCACTGCCATTAATATTCAATAACTATGCAGAATATTGCGCAGTGCTATTTGAAGATCGTAGCTGCTGACAGACTGAGCATAAATGTCATTATTACATGAAAAGAACAACAGTCGATAGTCGTAGAAGCGCTCGTACCGTGGCTAGCTTTGTCGTTCTTAAACGTTCAACCAAGTCACGGTAATATTAATAGATAATATTACCGTTACCAAGTCAAGCAACATCCGCTGCGGTTATGACTTGGATGGGTGACCGCTAGTGGCATTACTACTGAGCGTTTCCGTGCTATGGAAGGCTCGTTATGCCGTTGGTCCCGGTTGTTTTTTTTGGAATGCAGTGGTTATATGGTATGTCCACCTAGCTAACACCCTCAAGGAGAAAATTCTGTCGCCAAGCACCTAACAGTGTGTTCCGGCAGCTGTTCTTGATAGCCAGTAATTCAAGGATAGAATGAACGACATCAAGGAATATATCATCAGTTACATACCATCCAGTGAAATAGTGGTCAAAGTTTACCTATCAGCTAATTATAAATAATATAACACCCAGGAGTAAGTAAAAGAAGGCGTATTAATAAACTTCGTTATATACATGTAGGCAAACATTCATATTTCTAAGAAATAATTTTTCCTAGATGGTATATTTTCAAGGAAAAATGTGACTGAAATTTGATTTTCTTTTGCTATTAGAAGTAATTATTATGTTAATTGATATTCGGGAAAATATTAATTACAGTAATAACGTGTTCCTCGTTAGTCTTTTGATCTATTTAGTTACTACCATTCTCTTGTGGATGGCAGTCCCTACCTAAATAGAAGAGTGCTATAGTTTTCCAAAAATGTACCTATATGATCCAAAATTATGAAAAATATACACATCGACCTGAGAACCTTCCGTCTTTTTTGGATGTCGGTAAAAAAGGTATATATAAAAAAGTAATAAATTAACATATTATTAAATGTACTTTTGATCACAGAACCTTAAATTACAGATTTAAGAATTACTACATACTCTCGACATACCTATATATATTTTTCTCAATGAAATTATTAACCTCGTTTTACAGCCATATATTTCAAAAATAGCCCCTAGTCACATATTCATATTAGGCTTAAAATGTTTTATATAAATTCAATTCTACCTTTTTTGTTTAAAACCTTCTCTTATTATCGATAGGTCTTTGTTGTAAAGAAAGCAACCCAGCGATTTATTAACAGTGTTTACGTGAATAACGCTTACAAACGTAACTTTCAAATGGTTGACATAAATATATCAGTTCTTTATTTATGGCATTTATTTTACTCCGTAAGCAATATTTCACGTGTATTTACTAAATTTATTATGTAATTTATATAAAATATTATATGGTTTGGAGTGTTTGTAAATCTTTAATAAAGTTTTTTTCTAAACACCAATAACAATGATCAAATAAGATATTTTTCATCTTGTACCTAAACAGTATCTAAACACAGGTTAATTTGGCCGTAATGCCCCATATAAAACCCTCGAGCTTTCTTTTGGTCATCAGTTTACACGCAATTGAAAAATTGTCTTAAAATGATATCTAAACAGGAATTTCATTGCAATCTCGCTACATGTTACTGAAATACTCAACTAATGTTCTTAATAATCGATTTTAATAGTTTTTGTATCAAAACGTCGAATTTTTTTACACTCTGTCATGGCTGTAGGTATACCTACGTAAGTATTTGCCCTTAACGTTACATTGTATAATCTGTAACGAAACATTTGTATAATCTGTGGTGTGGGCAAAAAACCTTAAAAATAGTTTTACTATCGTAATTCCTTTCTTACCGCCCTTAGTAACAGCCTTAGTAAAAGTACTATTTTTATTGCATTCTTTCAAAATATATTTTTGTCTTATCAGCACCTTCTGCCCGTGGTTCTTGCGTGGAAACGTTATATGTTTCACGTATGGCATATTATATGCAGATGGTTCATGGGCAACGCTTCGGATAGTGTACCCCAACAAAGGCTGGACCTTCGCCGCATGGTTCGGGTTTTGCGAATTCTCGCTACCTGTAATATCAGCTACGAAAGACAACACCCAAGCTTAAACATTTGATAATGGTCGTATCTTATGGACAGTGACCTCGGTAATAACAATATCTGCACACCTAGAATATTATAAGGGTCTCCAACTCCCCGTAGCCTTAAGTGAGTACCGGAGTCTCGACTGCAGGGGGCTCGTCTGAAGGGCCAACGCTCGATCGGTCCTCAACCACCGCATCACTATTGTCTGCTTCTGTAAAACGTTACGATGTAGACTGTCAAGATAAATTTATTTTAGACGTTCTTTGGGAATAAACTTAGTCATGTTAACGACTATACCTAGGTTTCGAGTGCCATAATTAGGTCTCTTTGGTTATGTTAGTATACAGCAGCCCCCAAAGACATCGTAAAAATAATTTATAAAGTTTTTGTATGTATTAACTGTTCCAGCAATTTACGTCATTAAAGTACTTAAGAGAGTTTTAGCGCCAATTTAGTTGTAAGTACACAGTACAAGGGTGCACTACAGGTCACCTTAACTGGCGTTGAGACGATTACCCCGGAGCTGTCAAAGTCAGAATTCCTCCGTCCGAACTGTCACTTCTGTCATTATCACTGAAATTGTCACTGTTGTTTTGATAGGTATGGGACTGTTGACACACTACACTAGTACTGTCCTCTTCAAGGTTCCACAGACCCGATGCCCTATCACAAATATTGAGGAGAAGTAGGTAACTAGGCCGGCGTAATGTGTCACCCACAATCCCGATAAAATTTAGGGTGGCGACTAATTTCGATGGCCTCTCGTTCTGAACGAAAAACTTCTCTTGCGTTTGTACGGTCGGCTTATCAAAGTGCGAGTCCTAGCCGGTTACTAAATAATAATTATGGACAAAACTCGCCATAGTTTTTTAGCTCATGTCTACCTAGAATTACTTACTGGCCCTCAAGAACAGATGCCGGAACACACCCTAGGTGCTTGGCGATAGATTTTCTACTTGAGGGTGGTAGCTAGTCAGGCGGGCATTTGCAAAATGCTCTCCCACCATGCTATAACGACTTCCATCCTAAGACACAACCAGGACCGAAGCCTTGACGTGCCCTCTGAAGCACGGAAGCGCTCAGTAACTAGCCTAGCAAGGTAGGAACTAGCGGTCACCCATCCAACTCATGACCGCGGCGGACGTTACTTAACTTTACTGATCAGCAAAGAACGGCTAAGCAAACTTCGCTAAGAGCGCTTCATCATTTTTGTTCTTATAAACTTAACACACTCATTGACTTAGATTATTATTCTTATTTTATTATTAGAGATAATATATTGTACAGACCCCAGATATGAGAAATAGAAAAGGGTAGAAAAAAATATCGAGCATTTTGCATGAGATAAATGAATTGGTTAAAGCAGAAGTGTATATTGCAGCAAGGAACAATGGTGACTTCACAGCTTAAGCATTTGACACGATTATAGTCACTAGCAGCAGGACACAACGTGTAGGCAACATTCATATCAGATCTCATCCCAGATCATTGTCTTTGGATCTCATCTAGGTATTACAGTATTTATAACATGCACTTTTAATATAGGTACTGTTATGTTGGTGTGGTGCATGTAGGTTTTCAAAATATATTAATGGACAAAGTAGGTCCATACTAAAAAAATACTTTAACTTGTCATATTTTATATATAATTTTTGTTCTACAGAAAAAATAGTTTTTTCTAGGTGTATCAGGAGTCTTGGGGTTCGTACTATATGTGCAAGTTCTTCAAAAGTCGCTGCTCCCTAGCTTATGAGATTTTTTCCTTCTTCTACCTCTTACGACCCCATGTTGGAGGGTGCAATTTTCGGCTCCCCCATAGGGTTTATCACACAAGTGAAGTTGCACATCGCATATATGCTTCTACCACTGATATTCAACGCGCTTTTTTATTCTCCACCATGACATGCCTGTATCACGCCAATCTATCATTCTTAAACTTTTCAGGCACTGGTTTTACTTTCATACTTCCTCTAGTTTAGGTACTCCTTCACAATCTTATTAATTCTAGTTACACATTTATCATGAAATTCGCATATCTAGCACAAATCTTCAGAACGTAAATCTTAGCTTCGTGGACATCTGTGGGTCACATGTGATCTCAGAAACCTGTCACATTTCACTAACATGACCGTCTACTAGAACTTTGCGTAATTAACATTACAATTAAGTGATTGCAGTTTCAGTTCTATCAAAAACAAACAGTTTGTATTTCGCATACCAGCTCGAGCAGTGAAAAAAATGCCGGTCGACCACTCGGTAATCGCTTTATACGCTCAGACATGCCTGCATAATCGTTCGAGAAACCACAAGTGTGATTGAGCGGCCTGTAAACAACAAGTGGTTAAAAAAATTACGAAAATACTCAACATTTTGTTGTTACAATATTGCATACATGCACGCACTTTACATGCAGTGCATTATGATATGTCCTTAGTTATTTTACGATGATATTGTGTTCGGTTATGACTTTACATATTCCAATGAAGAATATTTTTGTATTGAAACAGTTGCTTTATTGAAATATGAATACAAAGGAATTTAATTTTTCTTTGTTTGTTTTTTGAATGACTCTTATATGTAACAATCCCGACGTAAATTGCAATTCAATGGGGCAATGCTGCCAGCATGCTGGACACGCTGCCAACTGGTAGTCTGGAGTATTTGGAGTGCCTGTGAGTCTGCAATGATTCGTAGGTTGTCTAACTGCTTTTAATGTAATTGCTGTAGTGTTGTACATAGTTCGTAGTATCATGTAAATTACATCTCTTTGTGAATATTCTGCCTTATGTCTATTTGGCTCATAGAAGATATTGGCATGCCAATATGTTCTTCATTCCAATTGTCGAAGATCCATGTATGCTACCATGACGGGACTGAAAGACCGTTCGTTTGAGGGGAATGCACGGGTTGCGGGGCAAACGTTTGCAGCCCAGTGTCACGATAATGTTAATAGATAACATTAACGTGCCAGTGTAGTTTCCTCATAGGCTAATTATAAAATTTATGTAGGTACTAATTTACTTTTTACTATAAGTGTGCGTGCGCCAATATATCCACCAATAAAATGCATCGTAAATGGAACACATAAACAAAATGTACGCATTATAGGCGGTACGGCTGACTGATCAATGTGACAAGCTGATGTCAATTTTCAAAACGATAAAACTAAACATATTGTTTAAGATAATACTTTCCATTTTAAGCAATAATGCTTCGCAAATGTAACAAACCAAACAGTCCCGAGAATACTATTTGAAAGGAATAAAACCTACACAGTTCCTACCAACCCAAACAGTCTCAAGAACATTATTCTTCTTTTAATCCGGCTTCGCGTAGCAACCCGCAGTCTCTACATGAGTCCACGTATGCAATTCCCTCGGTGAGTCGCAAGTATATAGGCGTCCGCATCGCATCCCTCATGCAATGACTCGACCACTGCAATTCAACACATGCCCGCTATTGTCCGCCGAACAAAGAACCGCATGACACTATGAGGAGACTTCGAGAGAACTTAAAAAACTTGAATGAAAGTATTCCGTCCGCATTTTCTTGAGCAATATAAAAGTTTCCATGTTGGGTTGCAATTAGGCGCTGTCGCGTGACTTCCAAGGCTGTGACGTAGCTTGTAGGCTTTCAATGTTAATTATTAGTTTTCGTTTTTGTACCCCTTTCATAGATATCTAGACAATAAAAGGTTAAAGTAATAAGAAAAATCAACAAAACCGTTTCATATTCACTGATATAGCCAGTAGACACATATTATGTGATTGTGTCAAGAGCAATTTACGTTCAAACTCGTAAAAACGATCTCAGAGTCACGTCAAAATTGATGGATTAAAAATCGGGTCCCTAGCACGATGTGTTAATCAATTGTTAAATGATAAATCGTAGTTCAAAAAAGTTATATACGCCTATGGTTTATTCCAGTACAATGTTAACCGTTATATTTTTTGCTTTAGTATCAAATGAATGAAACCTTAAGTTGACCAGTTGTTGAAGGTCGTTAACCTAGTAAGTAGCACAGTAAGTTCATCAGATCATTTTACATGTGGGAAAAACTTGAGGGCATTGGACTCGAGTCGGCACTTAAGAACTATTGATAACTTAATAAGTAAAAGTATCTATAGTGTGCCGCTTCTGTGCTTGTCACTTACGGTACAGTAATTAGATGTAATTGTAATTTTTATGTTCGTGTTGTTTTCTGTTAGTGATGTTAAAAACGATGTGCTAATTGAGCTTTGCTCTTTTAGGATTCCCCATTGGAATAGCCCGTAACAGAAAGAAATGTTAGTAATTTTCGATTACAGTTTCAAAAGTAAATTTGAAATGGGAATTATCAGTAATTAAGGATATTGTTTGTAATAACCCAAATTTCAGATTTTTGAATTAGTTTAGTTTTTGAGATAGACCACGTAACAAAAATTTACTAAATCAACTTAATCTTTTTAATAAAAGGTATAATAGATTTTATTTAAACCATAAACACGGATTACAAAATTACAAATTTACGAGAGAAAAAATTATAGTCATGTGCGGGATTCGAACCCGCGTCCATCCACCCCTTTAGCCGGGGTATGCTCTAACCAATTGAGCTAACATGACACAATGACTCATAACTGTAATTCTTGCTCTCGTTCTTCATGCAACCATCGTATTGGGATGGAGCGCCACCTATAGTTCAACTTGCGTTGAACTACATACAAGACCAATTTTGCAATTGGTTTTAAACTTGTAAATGATGACGCAACCTTATAATTTTAATATTGTTAAGTTTGCAATAACGCCTGCTAGGCGAATTACATTACAAAATTACAAATTTACGAGAGAAAAAAAAAAAAAAAAAAAGGGCTAAAGGGGTGGATGGACGCGGGTTCGAATCCCGCACATGACTATAATTTTTTCTCTCGTAAATTTGTAATTTTGTAATGTAATTCGCCTAGCAGGCGTTATTGCAAACTTAACAATATTAAAATTATAAGGTTGCGTCATCATTTACAAGTTTAAAACCAATTGCAAAATTGGTCTTGTATGTAGTTCAACGCAAGTTGAACTATAGGTGTCGCTCCATCCCAATACGATGGTTGCATGAAGAACGAGAGCAAGAATTACAGTTATGAGTCATTGTGTCATGTTAGCTCAATTGGTTAGAGCATACCCCGGCTAAAGGGGTGGATGGACGCGGGTTCGAATCCCGCACATGACTATAATTTTTTCTCTCGTAAATTTGTAATTTTGTAATGTAATTCGCCTAGCAGGCGTTATTGCAAACTTAACAATATTAAAATTATAAGGTTGCGTCATCATTTACAAGTTTAAAACCAATTGCAAAATTGGTCTTGTATGTAGTTCAACGCAAGTTGAACTATAGGTGTCGCTCCATCCCAATACGATGGTTGCATGAAGAACGAGAGCAAGAATTACAGTTATGAGTCATTGTGTCATGTTAGCTCAATTGGTTAGAGCATACCCCGGCTAAAGGGGTGGATGGACGCGGGTTCGAATCCCGCACATGACTATAATTTTTTCTCTCGTAAATTTGTAATTTTGTAATGTAATTCGCCTAGCAGGCGTTATTGCAAACTTAACAATATTAAAACATAAACACGGATCTTTAAATAATGACACCTCACTTACTAGGGCGCAAAAGATTATTTTTTGTACTTTGTACGAGTCACCGTAAAGATCATTTACAGAAATGATTTTCAGTTCGATACTTTTTGGACTTTACTACACAAAACATCAAAATTCCAGGTTTATATCTCATTAAATTTATGAGCTATGGACCCGTGGCTTGGATAGACAGAGGCTCATTATATTCGACGCGTTTCGAGAAATCACGATCATCCACTCGACTCCTGAGGATGCTTCGTGTAGAAGAGAACGCGCCAAAAATTCTTTCGGTTTGGCTGCGTGGCATTTGTGATGTCACTTTGGCTTAACAAGAAATGAAGCCGGAATTGTCAATAGATATATTTATTAATTTTTTTGAGTGTTTTACTAAAATATTAATTTAATATTTTCTTACAATATTTTTAATATATTTTTATCATCGTTTTTATTATTGATCCTGGATTCAATCCTACACTGTAACTAGGATTTTCTGACAAATAAATTCTTAGTAGTTGGTAACAATTCATTTGTCAGTCTCAGTAGATGGTAACAGACTCGGTCCCTATATATTACACGTGACTACAACATGTGTAACAAAACAAATAGTGATAAACATATCAATAATTCCAATTAACCGAGGTAGTGTAGTTACCGAGGAAGTGCGATGTAATCGAAGCTGCGTGCGACAATGTTTTTTTTGGTATGGTGACGGAACTCGCTCGTGACCCACCTGATCTTAAGTGGTAACTTCTACCAAAACAGATGAATTTCTATACATTTGACGGACTGTACTGCGCCTAGGACTGCCTGTCAAGCACTGCTGCCGGAACACACTGTTCGGTGCTTGGCATCAGATTTTCTACTTGAGGTTGGTAGTTAGTCAGGCGATCATTCGCAAAATGCCCTTCTATCGTCGCTCAACCCGCAATCGGGATTGGACCATCGATCTGCGGTACGGCAGTCCATAATTAATACCGCTCGATCGGATTTCACAGCTTCAAAAAGTATAGTCTTCTCTATAATACGGAAAAAATATCGGACATGTCTACAACACAAAACAATATATGAATGTACCTATAGGTGTATTGCCGGCATAACTCCCGTTCGTTAAACACATCTGCTGACAAAATGACATGACTCAAATGACATTGTGCTCAATTTTGGGGTCAAAACGCTTAATCTTGTCGGTTTCACTAATTTACTCTTCATCATTGCATTTAGTCTCTACGAATCCCATTTTTGTTCACTTTGGAAACTGCATTCTAGTTAAACAATCAGAAGAGGAGGTCGTAGCCATTTTTGTTCATTAAAAATTGACAGTCTTTTATAATAATACGCTTTACAATTTTGTACGCAGAAAAGACATTCTTAATTGTGCCACTACGTTCAGCAAATTATAGAGCCACTGCGAGAAGAACGGACAAGAAACTCGGGGCTATTCTTTTAAACTTCTTTTGATAATGTGTTACAACCAATATAATAGAATTGTTACAATATTTGTTTAAATTATGTGGGTGACAGGCAGAGGCGGAATTGTCCGGAGATTTTTCCTTTGCTTTATAAAATTATAACTTATAATATAATTGGACTGCCCTGCAGCAGGTCCGTGGTTCGAATTGCAATGTTTGTGCAAATGCCCGCCAGGGTACCGACTACCGACCACCTTCAAGTAGAAAATCTGTCACCAAACACCTAACGCTGTGTTCCGGCAGCTGTCCTTAAAAGCCAGTAATTCTAGGTTAAGCCTGTTAACAACTTCGACCACATTATCACTTACCATCAGATGAGATTGTGGTCAAAGGCTATCAGCAATAAAAAAATATTAACCTATATACTTGTTCTTATGCCACAGCGAATGCATGAGTATATTTTTAATTTTCTGTTTTTATGCAAAGTAAGTGAGCAACAATGTATTTAAAGAAGGTCGCATAAGTTTAGACTTAATGAACCATAAGATGAATCACGAGAGAAAAACCGTGGGTAACAGCAGTGCTGGGCGTTTACACATAATCTGTGGGAATTCATGTTTAGGTATTCATTCACAACATCAGGATAAATTAATAACAATCAAACACGAGTTAAGTTACTAATTAGTCGACAGATGGATAAACAGATTTACGTATCAACTATTATTTTGTTTAAATATGGTATAAATAATTTTGTGGTTACTTTTGAAAATTATTTTACCTATCAAAAGAACAATAGAACTTAATTAAGGTAATGTTACAATTGAAATACTAATAGTGCACGTATTTTCAGGAAAACATTTTACTTGTTACCCTCTTTTTTAAGAAAACCTCTGGCAAGAAAACGTAAATACAAAACAAGTTAACAATTTCCATGCTGCTACAGTTGGTTTAAAGACCTAGGTCAGCCAAATTTAAAGTGCCTTACGTTACTAAATTTTTCTGTAAGTATTCCTCAGCTTTTACCCACTCTTTCGAACCTACAGTCAAATACCAAATAATATAGTAAACAACAAACAAGGCATACAAAACTCAACAAAAATTGGCAAGCTTATACGCCACTTTATCACAATAAACTATTTCTGTCGCGTAGTGCTGGACGCTGGAAATAGCAGCATTGTCGTTTACCACGATCGATTGTCTAATGAGTCAGTGTACCATTCGCTCGCAATTGTACGGACAGTTATTCACGTCAATAGTTCATCCATCATCCACCTGCGCTCTCTCAAGTTTTAGTATATTATCTTTATTACACTTTTATTTTATTTTATTAGAAAATAACTTTGCCTTTATGCATTCCCATCTACCCACAGGGAGGTGGCCGGGTTATATAGGAATCGACACCAACTTCTTCCCCAGCAGCAAGTGCTAAAAGGTACCGACTAAAAGGTGTCAAATCTCATTCGCATTTGGCGGGAATGCTGTTGTACATGACAGCGAACCCACCATGGCTGTCCGTTTCCGTACTTCTCCCTAGGGGAGATTCCTCACTGCGACACGCTAGGACACATGGAGTGCCAGAACCACCCTGGTACCAAGCCCGCAATTGGTTGGCAAGACGACCCGATTCCTGAATGCCCTAGGTGACGGGGCTCTTATCTGACTCGACATTGGTTCGAGTTTTGATTCCTTCTTTTTTTCCCCTGAGGCCCAGCGCCCCTAAAAAGACAGACGCCTTACAATACCGCCAGTCCTCTGCTGCCATGGCCTCCTCCCATACGACACCGCTACCAGCCTCAATTGAGGTGCCGCCTACAAAACACTGCAACCGCTTCAACACGGGTTAGAGGAGCAAAGTACGATAAGACAGAAATACAAAGGGGTTGGAGGAGAGTGGAGCAAAACAAGATGAACATTAAGAACCTTAGTTTACTTACGTACACATAAAAAGCAAAGATGTAGTACCTATATAGCTATAATGGGAAAAAATAATAGCTAGTGAATGTCTACAAATAGTACTGGGCTGTAATATTATAAGTGAAAAACAATATTGCCAAATCACGCGCGAACGAAGCTAGTCCACAGTGTAGAGATAGGACGAGCTAGGCGACCAAACAAGCACTTGGCAGTTTTTGTAAATCATCTAAAACCATTAAATTAGTGGGTACTACCTACGTATTCACGTACAAAGTTCTTAGAAATTTCGTGTCCACAATGCGTTCATAATGTTCATATGAGTATGTTTCAAAATTAAATTACGATTGATGATTTTTACATAAAATTACTATTAACTAATACATATAAAATTATTAGAATTCTACCATTTACATGATGTCTAAACTGATGACGTTTTTATTTGTTCTTTAGTTTAAATTAAGTCAGTGTTCGTTGCGTAGTATTCACAAACTCGTAAAAGTAGAACGATCTCTGAAAACCGGAACGTGTGGCCCCACCGCTAATGAGTCACAGACGACATGGTAGTGCACTTGGCGGGCCCGCCCGTGTGATGGATGACAAATCGCTTTTAGATCCCGCGATTCTGTTTGCGATCCCTAAATTGCCTACGGTTTAAGTCTTTTAGCCGATGTTAAATGGATTTTTCTCCTTCTTTGTTTTTTGAGGCTAGGAAGTTCAATATATTCGTTCAGTGATTTCCTTGTAAATAAATACTTACTGATATTTAATGAAAATATTGTATGCAAGGAATACATTAAAGGGGGGAAAATATTGAATAATCCCTAATTGTATTTATTTATTCAGAGAAGTCATGGGATGCGGACAGTTTGCATAAAAGCTCTTTTATTGGAAAATGTCGTTCCAGTAAACATATTTAATAAAAAAAAATTAGGTGTTGAAGTCGGTTCCATTTTTGGATAAACATTTTTTTCACTCTATTTATGACCCTTGCTACTTACGGTAACGATTGTCATTCATTGTCAACGACTATATCGTCAAGATAGGTAAATATTTTTCAATTATTGGAGTGGAACTCAAGAATAGCTTGACCGATTTTGATTAAATTTAAATGTAATTTTTAAAATCGGTTCAGCCAGTCAGTTCTGAAGTAACAAACATAAAAAATATACAGACAAATTGAGAACCTCCTCCTTTTTTGGAAGTCGGTTAAAAAAACTAACCCTTACCAGATCCAAACATCTTTGTGCTAATATTAACACGTAGGTAAAATTTTCTAAAATCTTATATCATTAGCACTAGTGATACATCATACAACAGCAGTTATATGACTGTCACTGTACACTGCATGATAGAAGGGAATTTTTCAAATGCTCGTCTGGCTAGCTACAACCCTCTAGTAGTAAATCGGTCGCCATGCTAGCCAGGTGGGCAAAATGCCTTAACACCATGCTATAGCGACTGCTATTCTAAGACAACAACCGGAACCGACGCGCGACGGCTTAACGTGCCCTCTGAAGCACGTAAAAATTATTTAAATTATTTCAGATAGTTCAAGAGTTTTAGAAAGTCGCTCAACAAAGTAACGACAAATAAATACGAAACCAGAACCAAAATCACGTAAATACATTTGTGACTAGCAATTCTCCGTCTACCCGACCGCCTCTCACATCGTAGTTGGCTCCATTTGAGAACAATACGCGTTTGCGAGTGACTCCTTCCCCAGTTTGACACGGATGTGACACAAAGAACACGTCACTTACAAGCAGTTAGAATAGTTCTCGGGCCTTGGAACGTTTTATTTTACTTGAAGCTTCAAAAGCCTCTATATTGCTTTTCAAGAAAAATTTTAACTATTCTCTATAAAGGGCGTCAATTTGACTTTTAAAATTTATTCGATGCTAAGGCGACAAAGATCAATCGATCTTTAATCAAGAACGTTCTAATCTACTTATTCCTAAACGCTATCTACTTATATGAAACTTTGTGTCATAATCTCTACTACCCACGCAATCCGAAGATTAAATTAAAGGACGTCTGGGTCCAAAACTTTGAACGCTAAGTAAAGACATCACCATTCACGAAGTAACCACTTAACGATGGTAGGTACTTACTGTTTGCGGTTTGTAACTTTACGAATATGTGCCAATGTCGGCTTACCGAGGACATACTCAACCTTTTACAGGACTTTATTTCTCTTTAATGCAGTTCACGTCATTATGAAAATAGACCACAGAAAGCTTGCTTTCAAAGAGTCGCTTCATATTTTTGCGACCGAATAGTGAAACTTTTAAGTACTTACTGAAAATGCACTTCGGATGGATAGATGAAATTTGAAGCGGTCGGATTCTTGTCCTCAAACCTTTCTGGCTTGTATTGGACGTGACATCCCTTGTTTCTGTAATGACATTAGGTAAGAAGGAATTTCGAGAATGTTGTTAGGGCTGGCACTACAAACTTCCTTAGATACCGGGCCCGGAATTCAATAAAGGACCGAAAACGGAGAGCGAGTTTTCTTAAAGTGTGAATTATACGTTCCGAAAAAACTACAACATTGTGTAAGGTAGGGATCCCTCTGTTGTAACTTTTCTTTGAGGATGAGGGAATTACTTACGACCGACAAGGGGAAACAAAGTAGAGAAACAACATAACCTAACATGTTGTTTTCGACGCTACCTTTTTGATAGTCCGTTATGTAAAGTATTTATACATATTTTGAATACATTATACATGTAATCGTGTCGTTGACAGGACGCGTGGGACGTTAGCAAAACGCCACATCACGGTGTACCCACTGCGTGTACAACTAATTATAAATGGAGGTCAATATACCGCAGGGAATGCAAAATGCCGTGTAAAGGGAGATTGAACAGGAAGGCTGATCTAGTACAAACCCGTTAAACTGATATTATGATGGAAAACACAGATCTTAGGTAAGTATAAGGCGCGCAGTTTTCAATCGATGATATCACAGGGTTATTGTAAAAGTTTTGATGTAATGATTTCACTTGTGAAATTTTTATTACAAATTTTGTAAATCGTCTCCAATGTCATAAAATCTCATTGATTAATTTTAGGCAAATAATAAATTAAATTAACAAATATTTCTGTAATTTTCTCACAAAATATTGAGTTCCCATAATATGGTTTCTCGGTAGATAAAGAATTTTTTTATAAATAACAGTTAGTTACTTTAATATAATGTATAAGCGTGTTCAAAAAGATAACCTGCGGAAGTCAGATTCAGTGTTTTTAAAACCGAGACCAAGTTCAACTTCAACAAAATCCAATAACAATTTTAATATGATTGCAAAAGGTTCATGGTATGGATGGATTAGATTAACAAAATGTCTGTGCAGGACATAATGTCACTAGTAAAATTATAATAACACAGCTTTCACAATAAAACTGAGACAAAGACAAAACAACGATCAAGCATAAGTTGAACCTAGATACATCCAAAATGGACGACCCTTACGGACTATCATTTTTTACCGCCGTCTCGCTGAAATATTACAAACCCCTTGGCATCGGTAAAAACTGTCTGGAAAAAGGGGATCTCGTAAAAACTGTGTGCAAACTCGAATTAAATAGTCGTATCTCTATAGTGACAGTGGGAATCCATCAGCGGTCTCGATTGCAGCGATAACCACCCACTGCCACCCTCCTGAACGCGAAAAATAAATTGTAATTTGATAGCAACCCCCGTACTGAAGCTTAGTAGACGACCAAAGAACAAAATGTTAATGGAATGGATACCGTTTAACGGAGAAAAAATCAGATGCGGTCGATTAAGATTTCTCTTTTGTTCTACTTACGAGTGGAGATGGGTACTTATGTTTTATTTCGTATGAATGGAAATGGTCAGAATTTGAAGATTTCATACCCTTCCGATAATCCTTGCGTGCGACTGCATAACCCAATACGCACGTATTACATAGGTATTACATACGTACATAGAGTATATTTTATACTCGTAAATTAAGTGAAAGAAATCTGGAATATAAGGTTTATTACACGATTGCCCAAAAGAAAGGAGTAAACGACTGCCCAAAAACAGAGTTGGAGAGTTATGTTTTCAGGGTTCATGTACTTATGTATGTTTGTCAGTTTATTTATTCCACAATAACTTCTAAACGGCTTAACCGATTATAATATATGAGACATCTTTTAATTTCTCTTAATAGCGCAAGTGACACTGGGTATATCAAAAAAATAAAAAAAACAAACTGGCGGATTTTAGACGACAAATTGTAAGTTATTTTTTTGCTTCCAGACCGATCGATTGTGTTATCAAAATGAAGAGCCAGAAGCCAGAAAAAACGATTTCATAAATATCTAACTAACTAACTTGCAGTTTTAATTTCAATAGAACGATAATACGTTTAACAGAAATAAATAATTTTCTGTCGGCTTTTTTACTTTTTAAATTATTTTATGCTTGTTATTCATACAAAGGTGGTTGGAATTGCCGCTAATAAATTCTTTAAGACGTCTTTGAAAACTCAAAAGTTACCGTCTCCACATACACTCACGCACCTTAGCAGCGGTACCTTCTATATATTTTTTTATACTTTATGTTCACTTAAAAAAATCACAGTCTGAAAGGACTAACATTGTCCTTGTTAATTAATATTATGTATACGCTTTCATATATCTAATCAACATTTCCCTTATATAATAATTATCACGGATAATAAGGCCGTCAGATATAATACCTAAGTAATACATCCTCTAGCCGTGTCATCGCGCCTTCATTACTCACAACAGAACATTCATTACTCACTAGTAATTCTAGATTACACACTAGGAAGCTATATCTACAAGTACCAAATAGCATAAATCTATAGTTAAGTACACGTTTTGTAGTAACGTGGATATATAAGATGAATATTATAGACGAGATTGCCGACGTGTAAATTATATTATGAATACCCGTTAATAAAAGAACTGTGATGACATGAATTGAGAGCTTTTGTCTCTGTGTGTCTTTCTGTGTAAGGCCAATCGGCAAAACTAATTGCAAAATTCAATGTTCTTTTTAATTAGAAAGTAGGCATTGTAGCTATAGTTCTCAACCATATTTGACGAATTTCAAGATATTCAGGTTAAAGCAGACGCCCGCAGTGTGTAGCAACAGATCTTGTTGAATATCATAGCAAAAACAATGATATTGTGTAAGGCTTAGAAAATGCCGAAATTTACCTTTTTATAAGGTAACTTTCAGGTTGACGTAACATAGTAAAGAGGTAATACTATATATCAAACGTTTTTATTTATATGGGATTTAATTTGCGAGACGCTTTACAAAGTTATGTCGTCAACTTTGTAAGAGCTGCCAAAACGCGAACAGCATAATGTAGAGTGTATCTTAACTAATAAATACTTCAACAGCACTTCCGGGTGTGTAACAGCAGTGCTAAGGAAACGTTTCTGGTTTGGACTTGTGAATTGAATGGCATGAGCCTAAAATCCTCGAGACATTTTTGCATTCATTGCCGTGAAAGACTGTAACATCAAAAGTCTGCAATTTTGTACTTATCGGACCCTCTTCTACTTTAACGCTCTGAATAGTCAACGAGAGCATTTCCAAGGAAAACCACAATTCCAAAGGTACATATTTTTACTATTGATATACTTGTGTTGTCCTTTATGTTGTTATAGGGAAGATATATACCTACTACCGACCCCGCATGACTGGGATAAGGGTTGAAATAAGATGTTTGATTAAGTGCGCAAAAATTTATATTATGCTATCATCGTTATAAATTATTATACTGAATCATTGAAATTTACTATGAAAAATATGCAATAGTAAAATTATTTTGTAGGATCTTATTTGCCAATAATTAAAGCCAATTTTTTTATGCTGTTGTGATGGAAGAAGCACGAGGCCCACCAGGCGGTAGCCTCTGCTTATAATAGAAGCAGGTGGTGAACTGCGCCCATCACCCTGAAACATAATGCGAAGTAATAGTGTCCCGTTTTTACCCTTTGGGTGCGGAATCCTAAAAAGAGGAGTAAAATATTTGTTTTTGAATGATCAATTCAACATTTTTTTGATAATGCACAAAATCCATGTAGATCGCCTACACACTAGATGTGTAGAACAGCGGTGTATTCACCATAGCGCGCGTAGGCAGAATTACAGAATAGGTGATTGTTACCTACGAGTAGAATGTAGGAGGCAGGCGCGGGAGGATTCCCCCCTTGCTTGCCAGCCCTGTGTTTAAAGAACTATATTATACGTGTGTAGTGATTGTTGGCTCCACATTGTAAAGGTCATAAGGTTATGGAATAAAATTTGTATAAAACATCACAGACCGACCACACCGTATACATAATTTATTTGTGTCTTTGATGCGTTGAAAGTTAGATATAACGGTATGTATGACTGTGTTTTATTATAATATCAGTGCGTTGTTTTTGTCATCTTTCAATGATAAGCTGTTGAAGTCAGTCACACTACTATTCAAATCCTTAGAAGGCCACTAGGCGTCAATGTCCCCGACTTCGTCGGTCCAAAATAAGAATAGGTTCGGCTTATTCACACTTTAAAACTTATTTCTTAGAAGACATAAAAAAATTAAAACCGACACTAAACAGTATGAAGTCGGTCCCATGTTGATTCGAAACCCTGTACATATATTATCGTGATGACTTCCACAAGTTATTTCATACTTTGGTAAAAATTTTATTTTATTATGTAAGTAAACAGTCAAAAAAATGGTATCTAAAGCGTATAGTCATTCATTACAACGACTTAAGTACCTATATACCTAGTGTATTGTAAGACCAATTATTAATAGCTAACTCACTCAATATTCCGTAAAAGCTATTCGCTTTGACAACTTTCCCGTTTATGTAAGCAGACTAACAACAAATAAGTTTAGATTTCAAACTTAGCGAGACAGACGACTTTGGTAGGTAATTAAACTTCATCCGATACCTATTCCTTTAAAGACAGGGCTCGTCTGAAGAAACATTTTATTTTACGACTAGAATAAAATAAAAACAGATTTAGTAGTCTTGAAATAGTAGCAATATTATTTATGTTTGGCAATAAAACAAAGCAATCAAGCGCACCCCCTATTGTCAGTTGCCAAAATATAAACTTAGTCAGCTAAACTTAATAAAATTCTGCTTGTTAAAGTCTTTATGAGATATTCGGGTGGGAAAATAAAATTTTCTCTCATTTGTGCTCAGAGTTCTGAGAGGCTCAACAGTGCTACAAGTGGGTGATAAAAGTGCTGATTTATTTTTTTGTCACATTTTGCAGCTCTTCTCAAAAAATGTATCACGCAAGTATATATTTTAGAGAAATACAACAATACAGCTGTCACAACCACATCGCCGACTGAATATCATGGCAGCAGATTTGAAAGCACTAGATTGTTTTTTAAACCTAAACACTACTGTTTCTCATTTTTGTTCGCGTTAAAAATATCTATAAAAATAATGAAACTATAGAAAATAGTCATATAGGTATATGAAAGTTGCAAATATAATCATATACTGATGAAACAATATCGGCAAAATATAAAATCGCTTTTTTTGAATGATAGTACTATCACAAAGAAATGAGAGAATTTTGTTATAAAAAATATGACTACTATACATTTTAAATTAATAGTTGTCATATAAGTGACATAATTGTACAGAAGTTGGAAAATAATGTTCCTGGCTGCAAAACTTTCTCTGTGTAGTTAGCTCAACCCACAATTTACCGCCCATTCATCTGCATTTTAAAATTCAGTGTATGTGTAGAAGTTTTCAGTGCAGTGTTGATGAATTTTAAATACATTTCAAATGATGCAATCTATTTTGTATCCAAATTTTAAATAAAATTCAAAGAATGTATAAAATTTAAAAAATCAAATTTTTGAAGCCAGTAAACAGTTCTGAGTTCAGATATGTCAATATTATTTTTTGCTTATAGCTAGATATATCATGTATTCTAGATTGGGAAGTAATGTAGTTTTTAGAATAAATAAATGTTCAAACGGTTACTTATGGGCAATCTGTCGCCCATTATTAATCATCAAAGGGTCTATCTGCTTGTTATGTTACTATAACACATTAGACAACAAAGTACTTACTTAGTTATACTCGTATTGAATACGATAAATCTCGAATGTCTTCTCTGAGATACGAGTACACGATACCTGAAGGCCGGGGCACCCACGTTTACGACAGAGCCGTCACACGTTCACACTTATCGCACCGATGCGAATATGTTTTGCCGATGATCGGTGGACCGATAATCGAGATAAAGTCATGAATAAGTTCGCAATACGATCAGTTTATACGGTCAGATAGCGATATTTTACAAAAGGTTAACATGAATTTCTTCCGTAATCTTATTTTCGTCTGAAACTGATGTGTATATACAGCTTATTTTTATTTTGGAGTACATTTTATTTGACGGTTTATGTAAGAGATCAAAGTGATAACATTATACAGAGCCTTTCGTTTTAAAACCTAGGTAACGATTATCATTACTTACTAGATCACCAATAAATACATTTTAAATGAAGTACCAAACATAAAAAATATACGCGGTCACACCATCCTATATATTCCCAGAGAAGTGAATAGATGTGTCCAAATTTTTTTTTTATTGTCATCTGTGGTTACTTAGCTTTTTATGGCTAGTTTTTATGTTGTGTTACGTAGTAAAGTAAGTAATCGTCCATGTGTTCCAGGTATCAAAGAATATTTTGCGAGTAAATAATTTTTCGCATAATTATTTATGGACTAAATATTTAACAGAGTTAATAATTTTGCTAAAAATTATTTATTAGCTCAGTAAAAAAAATTTACACACCTGTTTTATTACACTGCTATCACAGTATTAATACTCTATTATTATAAAATTAAATTGTACATACACTACTTACATACCTACGAACATTTAATAATGTTCATATTATTCATATTAATACTGAAAAAGAAAGTATAACTTGTGTTCAAAATACCAAAATCCAAATAGCTGACGACCGTATTTTTTAAAGGGCTGAAAGAGCGCTACCCACCCTAAATGCGAAACACGTTACGTTGCACCTAACCCTATGTTCTAAGAGCAAATAACAACTCGTTTGCACAAATAAACACACAAATTTGAACCCACGCACGAGCCGAAAGGTTTGCAGAGCACCTCGTTGGAAGCTTTTGCCGTATAAAACAGAAACAAGGGAAATCACAATGTTATACATAATTTTCTTTCATACTTATCAGTCTTATCTGGAATTCTATACAGTATGAAAGTAAATACGCTTTGAACCTGTAAAATATTAAAATTACTTGTATAGTACAGTCTTCCATACGAAATGTTTGATCGGACAATTCTCAACCGTTTAGTCTAAAGTATATTTAATTGAACATGTAATTTTGCAACAGATATACATACAAAGAACGGGTGCAAGAGCTCCAAGATTACCAAGAAATTATTGTTTGGCAGCTTTCATGTAATATTTACCTGTAGGCGTATGGCAACTCAAGGACGACCTAACATGTTTTTATCCTCATTGCTAATAGTCTAGCCTTTGACTGGGCACCATGTCACCTGTTGGTAAGAGATGATGTTGTCGTAGATCTTGATCAGACTAAGCCTGCAACGTGCTCGGCGTTTTCTTCGGACTTGGTGATACATATTTTAATGGCATATAGTTCGGCAAAATTTGCGATGTCTCTAAAACCATGAACCACCTGGACTTAAATCATGAACCCATTGCGTGGGAATCCAAAACTATAGAAAAGATTTATCATTGCTTCTTTTGTAGAATTGGTACTAATAGTGTATTAGAAAACCACAAATCATTGTCAATCAATTATTGAAACATTCCTTTAGATTATCCTTTACAGACAAAACTTATTTCATGCAATATGTCTATCACTTGGTATAATAGACTATCTATATAGCAAGCGTTATCAAAATCAATTCAGTATATTAAGTCGCAACATTTTGAAAATTAATTAGTAAAAATTATATACACGGATAACTTTTTAAAGCCATTTTCGTATTAGTAGAACCATGACGACGGAGACTTAAAAAAATATGTTCGTCCTACTCGTGTAATGAAGCAAAAATGTACCTCCTGTATAACAAGTACCTATATCGTCTGAAAAATGTTATTACCTTAAAATTATCAACATTTTTAGTTAGTAGCATTTTTCAGGCAAATATTAGCCTCTCTCTGGTACCCAAAAGTGATGAGTATAGGTTATACGTACGACATAACCTATTATTTCAATGCCTGAAAGAAATAGAAAGACCCAAAACAATAAGTAAGTACTTGTCAAAACATTCGCTTGTCAGTTTTTTTATTTTGTTCCAGGCCACACATTAACCCGCTACCAAACACCCAAACACTTGAAATCGATATCAGGTGAGCAAAATCAAAAACTATATCTCCTATAACGCATCGAATACAAAGTATCCAGTACATTATGGTAAGGAACATTTACACGAGGCGGCATAGATCCTTGACCCTTGGTTAGGTCGGAGACAGACAGGCCAGACGTCGGCAGGCGCCCTTCCCGTACAAATAAATATCAGACGCATTGCCTATCCATGACACGTATGTATAGTTGCTATATCTGTTATATATATTGTATAAATTATAGATATATATATCCACGGAAGGTGAATATATTATATGCAAAATATAATTTGAACTGACTGAAACGCACACGCCTTGTACATTTACCGGAGCAGTTCTGACGTAGAAAGTCATGGTTTCAGGCAGATTTTTTAAAATAGTTTAAGGCCTAATTTCACCATACCATGTTTGTTTACGCTAAATCAGGCATTAGCTAATGGGTCTTTAAAAATAACAGAGCTGTTAAATCAGTCTACGTTCTATGAAGTTAACTGAATTAATCGTCCATTAACAGTTGGTGGGACACTTGGTTCAGTTAACAGTCCGTTAAAAGGATTAACAAGGCGTCAAATAAATAACAGAGTATGGTGAAACTAGGCCTAAATATCTTTTATATAAAACTACGTATCTTCAACGATTCTAAAAATCAGCTAAATGCTAGTGGCATCGTAGAAGTCTCCAGATAAACCTGAAATATACACCGTCTATGTTGAATTTTAATATTTGCAATAACACATGCTCTGCGGTTTACATTACAAAATTAGAAATTTACGAGAGGAAAAATATAGAAAAATCATGTGCAGGATTTGAACCCTCGTCATACACAAATTTCGGATTTTAAATTAATAAAATTAATATGCTTCTATTATTGAATTGGTTTTTATTTGAATTTTTTTAAATACATCCGCGTGTGGGATGTCAACGTCTAAAGCTCATTGAGTGGAATGCTTTGATTTTTTATATATTCTTTATCTAATAAAATAATCAAAGCATGGGAATATAACTGTAAATTTATGTATACATCCAAAACTAAACTAGTTATATATATATTGAGGATGGATCTGTCGATCCTAATGCTAACGAATGCCTCACCATGACGGCTGAATATAGTTTCATTCCCTGTCACACACACTATTGTTACAGCGATTATTTGCAAAAAATTGCACCTCTCGAATATATCGGTGGTTAGATGAGTGATGTTACTGAGCATTACTCTGTAAAATTTTGAAGAGAAAAAATAATGCGCAAAAATAAACTTCATAAACATATGCTGACGAACACCGGTTAAGATGGATTATTAAAAGAAGTTGAAGATATGGGCTGAACTGGTTCTATTTCCACACCGATCCAAACAAAGCTCTAAATTATTTCTAAATATTATGATTACAAGCACTACCGCGTACTAAGCGAAAATCATAAATTTACAAATGATTGGAGTACAAAATGTTTTGCCCCGCGCACCGTCCACTATGACGGTTTAAGAAATACAATTGGAGCACGAAATTTCGACGATATAGCCGACCCCCCGGTAGCAGAGCGGTCTAAGCAGCCGGCGCGAAATCAGAAGGACCCGGGTTCAATGCCCGCCCGGGGCAAAACATTTTGTACGCAAAAAATTTATGAAAGCTGTAAATTAGTTCAAAAGTACTAAAACTCAAATTTGTTCTTAGATAGATATTGAACACAGAAACAATATTACCCTATTCTGCCGCGGGTGAAACATGGAAGAATTTGCAGTTTAATTTGAACCGTAGTCAGAGTATAAATCATATGTTAATAAATATGATTGATAAGGAAATGATAGAACACAAAAAGGCAAAACCACATATGAAAGATGTGAACTAGTAAGTAAAAAAGGGAACTAGAAATTTACCAAAACGCCCTGTTTGGATCTATGTACTAGTAGGTAAATCGTATGAATCTCTAAATGTTACTAATAACTATTTTACTTCAGTTGATACTATATTTGCCAACACTATCATTTATAATGTAGACTCTAGAATAATCACACGATTTGCTTAGGGTCTTTGAATTTATTATTTATTGAAACCACCCGTTTTGAAGTTTCTAGTCATGAAATCTACTGGTTTTTTTTTTCAAAGTCAAAATCATTTATTCAATTTAGGCGTCTACGACGCTCTTATGAAGGTCAATTACAAATTTTAATATTGAAATATACTACATTGTACTGCCACGTTCAGCAAACAAAAATTATAGAGCCACTGCGAGAAGAACGGGCAAGAAACTCGGGGCCATTCTTTAAAACGTTTTTTAAAAATGTGTTAAGGATCATCAGTTTAGGTTAAAATTTATGCTGTTACGACTACAGTGGTTTTAATTTTACCTTTTTCTATAGAATATAGGCTATAGAATATTCAATAGAAGGCAATAAGTATGTGTTGACGACGCTTTAGCTAACTTTGGCGTGCCGCAAGGAAGCGTCTTAGGCCCAATACTATTGTACACTACCCATACCCGCTCACTTAATACAGCGATGCCCGACTCACATTTGACCGGTTTTTATTAATTTGAGTGATAGTAAGTATGTGCTGTTGAATAAGTAGTGCACCAGAATGCAATGATTCTCAAAAAGTTATGTTTATTGGTATTATTATTAATTTGAAATAATATTAATAATGTTGACCAAGATATATTAGAAATATATCCATATCAGCAAGTAATGTTTTGACATTTCTGGCGAATTTGGACTGTCTTATCTGTTTGATTATAAATATTGTTGTTTACATGAAACCATGGAACATATTTTAATGAATTTTCTCACAATACTTGCTGTGAGATACTACCTTGTAGTCTAAAGACGGACATATGATACATATTACCTATATTAGAAACGTAGTAGAAACACCTTAGATCGTCAATACTTAACTATACATATAAATTTAGGCAGTCATCGAGTACCTACGAGATGAATCGAACCTAGCTTATTGAAACGTCGACCACGTAACCACGTCATCACTTTCCGGCAGGTAATAATTAAATACTTGGCTTTCTGTTTATGAAAAGTTCCTGTGATAACCAAATTGAAATTTAGAGCTAACGAAATCACCAGTGAATCAGCGATTGTATAGCTAAACATACCGTGAGTGGAGAACACAGTAAAATGCAAAGAATTTCGCCCTGTAGGTACTTGCTCCACTCGTCGAGTTGTCGACTCGAACCAATAATATACATTCCGTTCTGCAATAATAAAATAATTCTAGCTTCGGAAAGCAATTTGTGTTTCATTGACGATATTGGTCTGCGAGTCAATAGTCAGACCTTTTTTAATTTGACGTAAAGGTTGAAGATGCTTTTTACTGTTCAACTTATTGTAGATATTGAAAGGTTGGGCTCGGGTTATACCTCACTATTTTAACTGGTTTTATACTTGCTGCCTGTACTATAGGCTGGGATAACTTATCCATTTTATATTAAGAAATAAGTTAGATATGATGTGCGTTTCGTGACATTTTTATTCGGGTCATGTGGAATTATTACAGTAAAAAACATATTTTGAACAAAGTTACTGCCTTGTTAGTTTATTGTCGTGGGCGTAGTTGAGATCTCGGGATCGATTCTCGGATTAACTATTATTCTTGGGTTTTTCGCCCATTTAGTTTAAAATTGTGTCAGTGCGCCCTCTATTACATGATATCTAAAACCTCTATCATATTATGGATGTTATGACTGGCTACCATGGAAGTAATAAGTACTAGTACGTTAGTACTTATTACTTCCATGCTGGCTAGTGTTATTATCTTATTTCTTTGAGATTTATTTTCTCATTTTTGGTAATAGTACTGACTGTAATATTTAAATATGCATTACGTAACTGCATAAATATGGTAAAATAGATACACCAGTTTTGAGAAACTCTCAAAGGGTACATAAATGGCAAAATTACTATGCTGTATGTATATCCGGCCGTATATGACACGGATCTATAGCTGGTAAGTGGAACGTGTAACAAAACTGAAATTAAGATACTTTGTGTAGCGCGTAAATAAGATTATTCTTATAGAAATTAAATTTAAATATTTTTAAAAAGGCTACAATAAACGAAAAGGTAGGCAAATCTTGGCGCGCGCTAACATATGAGATATCATCATGTTGTACACAATGAGTATATAAGTTCTTTTTTACAAATGAGGTGCCGTCAAGGTACAGTTTTAGATCATTTTTGTTACGAGTTTATCTCAAAACTGAACTAGTAAGGAATCTTAAATTTCAGTGTGTTAGTTAACGAATCCTTTATTTGATAGTTAGCTTATACACACTAATTTAAAAATAACATCTATGTATTCAAAACCATAAAATATATATTTTCTTTCGTGGCTTTTTCCGACGCTGAAATATTAATTGGAATTAAAATAAATTTTATTAAATTAAAAGGAATTAAATTAAATAATAAGGAATTAAATTAAATTAAACGAAATTAAGTTTAATAATATGTAACTATTTGGATTTTTGGATTGATTGTACTGTACTGAAGTTAACTGAAGTGAACAATTTACAAAAATATCTACATAAAAGAGTGAAATATACATGTCGGAAAATGAATGGATATCTTACAAATGAGAAGACACATATTACTTTTACACTTGGTTTATTCCTCAATCCACATTTTATGGGGTTGACCCTCTTGACCCTCGAAATAGCCTAACCACAGACTAGAATAATGTCGGTAAATCATAGTGCTGCCATTCTCGTATTAAACTAACTGCTCTGCTCCGACATACATGTAAATAGTTGCTTTAAGTCTTAAAATGCAGTTTAATAAGGCAGCGGTGGTTTTCAGTTGTCATTTTGTGATGTCACAGTGGATTTATGAGATTTCATAATATTATTTAAAATTTAATTGCAGTGGAAAAAATGTTAAAAGAAATATATTAATACGTATAAATTTAGAAAATAAAATACACTGAATCAAAAATATGAGTATTTATGTTACCTATATACTTGAAACAACATTCAAATTGCTTGCGTTTGCTTTAGTGAATAAAATAATTACTAGCTGCATCTTAGTAGGTATGTAACTGCTTAGTATTATAAAATAAATGTAAACTAAAATTAACCATTAACTGGCCGTGAGAATCTTTGACTGGCTTAATGTATCCTAAAATGATAAACTGCTCTTATTAAAATAACAATACATAAATACTGAAAATAAGAGTGGCCAATCACAGTTTACGATGATGCTTTATTTTCAGTATAGAGTTTTTACTCAGCTCGTATAGCGAGGCCCGGTTACTAGTTGATTATTTTCTGCATTGAAATTTGAAACCTATTACTAAAATATTCACAAAGCCTAGGTGCCGGTTGGAGTACCTAATTAAATTTCCGTGAAGAATGTTAGAGAAAAAGATGATGCTTGGATTTAAGCTTACTCGTTCTAATTAGCCCCAACGTCCCTGTTAATCTCTACCTAAAGGGGTTGCAATTACTGTGATTGGACAGTACCTACCTATTATTAACTCATTTAATTATTTTCTACTACAAACTAGCTTTATTTAAATATGTAGGTTGATGTGTACGAATCTTGCATAAAACATTTTTCCTAGTTATTTCCGACTAAAGTGAGAACCGTGAATTCATTACCAAATCGTTTCTATAAAGCACCAAATTGCTTTGTTTTTAAACTGTTAAAGAAAACATAAAGTGCGAACTTCCCGTGAGTGGAATAAGGGGAGGAAAAAGTATATTGGATTATTCTCTCTCAACTCAAATTTCCCTAAAATATATTTCACACAATCGCGTGCTCGAATATTCAATGCAAATAAAGAGAACAACAATACATATCCATGACAAATATTCTAGGTTTCGTAAAGCAGTGTTCACAGCCCCATAGACTCAGACATATTTCACTATATCTGTAGATGTATATATATAATATTCATGCCGGCCATTCTTTTCATGGCCCTGGCATTCTACCAAGGGACTTTTTATTCAACTACAAGCCTGTGGTAGGGGTACAATCAATACTCAAAGATCGCCTAAGCTTCTTTTTATTTCCATTTCTTTCTCAAGGGAAGATTTCAATTGCGTGGATATTAAAAAAGATTGATTGTTGGAGCTATTTTCCCTTTCAGAGTTGATTTAAATCTAATATAATGTTATTGACTAGCAGTTACTTTGAGATATTTCAATAGTTAAATGATGCCACTGCATGTGCGTGGGCTTTGGAATGACCTTCATCTTTTTAGTAAATAATACGGGATAACTCACGTGAATCAGTCAGATAGCTCCGACTATAGTTTCAAGCACATTCGGTGGTCTCTTTCAAGGAGAGCTCGGGACGCCCGCGTTGACGTCTCGCTTAGCACTGTCAAAAAGACCACCGAATGTGGTTGAAACTATAGTCGGAGCTATCTGACTGATTCATGTGAGTTATCCCGTATTATTCACTGAAATGAGTGTAAGCCACGTTAGTTTTTATAATAAGACCTTCATCTGGATATTTGTTAATACAAGGTGTGAGTGATGTATCATTGATGTCAAGGGAAATTCATGATTAAAACAATTTTTCGCTCTTATAGCTAGTTGGTAACCAATCTAGGTCGTAAAGGTATTCGAACTGTAAAATACTTTGCTCGTATTATGTTGAAATGTCATTGAATACGCGCACATGATAAGTTGCCCTTTAAGACTGTCAAAACTATAAAAAAGATACGTATACCGAACATACGAAGATACCTGAAAACGTAACGTAAGTAGTCATATCAATAAGTATTAAAACTAAATAATATTAGACATGAATAAGTATATGAATCAATTATCTTTAAATAAACATAGTACAAATTTAATTTAAAAGCTTATCTACCACTTATACTTTTACTTCGCTTAAGCCACATTTAAATTACATACATACATAAAATCACACCTCTTTCCCGTAGGGGTAGGCAGAGACCACAGATTTCCACTTGCTACGATCCTTACACTATCTCTTTCACTTCATCTACACTCATCAATTCTTTCATTCATAAGCGTCGGTTTAGTGTACTCCTGACCTGGCCTTTTTTCAGAACATCTTCAATCTGATTTCGGATCGTTGGCCTAGGTCTTCCCTTCCAACACTTCCGTTCATTTGTCCCACGTATACCTGTTTAGTCAATCTCATTTCATTCATACTCTCTACATGTCCAAACTATCATAACATACCTACCTCTCTCGATTTTTGTCACTACATCCTCTTTAACACAACATCGTTCCCTTATCACACTATTCCTTATCTTGTCACTTCGTTTGACTCCAATCATGCTTCTCAATGTTCTGATCTCCACTGCATTTATGCTAACTTCATGCTTTTTCTGTCATACCCAACTTTCACTCATATACTGAGTGTTGGAACCAACACTCCTCTATGTACAGCCAGACAAGCCTTCTTAGATACCTTCTGACTATTCATAAACGCGTGCAATGCTCCGTTCACCATGTTTCCAGCATTCACTCTCCTTTCTATATCACTTTCACACTCTCCATCTTTCGTAAACATGGATCCCAAGTATACAAACTCTTTCACTTGTTCCACTTTTTCACCTCCAATCACAATATTGCAATCGTCACTCTATCTTCTCACATTTAGTTAAGCCAAAATTAAATAAAAAACAAGTCCTGTAAGCTATTTGGCAGTATAGTAAAGCAAAATCACGCCATGTTTTCTGTGTTTTTAGAACTACCCTGCAAATATAACGTCCAAGACAGAAATGACAAGGTCTTGTTATAACAAATGTGTTTACCGCTATCGCCTGTCTCGCTCAGACCGTAAAACGATTTGTCCTACTCATGAAATATTTTTGAGAACTACTTGTTTGTAGAAAACTTACAATGTCTATTTTCGTCCTTGAAGGGATAGTTTCATCTGAAAATGTTTTTCAAAGAGAACGAAGCAAACATGTTATGATTCCAACTATACTTTAAGAATTATAATTTATAACAAAAGATTGTTGCGATTCTTTAACATCTAAGTATATTTACGACGATGGTACGAAACAGTTCCGGCTATAAAGTTCTAGTATAAGTGATTTTGGCGCCTAAATGTAAAATGTATATAAAATATTATATAAAAGTAACTGGCGCAGTTTGCGCGTTTTAATTTAATGATTTCAAATATATCCCGTTGTCTTATAGTAATTATATTTAACAAGTTATAGCTAAGAATGTTTGCGTTCGAAAACCGTTTGAATTGTAAGAATCGGACATATACAAGAGTGAGACCACAGATGATATCATAGAATAATTTTTTATTTTATATTTGTTCCGCGATTACTCTGCCACTTTTAAATTGATTTTGAGGATTCTTTTTTTGTCTGGTAGAGTAAAGTTGCTAAAGTTGATCCTCCAAATTGGCCCCAATCAAATTTCATCTATGTCGATCGAGTCGTTTTCAAGCTACAGACATTTGTTTTAGTTTAAGGTGTTTAATACAGAGTTTATCTATCTATCTACCATGTTAATGTTAGGCCAGTGTTTTAAATCCACATGGAACTGACTTCAACAAATTATATATACCTTTCAGTATTGTAATTCATTTCTGCTTTATTTTTAAATATTTTTCCGCATTGCAACACAAATTACCACAATGACAGATAAGCGAGCGTGGCCGGCTGCTATTGAATGCCTCATCTAAGTTGTCAATGATCTCATCGAATAATGTACATCTAATTCTATCCTTTTAAATCATGTGAAACGGCTGCTAGAAGTGGGTGGTGAGGGGGATGTTGGTGGGTGGTGGCGGTGATAGGACTCGTCTTATAAGGTAGGTAATATAGATATTTTAATATTAAATAGGTATACATATTGATATAGGTAGTTAAGGCTCAATCTACTGTGATCTATTTACTCCTATATACTCAGACATCAAGTAACTCAATGGTAGCCATTCAAGGGTTTCGTTAACCATCTTCCAGCTCCATAATTAGACCAGAATTTCTTTAGACAGTGTTATGGCGTAAACTAACAATTGATACATTTTGTGATGATATATATATTGAAGTGGGTAAAATGAAGTTGAATACCTAAGATTCCATTACCTGCATAGAAACAAGTCAATATGTTATCCCATCATTGAAAATTTTTTTTTATGTTATTGTGACGGAACAAGCGAGGCCCACCTGATGTTAAGCGGACTAACCTCTGCCTATAATAGATGCATTTTCACGAATTGCACTACGCCCTTCACCTTAAGACGTAGTTTTTTAAGTCTAGTGTGCCTGTATTTCACTGGCTCTCAAGGACTGCTGCCGGAACACAATGTAAGGTGCTTGGCGACAGATTTTCTACTTTAAGGTGGTCGCTAGCTAGGTGGGCATTAACAAAATGCATTTAACCATGTGGTGAAGCCCAAGCCCATGGCAGGATTCGAACCATGGATCTGCGGGGCAGTCCATAGCCAATGCCACTGAGCCATCACTGCTTCAAAACATGTGGCAATTGTAAAATTTATGATTGAAACAACAATTAAAACTTGGTCAGAACAGGCTCATAGTTATCAGAATTAAATATTTGTAATATACACGTAATGTAATGTCAATCGTCAAGTGCCCTGATAGAATATGCTTTATATTTAAAAATTATTTAAATATAAATAATTTTTAAATATAATTATATTTCGAGCAATGACGTCAACATCGATCAATTCAAATATTGCGTTCTAAAACAATATCTAAAAGATGTCACGTAAAATAAGGTTAGGCAGATCCTAATTACCAAAGCACAACGTGATAGATGCTTTTAGAAATCCGCAATCGCTAATTAAAAATAAAATTCCAAATAATCACGTCTAAAACGTTATTTAAACACAAAAGTTGTACCTAACACGAAAATCCCCAAAGTAAGTTTGAAAACGGACAGCGACAAACCACAATTCGCGAACAAAAAACAAAACTTTACCAGACAAAATGATTAGCGAACTCAAACAATATACCATGGCCTGGCCTTACTCAGTAAAGCCTTGCAAACTTTCGTGATTAACGTTTTTTCTCCAAAGAAAATTAAAGAAACCTTTTAAGAGCCTGCAAAAGTCGACAACATGAACCAATGGCGAAGGAAAAGTTCGGATTTCTTTCTTAGTCAGAATGATCAATAATGAGAGGTATTGATAACAATTCGCTGTTGGACTTTTATACATCAATAATATTTTTAACCTACCCACGGTAGGTTTCCAAATTACTCAAAAATGTAAGATGCTGGTTTATAATAATTATGGTCAGTTTAACATTTTAGAACATAAAAAAGGAGGATTTCAAATGGAAATAGTTTTCGTTCCTTTTTAGAGAAAGAGAAAAAAGGATATCATTAAAACCTATCAGTACTAATAATATAAATGCGAAAGTAATTCTGTCTGTCTGTCTGTTACGCTTTCACGCCACAACTACTGGACCGATTTGAATGAAATTTGGTATGGAAATAGTTTGAGATCCGGGAAAAAACAGGATAGTTTTATCCAACTGCGCAAAAAGAGGTTAATGTTTTTGCGCGATAACCGACATACGCGCGGGCGGAGCCTCGCCCGGAAAGCTGGTTTTATATTTATTTAATTATTTCCGTATAAAATTTTGTTTGGGTGTATTGTATAATTTTTTATCCATTAATGTAATATTATTTTATTGTAATGTTGCATTAAAATCTGCTTCTGAATTATATTTAATGTTTCAAGACGGTAGTATATCGGGAAGTTAGTTTAAAATTTGCAAATTGCAAAACAAACAAAATATGAACTGTATAGAAAAATGTACAGATATATAACAAAACAGTGAATAATAAACGCTTTTTATACGTAGCAATGGTTTTATTTTAAGGTAGGCAAATAATGTATTATTTATTTAATTTCAATATTGCATATATGCTCCTCAATTTAGTTTAAGATCACATCAATTATAGTAAAACAACAATAAACAGAAAACAAACTAAAATATACACGCAGAGAGTTGAAATACACAGAGATGTTATATCCGAACACCACTGCTCTAAAAGCTTACTAGAATTTACCTATATTCATACCTACGCACATATATATGCAGTTTGTAATGACAAGGAAAGAACGTTTAAATATTATGCGTCATATCTGTTGTTAGAAAGAGATAAAAAAGTAATTCGTGTTACCACCGAACCGCCACGAGACGTTCCGATCACCATTATGCTGCGATCTCTTTCACTCTCTCACACTAAACGATACACATATCTCGCTCATCCATTTCATTGTGTTTAGTTCCTAAGATAAAACAAAATTACTATATTTTCTATTTCAACCGTAAAAGCAATAATTACGCGTGAAATTAAACAGTCTTCTTATCTCTCACAGTGCCTGTATAATTGGTGCAGAGTCTAAAGACACAAGGAAGGCATATTGTCCACAGATTATTCCTGAAAAACACGATAAGCGGCGATATATTCACCGGACGCTCGGAAGTGCAAGACCGGTAGTGACTCAGGTAATTACCCTGAATTCGTCAAGTAAATATGGAGGACATACAACTCATCTACAGGTAAAAAAATCTTAGTATACACGTATAAAAATGAAATTCGAAGGCAAAAATAAATAATTACAAACGGTGGCGTAGATATGTTTATTATTGCCGTTGGTTTACTTACTACCTACCGTTCCGATACCAGACGTAAATTAGGCCGGAATGACCACGTTTTGATAACAAGATATGTTTAATTTTCCAGTGTCGCGTTTGCTGAAATAATAATTGTGGTTTTGCTGGTGTCCGGATGTTCGTTACAGTACGTGTCATGCTGTCTCTCAGTTCGAATAATTACGGATGTGCAGACGTTTTGATACATTCTATTTTGGGAATGAAAATTAAATTTTGCAGCGATGAAGAGCAACTCAGAAGTACAGAATAGTGCAAGTAGAATACTTTTTAATATTGAAAAATTTCGGCACATTTATGGGCTTTACTGTTAAGTGCTGAAACTTATAATTTGATCGAAATCTATGTCGAAATGTTCTCCATCGGATATTTAGATAAAACTTTTAATAAAACACCTAGGTAATATTCTTATGTATACTCAATACTAAATAACGCTAGAGCGCGAGCGCAAGAGATACGGCCTCTGAACACGTGGTCCGCCAGCTATATACAAATATGAAATATGCCTTACTTATTCCAAAACCTTGAAATTGGGTTGTTCGTAAGCCCTCGCTTTGGAATCTCTGGGTTTGGTCCTTGAGTATCGGTCAGTAGGGCTTACTTAACAGAAATTAGAAATTAGCAAAATTGAGAGCCAGTATTTAAGTCTGTGTTAGCCTGAACAATATTATCGACCACATCATCACTTACCATCAGGTAAGATAGTGGTCAAAAGCTAACTAGTGACACAAAAAATGTTTTTATTGTTTTATCATTGATCTTGAACGAGAATATTACATTATAGTTATCTCCGTATTAATTTATCCTAATAAACAGACGGTCAAGCTGACGCGTTTTTTTAATTTAAAACCGTGCAGTCCTTACATTATTCTTAGTTCAAATTTGATGTCTTTGGTAAGGCTGAACGCTTTTGTGGAAAATTCATAATTTTATTGTTATTTTGGGTATGTTGCTAGATGCGAGCTCTGGAAAAGAGTTTTCACAAATATAATATTTTTAAATACTTACTGAATTATTTACATACGAGTACAGGCGAACGTAAAAAAAATATTTTTACAGTTTTAGGGGAAATGTAATCATGTGCGTTTAATCCAATTACTGTTGAAGATCACACGAGCAATATGATTAAAAACTCGCGAATGTCATTACCTCGTAGAACGGTTACGAAACCTAGCTACAAACGTGAAAAACTGATACATATTGAATTTTCTCCATATCCGTCAGTCTCCGCATTAATCGAAAACCATCATATATTACTATTTTTCATTGAATTGTTGCCAGTGTAGTCAATATCGTAATATGAAGAATTTATGAGGAAACATATGCGGTATGTGTACCACAGCAATGTTTCCTTCACACTGTTCTGATAAAATGACAATTCATGTGTCGTTCTTAGATCCATTTATTTAGGATGATTGATTTACTGGCCAAAATAAGAGCTCTTGAGAGGTGAATTACGTGCACCATATTAGTCATGAGTTAGATTCGGGCATTCGTACGAATCCTATCTCCATTATAGCTTTACGACATGGTTGTATAACATTTTGAACGCCCGGCACTCATAGCTAGTTAAAATGATCAAAAAATCGGTCGTCATAAATTGTACAATGAAATATGTTCCACAAAGTATTCCGGTAGCTAGTCTAGAGTCTATCAAAAAGCTTGTTCCTATGAAACGTCTATTATACCATCACTAACCAACAGTTAAATAATGACAGTATTGTCCAAAAACACTTTTCAATAACATAAAATATTATGAATACATCATATAGGTATCTACTTTTTTAACATTGGATAATGAATCGTTGCACTAAATTCCTACGTACACGATGACATTCAAATAATAAATGATAAAACCATGTCGTTTTAAATTGAATTCGAGTATTGAGTATAGATTATTGCGAATATTAAGTAAGGATTTGAATAATTTAATTATGACATAGTGCTTAATCAACGGACACAAAGGATAACAATGCGCAATGGAGTAGTGTTTAAAATGAGTCATAATGATGCATGCGTTAACGGGCAGTGATAATAATCATCGTATAACACAATAAGTTCATTTTTGCACAATGAAACATGTAGGCTATTTTTGAAAGTCAATTAATATGGTGGCAACAGAGGGAAATCTCATACCAGTAGATTCTGCAGCGCCTTCTGATGGACTGCAATCCCCAGGACGCCTTCCAAGCGTGGGGATTATGGCACAGTCTAATGGCCTTAGGCCCTAGTTCTTTATTCAACTATAGACGTCATGACTGTAACACGTGGGATACTCTGAAGTTTTGCGTAAATGATAAATAAAACAATTTACATGTAAAGTACTTTTCAAAGGATTTTCTATTATTTTTGAACACTTTCATTCTATAATTGTAACTGATGATGGTAAACAGACTTAACCTATCTAGCCTACCTAGCTGCTGGACACACTTTAGGTGCTTGACGATAGATTTTCTACTTGAGGCTAGCTATGCGCGCATTATAAAAATACCCTGCTACCATGAAAGTATTGGAGTTTTCAGACCGCCTGTAGTATCGTTTTGTCATATTGTAAATACCAAAAAAGTGTGTAAAGTATTTAAACTCTGTGAAATTTTGCAAGTATATCTCTGAGCCTAATATCGCTGTTGGTTTGACAGTTTTACGATTTATTAATTACTAGCTTTCCGGGCGCGGCTCCGCCGGCGCGTATGTCGGTTATCGCGCAAAAACATTAACCTCTTTTTGCACAGTTGGATAAAAACTATCCTATGTTTTTTCCCGGGTCTCAAACTATTTCCATACCAAATTTCATTCAAATTGGTCCAGTAGTTTTGGCGTGAAAGCTTAACAGACAGAGTTACTTTAAAAGTAACTGAAATAAGTCATTTAAATGTCCTCCTTGGCGTACGAACTGACGGATTCATGGATAGTGCTATATATGTATAATTCATACCTACCTATATAGAAACATAGAATGATAGTCAGACGTAGGTGAACTGAAACAATTTTTGACATTAAATCTATTATGTGTGTTATATCATGTATGTGATTACAATCAATTATTTAGATGCATAATCGTCTTGAAACTGCACTTAAATAATTAAGTAAAGTTATTTCATAAGTAAACAAATCCATTACCCTGTTCATGCTCTAAACACGTGTCAGAGATACGTATTATAATGTTCATAGTAGGTATGGCTACTTATCGTAAATGTAAACTTATTCAACACGGTGTTTACGTGAGTAATCATCGCTGTTCATTGACCATTTGTATACATAAACGAACAGATTACATTATTTACACTCTGTGTGTTGGTAACTTTTACATGTGAACATACTTGTACGTAGGTCACACTAAAAGTTTTGCGTAACTTAAAAAAAAAACATGTTATAAACAAAATATTATGTTTATTGCTTTTCAAAATACACTCCTTAACATTTTAAAATTTTTTTCATGTGATCGAACCATTTTTTATAACAGGGGGACCACAGATCTGAAGGCATGTTTTCTACGTGCTGATTGAACGCTATCACTGCCTCTTCGGAGTTGATAAAAGTGAAACCTCTCATCAAATCTTTCATTTTGGGGTAAATACAGAAATCACAGGGTGCTAGATCGGGGCTATGTGCAGGATGGGTGACGAGTTGTACTGTTTCGGAAGCTGAAAATGACTTTGTTTTGTTGGCCGTGTGTGAAGAAGCGTTGTCATGATGTAGGAGAACGCGGATTTTTGATCGTATTTCGCGAACTTTTTCTAACACCTTGGGTAAACAAATGGTAGAATATTACGGTATTAACACTCTTTTGATCTTCAAGTGGAATTGTGTAGATGGGTAGCTGAGAAAAAAATGCGATCATTTTTTAACAACGTTTCTCGCCTGCCTCACTTTTGTTGGCCTGTTCTCATTTTCACACACCAATCTTGTGAATAGATTGCTGATTTTTTTCGGGTTCAAAACAATAAATCCACGTTTCATCTCCTGTAATAATATCATAAACAGCATTAGAATGTCCGTGGTCGTACTTCGGTAGCATCTGTGAGCATCATTCCACGTGAGCCTACTTCTGCTCCGCTGTCAGTTTATGAGGGATCCAACGACAACAATGTTTCCGAACTTTTAATTCTTCTTGTAAAGTTTTCTGAATTTGGCTCATACCAATCCCCAATAGTCCTCAAATTGTCTCATAGGTGATCCGCGGGTTTTCCGCGGATTAGCCACTAAACAGTAGCAGCATCATTTTCGTTGACGGCAGTTGAAGGCCGCCCTTCACGAATTTCGTCAGGTAAAGAAACTCGACCTCTCTCAAATTCAGAAAACTGTCACCTCACGGTGCTCAAACAAGGTGCTTCTCTCCCAAAGGCATTTTGAAGACGAGCGGCACAGTCTTGCAAAGAGAGAGAAATTTTAAAATCATTAAATTTTGAATCATCGCTCTGAAATCTTTTCGACTTAATCCCATTTTCGTAGCGAACGTAGAACTTTGATGTTTGAAAAAAAACAGTTGACAAATGATTTCCCGCAATTTTATTTTTATTAAAGATATTGCAAGTCGTTCAAAAAATATAACATTCGAAGTTCAAATAGTTCCGATTAGCTAGAAGTGCAAAACTTTTAGTGTGCCCCATGTAGTAGTGTTTTAGGGTTCTGTACCCACAATCAACTATAGAAGTGGGAATTCAATTACATATTTTTCAAAAGGGGTAGCATTTCGGGTGTCATTGTCTATATCTAATGCTTGCTGAGAAGATTAATAATATAATTGTATTATGTATATTTTATCTTTACTGTATCAGCGGGATCGTCCACACAACATTCCCCATAAATGGGTGGATTTGTCACAATCCCTACGCTTGGCAGGCGGCTTGGGGATCGCATTGTAAGATAGCGGTTCCTCAGAAGGCGCTGCTGATCACCATCTAGTAAATATTTTTCCTTTGGTCGCATTTTTGCAGCAATTCTGACCACCGGTACCCTACGGGTTTTTTAAATACATACTGAATTACAAAAAAATTGAGAGATAATTCAAAATTGACCATTTGACAGTTCTTTTGGTAACAAAACAAAACTTTCCATCTCAAAAACTTATCTCTATGAAATCGGGAATTTCTGTATATATTGTATTGTACAAACACTGTAACCACTGATTGATCATAAACTGTTTAGGCGGAATAAGTTTATTTACTAATTACTCATTATAAACAACCAAATATTTTTTCCTGAAGCCCGTGATTCCGAATTAGTACTAATAGAGCCAGGTTCGACACGCACCTGGCCGATTTTTCAAATGGAAGAATATGAACAAATTTCATGAAACTGAAACAATAGCAAACACGGGAAACTGTTTGATGGCTATATTTTTCGTGTAAAATAAATAAAATTGGCATTTTCAGTAACTTTTTGACTGTAAATTGTCATTACGTTTTATAAGAACTTTATTTCCTAGTAGAGTAGCTAAGTAAATCCTGAGGGCATTATACCAAACTCTTCGGATGAAGTTGGGGGCATAATTCAAAGCGTAGGAGGGTACATCACTTAGTTTAAGCAGACATTTGTAGTAGCTATAAAGTAGCGTCATTAGCACTTACCTCGTTTAGGCCTAATTTCACCATACCATGTTTGTTTACGCTAAATCAGGCATTAGCTAATGGGTCTTTAAAAATAACAGAGCTGTTAAATCAGTCTACGTGCTATGAAGTTAACTGAATTAATCATCCATTAACAGTTGGTGGGACACTCGGTTCAGTTAACAGTCCGTTAAAAGGATTAACAAGGCGTCAAATAAATAACAGAGTATGGTGAAACTAGGCCTTAGGCTAAGACAATAAAGCTCTACGCTTAATGTACTCGTATGATGTCTATCATATACTTTATTTACTTACATAGCAAGTTTTATAATATGTGGACTATAAAATGTGTTAAAACAAGTCAGTATTCTAGGCAATTGACGCGATATGTTATCGTAGGGATATATAATGTAGGTATCGAAATTATTTGTTTTAAAAAATACTTCTAACTTAAAGCCACGATATTAAGTATTAGGAATTTATGATGCAATCATACAACTGTTTGCCTGTGACCACGTATAATAATTGCTATGCATAACAGAACAAAAACATTGCATTTGGAGTCCTAAATATTGAAATTAGCGTTATTTCTGAAAGGAAAGTTGAACTGAGATAACTGATTTCAATTTTAACCAATATACAGCAGCTTGAGCCAGGCATGGCATCGGGGAAGTGTGAAAAATGGTAATTTGTATTTTAAGGATACAAAACAAATGGATAAATATTGACCCATAACTTAGTTTTAGTAGTCGTGTATAAAATAAAAAGCGGATGGTTTTTATTCGATTAAAATAAATAGGTTTTTTTTTATTAGTATGTATTTTTTTTGTATGATTATTTTGCGATTTCTCCGCCAGTTACAAACTGATTTTGATGATTGATTTTTATATTTTTTCAAAATAATTCCATTTAAATTTCATCAATTTGGTCAAGTAGTTTTTTAGTCTTAGTATATAGTCATATACTGAAAAAAGTATTTGCGTTACCACATAATGAAATGGTACTTAATTGCAACTTTTGTCAATAGTGAACAGTATCTTCGGCAATTGAAAATTATCATGTTTCAACTCTATTTTCAAAAGGACAAACAAAACGTGGACACAGAGTGAATCTCATCAAAAAATTCTTATTTGTGTTCGTGAAAATGAAACTCATGTTATTACACGATAATTTGATAAGTAACAAAAAAACCGCCTCCAAAATAATTTTGCAAGAATGTTGAATTACAACACCAGCTGTAAGAACTCCAAACACGTTGTTGTCTGTCCTCAAGGGCCTGTTCTCTTCAAGGGTTTGCCTGTTCACCACATTCATACACATTATCACTTACCATCAGGCGCAATTGTCGTCAAAGACTAGCCTGTCAGTAAAAAGACAACGGCGGCCGAAGCTGAACCCGTCCGTTGGTAAACAACTACCTCAGGAAGCACCACTAATGCGATCAGATTACAAGAAATCGAAGTCGCGATAAGAAAATGACTTATCCACGCATTAAGAAGTCCAGTTCAAATGTAAGACGGGTAATAAAAACATAATAAATAATGCTGGATAGAATTTCCATAGTCATCGACTCATGGGTACAGAATATGTAATAGTGCTAAATAACAGTCAATTACAATGGGCTCTCCTCGCGGGGCCCGCGGCTTGCCACAGTTCAACACCCGCTGGCGATCGGATTTTAATACTGATATTTATAGGCAAAATTACAGAGTACGGTACGGTCAGCTACAATGCAAAATATAATTTAAAAAAAGCTATGATAGTTATGTCCAAAGTAGAAACTAGTAAGGTGTAAAAGATGCTTTCAAGCGTACTCTGTGAATACAATATGAAATTATTTTAACGCAAAATATAATAGTCCGGTCAATTCGAAGTTACATAAATTCCCACCAAGCTCAAAATTAGTAAGATTGTTTAAAATATGATTAAAAATAAAATTTGAAAGTTCTCTTTACCCTGTATGGAATGAAAAATATTCAAGGTCAAAGGTCAACAAAATAAGATTTTCGCGATTTTCACCAAAATGGTAAGTTTATCATAAAAACACTTCGGAAAAAAATTATACCGACGGTGACGTCGTCCCTCACACCGGTCATACCGGCGGCAGGTGGCCGTGTGTTCGACCGCCGGATTATTAGACTGCCGCCGAATCTACTCCGGCTCTATCACTCTAGCGGCGCGTTTTCAATAGGCAGTCGAAGAAGCACCGACTTCCGCAGGAAGCGCGTGAAATATGAAGCTGAACGGGAATTAGTGTGCATTCGGTAGAGTCTAGTGCGTAAAAAGTTAGAAGTAGATCTGAGATCCAAGCAACAGTGACCGACCAAGAAGAAGAGATACACTACGGCGTGTCGAGGACTGGGTGGATACCACGCCGCGAGACACACAGCACAAGGAAGAAGCGCCTGCGGTCCGCGAGGAACCGGAAGTGCGACACCCTTTTCACTTAACCCAGGGGTAACGCGGACCGAGCCATCCAGACACATCTGTGCGCACACCCGCGGTTCCCCCTGCCGAATCAGGAAGTCGTCTACAGCTTGGTCTACACGCTAAGTTAAATTAGTGTTAGTTACAATGACCGATAGAAAAATATTTAAACATATATTACAACTATAGAGATACTATACACATATGTGGCGTACTCATGCATATTATGACGATTACAACTTTTTGAATCGTTATATCAAAAACGGTGGGTCGTAAAAAAAATTTAGACATTTTTGTAGATAGTTTTATGGTCTACAATTTTTGTCCGAAGTATTTTTATGATAAACTTACCGTTTTGGTGAAAATCGCGAAAATCTCATTTTGTTGACCTTGAATAAATGTAGATAGGGAAAGATATAACTATATAACTATAAGATATAACTCTCAAATTTTATTTTTAATCGTATTATATATACAATCTTACTGATTTTCAGCTTTGTGAGAATTTATATTGGCTTTAATTTTTTTGCCAAGAAAGTTGTGTTCTGTCATAAATTATCATGTTATTAAATCCATCAATGCCGCCTTTGCTGGCCGCTGCAGTAATGTACTATTACAAACACAATGAATAACTTATAAAAGTTATAAAGCAAACAGTAGTTAATTGGAAGTGTACATTTGCCAATATATACAATAGGGATACGAGGAATGCCTCGTAGATATTTGTATGGTAGTATATTCTCTCTATTACATACATATTTCCTAAATGACGTCATCAGTAGTTGTTACATTAATGTGTTATATTATTGTCCACAAAATATCGTAATTTCAAAGACTTTAAGTGGATACGGAAATCGTTGATTTGAGCCAACCAATGGAATCCCAACTCCACAATAAAGCATCCGAGGCAACAAAACTATTCTAATAATTTTCTGACGGTACCTACACTTGTGTCTGACGCGCTTCTGACGCGTGACGCTTTGTTGACTCTTGATGACGAGCATCTACTTATTCATACATCTCCCTATTGTAATAAACTTTAAGCTCTTAAGTAGGTACCTACCTACTGTACTGGCACCGACATCACAATGACGAGCAGGATCGTGAATGTACATCTACTTACGTTCTTTATATATCAATAGAAGGTACCTATTGGGGACTTAATTGAACAAGCTTAATAATAATTTTCAATTATGCAAGCTATTGTAGTAAGTATTGTAGGTATCTACTCTAAGTAAGTATTGCAGGTATCTACATCCATTTTTTTTAGTATGGTAGAAAGTACCTAATGGGAATGTATTCATTCTCACTCAATTGTTTTTTTTTCTCATGCGTACTTTAACATCTGTTGTTAGATAACTGTGTGCACATCACTATGAAATCCATTTAAAAATTATGTCCTTATTTAAGGAGCGGTTGTAGTCATTTTAAACATTTTTTAAAATCTGAAAATTTAGAATAAATAAATCATTTTTATTAATTTGAACATACTCTCCAGGAACGTATAAAGTCAAAAACGTGAATTTTGAATAATTTCTTCAATTAAAAAAATATCAAACATGACACCATTTAGCAACGTCATGGTTTCGGCTATTGCGATATAATATAAGATATAATTGGCCATTCTTTCGTCTTGGCCGAAACTAAATGATGCGTGCGCTGTCAAATTAATTCGATTCTTTCACGAGCCGACTGTAACAGTCAGTAAACTTAGGTAAATGTTGGGACTACTCAGAAAGTGCTTTGATACAGTTTCTGTATGCTTCCATCATCCATCAGTCATCAAAGCACTTTGTGAGTGGTCCTTACATATAAATTTACTAGACCAATTCACCAGCTAGCTTTTCGTTGTCCAGCGTACGCTTGCACATATAAAATATCGATTATTTAGTTCTTTCTGTTTTCATTGGGTTATACCTTATTCAATAATATCAGATAGTGATACACTTACTTACTAGGTATTGACAAACAAGTTACCTTGTTAAAGAACTTGGTTGATATTTCAATGTTGTTTAAATATTTGCTAACGAAATTATTGTTTGATAGTCACTATCGGGTCTATTCACGAAGAAAAAACGATTTGCACGACTAATGTCAGAAAAGAAAAAAATCCAAAGCCAAAATAATGTCCAACTATAATAAATGCCCAATCGGAAACAACGTCCAAGTATAGGAACGTCCAACTAGAAAGAAAAAACACAAAAATTTAAAAGGCCATTTAGAAAAATGTACACCAATAGGAATGCCCAACCAGAAAAATTACCACGTATACAGATGCCCAAAATCATCATCACAACATTTGGACTAACGCCGAAGATTTGTTCAAGTCGCATTGATCGTGGCTACAAGTAGGCTGAAGAAGCAGGTGTCGTCTTCTTGCAGAACGGCGGGAGCGATTTGGATATCATCTGATTTTAGTTATTCTCTTTACATCATTGCCACATCGACACACAGTCCGTTCAGTTAATGTTACCTCTAGCTTTAAAGTATTTGCTGCTACTTTCATTTCGATTTGACAAGTTAATAGATAATAATCACTGATACAACAAACATATCTAAGAACCATTTGAACTCAACTGCAGTACTTGAGTACTTTTAAGCCAATAACTCCACCCAGCCAGAAAATACAATAAGATATCAGAGGTAAAATAACTGTGAACTAAATGTATCAGAACTTACACGCGGAGGTAAACAATGACGTTATGACTTACTTATTACAGATTCCACGACGTGTGACGTAAATACATCCTCCCATATGACATTTTTAAACTTCTGAATGTCAACCACGCCACGTACCTACTTACTCAAAGTGGAGTCGTAATGAAGGTCGACTTAGTGGTTAGGGATTGATTCAAGTACCCAAAATATTGAGCTATCGCGGATTTATGCGTGTCCCGATTCTTCGCAGCTGCGATATGCTGTTTGGCCCTTTCTGCGAGAGTGCGTTAGATAGATCTGTCCAATATAAGAGCTGCCACAGCTGCAGCCAATATTTGGTGGATAATATTTCATTTACCGTCAAATACGTGACCTCGGGATTATATCTTTCGGTTTAGATTTCGAGCATAATAGTTATGTAGCCGAATATCGGTTTCGGGTAAAAATCGTATTTCCGACACTAAAATTGAGCAATGATCAGTTTAAATAATGCATATTATACATTTATATCGTTTAGGCTTGTAGGTACCCGAAGAAATGTACCTGATTCTTTTGTATTTTATTTATAAAAGCCATATACATATGTAAGTAGGTGAAACATAAAATATTAATTAAAAATCCTACGATACTATAAAAATGCATGTAGCAGAATAATAAATAAGTAATTAAGTAGATACCTGCTACTACACTTACAAAATCATAAAAATATCGCAGACATTCTATCTAATAGTTGTTTCACGATTAAATTCTTCGCCAAGATCGTCTTATTACGAAGCACGGGTATTACGTATACAAATTAAAAAGATGCAAAATTAGTTTCTCTTCAACTGTATTTTTCTTCTCAGAGAGCCTTTCGCTTCTCAAGTTAGCTCTGATAGGTTTTTTGCTCTGAAAAAATCAAAGGCGTTCGTTATTGCTTGCATCTTTCTTACCTTCCTGCCACTCTGAACTTTATGTTTTGTTTATTAGAACCTGCTATTTGTTGTAGAGTTGTTGCAAAGGTTTAATGAACTATTCGAACGTACTACGAATTCTGTACCTATCAAACCGATTTAAAAATAGAATCACAATGCTTATAGTAAGACTATATTGTAGCTTGTATCACAAACAGTATAATAGACAAACCTTAGATTACGCAAGCTTGATTAATATTTGTATGTATATGTATCGTAAATAGGTACCTACTGTAATCTTTATTTTTGGTGGTTGGTGTTTTATTTGATGATGGTAAATAAAAGTATCTTTATTTGTTAATCCCGAAACTAAACTGTCTATCTATATTCCATGTTTCATACAAATCGGTTCGGCCGTTTAAGTGTGAAGGAGTGACAAACGCCGGCTACACATCCATAATACCTCAGTGTGAAGGAGTGATAAACGCCGGCAACACATCCATAATACCTTAGTGTGAAGGAGTGACAAACGCCGGCAACACTTCCATAATTCCTCAGTGTGAAGGAGTGACAAACGCCGGCAACACATCCATAATACCTCAGTGTGAAGGAGTGACAAACGCCGGCAACACATCCATAATACCTCAGTGTGAAGGAGTGACAAACGCCGGCAACACATCCATAATACCTCAGTGTGAAGGAGTGACAAACGCCGGCTACACATCCATAATACCTCAGTGTGAAGGAGTGACAAACGCCGGCAACACATCCATAATACCTCAGTGTAAAGGAGTGAAAACGCCGGCAACACATCCATAATACCGCAGTGTGAAGGAGTGACAAACGCCGGCAACATATCCATAATACCTCAGTGTGAAGGAGTGACAAACACCGGCAACACATCCATAATACCTCAGTGTGAAGGAGTGACAAACGCCGGCTACACATCCATAATACCTCAGTGTGAAGAAGTGACAAACGCCGGCAACACATCCTTAAAACCTCAGTGTGGAGGAGTGACAAACGCCGGCAACACATCCATAATACCTCAGTGTGAAGGAGTGACAAACGCCGGCAACACATCCATAATACCTCAGGGTGAAGGAGTAACAAACGCCGGCATCACATCCATAATACCTCAGTGTGGAGGAGTGACAAACGCCGGCAACACATCCATAATTCCTCAGTGTGAAGGAGTGACAAACGCCGGCTACACATCCATAATACCTCAGTGTGTAGGAGTGACAAACGCCGGCAACACATCCATAATAGCTCAGTGTGAAGGAGTGACAAATGCCGGCAACACATCCATAATACCTCAGTGTGAAGGAGTGACAAATGCCGGCAACACATCCATAATTCCTCAGTGTGAAGGAGTGACAAACGCCGGCAACACTTCCATAATTCCTCAGTGTGAAGGAGTGACAAACGCCAGAAATGTATCCATGATACCTCTGGTATTGGGGATGTCGTTGGGCGATGTTGATCACCACTTAGCCGCAAGCTCGTTCGCCTCTAACCCATGTAAAATCACATTTATAGTATCATATTTTTGGTTTACTCTTTAGGCATGAAAACATTTCAAGCGTTGTGCTCGATCGCGCTCAAATCGTCCCGTTATGTGATGTTATTGACATCTTGAAGTTGTACTTTGGGCTGGAGATTCTTTGGATTTCGGAGATTCAGAATTATCATTACTTCGATCAAGTGACTTTTGTCAAAGTATCACTTAAGATCCATATATAATAAATTGGTTTTACTAAATATAATTTCAAGAACTGTCGCATGGTAAACGGATATTACAAATGTTAGTTCATTTCGGGCGAGAATCGTATCCGTGTCCCCTGGATCTTAAACGGGGTGATTTAATCGCGGCACCATCCCATAAGGCGATTAAAAATAATAAAATTGGAGTACAAAATGTATTCCACCTGTCTCGGTGGCCATGGTCAAAGCCAATGCCCAAAATCACCTGGAGCGCAAAACCGGAAGACACTGTTTGAATTCCGCTCGAAATGAAATTTGATGCGCTCTAAAATTTTTTCAATATTTTATTTGTTGCTAAGAATCGCCTATTATACCTACTTAGTGATTACATATGTACTTGATCAGATTCTTATTAATATTAGTCGTTGTCAGAAGTAAGTAAGGTTATATTCCATGGTAGGAAGTAAGAACCACCCTACCTACAAAGTAATTTAGAAGAAGTATCTAGTTTCATTTTCTCATCTCTCGGAAGCCTAGTAAACTACCCTGTAAGTAATACCAGTTTCAATCAATTAAAAGTTTGGAATGTTACTTAAATTATAAGTATGATCTAGCGTATATATTTTTGATATGATAACAGAAGATATCCCAACATTGAGTATGTGGCAACAGGGACCATTAAAACTGGCACGGATGTCAGTTTAGATTTAATAACATAATATTTCAATATAGGTTTATGCCATATCATAATTACAATATGTAAATTTTTAATAATAAACAATTATACCTGAAAAGATCGCTAGTATTGATATGTCCGCCAATAATTGTGTCACTTTTATCATATAAAATCGCAAGAAACATTTTGAACTACGAGTGGTATTCGAACCCGCGGCCATCCGTCCTTATAGCCGGGACATGATCCGCCAATTGAGCTTCCGTAGTGAGTGAGTTATACTTAAAATTTATCTTTTCGTTCCTATAGTTTAGCCGCAAAAACCAATAAACAATAAACAGGCTAAACAATAGGAATTAAAGGATAAAATTGACCTAACTTTTTTAATTTTCCTTTTGTTGTTTTTTGTAAGCTTATCGCTTAGCAGGTGTTAACGCAAAATTACGTATTGTTATGACTTGTATCATAGTTATTTTTATATGGTGCTAGGTTTATTTAGAGTAACAATACAAAGAGTTCTATCTACCTAACTATATTTTAAATAAAAACCAATCTATTTTGCTGTGCAATAAGGATATTATTCGCTTAGCAGGCGAAAGTGCTTGAAATGTAATTTAAAATCGATCGTACGAGTATATCGAGTGGTGGAGCGCCGCTCTGAAATCTCGAGGTCGGACAGTTAATGAGATTTACTGAAAAATAAATTTCCAACAGTGGAGTCTGGAACTGTGCCCGTCGGCAATTGCTTCCCGAATGTGACCAAAACATATCTAGTGAAAAACGTTCCCTACCCCTTCGGGATTATGCAGGCGTAATAATATATCCAATTTATATGTACGCTTTATTTTTTTCTCTTTGATTGTTTTTTATGTGATTGTGCAGAACAAGCACGTGGCGCACCTTTTCTTAAGCGGACTAAGCTCTGCCTATAATAGATGCGTTTCGCCACAAGTGACAAATCGCACTGCGCCCGTTAACCCGAAACATACAGTCTCCTGTGCCTACCTACTGTGTGTAACTTTACAGGCTCTCAAGGATTGCTACCGGAACACACTGTTGTATGCTTGGCGACAGATTTTCTATTTAAGCATGGTAGCTAGCCAGGCGAGCATTCGCTAAATTACCCTTCCATATAGAAGATTGCACATTGTATTATTTATTATAGTACTATCTATGCGTAGGCAATGATGAAAAGATGGTGATGGAAATAACCCTATGTGTTATCCAGGTTCTAATAAACTATATGGATAGTTTTATCCAAATCAATCTGAAATTCCCGCTTGCAGTAGTAACAAACATATATCTCATTCACACATATTTTCGCATCTTTAATTTTAGTGAGATTCAGACGCTATCATACGCTATGTGATTGATCCATAATAGAGAAAACATTACCACTACGGACAAATTAACTAAGAAAAAATATTATATTGCCTACGCTCCGGGCGTTGACATCAAGTACATTTAACAGATTTATTCACTTATTCCATACACTTCTGAGGTTGCCATTGGAAGATGTGAGTTACCAAGTCTACGGGAACCGTTAATGGGTGTGGCGTCTACATAAAATTTGCACGTGTAAGGTGCAAAGACCTCTCGAGCACAAACAAAACTGTCTAGGAGTCTACGACATCAAAAAGTAAAGAAAACCAGACATTCGAGTGGTCTTGAACTTCAATCGTTCGCGAGTTCACTTTGCCTTTGTTTACACAGGTCATATTGGAGAAGAATAGGTACCTGTTTCTTATCTAGATGAGATTGTTTTTTAGAAGGGATTAGTTTTGTGCGATTATGTTTGTTCTTCGATGTTTGTCCGATATGGTTTGTTTAATATTTAAGTTGCGGCTGAAAGCTCTGTCAGACTAAATATAAACAACGCATTTGTAAAATTTTGTGAAATTGAGTAACCTACATATTTGAAATCTACGCAACGATCAATCCACTATTTTGTACCTATGTTTAATAGTAAAGAATCATGAACCTGTCTGCAATATTTTGATGTTCTTCTTAAACAAATGCTGAAATTCTGTCACCATCGCACTGCATAGGAGTGAAAGAGGCAGCGACGGGGAAATCGCGATACGTTTGGGTAAAAACGAAAAAAAAGCGTATTAACACAAAACTAGTAACTTAAATTGAAAATATAACTTAACTTGTCCCTCATGATAAGATTTTTCAATTTTTTTGTTATATTTTTATACACGTACAAACATGGATCATTACGATATTTACGTTACAAGAGTAATTTAGAGTCAACTTTGCAATTTTATTCGAGAAAATTTTATGGATTCGTGTTTTGGAATAAACTTGGTTCTAGAGAATTTGATCAAGACTAACATATAATTCTCTTACTGCTGCGAACTAAATGCTATTTAGCACCTACCATCCCCCAATCTATTGAGCATTACACGCATAAGCTTCTGTCATTGATCCTAAGCCATACATAAGCATATCGTATGAGCAGTTGCTATGGTAATCGTTAGGATTGTTCGATTACGTTCGAAAGAATTCCTAAGCATAACCGAAGTTTATATTTAGCACTGTATCAATATTCGTTATAAAAATATTAGATATATATTTTCTGAAATAGATTAAGCTTCTTCCAACACGTTAGTATTGGTATAGTAGGTACTTATCAAAGTATTAAATAATATGTGGAAGTTGGTACCATGCTGATTCAAAATATTGGTCTCACATATTAAGGCCCAACTTCCTAAAGTTATACTGGGGCTATATCGGGGTAGTTTCACTCTTTTTTGTGATGCTTACAAGATTATTGTCATTCGCCTAAAATACTGTTAACTATCGGCCATACCTCGAAATCGTCCAGATATGTAAATACATTTTTCGATAATTGACTGTAACTAAAATACTACTCGACCGATGTTGATGAGATTTAAATGGGACCAACTTGGAAATATTCTGTACCCAACAAAAAAATAATCATTAAAGTCAACTGGTTATTTTGGTTGATTAAAAATATACAGTTGTATTGAGTCTTTTTGCAGGTTGGTTAAAAATGCAAATGCTGGATAACTTTTATGATACCAATCATGGCTTTATTAATTGCCATTAATTTTTGTAATAAATTTTACATACAGTACATTGCAATATTCAGAAATTAATACAGAAATATAAAAAAAAGTGTATCATGACACTAATGTAAAGTCCTTAGAATCGTATGTTTATGTTAAGGTAATCTATTTTGTTGAACCTTCGCGTACTAAATTCATGTTTATATCGCACTAACGTGTCAAGTTTCAAAATTAACGCAAGTACTTAGTTTTAATTATCTTGTCATATTAATTAGTATTCATATGAAAAGGTAATTAAAACTATTAAAATTTATTATATATGCTACATAAGTTAGTATCTACAAGTTATATCATGTCCCAGTAATTCTGGGAAGAAATAGATTAGGGAGATATTTGGTGCGCGTCAAAGAAAGTTAATTTACTGTTCAATTAGTGGTAACTATACCTAGTTACATTAGATAATCTACCATTACTTAATTAACTTTTACCGTAAATGGTTTGTGGCCTATGCTTGGAACCAGTACGTTGATTGAAATTTCGCGTACTGCGGCCCAGTGAACATCCACTTTTTGGACATGGCTGAATTATTGCGATGAATTCGACATGACTGAAAGTTGCTTAACTGTACGAGTCTAATATAAAACAAGACAAAAACGATTTACAGTGGTATTGTAATCACTTTGTGAATTGGATTGATCTAATTTTTGTATTGCGTGCGCTTGGTATAATTGTTTGATTGGAGTGCCCTTTGAAGATTGTCAATTTTATGGCAAAGATGATATGCTATGATATGATGATATGGTTGATTAAAGGCGCTATTGAACCAAATGATATATTAGGTAAGTACGTCTCCGTCATAGGATTCAAAATTGTCACCTCAAACACCCTATGGTAAGCGAGCACGTCAACTGGTGAGTTATAGAAGGAATAGGTATCGATTTGTTTATCCTTTTATAGAATCTATTTAGTGCCGTAGCGTTGAAGTCGCAACAACTAGAAGACTAGTCGAAAGAAGACCATAGTACATATAATTCATGACTGGACAAACAAAATTTCCTAGTAAAATTGCTTTGGCTTTAGCCGGACAGTGCAAGCTTCAGAATGAGGCTGATATTTGGTGGACATCGTATGTCATAAGGATAAGATTAAGCTAAGAAGCAAAGTAAGGATTAATTCAAGAAGCAAATAATATCCTGCACCCCACAGCCGACAGGTAGCGGTCATATCACATGTAGTTCCTAAGATGGAATGGAAATGGTCTGGCCGTAAAAACTATAGGCAAACCCAACATGCAATAATGATTTAAGTTGAATCCCGCACGGGCTATAGACTCACCTCATACCGATTGAGCATTGTACGCATTATCATCTGACTAGCTACTACGCTCAAGTAGAAAATCTAGGTATTACAAAACATCTGACGGTGTGTTCCGATAGCGAACCTTGAGAGGCAGTCCTCATTCTAGGATAGGGTAAAGCCCGTTTACCATCGGTGATCAAATGAGATAGACTTTTCTTTCACATAGTCGTAAAATGGTATATCCCTAATAGACTGTTCTGATTATTAATTCGGTATCTTACTTCATTGATCCAAGACGACGATGACAGTTACCAGGACGTGAGGTGAAGGATAAATGCTGGATGGATGAAATGGTGACGGGATCTTTGACCACATGTGACTCACGAATACCTTCGAAGGAAAATGTTCAAGGAAAAATATTTTAAATTATTAAATATACATAATTTACCTGCCGTGAAGTAATGGACCTGAATGTTGGGTAACGAAAGATTCGGGTAAAATACTAGTCAAGTGTTAATTAGGTGTCACTCTTTTGGGGTTCTGCATTCTACAGTCCGAAAACAAAAAAGTTTGGAGGTCTTGGTCACAGTTTCAAAACTACATTATAATAAAATCAACATTTTTATTATTAACTAGAGGATGCATAGGTTAAATAGTTTATAGGGCATTGCGATGAAAATAAGCGATTCTTATGCCTAGCCGCTATTTGTTATTTTATTTAGATTTAATATTTTCTATCGGTTTTTTTTTCGGCTACCACAGTTCGTGCCTACTGCCGCGTCAAGATGGTGAATGGTAAAGCGAACCTATCTTGCCCCGCCTTGGCGGAAGACTGCTCACTGGCGGTTTTAGTGGGTTCAAGTCCCAAACATCCAATTCCACCACCTGAACTGTAAAACGTATATAAGCTTTAATAAGTAAAAAGACTTAATACTAAACACAGTTATTGAGAAAACAAAGTACGCGCTTAACATTGTTACGAGGACAAGAGTGGCAAGAGCGTAGCATCCCGACTCCCGACGACACTCGGTCATGTTTTTAGTCTTAATTGAGGCGAGAACAGGCCCAACTTGGCTGGCAGTGCTCATTAAGAACAACAAACAAGTAGCTAAGTACCGCCGGAAGGCACAAACGAACTAATCGGCTTCAGCAGCGGAACGCCCAAAATGTTAGGACAATTTCGGAGGCGCGACTTCATTGATTTACATACGGAAATGTGGCAAAAACCGAGAGATTTGTCTGTGATTTAGGGACGCTCTTATGGCTTGTTTACATAGCAGATAAGGTGCAGAAGTTATTTGAGATTTTATAATATACATTTTGTAATACAAAGACGATCAAGTCGTTGTGGGTTGTCGTTAGTTGAGCTATATAATGTTGCAGCTAGGTTGGTGTAGTTTTAGTCCTCATTCGCCAGTCCTTTAGTCCTCAGTCCGCCCAACCGCTTTCTAAAGCCCAATTTAATACATATCGTGTGAAAAGACTTCATATTATTTACGATATTGTACACCTAGATATTATAGAAAACATAAAACGAGCAATTCCATCAGATATTCAATTACCAACAACATATTTTTTATTTTTTATTTGGTTTTGTTTATTTTCCACAGACTCCGGGGTCCGTGCCATTATTTAAATTAACCGAGAAATTTATTGAGTAGGTAATTACATTACTATGGGGGGCATTCTTACATACTTAGGGGGAACACAGTTTTGAAGAATTAACTACATTTTAAAACACTTTTATATATTTTGATTATTACTAATAATGAAAATATAGGACATCATTAAATTTAATAAGATAGTAATCTTACAACCTTAACGAATAACGTATATTTTACGATGTTACCATTTTAGTTTTCACATTACTACGAAAGTCACGCTTGGAAATTCGAGATAATTTAACCTACGTTTTTACTGGGATGAAACCATTAAATATATCAACTTACGAGCAAATATTTGTTGTAAATGGTTCAATGATTATATACTTTTCAAAAAATTTACTTAGAAATGTCTATGCACGAGATAACATATTCACAACAACACATATAGTTATAGGAATGAACGAAAGAAACAGGCAACGAAACTAACATGTATGTAATAATAACTTGCACCATCGGGGGCCTAAGCAAAAAACACCGCTCTCGATGGTATTCAAAGTTACGGAACTTGCGTGGGCTTCGAACAACTGTTATGAACGGAAATCTTTACGAGCCTCGAATAAAGGTCTGAACCTGCTAAACGTGCCGAAAAACACTCGTAAAAACTTACTTAACAATATCGACAAGGGAAGAAAAAAACAAGGCAATAGCAGTAACAAGCATTAAAAGATTTGGCTTATTACTTTTTGTGTTAATTTCTTTTTTAGGGTTCCGTACCCAAATGGTAAAAACTATTACTGAGACTTCGCTGTCCGTCCGTCCGTCCTCCGTCCGTCCACCAGGCTGTATCTCAAGAACGGTGATAGCTAGACAGTTGAAATTTTCACAGATGATGTATTTCTGTTGCCGCTATAACAACACAAACGAAAAGTTGGCCAAGTGCGAGTCGGACTCACGCACGTTAAAACAAAAAGGTTAAAATATGAAGTCTAATGTTGTATAGCGAATGGTACGCAACCCTTCGTGCGCGAGTCCGACTCGCACATAGCCCATTTTTGATATTAAGTAAGGATTCAGAATCAGCAGTATTGACAAAAATCAACGAAGGAGTCGGAGTATGATATTCTTGCCTCTTTTGTGAATAATAATTAATATGAATTCAAAATACTCGTCAACTATGGATATTTAACATTATACCAATGGTCAAAAAAACTGCAGTATTTTATATTACAGTAAATGGAAGAATCAAAGGTTAGTTTTATGGCCTTTAATAAACAACATTATTTTTTTCTATAAGAGTGTTAAATTAACACTCTTATGGAAAAAGAATCACACTGTTACTTTAATCAATTTATCTTGTTTTTCCAATGAGTGTTAAATTCTTCTCATAAAATTAGTATATTTAAACTATATATTAGCAATTAAATTGAAATAGAATAGTTTTATTACATATAATTTTTAATACTCAGAAACAGAATTGCCTCTCTGGAATTATTCACACATCGGTAATTATTGCTCATCATTGAAATTAGGTTCTCAATGTTTCCTGTATAAGGTCTCATGTTCTTTGTTAATGTTCGAAATGTTAGCAGGCATGTTCGATAACATTTAAATCAGACGATTGAGCAGGCCAATCCAAAAATCGAATATCGTGATCTCGGAAAGCCGCACGGAATCCATTCTTTTTTCTTGTACTGTACTGGGTATCACTTGACCACTATCTCACCTGATGTTAAGTGATGATGCGATCGATGATTGAGCGTGCTTACCCAGTAAATGGGCGGCTGGTGTCAGCCACCAGCCACCCATTAGGATTCCGTGCGAGACGATAACAGATTCTACTACCTCGTGATATTTTTATGCAGTCGTGCTGACTTGTATCCAAATGAGCTGGGTCCGTCGGTAAACACGAATTACTGTCCACACTATGGTTGTAAAGCCCTGGAGTGTGTGGACCTTCTGAGGTTGTCGTAGATGGTTGAATCTGCCCGGAGTTTTCCAAAGTTCGTCATGAACCAGGATGAAATCCAAAGCGGGTGTCAACATTACCAACGACCATTGTTGGCTGATCCATGGCAAATAATCCCGAGCTCACTCTAGAACTCGTAGCTTTCTTTATGAGACCGTTGCAATCTACTTCGCAAGGTTTGGTCGCTTATCAGTAGCTGGTTGTCTTCCAGTAGCCTTAGCACTAGGTGCAACGCTGTAATATTGGGTTGTCTTCTGGCGGTCCTGCCTCTGAGTAGAAGCACAATATTTTCCCGTGTGCCATACTCCAGTATCGTGATAATGTGACCACAACCTCATTATCACGTTTTGGCTGGTATGTAGAACCTCAGCAACGTCGCGTTGAGAAGCGCCATTTTCTAACATGTCCACTGCTTGTAACATTTAACTTCAAATGACGAGGTGACATGACGCTAAAAAGCTCATGCGAGCAGTTGATTCAAAAGAAAAAGTAATTTAGCCCCTTTTCATGATGTAATTACACTCGATAAAGCAATTATAATTTTCCTCCTCGTAACCAAGTACCAGTTTGCTACCGTATTTTATTTTATTTATTAAATTAAAAATGAACAAAAGAGGTTTAAATCCTAAATAAACTTTTTCTCTTACTGTTTACTTTTTAGAAACAAAAAAGATATTTAAAAAATCGGTGAAATCTTAAATATTCCTAAAATTTGCTCATGTGTGTATATATAAATAAATATCTTCAAATAGGACTCCTTTTTACAATATGTGTACCAGGTGGGTTCCGGCCCTCATGAACGGAAATCTTTTCAATCCCCGTATAAAATTTCTTCAGGAACAGTACAAGTGATTTATGTATGTAGCTTTCTTTTGTTGCTATCGAAGAAATATTCAACAATCTTTAGGTACATTACCAGAATATTTACGGAGAAAAATAACAATCGGATTGTGGGATAGGTACAGTAATTTTTCTTGTTGGGATATTTTGAGGTCACTTTGTTTTTGACTTTGAAATGGATCAGAATATTTTCACTAACTATCGTTTGTCATACATTTTGAAGTTCTTAATTTAGTTTTATTTTCATGGAAGGTAACGTAAATAAGTTAAAAAAACGAACCTGACTTCTAAAACCTAGAAAGGTGTGGCTAATATACCTTTTTAAATTTTGCGACCATTCTGATAGGAAGTCTGTTGAGGTTACATTTAAATATGACCAGTAATGCATGCTGCTTACAAGGTCGAATGTGTCAGTCTTCCACATAATTATTGAACTTTGGCTAAATAGTTGCCATTGTTAGGTTATTTGATATTTTATACAAATAACAGCAAATATTTTTTTTTATTTCATTAAGTTTACTAAAAAATCACTAGGGTTAGATGAAATTTATATGAAGCAACAAAAAAGCATCAATATGATTGGATGATCTACTAAAAAATATGCCTTTCTCAATTTTTATACGGATTTTCTTTATAATGGTAGGAGGCAACAACGCTATAAAACTTGCTTTAATGTAGACAAGAACCTCAATCAAAATTCTTGTAGATGAAACATCGCGATATCTTGTAGATCATTCTCAAAATTTTAGCATGATATGATTATATATACAAGCAACCATAGGTATATGAACCAACGTAGCGATCCGACATTCGAAGGTCGAGGCGGTGGTTTCAAAATCGTTTTAAAATTCAATTTCACTGGCGAAATATCCTTACAATCAATTTGGGAACAGTGCGCCAATTACTGCTGGGGTTAAAAATTAATTGGGATTACCGGTAACAAAGGTAAATAAAATTAAAGGATACTCTTTCTCAGCAATAAAATGATAAAGCTTTCAAGTTCCCCTCAGCCATGGTATTCGCAGTTTGATGTATAAAATATAAATATTATTTTCACCTCATAAAGGAAAGGTGTAGTTTATTATTAGAAACGTGGAAAATAGCTTTTTATCTGCTAGCGTGGAAAAGGTTTTTAAAATCTCTGTAGGAGTTCCAGAAAAAATTATTTACTCTAATAAACTCTAAACTTTTTCCGTGCTTCGGAGGGCACGTTAAGCCGTCGGTCCCGGTTGTTATCTTAGGATGGCAATCGTTATAGCATGGTGGTAGGGCATTTTGCGAATGCCCGCCTTGCTAACTACCACCCTCAAGTAGAAAATCTGTCGCCAAGCACCTAACGGTGTGTTCCGGCAGCTGTCCTTGAGAGCCAGTAATTATAGGTGAGCCTGTACAACATCTTCGACCACATCGTCACTTACCATCAGGTGAAATAGTGGTCAAAGGCTAACCTATCAAGCATAAAAAAAAACTCGAGTATAATTACAATTTTTTTTAGTAATTTTACTTTTAATTCAACAATAAATTAACGCAAATTTACTACATTATTTAAGCTGTTGTTCTTGCACCTATCATTTTTCTCGCTAGATTGTCTCACTTGATGAGGCGAAAAATTGTGTGTTGCTATTAAAATTTAATTTAGATTTTTATCGACCGTGGTCTAAAAACCACGGCTTGGTACATTTTTTTCGAGGTTTTATCAAAATATTATCTACATCTACACTAATATTATAAAGAGGTAAGTTTTTTTTGTATGTAACGAGTAAACTTTAAAATTACTGGACTGATATAAAAAACTCTTTCACCATTAGAATCCTAAATTATTCTTGATAAACATGTTTTTTTAGCAATAATTTTCGTCCATGTAACACGAAAACAGCTTTAAGCCCAACTGTAAAAAAAAATTGCATAAGACTGTTTTTCAAATAAAATTCGCAGTTTTTCTTATATGTAACTGTTAGGCTAGCATTTGACCACTATATCACTTGATGCTAATAGATGAAGAAGATGTTGTTCAGACTAACCTAGAGTTACTGACGATTTTGAAGGAGTGATGGTTCAGTGACATTGGTCGCGCAGCAGGTTCATGGTAGAGGGGCATTTTGCGAATGTCAGCCTTGCTAGCGACCACCCTCAAGTAGGAACGGTCCATAGCTATTAACTACGGTTATCACTGCTATATACATTAATATATGTTTTCCAGTTTGTCCCTTAACCATAGATTGCTACCACCCTTAACTATTCCATACCTATAGATGTCAATAAAGGTCCCTACAAATACGCACAAATCAATGTTTTCTTAGGTTTACATCGCATCACATTTAAAGATATATCGTCACATATTCTCACATATCCCATTTCAAAACATTATTTCTAGCTCCAAAGCATATTTCCGATACAGTAAAGAAGCCGAGGCAAGCATCATTTAATAAAGGGACTGAAGCGACCCTTCCATGCGGATCCACACCGATTCACCTCTACATGTGCGACGAGATTGACAAGATTTACAGATCAGCAATAAAATGTTCTACGTACCTATTCAGTTTAAGAGCTTATCGTTTAGTAAATTCATGGTTTGGTTGGAAGAGGCAAAAAAAGATAAGGTGAAATCGTATAACTTGTAATTAAAAAGGTAGGTTCACCTTCTTTTGGTATTTTTATGTTGATCGGCTTAGGTAAGTATATAATTATGATATCTTCAAGTTATATAGTCGTACCTCGCAATGTTTCTCGAAGACTTGTGCATGTAAATCTAGTTATTGAACTTAAAAACTAAATTATTAACTAGATTGACATGCACACGCTTTACAGAAACAATGTTAATATACATTCTATCTGCGATGCCGGAAACTGACACACGCATGATTTTTACACTGACTTTTATTTAGACAAATTGCTGTCAATATTGAATCTACATGAAGTATCGGAAAATTCATAAGCCCCGAATATCCGATCACTGATCAATGAATGCCAATGGGTTGTCATCTATCTCTTCTCATGACAAGAATTTTCAAAATCGGTTCATTCAGTCAAGAGTTCTGAGGTAACAAACATAAAAAAATATACAGACGAATTGAGAACTTCCTCTTTTTTTGGAAGTCGGTTAATAACAGTCTTATTTAAAAATATTATATTTAAAGTTTGGCTGTAAAGCAATATATAATAAACGTCAATTGTTCAAGCATAATTACAAAAAAAAATACACAGACGATTTGAGAACCTCCTCCTTTTTTTAAAGTCGGTTAAAAATAAGCACGGGTAAGAGAAAAAAACGTAGTGAGGTAAAAAATCTAATTTTATTTATTGTTTTCCATCATTATTCGTGATATATAGAATGAAATTGTAAAAACACTGTTTTTATTTAATCGCATTGTTTGAGTAAAACGGTATAATTATCATCCTTGGCCACGCTTTGATGGCCTCGCATTTAGCTTAGCCTCGCTCTCTGCCTTCAAGCTTGGTAATCCTTGCAGCCCACGTCATAAATGCCTCGACCTCTTTGTCCGTCAAGGGCTGCAATGCTGACCGACCTGTGATAGCCTGGACCTACGCTACAATTCAATTTCGGCTACTATCCTCGCACCCAGCTACGTAATTCATCAATAATTACAGACTAATGTACTATATGACTTATCAACATAATATGATATAACAAATGTGAACAATCGAAGATTTAATTAGGACCCGCGTAACTGATCAGTAGCGTCAGTTACGCGCCGAAAGCCGTGCTCGTCGCTTCGCGCAAAGGTGACTCCCAGACGAAGGATTTCAAAACAGTCTGGAACTGGTCGGAATCATTACGGTAAATATAACGCGGTTCCTAATACATGAATGTGGATAAAACTTGCGTTATCATAGATTAGGTTTAAAATACCACGTACTTTATCTACCTACCAAAAACGTTTATTTAATCAGCGTCTTAACAAGTTAAAATTAATAAATTGAGCCAAATAAAAGATGAAATTAATTAAACCCATGTAAGGAAGGTGAATATATTTAAATCTCAGCGCTTCTTTAATTATTAGCTAAGTCCAACTTTACGTAAGATCAGTAGAATTTCGCGGGGTTTGTGGGTTTATTTAAGTATTTTGCTTTACTAAGGTATGAACAAATAACATTGGCAATGGCAAGCCTTGATCGAGACGGTAAATTTCATTTTCTTACTTTTCCTTTATGTAGTTTTTTATATAATAGAACTGCATTATCTTTACCTTCATAGTTTATACCTCTCACGTTTGTGAGGTCGGTACAATTAGTTTACCCTAACCATTTAGTAGCATGAGAAACCAAAAGACGTCGTAATAGACGTATAAGGAAATTTGCCTTCCGTTGTTAGTTTTCAGCGATTTTCTGACAACAAGGCTCCTTGGGAATCCTCTTGTTAGTAGTAGTAGTCGCGCTACGCGGACTAAGCCTCGTCCGCATATGACACGAAGTTAAAATATTTTGATAAACTCCGTACCAGAACTACCGAAAGACACTATTACAGAATAAAGTTCCTAGTTCCCCCGAATATGCCAAAACATGAAGGATTTGGCACCAAGTTCATGCATCACCTTCTCATATTTAACTCGAACGAGCTGCTACAATATAATACTCCTATCAACAGTAGAGTAGGAATAGGAACGGTAGACCTGCGGACTTTTGCCGCCTGATACCACCACGGGTGTTCACAATTGCATATATATAGCACAATTACCTCATGCATTCAATAGTTGCGGTAGAAGCAGAACGCCTTTATCATCTATACGAAGTATCAGCGTGCTCAGATCGAGTGAAGAAAGCAAATACAAATGGCCAATAACCTTTCAACTTGGGATTCAAATTCTTGGAGGCTAGTGTTTAGCACCTGTGCTAAACACTAGGATGTTATCTAGTAAATGCGATGATTTGTCAAACTACGTCTACGTAGACGTAGTTTGCCTCATCTGAATTTCAGAATACATGTGAGAAACCATAGTCACATTCAATAGGTACTCTAGGCACTACACCTGAACGTAGAAAAAAGCATTTATACGGAATTAAATCAAAAAAGTAATTTGAAAACCAAGGCAAAAGAGAAATTTGGATAAGGCAATATGAACTCACCTTAAATTATAGCTAAGAAAAAAAATGTTGGTGTTTTTAGTATACCAAACAAAGCTTCCACATTTGGAGTAAAAAATTAAAATATTATAAAGTCAAGACATTACATTACAATAAACTCTTAAACTTTATAGCAGCGTTAAGATCAGCTCCCTAACTATATTTATCTTTACCTTAAATATAATTTCAGTAAGTTCATTCATAAATATTATTGTTTTTGTTATCTTTCTTCGAAGTTTCGTAACTTGGCATTCAAGGAGCTATGACAAGACATACAACAATTGCCTGTTGTACAATAGCTTCGGTCGCGTTGTGTTAAATAAACCTGTCCCGAATTATATTTTTGGCCTTTAATTTTCTATTTTGATGGTAATAACGGTATTATAGCAGATTATGCACCAAGGGTAAAAAACAATGGCTCACTCACGAACTGCTTTTTGAATTCCCAGCGTAACGAAGGATTCTAGAGATGAGTCAACCTCCAAGTGCAGTGAGTTGGTTAGAAGATTGTAAAGTTTCTCTTAGACTAAAAATCTTGAGTGGAGTGAGAGATTCAAGCTCGTTCGAGACGTGTACAGTTTTATCCCCGAGAAGAATGTGTCCATGACAATTTACACAAAATAAAAAGTGTGCTACTAGGATTGTAGCATATTATTTAAGAATAAATGTATACAGTAATACGCAATTACATAATTAAATATTTTTCATACATTGGCGGTTGTAGAAAGATAAAATATTACTCGATGTTTTTTACGACTCTTTTTAATTTCCAATATAATGTGATAGTAAGATGCTTGGGTAACGAGTTTCCATGTGTATTGTTGACTGGAACATTGTACAGATTCAACATAGGCCCCTTGGTTTTTGGTATATGATGACCGCTAGAAAGACAGACAAGCACAGACCTGCCCTTTTATAATTATAGGTTAGAACTAGGATGGACCACGAGAAAGGCCTCGCCTTTCCCTTTTTTTACATAATGAAGTAGGTTATATACCTGTCTCATACGTAACAAACTAGTCTAAATTATAAAAGTTTTATGAAAATTAAAATCCTTACTTCCATTTGATTGAAATGCTTCCTGAAGCTGGAATTGATATTTAAAAGTATGTCCTAGTTATCTTCCGAGGTAATATAAATAAATTTATTCACGTGTTAAGTTTATGACAGAACTAAGAATTGTACAATAAGTCTTCAGTGCCTTGATTACACTACATTTCCACGTTATGCAATAATACAATGTTAATCAGCATAGGGCCATTAATGGTGTGCATACTTTCAATTAAATTTATTGATTGGTCATATTTTTAATCAAAAGTTAAGGCATTGACATGTTCCATGCATGTCCTAGAAACAAATTTCTGTTCTCCTGGTAATTCTTACTAGTTTTTCGAGATATTATATATTAAATTAAAATAAGACTTTCCATATATATCAAGTTTCATAGTTGGCATTGTATACCGCGATAGTAAGCTGACCTTTGCAAAGTTCGTAGGCGTAGCAACTTACCAAACACCTACACAGAAGCTCCATCTTGAACCTTTGGATCGTTTGAAGTAGGTGACACATTTTTCACATAAAGAGAGATAATTAACAACTGTACTTAATTACTTGAAAAAAATTATTGGATTCTTCTTATTTAATATGTTTTATATTGTAAAGTACCTACCTTTGCCTTGACACATCGTCAATTCATACACAGGTGAATAAATATGGGGCAATCCAAGCGCTAAATGCTTATTTTTTATAGACAAGGATAATTTTGTTTACTGTCAACCTCTTTAGCTCCATACAACTTTCAGCGAGGGTCTACCTTATGTAGTCCTAGAGTAAGTGCTGAAGGCACTATGAAGCAGTGATGGCTCAGTGGCATTGGCTACTGGACTGCCGCGCAGCAGGTCCATGGTTCGAATTCCACCACGGGCTTGAGGTAGGTGGAAGGGTATTTTGCGAATGCCCGCCTGGCTAGCGACCCTCAAGTAGAAAATTTGTCGCCAAGCACCTAACGGTGTGTTCCGGCAGCAGTCCTTGAGAGCCAGTGAAATTACATGAGACTTAACAACTATGTCTCAAATTGACGGACTCAGTGCAATTCGTGACTTGTGACGAAATGCATCTAGGCAGAGGTTAGTCCACTTAACATCAGGTGGTCCACGAGCTTGTTCCGTCACAACAACATAAATTAAAAAAATATTTAAAAAAGGCACTGTACCCGAGACGGTCACAGTGGGCGCCCAAGCGTCTACTACCTCCGTCATCTTCGGGGGCCGAAAACGTACAGCTACTAACAGAGGAATTGATGATGAGCTCAAAAGCACCATTGCAGTATGAACCTCGGCTTAAACCGTCGTCAGGATTATTTGAAGAGATTGAATAGCTGGGCATTTGACGACGATAACCTCTTATTACCTCTAAACTAGATGCCTTGGAGATACTTTTATCGGGATGAACGCTGGATAAAGCTAAGCCAATGTTATGGCAGCGATAAGGTTATTCGGGTTGTCCAATAAATGCCTTAAACTGCGATGTGGTGGTGCACTAAACGGTGCCATAGTAACCTGACACCGATAATCGTGTGATTGGTGACGGAGTCAGCGCGATGCATTTGACCCCTCTAGTTCTACTGGAGCATAGTAAATTAACCGTTCACGCAGACGTTACAAAGAAGCCTTTTATCAACAATAACGGACAATAATTATAGATTTTAAAAATAATTGGGGGTCATGACTCTGCCTATCCATTCGGAGAATATAAATAAAAATAGTTGATATTTTGCTACATGAGATTTGTACATATTTATGGTAGAAGGCAAGACTTTATGCTAATATGTAAGTAAGTACTTTACGATAGTATGTAATAAAATTGTAGCAACGTGTTTCTAAAGGATAACCCACGATAAAACACGCCGTCATCGGAGTAGCGTCGCTAACAAGTGTTTATTTACATAGTTACGTACTCCACAGCATAACGATTACTACATCTGAAACGAAAGTTTGTTATTTAACAATCAAAAGCGAAGAGGCCGTTCAACGCGGAAACTGAGGGGTTTCAAAACGTAATCGCGTAGTTACTGAGCTACGCTCTCGTAGCGGCCACCATATGTTCCGGCCACGAGGGCGGCGATCGATACCCAAGGCGGCATCGCGGCATGCACTCACCGTGGTCAGCTTGTAGCTCAACTTCCGCTGCAACGCTGTCTCCAAATGCAGGGCCATCTCGATATCACGAAGTAACGATTCAAATATTAAACAATATTCGTATAGGCACTATATCATAGTTCGTAAAGCCGGCGTCGAGTAACAGGTTCACGCGTGACGTACGTAGTATTCAGCGTGGCAGATCGCGTGTTCACGCAGCCATTTTAGCCGCCTGTCACAAGATTCGAATTTCGGTCGCGCGGCGCCACCGTCGAAGTTGTACGGCTGCGCGAAAATCGCCAACGTGTGATTCACGTAGAAACTGTTCATTATTCTATGACACAGGGTGTTGGGTTGCATCGCCACAGGTTACTAGGTACCACCAATTGATTTATAGTCGAACTTGTAATTGAGTTAAAAGTTACATTTACGTGACATATTGCTCGGTTTATTTCAATATCGGCTGATTTTTATATTCAGAGTTATACGTGGTTTATTTTAAGTAAGGTTGCTTACTACAATGACTTTGTTCTGTTCTTTTTGTTGTTAGAGAAGATATACTGTAACCACTACATAAACAAAGGATAAGTGTAAGAAGAAGACGATAACAGTACGTGTGTTTTTATAGATACATTTAGCATAGATTAGGTACCTCTTAAAATATGCAAAAATAATTAAAATGCCCAACATATTTAGTATTTAAATACAGTATGTAGTGGTCCACTTTATTACATTTTAGAACCTAACTTAGGAATAGGACTTATTTAAAAAGCTGCGCATTAGCAAAGAGTTTAACTTCCATCTCTTAAGTTCCAATTAGCCATCCTGTAATCACATGTAATGAGAATTCCTGAGGACGTTGCTGTAGACAGGCGGCTGGTTGAAAAATCGAAGACAAATATACAAAAAGCAAAAAAATTTACAGGGTGTTAATTACATGACCGACGCGAAACAAGCTTTCATTATATACCTAAGTAGAAATTGTAGCGCAAGTTATAAAAATACAATTTTACAAAATTGTTTTACAAGTACGAAAGTATTGTCATTATGTAAGCGAATGACAAGAAGGGTCTTTTCGAGTGTTGTTTTCTGAGTGAGCGCTTACTAAAGGCTCTTTTCGGGCCCATTAGTAAGCTTTCAGAATAAGTATTTTTGTGCCGATACAAAAGGATGAATCCACATAAAAATACATGAAATAATCCAAAATGAACACTTTTACTATGATGTCTTATTGATTAATTACATAGTACTATAAAAGAGTGCCGTAGTAAACGGAACTTTTGTAATAACACCGTGTCCTTCTGTATGCCACGTCACAGACTATAAAATCCATAGAACCTATACTTAGTACACGTAATCACTACATAGAAATATACGGATTTTATACATTGTGTAATACATGCTCATACCCGTTCCATCGAGTTATCAATATCGTTGAAAGGGGGATTTTGAAATCAAAATGAATGCATACGAAAAACACACCAAAATTTTAAAAATATACATACATTTTTTTTGAATATTTTCCTGCTAAGCCAACGTGACGTCATTAACGCCACGTAACCAAACCTGTAGAATGTTCGAGGCGTTTCGCTTCTACACGAAGCATCTTCAGTCTTGACTCTTCCAGCACTCGATTGTGCGGTCGTTATATTGGAACTTTTATAGTATTAGCGTGTCCTCCTGTATGTAATGGCAATTTTACTCACAGACTATAAAATCTATAGAATTGATGTTTTTTGCACGTTTATAATCACTGCACAGGAAAATGCGGATTTTATATAAACACATTGTGTAATAATTCCACAGAAAAGAAATAGCTTTATGAATAATAATAATTACTGTATGAACGCTATAACTTTATGAATAATTCGCTTATATTATTCGAATTAAATAGTGAGGATGAAATAATGTTAGAAGCACTCGTAGCGAAGTTTGCTCAGCCTTTCTTAACCGATCAGCTAAGTTAAGCAACGTCCTCCGCGGACATGACTTGGACGTGTGACCTATAGTGACATTACTACTGAGCGCTTCCGTGCTTCGGAGGGCACGTTAAGCCGTCGGTTCCGGTTTTGTCTAATATGGCAGTCGTTACAGCATGGTGGTAGGGCATTTTTCGAATGCCCGTCTGGCTAGCTACCGCACCATAAAGTAGAAAATCTATCACCAAGCACTTAAAAGTGTGTTTTGACAGTTGTCCTTGAGAGCCAGTAATTCTAGGATAACCCGAACAACATCTTTGACCACATCATCACTTACCATCAGTGGTCAAAGACCGTTTAAAGTTAATTTATAGCCTATCAGATATAAATTAACAAAAAATGTTTCACCCGTCCCATCCTGTTGGGTATCGTTGAAAGGGGGATTTGAAATAGTATTAATCATGTGGTTGACCCACATGATATTAAATCGCAAATTGACCCATTCAGCAAGTAATTTTTTTATCCTAATTAATGTATAACCGTAGCATATTACATTTTAATTAATCACGATGAACTAGAATCTAATAATTTTTAAATATGAGCTGACAAACGAAATATGAAAACAAGTATAAATTAATTAAAAAAGTAAGGGTATTTTACTTTTTTAATGCTGCAAATTACTTAATTTCTTTAAACGTTTTATCGTTTCATTATAATTAAAACTGCAAGTTATTTATATATATGGAATCGTTTTTGAAAGCCCTACATTTTCATACCCAATTCGATGGGCTTAGAAGAAAACTTTTTGTTTTTATCTCACAACATACGACGTCTTAAATCTGCCAGTTGGTTTTTGTATGTACTTAGTCTCATTTGTCATGATAACATATCTAACGATATCTCATACATTAAAATCGGTTAAGCCGAAAAAGTTATGGTGGAATAAAGAAACTCACAAACCTATATACATACATGAATCCTGAAAACATAAAACTCCATGGGCAGTCGTGTAAAAAAGTCATGTTGAATTAGAGTGTGATAAATCATAGATAAACCTATACTAGGCTCCTACTAGCAAATGAAATACTCTACAGTGTGGATAAGCCATTGAAATAACTAAAACTAACCCGTATTGCATACTACCGCAACGCCGGCGTACGTGCAACATTAATGAGTTCGAATCACGTTAGGTAAACAATTCAATCACGACATCCACTGTGTCATTTACTAGTTGTTTAATGAGGGTTGGTCTGAATGTAAGCGGTGGTGGATATCGTTTTTAGGTTTTTGAAAGACAGGGGTTCTATGGCTCATCCTACACGCTGTACATCTATCCTATGTACAGCGTGTAGGATGAGCTTGGGATTTAAATTAATTAAATCCCAAGGCCGACACAAGTCTGAAAGACCTCTGGACACAGTGAGCGAATACTGCGTGAATAGGGAACGTTATTATTAATATAAAAAATTCTGACGGTAGACCAAATAATTTCTTAATAACTCATGTGACAAATAAAATCAATTAGTCACCCCGTGACCACGATCACTGCAAAGTGTTTGAAACGTCGGGATAAAATAATGAAAAATATACGCGATTAAAACCGTTGTTGTTTAATTACTAAAACAAATATAAATTAACAAAGTGTGATTCGTAACTTTCTCGTAAAGGGCCCCGAACATAATGAAACAAAACACATTTATTTGATAAAATTTTTGTGTGGCTAGACCGAGTTCAGCTCGCACTTGGAGGCTTGTTTGTTTAAACCTCATCAATCACATACTGTACTTGAATATGCCTGTTTCGAATTCATACCACTGAACTTTGACGTGGTAAAACCAGAGTAATACGTCTTGTCTCAATAAAAAACTGTACAGTAATAATAATAGTCGTTTGCTATAAACATATACGCTGGTTATTTTCTGAATTATTATTCAGAAAATAATCAGTAAATCTTTAATCGGTTTACATAACATTAGCTTTCCAGTTGCGGCTTCGCCGCTTACCGAGACCTTTAAGAAGTGTTTGAAAAAACACTTCTTTCGGTCAGATGAAGTCTAGTAGTCTGGTTGATGGCCGCGCACCGTCCCCTATGACGGTTTAAGAAATACGATTGGAGTACGAAATTTCGGCGACACAGCCGTACCCCCGGTAGCTTAATAGATAAAGCATCCGGCGCGAAATCGGAAGGACGCGGGTTCAATTCCCGCCCGGGGCGAAACATTTTGTATTCCAATAATTTGTAAATTTATGATTTTTGCTTAGTACGCGGTAGTGCTTATAATCATAATATATAGAAATATAATATCTAGAACTTATCTCGGTTAAAGACAATTTAGTGTGTATGAAGCTGATATGAAGGCCAATCACAAAATACTATCAAAAGATTCTACCCAGGTTCATCAAAAAGGGGAAAGGAGACCACTGCCACCAAAAAAACACAAGAATTTCGAGCGTATATTTTTAGATTTTACTATTTTTACAATGTGTTACATAAGTCTTTTGTAATTTTAACAAACTTATTGACTTCACGTACATCTGTAGGTCATGACACTTATAACAGTAGTTAAGCAATGGTGCAGAGTGTTAGTTTATAATGGGAAAGTTTTCAAATACGTGTACGGTGCTAAATGCCAGGAAAATATCTTTAATTCAGATGGCACCTAAGAGTCCATTATATTTTTGTTTTGAATGCTTAAATCACTATCAAATGATAGTGCTTAAAAATCATATTAATCAAAATGCGTACTGAAAGCTATGATCACTTTAAAATTGATTAGACATAATCACCTCTACTTTTGGTATTTAATATATTCAGACCTCTACTTTTCCGAAAACTTCTTGTTGTTATTAAACTCTAATATACTGTAAAATTATACGGCAACATACTTGGTAAATTGTATACTAAATCTAAATATGTGAGTTAAAATACTATCTCTAAAAGTTATGGACAGTCTCCTGAGAACGTTCTTTTGTATAGCTATGCTACAGTGTTCAACGTATCAGCCAGCTTACTGCCCCTTCCTAAAAAAAACATAAAATATATTACTTTTGCTATATTTTCGGTAATTTTATTTTATAATCAAGCCAATAAACAACATAAAGTTGTTATATTTTTTTTGTATACAAGCGTAACTCTTGTATATAAATCTCGTTACCCTCATTAGGCACTAATATATAGGTAGAAATTTCTATATATCAGATAAAATAAAAACTATCTCGTGGAAAAATAATCCCTCCCTAAGTGCTGATACCATAAGAAATCTTTCATTCGAAGTCTATAAAGTAGAATTATTGTTATACCATCTATTCCGTGCTCTACATTAAGTAAAGTAGGTACGCAATCAGAATATTGCTAGCACGCTACCTACTGGTAGTATGCTGGAGCATTTGGACTAACTATGGGCCTGCAATGGCCTTTTAGTTACCTAAATGCCTTTGTTGTTATAGCTGTATATAAGTTTGCAGTGTTTTGTTAATGAAGACCGGCAATAGAAAAACTAAAAGAAACACTAATTACATAGAACGGCTGAAATATTACGAGTGTCAGAGTGAGCAGACTCCATGCTGTATCTAGATTAACATTTTCAATATCGCAACAATATTTGAAATATCGCTAACAGTCTGGCCTCACCGAACCACCCGACGATTAAACGTTCTAGATTCTATGAGAGAACAGGGTGTGTGTGTGTGTGTTACGGAAACTCTACAGCGGCGCCGCGCTTCGAGCCGACTTGTGAAGATGATAAGAGTAATCTACTAATAGTTATGACTCTGGTGGGCTAACTTCCTTCCTATAAGCCTGAGTTCAATATTTTTCAAAACTTATTATAAGTTAACAATTTCTGGTGCAGTCTATCTTCTGCAGTCTGGTCATAGTTCAATCAGCACAAATATTGTAGCTAAGAAAAGATAGATTTGTAGAATATAAAAATAATTCAATCACTAATGGAAAACAGCAGCTGTCCTTGAAAGCCAGAAAAATTACAGGCACAATGACCTAACAATTGTATGTCTCAATGTGACGGGCGCGGTGCAATTCGTCACATGACGAAATGCATCTGTTATAGGCAGAGGACAATCCGCTTAACATCAGGTGAGCCTCGTGTTTGTGCGGTCATTGAATTATTAGGTAGTTCATCATCATCATCATTTTAGCCGCAAGAAGTCCACTGCTGGATATAGGCCTTCCCCATAGATTTCCAAATAGAACGGTTGAAAGCGGCCTGCATCCAGCGTCTTCCTGCGGCCTTAATAACGTCATCCGCCCTCCTTGTAGGTGGTCTTCCGACGCTGCGCTTGCTTGTTTGTGGCCTCCATTCGAGAACCTTTCGGCCCCACCAACCAGTTCTGCGTGCTATGTGCCCTGCCCTTTGCCATTTCAACTCGCAAATCCGCCGGGCTATTCACAATAATTTCACAATATTTTTCATTTCACAATAACATAAAAACTAAAATAAATAAAAAGAGCATTTATTTTAGAAATAAAAACGAACATATAATTCCTATTTGTAACTATCAATATCGTGTATTCAGCGTTCGTACAGTGGTATTTGTAATGCCGCATACCGTTACTTGTACATTCTGGTATCGGTAAAGCTAATTGTCAACCATCTCACAATTAGGCGCCGAATGCACGCTGGTGTGGTCGCACTCTAATCGTTTGCACGTGACTCGTACTTAACTTTTTTCATCGTTAATTTATCCTGGGTCGACTGTACACGAATATTTCATTTAAATAAATGAAATACAAGAAAATAATATATAGGTTACACATACGTTTCATACCTTCCGGTACGAGATATCAAGCAACATACACAGAATTTGGTGATTATATTGAAAACTTAAATAACATCTGGACCTAACAAGTTTTAGTGAAAACTGAAGCCACCAGCATCTATTTAGCGAGATCCTGTGCTACAAGCTGCACTATGCTCTGCACGGGCTTAGCAATAACCTGAATATCTTGAAAACGGCTGACTATATTTTCAATAAATATGGCTAACCACCATCTAGTTAATAACTGATTTAGAATAAAGAGGCTTGTATTAAAATTGGTACAGGCATTTGGAACTTAGGAAGCAACAAGATAGAATGACACACACACAGATACAATGGCCAATAAACCCCTTTTTGCCTTCGAGGGTTGCGAGTTGAATTGTAGAGGAAGTGCTCCTTTTTGTAAGTGTGTTTTAAACGTGGCACGAGTGCTAATTCTGTGATTGTTAGCTTAAAACTTATGTAACTGGGACAATTAAAAATGCATAAATAATCAAATCGTACGTTATTTTAGTGTCCTTTTTTCTGTGGTAGTGTGTAGACTATATGGAGACGAATAACTTAGCATTTCATGGATTTACCGTGCAGGTGCGTGGTCTATCGCTTTGCATAGGAAGAGGCTCAAGTTTCCTGACAAGCCAAGGTCTATAAATGAATTTCACTGGTATACCTCTAGCTCCAACTTAGTACATAGAAGCCGTTTTTGGTTAATTCATATGTCAAGTTATCGTTTGATTTTATTGAGGCTTGTGGTATGTTTGTATAAGCCCAGTAACACCTACTTGAAGTTTTTTTTAGTACAAAGATATATCCGGTTTGGATGACGAAACACCAACCTCCTCAGGAATTTGTATAGTGTTTTAAATACGTGTCCACCAAGAGTCCTATCGAAAGCTTTAAAAGGTAAATAATATATAATAATACCAAGAATATCTTTCAAGAATACGTCTTTATTGCTGGAATGGCTTTTCTGGACGAGGTCATCCAAGTGAATAAAGTTACTCCGATTTGGCTGAAATTCAAAATCTAGGTTTTTCTTGACGTCTATATTCCGAATTTTCAATAAATTTTTCGATGACGTCTGCCAAGTGAATAAAGTTACTCCGATTTGGCTGAAATCAATATCTAGGTTCTTCTGGACGTCCTTATTCCGAATTTGGAATTTATTTTTCGATGTCGTCTGCCAAGTGAAGAAAGTTACTCCGATTTGACTGAAATTAAAAAATAAATAAATCTCTTTGAAAACCACCATAAATAATTACTTCTTGTGCTAAAAATATTTCATAGCAGGCACAACAAACAGCTACATAAAAATGATGGCTACGCGTGAAGACTGTCAAATATACATAAAGCTATATGCCTGCAGTCAGATTGGAATTTTAGAGTAGCCAATTTTATTGACATCGATGGTGTTCCTAGGAACAGTACTTGCGTCTATATCATAAAACCTGTATATATTCACTCCAAAGGCACTCACACAATAAGTTACTTGGTGTACCTAGTATACTTCAAAAAACCAACATTTCCATATATGAAACAACAATGCTCAAATTATTGTTTAATATAATATATAAAATATAATAAGGAGAATTCACTAACTCTTATAATTGAAAAAGGGCTCATATAACTGGAAATCAAAAGTATTTGCATCTAAATATAAATTTGTAAAAAAATGCAGTTACACATCATACAGGTATCACAACTAGGACGACGATAAGTTTCATCCAAACTATATGCGCCAGGGCCACGAGTAATAGGCCTTTTCTTAACCAGTAGGTAATGTTGGAACTTACCAGATCACAACTTACCATACTTTTGAAGCGCTCGTAGCCAAGTTTGCTTAGCCATTCTGAATCGATCAGCAAAGTTAAGCAACGTCCGCCGCGGTCATGACTTGGATGGGTGACCGCTGGTGACATTACTACTTAGCGCTTCCGTGCTTCGGAGGGCACGTTAAGCCGTCGGTCCCGGTTGTTGTCTTAGGATAGCAGTCGTTACAGCATGGTGGTAGGGCACTTTGCGAATGCCCGCCTGGTTAGCTACCACCCTCAAGTTGAAAATCTGTCGCCAAGCACCTAACGGTGTGTTCCGGCAGCTGACCTTGAGAGCCAGTAACTCTAGGTTAGCCTGAATAATATCCTCGACCACATCATCACTTACCATCAGGTGAGATAGTGGTCAAAGGCTAACCTATCAGGCATAAAAAAAAAAAAAAAAAACATTTGTTGTGGAGCCTTAAAAACTTTTAAGTTATGAACTAAGTAACAAAAAGGCTTGTTCAATTTGTGTGTTGTTTTCACAAATCTCACTGTGAGATTTAGAGGCAAAATTTAATTGAAAAATTAATGACGGTTCTTTCTTAGCTATTTTCAATAAAGGTTTTTAGCATGTTCTTTGTTACACACCCAAATCATGAATACTATTTCATTTATTTTATTATCGTCCTTTGGATTAGTAAATCATTTTAACCGTAAGTAAAAGCAATTCCAAAGAATATAAATCTAGTAAGTTGGACGTGCATACAATTTAACAAGTCCGTAAGTTAACAACGCTTTATTATTCCCTCCGGGGCTGCCAACTGAATGCAATATACGTACCTAGTACCAACCTACACAAGACTGAACCCTCTTTCTCAATCGTTGCTCTTAATATTTCTTCAGGAAGAGCTTTTTTATTGTACAGTTTTTCTATGTAATCAATTCCTATAGGTGTCTATGCTAAATTCAGTAAATTGCTTTGGAATCTCGAGGTTCATGGTTCAATTTCCGTGTCGGACAGTTATTTGAGTATACTGACAAATAAATTCTCATTAGCGGTTCAGAGGAATGTAACCAGCAGATACCAATATGCCCGTTCTTTATTATACGAGATTTAAAAAACATATCCAGCAAAATGTGGGTGTTTAAAGACCTTTTACAATTCTTCGGCCATGACGAGATCTCATTGCCGCTTCGGCTATATATACCTAAGGCAAAATGTTTTTATTTTTAGTAACTACATGATGTATAGCAAGATCTCGATGTTTACTTATTGTGAGATTTCTACATAATAAAAAGACGGACTGAGCCTGCCGTGAGCCGGCCCAAAGAAGTACAAGTCAGGTTACTAAGACAGATACTTCGAAACCTTTTAATCTGTTGGCATTGATATATGTATTGCACTTAAAAGAAAGAAGCCATTGCTTTCGGGACAACAATTTTTGAAGCGCTCGTAGCAAAATTTGCTTAGCTGTTCTTAATCGATCAGCTAAGTTAAGCAACGTTCGCCGATGTCAGGAGTTGGATGGGTGACCGCTATAGTGACATTATCTACTACTGAGCGCTTCCGTGCTTCGGAGGGCATGTTAAGCCGTCGGCCCCGGTTGTTATCTAACGATGGATGTCGCTACAGCATGGTGTAAGGGTATTTTGCCAATGCCCCCCTGGCTAGCTACCACCCTCAAGTAGAAAATCTGTCGCCAATCACCTAACGGTGTATTCCGGCAGCTGTCCTTGAAAGCCAGTTATTCTAGGCTAGCCTGAACGACATCTTCGACCTCATCATCACTTACCATCAGGTATCAGCTATAAAAAAAGGTTTGGAAATTCACATTGGAAACCACCTCTTAGATTTTAGTGACAACTTAGGTTCCCATCAAACTCCCAAAATTCTGTAATCCTCGTCACTCAAAGGATTCCTATATTATAAACGATATTTTGCAAGGCACATTTTTAAAAACAAATCTGAAGTAAAAGACGGTAACAACTACCGATCAACTAATAAAGTTCATTCACATGCTATGAAGGTTCCAAGAAAGTGATAGCGACACGAAGAAAATAATTACAGAATATGTTAGTGACATACCAGGATGAAGGAAACTGACAATTTGAAAATTTAAAATAATCGTACCGTATCACACTCGAGCTACGTCTATTATTCCAAACACGGCTCAATCAATGTGCGATTGAAATGATTAGATAATAGATTTCAGCGTTACTTTGCGGTAAGCCATATTAAATAGTAACAAATATTCTAAAAATACTTAATATATATTTAGGTAACGGTAATCCATAATTAAAAGTAACAAATATTCTTATTATATTTCTCTTCGAGATGTTTGGTATAGAAACGAAAACGTGTCGAGAATTATTAAACCAATATTATAAAATTCCTGGGAATGTTATTATAAATAGACGCGTCACGTTGGTAAAGCAGGAAATATAGGTGGAATAGTCACTAGACATATTTTTATTACATTAATATTATAAAAATATGTCTAGTGCTTTTAAATGTCTTTGAATAATGTCAGAGTGAGTGAGTAGGACGGAGAGACCGAGATCGTCGTATCGTGTGCTACTGAACGAAAAAGAACTACGCTATATTTATATAGCGTGAGCGATTTTTGAAATATATCCAAATTAAAGTGAGCCTTTTGAAAACAGAATTAATATTTCAGGTATATAACCACAAGTTTGCTACATAATGATTAGAAATTAAAATTGTATTGATTCGATTTACTATAAAGATAGATATTATACATATAGATTTTACATGGTGGCAGGGCTTTTTGCGAATGTCCGCCTGGATAACTACCACCCTTAAGTAGAAAATCCGGTTCCGGCAACAGTCCTTGAGACCCGGAAAAATTACAGGTACATGAGACTTAACAACGGCATGTGACGGGTGCAGTGCAATTCGTCACATGACGAAATGCATCTGTTATAGGCAGAGGTTAATCCGCTTAACATCAGGTGGGCCTCGTGCTTGTTCCGTCACAATCCCATAAAAAAATAGACAAAACTTGATTAATCTAAATTTTAAACACTTATTCATGACATCATTTTTATAGAGAGAAATATGTGGAATCGTATTTTCGGATTGAGCATAGTGTTTATCATTTATCCTCTATAGAATATTATATATTTTATTCATAATTGTAAGGCGTACACTTTTTCTTTAAAAACGTATTCAAAGTTTGCCTTTTTGTGACTCACTTTATCTTAATGATATAAGTTCTCTAAATATTTTTGAGTATTTTACTATGAAATAATATATTTCCGACCTACGAGTGCGGAATAATGTACTATTTCGAGTTTATATCGCAGTCATCGGCGCGTGGGTCAGTGAAGCATGGCTTTAGGAAAGAGCATTTTACGCCTGGCTGAGTACGCTCGCACAAGTAGTTTGAACACGAGTACTTAAGTATTTTGATCAGTGAGTCTTTTGCATGGAAATGAATTGAAATTACGTTTCCTATCTTACATTTTTAATAAGTAAATGATTAAGAACTGATAAATTTCATTAATGCAGGGTTAAATTAGGTAGTCGATAAGGTTGTAGGGAAAAAATATAGCTGCTGCTTTAACATTTAACCTCTACCTTACCTCTATACACTATTTTACAGTAGGGGTAAAGAGATAAAGTTTAGGTGCATTGTGCATTTTTAAAGTGAATATACTATGAGGTGGATATGAATTATATCTGTCTGGCTGTATGTTACGGTCTATTGCTCGAAAATTTATTTATTGTCTTGATAGATTGAGACACCTTTAAAAGAATTATAACGATAACAATACAATATAAAATTTATTGTAAAAATACACGATCTTATAGCTTAGAGCGATCTCTTCCAGACGACAGAACAGACAGATATACAGCAGTCTCATAGTGCTCCATTTTGGCCTTTGGACGGATCCTTAAAAACAGTGTCAAAGCAAATTGAATGCCTAATTATTATAGCCAGGGTTTGCAAAAAGATATACCACAAAACAACTTTTTTTAGCTTAGGTGGACAAATGAGGCGACGCCTCCCTCGTGGTAAGTGACGACGCCCACAGACATCCGCAACACCAGACGTATGAAGAATGCATTGCCGGCCTTTGAGGATAGAACATGCTCTTTTCTTGACGATTTCTCAGTTATATAGGCTTGGAAATATTTCAGATGGCAGCTGGTTTCACAAAGTAGCAATGCGAAGCAGAAAATACCGTGAGAAACGCAAGAAGTCAGAATAATAAGTCAGAAGTCAACATGAAATTGGTGACACAACATGCTTTGTCGCATTTATGGACATAAAATGAAAGATAAGCGTTTTCTGAGACCTTCCTTCTTTTTTTTATTTCTAATTGTAGTAGAACGAGATTTAAAAGCCATTGCGATACCAACACAAGGCAATGCTCGTAAACCTTTATTTACAAATGGATACACATACATACATGTTTGTCTCGTCACACGAGAGAAGCATGTGTCCTAACTCATATGTTCTCAATGCTTTTTAGTCTTTCAATAAATTAGCTTTGTATGGCGTAACAATAACATTTTGCATGCGTTACACTAAGTGTAAAAAGAAAAACAGACAAAAGGCATAACTTTACAATCTTCATATTAATAAAATCATAAGTTCCTCATTACAAAAACATAACGCAATAATAATCAACTATTATTCAAGTAGAAACTTACAGTCGTCAGGCAGAATAAAGTTGGTACCATTTCACCGCCAACAATAAAAGCTTCTATGGTACCACTTCAAACGAGAACGTTCTCTTCATTGCGATTGTGTGTTTACCGACTCTATTGTCTATAAAAATCATAAGTTAAACAAGTCTCCCCTGTAATCACGATTAGAACAACAGAACGCAAGTGCTCACCAAACTGGGAAAGAACAATGGCCACACTCGTGGGCCCTTCGTTCTTAACAACAAATCTTCCCTATGCCACTGAAGCACACGATCACATTTAACAAACAGTATGGATACTATTTAAAGTTATTAATGACATGAAATAAGTTCGTGTTTGCGAGTGACATTATCATATACGTATTCTCAATGCAATGCTACATCTTGCTAAACTCAGTAAATACTTATCCAGAACTCAAACATAATCATTATTATTTTTTATTATTATAATTTCAACAGTTTACTCAGTTAATATTATACAACAATCAACATAATATATTTTTAAATATTAAAGTTCGAAATATCTACTGCTCATCTTATTACATTTATAAAACTTCACTTTTTATATATATTATTATAGTTATGTATACACATAAACACAGATATACCCATGCACACAAAACCTCATACACCTTCATACACTCTCTCTCTTACACACACACTAACACACACACACAAACATAGAGAGAGAGGGACGCTCACTTACATAATTATGTCTGAAGAATTCACACAAGTGAATGTATGTTTTAATAGAAAACCTATATAATGTAAATCCTTAATTGGCCGTAAGTTTTTTTAAGAAAAAATGTATATTTAATTAATTGCTGTGGATTTTGTTAAATAAATAAAATAAATAAAGATTTTGTGGGACTACGAGATGCCAATAAGAGAATATCAAACAACACGTACCTGGGTATGTCTGTGCATCTCACTTATGCTCTATCAAAAAATTATCTTGGATAAAATGCTCTGGAGTCATCTTCCTCGCCGATGTTCTCCTGTCATATGTGTATCCACAACGCACGTAGGTATATGCTCTTGAGCTTTTCACAAGCACCTGCCGACATTTTGATGGAAATGACGCGATTTTGAAATGACGCGATTTGATACTAACTTCATGCAGATGCAAGGCTCCACTAATTTAATTACTCTCCACTGTTCAGCAGTCGAAAATCAACTGCTTTGTCATTGGAAATACTCGCATACCCACAATACCGATAGAAAAAATGTTAAATGAATAAAATGATATGCAGTATGCTAGACCTTTATGATAATGAAACAGTGATTTTTCTACTTGGATTTTGCTAAGAAAACATAATTTCATTCTGTTCTGCAAATTCTGCCAGTTTCCTAACTGTTCATAAAACATACTGTGTCTGTAGTTTGCTCATTTGGAAGAAATGAAAAACCCTCGTCTGGCCTAGTCTTTTGTGATGAACGCGTTTGTTCGTCGGCCATTCCACTAATTGCGGCCACGTGCTTTTGTCTCCTTCAATTAGATTGAATCTCTCAGTTCGTCTCGTTAAATCATCAACATAAACATTACTTTCAGGCAATGATCTTCCGACTTTCAGATGATAACGTGGTTTTAGTTGAAATCTCAAAAGTTTGATGCCCTCCACGAAGAAATGTACTACATAGGCTATTGCTATTTATCGACATTTATACTGAATTGACAAAGATAGTCTGAAGCTATATTCGTTATACATTCGTTCCTGATGATACATACCTAATTTAGAACAAGTAAAATAGTAAATTATATTTTAATTAAATTATTAAATTATTATTTAATAATTTAATTAAATAATAAATATTTAGTCAAAATTCTAAATTGTCCAATGTCAGATATTTCTTGGTGTCAAGCCAGACACCAAGAACTTCATCCATCAGATTTGGTGGTTTGGGTATCCTCAAAATTTCCAGTGTTTCACTCCCGGCGTTTTTATCCTCAGTTCATAGTACTGGTGCCCTTTTTTTAAAAATTGTTGAAAATTCTTTAGGAAATGTACAAATTAATTGTATGCAAGATGCTACAAATGCTTGGACTTTAGCCTGTCCAGGTGAAAGCCTTCCTAACAAACTCCATTCGCAAAGACATTGGGATGAGCCTATAAATAAAAAGATCTCAACTGACCTTTTAAATAACACAGTTTCTCCAGTAGATCGGGCTCGTCTTCTTGCCTCTGCGAAGCGAGAATCAGGTTTCTGGCTTCAGGCTTTACCATCTGTCAACATTGGGACGCTACTAGACAGTAAGTCGTTTGCCCTTTCTATCAGCCTGCGAATTGGGTCAAACACAGTCGAACCACATAACTGCTTCTGCGGAGTTCCAGTAGATCGCCAAGGACACCACGGCCTCTCCTGCCGTCGAAGTGCTGGCCGCCTTTCTCGCCACGCCTCTTTGAATGATGTCATCCGCAGGGCTCTTGCTACCGTAAACGTGCCGGCTATTCTTGAGCCGAACGGTATCGCACGTGACGATGGCAAGAGACCTGACGGAATGACCTTAACTCCCTGGAGTCGTGGAAGGCCGCTAGTTTGGGATGCCACTTGCGTTGACACACTTGCGGCGTCTCATTTACCATCCACTTCCAAGACGGCGGGAGCAGCGGCAGTGGCAGCAGAAGGCTCCAAAGGGCGAAAATACGAGAGTCTCGGCGATAATTATATATTTCTGCTCTTTGGAGTAGAAACATTAGGTCCGTGGGGTCCAAGCGCATGGACTTTATATAAAGATTTATCAAAGCGGCTGATAGAAAAGACAAACGACCAAAGGGCTGGCGCTTACCTCGGCCAGAGAATTAGTCTTGCCATACAACGGGGTAATGCTGCCAGCCTTTTAGGTACTCTACCCGTGGACAGTGACCTGAGCTCTGTTTTCTACTTATGATTGCCTCCTGGTAGAAAACAGAGCTCAGAATTTTTAAGTGTAATATTTTTAGGTCATAAGTAGATATAGTTAAATTATTTATTTATTTTTGTATTCACATATGTACTGTTCATTTTTTCATTTACTGTATCTTCAAATAAACAATAAAGTCAGTAAAATATAAATAACCTATGTAGGCTCAGCAGGAACGTTTGTTGTTGAACATAAACCTTTTAAGTGGTCGAAATTAACATTAGTTATTTTTTGTATAATTGCTTTTGTAATTTACAAACAGACTGTATAAGTAAAAGATTTTAATTCAATATTTTTTTAGCTATGGTATGATAAAATTATTAATTAAAATTGTTTTCGATACAGATATACTCTAGTTATATCTATAGGCTACGGTTCAATCATTGGGTTATACCTATATATATCTACTAAGCATCAGCATAAGTGGGGGGTAATTACTAAACTAGATGTTAGGATGACATATATCAAAACTGTAACACAAAATGTTTTTGTTTAAAATGTATATAAATGTATACTAAACTGACTAAAATAGGTATTCAAATAGATAGTTAATCTAATTGTAATCATAATTATTATAATATTTACTGATAATACATATGCATTATATATAGATAGATACACAATATAAATAACTTGAATTTGTAACTGGACAAAACTGTAGTTGCAACTAGCAAAATATGTGTAATAGCCAATAATTTTATGAAGTGAAGATATATATTAATGTCTCCAATATATATTAAGATAAGATTAAAATCATATATTAAAAAAAAAATGTTCATACGTACAAACCTGTAATATTATAGGGAAGGAACTACCAACCAAGATACGGGTGTTGTTATATATACCCAGTTTGGTAGGTAGAGCCGCAAATTTGAAGCATGTACTTTAAATGAATAAATACAAATTTGAATTTGAATTGTAGAAACAAACACTATTCTTGGAGCGATTTTTACACTGCCCTTGTTGGCGAGTGGATAAGAACAAATACACCGATAAAGTAACTGATTAATGCTGTAATATCGCATAACCTATAAATTAAATTTTACTGTCTTTCTGCCCTGAGGTGCCGAGATAGAATTATCACTATTAACTGTGAACCTTAAGACGCCTGCCAAGCGTTGGGATTGTGTGAACAAATCGGAGAAGACCTTTGTTCAACGGTGGACGTTCCAGTTGATGTGATAATGATGATGAAGTAAATCAAACACGATAAAGGTTATAAGACAAAAACCCCTATTAAAAAATAAAGGCACCATTTTTGTTGCGTTATAATTAGTAACTAAGAAAAATGCTTATTTTTTATCGTTTCCATTTCATCCGATGATAATAAGACTCAATTATTGAAACGTAAGGCTTTATATCCCAACAACGTAACGCACGTAGGTGCGAATGAATATTTTTGAAGAGTACTGCTACCTCACTTCATAGCCACTTGAATCCGTTCGAAAAATACACATAGCTCTACAAAACTCTGGCTTTTACGATCGAGCTACATTCAAAACAGTCTGCAAATACAGACGGAATGCTCACATATACCTAAATCAATAAAAATACATATGTATGTACAAAATGTTTCTACGCCCTTTGAAACTACACGAATGTTAAGTACGTTTCTGAGATACGTATCTTTATTTCTTTTCGTTACGTCAAATAATAGTTAGGTCGATAAATGTAAGATTTTTTGGTATTTTAACACAGCAAAGCGTTTGGTCACTATTCTTAGCTGTTGATTGTTATACGCGTACAAGTAAACTAAAGAATAAAAAGAGCTACTTAAGGGTATATTTTAGACGAACGCCCCCATACAAAACGCAGCTCCAATCTCATTTTAATAATAGCGAATAAAACTCAATAATTTTTTAACCTACGTAATCACTACCCTAATATCTAGGTTTGTGGTGCATCAGATTTTCATTAAATTATACAGTTTTGAAATTACACTAGCTCAGAAACTCGTAATTTTAGATAAAAGAAAGACCCAACTTCAACCATCTCTTTCAAGAAAAATAAGCATGTTTTTAATATTTCTATTGCACCACAAACATGGGGAATATAATGAACTTTCTATAATGGGAAGTTATTTATACATGTGTACTATACTTTTTAAATAAATCTGGAGCTACGAATAACTGGCTCAAACTCCTAAAAACGAGTGCTATATACTAAACGCTATATAATAAAATTTTTAATTATTAGTCCAAAAGAAAAAGAATTTAAGCCTATGCCCGCCTGGCTAGCTACCACCCTCAAGTTGAAAATCTGTCGCCAAGCACCTAACGGTGTGTTCCAGCAGCTGTACTTGAGAGCCAGTAACTCTAGGTTAGTCTGAACAACATCCTCGACCACATCATCACTTACCATCAGGTGAGATAGTGGTCAAAGGCTAACCTATCAGGCATAAAAAAAATACACTATATTTACATGCGAGTTATTTTTTAATAACAAGTTGAGTTTATATAAAAGTTCACGCTTTGGCTGGCGGGTATAAGTCCTTAATCATAATTCATTTTCTGATATTATGATATCCACCTGATGATATCATTATTCCCTTGGAAGATGGAGTAGCCATGAGCTACAGTCATGCTTCGACACTTCAGCATCGTCACATTACTCGCAAACGTTAGGGATGACGTGACTTCGGTAAAGCAACTCAAACTCGTTGGCGCATGGCGGTGAAAATGTTCATCTTCAGTCTGGAATCAGAATCAGAACATTGTATTGATTAAAAATGTGTACATAAGCTGTTATAGAATAGAAAATGAAACAACACGTTGAACATTTAGAAATTATTACAAACATTGTGAAATATGCTAGTATCAAAATAAATGATTACAATTATAAATTAGTAAATAGTATTAAACAAAAATCGTGAGAATCCCTCTCACGATTTTTGAAACAAATATAAAAAGTTGGCCAAGTGCGAGTCGGACAAGCACACGAAGGGTTCCGTACCATTATCTATACAACATTAGACTTCATATTTTAACCTTTTTTTTGTTTTAACGTCCAACTCGCACTTGGCCAACTTTTTGTATATATTATTATAGCGGCAACAGAAATACAACATCTGTGAAAATTTATACTGTCTAGCTATCACCGTTCTTGAGATACAGCCTGGTGACAGACGGACGAACGGACAGCGAAGTCTAAGTAATAGGGTCCCGTATTTACCCTTTTGGTATAGAACCCTAAAAATTGTAAAATAATAAACTTTTTAATTTCGTTACCTTACCTATTAAATCTTCTGGTGGCAAATTATTATAAACTTAGATTTAAATTAAGGATTTAATATAAAGCTAAGTTTATATATGTATTTGCTCGTGGCTATAGGAGGAAGAATATATTCTTCCTCCTAGGCTCGTGGCATAAAGAATATTATTCTCTTTGGCTTTATTTAAATTGCTATTTTATTTGTTTGGTTTGACTGAGTGTCAAGAAAACTATTCTAACCTTTAACAAATATAACGATTTAGTAAAAATGTATATACTTACATGTATGTAAAAGTAAGTATATTTTGTTGCTTAAAAATATTTCTTTTTAATGTTAGGTATAATATTTTTTGGAACAAAATTGTTGTTACTACTTCAATAGAGTTACCCCAAATTATAACCCCATAGCTAAAATCAGGATTAATACAATCTAATAAGCATTAATAGCATATTTTTGTGCATTTTTTTGGTGCCATGCAACGAGCATACTGAGCACATGAAATGACAATGAGTTGTTTATCTCATCTCTTTGTACTATTTTTAAAAGCTAAGTAATATTATTCTATTTTAGTAGCTAATTGTTCAGTGATATCTGAGACCTATAGATGGGTTGAGTTTAAAGGATAAACATAAATCCAAATATAAATAATCCGGCTGGCGTTCACATCATATTTATTGGAATACCGCCAGCCAGGTTCATACTTTCTAAAACGACTTCTACTAGTGCGGATAAGACTCAATATGTAGATCACAGTGTCTCAAAATGGAAGTAAATGCGTATAGGTATTGAGAGGATTAATGTACGGAAATGTTCACTTACGAAGGTACCTTCGTACCTTCATACCTGCCTAGCCCTTGACCACTATCTCACTCGATGGTACTTAAGTGCGCATGATGATGTTTTCCAAGAGGTTATTTAGGTCAAGCTAAAATTACTGTCTTTCAAGGACTGCTGCCGGAACACACCGTTAGGTGCTTGGCGACAGATTTTCTACCTGAGGGTGGTAGCTAGCCTGGCGGGCATTCGTGAGATTCCCGACCACCATACTATAACCACTGCGATCCTAATACAACAAGCGGGACCGACGGCTTAACGTGCCTTCCGAAGCACGGAAGCGCTCAGTAGTAATGTCACTAGCGGTCACCCATCCAAGTCATGACCGCAGCGGACGTTGCTTAACTTAACTGATCGGTTAAGAACGGCTAAGTACACATCATATGTACGAGCTTCAATTTTTCAATTTTCGCTTCAATGAATTCAAATGTAATTGTAAGAATTGTATTTTGCGTCTCTTATATTATGAGTCATGGCCTTTTTATTTGTACTTATTTTATTTAGGCTGGCCTTTGACCACTATCTCACCTGATGGTAAGCGAAGACCCGGTTGAATGTGCTGTTCAGACTATTTACTGGCTCTCAATGACTGCTGGAACACATCGTTAGGTACTTGGTAACAGATTTTCTGCTTGAGTATAATATAATATATAGTAGTATAATCAGGCGGCAATGCTCAACCGCCAGGCGAAATATTATAACAGTCGTAATTTTAATGAATAGATTTAGACGTTACTTTGCGGAAATCCATATTTAATAATAACATATATAAAAATTATTTTAAGAAAACATTAAATTAATATTTTAATAAAACCGGAAGAATTTTCAAATTTTTTTATGGAAATTCTTCCGGTTTATCTGCGTGGTGCATGTGACGTCACGTCGGCTTAACAGGAAAATTAGGCGAAATAGTCTCTAAATATATTTTTATATTTTTTAAGTGTTTTATTAAAATATTAATTAAATGTTTGTTATGATTAGTCATAATGTTGATTTCCAGTGCACATAAATGTTTGACTGTGTTTTATTACAAAGTTCTCATTGCGTACTTAAAAAAGACGCAAATTTTCGTCTGATAAATTTATTGCAGTCATCCAGGTAAGGGAATATAGATATTTACTACGCAAGGCTCCAAGCTATTTGGCGCGACTGCTTTTATTGAAACCTGAGAAAACGACGGATCCTAGGATAAAAAAAAATAGAATCGAGCGAGCGTAGAGAAGGTTTCAGAGGTACCAGTCGCAAAATAACCTTGTTGCCGAAACATACAATTTTTCACCTTGCTACTGCGAAGAAAATGATAGATGCTAGAAAAACATAAACACATAGTGAATTAGTGTACATTTTAATAAAAAATTATGATCATGACTATTACGATCTATAATATAGAAATTTGTTTTTTTTTTTGACATATTAGAAAAGCACAAGTTTTTAAACCTTTTCCACGTTACCGAATAAAAAACACTTTTGCACGCAGATCTCGAAGTATAAGTACAACCATTACAAGTTTGTGTTTTGAAAAATTAACTAATAACGATGAAAGATATTATTTTCATTTTGGTGTTTCTGAGAAAATTACTATAATATAAATTCATAGTTACGGTTGGTCACGCAAAAGGAGCCAACAAGTGTATGTGCTTAATTTAGTTTTCCGACGATTACTATATATTGCAAAAAATCTGATCAGAAACTACTACTGGCATGGGAAACCTCTTCATCTGTATCTACTGTTTCAGTCGGATTGTTCATTGCTGAACACAACGTCCCCCATTAAGGTGTGTTCACCATAATCCCCACGCATGGCAGGCGTCTTGGGGTTCGTAGTTTTAGATATCAGTTCCTCAGAAGGCGCTGCTGCCCAATATTTTATCTTTGGTCGCCTCTTACGATACCCACAGGTAGCAAGGGGGATGACATTCTAGCCCGGCACCCCACAAGGTCATCTGTATCAATAAAATAATTTTTCTATTATACGTGTGAAGGTAGCCGGAAAAATACTTTGGTTTTTGTTTTACTTTACACTGTGCAATATCTTATGGGGCGTCATCGTATTATTAATGAATAGATTACTATACTTATATTAATGTGTTTCTGAAATTGTGCTCAAAATCAACAAATAATTTTCTTTTACGGTCTGTTGCAATGCAGAACCATTTAAGAACAAGACCGTACTCGCACTTGGCCATTTCTTGTCTCTCCATTAAACTAACTAAGTAACTGTTACACTAACATTTTGACTTGATCAGCTTCGACTTCGTTTGTTATAACTCCCCGATTGATTAGTAGCGTGCCAGGTGTAGATTAATTGTTCTTCAATGGGATTATATCAATGAGATTCTAAAAACTTTTCTTTAAAATCATAGAGCTAGTAAAAACAGAAAAAAACATAATCGGTTTGTACGCTAGACTTTTGCCAGGTAACAAACATACAGCGAAATTGTTTCAGTAATCAATCCCAACCTGCAGCTTTAATTGTAATTATTGTGAATAATATTTAAATCCAAATTAATCCTTAAAGTTACGATATATTCTCAAAGCGTTTGTTTTTAGCACACAGATAAAATACCTAAGTAACATATAAAATAACCTTTAGTTTTTAACCTCGTCGGGACCAAATAAATACCTAAGAAGCTTTTAAATCCGTTAAAGTTGTTTAATGTATATATGTTATAATCATGAAAACCTTAGAAACTACAATTTATAAATATATTAGAATCAAAATACAAATACTTGTAAAAGTATAGTACCCTCCTTTTGTAGTATTGAGAGTATCACATAAAAAGGTATACTTAAGGCGATCCTGGCCAAAAAACGCCATACAAGAATTAACTTTTCTCAAAGAAAAAACTCGGTTATTAAACTGAAAAAAATATATGTTATTTTTAAGCATATTCTTGAGTTAATTCATAAATCTGATCCACATAATAAATAACTTCACTCGATAGAAAAAAATCCTAAAGTTACCTCTATTTCGAATTTAAAAACGATTTTTGACTCCCTTTTTACCAATCTTTAATTTTAAATTATTTTTTTATACATTACTTATCAATAAAAGTAATTAAATCATAAATAAAAATGTAAAAAAGTTATCATGTTAATTTTATATGATTTTTTAACATGAATTCATGGCATCAGAGCTCGCTCACTTGACCGCCAGTGCGCTCGCAGAGCTCGTCGACGTAGGACCTGTGTCAATTTTTTCGATCTACGCAGCGCCACACAGAACAGGATCAAAATGAATATCAAACAACAAAATAAAACATGCTCTGGGCTAACTTTCGACTCGTTACGCTTATCTTGATGACTTCCTGATTGACGGTGAATGACAATTGATTTCGTAAGTAGTGAAAGTTAGTATCGTGAATATGTGTGTTAATATTAAGAAAAGGGTAAGGGTAAAAAAAGGTTTTTTTTTACAAATAAATGGAACTTTGAAATAACTTGTCGAACTCGGTACTGTGATAGTTCCAAAGTACCTATTATCACAGTAGCGCAAAATATTCTTCGAAAGGTTATTTTGTACTTTTGGGTGTTGAAGTCGGTTCCATTTTTTGGTAACAAAAATTATTTTTGAATCTTTTTAGTTACCCTTGCTACTTACGGGATCGATTGTCATTCATTGTCAACGACTATATCATCAAGATAGGTCAATATGTTTCAGTTATTGGAGTGTAACTCAAAAACGACTTAAACGATTTTGATAAAATTTAAATGAGACTAGACGACAAGCATCAGCTTCAAACAAAAAAGAATTTTTGAAATCGGTTCACACAGTCAAGAGTTGCGGAGGTAACAAACGTAAAAAAAAACAGACGAATTGAGAACCTCCTCCTTTTTTGGAAGTCAGTTAAAAAAGGGGGAGGTCCTCAATTTGTCCGTTTTTTTTTTACCGAACTGATTTTGATGATTTATTTGATTTGAATGTTGATGATTGTCGTGTGATTTTATTTAAATTTCATCAAAATCGATCTAGCCGTTTTTTGAGTTACACTCCAATAACTGAAAGGTTTTTTCCTATCTTGATGATATAGTCATTGCCAATGAATGACAATCGGTCCCGCAAGTAGCAACGGACACTAAAACGGGTGAGTATTTTTATTTATCAAACCTACTTCAACACCCAAAAGTGTGAAATAACTCTTCGAAGTCGGGACCATGCGCACAATATTGTGATAATAGGTACTTTTGAACTATCACAGTACCGACTTCAACAAGTTATTTCGCACTTTTGAGTGTTGAAGTCAAGCCCATTTTTCGGTAAAAAAAAAAATATTGAATTTAGTATTGAATTTGTTAGTAAATTTGAGTCGTCTTTTTTATGATTATAGAAATAATAAGTGACATTAAGCGATTTTTAAAACTGGATGGATATAAATTAAATTATAAGTAAAAACATAAATCTGGCTATATGGAAACTCATGTCACGTCACGACCATGATATGCGATGTCACACCCGTGACTTGAACTAGTTTTTTGATAACTTTCTAGGTTCAATAAGCTTGCTAAAATGCAATGAAATTATTGTTTTTATATCTAGTTTTAGCCAAATGCCTAGTATTTCGTACCCAGGGTCTAAGATAATGAAGTTAATAATCAAAGCCCAGTGTATGGGTATACACTGGGCTTTGAGTATTAACTTCATTACCATATATAATCAAATCTGTACTTTATAATTTTTAGTATAGATTTACTCCACCCTTTTTTAATTATTATATGATAATAATAATATATATATTATAAATTCAAAAGTTAGTATGTGTTTTAGCGTCTTAACCGACTTCAAAAAAGGAGGAGGTTTTCAATTCGTCTATTTATTTTAAATGTTTGTTACCTCAGAACTTTTTACTGATAAACCGATTTATATGATTCTTTTTATATTTGAATGTTTGTCGTATGGTCCTATTTAAATTTCATCAAAATTGGTCAAGCCGTTTTTTAAGCCGTCGGCCCCGGTTGTTGTCTCACGATGGCAGTAGTATCAGCATGGTAGTAGGGCGTTTTGCATTTTGAATGCCCGCCTGGCTAGCTACCACCCTTAAGAAGAAAATCTGTCGCCAAGCACCTAACGGTGTGTTCCGGCAGCTGTCCTTGAGAGTTCTAGGAGTAATTCTAGGGTAACCTGAACAACATCCTAGACCACATCTTTAATAACCATCAAGTGAGATAGTAGTCCAAGGCTAGCCTATCAATAATTATAAAAAAACATGCATTTATTAATACTCGTAGTAGAATGATACACAAAGTTGTCAGTGACTATGATTAAATGAAATCATCAACATTCATTTTAGCACCTTTGTGGCAAGCCCGCAGTAGCCACTTAATCGATCATTAATTATGTATTACTGATAATTAATTAACATCAGTCACAAACGAGATGCCCTTAGTCTGCCATAATGAACACTGCATCTATTAGGATACTACTAGTCATAACAAGCGCTCTAGGCGCACGCCTATTAGTAAGGTACATATCGGACGAACTCAAAAATTTTGCTCTATTTTAGCGAACACGTTTTAGGTGCCCACCCCACCAACTTAAGCATAGTGAGGGGTAACCAACTCCAACTTCTTTAACAAATATTTGTAGTTCACGACCGTGTAGAATTAGTTTCACTCGTCTGTGGAAACCGCGGTGTAGTTGTACTCTTATCTGTTTTTTAGTTACACTCCAATAACTGAAAGGTTTTTTCCTATCTTGATGATATAGTTATTGCTAATTAATGACAATCGAATCCGCAAGTAGCAAGGGACACTAAAATGGGGGAATTTTTAACCGACTTTAACACTCAAGGGTGTGAAATAACTTGTTGAAGTCGGGACCATGCGCACAATATTGTAATAATATGTACTTTTGACCTATCATGGTACCGACTTCAACAAGTTATTTTGCACCTTTGAGTGCTGAATTCAAGCCCATTTTTCGCCAAAAATTTGCTTAACACCGCTGAATGGATTTAGATGATATATCATAAAACGTATTCTAATTTTTATCTCGATTTTCCGAACGGTTCCTGAAGGATCAGGAAAACCAATTTTGATGAATGGAATCTAGATATGTTGTAATTGATTGTTTGAAACTATATCTAACTCGTGTAGTTTTTAACGCAATTTGCGAACCATATACTATTAATATGTACACAATGGTTAAATTAAGGTTCGTAAATTGTTATCACTATTGTTAGGTCCAATGCCAAAAAATATGAGTTCAATTTATTCTGTTGTATCTCTTTATACTTGTTATCTGGGGAATCCTCAACTCAACTGTAATAAAATATATATTTAGATTTTTTTTATGTATATCACACATAAAAACTCTTTACATTTTCGCAAGCTCATTGAACCTAGAAAAATATTAAAATACTAGTTTAAAGTCTCGGGTGTGACATTGAGTACCATAGTCGTGACGTAACATGAGTTTCCATACAGCCAGATTTACGTTTTACGTATAATTCAATTTATATCCATCTAGTATTAAAAATCACTTAATGTTACATATTACTTCTATAGTTATAAAAAAATACTACTTAAATTTACTAACAAATCCAATACTAATGCAATTTCTCAATATAAAAAAATGTTTACCGAAAAATGAAACCGACATCAACACTCCAAAGTGTGAAATAACTTGTTGAAGTCGGTGCCATAATAATTCAAAAGTACCTAGTATAACAATATTTTGCGCATGAAACCGACTTCGACAAGTTATTTCACACTTGAGTGTTGAAGTTGGTTCCAATTTTTGTTAAAAAAAAATTAAACTCATTTTAGTGATTCTTGCTACTTACTGGACCGATTGTCATTCACTGTCAAAGACTATAATATCATCAAGATAGGAAAATATTTTTCAGTTATTGGAGTGTCATTCATGATACTTGTCGTTCAATTTCATTTAAAAATCAAACGACAAGTATCAGCTTTAATAAAAAAAGAATTATCAAAATCGGTTCACCCAGTCAAAAGTTCTGAGGTAACACACATAATAAAAAATATAGACTTATTGCGAACCTCCTACTTTTTGAAGTCGGTTCAGAAGCTAACACACATACTAACTAACTGAGTTTATTAGAAATATGTTAAAAACCTTATCTTACAATTTTCATAAACTACTTTTATATAGTAACTTAAAATTCATTTATTAATTTTTAATTCCAAATAACATTTTGATTTATAACAGTGCGCGTATAGACACATTATATCTAAATATAGTATCTGTTGCCCTGTTTTATGACTTAATTTTTTTTAGTTTTACGGGATATGGTTCTACTGTATCTTCAATAATGGACACTATCTGGCAAATTTTATTTTTATTTCTGGCCAATTTTGCTAGAAGGCAAATATCTGCCTGAAGATGGTTGCCTTAATGAGCGATGATTATATAGTAAGTTTTGTACTCATTGACTTTGAATTGAGCACTCTGTACAGGACAGCTTTATGAAATTTATTACAATGGGGCTCCTGTCACAACCAAGACAATTAATACATATTTTTAGTTTCAAAAATGCTCTCTATAAGCGCTCAACTTAACAAGTATCGTTTTGGATAATATCTTTTTTATTAAACTTGCAAAACAGTTCATTGGAATGAGCTTAAATTATATCAAAAATATTGTGAAATTTGGTTTTATTTTAAACGCGAGATATAATTCTTTGAGATTTGTTATTATGTTGAATACATGGTCTGAAAATAATAATTTAAAAAAACTTAACTAAAACTAAACGATTTTGTCTCGACCATGGGCCACTCGCCACAACCGTGGTTCTATGAAAACCACGGTTGTGACGTCCATGGATGTGAAATGTTCGCAAGTAGGGGAGAATTGGGGGTTCTGCATCTGCATCGCTCTCGCTTCGCTCGAGCTCGCGATGCATGACCCCCAATTCTCTCCGTTATATAGATCACAACTGGCATTCTTCTTGATATCAATGGGCTAAGTTCGGATCGAGCTGTTTGCACAATCGTCCATCCTTATTGTAACTTTACAAGATTTAAGGATTCTAAGAGTGCTTATGCATTAGGCACCCCTAGTTATTTTTAATCCGAACGGTTATTTTTTAAAATTAAATAGGATAGGATTTTATTAAAAAGATAGGTAATTTTAAAAACATTTATTTTCTACATTCCATTTCTGAAGACAAATTACATTTCTTAGAGCACAGTATGAAGTATGATATACACAACAATAAACATCGGAACATGAAATATACTTTCTATACAAACTTAGTAAACTAGGGCAACCATAATCCTCTAGATCGAAAATACACTTACTAATTCCGTCATACATTATATTATCTTGTTCTAATATTTTCCTTAGCCATCTAACTTTTTCTGAACCTTTGACATATATTTTACAGTTCCTTAAAATTTCTGCAATATAAATCTTATGATAATTATACGGTATAAGTCCTTCTTTCCAATAAATGTGTCTATTTCTTTCAATCCAGCATACTTGTCTTTTTTCTGTTTTTGTTAAGTCATAAAACGGGAAGGGTGGCTTAAATACAAGATTTATTATTTGTTTATCAAATTGTAGTGCTATTTCTTTTACAATGAATTCATTAGAATCAGTTTTGAAACCTTGTACGTCTACAATTGCATTCATGTTAGTTTACGTACAATATTACTTAGTGGTTTGTATTCAACAAGCCGGTCGTTCACAATAAGGCAATAGGCTGCTGTATTATTTGGAATTTCTTGGGCACTTTCAATTTCTAAACGTACATCCACTGGTCCTGATTTTAAATTTTCATTTTGTCGTGAACAGTCTATTATAAACAAAGGAGCTTTCTCTTTAAATTCGTTAATGTTTAACAACGGATCAGCTGGGAGGTTGTAATAAGACTGACGGAATTTGGCATATAATTCGTATAATATATTATACTTATTTTCATCGAACTTTATGTTTAGTGAATCATAAGGATAATATTGGGAATTTAAAAATAATGTAACGTTAGTCAAATTACAGTGATCAAATGTAGAACTATCTTTAGTTTTGTTATTTTTTCTATTAGTTTGTAAACCAAATATAACATATCGAGGCTTTTCTAATTGAGAAGCCGTTTTTACAGACCATGAATGCTTTGTGGTTCTTGGCAACAAAGGATATTCATATAAGTCCCAATTTCTAAAAGCCATTTGTATAGGTTTATCTTTTTCTAGAAATTTAAGTAATGAAAGCCTTTCTCGGTCAGAAACTTTCACATGTGGTACGCGCCATTGAACTCTCAGTATATCTATTTCAATACTGTCATCTTTATCAATAATAACACTGTTATAGTTAGTGCTGCTTCTATTAAGTACCAGTTCATGTTTGCAGTTTAAAATTATTCTATTATAATCTTCAGCAAACCCTAACATTTTATTAAGTGGTATAACAACACTAAAGAAATCATCTTTGGAATTTTGACCATTTATATTCCAACCCCATACAGCAGCAACTTTGCTCTCACCGTAATTCATAGAAATATATGATTTTATAGTAGAAGAAATTCCAGAGTTCCTGATACGATCTATTTCTACGCCATTTATTTCATATCGAATGTCTTGAAACAGATATGATATTGGATTATTAGTAAAATTGACAGGTTTTTTAGTAGGATGGCCTGCAGCATCTTTTCCAGTTACCGTAGCACGTCCTTCGATGTAAATAGAGCTGGCAGATGGTAGTACATATATGTCTTGTTGTTGGATAGATATGCGTATTTCATCATTGGCTTTAAAACTGTTATTGTATGGATTATATGTATGTATTTCGTAACTCTCAATAGAGTTGTCGAAATGTGGTGAATTATCAATATCGAGAATATTCATATTTTGAAACCCAGAGCTCGTAAAAAATCTTTATTCTTTTTTGTTATTTTTTTTACTTTGGGATTTCTGATACGTCTATGCCTTTTGAAAGCATAGCTGATAATACCGTTTTTTAATTTTGGTTTTGGTGATATAATATTATATTTTTTTGTGTTTTGACCAAATACAATCATTTCTGCTTGCGTAGATGAAGGCTCATCTGAATTTCTTCTGCACCGAAATCAATGAGATTGCCTTCTTGATCAACAACTTTTACTGTAATTGATGATATGTTGTTGTCTTTTACGGGAAAATATATAATATTTTTAGGTTTTTCAATAAACCGAAAGCTTGGAGGAACGTTTGGTACAAATTCATAAATAATGTGGGAAGATAAACCATTAATGTACGAGCCGTGTATTAAATCACATTCGATCCTTATGACTGTTGTTGGAAGAATGTTCACTGGATTCTCTGATACATGCCATTTATTAGCTTCTAGTATTTCTTTTCGAAAACCTAACATGTTTCCCATACTATTTATTACTTGGAAATTAACAGGTTTTGTGCAAAAAAGAGAACATTTTGCAGTATTTGAATTGGATTCAATATTGAGTTCACAGTCATCCAATTTGCTATTTAAATAGTCGGCAATGTCTTGTAAATCATAATTTCCATTTGGAATTTTTAATCTTTTATTTTTTTCACCGTAACTAAATATATTGTTAACATCTGATATATTTGGTATAACATTGAAAACAGAGAAATATAATAATCCGCACTCATAGCTATGATTTAAAGATAGAGGTGGATGAAAAGTGGTTTCTAATATAGATTTCTTTCCAGAAAAACTTAATGAGATAGACATAGTCGTAGACTGTTCTACAATTTATACTAAACTGGAGAAAACATAAAACACATCCACTATTTATTTGTTTGTATTACACCAAAACTGTTCTAAAAATTTAAGGCATAAATGACCGCAGTTATACGTATTATTTTTTTGATGATTATTATAGTTATATAGAATGTTTCCCTTCATCATATATTTTATAAATTCCTTAGGCGGCCTCAAGTTCCCATAGCTATCAAAATATTCAATGTAATCGTCAATTTTCACATAGGCTACCCAATGAGTTCCAGGATTTATTGAGCTATCTAAATTGACGACACCACACTCAATAGGATATGGTCTTTTAGGTAAATTATCTCTCATAAAAACACCTCTAAAGTAAGGAATATTATTACAATATTTCAATAAATCTATATTTGTAAGAGCCCGACTAGGCAACCGTTGATTTAGTTTTTTTTTTTTTTAGATAAGTATAATCCAAAACCTTTTTTATATGGTTTAATGCATAGCCCTTTGCCTATAGTTAAACCTTCCAATTTATCATGATGTCTCTTTAACTCCGAAAGACGTTTTTTTGCAGCTTTGTATTCGTTGTACGTTTTAAGGATTCCGGATACTCCACCAGCCAGACTTCCAGCAGCTGATAATCCCGCAAAAATAGGTATTAAAGGAAGAACACCTCCTGATTTTGGTAAAGGAATAATTCGTGGTAGTTTAATAGGTAAATCTTTCGTTAAATCTTTTGCTGCAGCAAATGCCAGTTCTATTGCCATTTTTTTACATTTTGGTTTCATTTTACGAATCTGCTTTTTAGTGTGAGATACAATGCTTTTAAAATTCTTTTTCATTCCAGAACCAGAAGCAACTTTGGCCAACATTGCTTTATTAACCAATGAAGCTGCTATTTTTTCTCCGGGACTAGCATTAGCAGAAGTAGTCCGTGTCTTCGCCATTTTTAGTAAAATTATATCTGCCTTACGCCGTTTATGTAAATTAGATGAATTATTGTAGGCTATATCGTGTTGTTTGCAATATTCGTCCAGCTGATTGATGCCTTTATCCCCACGAGCCAGTCTTTCTTTTAAGCGAGTTCCTGGTCCACAGAAATTATATCCTGGTAGATGAAGTTCAAATGGCAATTTGTTGATTAATCTATTCAGAAGACTATCTTCCGTCATAACCAGATGGAGACTGAATTACAATTATGTATAATCAATCTTTATAAAACATTCGTTTTGTTAATCCAACTGTTTTCACTGGAAGGGAACCCGAGCCATTTAACGTAACACCTTTTAGCTTTTTTTTTCAAAACTTTTTCGACAAGATAAACATCAGGGTGCTGAGTTTTTTGTAGTTCTTGTATATAAAATGCACCTAGTATTGGACGATGCCTCATGTCCGCTAATAAATAAGTTATTGGGTCAGTGTTTTGCACTTTGATGATTTTGAAAATTTCTGTTGACCAATTCGGCGTATACCCTTTTTCAAATGTGCCTTTATATTTACTTATGCGCACATAATCATTGGCATTCAATTTCTTTCTATATTTTTCTTTAGGGATAGAGGTAAGATTCTTTTTGAACCTCTCCAGTAATATATCTTTATTTTTTTGTTTTACTTGTGCTGGAGACATACCAATTGTTCTATGAATGGTATTGTTGTATATGTCAATCACTTTATTAAGAACTTCGTCATACCATATATAGTTTCCTCTGAAACTGAATTCTTTGTAGAGCTTATTTTTCAATGTTCGGATTAATCTTTCTACAATAGATGCTTTTTTAGTAGAGTAAGTGGAGTAGTGATTTATTTTATAACTATCCACAATTTTTTTGAATTTGTCATTATAGAACTCATTGCCTCTGTCCGTTTGTAGGTGTTTAGGCACTCGTCCTTTATGTAATAAAGATTGAAAAGCTCGAGTGACAACTTCTTTTTTTTTACTTTTCAGTGGATATGCCCATGCGTACTTTGAAAAAGTATCGATAACGGCTAAAATAAAATTATGACCACCGTTAAATTTAGAAACAGCTTGCATATCTATTAAATCAGCTTGCCAAAGGTCATCAATATCTTTCATCACAACATGTCTTCGAGGAAAATTTACCCTTGCATATTTATGAATCTCATTTACCACACTTTTTTTGCTCATGTTTATTATAATGTTTAAATATTACTTCTAATTTATTAACTCGATTATTTAATTCAATAAGCAAGTTTGTGTTAGATGAAATTTTATTCAAAATATTAATGAGAGATTTATCAACATATTCTTTGGTTGCGCTGTCATTCAGATCAATTGGATGTTCCAAATTTTTAAGGATCTTATTTTGGGCGTTTAAATTTCCATCACTAGATTGTTTTATAGAACATTCGCTTTGGATTATATAATCTTTTTTCTGTTTTTTATATAGGTGATGGCCGAATTTGTTGACATTCATGTTTGAATGATTCTTAAAGACTAAACAAATATTCGCAACGCTTAGTCATTTTATTCTTTAATTATACCAGCTTCTTTTAACTCTTCTATGATTGAAATAATTTCATTGTCATGATTACTGTTACCAGCATCTCTAGATGCCACCAAAAGCATAAGTCTTTCAATTAATTCATTAGGATCGTCCCAATAAATAAAATCTGTATTTGATTTATAGGTTTTTTTAAAACTTGGGGATTTAACTCCAGTTCCACGCTTGATAGCTTTGTTTTCCACTTCATCTCGATCAAAAAATAAGGGTTTTATAATTTGGCAGTACTTCATGCTTTTGTCTCCTCTTATTTGGCCTAAACGATTAAAATCTCTTTTGTGAGCATTAGTATTGTGTAACATATCTTTATAAACTATTTTATCTCTCTCTGTTACCAAATTTAAATCCGGCTTTTTTTTAAATAAAAGTTCCTTAATACCAGGTGTCATTTCGTAGTTTATATTTCCAAGGGTCATTAAAGAAATTTCATTGTCGCTAGAAGTTTTACCAAAAACCTTAAAAGAGATTGGTATGTTTCCCATGAATAATTGCTTGTTTTCATCCCGTACTCCAAATGGTACATTTAATGTATTATTTTCATCAAGCAAATTTTGTTTTTCTAATATTGATAGAAGGGGAGTGTCTAAATTGGTTACTTTTTTTTCATTTTTAAATGGCGTTGAATGTATTTGTTTTTCTGATTCACTATCGGTTAATGTATTTTCACTTTTAGCAGAGTTATAGCTTTGAAATTTGTCGTCGGGTGAACCGTTGGAATAATTACACAGTGATGAATCATTTGTATCAAAAGTGCATTTAATATCACTTTTATATGAATTAGATTCAGCCATTTTATTAAGAGGATCAGTGAGAGGTTTAAATATTTTATTTAAATTTAAGTTTGTGTTGTCTTCTTCATCCTTTATTTGTTTTATTTTGTTTTTAATTGTTTTAACTGAGGCGAGTATTTGGTGTTTCCATTTTTTTTCCATGTTTTATAACGATGTTACCACATCCATTAAATTATAAGAAATGATGACTTTAGTAGTTATGACTTGTATTTAAATGAAATCAATCGAACTTAATAAATGTATCAAATCCACTTCTGTATCTACCATTATTTAATTCACTATATTTATCTATAATTAAGAATGAGTGCGGATAAGTCCATGTTTTTAAACATATGTTTTTAAATTTGGACCAATCAATGTCTGAATTAACATGTTCATTATAAATATGTTTTAAATTTATATCATCCTGTTTAAAAATTATTAAAAAGTTTGCATTATCTCGTATTAATTGTTTTGGTATTTTCGAATAAGTTTGGGACAAGTAAAAGCAATCTATATTTTTATGCCGTCCCATTGAAAAATAGTTACGTATATTTGTCTGATTCTCGCATGCCACATCGTCAAAAATAAAAACAGAATTTGGTAAAGCAATATCCGGGTCAATAACGTCTTTGTTATCATTAAATATGTTAAATTTTATATCTGGAATTTGATTCAAGATTTCATTTAAAAAGCAGTATTTTGGTTGAAATGTGGTTTTTGAATACAGATAAACATTCTTAAATTTTAAGCCGTTTTTATGTAATAATAAGCCTATCATTACATTGGTCTTTCCACAATTAGATGGACCGCAAATTAGACAGCGAATCGTATTGGGAAGTAATACGCTATGTCTGTTAATTCCGGAATGTGATTTTACTTCTATGTTGTTAATTTCTAAAGTTGTGGGTTGCTTTATCAACCTCATAATGATATCTGACAATACTGTATAGGGTATTTATATTAAATAGATAAATCATTACAATGTCCATTTCTATTGATCGAATGTTAGCGGTTCTAATGTTTGCTTTCCAAGAAATTTAGCTTTTAAAAACAACCTTTGTCCACGTGATCTATTACCAAAAAAGGTAAGTACCTAGTTATATTTTAGTTATTATTTTTGTAATACTTATTAATTCATTGTTGCACCAGCTCCACTGTATAGCAGACAAATTTGCATTGCACTGTTGGTTTACATATATCCTGATTTTGGTAAGTGTTTATTTTAACTTTTTACTAATAATATCAGTTAAAACTAATTGGTAGTTCATATGAAGGTTAATTTAATAAGTATTATTTTATTTTGTTACAGAAACAATGACAAGCATAGTTTTTGCTGACGCTGATCCTTTCTATCTACAAGAGGCTCAAGACATGAATTTAATCTGGAACAGTCATGAACACGATAGAGATATTGTTCGAGAAAATAAAGAAACCAATACAAAAAATAAATCATTCAAAACAATTCATAAGAAAGGAAAGTTAAGTTTTAAGAAAAAAATATCACCAGATTCATCATTCGTTGTCAGAAAAATACCAGGAAAAGGACATCACTTAATAAAAATTGAAATCAGTGAAATTAACACCCTAGCAAGTGATGATTGTTGTGTAAGTGTGCAGTATGTAGTTGAGGATAAATATGATAACATTTTAGACGCAACGCAAGATTTAATAAGTAAGATGACAAAAAAGTTATGTGTCCCAGAACCTTTATAAATCTATCTAATTGTATTTATTGATATTTTATTTTATTGTAATATTATTGAATATATAACCTAATAAACATAGTTACGAGTCACGTACTTGTTTTATTTATCTTGCTTACGCAGGGTTTACCTACACATTATTTCGGTGACCGATGTAAATCTGGATTCGGTCGAACACTAACAATAATCTTATAAAATCAGACAGGAATTAGGATAGGTTAAGAAAAATGCAAGGAATGATATTTTATGCGATTTCAATTTATTTCATATATATTTCACATATATTATATATAGCAAATTATAACTTTTACCAGTAAATCAAGACTTACAGACTATATAACTTTACAAATGTATTACTTATAAATATATATATAGTTATTATGTTAGGAATTATAGTAAACATTTACCAAAATAAAACGGTTTTCAGTTGACAAGATATATAATTTTGTCATTATTTACAGTTCAATGTTGCTTTTAAATGTCACTTTTATTATTATGATATATTTCTAATATAATACAATATTATTATAATATATTGCTGTAATGTCCCCAAGGTACAGTTTTTACTATATCTTTCGTGATCTGTCTCTTATCATCTGATTTATTTAAAATCAATTTATTCAACCTCTGAGTAAATATTTTATGATTAATTGATTTAATAATGTACATACTATCTCTAAAATCAATATTCCTAAACAAACATCGTTTATATTTTGCCATGTCAAGTTTCCTCGTTACACATTTTTTTGTGCCTTTGGCTTTCTTAAGTGAAGATGTTTCAGTATTTATGCAATAAAGTTTTGCGCGAAGTCCTGTGAATTCTGTAATTAACTCACCAGCCATTTCATCTTTAAAATATCCAGGTTGTTTAATATTAACATGAGGTATACCATATACATTATCTTCTTTAAAATTACTAGTGTCAAAGTATTGTAGGTTAAGTTTCATATCCTTGTAGAAATCATCAGTCCTTATCAAATATAAAAGACTATCAGTATCTGTGTAGCAAAGGCATATATTTTCTCCATACATTTTTTTCATAATCGCGTAATGGAATCTATATAAATGTCTCTTCGCGAGTTCTAGAACAGTAAAGCCAATATATATTGGTCGGTCTAGATTGATTTGTGTTGGCTGCATTTGAATAGCTACCAAATTTTCTGTAAAAATCGAGAGATTCATAAAATTTGGCGCACTTATATATTTTTCAGCGCCGCAAATTTTATTAGTTCTGTTAGAACAATCTTTCCATACATTAACTAGTTTTACATCAACTTGATTTCTTTTGTTTTCTATCGTTTTACCAAATATAGAGTTATTCTGTTTTTTAAAAAAATCCCTTTCAAATTCGGAAGTTGCATTTTGTCGCAACAATGTGTTTAATTCAATGTAAGGTTTTAGAAATTGTTTCTGATCGAAAGCCAATACTCTGTGTATTTTTAATAGTACAAGTCCGTTTCTCAAACATTCTTTTAAATGAGTATAATGTATGACATATTTATATTTATTATGTAGGTTTGCTATTAGCTTTTGAGATTTTCCATTAGGCGGAATACATTTTTCTGGCGCGAATGGTAAATCAGAATGATGATCATGTATTTGTGGAGGATATTCAAGGTCCACTTCAAGTATGTATCCGCGATTGTTACTATCTGGTATCGATTCAATGTTGTTAAGGGTTTTAATTTCGTCTTCATTTAGAAAGGAAAAATTATTGGTAGGAAGACATTTCATCATCGTATATCCATAAAGATTTACACAATCGAGGTACATTAGATAAGAATTGGGCTCGTATTTATTGTAATTAGACAAATATTTATTATTTGCTTTAGCATTTCTGAGAGAACATTGTGCTAAACCTCCTCTAATGCCTTTTTCAAGCATTTGATACATTTCAACATCGGAAATTAAATCAAGCTCAACTTTTGTAAACAATAACATGGCATCCCAACTTAATGAAGGTGATGATACATAATGACAAGGATCTAAGTTGTAGTAAGTCAAGCTCATTGTTCTGAATTTTTCAAAAACGTCACATAATAATAATACATCGCATTTTAAATATAAATCGGTGTACTCCCCTAAATCTTTTATGTTAAATTCATTCCAAATAGTTTGCGCATGTTCGTAATCTTTATCTGATATATCTTCAGAAGAAAGCCTATTAAAAAAACTACTCTTGTCAGGAAGATTTGGTTCATTATAGCGTTCCATCGAATTCAAATAATCATAGCAATATACTCCTTTTTGACACAATAAATCAAACGATTTACTATCAGGATAATATTTTTTTAAATTTTTAAAGTCACTTTTCTGCAGTGTTTTTACTAACTTATCCAAGCCGCAACTAAGAAAATTGAACGAATCAATAAATTTCAACTGAGCGGCATTGATGGAATCAATTGGTATAAACTTTGTGATTGATATGTATTTTTCCTTTGTTTTTGAAATAAGATTAATACGTCCTATGATCGCAGATAGCTCGGTAATAAATAAATGACAGTCATATCCGGAAAGATTGTGGAATATGATTGGAATAAATTTACATGTCCTAGCATTCAAATTACATCCCACGTGACTCGGACCTAAATAAGCTGAATCAAAATGATCGTGGTCTGCGCATTTTACGTCATCAGCTACAAATTCCTTTTTACACAAGTGACAGATGGTAGCATGTTTAAACGATGCCAGCTCATTTTCAGTTAGCGGCATCATTTCATGTTTAATTGATATAATTTGATATAATTCCATTACATCATTAGTTAGAGCTTCAATAAATTTTTTTACACAATTTGGGCCCCGATAAGACACAAATTTGTTTAGACTCGGTTTAGACTCACAGCATATGTAATAAGCAAAGCAAGTCGCTTGATGTATTTGCACGTTCTCAACATGTTGTGATTTGCTTTTATCCGAATATTCTTTAAGCAAACTTTCAAAATCACCATATATTACGAAAGGAATTCTACGAGTTCGTTCAACATGCGAAAATAATAACTTACTACCTGGTTGAGGCAGAATTGTTTTTACTCTAGCGCAATCGTGATTTACCAGTTTTTCTTGCGATGGAAAATAAATAAAACATTCGTCACACAAAAAAATTCTGCATTTATGTTGTGTAAGTTGTCTATGTACAAGCTTTCCGAAATCTTTTATCAAACAGAAATGGTTTTTCCCGTTTATCTCAATGAGGAGCAGGCTAATATGCGTCAACTTACGATGTTTTGTTTTGTAGAGGGGACCAGATACTATATTGTTTTTATCCAAACCGTACACATTTACCGAAATTAAAGGATTTATCTTTTCGAATATTTTAATATCATTTAAACTCAAAGGAAAAGTCATTCCTGAAGTGTTCAGAATATGTTTATAATGTGGATATGACGACACTCTATTTGGATTATTTTTTGCTGGATACATATGCGCAATTATGCTCCATAAGAAACATCGATCATCTTTGTTTTGAATGTTTAAACATGATTTGGTGTTTTGAATTTCTCGCGGCAATTTCACGTATGAGCCCGCCCGTAATGGATTGTATTGATTAATATTTAATTCTAAATGACTGATAGAATTTAGTGTCCAACCACTCCCCGACATTTCGAATTCTGAACATTTCGTTATCAGCTTTTGGACACATGTTTTATAAAACGATATCAAATCAGAGTTGTAAAAAATCTTTACAAATGGCACATTAAATGACTTAAGGGCTTTTTCATCATTTTTAGGTAAATAATATGACACAAAAAATTCCATGTTGACTTTTAATGCATTGTGTTGGATCAATGATTTTTTTATTAATTGTAAAACTGAAGTAGAGGCTTTATTCAAAAATTCCTCAGGCAGCATATTATTCGAAATAGGGTTTATTTTATAACTTACAATTCTAGATTTAAATGCACTAGCTATAATCTGCACATCTGGGAACTCAGAGTTGATCAAACAGTTTGATTTATGAATACTACTTTTATAATGCGACGAGATACGAGACACCTCAATATTACACTCTCTACAATATACCATTTTGCCTCACTTGTTCCTTAGTAGGTATACTTGATAACAAACTTGAACTGATAAAAAATATTAAAAAATATAGGTAAATATTTGAGGTATTTACTTAATATAATAGTTGCATGAATTGATATGAAGCGATTAACCTGCCTAGATGTCGGTAATAATATAAATGCATAGTTTCGTAATCTGAGATTTAATTTTACTGTTTGCAATTAGTTTTCAGTAGTATATTTCAGTATTTCAGTTTCTATATTTAAATTTTTCAATATTCCAATATTTCAATATTCCAATATTTCTCATTTATAGTTTTGCTGTAAATAAAACAATCATTAGACATAACATAATAATAACCAGTTAAAATTTTATTCATGAAAATAAAACTTACATTTGTTGATTAAAAAGTATTGTAAATGCTTTCCTATTATAAGGTATAAATAAAATAAAGATAACAGTTAAGTAAAGATAGTTAGATAAAAGTGAAATAATTGAATATTATTGCGTCAGTATGTTAGAACATATTGTTCATTGCGGTATCATGGGATACTTAAATGTATAGTTTGGTAATCCTAGTTTGCAATTTACTGTGTAGATATTATTATAATGTTTGCAATTAGTATTTCAGTTTCTATATTTCAATTTTTCAATATTTCAATTTTCAATATTTCAATATTTCAATATTTCTCATTTTTAGTTTTGCTGTAAATAAAACAATTATTAGACACAAAATAAGAATAACCATTTCAAATTTTATTCATAAAATCTAAAACTAACATTAACTAATTCAAAAGTAGTATATATGCAAGTAATTACCTATTATAAGGTAGAAATAAAAATATCAAGGTAATATAATAAAGTAAAGACAAAATGAAACAATTGCGATTGTACCAATCTGTTAAAACATACTGTTCAATGTAATTTCATGGGATACATTATTGGCTGTATAGCCTTGAATTCATTTTTCCCGGCTTCTACAAGTGTTGACAATGCGCGCCATACAGGTGTTTGGGTGTCAGTACACAATTTTAAAGTAACCAGGGCTCTTTTCCAACGTTCTTCGCTAGGCTGACATTCAGCTTCTCGGGAATTATAGACCCTTAACTCGACGTAATACTCCCCGCCACGTGTGAGATCTCGTTGTGTTGTATACCCGCTCGTTCCGCGCTGTGAAAAGAAGCTCCGCAATGTAGCCGCACGCGCTGGTTTCACCTTGCTGCTTTCTCCGATCTCCTGAAAAAAAATCAAACAAATAATAAGTGACCTTCATACGTAACAGTTTATTGATATAACTGCTGTAACAAAAGTAAGTTACATAAATGTTTACAAAAATAATCTAGCCTGCATTAAACAACGCTTATCCACCATCGTAACTAAAAAAATACCCTGCCTAAGAGGGCCATGGTGCCGTAAACAATCATCACACACACACACACTGAGTATCACACCCATAAAAATAAGTAAACGAGCGAATAATATTTTTTCATTACCTGTGTAATCGAGGGCTGCGCCAGAGGTAATTCTACGTCATCCGTGTCCGAGCCAAAGAAATGGGATGTCGTCAACAGTTCTGTTGACACCGCCGCTGGCAGTTTTTTCTTTCTCGATGAAGACCCAGCGCCGCTGCTAGCCGTCCGTTTCTTTGATGCGCCTCCGTCTTTCTTCTTTTCTTGAGCCACCTTTTTTGCAGGAGGTTGTGGTGTAGGTGGAGGTGCTACAGGCTCGGACCCCGCCGGTGTTTCGTCGTCCGATACATCAATCTCATCGGCCCAGAAAGGATTTTGCGACCAGCCCGGCCTGAAAGCAATAATTTAAAATAATTATAATAGAAGATAACTTCGCAACGAGTTAACACAACATTGTTTCTGAACATTGTTTTAGCCTAGCATAGCAAAATGCTTTATAAATAAAAAATCCATGAGTTAACACAAGTTAGTTTGCCGATCAACACAGGTACCTAAGTCACATTACACTTTATACGTTTACATCCTCACACTCACAGTCCACACTTAGTTCAATGACTTGTATAGCGGGTGCCAGAAACATTCACTTCACTCATAATCTCACCTTGAACCAGAAATACAAATTTCCCTTGGGGAAGTAAATTGAGCTTCTGTCAGGAATCGAACCCGAAACTCCCGGTGTAGAAGGCAATTACTTAACAACTACGCCAGCATGGCATCTAATTTTTTTCACCGAAGTTATAAGGCAATTTGCACTCACTAATAATTCATTCATACTAACAATAAATACTTTAAGGTCACTTACTTACATAGTTAGGTTCCTTGAAGTTCCGAATATGTAAATAACTGCACTTTTTTTGGATGCTGGAGCGTCGTCGCCCACCACTGAATATCCGCTTTTAAATGTAGATGCACCAAATCAGTCCTATTTATAATCTCATTTTATAAAGATGCATTCACAAGTCGAATCTTGACTAAAACGTACAAAAATAAAAAAACAGAAAGGTTAAAGTTTTAACGATTGTATACCTTAACGATCTTGTAAACAAAGTTCATTTCATCTTGTCAACCGATAAACAAATCTGAATGAGACTTTATGCTGTCGTCAAGGGATGTAAAGCGATGACTGCTGCACATTCTCGAGCAACTGGAGACAAAAATCCTATAAGGAAGTGGCAGGTACTTATACCAATTACGAGTCTTTTAAATTACAGATCTCACTTAACTGGTAAACAACATATTTCAATTGATCACCAGTAATGAGAGAACCTCTCGAATAAAACAATGCTTTTTATGAAAATCCTTATAACTAAATCTTTTAGATATTAGTAGCGAAACAAACATCAATAAGTCGATTTGTATTTTTTGACGATACTAAAAATGTATTGCTACTTAAGTAAATATTTAAAAATCACATAATGTTCTGATCACTACTGTTACCTATTTAGTATTTTTATTAGACATTAATATGTAGGTACCTACGTTAAATTTTAACCAAAACGTATATTATAATTTTAATTATGTAAAATCATGAAACGAAGGTTGTATCTTTGAACCATAGGCCGTCATTTATTTATTTATTCATTATAATCAATCTCTTTTTTAACTTTTTTTATTTTCTATACAAGATGATTACTACAAAACATCAAAAGAACCAAAAGCCCGTAAAGTAACCTATGGATAGTGACAATGGAGTCTTATCGCTAAGAGAAATTCTTTTCAGAAATATTTGTATCGATATAATCACAGTAATATTGTTGTTTGCTAAGAAGCTATTTAATAGTATAGATAGTGAAAAGTATAGATATCTTAGAAAATACTAAAAACAAAAACTTTTAAACTCATAGCCCACACTAAATTCATAGACTTGTATCTTAGGTGCTAGAAACATTCACTTCTTCACACACACACACACAATGACACCCAGAACCAGAAGTGCATATTTTCCTTGATGAGGAGATTTATGCTACTGTCGGGAATCAAACCTAGTACCCGCAACATAGAAGACAAGAACTTACCAACTACGTCAACATGACAGTCTGACTAATCGTATCTTTGATAAAAAAATATGACGAAAAAAATATCGTTGAATCACGTACGCTAGAAAATCCAAATATAGGCTGACTTGATAGCCTAGGTACATAGGACTGCACATATCATTGACATGAGTACAAAATAATAAAATGTAATAATCATAAAAAGTCCCCACTTTATACGTACTCGTACGTACTCTAGGTAACATACCACGGCTGTATAACCCACACTTAAATCGGGATACTATATACCTATGCCTTATAAATGTGTCGGTCGCATCTGTTTCACTAGACAGACAAAGTATTATGTTCTGAACTGATCTGTCTTGAACGGTCTAAAATAAAATGAACTGCTCAGATAAACAAATGCAGACTGACCAGATAAAACGATAGCGGTTTATAAGCTAGAGGGAACCTCGCTTTTTTTAATTCAGTGCGACGAATATAGTGAGCGAACATAATACATGTTGTAAAATGCGCTAACGAGACGATTATAGAGAATAAAAACATCTGACACATGATCCGTGCGCAAACAAGTTGTCGGTTCCCTTGTAATTACAATACTACTTATTAATCGTATGTTTGATGTGGATTGGATAGCAGATAATCGAGAGAATTGGGGGTCATGCATCGCGAGCTCGAGCGTAGCGAGAGCGATGCAGATGCAGAACCCCCAATTCTCCCCTACTTTCGCACCGTGCTATAACTACAAAGATTAAACAAAAGTAGCCATCTTAAAACAATCACTAGATTAATTGTTATTAAACACACCAAATTAATAAAAATCTGCGAAGACATATTCATAAATACATATTTTAAGAGCCACGGTCTTGACAGCATAAGGGTACTCGTTTTACAAAATAACTAATATCAAACTTATTTTTACGCAGCTATATTACTCGACGCCATTAACTAATAGGACAACTGTGACAGACAGACTTGTTACTGAATTCTGGGAATCTCACATGACATGGTTGTGACATTTAATGTGTTCTTTTAATGAAGTTTATGTATATATATATTTATTTAAAATATAATAATATTACCAAATTACCATTTATGAATAGGTGCATTAAACGGCTTTCTCTATAATCAGTACTAATATTATAAATGCGAAAGTAACTCTGTCTGTCTGTTAGGCTTTCACGCCAAAACTACTGGACTGATTTGAATGAAATTTGGTATGGAAATAGTTTGAGACCCGGGAAAAACATGGGATAGTTTGTATCCAACTGCGCAAAAAGAGGTTAATGTTTTTGCGCGATAACCGACAAACGCGCGGGCGGAGCCGCGCCTGGAAAGCTAGTAAAAATATAATAGAACCTTAATATATTAATTTAATGTAGTTCTCACAAATAAAAATGTTTTTCTTAAGAATGATAATTTACCCATCTAAAATAACCGTAGGTACACAATAAACTGTATAGATATATAAACACTACTGTACTGATCGAACCCCTACAAGACCCGATTATTTTTCCGGCGTATGTACCAATACACGACAAATGTTAATTTCATTCTAAAATGTCATACTGACGTGATCTCCGCTACGTAGGTAGGACTGTACTGTACCTTACCTGGAGAGCTAAAAGCGTGCACGCGGCGCATCGCACACAACTCTGTGACGCGTAAATGAATACGTCGCGCTCGCATAAAATACCTAAAGTCCGTGGAAAGCCTCGCCTTAATATTACTTCGAACATCATATATAAACAAGTTTTGATCGAAGTATCAGTCGTATACATACTTTCATCCATAATATACGCCATATAGACGCCATAAGTTATCCATACAATGTTTTCCCACAAGCTGATGCCGTGCCAAAATAATCCAAATGGATTGGTTCTGGGCTGTCCTACGTGCTTTTTGATAGAATGAACTTCGATATACTTATGTAAGGATAGAAGAATGTGATGTTAGTAAGGAGTTTAACATAAATTATAATAATTAAGGTCGAATTTTCGATAGATAGTCTTAAGTATTAGTTAAAAAGCTAATGAAACTGCAAATCTCTCCCACGTGACTCGAAAGATTTAAGAGTACACACTCGTACATAGTAAATGCATCACAACATCTTGTTCCCTTGTTCTCTGCACAAGCATACAACTGTTAAATTTTTCAACGTAATTAACACAGCGCGAAGTACGTTAATAGCCAAACACATTACGGGTACCTAAATTATTTTTTATTAAATAGTACTGAAATCTTTTAACGTGAGCTCCACTAAAGCAGTCAATGAGACATGATGCGACATTAACTTAAAAAATTAAATATAATACAATATTTAAATTAAAATATTTTAAAGACACATAATTGTTTATCTAAAATTTTTATTTTCCGGCGGTATTCCTTTTCGGACAAAATACTACAAACTATTTTCAACACTACAGCTACGACGAATGCATTTAGGCAACCTAAAGGTCATTTGATGCCTTCAGGTAGTACAAATGTTCTAGCCTACTAATAGTTGGCAGCTTGGCCAGCATTCTGGCAGCATTGCCTCGTCGGATCGCAATGCTTATTTGTTGGGCCAAGTAGGTGTCAGCATATTGATCTCACGTCGCAACTATCAAGCACTCTGATAAGTTTTGGAAAAGAGAACTCCCGGCCCCCGCGGGCCCAATTTATACTACCAAATGGCTCAAATATGTTACTGGTACCAAGATTAGCATAGTTGCCCTCTTGAGTTGCAATATAATGAAGAATAATAAAAATATATTGTAATTTAACTGAACCACAAATTGTTCAAAACGATAAAAACCCGGGAGGACAAAAAGATCGTATAAAATTCCTTACTTTTATTTCTTTTTATCATTACGCGTTCAATATTAATCGCCGCTTTTAAGTAGGCAAGAGCAATTTACCGATTCCAGTCCGCATGGATGACCCCTTTGTAATGAAATGAGCTATTACAAACCATTCGATTATTCTGCCCAAGTACCTGAGAGGTGGTCTTTGAGGCTTCCTTACAATAGGTACTTATATTCTTTTGTACAAGTTGCTGAAATTAACTCTTCAATTTGCCTTTTGATCGGTGTTGTGCATCTTGTATATTGCTGTGACTAGCAAAATGCTTTCTTTGCTCTCATGCATCGTTATTGTTGCCACGTCGTTTACTAAATACTCCAGTTATTAGGATTTCTTACGAGGTTCAAAGTGACTACACCTCGCCTGATGGAAAGCGAATATGCAATCAAGGTGCGATGACCATCAAGATGTGAAGCCACCTTAGGCCATTCCTGTGATGAGTCAATTAACAAAGAGATGCTGTTTCACGTCCCGTTTGAAAGATCCAGAGTCATAGCTGCATGCAATAAAACGTATGTGCGCGGCAGAGCGTTCCACTATCTAAGTACATGACATTGGTGTGACATCTACAAAATCACAAAGATTGGCAATCTTTGTGATTTTGTAGATTCTGAACAGTATATGGATGACACACCAGGCCAGAACTAGTTATTCGGGATCGACAATTTGAGGAAGGGATAAGATTAATGAGCTCTTCAGAACATTCACCATGGAGAAAACGGTAGAAAGCGCTTAGAAAAGCTATAGATCTAATCATTTGTAGGGCTCCAGTTTGAGTGACTTCCATGTCTCGAATAATACGGACAGCGTGGCGTTACAGTACAGTCTATCGAGAGAGAGATTTTTATTATTAAATAGTAATTTAATCAAATAGCTACAGTCGTTAGATACTCGATCCATATCCTTCTTGAATCCTAAAGTAAGGAAGATGCGCGAACGGATTTACTATATTGTCTCAAAAAAAAACAAAAAAGGTAACTTTACAAATATATCACAAAAAAAATAAAAGTAAGTAGATACATGAATAAATGCACGGATTTGTTCCGTAATAAGTCACTAACATCTTTTCAAAGCTCTGCTGGTATTACATATGAAAATCGGATCGTGCTAAAACGTTTTGTTAGAGGAAATAAAGTAAGGATGAATATTTTTCCTCGTAAAACCAGCCGGGTATCGGAAGTTCGCCGCCTCCCGGCGTTTCGACGCTCACCGATGTTTGTTGAGTACTCCCGACACCTCACAACTTTACGAATTGCTCAAGCAAATTTCGCTAGCCTGAATTGTTTACAGGGTACCACAAATGATTACCTACTTATTTGTACCATTTGCCGTTTGAGGTGTCTACAGGTATCGTCTAATCTATTTTGGTCCCATGTAATAGGGGGGAGCACATTACCATTTACCTGGCACAGTGATTGCGTGTGTAATGTATTTTTTTAAACTCATTATTTTGTCGGTTTTTGAACATTTTCTAGTTTAGTAGTAGAATTATAGATACAACATAGGATACTTGATACAAATAAGGCCGCCTAATTGTCAAATAATATTTTTTCACGTCTATGCAGTTATTCTTGAAGACTGTAAGTGTTGTTTTTTATAAATTTAAACACATATTTAAATTAATTCTATGTATCTATGCGTCGTATTTATTTTTAGCATAAACAAAAAATGTTCTTATGCGGTAGACTTATAAGGCCTATGTTGTTTATGACGGCTAAAGCACTCGTCAATTTGTATATAATAGTAGTTAAATTACTTCTGCGAGAATTATACTTAGCGACAAAATAATGCAAAAAAGATCTGGCTTTATGATAATATGCAGACAGGGCTATGTAACCAAACTTTTTTATACATTTAATATTCTAAACAGTATTAGGGATGCTGTTTATATTCAATTACTATTAGCAGTATAAACATACTGCTGAACATAACGAATTATATAAATATAATTAAACATTTACACTAAGGTAATAAGTCATATTATGCCCTGGGCCTTATAATTATGTATCACGTATCTTATTATAAATTATAAAATACGATCAAATATTAGACAAACAACATTTATTTAGTTCCTAATCCCATGAATATGGTCGTGTAAAATTAATTGTCGATATTTTATTTGAGCTGATACATAAATAATAATGGAAAAAATATTTTACTTATAAACAAAATGATTGCTCAAAAATATTTTCCCTACGGTATATTGTACATTTACTATTTTTTTCTCCCAACATTTAAAAGCAATAGTTAACAACAGTTTTGAACAAAACTAAGTGCACAAAGTTGTTGTGCGGATTTACCGGAAGCAGCGTCGACAGCGACCGTCGCTTCCAGATCGCAACACGCTTTCATTCATCCCTCAGATACGTCCTTTTAGCGTCGAGCAAGGTTTTACGCGGAGACTCTACACTAAGCGTCAGCCTCCCACCACTCGCCCCCCTCTCGCTCGCACCAAAGCGTAAATCCAACGCTAGAATGAAAAGAGAAAACAAAATCAATACTGTCTGGAACCGCCCACCGGTTCAACTCGGTAACTGCGCTTCCTCACTGGAAATTCGATAAAATAAAACTCTGTAAAATATCATTAAAACTGCGTGCCGATGTTCAACAGCAATATCTATTGTAGTAGGTATACATGTTAGAAAGTTTTCCTGTGCTTTCACCGAGCTGGATAAGTCAGGTCACATGCTTCGCACGTGGTCGGGTCACGTTACAATGTTTACCTGCGACCGCTTGACGGTCAGGTGAGATCCACCACCCTCCTATCTATAGATAGATACGCCACGCCATGCCACCCTGCCAGCTGACTCCCCGAACCGGAATAACTGAGCAAATTCCACTACTTTTCTCAGAATATTAGATGATCCGTGAATGTCAGGCAAATTATTTGCTAGCTCACAAAGTAAATAAGCCTTAAAATGTAATCTTATCTCAGATACCCATATTCAGTGGGCGTCGAAGACGGCGAGCCCGCGGCTACGGTTTGCATTTTTATCAACCATCGACGACAGCAGCAACATTTTATTTTTCCTGTCATAAATATGGAACTGGTGAAGACGAACACACGCCGGAATATACAACGTCTCCGTGCAAACTTATCTGAAACTATGCATAAATAAGTAAGCGGCAACAAAAAGATGCCTCTTATATTCTCCGGGAAAATAAAAGTTAGACCATGATTCTTTATTTCTTTCGTAACGTTTTTGTGCTCTTTGTGCACATAAAAATCAGTTTTATTTTGTGTCTACAACTTTAATATATATTTCGTATAACAAGAACCGTAGGTAGGTATCATGAAAAAATATATACTGAACATATTTTGTTACTTTATAAGTACCGTTACAGAACGGTACCCATAATGATTACATTATAAGTGGCATTATACTCTGGGATAAATCTGTGATTATACTACATAGAAGTGTTTTAACCAAGATAAGATATATTATAAACATTTATTTGCATAAAACATGACTATTATACACAACAAACGCATATATATTGATGTCATAATGGAATATAGTGATCATCATGCTTTGCCCAGATAGGCGTACAAATTTTTTGAGAGGCGGGCAATGAATTATCCAAATTAACAATAACAAAGGAGAAAAAATATGATTTTAGTTGTTAAGTACTTGGACAATTCACACATGTTACCGTCTAGGATCAAATTTTCTAAGATTTATATATTCACTTAAGTCATAATTTAAATGTTTTTGTATGTAACACTCCATAAATCCCTTTATAAACCTTTACGTAACAAAAGGCTCATATTAAATAATTATTATAAAATACGCCGCAAATTGCGTAGATAGAGCCACTCTAGATAAAATTTATGAAGAGAAAAGTTGTGAAATTGTGATAAACCACATCTCTAACTAGAAAATATGAGAGTAGTCGGAAAGTTCTGCACCTGAAATAACTTTTATTTTATAAAGGTAATATAAAAGTATCCTAAGAACTAATGGTCGTGCAGGGCATATGATTTATCTCAACATTCCTGAATTTGTCAAACACAGGTGGACTTGAAATATGGACGAAACTAAAGTACCTCAGTCTACATGGAAACTTTCAGCTTGTACCGAAATGGGAATACGAGATATTACTTATTTTAGAACAAAGATATTTCAATTTATTTTGTAATTTTACTGGCTCTCAAGGTCTGTTGCCACACTATAAGATGCTTGGCGACAGATTTTCTACTTGAGGGAAGCATACAATATAGGCAATAATTCGCAAAATGCCAATGTAAATTGACGAATGATAATTAGACATTGAAACTTTTATTGTTTTACTCTTTGTTTTTTTTTATTGTGACGGAACAATCTCGATGTTAAGCGGGCTAACCTCTGCCTATAAGAGATGCATTTCGTCACAAGTCATGAATTTCACTGCGCCCGTCACCTTGAGACATAGTTGTTAAGTCTCATGTGCCTGTAATTTCACTGTCTCTCGGACTGCTGCCGGAACACACCATTAAGTGCTTGGCGACAGACTTTCCACTTAAGAGTGGCCGCTAGCCAGGCGGGCATTCGCAAAATACCCTTCCACCATGCGGTGAAGCACAAGCCCGCGGCGGGATTCAAACCATGGACCTGCTGCGCGGCAATCCATAGCCATCACTGCTTCAATTTTGATACTATAAAGTTCGATCAACATTTAATCGAAGCTGTTATGAACATGGAAGAATACCGTCACGTTGAGTATATGTACCTCTATAATGCAATTACTGCTTGATTAAATCTATCTCCTTTATCTTACCTTGATTTGCTAGTTGTTATATTTTGATTTCAAAAGCGTGATTAAATGTTGGCATTTTTTATTAGATATCCTCACCACCTACCATCTCGTAATTGTGGTCAAAGGCTGGCCTATTGGTCATAGATGATGGATATTCTAGAGAGATACCTTATTTTGTTTAAGAGAATGACCACTCTTATTCTACTTACACTTTTTTACCATTTTTTTAAAATTTATACACGTTATTGGTTCTTACCCCCACGTAGGGTAGTTATCGGTTTAATTTTTTTTATCAAAATTAGATTTTTGTTTTTTTTTTACTTTTAATTAATTGCAATATTCCGAGATTCACGTTGACTAATCAAAATGTAGGCATAATATTCATGTTGTGTTTACTTTAAATTGGATTGTAACATGGTATGAACCTTAACCACCATACCATGTTATATAAGTTAATTATAAACTTTCAGATGGAAAACAAATTAAATGAAAAAATTGGCCAAGTGCGAGTCGGACTCGCGCACGAAGGGTTACGTACCATTATACAACATTAGACTTCATATTTTAACCTTTTTTGTTTTTTCGCGCGCGCGTCCGACTCGCACTTGGCCTACTTTTTGTGTTTGTTGTCATAGCGGCAACAGAAATATATCATTTGTGAAAATTTCAACTCTCTAGCTATCACCGTTCTTGAGATGCAGCCTGGTGACAGACGGACGGACGGACGGACGGACAGCGAAGTCTCAGTAGTAGAGTCCCGTTTTTACCCTTTGGGTACGGAACCCTAAAAAGGATATAGTTCTTTCATTTGTATACTCGAACTATTTTATCGTATGATGTAAGGAACGGCTTTTTGTAAATGTTCGTCTTGCTACCTAGAACTCTCAACTATAATTGTAGAAATTGATTTGTTCCGGAAGCTGTAGTTGCGTACCAGTTTCCAGAATCTAGGCAAGGTGAACCTCTTTACTATCCTCCACCACATAATCAATTACCAAAAGGTAAGGTAGGTATGTCAAAAGCTAGCCTAGTAAATAATGTGAGTTTGAACTCCAGTCAAAATAAAGACTGGAAGACGTGAATATGTATATACACTCGAGAGCAATGAATCCGGGTCACTTAAAGAATCCTAAAAATCTCGGAAACTAAAAATGCTAGGTTAATGCAATAAATTGTATTTAATAGACAATGTAATACTCCTTAAATGAAGGTATTAAAACTTCTTAGTTATTGTAAAGTTATATCATAAAAAAATCAAATTTGAAAAAGGGCCACTTTCGAAGATGGAACTACGAAATTACAGCATTTGGTTTTGCTTTTGTTTGTAATCTGTCATTTATGTGGGTACATAAACCATGTTGATAGTGCTCTATATTCATTATTCAAGCTGAAATTATGTCGCTTACGCCTGAAGAATGCACCAGAATACTTACAATGCTGGAAACCGGCCGGAGTCAGCGCGATACAGCCAGGACTGTCGGTGTGTCGCTGTCAACAGTACAAAGAGTTCTCCGACGTTACGAAGAAACTGGTTCTAACCTACGCAGACCAGGAACGGGCAGAACCAGGGGTACCACAGCACGAGAAGACCGATACTTGGTGAACACCATGCTTCGAAATCGCTTTCTCACAGGAACTGAACTCACCAATCAGTTTCGACGCCTCGGAGGAAGTAACCCAAGTGCATGGACGTCGGCTTGCTGAATCTAACTTAAAACCCCTTAGACCTGCAAACGGCCCTAAACTGGAGCGTGGGCATCGTATTTTGAGACTAAGATATGCCCAGAGCCACGTAAATTGGAGTATTGAGGATTGGTCAAAAGTTATGTTCTCCGACGAATCAAAATTTATGCTATTCAAGCACGATGGAAGACACAGAGTGTATCGAAGACCCGGGGAAAGATTCAAGCAAGCATGCATCGAAGAAAAAGTAGCCTACGGTGGTGGGTCTGTACTTGTGTGGGCCGGAATTTCTTCTGAAAGTCGCACAGAGCTGGTGATCATAGAAAACGGCTCTTTAACTAGCGTAAGATATGTGGAAGAAATCCTCAATGATCACGTTGGTCCATTTATGGTCAATTTAGGTGAGGATGCTATATTTATGCATGACAATGCCCGACCTCATACAGGTAGGATTGTGAATGACTACCTTCAAGAGATGAACATTACTCGTATGGAGTGGCCAGCGCGCAGCCCGGATATCAACCCGATCGAGCATGCTTGGGACGAGCTAGGCAGATGCGTAAAACAACGAAACCCTCCCCCAATCACGCTTCGTGAGCTCAAAATTGCTCTCACAGAGGAATGGGAGAATATTCCCCAAAATCGTATAAGGAACTTGGTGTACAGCATGCCAAACCGCGTAAACGCAGTAATGGAAGCACGAGGAGGCAATACGAAGTATTAAAATTCAAGAAAATCGTAATAAAGTTCAAAAATTTCATGTTTCCTATTTTTGTTTTAAGGAGAGATCAGCAGTTTTTTTCTTTATGTAATTTTGTGTTAATAAAATGTATGGTGACTCATATTTTTTTTACTTTCATTTAAGGAGTATTACATTGTCTATTAAATACAATTTATTGCATTAACCTATCATTTTTAGTTTCCGAGATTTTTAACATTCTTTAAGTGACCCGGATTCATTGCTCTCGAGTGTATTTATGTAATTCGTACAATTTCGAAGTTTGATGGTAGGGAAACATTGCGAAGACAAAATATAAATTATTCAACGTTACACAAATATGAACGTTATTCCACACATCAAATCAGTTACCTGTAACATACTTCTACAGTACATCCACTACCAAGAAGAACTAGCAATAGCCTACCTTTCCAAGATCATAGGAAGAGGTGCAGTATGAGTACTTAGGTTCTATTTATCAAGTTCTGTATTCAGTACAAGACTTAGGTGCTGGCGTCAAACCTACTTGTTTGTTAGTCTCCTTCCTTATATTATTTATATTTCATTACAACATAAGCATGTTATAGCTTCCCACGGAAATGCGTTCCATTACCAGTCGTGTTTTCACGAAGTGAGCCTATGCGAAATGAATTCGAGATGAGATGTCCCCGTCGTTTTGATATGTTGGAACATATATTGAGAACAATATGAAACGTCTTATTTATTATTTGCCATTAAGTCTTGAATATAAAATAGGCTAGGGTGAAATAGCATTTTTGTTGATTTATTTGAGAGTTTTAAATCATAAAATGATTCGTAATTTTTTGAATTTACAGAACGTAGTTTTGTAAATATGCGCTTTTATTTTCTGTACGGCACTTTATCGTGGAAGTTGACGTCCACTATGGGCGTGGACTTGGACGCCCAACGTTTTTATAATTCATATGCGTGGACGTGATTCATGCCATTTGTGCAGGATTTCAGATGAGTGCAGAAGCCATGGACTCTAGATTAAGGCTATATACTTATATACATATTGTATTGTATTTAAGACGCAAAAAATATTAATGAGAAGATCACCCACAGCATAACTTTGAGCAGCATCTGGTACTCAAAGTAAAATGTTTAGAATGAACCATCGATGAACGTTTGATTTATTAAAAACTTAAAGATGAACCAATAATTATTTTCGTATGTCAATATAAACTTTTGAGCATATACTCTCTCATTTGACTCATCGGTTAACACCTCGTCAAACGCATGTACCACATCCTCATGCATCGCTGGCTGTCACATAGAGCGTGTGCACGTGGACTCACCCACACATAAATTAACCCTTGTAGATATGCAATACATCGCAAAAATATCGCGACGGTTTTAGAGGGAAGCTTGGTGTATCAAAATATTGTAGCCCCATGTCGTGGTAGTGCACGTTATAACTTTGTCGTCAACGGAAATGTAAAAGATTCTTTTTCTTCATATATGTCCATACAATTTGCTTCTCTGTGTTAACATCGTATCGTCTCGTTAAATACTATAAATCTGTCCAATCTCAGTAACAACACAGAATATAAAGTGTAACAAGTATGAATTAATTAAAAAAGTAAAAAACCTGATTGCAAATTATTTATTTACGCGTTTTATCGTCCCATTGAAAATAAAAATGCAAGTTATATATACTTAAAGAATCGTTTTTAAAGCCCCTCATTAGGATACCAAACTTAATGGGATTGCAAGTTTTTTTTCACAATACGTATGAATTCTGCCAGTTTGTTTTTTTAAGTACCTAGTGTCTCTTGCGCTATCAAGATGAATATAACGATATCGCATATATTAAAACTTAAAGATTAAGATAAGGTGTTTAGAAGTTAGGGTGGAATAAAGAAACTCAGAAACATACATGAACCCAGAAAAAATAACACTCTTGTTTTAGGCAGTCGTACCTATAAGAATAGGTATCATAGTAAAAACCGCGATTTTAAAGTGACACGTTCGGTAGGTTCATAATTTTATCGCTTTTAAATAACAACTTCATTTTGAAACAAAATTGTACGAGAGCTTCAACTTATGCACTGAACTTAAGAACTAATGAGGCAGACTGCAGTATTCACTAAGTATACGTACCTTTGCTCATTAATTTTACTGAAACAGTTACACGCTAAATTTATATTTATATTTTGTACATAGCCCCATGGGGTGCCGGAGATAGAATAACACCATATTATAGTACAGTGATAGATACTAGAAGCAGTGATGGCTCAGTGGCATTGGCTATAGACTGCCGCGCAGCAGGTCCAATCCCGCCGCGGGCTTAGGCTTCACCGCTTGCTGGAAGGGCACTTTGGGAATGCCCGCCTGGCTAGCGATCACCTTCAAGTAGAAGATGTCACCAAGCACCTAACGGTGTGTTCAAGCAGCTGTTCTTGAGAGCCAGTAATTTTAGGTTAAGCCTGTTAACACCTTCGACCACATCATCACTTAACATTAGGTGAGACTGTGGTCAAAGGATCTATCAGATATAAAATAAACTTTTTGTGGGAGTAGTAGAAGGTGACTTAAAGAAAAATACAAGAAAGTGGGCAGCCGCGTGGGATAAACCCCACGCTTGGCATCAATCTAACTGTTGCCATAATTAGCAAATCTCCCTGAACGACCCGGCTCATCTATACAGTATTCGTCATATAGTTTTCCTGACAAGTATTTTTGTCAACCTGTTGTGAAAATTAGGTACCATGGCGGTCGAGGCACTCTTAATTTGCAACCGTTACCTGGGTTGATTGAAATTTAAATATATATATAAAGGCCATCGGTGAACAATATGAACATATTTTATTTTAGCATCTTGATATTTGTATCAAGATGCTAAAATAAAGTATGTTTTATATAATAATAATAAATTCATTTATTTCGGGCAACTAGACCCATATAAGGCACACATCAGTAACAGTTTTACATTGAAAAATAATAAAATAATAGTATTATAGTAAATGTCAAAAGATTCAAAATAAAATAAGATACAATGAAATTAAAAAATCAATAAATTTAAATAATAGTATTATAGTAAATGTCAAAAAATTCAAAATAAAATAAGACACAACGAAATTAAAAATTCAATAAATTCAATCACATTACCTACACAAAAACTTAAGACAATTTTTAATAGCGCCTAACAAACGGCATTGGCGGAACGTGTCTGTTGCAGCAATGCAGCATGTAGGGGCAGTCCAGCCTATCAGCAATCATCGCCAGGATTGTGTTGGAGCTGGCCCGTACTCTGCGCACCAAGGAGATGCTCTGCCTGCGCATAGTTGTGTGAAAGCAGGCGGTACGTGCCTCCGCGAATATTCCCGAGGCACTGCAGAACCGAGGCAGCCCCACCACAATCCTAAACGCATTATTGTAAAGAACACGGAGGTCGCCATAGCACTTCTTTGTGTAACGAGCCCACAGGCTGCAGGTGTACAGCGATGCACAATAGGCTCTAAATAGTGTGATTTTTACTTCCTTAGAACACCTAGCAAACCTGCGGGCTATCATATTGGCTCGTATTAAAAGCGACCTCCGCTCTCTCTCAACATCCTCATTATCATTTAGGTCAGGCGTAAAGATATGTCCCAAATATTTATATTTATACACCCTCTCCAGAGGTGTTCCTTTAAGTCTTACAGGCGGAACATTTTGGGGACTTATTGTACTAGCTCCAAATAGCATGAACTTGCTTTTTTCCACATTATACCGCAAACCGTGATCACGAGCGTAGTCTTCGCATACATTTAACAACCTCCTCATACCACATACCGAGGCACTCAGCAACACCATATCGTCTGCATAACTGAGATTATTCACAGACACTCCATCGATATGGCAGCCAACATGGCGATTGCTGAGCGCGACGATCAGGTCATTGATGTACAAGTTGAATAGCGTAGGAGATGACAAACCACCCTGCCTGACACCACATTCAAGTTCATATTGCTCTGACATCACCCCTGCCCAACTCACATAATTCCTTTGATGCCCATACCAGAAACCAAATATACTGATAATCTCATTAGGTAAGTTAATATGGTGTAGCTTGTTCCATAAGACATCATATTGGACTAAATCAAAAGCCTTTGAGAGGTCCAGGAAGCATGCGTATACCGGCGTATTTCTCTTCGTATAGTAGTTGATGGTGTGTTTAAGGCACAGAATCGCGCTCTCAGTTGATAGATGCGGACGAAATCCGAACTGGTTGTCGTGGAGAGTTACGTATTTGTTCAGCTGTGCATTAAGCAGACCATCAAAAACTTTAGCTGCTGTGGTAGCGAGAGAGATAGGCCTGTAGTTATTGCTATCGGCTAAGTCACCTGTCTTATTTTTAACTACCGGCACTACCACAGTTTTCATAAAATCATCCGGCAAATATCTGTGGCTCACACACAGGGAGTAAAACATTGCTAATACTCGCGAGATGTGTGGTCCAGCATGCAGGAAGTGCTCACTACTAAGTCCATCGTGACCCGGAGATTTTCCTCGAGTCATGTGCCTTATGACACTAGCAACCTCTTTAGCACTAAATCTCGTTCCGATAACATGACCGCTCGTGTCAGCATTGAGCACCTCACTGGCTGGACCATGCGGTGATTTAACCGCAAATTGCTCTTTAAAAAGATTAGCAATCCCCTTAGGATCACTCACCCCGCTGACGCTCGCAGGACGTCCAGGTCGATCGTTGATTTTGGCAGTGCTCTGCCAGAAGCCACGGAAATCGCCTTCACTGTGTTTTTTGGCGAGGGCATCCATTCTTATCTGATCTTGGTGATCTTGACACCACTTCAATCTTGCTTTAAATACCCTTCTGCTATCACACATATCATTATAAACAGAACCGGACTTAGGCCTATTGCACAAATCCCATTCCGTAAACTTCGACCTGGCCTCCTTATGAGCCCCGGGGACGTGCTTGTTCCATCCAATTACGCGGGAACCCCCCATACGCCTCCTAGACCCACCACGACCCTCATCCATTGTTAACATTGCCGCGGTGCGAAGGGCAGTGACGATGTCCGAGTACAGCTTATCCAGAATACGCATGTGACCAGAATCGTTACAATAATAATCAGCACAGCAAGTAAATTCGGCTGGGAAATTGATTAATTTTAACAATTTATTACTTTTAGTCATCTAATCCGCTATCTGCTTGTCATTTCGTTGACCCCAAATTACAGTTTTATCCGATTCTATAGTTTGAGATATCTTAGGCGTCAATAAATTTAAGTAACACTCAACTATGAGCGGTAAATGATCAGAAACCATAGAATCATATTTTATTCGCACATTAGTGACACATTGCCTAGCTGCTTGCGTCACTACGCAGTGATCCAGCCAGCTACATGTACCATATGCTTGACTAATGTATGAATAACTATTTGATTCTATCCCTAGTATATCTACATCTATGCATGTCAAAAACTGATCCTCACAATAGTTTATTAATTCCTTAAAAAACAATTCACGAGGGTCCGCATTAAAATCACCTAAAATAAACACCGATTCAATGTCATGAGCCAGAACTAAAGCACATAGTTCACTTAAACAGTCCGTAAATAAATCGAGATTTTCAGTAGAATTTGTCGGCATATAAACACTTATCACTAGCAATACCCGATCACACGTATTAATTTTAACAGCACAAATACGCGAATTATCACATGGCAACACGGATACGCTCGGAAAAATACTATGCCGCCATAAGATTGCCACTCCGCCGTAAGGGCGCCCGCGCAATATGCCCGCCGACGTATTAACAGCTGACTTCCCAGTATATCCAAAACCGCTATCTATAGTGCCAATGAATGGTATGTCATGTGGTAATAACCAGGTTTCTTGTAGGCATACTATATCGCACGTACGGCATAGACTCCGGACGTCGTCGATGGAACGCTTCACGTTCTTACAGTTGTAGCTAGCAAATCTATACGGACCGCTATCCATTTCGTAGCTCACTTGTGCCGGTAACAGCCCGGGGACTGTTCGATCTTTTATTTTTGTAATCAACAAAACGTCTAAATATTATACCAGCGGGCCATAGTTGTTCGTCCATATATAACGGCACATTGTAATCAGATATTAAAAATTTGTATGCTTTGTGCCCCCTTTGCGTCTTCATCTTAATTTTTTCTAAAACAACAACTTCTTTGGTTTTCTTTCGAATATAATCGATTATGTCGCTCTCATTTGTTTCGAGATGAACATTCGTGATAAAAATCGGAATTTTCTTATCAGCTGCCTTAAAATTACCTTCTATGTCACGAGCTACACCCGACTTTCCCGTGAACCGATATTTAGGTTGTTTTTTTCTATTCACATGCTGCCAACCATCATCGTTGCTACCGGTTTATTCTCTGATCTCACATTTTTATAAAACCAACTTCCACAAGTTACCTACTTAATATTTTTCATTACCTACTACCTAGTAGGTAATGAAAGTATCTTCTTTAGCTTGTCATATGTTGAAGCGCTCGAAGGGAAGTTTCTTTAGCCGTTCAGACCCGATCAACAAACTTAAGCAACGTACGCCGCGGTCATTACTTGGATGGATGACCGCTAGTGACATTACTACTGAGCGCTTCCGTGCTTCGGAGGGCACGTTAAGCCGTCGGTCCCGGTTGTTGTCTTAGGATGGCAGTCGTTATAGCATGGTAGTAGGATATTGATGCCCGCACAACCACCTAACTTTGTGTTCCGGCAGCAGTCCTTGAGGTAGAAATTCTAGGCTAGCCTGATCAACATCTTCGACCACATAATCACTTAACATCAGGTGAGATAGTGGTCAAAGGCTAGCCTAACAGCTATAAAAAAATTAAGCTAATGTTAACATTCCAAAGTTGATATGCTAATATTATACAATGTGTTCGGTCATGAATAACCTATACTTTGAGGGGGCATTTTTCAACTATTTTAATCGGTTAAACCTGACCTTGATTACCTCACCAGTCTTGGAATGGCGGCCATTTTAATTATTCATTTATCATCCATTGCTTCTATTTTATAATAAAATTTTGAGGTGTTCGGAACAGCCTTGTGACGTTGGACTATTTTTTGTAAGTCCCATATGTAATAATAACATAGAAAGTCTATTCAAGTCAGCATACTGCTATGATTTCATATTTGCTCACGATTTGTGTCACGGAACTTTTTTAAACTATCACTGTTTTGTACATAATTATTATTATTATTTATGGGTTTTGTACCGTAGCGAAACGAGCGGTTGACAAAAATCACCAGCAGACCAAACGGTCTACCCTCTTTCTTTGTCTTTTGCTGCACGTACCACTGGAACTCGAACTCGACTGAAAGTTTCGACAAAATACACTCACAGTATCACTGCACATGTTATTATTAGGTACTTGTTCTTGTATTAGTAGATATTTTTATGGAATTTAAGCATTTTAATCAAAGCGACGGTACATAGGAGAATCTCCATATATACCTATTTAAAGTTTTTTTGTTTTTTATTGGAAAATACAGACAATGGCAGGTTGATCCATAAATTCGGCCAGCAGTTATGGATCAGTACTGGATTTATAAGCTGAGAACAATATACTTAGCTATAAATATACGTAAGTATAAATATATACATTTTAATGTTTGGAAAAGTATCCATCCCTTTAGTCGATTTCTCCCCATATTTCCCCATTACCCCGACAGGATTTGCGAAGACGTCCAATCTTTTCAGTTTTATTGCACTGCAGCGTAGGGCATTCAGAGTGATTTGTTTGGTTGCGAACAGTATAATTGGCACATTTAGTACGAAACTAGCAAACTAGTGGAAATCAGTACTCTAACTCGAATCAGACTCACGAGCATATTAGCGTAAACAACTAATAAAATACATGTATTATAATAATTCATAATAGGATTTTAGGAACTGGAGAAAAACATGGGTTGCCAAAATAACAAAAAAACATTAAGTGCTATAATATGTATATTGCAAAACAATTCTATAATTTTTGTGTAATAACTAGTTTATAAATATTTACAGCTATTTGATTCCAATTTATTTGTAGATTATGATGAATTTAACCAAACTATAATTTACTTATGTTCGTTGTAAGTTAAACCACTCTAGTTTGTATTTCCTTTGTTTGTTTTATTTCATTTAATTGAAGATAACTAAATCTTTTAATAAAAAATCTGTGTATAAATAATAAGTGCGCCATATTATATCCCGTTACTAGACTAGATAGAAACTTTACAAAAAATTAATACGTACTGAAAGCTATAAATACTTGTTATCATAGCATTTTTGTAATCGACTAAATGCTATATGATGTGATGATAATTGAACAGAATTGATACTTAATTTGTTGAGCAAAACGTGAACGAGGAAAATCCATACTAATCCGAAAGATTGATGGCGAAAAAGACATCTGGATGGCAACCTCGGTGTTTTCTATGTATTTTCTCAGCCATCAAACAACATTGCAGCATGTCTTGGATTTAATGACGATGTAGCCAGTATAATTACAGGCACTCGTAACACGAGAACCAATGTCTTGGGAGATGAACGCTCTTTTCCATTCAGAATTTGTTACAAAGATATTGCAGGTTCTACATCATCTACTATAACTTATAAAATTTTTGCAAAAGGAAAAAATTTAACCACGAGCGGCATTTATACCCGCTACTATGCGCGGCAGACGGTAGATGGTTGAGTACCTGTCATTAGAATAGAATATCGCTTATGTTGCTTAAAATGCAGGCACGTAAGGAATGGAACAATCATTAGAATATAATATCATTTATGTTGCTTAAAATGCAGGCACGTAAGGAATGGAACAATCATTAGAATAGAATATCATTTATGTTGCTTAAAATGCAGGCACATAAGGAATGGAACAATCATTAGAATAGAATATCATTTATGTTGCTTAAAATGCAGGCACATAAGGAATGGAAATATTATTTTGCAAAGTGTGCCTGGTAAATTTTGCCAAACTGCGACATGCAAACGTTAGGCAATTCAACTCATTACAATTATTACATTTAAATTATTTCACTCCTCTTTGTTGACATAGCATACACATTATATAATTTTATTAAGTAATTTATTCATTAAAATATATATACACTTTAACAATTCCCTATCATACGATCTTACTTTTTATTTTCTGCTTTGTTCTGGTAGGGTGTTGCAAAATTGTATGCACATGGTACACGATATAATGCTGTTTTAGATTGATTATCAATGACCAATCTGTGTTGATTTCCCAAATTTGTAGGGATGAAATCTCAGTCGGTGGTGAGATGTAATTAATTAGAGATATCGTATAGTTGTAAATTGTAAGCTGCAAGTATAGTTGACTTATATTTCTAAAACACAAATGGGATTTTTCAAATTATACGAGTTCTGTAGTAAATGGTATTGTTATTTTTTTTGGTAGTTATTTTAAATATGATTGGAAATATTGATATCAACACAATCATCCGAAATTCATTTATTCAATTGTACACACATTTTTTCAGTCGCCTTTATTAAACAGCGGCTTTCGATTTGTCGGAAAAGACCACTATCTCAAAAAAAAGGTTGTTTAAATATTTTTATAAGGGTGATTAAAATTTCAAAAAATGTTATGGCTCTTGTAGCAATTCAACTTCATCTATTTACGATTATTATTTGAGAGAAATCTCTCAATATATACATTTAGATCTAGGTTTAAAGTCCTTCTCTAACGCTTAGGTTGTGATCATTGGACCACCAAAATATTTCCAAAACTATGCAAGATAGCAACACCCAAAGCAGTCGTATCGAGTATACTGTCTCTGAGATCTGATGAATCTATAAGAGACTAAGCTATTTTGAATATTGCACAAATATAAGATATTGATCTTCTTTTCTGGAGTGGTAACATAATATGCTGTCTTCTACATCTTGCCTCATTGTTAACCAGAGGTTTATTCATATTATCTTGACTCTAGATAACTTGATGGAAGTATAATTGTATAAATATTAGCCAGAGTACACTGATATTATATATTAGATAATTTCATTGTCATTTCACGTGTAATAAATAATTTATGCTCATTTTTTTTTTATTTATCTTTATTTTCTTAATACCGTGCTGCCATCGTTGGACCACAAGAAAGTTCCAGTATTGGACCGGTCCAATCATAGCACCTATTTTTTATTTTCAGTTACATTTATAGTAGAATTGACTTAGGTACCGTACATGACAAACCTACTCGTAGATGAAAAATGACGCAGTTATTACTGCAAATGCAAGTATTATGTTGCTGAGACCTTGAGTACTGTTTAGTATATACAGCGAAGTAGTAACAAGCAATAAATGGCAGAACCTTGTTGAGCTCACCGCAATCCATGTTAGCGGTAATAACTAAAGTTATTAAAACTAGTTTTAGTACTTTTTATACGCGTTTTAATAAAAACAAAATTTACTTTATTGCGAATAATTATATTACTATTTCTAAATGTGTTGCTTTGTTATCCTACTGTATCAGTCGGATCGTTCATTGCTTAACTCAGCCTCCCCCATTAAGTGGAGGTTTGCCATAAACCCCACGCTTTGCAGGCGTCTTGAGGATCGCATTATCGGTTCCTCAGAATACGCTGCTGCCCATCTTCTGGTATTTTACCTTTAGTCGCCTCTTACGACACCCACAGGTAGAAATGGGGGGGTGACATTCTAGCCTGGCACCCCACGGGCAGGAATGGAGGGGTGACTCCGACACTCTAGTCATGCAATCTTTTTGTATTCCTACTATCTTTGTTAACGCAAAAGTTAGGGTGTCACCTAAATATAATCTTATTGGTGTTTTGCAAACATATATACAAAACAATTCATAAAGTTTAAAAAAATAGTAATGCAAAGATGTCACATCATCATATTGCTGATAGGGTAGCCTTTGACATGATGAGCTGATGCTAAGCGAAGATACGGTCAAAGATGTTGTTCAGGCTGTACTAGAATTACTGGCTCTCAAGGACAGCTGCCGGGACAGACCGTTAGGTGCTTAGCGACAGATTTTCCTCTTTAGAATCCTAGGTAGTCAGGCGTGCAATCGAAAAATGCCCCCTACTATACTATGACGAATGCCATCCTAAGACAACCACCGACACGTACCCTCCTAAGCTGTGTTGTGCTCAGGAATAAACACCACTATAGTAGATTTTATTCGTTATATATCTTATTTTTTTATCTTAAAATACATAATCCTAAGTTAACTAAATAATAAGGCTAGCCCAAGATTTATCTCTATATCAACAAACCTCGGTACAGTCAAAGAAATAACGCAGGCAACGAACATAATGTCATGATTTAAAAACTTCGACGATTTAAAATAGTTTATTTATTTATTTAATCGTATGACTACAGGTAACATTTAAAATAGTGGCAACACTGGTATCGTGCTCCCCTCCCATTCCGTTCTCGTTCCCACCACTACGAGTTACTGGGGTAGGGGTGGAACGAACCCGAGTACTGTGGATCATTCTGAAAAGATCGCTTGTTGGCTCCGGACGTGGAGAACTTATTGTGTAGACTGTAGAAGACATATTTCTGTTAAGTAATAATTAATATAAAGTCGTAATAGTTGGTAACATCGTTGTTAAATAAAGTGATAAACGAGAAGAATTAGGTGTTTCTTTATAATAGGTTCGTCATATTTTAAACAAACTCTTGTTCGAACTTGGTGAAAATTTGCATGTATGTGTTCTTGTGATGTTCTTGACCCTAATATACATTATATGCTTGAAGGTTTGCCAGATTTCCGTAAAATTATGTTTGCACATATATTCAAAGTTTTTTGAAAATTTCGTTTAGTAAGGGTATTCTTTTTTTTATATCTATATATAAAATAAAACCGAGAACTCGCAAACCAGAAGCATATATATTGGGCTCAAGGATATAAAAATACAAATATTTTTATTTTTCAAAAAAGTGAATATTAAACATACATAGACAAAATTTTAAATTTAGTCTTATAAGCTTAGGTACGTATTTACTTATCAAAATTAGGTAGGTTGTACAAATATAAGTATCAAGAAAAATATTGCGTAAAATGATACTCAACGAATATAATATAATGTACATATTTACTAGGAACCTAAGATTTCTTAACGAAATTGTCTACATGTACTCATGTCATGTCTACATACACTCTAGCCCCACACTAGGATACCCTGTGTTGTGGGTGGACTAGTCTCTTCCTAGCACAGTATTATTTGTTGCAGATTATAGTTTGGAATAAACTAAAATAACTGGGATTGGTTGGTACATTTACTAATTAAATTGGCAAAAAAAAAACAAAGGGTACCTAACTTGCATATATATTATAACAATATCCACTTAATTATTACTTAAAACAAAAACAAAATTAAAACATGCACATGGACACAAAATTTCATCGAGTTTGATTAACTTGGTATTCAAATTAAGATTATTGTCTTCGTAGACCTTTCCACATAAAATTATATTTTCTTCAAAATCAAATAGTGTTCGAATTCAATAAAATATGGCATCGATTTCTTTGAGCCTGTATATGCTTCGGGTTTACCAATGTGCACACTTATCTTAAGTTATTAGGTATCTATCTGAAGCCGCCATCCTCAAAAAACATTGCTGAATTAAGGTTTGAAATGTAGTATAAGGGTAATTATTAAGAAAGTTCCTTTTTACGATAGAACCGTTTTAAGGGACACAAATGAAATTCAGCAATGTTTTTTGAGGATGGCGGCTGATGTAAGGCTGAAATTTGGCATGTGAAGGTTCACATGCCAAATTTCAGCCTTACAAGTCATATCTTTTCGATATTGAATGGTATTGCGCTTATATATTATACTATCGCTTTTAAACGGGGTAAGTACAAGTATATCTATAAACTGCCTCCCTACACAACATTTTTGCTCTCAAATTTCACATCGACCACAGGATGCTGGCGCATAATTAAAATTTGCGTTAGGTTACGGCAGCCATTAATTATTTAGCGTAGTTTGAACATCTTTAGAGGCGAGCCGACACGACCTACTATAAATGGGCCTTATATTCCTTATATTCAGAGGACAGAAGCAGCGCGTGCCGTGAATGGCTAAACCGGAATGAGCCTAGGGTTGGGCTGTGGTAAGAAACACGACCTGAATTTTACTTCATACATACAAATGACATTATAGTAAAACATCGTTCTTAGTCTTTTTATATAATATATCTATATTATGTTTAATACATTATAAAGCAATGTTAGCCGAGCTATGGACTGCGATGCCGCAGGTTCATGATTCGATCCCCACCCCCGGCTTGAGCTTCATTCACCGCATGGTGAGAGAGCATTTCGCGAATACTCTCCTGGATATCTGATGGTAGCTACCATCCTTAAGTAGAAAATCTCTCGCCAAGCACCAAACAGTGTATACCTGCAGTAGTCCTTGAGAGCCAGTAAAATTACAGGCACATGAGCCTCAACAAATACGAGTATATGTCTCAGGGTGACGGGCGCAGTGCAGTTGAGTTATGAAAAGCATCTGTTATAGGGTTATAGGCAGAGATTACCGCTTAACATCAGATGGACCTCATGGTTGTTCCGTTGCAATCACATGAAAAAAAAACATTTCTAAACGTTTACTGATATAATGTAATAAGCTTGGATAATGTATTGGCTGTTGGTGATTCTCTCAATCGATTTTACTCTTGATACATGCATGGATAAATTTTGACCTCACAAGAAATTCATAACTGTATAGGCAATTATCCAAAAGAAGAAAGTTATCTCAGTGATTATAACTTATATTATTAGAACACGTAGCAACCCCATGTTTCACATCACTAGTGAAACCTCCCCGTCTACATAAAGATTTATTCCTGTAACTGAGAAGACTACGCGACACTTTTTCCCAATTATGAGGTAAAGCGCACCATTTATTAACACCTCGTCATAGGAGTCACGATTTGTAGGATTTTCCGGGCTATTCCCTCTACATAAGTAAGGGAGTGGGTGGCGAGTCGATATCAATTATCTTTCGTTATATTATCGTCTATTATTTGGAAATCATATTATTTTTTGCGCTTATGTAGTACGTTCATACTAAAACTTTGCTTGAGTCAATCCGTGGCCACAATCACTACAGTGTTTGAAACGTAGGGACAAAAATAATGATAAATATACGCTATATCAACCGTTTAGAGTTGTTACATTACTATTTTTTGTTTTGGAAAACAGCTTTATAATTGGATATTCTATATATACTTATATACTATGAGTCGATTACGCTAAAAAGTTTTATACCATGGCGTAGAACATATAATAATACTACCATGGTCAAAATTGCTTGAACTAAGTTTTTCAATTATTGCTGGTAGAATAAGTAATGTAATGATCATAATGGCTAAATTATTTGGATGAAACTTGGAACATAGATAGTTTAGGTCCAGGATTAGGGCATACAATACTATTTGTGTAATAATTGCCAAAAGCCACATTTTATATTGACTGATTGCGCATAACAGCGGCATGCCACTACTTACGTTGATAGGTGCTACTTAGTGGGGAATTGCTTCGTGGTCGAGTGACGTTGAGCGTTTTTACTTTTGGACCTCGAGATCTTGGTTTCCTTACCCGGATCGCTTCTAGAGTTGTCGAGTTTTTACAACAATAGTATATTACGGTACAATTACGGAAAGTTAATTATTCCAATCGAGGCTACAATATTATAAGTCTAAGCCGTAGGCGAGGGATTAAAAGGCTTTTATGCCCGAGCAATTGTTTGAAAATGTTTTATCTAAACTACGATATCATTTATATGTGTGAAACATATATAAGTGCCTACTGAATCTAATAAAAAAACTGTTTAGGTATACATATGTACCTAAATATTTTTTTTATTAGATTTATCTTAAGTATATACTTAAGATGGTTAATAGATTCAGGCGATACTTTGCGGAAATGCATATTTAAAATCAATAAATAATATCAGAAAACATGACATTGCCACTAGATTTTTTATACATATTTTAATGTATTTTATATTTTTCATGTTTTCTTAACACATATTTAAATATTTGTTATTATTGTTCATTTACATACAGAAAGCTTACATTTGACATTGCATTCTAGTTAACAGTAATTACTCTACGTTTTCGTTTACTTTTTCAAAAGTGCAACAAATTTCAATATGGGCCCACTAAAACGTTTTTAAGTGCAGCATTACCTCACAGCAGTTGTCATGCAGTATTCAATCTCATTAGTGTTGCTACTTTTTATAATCATGAGGCTCGATGTCAGGTATCCACACCAAGTCCTTTACTGACTGTGTACGCTCCCCAGCCAATCCAGGGAGCGGTTTCCTGAGGGTTTGTCACAAGAATGCAATGCTAACAAATTAAATTACAAATCACTTCGATAACTCAATACGAAAGGTAGAAAATTAAATAAGCCAACTCACCGTGCTCAGCTCGGCTCCGATCCTTGCAATGGCATAGCGCTGTGCAATCCTTTGATGAACCTCTAAATTATGTGAGCACTTCACTGGGAGAGAGATTGTTTTTGTCGGGTATAATACATAGGAGTTTTTAATTTTGGGTTTGAGAGTATACACACGCGAAGAGGCTACGTGCGCTTTGGATGAAAAGTCCGGTTGAGACTGGCAGGCGAACGAGTGAGAGGCAATATGTCACATAACTACCCTCTATCGAGCAATCGTATCAAAATAATTAAAATTGAAGTACCTTCGAAAGATGTCGATACCAGCTGTTCCTAAATTAATTGCGAGGCTTCAACAGATTTTGAGAATGTGCGATCGATTTACACATCGCCGCCTTAGTGCTTGAATAGCCAAACGACCAGAAAGCAAATTTTACAGGAGACATTAATTTTAGTTTGCTATCTATTCAGGGAAATTTTATTACAACGAATGCTAATATATGATTGGTATAGATAGTTTTTTTTTGTAAATATACATATATCATTAAAATATTAGCCAAGTACTGCATATTTTCAATTTATACGTGGAGGTTGGGCAAAATACCTCAAACTAAACTGCGTAGATGGATATAAGGCACAATGATCAGAATTTAGGGCACTCATATTGAGTGTCAGTTACGTGCTTGGTTGTCTGAACAACCATCATTTTTAATATACAGCATGTTCAGTTTTCCTTCATTATAATAAGTGCCCGTGGGATGCCGGGCTAGAATGTCCCCAGCCGATGCAGTATTCGTTCATTATAAAGCATACTGCGACCCCCAAGACGCCTGCCAATTATTATGGCAACCCCCCCCCCCTGTGTTCAGCAGTGAACAATCCAGCTGATACAGATTTCGAACGAAAGTCAACTCTAAGAGGTTTTTAGCATTTTTCAATAACCCTGTATATATATTAAGAATATTAAAATTGGTATATTATATTTTATTTGAAGAAATATTTATACAATTTTTAAAATGTAGATTTCACATCACCGATAGAATAAAAAATATTGTTACAACAAATAAAATCAGCCTGTATGAACAGTGCACTCCTAATTCAGACACTAAAAGTAAATAACTTCAACGAAATGTACACGTAACTTTCTGTTACAATAAATTCTGTCAAATCTGAGCACTTTATTAAAAATATTTCATCATTTTAACTGTTAATAATATTATATTTGATACAATATCGCTCCTAGACTCAAATCATAACAAATAAGATGGCGCCGCATCCCATTCAGCTGAACAGTTGTGATTGGTCGGTTGATGGTGGTTGGGCATACAAGAACGAAGCTCAATGTTTGGATTGCGTTCGGTTGAGCAAAATATACGGCAAAACAAGCACTCAACACAATTTAAGAATCGGAGATAGGGATTTATAGATTAGATAGATATTTTCGCTAGTTATGAACGTTATATTAGAAATAAAACGAAATAATATATATTGAACAACGCGTAATCAACTTGTCTATCAATGGGAATAAAAAAGTCAATTTGTTAAAAAATGGTCTGTTAGCCATTCAAGTACTAGGGCGACGACATGGTGACGATGCGTTGGTGGAGGCTAAACTCCTAAGCATAGACGCAAAGTTGCCAGTTTATGTGTTTTACAGGCTTCATTTTGGAGAGTGTGCGATTGATTAACATTACGTCGTACCCTTTTCTCCTTTCTTTCCCATACATGATCGATGTCGAAAGCACAAAGCGTTTTAATATATCATAGGTGAAAATTTTTATTACACCTATAAGCAGGCATTTTGTTCAGGTGTTGACTAATTAAGTACCAACCGGTTAGCGCTCGAAAATTTAATGTCTTTTATTATATACCTATTTTATTATTTTTTCTATTTATTTTAACGAATGCCTATTACTATATAGTTTTTTAAATGTATACTATTGTGTAGTGACATTGCCTGAATAAAGACATTTATTATTATTACTAACGTCATTTATTTTACAACATAATTTTTAATTTTTTACAACATTTTTACACAAAACTTAAAACTAAGATGCCACCAGCAGCGGGGCACGGCCCAAGCTACCAGCGGTTAGGACTGCAGAGAGAGGAACCTTCGGACAATGCGTGTCGGTATCACTGCCTTCTTTATCTGACCCTTGATCCAACCGTCTAGCGAGAGCCTCTTGAGGTGTTGGTCGAGGCTCTTCGCTATTATTATTATTAAATCCATCTTTATAATGCGTACAGACGAAATATGGAACACCCTAACAGAGTCTCTATTCAGTAAACAAGTATCTGCTAGGCAAGCATGTTCCACCGACGCCCGCGTCGTCACTTCCCATCTGGTGAGACTGCGTTCAAATGGTTGCTTATTTAACTATTTACATCCTCATTCGTCTGTAAACTCATGCACACTTTATTACTCTGTCTTATTTACATCTGTTATTTTATGGGGTTATTACGGAACAAGCATGAGGCCCGCCGGGTATTAAGCTGTTACCTCTGCCTGTAACAGATGCATTTCGCCACAAGTACCAACTACACTACGCCCATCATGACATAAAGTTGTGTCTCCTGTGCCTGTAATATCACCGGCACCCACCAGGCTTCAAATCGGAGCACTGTAATGCGAACATTACTGCTTGGCAGGAGAAATATTTAAAATAGGCTGATAAGTTATATAGTAACTTACTGGGTTAGTAAGTTACTAGATCTCAAGGACAGCGGCTGGAACATGTTAAAACTTGGCAATACATTTTCTACTTAAGGTTTGTAGCAAGGCAGGTGAGCATTCGCAAAGTGCTCTACATGCTGTGAACTTAAAGCTCACGGCAGTTTTCGAATGTATGGACGTACTGCGCCGCAGTCCACAGCTATTCATACCAAAACTTCCACCATTGCTTCATCATGATTGCACTTAGTTGAAAGAGAGTCAGTTTGCATTCTAGATGAATCCTGTTTACCACCTTCGACCACATCATCACTTACCATCAGGTGAGATTGTGGTCAAAGGCTAGCCTATATGCAGTAAAAGAAACATGATTAGCCTAAAGATTGTCTATTTGTTTGTTTAGGTACACTGAGAAAGCGCCACGCTAAGGCATGTTTAAAGTAATTTAAAAGGTCATAAGCCACCACATATGGTGCCATTGAAAATTTTGAAAAATTCAAATCCGGTATAGAAGATCTATAGTATCAATATAAAATTTACATCTGAAAAATAAATTGCCCCATAATAATAAAAAAAATTACAATTGATCGATTAGGTACTTTAATATGATGAAGGCACAAACAGACTTATGTATGCTCCTTAAAACTCTTAGCTGATTAGAATGGTAATCAGTACTAATATTGTAAATGCGAATCGTCTGTCTGTCTGTTACGCTTTCACGCCAAAACTACTGGACCGATTTGAATGAAATTTGGTATGGAAAGTTTGAGACCCGGGAAAAAAACATAGGATAGTTTTTATCCAACTGCGCAAAAAGAGGTTAATGTTTTTGCGCGATAACTGACATACGCTCGGGCGGAGCCGCGCCCGGAAAGCTAGTAACATATTATAAATCTATTTTGCGACTTCTACAAAGATTGAGGTATTTGCTTAAGTTTAGATACTGTTATAACAAGTGTACCTAGTGAAGCATTACCGTGTACCTCGCTGTAATTGCGCCCATCTGCCGTTGTTACAAATACGCAGCTTTAATAACACTTTTTTGAAAGGAAAACACCGTTTAAAACAATGTTTTATTATGGAACTACAGCGGAATTACTAACATTATGTATGCGGACTAGATACTTTTAGTTTATTGTTCTTTGAGGGCTGGCTAGCTACCACCCTTAAGTAGGAAATCTGTCGCCAAGCAACTAACGGTGTTTTTGAGCAAGTCCTTGAGAGCCAAAGCCCATTCATTTATAACAAAAAGTAATTGCCGAGAGTCAGCCACGTATATATTTATATATTGTATACCTAGTTTCATTTGCTCGTCTTTAGCTTGTAAGTTTAGATACTAAATATTACCTCAAGCTGAACTTGAGCACGTGTCTTTTTAGTGACCAAGTCGCTCAACTTGATTATACGCAGACGCTAAGCAGCGGTTTTGAAGCACTCGTAGCGAAGTTTGCTTAGCCGTTCTGAAGTGGTCAGCAAAGATCTTTGATCTTCGACTACATCATTACTTAACACCACCGGTGAGATAGTGGTCAAAGGCTTACCTATCAGGTATACAAGATATTTTTTTAGTCCGAGTGATTATTTTCACTATTCGTTAACGGTGCTCGAAAAATAATTACTTCATTTTAATGGTTTAAGAAAGTTTAAGAAGCAGTTCTCAAATTAAGTGTGTCGTTGAAAAGAATACTGTTATATCTTCGAAAACATTTATCGAACCGCGACGCTCTGGTGTGGGAGTGAAAAAGAATCTATGTCACATCTGGCCAAGGGAAGCGAACTGTTGTGTGAGGCGTGTCCCGAACTTCGGAAGTTGTCCGCTGTCCGACCACCGCCAAGTTTCTTGCGGAATTAGTACAAAACATCCTGGACATTTTAATTACGCGCCGCCATCTGCTGCTCCTCAGATATAGAATGACAGCACGTTTATTGTCTTACTAGTTTCCAAGAACTATATATTGTTTAGTTTGGTATAAATAAGATATATCCAGATTAAATGTTGATATGATGGTAAAAGAAGTAAACCTTTTAGTGGCATCCAAAATATCGTTTTCAATACCTGAGAGTCATATATGTTTATATATTTTTTATGGGATAGAAGGGCAATGAGCATGTAGCTCATCTAGTGGCAAGTGATCACCGTCGCCCATGAATATCTGCAAACCCAGAGGCCTCAAAAATGTGCTGCCGGCCTTTGTGGTGGGAATATGCTCTATTCTTGAAGATTCCTAAGTCGTATCGGTTCGGAAACACTTCACATAGCATGTTTGCGTAGCCAACTCGTAGCAACGCTTACCACACTTATGCATTTAAATAGACTGCAAAGATAGTCTTTAAATACTTTTACTAATATTAACGGTTCAACTGATCAGTTCAGTAATAATAAATTGAAATTGGCATATCAGTATTCATTATATTAAACTGTTATGTAGAATGTTTGTCTAATGTATTTATTATGGACCTGCGTTTTTAATAATGCTAAGTTGCCTTTGCCGGGCTAGCAAAAGGTTGGCAGCAGAACTTTCTGAAGACGTGCCATCCTAAACTGTAATTCCCAAGACACTTGTTAGCTAAGGATTATAACACAGGGAGGGAGGCATTTGTTAAAATGCGGATGTTGGCTGTTGATATGATATCAAATATTATTCATAAAGACCAGCGCACGATACATTTTTCTATTAAGCCCTTACCCACAACAACTTATCAAAGCAGGAAATTAATAGTCCTTATGTATTTTTAATATTGTTAAGTTTGCAATAACAACCATCGTATCGGGATGAAGCAACTTCTATTGTTCAACTTGCGTTGTACTACAAACAAGACCAATTTTGCAATTGGTTTTAAACTTGTAAATGATGACGCAACCTTATAATTTTAATATTTAATATGTAGCCAAAAGCTTCCTTGGCTCCTTGTCTTCAAGTCTTGTACAACTCGTAGGTGCAAGAACGGCTCGTTTTCTTTACCGTTAAAATGGTTTATTGGCTCAATATGCTCTCCTTTATGGCAGGTGATAATGTGCACTCAGTAGTAACTAGCCAATTTAAACTTACCGTGACAAAGTACCTACTCTCAAAGTATTCTTCGTTTTGCAAGTTTCATGTACTCTTAACTTACTAAGAAAAAACATTATATAAATATACCTGGCATTTAAGGATTTTCGAAACAAAATGTACCTATGTATATTGGTGGTTTTTTTTAACGGTGTGTGCCACCTTCGACTACATCATCACTTACGATCAAGTGAGATTGCAACTGAGTTTATAGGTGATAGCAAGAAAAAAGATAATCACTACAGCTCCAAACAAGGTATTCAGAGAATACTCCCCAAGAATATTCAGGTGATCTTGCAATTTTATTCAGGCAGTGTCAACTATACGCGCTATTCTGTGGTGATAAGTAATTACTTTGTTCTTATTTCAAATGCTTTATTCACGGCTAATGAACTAACTATAAACAATAATTTACATGGTTCCGGTGAGCACGCATTTTTAAATATTTTTTACTCTTGCTGATTAGCACAGAATCTCATTTTTTTATTGTAGTTTGGTTAGTTTTTTCTGTGTACGAATAAAGAGAGAATAGTACCAACGTTTATACGGTAAACTGGGTTTAATGAGAACGTCACTATACAGAAATTTCTTATAAAATCTCAATTTAAATAAAAAAAATACTTCTTAAAAACTCTATAATAACGAAATAATTCGAATTTCACAGAAAAAGTGGAGCAATTACTAACATTTCCAATAATATTGTTCATCAACTTTTACCGGACAGTGGTTATAATAACAGCTGTTACAGACTGAAACTTTCCCCATTTTCATTACCGACACAAACTCCATATTCAATCTAAATAGCCATCATTGTCTGCGCATTACAAAGTAATAACGGCGCAACGCACCGCCGCCGCCGCCGACAGGAAACATCTGCCTACGTATACCTATATTATATACTTAGATAATAAAAATTAATACAATGCAACGTTACGTACAGAGTTCCGTATTCATTTCAAACTCAGGGCACAATGTAAAAACGGCACGACGGAGTCTCTGTAGCCTTAATATCCGCTGTTTCAGACTCGTAACCGGCTAACAATATTGCATTGCGTATGCCACGCGCTAGTTCCGTACTTATCGCGAAAGTTTCAGCCGGCGGCGCGAGGGAGCCTCCCTACACCCGCCACCCAGGGGCGCCACCCGATGCAGTATCGATCGCGTCTGCAGCACGCTGCAACGCTGTCTTTCGCAGATCAGTCCTTATCGTCCGCCAGAACGAGCCTTCTACACCCGAGCGCTAAAAGGCTTTGAGAATCCAACGTGTATGGAGACGGTCCCACGCACACCGCGCCAGCTGCAGACGTTAGTATCGAGGCGCTCACGCTTCACAGCACTAAGCTTGTTTATTGAAAATCGTTCACTGTTATGTCTCCAGATACCTACATCGTTACTCGCATGCGATTTATTGGATCATGAAAAGATTGTAGTTTCTATAATATACTGACGATACGAGAAACTTATATGACATACCTTAAGCCTGTAAACTCAGCGTAATTAAACGTATTAGGAAAAAAAAAATCTGGAATCGTGCAACAAGTGGAAAGCGTAGATAGTTAGAAGTTTCTTCACATTTACCAATAAATTCATTAGAGCAGCTAGTCTGGGCTTATGTATTAGGTATTCGAGCCAACAACGCCGGCTGTCGTTAACTATGAAATTTATGACGAAGGACCGAGTCAAAAGTTGCAAGCGTTGAAAATATTGTAAGCTGCACTCGTTTGGGGCAAATTAAATGAAAAACGAAGTTTTGCGGCGTGGCGGACGAAGTTGGCCACTCAAGTTTCAAGCTCGGTGGAGAGGCTCGCATACAGTACTCTGTCTGTTCCTTTCATTTTGTATCTATATAAAGTATTTGGTATTTTATTAAATGGACCGTAACGTTCTCCAACTCGTAAAATGATTAAAATGAGGGACGTATAACAAAAAATGTGCCTTGGTTCTGATACCTAATTCTGATATACCTACCTATATCAGAATTAAGTATGAATACATACATAGATACTTACAATATATAGATTAGATCAATACGAATAGATTTATATCTTGTTCGCTGTAAAAATTCGTTGATATTACGGTCCAATAGGCTTACATCATATATATCAGCTAAAAGTGCATTTGAAACCTTTTTTTAAATGTATCTATTTTACTACGTTCGAGTATACCTTTAGGCAATCTTAAGAATGCCTTTTAATAACCTTCAAAATGCCTTTTGGCAACCATTGCAGGCCTAGACATAGTCCATATACTCCATTACCAGTTAGCAGCGCACCCAGTATATTGGCAGATTGTCTCGTTGAATTGCAAGACTAGTACTTTTGTATAATAAACTATGTAAGGTTCATCCAGCCACTTACGTTCTCGACAAGTATACAAAATCTAAAAAGATTAACAAGTGGGTACATTATAAACTACATCAGCGCAGTTCACTAGTTTTAACAAAGTGTGTGTTCTTCTGTGTGTGTATCTTCTGGCAATACTATACATAGGTATACACGGAATATTAGCAGGACAATACATACGAGCCAAATGCTATTTAAAACTCCCTTCTATCAGAACTCCATTTGTGCTAACTGACCACACAAAAACACTAAAACATACACGCCCTAAAAGTTTTGACGTTAGATTTATTGCGCGACTATAAATATTAAAGCTGAATAACCGCTGAGTAGTTATGTGTTAAGGGCACGGAATAGACACCGTTAACCCCATAGACAGGTAATTGTCGGCATACCGGCTTTGTAAGGGATCTGAGAACAAACTTGGAGACAGAATTTATGTATTCCACGTCGGTATATATACTCGCGGCTTTACTTTGAGCAAATTATAATTTTATCTACTTAGTTATAATGATGAACGGAATTTGTCTTCTGTGGATAGACTTTGTTGTTTGCTAAATACTTGAATGTCATAAAATGTATTAGTGTTACTGTTAGTCACTTTTTTATTCTTGCTAGATTTATTTTAATTTCACAGTTTGCTGTTCAATTTAGTGTCTGTATAATTTGATTATAATATTCTTAAGAGTAGTAACAAGTACCAAGGATTATTCACAAGGAAGAGACTGGGACTCACAGTTCATTCAGTTTCAAGGAATTTTATTACATATTTACATATTCCATAATGTCGCATTGTTGGTAAGGCATTTTGCGTATTCCAACCTGGCTAACTACGATCAAGAAAACTAACCTGTTGTTCTTGGTATTCCCCTAACGATGTTTTCTGGCAGCTGTCCTTGAGAGTCAGTAATTCTAGGTTAGCTTGAACGACACCTTCAACCGCATCATCACTTACCATCAGATGAGATAGCTATCAAACACTAGCTTATCAGCCATAGATAAATATGTATAGTAAACATACTCCCGATAAAGTAAAACAGAAACAGCATTTGAAGCATATTTATTGAGAAGATAACGATATTGAAGGATATTCATTTGTTGCAAAGAGAAAAACAACAAGCAACTTTACATGTAACATACCAGTGGTAAATTTTAATTGCATTTTAGTGTTAAAATAAGCAAGTTCAGCCATTGGTGGTTAACCACGTGACCGTTTGCTGCAAAAAAAGTTTCTGGTTGATAGCAACATACTCCTGAAACATATCATACGAAATGTGGGTGTTTTGACTCCGTACTTACCTCGTTCGGAATACAAAGACGTGGCGTACCACCTTATATTTCTAAAAACCGATATTAGATACACTATACTAATTGGAAGCTATATACACTAGTACCTGCATCAACGGACTCTTGCACAAAAAGCCATGAACTTAGTCGGTTTCCATCCATAACAACAGGCCATAACGAATAGAAGCGAACACTGAAGATATAAATTGGTTATCTTGTGTAGTATTTTAGTTTAGTCAGTTCGCAAATTACAGAGGAATCGATAGAGGGGACAAATACAGCCCAACAGCGGTTGGATATACGCCAGCGGCCCTCGACCTCGTCTGAGCTCCGGAGATAGCATAGCGTCATAGTTAATAGTAGAGGTACTAACAGATAGTGCCATAATTGCTTATATTTTTTTGTGTTTCGTACTAGGCCCTGTGCGGATAAAATGTGACCTCGACCACTTTGCTACCGGTAGCAATGTCGAGAAATGAGTGTCGTAAGAGGTGACTAAAGGTAAAATACTATAAGGTGGGCAGCACCACCTTCTGAGGAACTGATCTCTTAAACTGCGATCTCCAAGACGCGACGATTGCCAAGCGTGTGAGGATTATGGCAAATCCCCCTATAATGGGGAAGGCTGTGTTCAACAGTGGACAATCAGGCTGATACACAACAGGACCCTACTACTTAGCCTTCGCTGTCCGTACGTCCGTCCATTCGACCTTTTGAAGGCCTGTATTGTTGGAAACGCAATAGACACACTTTAAAATCTGCTTCGTCAGACAGTTGATTCTTGTGTCGAACGACGGGATTTTCACATAATTAATTTTCTGTAGTTCTTGGAGTCGCTCTCTATTGGGACCACTGTATCTTTTTAGTGGCACTAGCTCACTGACTATTGGAAGTGGAACCAAACATGTCTTGCAGAACGTGAATGGATCGACACTTCTGCCTAAGTCTTAACCCCTCGGTGATATATTTTATCAGAACAGTTGTATAAATAAACTGTAGAAGTCCACTCACATCATTCACAAAAAGCGGGAGCGAAAGTTTCTGTGCAAAAAAGATTTTTTAAACGGTTCTTTTTAAAGTCAAATAAAGCAGGGAGGGTATGATTGTCATTTCTAAGCATTTCAATTCAAAGGGGAAATGCTAGGACGCTGGCCACGCAGCCAACTGGTAGTGGTCTGGAGCACTTGGACTGCTTGCTACTCTGCAATGGCTGTAGGTTGTCTAAATTCTTTCACTGTAGTTGCTGTGATATTGCATATAGTTTTGAGTAGTAGTGAGTTTATGAATAAAAAGGCAAACTTGGTATACTCTATGTTCTAGTCAAAAAATAAAAACAATCACAGATTAGATAATCAAATTTAAGGTTATGCCTGGTCATACATAAAAAATACTTGAGTACCTTTCTCTTTTTTTGGAAGTTAATAAAAAATAGGCATACGTTGCGAGGTCTTATTTTTAATGTAAATTAAACCCTATAAAACAAATAAATTGTACAAAAACGTAGCGCAAGCGTTGGCAGTATTTGCTACGAGCTGCTACGCTGGAGCTACGCCAGATTGAATAATATTATAATCAGAATCACACATCGCTAACATTAGGAATTTATGCCGTCTAGGCTTTATTTAATCTTACTATGCTTACTTAGGTATGTAGCTAAATTAACTGAAAAGCTCGACAAGTGCGAATAGGACTCGTGACCTTTGGATCACGTATGTAAGTAAACACGAGAAGTCCTTTTTAAGCTACCGAGCGGAGCTCATGGATTAAAGTAGTAGTCCAAAATCGCGAAAACCAAAGACAACATTATAGTCCAAAATTATTTTTGGACTATAATGTTGTAATGATTTTATTTATGTAATGATTACCCTCTCACGGTATAGATAATAATCGCAAAAGTTTATCACCAGACTAAATAATCTTGTCTTATCGATTTATGCTACTTTTCCATAACTATCAATTTCATAAAAAAATATACAGAAAAATAAGCTCCATACTCAAATAAAAAATAAGTCAGGTATAACCACAAATTTAACTTCGCAATACGACGTACGTTTGTAATCATATCTACAAATTGTTAATTTTCAGTTGAAAACCTTGTTTTCTTGCTAAATTTCATAAACTAGGTCAACAGAAAAATACTAGTAGGTTTGATGAAAGTGTTTGAATATCACACTAATATTGTAAATATGAAAGTGTGTGTGTTCGTTACTCCTTCACGCTGAAACGGCTAAACCAATCAGGATCAAACTTGGAATATCGATAGTTTAGGTCTTCGATTAATTTATAGGATACATCCATTGCCATCATTATCACTTTACAACATTGTCGACGCGGGTGAAACTGCGGAACACAGCTAGTGTGGCATAAATGGCCAAATCTTTTCAGAGGGGTAGCGTATTAGTACAGTAACATTATTACCAGTCTTGAGTGATTGCAAAATCAGTTTTTTTCGTTCAGATTACGATAATACTTTGATTTATTGATAAATGCAGGCGTTACTTTGCGGAAATCTATATTTTATTATATATATTAACTTATATTTTTTTCTATAAAAAAATATTCTATTCGAAAAATGTTAATCAAAATGTCTATTAAAAACAATATGTTAATGTTATAATTTTGTTATTGTGACGTAACAAGCTTAAGGCCCAACCTGATGTTAAGCGGTTACCTTTGCCGATAACAGATGCATTTCGTCACAAGTGACGAATTGCACTGTGCCAGGCACATTGAGACATAGTCATTAAGTCTCATGTGCCTGTAATTTCACTGGCTGTCAAGGACTGCCGCATCACACCGTTAAGTGTTTGGCGACAGATTTTCAACTTGAGGGTGGTCGCTAGCCAGGCGGGCATTCGCAAAAAGCCCTTCCACCATGCGGTGAAAAGCTCAAGCCCGCGGCGGGATTTGAACCATGGACCTGCTGCGCGGCAGTCCATAGCCAATGCCTCTGAGCCTTCTCTGCTTCAAAGTGTAGGTAGAATAAAATGTTGTGTATGCGTGTATATTCCCACACGTCATACGCGAAAATTTTGAGTTCCCAAATATTTTATAAATGCGGCCGTATATTTAAGTCTGACAAATGTAGCATAAAACAAAGCAACTTGATTGTTTGAATTATAACTTTTTAACAAGATTTAGGCCGAACACCTCAAAGTTTTACCAGCATATTTACCTTGAGTTCAACTTTAAGGCAAAGTAAATACTCCCGGATCTTCAGGGATTCTTATGATGAATGCTTTAAAGACGATAAGAGGATCCATATTTCTTTTCAAGATTGTCTGACACTCGTCAGATTTATGCGAAAATGTTATGACGGAAATTCTTCCACGATATAAGTTTTTGGTAGCTTGACCATTGTAGGCTTCGATTCGATTTAGCTATATTGCCACAGCTTATTCGAATTTAAAAAAAATAACATGAAACATATCTTCCCCCCTGTATTACAAGAGCTTAAGTTTTGCAATGATGGCCGAGCGGCAATAGCTATAAACTGCCGTGCCGCAGGTCATTTCATTAGTTCAATCCTCACCACCTGCTTGACCTTTACCGCATGGTGGAAGGGTATTTTGCGATTGCTCGCCTGGCTAACTACCACCTTTAAATAGTATTTCTGTCACCAAACACGTAAGACTGTGTTCCGGCAGCTGTCCTTGGGAGCTAGTAAAATTACAGGTACGACTTAGCAACAACGTTTCAGGGTGGCGGGCGCAGTTCAATTCGTAACTTGTGACGAAATGCTGTTATAGTCAGAGGTTAGTCCGCTTAACATCAGGTGAGCCTCAGAAAAATATTAAAAAAAGTTATCAGCTCCCATGCTTGGCAAGCGCCTTATGGATCTTATAGGCCTTAGGGGATAGGGTGAGGTGACAGTTCTTCAAAGCTTTTGTTCAAAGGGTCACTACCTTCTGGTATTTATTCCCTTTACATGCAATTCTAGCCCGGCACTCCAAGAAGCACCATAAGGTGCTTGACTAGATTGTCTACATGACAGTTTTAAGTAGCCAGTTGAGCATACGCAATAAACTCTGATATTCGGTGCAACTCAACTCTGCGAGAGCATTTGAACCAATGGTAGTCCATAATTTCTATTTTCATCAATACGGCGATGCACCCAATATGGATTTCTCTTCCCGCACGATTAAGTAGAGGTCTCTGAGCACCCAAGTCTTGCTAGACAGGTTTTGCTTATATATATCATTCTTGGTCAACATTACTCCAATGTATGTTTCAATATGGCCCTTGGTTTTGTAAATAAAAATTATATCTAGATCCCAGAGCTGGTGCCTTTTTTCATTCAATTTGCCCGATAATTGAGCATCGTGTCGTGATCTACGAATAAGTATGTAATGAAATATAAGGCAAGCTCAAAAACAGCAGAAAGCATACATTACCGCGGCGGGCGTGGTTAAAAAGTGTACCGTGGTGTGTAACAACATTACCTCATGACCAACCGGATGCGATAATTTCCATACTACTTAGTAGACTTTGGATCAGAAAAACGCAATATCCGGGATCGAATCTGGATTTCGAAATACCAAAACTGTGCTTTCGCCCTTCCTTCAACGAGGCAGTATAGTAAGTAGTATAAAAGTTTCAGGTGTTCGTGGTCAGTTAGAGAATAATCGTATAAAACATTAACTCAACTGGCGCATAAGACGTTGTGTAATTAAAGTGAACTCCGCAAGATCAAGGTGATAGGTCTTTTCAGAAAGAGTACGTCTTGGTAGGTACCACTACAGTGTCAGATATTATGCCCCGAAGCAGTATTGTACAAACACTACTGTGTTTAGGCGTGAAGGCATTGTAGCAAGTGAAATTACTAGACGAAAAAGCCATAAGAGCTAATGTCTCAGGGTGGCAAGCGCAGTGCAGTCCATCAGAATTATCTGCCTCATTTCTTAACAACAAAATAAAAGCATGCCGGGATCGTTGCAAGGTTTCTTTTTGCTACGATCAAGGAAAATGTCATGGTATTTGGGTTAGCCTATAAAATAGAGGCGCAACCCATATATAAATATACATACTAACTACACTACAAGAAATCATTGTAGTTAGTAGTAGGGCACTCGTAGACATAGAAATAGGGTACAAACCAAATCCAACCTGTGTATTGTAGGTAACCTAGATATTATACAATAACTAGACGTATTTTAAATCAAATATAGAACGTGGATCATCCAACATAGTTTCAATTAGACACTGCTGCACAATATAAATTAATCGTAACTAATAAATTCAGATAATTGAGATAATTATGTAAGAGTTGGTAGCAATTAGCGTCAGTAGAGGGCGTTCTCCGCGAGTGCCATCTGGCGGTGTTCCAACCTACTCTCTCTTCAACACAGTCGGTATTCACTCGTGCACAGATTGAACTGAAATAGAGATATGACGTCAAAACTGAGAGGTTATGTAAAAATCGTCACTTACCTACCCATGTATGTGCCCATTATATAGGGAATGTTTTCCCTAGTAATATGACGCAACACAGGACTAATATTTCTTAATCGTTACCGAGTCTATTCACGCACGAATTAATATCAAAATAAACATATTTTGACTAACTGTCGAGGTGACAGTGATAAAGACATTTACAAAAACCAAGCGGGGGTAGATTTAAATCGCTCCCGCCGCTCCTCAAGACGATGACACCCGCTGCTACTGCCGCTCTACTCGTGACCACGGTCAATGCAACTTGATCGAAACGTCGAGGTTAGTCAAAATATTTTTATTTTGATATTAATACGTGCGTGAATAGACCCGGTAACGATTAAGAAATATGAGTTTAGTTCACGAAAGTTTAATGAAACAGGACTAATATATTGCAATAGTTGGTAAGTTGGTATTTTTTTCACAATGGGCGATGTGTTAGCTTAGCGTGAGCCCATTAAAATAAATTAAAAAACAATGTAGGTATATATTTATTGAAGAAAAACAAGAACATATTGTATAAATTTATGGTATCGGTCGCATGGACGGCCACTTGTCTGGCGTAACACCCCTTGGTAATGCTCTAGTTGGTAGTATGCCCGCTATGTTTTGGTTAGAGATTGTGACTGTGTGTTGTGCGCATAATGTGCATTAAAACCTTCGTCAAGAGTAACCGCTAAAGAGCACATATCTCAATTGTTTTAATTAATTACCGATCTGCAACGATTAATGATAAACTGCTCATTCAGTGAATTTTCCCTTACTCAGCTCTCACAACATCCAAGAAAGACATAGAACAGTCTCATTCTTAAGCCGGAGCTGTAGATGAACTGAAGCAAGACATTAAAACAAATGTTTCAGTGGCAAATTGGGCATCACAGTATTCGTATGTTACATACTGATACACACAAATCTGCCACTCTTGTTAGCAAAAGTCATATCAAAACTTTGTTATAATAATCCAACGGGAAGGATAAGGGCCTAAATAAATACTTTGATCCCGGAAAAGCGCTTTCCCTCCAAAAAGGACAGACAAAAAGGTGCGATCATTCACGTCAAAATGAAATAGACTCAGGCTTAAACCTATGAGGATATAAAGGTTTTAGCAAGCCAGACTACGTATGCTGGTAGGGTATTTTTGAGAAGCTACTACCCTTCTTTCGTTAAACCTACCAACCTGTGCCACCTAGGCCCTACAAATACTTCGATAGCCTTCTTTATGAGCCATAAGTTTTAGGTTAAGCATAAATTAATTCCACTTAATAAAAGATGAGATAGTGATCAAAGACAGCCTTACAGTCCAACGAAGAACGACGAAACGTCGAGACAAAAATAATGATAAATATACGCGATTAAACCGTTTAAAGTTGTTTAATTACCACAGCTTTACAGTTAAGGAAAAATTCCTCTATTCGCTTGCAACATCACATCTTCTTTTTACATCCGGTGTGCAGTTCAAACCGTTTCACAATGACGATTTCACTCCAAGGAAATATAAAACGTGAAAATGGTGGCGCGAATTGAACAGTCGTTATGTGACTTTGGAACTAACTGAAGTTCAAGGTACAAAGAATCATGTCAACATTTGACCTGTCAAACATTTTGACAGTTCGTGTCGTGTATATTGATAAAGGTTAAGTAAAAAGAATGTTTATTTTTTCGTTATTATTTATCACGAACTGAAATCAAAATCGGTAATCTGAATAAAAAGATATTGATATTTTAACTTATTACGAGTACATAAATCTGTCAGTTACATCACTTAGAACGCAGCCATTACAATACAAGTTACTAACGTTTCGTTTTCTGCTACAATTAATTGGTTTTCCCATACCAAATTGATTCATTGTTTCGGAAATTACATTCACAATTATTTTACAGACTGGATTAAATATGTTTTGGTTTAACTCAAGTGTTAAATGGGAATTTTCACATACAATTATCTCATTAGAAGCTGTGTTTACGAAAAATGAAACGTTTTTTTTTGTTGTATGTCAATGTCAGCCGCTGCAACTGTCAAACAAATGGCGTCCTATTTATTTTCGTTGCAATCAATAATCAAGCACATGACTGTATTTTTTCTTTCTCAAGGACGCTGCTGGAACACACTTTTAGGTGCTTCATAGATTTTCTACTTGAAGGTGTTAACTAGCCAGGGCAGCATACGCAAAATGCCCTTCCACCATGCGGTGAAGCTCAAGCCGGCCCATTCATAAAATATAAGACAAAACTTCATACAATTTATTTATTGTTAGTGTAAACTTGTTATCTTCTGGTATTGTCAGTGAAGACATTATATTTACCTACCAACCCCGCGTAAGTGTGATAAGATATGCACTTAGTGACGTAAAACTTGGTTCATGCACTGTTCTTTTGTAATCTGAAATTCTCAAATATTACTTGCTCAGTGATTCTAGGACCGTTTATATCATTTTAACAGTTACATAACCTCAAAACTTGTTTTCACTATAACATATTTTCTTTATTGACAAATTGAAAAATATCTACACAGGTGTTATAAGAATAACTGAAGTTTAATTTAGAACCATAACCATCATTATACAAAGCCAACATAAAAATCAGAATGACAGGTCGCGGCATGTATGGAATCGGGGCATGATTCTTTGTGCTTTAAATGTTATTGACGACAAGTCAACAGGATGCATTTCGCTAATAAAAACTGAAGAGACTGAGTTTTTTATATGTATCAAAAGTAAATATACGGGACCGCATGCAGTGTTAGATATGCGCTACCAGCCTGTTTCTAGCACTCGTCATATAGATACCATCCTATTTGCAACTTTTTATACGTGTCAATAATGTGTATCAAATACGACTTTAAAGTACCGAATTATACTGGAAAGCATGTAGTGTTAATATGCTTGGCTTTAACACAAATTAGATTTTTCTTAAATATTTTTATTGTAAAGTCGAATCTACAATAAGCCCCTTCTAACTAAGTATTGATGAAAAGAAACATACTTTTACATGACTGCCCAAAAACAGAAGTGTTTTGTTTTCAGGGTTCATGTATGTGTGTGTGGATGTTTGTGAGTTTGTTTATGCCACCATAACTTCTAAACGGCTTAACCGATTTTAATGTATGAGATATCATTAGATTTGTCTTGATAGCGCAAGTGACACTAGGTACTTACATAAAAGAAAAATAAAAAACAAACTGACGGATTTTAAACGCCATACAGTAAGAAAAAATATTGTTTTTCTGACATATCTGCCAGTGAGGTATCAAAACGAAGGGCTCTAAAAAGATTCCATAAATATTTAACATACATATATATATTTCCAAAAATACATAACATACTGTTCATTTCAAGGGAACGATAAAACACTTAATGAAAATAAATTATTTGCGTTTTAGCGGGTTGTTTGTTATATTGTCTTAGGTTTTCGCGATTATTAAACATTGTAATTGTTCATTAGTTAGTTACCCCCTGACCACGATCACTGCAAAGTGTTTGAAACGTCGCGGCAGGATTAAAATAATGATATAAGTACGCGATTAAACCGTTTAAAGTTGTTATATTACTATATACTTATTTTGCTTTTGAAAACAGCTTTAAAATATATACTACATACCTTTATACTTTAGGATATAATATGAGTCGATTGCACGAAAAGTTTTATACCATGATCAATAATGCTTAAGGTACTTTTTTTATTTATTGCTGGTACGCTAGCCTTTGACCACTATCTCACTTGAAGTGGTGATTTGGTCGAAAATGATGTTAAGGCACACCTACAATAAGTAATATAATGATAATAATATCACTCCTTCACGCAGTAACGGCTGAATGATTTGGATGAAACTTGGAACATAGTAGTTTAGATCCAGGGTTAGGGGCATTAGGGCATAGCAAACTCTACATCATCACCACTTTTAATCATTGTCAACGCTGATGATACTGCGGCGCGCTTCCTTTTCATAATAAAACAGTAAAAGTGGTAAAAGTAACCTATTTGATCAAGCGACGAGACCTCTAAAATGCAAAAGGTATAAACATATATAGGTATAAAAATTCCTAAGTATGATGTCAATAAAGCATTCAGATTGTCTTTCAATAAGTACCTAAAGCGATTTTTGTTGAATTTTTCATCCGAGAGCAATTTGGTTGCAGGGAATAAAAATACACATTAAATTAAACCTACGTCCTCAAACTCATGTGCAATTTCGTGTAACATTAACTCCATCCCGCATGGAATATCAAACTGTATCCAAAGGTTTTGACGCTGGAGGGAAGCCAAAACACAATGTCTGCACATGGTTTGGTAGTTACATGTAGATATCTACTTATAGTTAATTGCTGTACAAGTATTATGGCCGCAATCGCTTTTAAAATTACTGCAACCGAAGCTACACAACGTACCAGACTTAGTGAAACAAAATAATTTAGTGACGGCGCTCACTTTAGTGCACTGACATGTATACCTAAAAAGTACATGTGAGTGCACTAAGCTGTAAAGATTCTGTAAGTATTACCCATTATATTTTAAAGCACTATTGCAAGCTTAGCAAACACAATCACATTTTAAGGGAGCTGGATACCTACGTGTTCTTTGCTATGCGAATTGATGGGATGCGAAGTTGATGGAAGCAGAGGCAAAAAATTTGCAGATTAAAATTTTTATAAATATAATATTTACCAAATTACACAATTTGGAAATTCAGAAGGGTACTAATACGAATTAATTCGAATATTTGAATTTTGCAAAAAACACGACTTCCTTTCAGACAACATAGTTTGGACAACTTCGTACAAACTTGATAGTATTTATATCTTTATTTCGAGCCTTCTATCGTGTACTGAGCGTGTTTCTTTCTTCTATGGATTCATAGACTTTTCTTCTTCAACACTTTTTTAAAGTAAAGCAGTGGTAGGGTAGGTATTGGTTTTAGGTAGTAGAAACCGTCATTGGTGTAGTCAGGTGACCCTAATTAGTATGTTAATTACATAAATAATGATTACAATTTCAAACATTTTTACATGAAAAGCTATCTACAGTTATACCCACTGCAATATATTTTTATATATCTAGAGCACCTGACAGCAGAGCAGTGACTACGTGGAATCTGGTATATCATATTGCTCTCCAAGACTTGGAATCCTATGTTTGAACTTAAATTCTTATTGACGCTTTTTTCGTTACTTAAAGAACCTAGATATGTGTGTGCGTTTAAAGCTTGCTTCTTGGGAACTGTGGCAGTAGTGTTTTATAAACATCGGTGATATAATTTTATATACCTAAAAGTAGAAACGATAGGATTACAGAACGTACCTATAATAACTTCATTATAGGGACCTAAGTAGGCAACAACCTTCGAATTCTACGTTATTGCGCCATAAAAGACGTTTCGATGTTGTTCTCTGATCAAAGTAAACATCATAAAAACGATTCTTCGGGCCATTAAAGACGTCCCGCCCGCAAACGGGATGTCCACAAGTTGAAAATTTATTAACGACCACAGATTCAGATAAATGCACAAAAACATTCGTCAGCTTGTGTATGGCAACGAAGATTTCTATTATATAATATTGTGATAGTGAGTAACACGGGTCCTTTGGTGTTAGTCCATTCACACACATACGAGTAGATTGCTTTAAATCGATATCTTACAGAATAATACCCTGGCCAAGTGCGAGTCAGATCAGGATCTTTTAGGATCACATAACGTAACAGCCCGTAAAAGAAAAAACATCACACACAAATACATGTAAGAGATCACAGCTTCCAAACTACATTTAAAATTGACATTTTCGTACTTGTTGGTCAAATAAAAGGTTCATATTATAACGCAATATCATTTTTCTAACCTTGCTAAATATGGTATACAATTAACAACTTGTATATATTATTTTTATTAATTATTTGGCTCAACGAATAAGCATTGCAATTCAACGGGGCAATGCTGCCAACTGGGAGTGGGCTGGAGCATTTGGACTGCCTATGAGTCTGCTATGACTTATAGGTTGTCTAAATGCTTTTGTTGTAGTATCTGTAGTGTTTTATATACTCGTAGTTCATAGTATTTTGTTTAATAAAGGCATACCGTTTATTAACAACTTTGAACCCCATGTTTTTAGATAATAATTTTAAAATGTCTTTATATGTAGTCTATATACACAATGATGATAACACCACACATGTTAGGGTGCAAGAAAGTTATTTTATTTAGTCTACCTTCTCACGTATGGCCTCCTGAAAAACATTTAATTGAATTTCTGGTCCAATATTGATGTTTGGACCAACTTGGTTTGGTTCTACACAAAATACCAAAATTTTAGATTTATAAATCATTCCGTTCAAGAGGACCCGTGACAAACGGATGGACGGACTTAATAGTTTTGTAAAAGCATGGTCTCACTTCTACATGTTAATTCATAATTGACAGTGTTAGGTTTAATTTATGTTTACTCTTTTTTGATGCATACACTATACAAGATTTAAGCCTTTCTGTCAAGAATTAAGTACTGTTCACCATCAGTCGCAATTACTATTAGGAACATCGTCCAGGTATGCATAAACTTATTACATATTGTCTGTGACTTAAAAACTACTCAACCAATATTCATGAAATTTAAATGGGACCAACGTGGAAGTAAAGTATTCCCTACACTTCGAGGAACGCGGTTAGTTTCTCGATGACTCAACCCAACAAAAACAATCATCAAAATCATTTATAATTGGCGGAGAAACAAAAAAAATACTGTAGAATTGAGAATCTTCTCCTTTTTCGAAGTTGATTAAAAATTCATAATAAGAACGTACTGTTGTCGAAGTAGATATTATGATACATATTTCACCTTATGTATTGAAATAACTTATTAAACAACTTATGAAATAACTTATTAATCAGCTTAATTTGCACTTTCACTTTACTTGATTGTTTACTCAGCATTTCACATCAGTGTCACTAACGTATAATATATATTATATTCTATTATTTGTATAGACTTCAGTAGAACTTCCGTCATATTCAGTCCCAAAAACAAACATTGCTTTAGTCCAACGTCTCCTATGAGACTCAGCACAAGTTCAAAGCACAAGCATAAGCAACTGTCGTAGTACTATCGCAGGCATGTACACGGTAAAGCGTGTATCTGAAATGCAAACTTAACTTCGAAACTCCGAGTAACAGCCGATTTTAGAACTGTCTCCTGGTACCTGCCCGCGTAGTTTGTGAGGGAATGTATTCTATACATACCTACTCCTATATATTTTGTAGCAAAACAAACTTTCATCAAGTTCTCGTGTTTGGCACGTAAATTAATTTAGACTAGACTTAAAATGTTATTGACTGGTGTTCTTACGCTGTTATTGGTACTAAGCTAATACTTTCTAGTTTTACGATAATGTAAATAGATAAAATTTCTATAGCAGCTCTGCTACTTCAGCACCAGCATAATGGGTATGCTGCCAACTAGTATTGGGCTAGAGCATTTGGAATGCCTGTAAGCCTGCAATTGCTTACAGCCTGCAAAAAAAAAGAAGATAATATATGTCAATAGCTCGTCACTTGAAATCAAAGACAGGTTAGGAATATGCAGTAATTTATACTTATATATAAAAGAGTGTCTTATGTCGTTATATAAATTAATACATATATAATACGAGTATATAGTAATTTTAAGTTGTGAATATGACTTTTGCGATCACTCACTGACTAAACACGAAATTTAAAAAATCTTGACTCTGCTGAAATTTGACAGGTTGGTAGTTTATATGAGGCGACAGTTAAGGACAGATTTTACAACACGGTTGAATAGAGGAGATCAAGTCAGGGCTCAATGTTTGTTTGAAAAACCTGTGTTTTGAAGTTAGAGACTCGGAAAAATTAGAAGGGACTTCCAACACTAAATGTATGAAATAACTAGTGGAAGTCGATAAGGATAATGTGAGGTCAGTGTTTTGAATCAGCATGGTACCGACTTCGACGAGTTATTTCATGTTTTGTGTGGTATATAGGTGTCAGTGCTGATAGTCGGTTTTGTTTAAAAATAAATACCCCGATAATTCCAAAACCTACTGCAATTGCTGTAACCATGCACGATTAGACTAAACATGACCACGGTCACTGCAAAGTGTACACGAATGAAACTTCAAGATAAAATTCTAAAATAAATGTGTTGAAACGTCAAGATAAAACCAATTTAGATTTAAATCTAAAATGTACTCAAATTTTAATATACAAATTATTTTATCATAGCGTAGACGATACACTCTAACATAATATAAGGGGCCAGCCTCTTAAACACCTAGATATAATAGAATAGATATAATATAAACGTAGAATAAGAATTGGCTATAGCAAACAGAGAGGACCTAAATATATGTAAGTAGATGTATAAATCTACTTCGTCGTATAGGACGCCAGACCTTCACAAAGATAAATCATGTACACATCGTTATGGAGATAGATCGCAGCCATCAAAGCTCGCCAGTGCATTAATCCGGCTCGAAGGACTGGGCCCTGAATAACTATTCTGATTTTATTCCACAAGGTTTGAGAGGAAGGGTCGCACGCAACACAATCGTCTGCTTGGTTTCTTTTTATATAGGTATATACTTAGCAACATTCGTTTCTTTCATTTTTGAAGCGCTTGTTGCGTAGCTTGCTTATTTGTTCTTAACCGATCAATTAAATTAAGCAACGTCCTGTAAGGAACCGTGAAGTGCTCCGTGGGTCCTTTTTAAAAATCACTTTTGTACTGCTAGAGTGGATTTAATAAAATTTAGAAATTAATAGATACAAAATTGACTAATGAACTGACTGATATACTTATTGAATTTAATCGACTCACGGCTTGGGCGACAATGCATATAGCCTTATAAATACAGTAAATACACGTGCTTGCGAGGGGGTTTTTGCATTAATTGTATTTTTAAGTCTCATTTGCCTGTAATTTCACTGGCTCTCAGACTGTTGCCGAAACACACCGTTAGGTGCTTGGCGACAGATTTTCTATTTGAGGGTGGTCGCTAACCAGGCGGGCATTCGCAAAATGCCCTTCCACCATGCTATGAAACTCAAGCCCACGGCGGGATTCGAACCATGGACCTGCTGCGTGGAAGTCCATGGCCAATGCCACTGAGCCATCACTTCTTCAATAGTTCTGTTTATAACAGTCCGCTGCGATATGTTAACAAAATCAACTTAAGATATTGAAGCACTTGTCACGAAGCTTGCCTAGTCGATTTTTACCGATCTATGTTTATTAATATTCGTTGCGTTCAGTATTTGGATGGGTGACCACTAATGGCATTTATACTACTGACCGCATCCGTGATACATGGTCCCGGTGTTGTTGTGTTAGGGTGGCAGTTGTTATGGCAAGGTGGGAGAAAATTTTACGAATGCCCGTCCAGCTAGCTACCGTTGAAAATATGTCGCCAAGCACACAACGGCGTGTTCCGGCAGCTATTGATAGCCGGGAATTCTAGGTTTGCCTGAACAACATCTTCGACTACATCATCACTTACCATCAGGTGTAATAGTGGTCAGAGCCTAGCCTGTCGCAAAAAAGAGATGGTTTATCTACTTCTAAGACTTGTGTAACCTTTATACAACAAGGGCAGAATAAGCAAAAATATTAGCATTCAGTGCCTAAGATTTTTACTTCCCATGTGCCTGTGATTTCGCTATCACTGACATCTTATCTAATCACTCATATTTATATACATACTACGAGTATAAATTAATCTTTCGCATTATAAATGCGAAAGATTAAGAGTGTGTATGTTTGATACTCCTTCACGCTGAAACGGCTGAACCAATTTGGATGAAAGTTGGAGTTTAGGTCCTGGAACATATTGGATTAGTCTCGATCGTGCGCTCGGTGAGTCAAGACCTCCTGAAGATGCTTCGTTTAGAAGCGAAACTAGTGGGATATTCTTCCGGTTAGGCTGCGTGATGTTTATGACGTCACGTAGATAACAGGAAAATTAGGCGGAATCGTCACTAGATATATAATTTTATACTTTTTTAAGTGTTTTATTTAAATATTATTTAATGTTTTTTTTAAGATACTTTTAAATGTATTTGTTATTATTTCATATTGGATACTTTTCAATATTATCATCATTTTCATCACTGTCCACGCGGTTGAAGCGGGGCGCAGCGAGACGTAAATAAATGCTAAAAAGGTTGTGGACACAATTCGTCTTTTTCATCAGGACAGTTTAAAGAGTTGTCGAAAAAGTCAGTTCTCAAAAAGAAAAATTAAACGAATAGGCAAATCATTCGTAACATAATACCTACATCGTTTCTTATTTTACGGTTAGTGAGACGTTGGATAATATAAAACTTAAACGAGAAAATGCCTTTTCATTTCTCATACTCGAAAAGTAGTGTTTGTTCGAGTCCAGTAGCGGATAGATGACGTTGCTTCCCACTTTAGGGTGGGAAACTCATAGTATAAATGCTTCCTTCTCAAGGGCCGGAATGACATGAGGTCTTATGAAACATATAATAACAACTACGTTTTGTATTTACGTAAAAGTTAAATAAACGGTCAAATGCATGTCGGGCCACGCACAATGTAGGGTTCCGTAGTAGTCCGTTATCATAATATAGAATGATTCTGTAGTTCTTTATTCTCCTCCACGTGTTTCACGAAGAATATAATGCGCCCGTCACTTTGAGACATAGTTATTAAGTTTCATGTGCCTGTAATTACAGTATCTCTCGAGGACTGCTGCCGGAACACATCGTTAGGTACTTGGCGACAGATTTTCTACTTGAAGGTGGTTGCTAGCCAGGTGGGCATTCGCAAAATGCCCTTACACCATGCGGTGAAGCTCAAGCCCGCGGCAGGATTCGAACAATAGACCTGATAAGTATTCTTATTTATAGTAATTATTTTGAGAACAACTTCATTGACCACAAATTAAGTAAAAAAAATTTGTGAGCAAGGCATAGGTTGAAAGTAAAAGTTATTTAACTATTTAAATAAGTTCTATTCATAGATTGCTGTTTTGTCTGTGTCTAGATATATAATTGTTTTTATTACAGTATCTCTCGAGGACTGCTGCCGGAACACATCGTTAGGTACTTGGCGACAGATTTTCTACTTGAAGGTGGTTGCTAGCCAGGTGGGCATTCGCAAAATGCCCTTACACCATGCGGTGAAGCTCAAGCCCGCGGCAGGATTCGAACAATAGACCTGATAAGTATTCTTATTTATAGTAATTATTTTGAGAACAACTTCATTGACCACAAATTAAGTAAAAAAAAATTGTGAGCAAGGCATAGGTTGAAAGTACAAGTTATTTAACTATTTAAATAAGTTCTATTCATAGATTGCTGTTTTGTCTGTGTCTAGATATATAATTGTTTATAGGTAGTTTTTGAACTCCTTTTATTTCTAGTTAACTTTATTCTCGGCGAATATCTTAGCCCGAGTTCAGGAATTCACTGAAAATCAGTTTATGGTTGCACCTTAACAGATGTGCCCATAACTCAAACTGAGTGCTATATGTTGTATATTGTTTGTAACAAGTTGTATGTCATTTAAAAAAAATCCCATGCAAACAATGCGTTAACCCATAGATTTATGGCCAGACAGGTAAAGGTGACCGAATAGAATATTGCTTTTATTTTTTGCTGAGGCTTTAATGAATATTTACATGTCAGTTTTAGTAATATTATATAACTTCATTAAAAATTGCATTTTCATTTGTAATTTATAACTTATTTTTACATTTATTTTTAACTAATGGCCGGACTAGGACTAGACTAGGTTAGCAGTTAAACATATTATATGGCTTCCAGTCATGTGTTCGTGGAATCAGAAAATTCTTCTTGTGTACCGTACGGCGAGTATGAGGTCCAAATACTTATTGTATTATTTTTTTTATTTAAGATTACATTTTCAATGCGAGTATTTACCCTTGAAATACAACCAACTACTTCATATTAGTCACTTAAAAGGATTTGTTCTTAGGATTTTATATTTGGTACAAAATTATCCAATACCCAAGTTTAACGACTATAACTGCTATACCAATAAAGTTATCTAAACTGGTATACTTTTCCATTAAAGTTGATGAACTGCACTATCATCGTGAATTTTTTCACATTTTTTAAGCCAGTAGTTTAGCTTTGAGAGGAGGTGGTGACGCCCTGCTGGAACAAAAATTTGCCCTTTAAAGTGTAATATTTTGTAAATGGAGCATTTAATCTAAAAACAATCATAGCAACTCCTAAATAATTTTAAAATACCTATTCAACGACACTATACAAGACGGATTAGACGACAAAAAAAATTCATCCCCACTTCGCATGTATGGGAGCTATCCTAAAAAAAAATATTTTTCTAAATTTTATTTTACTACTTTGTCGGCGTGGTTGATTAACGTACCCGTAAAAAAATTCAGTTTTCTAGCACTAACGGTCTCTTAGAAAACCTCGGACAGACGGACATGACGAAACTATAAGGGTTCCTTGTAAGGACTACGGAACCCTAAAAAACTAGTTTATAACATCATTAGTAAGTCTTTGTGAAGCTAGTGCATTTAACATGATTTTTTTTTATTTTATAAAAAAAACTTTTTTAACTTAAAAGTCACCTATTAAACGCGATGGCCCCCGAGGAAGACGCATTATGTTGCATATTTTAAATTTTAAAAATACTATTATTTGCCAGTGTAGTATCTAAATACGAGTATAAGGTAGGTAATTATTAAAACAAACTAACCAAAAGTTTTCCTTAAATTTCACTTGTAGAAAAAAAAACTCCTTCAATTAATTTTATATTATCTTCTACTCATATTTATTATTTTCAGTAAATATTTTAGAAAAAATTATATTTTTTTTTACTCTCCTCATATTTCAATGAAAAGTAGAGTGTTTACACGGATACAAGTCATCGATTTATAATTGGACATAGCCGCATTAATTTTAAATAGGTACTACTCATGTTATTATAATCAAAATAAATATTATAAAATACTACTCTTTTTATATTTTCCTTATATATGTAATGAAAAGAAGAGTAGAAGTCATCAATACCTATTCAGACTATAGCCTCCCGTAAACATTCCAAACAAAATTTTACTTCAAATTTCACAAATAGTTCTAACCTGTCAATTATTTTTTAATACCAATGTTTGTTTTAGAAAAACGTCTTTTTTACTTTCCTCAAATTCGAAATGAAAAGTAGAGTGCTTAAAACGGGTGAAAGTCAATTCTTACTCGGACTATAGTCTAAAAACTCGCATGGGTACTGATTCCTTTCGACCCTTGTATAACAATCTAGTATTACAAACCTCCCAGTTAAATAAAACCTAGTATGTGTAATTTGTATAGACCACCATTTCTATATCTGATTAAACTTTCAAGTAATAACGTGACATTATAGGATAATCGCACCCTCACGCAATAACAGGAAACCGAACGAGCTTACTCTCAAGCTTCCTTATTCTTGAGAATTTAATTCTATCGCGACGTCTATTTCTAAAACTAGACACCCGCGCTCCATTAGAGGCGGTGGGTATTGGCGGGGTTTGGGGGCAAGAGGGGTGAGAACTGAGGGTATTCTGCAAACAATCCTTGCGGATATTGAACGAGCGATGCGTTAGGAAATGCAGTCGCCGGCTGCGTGCTTCGCGTCTCATCGCACGGAGACGAACGTGTGAAGATATGGATGGCCTCGTTCGGTTTCATCTTGTTTTTATTCATATATCAGTTTTCTCTGTGCTAGAAGTGTTACGTGGAAGAATTACGACGTATAATGTTTCAACTCGGCGAAATAATAAAAAGTTAGTTGTTTGGTGACTTTCTTTGTAACACTTAACAGGGGTTTTCTTAGACCAGCGTATAGATACTTATTAAGGTATTACCGATATCAAATCATTGGTCTCAACATTAGTAACTTGAGATTGCAGACTGGCAGATATACATTGCGTTACTTATACATATTACCTACCTATGGTAGGGCATTTCTACGCTCGCCTGGTTAAATCAAATTAATCACTCTCAAGGAGATATTCGGATCAAGTACTTATGTGTTCCGACTGAAATCCCTGTGAACCAGTTTTCAGTAACTTGTGACTACGTCATCGGTTTACAAATATGGGTGCTTCATCGGAGCAAATATACCACCAGCTTATTGTCTATTTCCAATGGATATCGAAATGATTTTTATTTTGAAATTCAAACTCGTTATCAGCATCGTTTTCAAAGGAAACTTTCAAAATTAGTTCTTAGCATCTTCATTTCCATTGTATTGAAGTACACAATAAGGCCCCAGCCAGGTGCATGAGCGAATACTGGTGCGTGCTTATGGAACAAAGTATTACACAGAAGATACAAACAGAAGATAATGTCACCTTGGTATAGAATTTATTTACAGTTGACCTTAGTACTCTAATAAAGCCGTTGTGCAGTAATAGGCAGAGTTATAGGTTAAAGTCACCTTTCAGTATGGAATTACCATTCCTATGCAATAAAATGTTAAGCACCAACCTCTATGTTCACTTCTTCATGCTGATGTACCCGATTACCATCTGTCTGGTCGCCGACAGCGGGTTCGCCTTGATGAGTCTGTGTCCTCTTGGTGTGATATCACTGTCTGTGTGCCTCAAGGCGGCGTATTATCTCTTCTTTCCGCAATTCTTATAAACACTATATCTCAACGTCTTACTTCTTCCTACCACCTCTATGCAGACGATCTCCAAATTTACTCCCAAGCCCCACATAGCCGTTTAGATGAAGCAGTTAATATGGTAAATAATGATTTATGTTACATTTCAGACTGGAGTAAATCATACGGTCTAACAGTAAATCCGCTCAAAACCCAAGTAATCATTTTAATTCTTTGAGGGTGTGAAAATTCCGTACAGCAAAACAGTAAAAAATCTTGGGATTATTTTTGATGAATGCCTTACCTGGATCCCACAATTGGAAACCGTTAGCCGTAAAACGTTGTACAAACAGCCACTAAAGTTGCGCTTGCACAGTCTCTTTTGTTACCGATTCTTGACTATGCAGACACCTGCTATTTAGACCTTACGGAGGACCAGCTTAACAAACTTGAGCGTCTTCAAAACTTTTCAATTAGGTTCATATTTGGATTGCGCAAATACGACCACGTTTCTGAATTTCGCACCAAGCTCAAGTGGCTTCCTATACGATGTCGCCGGAATGCTCACATCCTATCTCTTCTCTACAATATTTCGTTCAACCCTTCTTCACCCCAGTACCTTAAAGAGCGTTTTGATTGCTTTTTTGATCTTAATGCCTCTAATTCTCTTTGCTTACGGTCATCAGAGAATCTTATGCTTAAATTTTCTCCACACACTACCTCGTTATATGACCGTTCGTTTTCGGTCGAAGCCGTCAGACTCTGGAATGCATTGACACTTTATACCTAACGAGCTCCGTCCTTAAATGTTTTTTAAGACAAAGTGAAAGCTTTTTACCTGTCGTGCTAGCATAAGCTCCATACGTGTAAACATCATATTTATGTACTGTAGTTGTATATATTTTTATATATGTATGTATTTTTGTATGTATATGTATATATTATGTAAGAATACATTTATTATCTATTCTTACATAATTTTATTTTTTATTATTGTATATTATATTATAGATATTCATAAATATCAATACTATTAAGGATATTGTACACCGTCATCCCTTGTCAAAACTTGCTCCTCTCCAAAGGTTGTCTGGAAGAGATCGCTTTGAGCGATAAGGCCGCCTATTGTTCACTATTATAAGCTAAATATTTTTAATTTTGGTATAGTTTAAGGTGTTCAATAAAGAGTTTATCTATCTATCTACCCGTTAGTTATCGGCAAGATGGGGTGTGTCAAGCAAACTGGGTGTGAGACGCGACGTTGCATTGCTTCTGTACGGTGAGCTGTACCACCCAGAGTAGGTACCTGCGGCTGTGGGCGCTGGACGAGGCCCCGAACAGGAGACGCGATTCCCCTTCATTCAAGGTACGCGTAGAACTAATCTCTTGAAATTTGCGCCCATGTCACGCGCTATAACCTTTTTAAATAATATCTCCAATGATACGTATTTTTTCAATGTAATCGTACAGATTAGACAAGCGCAGCTCTCGGCAAATTTGCATAGGTACATGCAAATTTTTCTCATATGTAAATTGAATAACGATTTTATACGTATGTACATACATAATTTTGATCGTAGACTGTTAGGGAGTAATATAATTTTGAAATAAATTATAAATAACAAGTACTTATTAATTTGGTTCTGAATTTGTTACGTAGTGCTCACGATGCCTTTCTGATAATAATAACTATACTTTATCATGTCAGCCAAGTATCTACAAAACCATAACAAGTCTGTGGCAAAAATCCAAGTGTATTTGACCGTGGAAGTGCCAAGTTTGCACAAGTGAAGGAAAACTAACGCAAGTAGGTTCGTACTCCAACAATGTAAGCCAATATGTAACAATAACTAATTAATAACATTACAAAACAGTGCTACGAGTAAGTAAGTTCCCTTCAAAGGAAATTAGGTATGGACTTATTGGGGAGTAATATGTTATCGACGTTCATATTTCCATAGGAGTACAGAGTCTAGTCAAATCTCTATTGATATTATATGGTACAGTTTAACGCCATCTACCACGCACAGATTCAGACTCCAAGATACTGAAGAATTTTTTGACAGATCTAATTATTTGCTATGCAAGGTAGCATTGTTGTTAATTAGTTAGTAGGAGCTAGTTTTGGATTGAATCATGAGCAAGGCGAGTGAGAAAAATAACTTTGCTGCCGACCGCAACACACAATATTACATCTTAACGAGGAAAATGCTAAAAAACAGCTTAAATAATAAAGTTGGTAAATGTGCATACATTTATAACAAAATAAAAACTTAAATTGCTAAAATTGGTAATATTTAAGTGTAATTCATTTTTGCTAGCATGCTAGCAGATATACAGTAATTTTCCATGCAGATTTCGAATGTTCAACAACACATTTTCGATATTGTGAGGTGAAAAATCTAATAACTATCCAAAAGATCAAAATAAAACCAACCACCACCTCATGATTACAAACCGAAGCTTCACGCGAGTTCACCAATGACATTTAAAATAAAGTAAAGACCAACAACTTGCTAACCTAGCCAGTCGCAGGTCGCTATGTTTTCTATGAACATAAAACATAAAGTTTATGAGATTGGCTGCGCGTACTTGGTTCGTTTTGTTCCTGACAAAAATATCTAAAATCAAGTCTATGCGCCAGACAACAAAGCAACACATCTATAATAAGTAATATCTATACTTATTAAGGACGTGCTTTCTGTATATATAATTATAATAGATACTTGAGTTTTATGTTGCTTTATTATATGAAACAAATCGGTATAAGTCTAAGCACAACGTCCTCAAAAATGTCATATAGGATAAAATGTTAAGTTAGCGTCTTGCTTTTTATTTGTACAAAGCAGAGAACCAACCAGACTCGGGGCTGCTTTTGGTTCGGGAGATCTTGAATTTCGGATTCTAGTCTTCGCTAAACAAAACCACGCTCGAGAGTTGTAGCATTTTTAGTAAGATTCTTGATACGCATGGGATTCTGTTGCCCGTGTCGCAAGACACTATTCATAATTAATATCACCTTGCTGTGTAATTTGTGCTAGCTCCCCGATTTGTTATAGTGACTATCAGCTGCCGCTCAGATACCTAGTCTTAGATTTTATATCCTACGTTCATGCCACCTACCACCAAGCACCTACCTAACGGTGTTCCGAAAGCTGTTCTTATTTAGAAGCGTTTAAGTTTATCCTGAACACTACGAGTTCTTCGGACATTACTTAGCAGTATGTTACAGTGGTCAAAGACATAATAATTTTCACTTTAAGGGCATATATACATTATACATTAGTACTTATACAGCAGTAAACGACTTCGTCATTGTGTGCCACGGTTTGCCACCAGTTGCTAAATCACCAGTAAAGTCCTAGAATATGGCACTTCAAACATAAGGACTATAATCGTTTTCCTTACTCTTGGATACAGAAAATCGTACAGACGCCTAATTCAATAAGCACCACTATACTCCTTTGTTTTTTTTATTGCTGATATGCTAGCCTTTGGCCATAATCTCACCTGATGGTGAACCCGATGAACTGAAGCAAAATTCTCTGCGTGGTCTATATATACTTACGAAAGATACACAAGACCCAACAACTGCCGACGCCCTTCGAAGTACGGAAATGCTCAGTTTTGAACGCCACTGGCCGTACTTTTCGAAATAATAATTTGGATGCAAATACAAGGGTGTAGGTACTTGCTATTAAATATTATAGTTACCTATTGTGTTCATTGTATTATAATAATAAACCTACCATATATTATATTTCTAATATTTCTTACACGTATTCTTATAAGTATATGGATATTCGACTCCTGAGAGAGCATCGTAGGCGAACTTCACGTGTCTAACTTTTCATCGTATGCAACATGAAAAGAAACCTTCCAATGTAACTTCTATTAGTAACACTATAGATGGGTGGGTAGCGGGGCCATCTGTTGCGGTCAAGTGTGCTTCGCGGGAGAACCTCCCCATGGACCGAATAAACCGCACCGGTAGGTACTACTTTGTTGGGTGAGTGGGAGGAGGTAGTAGTACCATGATGCTTTGGAATTGTAGGACAGAATATGAGATATTAAAAAATCGGCCAAGTGCGAGTCAGACTCGCGCACGAAGTGTTGCGTACCATTAGCTATACAACATTAGACTTCATATTTTAACCTTTTTTGTTTTCACGTGCGCGAGTCTGACTCGCACTTGGCCAACTTTTTTTATTTGTTGTTATAGCGGCAACAGAAATACATCATTTGTGAAAATTTCAACTGTCTAGCTGTCACCGTTCTTGAGATACAGCCTGGTGACAGACGGACGGACGGACGGACAGCGAAGTCTCAGTAACAGGGTCCCGTTTTTACCCTTTGGGTACGGAACCCTAAAAAGTTCTTTGATAAATTGTTTCTTTTACATCGTATATGAAGGCAGTTGGTATAAGTTACTAGTAGGTTGACTGCGGACTATTTTATTTAATTATTTCACCAACTTCAAAAAAGGAGGAGGTTCTCAATTTGAATGTTTATTTATTTGTGTGCGTTACCCCTTAACTCTTTACAGGGTTTTTTTGTACATTAGAAAGCTGGTGCATATCGTATTGACGAGTAGTATTTGAGTTACACCAAAGAATGTGATAAAAGTTAGTTTTATAATGTATTTTTTTTAATAAACAGAAGTACGTGTATTGATTATATAATTTTCTTATAACTACTAAAATAGGTACCTACATATGAGGCAGATAGAACTTTAACTCTGTAGTAGGTATTTAACGGGTGGTTAGATTATAGTTTATAAAATAAGTAAGTAGCATGAAACAAATGAAATGCCTAATTGTTAAAGAAGAGGAGAAAGAAAATGATAATGTACTTATATCATTGACATTTTTTAACCAGCAGTATGCCTTTGTTAACAGAATACTACGAACTATATACAATACTGCAGCTAATACAATAAAAGCATTTAAACAGCCTACAAGTCATTGCACACTCACAGGCAGTCCAAATGCTCCCCAGCCCACTACCAGTAGACACCGTGCCCAGCATGGTGGTAGCATTGCCCCGTTAAATTGAAATGCTTATTCGATGAACCAAATAGGTGCCAGCATTTGATCATGCGTATCGACCAAGCGCTCTGATAAATTTTGGAAAATACGATGAGCTCCGTTGACTTATAATTTATAATAATTACATGATACGCGTGTGTAAGGAATAGCATCTCTTAAGATCCTAGAAGCTAGAGTTACTTGGTCGTAGGTTCTGTGTTGACAATCGTTGTTAGATGAATTGTTAGGTGTATTTTGGTAATACAAGTTTTTGCAATACCTATTCAAATATAGAATTTTATGTAAGTTGGGTCAAAACAGGAAAATAAATGAAACTATTGTATTAAATTCTCTTCTCGTTGTAGTTTTGTATTGTAATACATGGAGCATGGGTTGTTACAAAAATAAAAATATTAAAATAAAACTATTATTCACTTTCCCTTACTTAAATATTTTATACAGGTACTTAGGTACCTACGTATCCAATATTTTATAATATGTATATCTGACAAGTTAACATCTCGAATTAAAATGTTGTTACAATTTAATAACCATAACTACTCTCTTGATGTCAGTCATAGCAACCAAGTTGTTAAAGTGCCTGTATCATAAATCGTGAGGACGTTGATGATAAGACTGAACTATTCATTATTCATTTCACAACTTAATTTCCTATTTTTTTCGATGCCTATTTATATACGGGGTTATTGGTAATATGCTAACAACCTCTTAGGGTTGACATCTGCTAGTCCTAACAAACATTTTGAGATTGAATTTTTTTTTTTTTTGTTTGTTTTAATGCCTACTCCGAGCCAAGAGCGTTCGCGGCAACACTGGACCGCGCCGTGCTCCCTTTGAATAGAGTTTTGAATATTTACGTCGAGTAAAGTTATAAAAAATATGAAATAATACATTACAAGCACAAGAGACTTTTAACATTAGATGGGCCTCGTACCGATTCCGTCAAAAACACATAAAAAACACAAAAAAAATTTTTTTTTTTTTATAACTAAAAATAAATATCTCATAATGTGTGTTAGGATAGGACTAGCAGATGTCAACCCTAAGAGGTGTTAGCATATTACCAATAACCCTGTATATCTCAAACATAAATTCCTATTGGTTCAGACCCATACCTATACATTTCGTTGTACTCGTATAACGCAACACACTGTCTCTCGGTGTACCTAGGCATAGAACATACAATAAGTGTAGGTTCCGGTAATCTAGTTGTCTAGTTAAGCTATTGAATGAATGTACTAAAATCGCTAGGCGACAAAATTAATCTTTTTTTTTATGTTATTTTGACTCAACAAGCCCGAGGTCCGCCGGATGTTAAGCGGACTAATCTCTGCCTACAACAGATGCACTTCGTCATAAGTCACAAATTGCACTGTGCCCGACACCTTGAGACATAGTTGTTAAGTCTCATGTGCCTGTGATTTCACTGGCTCTCAAGGACTGCTGCCGGAACACACCGTTAGGTGCTTGGCGACAGATTTGAGTTTGAGTAGGTGTTTAAGTACTTTTTCCTTATTCTACAGCCTAGTGTTTCGATACGTGCGCACTCGCAGTTATAAAAAATCTAGCATGCATAAAATCCATTACGTTTAAATGTTTGTAAAAATCGCGAAATATAAAAATCCTGTCCCAAAAAATCAATGAATTGTAGTCCAACTAGGTGTAGTACAATATTCTTCACAATGGCGGCTGATAATGGAAAAGTTTATCAATATAGGTATATTGGTAATTTGTTAGTGAGTATTTTAATTGATTGAAAATATTGCAAGGTATCTAATGTGGGTTTGGTACCTATTTAGTTTTTCCATCAATACAGTATATTATACATTAAAACTTAATATTATAAACATACGAACAAGATGGCTTAATTTATAATTTTGCTTATTATACTTTTGAAATATTGTTATAACTAGTTTTAAAGCTATTTAATAAGACAGTATTGTATTAGTTACTGATGTATTTAGTTTATTGGTATCATCTCGTATTTCCTGGAAGATTTTTGTAATATTTGTCAGAAATAAACATTTTTTATTATTATTGTTATTATTATTTGCCTATAGCTTTCAACGGCATGTAGTAAGTCCATAGCCAGCCATAGAAGGTAGGTATACGTGACCTTGCAAGAGTGACGGACTCTGCCCATGGTACCTAATAGCATATTGAAGTGGGTAAGGAGCAATACTATAATGGTGAAATTAGGAAAATAACCTATTATTATACAGGGAATATAATGAGTTTCATTGCACCTAATAATATTTAAATAAGCCTATACAGGGATATTGTTAAAATGCTAAAAACCTCTTAGGGTTGACTTCTGCTAGCCCTAACAAACATTTAAAGATGTTTTTTTTTTTAAAAACTTTTTTTTGTGGTTTTTTATGTATTATGTCGGGTTATGTCGACGTTAATGTGGCGTTTCACGCTTTTGTGAGTTGAGTTCTATACAAAAAATTCAAAACGGCTTGAGTAAGGTGCCCGCCGCGCCGCCCGGATCCCGTTGGATCAGTGTGCGCTAGCCATAACATACGAATGGCTAACAAACTACTACTGGTGCGTTCGTTTTGGCTCGGTTGCGTTTGTAGCAGTTTCAAAAGTGGCATTTGTATCTTAGCGTTCGGAAAGAAGCTTCTGCTATTTTTGACCACCAATGACTGTATGCTATCCGAACGTCTTATACTTGTTTTGACAACCGGTGAAACCCAAAATAACGTTTTCTGGAACTGCAGCTAAAGATATAGGTGCAACAACTGAAGCCAAAGATATAGGTCTGTAATTAAATCTGCCGGAGGCATCGCCAGTTCTATTCATTATGATAGGAACAACAATATTTCTCATAAAATGTTAGCTGTCAAAAAACGATCACAACGATCCCACGGTAAGACGTGGGTCAAAAATAGCACTTTTCTCTGTCATTTGTAGCGTTTTCAAAGCTATCCGAACGGTGAGCGAAAACGATATTTATGCTCACGAAGTCCCTATCCGAACGCCCTGTGTGATCATTTGTAGCGTTTGTGAGTGTTATTTTTGGAACTGATAGGCTATCCGAACGCCCTATATGTGTCCCTTATGAAACAAAAAAAACAACTGTCAGATCTCTAGGGTGCGGTCCGAAATGCGCCAACAGTAGGTACTAACGGTGCTGCCAGTACTATTGATTGGTCAGATTTGTATATGCACGTTCACAGCCGTTTTCATTACCGTAGAACGTTCTAACTTCGCCCGGTTTTGTGACATTTTTTAAAATACCGCCAAGTAACTATCTAAATGTCGTTCAGTCGAATTATGACCAATCAGGGAAGGTTTTGCAGCCCATAGAATGATATCGACATATCGCACGCTTAATAATAAACCGAAATAAGACAAAAATTCACTTTTTTGGGAAATCGCTTTCAAAGTTTTGAGTATCTACCTTGTTGAAAACATTTTGATGGTTTTCACGTGTTTTTAGTGTTATTTTTACTTTCTTGGTCTTAAATTAAAGCCAGATGTATAGCGAATATAGCTGACATAACAATATAATTATTTTATTTATATCAAATGAATAAATGAAGTTTATTTTCTACTGTTTCGACTTATGTCAGTTTAGTATAAAAATCAATCATCAAGTTTCAAAAAATGTGTAAACTAATATGTCATAATTCTGTACAGTATTAATAAATAATATGATCTTATCAGATTTATAACTTTTATTACATTTTAAAATTAAAATGGAAACAAAAATACAGAAATATTTTGCAATTTACCTATAATTTGGTAATGTAAAATACATTTTAAAAGTCATTGTAACAGCTTTCTTAACCTAATCATATTATTATAATAATCAGTCGTATTAGGGACTTATAATAAATGTCTACTTTGAATTATTTGTCGTAAATTTTACCTATTTGTCTTAATCAGTCTCGTGAGTTGTGATTTCTCAAAATATTAATCAAATTTCATCAAAAAAGTTTAAGAATTAAGTTGTAAAAACATGCATAACATAAGATGAAATCCGCCCCTTTGCAACTAAGTCTTAAACTTAATTTTAATAAGCACTTATCTCCTGTTTTTGCGTATATGCTGCCTTCATGGTTATTTCTATGACTGATTTCATCTGCCTAGGTTTATTTCGCCTATTAAGTTGTCGTCGTTGTAAGATATCTTTAAGTAAAATAATACTTTTATATCATTGCAGTTCACATTTTGGTTGCTTTCGTCTGTACAAAAATTTAAGTCCTATTCTTCTTGTAACAGTTGAAGATCCAAAATACTGGTTGATCGGGGGGTTAAATTTTGTTATATATTGAACTGGGTGTTGGTGGTGTTATATAAAGATTGGGATGACTTAACATTTTTTTAACTTCTTGTCTATCAGACTGTATACCTATGTTGTCTGCTTTATTTTGCGTATGCCCTAGAATCATGAAATAGGAGTGATGTGCTTTGGATTTTAAAAAGATAAACAGCATACATATAAATTTTCATTATAAAATTATATTTATTCTGACCTGCACATTATCAGAATAAAAAATAACGTTCAATGGTTCTTGTGCGTCCTTACTACTGTGCTCCAAGTATTTCCAAATGCACATACCCATTTTAATCAAGCTTCGCATCCGATTCCTTCCAAAAAGAACTATTGAGAGATTCAAAAGCGCCTTATTTATCTGTTTGAAACGACTCAGTTACTACCAACTAGCCTCTGAGGCCTATTGTCAGTCAGATAGATGCACCTACATACAAACAGTCTCTATACTTAGCAAATGTCCTGCAACAGCTACAAGCTAAACCCAATCCTACGTAAAGGATTCCAGACATTTTGTTAACTTGCTAGTAGATGTACGTATTCTGCCGATGGAAATAATTATAAGTGACATCACTTATCACAAATGTGTTCTTGAAAGAAGCTATAAAAATCATTACTGACCTACTCCACGGAGCTGATATGCCCAATGACTACACAGAGCTGAGTGAATGTTTTGTGTCAAACGGTTCTTTAGCGAATAATTATAACATGCAAATGGAACGAGTCACCTAGGCTCTCCTAAAGCGCCAGTTGTGGCCAATATTTATATGGACCATTTTGAGGGAGATCATGAGGAGCGCTAGAGAAAAACCATGTTACTGGTGGCATTATGTAGATGATGTTTTCGATGGCCAAAGAAGAGTTGCCGTTATTTAACACCCAATTAATTTCATCACACTCAAAAATATAGGTGACGGTTAAAGAAAATCGTGATGGTAGTTTGTTTTTCCTAGATTTAAAGGTATATCATGAACCGGCGGTATTTTTTTTATCAGATTTTTTTTTCGATCAAGCTTTTATTCACATCTACTCAGTATCTTGTACTCACGATGTTGGTCATATTTTTGCTAAGCCCTTGTGCTTGCTCCAAAGTTGAATTTTTATAGGACAAACAAAGATGATACATACATTTTTTTTAGATCGGAAGAAAGATATATTTATTTGCTCTTTAATTATCAATTTGGGATTATTTTTTTATAATTACCATTTTTTCCACGTTCTATAAAGTTATTGCTGTTTTTTGCTGTGTTCACCACACATCTCTTTCGAATCAAAATGTCCAAGGTAACTTTGAAAAAAAGTTTAAAGAATCTAATTTGTTAATTACCAATAATAAAATAATAGGCTTTGTTGGGTTTTCGGACATACCTAATAATCTGCGTTCGTATTTTGATATCTTGTTACGTACACGTTTGGCTAACTTTTGTTTCCACTTTGAAGTACCGCTTAGTAATTTTCGTGGTGGTATGATGACGCTGGCAACCTGAACTTTCTGAATGGTGGTGATTTTAACGTGGCGGCCTTGACTTCTTCCATCGTGAGCTGGAGATCTTGTGTTTTGTATGCTGTGTTGGACTTGATCGTCTGTTTCGTTAAACAAAATCTTAAATAATTTATACACAACATTAAATAAAAAGGTAAAACTTTCGATTAATTCAGAGAAACTAACGTGGTTAACACTTATTTTAGAAAATAATACGGGATAACTCACGTGATTCAGTCAAACTGCTCCAAGTATAGTTTCAACCACATGCGGTGGTCTTTTTCAAGGGGAGCCCGCGTTGACGTATAGCTAACCTAACCTGATAAGTGAGACGTCAACGCGGGCTTCTCGAGCTTCCGTTGGAAAAGACCACCTATTGTGGTTTAAACTATAATCGGAGCTATCTGACTGATTCACGTGAGTTATCCCGTATTATTTACTAAAATAATTCAGAGAATATTACGTGAAATGTATTATGGATACTGTACCCCGAGGAGTGTAAGATGAAAGAAAGTAAACTTAACTATTTCGTTTGCGTTAAAATTTTACTCAAAGATCATGATGCTAAAAACATAAGGGTTATAATAAAAAATCTTAACGCAAACGTGATAGTACGGTTACAAATTTGTAAATTTACAGTCAGGGGTAATGCATATGTAAGTACGTAATCACGACGTTATTTATATTTCGACTGCCTTAGAATTATTCGTAACAGTCCATCCAACATTATATCCTTATCAGTACATCAAGCATTAACACTTATTACAAAAAGTTTTAGGCGATGCTAGTTCCTATTTTCAGGCGTCCTCTACAGGATTTAAACTATGGAACTAGTGATTTAATACTTTTTATTAATCAGTATTTAAAATAAAATTAAAGGACATTTTGTAATAAACCGAAGCAATGGCTAGAGTACTTTTAGACTTTAGGATCATTTTAAATGTAAACCGAAATAAATACAAGTATTATATAAATCTAGCGATAGCTTTGGCAATAAAGTGATGTAAAATTAATTAATTCTCGAATAAAAGTAATAATCTAATGCTAAAACGCACTAATACGCATTTCTTCTTAACTATACAACTATAATTTAATGATAACCTGCAACAAGTCCAAATAGTACATGCTGTATTGTAACACCGTTTTCAACTGAAGTGAAGTAAAACGAAAACATGACAGTCTATAAAAAAATGAAGTAGAATAGTTTCACCTGTGTTTGAAAATAAACCGAATTATTTTACCTTACTCCACTATAGTCACAAAACAACGCTACAATTCACACAACACGATCGCCGCATCACTGAATGATTCTTTATGGTATGAAATGACTTTTCGCGTGCTTTTGTAATAAAGAGAGGGGTGATCTAAAAATCGGCCATTATGGTTTGTTTCGCATAGCGGGTTTTTACCGATAGATTCTTCAATCGGAGTTAGTTCGTTTTATTAACAAAAGTGGGAATCCTTAATTTTTGACTTATTACGGTTTATTATTAAACGTGCGATATTTATAGTTATTTCTCTATTTTTTGGCTATTCAAAATGTGGGCAAACTTAGGACATTTTGCCTGACTATCATTTTTCTGAGCCTGACTACGCCCACGTTACGTTTCTTTAAAAGTGTAAATGCATTTGTTATGCTTTTCAAAATTAATTGATTGAAATGTTATTATCCACTTGTGTTTATAGTATTAAAACGTATTTAAATAATAACCATGGGGCGAAGATAAGCGAACAAATTTCGCATATGGTGTCAAAAATAAATATAGTCAGGGCTGTCCAAAAAATTCTTTTTTTTTTAATTATATTTATTAAAATTGGTAAGAAAAGTATTACTGTTAATATTGAATGAGACAACATGTTTTGGTATATATTTACGTAAGAAATAAAATAATCGTTAAGTTCTGAGTTTAGATAAAGCAAGTTCTAAAATAGTTTATCATGAACTTACAGTGGTGTACATGCTTTTTGTTACTATTTTCAGTGTTTTTTTTTTATTTGTGGTAGGTAGGATTTGCCATAATGGTCTGAAAAATTGCAAAAATTTGATATACTTACGTAGTCATTGTGCAGTGCATAAACTGATAAAAAACATTATTGGCTTTCTGTGGTCTGATGGAAATCTAAAAGGATTTATACGTTGTTTTTGCTTCTAAGAACAGACGACTATATGCGTAAAGTACTAATAAATATAAGAGGCTTAGCTCTAAAGATATTGGTGTGCCAATGAAATCTTTAGTGGAACCAAGAAAAAAAATGTTTGATTTTACATATAATTAACGGTTACGGACGTTAACGGTAACATATTATTTACTGTTACGGAGTACATGAGAAAGATAATTACAAGCTGTAAAACAGTAAAAGTTTTCAGATTTTTACTTTTTATTTTACATCGAGTAATTTGAAAATCAACCAAACAAGTTTGATACAAAGCGAGGCTCTGAACGTACCGTTAGCTTCTATCAAATTTTTATTTGTTTCTGTTGTCAATGTCAATGTCGTTCGCTCGGTTCTATTTAGGTTAGAAAAGTTTGTTTTGATTTGTGTTTGTAAGTTCTCATGTATTTTGTTGAATACATCATAGAGAAGAGTAACACAGAGTTATTAACCGGAAAACACTCAAAAAATTCATAAATCCTAGTTACCAAATGGAAGATGCTCCGAGTGATAAGCGACCTCAGTTCGGTAACAGGTTCCTGGAAAATGTTGATGAAGTCTTCAAGCATAACGCGTGGTACCGTATTTCGAAATTTTCTAAGGCATTATAGGAGTTATTCAAATAGTTATAGTACCAAAAAAACATATTTAGAAACTACTCGACATAGAAAGAAACCTGCTGGTGGGTCCCGTTTTTTGGACGACGAAAGACACATATTTCTTTTTAATGCTTGGTACATACTTACTTTCATTTAGCATTATAAGCGAATAGCACATACTTACTTACTTCAGGTATAAACCTGAACTCGTTATGGTTTTATTTTCAGGGACAATGTACAGTGGGATGAAGAGCAAGAAAAAACTGCAAAGGAAAAGGTACAATCAAACTCAGAGATAACATTCTCTGTAGAGAGATTGAAATCATTAGAAGATGATGCAGACAAACATTGGGATGCTTTTTATGACATTCACCAAAACAGGTACTTACTAATTTTGATATACTTAGGCCAATATTCACCAGACTAGGGTTTAATTAATATGCAGATAACCTTAAACTAGGATTTATGATAATGATATTTATATGATATACTTTTGCTACCATAAAACAGTCAAACCTAATGGCAGTTTTTGAATTTGTTGGCTTTCTGTTATGGAAAGAAAAACTCTTTTAAATCCTTTGGCATCCAAGATATGGAGAATAATAGAATTTTATCCATAAATAGATATATTGTCCACTCCGATGCCAATCAGCTAAAACATGTGAGAGCAGTGTGGACATAAAAAGAGCATGTTCTATCAGCTGCAACAAAGTGGCATATTATGTTTAATTTTAGTTGCATGAAGCAACATCACCAAATTCATAGGTATAGTTTTATCTGATCACATTCTTTCCTTTGCTACACTTCTACATTATTGGATGTCTATATTTACAAAGGTCTATCATATTTTGTTGATTCAGAGAAAAGTTATCCTCCTAAAGTGTTTTCTAGTTTGGGGAAATTAGCCCTTAGAACATTATTGACATAAGCAATTTTAGATTAATGTATGGCTGAATACCTCCTTAACCCTATTTTTTTATTTAATTTTTATTAATTCTTTGGCATCCAAGATAACGACGTCGACAAAAAATAGTAAATACACATTAAGTGATTGGTTTGTTTGTGTTTATATATTATGATAAGATCACTACGGGGTTGACATGAACATGATGTTCAAAAGTCATTAAATATTACAGAAATGAAAAAGAAAAATTTGTGAATGGAGGTAAGTATGTGTATCGTAGTTGGAATTTTATTTCTCACAAGAAGAACTTTTATCCTTTGGCATCTGAGATAACAAGGTCAATATAATATAATTCATAAATGGACGATATTGTCTATGCGGTTGCTAATAGGTACATATGGGTTATCCATTTACATGAATGATATAAAAAAAGTAATTAATTATAAGTATACAGTAATTGATTAAAACATTTACAGTAAATTGAAAACACAAGTTAAATAGAATACATTACAAACATGATTGAAAAAAAATTAAGTGCAAACAACTAGTCAATATAAAAGAAAAATCTAAAAAGATTCAATTTCTAACAATAACATTTATCTAAAACAAAAGTTAGATTTAGAATCAAATCAAATTCAATAATTTTTTGCTTAATACATGTCACATAAGATCCTATATTAATGGTTAAAATATAATGTATTTAGTCTGCAAGCAGACATGCAAATTTTTATGTAGGTATGAATTCAGACAATATTACATTTTACAAAAGTCTTAAATTCTTTAACACTATAAAAGCAGTTTATAAGAAGCCAGTGAGTCAAAGATCTTTTAAATTTATTACCATCCAATGTTTTGATGTTGTTAGGTAGACAGTTATAAATAGATAAACATATATTGTAAATAATTTTTTTAATATAAATCCTTTTTAGCATGTGGTTCATACAGTAGATTGGTGAACTTTGTCCTTTTTTGACATGTAAAACCATCACCACATTTCTTAAAAAAATTAGATTATTGTTTAGTGAAGACACAAATGTTTTTTATGTACATGCACGGTAGAGGAAGTATGTTACATGTTTTAAAAAAGGGTTTGCAGCTCTCTAAAAACCATGCTTTATTTATGACCCTAATTCATAATAATTGAATACTAATATACAGAATATCAGAGCTAAGAGCGTCGGCTGAGGCAACACTGGACCGCACCCCGCTCCCTTTGAATATAGTTTTTAATATTTACATTGACCAGAGTAATAAAAAATATGAAAAAATAAATTACAGGCACAAGAGACATTATTCCATCAAAAACACTTATAAATTTTGACCAATATCAAGCTATTTATCATAAAAATAATAGATTTATTATAAACACTTTTTTAGACTATCACAGTTTTGTACATAAATTATTTTATCACTTACGGGATTTGTACCATGGCGTTTTTTATTTTTGAGCCCCCGATATTTCGACGCAGTTACATGCATCATGATTGCAGGGTGACTGGAGAGACGAGGGGTTGACACAAATCACGAGCAGACGAAACGGTCTACCCTCTTTCTTAGTCTTTTCTTTTGCTCTGGAACTCGAATCCCGCCACGGTACAAATCCCATAATTGATAAAAATATTTATTGATTTATTTTGTTATTAAATTTCTGTCAAAAAAAGGAAAAATTAAAAAAAAAAACTTCCAGAAAGAGATGCCCATTTGCAAGGATTCTGTTCCTTTGATAAACTACTATGTTTGATTCAAAAGTAGTCAAATGAATTTACAAGGGGTAGAGAAATCATTAAAGATGACTCTGGATCAGGTGAGCCTGATCTTGCCACCATGGAAGAAAACATAAAAAGGTAGAAAACCTTGTGGTCAAATATGCTTGAATAAAACTTATTTGTTAGTAAAGATGAACAAGATATCAATAGGTACCATACATTCAATACTACATGACTATGAAGCTCTCAAAGAGATCAAGGTTGTCTAAAACAATAATTTTTAAGAGAAGGGAAAAAGTTATTTTTTGAAGGTATTGAAATGATGATTTTGCTTTGTAAGAAGTATATTGAGATTCCAGGGGAACCCCTTGGCATCGACATGGACGATGTCATCCTATTATTAAAAAAAAAACTATTGTGTTATCATCATTTACGATGCGCTTGAATTAATAGTCGTATTGTATGATGTGAGTTTCTTAAAAAAATAAATAAGCATAAATTATAACATATTTAAATGTACTGTTATATTGATAAATACTATATTTCTCACAGTAAAACCATATCTCAATATACTACTTCTAAATCAGTATACAACAAACTGCAGAGAAAGATATATATTTTTTTATAGAATATAGCCAAATATACCTATAATATTGTAGCAGTCCTGAGTATGTAAAAGTTGTGATAATAATATATTAAGAATGTTATATCGCCACACTATTGATGTTTATCAGTACAAAATAGAGTTTGTCACCAACACATCTTTCTTAAAAGATATTTCTTAAAAGAACTGAGAATATCTGTATTTACTATATATGTAAGATGCATTCTAGATGCATGGTGGTAGGGCATTTTACGAATGCCCGCCTGGCTAGCTACCACCCTCAAGGAGAAAATCTGTCGCCAAGCACCTAACGATGTGATCTGGCAGCTGTATTTGAGAACCAGTACTTCTTGGTCAGATTCAACAAGGCATTCGACCAAATCATCACTTAACATCAGGTCAGATAGTGGTTAAAGGTAATAGACATAAAAATAAAAACCAGAACCCAGATTTGTGGTACTGAAAAAGTAAATTTCCTGAAAATGTGGGTAAATAAAAAATCTATTTGCATCTTACCATTGCATTGCTACAACGTATTTGTGCATGCAACCATGACACTTGCAGTCGGCAGCTTCGCTCAAAATAAAACCTTGTTTTTTTGGAATTTGACGAAACAAGCATAAGGCCCTCCTGATGTAAAGCGGATTAACCTCGGCCTATAACAGATCCATTTGGTCATGTGACAAATTGTACTGCGCCCGTCACATTGAGACATACAGTTGTTATGTCTCATGTGCCTGTAATTATTCTGACTCAAGGACTGCTGCCGGAATACACTGTTAAGTGCTTGGCAACAGATTTTCCCAAAATGCCCTTTCACCATCCATTGAAGCTCAAGCCGACGGCGGGGATCGAACCATGGACCTGCAGTACCGCATTCTATAGCTTTAACCGCCCGGCCATCGTTTCTTCAAAATATAATTGTAAATATTATATTTATCTGCATTAAAAAAAGGTACAACTAGTGCTTGAGTAGAGAACACATTTTACTAAAATACTTTTTCAAAATTGTTTTCAGGTTCTTTAAAGACAGACACTGGCTGTTTACTGAGTTTCCAGAACTAGCACCAGACTACACGGAAGCCCCAGTCAGAGTTTACCCAGAGGGTGACCAAAATGTAACATCAAAGGAGGAATTTGTTCCATCCAACACAAAGCGAGTTATATTTGAAATAGGATGTGGTGTCGGGAACACTATTTTCCCAATACTGCAATATAGTACTGACCCAAATCTTTTTATATATGGATGTGATTTTTCTTCAAAAGCAATTGAGATTATGAAGCAAAATGAACTATATGATACCAAGAGGTGTAATGTTTTTGTCTTGGATGCCACACAAGAATGGATTGTGCCTTTTGAAGAGAACTCCTTAGATATCATTGTACTGATCTTTGTTTTATCTGCTATTGAACCTGCTAAGTAAGTAGAACCATTTAATTTGTTTCTTTTCATATAATCATTTTATCACACATAACTCAGTAAATCTGAAATTTTCTATCTAAACATACATATAACCATACTACTAAGGTAATTTCATGAATTAAATCAAAATCTGTCATTGGTTTTCCTGTAATTTTGTGGATGTCATGGGATAATTTAAAACTTCACAACAAGATGTTTATACATGTGCTGTAATTTTACTGGCTCTCAAGGACTGCTTCCAGAACACTCTGTTAGGTTCTTTGCTTGCACAGATATCTACTTGAGGGTAGGTTACTAGGCTAGCAGTCGCATTCTATGATAGTAAAGGCCCGCCACATTTTAATGGCTAAACAAAGTATAAAGTTATCCATATACCATTTTGTGCCTAGATTGTCGAATTTGAACCTTAATGTACCTACCTGTATATGATAGGTTTAAAAGCCTCAGCTTCAAGGAAAGTGAAGTGAACATGATAACAAAATAGGTTACCTAGTTCTTAACTGTACTTCCCTCTGCCATGTTTAGCTATACTGAGCTGATTACATCATAGTATAACTCGACACAATGATCAATTGATTGAAATTGACAAGCTGCAAAAGATTTGCAAGCACATTCTTAAAGATTTTTTGCATAAATAACTTTTTTTTTTGTTATTGTGACAAACAAAACTCAAGGTCCACCAGACGTTCAGCAGACTAACCTCTGCCTACAGATGCATTTCGTCACAAGTCACGAAGTGCACTGCGCCTACAGTTATTATGTCTCTTGTGGCTGTAATTTCACTGGCTCTCAAGGGCTGTTGCCGGAACACATCGATAGGTGCATGGCGACAGATTTTCTACTTGAAGGTGGTCGCTAGCCAGGCGGAAATTCGCAAAATGCCCTTCCTGAAAGCTCAAGCCCGCGGCAGAATTCGAACCATGGACCGGTGCGGCAGTCCATAGCCACTGAGCCATCACTGCTTAAATGCATTGCAACATTATAAATGAAAAATAATTATTTTTATCTTTTTATTACAGGATGCAAACAGTGGTCAACCAAATTCACAAATACCTGAAACCTGGTGGCTTAGTGGTGTTCAGAGACTATGGCCTTTATGATTTGGCCCAACTAAGATTCAAAAAGGGCAGATGCATATCTGAGAATTTTTACGCACGGGGGGACAACACCAGAGTGTATTTCTTCTCGCAGGAAGAAATCGCAAACTTATTCAAAACAGCTGGTTTTGTTGAAGAGCAGAACTTAATTGATAGAAGATTGCAAGTGAACAGAGGAAGAATGTTGACTATGTACAGAGTTTGGATTCAAGCCAAATACAGGAAACCATTATAACAAATGTTGGGATTTTTGAGTCTTGGTTAGTAACAATTTGTTTTGTATGTACATTTCTACTATGGGGAATTAAATTAACAGATTTTACCAAATAAGGTCATAATGTATTTAAAGATATACTTCATTTCACCTGTGATCCATTTTAAAAACAACAATACTCTAATTTTATTATGATTAAAAGAATATTTTATCTTGATCTGGATCTGTGCTAAGTAGATGCGCTCGCAATTTAGAACATGGGACAAAAATCTGTCTAATGAAACTTGAGTGGGCGATCAGATTTTTTTTTAAATCATACTGTGTTTTCTACGTCTTTCTGCGTAACTATAGGAATCTGAAATTTCATTTTATCATGCAATATAAACTGAATTTAAACAACAAATACTGAAAACATAGATTTTTTTTATATATATATTTAAACTTTGAACAAAACAACGTTATTTTCATGTGTTGTGGCAATGCGGACTTGAAATAGATTGAGTCCAGGATCACACGACGCTTATTGATATATATTTCAAATAATTGTCTATAGTATCAAACTTGATGTCGATAAGGAAGCTAAAATTTTGTTTTTAGACTAGCTGTGCCCTGTTCATCTTTCATAGAGACTTGTCAATGGTATGTTTTGTTCGTTAATTCTTGATAAGGGGACATCCTCACTATAGCATCATCGTGAGTAATAGTCCGTATATAATATTACCTTATCATATTATGTCGTTATATTATATTACTTTACTGTATTGCTCGGCTAAAAGCGGAAGTTGATTTACATCAAGGTTTATTGGTAACGACAAGATGCGGCTAGTTGTAGCTGGGTAAACTTAGAAGTACCTATGTATCCAACTTATTCGGCTATAGCTCGTTCTTGCCTAGCCTTCGTCGTCCATGACAACTATCAGTCAAGGCTAATTAGAAGCGTGAAGATTAAGAAGGATTTTAGCAGGCACTTCCACATGCCACTGGCGACAACAGGTGAGTGTGACTCATGAGTCGAGACAGCTGTTGCCCTCGGTACAGCACGCCGAGTCCTAAGATTGGTACCACTCCCAAAGCGAAATATAAGAAAATAATTTGGCAGTTATGATTAAGTTCCCATGTAAGAACAAGCGAGCCTATTGTTGTTTACTAGACATAATATGACATTGTAGGTAGGCGGCTTATGTCTATAGCCGGAAGATGCTATTTTGATTCCTGCTGTAGAAAAAAACGTAGTTCTATAAGAATTATTGATGTGATATTGACTTAGTTTATAGTGCTTGAGTTTTAGGGTAGGGACATCTTAATGATAGTATGAGTATTTGAGAAGTCTTCTTACGTTTTGACGTAGTAGCTTAATGGATGGCCGAACAGTCATACAGAACGAACGAACATCATGAAAAATACAGCGTGAAATTCCAACATTTCACAAAATTCCAGAGTTCCAACGGTCTTCGTAATTACACTACAATATAATATGTTGTCAACATTTGCGTTCCCAACACGAAAAAGTTTCTGTAAAGCTGGATCTTGTGACAATGTGTCCAAATTTTGGAGCTACTTCAGCTATAATCCTATTACATACATGATAGTTTACTACTAAAGGAAACTGTGAAAATTCATACAAACGTAGATATATTTTCCAATAATAACACATACATTTTTTTTATATTTTTTTTTATACAAAAGGTGACAAACAAGCAGACGTTCCACCTGATGGTAAGTGGTCACCGCCGCCTATGAACACCCGTAATATCCGCAGCATTACTGGTGCGTTGCCTACCATAACAATATGAGTACCTAACCTACATACATATTATATAGATGTGAATAGCCAAAAAATATATCAACTTCTAAGGATGCTTTGAATACAATATATTTTAAATGCACGAAAATAAGGATCATAATATCATAAGCACTTTGCTTTACAGCTTTTTACATTCTGTGCATCTTGCATTTTGCATCTAATAGTCAATCAAACTTAATTTGCAGATTCAAATTTGATACGAAAAGGCAGTTCAATAGCATTCATCAATTTAGCTTTAACTTTCATTGGTGGGCCTTCCCATGTCACTTTAAACTCATTGATGCATTTCTTGATAAAAATCTCTATTTCCAACTCAGCAATTCTTCTGCCTATACAACTCCTTACGCCGAAACCGAAAGGTAGGTTTACCATGGGATGAGCATTGCCATGGTACAAAGGGTCGTCCTTTTCTACCAGCCATCTTTCCGGCAGGAATTCATTTGGTCGTGGATAGTGTTCCTCGAGATTGGAAAGATACTGGTTTGGAGATACGACGTCAACCTGGAAAAACAGACGTGAATTTCTAAGAAAATAACGGGCGTTTTCCTATGTACTCATGGTTGTTCCCTTGATGGTACAGTGGAAGAATAATATTAACCACTATAGCCCTGGCCATATAACCCGACTATATTAATCTAACAGCTATCTATTGAAAGGGTTATAACACCAACTACAAATTAACGTTATATAGTAATATTTGTAATGCTCCATGCAGATGTCCTTCGCACAATAGACATGGAGCTTCTATACTTTTTAAATAAATCTGGAGCTACGAATAACTGGCTCAAACTCTTAAAAACGAGTGCTATATACTAAACGCTTTATAAAAAAAAAAAAAAAAAACCAAAAGAAAAAGGATTTAAGGCAGAAACGATAGGTCTAATAATACACTATATTTACATGCGAGTTTTTTTTAAATAACAAGTTGAGTTTATATAAAAGTTCACGCTTTGGCTGGCGGGTAAATGTCCTTAAGGTCCGGTTTTAGTTAATTAGTAGGCAAATTTAGCGTGCGAGAGTTGCGGGCTATTGGCACTACGCAGCACTGCGCCCTAATCGCACAGCGCGCGTCAGGTCGCTCGCTCGATGTCCCCAGCCGCACGCTATTAGCGTCACAGTGTAACTAAACTTAAATAGTTGATCAACTTTAGGTATCTGCTACTAAATCCAGAACTGCATCTAAATAATTATTTTGTTCTTGTGATCATTTTTATTCGCTTATAGAATAAAATTATGCGTTTCACAATAAGTACCTATTTTTATTAGATTTTGTTCGGATACATTGTTTTAGGGTTCTCAACCCAAAACGCAAAACGGAGTCGTATTTATGAGTGCCCGATGTCTGTCTGTATGTCCGTCCGTAAGTCATTGGTCTTTAGCTTGTAAACGAAATAAGTAACAATCCTGAAATTTTGATATATTGTGTTGAACGTTTACCGAATCAAAAGACGAATAATGGGCTAGACTTTACTCATTTTATAATTTTTACTACCAATACGTAGTAAGGTAGCTGAAAAATTGCATACTGGCATGTGGTTACCTGTAGAGTAAATTAGTATTAGTTAGTATGAAAGAACTTGCGGAAGTTGAAAATAGAATATTTTAGATGATCATGGTACCGACTTTAACAAGTTATTGAAAAGGAATTATTTTATTTTGTTATTGTATGTAACTGATACATGGGTTAAAAAAAATCAACACTGTGCCCGTAGAAATACGATTCTAAAATGTAGGGTGAGCAAATGTAAGCAGCCATGTAGACCTCTCGGCGCTGTCAAAGTCGAAAGTTTTATAAAGGATTTCGAATTTCCATCTCGTACTTAGCTTATGTCAAAGAAAATCAATGACACGTGGGCCCCAGCGAAGGCTAGTTGTATCAGAAATATGTAGGTAAGTAGTAAATATACAATAATTTTACATACTTGCTAATGTATTTATCTCAAATTAATATACTGGCTACAAAAACATGGAAGGTAAATAATTGATTATACGAGAGAGAAAGCCTATCACTTTTAGGCTGTCGTGCGTATCAAGACATTGCCATTAAATTAAGGCGTATTGAGTCGCCATTGGCCTTCAGCATCTGGGCCTAATCGAGCTTACTTTACCAGCGCATCGCCGCTGGAAATCAACAAACGTTAAGCGCTCGCTGCACAAATATAACAGTCAAAGAATATGCAGATGCGCGATACGCTCCGGTAACATGTCACTTTATATGCCTACCGTACGATTCTAGTGAGTATCCGCAGTTGCAACTGCGACTGAGATCAGGACGAAAATTCAAACCTACCTAGGTTTTTCTGGACGTCTTTATGGAATTAAATTTTCGACGACGTCATCCAAGTGAATAAAGTTACTCCGATTTGACTGAAATTCAAAATCTAGGTTGTTTTTGACGTCTATATTCCGAATTTAGAATTTATTTTTCGATGACGTCTGCCAAGTGTTAATGTTACTCCGATTTGGCTGAAAATCGACAGCTAGGTTTTTCTGGACGTCTGTATTACAAATTTGGATTTTATTTGTAGTAATTAACATAGTATTTCGCGTTTTTTCATTATTTTATGAATATAATTTTTCGACAACATCTGCCAGGTGAAGAATGTTACTTCGATGTGGCTGAAAATCGATATCTAGGTTTTTCTGGACGTCTTCCTTCAGAATTTGGAATTTATTTTACGATGTCGTCTGCCAAGTGAAGAAAAATTAGTTCAATTTGGCTGTAAATCAAAATCTAGGTTGTTCTGGACGTCCTTATTCCGAATTTATTTTTCGAAGTCGTCTACCAAATGAAAAGAGTTAGTCCGATTTGGCTGAATATCGATATCTAGGTTAACCTGGGCGTCATTATTCCCGATTTGCATTTATTTTTCATCGTCGTCTGCAAAGTAAAGAAAAAATCCAACTTGACCGATTCAAATTTAGAATTTTAATGTTTCAGTCAAATCTATTTTCAGCCAAATTGGAAGACCTTCTTTCACTTGGCAGACGTCTTCGAAAAACGAATTCCAAATTCAGAATAAATACGCGCAAAGCAACTTAGATATCAATATTCAGCCATATTGGAGTAACTTTTTAACTTGGCAGACGTCATTAAAAAAATAATTCCAAATTTAGAATAATGAGGTCCAGAACAACCAAGATTTTGAATTTCAGCCAAATCGGAGTAACTTTTTTCACTTGGCACATGACATCGAATAATACATTCCAAATTCAGAATAAGAACGTCTAGAACAACCCAGATACCGATTGGTAGCCAAATCAATCTTTCTTACGAATTTATTCGTCGTTGAAGTCTCCAAAGTTAAGTTTCCAAACTAGGAATTTATTCGTCGATGACGTCCAGAAAATCCTAAGGACGTCCAGAGAAACCTAAGGACGTCCAGAAAAACCTTCAAATTTTTCAGCCAAATCCGAGTAAATTGTTTTCCTTGGCATATGATATTGAAACAATAAGTCCATATTGGGAATAATGACGCCCAGCACCACCTTGATACCAATTTTCAGCTAAATCAGAGTAATTTTCTTCACTTGGCAGATGACATCGAAAAATAAATTCCAAATTCGGAATAAAGACGTCAACAACAACCTAGATTATGAATTTCAGCCAAATCGGAGTAACTTTCTTCACTTGGCAGGCGTCATCGAAAAATTTATTCCAAATTTGGAATAAGGTCGTCTAGAAAAACCTATACATCGATTTTCAGCCAAATCGAAGTAACTTGCTTCACTTGGCAGACGTCATCGAGAAATAAATTCCAAATTTGGCATAAGAACTTCCAGAAAAACCTAGGTATCATTTTTCAGCCAAATCGGAGTAACTTTATTCACTTGGCAGATGGCATTGAAAATATAAGTTCATTTTGGGAATAATGACGCCCAGTACAACCTTGATATCAAGTTTCAGCTGAATCGGAGTAACATTCTTCACTTGGTAGGGGTCATCGAAATATTTATTCCAAATTTAGAATACAGACGTCCAGAAAAACCTAAGTATAAATTTTCAGCCAAATCAGAGTAACTTTCTTCACTTGGCAGATGACATCGGAAAATAAATTCCAGATTCGGAATAAAGACGTCAAGAACAACCTAGATTATGAATTTCAGCCAAATCGGAGTAACTTTCTCCACTTGGCAGGCGTCATCGAAAAATTTATTCCAAATTTGGAATAAAGTCGTCCAGAAAAACCTAGGCATCGATTTTCAGCCAAATCAGAGTAACTTTCTTAACAAAACTTCTGGTTCTCAAGGACACATAGCGGTACACACTGATAAGCGTTTGGCGACAGAGTTTCAACTTGAGCGTGGTAGATAGCCAGGCGCTCATTCGCAAGATGCCCTGCCACAATGCAAAATTACTGGTTCTTAAGGACACATAGCGGTACACACTGAAAAGTGCTTGGCGACAGATTTTCTTCTTGAGGGTGGTAACTAGCCAGGCGCGCATTCGCAAAATGCCCTACCACCATGCAAAATTAATGGTTATCAAGGACACATAGCGGTAAACACCGATAAGTGCTACCGATAATGCTCTCGTGATCTCCCGATTCAGACACCTATAATCTGTTTCCAAAACCATACTATACTTTTTTACTATGGCGCGTGAAAACAACGCCATCGAGAAAGTTTTTTTTTTATTTAGGGAGAACATACATGTTGACTGCCGCTGTTGGCTGTTCAACTCCATCGTACTTTGCAGTTTTAATTAATTGTTTTAACTTATTTCTAGCACGTAATTGACCGGCAGAATTTTGTTGGAGAAAACGACACGCGTCCTACCTCGATGGCGCCTAGGCGGGTACTAAACGCCTAAACGGAGTGCGTGAGAGCTTGAATCGTTAGATTTGTAGTTTTTTTTTTGTTGTTAAAAAACTATAGCTGAATTAGAAAATGTGGCTTCATACGTTCCTAATAAATAACAAGCTCTATCTTTTGGTATAACTTCCACATGGTTTGCTGATAGCATCTTTTAGTTCTAGTCATTTTAAAACCGAAATGGTGTCATGTTTGATAATTTTTTTTATCGAAGAAATTATTCAAAATCACGTTTTCGGCTTCATACGTTCCTGGAGAGTATGTTCAACTTTATGTTAATGATTTTATTTATTCTAAATGTTCAGTGTTATTTGAGTTACAGATTTTAAAAAATATTTAAAATAACTACAAGTAGTTTAACTACGAAGAAATTACCCGAATTCAGTCACGTGATCAACCGTGCGGCCTTCCCTTCATCGAGGAGGTACAAAAAGATACAACTAGACTGATGTTCACATGCTTTACTGCGGTGTTTACTTACAGTTTAGTTTTAATAAGCTGTCAGCAGATTGACACTATAGAGGTTATAATCTTTTCATCATTTTAATAGAAAAAAGAACCCAAGGAGTTTTAAAGGCAAATAATCATACAATATCCTCTTTACTGGTGGCCTTACTATGTTACCAAAGACAATGGCGTTTTTTTATTCCATTCTGCGCGCGCTTGTGTTCTCTCAAATAAATAGATATATATATAGTTATATTTTTACCTATTCACAACAAAATTTATATATAAAAAAACAATGATTTTAAAAAATATTTATATAACAACAACACTCAAAATTTCGATAGTGATTTCCCTAGCGCTCTGGGGGCCAACTCTCACCTCTTATAGTAATAATAACTTGATCTTACTGCTAAATTGTATACTTCCATGTCATTTAAGCAGACTTACAAGCGGTAAAGGAATCGCTCGGCGCTTTGATGACGTCACATCAAATAGTTCACTCTTTTCGCGAACTCTGACGTGACATTTAATACAAAGTATTACATTTAAATCCGTCAAGTTTATCCATCTTAAAAAAGTAGCTTTCTAGCAGCGGATTTAAACTTGATTTTGATTATTTTACGATAAAAATTGGTTTAATTAATGTGTAAATTGCGTAAAATGTTTTTATTTCTATCATTCTTTATAATAAATGCAGCAAAATTATTTGATCAGTAAAACTATGAAACGTTACAAATAGTTTTAGTGAAGCATACAAAAAAATATCGTAATACTATAGTAAAACCGTTCCATAACATCGTAGTTCGGAACAGTGCGAGCGGGATAACGCTATAGTATAAACATCTTGTATCTCGCTTGCACATCCGTGATACATATTTCATTCGTTCTTTAAGTAGGATCAAACCAATATTGTTGACGCGATTGTGGGTCGGTGATAGTTCGTGTCAGCGAATGTTGATTTTAAGCATGAAACAAAACGCTACTTTTTTATGATGGTTTCGTAAAAGGTGGGAGTTGGCCCCCTGATCGTCATTTTCCACACACAAACACACACACGCGCACACCCTCACACCCACACATAACTGTTATATATGTTCACAATCTTTGTAATTTTACACAGAACATAATATTTACAATCTTGCATGCTAAAATAATTAATGGGTTTTATATATTGATATTTGAAAATACAATCCACTACTACTCTGTAAATACTTGCGTGACCTTGGAAAGGATAGCAAACCTACAACACAAGATTAATCTTAGTGTAGGCATTGCTATTAATATACAATAAAATATGTGCCTTGTATGCTAGTACTAAAGTTGTGAATTTGTATTTGAGAAAATAAAATTATTATTATTATTATTTGTCATTGAATTCCAGGATACCGCGGAGTCGAACTACTGTACTCGTATATATGTCTATTGTGTCCTTCGTGTTAATCCGTGTTTTCTGGACCACCGATTCAGTCGTAGAATCGATATTTGGGTTGTTGTGTCTCGCTTTAGGAAGAACTAAGAAGCAACTTTCTCGTTTCACCCATTATATATTTCTCACACAAACAATGCATTGAATATCTCAAGCATTTTTATTTCTTAATAATGACCAATTTTATAATACGCTTTTTTAATTAAATAGCTTTTTTTCTATTATGAAATCGCACACAATTACCTAAGAAAGACTTTATTTGTCTTTGCTAATTCAAAACCTGACACCGCTATTATATATTAATTCTTAGTGTTATAATTGTGGTGGTCTCAGTTTAATATAAAATTACCAAGCCTGACCATACAATATATTTTCAATAATGTAAAGACGTGGTAAAGTTAATAATTATGTGGATTTCGAAAAAACCCTCATTAATACGGTAGAATCCATTCAAAACATGAATACTATACTATCTACACAGTAATAAAAATATAGAGTACAGAAAGATTAGAATCTCCAATAACAGCTGTGTGGTGTATTTACTACACAAAAGAGATGACTTGCGTTCATCGTTAGGTTCTTTCATGGGTTGAAATCCCACTGAAAATCGTGTTTTATCGATCCAATAATTAAACAAATTTATAGAAAATTTAAGCAACCGTTAACGGTTGCAAAAAATTTCGTTGGCGTTTGAAATATTAAAAAACTACATTAACTTTTGGTCAGAAATCACTACGACTATTGAACGTAACTCACCCCTTTAGGAACATGGTAACCTCCAACGTAGTGGTCTTTACTAGTCCGCCTAAGCGTAGCCGGTACAACGTGCCAAATTCTCAGCGACTCCTTCAAGCAAGCCCTTAGGTATCGATTGCTATTATCCGAACGTATCTCTTGTCGTAATTTGTCTTGAGCAATAGGGTTGGCTGCCAAATGGTATAGAAGGCTCATCGTCGTGAAAGCCACCTGGAATTTATGATTTACCGTTAAAGGAATCTGGCAACCGTTCTTAATGTTTGTATGGTTCTAATATCAAATTATTCACTGTATAAGTTGATTGATATTTGCCTAATAGTAGTATAGGTCTCTTTAGTAAGACTCCGTCTTGGCGGGTACCATCGCGGTGTCAGATAATCCGCCTCCCAGCAGTAGCGTCTAAGCAAACCCTGGGTACTGTGTTAAGATACTGAAACAAGTGTTACTACTAGGCGAACGAGTCTTTAGAACTATCGTCTCGGAGTGACGAGTGCTGAGCAGTGCCAAGCACCAGCATCACTCCCGTTGCAGTTGTCTATTATTGGCAGCGGTTTATCTTAACACCAGTCTGCTTTTTGCGGCCTTTACAAATGAAAAAGGTCGTGGCTCTTACCGTCAGGCGGGCAACTAGTCCTTGCATAAATGATATCCTTTTCGGTGGTGTTCTATTCGTTGGCAAATTTTCATTACGCAGGCAGAAAAGAAGCAAATTATTTGCTGCTTTTCCAGTAGTTACTTTTAAAGGAGGTAGGTAAAAGGGGCAGGTAGAAACCATGGATTTCCATTTGCTACGAACTTGACATACATAACTTGCTTCCTTCACTGTCATTACATTCTTCATATTTGCCCGTCTGTTAAGGGTAGGTAGTCATGAGTTGACTTGGTTTCTTGCCAGATCGTCTTCCATCTGGTCAGAATACGTTGGCCGAGGTCTTTCCCTTCTCGTCGGGTCAGTTCCCGAAGCTCTGGAAGGACGGGCGATTGTGCCTGTTGCGGAAGGAAGGGCGAGACGCCGACTCGCCCGCCGCATACAGGCCAATCGTGCTGCTGGATGACACGGCGAAGCTGCTGGAGAGAATTGTAGCTTCCCGTGTCATCCGGCACCTGGGGGGAACTGGGCCTGAGCTTTCAGAGGCCCAGTTCGGATTCAGAGCAGGGCGGTCGACGATAGACGCCCTGCTCTGGATCAAGGGGTGGACGCAGGACGCGGTCAGCGGGGGGGAAAAGGCGTTGGCTGTCTCGCTGGACATTGCCAACGCCTTCAACAGCCTACCGCACGGAACAATACGGGAGGCGCTCCGCTATCACGGAGTGCCCCCGTATCTGCGTGGGCTGTTGGCTGACTACCTCCAGGACCGCGAGGTCCTGGTGGAGGGACGCGACGGTCTGAGGCGACGTCGCGTGTCCTGCGGGGTTCCGCAGGGGTCGGTGTTGGGACCGCTCCTGTGGAACATTGGCTACGACTGGGTGCTCCGCGGCACGTTTCCCGCAAGTATGCGGGTTGCGTGCTACGCGGATGACACCCTAGTCGTAGTCAAGGGGAGGGACCTCAAGGAGACGGTGCGGCGGGCCACGGTGGCCACGACACTCGTGGTCGGCCGCATACGTGCCCTGGGGCTGGAGGTCGCCCTCTCCAAGACCGAGGCCCTAATGTTCCATGGGCCTCGGGGGGGACCCCCTCCAGGAACGAGGATAGACCTGGACGGGGTCCTGGTCCGGGTTGGGACCCAGATGAGGTACCTGGGTCTCATCCTGGACGGGCGGTGGACTTTTGGGGCCCACTTCACACAACTGGCCCCAAAAGTCATAGGCGCCGCAGCCGCCCTTGGGAGGCTGCTGCCCAACGTGGGCGGCCCGAACGCCACATGTCGTCGCCTGTACTCCGGAGTGATCCGGAGTATGGCCTTGTACGGGGCACCTGTCTGGGTGGACGCCCTCGGTCGCGCCAATAAGGCCCTGCTGCGACGTCCGCAGCGGGTCATCGCGACGAGGGCGATACGCGGGTACCGGACGGATCCCCCCTGGGAGCTCCAAGCGGAGATCCTCGCCGAAGTTTACCACTTCGTGGCGGCGAGGAGATCCCGCGGGGAGCCTCCAGCGTGGGAGGAGGTCACGCGCATGCGACGGCGGGCTCGGGCCGCCCTGTTGAGGCGGTGGACGGAGGACCTGGCTCCACCAGTCCCTGGACAGAGGACGGTGGATGCCATTCGCCCGGTCCTCCGGAGGTGGGTAGGGCGGCGATTCGGGTCGCTGACCTTCCGATTGGTGCAGGTGCTTTCCGGACACGGATGTTTCGGAAAGTACCTGCATCACATCGCGAGACGGGAGGCGACCCCCGCCTGTCACGAGTGTGGAGCGCCAGAAGACACGGCGCTCCACACGCTGGAGGAGTGCGCCGCGTGGAGTCCCATGCGGCACACCCTCACAGCGGTCATTGGCGCAGATCTGTCGCTGCCGAGCGTGGTTAACGCTATGCTCGGCAGCGACGGATCGTGGCAGGCGGTGGTCTCTTTCTGCGAAGCGGTGATGGCGCAGAAAGAGGCCGCGGAGCGGGCGAGGGAGGACGACGTCCTCGCGGACCCGCTCCGGCGTAGACGAACTGGGGGGAGGAGAAGGCGATTCGGGCGCCTTCTCGCTCTTTCCTAGTGCTGTGCGGATCATCGGTGGAGAGTCGGGGGATTCTCCACTGGCTTGCACGATCCCACACGTCTGGGGGATGGCCTCAATGAGCCGGGTCATCCCTCCATTGGCCGGGGCCCGTCATCGGTGACGGGCCGGCCGCCGGGGCGAGATGGTGACTGCTAACGCTACCCCATTTCGCCCTACTAGGCGGCAGACTGCTCATCCCGGGTTTTTAGTGGGTAACCTCACTTACTACCCCCCCGTGGGGGTAGTAAGGCCCTTCAGGCGAGGACTCCCACATAACCACTCCGCTCCCCCCGGGGCGGGTGGTATCCATAAAGGATTTTCCCGGGTGAAAAAAAAAAAAAAAAAAAAAAAGGTCTTTCCCTTCCAAGCTTCAAACGGTTCCATCCACACTCACCGTGTTAATGTACTTCCCTTGTGCATCTCCTTTCATCCATTCTCGTTAACCAAACCAGCAACGAATAAAGGTACTCGACCTATCAGTAAAATAAAAAATATCAATTAACTTAGGCACTTGTCCCTACGTCGGCGATGAGCGATAGGCGAGAAGAGCTAGAAACGAGTTGACGAGCGAGTAGTACCTAAGCCTTTAGTCGGCCGCCCGGCCCACAAGTATGCGTATCTACCAAACGAGTCCTCTGCGTGTAAATGAGGACTCGCTTAGTCTCATGGCGATTGTTTTGGCCACCAAGCGAGCATCGCTGACCGAATCGAGCATAGCTTTTATCTTTGCAATAAGCTAGTGCAGAGAGTTCTCACCTCCACTAGTGTATTGCGTTCTCGCAAGCAGGGCAGTGATAAAGTTGGGCAATTTTTAATTAATATATTCATCGCTTTTGTGGACCGGGATCTGAATACGTTTCTTTAGCGAGAAAATAGTCGATAGTTTCTCGCTTGCGGCGGCGGTGGGTGGGACAAGAGTTTTAAGTTAATAAGACTGGCTAGTTCTTTACGGCCATTAATTATTAACCCCGAATATAATTACCGTGTCGATTCCAGCTAGAAGCATTTCATTTGCCATCATTATAGCTACTCTCTCATCAATAGCCAATAATTTCTCGATTATGCTCTTGTCTTCTTCCGGAACATCGTGACCTCTATTTTGTATGTTTTTCTTTGCTTCATTTATGTAGACACTGCTTAAACTGAAAATTACATATATACATACTCATTAACAAAGTTTACATTATTTGCCAAGAGTTTTATTGAAATAAAATTGTTTTTCTATATCTAGTGTGAAACAGTGATAGCCGTGCGGTCATAGCTATGGACTGCCGTGCCGCAGTTCCATGGTTCGTTCTCCACCACCACCGGCTTGAACTTCACCGCATTGTGAGATGGCATTTTGTCAATGCTCGCCTGGCTAGCTACCACGCTTAAGTAGAATATCGATTGCCAAGCACCTAACAGTGTGTTCCGGCAGCAGTCTTTGAGAACCAGTATTCTACAGGCACATGAGACTTAACAACTGTATGTGCTATCTGTTTTTTATATGCAGCTTACCGCTTAACATCACGAGGGCCGTTCCGACACAATCCTAAAAATAAAATAAACTGTTTTTGTTAATGTTATGTGGACTTATAAGAAAGAAGAAAAGTAAGTAAGTATATAAACCTTTCCTAAAACTTATAGAAACAAGTTTAAAACTGTTCTTAAGATGAAAAGACATTATGTAACCTATGTTACAGTACCTACATGTTTTTGTTCTGCATAAAGCTTTACTTACTTCCATTGAGTATCAAAAACGTTGATTATTTTCTTGAAACTAGGTGTTGGAATGTATTTCCATGGGTTTGGCATGAGTTCCAGTTTGATGGCCAAGGCAATAAAATCTTTAGCACATTGTATCAACAATCTGCCTGCATGGTCTTCTGCGAGGTCGTCTTCCAAACAGCCTAACCTGGTTCCTAAGCCGACTAAAGCCACTGATTCTAAAGACCACTTTGTGACCTCCAACTCAAAATTCTCCTGTAGGTATTCTTTTCGGTCTTTTAATTTAGATATTCTGCAAAACAGAAAATAAATTAGAGCGTGTCACAAATTCTTACATATTATTATATGTATACGATTATTGTGGGTATTAGATTAGGTCGGTAATATATTCGTCACTTGCGCCTCACCTCTTCATCATATCGTCAGCAATTTCCTCAAGACCCGGCGTGTAGAGTTTGACAAGCTTAGGCTTCAACATAGCAGGATTTACTTTTGTACGAAACTCTCGCCATTTAGGTCCTTGGCTGTAACAAGATAAACACTAACTCTTTTAATAATAATCATTGCATACTCATCTTTTCTAAGCGACATATCGTGCTGTGCTAAGGAAAACTACCACTTATCTACTTACTACTCAGAAGTTATATAAAGTTTCACAACGATTATGTGTATATAAATATATGTACATAATTCCTGTAATTTATTCCGGTTGACTTAGTTCTGCTACACAATGTGCGTATATGATAAGACAGAGCTACTGCTAAACTAGTTTATTTGGTATACTTTCACAGTAAGTATTATGCCGTATGGTGTATTGCTGTGGGGAGCTGCCGCTGAGATAGAGACAATATTTATCTTGCAAAGGCGTGCAATTCAAGCTATTTATGAAATTCGTGCTTCTATTAAGACATATATAACTCTAAATTTAGTCATCGCGCGAACTGGCGTTGAAATCGAAATGCGAATTCGCATAGCTAGTATTAGGACCACACATGACGCGGGATGCTTTATAGCAAAACTATACTCGCGATGTATTTGCCCCAAACCTTCTGACTAATTATATGCATATACGACTTGTATCTGCTTGATATTACTAACTAACTTACCCTCGATGTCTTAAGTGCCCTATGTATTTGTTAGTTTGTTCGTCTTTCACGCAGCAGAGGTGCCAAGAATCGACTTGATTTTACCGTCTATATACTTAGTTACTATTAAGTAAGTATATAGAAATTAGTATTTTTATACTAAGGTAGGTAATTTAATCTCCCCAACAAAAAAAAAGATCTTACGCGGTAGACAATCCATAAACTCCTTGAAAAGTTGATTTTCTCATCTCTTCCCGGTAATATGTCAGGGTCTCAAAGCCAGGCCGTAATGGGTTCGTCTCTTCAGCTTTAAATACCTTTAAACAAATTTAACATTTTATCATATAAATTATACGTCATATAATCCTACCCTTTTAGTATTTACCTACGTGAACATCTTCAACTGTAAATAGTAGACGTCTATAACCGTATACGTGTACAGATTTTCTACTTGATGGTGGTAGCTAGCCCGGCGGGCATTCGCAAAATGCCCTATCGCCATGTTACCACAACTGCTATACTACGATAATAACCAGGACCGAAGATAGCTTTATGTGCTCTATCTCTTTAAGCGCTCAGTTGCCACTATAGCGGGTTGGATGAGTATCCAAGCGATGACCTCAGCGAAAAAAATGAAGGTGGAGGCGGTTCGTCCCTATCTAAATCCCGGGCTCATAAGACAGCATGGCTCTCTCTCATTCCGAATGGTACAGGTGTTGGCCGGGCATAGATGTGAGTACCGGGTTGGTGCAGGTTACAATAATAGTAGGGGCAAGGGTGGGTAATGGTCCTGGTAAGAGGTAATAGTGGTGCTAAGGATACGTTTAAGGACTAAGAGTAAGTAAGAGTGGTGTTCGAGGTGAAGATTGAGTTCTAGTATAGTAGGTACCTAATTATATCCTAATTTATAATGAAATAATAATTAATCAAAAAGTTGATTATAATATCTATTGTCAAAGTCCAAGCAGGGGAAGCTGCGCCCCGCAGCCTGCGGGTAACAGCTTTTTTTTTTACTCTGCTATTTTGTTTAATTACCCACCTGTTCAGAAAGCTCCGGCTCAAATATTATTACGAAATGGCTTCTGGCAAATATACCTTCCATTTTCATTATAGGTCCATATTTAGCACGAAAATCGCCAAATTTTCCAAACAGATTGGCCTCTGGTCCTATTTCACCTGCAGAACAAAATTCAGTGCAATTAAAGCGGCAGGAATGTATCTACATCATGCCGTTGTTTTGGCGACAGCTCCAGTTGTATATAATGACTGAAGAATGTTACGAGTAACATTCAACGGTAAGGTACACGCCACAACTTATACAAGAATATAAATTGTTATCTATAGGTACTTTTGAGCCTATCATCTCTGATCATTTCCTATAAAACCAAGGACTTCAGAAAAAACGCGATTGATTGCTGTCCATTATTTTTATTTCTGAGACGAGTATGAAATCTCAACAAATGCTATGTGACTTTGCCCTTAAGGACAGCTGCCGGAACTATGTTAGATGCATAGCGACAGAATTTTTTTTGAAGTAATATAACAAACATAAACATTTGTGGGTAAGTTCTACTCCATGTAATAATCAATTTTTATTAAGTACTAGCTTTCCGGGCGCGGCTCCGCTCGCGCGTATGTCGGTTATCGCGCGAAAACATTAACCTCTTTTTCGCAGTCGGATAAAAACTATCCTATGTTTTTTCCCGGAACTCAAACTATCTCCATACCAAATTTCATTCAAATCGATCCAGTAGTTTTGGCGTGAAAGCGTAACAGACAGACAGACAGAGTTACTTTCGCATTTATAATATTAGTACTGATGTTATTTACCATCCTTCTTCTTTTTGTAACCTTTGTAAGGTTACACCAAAGGTTAAAGGTTGAGGTTCTACCAAAACGACAAGAACTTGTACTAGTTTTTTTTTTAATATAACTACCTATTTTTTTCTTGTATTTTCTTTTTCTAATAGCTGGCCGCATTACATATGTATACATCATATAGCCGAGCTACAAACCTCTTCGGGGCTTCAATCTTAATATGCATAAACACTCTTCTGAAATCGACGTCTCTTGACTTAATCGTTTCTAACCATCCTCAAACAGTAGGATTTCTTAGATTCTTAAGTCGGCAGCTACATATCTAACTCTAAGCTATCATCATCTATAGCTATATCTTTATCACATCCGCAGCCTTAACTTCCTTCATTGAACAAAAGCTATATAATATATAAGAGGGGTAGGAAATTCTTCTATCCTGTTCGGCATAGGAATACTGTCATACATTATACTTTGTTAGGTGAGCGTTACTTCTACTTCATTACGAAAATACTGGCATGACCACTGTAGCCGTCAATATTCGAGGAGTTTTGATATCCACCCTAGATTGGACCTTCCTTATAAACACCTCTTCCTCATTTGGAAGTATACTCGCCTATAACTGGTAAAAAGTGATGTAACGGTCCGATGAGCGGCAAGGATGAGAGGCCAGGCATAGATCCGAAAGGCTTGACATCTTTTGGTATAGTTCGTGTCGACGTCGAAAGTGGCCTTCGATGTCCATAACTGAAAAATCAATATTAAAAAAGCTAATAATAACAAATACTTTTAAAAGTATCCTAAAAAACATTAAATAATATTTAAATAAAACACTTAAAAAAGCATAAAATTATATATCTAGTGACAATTCCGCCTAATTTTCCTGTTATCTACGTGACGTCATAAACATCACGCAGCCTAACCGGAAGAATACCCGACTAGTTTCGCTTCTAAACGAAGCATCTTCAGGAGGTCTTGACTTACCGAGCGCACGATCGAGACATGTCTCGATGCTTTTTTAAGTGTTTTATTTAAATATTATTTAATGTTTTTTAGGATACTTTTAAAAGTATTTGTTATTATTAAATATGGATTTCCGCAAAGTAACGCCTGAATCTATTCATTATTAAAAAAGCTGTTATAAAACTTATAAATACATGGCGTTTTGTGGGTACATTAATATTTTGCTTCATTATTCTTCACCAGCCTGACTCCCCCATAGGTGGAAGCAACGGCGATGGGCTAGTATTGCCTTTCAATTTGAATTGTGATAACGAAATACCTTGATACTGAAGATTATGATATCTTTAATATTTTTTACATTATTTAAGCAACTTAACGGAATTAATGCCTGTTTTTATTGTAACTTTCATTATTTAAACAACTTTAGCGGAATTATTCGTGTTTATTACATGACTGTCCAATGTTTATTACACGACTGCCCAAAATAAGGAGTGTTATGTTTTCAGGGTTCATGTATGTATGTAGGTATGGCTGTGAGTTGCTTTTTTACTTCTAAACGACTTAACCGATTTTTATGTATGATACATCGTTAAATTTATATTGATAGCGCAAGCAATACTTGGTAGGTACATTAAAAAAACTACCTACCTACCTACCTAGCAGATTTCAGACGTCATATCGTGCGTGAGATAAAAATAAAATTATATCCTCAAATAAAATTCCTATTAATTAGTTTATAGTTGCAAGTTATGGTTTGATTGGATTTGTTGTTCTTTTAATTATGTTTTCAATATTGTTAAGTACATTAAGTACCTACATAATATATGACAGTTTTATATGTATTAATTTGCGTCTATTTTTAATATAATCATACCTATACTATTATAATAATAAGCATTTATTTTTCTTCATAAAGGTTATCTTACCTTTTTCTTAGATATACCTGATATCAAAACTGTCAAAGTGTTTCATATTTCTCAGATATTTTCATATTGTGTTAGTGCGTAGGTATTCTTGTTTTTATTTTTCTACATAGGTAATTTTTGTAACTATTTGTTGTTAATAAATGTTTATTATTATTATTATGTAACAGTTTTGACAATTTTTTTTTAGCTAACTTGAAGTAAATATAACTATTACGTAGCAAGATAAGCTAAGATCATAAAACGTCTTCAAACATGCTTTGTGGAAGACTGGTGTATGAGGTCAGGTAGGTTTTAAACAAAACCTGTATTACAATTTACAAGTCACCGGTGATCCAATCCACGAATTCGAAAACGTTACTCCCTTGATTTTCATAAACAAGCAGAACAACGTAAGCTTATGGTAAGTAGGTTCTGTTTTGGTTCTTTTGATCATACAAATTTAATACAGATTTTAGCAGTTTTCACTACAGATAAAAGGATCAATGCATCTGGCAACACTGCCTTGCAGATTAATATAAATATAAGGTAGGGAAAGCTGAAATGCACTTTATCGTCTCGTAGGTATAATCGCTTATTTATTGCAATGGTTTGATGACTGATCTTTCTATTCCTTTTTATTCTAGTCTATAGGTAGAAATCACTGAGTGTATCGCCGGTATTTTTAAATGGTTGCCAAAATAGACAGACCGTACCTAGTTACTGTGTCACCTGTATAAGGATTTTGTACGGGCTTAGTTGAGCGTGGTTCATCATCTAAGCTTTGCGTTCCGCTCTTTTTGGGCTTGACTTACATTGCTTTACATACTTATTCGTAGCCTATGATAAAGTTATGACGATATTAGGAATAAGACGCCTACTGTATCGGCCGGATTGTCCACTGGCGAGCACAGCCTCACCCATTTGGGGGCATTGACATAATCCCCACGCTTGGCAGGCGTCTTGGGATCGCAGTTTAAGATTAAGATATCAGTTCCTCAGAAGGCGCTGCTGCTCACCTTCCGGTATTTTACCCTTAGACGCCTCTTCCGACACCCACGCACAGGTAGAAATAGGGGGTGACATTCTAACCCGACACCCCGAGGGGGGTAATAAGACAGTTTATAGCAAAAGTAACCACGTTACAGAAAATACCGCAGGATTCTTAGCTCAGATTTATAAGCTACGATCGAGAAAAAAAAATTTTTAGGCAAGATTTCTTAGATATGAAGTCAGTTTGATTAAGTAAGTGAAAAACTGAGGGAAAACTTCAAAACACTGACTAAGTATTATTGATTTAGGGAAAAAAAATTCATTATCTTCCTTTTATTTCTAACACTATGTTATTTAGCAAAAAATAATCCTTATGATGAAGCCTTTCGATCAGTATGATAAAGCTACATCATCATCATCATCAGCTGGAAGACATCCACTGCTGGACAAATGCCTCCCCCATAGAATGTAGGGTTTTGCCATAATCCCCACGCTTGGTATTTTTCCCTTATTCGCATGTTACGACACCCACGGGAAGAGATGGGGGATGCAATTATATCCCTGCACCCCACGGGGTTAAAAAAATAAAGCTACAGGCTGATTATTTTTCTCGTGTAACGGGTTCGATTCCCGGTTCAACTATGTAATTATTTAAATACAGTTTTTATTGATTTTTAGGAATTGGTACCCAAAGGGTAAAAACGGGACCCTATTACTGAGACTTCGCTGTCCGTCCGTCCGTCCGTCAGTCTGTCATCAGGCTGTATCTCAAGAACGGTGATAGCTAGACAGTTGAAATTTTCAAAGATGATGTATTTCTATTGCCGCCATAACAACAAATACTAAAAATAAAATAAATATTTAAGGGGCCCCCCATACAACAAACTTTATTTTTTTACAGATAACGGTACGGAACCTTTCGTGCGCGATCCCACTCACAATTGGCCGGTTTTTCTTTTTTAAATTTCAATAATGTCTTCTTTCAGAAAAATGTTGCAGCCCCATCAAGGTATACTTTGATGGTTCGGAAGTGATAGCGAGTAAACTTGTGGGAGTGATTTTCGTTTTCTTTTCTGTGTAGAGTGTTTAATGCCACCATATTGATTATTATAAGTGTTGTGTTGTCCTATTTTGGTGTCGGTAAGATATAATTAGTAGTAGTTTTTGTGTTTAGTTGTCTAATTTGGTGTTTGACGTTCACCTAACCTCAAACACACATCATGGATTACGATCCACCCGACCCTCCGGATCCGCCGGACCCTAGTACTTTTTTTTTTTTTTTTTTTTTTTTTTCACCCGGGAAAATCCTTTATGGATACCACCCGCCCCGGGGGGAGCGAAGTGGTTATGTGGGAGTCCTCGCCTGAAGGGCCTTACTACCCCCTCGGGGGGGTAGTAAGTGAGGTTACCCACTAAAAACCCGGGATGAGCAGTCTGCCGCCTAGTAGGGCGAAATGGGGTAGCGTTAGCAGTCACCATCTCGCCCCAGCGGCCGGCCCGTCACCGATGACGGGCCCCGGCCAATGGAGGGATGACCCAGCTCATTGGGGCCATCCCCCAGACGTGTGGGATCGTGCAAGCCAGTGGAGAATCCCCCGACTCTCCACCGATGATCCGCACAGCACTAGGAAAGAGCGAGAAGGCGCCCGAACCGCCTTCTCCTCCCCCCAGTTCGTCTACGCCGGAGCGGGTCCGCGAGGACGTCGCCCTCCCTCGCCCGCTCCGCGGCCTCTTTCTGCGCCATCACCGCTTCGCAGAAAGAGACCACCGCCTGCCACGATCCGTCGCTGCCGAGCATAGCGTTAACCACGCTCGGCAGCGACAGATCTGCGCCAATGACCGCTGTGAGGGTGTGCCGCATGGGACTCCATGCGGCGCACTCCTCCAGCGTGTGGAGCGCCGTGTCTTCTGGCGCTCCACACTCGTGACAGGCGGGGGTCGCCTCCCGTCTCGCGATGTGATGCAGGTACCTTCCGAAACATCCGTGTCCGGAAAGCACCTGCACCAATCGGAAGGTCAGCGACCCGAATCGCCGCCCTACCCACCTCCGGAGGACCGGGCGAATGGCATCCACCGTCCTCTGTCCAGGGACCGGTGGAGCCAGGTCCTCCGTCCACCGCCTCAACAGGGCGACCCGCGCCCGCCGTCGCATGCGCGTGACCTCCTCCCACGCTGGAGGCTCCCCGCGGGATCTCCTCGCCGCCACGAAGTGGTACACTTCGGCGAGGATCTCCGCTTGGAGCTCCCAGGGGGGATCACCGGCCAACACGCATCCCGCCGTCCAGGACACCGTCCGGTACCCGCGTATCGCCCTCGTCGCGATGACCCGCTGCGGACGTCGCAGCAGGGCCTTATTGGCGCGACCGAGGGCGTCCACCCAGACAGGTGCCCCGTACAAGGCCATACTCCGGATCACTCCGGAGTACAGGCGACGACATATGGCGTTCGGGCCGCCCACGTTGGGCAGCAGCCTCCCAAGGGCGGCAGCGGCGCCTATGACTTTTGGGGCCAGTTGAGTGAAGTGGGCCCCAAAAGTCCACCGCCCGTCCAGGATGAGACCCAGGTACCTCATCTGGGTCCCAACCCGGACCAGGACCCCGTCCAGGTCTATCCGCGTTCCTGGAGGGGGTCCCCCCCCGAGGCCCATGGAACATTAAGGCCTCGGTCTTGGAGAGGGCGACCTCCAGCCCCAGGGCACGTATGCGGCCGACCACGAGTGTCGTGGCCACCGTGGCCCGCCGCACCGTCTCCCTGAGGTCCCTCCCCTTGACTACGACTAGGGTGTCATCCGCGTAGCACGCAACCCGCATACTTGCGGGAAACGTGCCGCGGAGCACCCAGTCGTAGCCAATGTTCCACAGGAGCGGTCCCAACACCGACCCCTGTGGAACCCCGCAGGACACGCGACGGCGCCTCAGACCGTCGCGTCCCTCCACCAGGACCTCGCGGTCCTGGAGGTAGTCAGCCAACAGCCTACGCAGATACAGGGGCACTCCGTGCCGGACCCTAGTACTACTCCAACCGCATCTAAGAGGCGGATTGAAATAGAAGAACAACCCGCGGCCAAGAAGGTTATTACTTCACCTGAGCTGGCAACGGCTTCTATTGAGACTGTGTACACGGACTCGTCACTAGTAGTTGGCGGACTCGCTTACACATCTCTGGACAAGGGCCCCTATGTGGTCCACGTTTCCCGAGTAGAACCCGATCTATCTGCAGGAACAACCATTAGACCTATCAAGTTCAGGCAATTTTTGAAAACACACAAGGTGTCCAATGTCTGTATTGAAGCAGTTAAAAGAGTAGGCAGGAATAAAATATCAGTAGAATTCACTACCGCTGAAGATGCCAACAAATTTATCAGCTTCCCTATATTAGCCATGTGTAAATACACAGCTACAATACCCACTTTCAACATAACTCGCATGGGACTCATTCGTGGAGTTCCAGCTGATATGTCCATGTCAGATTTTGTGACTTCACTTGAACTCCCTGTAGGATGCGGTAAAGTCTTGAAAGCTCGTCGTCTCAACAGGAAGACCATAGTAGACGGAAATCCAACTTGGGTCCCCACACAAACAGTAGTTGTTACTTTCCTTGGACAGGTTCTTCCATCGCGTGTTTACTCATACTATACATCTCTGCCTGTAGAGCTCTATCAGTACCCCACCATCCAATGCCACTCATGCTGCCGGTTTGGCCATACTAAAGCCCAGTGCAGGTCTAAACCTCGATGCTTCCGTTGTACCAAAGAGCATACTGGTGATAGCTGCGATGTGTTGGAAAACGACTCTACTTGTCTCCATTGCTCAGGCCGCCACTTTGCTACCAACAAAAATTGTCCAGAACTTGAGAGACAAAAGTCCATAAAGGCTGTGATGGCTCAAAACAATGTCTCCTATGAAGAAGCTGCTTCTCAGTGTCCTAAAGTATCAAGATCATATTCTGAGGTCTCCCAAAGCATACTTGCACCACCTTCCACCTCATCCCTTTCTTTGGCACAGCCAAGGTCTTCACAGCCCCAACACAATACCTCATATGTCAGAACTGTGTATGCCAGCCCTCGTACGAAAGCCCCTCTTGGGAAGTCGTACGATAAAGCAGCCCACCGAGATATAGTTGCCACTCCTGCATCTGCAATGTCTAATGGTTGTGCTTTAGGCATTAACCAAACTATAGAATCTGTTCCTCAAAATGACAATATGTTGGAGACATTGTTAAATTTAATCATAAACATCATCTTAATGAACCCTCAATCTATACCGTCCAACGTTGCCGATAAACTTAGACAATTAGTATCATTTACTGGTCATAATGGATCCAGTAACTGTTCTGCAATGGAACACCCAGAGCATGCGACCAAAGAAGCATGAGCTGGTCCATTTAATTTCAAAATACCATCTGTCAGTCATTGCCATCTCGGAGACATGGTTAGTTCCTGGTTCCCAATTTAGGGTTACAGGATACTCCTGTCTCCGGGATGACAGGGCTGACGGGTATGCTGGTAGTGCTTTACTCATAAAGCGCTCCCTTCCCTTTTCCCAAATTAACATCCCATCCCACTCCCCTGATATCAACATTGTTGGTATCAGATCCTTGGACATCTCTTTCATCTCTATATACATACCCCATCCCAACTCTTCCCTAATACCTGATATACTCTTTCTCCTTTCTTCTATTCCTACCCCTATGATGGTCATGGGTGATTTTAATGCACACCACATTATGTGGGGCTCCCATCATTCTAGTTTATTTGGACTTTCCCTCCTCGAAACATTTAATGAGGTTAATCTCTCTGTGGCTAATGATGGGTCTCCCACTCATAGAGTTTATCCAACCCAAAATCCTAAAAGCGCAGTGGATCTGACCTTATGCTCACCCTCACTCGCTTCACTGCTCACATGGAAAATTCTACCACTCACCTATGGAAGCGACCATTTTCCAATTATTATCTCTAGATCTCCTAATAGAGTAGTACCATTCCGTAACCCTAGCCCTTCATTAAAATATAAACTTTCTTCTGCTGATTGGTCGTCATACTCTTCTACCCTAGACAATAAATTAGTTGCATCTTCTATTTATCCTTTGGACATTGACCCCCTTGTTTCATATGACTTATTCATACAAAATATTACTGCAGCCGCTGACCTACACATTCCTTTCAAGAAAGCCGCCAAAGATTTTATAATATCAACTCCGTGGTGGGACTCTGAATGTACATCTGCAGTTTCAGATAGGAATGTAGCAGAGCAGAATTATAATGTGTGTATGACAAATGCTAATTTCTTAAAATATCAGCAGGTAGCGGCTAAAGTTAAGAAACTTTCTTCCATAAAGAAAAAGTTTGGATGGATAGGTTTTTGTGAAACTTTATCACCAAAAACTCCAGCATCTATTGTTTGGAAACAAATAAAGCGATTAAGATGTTCAACAAACAGAAAATATATCAGCAAATGATCCATCAAGTTGGCTAGGGGCCTTTTCAGATAAACTTGCTCCCCCTTCTGTCCCCTCTCTGGATTCTCTTCCTTCACCCCCTACTTACCTTCCTTCGCATGATTGCTTTGATCAACCTTTTTCCTTTCATGAACTAACTCTTGCACTAGACGGACTGACGGACTCATCTCCAGGGATAGATGGCATCCCATATTCGTTTATACTTAAGTCTGTTATTTAGATTTAATAAACCACTTTTTTGAACATGGCATAGTACCTGAAAAATGGAAAACACAAATAATAATTCCACTTTTAAAACCTGGAAAGGATCCTTCATATCCAAGCAGTCGTAGACCTATAGCAATGTCTTCAGTTCTTGCTAAAATAACCGAACATCTTATTAAACATAGGCTTGAATGGCTTGTTGAGAACAAGCTCATTCTAGCCAAGACACAATTTGGTTTTAGGAAGGGTTATAGCACTATGGATAGTCTAGGCTTGTTAACAACGGACATTAACATTGCAATTAAGGAGCAAAAATATCTCGTGGGGGTGTTTCTTGACATTGCTTCGGCATATGATAATGTGTTGCTTCCACTACTCAGAAATAAACTAATTCAGCTGAGTATTCCTGCGAGGCTTGTACAGTTCATTTGCAATATGTTAATGAAACGAATAGTAGTCGTTAAACATGACCAACATGTTCTCCCCCCTAGAACTGTTTGGAGAGGCTTACCCCAAGGTTCAGTGTTAAGCCCATTACTTTACAGCCTTTACAACTACGACTTAGACAGATCTGTGGACTCATTCTGTGAAGTACTACAATAAGCCGACGATCTGGCGCTGTATGTACAAGTGCAGTCCATAGAGGAGGCAATCCGTAGACTGAATATGGCTCTCTCGTATCTTGGAGACTGGCTATTTGACCATGGTCTATCTCTATCTGCTTCGAAAAGTTCAGTGGTAGTATTTACTAAAAAGAGAATTATCCCTCCGATCAAGTTGCTTATAGGTCAGGAATCTATTCCACAATTAAACAGCACAACTTTTTTAGGCATCAAGCTGGATTCGAGAATGTCAGGTATCCCCCATTTTAATACCATATCACAAAAGGCCGAAAAAAACGTAAACATTCTCAGATCTCTTTCAGGTGTTTGGTGGGGTTCCCACCCATATTCCCAAAAACTGCTTTACAATGCCATAATCCGAAGCCACTTTGATTATGGTTCTTTTCTTTTAAATTTATGCAATAAAATTGGGCAAGAGAAGGTATCCAAAATTCAGTCCAAATGCCTGCGAATTATCCTTGGCGCCATGAAGTCTTCACCTATTAATGCCATGCAGGTTGAATGCACAGAACCCCCTCTTGATATTCGCAGGCAATTCCTTTCAGATAGATTTATTTCCAAATTAATCCAAAACTCTAACCACCCCTTACTCCCAAAATTGAGTCTTCTTTCTGGCCTGTATGATTTGCGGAATACAGATAATATCCCTTGCCTTCTTCGCAGCTTCATTAAATTCACAACGCTCCCTCATCCTCTCATTCAACTACCACTCAACCCTCTATACTCAATTCCCTATGAAGCACTTACTTTTGAACCTAAAGTCCTTTTATATTTTGGTATTCATAAAGAGTCACCTAATGCTTCAGCCCTGTTCAGTGAACGCATTAGTTCTCAATTCATTGGTTGGCACTATTTATTTACTGATGCATCAAAGTTGTCACCTGATAGTGCTGTTGGTGCAGCGGTGTGGATCCCCTCTTCTAAAATTTGTCTTCCATTTAAATGTCCTTCCTACTCCTCGGTATTTACTGGGGAAGCACTGGCTATATTGGAAGCGATCACTTATGTTAAGTCCCATAACCTTAATAATACATTAATTTTCACAGACTCTAAAAGCTGTCTAGAAAGTATCCTATCTAATCCTTTTCGTTCTTCCTCTCGTTACCCTGTAATTTTCCAAATCAAACACATCCTATTTGAATGTCATAAACAGGATTTAAATGTTGTTCTGGCCTGGATTCCAGGACATTCTGGAATTCCCGGCAATGAAACTGCGGACTCATGTGCAAAAACAGCTTCTCATCTTGGTTCTCTTGAGCATTTTAAAATATATTCTCATGACCTTTGTCTCCTCCCTAAATTACACCTTCAAGAATCATGGTCAAAATACTGGGAGAAATCCAAAAAACAAAAAGGCAAGCATTATGGAGACATACAACCCCAAATTCCTGAAAGTCCCTGGTTTTTTAAATTCCGTAATGCAAATAAAACTGTCACCTCCACAATTTGTCGCCTTCGCTTGGGCCATTCATGTACTCCTGTTCATTTAGCCAAATTACGGATCAGGGATCACTCAAGGTGTGAGTGTGGCCTGGACGAGGGAAATGTGGACCACATATTTTTTAATTGCCCTAAACTACATTGTTCCCTTTATGATATACTTCCACACTATATCCCCCGTCCAACTTCCTCTAAATGTCTGTTATCTTTAACTTTTTCTAACAAACAAATTATACCTATATTATATAAATTTATAAAAATAAATAAGATAAGATTGTAAATATACACCCATTATATAAGTATGTCTATTATATCTATGAATATGTATTCTACTAACATTGTATGTGTCTTAGTTGTGTTGTCTCTTTTGTTTTAGATTAAATAATCATCATGGATGGAAAACATCTGTTGGATTCTCCCTTGTAAACACCAACCATTCTCATTATATTAAGCGCTTCCCACATGATTTATGACACTAGCATGTACGGACATTGGCAGAATTGTGACAATATGCCACAGAAGCCATAAATATAAGAAGTCAAGTCAAGTCAAGGTATACTTTCCCTCCATGTGGCATATCTGTGGAACGGCCTGTATAATGTACTTATATCGTTAAATGTATAAATCTTTATTGATTTTCTCATTTACCTATATGTCAGTTTATTTTTTAACAGTTTTATGAAACCAATCGATTTTAGATAGAACAAAATAAAGTAACTATAACGAATAGATTCAGGCGTTAGGCAGGTACCTACTTTGCAGAAATCCATGTTTAATAATTACAAATATTTAAAAAATAAAACACTTAAGGTTAAGCCTGTTAATACCTTCGACCACATCACCACTTACCATCAGCTGAGATTGTGGTCAAAGGCTTACCTATCAGCAATAAAAAAAAAACTTTAAAATATAAATTATAGCTAGATTTTTTTTTTATACTTTAAGGGCCTGTTTCAGAATGTTCGAGTATACCCAGACAGAACATAATTAATAAATAAAATATTATCTTTGCGTTTCACAGTCATCGATTTAGCCTATCCATCGGAAACGCGCTGCATGTTAACTGTCATTTTTATCATTCAGTTATTTTATGTGTTGATTAGCAACCCGAAACTTTATTAGGACATTCTGAAACAGGCGCTTAGTGTTTTAATTAAGTATTAATATAATGTGTTTCTTATTATGGAGTACCTAAGTATGTTTCACTTACCCAACCTGACCTGAGTTATGATCAGCAGAAATAGACAATCCGACTTAAGAACTTACCGATATGCATTTCTTATTTGTAAAGTAAATACTGAGAAGAGATCGTGTAAATTTTTCAACTTCATAATACACAAACAGAAAATATGATTTCACGTTTCACCGTCTGTATTGAACGCAACACTGAGATACATAAGTACTGTTATGGTCGCTAAAAATACACTTCATTTGTGACCTTCGTCTGATTAAACATCAACAACGCTATCGCATGTGCCTAGGTACTTATACCTGATTTACAAATGCTAACGGGCCTCGCGGCTCGCTTCTAAACTCTACAAAACGTTCGGCGAAAAGTTTGGCAACATGAGGGTTTGCATTCATTATTCCCTTGTGATCATTTCTACTTCAGCTTGCAACAATGGACGACATCTACGTTGTATTGGCATCCGAGTTGCATTTATGACCTAAAATCTTTATGTTTCTCTCAACATTATTAAATGACTACATATACCTACATTACAAGTCTTAAACTAAGTAGTGTTACCTATTTAAACTCTCTGTGAACTGAAAACTTTGCTACTAAAACATTTTTTTACGTATTCAACACCCATATAATATCTATATCTCGACATGTAACTTGCATAATGTAAGGTTATTACTAGTGTCGAATGGATATAGCTGGAAACAAAGTGTATTGCAAATAAGTCTGCAAAGAACCGTGTAACGACATCAGAGAGGGCAATAACATACCTACCATTTATTTACGAATCGTACGAATGTTTAAATGCGCCTATAAATAATGATTATTTTTGTGATGTTATTTACGATTAGGTTAGATATGTAAATATTATTAACAACTAAAAATGATAGACACATTGCGTGGTTTTTGCATGCTGGAAGGTCATTGAGCGAGTACTCACCTAGCTAAATACCATCCTCAAGTAGAAAACTCGCTGCCAAGCACCTAACAATGTATTCCAGCAGTTGTCCTTTAGAACCACTAATTCTAGGTTGGCCTAAACAACATCTTCGACCTCATCACACTTAAAAACAGATAAGATAGTGATAAAACAAAGGCAACCCTATCATTTCGGGCCACATTTTGAATCTTGACGAGCCCGAAAGATTCGATGGATAAATAGCGAAAGATTCGATTGCAAGGCTTTTGTTTTATTTGTGATATGATTGCCTTTGCCTTTGTTGGCCACTATCTCAACTGATGGTTAGCAATGACGCGGTCAAAGATGTCAGTACAGGCTAATCTAGAATAACCTACTGGTTCTCGAGGACAGCTGCCGGTAGGTACATACCGTTAAGTTCTTGGCGACAGATTTAATACTTGAGGGTCATAGATAGCCAGACGAGCATTCGCAAAATGCCCTACAACCATCATATAACGACTGCCAACCTAAGACCACGACCGGGTCCGACGACGGCTTTGAAGCACGGAAGCGCTCAGTAGTAAATGCTACAAGCAGACACACATCTCAGTAAAAAAAATGGGATTTCGATATCATAAGAATATTATATGAAAGATTGAGCTTGATGTGTATGTCTCCAGCTTACTCAATTGAAATTTCTTAATTCTGAATATGCCAATATTTAGAGCCGATTTAGTGCAATTATGAATACCAACTCAAAATTTAGGTGCCAAATAAACTTCGATGCTACACGTGATTATTAGTGTGTTAGCTGGCGTTATGGTCTCCAGCTGACACATGCTGTATATACGAAACGGCTGAAGATGGGATTATATACTATAGCCAGGGATTTAGCGCATAATTTGTGCCAGTGGCACAAAAAAATTGAAACGCCCTACTTGAAAACTGTAGTAGTAATGACCCGATTACAACGTGTAAGCTGGAGACCACGTGTCTACAGCTGCTCATCTGTATCTTCTGAACGAATGGGCCTACGACTTTGTTTAATATGTCAAAATTTAGCGCCAAATTTGTGCCATCGGCACTAAAATTTTCAAGTCTGTAGCTATTAAGGTTTTGGAGCTACAAGCTCAAATAAACGTGTAAGCTGGAGACACATGTCCCCAGCTAGCACATGCTGTACAGCTCAAACGGGAAAGGCTAGACTACTGTTTAATAGCTTAAAATGTTGGGTAGAATTTGTGCCATCGGCACCAAAATTTTCAAAACAATGGGCTTCATAGTTTTTGCGTAATAAGCAAAAACATTTCTTCCCGCCTAAATATTTAAATATTTCGTTGAAAACGTTACTGAACGCGGCGTTGCCGTTCTGATGACTGTAGCTACAATCTGTCTTGAACCTTATTTCTATAGACTTGGAACCTATTATCGCTTTCATACATAATAAACGCTGTTGATATATAGGCTAGGAGCATGAAGGTGTCAATATAATCTGACATATATTTTATACTATTCATGCTTTCCGGATTTCAAAAGTATTGAAGCCGTCACTACTTACGAGTGGTCGTTTTAAAACGTTACTGGTTTCGAAAACAATCTTCCTATCGTTGCAATAGCGGTTTTTCAGTTTTCGTTCTGAAATGAAACTATTTAGATATTCTGAGTTTTGAAAATGGATACGATTGACGATGTATTGAATAAGGATATATTACGCGGAAGTCCATGTTTGTAGCTAGCTAGCGCCTATTTCATTCGGCTGTATAGGTATAATAAGCTCCCATCGGTTTCGGAAACATTCGGTACATAGTACTTGGACACACTCGAGTTTCGTCGGGTCGCTAACTCGCTAGTCGCTACATTGCATGTAGTACCTACTCGTATGTATAGCAGGTATATACCTATCTCACTAGCTTGCTGTTGTTTGTATTATTTGATAGAGCGCGATGTTTTTGCAGTCTGTTTTTAAATTTAGGTAGGGAAGGTCGTAGTGTATTTCGTTAATGTGAACAAATAAAATGTTAAATATTTGTTTATAGATACCTACTTAGTAAGTGTAAATACCTACACACTTTAGTAGCTAAATAACAGATGTTAGGGTTCCGTACTAGAAAACAGGAACCTTTATAGGTCTGTATCTTTGGAACGGTAATAGGTAGCCGGTTGAAATTTTCACAGAATGTGTCTGAATGTGTTAGTATGGCAATCTGCCATACATATTCTGTGAAAATAAGCATTACGGTGTTTCACCAGGCAGCCGTTGCGCATAGCGTATTAGAAAAAGGTTTTGATGCAGTGATGGCTTAGTAGCATTGGCTATGGACTGCCGCGCAGCAGGTCCATGATTCGAATCCCGCCGCGGGCTTGAGCATCACCACATGCCCGCCCGGCTAGCGACCACCCTCAAGTATAAAATCTGTCGCCAAGCACCTAACGGTGTGTTCCGGCAGCTATCCTTGAGAGCCAGTAATTCTAGGTTATGCATGTTATCACCGTCGACCAGATCGTATCTTACCATCAGGTGAGATTGTGGTCAAAGGCGTACCTGTAAGCAATAAAAAAAAAAGTTGTATACATTTTCTTCGACTGGACTGATAATTTTATATAATTATATCCTGAAGGTCGTCGAATATTCCCAAAGGAACGTATTAAATGTCATCAATTAGGTATTATAATGGTGCATTTGTGTTTGCATGTCATGATATTGTATGTATCTTTTAATAAAAGCTTTTCGTCATGTTTTTCTTTTTTAAATTGCTTATTTTGAAACGTTTCTTCAAACTGTCTGCTCTTTCTATGATTTCCATATATGTTGCAGCCTTTACTAGTGCTAGGATTTTGATCAGTATTAGGTATGTTTATAATCAATATTATGTCCTTCTGTTAACTCGTTTCCTGTTTTACTGGATAAATCTTAATTCTCTTCTTCTGTTATTTCGATTCTTATTTCCTTTGCAAATTCGGTATTTTTAAAGGAAATAAGAATTTTCGGTTGTCCTGTTTACCCGTTTTTGTGTCTTTCTACCAAACTAAAAACGTGTCTTCCACACACACATTAGGAACCACACATTCCATGGTGAATGCTGCTATCATATCGCGGGCTGTACATAGTGAAAGTAACGCTAAGTCTAGCGCATTAGACACGTTTTTGCGTTTACTGATCTGAGAGTGGTAGCGATTAAATTTGTAGATGTTTTTTCTCTTTGAAAGGACAGATTATATCAATTAGTAGGTAATCTGTGTCCAGGCCTTAGGCCCTTGATTAATAATTAATATAAGAGAACTGAACTTACCATTTTTATTTCGATCAACGATGCACCGTGGATCCATCTTGGAACTCAAAATATGATTCAATGACTGACTGAATTCTTAGCCCGGCAGCACTCTTCAAGCCGCAATCGGTATCCTACTAGATATTGATTTGAAGTTTTCATTACTAATACTAAAACAGTACCTATGTAACATTGCGTTTTTATTTGTAGTATTCGAAAACAATAATTCTATTGAATACTAGTCATAAACATTTTAGGTGGATATAAACTTCCTATGCTTAGCCTTTGAAAACTAATCGAATTATCCCAAAGATTAAAATCACATCTGCTCTTAAGCTGCTTATGTTTAGGATCTATGTTAAAAATGTTTAACGCATAGAACAAAACGTTGTTTCTCCTTAGAAAATGAAAATATTGCACTTTAGATAAAAAAAAATTGGGTAAAAGATTCAAATAGATCTCGTTTCGTAAATTCCGAATATATATACAACTCAATTTCACAAAAATTGTCACATGCGTTGTTTATAGTTAGCTCGGCAGAGTTACTACTCATAAATAAAAAAAAAATACGAGAGAGAGAAATACAGTCTTGTGCGGGATTAGTACCCACGAAGTTTTTTATAAAACATTTACAATTACTTCCCTTTCACATTCCGTATCATCATTTATTTACCATAGCAACGCCGTCGTTTGGTAAGTACCTATTCTGTGACGGCATCCGGCATACGCTATTGAATATGTTTACACCGTGTTTAAGCTTACTTGATTAGACTCGGTGAGCATATTCTGTACATAAACTCCTGCGGTCTAATGATGGAAAAGAACTAGATCGTAGGGACCTGTGCATGCATATAGCGAGTACACCGTGTTTAGATTTATTTGATTGAGCTCATTCACTTTATTCTGGACATAAAATTCTGAGATCTGATGAAGGATAAGAAAAAATCGAATGGAACCTTTGGAATTTCGCGACTTGAACACATAGTTATAAGTATTACACAGGACTTAACGCTCGTACGTAAAACTCCGTCTTATGTAAAAGATTCTCGCCATATTATCTTAATTATAGAAAAACTTACTCTTGAACCAGACGAGATTATAGTGAGTTTATTTTTACTAATGTTCCGGTAAAATAGTGTCTTGAGGTTATAAACGTAAAGTTGGCAAGTAACCACCTTCCAGAGAACTCCAACGTTCTACTAAGACACTGTTTGGCTGAAATTTTATATTATTTCGTCTATCGTAACAAACACTACTTCCAAGTGCATGGCGTTGCCATGGTCAGTCCGGTGGCATCAGTTAAGGCGAACATGATGACAAGATGTTTAAATCAATTTAAGATAATTCATTGGTACCCCAAAATCAAAACATACCTATATTTCACCTACTTTTATGAAAAAGCTTTTAAAAACTGGTATCACTAAGCATGTCTTTACCATCAGTGATGCACTCCGTTTATAATAACAATAGTAGCTTCGCATACCGTGTGCGTGATACACATACCGTCGCCTTAATTCTAATATGTCGTATCTCATTTTTGAACGAAACCGACATTTTGTGTGGTTTGGATAAAGCTGACAAAAGTACATCTTTCTCTTTCTTTACTTTACAAAGTTTGTATGAAAAAGAGCAAGATAAAAGACTTGACGTAATGCGATGTATCTCGGATCACTCGATCTTTCTGCGAATATGCACTAACTCATAGAGTCGCCATAGTTTGTTGACGACGCGCAGGTTGCTCCGTGATTTAAGTGACGTGTGATTGTTTTTATAAGCAGCCAAGGTATGAAATCGTTTTATTTTGTTACTTGACTTTTGTTTACTGTTTTAAACATATTTCATTTGTGGTAAACCACTAATAGTAGAATAATAACGAGTTTAAAAGTACCTTAAGAGATACTGCCTATTCGAATTGATATTTTGGTTTGTCTTTGAAATACGATCTATTCTCATTAAATTTTGTCATTGGTTTCAGATATTATCAAAATGGATTTGATGCAATCAGATGACGAAGACCAGGAAATTCTTAATATATTAGCAGAGAATGGAATAAAAGTAACGAATCCTAAGAAAAAACGTCAGAGCCGGGTACAAATTTTAGAGAATATTTTAGTATACAAACCAGACAACAAACTCCTTCATGCGATTAATATAGCAGATGAATCTGATTCTGCCATTGAGTCCCAAAAAGAAGCTCCGTTAGAAATTGTTAAGCAAGCTTCGAACTTGGGTTCATTATTTAGTGTAGCTACTGAAAATGATCCTAAAATTTAATTTGAAGACACATGTTTGTTTGTTACCGGTATTGATGAAGGTGCCCCTGAATCTCCTACTATTATTGAAATATGCGAAGCTTCGGAAGGTGTCAGTGAATTGGCGATCACGCGTTTTGCTACCAATTACAATCCTACAATTGAAGTTGTAGAATTGGATGCCACCATTACTGAACCGATTATATACACAGAAACGGCAGTGGAATCTACGTTTGACACAATTGACATTGAAGAACCAGAAAACAAGCCTAAACGCAGAAAACACGCTGCTTGCACAGAATGGCAAAGAAATATAACAAAAGAAAAGAGAATGTGGGGAGAGAGTTATTCAGGATATTCAAGAAAGGAAAAAACGGTTACGATGGGTATACAGAGAAGTAAAAGGCAGATGGGCCCAACATGTGACTCAAAGTTCTGCGAAAATAGCGCCAAGCGGTTTTGCTCAGAGTTTGGACAGCGTGATAGACAATGTATTTTTGATAATTTTTGGAAGGAGCTCGATTGGTCAGGGAAGAAAAGTTTTGTAACTTCAATGATAGACAAGATCCCAATCAAACAAAAAACAGTCGATTCACATAAAAGACAACAAAGCTATGTATATTATCTAAAGCTTAATGAGGAAACAAACCAAATCTGCAAAAAAATGTTTCTGAACACTTTAGGAATTAAAGAACGCATACATGGATTTCAGAAGCAAAGTCAGGTATATCTTTAACTGAGACTACAAAGCAAAAAAGCAACAGAGGTAAAAAAAGATCTACTGAGACACCAACACCTAGTGGAGTCAGTCAAGCTGAACATCTGCAAATGTTTTTTGAAGATGTACCTAAGTTACCCTCACATTACTGTAGAACTACATCAACAAAACTATATCTTGAACCAGTATTCGAAAGCAAGAGCCATGTATACAGCATTTACAAGGAAAAATGCGCAACTGATAAGATGAAACCAAAATCAGCTTGTTATTTTTTTAACATGTTTGATAAACTGAACTTAAGTATTACCAAGCCAAAGAAGGATAGATGTGATGTTTGCTGTGGTTATGAAACTAAAAACGTGACAGAAGATGTTTACAAAAAACATGTTGAGAAGAAAAAGGCTGCAAGACTAGAAAAAGAAGCTGATAAAATATTGGCTATTGATGGAAAAATTACGGTACTTACTGTAGATTTGCAGAGCGTGAAGGTTTGCCCTAAAGTACAAGCTAGCGCAGTATATTATAAGACAAAACTTTGTTGTCATAATTTTACCGTTTACAACTTAGCAACTCACGAGGTAACCTGTTATTGGTGGCATGAATGCGAAGGCGAGCTACAAGCATCCAACTTCGCTTCTTGTTTAGTAGACTATATAAAAGAGAAGGTTTCTAAAACTATTCCACTAGTCATTTTCAGTGATGGATGTACAGCCCAGAATCGAAACTCAATCATGGCTAATGCTCTTCTTGACTTAGCTATGAAAGAAAACATGGAAATCACTCAAAAATATTTAGAAAAGGGCCATACCCAAATGGAATGTGACTCAGTCCATTCTGTTATTGAGATAAAACTAAAAAAGAAGGATATAAATCTACCTCATGAGTATGTTAAGCTTACTAAAGATGCAAAGAAGAAAACTCCTAAATATGACGCAAAATACCTTTCCCATGAGTTTTTTAAAGATTTTTCAGGACTGCAACGCTACACCTCCATCCGGCCTGGAAGAAAAGCTGGTGACCCAACTGTCACAGACATCCGGCAGTTGCAATATGACCCGGAAGGAAAAATTAAAATTAAACTTAATTTTTCGGATGAATTGCAAGAGTTGCCCATCAGATGGAAGCTTGGTACCTACACCGTTAATGCAATGTACACAGAAAGAATACCACTGAAGCCAAGAAAATGGAAAGACCTCCAAGATCTTAAACACATTTTGCCAACAGACTGTCATTCTTTTTACGATAATTTGCCTAAGGCAACAACTGATTAAAGATTAAGTACACTTTTTTTTGTATTGAGTACATAAATAAGTCAGAGTTAGCATTTTTTTATATTGATTCTAAGAAATTTGTTATCTATTTTATTTTAATTGTTTTGATAGAAGTTTATTTTTGTTCGATACTTTTTGATGATTCCTAATTTGAATAAAAGAGCCATTATTGTTAACTTTAGTACCTACTAATGTATAATAATTTATTGATAAATAAAAAAATAGTACAACGACTGATTAAAGATTAAGTACACTTTTTTTAAGTACATAAATAAGTCAGTTAGATTTTTTTTTTTCATTTTTTGATTCTAAGAAATTTATTATCTTTTTTATTTTAATTGATTTGATAGAAGTTTATTATTATTTAATACTTTTTGATGATTCCTAATTTGAATAAAAGAGCCATTATTGTTAACCTAGGTACCTACTAATCTATAATAATTTTTAGATATAAAAAAAAATAGTACAGTTGACGTTAATTTTTTCAATGTTAATAAACATTATCTCAGTAAATTATTTATGCTAATAAAGCGTAACTCAGGCATTGAGCTTCATGGAGAAGAAAATTGTATTACAACTTAAAAATAAGTTATTCTAGTATATTTTGATAGTTTGATTAGAACATCTCTTATATTGTTGTCATAGAATTATAATAATAAAAACAGTTTTTTGACCCTCCTGAACAGTTGTCATTTCTGAGATACGCTTTATTAGAATTAAGGCGACGATACGATCATTTCAAACGTGGCCTGTTATTTTGGTTGCGATTGCAGAACTACTGTGTTTCTAGCAGGGATTTAAATACCGCTTCATAAAGGTTACCGATTGAAACGATAACCGTATGTATGGGTTACAGATATAAACGGTCACCGCAATGAAACGGTTGTACCGTTTCCTTTACGATTACCCGTATGATTACAGTAACCGATATAAATACCGGTATACGTTTCGGTATTTTTGTAAATTGAAATATAAAACTGTGCGAGTGCAGGCGCACGCCGCGCCGCGCCCCCTCGCCTCAGCCGCCGCCCGCGTTGGCCCTACGTGCCAATGCATGCCGCTGACAATGTTACGTACCTATTCAGCAGAATATTATTTCGATATTTGAATTCAAAGAGGCGGCACTATATAGTACAATTGTACTAGTGCCGCCTCTCCACATCAGCCGACATTATTATTAAATAGGTAGGCATACCTACTCTTGCAACTGACACGGTTATAATAATGAGTTACAGTTTTAGGATTTATCAAATAATCATACAGCCACTAAGTATTTCACGAGCCACTTTACCACCTTCAAGTAGAAAATCTGTCGCCAAGCACTTTCTGGTCTGTTCAGCTTTGTCCTTGAGAACCTGCTGGTGGTAGAGGATTTTGCGAATGCGTGCCTGACTTTGACTTTTTGTAGTAGCTAGCCAGGCGTGCATTCGCAAAATCCTCTACCACCACGCAAAATTACTGGTTCTCAAGGACACAGCGGAACACACCGGTAAATGCTTGGCGACAGATTTTCTACTTGAGGGTGGCAACTAGCCAGGCGCGCATTCGCAAATTCCTCTACCACCATGCAAAATAACTGGTTCTCAAGGACACATAGCGGAATAGACCGGTAAGTGCTTGGCGACAGATTTTCTACTTGAGGGTGGTAGCTAGCCAGGCACGCATTCGCAAAATTCTCTACCACCACGAACAATTACTGGTCCTCAAGGACACATAGCAGAATACACCGATAAGTGCTTGGCTACAGATTTTTTATTTAAGGGTGGTAGCTAGCCAGGCGCACATTCGCAAAATCCTCTACCACCACGCAAAATTACTGGTTCTCAAGGACACATATAGCTGAACACACCGATAAGTGCTTGGCGACAGATTTTCTACTTGGGCGTGGTAGCTAGCTAGGCGGGCATTATGCCCTACCACCATGCTATCCGCCATCAAGCTACCACTCTCAAAGAAAAAATCTGTAGCCAAGCACCTAGCAGTGTGTTACGGGTACGGAAGCAGTTTTTGAATATACCTACACCGAAAATCCTATTTGAAACTAATAATGTTATTATTCCCACTTCCCGTCATTCATATTAAATAATATAGATACTTGCTACTAAACCTATAATTATCTAAACAGCGCGAGCGGTGAGTACTGCTCCAGCAGCGTATCGCACCACCGCATCACCGCACCCCTGCCCGCCCGCTGCACTCTCATTGACTAACATAAAATACATATACCGAAATGGAATTCGGTAATCGTATCGCAATTATGCTAACAGATATATACCTGTTACCCTTATTTCATTACGGTATTTACCGAAATCGTATCGGTAAATACCCATACCGTAATATCCCTGGTTTCTGGATCAAGATTTGTAAATGCTATACCAATTTGGACTTTTGCTAACAAACTAAGAACTTTTTATATCACTTAATTTTAGTTGGTTTTGCATAACAGAATTACGAACAATTATCTTTTTGCCTTTTACCTATAAAATAATAGTATATTCATAACCAACCAGTTATCACTTATAGATATAGAGTGAAGGATTAGATTAGAATGCAATATCTTGGTCAAACAAAGAGGATGTAATAAAGATCTAGTAAATAGGTCAACATTCTGAGAGAAAACATACCTACCAACATATTTTGTAAATATTGGCACATGATATGGTTGTCAAACAACACAACACCTTCTCCTAGTCTATACATTTACTGTTTCTTTGTAACTTCTTCTACATATCCTTAACGTGAAAGCAAAAAGTAAGTTCAAACACTATAGAAATAAGGTTCAAAACAGATTGCAGTTACAGAGAACGGACGGCAACGCCGCGTTCAGTAACGTTTTCAACGAAATATTTAAATATTTAGGCGGGAAGAAATGTTTTTGCTTATTACGCAAAAACTAAGAGGCCCATTGTTTTGAAAATTTTGATGCCGATGGCACAAATTCTACCCAACATTTTAAGCTATTAAACAGTAGTCTAGCCTTTCCCGTTTGAGCTGTACAGCATGTGCTAGCTGGGGACATGTGTCTCCAGCTTACACGTTTATTTGAGCTTGTAGCTCCAAAACCTTAATAGCTACAGACTTGAAAATTTTAGTGCCGATGGCACAAATTTGGCGCTAAATTTTGACATATTAAACAAAGTCGTAGGCCCATTCGTTCAGAAGATACAGATGAGCAGCTGTAGACACGTGGTCTCCAGCTTACACGTTGTAATCGGGTCATTACTACTACAGTTTTCAAGTAGGGCGTTTCAATTTTTTTGTGCCACTGGCACAAATTATGCGCTAAATCCCTGGCTATAGTATATAATCACATCTTCAGCCGTTTCGTATATACAGCATGTGTCAGCTGGAGACCATAACGCCAGCTAACACACTAATAATCACATGTAGCATCGAAGTTTATTTGGCACCTAAATTTTGAGTTAGTATTCATAATTGCACTAAATCTGCGCTAAATATTGGCATATTCAGAATTAAGAAATTTCAATTGAGTAAGCTGGAGACATACACATTGAGCTTGCCCACAACAGAGCAGAATCCGGAATCAAGGCGAAGATAGCTTATCCACGAAGAGAATACCCTATTTTTTACACTTTTTGGTTTGTTATTGCTTTATGGCCAACTCCAATGAAGAAAATTTGATGACACTCTCCATGCGATTACTGATTCCATTCAAAACTGTACAATTTTGCTTCCACCACACACATTACAACCACTCTACTTCCATCAACCGAAACTGACCGCGGCCGGTCGGCAAACACGCTTTGTTTGGACTGTACAAATCCTCCGATTCCGAATTATAATTCTATTCCGATGGACTGTCTAGTTTGAAAAATCGAATCGATCTCCAACACATACCTAGTGTACGATTGATCGGGACTTTTCGAATGTATATTTCAAAACGCGTTCGATTTCGTAAGGTGTGTGGCAGGCGTAAAGAGTCCCACATACCTTCTGAAATATTATCACCGATTCCGTTCAAAACTGTACAGTTCTACTTGCACCACACACACTTCGATAGATCGACATCGATGTTCTTTCATTCCACGATGGTATCGAGGGATGATGTATTAGCTCAAACAAAAATAAGACGAGCTAAGTGAGCCCTAACACTATCCCACAGCCTGAGTATTTTGTGGTACACTTTACTGATAAACTATCACGCATACAGTCCAAACCAAAGTGTCAACATCGCTGCAACAGAACTAATCTCAATACTCAAATACATCGTAGGTAGTTAATCTACTTAAGACGCTGTCAAATGCTGAAATTTTGCCACTATCGGACTGCGTAGGAGTGAAAGAGAGGCAGCGATGGTGAAATCGTGATCTGTTGTTTAGGTAAAATCCAAACTAAACTTAATAACATAAAACTAGTAACGTAAATCGAAAATGTAAATTGTCTTGTCCCTCTGCATAAAGTTTTGCCATTTTATTAATATATTTTCATACACATGCATAAGTAAATAATTAAAATTTACGTTACAAGCGTAATTTAGATGACTCTAAATTTTAATTTTGCAATTTTATTTTATCGAGATAATTTTGAAGAAACGTCTTTCGGACTTTTCTTAGCTTAGATAACGCGATCAAGATTAATTTATAATTTTCCTTCTGCTACAAACTAAATACACATACAACATTTTTGTATAAACATATTCTGTTCAAGTAAAGCTATTTAGCACTTGCCAGCGTCTTAATACTAGATGACACCATTAGAAGAAAAAATAAACGCACAGCAGCCCTCGCGAGGCTCAGCTGTATGCTAGATACAAATACAAATTGTACAAATACGAATTGTAAAAATACAAATTGTACAAATACAAATTGTTTATTGTTCCAATAAAAACAACAGGATAATAGTATTTAAATACTAAAGTCCTAAGATGATACACAGTATAATTATTACCTTCCATTAGCAGCCGTACAAGGTGAATCTGTGTTACGTCTGCTAAGTGTATTCCCACAAAAATGCAAATAGGTACATTTACATCTTTTTGTATAACACTAAAATACATAATAACATCAAACACACCGTGTGCCCACATGCAATCTCATTGTTCTATAGATTAACATCTAATAAAACGAAGAACTATCTAAATAACATATTATATATTGATAGGTGACAACAAGTACCCTAATTTACCAAGTAAGTAGCATTTAGTAACTTTGTGATTTACCTACCATATTTTGCATAACTTAAATTAAATAAACTAATAGTAGGTACCTACAAAGAAAACGTTATACAAAGTGTATATGTCAAGTGATACTTTTACGAGTATATCAACCCACATACTAACAACTATTACTCGTAATTAATATGTTACTCACTATTGTTAACATAAAATGAAGGCAGTTTAAAAATTCGCTTTAAAGCCAATACCAAGGCATGGTAATGTTATCTATACAGTATTCAACTTCATATAAACGGACGAATCGCGAGCTATACCTACCTACGCGCCTCGATCTCGGCCTGCGCTCGGTACGCAGACAGACTCAGAGACAGTCGCGACTGTGCCGCAGTGACGAATGGACGATGCGTTATTTATTTAACAATAGTCGTGCGATATTTTCACTAAAAATAAGTTTATGTACGTATTACATATTTAATATGATGAGTAAGATATACTGTGCTGTTTTTGGTTGCATGAATTCGTCAAAAACGTATCAAGAGATAACTTTTTTAGATAACCTGAAACTGAAAGGTAATACAATAAAATAATTTTACTTTCTAGTAAGATAAATTATGAAAAATATTAGTTGACGGTACATAATGTGTGTCTTTTTAATGAACAAGTATTACCTTTAATCCCCCGAAAAAAAATGTTTACATAAAAAAAAAATTACAATCACAAAACTAAATGGAATCACAAAGTAGGCAAATGTTATTAAAATTCTGGAGGCGGGTAGCCATATCGCATATTTACGTACAGTTCGGCTGTAGGTAGTTATTTCAACGACAGAGCCGAGTTACTATATAACTGTTTAGATAACATTACCGTGCCAATACAAAACTATACTACCCGCAGCACTATACAAATACAAGTTATAATACAGAGATGTGAAGTGTTACGCTAACAGGGAAAAATTATCGATATCGAGTCTCAGATTTTTTTACCTGTAGATGAGTATGATCTAGTAAAAGAAATGTCTAGTAAAAGAAGAGAATGATCTAGTAAATATGGAGGGCACACACCTCCATATTTACTAGACGAATTCAGGTTAATTACCAGTGTCACTACCAGTCTTGCACTTCCGAACGTCCGGTGAATACATAGCCGCTAATCGTGTTTTCTAAGAATAATCTGTGGACAATATGCCTTCCTTGTGTCTTTAGACTGCACCAATTATACAAGCACTGTGAGAGATAAGAAATCTGTTTCATTTCACACGTAATTATTGCTTTTATTGATGAAATAGAAAATTTCGTCATTTTGTTTTATCTTAGGAACTAAACTCAATGAAATGGATGACCGAGATATGTGTATCGTTTGGTGTGAGAGAGTGAAAGAGATCGCAGTGTAATGGTGATCGGAACGTCTCGTGGCGGTTCGGTGGTTACACGAATTGCTTATTTATCTCTTTCTTACAACATATATGACGAATAATAGTTGAACAATTTTACCATATAGTATGTAGGTACTTAACACATTGTTAAAAAACGTTTAAAAGAATGGCCCCGAGTTTCTTGCCCGTTCTTCTCGCAGTGGCTCTATAATTTTGTTTGCTGAACGTGGCAACAATGTAGTATATTTCAATATTAAAATTTGTAATTGACCTTCATAAGAGCGTCGTAGACGCCTAAATTGAATAAATGATTTTGAATTTGACTTTGAAAATTAATTTGGACAATTTTACTTTTGTGTTGTTTGTTGTAACATTGTTGACTGTTGACATATTACTGTTGTGTATTAGTACAATGTTTTGGTCAAAACTATTGTAATAACAGCAAGTAAAATATATCTTAAATAAAAATAAATTACGAGATGTTAGTGTTATATAACAATATTGTTTCTACGCTTGTGTATACAGTGTTGTGTAAGAGAGTTTGCGTGTAGCGTGTGTGTACGTGTGTGTGTGTGTGTGCTTTGTGGAGGTTGGGAAGAGATGCACAATTTATTATTTAAATGTTGAGAAATAGAAAGGATTCGGTCTCTCCATAGTCTAGCCCAGTAAGAAATGTACTCAGCACAATATTACATTTGAAAAGAGTAAGTGGATAAATCTTCAACTGTGTATTGATTTCTTTATAAATAAAAAGGCAAAGGTAGCAAAATTGTCTTTGAGCAAACATAGACAAAAATAGCGACGATGGTATCATATTGTTAACTCGTCTTTTATTTCGGTAATTTTCGAGGTCAAACAAGGTATTGGAATGAATTTTTAATACGGTTTTCAATATGTATAATTGTCGGACTGTTAATATTTTTGTTTCAGCATATAGTTCTTTTGTTGGAAACCTAAATGGCTTAGAGAACATATCTTTTAAAACGGCTCTCTGGGACCTTTCCAGAGAAATGAGATATGACTTGAAAGTTCCACCCCAGACAGTTATGCGGTAAGCTAATGGGAATGACAGAGGGCGTAGTATATAGATGTTAGGAGTTTCCTGTCAGGTAAATGCACCTTCGAAAAAAATAAAAAAAAATTCGAAGCTGCATATACCTACAGCCAGTTGAGTTACGGCGGGAAAATTTGCGTGTTATCTTTGATATTTCAAAACTTGCGTTTTTTAGTGTTTGACTGATAACTGTTCTTCAACGTGAGCGAGTGTAAAGGGCAATGTAATGTTTTTAAAGTGTTACTCTTCATGTTCTCGCTTGAGTTCCCATAAAGTTTTAGATAAGCATACACCACCTTACTACAACATGAGACAAAAATGTTAAATGTATAAATCATACGAGGCAAAATTAAAACTGAAAAAATACAAATAGAGGGATTTAAGACAGTGACAATGACATTTAACCAATCTGACTGACCTGATGGATGAATGATGACAGTGATATGGTTTTATTAAAAATGTTTTGGCGGAGAGTCATCAAAAGTTGTAAAAGAAAACAAATATTTGCGTTAAAAAAATCAACAAACATGTAAAATCCTACAGCAAATCGCGGTATAAGAATCAGATGAACGTATCTACATTTTGTCAATTTTACAGGAGAGCAAAAATACTGTGGAAATTCGTCACTTCAAACTTTACTAGCTCATTAACAGAGATAGTATATAGTTGGTGAGAAAAAAAAAATATTGATATATTGTTCTACTATTTGAGCATTAAAAAATAAAAAAATAAATTGTTTATAAATGCTTATAAGGATACAACATATATTTTTTTGAAATCCGGTTGACATACGTTAGTGTGGCTCTTAATTTGTTTTCTGGTTTTGTTCATATCTTACTTACAAACGTCGTTTGTGCAGCTAAGTTTTATTTTGTGTTAGATAGGAATGGACTAAATAAATTAAAATAAATAAGTAATCAATCAAACGTAACATAATCTTTATTTACTTCTGCTGCACACAATATTAAATTTAAAAAAAATCAACATACAGACATCAGTAATTAGAAAAATATTAATTATCTTCGTCGTCATCATCAGTTGTTCCAACGGAAAATCCTTTATAAAAACTGTGATATTGCGTTGGAATAATACCTTGTCTGCACAAATCTTGTAGGTCCTCATACTTTTCAGCGGAAATGGGTAAGGGTTTGTCATATGCACTTTTCAAAACAATTTGTTCCACAGTCAATCTTTTGCCTCTTCTGATAATCTTAATCATTTTAAAATCAGTATCATCTAAATCATATTTGAAGTATATATGTTTACTGTCTTCTTTACGGTACTGTAACCATCTTATTTTGAGCCAATTGACATTATTACCATCACAATCCACTTTAGCATTCTTGACTAATACCGTTTTTAGGTATTTAATATTTACAAAGTCATCTGTTCCCATTTCATGAACGTCATATGGATTTTTTCTGGAAGCTTTTCTTATAATTGTGTAGAAGCCGGATGGATGAAATATCGGTATATTCTTCTTAGACAGTTCAATAGTCGCATGGATATTATCTGCTTCCATTTGACTGTGCCCAGGTTCAAAATACTTTTGGTTAATCTCTGGTATATTGAAAGCCTCAACGCAGTACAATAATAGAGCTGAAATATATACATTACGACATTGGCTCGCACAAGTATCAGACATAAATGTATTGGGCTTACCATCAGCTTTCGTTTTCAGAAATTTCAACAAACATGACCCAATTTCAGTAGCCCCTTTCCTTCCAATACCTTCGTGCCAGCAATAACAGAACACGTTACGCTTTTCTGTCTCAAAATCCAGCATAGTAAAATTGTACATTGCAATTCGGCGTTTGTAATAAATTTGTTTTGAAGATGATGATGGGCAATTACAAATGGCCTCTAAGTCATATTCAGCAAAATGTATATCTCCCGATTGTGCTGACATTTTTGCTTCGTCACGATGTCGTCGTGCAGTAATTTTTCTCTCTAGGTGCTTTTCATACTCTTCTTTCTGCTTCTCTTTTTCCTCTGCGTTCAAATGTTGGAAAGTAAAACATTTGTCACACAAATCTTTTCGTTGTTTAAAGAAACCAATATTAAATTCTTTCTTGAAAACCACTCGGTAGTAAGCTATATCAACAGGTTCTCTTCGCTCTTCAGAACATTTAATTTTATAAAGCTCGTACATCTTTGCTACATTTAGATCCTGATCTAAAAACTCTTTTTTAGTGTCTCTTCGTGCATAGTGCGCTGGCATTCGGGGAAAAGATTTAATATGATCTCGAATGTACTGCCTGGTATCATCCGATTTTTTATTGTGTGGTGCATGTTTTCCCCGCTTATCGGCTTCAACAACATGAGTTTCAAGCAATTTTTTGAAACAAAATCTAATAAAAGTTTCTGAGACACTCAAAGTTACAAAAATTTCTGACATACTTTTTCTTTTTCTGTAGCTCCTTTTTTCTTCAAGAAATATTTATTTGTCAGTTTTCTTTTGCTTTCTAAATTAGCAGTTCTTTTTGTTTGCGTAGGCACTCGATTCACCAAGCCTACAATATACTGCCTTTTTTGATCAATATTTTCAATATTCCAAAAAGATGAAAAGATTTCTAATCTGTCTTCTTCACTAAATTTGTCCGTGCATTTTTCTCTGCACATCCCCATACACTTCGGTTCTCCCAAAGATTTGCCTGGATTTAGAAAACCTTTACTTGAGAGGTAAGGTTCACCCTTTTGTCTTTTATTTTTTCTCACATTCTTCTTCCATTCATTTGGTTCCGCTTGACCTCTGCGTTTGCGTTTACGATTTTGATAACCAGGAATAACCGATTCAATGCCAGCAACATCAGTAGTATTACATTCTATGTTTATGTCAACAGTTTCTGTAGTATCTGAATGAGCAACGTTTTGTGTTAATACATCATTAATTTGAACATTGTCTCCGAGTTCCGAAGTTGTAAAGTCACTTGATGATAAGATGCATTCATCTGGTGCAGGCACGCCATCATTGCTTGAATTGGATAAATATAAATCTTCATTTAATAAATCCACTAAGTCTAACGATATATTATTATTTTCCAAAGTTGAAAACAGTATGCTAGGTGACTGCTCAGGTTCATCAAAATCAGATAGTGTTACATTCTCTAAAATTGTTAACGTTGGTTCCTGAAAAAAAAAGAAGTATATTAAAAAAGTATTATAATAGATTACTTACACCTTATCCCGTAGCAATAGCACAATTAAAATTATATACTATTAGTAGGTATAGGGCAAACTTATTGCAATTCATCATGCTTAAAATTCAGTATGGTACACTTAAGTCTGCTTGGGAATCGAACTCCAAATAGTATGTTCAATGTAACATAATAACAGCAAAGATCCAAACATAATAATAATATGAAAGATGACTCACCTGATTGAAAATCTCATTAATTTCATTGTTCTGATCCTGAGATGGTTCTTTCGGTTCCAGGGACGCTAAAATCTTCCAATTTCGACTGTTTTTATTCATTTTATTGAATTTTAATATCACTTTCACTTAAAAATGCTATAACTACAAAGTAAAAAACGAAACGGTATTCTCCAAACTTCAAATTAGAGGCTCCCCGCACTACAAGTTTCAACTTGCTTAGACCTTACATCAACTTTTTGGTGCTATACTAACGTATGTTGTGAGACAGTAATATTTAACAAAGAAAACAGTACTGCCACACTGATGTAAATCGTATTACGTTGTTTTGGTTATTCATTCAACCTATTTGTTTTATAAAAATGTTTGTGCCAATAAAACGTAACTAGATAAACGTTGTTTTGGCTCTTTGAACTTAGCGTCAAAACACAATGTCGTAAATCCCAAAACGACGTATAAGCTTTTACGTTCAAATGTTTCTTAAGATATTGTGAAATAAACAATTTTCTATGATTAAAAATATTGTTTTTGCAAATACGTTCTTATAGCGCTAGCAGATAGCAAAATAATTAAAACTAAATTAACGCTACTCATAATACGTTTTTCTGGTTCAATCAAAAGTGGTTCTTATGTTATTTCGTTATTTTGGAACTTGTGAAATATTGATTATAGCGTTACGTCGTTTTGGCATTTCATAAAGGACTACATTGTGATACGTTTTCTAAAAAAAAACGGTTTTTGATTTTTTTGTAGTTACGCTCATCTGGTTCTTATACCGCGAAATGCTCTTAGATTCAACATAATATTTCCTTAATTTACTTAATGCTATCGTAACTCCCATTTAATCCGGGTGACCTCAAAGTTTAAAGTTTCTTTGTCATGAGAATAGTTTCGCTAGCTATCGATCGATTACGAAATAGCGTTTTGGTTGTATTGTTTTTGTATATCAGCATTTTTGATTCTTTATTGCGCTGTAAACGAGTTTGCGGTGTATTATTGTAAGCTTGTGAATATGTAATTATGTGTTTACGTTGGCTGTTTCGTGTATTCAAAGACGAGATCATATTTTAATATATTCGGCAAAATTAGAACCTAGTGTTTTTAATGTCGCACGTAATATGAGATAAAAGTGCCGATAGTTGTCCACCACAAATTATTCCTCACTTTGCGTCCATGTATTGTTGCTCCTTCCTGTAAGTAATTCTCGATAATGACTATAAATATATGTAGGATACACTTAAATTGGCTTAGAAAATAATGCTTTTCATATTTTAACACAGTCTAAATATCCTTAACACTGCGCCTCTAATCAAAACCCATAAATTATATAAAGCATTAAGATGTACAAATGCATCCCGGCCAGATGTTATAGATATTTTGATAATGCTCAAGCTATAAATTCAGTACAAATCAATATAAAATGCATGTAATACATAATTTTCTAATTAACTATCATCACATTTGTAATTATTATTGATCTGATATTGCTATATTTATGCCATTTATTCATATTAATCCATATATTCTTGCTTGATATTTTCAAGCACATACTTTTAATTCATAAATATTTAAGGTACATATTCACCGAATAGAAGCATGAAGCTTAGAGATAAGCATCAACATACAACTGGTCAATGACCTCTGAATGTTTGTTTGCATGAATCATGTAAGATGTTGGACTTTTTATTATGAGTGTTTGAACTTGAAAGTAATGTTTTATGTAATTTAGAGTTAATCCATGCACCTACTGCGGCACAACTTTCCATTGACTGCCGTCGAATTGAGGGGGGGAGGGGGAGAGGGACCCCTCCCCCCTCTTTAAAGGAAAATCGGTTGGAGTGTACCCTTGGGGGCGCAAAAAAAAAAAAATTTTTTTTTTCGCTTTAATGACCTTCTGGGAGGTCAACAAACGTCCTCGGTCAATGACCTTAACTTTGGGGTCATTGACCTTAGTAACCTTAATACAGGTCCGACACTTAGAAAAATTTTTCAACATTTTCGATGTATGGTTAACCTATGTTTTTTTTGATGCCAAGTGAAAGAGGCACCAATAGCTAGCATCTTTAGTTCGGGATGACCTCGTCTAGTCCCGCCGGTAGCCCACTTACAACCAAATAAGTTTGTCTTTATGTGCCTACCAAGGGAAGTATACGACTGAGGTGGGGGTCGCCCTAACAAAATTAGTAGCTATGACTGTACTCTACCCAAAACTACGAAAAAAACCAGGGGTCAATTGGACATGAAATTTTCGTCAAAATTTTTCTAAGTCCCAAATCTCTCAAATCTAGTTAGTACAGCAGGTGTAGCGAAGGGGGCGCAGATTTTAACCCCAATTAACCTATGTTTTTTTTGATGCCAAGTGAAAGAGGCACCAATAGCTAGCATCTTTAGTTCGGGATGACCTCGTCTAGTCCCGCCGGTAGCCCACTTACAACCAAATAAGTTTGTCTTTATGTGCCTACCAAGGGAAGTATACGACTGAGGTGGGGGTCGCCCTAACAAAATTAGTAGCTACGAGTGCCCTCCGCCCAAAACTACGAAAAAAACCAGGGGTCCATTGGACATGAAATTTTCGTCAAAATTTTTTCTAAGTCCCAAATCTAGTTTGTGTAGCAGGTGTAGCGAAGGGGGCGCAGATTTTAACCCCAATTAACCTATGTTTTTTTTGATGCCAAGTGAAAGAGGCACCAATAGCTAGCATCTTTAGTTTGGGACGACGTCGTCTAGCCCCACCGGTAGCCCACTTACCACCAAATAAGTTTGTCTTTATGTGCCTACCAAGGGAAGTATACGACTGAGGTGGGGGTCGCCCTAACAAAATTAGTAGCTATGACTGTACTCTACCCAAAACTACGAAAAAAACCAGGGGTCCATTGGACATGAAATTTTCGTCAAAATTTTTCTAAGTCCCAAATCTCTCAAATCTAGTTAGTACAGCAGGTGTAGCGAAGGGGGCGCAGATTTTAACCCCAATTAACCTATGTTTTTTTTGATGCCAAGTGAAAGAGGCACCAATAGCTAGCATCTTTAGTTCGGGATGACCTCGTCTAGTCCCGCCGGTAGCCCACTTACAACCAAATAAGTTTGTCTTTATGTGCCTACCAAGGGAAGTATACGACTGAGGTGGGGGTCGCCCTAACAAAATTAGTAGCTACGAGTGCCCTCCGCCCAAAACTACGAAAAAAACCAGGGGTCCATTGGACATGAAATTTTCGTCAAAATTTTTTCTAAGTCCCAAATCTAGTTTGTGTAGCAGGTGTAGCGAAGGGGGCGCAGATTTTAACCCCAATTAACCTATGTTTTTTTTGATGCCAAGTGAAAGAGGCACCAATAGCTAGCATCTTTAGTTTGGGACGACGTCGTCTAGCCCCACCGGTAGCCCACTTACCACCAAATAAGTTTGTCTTTATGTGCCTACCAAGGGAAGTATACGACTGAGGTGGGGGTCGCCCTAACAAAATTAGTAGCTATGACTGTACTCTACCCAAAACTACGAAAAAAACCAGGGGTCCATTGGACATGAAATTTTCGTCAAAATTTTTTCTAAGTCCCAAATCTAGTTTGTGTAGCAGGTGTAGCGAAGGGGGCGCAGATTTTAACCCCAATTAACCTATGTTTTTTTTGATGCCAAGTGAAAGAGGCACCAATAGCTAGCATCTTTAGTTCGGGATGACCTCGTCTAGTCCCGCCGGTAGCCCACTTACAACCAAATAAGTTTGTCTTTATGTGCCTACCAAGGGAAGTATACGACTGAGGTGGGGGTCGCCCTAACAAAATTAGTAGCTACGAGTGCCCTCCGCCCAAAACTACGAAAAAAACCAGGGGTCCATTGGACATGAAATTTTCGTCAAAATTTTTTCTAAGTCCCAAATCTAGTTTGTGTAGCAGGTGTAGCGAAGGGGGCGCAGATTTTAACCCCAATTAACCTATGTTTTTTTTGATGCCAAGTGAAAGAGGCACCAATAGCTAGCATCTTTAGTTTGGGACGACGTCGTCTAGCCCCACCGGTAGCCCACTTACCACCAAATAAGTTTGTCTTTATGTGCCTACCAAGGGAAGTATACGACTGAGGTGGGGGTCGCCCTAACAAAATTAGTAGCTATGACTGTACTCTACCCAAAACTACGAAAAAAACCAGGGGTCCATTGGACATGAAATTTTCGTCAAAATTTTTCTAAGTCCCAAATCTCTCAAATCTAGTTAGTACAGCAGGTGTAGCGAAGGGGGCGCAGATTTTAACCCCAATTAACCTATGTTTTTTTTGATGCCAAGTGAAAGAGGCACCAATAGCTAGCATCTTTAGTTCGGGATGACCTCGTCTAGTCCCGCCGGTAGCCCACTTACAACCAAATAAGTTTGTCTTTATGTGCCTACCAAGGGAAGTATACGACTGAGGTGGGGGTCGCCCTAACAAAATTAGTAGCTACGAGTGCCCTCCGCCCAAAACTACGAAAAAAACCAGGGGTCCATTGGACATGAAATTTTCGTCAAAATTTTTTCTAAGTCCCAAATCTAGTTTGTGTAGCAGGTGTAGCGAAGGGGGCGCAGATTTTAACCCCAATTAACCTATGTTTTTTTTGATGCCAAGTGAAAGAGGTACCAATAGCTAGCATCTTTAGTTTGGGACGACGTCGTCTAGCCCCGCCGGTAGCCCACTTACCACCAAATAAGTTTGTCTTTATGTGCCTACCAAGGGAAGTATACGACTGAGGTGGGGGTCGCCCTAACAAAATTAGTAGCTATGACTGTACTCTACCCAAAACTACGAAAAAAACCAGGGGTCCATTGGACATGAAATTTTCGTCAAAATTTTTCTAAGTCCCAAATCTCTCAAATCTAGTTAGTACAGCAGGTGTAGCGAAGGGGGCGCAGATTTTAACCCCAATTAACCTATGTTTTTTTTGATGCCAAGTGAAAGAGGCACCAATAGCTAGCATCTTTAGTTCGGGATGACCTCGTCTAGTCCCGCCGGTAGCCCACTTACAACCAAATAAGTTTGTCTTTATGTGCCTACCAAGGGAAGTATACGACTGAGGTGGGGGTCGCCCTAACAAAATTAGTAGCTACGAGTGCCCTCCGCCCAAAACTACGAAAAAAACCAGGGGTCCATTGGACATGAAATTTTCGTCAAAATTTTTTCTAAGTCCCAAATCTAGTTTGTGTAGCAGGTGTAGCGAAGGGGGCGCAGATTTTAACCCCAATTAACCTATGTTTTTTTTGATGCCAAGTGAAAGAGGCACCAATAGCTAGCATCTTTAGTTCGGGATGACCTCGTCTAGTCCCGCCGGTAGCCCACTTACAACCAAATAAGTTTGTCTTTATGTGCCTACCAAGGGAAGTATACGACTGAGGTGGGGGTCGCCCTAACAAAATTAGTAGCTACGAGTGCCCTCCGCCCAAAACTACGAAAAAAACCAGGGGTCCATTGGACATGAAATTTTCGTCAAAATTTTTTCTAAGTCCCAAATCTAGTTTGTGTAGCAGGTGTAGCGAAGGGGGCGCAGATTTTAACCCCAATTAACCTATGTTTTTTTTGATGCCAAGTGAAAGAGGTACCAATAGCTAGCATCTTTAGTTTGGGACGACGTCGTCTAGCCCCGCCGGTAGCCCACTTACCACCAAATAAGTTTGTCTTTATGTGCCTACCAAGGGAAGTATACGACTGAGGTGGGGGTCGCCCTAACAAAATTAGTAGCTATGACTGTACTCTACCCAAAACTACGAAAAAAACCAGGGGTCCATTGGACATGAAATTTTCGTCAAAATTTTTCTAAGTCCCAAATCTCTCAAATCTAGTTAGTACAGCAGGTGTAGCGAAGGGGGCGCAAGAAGGTAGATGTACCTAAGTATGTCAGGTTACTTGCACGTTATAGTTAGGCTCTGTTCAGACGACGCCGCGCGCGCGCCGCAAGCCCCGCGGCGCGAGGGCGGCGTGTGCGCGGCGCGGCCGCGCGGCGCGCCGCGCCTGCGCCGCGAGTACTGTTCCCACGACGCCGCGCGCGCGCCGCAAGACCCGCGGCGCGAGGGCGGCGAGCGCGCGGCGCGGTCGCGCGGCGCGGCGTCGGTGTACGATTTGTCATTACGACCCGTGTCTCGCGTCGGCGAGAGCGAGACTGTATGGAACGACGAATCGGTGGTGCAAGTTTTATGTTGCGTTTCATAGCAACGATTGAAGTCGAATCGAAGACAAAACATAATAAAATTGGTCGAACTCGTTGGGAGACGATTTCTTACTTAGTATAGGTACACCTATGTAGGTAGGTAGAGGTACCAACTTATTTTCTTGCTATTGTACCTAGCTATATATAGATCAAATTTGGACGTCTTTGTACCTAGGTATACCTAGTTTAAATGTAACCAATGATATTATATATGAAAGGAGGAATGTAACCAATTGTTTTTAAAAGATAGGTAGGTATTTATCATAGGTATTGCAGGTAGAGGGTCGTCGTCGGTCCCGGTTGTTGTCTTGGATGGCAGTCGTTTCAGTTTGGTAGTAGGGCATTTTGCTAATGCCCGCCTGGGTAGCCTAGCCACCACCATCATGTAGAAAATCTGTCGCCAAGAACCTTCTTTTATTGGATTGTGAGTATTGTGACTGAACATGCAAGACGTCCACCTGATGTTAAGCAGTAAATTCTGCATATTATAACATGCACTGCGCCCATCACCCTGAGACATACTTTTGTATGTCTCAGGGTGATGGGCGTCTATACTGCTCTCAATGAGTGCTATCAGAAAACACTTTTAGGTGATTATCTCTTGTGGGTGGTAGCTAGCTAGGCGAGAATTCGGAAAATGCCCTTTCACAATCTCCACAATATGATGAAGTTCGAGCCGGCGGCGCGGGCGCGCGGCGGTGGGAAGGGCGCAAACAATGATAGGTAGGTACCTACTGTGTATAGAATAGTAGATTGTCATAGTACAAGGATCGAAAGAATCAATTCCCATACGAGGTATTTAGACTATCTACTAAGCGCTATAACAGTCCAAGTAGGATTTGATGACTCAGCCGTGTTAAGCACTCTACTTTTCACTTCATATATAAGGAAAACAAAAAATAGTTGATTTTCAACAACATTAATTAATAATAATGACATGAGTAGCACCTATTTAAAACTAAGAGAGGTTACAAAAATTTGTACCAATAAAGTTTTTTTTAATGCCTGATAGAAATTAGAAGCCGTCTCGATCGCTCCCGACATGGCGGTCGTTGTAGCATGGAAGTAGGGCATTTCGCGAATGTCCGCCTGGCTAGCTGCCACCTTGAAGTAGAAAATCTGTCGCCAAGCTCCTGTGTGTTACGAAAGCTATCCTTGCTTGAGAGTCAGTAATTCTAAGTTACTCTAAAAAACATTTTCGACCACATCATCACTTACCATCAGGTGAAGTGGTCAAAGCCTGTCACCTGAATAAAATAAAAAAATCTACCCTCGGCAACTAGCTGAAAAAAGCAGTTATTTACACTGCGACTACGTAGGTAGATATTTTGGAAAAAAATCGTATTTCTGTGGTAAAACTGCATAATTCCTATGAATTAAATAATTAGGTACCTACACATTGCAGTGGTTGTTTTATGATGACATTTGTGTTTACAAGAGGAAAGATTTGTATTTTTGTATGCAACGAGGACCGATTTGGATGAAATTTGGTATGGAAATAGCTCAAGACCCGGGGAAGGACGTGGGATAGTTTTTTATCCAACTGCGTATAAGGAGGTTAATGGTTTTATGCGATAAACGACATACACGCGGGCGGAGCCGCGGCCGGAAAGCTAGTATTGTTATAAGATATGCCGTTATATCGTTTATAACGTTCAATGAAATAACCGGCACGTTTCGACTAAAACGTGTAACCGCCGCCGATTTCATGGCGCCTACGACCTTTTGGACGCTATATACGAGGCGGGATTCTGTTGGCCTCACGCCATACATTGACGTTTGCTAAGCGTGTATCATCCATATTGCAAATACGTCAGCAGCAATGAGTGCTCAAAAGTGTTAAAGACAATGCAGTCGCTGTTCCGAAATATATCATTAATACCAGATTGAATTTTAATAGGCAAGTTTTATTTAAGTCACGGGTTCGTAATAGAATAGAATAAAATATCATTTATTTGCTTCAAATGTGAGTACAATAACATGACACAAGCTACTGTAAGTATTAGGTTTGGCAAATGGTCAGGAAACTATATCCAAAACACAATCAACTTTAATATTTTTGAAACCTAAAAACCTAGCGCTATCGGCACAATAGATACATGGAGCTTCTTAAGCAGTAGTTTAACTACGAAGAAATTACCCGAATTCAGTCACGTGATCAACCGTGCGGCCCTCCCTACATCGAGGAGGTACAAAAAGATACAACTAGACTGATGTTCACATGCTTTACTGCGGTGTTTACTTACAGTTTAGTTTTAATAAGCTGTCAGCAGATTGACACTATAGAGGTTGTAATCTTTTCATCATTTTAATAGAAAAAAGAACCCAAGGAGTTTTAAAGGCAAATAATCATACAATAACCTCGTTATCTGGTGGCCTTACTATATTACCAAAGACAATGGCGTTTTATTAATCAATTCTGCGCGCGCTTGTGTTCTCTCCAATAAGTAGATAATATATATAATTATATTTTTACCTATACACAACAACTGACGACTATCGTTGGGTGAAAGGACTGGAATTAAATTTATTTTCTCAGTAAAATTGTATATACCTACATAAGTACTCGCGACCGTTGTAATGGAGTTGTCACGCCGACGAAAATACTGTGTTTTCTTTAAAAAAATGAAAATTTTCTAATATTTCGATAATAGTAACCCTAGAGCTCTGATCGTCATTTGTCATTGAATTCCAGGATACCGCGGAGTCGAACTACTGTATATATGTCTATTGTGCTATCGGTCTAAAGATAGTGTTTTATTTATTAAATATGTTTTGGGTAGTAAAACCGGAACTTACTCGAACATTCTGACCTCAGACTAACAATTATATAAGTAATGTTTAATTTGTTAACTGCTAACCTGGCTAACCTTTTGCGAGTTTTTTTTCTCAGATCGGTTGTCTAGAATAATTTGCTTATGCAATAAGACCGTACCTTTGTATACGATTATTTTTTGTCTCTTTGTAATGTTATTTTTAAGTAATGCAAATAAATAATTTTCTATCTATCTATCTAGATGCTATGCTGCCTATGCCATGTAGGGTTAGAAAATACCTAATTAATTATTTTTTTGGATTGTCACTATACCGGTAAAGTCTTTTTCTGCGGCGTTTTATAAACGATTATTAAAAATATCAAAAATAAATTACTATAAACAACGTTCAGAAACACTCATTTAAAATAGTTAATTCATTTCTTTTTTTCCCATTAGATGGTGCGTAAACTTGTTTATTAATCCAGTTAATTATAAAAAAACTCGCATCTGGATATAGTATATTAATATATCTATCATTTCCACTTTGAATCCTTTTGGTTGGACTAATAATTATAAAGTTTAATATACTTTGCGTTTACCATCGCAAATTTTGGGAAACGGGTGCTCTGTCTCCGTCCAGCCCCCGCTATGGTAAATGCAGTGTTATACGAAACTTTGTAATTATAAGTCCAAAAAAAAGGATTCAAACTGGAAACGATAGGTCTAATAATACGCTATAGTAACTTGTTAGGTTTTTTGTAATTAGTCGAGTTTATAAGTAGTTTACGCACCATCATTGGATACATTACCTAACTATTTAAAATGCGTTCCTAAAACTTCGCTTGAGAAAACCAACGTAGGTATCAGGCAACAATTTACTTATTAATATGAATACAAGCACTATCGCGTGCTATGCGAAAATCATATTTTACAAATCCGGCGCGAAATTGGAGGATGCGGGTTCAATTACCGCCCGGGGCATAAAATTTTGTGCTCCATCTATTAATACCTAAAATATAACAATTTGCTTGCTATGCGCCCCGGGGGGTGAGTGGGGGGGGGGGGGGGGGGCACTAAAGCCACTTGGAGATATGTTTTAAGTACAACATAAATGTGCTAGTAAAATACCAATCCTATACCTACCTACCTACGTTTTCAACAATCAAATAAAAATATCAGACAGATAAAATGTTAACCATACTAAATTTAAAAAAAAATTACGACTTCAACATTCAAAAGTGTGAAATAACCTGTTGAAGTCGGTACCATGATAGCTCAAAAGTACCCTATCGCAATATTGTGTGCATAGTACCTACCGACTTCGACAAGTTATTTCACAGTTTTAGTGTTTGAAGTCGGTTAAATTTCCTAATAAAAAACACCCTTTTTCGTGACTCTTGTTACTTACGGGATCGGTTGTCATTCACTGTCAATGACTATAATATAATCAAGATAGGAAAACTTTTTTCAGTTATTAAAAAACGGCTTGACCTATTTGATGAAATTTAAATGGGACCACACGGAGTGCACCAGCTTTCAAATACAAAAAGATCATCAAAATTGGTTCACCAAGTCGAAAGTAATGAGGTAACAAACAAAAAAATTAACAGTCGAATTGAGAAACTCCTCTTTTTTGAAGTCAGTTACAATTTAAATTTTCTAAAAGACCACCAACATCGTTCATGTAATACGCATTTAGGTATTCGTTGTGTGTGCATAACTGCATATTATATACATTATATAACAATACATTAATTATTGATAGTAATAATAACTAGGTACCTATCTGATGATTAAAAACCGGGCCTTAGTTAACTTTTTATTTCTATTTGATAAAATACGTAGGTACTGAACTATTTAATCAGTACTTAATATTATAAATGCGAAAGTAACTCTGTCTGTCTGTCTGTCTGTCTGTCTGTCTGTCTGTTACGCTTTCACGGCGAAACTACTGGACCGATTTGAATGAAATTTGGTATGGAGATAGTTTGAGACCCGGGAAAAAACATAGGATAGTTTTTATCCGACTGCGCTTAAAGAGATTAATGTTTTCGCGCGATAACCGACATACGCGCGGGCGGAGCCGCGCCCGGAAAGCTAGTAATAAATAAAAAAGCTGATAAGTACTTACCTATAAATAAACTACATAAATAATACTTACCTACCAATGACTAGGTAAACTGTAGGTATTTATAACGCCTTTTTTTGCTGATAGGTAAGCCTTTCACCACAATCTTACTTGATTGTAAGTGTTGATGTGATCGAAGGTGTTAACAAGGCTTAACCTAGAATTACTGGCTCTCAAGGACAGCTGCCGGAACACACCGTCAGGTGCTTGTCAACAGATTTACTACTTGAGGGTGGTCGCTAACCAGGCGGGCGTTCGCAAAATGCCCTTCTACCATGCGGTGAAGCTCAAGCCCGTGGCGAGATTCAAACCATGTAGGTACCTGCTGCGCGGCCATCCATAGCCAATGCTACTGAGCCAACACTGCTTCACTACTTGCAGAAGAAATAGGTACTGCATCTCCATAGCGAGTTTCGGCGGTTCAACTTCTCTTTATGAATAGTTAATAATTGAAGGTGTTCATATTTATTCGAAAATGGGCATACAATTCATTAGTGTAAATACGTAGGTATCTCGTACTTATCTCTTCTTATTTTATTCCCTACAACGTAATATTGGGTGAACCCAAAATGTGTAATTTTATGTCTCCAATAATTAACAATTTAAAATACGGAGAGAGAGCACCGCTTCCCAAAATTCACGATGGTAAATGCAAAGTATACTGAACTTTATAATTATTAGTCCTACAAAAAGGATTCAAACGGGAAACGATAGATCTAATTATATACTATATCCAGATGCGAGTTTTTTTATAATAAACTGGATTTATAAATGAGTTTACGCACCATCTATGGCAAAAATATAAATGAGTGTTTTTAATCAATATAATGAACGTAGTTTACAGAAACATATTTTTGTTATTTTAACCGACTTCCAAAAAAGGAGGAGGTTCTCAATTCGAGTGTATATTTCTTTTTATTATTGTTATACTATCAAAATCGGTTAAGCCGTTTTTGAGTTACACTCCAATATCAAAAAACATTTTCCTTGATGATATAGTCGTTGACAAAGAAAGACAATCGATCCCTTATTTTGGGAAACGGTGCTGTCTCCTTAGTACCTACGTATTTAATCAAATAGAACTAAAAAGTTAACTAAAGCCCGGTTTTTAATCATCGGATAGGTACCTATACATTTATACCTATACTAGTTACTATTACTATCAATAATTAATGTATTATTATATAATGTGTATACCTAATATACACACACATGACACAACGAATAAGTACCTAAATGCGTATTAAGTACATAAAAGATGTTGGTGGTCTATTAAAAAGTTTATATTTTAACCGACTTCAACAAAAGAGGAGATACTCAATTCGAATGTTTTTTTTGTTTGTTACTTACCTCATTACTTTCGATTCGACTTGGTGAACCAATTTTGATGATTCTTTTTGTATTTGAAAGCTGGTGCACGGTGCACCCCGTGTGGTCCCATTTAAATTTCATCAAATCGGTCAAGCCGTTTTTGAGTTACATTCCAATAACTGAAAAGTGTTTTCGTATATTGATGATATGGTCATTGACAGTGAATGAAAACCGATCCCGTAAGTAACAAGAGTCACTAAATAGGGTAAAAAAAATTCAAACAAAAAATGGAACCGAATTCAACACTTTAAAGTGTGAAATAACTAGTCGAAGTCGGTACCATGCGCACAATAATGTGATAATAGGTATTTTTGAACTACCATGGTACCGACTTCAACAAGTTATTACACACTTTTGGGTGTTGACGACCTCAACACCCAAAAGTGTGAAATTCCATTTTCTGTTTAATTATTTTTTTAATAATCTTTTTTTGTAGAAATAGTTTGAAATTACCCGGTGGGGTTGCCGTATTAGAATGTCTACCCCCCATTTATTCCCGTGGGTGTCGTAAATGGCGATTATGGAAATGGTACCAGAAGTTGCAGCGCCTTCTGAAGAACTGAAAATGTATTATGCGAAGGCCTTGTACAATAGTGGACGTAAAAAAAGGAAGTAAAAATATTATGTAAGTATTAGTAAAAAAATCCAGGGTATCAGCTATTCCCATACCAAATTTAATCCAAATCCATCCAGCCGTTTAGGAGTGAAGAAGCAACAAACATACTCTTGTGATTTTTATTTGTATATATGGTAATAAACTATACTTAATAAAATTACTGTAGAGATTTTATTGAATAAATGATTTTGACTTTGACTTTAACTAAGTACGAAGTTCTAATTGAACTAAAACTTCTGAATTAAAAACGACCTATGTTATTATTATTACCCCTACCTACCGAGGTGATATTTAGATAAATAATAAGTACCTACCGATAATATTTACGAAGTGCATACAATAGTGCACAAGCGTGCCACAGCAGCCAAAGCGTGCCACGCCGCGCCCCGCGCGGCCCTCACCCCGCGCGGCCCGAGCCGCGACGCGACCGAGTCCGCACGCTTCGTAATAATAATAACATTATTTATGGGATCTATATTATTAAGGGCAAGACCGTCGCAAAATTCGCATGTTTACAAAACTATGATCTCAAAATGTATGTATATTCTCGCTAAGTTTTTCGTAAATGGTTATAAAAATATACCCATATTGTTTGTAGGTATATCGTTATTTTCCTAATATTGATTGTTAGTTTAGATACCTACCTTAGTTGAACTTTTACAATAAAGATTGATATCGTGCTTGTTTTATTCTTATATAAGTACATTTAAGAATAAAAAAAGAACTAACTCAAAGTATTTTTTAAGGAAAAATAGCAGATATTGATTTTTATGTTTTAGTTATTGATTGAGCCACATTTATATATGTACATATACTGATTATTTACTGATGAACTTAAGTTAATATAATTTAAGTGAACTATCTGCGTGAGTTTCATAATTTATAATCACAACTTCAGCTAATAATATATTTTATACATATGTTTTTCTGTAACAAGATTTACAGTATGGAACTCCTATGAACTACTCTTCTGGTAACTTGCGAATTCTTATATTGGTATGTGTACCAATGTGTGTTGTCGTGTTAAGCATAGTTTATGTAGTATGACCACAATATGGAGATCATACTTTCAAACTGTCATGGTACCGACTTTGACTAGTTATTTCAGACTTTTTGGTATTAGAAGTCGGTTTAATTTTTGTTCGTTTTTTATTGTGTGATGAATCCATTTTATAAAAAAACATGTTTAATGTGTATCGAATAACAAATATCCTATACCTACTTACTTTAGAGACTACTAGATTTGCTACAAAATGTGCTGTGACATTTAATTTACATTATATATCTACAATATCGGCTTGATTGAGCCGATGTTGTTCGTAATAATGTAAGCTTTAGAAGCTAAGATTTCACGACAAAGGTATATTTAGAAGGATAGGTAAAAATATGAAATTTATTAATAGGTAAAAACTGATCTGTGAACATGTTTTTATATTTGCATATTGGGTTATGTACGTCTATAATATATTTCTTATTTTCGATAATTCAAATTTAATATTCAGAAAACATTAATATTCGTAGAATCGAAATATCTACACCGTCGATTTTTTCCCATCACTCACCATCCAACATATCGAAAATGCATATTGACATCACTAATGCAAGTACCTACCTAACTACTATGATTTATTCTGTGCAGCTACCCTGCCCTCCGAACAGAATTGTGCGATAAGGACAATTGCAGCTTCTTCAAGTTTTGACTTAGAATTTCCGCATAATTTGAGTTCTGGGAGAAAATTTTTCTACTATAGTAAACATTAATCAAATCTAAAATATTTGGTCTTATTTTATAACTGACAGAACAAACTAGGTTTCTAGGTTTTCTTTTTTCTTTATTTATCATTATTTTTCATATAAACAATTCACAAACTAGAGATACATGTTTTGAGAAAAAATCGGTATTTAAATACCCATTAATTCAAATTCCTTTAATATAATGATAAAAAGCAAAACATACAAACCTCAATATTGATAATATCTATAACCTTTCCAAAAATCATCAAAATCGGTGATTGTTTAGGGGGGTAGAAACATTTTTTCTTTTTGTATGGAAATTTTTGATGGGACTTTTTAGTTGTTTTCCAAGGTTATATATAATATTTTCGTTTTTTTTAACGAATCTTTGGGTGATTGTTTTTGCTATTTTTCAGTATTCTTAAACAAACAAAATTAGGTACATAAAAGACGAAAAATTTACCTAAACACTATCACTTTTCGCAAAAATTGTGTGAATGCCGATCGGAAATCGTCTTAACATTATAGAAATTCATATTTTTATAATGTTTTTGAACCAATTTGCAGATATAGAAGTAATCTATTTGTGTTTTAGATGGATTTAGTTTCGTTTGGTCGCACGATGTTCCGAAAAACATCAAATTTGTGCTAGATTTGTAAATATGTTCTAAAATATATATATGTATACTTATAATTTGTTACGTTTAAGACAAATTTCCTCAATAGAAAAAAAAACCCGAATCTTGGAAATAGAAAAAATTTTGGAATTGTGTTCGGAATTGTTAACAAGCCTAGTTACTAGGTACAGCCAAAATTCCATTTCTTATACCCCCGCGCCCCGCCCGAAACAGTTGCCTACGTTCTTCCCCTTAACAGAGCATCGAATTGATTGATTGACGCATTTGACGCCATTTTAAATCACTTCTTCTTTCGCATTTGCGGTAGATAGACGGTGACGGTAAATTATTGTGTACTTTAGTGTTTGCTTATTTTTATTGTGTAAGTAGCTAGTCATAGTTTTTGTTTTTTGATTTCATATAAATAGGTAAGTAGGTACCTAGTTAGTTGTATATTGTTTTATTTTAGGCGTAGGTAAGTGTATACCTACCTACTTGTATTATAGTAGACGTGTGCCTAGTGCATAAAAATAAGTAGTTTGTACCATACATAGGTAGATATTTAGTAGGCTAGTTTGTTCTTTAAAAATGGAACCCTTACAATTGATTCTGGCCCGAAATTTCAACATGTTTAATTTCGGCGCATCAATGCAAAATGAAGCCGACGCCATTGCTGCCGCAAAAGCTTGGTTATTAGTTCCGACCCATGTTCCCAATTGCCCTAGCTGTAGAAGCCCTTTAAACAAAGAGGCCAAACCGACATATAAGCTAGGTTTTCGGTGGCGATGTCGTCGAGCTGGCTGCCAAAAAATTATTTCCCCATTAGCAAATACTTTTTTTGAGCGCTCCAATGTGTCCTTTTTAGACACGTTGCAATTAATTTTTCTTTTTATTATTAAGATAAAAGTCTCTAAAGCCGCAAGGCATGTCGGCGTTTCACAGAAAACAGCCATTCAAGTATTTCACTTCCTACGAGAAGTTTGTGAGATTGCTGAAGCGCATGACAGATCTCCGATTGGCGGAGATGATGACGTTGTGGAAGTCGATGAGACACATCTGTTTACCAGAAAGTATCATCGGGGGCGACTTCTACAACGTCAAACGTGGACTTTCGGGTGTTTAAGTCGCCGCACTCGAAAAATCCACGTCGAGCTTATTGCCGATAAAACTCGCGCTACATTAGACCCAATCATACAGATGAATGTTGAGCCCGGCTCTTTCATAATGTCCGATATGCATAGAGCCTACACGGACGTGCACTTGCGCCTGGGGATGAGTGGCCATGCAGTTGTCAATCATCGGCGACAATTTGTAAATGGAACTGTGGATATACCGGTACATTCTTCTTTGGGAACACCGGTTCCCGGTTCATCTGATACTAAAGTAAAAGTACATACCAACACCATCGAACGGCAATGGCGTGAGTTAAAGCGCCATTGCCGTTCGTGCCGGAGTGAAAGGCGTTTAAAATGGTACATGGGGGAATACATGTACTGGCAAAATGTATTAAAGGGGTTGCCGTCAGATGCCGCCCGGTTCAGACGTTTATTAAGGGACATCCACAGGGTGTACCCGGGGCTGGGCCGGCGTGGCATCAAATTACGGGGTTGCCGTTGTTCAATCAATTGCTCACGCCGCTAAATAGCGGCGGAAAAGTTTCAATGTACCTAATAAATATCAAGTAATAATTATATATTTTACTTATTTTCCAAAGATGGCAGCGCAGACAAGGCGCCTTTGACAAATAGGTTTGTTAAAAAAAATCTTAAGTTATGCATGGTTATTGATCGCTCGCTATATATGAGCTTTTTCCTTTTAGCTGTTTTTCTAATAGGTAATTTTGTTTCTATTTTTGTCCATTTTTACTGAATTATTACGTCGTTAATAAGCTTTTTTTTAAATGGGTAGGTACTGCATGGGTGTTTTCATATGCATGAACTTTTTCCTTTCCTTTGCATGAAGCCGCTGTTAATAAGCTTTTTTTAAATGGATACTGCATGGGTGTATTCATATGCATGACCTTTTTCCTTTTCTTTGCATGAAGCCGCTGTTAATAAGCTTTTTTTAAATGGGTACTGCACGGGTATATTCCTTCCCTTTTTTTATGCATGCAAAATGGTATAGTGATACCACATTTTTAACTACGCCAAAAATATTTTGATATTAAATATTTTTGCCGGTCCTCAGCCCCCAAAGTAGGAAGGGAAATTTGGTATCACTGTTAGTTATCAACATGATTGTGATGGTATTTCTTTTATTTATTTTCGGATGCGACCGGTAAATAGGTTCCTACGTAGGTATGTGTGACGCCGCTGTATATAACAAATCAAATATACCTATACAATTAAGTATTATGCATGAATTACGATTTGTGACGACGGACGGACAGAGACAATGTCATATTGTCTCAAGCCACGTAACGTGCGTACGTCAAGCCTTGATTCAAGATGAATGTACCTATTTTGGCGGGGAGTAGGTACAGTACAGACGTTACGTCACGTGACATTATATGATGATAGGCGTTATGTTAGGTATATAATTATATAACATATTTATCATACTATTGTCTATTATATATTTTCATTCGTAGGTAATAAAAGATTTTCTTATTTTTTTATTATCTTTCGTTTTAAAATAACATCTATACATATCATTGTTATTGGTACCTAGTTGTAGTTCACACTAACGACATCATTATGAATATTTTTAACCAAAAATTGGAACCGACTTCAACACCCAAAAGTGTGAAATAACTTGTTCAAGTCGGTACCATGATAGTTCAAAAGTACCTATTCCTATTATTTTGGGTGTTGCAGTCGGTTCCAATTTTTGGTTAAGAAAAATACAATTGTGTGTTTTGCAAGACAAACACACATTTTTCAAAATTTTGTTTAGAGAAACCACAATTTTCGTTGAGTAATTTTACAAAATTAGACAGAGATGAGGAGGAAACTATTGAGTTCATACTAGAAATAAGTAGGTATCAACCATTGACCTCAATGTACGTAACATATTATCTCGATGATATCAACCTATGCAGCGTTCATTTTTTTATCTTTCATTGAAGTCCCACTAGTTCCAGACTAACCTATTGGTGTATGAGAGTTGTCACTTGGCTTGGGTTCCTTACAGCGATGCAGGACATATATCTCGTAGCTATGAACTCCACTGCAAACCCGTTAAATAAAACTTGCCTATTAAAATTAAATCAGGTACATAATTCAATCAGATGATATTTTTCGGAACAGCGACAGCATTGTCTTTAAAACTTTTGAGCACTCATTGCTGCCGACGTATTAGCAATATGGATGACACACGCTTAGCAATCGTCAATGTATGGCGTGAGGCAAACATAATCCCGCCTCGTATATCGCGTCCAAAAGGTCGTAGGCGCAATGACATCGGCGGTGGTTACACGTTTTAGTCGAAACGTGCCGTTTATTTCATCGAACGTTATAAACGATATACCTATATAAAGCTATATCGTATAACAATACTAGCTTTCCAGCCGCGGCTCCGCCCACGTGTATGTCGGTTATCGCGCAAAACCATTAACCTCCGTATACGCAGTTGGATAAAAACTATTCCACGTCCTTCCCCGGGTCTTCAGCTATTTCCATACCAAATTTCATCCAAATCGGTTCTGTACTTTTAAAGTTTATTTGTTGCATATAAAAATACAAATCTTTCCTCTTTATAATATAAGTGTAGATGTAGCACTTGTAAACACAAATGTCACCATAAAGAAACCACTGCAATGTATTTATTTAATTCACAGGATTTATACAGTTTTAGCACAGAAATACGATTTTTTACCATAAAAACTCAATAAAATATCTACGTAGTCGCAGCAGTGTAAATAACTGCTTTTCAGATAGTTGCCGTAGATTTGTTTTATTTTATTCAGGTGAAAGGAATTGACCACTTCTCCACATGGTAAGTGATGATGTGGTCGAAGATTTTGTTCAGAGTATCTTAGAATTACTGATTCTCAAGGATAGCTTTCGAAACACGCAGGTTACTTGGCGACAGATTTTCTGCTTCAAGGTGGCAGCTAGCCAGGCGGACATTCGCGAAATGCCCTACCACCATGCTACAACGACGCGAGGACCCGACATCCGAGGACAGCACAGCACTCGGGAGTGCTGTCCTCGGATGTCGGGACCGATCGAGACGGCTTCTATCAGGCATTAAAAAAAACTTAATATATCACACATTTTTGTAACCTCTCTTATTAGTTTGAAATAGGCGCTACTAATGTTACTATTATTAATTAATATTTTTGAAAAACAACTCTTATTTGCTTTCCTTATATATGAAGTGAAAAGTAGAGTGTTTAACACGGCTGAGTCATCAAATCCTACATGGAGTGTTATAGCGCTTAGTAGATAGTCTAAATATCTCGTATTGGAATTGATTCGTTTCGATCCTTGTACTATACTATAACAATCTACCATTCTATACACAGTAGGTACCTACCTATCATGGTTTGTGCCCTGCCCGCACTGCCGCGCGCCCGCGCTGGCTCAAACTTCATCATATTGTGGAAGGGCATTTTCCGAATTCTCGCCTACCACCCTCAAGAAAAAATCTGTCGCCAATCACCTAAAAGTGTTTTCTGGTAGCACTCATTGAGAGCACTAAGTATAGTTTTGTATATCTCAGGGTGATGGGCGCAGTGCATGTTATAATATGCATAAGTTACTGCTTTACATCAGGTGGACGTCTTGCATGTTCAGTCACAAGTCACAATACTCACAATTCAACAAAAGAAGGTTCTTGGCGACAGATTTTCTACTTGATGTGATGGTGGTGGCTAGGCTACCCAGGCGGGCATTCGCAAAATGCCCTACCACCAAATTGTAACGACTGCCATCCAAGACAACAACCGGGATCGACAACGACCCTCTACCTACAATACCTACCTACCTATCTTTTAAAAACAATTGGTTACATTCCTCCGTTTATAAATAATATCATAGCTTACATTTAAACTAGGTATACCTAGGTACAAAGACATCCAAATGAAAATATAGCTAGGTACAATAGCAAGAAAATAAGTTGGTACCTCTACCTACCTACATAGGTGTACCTATACTTAGTTAGAAATCGCCTCCCAACGAGTTCGACCATTTTTATTATGTTTTGTCTTCGATTTGACTTCGATCGTTGGTATGAAATGTAACGCAACATAGCGCCGAGCGCTCGCCGCCCTTGAGACGCTGGGCTTGCGGCGAGCGCGCGGCGTCGTCGGAACAGAGCTTTAACCTCTTTTTGCGCAGTTGGATAAAAACTATCCTATATTCCTTCCTATGGTCTCAAACTATGTCCATACCAAATTTCATCCAAATCTCTCCAGTAGTATTAAGTTTATTCGTTGCATACAAAAATACAAATCTTTCCTCGTTATAATAATATAGGGGCTCTCGGAGCTGTAAACCTCGCGAGTCTACCCTAGCAGAGGTTACAATTGAATAAAGGTTGGGGATGTCTTGATCTAATGGGAGAATGGTGTGGAACCATTCTCCCATTAGATATTATGTAATGTAAATAATAAATGCTCTATAGGTAAAGTCCGCGTGTCATGTCATGACTCATGACACGCGCGCCCCAGCAAAAGCTAATTGTATCATTAATAAGTAGGTAAAATATACAATAATTTTACAAACTCATACTTTACTTATAAACAGCTCAGAACAAAAAGATATAGAAACTATTTCATTGTATTTGACCGTCTCGTTGGTAGAGTGGCGTAAATTATTGCATTGATTGCTTTCTTGAGGTTCTGTCTCCGATTTCCGTGTTAGATATTGGATAGAAAATATTTTAAGCCCTAGTTTTATATCAGTTTTTTCTATTTTTAGATAAAGTTTAAATGGAATACCATATAACAAACAAAATAAATAATGTTATAGGATTGAATAATGAATTCACAAAAATTCTGCCAGAATTATATTTTGACTAAATTGAATTTCATGAATGAACTGCAGGTTTATTAAATATTGTTAAATTAAATGAAAGTTTATACTGGATTACTGTTAAGTGGGATTTTGTAAATTTTGATGATTTCATTTTCTCTTTTTTTATCTCGATAATTATACAAAAACATCAAATATGTTTCAGTTATTGGGGTGTAACTCAAAAACGGCTTGACCGATTGCGATGAAATTTAAGTGGGATCAAACGGCAAATATCAGTTTTCAAATAAAAAAAGAATTATAAAAATCTAAAAAATAGAATAGAATAGAATAAAATATCATTTATTTGCTACAAATGTGAGTATACAAAAATGTGAATAACAATAATGTTGTTAAAAGTAAGTAAATCAATTTGAGATCTAGCACATTTTACCAAATTACTGGCATGCAAAAACGTATAATAAGAATGTCATTTCTAGAAGTAGGTAAGTATTTATTCTTATGGTAAACAGGTTTCTTAAATCTAATCGAATAAAACTAACCATTCGTCTTAAAAAATTGAACAAAAACAATAAAAGGGAAACCAGTCATAAAATAATATTTTATTTTTGCCAAAAAGAATACCCGGTGATCAACAGATTCGAACCATAGGTTTTGGATTCCCAGTCTCTTTACCCGCCACTGCGCCACGCTTACTTTAAGACCTACGGCGAAAATAAGCATCCATATACGCGTATCCATATACAACTTTACTAACTATTCAGAACTATTAAACTATTCAAGGCCCGTTTCAGAATGTCGTAATAAATTTTCGGGTTGCTATGCAACACATAAAATAACTGAATGATAAAAATGACAGTTGACATGCAGCGCGTTTCAAGCTTTAACTGATGGATAGGCTAAATCGATGACTGTGAAACGCAAAGATAGTGTTTTATATATTAAATATGTTTTGGGTAGTAAAACCGGAACTTACTCGAACATTCTGACCTCATACTAACGTACTGTACTAATAGGTCGGTACTGAACTACTTAAAAATAAATAAAAAAGCCGATAAGTACTTACCTAAAAATAAACTATATAGTAATATATATAACTATACTAGGTATTTATAACGCCTTTTTTTGCTGATATAGTGCCTTTCACCACAATCTTACTTGATTGTAAGTGTTGATGTGATCGAAAATGTTAACAAGGCTTAACCTATACAATTACTGGCTCTCAAGGACAGCTGCCGGAACACACCGTTAGGTGCTTGTCGACAGATTTACTACTTGAAGGTGGTCGCCCTTCCACCATGCGGTGAAGCTCAAGCCCGTGGCGGGATTCAAACCATGTACCTGCTGCGCGGCGATCCATAGCCAATGCCACTGAGCCATCACTGCTTCACTATTTAAATTAATGTTTCAACTATTCTCATTGCAGAAGAAATAGGTACTGCATCTCCCTAGTGTTCATATTTATTCGAAAATGGGCATACAATTCATTATTGTAAATGTGTAGGTATGTCGTATCTCTTCTTATTTTAGTCGTATCTCTTCTTATTTTATTCCCTTCAACGTAATATTGGGTGAACCCAAAATGTGTTATTTTATGTCTCTTATAATTAACCATTTAGGTAGGCACATAAAGACAAACTTATTTGGTGGTAAGTGGGCTACCGGCGGGACTAGACGACGTCGTCCCGAACTAAAGATGCTAGCTATTGGTACCTCTTTCACTTGGCATCAAAAAAAACATAGGTTAATTGGGGTTAAAATCTGCGCCCCCTTCGCTACACCTGCTACACAAACTAGATTTGGGACTTAGAAAAAATTTTGACGAAAATTTCATGTCCAATGGACCCCTGGTTTTTTTCGTAGTTTTGGGCGGAGGGCACTCGTAGCTACTAATTTTGTTAGGGCGACCCCCACCTCAGTCGTATACTTCCCTTGGTAGGCACATAAAGACAAACTTATTTGGTTGTAAGTGGGCTACCGGCGGGACTAGACGAGGTCATCCCGAACTAAAGATGCTAGCTATTGGTGCCTCTTTCACTTGGCATCAAAAAAAACATAGGTTAATTGGGGTTAAAATCTGCGCCCCCTTCGCTACACCTGCTGTACTAACTAGATTTGAGAGATTTGGGACTTAGAAAAATTTTGACGAAAATTTCATGTCCAATTGACCCCTGGTTTTTTTCGTAGTTTTGGGTAGAGTACAGTCATAGCTACTAATTTTGTTAGGGCGACCCCCACCTCAGTCGTATACTTCCCTTGGTAGGCACATAAAGACAAACTTATTTGGTGGTAAGTGGGCTACCGGCGGGGCTAGACGACGTCGTCCCAAACTAAAGATGCTAGCTATTGGTACCTCTTTCACTTGGCATCAAAAAAAACATAGGTTAATTGGGGTTAAAATCTGCGCCCCCTTCGCTACACCTGCTGTACTAACTAGATTTGAGAGATTTGGGACTTAGAAAAATTTTGACGAAAATTTCATGTCCAATTGACCCCTGGTTTTTTTCGTAGTTTTGGGTAGAGTACAGTCATAGCTACTAATTTTGTTAGGGCGACCCCCACCTCAGTCGCATACTTCTCTAGGTAGGCACATAAAGACAAACTTATTTGATTGTAAGTGGGCTACCGGCGGGACTAGACGAGGTCATCCCGAACTAAAGATGCTAGCTATTGGTGCCTCTTTCACTTGGCATCAAAAAAAACATAGGTTAATTGGGGTTAAAATCTGCGCCCCCTTCGCTACACCTGCTACACTAACTAGATTTGGGACTTAGAAAAAATTTTGACGAAAATTTCATGTCCAATGGACCCCTGGTTTTTTTCGTAGTTTTGGGCGGAGGGCACTCGTAGCTACTATTTTTGTTAGGGCGACCCCCACCTCAGTCGTATACTTCCCTTGGTAGGCACATAAAGACAAACTTATTTGGTTGTAAGTGGGCTACCGGCGGGACTAGACGAGGTCGTCCCGAACTAAAGATGCTAGCTATTGGTGCCTCTTTCACTTGGCATCAAAAAAAACATAGGTTAACCATACATCGAAAATGTTGAAAAATTTTTCTAAGTGTCGGACCTGTATTAAGGTTACTAAGGTCAATGACCCCAAAGTTAAGGTCATTGACCGAGGACGTTTGTTGACCTCCCAGAAGGTCATTAAAGCGAAAAAAAAAATTTTTTTTTTTTTTGCGCCCCCAAGGGTACACTCCAACCGGAAAATCTCAGAAAACCCCCCTTTGACTTTTTTAAAATTTTTCTTCATTTTATTGATTAAAATTAAGGTAAAAAATTTAAATCTGTTGGCATAAAAAAAGGGGTGAAAGGGGGGAGGGGAGGGTCCTCCTTTCCCTTAGAAAAATATAGGGGGACTTTCAGAGGGATTGCTGTATCTCTTTTGAGACTGCAATGGCTCCGGCGCTGCGGGAAGAGCAGCCTCTATGCCCTTGCGTAACAAATCGCAGGCATACAGTGGGCGGAGGCTGCTCTCCCTACGCGCCTCCGGCTTTATAAAAACACTCTAGGGGTAGGACAGACTCATACCAGGTGTAGTCGGGGTCAATCAATTCGGTTCTTTGATTTAATTTGAACCTAACCTATTTTATTTGAAATCTACCCTAGTAGGTACTATTAAAATAAAATATATTAAATCTTTATTGATAATTTATTAATCAATTTTATACACATATTGTATTGCTTTTATTAATTCTACAATCTATAATTATTTACGTAAATTTTTATAAAATAAAAGCCTCTTCCTCTGCAACCCGGCACCCGCACGGTGAATCCATGGAATGGTAAGTAATTTGTCTCATACTGAACGAACAACAACTTATCCGTAGTTAAAACGAAACATTCAATAGCGAGAATTCTATATAATCTGTGGTAGGGACTGACATAAATAGTGCTAAAATAATTGATTTTCAATATTTATTTTCTCAAAAACTAGCTGTTTTCTGGTTTTACAACTTTGCGTGTGTGCTTGTAATAATGTAACCTTTCTGTGAAAAAAATATTAACCCCCAACTCGATGGCAGTCAATGGAAATCTGAGCCCCTACTGCTTTATTACAATAATGAATCTGAGTTCTTATTACATCCTACCCATTGAAATTTGTAAAATTAAGACTACAAGTCTTTAGTAACTTATTTTTAGCCCGTGAAGTGGCTTCATAGTGTGATAATAAAATTGGTCAAGCTATGAACATTTAAACTGGTGGCATAATGTAGAGATTATTGTACCATGAGAAACAATCATAACCTGCCCAATGATTTTGCACTATAAATAAGAATAATATCATAACTTCTTTCTTAGGATAACTATCCAGAAGGGCATTAGTAGACTCTTATCAAATTTTCCTATACAGAGAAGAAAGCTCTAGAGTGGAAGGAAGTGTATTCAGAGAGCTGGGGGCAAACTGCACATTGCCCACGCACTCTAATTGGTCCAGTAGGTATCACTCCAGATAGAGTACACTTTTGTCGTCCAAGATATGAAGAATCAGGTGCCCAGTAGTCCCATCTCCTGAAAGGTGAAATCATAAAATTGTGCCTGTTCAATTATCAATAATTATAATAAATCACAACTTCCAGATCATCTTAAGATATTGATATATCAGTCATCTTTTTGTATGAAAACTGTATAGATAAAATGTAATAAATACTTACAACAAAGTATCTAATAGGTAGGTACAAAATGAATGTTGAAATAATTACACGCTTCATTCAATTGAGGCAATGGAATGGAACCGGAGCAATCTGCAGTGATTGTTTGAAGCACATGTTGTCTGTGATTTAGCTCATTATCGGTTAACCTAGTTATATATATTTTGTAACATTACCCAATGCCGGTTGTGATAAGTTGTTTAATTGAATCTACATGTCAGTGTGTCCATTGTTTGATACAGCTGTCCTCATGTAAGTTTTTACTATAGGGTACATAACATGTCTTCTTAAAATTAAAATATATTGTTTACCGGGCTTAATAATTTTACCACTCCGCAATGGAATCTTGAAAATTAAACAGCTTATGTCCTATTTCACCAAATTAGGGTTTAATTAATATCTGTATAACTTTATACTATATATAGTATACAGACCATCAAATTGTGATGAAATGAAATGAAAAATTATTTATTCAAAACAGAACTGCACACAACAACATTAAATAAAGAACAACATTAAAAAATAGTATCTTAGAAAATAAAAGTATCAAAATAATATAACATAAGCACATGTACTTGGACTGCTGTCATATGCAGGGCTGCCAGAAAAGGTCTGAGCTCAGCATAATGCTGTGAACTGATTCCCATCGCTGGTTTTCAGCTCTGACCATTAGTGACACACGGACAAACTCAAGTAGAAAATCTGTCGCCAAGCACCTAATGTTGTGTTCCGGCAGCAGTCCTTGAGAGCCAGTGAAATTACAGGCACATGAGACTTTGTCTCAAGGTGACGGATGCAGTGCAATTCGTGACATGTGACGAAATGCATCTGTTATAGGCAGAGATTAGTCTGCTTAGTCGTAAAACTGTTCGTTGGTCAAAAGAAGCTTCCCACTTTGTTAATTGAAAATTATTTTTGAGTAGGAATTGCAGAAAGTTTTTATCAAAATTAACTTAATATTTTGCTCTATTCAAATTATCTCGTTTTCTGTTAATTTTAATGATATTCCTGGATTTTTTGGTCTCACTTTATTAAACAACTATTTACACTCGTATCAAAATCTCGATAAAATCTATGCTTCAGGCATCAGTATTTCAAATTAAATTCTTCCCGTTTCGTTTCAACATGTTTCCTCCAGGTGAGTCTACGGTCCAAGTGTATACCCAAGTACTTTACTGTATCTTGATGTGGCAATTGGGTATCATTCAGAGAGACTGGTGCGCAGTTTTGATTTTTCAGACTAAATGTTACATGTACTGACTACACTTTTTTCTTTTATCGCATATATTAAAAGGAAACATAGCTTTATAGCTAGATCCACATTTCTTGATCACTGCTTTAGTCAATATTCAAAACTACACACAATTATGATACACTTCACGAATCTTATATAGAACACTGCTCACAAACTAATGTTATGTTACTAGCACCCTGGAAGTGAACTAGTCCTCACAAACTCAGGGTATCCTACAGTGAGGACTAGGGATTAACCTCTAACCACTAAGTTAATAATGTACAGATGTACATACCAGCTGGGTGGAAACATACTAAAAAGACGGACTCAATGGTATGTACATTTTCCTCTTCAATATATATTGTGTAATAGATGTATCTTGTAGTACCTATATTTGAGCAAAATAAATATTATTATTATATTATTATTACTGATTTGGAAGCACTGGCAGCAATTCGCCATTTAGAAAGCCATTCATCTATGTCATTAAGACTGTTTTGGAGTAGCCTAGAGGCCTCAATCGGGCATTTACTCGAGGCAAGTAGAGCAAAGGTCGCAGCTATAACTTCTGGGTTCTGCGGTAGGTCATATGTATACAAAGTATACAAGACACCCGTCTTGTATACCAATGTATATATGTCCAAGTACGGAGCGTTGTGGTACCCCTGCAAATATATCGTAGAATTTTGATGTGCATTCTTTTTCTCTTACTTGACCAAGAATTATGTCTTTATTTTTAATTACTTTGATCATTCTGTGTAGTATTGATTTCTCCAGTATCTTGGTCATTATCGATAACAGGCTGATGGGTTTATACGAGGATAGATTTTCCTGGTTTTATGATCATTACTACTTGTGATACTTTCCACAGGTCTGGGAAATATCCAACTCTAATAATAGTGTTGAATATCATGGTGGAACAATTGCTTTTCGAGCCAATTCTTCAAGAACCCTTTTGTCTATGAGGTCATACCCTGGGGCTTTTTTGTTATCCATTGACTTGATGTTATTGTATATCTCATTAGGTGTCACGAGTTTCAAGGGTAAGTGAAGTTGGAGATCTTGGTTGAGAATCAAGTAAATTTCTGAATCATCCGCACCTGGTCTAGGGTCATTTGGTTTGAATACATGGCTAAAGTGTTCAGCAAAAGCTTCTGCTTTCTCCTGATATTTTCTGATCCACTGCCTACCATGTGTTGGAATTGGTGGCTTGTGATTTAAGGGTAGGTCTAGGTTTCTACACGCTCTCCAAAGTGAGTAGTTTGTCGTTTTGGTAATGGATAGACCTTCCAGATAGGTATCCAGAGCAGTGTCATTAGCATTTGTTATAAGATTTTTCAGGTCTTGTATAGCTTTGTTAAATTTTTGTCTTGTCGATGTCTACTGGTATGCCGAACGCGCCGTAACCTTCTTTTGACGATTATTTTTTGCCGTATGACATCGCAGTATGTCTTACTCTGAAGGGGTCGGATGGTGATTTCTGGCGACGAAGTCCAACAAGATTCTTGGATCACAGAGGTTACAGTTCTTACCGCTTCATCAATTTCTGTCTGGGTTTTTAATGCTATTTTCAGATTTAGTTTCTCATGAACCAGTTCTCGGAAGGAATTCCAGTCAGTGCGCATGTTATATACTTTTAAGTTACTATCTATGTTCAAGACTGTAGTGCCAATTGTCAGTATTACCGGAACATGGTTAGTACTGGAGTCCAGGCATATTTCTATTGTATAGAAAAGTCTACGAGAGTCCATTTGTGATGAAGAAATCTATGACATCCAGAAGCCTGTTTGTGTCAGTAGGCCAGTTTGTTGGGTCCGATGTGGATATTGTGGTGAGGTTAATCTTGTCTATACTTTTTTTAAACTCTCTTCCTCTGGTGCTGGTTAATCTAGAAGCCCAGTGAACATGCTTTGCGCTCCAGTCACCCCCGGCTATAAATCTCAGACCAAGAGTCTTAAAAAGTTCTTCGAAATGTTCTTCCTTTATTTTGTGCTTTGGAGGGCAGTATATGGCAGATACATTAAATGTACCATTTCGATCTTCTACTGCAATGGTTGCTGCTTGTATATGATCTTTTCGGAACTGTGGTTGTTCGTAGTGTTTAATACAAGGCCTTACAATCACAGCTGCTCCTGCATGTGCAGTGCCATCTGGTTAGTGGCAAAAATGTTATAATTTTGGATCTTGATACTATGATTTTCAGTAAGATGAGATTCAGACACGAGTACTATGTCTATGTTGTAGGTGTGTAATAGGACTTCAACCTCAGTCACATTTGGAGATAGTCCGTCTAGGTTCCACGTGACTATCTTGAGGGAAGTCATTATGACAGTTTGTATGCAGAATATATATAATAATTTTACATTAATCAACTATTTATCTACCTCAGCATAATGTTCATATTTTTATTATTATTTGTCTATTAGCTGAAGTGAGTTTCAAAAAGGCAAATTTTGAACATGTTTTTAGAATGAGGGTACACTTTGTTGATATATTAATAAAACATATATTACTAGAAGATATGGCAAATATAATGCCTGATAGGAAAACAAGATCCCATATATTTCTCTCGACAGAAAAAAAACTAATTTAGCTTTAGTCAAGTTTTGTGTGTAGTAAATCGTACCAATACAAATTATATTACTAATTATTATGTAACAATTGATAAAGTTCCTGATTTTTGTTCAGTTTTTAAAAAGCTCAAGCCAGCCTTTTATATGATTCAATTCGCTGACTCTATTTAAATATTACGGAGTTCTGTTTCGCTTAATCGTATGCGAAACGAAGTCTCTCCTTCCTACTTCCTCAGGCTGTAATTTTTCAAAGACCACTTCGTCTTAAAAAGCACCACCAGGTTCATAAAACAGGTTATAATACACCTTTATGAATTGTATATACTCGTTGGTACCTAAAAAACAGTGTGTAATGAGTAAGATTAATGAGCAATGACTGGTGATGACTGAATCATTGCTTTTTTACTAGATTCTTCCTTACCTAATCTGGTTTACCTTGATTTGTATTCAGTAACTTGTTTTACAAGACCTTTGACTGTTCAAGCTCACGACTTTATCATGTTTATTTTTTCTATTAAAGTACATAAGAGAAAATGGCGCGCTTCATGCAATATTCGTACGAACCTATTCGAGTCGTTAAAAGCTTAATGTGATCGCTAGTATTAGACAGTATCCAAATTTAATGAACTTAAGTAAATTAGTTTAAAAGACAAACCTTAAAAATTCATGGTAGTTCCGTAAACGTTTAACTACTTCATTCTATAAAAAATATTATTAACATGTTCATAGTATATGCCACTAAATAATGTAGACGCCAATACAGAAAATATATTTAAAAAAAAATATGGGGACTAGCTTTAAACCTGTTAATAATGACGCAAGTCATGCAATATTAGTCTTGTTTGTAGTATAACGTAAGTTGAACTATAGATGTCGCTCCATCCCAATACGATGGTTAAAGAACGATAGGAAAAAAATGAGTAATGACGCATTGCCATGTTAGCTCAATTGGTTTGAGCATACGCCAGCTAAAGGGGTGGATGGAAGACGTTTCGAATCCCGCAAATGACTTTATAGAAATTTTCCTCTCGTAAATTAGTAATTTTGTAAGTAAAAATAATCTTCTACTATTTAAAAAAAATATGTATTTGTATTTTATTCCTTGGCAAGTTGCATTATTACATTATTTAGCAAGAAGAAATTAAGTATGTAATTTATTAAATTTAAACATATCGTATAACTAAGTATACAGTGTTATAAAAATTACTAAGTAATGAAGTTTAAAGTTTTTCACAAGTGAGTTCACAAGGTGTTGTTACTTCTATGTATTAAATAGAGTTTTGTATTATTGAAACATACGAATGCACTAAGTGTAACATAGTACAAGTTCCTTGATTAGGGCGAAATTACTAATAATGTTAGGCATCATATCCCACTCACTATGAAGCTTATGTTAGATTTAATGTTCCTAGGACATCTGTGTTGTATTGTACCCCGTCTTCACGATTATGAAGAGTGCTACAATAAATGCAATATAGACCTGACTGTTTACTCAATATTTGGTACCGTTATAGGGACACTGTCAAAATTTTCTGGTTTTTCGATGAATTTCATTGTGCTTTCGCTGTAGAGAAGGAATAATAATAATCACTGTTTTATCGGGGGCGCGTTCCCGTAAATATTGGTCGAGCTATATTTTCTCCAAGGCACCTGGAACGACCTATAAAGCTCCTTTCAAAATATGGAATTGACAGCGATGTTTTTAGGTGATAAAATACTTACAGTCTTCATTTTTATTAAATGGGGCATAATACGTAATTAAGCAATGCTTCACACAGTAGGTCACTTAACCATGGCTTAGCTTCGATTAGAGTGCTGGAACGGCGTGTATCTGCGTTTAGACCAAAATATGTCTTGGCCGACGGCTAGGAGGAACGCACCCCAGGATACAAAGATGCCAGAAATCTTATCGAAAAGCTTTGCGTAAATATTTATATACTCGAATATTTCTTATTATCAGCTACAGTGAGCAATTGCATTCAACAAATTCAAATGACTATTTTTATAAGTAGGAACAGCCATTGCCAGTGCTGTTTCTTTTTCCTTTTCAATCTTTTATACACTTAATCCAGTTATTATTGCCACAAGTTTTTTTCGATGCGTCATTGTCTTAGGCGACCTTTGCAGTAATTGTGTAAAATACTGACAGTGTTAAAGGTACAGGTTGATTCCTTTACAGAACACTGTTGCATAATCTGTTTACTTGGGTGTTACAATAATGATGTTTATAAAAAAACCTTACATGTTTAAAACATATTAACTTAATTTACGAACTCTACGAAATATTTGCAAAGATCATGTCATTTTCTTTTTTTCAACCACTAATTATTACTTAAGATAAATACTACTCTGTAAATCATAAAAATGCCCCATTTTACTGCCATGATTGGACAACGAGATATATTTTTTTAATATACAATAAAATGTTAGGAGCCCAGATATACTCTCTCTTAAAAGTATAATGCCAAAAAGTTATTAAATTTCTCTTCCTGGGCTCCCTTTGCAGGAGCAAATGGAATATGAAACGTCGATATCGTGAAGTTTCTGCATATTTAAGCTTAAAGATACTCGCCCTAACCTGCCCTTTTTACAGAACATCTCCAAGATTCTAATTGTGTAGCATTCTTACCTATATTATTAACTTAAAGTGACCTAATTACATTCTACAGTTCATATTTACAAAATTACATCACCACCGGCAGGAATCAAACACTTGCCTCCCTGTTACGAACAGGAGGAAAAACTATTTTTATGTAAATGTGTATATATAACGTGTATGTAAATGTGCATGCGATAAGGCTTGGAATCATATTTAGAGTTCCTGTTTCAAATTTCACTAGTAATCGATTATTTTCCTGTTTTGCATGAATGTTAATAAAACTGTCATATATAATGTATTTATCACGTTGTGGCAGCTCACGGCTGGGCGTCGGGATGGCGAGCATGAGCTCCACGCTCGTCGAGACCGTCTCCATCAACTACGAGGACTTTAACGAGAGCTTCCTCACCTGCGGCACGTGTTTATGTTAGTACCCACACATGCTCTTTACTCACTCTCATCTATGCTACACACATGTGCACGTTTTTGAAACACGAAAACATGTGACAAGCGTCACCATACTAATGGCGCTCTACCCGTTTACAGCCCAGGGCACCGAGGCAGAATAGTGAGCAGAACAGAACTGCTTCTATTTGAACGCGTGTACTTATAAAAGACCAGCAGAATTCAACGTATACATCGTCGTTTCGTTCTGTTCACATCTTGGTGCTAATCCCTTGAGTGAAAGGTTTAGTTAGTTCGTGGTACCGTCAAAAGAGCTTAAAAGCTCGAAACACTACCCACCAACCGCTACCTAAAACATCTAACGCTCGTCGCTTGTCTTCGTGGCTCTGGTACTTAGATTAACTGTCACCTGAACTACCGTGGATAACAATATACAAGAGAGGTCACGAAGGACATGCCGTACCCTTCGCTATCCACTGAGCAGGCGTCCCTGTATTGTTTTTTTATTATCTTGGCTGGTAGAATCCTCTATGATTTGTGTGGAATCCTTGAGCTTTTTGTAGACTAAATTCGAGGCTAGATCATGCTCTACACGTGAACATTTTATTTAAGACCTCATCTGTATTCCATGCATTTGTTCTTTGAATGGTACTCTTCCGTATCTTTATGGAGTTTATAAATATGTGCATGATTAATGGTATACTAAACTCAATGAACATTCGTATAATATCATAATATAATATATATAATATATTATCATAATGAAAAACTACCAATAAGGAGTCAGATGGGATACTGGATTAATACAAGAGCTCGTTCGCGTGATACGCGGACGTAAATAAATTCCGATTTACTTAACGAAGTCTATTTATAAACTGACCTGAATCGGATAAATGCATTCTGTTTTTTTAGATTGTCGCTTCGGCAAATAAACTTGTTACTAAATGTTGTAATATACTCACGACTTCACTTAACGTACATCCTTAAATACCAATAAATTTTTATTAAGGAAACTGGACTATTTTCAGGCACATACGATGGTGGTGAGCACACGCCGAAACTACTGCCCTGTTCGCACACAGTCTGCTTGCATTGCCTCACGCGAATAGCTGCATCGCAGAACCGAAACGCTAACAGCTTCCGATGCCCTATCTGTCGGGAACTCATCAACATACCCCGTGGGGGAGTTGCAGCATTACCTCCTTCATTTCTTGTCAATCAACTGCTCGATTTGATGGCGAGACAGCGCAGGGAAGTCATACCTCAGTGCAGCTCGCATCCCGGCCGAGAATTGCTGTTCTGCGAAACCTGTGATTGTGTATTCTGTCGGCACTGTGCTGACGGGCCACATAGCGATACCCCCTGCGACCACACCGTAGTTCCTTTCTCGATTGCTTTAAAAAGAATGTCAGAAATACTTCTGTACAGAGCTAACGAATGCCTTAGTAAGTTGGGATCGGCTAGGGATGCTGTGGCAAGTGAATTACGCAGACTCGAAGCCGCAGCGACGGCGGCAGACGAAGCCATCGACCGACATTTTGCCGAGCTAAAAGCCGCAATAGATAAACGACATAACGAATTAAAATCTGCCGCGACCGCCGCCGCCACTCATAAGCGAAAGTTGTTAGAAGAACAGCTGAAGTTGATCGACGCCGAAAAGGCCAAAGTGAGTATTTATGCAAATTGCCATATTGTTTTGTTTGCCGCAAGTTGTCATAACGGGTGAAAGTTAAACATCTCAAGTTGCTAATGTCTTGTAAAGTGTTTCTCGCTGATAGGGCTGACATGATTTGGCATTGTTTGAGTGGGTACTTTCGGTAATTAATTTGATGTTGTTTTTTCGAAGTTGTTTTGATAAATTTTAATATTATTTGAAATTCAAGAAGCTTGGTGCCTGCGTGTTAGTTTTGGCTATAAATCTTTTTCGTTGTTCCTGCCCTGACTGTTAATAAAATTTATTAAATACATCGTATCTTGAAGCTAGTTAGGCGGAAATTCGCAAATGCCCAACCACCATGCAAAATTTGATGATGACGATATCGGCAATTTTTTTTATATACATACTATGAATAGCTCTGTAATAACAATGATAATAAGATTAAATATAAGGCGTAGCTTTATTCACCAATAAAGTCTCTACTCCCCAGGTGGAAGCTGAATGTTCAGGTCTTCAGCAGCAAGTAGAAGTTCGAGAAGTGAGCAGCCGTGCGGCCGCGTTAGGTGCTAGATTAGGTGACGCAGCTGCTTTGGCAGAGCCTAGAGAAAACGCTTTCTTGGCGGTTGACTTTGCACATAACGACGCTCAGCTACGGTTCAGTGAAGCTCTGGCGGCTTTGGGAAGAGTAAGAACGAGTACTACGTTCCCTGGACTCTGTACGTTGTCGTTGGGTAAGTTGAAATTTAAATAACTGTACTAGGCTTCTTGAAAGGGCCTTTGGAAAGGTAGCTAGCACGTTGAAATTATACAGAATTTGCCTAACAAATAAGGATTATATAATGTGCTTTTTAACGTTTTTTTAAGTGTTTGCTCTATCGTAAAAACGTTAATACATACTTGGCATGTTTATAGTGCAACATTTAATGTACGACAAAAAATAATAAAAAGCCAAGTGCAGGTCGTACGCCCGCTAAGAGTCTTGAACTCTAATCGAGAATATTTGGTTGTTGAACCCTTGGTATGTAGTCCATAAAAGACTACATACTACTGTTTTTTTATTATTTATCGTGTTTTCTGCGAATGGGAAAAGGATAGGCAGCTTTAAAGAAATACCTATATTACCTAAATAAAATAACTACCTCTGCAAGATCGTGATCTTTTGGCTTTACTAAAGGGTGATTTAGTTCACTTCGGAAAATTATAAAGAAGGCTGGTATTTTTCTTGACGAAAACAGAAACCCTTCTACGTCAAATTGTTTTTAGCTTTCAGTTTCAAAAAACGTTGTTCCCAAGATGTTTATTTCTTAGTTCGCTTTCGTCCTTGTAATTGCGTTTTCGTCAGATTAAAAAATAGGCTTTTATTTTTCTGAAGAAAACAGAATCTCTTCTACGTAAAAGAAATTTAAGCTTTCAGTAAAAATATTTTGAATTCATGATGTTTATATAGAAATAAATTAAATTATTGCGTTCTATTAAACTTTTATAATACAAAATGCTGCTTATAATACAACCTTCTCTCTTGATATTGACTTGAAAGTATGTAAATTTATAGTCGAGTGTAGATAATAATTTATAGTTTTATAGATCTGTCGCTGATTGGAGTGCTGTAACTTTGACTCCAACTTTTTTGTAGGTGGCCAGATTTACTTAATGGCTTATTTTTGATAATTTGGCACAAACCTCACATGAACAAACACATGAGAAGGATTCACAAGCACGTCGTCGCGTCGGTAGAAAAACATTCAGGTCGTTTTTACGAGTGAATTTAGGCAATTCATCGGCATTATGAGATTCCTTCACTTGAGAATAATTGTTTCGTAGATGTATAACGTCGCTAATAAGAATTTAATCAATGAATTTTCAGTTCGTTCACTAGTACTGAATAAAGTTCAGTAATAGTCTAAACATCACGATCGTGACTTTTTATATATTCGGGCTGCATTGTACTTTTATATATTTTATATAAATAAATAAAAGTATTTTATCAGTATAAAACATATTTCATGGCAGTATCGTAATTACAACTATTGAGTTACAACTTATAATGTACGTAATTCTGTTATGTACCAAAAATAATCGAATGTATGTATATAATATAATGTAAGTAATCAAAAATTTTTGGAAGCACGATTTTAGATGACTACCAATCTGCTTAAAACTACCAGCAATGGAATATAAATTTATAAATTTAAGTACCTACTTTTATTCTATAGTGGTATACTATTTTGGATTTGGCTTAGACAGAATAAGAACTTTCGTAGTTCAATACAATTTTATATCAGTCTATTTGCCTTGTTTTTACATCATTGCGTAATTCACGCATGATCGTATCGCGCGGTCCTGTTTCCCTAAAGTTAATTAAGCAATACGCGAGTATTTTGAAAATGCATATACTCGACCGTGTTTGCCCGTACGTAATGGGATAATAAACTTAGGGTCCGTTTTAGAACGTCCTAATAAATTTTCGGGTTGCTAATCAACACATAAAATAACTGAATGATACAAATGACAGTTAACTTACAGCACGTTTCAAGCTTTAACTGATGGATAGGATAAATCGATGAGTGTGAAACGCAAAGATAGTGTTTATTTAATAAATAAGTTCTGGGTAGTATAACCGGAACTTACTGGAACATTCTGAAACGGGTCCTTAATGTAGCAATGAAAGACTTGATGCTGATTATTAATCCGGTTATTATTCAATTTATTAATATTTGGATTCCATTGATTATTCGATTCCTCTATTTCTATTTATATTTATTGTATTTAGTATTGAGTTACCTAATACACTTTCGAAAAATTCGAGATACCTTATAAGTTAGTGAGATCTGGCAGTTTGCCTGATTTAATGAGGGAGAAAAGTGATTGCTTTTATGACAGATTCCAGTTCAATTGGCAGTGTTACTGGGAACTAAATCAGACTGGTCCAGGAATTGAACCAGGGGCAAAATGGACCCCTGTAGGTAATAATGTGTGATTTTGTTTTTCTAGAATCGTCTTGCGTGTGCGGCTTAGAAACAGTTGTGATACTGAACACCGTAGACTACCACGGCGAGGCGCGAAGTACAGGCGGCGACCCGGTCACGGCCGCCGCTACCATCGACGACTCGCCTCTGCCCTGCACTGTCACAGATCTCGACACTGGACTATACAGGTATAAATACTACCTGATCCTTATCCGTTAAATGTTTAATACTCGCTACTAAAACAATAAAACTTGAAATACTCTTACGTTTCATCCTAATTGATATGTTGTTCGATGAGCAAATCGGTTAGTCGCAATACCCTGCTTCAAAATTAGTTTTGTAACGGGGTTCGGAATGTTGTCAGTGCTCAAAAACGCTTTATCAAAGCCTCATGTGCATTACCATAGATATAAAATAGTAGGCATTATTTGAACAAAACGTATATCTTAAATATTAATTAATAAAGAAACAGAGACGAGAATGTGAACTAGATTTAAATTCACTTTTCATCCTATATATAAATATATTTTGTAATATTTAAATGTAAGATATATATAGAAAAAAGTGAATCTCACTTTTCTAATCACACCATTGACAGCTGTCAGTTTCTAGAAAAATCAACTTATTCTAGCAGTACACTAAAATAACGGCAGAAATATTTGATTAAATCCATATTTCCTGTGCAGATATTAAGTTATTCGATTTTTTGCAACAAAAAACAATTGTAGTAGTGCACAAACACGACAAAAACAAACTTGTTTTGATAATCAAAAGTTTCCACAAACAAATGCGACTGAATGACCGTAGGTGTAGCCAGTTAGAACAACTCCATTTGAACTGATCTATGTTGGAATTGTCGTGTTAGTTGGTCGGATGACATATGTTGTGTCGTATTGCTACAGTTAAGACGTATCGTAATAAATGTTATTTTCTTTTTCTTTATTATTAGGAGCTTTTTCGCTGCAAATATGCCGCTCCGTATGGCACCACCAAAATATAATATACATGCGTGTAGGTAATAACTCTAAGAACAATACTGCAGCTTATTCATTAGTATTAGGTCCTTGTAGGCCTGATTTTTAGACCAAATTTAACTATGGCTAATGTGGTTTTTTTTTTTTTTTATGCCTGATAGGTTAGCCTTTGACCACTATCTCACCTGATGGTAAGTGACATCATCACTTACCATCAGGTGAGATAAACGGTCGAGGATGTTGTTCAGGCTAACCTAGAGTTACTGGCTCTCAAGGACAGCTGCCGGAACACACCGTTAGGTGCTTGGCGACAGATTTTCAACTTGAGGGTGGTAGCTAGCCAGTCGGGCATTCGCAAAGTGCCCTACCACCATGCTGTAACGACTGCTATCCTAAGACAACAACCGGGACCGACGGCTTAACGTGCCCTCCGAAGCACGGAAGCGCTCAGTAGTAATGTCACCAGCGGTCACCCATCCAAGTCATGACCGCGGCGGACGTTGCTTAACTTTGCTGATCGATTCAGAATGGCTAAGCAAACTTGGCTACGAGCGCTTCACAGTGGTGTAATTATTTTTAATCATTCAGATAAAATCCATAATACAAGTCGATAAATGTCAGAGCCAATAGATACTAAACTTATGTTAAATTTAAATTCTTATAATCACATTTAACTAATTAAGGGTTTTTCACCCATCATAATACCCATCCACTTATTCTGTAAAGGGCAGTCAGACCTCGCTGCAATCAATCGCAGAATGCTATTGGGACTGCCGCGCACTCGCTGCTGTAGGGAAGCAACTTTTTGGCGAATAATTACATGAAAACCGTCGGTGTGTGACTCAGCAAACATCGTTGAAGCGCTGGAAAAGCGAGGCAACCCCATCAGCACCCTGAAAATATCATTCTATTGGACTCGTAGGTCACTGGCCGTCTGTACAGTATAATTTGTAATATATGTTACGTTTGATTGCAGAATCTCAATGCGTCCGTGGACAGCGGGCACGATCACACTGCGTGTGCTAGTGTTCTCTCGGGCGGTGCGGGACTCTCCGCTGCGAGTGGTGGCGGCCGCGCAACAAGCGCCCATACTGGTGTGGGGCGCGCGGGGCACTGGGAAGGAACAGCTCAGCCAGCCAGTCGCTGTGGCCAGGTTAGTATGGCTGCGTGACGTCATCACTCTCCGCTAATTACTATATAGCCTATATATCCGTACAGTTAAATGAAGGCGTCTAGACTGGGCAATGGTGCGGGGTGTGAGGGGCAATTGTGTGGGGTTTGAGGGGCATTGGTGCGGGGTGTGAGGGGCAATGGTGTAGGGTGTGAGGGGCAAAGAGGGCGGACATGTTGTTAATAAAATAATATGGGCGTCACTTCCGACGTTTATTGGAGTGCTGATTATGAAAATAATATCCAGTTTTAAATCCAAAATAACATATACAATAACACATTTTTATATCATAGTTTATTTAATTTACAAAATTGCTTTTGCTCATTGTAATGAAAACAGAAAACACTAGAATTTTACATTAGTCAAATGTCGAAAAAGTGGCTACCCTAGGCGTTGTGGCCAGCAACGTCGGCTTCTATGCAAACATCAAAGGCCTCGAACTACGGTTTGCTTTTGCACAGAGCTAGTATTGTACATCATATTGTATTCTAGGGTGATGCGCACCAGGGAGATTGAGATAGAGGGTGTAGCACGTGCCTACCCACCATGCTTAAATTAGGTTTGTCTATTAGGAAACCATTGCGTGTTTAGTATAAATCAATATACGAATGAGTGCGTCCAACTAAGCAATGGGTCAGTTTTTTTATGTTTTAATCTAATTTTAAAATTATACCATAGAAGAACCTACAATATTAGGTAAACTTTATGTTATTGAAAACATATTTTTAATAAAGTAAAGTTTTATTGTAATTGTATTTACTGTATCAGCCGGATTGTCCACTGCTGAACACAGCCTCCCCCATTAAATGGGGTTTGCCATAATGCTCACGCTTGGCAGGCGTCTTGGAGATCGCAGTTTAAGATATCAGTTCCTCAGAAGGCGCTGCTGCCCACCTTCTGGTATTTTACCTTTACTCGCCTCTTACGACACCCAGGTAGCAATGGGGAGGTGATTTTCTAGCCCTACACCCACAGGGCAATTGTATATGTCTCTGTGTTATTACTAGTGGCTGTAGATACAGGCTGAAGCGTAACCCATTTGATGCATGTGTGTAATATAATTAGTATGCAGCGGAGTTCTGGAGCTGAATCAAATAATGTGGCAGTGTGTTCTACTGGTTTTTGTTAATGTGTGACTTAAACGGTTGGGAGACATGGGACGACACTTTAACGCTAAAAACCACGCACTGAAGGCAACTGGCAATCTTGGGATAAGTGCCTGTGCGAAACAAACACATTGATGGCATTCATAGTCGCGTCCACCTCGCTGTTCGTGTCACACGCGTGCGGATCGTGTGCATAATGCCGATGGTACGCTCGCCTACCGTCGACGGCGACGCGAGCCGCGCAAACAACGATTCTGCTAACAACCGTGATATTCGATGTTGCCAATGTCAAATTGTAGTGAATGAATTACTAGCTTTTGTGAGTAATAAAGTGGACACTTTACCGGAGCCAGCAATTGTTCAAATATGCTTAAGTGCCTATTCTGCCGAGGAGATTGAGACTGCGAGGTCTATAGTGTACAAGTTGTTGGCACCGAATAAAAAGTTCCTGCGACGTAAAGATGGGTCGGAACAAAAAAGCTTGCTCGATATTATTAAATTAATAAAGGAATTCGAGTGTGAATCTCTCCCTGTATTTGTAGTTAAAAATTTGAATAAACTACCGCCCGTGACTTTTGATTTCGTGGACGTGACGTCATTCCTCAAAGAAATGACTCTGTTAAGAAATGACGTGGCTTCTATCAAAGCCAAAAACCTTACAAATGACTCGGCTGCTAAATCAGTAGACACCGAATTTCTGAAATCCGAATTGGAAGAGATGAAATCCATGTTATTGGAATTGCAGTCGCAAGTAAATAGTAATAAAACTACAACAACGGCGGCGGCGGCAGCGAGCACCGATGCGCACGCGCCGACTCTGTTGCGCTCACCTACGCGCTCCCTCGCATCCGTAGTGAAGCATGGAAATAAGCGAGACGGCAGTAGCAGTACATCCAATGTTGATAGTAAACAACGGAACTCTATGGAAACGCCGAGTAGGCACTTGTCGGATCAATCAGCTGATCGATTGCATGTCCCGTTTAACCGGGACATAGTACAGAATATTGAAAAGACTACAGCGGCGACTTTAAATACCGTAGACGACCTTAATAGGTTATTACCTAGGGATGATAACTTCATATTGGTGGAGAAAAAGAAGAGAAGGAACCATGTGAACATGAAAGGTGCACGACAATGCTCGAGTAAATTGCAAACAGCCCCGCTTACATCAACTGTTTACGTTTCGCGCCTAAATAAAACTACCACCCCTGAGGACCTATTGTCTTATGTTACAGAAATGGGTGAGCAGTGCGTCAATGTAGAACAGATAACACAAAAACACGAGACCGAGTTTTTATCGTTTAAGCTGACAGTTCATAAAAGCAAATTAGACAAGTTTTTAAACGTCGACTTCTGGCCCACGGGCGTCAGGTTTAGACTTTTCCGTGAATACACGGCGAGAGGAAATTAAAATAACTAAGTAATATGGATAATAGGTCATTTATAAAAATAATTTCTTACAATTGTAAGTCAATAAAGCGGTCCAAGCAGTGTATACGCGATCTTACTATGAAAAATGATATCGTTTGTTTACAGGAAACTTGGCTACTACCCCACGATCTTAATTTCGTGAATGAAATTAACCAAGATTTTGGGAGCGTGGCTAAGTCTTCTGTCGATATGTCTGTAGGTATATTGAGAGGCAGACCATATGGAGGCTGGCAATAATGTGGAACAAAACGAAATTTCCTTATGTCGAACCTATTGACTGTTCCAGCGATCGTATAGCGGCAGTGCGCATATCTGCTTATGATAGATGCATTGTCATTGTAAATGTGTATATGCCAACAGATAACGATGAAAACCTGACCGAGTTCATAAACTGCTTGGGTTCTATTCACGCGATTGTTGAAGAAAGTGAAGTGCAATGTGCGTTTATTTTGGGTGATTATAATGCACATCCATCGGCTAGGTTTGGTCGGGAACTGTCTAAATTTTGTATAGATACGGAGTGGGTCTGCGCGGATATAAATATTTTAGATATTAATTCTGACACGTTCACGTATCTCAGCGAGTCTCATGGAAGCAGATCGTGGCTAGATCACTGTGTTACTACCAAAGCAGCATGGGAAACTGTGGTCACCGCGGAGGTCATGTATGGCGTCACGTGGTCAGATCACTATCCCTTACGTATAGTTTGCAATCTGTCTATTTTAACAGAAGAAAAGGTCACCGTCGGCGGCCAGGACCCGCTGAGGTATGTTAGGTGGGGGGAGCGGTCGGCGGAACAAATAAACTGTTACGCAAAATATTGTTTTGATAATTTAGATAGCATCTGTGATATTTTTAATTGCAATTGTTTTGAATTAAATATAACATGTATACACCGTAATGAATATTGTAAAGATATAGATAGATATTATACGCATATTGTCGACATCCTGCAAAAAGCTTCGATCTTAAGTTCCCGTTCAGGTGTACAGAAAAGGTACAAAAAGATAACGGGATGGAATTATCATGTCAGGGACAGCCATCAGATTGCTAGACTTCATTTTCGAAATTGGGTTAGTGCTGGTAAGCCATCACAAGGCATCCTGTTTGAAAATATGCGTAGTAGTCGTGCAAAATTTAAGAATAAATTAAAATGGTGCCAAAACAATGAGGATAAAATAAAAATGAATATTTTAGCGTTACACAGAAAAGAAAATAATTTCGTAAAATTTTGGAAGTCTATAAATAAGTACAATTATAAACAAAGATTACCTGTATCGGTAGATGGCCTTCAGGAACCGTTAAGTATTGCAGAACTATTTGCTAACAAATTCAAAGTTGACCCGCTGCCCGCAGAGTACATGCCATGCGCTGGTGCGGTCATGTCCGTGCAGCTGCCAGCATTTACCACAAAAGACATATCAACAGCTGCTAAGAATATGAAACGAGGGAAGTCGCCCGGTCATGACGGCCTCAGTGTGGAGCATCTGGTCTGTGGCAGTGAGAAGTTATACAATCATCTATGTAGTTTTTTTTAATCTATGTATGAAGCATGGTTATTTACCTGAACCTCTAATGAAAACTGTGGTGATACCAGTAATAAAAAATAAAACCGGTAATCTTAGCTCATCTTCCAACTACCGACCGATCTCTTTAGGCACAATTATGGGTAAGTTGCTGGAACGTCTCATTCAACCGGATCTGATGAAGAGCATAAAAGTAGATGACGCGCAGTTTGGTTTCCGGCCGGGACTCTCCACGGACTCAGCGATCATCAGCCTAAAGAACACTGTTAGGTACTACACTGACCGAAACACAGCTGTCTATGCCTGCTTCCTGGACCTAAGTAAAGCGTTTGACCTAGTGAATTATAAAATTCTCTGGGACAAATTGAAGAAGTCACAGGTTCCAGATCAGATCGCATCTCTGTTGGAGTTCTGGTACGGGGGCCAAATCAATAACGTTAGATGGGGTGACATGCATTCTAGGGATTATAGGCTAAAATGTGGTGTACGCCAAGGAGGGTTGACCTCCCCGGGCCTGTTCAACCTGTATATCAACGGTTTGATTGAGGAACTCCGAGGAACACGGGTCGGCTGTCATTTGGGAAGCTTATGCATAAACAGCATAAGCTATGCCGATGATATGGTTCTTCTGGCTCCCTCAATCAAAGGCTTAAGAAAACTGCTATCTGTCTGTGAGCATTATGCCAATGCTCATGGACTGAAATACAACGTTCTTAAAACGGAGGTTATGATGTTCAGGTCAAGGACAGGTCCGGGGAAGAAACCTGTAGTTTTTCTGAACGGACAGGAAATAAGATATGTTACACAGGTCAAATACCTAGGTCATATTTTAACAGAGCGGTTGCAGGATGACTGCGATATAAAACGGGAAAGAAGGGCCCTCTCTGTTCGATGCAACATGCTTGCCCGCAGGTTTGTGAAGTGCACCGAAGATGTTAAAATAACTTTGTTCCGAGGCTACTGTCTATCGATGTACACCTGCCAACTTTGGTGCAACTTCACAAGAAAGACTCTCAGCTCCATGAGAGTTCAGTATAACGATGCTTACCGAACTCTCATGAAGCTGCCCAGGTATTGTAGTGCATCGAGCATGTTTGCGGAAGCGGGGGTCCCTGACTTTTTCGCTATCATCCGGTCAAGAATCGCCTCTTTTTGGCATCGTTTGAGAAGTTCCAATAATAGCATACTGAGGGCTGTCACTGACAATATTAGCAGTCCCATATTTCGCCACTGGATTTCTGTTCACCTGGACGGTAATAAAAAATGACGTGAAATATAAATATTACCAAACATTGGATGTAAGCTGACTGAAGTAGGCACCCTATACATACCTACTTCATGCATTTCTTATTTTAATCATATGTTTATATACTATTTTTATGTTAATTGTAGTATTTGTGTAATTTGTATACATTATGGGAATTCTATCCCGAAATAAAACATTATTATTATTATTATTATATTATTATCAAACAAACCTTGAGCCTTCGCAGCAATTCTGCTAACAGCATGGTCAAAAAGTCGTGGTAATAAACTTCTTAACTCAAATCTTCCGGCTTACAGATGTCCAAAGCGACGTGAAATTTACGTGCTAGACGCAGGCAACTCCAGGGTGAAGGTGTTGGATGATGAAACTTTTGCATTTAAAACACACATCGTTAACGAAGGTAAGATATCTTACATGAAGTCCAGTTTTTTTAATGGTGATATTAAACGTTTATTAGTCAATATAACATTTTCTTTGTTGTGTAACAGGAAAAATAGTTCACAGATATTAAAAACTAACATCTTCACCGCCATGTGGGCAATCGATGATCCAAATGCTTTAGAATGAACGCTGATGAACCTACTTAACCAATAAGATTTTGATCGTTATTTTATATGAAATTATTTAAACAAAAAAATTAAATTATTGACGCAACAAATTTTAGAACTAACTAATAACAATACTCATTTGAACTGTTTAAACTTGTAATGAAGATCACTGTGTAGTTTACTGATATCTCCCAAGGCAAAATAATTGTAATTGAAATGTTTCTAAATAAATATCCTTTTGATAGAAGTATATTACGTTACACTGAAAAATAGCTTAGCTGGTAGGTACAAATTTTAAGGTGGGCAGCGCGTTTAAAATTTTATCTGCAGAAGGGGAAGGGTGTATTATTCTGTTAATTTAAACGTGACGATATGGAATTAACTTTCTCGGTAATCTTTAAAATATTATTTAAACGTTAATTAAAAGCTGTAGGTCTTCCTATAAATAAATCAATGAATTAATATTACCTGAAATTTAAAAAACGCCATGGACACCAAAATTAATTAAATTATCTTGACTGAAACACAACTGAATAACTGCAGTCAAGTCAGTGCAAAGTCGTACCAGTGCCCTGAACACGTTATATTGGATGCTAGCCTCTACCAAACTCACTTACTTCTCAACCACCTCAAGTAGAAAACCTGTCGGCCAATAATCAACCGTCCAGAAGCTGTTCTTGTAAGTTACTAACACTGGTCTTTCAGGCCCTGATCCTGGTGACATTCATATCGTACATCAAGCCCTTATAGCACCGAAGAGATATGCAACGGCTTTTATTTTAAACCTTATTTCAATATCTTTATCGCGATTATGCAGCTCTGTTAACAAAATCAACTTAATAAACTTATTGAAGCACTCGTAGTGGAGCTTGCCTAGCGTTCTTAACCGTCAACTATGTTAAGTAATGTTCATTGCGGTCATTACTTGGATGGGTGGCTAGTAGCATCTATTCAAATCAAACATCAAAGTTAGTCAAAATATTGTTTTGATGTTAATTCGTGCGTGGATAGACCCATTAGTGATTTAGAAACATGAGTTTAGTTCACGACGTTAAGTCGTGGGTCCCGGTTGTTTCCTAAACATAATAGTCATTATAGCATAGTGGTAGGGATTTTGCGATTGCCCTTGCTAGCTAAGTAGCTACCAGCCTCAAGTAGAAAATCATCTAACCATGTGTTCCGGCAATTGAGATAGAGGGCCAGTTTCAGACTTATCATTAATAAGTTATGGATAGTATTTCTTTTATGCCTGATACGTTAGTCTTTGACCTCTATCTCACCTGATGGTAAGTGATGATGGTCGAAGATGTTGTTGAGGCTAACCTAGAATTACTGGCTCTCAAAGACAGCTGCCGGAACACGCTGTGAGGTGCTTGGTGAGAAACTTTCTACTTGAGGGTTGGCAATCGCAAAATGCCTTACCACTATCCAAAATTGACGTTCATTAAGATCGGTATAGGCTTCTAGAACGATCTGTGTTGATAATATTATAATTATATATATGTAATTTTGCAGGATTGGCGGGTCGCAGTTGTACCGGTATAGCGGTGACCGCTGAAGGCGTTGTTCTAGTCAATTGGCGAACTCGAACTCTCACTGAAGTACGTTATATACTCACTGAATACTTATTTTACTCTTTACTCGCTCAAATAGATTACTTGACCCTTTATACGGAAATAGGCGAAGTTACTTTAAATTTGTTCTACTCTTCTAACGAAATGTTTTTATGCGAATAATTTAAATTATGAATTATTTCATGAATATATTTTGTGTAAAACTTAACAAATTAACTTGTTATATCATTATTATTTACTATGGAGTACCTAATAATAATTGTGCCGGTGGGATGCCGGGCCAGAATGTCACTTCCCCCCCATCCCTACCCGTGGGTGTCGTAAGAGTCGACTAAGAGCTAACACACCAGAAGTTGGGCAGCAGCACTTTCTGATGAACTGATATCTCACACTGTGAGCCTCAAGACGCCTGCCAAGCGTGAGGATTACGGCAAACCGCCCCAAAATTATGAGAGACTGTTCAGCAGTGGACAATCCGGCTGATAAAGTAGATACAGTAATGAGTACCAATGAATTTTTGGTCGTATTTTAGGTGAATGTAGACGGTACAACTTTGCGCACGATCAGATCGGATCGTCTGATAGAGCCAGTATGCGTGGCCGCGGAGACGACGCGGCATAGACTAGCAGTGGCTGACAACGGCGCCCGGACTGTCTTCGTGTTCGACAAGGACGGGAACATCGAGAGAGAGGTACTTTTTAAATCATATTCCTGGTGAATGTAGACGATCCGATATTTACGCACAATCAGATCGGGTATTATACTTGTGGGTGGTATCTCGCCATATGGGCATTGGCAAAATGCCTTTTATAACAATGCGCTGTAACTCACGACAGCGCATATCTTTTACGCGGCGGTCCATATTCATAGCCTAGTAGCGATTACTGCTTCAAATTCACTTTTTATATGGAAATATCCACAGTATGTCAGCTCTAGGGTCCTGTCCATCACACAGCAAACGAGACGAGCGAACGAGTGTCGAAGCATTTTTATTCTAGAAATACGAAAGTGAACAGATTCGCAAATCTTCATGTGACAATATAATACGTATCTACTTTACTTATTAAAAACACTTCGGCTTTCAACACCATCAGTTGAGATATCAGCAATAAAATAAAACATGTTTGTTTCATTTTATATTTTGAAATGAGTTTAATGTTTTGTTTAATGTTAATGTTTTAAGAAAACACGAACTAGGTATCTAAACAACTCGAATCAATCAAGTTTCTTCGAATTTAAAAGTCAATTCAATTCTCGTTGTTATAATTATTGATTTTTGTGTTTGTAGATTGGTAATGGCGACCTCGGTTTAATTGGCGGGCTGGCGTTGTCTGAAGACCTGATCATCATAGCCGATGTAGCCGTGAGAGTGTACAACTCTGAGGGGAATCTACAGGCTACACTTGCACCAGTGCCTAAAGGTTGTTATTGTTAAGACGACATTAAACTATAGTTACTAATTTAAAATATCGATATATAAATTAATAATTTATCATATTACTTATATAACAATCAGCTTATCGTCACGCATGAATTTCTTTGAGAGAAGAGAAAAACTGCAGAGGTTCAGAAATAACCCCTTCAGTTTTTGTCAGCAATATAAATAATAATTTGGGCAGTTTTTTATTGCTAACCCTAATAAGGTTTTGGTTTTAAGTGAGTTGATCACAGTGTTCTTTCTGACTGTCATAGAATCCTAAATCTCGAGATCTCGGTGCGACATTTACTGCCAACAATTTGAAGGGAAAAACCTGATAGTTTGAAACGTATTGCCATTTTACGTCCCTTAAAAAAAACGTGTTTCTAAATAAATATAATACTTACATACCCATAAAATCCAATGTTTTCTACGGCAACTGGCAATAATAACTAAAATCTTATAACTAAAATTTTCCCTACTTGTAATCTTTTAAACTACATGTATTACGAATCAAATAATGATTCTCATTACATGAACTCTATTTCAGGTCGAGGTGGCTATGGGGGCATAGCCCTTGAAGACTCGGAATCCGGTTGCCGCATCGTTTGCGCGCGCTCAATTAAAGGCCGCCCTGCCATTGTCGTGTTAGAAACTGGCGCAGGCGGTAGGATACTCGCGGCCTGTGAACTGGCTGAAAAGAAACCGAGACGAGTGGCTGGTATTGCGCTTTTGCCTAACAATCAGGTGCTGTTGGCCGATTTGGCCGGAGACTGCTTGAGACTGCACACTTATTGGTGAAAGGTAAGCTCAATTTGTATTAAACTGGCTGGCTGACCGCCATTGTTGTACAAGAAACAATGTGGCAAGTAGTGGATAGGTACTCGCGACCTTCAAACTAAATGAGTCAAAGCCTTATTGGATGGTTGGGCATAGTGCTGTTCTTGTTCCAAGTCGGATTCACATACTAATTGAGACTTCTTGTTTGTTAATAAATTTACTATCGCTGAAACGTTCCTTATGTTAATGTTGTATATTGTGCTCAGAGGGTGTAACAACTAAATATGTCTTGCATGAGAAGCAAAATTCAAGGCGTTGTCTTTAAATGGAGCAGTCATTAGGTTTGTTTTTTGTGCCTGACCGAAATTAAAAATTGATATTTGCCAGGAAGAGCAATAAATAAAAGCCGAGCAGAGTAGAAACCTACCAGTTTTTCTCTGTGGATACAACAGAGATATTAAGATATTAACTATTGCAAGCAGATATTTATGAATCCAGAAATAAAGAACTCGAAATATTTTATCCTTAAAAAAGTTGATGCTGCAATTTAAGAATTAAATGAAAAATTTATTTTTTACAGATTAGAGAGTACATGAGCGGGATAAAAGAAGAATTACGCTTTAGCGTAAACGAATTTCATGCTAGTCCAATTTGTAACGAAAGAACGAAACGTTGGCCATATTCGCGAGCGAGGAATCACTGCACCAAAGTATTTAGTCGGCCGCACACAGGCCCGCTAAATTTATATATAAGGTATTGCTTAGTACTTACAGTATTTATTTCGTATTAAGTTCTAATTAGGCTATGTTGTTTTTATAATATTTTGCGTCGATTTTTTTCGGCCTTTGACAATCGTGACTGATTTTTTCGTGTTTTTTTTTGTATATCTCAGGTGTAGAAACTTTTTTTTTATTGTAGCAACACCAACTGTATGTTGGTAGTTGCAATCTTTGGTTTGTTAACAATTTTCTAGTTTTGTGAATATCATAAGACACGACGGTACAACCGAAGCTAATTATCAGTCAACATTTAATTTAGCTTTGGTTTATTATCGCCTTGTGTGCATTTTTAAAGATTAGCTTGTGATCATTCATGATTTAGAGTGATCACGTGTTTTATTATTGGTATTTAAATTACATTGGCGTCTCAAAATTGTAACGCTTATACTAGTCTTATGACGAACGCATTTATTATGTAAAAAAAACGCAATTTGTACCATTTTGATGTTACGTGAAAAATGATGTAAGACTTGGTGACAATATTTGTAAATTATATCAAGGGCGTATTAGTCATCGATTAAATTGCATTTCACGATTTGATATATTAAATTTAACAAAATTATAATCTATTTATTTGTTTCTATCTTAAAATTATTTAAGCTAACTCATTTTTAACATACTATTTCATTTCGTACGAACAAAAACACATTTCATTTGAGTCAATCATTTACCTTAACATTATAAATTGCTCAAGAACTAAATACACCATATCATATAAATCAAGCTGAATGCTAGAGCTTAGATATTGAAAAGTGTTATAAAAGCATTTATTTTCACATGTAATTTTTGCTATACGAAAGATATCGGCGGCGTACGTCTAACGATCATTTTGTTCCAATTCCTAAAGAAATTAAAATACTAAATTCTTCAGTGCCATGCAACCTCAGTCTTTTGTATTTCCTTTTCTTAACTTAACTTTACATGTAACTTGTACACGTAAAGTTAAGGAACACGTGTAGGTTTATGTTCGTGCTTCATTATATATGTACTATGAATTTTTCTCTTAATGAACGTCAGTAAATAAAAATGTAAGCAATCATCGAAGCTCAACATTAACATCACACTCTGAGGCACTCTTTTTTTTATGTTATTGTTACGGAACAAACTCGAGGCCCACCTGATGTTAAGCGGTTACCTCGGCCTATAACAGATGCATTTCGTCACAAGAGACGAATTTTTACAACGTTATCTTTGCTAGATGATTAAAATTGAAACGCACGAAATTTAGATCTTCAACTAAAGTAGGTGTATTTATGATGAACTTGCGATGAATATGTTGCATTTTTGATTAGCTTGTTATTAAAACCACCCGAGGCATGAATTTTCTTTTCATATTATTTCTGAACGATACAAGAGAAGATGTTTTTTTAACTTTGGTCGTTGGACGTCTGTTGTAAGCGCAGAGTGCATATTACTGTATTTATAATTATCAAATTCATATTTACCTCATACCTTCATAATATTCATCAACTATTTAGATTCATTACCGAATTATTTTGAATAGAAAAATTAAGCCATTTCTCTGAAAGCCGCCTAAACTTAATTTTTCCCTTTTTTTATTCTTTAAACCGAATTATGTTTAGTTATAAGAAGCGATGTTCATATTATGATCAGTATATAACAACGGCAATAATTGAATCTCACAAATTTAGGTTACCATCTAGAAATAGGGTTGTAGACTCAACATTATACCTAAATACCAAAAGTATTACATTTCTTTACAAATTAAAAAAAAATCGGCCATGTGCGAGTCGGACTCATGCTCGAAAGGTTCCGTTATCCGTACCACTATCTATACAACATTAGACACTATATTTAAAACCATTTTTTTAGTAGCAAGTCCGACTCGCAATTGGGCGATTTTCAGTTTTTGTTTTGAGCCCCGACAGAAATACATCATCTGTGAAAATTTCAACTGACTAGATGAAATATGACGGCTCATAAGATACAGCCTGGTGACAGACATACAGAGAGACAGATAGATGGACAGTGGAGTCTTAGTAAAAGGGTCCCGTTATTATGAGTACAGAACTCTAAAAACGGCCTGAAAAATATGAGTTAACTGAAAGTTATGAGCAATAAAATACTTTCTATACTTTATTAAACTGCATTTGTTTAAAAGTACATACTTTGCTTTTAATTCGATATTCATTACTTTTAAAACAAATCTCTGTCTGTAAAAAATGTTTCTGTCAATGTCACTGGATTGACAATTTGTTTCTCATTCACGCCTAAGGGCGTAAAAGGAAAAAATAAATTACCTAAGTTACAGATCTTACATACACGTTGTAAAGAAATATAATACTTGCTTAGAATGAATCACCTACCCTTATGCAAAAACTAGGTATGACATATTAAATAAACAAAGAAATGTCAAAATGTATAACGAGATAAGTAATAAGAGCATGTAATTTCATGTCACGTCTAACTGTAAGGTAGTTTTTCCACCAGAAATTTGAGCGGTAGTAGCGCATGAGTGAAATATATGAGTGACGAAAAATCCGCCGACAGCTTCATTTTGGCATCAGGCTTGGAAAATTAAACAAGTTAATTTTGTTGTTAGATTGGTTTAAGCTCACAGCTGCGCTTCCTAAGTGCCTTTTCCTATAATCGTATTCGGGTTAGAGCTACCTTTCGTGGATTATACGCTTAATATATCTGAATCGTGACAAAAAAGTGTAAGAATAAATATACATTGCCGTATATAGTACCGCATATGATTATTGCGTATGGGGTTCTATAGTTTGACCAATACCGCTGTACCGCGCCTTAGGAAGGCGTGGCGAAGTGGGGGCCGGGAAGGAAAGAGCATGAATTCAAACGAGATCAATATTGTCGGATAGATCTTACGATATCTGTTTACAGTTCTAAGGCACGTCAGTTCTTTACACGCCAGTCGTACGTATTAAATGATTTAATTGAATAGGAAATTAATTTAATCAGAATACCTATGTAAATATTTCATTTGACTATTTATATTATACTTAGTTTACGATTTTGGCAATTTTCGCATCACTTTTAAATTAAAAGCTTTGTTTGTCTGCTTTTATTTCTTAAAATGTTCGGCTTCCTTAAAAATGACGGTTATATACGAGATAACGTACGACCCATCTTTGAATATTTATCTCATGTACTTCTGACATAGACAGTCCGGTACAAATGACACTATCGACCGCCATGAGCGTTGACGGCGAACTGACAGAGCGTAACCAATGCTCCCCCCGTCTCGCCGCGCGAATACCTAAGACGAGGTACAGCCGTATCGGTCAAACTATAAATACACGGCTTTGGCAGAAGTCTTAAGGTGTTGATTTTCCGGTTTTGGCCCTTGTGCAATAGGGGACTCTGTACGACAGTTGTGTTCGTAACATATTAAACTTATCTTTTTTTACATAGTTGTGTTAACATAGTTCCTAACTCTGTTAAGGAGAAAGGAATTTCAAGATTAATTCAATAACTATAGTTAAGTTAAACGACTTAAGTTAAAACTTGGAAGTTTAAGTCCACTTGCAGAATCCATCCATTATTTACTTAAGCCTTCCTATAAAACTGTGAAGCCTACGAAACTTCAACATATATTTTGCGCGTGAATTCATTCGTGTTTTTTCTTCCAAATTGTATATCTTATTATAGTCATAAGTTCATTGTATTCCTTTACAGTTTTAAGGAAATTAATCAATATTCTTTATGGAGACAAGAAACAAGATGCTAAAATTATTACAATTGTAGTTTATCAATCTTATTAAAAAAACATTTACACAAAACATTAATACATATAAAGTTGTTCAATCGACAAAGAGCTTAATAGCTGTTTGTGTGTAGAGAAGACACATTAGAAGTTGCTAGATTTCAATTATTGTTATAAAACCCGGGGGGCGAGATATGAAAAATTCTAACATAAAATGATTTTTCGCAGTACCCTATCTTTCTTTCTAATTTATGTCTCATTATTTTAATGATACTAAAGTAAGTTATTTAAAGGTAAATATAAATGAGATAATACTCAAATTATTTAAACTGATCTTCAATTAATATTGGTTATATTAATAATAAATAAATAACAAAGACAGAGGGAATATCTATTTCGTTTAAGAATTCTTCATATGTCTCGCCTGTCGGCCTTCCTCTTAATAATAACAACTTAAGTCGTTATATTTGAAGTAGCAATAGAAATTAGGTTTGAAGGATTGTATTCTATAAGTATGTATATTCGGAAACCGACGCACTCAAGTAAATTAGTCGAAATTGTTGACGTTTCGCGCATGTCTGATGTGCCTCATACCCGAAACTATTATACCTTATAACACGGTTTAATAAAGAGACGAACGTAATTGGTTGCTTACATAAAAATATCTTCAGAGGACAGTTAGCAAAAAAATTGATAATAGCATGCAATTCCACTCTTCCACTTAAAGGTGTAGCACTAAAATAACATCTCAACAACTTGCCACGTTCAGCAAAAAAATGTATAGAGCCACTGCGAGAAGAACGGACAAGAAACTCGGGGACATTTTTTTTAAACTTATTTTAACAATGTTTGTTTAAATTACGTAGGTGACAGGCGAAAGCTTGGCAGAGGCGGAATTTTCCCAGCATTTTTGTCGTTTAAGTAATCACAAACTGTGAAGTAGGATTTTGTAAGCAAAATGTTTTTCTCATGTAACTTGAAATTTCCTTCTGTGAGCATTGTAATATGTTTGGGAACTTTATTATAAAACCGCACACAATTACCTAAAAAAAAAAACAATAAATGAAATGAATAAAACAACAGCAATAATGTTGTTGTATCATAACAAAAAACACAGCGTATGAACAGCATGATCGCAATTCCAGTTTGTATCTTTTTTTGCAACCTGTACTTGGAGTAAGCGGTACGTTCGTTTCTTTAATAAACAGGGCTCAATCCGCCGGTACTATAATTTTCATTTCCATACGAAATAAATGTATATAAACGTTAAAATGTTGATCGATTATTTTGTGACCAAATTCTGGATTCTGTATGTATGCTGTTGTTATAACATATTACTATTAGGCTAAGTTAAACGATCATAATAAGTGAAAACGTCTTGTAGCGACTGATAGTACGGCGATGATGATTTAATGTGCTAGTCTGGTAAAGGGATCAACGGGAAACAATGGCTTTGTTACATAATTTGTGCGTATAGATTATATCTGCAGAAACCACGAACATACACAAGAATTACTGTGCGTAATGTCACATACAGATTATTTCGTCGAGTTAAGGAATCTATACTTCGTTTATTTGTTGTTCACCGGTTGTTATTTTAAGCTGTCCTTATATATAGATGCTATATTGATATAGGTATTTTATTTTAAAGTTGTTATAATGTTCTCAAAGTACTTTGTGCCGATATTTTGTAATATTACACAGTTAACTTTGATATTCAAGAATTTTGAACGTCAAATATTGTATGTCTACATTCTTAGGTTCAAGGATGCTCATTTCAAGCTCCGTTCATTAGATAAACGAAGGTACCTGTGTTTGGAACCTAGTTTAATGGCGTCGTAAACATACCTACTTATAAAATTATATATTTATGCAAATATCCTCTCATTACTTGACGGAAGTACGCACAAATTGTGTATTCAACTTTAAATTGAACTGAGAATACTTGTGTGTTAGATTAAAAATGATTGTAAACATTGGCTTTACTGACAAGGTTCTGACCTGCTTCTATGATATGTCACTCAAATACAGGTGTCGCACGGGAAATTGAATTAAATGAAAATATATAATAGTTTTTCACACTTAGTCTAATTAGTCCTTTCAAGCGTACTGCACGGCATATTATACTTTTTTCTGCATATACAAAAACTTGATTCTACACCTGACGGTAACATTTGGGTTGTAATGTTTGTTGTCTGGAGCGTAATATATAAAATTCTTCTTGTACGAGGTGAAAGTTAGCTTCGTCCGTGGAAATTTGCAAATTGTTTGTTGACATAACTGTAAAACGTTGCAGCATAGTTTCGGCGTAGGTTTTGCGCAATTGTAACTTTTAAGTCTGACATTTTCATCATTAGTACAAGACGGATCCGGTATTGGGATATTTATTGTTGATCCAGTTATTCGGAACTTGTGTACACAAAATTGAATAATTTGAACTCATGGAACTTCACAACCACGTCGAATATTAATATGTGATCAACATTGTCTTCTGGGCACAGAAAGAGCTTCGTTGCTTTCAAGGAATGCCTCGATACGAATGCGCGATTTTCACTCATCCAATACTTTATCGCGACTGGCAATCCTCATGTATACCCTCCACGCCTGCCGTAAGCCGAGCTCGAAATATTAGACAGCAAAATTTAAAATTTCCCGTGCGACATCCTGCATTGATTGCACATTCGGAAAGTTACGGTTATGTGAAGATGTTCTATAAACAAATCTAAGTATTTTTAAGTTCCTGTATCATTAACAACAAATTAAAAAACTGTTATGTATTTGATTAGATGTAAATTAAAAAGTTTAGCCCACCTGTGAAATATACTGTTATAATCAATATATTACGGTTACCAGCCAATAGATTAATTACTAACATCGATTTATGATGTAGAACAATTTAAACAAAGTTACATTTCATCTCAGTATTTATTAGTGACTAAAAACTGTAGGTATCCATTTGAAACAATGATAATATATGATATATGTATAATATTCTCTTGTGTTAGTTTATATTGCCACCGACTTTAATAGTGGCAAGCAATATTGATTTATCGACGTTTAAAGATAGTTCTAGATACTCTTCTGTAGATATTTCGTTATGTAGCGAGACTTAATTGTCAACTACTATTTTTGATGTTAGAAGTGAATGATCTATATGTGCCTATCCACGAATGTCACAAACTTTCCTAGGTCCACTGCCTCTTATGCAGGGTGTAAATGTTATCCACACACACTATTTCAGCATCTTAAGCAAATTGTATGCAAAAGTGATTATTGAAATGGTTGTAAAATAATTCGGCAAAAATAAGGAAAATAGAGATTTAGGAGCGATATGGGATGAATGAAGGGTCCGGGTCCATTCTTGCGATGAATTTTAGATAATCATTTTTAAACGTATGACAACTTTTGTTGTATTTTCATTGGAGTAAAGTAGAAAAAGGGTTATATATAATTATATATATAATTATATATAACCCTTTTTATATAGAAAATAGAATGGACCCGGACCCTTCATTCATGAATATCAGAAATATCCCCAAAAATAATTTAAAGTAGAAAAAGGGTTATATATAATTATATACCTTTTTCTACTTTAAATTATTTTTTGGGGATATTTCTAACATTGTAACTTCTGAATATCTGCTAAGTGAACAATGTTAAATAATCCTCCTTCCCTTAATAGGGTTAAACGATAGATTTTTTGTAGTTCTTTTTAAATTTTGTAAATCTGAGGGTATGTCGAAATGATGAATATCAAGTATATGGCACACTTTCATAACCCCGAAAAAAGGCACGACTTACAATGCATAGAGAGAGTAAGCGTCAACTTTTAAATGTATGTTAGTGAAAGTTGGGTGTGGTAGTAAAAGAATTAAAGCCGAATGCAGTTCGGATGAGAGCTTATCAGCTGTATCATATGTCTGCATCATACATCAAGTTCAAAAAACAACTTACGTTTTGAGTTTGATAGTTGTCGTATCGTGCATTACCTATTTCAGGATTATGTTACTGCCTTGCTAACTTGATAGTGATGTAAGAACAGTCTCCGAAATGAGCTCCAATGGGATACTGCGATCTTATTCGACGAGTGTTCAAATAGGAAGAATCGACGCGATATTGAGTGCTGATGGTGTTGGTAAATTTAAATAATCATAATTACTTTGTCGAAAATGCTTTTGCTTTGTCACTTATACGAAATGTATGACGTAAAAAGTACCTATTGTGTGTGTACTATTTCTGTGATGGACACATTTACACCCCCTGTATCTTGCATTTATTTAACTACACAAATGTAAACAAAAGTGGAGCATATAGATCAACAGTCGCAGTAAGATCTGCCATTGCGAACCGTAACAGCGTAAATCCAATTGTGATGACCACGGAACTTCTGACAGCACATAATACGTTTATAGATCAACGTTAATATATACATCAACCGCCAAACGAACTTTTTTTTATTTGTTTGGTGACTATGTTTGCAGAACTTACTAGGTCCGACACGGCTCCCGCATAATAGTGCTCGCGCCGTCAGACAATTTGCACGTATTGCAATAGTCCACTTAATAGTTTAGGAGATTTATTGTAACGATCCTCTATAACTACTTTTCAAGTTATTAACCAGTGAATTAATAAATATTTTTATAAGTCAGTTACTACAGCAAATTGGTACAAACATATTTAGTGAGTAACTTTTATGAGAATATTATGTTCAGAATTTAAGTGTTCAAAAAAAAACTAAATTATGTAATAGTTTAAGGTCTCTAAATAAAAATCAAATCTATTTTGGCATTAACTATTTTCTCAAAATGTATGGAATTGATCAGAAGCTGTCATGTTAACGGAGCTGTTATTTATTTATCAAAAGCTGTGAAACTGTACTTAAAAATGTAATCACAGAGTATCTCAGTGTATTATCTATGAAACCACTTTTGTGCAACACACAATAAAGTTATATTATTGAACGTTCGTTTGTTTAATTTGTGAGATGAATTACCGGATGAGAAGTATGGGCAGACCGCTTTAATGAGTCCTCGCCCGAGGGTTACAGGGCTGACGGGTACGTGCTGTGATATATACACATTAGATTACATTCTCAAAATTGTTCAAGGAGGTTTTGTGTAATGAAGCCAAACTTCGTAGACTGTTTCTGGTATACAGTTGTCACTTCATGCTAAGAAGTGTTCTTCTTAGGAAAAATATTGGTATTAAAAATATTTGCTAACGTTATAATATGTAAAGGAAAGGACTGTTACGTTGTTAAAAACCAGACTATTAACCTTTAACTTCAAAAGCAAATTAACCAACTTTTCTTCAAAAACTCACGGTATCATGTAAAAGTTGCACATTGAGACTAATCTTTAATAATTTACAGACTATGATGCAATTACACCGTTGCATTATATTGTATTACTGTATTACATTTTCTACGTAAGGTAATAATAGGACAATAGAACTATATTTGAACATAAAATTAATATATAATGAAATATAATAAAATAGTCAGTGCAGGCAAATGGTTTTTAAAGTATGACTATATTAGAAAAAAAAACGGGACCGAAATACTGCTGAGTATCAACAATATTAACAAAACATAGTAACAAAACCGTAGCAGATGTTACTGGACTATCGAAAAAGACTATCTAGATTCGTACGTTAAGGGAAAGTGTTGAAAGAGACGAAAGATTTAAATCCCGAAAAAATCAAAACAGATTTTTAGTAAAAGTGGAATTAATTAATTTCACACAAGGAGTAGTTTGAAGAAAAGTTTTACAGAATTTATAAAAAATTATCTACTGTAAAAACTTTGAATGTTACGCTTCAAGAAGAGAACCAAATATAACACAATCTGGGGTGGAAATACCCAAAAGTTAGGTATAAAAAATATCGTAGACATAATTATTTATCTTGTAGATGACTTGTATGTGAATTAACGTATCAATTTTTTTTATCTACCGAACTGCGTAGCACATGACCACTATCTCACCTGATGACGTACCAAAATGCTGGCAATCAAAGCTCATATCTTCTGCTCATATTGGTAAAAGCGACTGTTTGATCATCCTACATTGTGGATGTCAAACGGGATTTATAAGACGGCCTTTTGACGGCATCATTTTGAGTAAATAATAAGTAAATTTCTTAATATACCACAAAATTTAGTCATTATAATTATTGATGTCGCAGCTAATCATTCGGCTCGAGAAGATAAAAAGAGGGCGAATACTGAAAACGCGATGGAATTTTACATGATTCAATTTCTTACATCCTTTGGCATCCGAGATAAAAAGAGCAAGAGCAATAGTTGTTCATTCATAAATGGACGATATCGTCGACGCGTGTGTCAGTGGGTTAATTATCATGAATCTGATGATGACTACTGCGAAAATGAATCGAGTTCTAGTAATATTGACATGAACATAGTTGAAGTGAGTAATAATTTTTCATATATTATGTATAAAAAGTCGATTACCTAATACATATTTTATTTTGTCTCCTACATAGTTGGTCGATCCTTCTAATTCTTAAAAAAATCGCTATCAATTAATTTTCTCATAAACAATACCACGCTGACCACTATGACGTCACATATCTTACAAACGATTTAATTTCAATGCACATTTCGTCTATTGTTATACTTAGCCACGGGCTTAGCACACATAAGAATAGCGGGACTTAATCGCGATAAAACATGTATATATTTATTTATAAGTAAGGAAATAATTTGAATAGAGAGGATGGATTTAAGTTAGCTGCATCCTGTAATCCAGTGCTACGGAAATGTACCAAACGCGTTTTGCCTTCCTTAAGACCGGTGGATGTTTTCAGTGTTGTGTGTCGAGTCGATACATTTCTAAATCAAATGCGGGTAGTTGGAGAAAATACCCGCCCTGACGTTGACACCCGCCTTTTTAGTCCGCACGTGTTTTATCGCGATTAAGTCCCGTTAAATACTTAATTTATAACCATGTGTTCAAGTCGCGAAAGTCAGTTACTATCTTGCTCCAAGTCGAGGCGATGCCGATACGGCGTTAATTACTGTCATTTCTTGTGTGTATGGAGTTCTATATAAATTATTAAGTATACTGAGTCTCATGGAACCAGAGTGCGACACCATTGCTCACCCAAAATTTCCTATTTGCGCTTCAACGAGTTGGATGGGTGACCGCTGGTAACATTACTACTGAGCGCTTTTGTACTTCGTAGGGCACGTTAAGTTGTCGATCCCGGTTGTTGTCTAAGGATGGCAGTCGTTATAGAATGGTGGTAGGGCATTTTCCGAATGTCCACTTGGCTAGCTACCACCCTCAAGTAGAAAATCTGTGGCCAGAGCCTAATGGTGTGTTCCGGCGGCTGTCCTTGAGAGCCAGTAATTCTAGGTTAGCCTGAACAACATCTTTGACCATATCAACACTTACCATCAGGTGAGGTAGTGGTCAAAGGCTAACCTATCAGGCCATCATAAAAAAAATACTGCTCGCGTCGGACGTTGCTTAACTTAGCTGACCGAATAAGAACGGCTAAGCAAACTTCGCTACGAGCGCTTCGCGATACCTACCATTACGATAGTTTTTTTTTTGTTTTGTTTGGCATACTGTTTATTTATTGTTTAGATATTTCGTTATAGCGACTTTCTGAACAAGCTTATACATGTTTCAGTTTGTTACGTTAAGTCGATGTAAGTTTCTTTAATTATATCCTTCTAGCTGGACTTGACTACACTTCTAACTTATATTAGACATATTTACATAATAAATAAAAATCTTAGTTTATAAATCCATCATTTATTGAAAATATGTCACAAATTTTCAGTTAAATTCATTTCCTCTTCAGATAACAAAGAATTACCGAAAACTAACAATTTGAACATAATTCCCCTCAGAAGATTGCATACAAAATGGGGTAAAATAAAATATACTATACAATTATGATTAATACAAATGCTTCTTGTAAATGCAATATGTATTTATTTTAAGCTGATACAAGATAATGCCCACTTAAAAGGGCGATCAAATGTTCTATAACTTAACTAAAAAGCCTCTTCTGAAACAGACCTCTTTCCAGCGACAAACTTATGCAACTGATAATTTGATAATTATAATAACTAGAGACTTCCTACGAAACTTATGTAAAACCATATTATTACTTATACATTCATGTAAATTTCACATCCCTATTCAGATGTTGATTTGTCAATTCACTATGCTGAAACACTTGACGCGTGGGTTTCAATCTTGCGTCGAATTTTTACAATATGGGTCATAGTTTATAATATTGCTACAATATTGTTCACAGCATACCCGCCAGTCCACCATGCTATACAATCAGGTTTAAATAAAAAAAAATTGCAAGTTTTTTCTTTTATAACGTAAAAATACAGGCCACGTATGGTTTAGGTACAAGGTGATAGGCCTTACGAACCATAGTCAGTCTTTATGTGTACTACCGCATATTCAGATATTGACTTTAAGGGTTGGTACCCTTCAAGCACCGATGACAGAATACTATAGCAAGTGAGATTACTGGGCGATTGAGACAAAAACGTGCGCTGAGCGCTATGTAGTAAATTATATGCATAAATTATTATTCTAATAGAAAAAATGCATACAATACAGTTTGGACTACTTGAAGTTCGGATTTATTGCATCTACATCAAATCAACACTTGCCTGTGTTTCATATGGGAAAAAGTATTCAGTAACGACGCCATGAAGCCTTCAAAAATGGATGACCACTTATCAAGAGTACACGCTGACAAAAAAAGTCATTGACATTTTTGCAAGCACTTAAAGAAAAACTAGACAACATATACATTACTAGCTTTCCGGGCGCGGTTCCGCCCGCGCGTATGTCGGTTATCGCGCTAAAACATTAACCTCTTTTTGCGCAGTTGGATAAAAACTATCCTATGTTTTTTCCCGGGTTTCAAACTATTTCCATACCAAATTTCATTCAAATCGGTCCAGTAGTTTTGGCGTGAAAGCGTAACAGACAGACAAAGTTACTTTCGCATTTATAATATTAGTACTGATTATTATATTAGTAAATTGTATGCATAACTTAAAATTTCTGAGGGCAATAAATCTGTAAAGTATAGAAGGCGTGACACTTACACGATAGACTACTTTGTTTCGGAACTGGATAACTATATTCCAGATTAGAACCAACAGTTCGTTCCTAAAGACGCGAAGACTTCTCGAAACTAAAACGATCTGTTGTCTATGGTCGCAACCTTTTGTCTATGATCGTAACAAAAATCTACTTCACACTTTCCGTGACTATACTAGTCACGGAAAGTCTACAACGGAAACAATACATCTACACATTTACCGCATGGTTAAAGGGGGAGGGGGGGGAGGAAAATTGCTATTTGAACCAATGAAATGTACGTTCAAAAACATGTACGTTTTGAACGAAAGTTATGTGTTACGCGAAAGAAAGTTTCGCGTACGAGTTGTTGTCGAATAGCATATCGCAGCAGACACGCCTTAAGGGACACTGCGCGATACTGATTTGATATATTGCGGTCTGAACTAATGAATGTTCTGTAAAGATTTTGCCGTAGCGTTCACTTTTGTGGGAATTCCGAATTATATAACATGAAAATATAAGGATATATAATTGCATAGGAACTATTGTAATGATAGTATACCTCTTATACATAGATATCCTGTAAATGTGTGACAACTAAAATTATATATAAACGATTTATGTCCTCCTTTATTATCATGACCTAAACCACAAGGACAGGTAGCATAACAAAACCAACACAAATTTAATTTTGCAATGAAATTGGGGTTTAGTGTTTTCACAGCAGTTATAAAACACTACAGTTTAAACTACAAACAAAACCTAACCGTATCATGCAACATTAATTTATTAGTTACACTTAATATTGGTAACATAATTGACATGCAAATTACCCATTGTATAGCTTTTCTTCAACCGATCAAAACACATTTTAACCTTCAAGCGAATCAGTTCTGCATTATCAACTATGGGCTTTATTCATAATCATTGGATACATTTTATAAACGTTATATAGGAGTCCGCTTTATAAAATTGATTTGCACATACTAATTATACTTCTGACGTTTAAGAATAAATCCTTATATTTTATACTTAAATATACTAGTTTATGAGCTTAGAAATTTGGACCGAGATCATTTCGTTAATTAAGTGATCTAAATGGGTATAATATATATAAAAATACAATTGTAAAAGTTTAGAAATAAATGCTGATGACGAGGCAGTCACTGGGTGTGTTTATACCCCAATCGAGTACTCGGTAAATACAACTATGGATATAATAAACTTCGGCAGTCTTAGTAACATATAAATTGCGCTGTTATTTTGAACACAGCAAATTTAAATGCGCAAAAATCGTACACTTAAACAATTTCATAAAAAAAAACCAACATTAATAAAAATGCTAAAATATAATAAAAAAGACACGACGGTTTCACTTACATGGTCTTTCTTGCCTTTTGTCATACATAGTACAATTTTACAATTATATTTAAAAACTGTCATCGTTAAATAGGTATTTTTTCAATATATTATTTTTATATTTCTAAATTTGAATTGAGTTAAATGAATACATTCGAGCGTTACTTTGCGGAAAAAACATATTTAAAAACAACAAATATTTTATATGAAATTAATAATACAGAAAAACATTTAAAAAATATATAAATTATATATAGTGACAATTACGCCTAATTTTCTCAAAATATTTGTTATTACTAAGAATTTAGTTTCTTGAGTGACCTTTTCATTATTATTATACGAAACTTTAACCTTTTTTCTTGACGATAGGTGTGCTTTCAGTTTATGTTTGAATAGGTAATATTATTTATTTATTATTCATGTTATTAGTTGTAAAATTCAAGCATAAGTTAATACAGAACAAAAAGACCATCAAACAGTAACCAAAACAAATTGCATAGCCTCAGTGACCATTCCTACTTGTTTGTGATAATTCTAGAGATTATTCTCACTTGACCGAGTACAAGACTGGAGTAAACCAAAGTCTACTTTCCAAACTTGGAAAGAGTTTCCTTACATTCTTGTATAGTCTTATTGAGTCGTTCCACAGTAGCCGAAGTCTGCTTGGTGCTGAGCAGTCTGTTACAACTTGCGATGGTCGTGAAGTATCCGCACACATTGTGGAGGACTCTCACCGCTTTGTCGCCGCACACGAACAAGTATTTCCCGCTCGCGTCAAACTTCAAATCGTTGATTAGACCTGAAATGAAAATTGGACAGTCAATAAAAATATTGTTCCAAGTCCGCATGTTGGATATCGAAAAGGCTACTAAGGTCTCTTTTCCTGCCATGCGTGTTTATCTCCGCACGGATCCGGTCCGCAAGCGGGTGATAGCATGCTCCTGGTCGCGCGCGTGCTGCCCGTGTAATAGGAAAAACATGTATGAATTTATAGGGTGCCGGCAGCCCACACGCGGGCTATATCCGCACGCGGGTTCGCGTGACAGAAAAAACAACTTAAGGGTAATAATGTGCGGAGCGAGCAGCACCACACCGCTCATAGAATTTTAATGGGTGTTGCTGCGCAGTGGATAAATATAATGGCTCATTACCATCTTAACGTTCTGATTACCCAAGAGATAGTCGGTAAACTACTAACGTGAGCATTTTCATAGAGGGGTGGATACAGGTTAGTGGTCGCACATTAAACCGCTGCCTTTTTCTAAGTGATTGCGACGGAACAACACGAGGCCCACCTGATGTTAAGCGGATTAACCACTGCCTATAACAGATGCATTTCATCATGTGACGAAGTCTGTGCGCCCGTCACATTGAGACATACAGTTGTTAAGTCTCTTGTGTCTGTTATTTTCTGGCTCTCATGGACTGCTGTCGGAACACACTGTTAAGTGCTTGGCGGCAGATTTTCTTCTTGGGGTGGTAGCTACACAGGCGGGAATTCGCAAAATGCCCTTCCACCATGCGTTGAAGCTCAAGCCGGCGGTGTGGATCAAAGCAGGGAAATGCAAAATGTCCTTTACAAATTATGTTCATATGCTGTTAGCGGAAACATAGTTTGTAATATATTTTTCGTTATTAGAGAAGACATATTGTACCGACATCATCTGTTTGGGATGAGGGAAGGAAGATGTTGCTAAATATATGGATTTAACCATCCATGACATGAAAGCGGTGTGTCGGTGATGACAGTGAATAGTGACACCTCAGTTACAGTAATGTTGAGTTTAATGTAATAAGAATTGCGTCAGTGTCGGTCAACGGCCGACGACGCGACGCGACGGGTTAAAGATTTGCACCACCATTGCAAAGAAAATATTACATGGATGATGACATCTAAGCATGCTGTTAATTAATGTCGGATTTTTGCGTTTTTACTCGTGCATATATTTAACATTATCGTGCATAAAAATTTAAACAGGTGCATTATTTGAATAAAAAACCGGCAAATAGTGTTAATATGATACGATCACAGACAAAATATATTTTTTGTTTTGGTAATAGCTAATATTTTATAACATATAAATCGGAGTTTTCAGTATTTTTTGTTTAAATATTCAGTAATATGATAGTTTTGGTACATTATATATAAAACAGAAAAATATTTGTACTTTACACTCGAGGTCTCGCCAGCTCAAGACAACATGGTAAGGTACGCAAAAATACCGTATTGTTTACGTAAATGGTATAACTTTCAATTCAATCCCTATTTCAATATTCGGTTAAACGTCAACATTTAATTTCAGCTCTGGAACTTCAGTCAGTCCATTTACGAGGTAAGTCCCCGTGACATACGGACGGATGGTGACGGAGGGCATTTTACGAAAGCTCGACTGGCTAGCGACCACCCTCAAGTAGGAAAACTGCCGCAAAGAACCTAACAGTAAGTTCCGGCAGCAGTCATTGAAAGCCAGAAAATTACAGGCATATGAGATTAGACAACTGTAAGTCTCAGGGTGACGGGCGCAGTGTAGTTCATCACATGTGACGAAGTGCATATGTTATAGGCAGAGGTTACCGCTAAACATCAGGTGGGCCTCGTGCTTGTTACGTCGCAATCACATTAAAAAAACGATCCGTTTTTCCCTCTGGGTACGGAACCTTTTAAACAAAAAGTAACTTTAAACAAAGTAATCTTTCAAATTCAAATTCAAATATTTATTGGACTTATAACGGAGAATGTTACATTGGGCAAGTCATGTTTACAATGTGAGCAGCATGCTGGGCACGCTGCCAACTGGTAGTGGGTTGGAGCATTTGGACTGCCTATGAGTCTGCTATGACTTATAGGTTGTCTGTATTGTAGTAGCTGTAGTGTTGTATATAGTTCATAGTATTTTGTTTAATAAAGGCATGTTTACAATAAAATTTAAATTAGATCATATTCAATTAGAAATTACATAAATACAACCTGTTTTAAGAAAATTATGAGACAATAATATATATACCCTATTCCAAGTCAAAATTCAATATCCATCATCTAAGTCTACATTAAAATAAGCAATCAATGTCAAAAACTAATAAATGCCTTAAAATCTATACAATACATGTCATATTATAAAATCATATATTACTACCTACTCTTTTAGCGTCACCAAATTATTTATGAAAAGCACATATAAAAGATAAAAATGAGTAAAAGTTATTGAGCTCACGGACAAATTTTGCAGTTTTTTTGTTCGGTCTATCTTGCGACCTATATAATATATAGGTCCTATATATATATAATTATTACGTCCTGATGTCTAAGGAATTTATGAAGCGCTCGTAGCGAAGTTTGCTTAGCCATTCTGAATCGATCAGCAAAGTTAAGCAACGTCCGCCGCGGTCAGGAGTTGGATGGGTGACCGCTGGTGACATTACTACTGAGCGCTTCCGTGCTTCGGAGGGCACGTTAAGCCGTCGGTCCCGGTTGTTGTCTTAGGATGGCAGTCGTTATAGCATGGTGGTAGGGCACTTTGCAAATGCCCGCCTGGCTAGCTACCACCCTCAAGTTGAAAATCTGTCGCCAAGCACCTAACGGTGTGTTCCGGCAGCTGTCCTTGAGAGCCAGTAATTCTAGGTTAGCCTGTAAAACATCTTCGACTACATCATCACTTAACATCAGGTGAGATAGTGGTCAAAGGTTAACCTATCATGCATAAAAAAAAAAAAAAAAGAATATTATCCCAGTTGGATATTTTTGATATAATACTAAAAACCCTTGTACAGATTCCAGTCACCTGCGGCATTGTCTGGTTTCGATTCCTTTATCTCTGCAGCGTGTGTCTGGACTTTGGAGCTCGGCCGAGTCGAGACTTCATATTTTATAAGTTATCAGGGCGTAGACGACGCGACACGACGTAGATTATACAGCACGCTTCAAACAAAGGATAACGCGAAGTTCTTTGTTTAAGAACTTATATTTCGTGTACGGTACGCAATAAGAGCACTTATCACAACGTTCAGAAACTCTAAAATGGGAACCTAAACTGTTTTGACGATATTATAGATGTCTCAATTCTAAAGCCAGTAAGTATATTTACAGTGACATTCTGGAAATTTCCAGGCCACGTGTACATATTCTAAATGCGGTTCCATCGAGAAACGCCTTGAAACACTGTTCAATAATTCAGTTGAATATGGCCGCATCGACCTTAGACTGCGGTTAAAAATTCAATAATTACATTTTCAATGGCATTATACTCTGCTATATAGCGTAGAAATGCTTTTGACTATTTAATTTCAGGAAGATTGTATTCTTTAGCTTACTACTAACCGCCAGGACATATTCGGACCATTGCAGTGCCGGTAGCTCGAATACAAGGTGTAACTAGAAATTCGTATCATCCCCACCACTATTCCAGAAATCCCCACCAAGTTATACGTGAGTATATCTTGGGGTGGATTTCTGGGATAAGCCACATTAAATACCTTTGCAACAACAATTGACACAATATTATGTTTAAAAACATAATATTACACAATGACATGTCATGGATTGATATGTGAGGATCGTGGCAAGTGGAAATCTGTTGTCTCTGCCTAACCCTACGGGAAATAGGCGTAATATTAAGTATGGATGTAATTCTAGGACTATTAAGTAACTACCTATATAGTACAATTTCATGGACTTTTGTTTGTCTCGTTTGATAGGAATAACGAAAATAAAAAATAGAACTTGCAAAACAGATCAGAAGACGGAACACAGAACAGTTGCCGAAAATTAGTTGCAACTCTAGCAATAATCACTTAACACGTACATAATGTGAATTTTATCTTAATGTGTTCATTAATTGGTCATAAATTACCTAATTCTAATGGCTTTTATTTTAAGAATATTTTATAGCAAATTCGATAACTTAGACATTTATTAGCAAATAGGTACAAGATATAAATTAGCAATCGAAGCACTTAGTCAACAACTATTATACATAGCTATAGGCATACTATAATTAAGAAATATGACGTAATAACGTCAACTTTTGCTTATTCAACAATCTCAGTAATTATTTCATTGTGTGATATGATACGTAATTGAACTCTTGAATCAAAATATGAAGTTAAGTACTTTAGTGATTGATTTATAGAACTATTTTAATATTTAACGACAAAACGTTATCAAATAATAATGAATAAAGTAAGCAGTTTGGAGTAAATGAAAATGAAGCGTAGTATGTTGAGAATGGTATACATGTTGAGAAGATTGGATATTGGATACGAAGAAAGAGTAGATATAAGATTTCTTGGGTTTTCATAATTATTAAATAGGGTTAACGATTTCCGGCTAATTTTAATTAGTTAAAGTACAATTGACAAACCAAAAAAAATCAAAGCGAAAATAGTAGCAGGGGGCATCGACGGAATATTTTATTGTATTGGATGCCTTCAAAATTTTAAGAAAGACAATCTTATGCCTCATAAACTCATAAATGTCGTGAATTTAGGTGTTTTTTTAGTTTTAAACCTTTTGAAGTTTTGAAAATTTAGATTATTTTCTTATTTAACATGTTTTATAATGCAACAAGTCCAAAATTAAATAAAACACTATTGTGCGTAAGACAATAAATGTTCTTAGAGTTGAAATTCTTGTCGCCAAGCTATTCATTTTAATTTACACGTATAATTATAAAAGAATAGCATAAAATATTTTCTATAAGTTTCTGCGGAATTAATAAGCCGTCTGGGTGTGGTGAAAACATTGGCTAAGTTAACAGGTATGTATTTGTATTTTAATTTTATATGTAGGTAATTTTGCTAGTATTATTATTATTATTATTTTTGCATTTATATTATATATATATATATATTTATGTTTATATAAACATAAATATATATAAATAACATATATATATGTGTGTGTGTTATTTTTATATATATTCGTATTTTATTCGTAAGTAGTGGTTTGATGTTAAATACTTTTTAAAGTAAATAATGTAAATTGTGGAAATACCTAGTCTTACATTCTTACCTCTTCAATTAATGTACTTGTGTGTATTAGTATGATTAAGTTGTATGTAACAAGTTGATTATTTCGTCACCTGCAAGGCTTTGCCTGAAAATAAGCGTCAGTTGCTAGCAAGCATCTGACATTTGTGCTGAGGTTGGGCCTATTTGGCTCAATGCTGCTCTTAAATGTCTTTTTTTATTGTAACTTTTTCATTATGTGCCAAATAAAAATATTTTTCTTAATTTCTTTCTTTTTGTATTCTACTTACCTACAAAACTATTTAGTATCATCACTAAACATTAAAATTATTTAAATTGGTACTTATGATGAACCATATTCTTACTTCATTCAAAAAAGCGTCCATTAAGATCCTACGACACCGGGACGGTAGTCGCCCACGAGTTACCAATGCAATTTATTGTAAAATTGCCGCCAAATTTCCTCTAGGAGTATTAAAATTACTTGGTTATATTAAATTTATAAAGGAGGATGCCCTTGCCTCTACTCTTATAGACTTGTCAACGTACGGGTGGATCCAAAATTTTCTTTTCTGAGGATGCCTTGTGTGCCGATAAAAAAAAATTACATAAAACCTTGTTGAAGTCGGTACTATGATAGTTAAAAAATACCTATTATGACAAAATTGTGTGGTACCGACTTGGACAAGTTATTTCACACTTTTGAGTGTTAAAGTCGGTTCCATTTTTAAGTTAAAAAAATTTTTTTTTCACCCTTTTTAGTGTCCCTTGCTACTTACGGGATCGATTGCCATTCACTGGCAATGACTATATCATCAAGATAGGAAAGAAAGAAATTCAATTATTGGAGTGTGACTCAAAAACGGTATGACCCGTTTTGACGAAATTTAAATGAGATCACACCAGAGAGTTGAAATACTTAGAGTTGTTATATCCTAACACCACTGCTCTAAAAGCTTACTAGAATTTACCTATGTACATACCTACGCACATCTATAAGCAGTTTGTAATGACAAGGAAAGAACGTTCAAATATTACGCGTCATATCTGTTGTTAGAAAGAGATAAATAAGCAATTCGTGTTACCACCGAACCACCACGAGACGTTCCGATCACCATTATGCTGCATCTCTTTCACTCTCTCACACCAAACGATACACATATCTCGCTCACCCATTTCATTGAAATTCGTTCCAAAGATAAAACAAAATAACGATATTTTCTATTTCAACAATAAAAGCAATAATTACGCGTGAAATGAAACAGTTTTCTTATCTCTCTCAGTGCCTGTATAATTGGTGCAGAGTCTAAAGACACAAGGAAGGTGTATTGTCCACAGATTATTCCGAAAAAACACGATTAGCAGCGATGTATTCACCAGACGCTCGGAAGTGCTAGACTGGTAGTGACTCAGGCGATTACCCTGAATTCGTCTTGGGATATATGGAGGGTATGGAGGGCAAACAACTGATCTACAGGTAAAAAAATCTTAGGATCACACGACAAGCATCCGCTTTCAACTCAAGATGGATTGAGAACCTTTTTTTGAAGTCGGTTAATAACTTTTTTAAATTTTATGTTGAACAGCGCATGACTCTGTAGAAAATCGAACGGGGAATCAGAACGGTGCGGTGACACAACTGCAATCGTTACAACTTTAGGCGCGCGCTTTGCGAGAAAATATTTATTGGTGATGGAACCTTACTTATTTTCCTTATTTTTTTGCGGTGGTGTGGCAGTATTAACACACTACAAACTATATACAACATTACAGCTACTATAACGAAAACATTTAATCAACTCAGTCCAAATGCTGCACAGTGCCTTCTACTAGTTGGCAGCGTACCCAGCATGCTGATAGCATTACCCCGCTGGATTGCGTGGAATTATCTATGCATTTATATAAAGATATAATTAAGCAAATCAATTCGTAGCTTCCTACAGACACAGTTTTGAGGATATTTAATAATTATTTTCTCTATATACAAATTAGCGCACTCTGGACAGTGCATATTGGCCATGTTGTCACCCAGCTTAGTTGACCGGCTATGAACGACAAGTCCAACTATACCAAGTGATGGATTTCTTCACCGTTTTGTATTTTTTAAATTTTATTCTATCGTGATGGGACAAGCACGAGGAATTTCAATTGTAATGAGAATATAAAACGAGCTACCATAGCTTTTTGGTAACTGTAAAACATTGTATTGACGTATCTTTACAGGAAAATATCCCGTCAAATAACATCGAACGAAAACTAAAGTCATGAGGACTATTAAAAACATAATCTCAAATTTCTATATATAATAGAAAACGCCGCTGACGCAGATTTGTTAAAGAATGTGTAAAATATATACCTAAATACCTACTATATTATGGGCCTGTTTCAGAATGTCCGAGTAAGTTTCGGTTATACTACGCAGAACATATTTACTAAACAAAACACTTTGCGTTTCACAGTCATCGATTTAGCCTATCCATCGGTTTAAACTTGAAACGCGCTGCATGTCAACTATAATTTTTATCATTCAGTTACTTTATGTGTTGCATAACTTGCATAGCAACTCGAAACTTTATTAGGACATTCTGATGATTAAAAAAATCTTTGAATTACAATGTAACAAGCCACAATTCGAGACAACAAATACAGTAGTGTTAAAATCGATGTCTAACAAAGATTGCAACACTTTATAGTCGGTATATTGACTATCTCTACTTTACTGTACAACTAAGTCCATTACAAGATATACAATACACATATCCTATAGCGCGAAGGTCATGGCGTTATTCAAATGACACCACACAGTCGTATCGTTTTATGGGTACAATAAAAATTCGACAAGACACATTTATTATAGTTTTGACGCTATACAAATAAAACACGATAATGTCTATAATGTTGCAATTTTTTTTCGCCTGTTGAGCGCCACTGTCGTCATACCTCGCCTACTAGTTGTTAAAAAATAATTCTAGAAACAGTAGTGAATTTTATATGGTTTTATTTTTATTTGAGAATTAAATAAATTATAGAATATATTCGTGATTTAAGCTAGGTATTGGTTTGGATGCTGAACTGGTTCAATATTTTATTTAATCAGTACTAATATTATAAATGCGAAAGTAACTCTGTCTATCTGTTACGCTCTCACGCCAAAACTACTGGACCGATTTGAATGAAATTTGGTATGAAAATAGTTTGACACCCGGGAAAAAACATAGGATAGTTTTTATCCAACTGCGCAAAAAGAGGTTAATAAACCTACATACGCGCGGGCGGAGCCGCGCCCGGAAAGCTAGTATTTTTATATTTGCAATGACACATGCTCTGCGGATATACGTTACAAAATTACAATTAGAGGAAAAAATATAGTCAGGCGTCATATGTCATGTTGGCTTAGCGGTCAGAGCATACCCCGGCTACATGGTGAATCGGCTAGTGCTAGTAATCTGTGTTTTTTATTTTATTGCAGAGTTGATTGCGTTAGCTTTTCAGCACTATCTCACCTGAAGCTAGACTAAGAACATGGAAACTGGTTCTGGTCAGTGGCAGCTATCGCAACGTACCGTTTTTTTATCCTTGTTTTGTTTTTTAACCGACTTTCAAAAAAGGAGGGGGTTCTCGATTCGACACGTATACTTTTTTATGTATGACCACGCCTAATTTTTACAGAATAGTAGATTTTAATAATTATTTTTTACAAAAAACTACATATACCGGCTAGAACTCAAGGTGTTTAGTGTTTAGTAGAATGAGGCCTAGTTTCACCATACTCTGTTATTTATTTGACGCCTTGTTAATCCTTTTAACGGACTGTTAACTGAACCGAGTGTCCCACCAACTGTTAATGGATGATTAATTCAGTTAACTTCATAGAACGTAGACTGATTTAACAGCTCTGTTATTTTTAAAGACCCATTAGCTAATGCCTGATTTAGCGTAAACAAACATGGTATGGTGAAATTAGGCCTGAGCATCTTTACTGCTCGTACACCGGTCGGAGATAACGACTAAACACCGTGAGTTCTAGCCGGTATATGTAGATAATAAGTATGTCAACGCACGTTAGTTTTTTTTTTTTTTTTTTTGTTGATAATGATATACTTATCTCTGAGATGATCCCATATAAATTTCATCAAAATCGGTCAAGTAATTTTTAAATTACACTTAACTGAAATATGCTTGACTGACCTAGATGATTTGGTAGTTGCAAGTTTTGTCGATGGTGGCTAGTATTGTAGGTGAGTAAAAATCGATCCTTAACAAGTTTATGTAATTATTATCACTAAAAAGGGTGAAGAATTTTTTTTCAATTAAACATGGAACCGACCTTTAACACTAATAGTTTGAAATAGCTTGTAGAAATCGGACCATGAAACTATGATCACAGAGTGTTTTGTATCAGCATGGGGCCGATTTAAAAAAGTTATATCATACTTTTCAGTGTTAAGAGAGTTTCATTTATTGACAAAAAAATATGTTTTGTGGTACTACTTTCTAGAGGAGCTTTTTCTGCATAACGCCCTACCATGCGACCGAAATCAAACCCACAACAAGATTCGAGATCGTTGGCCCCCTGCGTTGCAATCCATAGCCACTTCAAAAACAAAACAGACAAAGTACATATACGATTTGCTATTTTGTTTTATATCATATTTCTTCTTAAAATCGATTAACTATCTGTTTAATAGGGTTGTAACTTCTATTATTTGTATTTCAGTTTTATTCCATAAACTACGACATATTTCCTATTTACTGCTTATTTGAACGGTATATTTATTACGTTGATACGAAGATAATAAATTGATAGCGTTATTTTATAGCCTCTTGATCGTGATGTTACACCATCAACTTAGCTTTATTGTTTGAAAATATATATTGTGCGTTATTTGTTCGTTAAAATATATATTGTTTATTTTTTTAATTTGTAAATTACATTTTTTACGTTGAATTGATTAAGTTTGATTACATTTTAGAATTCCCCGTGGGGTGCCGGGTTAGAATTGCACCTCCCTATATCATCTCGTCGGTGTCGTAAAAGGCGACTAAGAGAATAATTATACTAGAAGGTGGGGAACAGCGCCTTCTAAAAAACTACTATCTTACACTGCCATCCCCAAGCCAAGCGGGGGGATTATGGCAAATACACCCTTATTAGGGGAGGCTGAGTTCAGCAGTGGACGATCCGGCTGATACAGTACATTTTAGAATGTGGTGAAAAGCACAATATACAAAAGTTTTTTCTTTATATGCTGCAAAGGCGCTCCGTTGCTGGTTACGACAGTTCTCTGTTATCCTTATTTCGCTGCCTAACATAAAAAATATAAAACCAAATACGTGCTATATATGTATTTACCTAAAAACATATTATAGGTGTTCGTACATCTGCTGAAAAACGTAGCATTTATAGAATAAATCGCCTGTCTTTCCGTCTGGCGGTGAAAATTTAAATCCTTCTAATATACTATAATCCTTCAGCCTATTTTATTCTTCGACCAATATGAAATTTTATATTGGTCGTAGATTTTATCCGCATCTATGAGATTTAGAATTACAATACAAATACAGAGTAAGGTAACACACGAATTTCAATATGTATAATTTCGAACCCTATTATAATTTATGACGTATTGCAGAAATTAAACAAAAAATTTACATACCTAAACAAAAGACCCATACAATTTAAAAAAAATTATACTGGACCTTATTTATTGTTTTTTAAGTCTTTAAAAAGAAGCGATCGTAATATAATTATAGGTTAATTTATTTGATTAGGTTTTAATTTTTTGTTGGGAAATAAAATAATCGACATAATAACACATACGCAGTGAACATTTTAACCGGTTACCTATATACATACGATAAAAAATACAAGCCCAGGATACAGGGCACATTTTTGAGACCGGACAGTAAGGGCAGGTTTCTTAACTGTTATAGTTACAGGAAAAGTTTTTAGGAGACTATCCATAAATTATTGAGTTATTCTGAACTACATTTACAGATTTTGGAACAAATGTACAGTCAGTAAGAAAATGGTAATTTTACACAAATATTTTTTTGTTGCCATTAGATCCCGTTTTTTATAAGGATCAAAGTTTCTGCTACTAGAAATATCAGAATTCGTGAAAAACTTTTTCCATATACATACTACAAGCTACAAGTTTGACTCTTTCTGTCGAAATGTGTGGAAAAAGTTTTTCGCCATTTCTGACATTTCTAATACTTACTCAAACCGCAAGCAGTCCAGTAGACTTTTGATCCTTATAAGAAAAAGGATCGATTGGCATCAAAAAAAGATTTTGTGTAAATGACCATTTTTTTGCTGACATTTTTTCCAAAATCTGTAAATGCAGTTCAGAATACCATAAAAATGTATGGATAGTCTCCTAAAACGTTTTCCTGTAACTATGACGGTTAACGTACCTGCCCTTACTTACCATCCCCTATCAACAATTCAGCCTGAATATCTATAGATGAAGGATTGCGTAGGCTTAGTAGGTGACAAGGTCAGCCTCTTACGGAACTTTAAAAATTATAACAAAAATCTAATCTCCATTTTATTGTATAAGTATTCCAAACTGGGCCAGAGCAATTCCTCAACGCGAAATGAATGACTAATTTGTAGAAATCACACATCAGCACAGTATAGAATTACACTCATAACATTACATAACCATGTACGATTTTACTTCACTAAACTATCGCCTTTATCTCCACTTCAGCAAAGTTCAAATTTGCCATATATGCAACTGCTAACAATGTAGCACTGTGACGCAATAAACGCGGCGTGGCTACCTTTAACTGTACATGAAAATGTTTGATGTTTTAATTGCGATATGGTACTAAAATTTTTATTGTTTGCATAGTACGTCATGATGATGATTGTCAGTGGCAAAGTTTGAAGGCGCATTAGGTCAAGGTCTTATTATTATAAATACGTGCGGAGTAGGCTTCGTACAAAAACGTTGTCACACAAGAACAGCTGGTTTCTTCATTCAGCACGGAATACGTGATGGAATAATGAATTTTATATTAATTTAATGCGAAGGCGCGGATGTATTTATTTGCTTTATTTGTGTTAAAAGATGATATATCAATTGATTTGTAATAATAGAGACATAAATCATTTATCATCATCCTCCTAACATTATGAGACTTGGAAATTATTTCGGATGAAAAAAGATAGCTTCCGGAATCTGATCCTTTTGTTCAAGAAAACATTAAATTGATATTTTAGAAATATACCTACTTAATTTTATTTTCATAATATGTCTGTTGACAATGCTGCCAAACGGTGTTAAAAGGGGGTGGTTCATGAGGCAAATTGTCACTATATAGACATTATTAGGTGTTTGAAAAATATGCATTCAATGTTTTACATTATTTTTAAAATATTTGTTATTATTTAATATGTATAAGATATTTACAAGATGTTTATGAATAAGGAGGTTATTATTTATAAATTCTAGAAGTTTTATCCTCATCGACAATATTGAAAAGTAATGACTAATGATGATAACTATGAAAGCATCCTATGTATCAATCCAACTATCATATAGATAGTCTAAGCTGCATCCAAATAGGTTCACTGTTTCTCCGTGAAGGAATAAAAAACATACACACTCACATACTTTCACATTTATGATATTCATGTGATTCTCTTTTTACGCTATAAAAATCATAACATGATGGATAAAGTTTTACCTGAATAGATGTTTTCTACGGTATCATAGAGTATCCCAGTGTAGGTATCGTAGAACTCAAGGGAAGAGTCGACGGCGACGGCCAACACTTCGGCGTTGGGCGATAAGGCGATGCGCGGTGGATTCGCAGTTTGCGTATATTTACCCGTTTCTAAAACGTGCGGTGACTCCCCTCTGCTGTACTCAACTGAAACATGAAATATGTAACTGTTAGAAAATAAATAGACATATTGCCTTTATTGCGCAAGGAGTAGGCATAAACAGCCACGTTTACCCGACATTTTTACTCTAGAATATGATGCCTTCGGTTCTCATAGGCTTTTGAAAGGTTACCGAAGCCCTACTCAGTGTAAAGCACGAAAATACTAAAAACCCAGAAATTTCCAACTGACCAATATCTAATCAATCTGTTGTAGAGCAAAATGAAAATGATATGGAGTAAGCAAAGATCCAGTTCGATTAGCCAAACTTCGTAACCTTAGCACGTGTATTTTTTGCAAGATTAAAACTGAAAATGAGTTATTTTCAGTTTGTGAACGTGTGACTATTATGAAAAGTTTGGCCACCTCTTAAATTTTGCCCTAGGCCTGGGCCTACACGACCTATAGGGAAACCTGCCCTTGCTCCCATGTATAGGCTCGCCTATTGCCATCTGCCCGGCATTGTTTCTGTTACTGAATATGTCTTATAAAATTTGTACATAATAAACTGTTATACATATTGATGTCATTTGATACTACAATTTTACAAACAAATAATACATACAAAACACATTTTATGTATGTTTGCCCAAACACTCGTTTTATATTTCGCGCACATGTTATGTTGGCTTTGCACCGCCAATATTGAAGTTTTGCAATTGACACTATAGGTTGCTGTAACAACCTGTGCAGTGTTTCCTGTATATTATAAGTTTTTACCTTATTGATATTCAATTTAGTGTATAGAATGTCAATTGAACCCATGGGTCAGTTTAAATAATAGGAAAATCAGTGTACTAATAACAGGATCTAGGGTGAAGAGCAAAAAGTGGAATAATCCGCGATGAGCAATTCTGTGACTAGACATTCCATCAAATGCTATGGGTTTGGTCGAATACATCAAAATCCTGCTATTTCTTTTGATTGTAATGTAGTCCCTGGGAAACACGATATAACCTAAATTATATGTATATAACTGAAGCGCAATAATATCACAGGCGGATCAGCTAAACATATTGATAAAATCAAGTCCTTTTAAAAGTCACTTCCATGAAACTACTTCACACGCCGCGCAGATCTAGCGTTATTTGAATCTTGATTGATTCGGTTGTAATTTAAACTCCAATGAATCATAAACCAATCAAAATATTTAAACAACAGTTTATTATCTGTTTAACTTATCGACAACTTAATTAAATATGAGTTACATGTTGCATAAATATTAAACAACAATTATCTAGTCTAGCCTAAAATAAGAACAATAAAACGGCTGGCGGATGAATGTTTTTATTTCAATATATTATAATAAATACCTGTCAACTCTTAATTAATTTGACAGTGCTTAAATTATTGGCAAGTATAAAATTAGATAAAAATATAGGTAAGTTATGATTTGTCACGGGCGTTGATTGACATGAATTGTAAAACTGGTTACGAATTGATTTTATCAGAGAACCTGTCACTATTAACTGATTATGTAGCCAGTAAGTACCGACACGTTGTCTTTTTTTTTGGCACGGGGAAAATGCGTATCGTTTACCCGCTGGGGTGCATGTGGGTTATGACGATCTAAGAGCCATTAATTTGTCGAAGTCATCATGATCACAATATGGGAGATCATACTTTCAAACTGCCATGGTACCGACTTGGACTAGTTATGCTCACTAAAACCCGGCTTATCACCGGCTAACAACCCTATAGCGTTCCGCCGTTGTAGACAGTAGTAGGTGGTACGGGTGCGCTCGCGCATTCAGCCGCAACCAGTATACCACTGATGAAAAATGAGACAAGTACTAATAAATATGGTTTTATACTTGGAAAAGATGCACATTCCTTGTCAGTTCATTAGTGTTCTATATGTACTATTAGTTTTATATTCGAACATACATAATTTATATGACCCTACTATGAATTGATTATACTACATAGAAGCTATTGACATACTTATTCAAAGAAAATATGCCCTTAATACTCCAATACAAAGGTAAATTAAGACAACGATCAGACCTGTCTTTATGTCAGGATTTGAGTGCATGGCCAACAAGGAAGCGGATAAAAGGAATTTTCATGGTGCAAACATGCAATGCATAGGCTCAGGTGAGTTTACAGAATCACTAGACTGTGTAGAAAAAATGAAGAAGGACCCACTGCGAGGAACGCATAACAGAGCTCACGTGGAGATGGACGGGATGGTCGATTAAGCGTAAAGACAGGGTGAGATACAGCAGTTAGCCAAAAATATCAGTTGATAGTCAAATGATAATGTTCAATGCTTGAGAAATTTTATTATGTATTGAAGTGAGGAGTCTACGCCCGCCGATGGTAATCGTTACACTTGCCCATTACATTTGCAGTCGTTCTGTATGCATGACACTGCACTGCGCTCGAAATTCCGTTCGATCTTATATGTAGTTTGCCCAGTAATTTCACTAACGGTGCCCTTCACGACTAAATACAGCGTGTTTGCACACTACTGCTTCAAGGGAAAATATCTTACGCAATGGTTGTGGGTTACCAACACGGGCTCTTGCTGAGTATACCATCTGGTAAAAACAACCTTATCACTTCGACGCAAAGCTGGAGTTATAAAGAAGATGCCGATTAGGCCAAATGTAAAATGAAGATCATACAACAAACTCAAGTTACAAAGACAATTCAACGCCGCTACGCAGTACAGTTCTATAATTAATATACGAGTATAATATATGTATATATATTATAGAGAATATGGATATACTAGCGGCCCGCCCCAGCTTCGCACGGCTAAAAAAAATCTACTTTTAATAGCCTATGTTCATCAGGGACAATGTAGGATTCTAATGGTGAAAGAATTTTTCAAATCGGACAAGTAGTTTTAAGTATAACATACAAAAATACAAATCTTTCCTCTTTATAATATTACGGTAGATATATATATATATATATAGAATAAGAACATTCAGTGCAATTTAAAACCAGTATCCGGTAGTCTGGGAAACACGGCTAGCAATAGGAAAAATCCAGATACCACGATTAAGCAATAAGTGAGCCAAATCGAGATAAAATATACGAATATTACAGATTAGGTACCAGTATTGCGTGTAATATCGCGAGCGGGCTGGCCCCAAGCCCCCGAATGACGTAAAAACTAAAGAGGATTTTGCTTTTATCATCGTATTTTCCTACGCTTTAGCAATATACGGAGTACGGATAGCTCGAATAACAATAATTACGTCAAGAATCATCATGACAGTTGATTCAAGTTTTAAGTTAGCAAACAATATGAAAGAAAACATGTTTACGACTTCTTTGCTCCATAATTTGACGCCAATCAAAGCAATTTAGCCGGTTTATATACGCAGTGTCTGTAATTATATCTCATAATAATACATGTGCTCTAATGCCCCGATGGCAGTGTCAACTCGCGGCAATTTATATTGTAACAGGATACCCTTCAGGAACATCTGGACAAGGCGATAGCTAGACCTACGTACATATAAATACTTCCTAGTAGTTACACAACAATGAACCCACAGAAAGGAAACTACTATACTATATACTACTATAACAGCCGGATCGTCCACTGCTGAACACAGCCTCCCCTATTAAGGGGATATTTTCCATAATCCCCACGCTTGGTAGGCGTCTTGGGGATCGCAGTGTAAGTTGGCAGTTCTTTAGATGGCGCTGCTGCCCACCTTCCGGGATGATATGGGGATGCAATTCTAACCCGGCACCCCACGGGATAGAAAACGGAGAGAAAGGAAACTACTAACGATATATCGAGTGCGAGTCGGGCCTCACTCTTTTAGGCTTTCGCATTGCAACTAGTGTAAAAAAAATGTTTTTTTATCTTAATCACAGCAACAACAATTTTATAATAAAATCGGCGCTTTTAATATTTGTTTGTTGAATAGGGGTCAACGTTCTACACTAAATATCAAAATCCCAGGATTATAATTCATTCCTTCTACGAGCTAGCTAGTATAGATGCCTGTCCTACGGACGGAGACGAACGAATCGACAGACAGTGGAGCTATATTAATAAAAAAGTAAATAGGTTAATTACTTTGCAGCGAAAATGGAAACCAAATGCGCAGTTTTGGCTCTGGCGGCACAGTATTAACTGCAACTAACGGAATTGCAACCAAAGGAATGTTTGTGATAAAATAAACACATATAGGTATTTAAATGAGGAAATATTTAGGAAAGCGTGGAAGGGGTAGGGCACGGACAAGCTACATGAGCCAAATAAAACAACTCTAAAAGTCAATGTCATGTCATACAAAGAAGTAAAAGACGAGCTCTTAAACAGAACAAAATTTTTTAAAAAATTTTTTGTGCTTGGTGGTAGGGCATTTTGCGAATACCCGCCTGGCTAGCTCAAGTAGAAAATCTGTCGCCAAGCACCTAACGGTGTGTTCCAGCAGCTGTCCTTGAGAGACAGTAATTCTAGGTTAGCCTGAACAACATCTTCGACCACATCATCACTTACCATCAGGTGAGATTGTGGTCAAAGCTTAACTATCAGGCATAAAAAAAGAAAAAAAAAACATGGAGAATATTGCATCAGCTGCACCGACAAGAGTCTAACTCTGAAGTTATAATAATAATTTAAAGGAACTTTCAAAACCCGGGCGATAGATCTATTTTATTATATCGTATAGTTACTATTCCATAATCTTATTTTACCTATTCGTTACAGAGAAGCGCGCCGTTTGAAGTCTTATATACGCTCGAGCTCATACTCAAAGGCTAATTCCCACTTACACCAGCTTATTGACTTGAAGTGAAGTTGTCTAGTACTATAGCTATATGCCGATATTGAACGATGCACAACACTTACTAGCTCACTTATTCTTAATCCTCAGGCATATCGACCTTAATATGTCGTTGCCATGTCGCAGCGACTTATAGGATTACTATAGGGGAAGACATTTAGTAAGAACTACCGCCTTGTCGTTTAATTCATTTGAAGCGCTCGAAGCGAAGTTTGTTTAGCCGTTCTTAACCGATCAGCTAAGTTAAGCAACGTCCGTCGCGGTCATGACTTGGATGGGTGACCGCTACTGACATTACTACTGAGTGCTTCCATAATTCTAGGTTAGCCTAAACAAATTTGTCGACCAATAAATCATTTACCATCAGGTGAGATAGTGGTAAAAGACTAGCCTAACAGAAATAAAAAAACAGCCACCACGCAGATGTTTTTACATTGTTGGGTTTCAAATAGAAAGACTACAAATAGAAAGAAATAGAAATATGAGACAAACAGTTCGCCCATAAGCGTCACGACTGTCCAGTCCATTTCACCCTACTCGTTCTGCCTGACACTGCACTGCGCCCGTCACTCTGAGACCTTAGATCTTATATCACGTTCAGCCTTATAAATATCAACAACTGCTTTTAGGTAGAATATCTAACACTAGATGGTACCCACCAAGATGAACTCTAGCTAAAGAGAACTGGTAGAATTTATTCTTATAAGAGAAATGTCAAATCATTTATTAAATCGAAGCGTCGAGGACGTTCTTTTGACCATAAAATAAACTACCACTGCACTCCCAAAAAGGTAAGTATGACTAAGGGTTATGTACTCCGTAGAGTGCTATGTTGGAATTGCACTCACCCCCAAATCTTCCAAAGGGAGAGTGAGAGTCTCCGTGAGGAGCGATAGAAGGGAAATACCAAAAGGTGGGCAGTAGCGCCTTCTCAAGAATGATATCTTATACTTTGATCCCTCAGAACCAAACATATTACAACGCTCACAGAAAGAAAATTCAAGTTGCAGGTGAAGAACATTTTGATAAAGAAATCTTACTACACAGTTTGTGATTACTTAAACGACAAAAATTCCTGGACTGGTTCGCCTCTGCCAAGCTAGCGCCTGTCACCTACGTAATGTAAATAAATATTGTAATAATTTTACTATATAGTATGTACTTAACACATTGTTAAAAAAGAATGGCCCCGAGTTTCTTGCCCGTTCTTCTCGCAGTGGCTCTATAATTTTGGTTTGCTGAACGTGGCAGTACAATGTAGTATATTTCAATATTAAAATTTGTAATTGACCTTCATAGGAGCGTCGTAGACGCCTAAATTGAATAAATGATTTTGACTTTGACTTTTGACTTTGAGAAGTCTGCCCAGCGTTGGAATTATGACATATCATCCCGGACGAGGGAGACCTTTGTTCTACGGTGGACGTTCCTGTTGATGTGATGTTGGTGTATAAAGGGATTTAAGAACATAATACCTAGGACATAAGGACTATGCCCATGCAAGCATTACACGCTGACGTCATAGCGATGCATAAAATAAACGTCACCATAACTTAACACCCACACCAGCCTTGTGTAAGGACAGTGCATACGCAAACTGCGTTATCTATATTATGCGCATCATATATATTACAATAACAACACGACGGGCACGGAAACAAGCGAACAACGAAAGCGACTAGCGTATTTCTGAAGTTTTGAGTATAGCGGTAGGGCATTTTGCGAAGATAACTACCAATCCAAATAAAAAACCTGACACCAAGAACCCAGCGGTTCGTGTATTCAACGGAGTGTTCCAACGGCCATTTCTCATTATCTGTTTAACCAGGCAAAATCATCGATCACATCTTGAAACAATGATAGCAGAGCCGGTTACAGCTATGGACAGCGGTGCTGCAGGTATGCGGACTTAAATTACAACAGAAGATACACAGCAACAAGAAGAGAATACTGAGATGACAGTGACAGCGTCGGCGTCGGCGCTATGTATATTCTTCTGACCATCATTCACGCCATATTGGATTGTGACCCTATCACAAACGAAGATAAGGTACTGGTGTGCCCAAACGGTTTCAGCGTCATTGCTGCGCTACCGTCAAGTACTGCCAACCTAAGAATTCATTTATTTTTAAAACGAAAGGACAGTTGCCTGAAGTTATTTAACAGAGACATAATTATTTTGCGCTTCAGGTCCGACACAGCGTTCAAACGCATTGAGCATCTGACGCTCACTGCTAGTTGCGTGGCCCCAGATACGTACTATGCATAGTACGTATCTGGCCTTACTAGTAACTATTACCTAATCTATAGTAACACTTACTCTTTGTGTGATAAAGCTTCCACGTGCCGTCCTTAGATATGGTAGCTATGTGTGACGTGTCCACGTCGAAGGCAATGTCGTAGATTCCCGACGAATGTCCCGTCAGCTCGAAGGCTTTGCTCACTTGTTTGAAGTCGCCATTCTTGTTAAAAACTACTTCCATGACTTTAACATCTGGCGAGAAGCCAGTGGCGACGACGAATCGGCCACACGGTGATATTTTCGCTGAGTGAGTGCTCATAAGATAGGTGTCCAGCCTGTCTAGACGAGAGCCCTTCAGATCCCATAGTACCATATCAGTCTTACATGAACAGGACATAATGAATTTGCCGTTGCTTGATATACCGAAGCCAATTACGTCTTCTTCGTGCACCTGTAAAGAAAGAGATTCAGTTTCAAATTCAGTTGTTAGGATTTTCTCATTAGGAATAACGAGTGAGGTATGCTGTTTTATCTGCGGGTTTCCGAATCTTCGACAAGTATTGCAATCGCACCAAATCGTAGGACTAAAGATGAGGAGTAAAAGCGATTTGGCTGGATAAGGTGGTATTGTTCAATAACTCATCCACGAAGTTTTATACACTGATGTCGCGTGATCTTTGGTATACGGAACCCAATATAATAGGTATATTTGTTGTATATTGACCAAAATAATTATTTTTTCATTCAGTTTGGCATCTTTAGCTTCTTTTAGACTCGCACATAGCCAGTTTTATTTATTGTTTAACTACAGATTTGCTTGTACTTTTATCACTTCAAAATTAATTTTTTAAGTATTTTTTTATAGAAGAAATTCAAAATCTATAAAAAAACATTTCGACATAGTTGGGTCCTTTTATTCTCGTAAGGAATCCTAAACAGGATGTTCAAGTAGATGATTTCTGTAAGCCCTGTTTCTTCATAGACGTGACAGAAACATATATTACTGATAATTAATTAACCTCAGTCACAAACGAGATGCCCTTAGTCTGCCATAATGAACACTGCATCTATTAGGATACTACTAGTCATAACAAGCGCTCTAGGCGCACGCCTATTAGTAAGGTACGGACGAACTCAAAAATTTTGCTCTATTTTAGCGAACACGTTTTTGGTGCCCACCCCACCAACTTAAGCATAGTGAGGGGTAACCAACTCCAACTTCTTTAACAAATATTTGTAGTTCACGACCGTGTAGAATTAGTTTCACTCGTCTGTGGAAACCGCGGTGTAGTTGTACTCTTATCTGTTTTTTAGTTACACTCCAATAACTGAAAGGTTTTTTCCTATCTTGATGATATAGTTATTGCTAATTAATGACAATCGAATCCGCAAGTAGCAAAGGACACTAAAATGGGGGAATTTTTTTACCCCAAAAATTGAACCGACTTTAACACTCAAGGGTGTGAAATAACTTGTTGAAGTCGGGACCATGCGCACAATATTGTAATAATATGTACTTTTGACCTATCATGGTACCGACTTCAACAAGTTATTTTGCACCTTTGAGTGCTGAATTCAAGCCCATTTTTCGCCAAAAATTTGCTTAACACCGCTGAATGGATTTAGATAATATATCATAAAACGTATTCTAATTTTTATCTCGATTTTCCGAACGGTTCCTGAAGGATCAGGAAAACCAATTTTGATGAATGGAATCTAGATATGTTGTAATTGATTGTTTGAAACTATATCTAACTCGTGTAGTTTTTAACGCAATTTGCGAAAAATACTACTTAAATTTACTAACAAATCCAATACTAATGCAATTTCTCAATATAAAAAAATGTTTACCGAAAAATGAAACCGACATCAACACTCCAAAGTGTGAAATAACTTGTTGAAGTCGGTGCCATAATAGTTCAAAAGTACCTAGTATAACAATATTTTGCGCATGAAACCGACTTCGACAAGTTATTTCACACTTGAGTGTTGAAATTGGTTCCATTTTTTGTTAAAAAAAAATTAAACTCTTTTTAGTGATTCTTGCTACTTACTGGATCGATTGTCATTCACTGTCAAAGACTATAATATCATCAAGATAGGAAAATATTTTTCAGTTATTGGAGTATCATTCATGATACTTGTCGTTCAATTTCATTTAAAAATCAAACGACAAGTATCAGCTTTAATAAAAAAATAATTATCAATATCGGTTCATTTAGTCAAAAGTTCTGAGGTAACACACATAATAAAAAATATAGACTAATTGCGAACCTCCTACTTTTTGAAGTCGGTTCAGAAGCTAACACACATACTAACTAACTGAGTTTATTATAAATATGTTAAAAACCTTATCTTACAATTTTCATAAACTACTTTTATATAGTAACTTAAAATTCATTTATTGATTTTTAATTCCAAATAACATTTTGATTTATAACAGTGCGCGAATAGACACATTATATCTAAATATAGTATCTGTTGCCCTGTTTTATGACTTAATTTTTTTTAGTTTTACGGGATATGGTTCTACTGTATCTTCAATAATGGACACTATCTGGCAAATTTTATTTTTATTTCTGGCCAGTTTTGCTAGAAGGCAAATATCTGCCTGAAGATGATTGCCTTAATGAGCGATGATTATGAAGTAAGATTTGTACTCATTGACTTTGAATTGAGCACTAGAAGTACAGGACAGCTTTATGAAATTTATTACAATGGGGCTCCTGTCACAACCAAGACAATTGATACATATTTTTAGTTTCAAAAATGCTCTCTATAAGCGCTCAACTTAACAAGTATCGTTTTGGATAATATCTTTTTTATTAAACTTGCAAAACAGTTCATTGGAATGAGCTTAAATTATATCAAAAATATTGTGAAATTTGGTTTTATTTTAAACGCGAGATATAATTCTTTGAGATTTGTTATTATGTTGAATACATGGTCTGAAAATAATAATTTAAAAAAACTTAACTAAAACTAAACGATTCTGTCTCGACCATGGGCCACTCGCCACAACCGTGGTTCTATGAAAACCACGGTTGTGACGTCCATGGATGTGAAATGTTCGCACCGTGCTATAACTACAAAGATTAAACAAAAGTAGCCATCTTAAAACAATCACTAGATTAATTGTTATTAAACACACCAAATTAATAAAAATCTGCGAAGACATATTCATAAATACATATTTTAAGAGCCACGGTCTTGACAGCATAAGGGTATGTACTCGTTTTACAAAATAACTAATATCAAACTTATTTTTACGCAGCTATATCACTCGACGCCATTAATTAATAGGACAACTGTGACAGACAGACTTGTTACTGAATTCTGGGAATCTCACATGACATGGTTGTGACATTTAATGTGTTCTTTTAATGAAGTTTATGTATATATATATTTATTTAAAATACAATAAACTGTATAGATATATAAACACTACTGTACTGATCGAACCCCTACAAGACCCGATTATTTTTCCGGCGTATGTACCAATACACGACAAATGTTAATTCCATTCTAAAATGTCATACTGACGTGATCTCCGCTACGTAGGTAGGACTGTACTGTACCTTACCTGGAGAGCTAAAAGCGTGCACGCGGCGCATCGCACACAACTCTGTGTCGCGTAAATGAATACGTCGCGCTCGCATAAAATACCTAAAGTCCGTGGAAAGCCTCGCCTTAAACTAGGTAGGTATATGTTTTTCCTTATCTACGCAAATATTCTGAGGAACAACAAAGGTGAGGCAAAGGACGACAAACATGCGTCTTTAGGTACCCTCTTATGGTAATCCTAAAGCGGAACCAAGTATTAGTATTGAATATTCAGCGGGTTCCAGACATACATCATGTTTTATTAAAGTAAACGTTTTGAAGTACCGAGGAAAACGACCGCGGGACCTTCCTGAGGCTAAAAATAATATTTTCGAGGCTGCGCGTGCGACGCTCCGACGACGGTAAGCTACTCGTATGTGTGCGTAGTCAGGATAAGTAGATAATACATATATGTCTGCCATCGATAGCGTGGTATGATGACCTGAGATTACATTGACATATTATATTGAACTTTAATTACAACGGCCTCGCTTCAGTGGGATCGAGGAACTTTGTGTGGCGGCCATTTTGTAGCCCACATTCTGGAATTTGTAGTTTCTACTTGACTCCCTATGATATTTATTCAATCACCCTCAATTGCTCTAAAGAACAAGCCTTGGTTAGTATTTTACGTTTGAGATTTGAAATTTCACACACCACATTTCAACACCAACCGACACAGCTTAAGTGTTAGTAGCATACAATGAAAGTTTTGTTTTCAGCACATTGTTCTAATAGCAAGATAATAGCTTGATCGCTACATTTCTAATGCCAAGATTAGCCTTAATTTTCATTAAAGCTTATACCTATATCCTATGTAATCGAAAACGTTGCGTCGATTGTGCTATGGCATGGACTTTCTCGGACATTTCTTTCGAGAAAAGCATTCTAGACTTGAATATCCTACAAAAAAGTCATGGCGGTCGACTATAGTGTCTTCGGAGCATAATAAGTGTATTTCATGCGCATTTTAACTCGGTCTACGTCTGACTTCATTACATTATTCTTTAGGAATTTCGGTTCATAAGGAAGTGTTTATGTAAGATAAAACAATTTGTATGATTTCGTACTCAGAAAACTGCGACGTAAGCAGACATTTTGCTACACATGTTTCTGCCATCCACAGCGTTACCGCCTTATTGAAGATCATTTTACAGGATTTTTACGAGTATTTCGTTTTATTATTGTACAAATCGACAAGGCTTTATCAACATAGAATAAAAACAAAATTCTCTCGGGAACTATGTAGGACCTATTTAATTAAACGCTTTAAATGACCGCGGTCTACAGCAGTTACAGGCTACATATATTTGTGACAAATTAAAAAAAAAACTGTTCCAGAATTGAGTCCTTAGGATGTTCTTGAAAAATAATTTCATAATATTAAGGCCTGGCATTTCAATCATCTGTCGTATTCTTACTATTCCTAATAAGAAATCTATATTAAAATCTATGTTTATAGGAAAAGTTCATTTGTTTTATTTTTAGTCGGTTAATATTTTCCAAGTCTGATATTTTTACATCTGATAGTTGAAAAACCGGCACTAAGAATAAAGATCGAAGCTTTTATCATTTCATTTATTGCCTCCAATTCACACACATGTATGAGACATTTTTCCTACATAGACAGCTATGCCCGTACAACAAACACAGCTAAGTGTTCAGATTGACTACGGTTATGCCAATATGAAAGAGCCATTGTTAATGTAGGTCTTTTTTTAATCGTCTGCCCGCATTCGATTGCCTTTACAACTCAGATATTAAGACCTAGATTACACGACATACCTACACAAGTTTTTCAACATACTTATCGTAGTATAACTTGAATAAGAGTCGCGACCTGGATGACTTGATGATGCAAGGACCCGTTTTATTTCATCCATCTCAATATTTTTCGTGACTCAATGAATCGGACCGTTTCAAGGGAAAATGTTATTATTGAACTTGTTTATTAGCAAAAACAAACTGATCCATAATATACTAAAGGCCATGCCCTAAATATGTATAAGATCTTGTTAATTAGCAGAAACAAACTGATCCCTAATACGAAAGGCCCGTGCCTTGCCCTAAATATGTATAAGATACTTTCAGATAAATGGGCGTCTACACGTGAATTATTTTCCCGGCTTCCTCATTAATCTCCAATTCTGTGAAAGTCCTACGAAAGTATACAATTATAAGACAATGTTCGGCACGAGGGACGACCCAAAAATAAAGGTGGGCGACAGACGTCATTCAGTAAGTCCCTTATTTTCATTTTATTTTTGGCGTAGACGTCTGGCTCTTTATAAAGACCCCAGACAGCTTTAGTAGGGTCAAACATGTACGCGTTTAGGTCACATTCTCGATTTGAATTTGAAGTATATGCACTAAGTATTCGATCACTGTCGGAACATACACACTTTTACACGTGATACGATTCATCAAAAATGTACACCAACTACAAGCGTATCAATTACAACAGCTGCACTGACATTATTCACCGCAAAAAATGCCTTCATTAAAACAGTGGCGTTATTGAAAGGTAGAAAACATTTTCTTCAATGATAATGATGGGAATTTATAGTTGAGACACGAGCAACGAGATTGTTAGAGAGCTCGTTTACGTGCACAGCGAAATCTTGTGATCGTATCTTGTATGTTACAACAATGACAATCAAGAAGAAAAAATATATGAAGACAATACAAGAAAATAACAATAAGAGACTGGATGTTTGTTGCGACGTGCAAAACAATTGTTAAATACAATATTTGTATGATTCCGTTGAAGGTTCATTGCCGAACGTTACAAGGTTGTTCACTTCGCGAGATATGACGAAATGAAACGATCATCAGGCTGGCGTGAACGACATTGGATACGGATGCCTTAAACGATCGGTGACTAACACTTTCGGTTGAATTTGGTAATGTAGCGGAAATAACGTCTTTGATAAATTATGTTCATGTAGGAAGATGCTGATGAATTTGGTAAGGCCAATCTATTCATGACGATAGTCAATGAAACAATATTAAGGACTGTTCTATATCATCCCATAGAATGATCGTAGAAGACAAATTCTGTAAAATAATGCGTCAGGAATAAGCAGCGTACCACTGCTCAGTCAGGCCAACGTGAGTATAAAGTTTCTGCAGATTAGGTACACAGCAGGGCTCTGTACCATTTTAGCGCTTTTATTAACACGTAGATGGGCGTAAATTATTAACAAGAGCATTCATAAAGTGGTTTGACGTCAGGTAGTCGGCCGGCCAAAAACCCCGAAGCCAATGCATGTTTCCTTTGCGAAGTGTACCTACCTACCGACTCCACCTCAGAGGGATAATACGTCATCTGACCTGATTTCTGAGGTGGTGAAGGCAATGCCTGCAGTGTCTCATCGAACACGTGATCGCTTGTTAATTGTTTTTTTCTTGATATCTGTAATATACTGTATGAGCATAGGGAATAGGGGCATCGTCTTTCATCTACACTAATAAGTATTATAAGGAGGATTTTATTTTTATTTTTGTATGCAACGAATAAACTTAAAAACTACTGGACCGATGAATGGCATGGAAATAGTTTGAGACCCGGGAAAGGACAACAAAGGATAGTTTTATCCAACAGCGCAAAAAGAGGTTAATGTTTTGCGCGATAACTGAAATACGCGCGGGCGGTGCCGCGTCTGGAAAGCTAGTATATCATAAAAAATAAGCATACCATCTTAGTTACAGCTTTCAATATTAATAATAATCAAGTATATTAAACACTCGCTGACGATTTGCGAAAAAGTATTAAATTACTGTACTTACACAAACTGATGACTTCATCAAAAGAATGAGGTAACAACTAACAATAAAATACTGATAACGTAATCGGACTCCTGCATTTTGATACAAAAGATGTCCAAAACAAGCTGACGTACAAAGATTAGGAAACATATATCACATCCCAAGAAAACATCATCGCTTCCAAGCAAACAAAGGCCGATCTTTGTCCTATTGCAGCAGACAATTGGTTTATTATTATTAATAAAAAACGTGATTATCATCACGTCAGCAAATTAAGTATTGTCCTCAGTATATTTATGTTATATCTCGTCAGATTTTATAGTTATTATGTAAGTTGGCGGGATTTCACAATGTTCCATCATGCGAGTACGTTTCGTAGCAGCGCAGGCGGTGTCTATCGTCATGCGTCTAGTATTCATATGGGTATATACATAGACGTCTTATAACATACCATACATAATATACCTATAGGGACTGGTTAGACGACATGTTCAACAGTCGCCCATTAATCACGTGACACAAATATGATCCATTAATTGAAGTGCAGTTGGAAAAAGGTGGCATGTCTTATATCTTAGCATCAGTCGTAAAAGCATCCATCGGTTTTATTAAAAAATATAAGAAACTGCGAATTTTTATTTAAAGAAGTGTAACTCTCATGCAGTCACCGCTTTGATTTTGGACTTTGATGAGTCACAATAAACAAAACATGCACAATTTTCCAAGCTCAATTGGAATGGTTAATTTGGGGGTTAGAAATGATCTCATTCGATTAGTCGTGTCAAGGTAATGTTGTACACTTTTTAAACCACGCTCGCTGCGGTGATGTTTGCGTTCTGCTGTTTTTGAGCTCGACTTACATTTTTTACACATTTATTCGTAGCTTCTAAAAATTGTTATATAAATACGTATACATACATATATTACACATAGAGAAACCTATGAATTGGTTGACTAAGCATTAATAAATGCATCTCCAAGTCGAGATTTATCTTAGGATGCAGTTTTGAAGTTTAACGTAATGTAACATCTGTCAAAACTGCATCTTACGATCGATCTGAACATTGAGATGCTTTTATTGATATGAGCGTTAGTTGCCTAGAGATGGCGCTGATTTTATCTAAAGGAGAATTCTAAGCCATATATTTTCTATGACGTAGTTCTAATTCTTCACATTGACATCAATTTGTACTATATGTGCAGTTATGCCACATAAATATTCGATGACGCTATTATTTTAAGAGTTGAATCAGCCAATGCAAAAAAACAAATGACATATTAACAATAATATTTTATAGATGCTTTACTTACATAATAATACGCTTTATAAATTCTTGACCTGAATATGAAATATATATCAAGATATATTGCGTTTCCTTATGTATTTTTAAGCACGATATATTAACATTTTTATCGATATCAAAATGAGATAATCAACAGCATTCATTGGCTATTTCTAAAATTAAATTAGGAGATAAATAAAACTTAAATGTTTGGAAATATATTTATAACACATATTGTCAAGATATTTGCTTCGGAAACTACTACTACAACAAAAGCAAGAAAACTGATTTATAGAATTATTATCTGAAATTCCATTTTATCTAGATCCGAGTGTGCAGGCATTCTTGAACCTTATAGAACATAATTTATATTCGTATCGTATGCGGAGATGCTCTAAAGAAGTAATACAACAACATCGCCTCTCGCGGTCGATAACCTATAAGAAGGGCGAAACAATTAAAGTCGCACTTCTGTCTGCGAATACCTTAATGGCATACGGGCAGCTGGCATGGCAGGGTCTGGCACGAAATATGACCGTCACCCTCAAACAATATTGTACGTATACTTCATAAGTATGTAAAAAAGGATGAAAAAGGATTAAAAACCCGTGCATTAAGCATATTCACTGTAACATAATTGGGCACTTGGTTGTTCTAATGCCGTAAAGAGTGCCTTCGGAATCTCAAGGTTTGATTCCCAGCCAGACCAGTAAATGGATTTTTTACTCACAAAAATTCTTTTTTGCTTCTATTCGGAGTCGGTCACGGTGCCCAGGGGCTCTGACAAATAAATTATTAAATAGAAGCATGTAAGACTGCAACAGGTTCTGATATATGCCAATAGACTCTCTTCCTATTAAATGGGCTCAAACACGTTTATCAAAACGAACACCCACAAAACGTGGGTGTTCCGACAGAAATACACATGGAGCTTCTATAATGTTCGAAGTATGTGCACTTATTTTAGGTAGGTAAAAATAATGGTAAAAACAATAAGCATATTAGACTGAGCGAGCGTGAAGTGCGAAGCGTTTACGTTTCATCGTCGGCAATAGCTCTCCTCTGTCTGTCCAGATTTACAGATTGTCGTTTATTTTCCTCCATACGTCGCGTTTCTCAACTAATTCTCGTGAATTTTGTTAAACAGATTAGATAATTACATGAATTTATTCAGTTGATAACATTTTTAAAGGAGTTGAACAAAGTTTACACAAAATATATCAGTCGCGGGGCTTCAGCTAGTTATTTATGTATTAGGATATATATAGGTATAAGACCATATCTCACACATGTGAATTACGTGTTCTATGTTTTTTTGGATATCAAATGTAAAACCTATACTTATTTTGGGGTATGCCAAATGGACAAAAGCTATAGTTTTAGCCATAGAATTTCCTATTTAAGGATCTAATGACTGTTTCATATCATGTCGTTGTAAGATCGTAAAGGCGACTAAGAGAGCTGCTTGGAATGAGCTGCATGCCACTTCTCATGTTGTTGACAGTAGATTATTTCTGCACGTTGGGCGCACAACAAGGACTTTTTACCTTCTCTGAGTTCTCAATGTCCTGAATAACCGAACAACAAGAACATATCCAAGTAAAATTGGTGTCTGGCCATAATACCGAGGTCGCAACTTATTTGACAATAACACAATTCTAGTGTAAATGTTGTACTTATTTCGTGTTGTTAGATAAATCACATTGTACTGTTTTGACATATCGCACCTCACCGGTCGGTTGGAAGATGATGTTACAGTTGAAAATGTATATATTTCAACTGAAATATACATTTAAGTATCACCACAAAAAAGGTTAAATGTAAAGTTAATTACTAGAACTATAGGTGTCTCCACCCCATACGACGGTGTAAGAACGAGAGGAAAAATTAGAGTTATGACTCATTGTCATGTTAGCTCAGTCGGTCAGAGCATATCCTGGCTAGTTGTGGATGGCGCAGGTTCGAATCCCGCACATGAATATAATTTGTAGTTTTGTAATGTAATCAGCAAAAATACCTATAACATTTTTTAATAACATATTAAAAAACATATTAAAAAACATATTAAAAAATGTGTAGTACATTCAAAAAGTATAAAAAAAAACTATATTGCAAGGTGTGCATACGCAATAATTCTTGTAATGAGAAACACGCTTTATCAAATTACCAACCAAAGAGAAATCGTAACAATAAAATCTTTGATCACAGACTTTCGGATAATAACAATTTCGAAATATAGGTAGCCACAAGATTTACAATAGCAGGCTAACCATTGAACCGGTTACAAAAAGTTGCAAGTTCATCTCAAGGTCTGAGTTCACGCACTTTTGTTCTATCCAGCAGACACGGCAAGCAAGCCACCAACCCACATTATAAACTTTATATAGAGTCGTCTGAATGTACCTCGGAGGGCGTAGACACTGAGTGTATTGTACTTTGCTAACATATATTACTTAAAATTAGGCAAAATAAACGTATAGTCATTCAGTTGCGAATACACCTATTATCATATAAAATAATGTTAATACAAAATTCAAATAACAATTTGCTGAAATGAAACAATAGATACCTGATACAAATATATGCTGATACATTTGACACTTGTGACAATATAATGTTTAATAATAATCTGCATGTAAAACATGTTTTTGAAGCAGTGATGGCTCAGTGTCATTGGCTATGGACTGCCGCGCAGCAGGACTATGGATCGTATCCCGCGGGCTTGAGCTTCACCGCATGGTGGTAGGGCATTTTGTGAATGCCCGCCTGGCTAGCGACCACCCTCAAGTAGATAATCTGTCGCCAAGCACCTAACGGTGTATTCCGGCTGCTGTTCTTGAGAGACAGTAATCCTAGGTTAAGCCTATTAACACCTTCGACCACGTCATCACTTACCATCAGGTGAGACTGCGGTCAAACGCTTGCATATCAAATATAAAAAAAATAAGCATGAGTAATTATTTTTTGATAGGGTCTGTCCAGGGAATTTAGAAATAAAGAAAAGGCAATTTGACTCCTAAAAGGATGAAGTCTTAGTCACAGAAATGATAAAAGTTTGGCCAATAAAAAATTGCACGGACAGTTTAAACAAGAAATATAGAAGGTAGTTTTTTTTTTACAAAATTCACAATTTTATTGTTTGAAATGAGATTTAAAGTTCGAATAAACATAAAGCCGAAACATGCCAACCGATTTAGATAACTCTTTCTTTGTTAGAGAGTATATTAGTGTTTTTAAGACATATGAGAAATACAGTCCTGGGGGCCAACTCCCATCTCTTAATTCAGTCTTATTTTAACATTACATCTACAATTTTAATTCGCACCACCACATATCACTATAGTATACTTACATTAGAACTTCAACGTGAGAGCGGGATGCATGCATTGAATCAAGTCATTTGTGCAACAGAGGTAGCACTATATGAACATTATTGTTTCGTGACGGCCACGGTACCAACCTTAGTATCAATAATTTAAACTTGAAACAATGACGTTTGCTTTCCATAATAGTTTATAAAAGGTGGGAGTTGGGCCCCTGAATTAAACTCATAAGGAGATGAAAGGAGGTGCAAACGTTCGGATAAAATACGCACTAGGATTACTATACAGATGTGTATACAAATTCGTGTCAGATATTTTATATTCAATAAGGGAAGGTGTCTTGGGCTTACGTCATATAGGTTTTACCAACTTTTATTAATGACGAAATTATGCTAAACCTATTCTTAGTAGGTATATTGACGAATATAGATATCAATGTGCAGTGAAAACCACTCAAAAGTGTCAAATAAAAAGCAATAAGTAATACTTTGCTGAAGTCGGGGTATTAACGTTGTTATTGTTAATTGTCGTAGTTAAATAAGTATTGCACCGATATCAACAAGTTTGTACTTAGTTCTTTTTACTGTAGGCAATTAGATTTTTGGATACATAAATATAATCAGTATCTACTTTCAACCGTCTCTTTTCCATAGTTACAAGACACATCCATATTCAAGACAGGTTTTTAACTGGGTATTTTTGGCCTGGAATTTGGATATGTACTGAGTATTTTTAGTCTGGAGTTTGGATATGTAACATAGTTATAGCATCTGAAGTTTGAATATAGAAGGCCTGTGCGGTGCCGGGCTAGAATGTCATCACTTCCCATGGGTGTAGTAAGAGGATAAAAATATCGGAAGGTGGGCAGTAGGCAGCACCATCTGAGATACTTGTATCGTACACTGCGATCCCCAAGCTGCCTACCAAGCGTGTGGATTATGGCAAACCCCCCTGATAGGAGGAGGCCAAGTTCAGCAGTGGACAAACCAGCTGATACAGTACAGAAGTCAATAGGCTTGTATTCCCCCTCCTGACACCACACACATACCAACCCTCTCACAACACATCACACACAAATAATGCAACAATATTAATTTAAAAATATTTTTTAAATTAATATAAAATTAAATATAATAAACCCAGTGATTATTTAACATAATTCAATTCAATTATCACTTGGGTTGTTGTCGCTCCAGGCTAGTCCCAAAAGACCTGAATATTCTCAAAAACCCAATCGCATAACAGTCGCTGGGACATGATAGAACCTCAGACCGAATAAAAAGTTATTTGGTCTGAGGCTAGAACGAGCCAATTCCAACCGAACATTCATAAACCGCATTGTTACTTGTGACAAAACGTGGGTTTACGAGTTTGACATGCAAACTAGTTAATAAGCTTCGGAATGGCGCCATCCAACTGAACCGAAACCGAAAAATACGCCAAATTCAATTGAAAGTCAGTTATGTTGATTGTTTTCTTTGATAAAATAAATTAGGATGAATAGCTAACATTTTGTGTATTATTGATATTTTCCCGGTAATTACTTGACAGAGTAGTATGTCTACAGCTGCTGTCATACGTCATAAGTCAAACCAATGAGTTTTTATACTTCTACCACAAAAATACAACAAATTAAAAAAACGCATCTACTAGTAATTAAATAACTTTAAACTGTTTCAATCGCGTATATTTATCATTATTTTATCCCGACGTTTTAAACACTTTGCAGTGATCGCGGTCACGGGGTGTTTAATTGGAATCTAGGTTTGACGTTCTGATGATAGCAAAGACATATCACATTTTAAGGATTTATAGAACAGTTAGTATTAAACTTATGTTGGTGAAATTGTGCCTAAAATACATGCCTTCATGGATGATCATCAATGTACAGATTAGCAGCACAGGCTTGCAAGTTCACAAGTTGCAAGTTCAATTCAAGGTCCTAGTTCAAACACAAGGTCCCACCATTTCGGCAGCGCCAAGTCTTTGTTGTTAGGAATACATCCGTATCGTAACAAATTGTCTTGAGCCGTCACACCAGCCTTGATGAGTCAACGGGGACGTTCAACTTACGATATGGTTAGGTATGTACCTATGTATTTGCATTTACGAGTTCCTTGTTCTATTGTCTGGGTGTGAGGGCATTAGCGTTTTGTGTGTTGATGCTATAAAAAGTGAAATGCGTTAAGTAAGGAAGTAAAGCAATCTGGGTGTATATCATACGGAAGTACTTTTGATGCCTTGTTGTTTGCTTGTGTTATCATTTAATGTACGAGTACTTAAGCTGTTTGATGTGAATGAGTGAAGGGCCCGATGCTCAGGCCAGCGACCGGTAACCGATGCTTGTTTCTTGAGTCGTATGGTCTAAGCTTAAAATAAATGCTATTTTTGTACAATTTTGACAAAACTTGTAACCTGTTGGGCTCAGGAAGCAATGATGGCCGAGCGGTAATAGCTATAGACTTCCGTGCCGCAGGTCCCTGGTGCGATCTTCACCACTGGTTTGAGCTTCACCGCATGGTGGAAGAACATTTTGCCAATGCTCGCCTGGCTAGCTACCACCCTCAAGTAGAAAATCTGTCACCGAGCACCTAAGGGTGAAATTCCGTCAGCTGTCCTTGAGAGCCAGAAAAAATACAGGCACATGATACTTAACAACTGTATGCTCAATTTGACAGGCGTAGTGCAATTCGTCACGTGACGAAATGCATCTGTTATAGGCAGAGGAAAATACGCTTAATATCAGGTGGGCCTCGAGCTTGTTCCGTCACAATCATATAAAAAAACAACTTATTATGTTGTGTTTAGGAAATAAAATTGTTCTGACAGGAATTGTCTTCGGCTCAGGATGCCACTTTCCCTGGTAGGTATTGGAAAAACAGGAGTAATATTTTAAGGCATAAGCCAATGATAGACATAAATCTATGAACTCTTTACCCATATGGCGCTTTAATACCCCAGATACCAGTATGGGTTGTTATGGCGCCATATGTAATAACATATAAAGGAAATTAGAGGTTTTTTTAATGCTGACTATTTAGGTTTTTTTTAATCTGTATGTTATGTATAACCAGCCGTGAATTTCCTTTACATGTCAAATAAATAAGTAATGTTTGTTTCCGATACATAATTGCACTTTTAGCTTTCTAAATATAAGCACAAACTACAAAAGTAATTATTAAATAAAATCTTAGAATTTGTACAGTTAAAGTGGGAGAACAGGCGAAAGCACGTGGGGTGTGCGATGGTGTTTGATAAGTATTGCGTCATTCTATCAAATTAATCCAAACCTTAGAAGTCCCGAACACAATGGACCTCTAAATACAAATCCACGTTTTATTCAACTATTACAGATATGCATCCAGATGTAAATTATGGGGTGGTAGTTGCGAGGTTATAATGGATCTCAATGGTTACCGATTGAACTCTCAAATATGTTCAGCCATATTCATTGAACTAAAGGAAAAGGAAATTTTATAAAAGAAAAGGAAATTTTATAAAGAAATTCTTATATTAGTTTGAAAAATGATAGTGCGGTAAAACTAACAGATTCCAGATCGTATTCTTTGTTCTCAAAAAACTTCAATGGAATGCATATAGATATAGATGATATATATCATACTATGTATACCGCTTCAATACAAGTCAATTCAGAGCACCTGGCAAATGCTAAAATGTATAACAATTAACAACTGGCATGCATTAATATATATAATTTAAATAACAATATAACTTTGGCCAGAAAGCATTTTGCCAATTGTGGAGGTGAGACAAACAAAAAGGAACTAGATATGTTTCCAAAGCTTTCTTAGTTTAATATTTTATAATAAGAAAGAAAAATGTATTAATAAGGGAAACAATTTTCAACACTAAAAAGTACGAAAAATTAACTTGTGCATCTCTGAATATGAAAATGTTTGCTCAAAGTGTTATAATCAGCAATCTTATCAGTACTTCCATAATTTTTTTTTATTTCTCATACTAGGAAAATACGCCAGAATTTATCTGATCAGAAAGATGAAAACAATATAGAGCAAGAGCCCGTGAACCCCAGACCTTCGTTATTTTATAAAAGCTGAAAGTTTGTCAGCGCATGCTCCCAACACAGGTAAGAACAAAGGCCCCTTATGAAATTTGGGTTGCCCTGGCTTTGGCAGGTAAACAGTACTAAAGGTGTGTAATATACAAATCTAGTTTCGTCAAATAATCAAGAGAATTTTTTTGGTATTACCTTTAGAATATTATTAAAAATCATATTATTCATTGCCAGACACTTAACATCGTGGCAACCCCTTGCCAGACACCCTTAATGTTCAGAACATAATAATTGGGGTTCACGGGCTCTTAGACTAATAGTTTACAGCCCTGGGAAACGATTTTCTCTACTGTCAAAAAATTAAAAAGTATGCATACCATGGCAACTTTTTATACAGCCACTCTGTTAAATCGATGACTGAAAATGAGTTTCTTTGACTATATTTTCATTAAAACTAACGACTAAATACCGTTAGTTCTAGCCGGTATATGTAGTTAATAAATTCGTTCAGTATATTACCATCGTCATAATAAAAAATACTGGTTGGTGGAATACCACACAAAAAGAAACAAAAAGGCGGGAAAGCGGCAACTCGATCTTCGGTTGTTTTGTCCAGTCCTAATATAAATATTTACGTGTACAGTTAATTGTGTAAAATGAGTTCATCAGATTCAGATATAGATTTACCGCCTAATAATATTAAAGAAGAGGCTAAACCAGTAGAAGACAATATTGTTTAACTGATCAGGTTGTAATTTATTTTCCTAATACTAATTCTAAATGAAAAGTAGAGTGTTAACCTCGGATGAAAGACCTATTTAAAAAAAACGCAACTATATCTTGCCTGAATAGGTCCCTGTCATGCCTTGTATAACAATCGACTATTTCATACTTTTCAATGTTATGGAAGTCTAGTTTTTTGCACTATTGAGTCGTTGAGTGTATGCTGCTTATATGATCGATTGTGTCACTCACGCACAATTCGGGCCACCATCGGCAAATGCCGTCATTATAATATCATCCAGATCCAGGTACAGGTCATATTTCAAATACTTTATCAAATAATTGAGTGAACTTCGGAAGTACTTGGTCGAAGTTGATGAAATTTTAATGAGAAGACCTTGAGTACACCACTCAGCCCAACAAAAAATAATTTACAAAATCGGTCCACAGCTACTATCGATGAATAGAAACACATAGAATCCTCTTTTTTTTAAGTCGGTAAAAAACTCATTAATTTACATGTCGCAGGGATGTTATAATTACCCTATTGAAATAGTAATTGTCTAATTCTTACTAATTAATAAAAAAAAGACGAATCGAGAACCTCCTCCATTTTTGGAAGTCGGTTAAAAATATAAATATCATGCGTGTACATTAGTGGCACCATATCATTATTCTTTGGGCACCCCAATGTTTTCTGTGACGAGGTTTTGTTCCAGCAAGATAACTAACATGATTACAATTATATCTACATTTTTTCGTCATAAAGTTTAAACATGATTAAAAAGTACGTCCAAAACCTCCCTGAAAAAATAATTATGTTAATAACGTGCTTCCTAGAACATCGGAAAGCTTTCACGGCATTAAGTACGCAGCGATTAACTTGCTTTATAATTCTTAGAATTTGAAGTTTCTGAAAACTGAAGTATATATGCACCTTAGTATTTTACTTAAGATTAGGAAGTATTTATACACCTTTCTGCATGTGTGTTTATATGTGTTATCTTTAGCGTTGCGTATCAAAGGACAAAACGGAGTCCTATCAATCTAACCGTCCGCGGATATCGAGAGATTCGTATCCCTCGATATGAGCGTGACACGTGTCGCCAGCATGCGGTCAATCAGACCCTATATACGAGCGAAGTTTTTACTAGCATACAGATACCTAGTGCATTACGTGCTTTAGATACTATTATAAAATGCATAAATTGTTCAGAGGAAAACTTCAAAAATAGAAAGAATCACAAGAAACTTTAAAAAAAGCTTTTTACATTGGTGTGAAAAAGAGGCGACACTGGAAGACAGAAATACTTAGAGAATGATTAATTATAGCATATCTGTCGGATATCTGTGATCCTATATCAGTATGTCACAGGACTCTAGCAACTAAACGAAAAGAGTTACAACCCTGAATTTATAATGTGTACTAGAAACGAATTGATTCAGTAGCAGGTACACGTCTAGATAGATACATCGTAGTTATCTAAACATCTTACACACAATGACGCCAGTATATCCCCGAAGATATAGACACAGAGTTGTAAGAACACCCTCATTTCTTTAATAATGTTTTATGTTCCAAGGAACAGGTGGTGAGCCTACTGCTAATTACCGAACCTAGTTCCATACATCTTTCTTTAAGAGAATCTTGCACCCGTAGTAGTAACCATAGCAGGCAGAGTATATAGTGTCTAATAGAATATAGGGAAATAATAGCAGACAAGAGCAAGTCCCCGCTTCGTTTGGACCCTAAAAAGATACGGGCATTCTCAGCTAAGCCTAAGATAAAGACGTCCTGATTCTGGGTGCTAACTACCATCTCTTAATTTAGTAAACCTTACATTTACAATATTATTTCACACTACCACATATATCATTAAAGTAAACTTACATTACAGCCGCCATGAGTTGGATGGGAGACCGCTAGTGACATTACTGCTGAGCGCTTTCGTGCTTCGGAGGGCACGTTAAACCGTCGATCCTGGTTATAGTCTTAGGACGGCAGTCGTTACTGCTTGGTGGTAGGGCATTTTGCGAATGCCCACCTGGCTTGCAACCACCCTCAAGCAGAAAATCTGTCGCCTGACACGGTGTGTTCCGGCAGCTGTCCTAGAGAGTCAGTAATTCTAGGTTACCCTGAACAACATCTTCGACAACATCATCACTTACCATCAGGTGAGGTAGTGGTCACCTATCAGGCATAAAAAAAAATATGCAGCCGAGATTGTGGTCAGGGACTGACCTATTAGCAATAAAAGTAAAAATATATATGTATGATATCTAGTAACTAAACGAAAAGAGATCTATCTAGTAAAAAACAGTGACAGCGCTATATGAACATCATTGTTTCACGACGTACATGGTACGGGCCTCAGTATTGATATTTTAAGCTTGAAATAATGACGTTCTTTTTCCGTTATATTTTTTAAGAGTTGGAGCACTAAACTCACAATTATGCTATTCGTATGTAATTTAAATATTTTTTTTTTATTTCTACGTTATTATTCCACAGTTTTACAAAGTTTTACACAATGTAAAACTGTTCTGTGACTGTTGAATTAATTTGTATACAGAAAAGTTACTCGTAAGTATGTCACAGAATAACTTTGGATAGTTACGTCATAGACGGATGACATAGATTTTTTGTGAGATGTCCAATCATTTGGAGCTCCACAAGTTAACGTGGGTCGATATTTAAATCCATATAACGGAACAGTTACCTCAATCCGGAACTAAAGTGATAGCACGAGGCATTTTTATTTTTCTCGTACCATACAAATTATGTAGCCGGTTTTTCAACCATATTACTATTCCTAAAAATAGATGCATATATAATATAAACCATTATTAAAGTTCATTTGTTTAAATTTGCTCTGATAACATTATTCCAGTCTTATAGTTTTTTTTTATCTGATGAATAAAAAGCAGGCCTTAAGAAGGAACTATGAGGAATAAGAATTCTCCTGATTTCCCCTCCAAAACTGAGACCATCCAATTATTAGTAGAGATAGTATTTTTGGGCTCCTAACGATTTCTTTTATGTCAAAGACTTTCAAATTTGTCTGGTGGTCATCTGATCATGGCAGTAAACGGGGCATTTGTATTACTTTTCTGAGTCATATTTTCTTTAGTAATAATTCGTTGCTAAACATAATAGGAAACGACAGGAGCATATCAATAGCAGGTCTAGATTATATGCACAAAAAGAATTACTCTAGAGGCATTATCACGCAGAGAATCCCTATAGCTCGCGCAGATTTTCAGACTTGCTTTTTGTAGAGCAAATTACATATATACATACTTAAAGTACATTACATATAGATTATTTAGAACTTAAAGAGCTTTAGCCCACGGTTTCATCCGCGCTGTTACGTTACACTCCGTAGGAAATTACTTAGTAAAACGGAATATTAATAGCAATGCCAGTAGAATATGTGCTGTAATTTGAATCTTCATTAGAAATTTCACGCGAATCCGATGAGCAGTTTCTGCGTACAGAAGTACAAACAGACTCAACTTTAGGCACAATTGCAACAACCCCTGTACATCTCCACGGCGACGCCACTACCCCATGCCGTAGAATTCGACGGACTTAAGATGTTTCCGGGCCCTTAGTGTGATGATTGGCATAGGACTGAAAGCACTGCACTAACTAGTCAGTCGTTAAGGTTTAACATGAATTTCTTACGATCGTTATCCCACATAGGTAAGTGGGGTCGGTAATGTGTTGCCAGTTGAAAAGTCTTAGGCAAGACCCCGTCGTGGTACCTACCACCAGTTCAGATATTCTGCCTCGAAGCAGTAGTTTACTAACACTACTGTGGGTAGCCGAGAAGGGTACGTACAGTAGCAAGTGAAATTACTAGGAATATTTATTGTCTAGAAGTAACGAGTATCATGCAGAGTCACGCGTTGACACTGGATGTGTACTGCATGAAACTCGGCCAGTTGCAGCGTCACGCGGTGACGCTTACCAACAAGTGTGCAACTTGTTAGTCTCGTCACTTATTTTCCTAAAAGTGTTCTCCTTGTCTATATAGGTAATTCGTAATCATGTTACTCTATATTCCACATAATCTGTCAACACAGTATTCAGATTTTTCTAAATATACCCATTTATCTCGATCCGTCCCCTATGTCGGTTAATATAATAAAATAAGAGCACAAAATTCCGCTAAGCCGAGCCAGTCTCGATAGCTCAGTTAAGGCGCCCGGTGCGTAAAACCGGGTTGAAAAAAAATGAGAAATGGAAAAATAAATTGTGCTCTAAAATGTTATGTGACAGTATTCAGATGTTAAATTTTTCAAAAAATATACAAAAACTAGCTCCATTTACGAATAAAACCCTATGAGGTTTTGTCCCGATGTGTCACTAAACCAATATAGGTCGAGTGAAACCCATCCTTCTGCACAAGCACGCCCATAGTGAGGCTGAATATTATTTACTATTCTACTTTCCTTTAAAGGGGTTACGTTAAAAAAGATAATTCAAACTTCTCCTTACAAATGTGTCGACAGGAACATAACAAAATGACTTTTTACCGTCCCCTAGGAGACAGGCTTCAACAGTTTGCCATAGCTCCTGCGCTTGGTATTGGAAATCGCAGAAAGTATTGACAGTTTTACAGATGACAATGACGACCAGTTTTTTCCGTTATCAGTTCACATTTTAACTACCGCGAGAAGAAATGGCTTCGTTCAATTCCTACATGGTACCACCCTTACATTCAAAAGGTCAAATGACCATCGCGATTCAGAGGCATAGGTACGCAGAACGCAAGTTTTTCAGTTATACAACTGTTGCTAATTTAACCATCCTGGTTTTCGGATTACTATAATACTTCCTCAATATACAATATCGTTCTGAGATCAATCTCATAGGTGATGAATTATAAATATGTTTAAAAGACAGTCATAATCGTAAGTGTTTGTGTTTTTTTTCCTGTAACCACACGAGTATGCATTTCATGCTGACAAATAAAGGCTGAGCAACAAAGGTAACCTTGCTATAAGCTTTGTGCTTCTTTTAATTTTTTAGGTACATACGTAACACGGATCAGCAGTAACACCTAGCGCCATAGAATTGATTAAGAGGAAATACAATGGTTCGCTTATCACTGAACATGTGACTCACTTTGTAAACTAAGCGTTTGTTTGCAGAGGTAATTAATGGAGTACGACTGAAATTACTACACCAGATATTACAGGCTATTTTGTGACACACACCTCGAGAAATATAATGGAACTAATTTAACAGTTATTGGTTTAAGCGTAAAAGGACTAATATCTCTTGCAACACCATTGAATATTTTTCAAATGATTCTTGGCTTATATAACCAAAACAAACTCATTATTATAAGGTAAAAGTCATTGCCTAATAAACGTTTTCCACCCCTAAAAACAATACAACCTATACAAACAATCTTCGAAAAGAGTCTTAAGAAATTGTTCACCAGCTTTGTGTATTTTAATTCGTTTCAGTACTGAATGATTGTATAACTTTTACCCAACATTCAGTTTGGAATAACAGAAGCAGTACAACATCCCAAACTCTCAATCTGTGAGCCATACTAATGTAGCTTTAGAAAATCTTGCGTAAGCACAATTTTCCAGGAAGCTGGAAATCTTTGAAGGTAAATCTTTGTATTTTCTATTTCCCAAGTTTGCCATTCAATTTCAATGTACTTCCATTGAATATAGCAAAGTTTATAAGTTAAGAGACGCTAGTTTATTGAATTTTCAATATATTTTTAGCCCCGAGATAGCTGTTGCGAAAACCGCCCCCGCGTTTTTATTGCTAAGGCTTCTGCACGCTTTACACCAATATTCTGCAAAATACTCATTTTATTTAAATCGTGTCAATAAATGATTACTTTTAGTTTTGTATTCTTGAACAAAGTATAAATTGGTAATTATAAACGAATAACTGTAAATATTTTAAGGTGAAAGATTATAATTACGATCTACGCGTATAACTTGATGTCTCGTTGCCTCTTTGACGTTTTAACTGCTACAATTTGTTTTGAATGTTTTTTTTTACTGTCTTGTTGGTCACGTGGCGTAAAGCGTGTAATATCGAGGTACTTGGTTCGATCCCCAGATCGGACATTTATTGGGTTTTTCTGATAACAAAGAAATCTTCAGTGGAAGTCCAGGATCTGCAACTGTGCACGTTAGACTGCAATAGTCAACATAACCGTGTGATAATATGTTAAACTGAACGATATTATGATAAATACTTACTCATTAGATAATTCAGTCTTATCCTAATATTTACGAGTAACTCATATTCATATTTCTGTAGAAAATTATAGACTTCTCAAAATGAGTGAAAAGAGTGTTCTGAGAGTAAAGCCACGTACTGGTTTGGTATTTGAAGCACATCTAGCAGGTTTGCATAATGGCTTGATCGTGTGCCAGCCCTTTTAGAAACTTTGACACCCAACAAGGTTGTATTGGCAATATTCCCTTATTGCAGGTAACACTGGCACTTTCACCGGGCTTCCCTGTTGATTCGATAACGGTTGGGCGGGAAGTATTAACTACACTCGAGAGCAATGAATCCGGGTCACTTAAAGAATGTTAAAAATCTCGGAAACTAAAAATGATAGGTTAATGCAATAAATTGTATTTAATAGACAATGTAATACTCCTTAAATGACAGTAAAAAAAATATGAGTCACCATACATTTTATTAACACAAAATTACATAAAGAAAAAAACTGCTGATCTCTCCTTAAAACAAAAATAGGAAACATGAAATTTTTGAACTTTATTACGATTTTCTTGAATTTTAATACTTCGTATTGCCTCCTCGTGCTTCCATTACTGCGTTTACGCGGTTTGGCATGCTGTACACCAAGTTCCTTATACGATTTTGGGGAATATTCTCCCATTCCTCTGTGAGAGCAATTTTGAGCTCACGAAGCGTGATTGGGGGAGGGTTTCGTTGTTTTACGCATCTGCCTAGCTCGTCCCAAGCATGCTCGATCGGGTTGATATCCGGGCTGCGCGCTGGCCACTCCATACGAGTAATGTTCATCTCTTGAAGGTAGTCATTCACAATCCTACCTGTATGAGGTCGGGCATTGTCATGCATAAATATAGCATCCTCACCTAAATTGACCATAAATGGACCAACGTGATCATTGAGGATTTCTTCCACATATCTTACGCTAGTTACAGAGCCGTTTTCTATGATCACCAGCTCTGTGCGACTTTCAGAAGAAATTCCGGCCCACACAAGTACAGACCCACCACCGTAGGCTACTTTTTCTTCGATGCATGCTTGCTTGAATCTTTCCCCTGGTCTTCGATACACTCTGTGTCTTCCATCGTGCTTGTAAAGCATAAATTTTGATTCGTCGGAGAACATAACTTTTGACCAATCTTCAATACTCCAATTTACGTGGCTCTGGGCATATCTTAGTCTCGAAATACGATGCCCACGCTCCAGTTTAGGGCCGTTTGCAGGTCTAAGGGGTTTTAAGTTAGATTCAGCAAGCCGACGTCTTACTGTCCATGCACTTGGGTTACTTCCTCCGAGGCGTCGAAACTGATTGGTGAGTTCAGTTCCTGTGAGAAAGCGATTTCGAAGCATGGTGTTCACCAAGTATCGGTCTTCTCGTGCTGTGGTACACCTGGTTCTGCCCGTTCCTGGTCTGCGTAGGTTAGAACCAGTTTCTTCGTAACGTCGGAGAACTCTTTGTACTGTTGACAGCGACACACCGACAGTCCTGGCTGTATCGCGCTGACTCCGGCCGGTTTCCAGCATTGTAAGTATTCTGGTGCATTCTTCAGGCGTAAGCGACATAATTTCAGCTTGAATAATGAATATAGAGCACTATCAACATGGTTTATGTACCCACATAAATGACAGATTACAAAAGCAAAACCAAATGCTGTAATTTCGTAGTTCCATCTTCGAAAGTGGCCCTTTTTCAAATTTGATTTTTTTATGATATAACTTTACAATAACTAAGAAGTTTTAATACCTTCATTTAAGGAGTATTACATTGTCTATTAAATACAATTTATTGCATTAACCTAGCATTTTTAGTTTCCGAGATTTTTAGGATTCTTTAAGTGACCCGGATTCATTGCTCTCGAGTGTATAATAGTAATAACGTCAATGAACCGGCGTTTTTAAGATGAACGTGAATATATGCATTATATGAAATGTTCTATGGTTCCACCATAATTTTTTTCAGACCTTATGCTGATACTATGATGAGTTACTTGCTTGTTATTCTATAGATAGTTATAGTATAGGATTTATTATGTGTCGAATTATTTATAATCCTTATAGTGAACTATAGTGTTATTGAATAACAATTCCAGGTATCGACTGCTTTGTTGGTTGAGTCACGAGTGGCGGAAATTATCCCCAGTTCGGACAGCTATTAGATTTTTCGTACAAAATAAGTTAGAGATACTCCGAAGTTTGGAACTGTGCTTAGTTACAGTCTCTAGTCTTTTTAAACGGACCCAAGAACACAACTATTTTGCCAAATACGAATGTTTAGGCACTCCTGCGAACCCCTTAGTGAAAAGCGTGATTGTATCTTTTATTTAATGGATATAATTTAATTAGGAAGTAAAACCTGTTAAAATCGTTAGGATTTAGAAAGTGTGTTGTTCTTTTTTACTAACTTATTTAATAGTGTGAAGCTCTATCCAAAAGGAAGAAAAAGTTTGCTCTAGAACTAAAATATCTGGCGATATGAGGGTTTTATGACACTTCCGCCATGCGTTCGAGGATATTCAGGAGTTCTAGCCCGACAGGCATTCCCAAAATGCTCTTCCACAATGCTATAACGAGTGCCATCCTATGACAATAACAAGGACAGACGGCTTATCGTGCCTTCGGAAGCACACAAGGCCTCTTTGGTAAACACCGTTACCAGTCACTCATCCAAGTAACGACCCCAGAGAACGTTGCTTAACCTATAGTAGAAAAAAATGACATTGCAAGCTTCGTTACCAGCGCTTCAAAATGCTTATTATAATAATGACATTATGTTTCAGCCTATCCCGATCCATTAGGTGGTAACAAGGATCAAGAGTTAATTTTAGGAAACATTAACTCTTATTTCTTTTATTAGTGATAGATTTTTTTTTGTGCTCACTAAGCAATTGCAATCTGATATCGCGCTAATTGATATATTATTGTGATTCTTTCCCAAGATTGACCCAAAACCATCTGCCGATCTTGAAAGTTGACTATGCATTTCCTGTTAATTAATAACGCTGATAATGCCATATTTACTACTGAAAATTAAAAGTCACAATAAACCGTCCCCGTAATCACTGTGCCTTATATCTCGACCTTTTGACCATTAAAAACCAGATCTACTTCCTCAATCGCAACTTAATGATTGCTTTCGAAGTGAAATTGAAATTAAAAGTAAAAAAGTTACGAAAACAAAATTAGCACTGGTGTTGCGTTGCATAAACCGGTCCAATTAATATCGTATTCGAATAATTGTATTTATTATTATTACATTGGGGTTTGTAGAACAGCGACCAGTGGTGTTACAGGACCTGAAGTTCGGTTCATCGTTATGATAATAATGTCAGCGAGTTTATACTTTTTTTATTATTTCTGATAGGTTAGCCTTTGACCACAATCTCACCTGATGGTAAGTGATGATGTGGTCGAAGGTATTAACAGGCTTTACCTAGAATTACTGGCTCTCAAGGACAGCTGGCGGAACACACCGTTAGATGTTTGGCGACAGGTTTTCTACTTGAGGGTGGTCACTAGCCAGGCGGGCATTCGCAAAAATGCCCTACCACCATGCGATGAAGCTCTAGCCCGTGGCGGGATTCGAACCATAGACCTGCTGCGCGGCAGTCCATAGTCAATGCCACTGAGCCATCATTGCTACAAAAAATTTATTATTATTTTCAATGACTGTATTATTGTTGTAGATTATTAGTTAATGAATAGATTCTGTCGTTACTTTGCGGAAATACATATTTAATAATAACAAATATTTTTAAAAGGATATGTCTCGATCGTGCGCTCGGTGAGTCAAGACCTCCTGAAGATGCTTCGTTTAGAAGCGAAATTAGTCGGATATTCTTCCGTTTAGGCTGCGTGGCGTTTGTGACGTCACGTAGATAACATAGGAAAATTAGGCGGAATTGTCACTAGATATATATTTTTATACTTTTTTAAGTGTTTTATTTAAATATTATTTAATGTTTTTCTTAAGATACTTTTAAAAATATTTGTTATAATTAGATTAGTAGTTGTTGAACTCGCTTTTTTCTACTCTTTTTTTTTCTCACATCTTAGCCCGAGTTCAGGAATTCACTGAAAATCAGTGTTATGGTTGCATCTTAACAGGTGTGGCCATAACTTCAAACTGTGTGTATTTCTTTTGCTGTAAGTTGTATATTGTTAGTAAGAAGTTGTATGTAATTTATTTTCTTTTCTGTAGCAATAAAAAAAAAATTCTATTCTATACCTAATGGATAAAATAATGCTAAAATTTTAACTGTTAATAGCTCTTACTTTTAGGTAATTCATTAATGAGATTAATTTTTTGAATTAATATATAATCAGTTCCCCAACGGGTACAAAGCAACGTCAGTTGAAGTAAGGCTCTTAAGGGCGCACCGAGCTTTTTAGGCGCGCCGCGTATGTGTACGTAAGTAAGGCACGCCAACAGCATCCGTCCCCGTCCGACGCGACGGCCGAAGAATTACTAAAGCGGATAGGGACAAAGCATCGCGGTTCTGATTAAAATGGGCGGAACATGCGTGAATTTCAGTATTTCCTTCGTATAATAAAAAAAAATACCTATTTGAAAAATGTAATGTGTATATGTTATAGAAAACACGTTGTTGTTTTTATTATTCAAATACTGCTGTCTCTCCGTTAAGTATTTACGCCGTACTAAGGGTTTATTTCGTTTTTAGATGTAACTTTGGATTTATTTTCTATAGAGAAAATTTCCAGTAATCGTGTTTCCAAAGTGTATGATTTATAAAATGAATCCTTAAATATAATATATATTAATTACATAACTCAAAATTTAGAAATAAAGATACAGCAAGGGATCACACGAACCACAATTACGTATCGCTGCTTCGGTGCAGGCTTAACTTAACAGAGCACGCTGCAGCGCGGCGCTGCAGCGCGGTGATTATCAATCGCAGCGTCAAAACTGCGCGAAAATTACCCAAAATTAATAGTGACATTCATGTTAATAGAATCGTTAAATTACCGTGGTACCGTTACACATTTCCTTTGATGATACCACGGCAAATTTATTTTGCTATGTATATAATATATATTTATACTTTTTATGGTTTTCCGGCCACAGTAGATGAGCGATCAGTAAATAGAGTTAAAAACTAGTAACGAGTTGGCGATCAGCGTGTCAGAGAGTATTTTGTCCACCAAGTGGGCATCGATGAGCGACTGTAGCTCTGGTCGCTGCAATAAACTACAGTTTAGAGTTAGAGTTCTCGCCGGGGCGTTAGTACGAGCATACAGCAATCAACTATTCATGTCTTTTGTTGACTTTTGTCTTTTTTTGAGCGAGAAAATAGTCGACAGCTATTCAGTTTTTGGCCGGCGATATGGCAGTGTTAGTTCTTCTATAGTATAAAAATATAAGTTAAGTAACAACAGACAATGGTATTTGTTTATATAAGACTAGCATTTACTTAAAGAGAATGAAAATACAACGAACTTCGCTGGACAAATAATTAGAAACATATGAAATAAATACTAAAAACTTCAACAAATCATAATACTTTGGATAAAACATAAAACGAAGACTATGAGTAACGTATTCATAGCAAATATTAGTACATCAGTACTTGGTAGGATAACCCCTGTTGTCGATTACAGCTTTATAACGACGACGCGGCATGGATTCTATAAATTTTTTACACGTTTCCTTTACAATACCCACCCAAACTTCAACGAATACGTTGTAAAGTTGGTTCATGTTAGTGATATACTTAATCTGATGGTATTCTCTTCACGGTGCTCCAGAAATTATCTATCGGAATTAAATCCGTTTGATATAAACTGTTAGCAGGTCACTGTCACCGATTGTTACTGATTGCTCAGAGAAACACTTTTACGACGTTTGCTGTGTGTTTGGGATCATTATCGTGTCGGAAAATCCAATTTATTTTTCTACCATTGAATCTTCCTCACCGGAACAACCACGTATCCAGAGAAACATCCCCACACTTTAACATTTCCACCGCCATGCTTTATTGTCTATTATGTACTTGTTATTCAAAGCGTCGTTAATTAGACGTCCAACGTGTCGTTTTCATCAGAATTCACCAAATTTATTCTGTGAGACCATTCCCGTTTGAAATGAATATTCACTACAATTTTTCTTGTAGCTGCTTCACAGCTCTTGATTTTATCAATTTTTTAAAAAACTCAGCTCAAATGTATGAGAAAATTGCCTTAAGGATGAATTATAAATTGATAAAATAAATTTAGAAGAAAAGTGACACTTTGTTGCTTATTAATTGTCCAATTGGTAGTACTATAGTTATTAACCCATTTTATTTAATTCCATTTTATTTGTTGATATTTTATATTACTTAACAGAATGTTAATAATCGTTTTTGAATTAGAGTTACAATTCTTGTATTTTAATATGGTAAATCAATTAACAAAATAAAAACTATTTGCAATAGCAACATTAAAAGCAATTTGCACCTCTAAGTGACTCTATGTTTCTAATTATGTGACCACCACTACTGTATATCAGATATATTTTTATATATCTATAGATAATATATCTATAGAACTATTGCTAATACCACGGAACCTATACGTATTTTTTTAATAAATATATCTATCATTTATTTTGTATTCATTAACAAAAACAAACGTTAAAAGGATCAAATCAAAAATAAAATACGTTAGTAATAATATCTTTTTTTTAATGTATTTCAGAAGTGTTATTGGCACCTTTAATCTTTCCTAGTAATTTCAATAATGTTTTGAGTTGAAAACAAGAATAATTGACTATATTCTAAGTACCATATGTCAGGTTCAGAGCCAAGATAAAAGGCTCAAAAGGACGCAATACAAAATAATGTAAAGTATGTTTATGAGATTCTTAGCAAGTAAGTCGTTTAAAAGCAACAAGATATATTATGCTTTCATTATAAATTAATATATTGTCCGAAAGCATGGTACTTTTACTTTCCCTTTTCACTTTAGTAGGTTTAAACTAAAAGATAATGGCAAAGTTTAAATAAAAAAGCAAAAGCAACACAAACACACTATAGAGTTCCCACAGAAACTATGGTACAGGTATATAGGTACTTACATAATGCTTTACTTTACAGCAAGGGCACCTTGCCAATTATTTTTATATAAATTATTTTCCCTTTGCTCTAATAAGGCTTATTATTATTATTATTATATTTATGTGCAAATTTAGGATTTTCCTGAAAGGTACACGTAATGCAAATTGCATTTACCTCTATGTGTATAGGTAAATGAGATCTATTGTATAAGTTTTACATTAAGTATAATATTACTTAACCTCACGCAGTTTAATATTATATACAATACACTCTTTAGATCTACTCATTAAACTGTGTTAAAGACGTTCGCTGATGGAAATTCAAAAGAAGAAATTGACATAATTTTATAGTTATGTACTGTTTGCTTATATACAAACATAAATTAGTCAACCCTGAAGTTATAGGCCGAGGTGTCACACCAAATTTAAGTATAAAGTGTTTTATTCCCATACAAAATAATTATAATGATATGCGAGTTGGCTGAAGACTCCGCCCCCTATGACATTATAATTATATTTTATTTCTTAAAAGTGGAAGAGTAGACTCTCACATTGAGACGTGTACTTTACATCAGATTTTTTAAGAGATACTGATTCTATTTTCCTGTAGTCCGCTACATTTTTAAGGAACAACGTTGAAGCTGAAACGAATAAAGGACAACGAAAGCGTTTCATTTCACCTCGACACCATATCAACGTCACGAGCGGTGTTACGTTGCCGCTTCGTCGTCCCGCTTCATTCTCACGAATACCAGGGAGCTTGCACCGACTCAAGACAATGCGGATATGGCGCTGATTGCTGTGCGTTGTAGTATGGAGATCTATACAAAGAATACTGAACAGCGACCGCGGCGGGCGTGCCACACTCAAAATCCTGAGGAAGGCTTCCGGTAGAAGCAGAAACATTGTCGATAACGATATCGACTCATAGTAATTTCACGCTCAAACACCCGTGTTCTTCTTATATAAGATATAAATATGAGCGTAAATTTTTATAATATAATACTGAACAGCTATATAGAGTTAAGGAGATTCCAATACGGCGGGTCCGTGTGGTGCCTACCATAAGCGCAATCGCATTATCGCACACGCCTCGTTAAAAGGAACGATAAATAAAAATATACAATGTGTCCCAAGAAGTAGTGATATACTGAAGCTGGGAGAGGAGCTAGAGGGCTATCTGAATCGAATAAAATTACCCAGTATGTTCACAACTTCAAGGGCCCTTAAAAAGAAGTTGTGAACATACTGGGTAATTTTACCTTTCTTGGCATTAAATTTTTTTAATTCCATTCAAAGATGTAACGACAGTAAATGTTACCATACTGAATTGGCTTATCAGCTTAGCACACAAAAAAATCAAGCATCTACCGCAATAATTCACGTCACCATAAAAAAAATCTCATCGTACTCGGCGATAGGTGAAAAATTAAAAAAGGTTCATAACTCCGAAAATACGAAAAGTCGCGGAACATACATGGGGGTGATTCAGATAGCCCTCTAGGTCCTCTACCTCCCAGCTTCAGTATATCACTACTTCTTGGAACACCCTGTATATAAAATTAAAACGACTGCTCTTTATAAAAAAAAATAGCTAGTAGTAGGACTCAGGTATCGGGATGATGTAAGAATTATAACGAAGCCCCAAACCTGTTCACACATTGGTGGAATAAACAAAATATCATACCTACATGAACCCTATATAACATTGCACTCTTGTTGGGCAGTTGTGTAAAAGTCTTTGAAATTCATATCGTTATAGAGGTGAAGCACGACTTCACTGACCAGCAGCAACTAGTTCCTAGGCGTCTTAAGCAACAGTACGTGACGTAGAATCTTTATTATGAAAATGTAATTGATCGTCATAAAAACATCGCCAAAATATAATATGATTTTATCTAGATTTTGTAATATACTCTTGCTTGATAGTTATGATCATTAAATATAAAGTCTTACAGATAATGTATTTACCCAACATTCAGTTATCCTATGGTCATTGGTCATTTCCGAAGCGCTAGATATTCTACCCGCCAGTATCATTTTGGCGCCGAAGTAGCAAGCAGGTGCAATTATAGTGTGAATGAAGCTTACGAACTTATGACTTATGTAACCTGTGTTATGTGACTCGACTTTAGAGTGCCCCATAGAACATAACAAATGAAAAGATCTAACTTGAACTACTACTAGGTGTTTGTTATCGACTGGATTAGCTGACCGTCGAACTAATGAAAATATATTATGTGAAAAAGGTGTCAGAAAAGAAGGAAGAATATGCAGAGCGAAATACCATTTCTGATAGTCTTATGTAGTAAATATGTATCTTCCATATATTTTGTATCTTCCAGCCTAGACCAGCAGACCGATAAGACCAACTTGATGCGCTGTCAAGGGTTAATTCTGGGGTCTTTGCTGTTGTTACTGTAGACAAATAATCGGAAAATAGAACTTGCTTACTTTGCTTGTACTACGTGGAAATTAGGTTGGCAGCTGATTGCTTTGCACTCTTCAAAACGACACTGACGCGATTTATGACTATGGAGTTTGAACAATAAGATGGAGTTCGGTACTCACAAATACCTCGTCATGACTTTTAGTCGAATGTGGTAGCACCGTATCACTTTAAACTATATATTAGACAGTCAACTCATAGTAAGTACCTTCTCTAGGAAGAACTTGGGTGTCATATTCTTCAGTCAGATCACATTCCAATTCCATGACCATATTAATACATTAGCAAAGGAGACCTTCTAGGTAACTTGTTTTTTTTATGCTGAGAAACACACGTGGCTACAAAAATTACGATATTATCAGGATATTTTTTAATTCACATGCCCGAACTGAGTTTGATATAAGTAAGTATGATTATGGAACACGAATCAATCTATACACTCCTATTAAAGAAGATGCAAAAGGCTTTCCTCAGGAGTTGTACAAGCGTCAGTTTTAGTATTAGGGTACTACCGATATTTGGAGCTGACCAATTATTTGTTAGTTTGCTTGTGGTACAACTCTCTAGAAGTTCGCCGGACTACAAAGCAACTTGTTACTGTTCGTAAGGTTTTTAAGGGAATAATAGATGCAACGAGCTTGACTGACGACAGATACCTGAGAAATAGAAGGCGCATACTGTTTGTGGCCTACCTTTGGCGTTAGTCCACGAAAACTGCACAATACCATGCAACTTCTACGTTCTCAACATTTGTTACCTGAAAGTGATTGTGGATGAATGGAAGGTTATTAGGAAGATGAATATTGTTAGTGTGCCTAATGTTTTCTGAAAGTGATATTTGGCATACAATATATTATTTACCTACTATGTTATGTTTTTTATCTATTTCCTAGTTGTGCTGTTTGACATATTTAATTGTAATATTTGACATACGAGTAATTATTTTGAATTGTATCTTTAATTAACGTAATTGGTCCATGTACAGCTTTAATTAAATTGTGAAATCTATGTATACACTGAGAAAAAAATTAGGTAACTCAAAACCTAATTCTGTAGGTAATGCAAAAAATTGTTTGATTTTAACTAACTTAGTTTGTCTGAACGTAGCAAAAGGTAATATATTTACCTGGCGATAGGTAAGCACTACGTGCAGCGTTAGGTAGGAACAAATACCAGGTGTATTTCACCTACTTTAGGTCACACATACCTTTTTTTTTACCTAATCGCTAAGTTAATGAGCCGTTACCTAATCGTAAAAGTACGTTAAACTAATCAAATTTGGTAAATTTTACACTCAGAAAATATACATGACTTAAAAACACCTAATATTAAGTTGATGCTATGTAACATAATAATTAGGTACAATCAAACGAACATATTCAGTTGCTTTAAACAATTTTAAAGCCATATTAGCTTATTGCCGGCACAGACACCGACGCCGACATAGACACCGACGCCGACGCCGGCACAGACACCGACGCCGACACAGACACCGACGCTGACACAGACACCGACGCCGGCACAGACACCGACGCCGACACAGACACCGACGCCGGCACAGACACCGACGCTGACACAGACACAGACACCGACGCCAACACAGACACCGACGCTGACACAGACACAGACACCGACGCCGGCACAGACACCGACGCCGGCACAGACACAGACACCGATGCCGGCACAGACATCGACGCCGACACAGACACCGACGCCGGCACAGACACCGACGCCGGCACAGACACCGACGCCGACACAGACTCCAACGCCGGCACAGACACCGACGCCGGCACAGAAACCGACGCCGGCACAGACACCGACGCCGACACAGACACCGACGCCGACACAGACACCGACGCCGGCACAGACACCGACGCCGACACAGACACCGACGCCGACACCGACGCCGACACAGACACCGACGCCGGCACAGACACCGACGCCGACACAGACACCGACGCCGGCACAGACACCGACGCCGACACAGACACCGACGCCGACACAGACACCGACGCCGACACAGACGCCGACGCCGACACAGACGCCGACGCCGACACAGACGCCGACGCCGACACAGACGCCGGCACAGACACAGACGCCGGCACAGACACCGACGCCGACACAGACACCGACGCCGACGCCGGCACAGACACCGACGCCGGCACAGACACCGACGCCGGCACAGACACCGACGCCGACACAGACACCGACGCCGACACAGACACCGACGCCGACACAGACACCGACGCCGACACAGACACCGACGCCGACACAGACACCGACGCCGACACAGATACCGACGCCGACACAGACACCGACGCCGACACAGACACCGACGCGGACACAGACACCGACGCCGACACAGACACCGACGCCGACACAGACACCGACGCCGGCACAGACACCGACGCCGACACAGAACTAATCAGAACGTTACCGAGAGCTAAAATTAGCTAGGTCCATATATAATTAAGTCTCGATAATTATTGAATTAGTCTGCTTTCACTATTCAATCTGCCTGTCTATGGAATCCTCTACCCGTCTCATTACGACGTGAGACATAGGACCAAATAAAAAAGTTCTATCAGTCCATATACCTACCACTTTTCATTATAAACTGTGATATTGCTTAATTGCTGTTTGGTATAATAATTATATATATTCATATAAATATTATATGTATATTATTAATACATATAAGCGTATGTATATTATGATATCGATACCTCTGGGCTCAAAGGTCGTAAAGGACAAAATGCGACTTTTCAGGAGAAGCCAAGAACGAAAAATTAATATGAAAAAAAACTCTAGCATCTTTGTTCCTTAAGTTATTTAAATGAAACCTAAGAAGAAAGTGCTTAGAATTTATAGTATTTTCTAAGGGAGTATTGAAAAATTTCCCTAGGGCTGTATTTATCGAGATAGATTTCCTTTACGACCATGAATTTAAACATTTTAGTTCTTTACACCCATCAAATTTTTATCCTATGTTATCACTTAAGGGCGTAAATCTACTTTACTGTACAAAACTGAACAAAATAAGGAAGTAATCGACTAGTTTAATCATTTTTCTGGTCGTATGGATCACCCGCTTAGGTATTCTTTAAGCATAAATCAAAAATTAAACTTAAGTAATCAATGAATTATGTATTTGTATTATTTTTTATTATATTATATTTTCTTTTGCCCCGTGGGGTGCTGGGTTAGAATTGCACCTCCCCATATCATCCCGTGGGTGTCGTAATAGGCGACTGAGGGGAAAATAATGGAAGGTGGGCAGCAGCGCCTTCTACAGAACTGCTATCTTACATGCGATCCCCAAGCCACCTGCCAAGCGTGGGGATTATGGCAAATACTCCCTTAATAGTTTCTTGATGTGTTTATCACTGGTTTATTATTATTCCCGCTTTTTTTCCCTTTTTGACCGCCCTTTCTCCTTTCCTTTTTCTGGGGTTCTCTCACATAATTTACACAATGAGTCTTTGCTTCGTCTTCTATCGAGTATTTGACAAAAATTTTGTCGTTGTGCTTTTTTTTTAATTTACCTACTCTGAAGTTTTTAAATGTCGTTAGCGTGAATATATTTGTAGCTAAATCATCAAACTTTAGAAAATTGGAAAATTCCATGACGTTGACTTTGTAAGGTCTCGGTCTTTTCTGACTGTTTCAAAATATGTTGACCACTGGGAGGGACTCCATACAATAATATTTCGCACTTCCCTTTCGATAACAGCATAGACTGTATCGACAGGCATGTATGTATGGCCCGGGAGTAGCTAGTTTATTTGAATTACCTCCAAATTAATTGCTGATTTTAGGAAATGGTTCACGACAGCTAATACGGTTTGGTTTTTGTTCTGGCCACTACATGCATCACAGTACATCAGCCGATATTTTACTCCCATTTTGTCCTTTTCTTCGACATATTTTATTTAGCAAGTTGCAATTTCGTTGTTTTCTTTTTTACCATAACACACACACCTATAACAATTTACATCCTGTGTGCGACTTTCATATACGGTAAAATTAAACACCGAATATTTTCTTGAATAGTATTAAATTATACCATTTCCATGTGGTGTATTCAAGGCTTTTTGTAAATCAAAACTGCACGTTACAGTTACATTGTTGGGTGAATTAAGGGTTTGATGTATCTTGAACCTCTTATAAGTAGCTTTCTTCAATTTGTGATGAGAGTTCACTTGCTAACTTTATTTTTCTTTATTAGTAATTAATGAGAAACTGACTGAGTGCGCACAGTCCGTACCTACTATACTGGGACTACAAGCTACAACGTATTGTATTGGACTATAGGTATTTTTAATGAGTATTACAAACATTTAATTAGGTTGGGGTTGAAGGTTTCTGTACAGAAATCAAATTCAACAATATGTCCTAAACTGTGGAAATTGAGACAAATTTTGAAATTTCGAGCATCGTTATGATAGATTTCACAAAATTGTGAGTTTATTGTTTTCTGTAAAGGGTTTAATTTTTATTAAGTTAGGTAGTAAATCCTAGAATGTTCAAACAACAACGAATTAAATCTATAAATTCGTTGTTGATTCTAGGATTTATGGGACACAATTCCTCACGTACGTTTATTTACACCCTTAGTGGAAGCACAAAATAATAATGAAACTAGGTAGTAATAGACACTTCTATTTTTTTTATATTAAATTGTGAGGGAGTAAAAGACAATTTTTAAAAATCATGTCCTTTACATCCATATTTTGAGGTGACTTATAATAACCACCTGAGGTGGTATAAGACAATTAATAATTTTAATGTATTTTATGCCCAATGTTTGTTTAATACTTTGCTTTACTACCAAAATAAATAACTAAGTAAAACTAAGTGTTATTTACATCCATATTTTCTCGATAAACTTGGTTTATCGTATCAAATTATGTGGGTCGTAAAGGCATTTTTTTTATGAATTTCGTAAAACGGAATATACAGATCGATAGAGAATTAAAAACTGAGTAAAACCGTGTCAATAACTCATTTTCGCCCAAATGTCCTTTACGACCTTTGAGCCCAGAGGTATCGATATGTGTGAGTTATATTTGAAATTGAGTAAGCAAGTATACCTGTTGTTATCTTCAGCCTGTTTTAGCTTTTTATTATTGATTACCTGCTAGATGAAGGCCACTCATGAAGATTGCCATTAGCTTTACTATAAAGGAAGAACTGTTTAGCAAGGCATTTTTTGGGTAAATAATGTAAGCAGTATCCTGATACTTACGTTACACACAAAGAAATGTAAATGCTTGCACGAGTCATAAGTAAAATCAGCTAGGTACCTACGTCTCAACTCAAGGTTCATATCCTCACGTAGCCATAATATGTACAATTTATTATAATGTAGTATCATCTCTCCGTGTGCTAAATGTAAATATTTTTGTTAGTTATCTCATAAATTTAGGTACTTAAACTTACAACTATCGCAACTAATACGACCAAATAAATAGTAGCTACAACCAAACCGTTACGTACGTTGCATCAATAAAGCGGTTACTGAAACGTATTAATGAAATTGATTAGGTTCTTTTGAAGTATTATTAAGTATCCTAATACGCAGTTAATACTATCTATACTGGTACTGTAGGTCTTCAAAACTTTACCAAGAGCATAAGAATAAATAATAAAATAACAGAACACAACGGAACATTCTTCAACTGTGTCCCAAAGGCCGCCATTTATAGATATACCTAATTTTATACTTCACGTCGTTACTCCCCTCTGCCATTCAGGTGTTTTGCCAGTAGAGAAGAGCGTTGAATGAACGAACTAGTTAATTCGACCGTCGAAGTACAATAGACGAACGGACAGTTCATCGACGATGAACGGACTAGTAGAATCTGTAGACGGCAGGACGGCTAAATTGTAGTCTATACAAAGTTCATAGCGACTGTCAACGCGACGACGACTCGTGAACATAGTCGGTTAATATATTCATTCATTGGTCCGTTACACAACACGCTCAATGTTATTATCAACTCAGAGCTCCTAGATTTAAAGTTCAATTTTGTCTGCATGGACGGTCATTTCAACGCGCTCAAATAATAACATTGAGCGTGTTGTGTTGATGCTCCGTCATAGACGTAGACCGGCCGCGCGGCGCCTTGACTACAGTCGAAACGCGAACGATGCACGTATTAGAAACTTTCTTATTTCGTGTTTAACCAAATTACGTACTATAGTTTCAAAATTTTATTAAATGTTTGTTACATACGAGTATTTTATTATTGTGAATAGTGTAAATTATATGTAAATAGTTTAAAAAACTTTCAAAACTTTATGGTTGATTTTAATAAGTAGATAGGGTGATATACCTAAGTGAACTTTTTAGTGTAGGAAACAGTAAAATGGCAGGACGAAATTTAAGTGAATTATGGCATCACTTTGAAAAGGACATATCTAGTGGAAAGGCGATTTGCAATCTATGCTAAATATATGTATGAAAAATTGGCGTATAAATCTACTGCGGCAAATTTGAAAAGCCATCTAAAACGGAAGCATATATCTATTTTTACGTCATTGCCGTCGTAAATATTGTACATAAAACACATTAAAAAAAACAATGAATGTAAATAGAATCAGTTGATCTTCTAAATAGGTACGCCTAAATAGGGAAAATAATCGACTATTATAAATTCTATTTAGCCAGTCCTTAGCCTGGAAAAAGTATGTAGGGAAGGTCAAACTTTTCAATAATATGCTTGTGATACGTAACATATAAAACTACGATACAAATTTCATTTAACTAGAATACTCATTCATTACTACTACTAATGCGTCTAGTCTAGTTGAATAGTCGTACGTAACGGATCGAGTCGACTAATCGTCTATAAAGAAAACGCCGTCGGTATAAATCAACTAGTCGATGAATTTAACTAGTCGATCGACTAGTCCACGAAAGAAAATGGACGGTCTAGTTTCGTCTACGTTAAATGCGTCGACGACCCATCTCTAGTTGCCAGGGTTGCTTATTGTTAAATATTGCTTACATTTAAAGATAATGTTGCTAAATTGTAAGTTTTTCTTTACATTGAAATCATTATGAGAGCTGAAAACCACAATGGAATGGATGATCAAACTAGAAAAAACTAAGAAGTCTCAGCGTACGAATTGGTTTTTGCCAAGGAAACATTATAAGGTTATAAAAATATTTTACAATAACATTAAAAAACCTAATTTTAAGTTTGTATAACATAGCACTATTAAATTAAGCGCGCAGCGACCTATTATGCCGACGACTTATTTTCAAATTGTATCGGCGGTGGTAGAATAGTTGATTGCAACAGAAAATTATATGCGATCATTCAAAGACGGGTTGTAGAAAAATATATACTTAATATAGGTACTTATTACATAATGGCCTTGATAGTTGAAGCTATGTTTGTTTAAAATGATAAGACTATATTTTGTTTTGTATTCTTTCTATAGTAAAAATGAAAACTCTTTCAGTTTTATTTTCAAAATGCTAATATTTGGGGTTATATTGAAAAAAAAATAGGAGGAAATTTCACATAAACATCTGGTAACACTATAGACTAGAAAGCGCGGCGCAGGTACACGCACTTCATATCTGATTTTATTCGTTTCGACAAAGTAAAATCCATCGGAGTCACGGACGAATAAATTAATGAATTGTGGTTTGATAGTGTTATGTTCCATGGAAGAACTACTAAAAGATTTTGAGATGCCTGATGACATAATTAAAAGATTTACTGGTAAGTGAGAATTATTTTCATCTATTTAATTTCAGTTGGAAGTTTGGCATAGGTGTTTCGTTGCTTTTCACATTTTCAATTAAGATGGCGATTGCTATTGATTACCAATCAGGTTTTATAGTTAACAGTTTTTTTGATGCATACAACTGAACTGGAACTTCTAGTTATACCTAACCTACTACTTACTACTTGTTGGATTTAGCTACCAGCTAGCGACGAATGCGGTTAGTTATATAAAATGTTTCAAATTTGTAGTCGGTCCTTTCTATGATTCCGCTAAATTTTCATCAAAAAGGATACAATTACTACGATGACATGATTATGAATTTGCCTAATTGTTACATACGTTTACCTAACATTAGTTTCTTATAAAGTACTTGTAAGGTAATGGTATGATTCATACTCGCAGTAGTTAGGCATATTTCTTGGTGTATAGGTATACCTAAATTAGAATTTAAGAATCTAGCTTTGGGTACACCCACATAACATTTTATTCTTAGTTCCTGTGTAGGTACCTATATGTATATTAAAAAAGAACTGAAACTTATACAATAGCGTCTTTTACGCAGGAATGTATTGTTATTGTATATTTTCATGCTTATAGTACTGTTTTTTTACCTAACTTTTGAATACTGGAACCTTTTACTTGTTGTATCAATGGTGTCATAAATATTATCCTGTTTTATTCCAGCTCATGGTCTATCTGTGTATACGTACATATATTTCTTGGTGTATAGGTATACCTAAATTAGAATTTAAGAATCTAGCTTTGGGTACACCCACATAACATTTTATTCTTAGTTCCTGTGTAGGTACCTATATGTATATTAAAAAAGAACTGAAACTTATACAATAGCGTCTTTTACGCAGGAATGTATTGTTATTGTATATTTTCATGCTTATAGTACTGTTTTTTTACCTAACTTTTGAATACTGGAACCTTTTACTTGTTGTATCAATGGTGTCATAAATATTATCCTGTTTTATTCCAGCTCATGGTCTATCTGTGTATACGTACATACATAGATTTAACTACTTAGTCTCTTTCATTATTGAATATATGATAAACATCTTAAGTTTTTTGGCGGATGAGTCACCTTCGTCCAAGGGTCCAAGTACCTTTATCTCAATACCTTACTAATGGTTCCCGGGCAGTGCCGTCAAGATCTAGCCTATTAGCTGTATAAAAATGTTGTTAGTATCCATTATTTTACCAGATAATTATTGTTGTATATAAATTATTGCCGTCGTAATCCTTTTATTAAAGTCTTCTGAATTATACTTTTCTGTGCAAGTAATCGTTACCGTGGTATTTATTTAATTTTACAGACAATGAAAACAACAAATTGACGGCTGCCCTGCTTCTGCTGCCATATTTATTTTCCACTGGCGGAAAGTACCACCAGTATCAACACCAGTGATTGTAGTCGCATTGTTTCTGAATAATTCGCTGTTTATATTATTAAGAATTTTAATATTGTATTTGATATTATACTTACTTATCGATTGTAAGCATTAGTGTAATGATTGAAGCAGTGATGGCTCAGTGGCTTTGGCTATGGACTGCCGCGCAGCAGGTCCATGGTTCGAATCCCGCCGCGGGCTTGAGCTTCACCGCATGGTGGTAGGGCATTTTTGCGAATGCCCGCCTGGCTAGCGACCACCCTCAAGTTGAAAATCTGTCGCCAAGCACCTAACGGTGTGTTCCGGCAACTGTTCTTGAGAGCCAGTAATTCTAGGTTAAGCCTGCTATCACCTTCGACCACATCATCACTTACCATCAGGTGAGATTGTGGTCAAAGGCTTACCTATCAGCAATAATAATAAAAAAAAAAAAAAGATTGTAAGTTTGACTGACGGCAAGAATTATTTTGATTGATGCCCGGCTTTTCAATCATTAGATAGTTCCTATCCATAAAAATAAATTCAATAGGCTAGAAAAATGAGTTAATTTGTTTTTTAAATTTGACTGGTTAACTTATTATCGTATTTAAATTTTTGTGTTTTTTTGTAATGATTAGTTCTAAAGCAATGAAATTAGAAACAATGAAATATATATTAATTGTGATCTATTCCGTTTATTGTTCCTTATCGATGCATTCTGTACTTGTCACATCAGTAGAAATAACAACCTTAAAGGTAGCAAGTTGGTAGTTTTGTAATTATAGATATACGATATACACTATGTACTGTGTAAAAAAAAAAGTTGAACTATGTGTACAAATCTGTTTCTCAGTCTCTATAAATTAATTAAGTTCAGATTAAGGACCTTTTTCATATGTATATTTTTTTATTGAGAATTGTGCGGTGACTTGTGTATTATAATAATCAGCTATTCCGTTGATGTAATTTAATTAACAGTTAACGATAAGTCTGTTGTAGGTATAGTATAAACTAGTAAATAAGTTTTTGGACCTAATTGATTATCGTGATAAAGCCTAGTCTGTGGGTTACGGGTATCCTCAACTATTTTAGTTAACAAACATTATGCAAAAACCATATTGTACGCAAACCTTGCACTTTATTTATCACATGACTATAATAGATAACTTTTCCTCTCGTAAATCTGTAACTTTGTAATTAAGTTCACTACTTGAGTGAAAAATAATTATGATTTTTGCTCGATTGTTGGTTACCTAACATAAAACTGGGTATCCATAACTTACTGAATAGATATATTTCACTAGTCAAATAGGTCTGTACAATTTTTTTTATTACATATATTATACCTAACAGTAGATTATCTCTACTTATCGTTAACTACTAATTAAACGGTTACAACCGAATATCTGGTTACAATAACATACCAGTCATTTGACCGCACACTTATCAATTAGTTTACAACTACTTATTAAAAAGGTACATAAACCTATCAACAAGGTTTTGTTCACCGTTCAGGTAACGTAACCGGTACGCACATAGTTCGTTACCGTAAATAATTCAATAGTCTGATACAACCTAGTAGATAGTTACTAATACCTTTTACATTAAGTACCTTGAACCTATAGTATGGTAGCCATGACGTCGTTGAAACATTTTATTAGGTAACCAAAACGTATACAGGATATTGCAGAGCCCCATTGCCTTGGTCACAATAACCTAAGAACTGGTTAGCGCTTAACTAAAAGCATTCCAATTAGATTAGAACAACACATATGTTAAGGCACTTGAGACCGTCTAGGTGGGTATCATTTACGCACAACTACGTATTATTTGCGTATGTAATTTGTTTACAATTACTCATTAATAATATTGTTGTATCATAATAAAAAAGTAACTCCTACGAACTATTTCGCGTATACTTAACCTTTTGATACGGCTAATTGCATTCTTTCAAAAGGTACAGATGACCTGTCGAGTGGGTTTTTTAAAAGCATTTATTAGGTAATAATTACAAACACACTACTTTACTACAATCTCTTAGCTAGGTCGATCTAGCCGAATCCATGGTGCAATTACGTATTACCAAATTAACCGCAGCCTAATCGATATGGTTAGGTATTATTGCGTAACAGTATAGGTTACATTAAATTATTTGATAACACACAACAGGTATTTTTAATTCATCATACTCGGTCAGTGATACAAAATACATTCAGTAATTCTAACCTATAAATTATATGAATTTAATCTGCTATCAATGGTAACGTTTGACGTTTTGGTACGTATTTTTAACGTTAGTCGTAAGGTATCGGTAAACTTTAGTAGGTATTCTATTCATACCTAATTATTCGGTATTACATATTTAACCTAACGTTACGTTAATGGTCGGACACCCTATTAATAGGTAAACGTTACCTTAGAGAGTAACGTTAATATTTACCCAGTAAGTAAGTAAAACAAAGAACACGTAGTACCTAGCGCATTCGGTTGTAGATACTAGACACGTTACGTTGTCCGACCAAACCCTAATATTAGGTTAAATATTAGGGTTGCGTTACCTATTTTTTTTCTCAGTGTACGTGTGTCATACCGGTACAAACTTTATTCTATTCTACTATAAGATAAGGCTGTTGCTGGCATAATTCAGGCACAGATTATATAATAGGTGTCAAAACACTACAAAGCAGGGCACCATTTACGAACTGGACTGTATATTATCCATAGGTCGCTGACTCATAATAATATACGGCACGAAGAAGTAAGTAAAAGCACATATTTAATTAAATTAAAGAAAATTATGTGCTCACAAATGGTTTATTTGAGAAGACGGGACATGACTATAGCAAAATGTAGATGTAGACAGATTCATTTGAATTTACATTTATTTATTTTCGGAAAAGTTATAGTTATTTTTACTTTATATATATAATATATATACTTTTGTATAAAATAAAATGTGCAGAAGGCCATCAAAAAATTTTCACACATTATTCTAAAATTAACTACAAAATACATAGCCAGTACACACGCGATCAACAAAAAACAGACTTGTGATACCGACAAATAATTTATATAATCTCATTCGGTAATATTCTAATTATGAAATTAGACTTTTATTGGCATACTTTATGTACATACTTCTTTAAGAAAATTAAAAAGTTAAATTAAAGCATTGTTCTCTAACAAAACAATGCTTTAAAACAAATTTTTAATTATTAAATTACAATGTGTCCCGACCAAGGAGGTTTCAATTCAATTTAAGTACACATTATCTATGGTGAGCGAGATGCGCGCGCAACGCACTGCGCTGGTTCCGAGCCAATAGACCAATAACAGACCTTTTCAATTTTGGCGCTATTTCGTAGATACGAATTTGAGTAATATTTTGTTGGATAAAACTTTAGTACCAAAAAAGTCAAGCAACACCCACGATACTGATGATTTAACTCCACCTGACATTCTAGAAACAGCCACGAAACTGACGAATAGTCTTTTGCCAGAAAAATCAAGAAAAGCGTATAGCCACAGAGAGTTGAAATACAGGTAAAAAAAATAATAATATACTTAGCCATGAGATTAAATAAAGTAGTGTATGCAACTGCATATAATTAGGTATTAAAACACTCGTGTAATCTTATTTTGAAACTCGCCTGCGGCTCGTTTCAAAAAACTACACTCGTGTTTTAATACCCTCTATTATATGACAGTTGCATAAACTACTAATATGGCATAGACACATTCAAGTAATTAAACATAAAAAAATAACCGTGAGTAGTTTCTTTAACTGCTTAGCAGAAGCGACAAATCTACATGCTTTTCAATACTTTTATTGAAACACTTGCTCATTCATAGATTTGAATTCTTCTTATTCAAATCGTATACATCGGTCTACGTTTTGATGAAAATGTTAACCAAATTTAATCTTTCCTACAGTCCTTAAGTGGGGGCAGTCAAAAATAATTCCCACGCTAGCTCCGCCCATGCGGCGCAACGATCCCCGCTGCACCGAACGAGGCGATGTGCAGCAGCGGCGCACGCGTCTCGCTTATAAACATATTTGTATACTTGATATTAGATTCGCGAACACAGATACCATTGAGACGATTTCAACTTTTTTTATAATCTTATTCACGTGACGAATTTCGATATATAAAGTAGTCGCTAAGCGACCAAAAGTCTCAAAAAAAAAAAATTTTGAATAAAAAAAAAAAAAAAAAAAAAGATATATAAAGTAACTTTGTATATACTGCAATTGATGTCACGTTTTTATTTTTATCAACATTACTAATATTTCTTAGTAAGAAATTGATTATTTGATTTACTTTTCAAAATTATTCTTACGGTCGACAGACTTATTACTTATTACCATATGTTCATGTCTGCTCGACTTTATTGGTATATATTATTGGTATATCATATTATACATATTTAACTGACTTCCCAATAGAAAGAGGGTTCTTAAATTGACTTGTCTATTATTTATTTTATGTTTGACCACACATAACTTTTTTACTGAACCTTACAATATAGAAGATTATTTGTTTGCTAGTACAGTTTAACTCTTTATTGGTTTCATTTTAATTTCATCAACACCGGCGAACGGTTTGCCAGTTACAGTCAACTTACTAAAAGTAATTTGCCAAAATGCCTTGACGATCGCAGTGCTTCTAGCAACTAATGTAAGTGGCAACTATGAATATAGATGAAAGTTATTGTTCAATATTGATAAAAACACAAATTTGAGATCATATTGAACCGATATCAACCAGTTATTTCAGACTGTTTAATGTAAAAAATTGTTTTCATGTCTTTTTTTTTTAAAGTTTCTTTGCTATGTTGTTGCGTCGCAGTCTCCGTGTTTATAAAAAAAAACATACTGCACTAAACCAACATAAGTGAGACAAGGGTCGGAATATGTTGGTGGTACATAACAGCCCAAACGGCACGATATATATTGATAAATGGGGTGTTTTTAAATTCTCCGTAGTAACGAAAGTAATGTTACTTGGCATCCGCGTGGACGATAATTTATGAATGAATCAACATTGTTCTCAGTATCTTGGAATGTGATTAATCAGATTACATGTTACACATCATTAGAATAAAGTAAAATACCATCAAATTGAATGAGCAAAATATTATATTATATTCGGTGAATATGGGTACAATTGACCTGAAATAAATGGATTTGATTTGATTTCATTAAATGTTAGTTGTGGGCAATATATTTTACCACGACTCGTCATACAAATATGAATTATAGTTTTTCATAACTGTGCTACTGTACACGTTCCCATAATAATATAATGCAGGTTGTTTTTTTTATTGCTATCATATAATTTTTGACTATTAATTACTTATGTTGAAAATATGTTCGTAATTCGTATACATCCTATTTCGTTTAATTTTTCAGTTACAGTGGTTAACAAAAAGGTGTTATTTTACTACCACTCTGCTTTCATATACCAACTATGGTAAAAATTAGACCAACCAGATATATATCTAGCCACTTCTAAACAGCAGGATAAGATTTTTTTTTACCAAACTTGCAGAAGAGTCTACATACGCAATTGTAAGGGCCTTAAACTTTGGGATATTTTATGAAAAAAACACACAGCTGCAGAAACATTGTAGGGAACATGTTATACAGGCTTTTTTAATGAAACATGGCAGAAAAGTGAGAGGTACTGGAACAGGTGACTAAATTAGACTTTAAAATAAAAATAGTGGATTCTTAGATTGTTAGTAAGTGGTATAGTCTACAGAGGTTATCGACAAATTAAGTTAAGATGTATATAAATTAACAAAAAATCATTTATAAAATAAAAAATATATTGTTTTCAATTTATACAGTTTTAATGATATGCAAAAGTGTGCGTGAGAAATAACGAGTATCGGAAACGGAAAGTCAAGTTTTTTTTCAAGTTTGCAGTCCCCGTGACCACGATCACTGCAAAGTGTTTGAAACGTCAGGACAAAAATAATGATAAATATACGAGATTTAAACCGTTTAATGTTGTTTAATTACTATGTGTAACAATCGCGAAAACCTAAGACAACATTAAGTTAAGAGCCCTTATTCCAGCAAAGCCATTTTACAGCCCTTTTCTCAAGGCTGGTGCGGCTAAAGTATAAAAGTTTTTGTTTTTTAAATGATGCAGGAAGAAAGTTTATTGTTTTTGTAATTGAGTGCATTAGCCAAAACAATCTCTCGGTATGATATCGCTACCCTTCTATATTTCTAAATATGATTACAAGCACTATCGCGTGCTAAGCGAAATCATATCAAACAAATTATTGGAGTACAAAATTATATGCCCAAGGCGGGAATCGAACCCGCGTCCTCCGATATCGCGTTCGATTTCCGCCTTGGACATAAAATTTTGTACTCCAATAATTTGTTTGATATGATTTCGCTTAGCACGCGATAGTGCTTGTAATCATATTTAGAAATATAGAAGGGTAGCAACATCATACCGAGAGTTAAGTGTTTGAAAAAACACTTCTTTCGATCAGATGAAGTCTTGTAGTCTGGTTGATGGCCGCGCACCGTCCCCTATGATGGTTAAAGTAATACAATTGGAGCACAAAGTTTCGGCAGAAATGCCAATGTCCAGGTGGCTGAGATGGTGTTAAGCATCCGACGCGATATCGGAGGACGCGGGTTCGATTCCCGCCTTGGGCATAAAATTTTGTACTCCAATAATTTGTTTGATATGTATCTATCTATCTAAAGCCGTTCCGCCAACAGGGCAGTTATACAAATATAATGAACCAAGGTATGCATGCACAAAGCAGGTATACAAACTACAAAACTAAGTTATTTGCCTATATGTATACAATTATGGTTAGAAGGACATAATCAAATATAGATACCTACATAGTAGTCCATTTAAATGTTACAATTTAAGGACCGAATATTGCAATTCCTAGAGGGCGCAATTTTACTTTTGAGACAAATCTAAGTTTGTGGGGTCGCCACCCTTGTGCCCCGGCCACCATCTTGATAAAAGGGGTGAAAACACTTATTTCGCGATATCTCGGAAACGATGTGTCCTACAAAAAATTCCACTGCACATAATTTGTAGCAAATTATTTTTCCTACAAATATGTTATTATAACTTTTTGCCCTAAATTAAAAATTTAAGAAGTTATAAGCAAAAAAGTGAGAAAATTTTCATATTTTTTTCTTGCTCTATAACTTTTTTTTCTTATTTTACAAAATAATACCTCAGACCAACATTTTTGATTATCTTTTGACGATTTTTTTATTTTATTTTAATTCATTTAACACACTGTTACAGCGCTCCAAAGTTGACCAGGTTCGTCAATGCTCATGAGAATCCGGTCAAAAAGAAATGTTTAACTTATTATATTTTTTATTGTAAATATATTCTTAAAAAAAATTTTTGAATTCGTACAACTTTACTTCTTCATTCCTGTTTTCCTTACCATAGAACTTACTAAATTTAACTTACGGAAGGATAAGCAGGTAGAAAAGGTCTGAGTAACCGTTTGGGTTCAAAGGAACATCTGCCTGCTACGACTATTATTATTATACGTAGGCTTAGCTGTTTCTTCTATCTCATTTTATTCTCTTAGTTGTGCTACATTTTTTGCAACGTGTAAACGTATTGAAAATTGTGGATATTATTTTCAGTTTTATCAATTAACCTGCGAGTTTCATAAAAAAATCCTGAGCAGATCATCTACGACATTGTTCTAGGGTATTTTTTTTGTAAAATGTATAAAAAAGTTATAGAGCAAAAAAATTTATTATTGCTTATAACTTCTTTAATATTTAATTTAGGGCAAAAAGTTATATAAATATGTTTGTGGGCAACACAATTTGCTACAAATTATGTTCTTACAATTTTTTTATAAAACGCACAGTTTCTGAGATATTGCAAAATACGTGTTTTTGTGCCGCATTGCCACGTTGTATGGCAATGCTTATCCTTTGTCCAAAGTATATGCCAGCATTTTGGTCACAAGTAGCGTCGACCAGACGTTTTGAGACGTCTTTGAATAATAGTTTGGCGCTCGGTCCCCACGGTCCCAGCGTTTCGACCCTAAAAGGCACAAACATGTAACAACTACTGAGATTACTATATTTGCGCCTTTCGAGGCCTTCTGCTAGTTCAGCCGCCGCACCGGCCACTTTTTGGGTAGCAGGAATATGAGAAGGTGCTAAGGTATCGACACAGGTAGCGTCCCATACCAGAGGCCTTCCCATCCTCCACGGAACCAAAGTCATGTCGTCCGGCCTTTTACCATCGCCACGTACAAGGCCTAAGCATTTAGTTATATTACAAATGTGCATTTAGCCTTCAGTTTGATAATATCAATCAAATTTTTTATTGATATATATACCTGCAAAATACATTTTACAGACAATCCGTTACCTGAAGCCTTCAGAAAAGCAACTGTACATTTCTGTTTGTCCGACAATCAATTTCGCACAATTTGTTAGAATGTGTAGATAGAATTTGTTAAAAGGTAGAAGTAAGGATAAATGTCGGGAGAGCAGTCGAATGACACCTGTCAAAAATCCAAAATGGCGATTTCAAGACGGCCACCATACAAACTGCTCCGCCCCTGCTGAAGCTCGGCCTTCAGAAAGGGGGTGTAGTGAATATGAATAAATGAATTTAAATACATAAATTCAGATAATTTCACGTCAGATTTTTTGCACGTCAAGAGTAAAACATCGCTCTTTACCATCTATCTAATACCCTAACTAATAACCGAAAAGGGGGCAAAGGCGAGTATAATACATATCAACGATGGCATACGCAAAGGCATATTGCTTCAGATAGGAGGCCGGCCATAAAATTTAAGTCTTACTCCGCACAACTATGTCAATGCGTTGTCTTTTGTGAAGGTACTCAGAAAAAATATATTGTTTATACCGACCCTACAGAGGTGTGACAAGTGCAGGGCTATAATAATGTAAAGTTTTTTTTTTCAGTGTAAAAAGCATGATGCTCGGTGGCTTTGGCTATGGACTGCCGCGCAGCAGGTCCATGGTTCGAATCCCGCCGCTGGCTTGAGCTTCACCGCATGGTGGAAGGGCATTTTAGCGAATGCCCGCCTGGCTAGCGACCACCCTCAAGTGGAAAATCTGTCGCCAAGCACCTAACGGTGTGTTCCGGCAGCTGTCCTTGAGAGCCAGTAATTCTAGGTTAAGCCTGTTAACACCTTCGACCATATCATCACTTACCATCAGGTGAGATTGTGGTTAAAGGCTTACCTATCAGCAATAAAAAAAAATGTATATACACATTTATACGTTTTTGTTATTTAAGTTTACCTGCTGCTCTGCTATGGATAGGTCAAAATATTTTTTTGCCTAATATAGGTATTATAATATTTAAATAATATATTTAATATTATTTCGTAAACGAAATAATATTTAATATATTTCGTTTACGAAATTTCCTGTGAATAAAATGTGCAAATTTAATAATACTTTATTCAAAGATTACTCACTTATTTTCATATAGTGGAAGAACACAGTCTAAATTTATTATATGAGATGGCGACTCCGACAGTTCTCCCTGTTCCGAGTGATCTCGGACTTTGACTGATTTATTATTTTTTTTCCTGAGAAAGAAGGTGCATTTTATGAGCACAGTCTATTTTATTATATATATGTACAGAATCTATTTATTCCACTCTATTATATTTGTATAAATCGTTACTTATATGTACATGTCTAAGTGATAAAATGTATATTTAAAAGTACCTATGCAGGTGACTTTGTAGATAATCTCTTGAATATATACCTACTTGCCTGATTCTGAATATTCTTTCATTTATATAAATCTACATTTAGTCTTGAGGGACATGAACAATGTTCGATGTTTTATTGCGATATACCCACCAAACCAAATGCTTTGATTTGCTACGCTTGTGTTATTATTATTTAGCAACACTCAACTCCATTTACGGTTGAACGTCAGCTGTACTTTAGAGCCAGATAATTTTAGTTATCACCTGTTTGGTACCTTCTACCACATCACTTACCATCAGGTGAGACCATAACTATACATTACCAGATATTATTATAGTATCCAACTAATCGTACTTAGATTAGTACGACATTTAGTTATTTTATAGCTCCATTACAGTACTATAGGAACCTAGTAACCTAGTAGGTATAGAATCTCTTAGTTCGATAGAGATAATATGTTTCATGAATAGAATAAACACCGAAATACAAACGAATATTAAATTTGCATAGGTAAAAATAAACTGAAATATTATACGCTCTCTCATAATTCTTGCAAAGTATTTGTATCGACTCTTCTGCTTCGTTTTTTATTTTTTAGTTATCTTTATTTCCCATATTGATTGATATACCTACCAAGATACGTATTTATACTGCACAGCACAGGTGATAGCGCGCGAGCGATAGGTCCACGTCCAACGGCGCACAGCGCGGCACTGAAGGACAGCTCTTACGCATTGATTTTATTTCGTAATCCTAAGCTAATAAGGTTGAATATCGAATCTTCCGATTGACCGTAATCCTGCACAGAACTAAAGGTCGTAAGTCTAAAACACTATTTAATTTATTATGACAATACTAATTACTCTAGGTAAATTTTACTTATACAGCGGATAATAAACTACATTTCCTTTCTATGTGTGTTTATTATTAATATGTAACTGATGTAGTTTCCAAGAAAACTCCAATAATTTAAAGAAAAGGCTTCATTTTGAAAAATTAAAACTATCGAGTAAATTTCTTTCAAATGTGTTTCTGACTGTACAACTGATAGAAAAAGGTTTGAAATATCAAATATTTAAGTTTTCGTGTTGATTGCATATTTCAGTTGCTTAAAAAAACTAGTCGAATGAGAGTATTTTTTCCGCAGCCTCGTCTTAAAAATCAGAGTGCCTATTTCAAAGCAAATTTAATTTCATTTCGGCCCATATCGACATATTTACCGTTAATATTTAGTTTAAGCTTGACGACCCATTTCTACTAAATAAGCTCTATAGACGATAATACCCTGCATGAAGGTTTTTAGAACACCCAAAACCGTAAGTTTTCCACGGGCAAGTACCGGATTTTGTAGCAACCTGTGTAAAGATGAACAACTATTTAATTATACTCTAATCCAATATTCGTCTTTGGGTCAACGTTCTACACAAAATATTTATATTCCACCTTTGTAATTCATTCCGTTTACGATCTAGAGACAGTCAGACCGACAGGTAAAGGAGCATCATTTAGACACCCTTTGGGTACTGACTATAGAGCCACATAAATTATAACTTTATAAAATCCAACTTTTATTTTCCCTCACTCTGCCATGATCTTCAATTTACTTTGAAATCACCATTGTTATAAACAGGTAAAAATGTAATATTTCTTCGAACACCAAATGAGGTCGCGATGACATAGTGAGGTTTGGCCTAAATGTGTTGAAGTCTCGTTAATATTGTCATATAAATAGGAAAACATATTATACATAATATAGACTCATATATGTACATTATTCATATGGTAGAGGTTACTTACAGCTGTTAAAAACAATGAAATGACTAATGTCTAATAGTACAGTTTCAGGGGCAGACTGTTGACACGGCGGCACGTTGTTCGGGTACATACAGTTATATACCTAAGGTTGTGTATGAGTAATGTATATGACACATAATGTAGTCCCCACTGCAATCGCATTAGTTGTTTAGTAAGTCCATAAAAACTATATATTTATTATTTGTTGTGGTATCAGCACAAACACTGGCGGCAGATAATGATGGCACATGTCAATTGAGTTTTGTTATGTATGACAGATGCACGTTGGTTAAATTAATATTAATCGATAGTATGAGTACGTTTTCAGGGTTCCATTCGAGAAAATTGGACCCTATTTGACCGGTGGCAAATAATATTGATTGTCTGAGATTACATCTTTGTCAATCAAAATAATCATCGAAAAATGGCAAGAAAAGCATAATATATAGTTTTTTTTTTTATTAGAATATAGAACAAGCTATCCTAGAGATGAGAAGTATATACGATACATTATTAAACCTATAATATTCGTCCAGCTAACCTGTAAAGAAATGTAATCGGTGATCGGATGAGATTTTCGCAGAATATGACAATGTGTCATCGTGGCGTATATCTCATCCAATAATCAGACGAAAAACCGAAATTTTAATTATGTTGTGGTAACTGTAACATACAGGTTTTGACTGATTATATTAACTTTAATGTAAAACAACAAATAATAATAACCAGCCACGTAGGGGTCCGCCATGAGCTAGTTAAATAGTAATGAGATCCCGTTTTCTTGTAAGGAACCCTAAAAATATTGATTTTTGGTAAAGATGTATACAACTAATTGATTATGTGTGCGAAACCTCGTCATGCGCGACTTCAACTATACATTCTTAATTTGTATTGTCAGGCTTGGCTCACTCCGCTCTTTAGGTACAAATCTACATGTACATCGACGTATCCCGTCCGGACGGGATAATTCTACGGGAGGTGCCGCGTCAGAAGAGATCAGAGCTATGCGTGGCTACGCGGTAGAAAGAGAGACGCCTAGTCTCTCTTTCTACCGCATATGTAGAGGTGCATATGAAATTAGGTACTCCGTGCTTTGCAAGCTGAAGTGCACTTTATTGCTATGTAGGTAGAGTCGCTTGGAATGGCTTTGCCGAGTGTTCCTTCTAGTCCTTTTTATTCTGTAATTATATTAACATTGTACAAGTCTGTAATTTATTCTGTAATTATATTAACATTGTACAAGTCATTATAAAATTCTACTGGCTATTTAATACAGATCAAAAGATACATACCATTGAAAACGGACGGACAGCACCGCAGGCTAAGCTATAGATATTGTCCTGTTTTCTCCTAGGGAATCCTAAAAATATGACGGTTTACTTCCCAACAGCGATGCCGGCGTTTATCAATCATCACTTTCAATATAAGTTCATACATGTGCTTATCAGTATTCTGTCATCTGTGTTATCAGTTATAGATAATACTCGTAATACAAAATGTTCGACCATAAAATTAGCAAGATATTCGTAACGGTTCACTAATAATAGTCACCGTTTGAATGTTAACAGGTGTCATGTTATAACGTTCTCGAAATATACATTTTAGTGTTTATCTTCATTAAGAGTAGGTAGGTAATTAAAAGTCGATAAACGCAAATTATTGTTTTTTTCTCGCGGTGGCCAAATGTCGTCAATTTAAAAAACTGGTCAAGTGCGAATGGGACTCGCGCACGAAGGGTTCCGTACCATTACATACAAACGGCGTACACCTCTTTTATTGTATGGGAGCCTCCTTCATTATTTTATTTTAATATATTACATTTAAAGAGAACATAAAACTAAATATTCTGCGAATAGTTAAAGCGTCCACCTGTCACCGTTATTAGTACCGAACAAGAAACGGTAAAAAAATTAAGTTTGTTGTATGGGAGCCCTCCTTAAATATTTATTTTATTTTTAGTATTTGTTGTTATAGCGACAATAGAAATACTTACATCATCCATGAAAATTTCAACTGTCTAGCTATCAGCGCTCTTGAGATACATCCTGGTGACAGACGGGCGGACAGCGAAGTCCCGGAAGTGAATAGGGTCCCGTTTTTACCCTTTGGGTACGGAACCCTAAAAATCGCTGTGTCATCAAAGCCTATTAAAACATTTTAAAGGAATAACACGTCGTATTCGACTCAAACAATTTATCGAGATATAAAATAAATAGTCAATGCAATTCCGAGTGACGCAACAACACATACAAGAGTAGTAACATACATACAAAAATACACAAGATATAGCATTTCAAAAATTGACTGTATATTTAACACCTAAAAAGGCAGTAGTTGGACATCAGCTCATGCATCGTTCAGAAGCACGAGTAGCGGTAATTCAAGAATGTAATAAAAACACATTAACGAATTCGATTAGTACTCACTGTAATGAGTAGGTACATTTACTATTTTTACCAGACCAAGGCGATCAGCACTATGTTGAGTTGGAGCCGATTTGTGGCAGAGGGCTGCAAGAATCATTTTGTTACGTCTTGTATTTGTTTGTATTTTTGTGTCTTGTTGTAAGAAATGTTTTTTGTATGTTTTTTGCCATAAATAAAGCCTATTCTATTCTATTTATAAATTCGGTATTGTAACAATATAATATTTGGTATCGTAAAAAATATTCTTCGAATCTGGCGTATTACATGATCAAGTACAATAGCTATGACAATAGTTGTTAGACGACCCAGTAACAAAACATAAAAACCAATTGCGAGCTGAAATACGACACCGCGGGTTCCCGTACCAACACAGAAAGTACGATAAAAATGTACCAAAAAAAGATTTTTTAACACAGATCGAGATCTTTCGCGGGAAACCGACCTGTTTTTAGCCGGTTATTAGGGTTCCGTACCCAAAGGGTGAAAACGGGACCCTATAACTGATACTTCGCTGTCCGTCCGTCCGTCTGTCACCAGGCTGTATCTCAAGAACGGTGATATCTAGACGGTTGAAATTTTCACAGATGATGTATTTATGCTGCCGCTATAACAACACAAAAAATTGCCCAAGTGCGAGTCGGACTCGAGCACGTTAAAACAAAAAAGGTTATAATTTGAAGTCTAATGTTGTATGGCAAATGGTACGGAACCCTTCGTGCGCGAGTCCGACCTGCACTTGTTAGTATTTGTTGTTGTACGTAGATATAGGACTATAATCATACCGAGTAACCGTTTTACGATAGAGTAAAAAGAAAACATGTGTATTGTCTCCTTTTCTTTTTGTTATTATTATTTGTTGGGCATGCCGCCATACTAACACATATTCTGTGAAATTTTCAACCAGCTACCTATTACTTGCCCGTGGAGTGTCCCCTCTCCATCTCAACACGTGGGTGTCGTAAGAGGTGACTAAGGGTAACACACTAAAAGGTGGGCAGCAGCGCTTTCTGAGGAACTTATACACACTGCGATCTCCAAGACGCCTGCCAAGGGTGCATTATGGCAAACCACCCCACCCTATTCTTCCCACCATAATGGGAGAGTCTGTGTTCAGCAGTGGACAATCCGGCTGATACAGTACAGTACCTATTACTATTCCAAAGATACCCTTTTATCTTCGGGCGGACGGACAACCGAAGCTTAATAATAGTATTCCGTTTTCCAGTACAGAACCCTAGAAATGATTAAGTTTTGAATGTCTCGCCATAGACAAAAGCTTTCTCCTTAAGGTTAATGCTTTTAATCATTACGCCAGATACATCCCAAACTATATACACTACTCGTTTTGTAGTAGCGTTTTTTTTTATTTTTGCTTTCATGATTGTTTACTTATCAGATCTTGACCTCACTGACACTGATAATAAGCACTTTATTAATATCAGACACCAAATCACTATCTTTTATCAAATTGGAACGAAAAACTCATATCACAACAAATGATTTGTTTGAGTAATTAAAACTATAATTTGTTTACAGCGATATGAAGTTAGGGTTATTGCCGCCTGATAACGTCTGATAACTTATACGTTTAGTTAGAGGTTTGTATTGGGTGTGTATCATCACATTTTAGTCACAGATGTCTTAAGTACCCTTGGTAAGTTTTCATAGTTATTTTTCGTGAAACTTTGCGTTAAACACCATAATTTTTTTAGCAACACCGCTAGCTGGAACTATTGAACTTAATTTTTTTACTACGGAAAAGTTAAATTTTACATTATTTGGCAAGGACACTACCAGACGCTCTACCGGTAGTGTTGGCTTTTAAAGTCGAACGGATGGACGGAGCTGTGGACAGCCGATGCTTAGTAAGAAGTGGTGCTTCGGAGGACGCTTTTAGCTAGTAATCCCGGTTGTTGTCTTGGGCCGTCATAACGACTGCATCAACTTAGGGTATGTCGGAGGACTTCGGGCGGCCTGACAGCTCCGACAATTTACATGGTAGTAATGCATTTTGTGAACGCCCGCATCGCTAGCTACCACCCTCAAGAAAAATATCTATCTCCAAGCACCTAAGGGTGTGTTCCGGCAGCTTTAGAGCTAGATGAACACATCTATCACTAACGATAAAGCGCTAGAGGAAGCTTCGCTAGATTGCCTATTAGATTCTTAACTATTCAACTATCAAAATCGGCATCGAAGCTTTTTCGCGATGTTTTCGCTATTCTTTGTAGTTTTGGAATAAGCCATGACCGTCCACTTGGAAAATCACCCTATGTCTAGTAGAGAATATGGATCATAGTCTAATTCCAATCGCATACAAAAAGTGTAGCTAAGTTTCAGCCACACAGCAGCGTGAGAAATTTAAAATGTTCAGGGTCGATCACTCTTGGAAATGATCCGTCTCAAATTTTACATTCGCTAAACTTGTTTCTATGAGACATAGGTACATAAGAGTGGACTTAGGCCCCCATTACACTATCACAAACATTAGTAACGCTTTATAGGTTCCTAAATGAAAATTAGCGTGTTTTTGTGTTTTGAACGTGTTGGTTACAAAAATTGCTAACTTTTGTTTAGTGGTGATTTTTGAAGTCACCAACTTATTCTTATTCTATTTATGTCCTGTACTGACGTCCCAAGTTACAAACTTTTAATCTGAAGAGTACGCTTTACAGATATTAATTCTACTAATATTATAAATGCGAAAGTTTGTCAGTGTTTATATGTTTGTTACTTCTTCACGTTCAAACGGCTGAATCTATTCGGATGAAATTTGGTATGAGGGTAGATAACACCCTGGAATAACACATAAATATAATGATAAAGATCAGCATGCCGATTTTACCTTTTCAAGATGAAATAAAAAATTTCAACAATATGGTATACAAAAACAACCATAACCTACATGGTTGTTTTTGGATAGTTAGTTGTTATGGTTGGTGGTTGGTATGTGGTTTTAAAAATGCCCACGAACACACATGTTCTATTCCAGTCAACTTGGATATCATTTACGTAAAACAGCGGGTAACACCTCGGGGCGCAGCTAGTAAAATAAATAATATTCAGGAGAATATGTAAACTATGCCTTACCGGAAAACACAATTCCAATTATTTCTCTCGAAAGAAAAGAAAAACATGAATACAGCTCCAAAATTTCACTTAGTAAAGTTTTGTGTCTATATTGTAAATCGTATCAATACAAATTTTATTCCTAATTATATAGTTACCTTGTGATATAGTAAATGACAGATTTTTACTGTTTTTAAAAAGCTCACTTTCGCTTACGCTATACATAAAGCGTAGTCCAGTTTCGCTCACTCGCATGCTAAACGAGGCCTCTCCGTCCTACTCTCCAAGACTGACGTTACTCTAAAACCAATTCTCTTCTAAAAAAATTACAATCTTTGCTTGGTGGAGATACAACTTTAACTATGATCCTAATTTTATTATAGTGTAATAGGGGCCTTAGATTTACCACAAGTAACCTTGTCAGCAGTTTTTGTATATCTGCCGTCACAGTGCCATATATAGCAAGCCACGTGACTACATTAACATAGTTTTTTGTGGCCGAACCCTTCAAAGTTGGCGTTATCTTAACATTATATCATTGTGACAAAGGTTTTTCTTTAGTTCTTTTGTAAAATCAGTATGTATAAGTTTCCTACCTTCGTGTCTTTCGCACGAATCACACCACCGCCTACCATTTTTCCACTTAGATATATAATATGGTAAAATATACCAAACCTACAATACAATAACTCTTTATTGCACACCAATTTACAGTTTTTACACATATCAAATAATAAACAATAAAAACTCTTACAAAATGGTATTACAATGGGCGGTCTTATCGCTATAAAAGCAATTTCTTCCAGACAACCTTTGAAAGGACAGAATCAGAAATAGGGAATAGGCGGTTAGTGCAACTTGAAATCATATAAAATATAAAACCTTTACTAGTACTTTAATATAAATCCTAATACATAAATATCAATAAAAATACACTATTACATACATACTTACATATCAACATATACATATATACATACAGGAGCGATGAACAAAATAAAACTTGTATTTCCAGCCAAACACGCAGTTTCCACCTTAAAAACAATACAAGAAAGTATTATCCTACCTGACCGCAACCATCCTTGGGAATACTCTTTTTGATGAAGAAATTCAGATTGAAAGAAGCCATTTAGACACATAATGTGCTGTGACACACAACTTCCGTCGACGTGAGTAGTGGCTTGCTACTCTTTCAGCGCATTATTTCCCTCTGTTGTAACTTGCAGTTAGTATAACGATAATCACTGTACAACACAATGTCACCTAGTTGTGTGTTAAGTGATGATGATGGAATTGAAGGTATTATGAGGCGTGACCTAAAAATACTGTAATTTTATATATGAAGGCATCTAGCCAGGCGAGCATTCGCAAAATGCCCTACCACTATTCGACTACCAATATCCTTAAGTATACTATATACAATTCAATGAACATACAAATAAACGATTCTATTTTTAAACATGTGATGATAATGAACAAAACACGGATTATCGCAATCGTTCAGTTGAGGTAGTCACTGTCCGGCGCGGATTTCAATGGTTGTCGATCGTCGTTTTCGTAATCGATAAGGTACGAGTACCATCGAGTGGTATCTAGCTATCGGTTAAACAACGTACAGTACAACAAAGGCTCGTAAGACCAAGGTTATCGGCCGGTTATAATGGTAACCGGTGAGCGACAATTAAATCGATTCGCAAAGAAGGCTGTTGGTTTTTCTCGTTGTTGATAAAGTTGGAAACGTTTCAGTTTTCAGCGAATATTATGTGGAAAATTTCTTGTAGGGGCGCAAAACAATTTCATAATAACAATATCATCACGGCTGTATATTGAAGATAGTTAAGAGATAGGCACAACAACATTCAAAAATAACTACGGTACAAGTGGCTCCAAGGGAATGAATAGTAATTAATAGATTTAAGCGTTACTTTGCGGAAATCCATATTTAATAATAACAAATACTATTTAAAATAGCCTAAGAAAACATAAAATAATATTTTAATAAAACACTTAAAAAAGTATAAAAATATATATCTAGTGACAATTCCGCCTAATTAAAATTTTAATACTTTTTTAAGTGTTTTATTAAAACATTATTTTGTTTTCTTAGGATACTTTTAAAAGTATTTGTTATGAATAGTATCGGGTGTAGGAGAAACTCCCGAAGAAAGCACCGAATGTGCTGAAAGACATTGCGCAGTGCGGCTATAACCATGAGTAGCATCCGCAGGGAAAAGACACCTTGAGGCAGTAGACCCACGAGGTATTGAGACTCCATGAGCCATGGCTCGAAACCTCAGCCAGCCAAAGGGATGAAAAATTGCGTTACGTAACGTTACATACATTACGCCGGACATATTACTGTTCATGTAAGATAAGACGAGCCTATAGTTGTCTTCCAGGCCGACTCCGGACTATTACTGATAATTTCTCCGTCAGAAAAACCTAATGACTTCCCGTCTCGAGAAACGAACCCAAAACCTCAATATTCCAAATCGACGCTTTCGACACTTCACCACTCAACCCAGTCAGTAGTATTTCTATATATGATTTCAAGCACTATGGCGTGCTAAGCGAAAATCAGATTTACAAATTATTGGACCAAACAATTTTTTTCGGCATGTTTTCAAAATTTTGGCTTGAACGAGTATGTTATGACTGGCTCACTCCGCGCTTTAGGTACAAGGCTTAAAGTACTGGTACGGCGTATTCCTCTAGGTTAGATAATTCTACGGTGCGTGCCGCGTCAGAAGAGATAAGAGCTATGCGTGGCTATGCAATAGAAAGAGAGATGCCTTGTAGGTGAATATAAATATTAGCTACTCCGTGCTTTGCGAGCTGAAGTGCACTTTAATGCTTCGTGGCTAGAGTCGCTTATTTATTGGAATGTCTTTGCGGAATAAACAGTGCACAGACTAAGGATCCAGAAGGTCACTCCTTCTGTTCCTTTTTATGGTGGTTCCGGTGGCCGAGTGGAATAGACATCTGGCGCGAAATTTGGAGGACGCGTGTTCGATTCTCGTCCGGGACAAAAATTTTGTGCTCCAATAATTTGTAAATACCATTCAGTAGCCATATTAAAATGTTCATGTCCAGTGACGATGCGGAGGATATGCATACATACTTACATCTCTATGCACTCTCACATAAATATAACTTATGAGAAGCAATAATGCGAGTTGGCAACGAACTTTTTAACAGCAACGTAATATTTGCCTCACACTTGAGTTATTTGCTATAAACGCTTCCTTACACTGGAAATTTCCATGTATTAGCAAATAGCAATCTTAGAAGATAATTAAATTATTGAATTATGTGTTAATTGCCACCATTGCCTATGTTGCCTGCCCATGCATGAGTATAAAACGGCAAATATTATGTGGCAAAATATAAATTACATTTTTAATGGTTCTTTACGAGAAAACGGGACTTTTTTATGAAATATAAAAAGTTTGGAATGTTCTGCGAAGACATCATTATTTTACTTAAGGGCTGTATATTTTTAACTGGTATAGGCTGAAATTTTATAAGAAAATGAAATGATATAAGAGCATGAGACGTGCGAAGAAAATTGGTGACAATTAGCACAATATCGAGAACTTGAGCAGAGTCTACGGAAGAACTTGGGTCTGCAGGGGTACAGGACAAGCTAAACACAACAAGTCCCGTAGTCAAACGGGGAACTCTTACATCTAGTTTCACGTTACCTAGAGTCATGCATGACCGCTGTTCGTTCGTAGGTCACTGACATTTTAATAAATTTCTAGCACTGCACAGCAGCATTTTAGCAAAAATTATATGTATAAATATTTTTAACTATTCATAAGTAAGAAATGCAGAAATACTTTTGAAAAGAAAATGTTTATCACCCAAGAACCGTAAAAGTAAATGAAAAATCCTCGTTCAATATGATGTCGTTGAATAGGTAGGCTTTGACTGATTAAGATTTCATTGGTGCAGCTCTCCACCATTATTTCAAGCACCATCTCATATAATATAGTAAGAGATAAGATATTTAGATTGAGTGGTGTTATTGCTTTGGGATCCCGAGGTTCTGAACGTACACTGACCTAAAGAGCTCAGTACCACACTTTTAAATTTGCTATTCGTACGACTTCAGCGGTGTACGGTAGGGCGTCATCTTGCATCAGCATCCATCCATCAGCCATATTTACTAAACACAGCCCTTCATACACATTAAGGTCCCCTTGAGCATATCTTTTCCCGATCAGGGTGCCATTTTCGATAGCCGCTGGCTCTGTGCGACCTTCTGAAGAGATGCCAGCTCATACATCCTACGTAAAGAGACTCCACCGTATCCGTACCGACTCTTTCTATGAACAGGCTTAAATGTAACGCTCACTAAGTCACCTGTAGACTTTTCGCCTTCCATCAGTGGATCAAGTGAATTATGATTTCGAATAAAGATTCGAGACTCATAAAAGAACAAAACTCTGGCCTATACTACTTTCTCCCATTGTATTTGATCATGGTCGTAGCGTAGTCTTGCTACTCGATGCTCTCTCGAGTTTGGGGCCACTTTCTGACCTGTGTAGTCTGAAGAAGCTGTTTCTGGATTTGTAATGTATTGAGGTGACGATTTCTCAACATATTGGAAACAATATAGTCTTCTCCAGTATTAGTCTATCTAGATCTACCATTTCAAAGTCTCCTCAGAGGGTTTCCTATTTTGGCGTACCTTCGCTTCACCTGCCGAATTGTTTTTAATTTAGACCCACCATTCTTGCATTACGACACATTCTGACGCCTTGTTCCAGAAATGTCATGATTCTTCTATATTCTTCAGCTGAAAGAGGTTTGATAACCTAATACCTGCTGTGGATTCTTTGGGATTTTAATCAAAGTTCATAGATCAAGAAATAAATATAAAAACACAAAGACAGAGTAAGACGGCAATTTAAAAAAGGAGGGTTTTTGTTTATAATATTTTTTTCATTCTTTAGGGTAGGTTATCGTCTATAATGTTTTTATACATGGGGTTTTTAAATTTTTATATAGCAATGTGGATAACTACCACCCTCACGTAGAAAGCTATCGCTAAGCACCTACCAGTGAGTTAGATTAGAGCAGCTGTGGTTCAGAGCCATTTCCCATTCCAGGAAATGCTGTTTAACACCTTGACCACATCATCACTTACCATCATATGAGATTGTGATCAAAGGCAAGCCTAGCAGCAAAAAACACGAAGGTACCTACGTCTTGAGATATTTAGTTCAATAATGTTTCAAATCCAAGTACATATTTCCCAACCCAATATACGTTTTGCGTGTGAACCACGTCTTGGCACGAGTTTCAATCTAAATCTGAATTATCTCTGATATCAATTTGGGTATTACTCTCGAAATACTCTTTACAGCTCTTTATACAAAAATCTGTAATGTAATAACTCGCGTACTTATAAAGTTTTTTTCTAGGTTGGTGGTCGAAGATGTAGTTAAGGCCAACTTAGAATTACTCGCTCTCAAGGACAGCCGGAACACACCGTTAGGAGCTGGCGACAGATTTTCTACTTGAGGATGGTAGCTAGGCGGGCATTCGCAAAATGACTTCCATCATACAAATTTTGCCAACTGCCCTTCGCATAAGTATGTATATTTTTCTATTGAAAGATTGATTTAAAAAAAACACCCTTTTCAGTTCCATATCTCTTTCAATATTTTCTTTTGAAAAATTTATTAAAAAAACACCCTTTTCAGTTTCATATCTCTTCCATTATGTAGATTAGGGATATAACATGATGTTTATATTTTTGAATACAATATGTTATGGATAACACGATTAAATTAAAATTTCACTATAGAATAAATTTGTTAACATTTTTTTTAAATTAAAATGTTTATAAGTACCCATTTTCTTTCATATATATATGCGATACAGGATATATTATATATTATAATATTATAAATGCGAAAGTAACTCTGTCTGTCTGTCTGTCTGTTACGCTTTCACGCCAAAACTACTGGACCGATTTGAATGAAATTTGGTATGGAAATAGTTTGAGACCCGGCAAAAACATAAGATAGTTTTAATCCAACTGCGCAAAAAGAGCTTTATGTTTTTGCGCGATAACCGACATACGCGCGGGCGGAGCCGCGCCCGGAAAGCTAGTATATTATAAAAACACTGGAGGGAGTGCCTAGGTTTCCAATGAAGTTAAGTCCGCTCAACCTTTATACGAGTTCTCTAGCCCTTTCACACTCACACTATACGATTTCATGAAAATTATAAACGTATTTTGTTGAAATTTGGTATTAAAATATACGTTAGGTTCTGGGTTGTATGATATGTTAATCACGACTAACATAAGTAGTTAACTTGGCGACAACTACCACCCTTAAGAGGAACACTGACATCTATGGCGGGCAGTAGTCATTATCAGTTTTATCGTGCTTGTAGGTAAGTTTGGTTACTTTACTACATGATTATAATATTTGCGAGTTTGATGTAATATTGCACGTATTATCTTGAAAAGTTATTGAAAACCAGTGAACACAATTCCATAATTTGCCCCTTAAGGCGAGGCTTTCCACGGACTTTAGGTATTTTATTCGAGCGCGACGTATTCATTTACGCGACACAAAGTTGTGTGCGATGCGCCGCGCGCACGCTTTTAGCTTTCCAGGTAAGGTACAGTACAGTCCTACCTACGTACGGAGATCACGTATCGATCACGATCAGTACCTATGACATTTTAGAATGGAATTAACTTTTGTCGTGTATTGGTACATACGCCGGAAAAATATAATCGGGTCCTGTAGGGCTCCGGTCAGTACAGTAGTGTTTATATATCTATACAGGATGTTAGAGTCATTGTGTACCTACGGTTATTTTAGGTGGGTAAATTATCATTCTTAAGAAAAACATTTTCACAAATGGTAATTTGGTAATATTATTATATTTAAAATATATATTATATATAGTATATATATATTTAATATAATAATATTACCAAATTATATATATTTATATATATTTACATCCTAGAAGCTTTTTGGCGTCATGCACGTGGTGCATTATTACGACGTCCTCCAGTTCCCATTGCTTTTTTTAACATGTCTTAATGAATATTGCTTAGCTCTTCGATTGCCAGCTCCGTGAGATACGTCATTTTCCGATAATTTTATTTTTCGCGATATTCTTCTTGCGTTCGTGCCGCAACATTTTTGAACCCCGAACCATGGTCATAAATTATAGGCGTCCTGGATATATTGATCGTGATTTACCTATGGCATCGACTATTTAGCGTCCTCATAGGATGAACGACATTTGTGAGTGCGACGTTGCCATCTTTATGTTTACTTTCTCTTTCTTTGACAATCGCTTGTATGTACATTTATAACAATTTGGTCAAATCTATATATATACGGATGCCCGATATTTTTATATAATTTATTATTATCTATCTACACGTAGGAACAATGGATTTTGATAAAGTTAAGTACACAAATAGTTTATAATAAGATAAAGAAAATTTAGCTCCTGTTTCTGAGATTTTTGGACAATAAATCGCATGTAGTAGCAAGAATAACACTTACGGGAACGATTGTTATTCACTGCCAATTACCTAATCATCAAGATAGAATAAAACTTTACATATAGTCTAAGCAGCAATATAGCTACCTTTGAGAAAGTACCTACCTAACACAAAGTATTAAAGAGTTAAAAGCTCTATCTACGATATAATTATCATTTATCATATAGGCCTGCCTAGGTACGCAACTGTCAGCGATGTCAAATCGACATTGCGCATTGCATTGCATACCTATCTACCTACATGGCTATAAGATCACAACAAATAATAAAGTTAGTACTATGTATCTACCTACGTAAATTCATAGAATAAGTGTAGGTATATATTTGTAGTAGGTATAAGGTAGTACGAAAGTTTATATGGTAAACTTAGCGATGATTGTAGGCACTTACCTAATCAAAATTAACCTATGATTAGTTTTTGAATTTTATTTTCAAAATAATTTAAATCAGTTACCTACCTACCCAGTCCGAAATTTTTGGGCCTTTTTTTCATATATGTTCTACCAGAATTGGTAGATCCACGATGACATCGTGATTACCGCTTAGAGACAGATTTTGAAACCCTTCCACCATGCGATGAAGTTCATGCACGCGGCGGGATTTGAACCATAGACCTGCTGCGCGGCAGTCCATAGCTATGAGCCATCACTGCTTCCCGTTAAGTGTTAAGTGACAGAATTTCTACTTCAGGGTGGTAGCTAGCCAAGCGAGCATTCGCATAATGCCCTTCTACCCAGTGGTAAAGCTCAAGCCCGCGGCGGGATTCGAACCATAGACCTGCTGCCCGGCAGTCCATGGCTAATGCCACTGAGCCGTCACTGTTTTACAAAATATGTTGTAGTAAATGCAGTAAGTTACAAATTATGTAATAAATAATTATTGTAAATATTAAGTAAAATTATTTGTTCGTAGTAAATGGAGTAGTTTGTTCTTTTCATATTGATGCCATAAACATACCTATATGTTTCAGAGATAAAACACAATTTTATAAGAAATGTAATCAATGACAATCATGTCACTTGCAATATTGAAACAGTATCTACCTACTAATGTTATTATAAAACGAAAGATGACTAAAACAAAGAACAACAGAACGATCGCCCTAAATAGGTAGGTATGTAATATATTACATATTTATTTAGGGCGATCATATATTGTAATCTATTCATCATATTATTATCTCACACGAGCAACGTACCTAACGTATATATAGGTACTTTCGCGGAGAGTAGGTAACAGGTACCTACTCTCCGCGAAAATTTATTGCTCTGTGAATTTAAAATATTATTTTATCTGAAGAGCCTACACACATCGTGACGTAGCTTGAGACACTATCTCCGTCCGTCGTCAAACATAGTAATTCGTTCGGCATGGTTCGGCTTTCATTGATATATCGCAAACAAAAATATTTTAAATAGGTAGGTATGTGTCGAAAGTTTGTGGGTATGTGTGTTACTTCTTCACGCCTATGGATGGATTTGGATGAAATTTGGTATGGAGATAGCTTATACCCTGGATTAACATAAAGACTACTGTTCATCATCACCATCATCACCCATTTTCATCAGCGCGCGGGTAAAACTGCGGGGCGCAGGTAGTTGGTAGGTACAAATAAATCATGCAGGACAAGATGTTGTACAGAAGTACAGAACGGACCTGTGACACTTCACCACAAACGGCACATATGATTAAACTGTGGCTAGTTTGTTGCAGAATCAATATAGAAAGTGTGATAATTTGACTATTTAGTGTAATAGGTGGGTTTTTTGTAGTAGGTAGTTTGTGTGTAGGTAAAGTAAAGAATAAGTTAGTTTGCATAGTTACCTATATGTAATATTTATATTTCAGGGTAACCCATATCAGGTAAATAAATAAAAACAAAAAACATGTAGATGTATCACTTTTATTCCGTGTTTTAGAGAGAGAGAGTAGACTTATAATACGCTAAGACGCAAGAGCTAGAAATAAGAAGACAAACGTTGATTAATTTTGTCAACAACACCAACAACACAACATTTATTATGTAGGTACAACTATGGCACTTCGTGCTAGACACACAACTTAGCTAAGCACTTAGAACGCTAATACGCAAGAGCTAGAAATAAGAAAACAAGCGTTGATTAATTTTATCAACAAAAAATTAACAACACAACGTTTATTATATAAGGTTGACATTAATTCATCAACAATACTGCGGGGGATGGTGTAGAATCGATAACGGCATGTGTTTCACTCATGTTTAATTTTCACATACAAAAAAATCAGTATAACTATTTTCTAAACGCGGCGCGTTGCCTTTTAGTATGATATCGAGAACCGCGGTTTACTCCATTCTCACATGTACGAACGCTACCCGATGTCAATTAGACGCTATCATTATGGCAAAACAGCTGTTTTGCCCTAGTGATAGACGAAGCTGTTTCACGTACCTATTCTGACGAACGCGAAGGCCTTACCGGCCAATCTAGCTAGACTGTCGAATGCTTTACATAATCGCCAATTGATTAAACTCATCTAAATGATAAAAAAAATTTATACCTACATTCTTTTTAATTTCAAGTTTACGTAGGTACGTACTGTATTGTGTTGCAGCTACTTAAGTATGCCATATTGTGATAAACCGCTACCGCGTCGCGCGTTCTTTTGTCGCAAGCCGCCAAAGACCGACTAGGCAGAATAGGTACACAAAACAGCTGTCTATTGTGCCTAGTATAGCAGTTCATTGACTTCGCGTAGCAATCGTGCGTGTGTGTGAATAGAGTAGATACACCGTGTTCGTAGACCGCGGTTGTCTTTGCTAGTATTCCCAAAGCCAACGTGCCATAGCTTAAGCAATAGTACAGACTTTTTGTGTATGTGAATATTAAAAAAGAGTGGAACACATTCCGTTATCAATTCTACACCATCCCCCGCAGTATTGTTGATAAATTAATATCCACATTATATAGGTACAACTTTGGCACTTCGTGCTAGATACACAACTTAGGTAAGTACTTAGATACTGTAATTCTAAAACATTTTAGATTTAGAGTAAGGTTGAGACAATTAACGCACTATTGTTAAAAGTTTATGCCTTTAACAATTTGTCAACTTCGCCGTATATTGTTAACAAAAGTTATTTTCACAACAGATTATCAACTACTATAGCTAATCAATGTCACAAATATTAATAAAATCACCTTATATGTCAGCACATAGTGCTGGACGTGAAAATTACTTTAAGAACTAGTAAAGCAGAATTTTCAGACTTAAATTGTTATAATTACGATCACAACAATTACAAATTGGTAATAAAATAACTTTTTAATATTTTTATTCAAATTCTCTTGACTATCCCACTATAGTCTGTGTTTTTTTAACAAACGAGTACTGAGTATGTCTCTCGCACATTTCTGATATTGACAGAGATGGGTAATTGCCGTCATTGGTCAATGTCTTTGTTCTTGTTTTGAAATTGTCAAAGCCCGATCATATTGAATACTTCTAAAATTTACCGTAGAAAAAATTACGTTATTATTTTACGATTTAAATTTGCATGCTGAGTATATTCGTAACGAAATTTTCTGTTCGCGTTCATGATATAAAACAATATTGTAATAGTATATATATTATGCAATTCAACATATAAATCAAATAATTCTACTACAATTCTTGTAATCTTAAAAATTTTAGTCATTCTTCTGATGAACTTTCTGCAGATACGTCAATAATAAATTGTTCAACATATTTTGTACATGATTGTCGGTTCCGTACATTTTTGTTTCTATCTTAGTTATTACATGATTGAGACAAGAGCACCATTTTTATCTATTCCCTTTATCTACTCCTTGTAACAAAAGAGTTCAGACTTCATAAATTTTATAACTTTTGTCATATCCTGCCATAGCCCTTCACTTGAAACCAAACGAGTGCAATTGGGTTGAGCTCACAGTGATACGTCGGCAAACGTATGACGAGACGATTTGTTGACTTAGCAACAACATTTTTTCCGAAACGATCTTTGTTTTGCTTACCCTAATTCAAAAGTTGCCACTTTAATATTGATTCGTTACAAGCAATATTTTTCGAATTGCATATACCTACATGTAACTACAGAGTTCGTGTGGAACGAATTTTATGTTGATTACGCGGGCCAATAGCAACGCAGTAAAATTTTCGGTACTCGTTTGCTAAAAAATAGACTATAGATTTGAATTAGACATCCGTATATAGCAATTGAGCGTCCGTATAAAGCTATTGGTAACAAGCATATAATATGTACATGTTTGTCTAGTCTATTTTTTTATAAATTTAAGAAGAATATTGCTTAATTAGGTACGTAATAACTTCATTTGTGGGTTAAATAAAAATATAGGTATGATAAAATCGGAATTGTATCGTACCATGGCCTGAACCAATATTATATATGGACGTCCAATATTATATATGGATGTCCAATATTATATATGGACGTCCAATATTATATATATGGACGTCCAATATTATATCTGGACGTCTAATATTATATATGGAAGTCCAATATTATATATGGACGTCCAATATTATATATGGACGTCCAATATTATATACGGACGCCTAATAGCTGTATACGGACGTCCAATAACCTGGCTACTTTTATTATAAAAATACGGCACTATGTGAGGCAGTACTGTTTGGCTACAAGTTACTGTATGGTGGAAATTTTGTTGCCAATTGTATTGCACCATATTGGATTATTCCCATTTGTCCCCACAGATTTCCCCGGGACAAATGGGAATTATTGGCAGTAGGAAGAAATATGTTTAATCAACTTCTCTTGACGATCCCACTAGATTTGAATTAGACTTCCGTATATAGCAATTGAGCGTCCATATATAGCTATTAGTCGTCCGTATAAAGCTAATGGATGTCCGATTTCTCCTTTATATAAAGAATTTACTAAACATATTTAGCAGCTTTTCTGTCACCAAGCACCTAACGGTGTGTTCCGACAGCTGTCCTTGAGAACCAGTAACTCTAGGTTAGTCTGAACAACATCCTCGACCACATCATCACTTACCATCAGGTGAGATAGTGGTCAAAGGCTTAAAGGCAAAAACCTATCAGGCTTAAAAAAATAAATTAAAGCCTGAACCACCGTTTTTCATTCGCGTCTGGTGTTGCGGATGTTTGTAGGCGACGGTAATCACTTACCATCAGGTGAGCCGCCTGGTAGTTTGCTCTACTATCCCACAAAAAAAATACCTTTAGTGGCCTCTTATGACACCCACAGGTAGCAATCGGGGGGTGACATTCTAGCTCGGCACCCCACGGGGCACAAAACGTATTAATATTATTTATGTATTATTTTTCTACTAACAGCTAAACATTGCTCTTTCTAAAAATATCAACACATAAAGATTCATAAAGATTTCTACCAAACAAAATAATACATGAATAAAAATAACTTTCTTTTATAAGGGTAGCTACTGACTTTAAGCTATTGCAAGTCTAGGCAGCGGAGTAAAAAGGTCTTTCGGATTCCACACTGGTGGGTGGTATCGTCATTACATATTTAAGTCTAGTCTAAATGTAAATATGTTGATTAAATTTCAAAATTGAGGAAATTTATAAGTCGTAAATTTTGTAACTAAAATATCGAAAAATCGATATTAGATTATATATTAGATATTATATTAGGAAGAAATATTGTTAATTAACTTCTCTTGACTATCCCACTAAATTTGAATTGGACATCCGTATATAGCAATTGAGCTTCCGTATATAGCTATTGGTCGTCCGTATAAAGCTATTGGGTGTCCGATTTCTCCTTTATTTAAAGAATTTACTAAACATATTTTGCAGCTTTATCATCGTGTTTTAATTTACACTACATATAGGCACGACTCGGGAAGCGAGTCATGGGTACATGAACAAATTACTCTCGTACTCGGGAGCTGGGTGGCGGGCCCTCAAATTGTTAGAACGTATGTATTTAATGTACAGTTTATTTATACATATTATAAATAAATATATATATATGGGCATTTTGTGAATTCTCGAAGTGGCAAGGGTCACTAAAAAGGGGAAGGTTTTTTACCAAAAAATGGAACCGACTTCAACACTCCAAACAGTGAAATAATTGGTTGAAGTCGGTGCCATGCCAACCAATTGTCATATTATTGTGCGCATGGTACCGACGTCGACAAGTTATTTTACACTTTTGAGTGTTGAAGTCAGTTAATTTTTTTGTAAAAATCCTTCCCCCGTTTTAGTGATTCTTGCCACTTACGGGAACTATTGTTATTCACTGCCAACTACCTAATCATCAAGATAGAATAACACTTTAAATATAGTCTTAGCAGTAATATAGCTACCTTCGATAAAGTAAACCTACCACAAAGTAGTAAAGGGTTAGAAGCTCTATCTACGATATAATTATCATTTATCATATAGGCCTGCCTAGGTACGCAACTGTCAACGATGTCAAATCGACATTCGCGGGCGCGCATTGCATTGCATACCTATCTACCTACATAGCTATAAGATCACAACAAATAATTAAGTTAGTACTATGTATCTACCTACGTAAATTCATAGAATAAGTATAGGTATATATTTGTAGTAGGTAGGTATGAGGTAGTACGAAATTTTATCTGGTAAACTTAGCAATGATTGTAGGCACTTACCTAATCAAAAATAACCTATGATTAGTTATTGATTTTTATTGGAAATAATTTAATTTTTTAGTTTATTACTATAAATAAAAATCTTTGTAATCACACTAATAAAAAATAGGTAGGTATGTGTCGAAAGTCTGTGAGTATGTGTGTTACTTCTTCACCTAAACGGCTGGATGGATTTGGATGAAATTTGGTATGGAGATAGCTTTTACCCTGGATTAACATATAGACTACTGTTCATCTGATGATGCCATCATCACCGTTTTTCATCAGCGCGCGGGTAAAACTGGCTATATGAAATAATTATATTTCAATAGTTTTTATATCATGCTCATTCATACAAAAACGTGGCTAGGTGATAATGTAATTGCTATCATTAACTTATACATAGTTATTATTACTTATACTATATAGGGATAAGTGAACTTAAGTTTACATCTGTCACAACCGGTATATTCAAGTGGAAACCTTGGTAGGGATAGGTGTACAAGCCGAGTATATTGTAGAGATTTCATATTTCAGTAAGGTAAAACCAATATCTTGGAGTGACGAGCAGGGATTTTACGGTAGAGGTATTTACAGATACGTAATCTATTATATTATTATTATAATTATTATAATAACAATATTGAGGTGAATTCACATTTCATGTTCTCCTATTGGATGTTGAAATGATGTGAGTGGAGTGTTGTTCCACATAGGGTCATAGGGTGCATGACATGGCTTCTTATAACCTTCATGCCCAGTTCACGCTAAAAGTTGCGGGTATAGGTTGCTACCTACGAAATGATTTCAAAAGATAGCTCGCTATTTAGAACCTGGGCAAAGTTGTTATTTTTATGCTACCAAGTAAGTAAGTACCTACTTAGTAATTAACGTTCACGACGAATTAATACCTACGATTCAGTCTAATAGCAATAGAAAAATTAGCTACAAAAATTACTTATTCAGTCTTGATGATGTATAATATTTTTTTGGAAAACAATAATTCAACAACAATAAGTTGATTCAATTTTGCTATCATTACTAATGTCTTAGAAATAGCAACCTTTACGACGTTGGTACCTACCTCAAGCAAATATTCTAGAGGTTAGCATCTCAGCTCAGTCCTTGAGAGCCAGTGAATCATTCATTACAAAGACATATTAATGATCGAAGATTATAAATTACAGGCAAATGAGGCTGACTGTACGTATATTTTTTCGTAACATTTACTGACTTTTTAAAAGTTTAAATGAACTCGGGCTCCTAATGATACGCAACGCGTACACCACCTAAGGCGAATATATTGTTTTGCTTAAATATCGTGTGATAATTGTGATTTATTGTTGGATTGTTGCAAACGAGCTGGCAACGTCGCAGTTGTGGACGCCAAATACGCGGATCCATAGTCAGGAACTCTCCGCGATATGCGGCTTTCAATATACGCAAGACAGCAGCGCCACACCTGCGCTAACATTTCGTCGCGAACTTTTTAATATATTGTTGCAGCTATTTAAGTGATATTTTGGCTTCTATCGATATTTGTCCTATGGCTAGTCAGGACCAATGGGACGTAAGTGCCACTGGCCAACAAAGTGGCGTCCAGTATGCGGACGCCAAAAGCAGGTGGACGTCAGTTTAAATGCACTTTTCTCTTCAGAGGACGTCTAATTGTTTGCGGGATGTATATATATATATATATATATATATATATATATAAACTTCATTAAAAGAAAACATTAAATGTCACAACCATGTCATGTGAGATTCCCAGTACTCAGTAACAAGTCTGTCTGTCACAGTTGTCCTATTAACTAATGGCGTCGAGTGATATAGCTTCGTAAGAATTAGTTATATATTAGTTATTTTGTAAAACGAGTACCCTTATGCTGTCAAGACCGTGACTCTTTAAATATGTATTTATTAATATGTCTACGCAGATTATTATTAATATGGTGTGTTTAATAACAATGAATCTAGTGATTGTTTTAAGAAGGCTATTTTTGTTTAATCTTTGTGGTTATAGCATGGTGCGAAACTTTCACGTCCATGGACGTCACAACCGTGGTTTTCATAGAACATGCTAAGGCCCATGGTCGAGACAGAATCGTTTAGTTTTAGTTAAGTTTTTTTTAATTATTCTTTCAGACCATGTATTCAACATAATAACAAATCTCAAAGAATTATGTCGTGCGTTTAAAATAAAACCAAATGCCACAATATTTTTGATATAGTTTTAGCTCATTCTAATGTACTGTTTGCAAGTTTAATAAAAAAGATATTATCCAAAACGATACGTGTTAAGCTGAGCGCTTATAGAGAGCATTTTTGAAACTAAAAATATGTATCAATTGTCTTGGTTGTGACAGGAGCCCCATTGTAATAAATTTCATAAAGCTGTCCTTTACAGAGTGCTCAATTCAAAGTCATTGAGTACAAATTCTTACTTCATAATCATCGCTCATCAAGGCAACCATCTTCAGGCAGATATGTGGCTTCTAGCAAAATTGGCCAGAAATAAAAATAAAATTTGCCAGATAGTGTCCATTATTAAAGATACAGTAGAACCATATGCCGTAAAACTAAAAAAAATAAGTCATTAAACAGGGCAACAGATACTATATTTAGATATAATGAGTCTATACGCGCACTATAATAAATCAAAATGTTATTTGGAATTAAAATAGATTAATTAGTTTTTGATGATATAGTCTTTGACAGTGAATGACAATCGATCCAGTAAGTAGCAAGAATCACTGAAAAAAGTTTTAATAAATGTAAACCAAAAAATGGAACCAACTTCAACACTCAAAAGTGTGAAATAACTTGTCGAAGTCGGTTCCATGCGCAAAATATTGTTATACTAGGTACTTTTGAACTATTATGGTACCGACTTCAACAAGTTATTTCACACTTTTGAGTTTATATTGAGACATTGCATAAGTATTGGATTTGTTAGTAAATTTGAGTAGTATTTTTTTATTATTATAGGAATAATATGTTTAACATTAGGTGATTTTTAATACTGGATGGATATAAATTGAATTATGGGTAAAAAACGTAAATCCGGCTGTATGGAAACTCATGTCACGTCACGACTATGGTGCTCAATGTCACACCTGAGACTTTGAACTAGTATTTTAATATTTTCCTAGATTCAATGAGCTTGCGAAAATGTAAAGGGTTTTTATGTGTGATAATAATAAACATAAAAAAAAATTAAATATATATTTTATTACAGTTGAGTTGAGGATTACCCAGATAACAAATATAAAGAAATACAACAGAATAAATTAAACTCATATTTTTTGGCATTGGACCTAACAATAGTGATAACAATTTAATAACCTTAATTAACCATTGTGTACATATTAATAGTATATGGTTCGCAAATTGCGTCAAAAACTACACGAGTTAGATATAGTTTCAAACAATCAATTACAACATAACTAGATTCCATTCATCAAAATTGGTTTTCCCGGTCTTTTAGGAACCGTTCGGAAAATCGACAAAAAAGTAGAATACGTTATATCATCTAAATCCATTCAGCGGTGTTGGAGGTAGGAAGATAAAAAAAAGTTGGCTTGACTTCAACACTCAAAGGTGCGAAATAACTTGTTGAAGTCGGTACCATGATAGTTCAAAAGTACCTATTATTACAATATTGTGCCCATGATCCCGACTTCGACAAGTTGTTTCACACCCTTGAGTGTTAAAGTTGGTTAAATTTTTGGCTTAAAAAATTTCCCCCTTTTTAGTGTCCCTTACTACTTGCGGAATCGACTGTCATTCATTGACAATAACTACGAGTATATCATCAAGATAGGAAAAAACCTTTCAGTTATTGGAGTGTAACTCAAAAACGGCTTGACCGATTTTGATGAAATTTAAATGGGACCACACCACAAACATTCAAATAAAGAAAGAATCATATAAATCGGTTTATCAGTAAAAAGTTCTGAGGTAACAAACATTTAAAAAAAATAGACGAATTCAAAACCTTCTCCTTTTTTGAAGTCGGTTAAGAAGCTAACACACATACTTACTTTCGAATTTATAATATATATTATTATTATCATATAATAACTAAACAAGGGTGGAGTAAATCTATACTAAAAATAATATAGTACAGATTTGATTATTAACTTCATTATCTTAGACCCTGGGTACGAAATACTAGACATTCGGCTAAAACTAGATATAAAAACAATAATTTCATTGCATTTTAGCAAGCTTATTGAACCTAGAATGTTATCAAAAAAACTTGTTCACATCACGGGTGTGACATCGCGTACCATGGTCGTGACGTGACATGAGTTTCCATACAGCCAGATTTATGTTTTTACTTATAATTTAATTTATATCCATCCAGTTTAAAAAATCGCTTAATGTCACTTTTACTATTATTTCTATAATCATAAAAAAAGACTACTCAAATTTACTAACAAATTCAATACTCATGTAATGTCGCATAAAAAATTTTTTTACCGAAAAATGGGCTTGACTTTAACACTCAAAAGTGCGAAATAACTTGTTGAAGTCGGTACTGTGATAGTTCAAAAGTACCTATTATCACAATATTGTGCGCATGGTCCCGACTTCGACAAGTTTTTTCACACTTTTGGGTGTTGAAGTAGGTTCGGTAAAAAAAAATCTTCACACGTTTTAGTGTCCCTTGCTACTTGCGGGACCGATTGTCATTCATTGGCAATGACTATATCATCAAGATAGGAAAAAACATTTCAGTTATTGGAGTGTAACTCAAAAAACGGCTTGATCGATTTTGATGAAATTTAAATGGGATCACACGACAAGCATCAACATTCAAATAAAATAAATCGTCAAAATCAGTTCACCAGCAAAAAGTTCTGAGGTAACAAACATAAAAAACGGACAAATTGAGAACCTCCCCCTTTTTTAACCAACTTCCAAGAAAGGAGGAGGTTCTCGATTCGTCTGTTACCTCCGTAACTCTTGACTGGGTGAACCGATTTCAAAAAATATTTTTATTTTAAAGCTGATGCTTGTCGTCTAGTCTCATTTAAATTTTATCAAAATCGGTCAAGTCGTTTTTGAGTTACACTTCAATAACTGAAACATATTGACCTATCTTGATAATATAGTCGTTGACAATGAATCACAATCGATCCCGTGAGTAGCAAGGGTCAATAAAAAGATTCAATTTTTGTTTTACCAAAAAATGGAACCAACTTCAACACCCAAAAGTACGAAATAACTCGTCGAACTCGGTACCATACGCACAATATTGTGATAATAGGTACTTTGGAACTATCATGGTACCGACTTCAACAAGTTATTTTATACTTTTGGGTGTTGAAGTCGGTTCCATTTTTTTATCGGTTAATAACACACATACTAACCTTCTAATTTATAATTTATATTATTTTTATCATATAAAAGCTAAACAAGGGTGGAGTAAATCTATAATGAAAATAATATACCTAGCATAGTTTTGATTATATAATAGTAATGAAGTTAATAATTAAAGCCCAGTGTGTACCTATACACTGGGCTTTGATTATTAACTTCATTGTCTTTGACACTGGGTACGCAATAATAGGCATTCAGCTAGATTAATTAAAAAAAAATTTAAACATCAAAATAATACCAAAAAATGGAACCGACTTCAACACCCAAAAGTACAAAATAACTTGTTGAAGTCGGTACCATGCGCATAATATTGTGATAAGGTTCTTTGGAACCATCACGGAATCGAGTTCGACAAGTTATTTCAAAGATTTCAATGATGAACTCGGTTCCATTTATTTGTAAAAAAAACACAATTTTCCTAATATTAACACACGTACCATAAGTTTCACCATACCAAATTTCACTACTTACGAAATCTATTGTCATTCACCGTCAATCAGGAAGTCATCAAGATAAGCGTAACGAGTCGATTTTCTAAATGTTAGCCCAGAGCATGTTTTATTTTGTTGTGTTTGATATTCATTTTGATCTTTTTCTGTGTGGCGCTGCGTAGGTCGCAAAAATTGACACAGGTCCTACGTCGACGAGCTCTGCGAGCGCACTGGCGGTCAAGTGAGCGAGCTCTGATACCATGAATTCATGTTAAAAAATCATATAAAATTAACATGATAACTTTTTAACATATTTATTTATGATTTAATTTCTTTTATTGATTAGTAATGCATTAAAAAATAATTGAAAATTAAAGATTAGTAAAAAGGGAGACAAAAATCGTTTTTAGATTCGAAATAGAGGTAACTTTAAGATTTTTTTCTATCGAGTGAAGTTATTTATTATGTGTATCAGATTTATGAATTAACTCAAGAATATGCTTAAAAATAACATATATTTTTTTTAGTTTAATAACCGAGTTTTTTCTTTGAGAAAAGTTAATTCTTGTATGGCGTTTTCTGGCCAGGAGCGCCTTAAGTCGCAGCGGACGTCTTTGGTCCTGGACGTAGATTAGCACTGTGCTTCGATGAACAGATCCTTCTCCAATGTGTGACTATAGAAAACAGATATTATGCCATAAGAAAATATTTTTCTTCTACATAAATACTTGTTTATTTTGTATGTACACACTGTGGCTGTGGATTTGTGTGGGTGAGTATGTGAGGGGTGTTATGTAACGGATTGCTGCTTAGATTTTCTTATCAGAAAAACCCAATATGATTGCGTGACCCAAGAATGGGATCCGGGAATTCGTGATTCAGACGTGGCGGTTATGTCACTCGACCAACTAGCCTTTGTTTGTGATATATTTGCGATATAAAATAATCTACTTAAATCAATACTAAGGTTTTTATTACAGACATATAACAAATAAAAATGAATAAAATAATCAAGGATTAAAATGATTCCACTTATACTGATCGTTATCATATATACTATCGAACAACACAAGATAAAAAAGTCTACTTTTGTCGCCAACCTATGACAATAACCTATATAATATATATGCAGGTTTCGATACCCCACAGGCCAAGGGTAGATTTGCGCCCCCCATATTTTACTATGGGAACGATAAGAAGCGACTAAGGAAAAAAACCGGTCAAGTGCGAGACGGATTCGCGCACCGAGGGTTCCGTACAAACCTGTAGGTATGTAAGTAAATGTCATGGTGTTTTTATTGCTAAATGAAATCCATAACATTACAATATGGAAAGCTGGAGGAGCATAAATTTAAGACAAAGGTCTCTTTATCGTTTCAGTAATCCTTTATTTTATATTAAACATATAATTTATTATTTTATAATATAAATGAAATACCTACACTAGCCTAGCAGCAGCCTGGCGAAAGTTAATTTATCAAAGTATCATCATTATATATTTACAAAGTTTTTTTAGTAAAAATTTAAGCTATTCGTTTTCCTTAATCTGCTAAAGATTTCAAGATTCTGAGTTCGCAGTACTCTGTAAGTAGTAGAAAATTTGCGGAATAAACTGTTGTATCTTATGGTGGAATTTTAGGCGGAATTGTCACTAGATATATTCTTATATTTTTTAAGTGTTCTATTAAAATATTAATTTGATGTTTTCTTAAAATATTTTTAAAATATTTGTTATTACTATTGTTAACACAGAGGATGGCAACACTGCGGTCTATGGTCGCGGGCGCAGCTTTTTCTCTCTGGCGGGCCTCCCGGCCCGCCACTGCATCTTTTGACAGCTCTCGACAACATTAATTTTTATTGTTCATATTATTTCTTTCAAATGTTTTTGCTAAAGCAATAAATAGTATACAAAGATATACATTGTTTAAATACCACTTCGGTGACGGCAAGATTCCTAACAAGTTTTGGTTCTTCGACCGGATCGTAACATGCATGACCTGGGCCAACCTTACAAAATGGTTGCCGCCTACTATTGAAGATTTGGAAAATTGAAACGTCACCAAGCACCGAGGTATTTCGAAAAGTCGTCAACAGGGAGCAGTCATCTATATCGTCGGGATCATGGTACAATAATACCATGGTCGGGATTATGCACAACATTTTAATATAGCAACGAGAATATTCTGCGTGGTCTTTATGTGGATTGGCCCAACTACGCAGCAGTGCTCAACATACACTATACGAAGAATTTAGAACAACGTTTCGAAAATACGTTTATACATCAAGCAAACAATAAGAAAAGTAGAAGAAGAAGAATATCTGCGTAGTCTTTATGTGAATTGGCACAACTACGCAGCGTTCTTCTACATACAAACAGTGCAAACAGCTCTGACTGGATACTAGTTGGCGGAGATACCCAGGAGCCTAGAACCTAGAAAACACAAAACAAACGTGAGTTCGTTCCATACCTCATGTAATTTCATATTCATCTTCATAGTTTCATAGGTAAATCATTACCTATTCCTTCACAAATATGCTTTAACTATATATCATTTCTTATAAAGCACAAGATGTGTTATATATAACTTGTTCATCACTCTGTCAAACTGTGCATTTAGCTAAGCTATTATACTACATACCTCACAGGTATTGTAATTGATTTGTGTGTAATCTCAAAGGCATTGCAAGCAATCCTTCATGTTCTGCACATATACACAACATACATTTGTTGTCATTGCACTTTGAATATTAACTTTAAGTTGCATCAGCAACATACTATACTTCTCATATTCATTGTCAGCAGTTTCTTGTTATAGAATTCATAATGTCAACAAACTATAAAGACTTAAAGAAAAAGCGTGCTTCTTATAAAGCTAAATTAACACTATTCAAAAGCTTCCTGGAAAATATCCTGTCATGCTCAAAGTTAACAAGCATTCAAATTTCCGAGCTAAATATGAGATTGTTAAAATTAGATGAAATGTACGGTGAATATGATTGTGTGCAGATGAGTATAGAAGGTCAATCGGATTTTTCAGAAGCAGATGCAATAAAAGAGTTCCAAGAACGGGATGAGTTTGAAAATCAGTACTTCTCAACCATTGCCAGTGCCAGAGATTTGCTGAGCGGCCACACCTCTGCAGAGCCAGTGGAGGACAGCCATTCGGTGACAGGTTCTATGATGCATGTAGCAGGTGGGCCAAGCTTGAAATTACCAACTATTCAACTCTCTCCCTTTTCTGGAAGGCTGCAAGACTGGCTTGAGTTCCATGACACCTATGTTTCATTGATACACTCAAACCCAAGCATACCAAAAATAAATAAGTTTCATTACCTACGGTCTGCATTGAAGGACAGTGCAAAACAAGTCATTAGTTCATTAGACTTCTCAGCTAGCAACTATGATGTGGCATGGCAGATATTACGTGAAAGGTATTACAATGATAAACTTTTAATAAGTAATCATATACAAGCATTATTTGAAATAGAGATGATTCCTAAAGAATCGTCTGTCGCATTGCGGACATTGATTGATACAATAAACAAAAATCTTAGGGCTTTAAATTCTCTAAAAATAAATACAGACAATTGGGATATTCTTATCATACATATGATGTCCAGTAAGCTAGATTCAACTACTAGTAGAGTATGGAAGGAACAAATAAATCTTCATAAAGAGTTGCCTTCGTTAAACATGTTTATTACCTTTTTGAAAGGCCGTGCAGAGCTCTTGGAAACTGTGGAACACACAAATGTAAAACGCCGATATAGTGAGCCAATAAATAACCGACCAAAAACATTTATTGTACATTCAAATACTCAAAATAATTCCATGAAGTGTCCTTACTGTAAATAAGGTCATCCTATTTATCAATGCCCACAATTCAAATCACTGTCACAACAGGGCAAGTTGCAAAAAACTAAACAATTAAATCTATGTATAAATTGTTTACGGCATGGACATCATTTAAAACAATGTAAGCTTGGTCCATGCAAAATATGCTCCAAATGGCACAACACATTATTACATTATGATGAACCTCAGGTTAGTACATTACCACTTTCAACTTCTAAAGAGAAGGAGTCTGTAGTTTTAACTACAAATGAGTCTGAGTCAACCACTATTTCTGAAAATACACCCACGGATAGCGACATAGTGTTGTCTTCAACTGCACAAACCAATAATTGTGTTCTTTTGTCAACTGCACTCGTCAACGTTGTCGATTGTTATGGTGTAACCCATACAGCGCGTGCATTACTTGACAATGGCAGTACCACAAATTTCATGACAGAACACTTAAGTAATAAACTCAAGTTACCGATTCGTTCAACTTCAACTAAGGTAGAAGGACTGAGCCGCAACTCAGTATACATAAACAAGCGATCTCTGGTTCAGTTATCATCCAGAACTGAAACCTTTTGTAAGGAAATAGATTGTTTTATTGTACCACAGATTACACAGCTGCTACCTACAGTAAAAATTGATACTGCACGTTTAGACATCCCACCCAATATAAAGTTAGCAGATCCAGGCTTTCATAGCCCATCTGAAGTAGACATGTTATTAAATGCGGAAATATTTTGGAGTATACTAGGTACTAGGCGCATTTCATTAGGCAAAAACAAACCAATTCTAAATGATACAAAACTAGGTTGGCTGGTGTCTGGTACGGTACCAACACAACATAAAGCCAAGAATTCAACTACCAATAATACAGTCCACTGTCACTTTTCGAATGATATTCAAGTTCAACATCAGCTTGATAAGTTTTTTGAATTAGAGTCTGTTTCTTCTCCTAAAACAACAACAAAGGATGAAGATGAGTGTGAACAATTTTTCATAAAAACTACAACTAGACAAGAAGATGGGCGGTTTGTTGTCAAGATTCCATTTAAAAAATCCCCTGATGTCCTTGGTGATTCTTATCAGCAGGCATTGACTAGATTTTATTCACTAGAGAAAAGATTCAAACGTGATCCAATATTTAAAGAAAAATATATTGAATTTATGCAGGAATATCTAGACTTGGGTCACATGTCACTTACTGAGAAAGAGACCAATGACAAACTTACTTACATACTACCTCATCACGGTATCCTTAAAGACACTAATTTAACTTCAAAAATTAGAACTGTATTTGATGGTTCTGCAGTTACTTCTTCAGGACAATCTCTTAATTCTATTCAGCATGTAGGACCAACCATTCAAGAAGATTTGGTTAGTATTCTGATAAGATTTAGACAACACAAATATGTAGTCACATCTGATTGCGAAAAAATGTACCGGTGTATACTAGTAGCCGAGGAGCAAAGATGTTTACAGCAAATACTGTGGCGGTTTGATTCATCACATGCTATTCAGTTATACAAATTGAATACCGTTACCTATGGCACTGCTTCAGCCCCATATTTAGCCACACGTTGCTTAGCACAGCTAGGGCAAGAGTGCCCAGACTCAGCTGTTCGTGAAACTATTTTACATGATTTCTATGTTGATGACTACATAAGTGGAAATGAAAGTGAAGCTGAGTTATTGCGTATCTGTCAAGGCGTAATAAGTCAGCTTAAAAGGGGTCAATTTCATTTGAGAAAATGGAGGTCAAATAATACAAATATATTAAAACAAATAAAAGATGATAGTAAGGATAGCTTATTGAAGCTATATGATGATAACACCAAAATATTAGGACTAAGATGGGCATGCAGCTCAGATATGTTATACTTCTCAGTGAACATAGATAATGACCCAAAATTTCTAAATAAAAGGTCAGTTCTGTCAGGAATAAGTCAGGTCTTCGATCCATTAGGCCTAGTCAACCCCTTGCTTACTGCAGGCTAAGCTTATTTTGCAAAAACTTTGGGCTTCCCATTTGTCGTGGGATGAGAGGCTACCCACTGAAGCTGAGAGCGAATGGCTATCATTTTTAAAATCCATTCCGTCGCTAAATGAAATTGCTGTACCTCGACGTGTGCTTTGTGACGCTTGTGTGCATGTTGACCTTCACTCATTTAGTGATGCATCGTTATTAGCCTACAGTGCATGTGTCTTTGCAAGGTCAGTTTCTGCTGATGGTCGCATTGACGTACACTTAATTACAGCCAAGAGTAAGGTGGCACCATTGAAGGGAATGACAGTACCCCGACTAGAACTAAGCGGAGCCTTATTAGCAGTCAGGCTGGCAAGAAAGGTAAAATTAGCCTTAAGACTAAAAATAAACGGTTGGCGTTTTTGGTGTGATTCCACAGTCGTTTTAGGTTGGATAAGAACGCCAAAATCAAGCCTAAAGTCATTTGTATTAAACAGAATTAACGAAATAACTGAAACAACTGATTCTGCTATATGGGGCTATGTACCTACTAACATTAACCCAGCTGACATCGGCTCTAGAACATGCAATGCCAAATAATTAAAAGATTCTAAACTATGGTGGACAGGTCCACAATTCTTACAACTTCCAGAATCTCAATGGCCTCAACAACCAAACAAAATTAGTGCTGATTTACCAGAAGTCAAATTTCAATGTATGTTAGTAACCCAAGAAAATGAATTTATAAACAAATTCTCTGAGTTTAGTAAATTGCAACGCATCGTAGCGCTCATGCTGCGCTTTACTCACAATTGTCGCTATCCAGGTGACAAATTAACAGAAAATTTAAAGGTATTAGAACTAACTAACGCTACTAAAACTTTATGCAGAATTGTTCAAATCAGTAAATTTACAAAAGACTACAGTAACCTACAGAGCAAAGGTCATTTAGCAAATAAATCACAATTACTTAACCTGAACCCATTTTTGTCAAAGGAAATGGTTATACGCGTTGGTGGCAGGTTATGCAACTCAAACTATGACTATGATACTAAACACCCGATAATACTACATGCGTCACATCATGTTACGCTGTTGCTATTTCGGTATCATCATAAAATTCTTATGCACGCTGGACCTCAGCTGCTTCTATCAATCATGCGACATAAGTACTGGACAATAGGAGGTAGGAATCTAGCTAGGAAAATTACACATGAATGTCTGACATGCTGCAGGTTCTCTGGGAAGTCAATTCAGCCAATAATGAGCAGTCTACCAAAAGAACGGCTACATGCTGACTTTCCATTTAGTAACACAGCTGTCGACTATGGAGGACCAATATTGCTAGCCGACAGAAAGGGGAGAGGTTGTAGACTTATCAAGGCTTACCTGTGCATATTCATTTGCCTAGCTGTAAAAGCAGTGCACATTGAACTCGTGACCGAATTAAGTACCGAGGCCTTTATTGCTGCCCTAAATCGATTTGTAGCACGAAGAGGAAAACCGCTCACCATTTTTTCTGACAATGGCACAAATTTCGTTGGTGCATATAACGAACTATCACGGTTTCTAAAATCAAAGTGCAATGATATAAATGCATATGCTTCCGAACAAGCAATCAATTTTAAATTTTCACCTGCTTACAGTCCCCACTTTAATGGCTTAGCTGAAGGGTCAGTCAAATCTGTCAAATACCATTTAAAAAGAGTTTTATCTCTAACCCACTTAACATATGAAGAAATGAATTCTGTTCTAATTCAGATAGAAGCAATTCTCAATTCAAGGCCTTTAACTCCTCTTTCGTCAGATCCTAATGATTTTGTTCCCCTTACCCCATCACATTTTCTTTTGGGACGAACTCTCACTATGTTGCCAACTTCATCGGGTCACTTGGATGAAAAAACACAGATATGTACACTGCCACGCTACAAGAGAGCACGCTTGCTTGCCAACCATTTTTGGAACCGTTACTACCAAGAATACATTTCAGAGCTTCAAAAACGAGTTAAGTGGCAGCGAAATGACAAAAGACAGTTATGTCTTGGAGATATGGTGGTAGTAAAAGACGATCGTCTCCCGCCTAACCGCTGGCTACTGGGACGCGTTGCCCGCCTGTATCCTGGCGCCGATGGCTGCATACGCATCGTTGATGTCAACACTGCTGTTGGAATTCTGAAGCGAGCTTATAATAGAATTTGCCCACTACCTGCCAATGATTCCGTGGAACTAACTGTTCCACCCGGGGGAGCCTGTTAACACAGAGGATGGCAACACTGCGGTCTATGGTCGCGGGCGCAGCTTTTTCTCTCTGGCGGGCCTCCCGGCCCGCCACTGCATCTTTTGACAGCTCTCGACAACATTAATTTTTATTGTTCATATTATTTCTTTCAAATGTTTTTGCTAAAGCAATAAATAGTATACAAAGATATACATTGTTTAAATACCACTTCGGTGACGGCAAGATTCCTAACAACTATTAGGTATTCTCTTACAACAGTCTTAAAGCTTCAAGCCATGTATCTACTGAAATGTACACAGAGTTAGGTAGGTATCTACTATACCTTTCAAAGAATTGTTGTATCTTTATGTAAGTATGTATCTTTCTCGAATAAATTCCTTCAAAACATTATAATACATTACCTTTTATATAAGTTAACACTTATGTGTAAAGAAAGCCTTTAGGAGTACATTTGTACAAGTTATTGCCACCACGGCACGAAACTACCTATTTCAATAAACTGATCGGCCAGGGCAATTCAGCATTTACATTTTCAGCGCCGGCCAATGCTCTGTGCGCATGCATGTTTTTAGTGTAATGTGTACGCCCACCTATTTTCGACCGAGATATAAATAAAACTAGTAAGTATTTCACATTATTGCGTCTAATAATTTCGACGCCACCAGGTCAAAACACTCGTAGATGTGACATTGAAATCTTATAAACAAGCGCGATCTTTCAATATCAAAACATGTGAAATTAAAGTCAAATAACAAAGCGTCATTCGATACACGGAAAAAAAATATGGTAAAATAAAACTTATGTATCAAGAGCAGCGCACCTACATTAGATAACAGTTGCTCTACTTTTTTTATTACATATATAAGTGGGCTAAATTAACAGTAATCTAAATAATTAATGTTCCTAGCGCAATCTATACTTCCTGTACGAAAATTATGAGACCCTTTAGCATTGTGCTGTACAATTACGCAACGAACAAGTATTGAATCATATAGACCAGACGTTTACGCAATACAAATAAGATAATGTAGATATTTTTGTATAACGATCTAGGTAACCCGTTGACCTAGTTTTCAGCGCTCAGATATAGGGTGGAGGTTTGACCTGGAACTGCAACGGTAGGCATCATAGGCGGTAACGTTGTTATCGATTCTACATGCGTACAAGATGGCCGTATGCACTGTTATGATAACTAGAGATAACAACACAATATTACATAACATAATGCGAAACATCGGTTGCGTGTCCCGCGACGATAAACGGAGCAATAATAGCCAATAACATTAAGTGAAACTGGCGGTATAAGTATGCCAAGAAAACGTTGCTTAAAGCATATCGAGTTGATTAGCTTTTTGGATATTGCGCTGCCCCCGGCTACTACCTTAGTAGCCGGGATAACGGCTTAGGTCGAATGGTGTTTTACAAGTAACTAACATACGATAATATCTATATTTATGTGATTTATTAAACATTTTGTAATTTATAATTAATCCGTATTTTTTTATGGGGATAGGAGTGCAAACGAGCAGGCCGCTCACTTGATGGTAAGCGATCACCGTCGCCCACAAACATCCGCAATACCAGAGGTCTCGAATATGCGTTGCCGGCCTTCAAAAAGGGAATATGCTCTCTTCTTGAAGGTTCCTAAGTCGTAACTGTTCTATATGTAATATTGTATATATGTACATATGTAATAGTTCCATATAAATAATTTGCCATTATTAACTATTTAGTGTACTTCAGCTCCAATACTAATGTTAGTCCATTTTTTAAGTATTGATTTATCTAGCTAGATGATGTCGTTGAAGATGCTGTTCTGAGTGCTGTGGCTAACCTAGAATTACATGCTCTCATAGACATGTTAGTCCCAAATCAGTTAAGAAATTTAATGAGCTCCAACATTATGAATGAATTAATCATGTTCATTCAAATACTAACTTATGAATTTAGAATTAGTAGTTAAGGAATAGGAGAAAACTTTATTATATTCATTGTCATACTAATTTTGATTTAACACATTATTCATGAATATTAAAATTATCTAGCATACAGATCAATACAATAACTTAAGCACGAATCATCGAAATATAATTATTATTTTGGAATATAAAAATAACCGATCTCGGTTTGTATTTACGTACATAGATAGTTACGCTGTTGTGTAGCTGATTGCGTTATTAATTCACTTTTATCTCTTTATTTACAGTTGGGAAATCCCGTTAGAGGTCGCCATTGTTTGCTCTTAGTTAACCCGTTGGTCTGGTATAGCAACTTTGTAAGATTTCTTTTAATTGAAGAATAACCTTATGTTTGTTACGTGGGAACGAGAAACCTGGATACAACTTATCTAGTGGTGGTTGGGCAGGCAAAAGCCATTAATGCAAAATAAACGTAAAAGTAAAAGCTACTTGCTTACGAAAAAGGAGCCAGAAACTACCAGCTGTATAGGGTTGAGCTGACGATAAATTAATCAGCACATCCAACAACCTTAAGAACCCAACCTTAAGAGAATTCCCATTGCAGAGAAATGGTATTAGGAAAATGCACGTAATCGCATCTCACGCTGAGAGTAACAATTTAGCTACCAATATTAAACTCAATACAATTTGTCGTGGTTACATTACACCCAGAAGTCACCGTAACTTGTCGTTGAGGCAACGTATGCGCAAGAACGATGTCGACTGCATAACTTCCCTTTAGAGACACATCGCGCATCATGTCACGCTCGTGACATGACAGTCAGGAACCACAATCGTTGTCAAGTCTCGTCGACAATTTTATGCAATCATGACAACATGGAACAGCATCTAGGGGTGTCAGGGAGCCGTTACCCAAAATCTTACACTCTTCCGTGACAGATACAATGTTCAATTTCAGGGGAAAAATACGTGAAGATCACTAATGAAACTGAAAGAAAATATTTTTAAAACTAACCTATCACTAGCAAACTGTTCATATTTTGAGATTTTATCCGGGTTTAAAAGTGTTTTCTTATTCTGGAGAACTAGAATTACGTTTTAAAACCTCAAGCGGGTAAATATAGTAGTTCGCCTCTTTATCTCCATGCAAATACTAGGTGACATATAAAGTAAGTAAAGGTCTAGGTTAACTAGGTTAATTCAAACAAATACAAAAAAAAAATACAAATTAATGGTGCCTACTATTTAGGAAAGGATATCGATTCCATAATTCGTAACTGAATGTATTGTTGACGAACATGCCGAAAGTGGCGTTTGGTATTTTACTTATTTATGCTTTATTAACAGCACGAGTACGGTACTTGTAAATATTTAAAAACAATCCGCAATAAAGTACCTATCCATAATTTCCGTGAGTCCCGATCGTTGTCTTGACGCTGAGTTCCAATGGCTGCGCGATCGTAAACTCACGCAACGACAGCTTTTCTTTATAATATGATAACTTTTCGTCGGTTTGTAACAGCTACAAACAGTTTACTTGTATTCCCTGTCGGGGGCACCCCACCACCCTAGGGCTAGAATGTCACCCACATCTCTTCCCGTGGGTATCATGCGATGAAGAGTGAAATACCGGAAGGTGATGCACCTTCTGAGGAACTGCTATTGAACATTTCGATGACCATACATACACGCCTGCAAAGCGCGGCGATTATTGCAAACCCTTCCTTAAATAATGGGGAACCCATTGAGGAAGGATGTGGCTGTGTTCAGCAGTAGGCAATTCGGCTAATACAGTAAACCAGTTACTTCATATATGGACTGTACTGTATCAGCCGGATTGTCCACAGCCTCCCCTATTAGGGGGTATTTACCATAATCCCCATGCTTGGCAGGCGACTTAGGGATCGATAGATTGTCTGTCATAATATATATGTACATTGTCCAAATTCAAATTTTGATAAATACTTATTTGAGTTTCTTTAAAGTTGCTCTTCCATCATAAACAATATTTTAAAATCTATACTTAACATGATTTAATTTCCAATTTATTTTCAATTAAATTCCCATTTCCAATTCCCCACACTCTAAATGCGGAATTCGAAATGGGACTATTTTAGTGCAAACAGTTTAATGGGAACACAAGATGACTGGACAGCCAACGGGCAGACCACAGAGAAGGCTTTTACGTATGAATGCAGCTAAAATTGTGCCGGCATTTCAACCGTATAGTGTTTTTGATTTGACAACCCTAATCTTATACAATACCATACGAAATTTGAAACTAAAATTGAAATACTAGGTTGCCATACATATTTAAATAAATTATGTTAAGAGATGCACCATTAAAAACGCTTAGAAAATTAACTCATGCTAAATACTAATTCGAAAACTTGTGTGTATTTTTAATATTTTTATTTTTGAATTAACGCATGCTTTTTGTTGTAGCAATGTTTCCTTTCCTAAAATTTTTAATTTTGTTTGTATTTGTTACCACTCACCACTGTCAGGGATTTAGGTAGCAAAATATCTCAAAACACATTATCATCTTATTTAAGTTTGAAGGTAATCACTCTAGTTATTGCGTAACTTTTGATTATTGCTAATTAATCACCTCATTACGGCTTAATTGAATAATCAATTAGTATCTTCACCATACAAATTACAATACAAATAATAAGTGCGTCATTGCCAAACTTTCTACTTTGTTCGATCAAAAGCAACTCAACAAACGCTGTTATATATAGGTTTAAAACCCCATTTCAAAGAGCTAACAATATATACGCAGCTTCCTCACTAACTTTTTTCAACCTTTTGTACGATACAAAATATTTAACGCATAAATGCAATCTATTTATTTATTAGTACATTTTGTTTTTAAATATGAATAATCAATATCATTGGTCGGACAAAACGTAACTTGTTTTAATTTCTCTGGAACCGCATATTGAATTAAAAATAGTTGTTAATGTCTTTAATAAGTAGCAGTAAGTATGTAACCTACAAGATTAAATATTTCAGAACTATACCAAATATTTTAACATACAAAATGATAAATAGTGCCTGTAAGAAAACTGCGGCGCACATCAGCAGGAACGAAACTCTTAGATTCATCAATGAAATGGGGTGTATTTTTAGCTGTTACGTTAGGAAACTTCGAGTAAATAAAAAAAAGAGCACATGACATACTGTTTGTTTGTTTGCTTTGAAGCAACGTCTATCTGAAAACGCCAACTGAATGGTAAAGCTTTGCTAATATATGCCAGCTACGAGTTTTACGTTGAGGCTGTTATAAACATTATTATATTTTGTACGATTTCTTTATCAACCAATCGAATAGAGCGTGTTACGTGTGAGCGTTCGTATCGTAAGATACCAATGTATATACGGAAAAGCCATTCTAACTTATTTTCTTTGCTCAATTTCAAATTGCAACAATGTACAGTCACTGGTAACAAGTGGCAAGAAACGTTCCAACCATGCCACGAAATGAGGACACAAATCACAAGAAATCTCTTGCAATTGATTATATTATTTTCTAGTGTTTTCTGATTTAAAGAACATACCTTATCAAAAGTGAAGACCGGCGTCGCGGATCCGATGAATCCATCCTTTTTCTTCTCTATTTTGTACACGATGATGTGATTATCTCTGACTGTGTGGACAATGAATGCCTTGGAATCTGGACTCCAGGCTATGTGCGATGCGTGGTCAAACTCGATGTTCACTCGGAGTGTCTTGTGCTCTTTCTGGCCCAAGTCACGAATGTCCCACAGCATGATTGAGCCATCTGCGTAGAGATATCACATATGATGCCAATGAATAACATCGCCACGTTTTGTCACATTTATTGCGTTGTACGTGGTAGGTATGAATGTTTGTGAAAAAGTTTACGTACAAGACAAAAGAAAAATACTTTCTACGAGACTACTACCTAGTTTCTGGAAAGTTTGTCAAAGTCTTGATTAGTTCACAAACTGATTACGTCGTTCATTGGTATTTTATGACGTGATAGGTGACCAATGAGCATTCAGTATTCTGTGAATTAGGGCCTTTTTGTCGCACATAAATGGTGATGAAAAAGTACTTATTTTGACATTTTCCCTTAAAACGATAGAGAACGAAGCCCATTATGGAGTTAAATTGCGAAAATAAAGTTAATTTTCATTATCATTTTAGTCAGACAACAAGGCCACTAGTGAAAAGTTTGACGAACTAAGTTTTTAAAATACGTAAAATTATATGGATATTTTCACGTATTTTATAACTACTAGCTTGGGCCTGCTTGGATCAGAAAACTACTATTTACTACTCAGTAAATGGGAATAAAATTATCATTTGTTCTAATGCAGGACCTAAAGAATACATGTACTATGTTGAATCAAAACCTGTTCAGCCGTTTAAGGTAAGTGGCAACAATAAACTTTCGCATATAATATATATATATATATATATATATATATATATATATATATATATATATATATATATATATTTTATTGCTGATAGGTAAGCCTTTGATCACAATCTCACCTGATGGTAAGTGATGATGTGGTCGAAGGTGTTAACAGGCTTAGCCTAGAAATACTGGTATACTTGTAGGTTTGATGTGGTTTTGAATAACAATCTCATAAACAGCACCGACGATATCGATAAAATATGTAATACTAGCTGTTTATACCTCGTAGACAATGATTAACAGTGCATGTGATGATGTCCTATGTGTTAACGGTACTTGATGTATTCATGTAGCTTTCCATACACATGTACCTTCGTCGTATTTTGAATACCAAGTGTTCAAATTCGGTCAAATTTTGCGCGTATGTCCTTGAGCCTAATATCTATATGCTTTTGGTTTGCCAATTTCCCGTTTTATTATTTAATTTATCTCTAAACGTGCAATTAGAAAATGTCTTACTAAAATATATTTCAGAATAATTGTGAAAATACGTAATTCTTCGGCAAACTGGCAAAGCAGAAGCATAAATATTGGATCGAGGATATGCATGCAAAATTTCACCGCGTTTGAAATCTGACGAAACTACATTTTAATCGAAAGTACTATGAATACACTTCCCTTAATCCAGGATCTAAAAACTATCTATATTACAATTTATCCAAACCGATTTAGTTGTTTCTGCGGTAGTTTCAGGGGGAAGGAGTAACAAACACACACTCACATCCTCACTCACTCGTAAACTTTCGCAATTTGTGTGATGCAAAAATAGTTTTGAAGCTACGAATAAATATTCGTAATTTTGAAGGGTGAAAGATCGTATCCAGCTACGAGTATCTGTATACTAGTACTTAGATTCGATCTTTCACCATCCCATCTCTGGGAAAATTTGTTTTACAAATGTACCAACCGACGCGGACGTTCAGGTGGCCAGATACTTTAAGTAACATAAACACAGCGATAACCTATGAAAGCTATGGAAAGATCTATCTTTGCGCGATAAAATCCGGAACGAGGAAATTCACGGAAGAACCAAAGTCACCCACATAGCTTTCAGAATTTGCAAGTTGAAGTGGCAAAGGGCACGTCATATTGCTCGCGAACCGATAAGGAAGAAAGATTTTCGAGTGGTTATATTACACCAGAAGACATAGAGACATTACTTAGTAGACTTGGTAGGCCCTTGGTAGTTGCTGTGACGACATCGCTTAGTCGCGGGTAGTGTATTAACAAATGACTAATAGCCGTTCATTGTGGTGTTCTATGGGGGAAACTATTTGTTCAACAGTGGACATATTCCAGCTGAGGATGATGAATTTCCTGTACTACTAATTACAATATTAACTATTGTACTAACGATTATAATAATTGATGTTGAATATATGTGATTAGATATGTGAAAGTTTACAAGTGATAAAAACACTGATCATACACAAAATTATTTCGTTCATTGTAATTACGAGTATTATTTTATCTTCGTATTTCCTAATGTTGTCTTAGGTTTTCGCGATTGTTACACATAGTAATTCAACAACTTTAAACGGTTTAAATCGCGTATATTCGTCATTGTTTTGTCCCGACGTTTCATACACTTTGCAGTGATCGTGGTCACGGGGTGACCACGATATATGTTATCACTGGGTGAAACGTCGGTCGGGACAAAATAATGACAAGTATACGCGATATAAACCGTTTAAAGTTGTTTAATTACTATTCGTATTTTCTCCTTTTAAGTAATGATAATTTGACATTATATGTTGACTAAAATTGGGAATAAGATACAGACCATAGTTCACGGTATGAACACCTTTTCCTAACACTACTGTTTGTTAATTGGTAACAAGTTAACTTAGAATGTAAAATTCAAGGCTGATTTAACTAGCACATCCTTGTAATCAGCATAACATAAAACGTTTACATCTTCTTAGTAGGTAATAAAACTGTAGATGGAAGTAAGTTGTCCGTTATAAAAATTAAATAATGATAATACTTCGTATCGACACGAAAGTCATACGCGTATTAACGCGTGTTCGTATCCTATCACGGCCTTCTTAGCATGGTGGTATCTTATGAATATCAGCCTTGCTTGCTCATCATCAAGTATAAAATTTGTCGCCAAGCGTGCATTGTCAGTGGAAGCACTGGATTACACCACTGGGGTGTCGTATAAAACAAATTTATTATGTATGATTTTTTATTGATATATATATATAACAAGAAATGCAAATATTAAATTTGGATAAGCAGGGACCAGGGATTCGAAAAACATACCTAATAGTTGAATTATTTGCAAGAATAATAACAATGATTATTTTCTATCACCACTTACTATCAGGTGAGAGTAGTATCGGATATAGGCGAAAATAGGAATATCTCATACCAAAATTTATAGAAAATATAGATTTGAAAACATTATGTATCCTGTACGTTTGTCATTTACGTCACAATAATAAAGGGACAACAAATTGAAGTACCATTTTAGTTGTTCTAAGCATAAGAGTCGTCTATGCATAAGAGATATTTGTCTTTACCAACTACGAGTAGGTAAGAGACCAGTCTTTATGAAGTATATTACTTATAAAACAACCAAGTAGCAGAGTTTGTGAAGCAGTGATGGCTCAGTGGCACTGACTATGGACTGCCGCGCAGCAGGTCCATGGTTCGAATCCCGCCACGGGCTTGAACTTCACCGCATGGTGGAAGGGCATTTTGCGAGTGCCCGCCTGGCTAGCGACCACCCTCAAGTAGAAAATCTGTCGCCAAGCACCTAACGGTGTGTTCCGGCAGCATTCCATGAGAGCCAGTGAAATTACAGACACATGAGACTTCTTAACAACTATATGTCTCAAGGTGACGGGCGCAGTGCAATTCGAGTCTTGTTACGAAATGCATCTGTTATAGGCAGAGGATACCGCTTAACATCAGGTGGGCCTCCAGCTTGTTCCGTCACAATAACATAAAAAAAAACATTTCAAATTACACCTTTGTTCACCTGTCTTCCATCCTTGACCTTAATTAAAACTAAACTAACTTCTTAGTAAATTATACACCAAAGCGATGAAACATTGTTTTGCGTAACGGGTGACTATTTAATTAAATCAGAGGTTTCTAGAAGAGTTATAAGACAAGACATAATCATACTAATAACTAGAATCCTGAGTTTATAGAGATGCTGCTGGCTCAAGACGAAGACTGGAGACGAATCAAATGGATTGACCACTACTGAACTCAGCTTCCCCCATAAAAGTGGGGAGGGGCAATAATCCTCATGCTTCTTGGCGTCTTGTTCTGTAATCGCAGTGTTAGATAACAGTTTCTCAGAAGGCCACCTACCAGTATTTTACCCTTAGTCGCCACTAAGGGTAAAATACTGGTAGGTGGCCTTCTGAGAAACTACTGTTGCTGGTAAAATACTCTTACGACAGCCACGGAAAGTGATAAAATATGACATTCTAGCCCGACACCCCACGGTCTACTACTATACGTATATATTATTCATACTAAACTACTCATAATTAGTAAACAGATTCAAAGATTCAGAACAAAAGATATCATATGAGTTTGTAAAGGACCTACTGTCCTTTATTTATTATATTATGTGTTCACACATATTAAATCTATTGATCTTTTATTCCAACTTACGGACTCATTATTGAAAAACCGCGATATAACAAAGTTTCGCCAGGGCGAAATGTAGCATTACTTAAATAAATCTATTTTTAGGACAGTTAGCTGCCTTAGGTTACCTAGGTTAAAAAAAGATTTTCTTTGCTTTGTTTTGAATAACCAAATGAACTATAATTAATCTAAGGGCCAAATTCACCAAATTATAATTAGAATGATTTATTAATAAGATTTCTTACAGGTCATTTTATATAATACTATGAAAGTAATAATAATATAATTTTAATATGTCAAATTGTATAATTTTTATGAATCAATGATCGATTGGTCTTTGAGAAATTCTTTCACTGAATAGTAAGCTTTGGGAGCAGCAGCGTTTTAAGTTTTGTAGTAAATGCGCTTGCGGTACGTGCGTCTTTAATGTTATTAGGAAGTTTGTTATATAGGTTTACACCCACAAGTCTAACATTTTTCTTGACTTTTTGAGTCGGCGACCCGTCGGCAGCCTGAGCCAGTGCCGCCGTCTCGTTTGATAGTCATGGAGATCAGCACCCGTTGAGAACTGTTCCAGATTGTTTCTTACGTATGTTGCTGCTTGCAGTATGAACTGGCAAGGTAGGGTGTGTTTTTTTAGATTCACGAACAGTTCCTTCGCGGGGTGATCCCTCTCAACACTAGACATGATTCGTACGCCGCGCTTTTGAGCTTTGAATATTCTTTCCCAGTCGGATATACCAATGTAAGGTATACGTAGATAACTTTTAATTTTGTAACCAACAAAAATAATTGACCTTTGTCACTATAGATGTCAAATGATGCTGCAGTACTTTAAAATTGCTATGGTATCGACTTTTATAAAATTTGGCATCAGGCAGATAACTGTAGCAAAGGAAAAAACCTAAACCAATTTAAAAAAATTATATCGTCAAATTTGGCGGTATAGCTACTTTAAATAAATAAAAAAAAAACAAATAATATACTATTTTTAAATAACACACTTTGCTACAGCTCATAATTTATACTATTTCGATGTCTACAGCTGCTGTCACATGTCATAAAAGTCAAACCAAGGAGTTTTCATTTTTCCACAACAGGAATACAAAAAAAATATAATCTCCTACTAGGTTTGAGGTTCTATGATAGTAATAGCTTATCGCATTTAAATGGTTTTAAGTATAAAATTATCCGCGTATAAATTTGATCTTGTATTGGTGATATTAGACCTAAATATTTTTTTACAATATAGATAGATATCTATCTTAAACTTCTAGATATATAAATTCAACTTCTTTGATATATTCCCTCAATCGCCCTGCGGCTTACAAGCTACATCGCGAAATCCAAAGATTCTTATTTAATTCTACCAATTCGTTTAATATCGGCTTTTACGATAGCCTTGTAGATTTACTACAGTAACACAAGTGCTGAAAAATATACAAATCACACATTTACACCCCCAAAAGGATAGGCAAAAGTTTAAAAGCAACAACTTACTCCAATAATGGGGATTTTTAGTGGGGGGGCTTTTACAATAACTCTTTCAAACACTCTCATTTATCAAGATTTGTTCTGATCAATGTTTTGTTTTGATGGCATAATGCTGGGCAGCATTTTGTCATCTACCGCACACAATACTAGAAACTGGACTGCTCCTGGAAGTTTATTTATCAGAAAGCCTCAACAATTGTCTGACCAGGGGGTCAAATTCAAGAGCCTAAAGCGACTAACAAGGGCGTTCACGAACGCTCAACTTTACAAAAATGTGGTCATACGAACACTGGATATATAAACAAATTCTGCCGAGTCCAGATGTACTCTTATAATATTCAAGTAAACCCTTGTTTTTGATTCTTCAAATAATGTTGATTTCAAAGATGATCATGGACATCGAGCAGGACGCATGGCAGTTCAATGATAATACGTGCACGTTCGCACGTTGCTATGATGAAGTCAAGATAACTCTTTTTACAGCCTATTACCAATTAGTTTATTAAACAGCCTGTGAATCAACCTGTACAATTCTGTGCGTGTTCAATAAAATGCATCGAGGCACAGCTGAGACTCAAAGTGGTGCAGCGCGTTGGCAAAACCATATCCCGATATAAGAGATAACGAGAAAAAACAGAGTCCGTCCGTGTTTTATAATAAGACGGGCACAAACTCGAACTGTGACTCACTACCAGTTAGTTTGATAGAGTATTTCCCGGCGAGTTTAGGGCTGCCTAGGGATCGATGCCGAGTGTCGATAGTTTCTACTTTTTTCCTTTCAATGAGTTTTTATAAGCAAATTCGATTTGCACAAGTAATTTTCCTTCCATGTTAGAAGCTGAGTCGTTTTTTTATATCTATTTATTTGCATACTGGTTACTAAGAATAATTTTTTCAATCAAGTGTCACTTAAAAACAATCAAGTTGATGAAATTTAACTGGGCCCAACTTGGAAGAAGGGATACTCTACCCAACAAACCATCAAGATTGAATAATCCAGTACAAAGTTATGCGTAATCAAATAACATTAAAAAAATATACGCGTCGACTTGACCCTCTCTTCTTTTTGGAAAGCGTTAAGACAACGAGCAGGCGATTATGGAACACGGCAGCATGATCTCTGGGTCTGCTCGGCTGACAATAAAGTCATGAACATCATCGGCGCAAAGTTAAGGATTACATCTGTATCTTTACAGGATAAACGTGGAAAGGGTATACAATAGATCTATACAACCTTATTGCTGCAATCCATAGTTATGCATCTTGTCAATAAGATGAATGTATAATATATGTATGGTCGATATAAAATTGTATGGTATTCTTATTATTTGCAGAAAGCGTTTTCGTTCCACGTACATTCGGTACGGCACCGTATAGTTAAAATATAGAACTTATTTACTAGATATAATGTAGAAGTCTTCATGAATATGGGTAGTGAATAGGTAGACTCTAGGCAACCGTGCTTCGGCAATGACTGCGTTGAGTCCTCGCTTTCCACCCGGAAGACTGCGGTCAAATACAAGCCTGTGTTATATTAAGTAGTAGACGCTCACCCGTTGGTGATGAGATGATGTACTCTAATATTGTAAGTCATTCATAAGTTTTGACAAATTTGATGTCTCCTATGACGTCTCCTTATCTAAATAATCATATGATTCGTATATACACGTATGTAGACAATACGGGATGTCCCATATCTCGTTATTAATTTACGAAGCAATTAATACTTCTATTGGAGATAGATTGTAGCCCTCGCTAATCCTTGATAATATTTTATAATCCGCCTTGTCGTACGCTGTTTTTTAGACAACAAAACCTCAGATAAGTTTATTCACATTGTCGACTGAATAAGTTATTGTTTCCGTGGGATTAATGTCGGAACCGACCGATTACAAATATTTACCTTCAAATTTAACTCCGAGCCAATCTCTTGTGCAGACCTTGTTCTTTTGCAGAAATAAACTTCTACTACTCATATACCATATCAAGCGGATTGTTAACCGTTAAACACAGCCTCCCCCATACTGTATACTGTATAATCCCCACGCTTGGCAGGCGTCATGGGGATCGAATTGTAAGATAGCAGTTCCTCTCAGAAGGCGCTACTGCCCCTTTCGGTATTTTATTCCTAGTCGCCTCTTACGACACCCATGTGAAGAGATGTGGATGACATTCAAGTCCAGCTGCCAGAACACCTATTCGTATACACGACTCAATTCGAGCTATGCCATAAAACAATTAGTTCGAGTTAATTTTAAGGTATCATAAAACTACTCCGCTGTGTTAACTCATCAAATATTATTTTAAAATAATGAACAGAGGTCGACTGACACGGAATCTTCTATCGGTTATTTGTCTTAGCCATCCATATAGTTTCGTGCACTCTGGAGCAAATATTAAGAATTACAATACGGTTAATGTAGCGTAACTAATGTCAAACAAAAGTGGGTAAAGTAAATTAGGCGTGCAACAACACACTGTGCGGTAAAAGGTCAACGGACCACTTTAGATATCGTAACTGAGTCACTGTATCAAGGCCTTTAGATTTCAGGTGAGCATTCTGGCAAATCTAGTGCACAACGTTCGGTTCGGCAGTTACCGTATAATTTCACGGTTGGTGCTACAATTGTACACGATACTCTATTTTTAATGTATCTAGTAACATTTAATATACAACGATTAGTCAGTTCGTGACGGTATTTATTCACCTGTCTCAGCCTACAGTCAAACTTATACAGGGCAAGGTGCGCGGAAGTCTTATTTCCATTTGCCAAAGTTATAACGTTCTGATATAAAGGAGTAACTTTGTTTTCTACTTATCAATGCAATTTAACAATAAAGACGAGAGCGAAACAAGTTTAGTTTTCCCTATAATTTTGTAAGATGTTCTAGGAAGTTGTTGTACTAGGAAGTTTCAAACCTTAAGAAAAGTTAACCATTCTGTAATGTGTATTCTTTTAATTACATTAGTATTAATGGTTGATGAAGCATTGTAAAACTTGTATATATTTGTAATAAACTAAACAAATGTAATAATTTCTGCATTGTGACTATTAGGCAGCAGGTAATCATTGTTACGTTAAACGTTGCCTTTTAAATTCGTAGACAATACCATTTCAAGTATAATCATATTCAAGAAAACAAAGTCAAGCTTTGTCTTCTGCTAATTAAAGTCTATTACACTTCCGTAATATGAACATAAATATGGAAAATTATTTACACAATACTTTTATTAATATAATACGATGATAGCTCCGATGTAGTGAATCCTACCTGCCAATGGGGTTGATGATTAAAAACTATTTCACAGATGGCGCTGTGTGTTTGTTACCTGTCAGAAGTCGTTTTATTTCTGTGGTTTATTAGAACTTCGATTTTAAACCGGAGTTTTCAAGAACTCCTATGATTAAATCTATACCTGGTGTATCATAGACTAAACGAGGCGTTAATAAAACGAGATGATCTGGGAATGAAAGTGGGTCTAGTCAAAATACACTATTCATAGTTTGACTAATTTTACTTAGTTTCAATGCCTTTAAATTGGCTTTATCACCAGGTGAGATTCTGGTTAATATGGTGATTGTTGTGAGCAGCAATAAAAAAAATGCCCATTACCGCAAATTTACAATTTACCTTTATTTATTTTTCTTTTTTTTTTACTTTATTTATGAGGAGCATTCCTTTAAAACATTTTCGTTACAGGCCTAGCCTGCTTAAATTTTCATTCACATTATCACTCTCCCAACAGGTAAGATGGGAAACTCTAGCGGTTATAAAAAGATTCATATTTGTGAAGGAACATTATTGTTAAGTTTAAGCATGCCCATATCGCTCTGTATAGATTGTGATAAGTGATAATACGTATAATATATTCCCCGTATTAATATTAGGTATATTAACAGTTTATAAATAAATAAATTGCAAACTGTGTATATGAGGGTACATGAAAGTCATTTAAGGAATAAGTTCAGTCCAAAAATAAAGGAAACAAGAAAAGAAAATTAAAAAAAAATAAAGAACACCACTGTCCTGCATACAATTTTTCGATTCTAACGATACCCCATACATCCGAATGTGTTAAGGCATTTTAAAAAGATGTTCGGCTAATGAAACTAACACACACGGACCCTAAAAATAAGAAATGTCAATACATGAGAAATTTGTAAGAAAATTTGTTAAAATACTCAGACCAAATAAAAAGTCAAGACAGAATGTTGTGAACAGAGAAGTGAGGCCGGTTTTCCAAACATGTGTGTGTGTGTCGGTGTTGCCATGATAATCAAATTACCTTATCAAAATAACGTTACCAATTTAATAACGTAATTAGTATTAATACAACAATAGGGTTCCGATGTAACGTGTCGGCAAAAGTAGTATCGTTAAGTAGGGGAAGGGAATGGAAAAAGTGTTTCAGATATAACATTACTGGGTATTTAATTTACAAGCATTTATTTCTTGTAATTAATTAGTGACGGGTTTTTTATGCAATCGGGGAAAAAAGCACAAGGCCCACCTGGTGTTAAGCTGTAACCTCTGCCGATACAGTTCGTCACAAGTGGCAAACTGTACTGCGCCCATCACCTTGAGACATAAAGATATTAAGTCTCATGTGCCTGTAATTTTACCGGAACATAGGAATGTGAACATTACTGCTTCGCGGTAGAAATAGGTATAAATAAATATAAGTCGCCGATTTTAAAATATTCCCATGATAGTTCCTTCTTACTTTTCCGAATGATTTCGATCCAATTTTGTTTAATTTTTGGACTCAATTCGGAAAAAGAAAAAATAATTAAACAGTAACACTGGTAAGTGACCAGTAAAGCGTGAACAGTTAAGAGGGAACTAAAATTGCCTTTGTAATATCAATAATAATATGGTTATAATTCAACTCTATACACAACAAAGTTAAAAACAACAAAAAAAACAATGGAAATATTTTTTTTTTATAACGAAAAAAACATCATCTACTTCAATATCTTCGAAACCGAAAATCCAATACCAATGAAATGAATATGAGGTATCAGCAATTATAATTAAAGGTATCAGCTTTCCAACAAAAAATAAAATGCCGGAGTTATGAAGTACCAAAGATTTAATCAAATAAATTAAATTAAAAAAATACAACTGAATTGAAAACCTGGTCCTTTTTGAAGTCGGTTGAAAATGGACTGAATGAATGAAATCCATCTTTTAAATTTTCAATTAAACCAGTGAATCGATTATGATAATGATATTGAAATATTAAAAATACAGTCCAATTGAGAACCTTCTCTTTCTTAAAGTCTGTTAAAACACATTGATCAACTATTGAAAAAAACTAATAGCAATACGTTGTATATTATCACCCAATAATAGGGTAAACCTTATAAGCTTAATAACGGCAACACCAATGCCACCACGCCGCAATAGTTTGACTGACGAGTCAAGGCGTAGTTTCGTTGTACATATGTGTGTGTAATCGTGTTTGTACACGGCGAGGCGTAGTTTTACCGGCCTCACTGCTCTTTACACAACATTCTGTCTTGACTTTTTATTCGGTCTGAGTTAAAATAGTGCGCGTTGATGTCTTTTACTTGAAAACAAAAAAAGTGCTACGGGTATTTAGTTCCTAGACATGTTATGGAATACTACCTTGCTCCTCAATTAAATCATAAAATTAACGTTTTATACTGAATTAAATATAATATGTAAAGAATTAAATTTAACCATTAAGTTCTCATAAGGCGCTCGTTCAAGGGAACTAGGAAGCATTCAGCTTTATTATAATACAGTAACAAAAAAAATACAAAAGTCATCATCGTAGCAACATACGTGTGTACATAAATCGTGTGTTTATTTAAAATAATCACGACTGTCGGTTCATACATACATAATGAAGTCTGTGATTCTTATCCGAGTCTCCGGCGATACAAAAACTCGTCTGTCTCAGACACATGAAACGGTGTGGTTTGTCTGTTTTAAAAACCTACCTCGTAATTAAAAAGTACTCGTACCAGCCCACATTTTGAAAATATAGAGCAATTACGACGAAAGAAAAATTTTGTATTATTACAAATTTCCACACACAGCTTGTACTCGTATGTATCATTGTATTTAGATTTTTGTGTGTAGATTTAGGAACCTGGTCAGGTATTTCGAGGTCTTACCCGAGAATTCTTCAAGCCGTTAAGTTTTTTTTTTTACTCATCACCGCTAAATAACAATGTTTAAATCTCTGTTCCGGAAAGGACAGCGTAGCCCGTGAACTTAAAGGAGCATGAGATATAAAATCTAATATCTAGAGTAACTAAGGTTATGCAAACTGCTGTGCATTTAAATATTCCTAAATATTTTTATTTGTTATGAACAGTCAAGTCATGGACTCATTTATTGACTTTTAAATAGTGATCAATCAGAATACCAAAGTTGCTCAATTCCAAATATCTAGAAGAAAGATTATCTGTCAATTTCTGCTAGGTTCAGGCATTTACTGACTGACAGACAAACGCCAACACGTTATTCATAGTATTTTAATGATTCAAGGTCCCACAGCATTGTCGGTGCGGAGGCCATGTAACATCGCCGATTTAGACACGGCTGCGGTGGGCAGAGAGTAGGCAGCCTCCAAGCCTTAATTGGCCAATCTTTTGTCAGCAATTAATGATCTTTACAGAATAGTCTGCTCATCAATCAGTCAATCATTCGTTACTTGTACTTACACAGAAGTCTGAACAGTATTATTGAGTTGTCCTTATTATTTACTAAATCGATGTAGGAACGATCTACCAAGAACCTGGATCAATCTTTCAGCATAAACCCTAGCTTCCAACAGAGTATACGAAGGGGCTTGAAACAAAGACAGTCGCTGCGATATGGGCGGAGTTGGCCAATACGTAAATCACTTCATCAGTTATACACATACATAAGTGGCAAACGTTTGCATTATACATCAATGTACCAAATAGGTGCAGCTGCATTGATCCGTCTGAAATACACTCACACCTACGTCACCGGGTCCCGGACGAGCAATCGATACGAGATGTGCACGTGTGTGAGTGGGAGAGCCGACGTTGCCCTGATTTCCATGTAACAGGGAATAGCTTGTTGAGATCTGAATAATTACACGAGCTCTGTGTCCCATATCATTAGAAACAACTCCATATGAATACCCAACCATCATCGATGACAACTTCACAAATTCGAAATTTTGAGGTTAGTAGGCAAATGTGTTGTGTCACGCACGATCCACAACGCATTTTTACTAATTTTAAGCTGCCACAAAGTTAAACATTGAGAAGAGTAATTTAAATATTGAAGACATTTTATTAGCTTTCAGTTGAACAGCTCCGGAATTAAAGCAAACATAATTACTTACTTTCATTAGCATAACACGCGCTACCGCTTCAATAGCAACAAATCAGAAACATCTGGTTCGGTTCATTGAAATGAAACAAGTTCAGTGACATTCCATTTCATTATCGGTGTAAATTGTAAAATTCGTTCATTATTTAACGGGGAATCATGAACTGCGGATCTACTATCGGTCTATTCAATACATTTATAAATAAAACCTACTAAAAACTTACTAAAAACCTAATAATATTTTGTAGACGTGCAATTTAAACACAGCGATAATTTGCAAAGAGATTTAGAGAATGACTAAAAAATAGTATTTTGTAACTTAGAATATAGAGAAATATTTCATGCAATATCTTTGTTTCAAATGTGCAAATAGGTCACCTAGAAACGAAGAGACCGGACGCCACAAATTTGTGTACGCAAAAACATCCCTCCCAATGAAGCCGTGTGCTCAATTTTAAACCTTGCTATCTTCGCGCAGAGACGATGACAACTGTCGTTTTGACTGTAGAAAACACAACATTCGAGTGCAAATAAGCGAGTGCGTGGCCCATGGTGAGGGGCCCGTGCACTCGTGTAGGCGTGTCGAAGTGTGTAGTCGATGACGAAACACCACCTCATTTTGTGCAAGAGCCTTATTGTGAAAGAGGTATTGACGATGTCGAACTGGACGGCGATGGCGGCGCCATAGAGGTCGACTCGAGACGATTCATACGTATCGCTCTGTTTACATATAAGTAGTTCAATTTAAATTTCAAGTTTTTCAAGCTTCAAATTACTATGCAGTTTTTTAAACAACAATCGAAAAACAGTATCAGTTAGATTTTTCCAATAAACAAATGTGAGTCAGGGTCTTTAGTCATATCTACATATACTAAAAATAAATTTCTAATAGAAAAGTCAAAACAATAAATATATATATTTATAAGAAATACTGAATCATACCCTCAGGCTAATCTTTAGGTTTTAGACTGTTGTATTTACTACTAAATTATTACGAGAATGTCTGAGACCACCTAAGAAGTTTAAAACAAACAAAAAGATGGACCAGTAGCAAAAAGATACATAAAAAGCCAGTTCGTATCGTCTTCCTTTTTCAAGACATCTTAAATATTTGAAGTGGATCGTGGCAGGTCCCAATTAACAAAAAACTTTGCGTGCAAGCCTCGTAAAAATGTTTCGAATATCGCACAAACAAAGCTCTAAATTTTCTTGATTTATCATTCAAGTAAGTATACGATACGATTACAATTCAGAAGGAGCACGAAGATGTTCTTTTGAAATTACGATTCACGTCGTTCGACATGCATTTAGCACACAACAATGTACGATTCTGACTGCTGATCGAAGTGATACATTATCTTTTATCAGTTTATGATTTCATTCTTATGTTGACTAATGTTTATGTACTTACGGATCTTTAGATCTATTTTTGTCGTTACTTTTGATGCTCTCTCTAGCGTGGGGGCGGCTGTCGTCTGCTCTCATTCGTAGAATCGTGACGTAACAGCATACATCTTCATATCTACGGATGTGGAGTGTCCGAGAAGTGTCATATCAAACGATGGTATCATACGTAAACATAACAACCGGTGTTCCAAAATAATGATTGTTGATTGTTGTGTATTAATACTGAGCATGTGTAAACAGTATAAGTGTTTATTATGTCATTGTAAAGTGTGTTAAGTATAGCCTGATTGCAATTTGTACAGCTGGTACTTATAGTTAAGAATTACGTCGTAATAGATAAGATAATATCAAAGGGGGCATCTCAATAGGTACATACAACAAGCCGGCCGGACCTATTATCAATTGAGGAACTCGACATAATATAATTTGTCCTCAATAATTAGAGATAAGGTGTCCTTATTAGATTACAGAGTAATCTTTGACTGCATCGACGTTAGAGTGTGAATTAAGTGGATGTAGATAACTTTGTATGTTTTGATGTCAGAGAACGTGAAGTGAGAACACAACTATGTATTTTGGCGACACGAAACGTAAACAAACGGCGAGTATAGACGACCGGGCGTGCGGACATTGCTCCTTCTACGCTGATAATACTGAGTGTCTTATTCATTAACAACACGCTACGTATCCCTATGAATTTTGTATGTCCCACATTTGCATAGATTACAATACTAACAAGTTTTTAAATCTTATATACCGTTGTTTCGGCAACTGCTTTAATACATTTCAGAGAGTTGCAGAGTAGTCGAATTGGAAGTCATTAAGTTGGTTCATCTTATAAACTGTTTCGTCATTAGTTTATGTAAGCAGATTATGTAACTGAGTTAAGAGTGCATGGTCGTGTAGCATTATTGTGTGATTTGTCTAAACTAGTTCGTATTAATACCCATTGCTTTGAACATCCGCATTTTTAATATATAAGTGTTAGACTATATTATTGGAGTACTTTAATACGTGTTATTTTGTGAATCATCCAATTCATTCCTCACCAAGGTAGTTTACTGGGAAGCACCATGAATTTCGCCTGACTCAGTTCTAAAGAATATACGAAATTGGAAATTACGAAATAACATGTTTAGTCACTCGGGCGAGAATGCCATCAAGATAACGTGTAATAATTGACTTCAATGCATCATATAAATTTATCAAATTGTTTTTTTTAGTGTTTCACTACTTTGATTTTCTTATGAATGAAGGCATTTTATTACTTATCATTTTCCTGTTTGCTTTCACAATTAACATTAATCATAAATACATATTATATTGAGTCCGTCATACGGAAATCCCTTGCGTCAGAGGTAGGAAACTCAAGGTATATTTTGCCTTTGCCAAGATCTGTGGCGCGATATCAAAGCTAAAGCCAGCATTAGGTAGGTTACGTGCCCCGGCTAACAACTACTTGTTACGTGGCAGAGAAACCTAGCATAGTGAAAGTTTTTATGGCTCTACTGTGACACAAAAATAGACACAAGTTCGGACTTGATACTTGAATAACAGTTATTTCAGATAAGATCTTGTTACTGTTTGTATGTTCTGATATACGTATACTCACTCTAGTTGTACAGAGAAGGGTAAACAAAACAAATATTTCGGGGGAAAAAATATCACGTTTATTGCCGTAACTGCAATTCGAAGGCACATACTGATTGCAGTACGCGCGCTCCGTCAACGTGACTAAATTGTCACTCATGGATAGTCGAATTTGAATCATCATAATCATCCTCGTAAACATATTTCATGTCCATAAAACTTTTGTCTTTGTATAACATTTTTATATCACTCAACATTTAGGCGGCACTAATCAATGGATCATAGGGTTGCAATATCGGTAGTTGGTTATGGATGCGTGCGCGGGCCTTTCGTTCTTCGTGCACCTTGAGGAGCACCAGGTCCATGGCCGCGCGTGCGTCTTCTAGAGGCGAGTGACCAGTGCAGCCGCGCTGGACGCTGCGTCCCAGGAGCTCCTCAGACAGAGCGCGCAAAGATCGTCGTAAGGGGAATCCTCTTGCGTGCGGGTAAAGCGCGCATGTATCCACCACGGCGAAGTGCAATAACTTCAGGGCTCGTAAATCGTTGTCCAGCGCGTGTCCAATCAATATCGTATCCGTTCCCACGAATCCAAGTATATCGTTCTGCACATCTCGTAGCGTCTTAGTCGCGCGCGCCAAGTCGCGCGGCCTGATGCCCGAGAAACGGGTATTATGATCGACGACAGGCGAACTCGGTTTCACTAGTGATCTGTAAACTAGTCGGCCATCGGAAGCTATGACCGCGATACTAGCGAGTTCTAGACCTGCTGTTGTATAGCACATCTCTGCGTCGATTGCGTACACTCCGCCACGCGGCGAACGTGCACGCACATATCCTTCCAGAGGTCCATTCATGCCAGGTCGTGTACCGCTCCATACGTGGAAACGCGCCGTACTGCATCCTCGAGAGCCGAGCGGCATTTTACAACAAGCGTAGTAATCGCCGCTCAGGCGACCCCAGTGGTAAATGCACGGTTCCTCTTTCACGTATTCACCTTCACGAGTCATTCGAAACATTTTATCACAACGTACGCACAAATGTTCCACTGCATCCGCTTCTTCGTCACTGTCCGAACGCGGCGTCGATCCTAAGGAGCCGCGTCCGCTGTCGCCCTGAGAACCGGGCACAAACTCGGGAGCGTTCACATCCCAAGTCGTAGCCGGTAGAGGTCGAGGCCGAGGCGGCGGGTTTATATACACCACCGCTTTCGACGAGTTGGGCTCGATTTCCAGGGGGTACCCCAACGCCCACATGCGCTTCGGCGAGAGCAGATGCGGGCGGAGGGCTTCCACTAGTTCTTCAGTTGAGAATCTCGGCGGCGTCGACGGCGTCGGCGACGAGGGCGGGGGGCGGCGTCGATCACGCGGCTTGCGCCGACGTGCTGCAGCGCTGGCAGAGTCCACCGTCGCGAGGGTCTCTTGATAAAACCAATCGTGCAATTGAATACAAAAATGCATGTTTCCCGGCTGGCTTGTGTACACATAGAGTCGAGATAGTGAACGCGGAGCGTCAAAGATACGTGCTATCGCGCGCGCGGGCGCTGTACTAATGGCGCGCTGGTGGGGCAACCCACGCTTTATACGTACGTAGGTAGAGCGCGTTCGTTAACGGGACACGCCAATCGACCGGCCTATTCTCATTTTTCTAAACAATAACAAAGCTTTTCTTCTATATGAAAAACTAAGAGCGATACGTCTTGTCGTAAGATACTATTGGAACTAATCCTACATACGAGTTTAGCTACCCTAATGTCGCGGAGAAAGTCCCGCACGCCCCGTTTGTTTGTTTACTTTGATCAGCTGATGTGCTCGGCGTCGTCGTCCGCGTGATATTTATTTGAAACGAACCATCTTATGCACACTTCTTTCAATACATGGTTGACTAATTGGGTAATGACTAAATGGGGTCGTTTATTGCCATTATCAGATTTTTAATGATGTCAAATTAGTAAACGATCTAAAGGTTCATATATTTTGATAACATTGTTACGAAAAAGCGAAGTGATAAGGTAAAACTACTTTAAATCGTAGGTTTATTTAATTGGATACTGCATTGCTTAAACGTGACTTGGGTAGGTAAATTAGATAAATAATAAGCTGAAAGGGGTGAAGGGCGGGTGCATTGGAAGGACGGGCGTTGCTCTGACAACGTCTGGCCATCATTTAAAAATAAACTTTCATTGATTGGGCGCGGCAACTTATTCCAACGAGGTTTTAAACATGAAAGACTGCAGAAGAACCAGTTCCACGTCATTATTTTTTAGGAAAACCCTGGCATATGACATTAAAATGTTAAGACATACATTAACTAACCATATTATATTATGGTGTGACGTGATTATATTCCCCGTAGGCCACGCGCTTGAGATGAGGAAAATTATGACTCTACAATGACATTATAGAGATTAGGCTAAAATTTGTGAATCACGCAAATCAAAGGAACACGTTGAATGTCACGTCAACTTCGTCATAACGTGTTTACGTGACTGAAGACAGATGAGTACATCCTTAGTCGATAATTCGGAGACGTTAACTCTACAACTACGAGTACTTAACTGTGATAAATATAAAATGACACGCTTTCTACACATCATCTATTCCGTTGTCACTAGTCTTCGCTAATACAATACTTCAGTATATAACAGATAAAACATATTTTTCTCTTGCAATTTGTTTAAAAACAATCCATCGTTAAATTTGATTTAATGTGCCAATGAACCCGTTTTGGATGGAACGACAATTTATGTTTTTTTTTTACGTAGAGTCAAAAATGATTTTTCAAAAATGAGTTGATTTTTTATAAATTGTCGGTATATGTTTTTAAATAAAATAATATTGATAATTTGTGCAATGTATTAATGAACCTCACCTTGCGGATGCATAGCTTTTATTGTTAGTTAAACTATAAACAAGCTCATTTATATAATCTCCTTTCAACAAATGTGTTTATTGTCAACTCTTTGTTTCAATATTTTGATTAAAAAAATTGTTTGTAGAGCGATGAATTTATTATCATTTAATTTAATAAAATAACATGTATTTGTCATTCAATCATCTTTAAGATAACTATAAAATATATGTCAATAGGTTTTATTTCGTCAACTGTAACATTTGGAATGATCTAATGTTATTGTTTATAATAAATATATATGATAATTTGTGGTTCTAATTATAGGATAATGCGCAATTGAAAATTAGGTTCAACAATCTGAATTGAACTTAATAATCGGTTTGAACTGCGCGTAAGAGGTTTGTTTCGGATTAGTTCGAATCTTTGGTGCCTGAAAACAGTGATAACGTTAAGTCGTTGAGATATTCCAAAATAGACTCTACGTCAATTGTCTAGGCAATTGGGTCAAATCCCCCTCGCCAATGTCATAGTCATTGATACGATAGGCACAGACTGCATGTCGTCACGCGCTAAAAAAACAGCATTGTTTTGAAAGGATATAATCCCAGATAACGATCTTGATAACGTACAATGCTACTATTAATTTATTTTTACAATGAAAGTTCGAAATTCCTTATAAATAATAAAATGTACCGTGATTCATAATCCAATGCTGATGTAAGTATAAAGTAATCGGAAATGGTCTCAATTGATGACAACATTATTGTCACGGCTATGCGTAAGAGCGAACTATATTTACTATGAAGATTCAGCACAAAGAAAATATGACTAAGAGTCAGATAATAAATAATTCTCAGGTTTAACATGTGTAATATTTTGAAGCTATACAACAACAAATAGCAGCGATGTGAGTGGGGTAATTGGTGCATATTGGGTGCAGCTGCTAAGCTTCTGAACGTCGTCCTAACTACCCCAAAGGTAGCGGGTATACCACCAAGGAGAGAATTCTGAGAAGGTTGGAGTCAGCCCAAAACTTTTTCATACATATCATTGTGTTGTGTTGTTACACGATCAGTTAGAAACCTAAATAATTAGAAACACTATTTTAAAATTCCCGTCAGATTCCTGAAGACAATGCGCAGCACCCACATCTGCACAGGTTGAATTATAGTTTGTATGTACGAGGCGACGACACACGCGACTTCACAGAATATATAATAGTTTGTATGTACTGCGCGTCCATGTACGCGTGCGTTGTTTGTATACAGAAGCGCGTGTGGGCGCGGTAGCTGGTCGCTGACACCGAAGATAACCTTCAGAGAGCGGTCTGTCTGACTCCGAACCGAGTTCGCCCGGCCAACGGTACCCAACTCCAAATAGTTCAAACTGATGGATAAATACTTAGTAAAACCCGATTTGGGTTTACGCAAGCAACGTAGGTAAATAATTTGCACACGTCGATGAGTTTACAAATCAGCATTGTTGACGGATAAGCTCAGATTACGGATAGTGGAGAAATTATATTTCTATATATTTTTTAATATTTTATAAATGGGTTATGAAAAACATATTTTTCCGACCATCATAAGGAAATAATCTTAATATACTTAATACCTACATTATTCAAGCTATATAAATATCATCAACCGGTTTTTATTGTACATTTTATTTACACCAATGAATTTTCAAAACAGAATTTGTTTTGCATGACAATAAATATTATAATGCTGTGTAAAAGACTTTATAAGTCTTGGCCACATTAAAAAGCAACATAACTCTTAACCGTTTCCTGCTCCGCTGACCTAAATGCCCATAAGGATCCTAAAACATCGTCATCGACATCTGTATTCCCGAAACTAGTTGATACCTCTATCTATACACCAACGTATCGCAAGTATGCAATAGGAAGCGAGTCTATTGCTACCTACCAAGCACAATAGGTTCTGTTAAAACTCAAAAGCTATGGTCATAAATTCATTTGATTGCATGAGTAAACCTTTCAACTTCTAATCGTGTGGCTATACCTCATCCCGTATATCAAATTTAGGACACTTTACTAAATGTATTTCACTGTAATATTTTCTTATCAAGTTTTATTGAAGTGGTGCAATGCTGTATCTCAAATCTCAACTAAAGGAAATAATTAGAAATCTAGGAAGGCTATGTAGCTGTATGTTATATGAAAGTACATTGGTTGGTCTGATGTAGCGCGTGAGGCTATTACATGAACAATAATAGCTGTCTCGTGAGTTGCGACTTCCCGTGTGTAAATATACCAATTTCCTCTAGATAAAGATAATTTAGATACGTATATTCAGATGTTTCTGATAAAACTAGAGAAAAGTGAACTTTATCGTTTAACCAACTTACCTGATGCTAATCTCGACAAACGCCCTAATTTGATAACTATTAGTGACAAGTATTATCGAAGTAAATTTAGATAAGGTTGCCTTAAGAGTTGCTAAGACAGTTTATTCAACTCAAAATACTTAAAAAAGTACATATTTTATCAGCATAATAAAAATAGCTCTTTGAGAATTAATTCGTTTAATTGCGTTTGATTTAAATTTTATTTGATTTGTTACATTACGAAAAAAAATATTTTTCTGACTTTTTTTTCTACAGCACGCAATATCGTGATAACAACAAATACTTAATAATCGATCCTTACACCCAAAGATAAGAAATCGTAAAATATAAAACTGTCCTGATATTTTTTGTTAGTCTGTTTTTAGTAATATTTTACGTTATTTTCGCGCTTTTCGCACGAAAATATAAGGAGTTTGCCACATAGTCGCAGCGCTGTTATGATTCTTTCCGATTCATGTTACTTACATTCATTAAGGGGATGCTGATCAATTAGGAACTAATAACGGAAAATACGAGTATAAAAAAGTATAAATTTAATACTTATCACATGGATGCGTTCGATTTTAAAGTTTGATCTGTTAAGGATATGATTGGTCAATATATTGGTGACTTCCTTCCAACATTGTCATTGGTTACATATTGATATGAAAATTCACTGAAGTATAGAAAGAGTTTAAAAAAAATTAACGAAACAGTAGTTTTAAAAAAAGCCTAATATTTAAATACTAGGTTTTTTTTTTTGAAGCAGTTAAAAAACCTTCAGCACGGATTTGTTGACAAAACAGAGTGTATATTTTTCTGAATACAAACAATGATCCTCTGAGAGGAGTTCATCTTCAAATTACCAAAATCAGGGAACAACCTCCTTTAAGGATTGTTGTTCGATTTTCGTACTCGCTAGTAACGAGCTTATTTATGCAGCTCATAAGCTCTTCAAAAATTTAAAAGATATGAAGAAAATGTCTTGATGTCTGAATTGCTAATGATAGAAGTGTCTAAGCACCCTTAGTTTGTTAGAAATGTTTTATTAGAAAACGTGTCACGACAAGAACTCCTAATTCTACGTCAACAGGACAACTGCAACGTCGCGTCTTGGACGTGGACCGTAGATTCCGTGAAATACACGACGCTTTGCCAAGACAGAAAAATCCAGATAAGTGGAATATGCTAAAGTACATGAACAAGTATTATTTGCTTCAGAGAGAAACGAACAATCACAAGCTGCTTTAATCAACTACTAATAACAGGTTTATAACAAAGCCCCAATCAGGTTTGAAAAGTTAAAGGCTCATTTTTACTATAAACGTTAACGCCTACATACATCTTTAATGTTCTACTCGCGAACGCGGTCAGTGTGCCACGGCAACCGATGAACATTACCGGAACATACGTTTTCAGAACTACGAGAGACCTTGACAATAAACCCAATACATTTAACCAATTACATCGATATGACATTGAAGCGCTCGCTAAAATTCCAAAAATCAGACTTAAAACATTAATTTACGTCAATCTCAATTTACGTATATTCATCACAGGTTGTGAAACCAGCTGTGCTATCTTCATGGTCGTGGTCAATGAGTTATTTAAGTATAGCCGTTAAATGTGTTAATAATTCCATAAACGAACAATGTTTGTTTGTAAAATTTGTCACGTCACAAATTGCATCAACGGCATCGTACTACTTATCAAAGGGTATCTACGTAGTAAGTGTGACGCGATATTGTTTTGGTGAAAGTTGTCCATCATCGGCGCATTCAGCGAGCGGAGTTCTGCTGACCACCGTCACGATGCACAGCGAATGTGGGTCAAGGAGGCCGTGTACCTAGTGACTAAGCTCTGCATGAATGGTTGACAGATTTTCGAGTAATGAATAAACCTAAGCGAAAGTTTGTTTTGGAAATTTTATTACGAAACAAGCAATCAAGATCTTTTGTTGTGAAATATTTAACGACATTGATCATTAAACAATCAAACTCATTTTCGCAACAGATGATCATTCAAGAGACCCCAATATGTTTCGTAAACTGCGATTCCGACATTGGGCACACCATCATACTTTTAAAGTGCCAACGTTGACACTAGGAGTATTTAGGTAACGGTCATATGGCAGAGCCAAAACTAGTATGTTGAGTTCCAGCAAACCGGAAAAATAACGTTTTCGGGGCACATTCACACGACAACATTATGTATGCGTTAGTAGTACCTGATACGACACGAGACATGAATGTTTTACTGATTCAATCACAATAAGATACCAATCATAATATAAACGATAGATTAGTAATTTACACTATCGTTACTATTCAACTATAGATCCTGTTGTTTATACGCGATGAATTGGGTAAATTAAAAGTAAATTGATATGAAACCGCAAATATAACATAAGTTATGGTAGACAGCGAAGAATAATACAACAATGTGGATTGAAGAAACATAAAACGATAGTAATTAATATCCAATTATAAACATTTTATAAATTACTCAAGTCACTACTAAAAAGCTTCAACAAAGTAAAATTGTTTCAAAATAAAAATAAGATATACGGAAATATTTACAAACGCTGTTTTACTATGGATTTTATGTAAAATTATGTGCATATTTTATTAAATATTTAGCATCGCTTGTTTTGATGCCTGTAAATATTCAAATCGTGTATAAAAATACGCTAATCTAGCACATTTAAAACGGAATTGAAACAATAATAAATACAAATACTCCTTCACAGACATTACAAATCTACGAGTGCACCTATTAAGGTGTTGATATTCGCCATTATCGTACAATGTTTTGTACCCACACAAAGTCAAAGATAAGTGGGTAGTAATTGATGTTTAAAATTCAGAGCTCAACAAGACAACGCTTCTACATTTACTAAGAACCTCTGATGTGCAGATTTCGGAAACTTTGTATGCGTACGTAACTCCAAAGGCATTGTCAATAATGCAACAAGAATTAAAGGAAATACGGCAACCATTGTTGTTCCAGAAACTTTTGATATCGTTAATGTGGCTATAATTATTAATTTAATCAACGTTTTACTAATAGGTACAATATATAATGACATTAATGAGTGTCCTTTGTTGTATACAGACAGCCAGTTGTCTGCAACCATATTTATTGTGATTATAAGGAACAAGGCTTCCTACATTGACCGCTTATCTGTAAAATATTGCGCAGTACAGAATCTTGTTGCAATTTTTACAATTAACTTTCCGCAACGTAGTTAAATGGTAATAAAAATAACAGATTCGTCTTTGGAAATCCCGAATGTTTTGTTAGACAACAAAAAGTGATACTCGACTTGTTCAATCTGCGTGATGGCCTGTTGAGTGATGCATAATTTCTAACAACCGATTTACTAATATTGATGAAAGAGATAGCACGAATAGTTATTTCCGTTCTTTGGGCGATGATTAAGAAATTTTCAAGGTAGAGGGCAAACGGACACGCGCCTTTCGATTGACCGAGTCGAAAGGAATTGTCACTTGGGTTATTGCCAATTCGAAGATGTTCCTACGTCAATTCAATTTATTAATAAACTTGTAATTACCGAATATGACATCTACAATGAATTTAATTTGCAATTTCATTTTTAGCTATTGAGCTCATCGTGAAAGTGTTGGTATTAAATGTATTATAATTATAAAAACGTATATTTCGTCTGCAATAAATGACTTTTGTCGCAGATTTTGAGTCTAATAATAGGAAATATCTATTGATTTAGTTCGTCACGTCCAACACCACAATAAACAAAGAATTGTGTTATTCGCCAACAGCTTTATTTAAGTACGAGTAAATATATATTTCGTGTGCATGATTTTATGCTAGATGGCCGTCGTAGTAACCGTTTAACATCGCGGTCATCGGCCTTGTTTGTTCATGAGCGGGCATACGTTGTCGTTATATGCAAATTGCTTTGCGCTAATTTATGGAATAATACAATGCCGTCTAGTTGGTATCGATTCTTCAATAATATATTATAGTTGTTTCTATAGATACACTATTAAACTAAAAACGTAGGAGCATAACTTGATTTGAAACAGAACAATAAATATGTTTCTTTAAACTTTCGTAAACTAAAGTCATATTTCTTAATCGTTCCCTTGATCGTTAACTTGATCGAAACGTCGAGGTTAAACAAAGTAGTTTATTATGATATTAATTCGTGCGTGAATAGACCCGGGAACAATTAAGAAATATAACAATAAATATGCTGATTTTTTTAAGGAAAATTAAGTTCAGCTATTTATGATTTCTACCTGCATTTTCAATTATAACATTATTTTTATAAAGTATTTATCAAAAATAATATTATAATAAATTGACAATTCTATTTATTAATATACATCTTCAGTTTATCTTATAGATATTATTGTAAGCTTGATATATAGTAATTGCTTCTAATTGACAGGTTAGTATTAACCCGTGGGGTGCTGAGCTCGAATGCCACCATCTCTTCCCGTGTGTGTCGTAAGAGTCAACTAAGGGTAAAATACCGGAAGGCATAAGGTAGCTTTTGCTGCCCGCAGCGCCTACTGAAGAACCCTATCTAACACCGCGATCCCTAAGATGCCTGCCGAGCCTGGGGATTATGGCTAAGGCTGTTTTCAGCAGTGCAGATACAGTAGTACCACGTAGTACTATAAAACAAGCCCAACGATATGTTGACATAACTGAACATGCATTTCTATATATTCACTAGATTTTTAATGAACATATTGATTTTTTACACCCCTTATTACATTCTTTACAACCCCTATTGGTTGTGTAGTGCATACACGGTTAAAGTAACTAGTCATCTAAAGTATGGTGATACGAAGCTTCTTAGTTTGATTATTCACTGTACGCCAGCCCGGCGGCGGCCCGATAATCACATTTAGCGTCGCTATAACAAGCTATATTAAGACAAGGATGTGTGACCGAGATACGAGGATACGAGCATCAAATGACGTCATCTCCATCTTGGGTTATCACGACCAGTAACCGTAGGATATTTCCTGTAGATAAACAATCCAGTTACCTCAACGCGTGCAACGCGTGCCAGGTATTACCGGATCCTCCGTTCTAGGAAAATTCGAACAAGAATTGTATAATGTGGAGTTACCAAAAGAGCAAGACTGTTTTTTGTTGCTTTTGGGAATTCGATATAGAGATGATTACTAAATTATATATATATGTTATATATAGATATATATAATATGTTGATCGTATAACTTAAAATTTGATGTTCATGGTACTTTAATCGTGTATGACATCAAACAAGCATTATATTGACAGATGCAATGAGAAATATGTTCGCAAGCGTCCTAGTCATTGATTGGGGTTGAAAGTACAGTTGAAACTGTAATTCCATAGTTACATGATCGTGAATCTCTGTAAAAATATGCCAAAACTACCAAAGTTTTTAAACACATTTTTACAGATAATAATAGTCATTACAAGACTGAAGCATGCCTCTGCAACGAGTGAATGGCATACTTTTATAACAAAATGTATTACATACATTTAATACAATTAAGTAATCATTATAAACCGACAATAGAGTATATTATTAACAATATTGATTGTTGATTGGCCTCTAGAACTACCCTTGAATGGCATTGTCGTACATAAGACGTACAGCCGTATTGCCTAACAGTTTGAACAGTTGGTTTCTAAACGGAAACCCAACCAGCAGTACTATGTATGCTTGTAAGAGTGCGATGTGTTAAGCAACTCGTCATCCATGTAATAGTTCGAAGGTCTTACAATAATACTTCAGTGGGCGAGCCGTTCAACACTTGAATACTCGTATCCTTACACTTATTGATTACCTAATATCTCCCAGCAGTTCCTACGTCCTGCCCACGCGATCATTTACAACCTGCTTGCTTGATCCGTTGCTAATCTAGTCACATTGTTATTTTTATTTATTATCATGAGAAGATGGATGATCGCTCGGTATCGAAGTAAATTGGATCAAAATCGTGAAGTTAAAATCGATTTATCCAGAAATTATTGAAAAAACGCTATTTTTTTTTATTAGTAAGTAATAATAAATTACAGGCACAAGAGAATTTTAACATCAAGTGGTCCTCATGCTTATTCCGTCACAAATACATAAAAAAATACAAAAGAAATATCTAAAATAAGGCATTCTTTTAAAAATGTTCATTAAGACTAACAGAAATCAAATCTAAGAGGTTAATAGCACTTTTCCAATAACCCTGTATATAAATAAATACCTATACATACAATTGTCGTTCGTATAGTGTGATAAGCACGTAAAATATATATATTTTGTTGCAAGGATACTCTCAATGTCCATTTTGATATTATTAGAGACGCCAATTACACATAATTGCGTGTATTGGACGTTTATACATCTAATATTTCTCCGTATTTTTTTTTTATATCGAAATGTGTATGGGTGATTAGTGTAATTTAAAATTATTCACGTAAGTACCATATCATTATGCGTAGTGAGTAGAAACGATACGCACTATTAAAGCCTGAACAATTAAGCATGAAATACTTTTACTCCTAGGATTTTTATTAAAGTAAAAGTATATTTCAAGGATCCTGAGATTCCTGAGATAAATACGCCGACCGAAATATCCCAACAACATATCTCATAACAAATGGCTCGGAAGTGGATTTCTTTATTCATTGTATTGTGGTAAGATTTCATCTTTGTGCTGAATGGCAAAAAATAGTAAGTGTAAGTTATATCATCATTAAAGACTTCATTCTTTAGGACACGAACGTAATTTATCACTGTCTTTGAGATTTCTTGAATATACAAAGATTAAGAGATTATTCTGTAACACTTATTTACATAGCCCGTAATTTGTCTTTTTAGTTTCTACTATCTTTGTGAAGTCAGCTTTTTCGCTTTTGCTCGCCTAACAAGTTTAAGAATTCTTGTACACACTCTTTTATAGTAACTCATCTTATATGTACTGATAACATGTATTCACAGTTTTAGGATTATTTACGAAAGTTCTATTCTTTGTTAATAAATTCAGGCGTTATTCTCTTATATTTTCGAGCGTTTGGTCGAAGAGTGAAGGAAAACCGAGATCTTCTGACGATGCCTCGTGTAGACACGAAACGCGTCGATAACTGTTCCAACTAGGCAACATGGCGTTTCGGACATTACGTCGGCTTAGCATAAAATTTAGGCTGAATTATTGTCACTAGATAAAAAGACTTTTTATATATTAATGATTCTCTTAAAACATTTATTTAAATATTTCATTTTGTCTTGTCTAGTTTACAGGAGCATCGTAATTATGTTAAGAGTAGAGTGCATGGAGAGCTTTCTATACAAACGTATTTTCATCATATTTTAAATACCAAATGTTCCAACTCGGTGAAACTTTGCGTTTATGTCCCTGAATGACATAGGGACACTCAGGGAGATAGACGCAAAGTTTCACCGAGATTGTATGGAGAGCGCCACGATCACTCTAGCCTTAATAGTTTTATCATATATCATAATACGTCTACTGAATTGTGTATCATAACTTGTACAGACGAGTATAGGTACAGAAAGTCTACCAAACAGAAATGTCAATTAGCAAATCAGTATTTAGGTCGCAGTATCGCAATGTACCACTGTTTTATTCAGCATCCAGCGTGACGTTAGCGGAAATAACGGAACGGGAGCCAACTCTTTTGTTCACAGTTGTTGATTTGTGTGTCATGAACTTATGAATGATGATTAGTGTCGAATTCGCGCCCGCATTTACATATGGTCACGAACCGTATTGTCATTCACAAACGTATTTAAGATTTATTTATTACCCTACTACATTAGAAATCTTCTAGAAAAAAAAAAAACAAGTTCTGTCTGACACGACAATACAGCTATGAACAAGTATTGAACTATTGAAAAGGTCACATGATTTCACTTCGTAGTTTTCTCCTCGTTTCAGTTTTCTTTTACGTATTCTTAAAGCGGCATTGTGAAAAGAATCCTCATCACGGCACCGCATAATTACATTGCGTAACAAAGTTTCTTCGGCCGAATGTGTAACATAAGGCAGCTGAGCAAAAATTAACCGAGCACAGGTTGAATAACAGTAACCCGTTGTAAACTCTATTCAATTCAACCGCACGCAATTTGTGTGGAAACCGTCACGGAAAGAAGGTTGCTACCTCGTTGCCACGAAGCCTTTTACCGGCTAATATTGTAACCAGCCGAGCAACGCGATTTCGGCGGCGACCGTGGCCTTATGCAAACTTGTGCTAGTGACAAAACAAACCGTCGGCCTACCTGAGAAATTTGCAAACATTAGAAATTCGCGAATCAGACGCGGTGAAATCGAAGATTTATTTTAGCGATTTCACGTACAATACAGGATCAAATCCTACGCATATTTTTATATGCGTGGTATGAGTACCTATCTATTTAAGATTATTTGCTGAGCAGTGAATAGATACGTAGATAAAATTAAACCTCTACGTTAGCGGGTCACTAGCGCATTAGCTTGTTCGTGCTCTCAAAGGTCAAAGTGGACATAGCCCGTAGTTTAATGATCTTTATTTGTGGTCCTATTCTAACAAGCCCTCAAAGACGAGACTCGTGACTCCGGCGACCCTGTCTATGTTCTTTCAATTGTATTCATAATGCTTAGCTTTCATAACAGTAATTTTGCTATTATTGATTTGATGAGAAACGTTTTAATAGATGAAAAAACCGTGCGTTAGCGATATTATCGTTGTTCATGACCGAATACTTCGTATGTCTTAATCAGCACAAAGCGTAGTAGAGTATTCAGTATGAGTATCATCATTGAAACTTGTTCCTACTTCCTTATAATTATATGCTTTGTTCTGAAACGACATGCATGACGTATTTAGAATTCATTTGATAAGTGTAGTTGCTTGAATCATTAAATGTTTGCTAAAATAGTTTATAACATATTTAGACGGATATTAAAAAAATATTTTTTTATTCCTACCTTTTTAGTTTGAAGACTTAAATCCGATTTGGATTATATGAATTGATTGTAACAGTTAAAGAAATTAATAAAAGAAGAATGACTAGCTCTACTTTCTTTTACTTTTTAATACCACCTTTATTTTGCCAATAAATATTTATTTATAGTAATATTTTATATTTCTATAGGATATTTTTAATAAAAATACAATATAATAAAATATATAGATCGAATGAATATATGGAATATATAAACGAAGAAATAAGTCCTGTGGCATAATTAAGTGATTTGTTCACAATAAAATTTGATTAAAATCATGGAAAAATTGCAATTTAACGATTACATATTCACATTTGCTACTAATAAAAGCTATTATTTATTGATTAAGTTCAGGACATAACAACTTTTGATAACAAATGTAAATAACATAATCGCAAAACCACATTTTTTAATAATTTCTATCAGATTTTGTTGGTAACATTAATATGTTACCAACAAAATCTGATCGAAATTATTATTACAGTATTAGACCACTAGTTCAGTATTAACTAAAATTTTATTGAAATGATAGAAAAATGGACGTTTAGCGATTACATGTTCACATTTATTATTAATGAAAACTGTTATCAACTGATTAAATTGAGCAAATAACAGCTTTTATGAGTAATAAAATGTAAACAACTCAGAGTAACAATGTAAACAAACACAAAAGCATCTTTACTATGATTTCGATCAGATTTTGTCAGTTGTAAATTACATAATTAGACCACCGGTCTAACAAGCATGGGAACCAAGACAGATAATTGAACGATTTTTGAGAGGCACTTTTAATTTGTAGCGCCAGTTTTTCTTCGCCTTCATACCTTTTACCTAATAGCAGAACACTCATTCAATTGTTGTGGTAGCAACAAAAAAACACAAAACGGTGAACGTTCCAAGGTCAAGTTGCATTTTTTTCAGTTACACTTTAATGACATTGAAAATTCTAATACCTCTTTAACCTCGAAGTTTGCCTAAGAACCATAATGCCTAACTTCTAGCGTTATTGTTGAACCGTTACAGCACCCGACGCACGTATTATAATCGTTATTATAGATTCCGTAGCAAATTTCTCGACTCTATGTATTACAGGCCTATAGAAAATCTTAAAATTAAATCTTATTTTAACACCATCACCATTGGTTAATAATTAAAGCGTGTGTTTTTTGTTAATACACAAAAAATGTCTGTCATGTGCACTTTCGATGGTCCATACGGTCGCTGAATGATAAGTTAAAATATACATATTAAATATAAATATAATATATTTTGGAAATATAATATTATGCATACTTACATGTATTTAGATAGGATCTTATTCAGGACAAAAAATATAGAGAGGATCTTTCTGGGACTGTATGACCAAATCCGAAACTATTATAAAGAATACGGCCGTAAGGAATTACGAGCACTATTTATAAGAAAACAAATATTTCTATGTTCGGAAAGGTTTCGATTTGTTAAAAATATATTTCAATTTGTATCATTACCTGAATCATGCTAATGACGATCGACACTTTAACAAATGTATGAAAAATATTTTTAAATACTTATATTTAATATAAACAAGAATATAATGCTTTTATTTTTCCAGCACTTTTCACGTTTCTTGGACCATACGAGATATTTTTAACGAGCAATTTGGGGACACTGAAACAAATCTCATGGTCCTGTGAGACGGTGGAGAAGACCGCTCACACGGTTAAGATCCGTGGGGCCTTACTCCATTATAGCAAGTGATGGGGTCACAATAAGAAACGAATTTACAAAATATCTTTTACCACCATTTAAATTTACACAAAGTTCATGACAAGATATAAAAGGATAAAATATATTTTAACTGATATCGAAACAAGTATAAAACGCGGTAAATTAATAACGAGATTTGATAAAAAGATAAACATAATACGTCTCCTTAGATCATTACCAACCAGTTTATAATCGCAATTGAATATTTTGTATTGCTAGTTATTCAATTAAATTAAAATAAATAGTAAACATAAACCATTTTTAAAGGTATCTTGTTATACATTTCATGGTAGTTTTGATCATATGGTATTATCAAGGTAATCGATATTTTAGACAACAGACAGTTATATTTTTGAAACTTCTACTGTCTTTCTTCTGGTTAAAGTTAGATATTTATGAAATATATAAAAATACAGATTTTCTTAAATGGAACCCATGACCCAAAACAATTTTCCACATTTTCCATAGTTTAGGATTTGGTCATACACACATACATCTCAAGAATTGAAACTGCATACGTGAAAATAATAAGAATAAAGAAAAGTCGACGAAGAATATTTCACTACACAAATATTATTAATAATATATCTATACATAATATATACCATCTATTGTCAAATTGTGATAGTGATTTTCTTTCAGCATTTTCCTTTTCCATCATTATATCTTAAGAAATCAAACCGGTAGTCAAGATTCTGAGCTAAATTCATGCATTTCCATTCTGTCATGCACTCACTTCCTGTGTATAATGTTGTGTATGGCTATCATATGTACTCTATCCGAAAATATCTATAATATACGATTATTTGTATAAAAATATAGATGATATTTGTCAACGTAATTTTTTTAATTAACTGTTTAATTTCCTTATGTAGAAAAACTAGAAGTTATATTATGGCAGTGAACATTATATTTAACGATCACATTAGTTAAATTTACATAATTATTTATAAACATCTAAACTAAGTTAATTATGCAGTGTCTGGTGGGTAGGTATGGTTGTACCTATTTATTATAAGGCCACCAAAATATTTATATTTTTGGTTATTCGTTATTTTATACATTAAAGTAAAAAAAATAGGTATTTACGAATTCGGTAAATGATTTAATTGTGCTGTTTGTCAGTATTAATAGTGTCATGGTCAAATTAAAAAATAAATCGTTTATATCTTCCATAATTTGAGTAATTAGTATAAAACTTCTATGATGTAGCTAGTTTTTGATCGTATGCAAAACGAAGGTCTCTGTGGGTCTGTGGTACCTACTATGTTACGTATATTTGTCTTTTATTTGTTTGAAGATAAATTCGAACGGTTGAATCGATACCATTATGAAATTTGTCATAATATATACATATAATATTATGTCCTCCCTAGAGCGATGTGGTCGAAAATGGAAAACAGGCTAACCTAGAGTGTGATAATTCCTAATGGGAACTGACTCTCTAGGATCCGGATGGCTGCCGGAACACACTGATACGGGCTTGGCGACAGATTTTCTAATTCGCTTGGGGTTCATTCATTCATTTCGAGTCAATGGCTAATAGATATTTTTTGTCCTATAGGAAGGCATTTTTATTGTCATACAAAACTAGTCATTAAGTTGTACAGGGGTCATCACGTCCGAGTCCACAGGTAGAGCTAAATGGGTAAAAAAATATGGTCCTAGGCTTCGGCCACGGTTAGTCACCATCCATTAGACATAGCAATGTCGCCAAACCGCCTAACCGTTTATCCGGCATGATTTCTGATGTAGCCATTACGATGGGCGGGTCAACGGTTACGTTATTGAAAACGACTAATATTAGACACAGCACAATCGTTAGTATCCTGAAGTCTAGTTCCGGAGAGTTGCGGGGTCCGAGACGCAGTTTTCCGCTGGCCGACCACAGGTAATAGGGGACTCAAGTAGTGTAATAGTCTCATACGAAGGTTGTCAGTAGAGTGATAGCCTCAGGCTACCTAGCTAACCAGGCTGTCCGCTATCTTGCAAAATATTCCGAGAATGCGACATCAGGCTTGTTGGCGACCGGAAGAGAAGAAGGGAATTCTTAATGGAGAGACTCGGGTGTGCCCGCGGTCTCCTAACTCGCTATACTTTGATGCAGCATCTTCCGTCTTTATTTCTGAATCAGTAAGTAACGCCCCTTTTCACTGCTGTCCTAGTCAACATTATATATCTCACTATGTACAATATAAAATGATGAAAAAACGTTTCGCAGCGAATATACGTTCTCTCATTTAAATTGCATCTCTCTATAAGCCGAGGCCTGCACTCCATTTCCATCCCAGTCCACCACCACATCGGGACTGCGAAACACAGCTTTTATGTCTTAAGGAGACACAGACCGCTGTCCGGATGACGCGTTTTATCATATTTGACATACCCTAGCAACGTCGTAGATTTATATAGCTCTGTTTATAACTTTAGGCTACGTGGCGGGGCTTACGTATTTTACCGCGATGATATCAGTTTCCGACGTCTTCGTAATCTTGAAGACTCAGATTCTTCGCTTCATGTGGTGGAAACCATATGCAGAGAAAATAAAGTAAGTATTTTTTTTGGCGAAGTATATCGATCTCACACCAGTACGGTGTGAGATCGATATCTATAGTACCTTGACGGTAGATATAGCTCAACAGCGGTCGGTTTTCTTCCTACTGGGGAACTTCAATAGTCAACAGTCTCACTACAGGTCGGTCCTCTCTTTTACTCTCTTCTTGCTGCAAATAGTCGATCTGCTCAAGCGGGTTCATTCTCATTCAATACAAGTACCATTGGGTATGCAAACAACATTACAGTTGTACTAGAGGTGGATTTACGATGGACGGGCTTTCGATATTCAAAGCTAGTCGCACTAGGCGGCGATGGACGAGCGAATGAATTTGCCATCTACAGGCATTCTCCGAATAATATGACGCCGATTTGATCAAGTTCAAAGCTTCGATGAACCCGGCATTTTTGTTAAGTGCTACACAGAATCCTTTCAGTCTTATTCCTATCGAACGATATGTGTCTATTTCTGTAACCAACCAATTCGAGCTGCTGAGTGTAACATTCACCAAACTTAAATCGAGTCTATGGCTAAATTAGCTGCGAAAAAAGAGTCTTTTTGAAAGTGCGGCGTAACTTCACACTGGGATAGCTTCTAAGCCTCTATCAAGACCATGTCCGGTCTAGTATGGAATACAACAACCATCTCTGAGATGGTTCTGCTAAATACCAACTCAAAGCATTGAACTCGCTTTAATTCTATGTTCATAATGTATTACGGCTGAAGTATGGAGCACACTACCAGGGTCTCTTATTTCCGGATACACATAATTTAGGAGACTTTAAGTACAGAATGAACAGGTATTTTCTAGATAACTATGATCCACTGTCCGTCGACCGCGTCTTTGCTTTCCATCAGGTAAGCCCAAAGTTAATTCTTGCTTGTCAAAGATACTCAAAAATATACTGTACCAGCCGGTTGTTAATTAAAAAAAACTCGCAAGGAAATATAGTGTATTTATTATACCTATCGTTTCCGGCTAAAATCCTTTTTTTTGGACTAATAATAAAAAAAATTTGTATATACCGTTTAGTATATAGCACTCGTTTTTAGGAGTTTGAGCGAGTTATTCGTAGCTCCAGATTTATTAAAAAAATATAGTACATAATAATATGTATAAATAACTTTCCATTATAGAAAGTTCATTATATTCCCCATGTTTTTGGTACAATAGAAATATTAAAAACATGCTTATTTTTCTTGAAAGAGGTGCTTAAAGTTGGGTTTTTCTTTTATTTAAAACTAGCTTTCCGGGCGCGGCTCCGCCCGCGCGTATGTCGGTTATCGCGCAAAAACATTAACCTCTTTTTGCGCAGTCGGATAAAAACTATCCTATGTTTTTTCCCGGGTCTCAAACTATCTCCATACCAAATTTCATTCAAATCGGTCCAGTAGTTTTGGCGTGAAAGCGTAACAGACAGACAGACAGACAGACAGAGTTACTTTCGCATTTATAATATTAGTACTGATAGTACTGATCACGAGTTTTTGAGCTAGTGTAATTTCAAAACTGTATAATTTAATGAAAATCTGATGCACCACAAACCTAGATATTAGGATAATGATTACGTAGGTAAAAGATCATTGAGTTTTATTCGCTATTATTAAAATGAGATTGGAGCTGCGTTTTGTATGGGGGCGTTCGTCTAAAATATACCCTTAAGCATTAAGGGGGGTTTGCTATAATCACCACGCGTGGCAGGCGTCTAGGGGATTGCAGTGTAAGATAGATGTTCCTCAGAACGCGTTGCTGCCCACCTTGTGTTTTTTAACCCTTAGTCGATTCTTACAACACCCACGATCAGAGATGGGGGTAACATACTAGCCCGGCACTCCACGGGATTATAGTATACACATACATTACATACCTACCTATTAATATATTTATTAAACGACCGTTGCAAGGGCCAATAAAGGTAGGAAGGTGGTATAGAAGTGTAATCATCAAAAAAATTATTGAAAATCGTCCACCTCAAATACCGCTTCAAACATAATATAAAATAATATAGTTTTTACCGGCACATTTGAGTATATGTAGGTATGTGTTTTTGAGGGTAAAACTGGTCTCAGTTCGGGTCGAACCACTTATCTATTTCGTCGCCGTAAAGTCTTAGTCTTAATAGCCTACCTAATTGTCTAATATATTCGTAGAAGGACTCGGAAATAGAAGGCATTAAAGTAAATTGTGTAAAGTTAGTAAATGTGCACACCACCAAGGTTATATCACCGAGGACCTTCCGCACTTTGGGTGTTTGGTTTGGAGACAAAAGCCTCGATGTTCTTTTCCTAGTTTTTATCTCCGCAACCTTGAATACCATTTATCTAAGCCTTTTTTCGCAAATAAAAAATAAAATGTAAAACTGTGGTTATCTAGCGTTATCTGTCTCGCAGTTGTTTACAAAAAGTGTTTACAATTTTACACGTGGAGTATGATATCGAAAAAATACTGCATAATTTCAATTAATCATTATATAACGATTATTATCTAGATAAACGAAAATTAACTGTATTTTTCTACGTTTAAAACGATGATTGGGATTTCTTTATTACAACAAAGCAAATTCTTGAATACAACTGTAAACTAAGCGCCATCTTGCAGAAAGCAACAAAACAACTTTGACCTCACCCAAGCCGTTACGTATTACGCAAGATGACGACGACGATAATTCAACGAAACTTAAATAGATGGCGTTACTCATACATGCAAAGAAATTATATTTCTTATTTAGGAAATGTATCATAAAATGTTATGGGTACGTTGACTGAAAGTTTATGTTTACTTAATCTAGAAATATGAAAAAAATATTTAGAAGTTTGAGCATTAATAATTCCTGCGTCAAAAGAAACGATAAGGTAAACTATATTAAAAGCTATGTCCTTATTATCAAACAATAATCCTCTAATCCAATGTAGATGAAGTCAGTACAAATTGTCTTCATCGTACAAAACACGTTACTGACAGGGCAATGATAACTCAAGCCGTGTGCCTAACGAGCAGCAATACCACACATACTTACGTTGCCGGAGTAGAGAATTAACTTAATGTGGCATAAACCAAATATAAACAATACACCGTTACGCCTTTCATTGACGAACATGTAGGCTGAATTATCTTATCCATGATTCGTCAGATACGTTAAGGTCTCATTTATTAGGGGCGAGTGTATTGCCATTTACTGGGCAGAGATCCAGAGACTGCTATATTGTATGTATGCCAAAGATTGTGATAGCACGCGCGCTACATAAATGCCCTGTATGTATACAAACATATACTTATCAAATAATATGCGATTCATTTATTGCTTGTAGTACTACTATAAACACGTGGTCGTGTATTTAACACATGCGCAGTAGTTACACACGTGCGTGTTTATTACTTATGCAGCGCTATATTGGTCTAACACAACGTCTTACTAACATATTAATTATATGCGGGCACCGTACGCAGTTTTTGTGACTCACTTTCGAGCATAAATTGGCACATTACGGGAAGCTACAAACAGGAAAATAGATTAGAATATTTGTATGAGGTGAGGGATTTCTTTGTAATTTTCTGAAAATAAGTACATCGGTAAACACAACTATTCATAGAATGTTATCGTTCTTAATCGATACTAATATTATAAATGCGAAAGTAACTCTGTCAGCCTATCTGTCTGTCTCGTTTTTTACGCCAAAACTACTGGACCGATTTGGATAAAATTTGGTATGGATAATTTGAGACCCGGGGAAGGACATAGGATAATTTTTATCTTACCAACATACGCGCTCGCGGAGCCGCGGCCGGAAACCTAGTATCATAATAGGTATATATAATTTTGCGAGCGCTGGAAATCTTTTTGCTAGGAGGTTCTTAATTCATCCGTATTTTTTTTTTTATGTTTGTAACCTCAGCACTATTGACTGGGTGAACCGATTTTGAAAATTATTTTTTTGTTTGAAAGCTGATGCTTGTGTTTGATAGTAATCGGTCAAGCCGCTGGAGTTACACTCCCATAAATGAAAAATATTTACTTATCTTGATGATATAGTCGTTGACAATGAATGACAATCGATCTCGTAAGTAGCAAGGGTCACTAAAAAGAGTGAAAAAAATCTTTTTACCATAAAATGGAACTTACTTCAACACCAATAGTGTGAAATAACTTCAGGTAAAAAAAAATCTGGTAATATTTTTTCAAATTTAATTTGAAATCGGCTCGGTAGCCAGGAGCATTAAGTATCCCATTCTTTAGCAAATGGTGTACCTTCCGTGATCAGTTTCTTTAACTTTAAATCATTTATAAGTAAGAACATACATCACGATTCTGTGCTAGTACAATTTACTTTAATTGATCATCACCTATCGAAAATCAGACAAAATATTTTCGAAGGATTTCTTTATGAATAAACGATTCGCAGAATCGGGTGACTAATCTTGCTAGTTTATGAGTTCATTCACATTAACCGCATATTTGATTCACGCTCTATAGTCAGAACTGACCGTTATAATGAGCAAAAAATTCTCTTATGTGGGTATCGTATCCCAGAAACTTGTAGTGTAGATTTACAAAATGTTAATTGTCATCAATAATTTCCACGAGGAGGAAACATTTGATAAAAAGTATAAGGAAAAATGTCACATTTGCTCTTTTGCAGGTGAAAAGTAAAGTAAACGTAAAACAAAGAGCGGCGCATTTGATTATATAGGACGATTTCATGTATACGCAATTACTGAATGGTATTCTAGCAATTATAGAAGATTTGGTGGCATACCCAGAACTTAATAGTCAGACGAAATTGAGATGCGTTCTAGAGAAGTGGGGATGAGGCTGTCCGGTAAGAATTGAAGCGCTCGTAGCCAAGTTTGCTTAACCATTCTGAATCGATCAGCAAAGTTAAGCAACGTCCGCCGCGGTCATGACTTGGATGGGTGACCGCTGGTGACATTACTACTGAGCGCTTCCGTGCTTCGGAGGGCACGTTATGCCGTCGGTCCCGGTTGTTGTTTTAGGATAGCAGTCGTTACAGCATGGTGGTAGGGCACTTTGCAAATGCCCGCCTGGCTAGCTACCACCCTCAAGTTGAAAATCTGTCGCCAAGCACCTAACGGTGTGTTCCGCCAGCTGTCCTTGAGAGCCAGTAATTCTAGGTTAGTCTAAACAACATCCTCGACCACATCATCACTTACCATCAGGTGAGATAGTGGTCAAAGGCTAACCTATCAGGCATAAAAAAAAAAAAAAAAAATTGTGTAAACAAGAGCTGAAGAAGCGTTTAAGGTCTAAACTAAAGTATATAATAGCGTAAAGATGGATACTGGCTGATTACATAGATAATAAATAATAAAAACAAATTTATAGAACCAAAACTTTAAAATCTGTCGATCAAGAAACTTTTTGTAAATTTCATATTCACTCAGCACACGAATGTGATTAGAATGATATTTAATATCTTATATAATCAATATACTGGAACAATGGACTATGGAATCATACAGTTCAGATAAGAAAAGCATTGTTTTTATATTTTTGGAATGTATTTTTCTCCGTGATTTATTTAGATCCGTTGTTCAATCAAGGACAAACTAATAACATTAATTAATAAATATAAATAATAATATTACTGATCAAATCATAGATACTTCTATCTCATTATCATCTTCCTTGTCTCCCACCTCCGCATTAAGACGTGGATTCGGTACAGAATGTTGTAACTTTCACTTTTTTAGATCATTCTTTTTGCCAACTATACTTTTATGGCTTTCTTATGTTGGGTATTTTATGACTTATAAAGTGTCTGCTCCTTTGAATGAATTAAATAAAGTACATGGGCGGTAGAGCTCTGCTCGGGTGTTCTACCTGGATCTGATTCCTGTTTGGGGCGAGCGTTTTTTGTAAACGTGAGTTTATATTGCACTGAGACTATTTACATTGAGAAGCTTTTATAGGTTAGGTTGTCAATAATATTCATTTTCTTCTTATACTCTGCTCAGCAAGACTGGATGCACTGAGGGTGAAAGTGGATCTACTAGCATAGCATGTTACATCTAGCCTAGGCATTTCACACAGCTTTCTACCAGCATCACTTTATGAAACATCAATAACTAACGATAAGTTTTTCTAAACCACGAAACATCTAAAATTTAATTCGAATAAAATTGTGCGGAGGAACGATCAAATAGCTAAGTAGGTGTTAAGCTACGCCTTGCACATAGCAATTACAAGTACTACGGCTACAATATCTCTAGCGACACGAGACATTTCTCCCCAAGAATATATGCCTTATATATTACGGAATACAGTAAAATGTAAACACTGTATTTAGATATATAGAATGCCAACAATTGTAAGGATTGATATGTTACTTTTTGAATCTACGAATAATACTAATATGCCGGATATGTTTTTAATGTGTGTTGTGTGTTTTCAATGAATGTTTTCATCAAATATTTTTTAAATATTTGATTATTAAGATCTATTGTACAATCATTCAACTAATAAATCTCAATTTGAACTTGAATGATCTAATAGTATCCATACAGACGTTCTTACTTTTTATCCTACAAATAAATAGTTTGCGACACTTTAATAACATTAATAAAATAAAACAACGATCGATATCGACATCCCTAATTGTGAATCGTTATATTACAACATATAATTACGAACAGTTCAACATGCGGCATGTTTATTGTATCATTGATAATATGATATCAATACTACAGACGTAAATGATAATGATAGGACACGTTATATCATTCTGTTATCTAGGGAAGTTAATTTGTAATCAAATCATACTGATATTACTTATTTGAAAACCATGTACGTTAAAAACTTCAATGTTTAAAAGATAGATAATAATTTACATTAACGAATGACAACGACATGACACATTATTTTAGTTTATAAACGAATTACAAAACAGGATGAGGTTTTCGAAACGTATGGTATTTGTTTTGTACATTATGTAGGAATACGTGATATCTCCGGTCAAAGCTGTGACTCGATTTGGTGAATTCAATCTTTGTTCGATAATGTATATGTACAGCGTAAGGTCTCATCATTTTTTTTGGACAGAAGTCAAAAATGTTTTAAATGTAAGAAAAAAATGTTGTCCCGATCATATCGTAAATTCGCATGAACATTTTTAACATAATAAACACGGATTTTAATCAGAAATATGCATTTTTTCTGGGGAATGTATCATGGTTTATATTATGTGTAGCACACAATACGAATAATTGTCAGCACACTAAGGTGATTCTTTGTTTTTTATAAAATATATTGATGCTATTAAAACATTTGCAAACAATCGAAAATTCTGCCACTAATGAAGGTAATAGGGCTTCTGAAAAGTGTACATTATGCGATAGAGAAATCTATCGAGCACTGGACGGTTATACTATTTAAAAAAAAGATAACTTACGACAAAAAATAAAAAATAAATCCAAATTCAGCAATCCATGCAACTAGTTCGACATAACGCGATTAGACCAATAGCGACACAGACCTAAGGCTACTTTGTCCAAACGTTGAATTGAAATAACTATTTAGGAACACAGCATTTTAGGTAAGTACGCAGCGAGCAAACGATTTATTTTCTAATCGAAAAGTCTTATTTTACGACTCGTTAACGTAACTCGAATGAGTCGAGATTAGGGTAAAACTGATCTTACTAAATTAAGCCATAATATCGAAATGTCGAATTCAGTTTAATATAATAAAATTAAATGAAACCGACTTCTCACAGAAATCTAGGCCCTATTGGTATAAATTGTAATGAAGTTTTGATGTTTTGAATAAATAGCCCCAACTCTAATAAAAACTAGTGTAGGTAGTCGCTTTATATAATAATAATATTTTTGTATTGTTTACTGCTAATTGCTACATACCATTCATCGAACGATCAGGTAGGTACCCCCTTGAAAATAGTACATTAGATGAAAAACTCTAATTACCTTCTCAATCTCTGTACTTTAGATATTGAGAAGATAATACATTTTTTTCAGTCAGTTTATTAGATACTAGCTTTCCGGGCGCGGCTCCGCACGCGCGTATGTCGGTTATCGCGCGAAAACATTAACCTCTTGTTGCGCAGTCGGATGAAAACTATCCTATGTTTTTTCCCGGGTCTCAAACTATCTCCATACCAAATTTCATTCAAATCGGTCCAGTAGTTTTGGCGTGAAAGCGTAACAGACAGACAGACAGACAGACAGAGTTACTTTCGCATTTATAATATTAGTACTAAAGTACTAATGTTTATGCTTCGAATAAACTCACTTTCGAATTTACAAGGGTGGATTAATATAAACTTATGCTATAGACGTATAAAAGTGAAGAGATTAAAACAGCTAACAATAGGTACTGAGAAATATATGGCATAAATAAAGTTATCAGACGCGCCAAGGCACGATTGTTCGCACTGAACCATAGAAAGTGCGCACTGAGACAACTTTCGCGACCGAATTCGAGAGAAAGTAGTCCGGGCCGCAGCGCTGCATACATTATATCACTTTATCCGACACTCGGATTATGTCACAACTGAGATTTATGTTTACTAATAAACATATACACATATATTTTGCCAAATCTTTTCGGCGTGCGAATATTCTCGCACGACATTTACATCCATTACTTTTCCCAGTCCCAAGACAATTAAAAACATAAAACTATCGTAAAACATTACTGGTCATTAAATAAAGATTACAGAACGGTAATGCTTTCAGATCCGATAACTGTAACTGTCGCCAAGCGGGACTGTTCAACGGTCATATCCGTTTTGGCAGGCGAAGCTTTTGTTCGGAAAATATCACCTTTCGCTTTCAAATTGCCGGTTGGCGCAGCATCCGCGGAAACCGTGAGCGTCAAATTAGCATGTTCGGGCACTAAACACTACTTACTTACAGGCTCTCTTACAATGGAAGGTCAGAGCTTGTTGAAACATACAGAGGAGAGCTCTGTTTAGTTAGATAGCTTTGCACAAATTCCACGGATAGATCTAATATAGATACCAAATTAACAATTATATAGGACCAAGCAGACACCTACAGTAACGGTTTTATACTCTGTGATATAGGGTAGCATTGTAAAGGCAATCACAGTAAAGTACAAGAGTATTACAAACAACAAAAATTCTAGAGATGTGACAGTTGCTGGCTCAATGAAGTCAGTTTCCTTTGCCAACACCAACATAAATCTATTAACGAATAGCTTGCTGTAATCATATCTGTCGAGTGTTGCTAACGGTGGAAACATTCTAGCACAAACAATGTTTATGGGGAAGAACATTCAATATCATAAGTTCAATGTTCAAATTTTTACCTAAACGCAAAAAGCCAGACAGAACGTACCTTTATCAAGATATAAGAGATCAGATCTCTTTTGTTCGCGACATTTTGATAAGTCCCACTTAAAGATGACCGATAGTAAAGTAAGACTGACCTGAAATGCCATTATTACGAAGCAGAAAAATAATGCGTTAAAAGCGTTGAGTAATTGAATTCGTCGTTACACCTATAATTTTATTTATGTAATAGTTCCGATAAATCGGACAAATGTCAAGGTTACACTACGATGAAAACAAACATTCTGCGTTTTAGTTTCTCTACGTTTACTACAATGTTTTGATACAAGCAAGACAACGCAATTAAACTTGCAGCACTAGGTGAATGTAATTGCTTGATAGAAATTTTCATTACAGCCGAAAACGAACTGAGTCAACGGAAATGTAGTATCGGTTAAACAATAACATTAATCAATGGATATTTACACTAATTATGTATCTGCATAAAATGCTAATGACGATGGAGGCAATTTAAAAATAATTGAACTTGAAAGAAGTCACACAAATAAGGAAACTTACGAATACTACGTTTCATTCAAGAATTTTATAAAAATTGAAGTATCCGCAAATTATAATAGGTACTTAGGAAGCGGATTACGATAAAACTCGAGTATTTATAGGAGGGAATGATAGCAAAAACCTATTCAGAACTACGTCAGAGATGCGGGTTGAGAACATTATGCCTACACACGCATTGTCATTATGAGATCAGCAGTGACGCCGGTGCCGCTGGTTTAAGGTCAGGTGCAAATATAGACCTACTTTGTACGGTTAATTAGCGGTGTCTATACTACCTACATTATATTATGCCGAATCAATTAGCACAGCATGAAAAATTTTATGCATTAGATAAATTTATGAAGAAATTATATTTCATAAATCTTAATAATCAAAGTGAAGAGATTATTCACGTTTGTTGATTTATGACTTATGGCGCATAATATTGTCTTCTTATTCTTTTCATTTTCAGTAGCATATTTATGATCACAATGTTTGGAGCTGTATATTAATTTTATTGTTCTCTTACGTCTCTTACATGGTTTCACTAGTTCTTCTTATTTTTATGGTAATAATTACTTATCTCTCAGTATTATTCCATAATTATTCAAAAACATACAGATAATACTGGTTATATTAGTTATGTTTTAAGAGGTCATCGGGTCAGACTACCGCATTATTATAATTACCGAATATCGGTTCACGTTAACTGTATAATAAATGAGGCCTCCCAAATATATAGTCATTATGGTAATTTGACAACCCAAAAGATGTCCACCGTAATGTGACGGAAACAACCTTGAAAACTGAGTAACGTTAGTCTTTGACAATTATATATTTGGATGTAAAATTTAACAATAAGATAAGTAGTCAGAGTAGTACAAAACCATAGACCATAGCACCGATTGAGAATAGCGACAAAGACCGTGACAGCAAGAAAACATGATGATCTCGTTATCATAGAACGACGACAAAGTAATGAAAACTAAACAGGCAATGTAACAAATCTAGCCAACTAGCAAAACGAGCTGAACAAGTGATCAAACACGTAAAAGGCACATACAGTTAGAAGTGAACGGATAGACATAAAAATGCGGACAGCACCGCGGGATGGTCAATCTGAGCATCACACATCCTTAAACAGTCTAGACGCATGTCGCAAAGCAGTTCGATGGCATTCAACTCATTCATTAAGATTTTCTAAAGATAACTGTCATACTACAAATATAATTTATAAATCACACAAAGAGTTTGCACTTGAAAGCGCGTGGTCAAAAGTATTGGATTTGAAATTCCCGTCACGATTTTGACATAATGCAATGTTCTGGTGTAGAACAGCGACTCAAGCTAGTTTATGCGGAAATAGAATCAACAACATACGTAGCTATTCAACACATCCAAAGATGGTCTCACAAATACAATAACATGCAAAGCTTCCATGTGAATTCTTGTTACGTAATTGTGAAGTAATAATTTTATCATTCGACTAGGAAATTAGTTACGAGCTGAAACGACGAGGGCGAGTCACGTCGTGAGATGACGCTACGACGCAATGACTACACTTATCGCAACTATTTGATAAATCGATAAAAAGTTACACCTTTGCAATAAAAAGAATAGAGGTGTGCCACAACTTTATCAACCTAAGGAACAGATTAAGATTCGAACGAAATTAATTCGTATGCAATGTCAAGGCAAACATTGATAATAATAAAAGCGGGGTCAACGTCACCGACAACAACACCGGAAAGGTGAAAGATCTAATAAACCCGAAATAATAAAATCTAAGAGCATTAGATTGTACGTTGCCAATAAATAAAAAGAAAAAGATGTTTTGACATATTTTTATGAGCATTTGATATGGAATGTCAAAACAAGTTAATGACCCAACTAAGTTCAAAATCCATGCACTATCATAAAATGTCATCGATCAATTTATCAATGTAGATTTGCAGTCGTATCAGTGAAACATAAAATTGCTTATCTCACAATGCCTATTAGGTCATTGTAAAAATTCATATCCAAAACAAAAATATGTACGAGCAAAATATACAGCTATTTTACCTACAAATACAGTACCAACTGCAGAATCAGGCTAATCAATTTTTTTTCAGCTGAAAGGGTAGCATTTGATCACTCGGTTGAGGATGGCAAACGGACTAGGTTTGGCCAAGGAATGTTACCGGAACACACTGTTAGGAGAAAATTCTACCAAATGGACGTTATCAAAGCTGCCCAGGAGAAGGAATGTCACGTAGACGTGAAAAGATGCAAAACAAAGCTCTATACCATCCTAGAAACAAACTATCACAGAAAAAAAAATATTGGTATCCTATTTTCGCTATAATGTAGTAATTATAGTAAATTTAGTAATATTATTTCTAACGCTGTATGGATAACTAAATAAAAAAAATTTCAGAATGAGGGTTGGCGTTAGGCGTCAAACATATACAAATTTTCTATGTAAAAGTTAGGGCTCCGTGTTGATAGAGAGAGCATATTTTTTAAATATGGGTTTGGGGCATCCATAAATTACGTGAGGTGTTTTTTTAAATTTTCTGTCCCTACCTCCCCCGTTGGTGAGATGTGGTGAGATTTTGTTCAACCCCCCTCCCCCATCCCCCAATATAACGTGAGATTTTTCAGAATGTGGGTTTCTTACGTAAACGCATTGGGTTGTTATTGTAGAAAGAAAAAAACAATTTGCTTCGTGCTTTTATTTACGACTAGTTAAGAGTAATCAATATTGCTGAGAATGATAAATGTAATGAAAATTTAACAATAGAATACTTAAATCATGACTACTGTGATAAAAAGAAAAGAATATCTACTCTAATTCAGTCCATGGAGAATTATGCGTAGTATAGTATATTTTTTTTTGTTTCAATCAGAACAAAAATTGCGTGATATTTGTCGAGACCCTCCCCAACGTGAGATTATATGAGATTTGACTCGACCCCCCCCCCCCCTAAATCATCTCACGTAATTTATGGACGCCCCCTTTCTATCGCCTTTCACGTGGTAAGAAAAAATATCTTCACGGACCCCACACTATGCATGATACGGTTACCTACAAGTCGCAATGGCGAAGATGCAGGTACCGATGAAATTAAATCAGGTTCATCTATAGATGATACTCCTAAACCGTGCCAAGGTGATCCTGAACATAAAACTGATGATCACTGTTAATTGCAAATTCCCATAAACCATAATTACGTAACGAACGTCCATCAATACATTACTGATAAAATTCCAGTGCATACATATTTTTTTATATATATTTTTATATGTCAAAGCAAATAGGTACATAAATATAACACAATAACGTATGAATACGATTTATGTAGTAAAAATGTAGGCGAATCAAAAATGCTTTGTTGGAAAGACAAACTTATCGCATTGCGATCTCGATGTCCTAAAGATCGATCCCGAGATTTATTGATTTTTCTAATATATATTTTTATTTCTAAACGATAAATTGATTTGCCGCTTAGCTAACGTAACTCCATTTTTCCAACTAAGTACTTCAGTCGAACTATCTAACTGCTATCCTTGGGGGCCGCCGGATTCAATTTTTGTATGTCTGTTAAAAGACTTACCATACTAGTATTAACAGCCTGGAGACGTTGCTGAAAAATGCATGAGCACAGATTACCCATCTAATCTGTGGTTGGGAGGTTCGGCATAATTACCATGTTTATAGCAGGGGTCTTGGAGATCGCAGTGTAAGATGTCTGTTTTTCAAAAGGCGTTACTGCGCTCGTGATATTTTTTCCATTTATCGCTGTCGACTACCAAAGAAAGATGAACAAGGAGATTAGATAAGAATCTACCCGTTCGACGAATCTACACGCAGCAAACATGATACTTATGTATTCGCTAGATTCAAATGGTTTGAAAGGAACCTCTGAATGTGTATGGCGAAAAACCCAACAATAGATTTGTATTTGATAAATTCTATATCATATGGTCAAGAGAAGTGGTAAATATATTTTTCTAAGTAGCACCCAAAAATAAGTCAAGGAGCAACCGACGTAATAAGGCAACAGAATACCCATCAAGTTAGTTTTAAACGGTTTCAGAGGTCGCGACGTCAGCTATCGTGCCTGACAACTCGGTCATGTCATAATAGTCCATGTCGTATAATTTAATGATCTATTGTATTGTATTCGATACGGGTTGCCTAGTGCCTAGCCACAGATAACTTGCCAAAGGACCTATCTAAGTAAGCTGAAAATCTGAAACAATTGCGCGACCAGCACCAGTTGATTTCTTTTGTTTGAAAGCCATTGTATACGGAGCATAAAATGAATCTTCCAGCAGTTCTATACACATTGTCGAATTCAATTTCGACTTTGTCTGTTGGGGGTTTGGGTACTTACTAGGTTGCTACCAATGCCCGTCCCCGGATTACAAAAACTTATTTGTAAGGCAAAATTAATTAATGTTGTTTCTTTCTTAGAAGTAAAAAAATACCTAATAAAAGTTACAAACTCACTTTCGCAATTTGTGACATCATCAGTTATAAGAAAGGAATAGTAGTTGTATAGGAACGCCAAAATTAAATTCAAAGAGTGAAGTAATAAAAGTGTTTACCACGCGACTTGTGGCGTGTATTACAGCAAATTGAAACAAGGAATACTAGCAAACCAGTACCATTTACATTATGAAACATGAATAACAAACGCATAACACGGTCACGGCTTGGAAGCAATGGAAGAAACACGATTATATGAATCGTGAATATTTTAGAAGCGTTTACATGAAAATCAGTCATCGGAGTTTTATTTTCTGTACTGAATGCTAAGCGGTTTTAAATATACGAAAGTTTTATGCTTTGAAAATAGAACACGCGGGTAGCCAAATTTTGTTATTAAATACCTATGCTTAAGAGTTTGTTAGTTTAGGAATTAATTGCGTGTTCTTCCTTAATAATATTCTGAGTTACTAAGTCTCGGGCGGGATCAACACCAGTAATTTCCGCGTCAATATTAGACCGTTGAACAAGACGGTAAGAAGATGATACTATTATACAAAAAAATCAAGATTTTACTCTTGAATACTAAACGGCCAGCATCATGCATAGCCGTACAGAATTTGAAATCTGATAAGCAATAACAAACTGGGTAAGCGAACTCAAATGTAGAAGCTAAGTATTCCTTGTAAATAAACTATTATCTTATAATGATCGAGAATATTGCAATGCATCGTTCCTGATGTCGATTATATCGAATCGAACTAGCAATAGTGCTGTGCAATTTGTGTGCGTATAGCTCTTTATTGCAGCAGTTAACATTTGACAGAACGCTTCGGATATATCACTACATATACATACAATAAGGACGTGACATCCGCCGTCGTCGGTCAGAAGACGCGCGACGTCAAACAGACGAATCTCAACCAGGAAGTTAAGCGATAAACCAAGGTCAAACGCGATGAGAGATAATTCTTATCATGCTCTTATGTAAATTCGCATAGGAAAAGTATACCGATACACTTTGTTGCGCCAGATATCTTGCGAGGTTTAAAATATACATACGAATGATATGATAAGGGACACTATGAACAACATACAAGGCAACATTTAACGTCACTACACTATATAGTCTAATCATTTAAATACAGAATCATCTCGTTGTTTGTAAAAAAAGTCCAATATGACTTGATGAATTATGTATGACGTTAAAGTATCACAAGAAACAAGTCTTAAAAAAGAGAGATAGAAACCGCTTCGTCTCTAATACAACCGCCATGTAGCAATGGCAAAGTTACATTGTTGTGCTCCGGATTAAAACATATGAGCTATCCAGGTAGGCTCCAGAAGGCTAGGGCATTTAAAATATAAGGACTTGTAATCTTGGACGCAACAACTGATAGTGTCGTAAAGTTATATTAAAAATATGAGAAAAATAACTAACATCAATTCGTTTCGTCATAGGTAGCAAAAAAAATAACTCATAATAAAACACCTGCTTGCAAAACTATTTAGAGGGTGCTGAGACTGCTGAGCCAAATATATGTACCAAGAACTTGAATTGCAAATCATACATAATTTATATCGCTTTTAATCTGTAATGATTACAGAACCTAAAAATACATTCAAGAAAAACTTAACGATTTGCAAAATCCTTGAAGCGACCAGTGATTATACATTTAGCTTTTTTTTATAAATTCTCACAATAATAATAATTCTATTGTTAAACTGTTCGTTAAGACGGCTTTGAATAATATCTTTTATAAGACTAGCTATTCCCGCGACTAAATCCATGTGGAAAATAGAATTGGCAAATAACTGTTTAGTGGAAAAGGCGAGTAGGACGGTGTCGTAAATTCATGTATGCCAACCGCTTAGTGGCGAAAATGACGTACGGATACATGATAAACTGATAACACACATTAAAAAAAATTTAATCAATCGTCACAACCCGCGGCTTTGTTGCGAGCCGACGATGAGTTATGACACCGCAGACTCCCATTCTTCCTTACGACTTCCACATTCGTGCATTCTTAATTCGACATTCTTTATGAGGCCCTGGACCCTGGCCTACTTTAACTGGCCATACAGGAGATGCAAGATGAAGTGAAACCGGACTAACCCTCTATACTCTTTAACTACCCACAACGACGACAGCCCAATTCCGGCGACTCATACGGGGGTTACCATGGAGTGGATGGTGAGTCAGTCATATTCTGCAAGTTTAGGCCTTGAATAATGGTCCTGATTTGAACATAATTTCGGTAGACACCAGAATTAAGTGTTTATGTATTTTCAATAATCATCACACATGTTTATTACACACCTTACGCCTGATGTTTCAGTGCTCATGTAATAAAAGGGAGCTTATTGCTATCTGACACAGTCCTACATTCCCAATACTAACTGACAATTTGTTGTATGAAAAACCAATGGTACTTGTATATACGACCTGGAAAACGAGTCAAAAAGCTCGCCGTTTTACGTGAGTGTCATGCCATCACATCCATACCATAACCATGTCAAACCAAGTAAGAATCAAGTTAACGTCACGTCATCGCTCGTTCCGTAATAGAATAGGTACCATATCATCAATATCATATATGCCGCACAGCCTGTTCTTTAATTTGTTCAAGGCCTACAATTAAATTTGTGTATCTCAACACAGCGCGAAGTCATTATTGAATGCCGACCATTCTTTACATAATAGTGGACCCTGAATTCAGTGCAGTCGATTAGAGGGCAGTTTGTTTACAATGGTCACGAGTCACGGAGTTACTCTCCGGGTGTGTTGGTTATACAACGAGCGATGACGCGTGAAGCATGACCATGGCGCGGCCTAGGGCGAGCGTCCTCGTTGCCGTACTGATCGACCATAACGACATTTATACAGCCACAAAACATTATTATATTGTTCCGGTACAATATGGAAGATCTAATCAATCGCAGGTTTGTGTTTGCTTAACCGTTACTAACTTATCTTCATCGCAAACTCCATAATTTGGTAAAGACGTTTTATCTCAGCTTTCTTGTAAGTACATAGACTCACCAACTCAAGGAAACACCGCACTTCCACCATCTTTTGTCACCTTTAAACTTTAAAGGAAACTAAAGGTGGTGAGGTGCAATCCTCCGCAATGCAAAGTTTAAATCGCGAAGGATTGCGCACGAAGTTCAGGTCATAGCCAAGTTAGAACATCTGTGTTGTAGCGTAGAATTTATGGCCTGAAAGATTTTTTACATTTACCAATTATAAAAACATACCGCTATCTCTTTTTGAGATTATAGTATTTTACTGACGAATGCAGTACTCTTAGGCTTATCTGGGTTTGATGCGTTTGAATACGTAGAAAAGCACCCCATTCAGTACAACATATAAACTAAAACCGCCATCGACAAGGTTGAGATCGGTAGATCATTTCAAAAGAATGAATGAAATAACAGGCGAGGTGTCAAAACATATATGCAACAAAAATGAGCCACGAAGGCCTCAATGCTGTGGCATGACTGTGTGGGGGAGACTTAAGGAAAATGGACAAGTTAACATCTTGGAGATGGAAGGTCAGAAACAGAGCAAAATAGATGAATATCTTTAGGGAGGCCAAGAATCGAACAGGGTAGATATATAGCGCTGCAGAAAGTAAACAGTGAGGATTCACCAACATCATAACAAAACCCATTCAATGCCATATAAGCCTAATAGGCTCTAGAAAAAAAATGATATATCTAATAATTGTGCATTCAGAAACAAACAAAAAACAATTTTTAAGGTGCTTTATCTTGAGAGTCACATATTGTAATTTTATTACATTAAATATTACTATGCGATTGATAACGAGAAAGTGGTATCTACCTCTATTTATTTTAAGAGAACTATGACCAAGAATTGTTTTGTGCGAAAATGAGTTTCTTTTTATGCTTGTAGCCTTCTTAGACTGGACATTATACCATAAGTATTTACAGCCACAGTCAGGTGTAGTGTACAAACGAGACCTGCCCATACAAATTATCAATCAGGGACCTTCGTACTCACGATAAGGTCTGAAAAACGTAACTTTATGAGTATGTACGTTACTTCTTCACGCTGAAACGACTGAACCGATTTGGATGAAACTTGGAATTAAGATTAGATTATTTCCGGGATAACGCAAAGATTATCATCAAGATGATTAGACTTACACATTACTTTTCATCATAGTCTACGCGGATAAAAACGCAGGGCGCAGCTAGTAGAATAAAAAGTCAGTAGAAGGGCAATAAACTATTCTCAAAACGATTCGGTAAAGAACAAAAAAACAATTAACTACCTAGGCTACCTACTTGGAAAAGCACATATGCGTCAATGTTATTTTATGGAAGTAATTAAAACCCAATTTATTAGATATTTAGTAAATACGTCTGTATTACGAAAACAAGTTACACAATTTGCATAAATTGCCTTTTACGAGCTCTCACGCTCTTCACTCTAAGTTGATACCATTTGTTTACAGCCGACTAAGCTTTATGACATAGCACTCTGTAAATATGAATAATTAATGTTCAAAACGTACGTTAATATGTAGCTCACGAACTTATCGTACGCTTAAATTCACAATAAGACTGACTGCCTTCCGGTATACCCGACGAAGACTTGGTTAAATTGCGCTGATGGTTTCGTTTCACATAAATTAACATAAATAGGTAAGCAGGTAAGTATTTTTAAACATGATATGGGTTGTACGGTGACTGCTGATCTATGCCTTGACTAAGGGCCGATTTATCCACTAAGCTCTTTATCCTGGTATCACTTGGCCATACTTGATCGACACTGCTTTAAGATAGAAAAAAAAAATTACAATGGGAATTTATGTCTGTTACGGGGAACTGCCCCTGAATTTTTTACTTAATGTTTTTATTGATATCTGTTAAGATATCTGCAATAATAACACATTTTGATTTTTAAATAAGAACCAGTTCTAATATTGTCATGTTGGAAATAACGCCTGCTCTGCGGATTACATTACAAAAATACAAATTTACGAGAGAAAAAATTATAGGATAATGATATAATGTTATCTTCATCATCGCATAATGTCATGTTAGCTCAGTCGGTCAGAGCATACCCCGGCTATAGAGGTGAATAGACCCGGGTTCGAATCCAGCACATGACTACAACTTTTTCCCTCGTAAATTTATAATTTTGTAAAGAACCAGTTTTCTCATACGTTACCATAATCATATGAAAATGATGCATTATACATCAATTTGGTATGAGCATCTCTCGCCAAGGGATGCATGTATTTTTTTACCTATAATACTTCATATTTAGACACAAGTTTGATAGTTGTTTTGGCTTCATGTAATTAGTGTCCTGCTTTGTGCCATCAATTTGAGCACAGTTGCAATTGAACATTTTTTCATAAAATGTTCTCTCTGAATATTTTTTTCCATAAAAGAACTCTTATTACTGTTATGAACCGAAGATCTAACCCAGTACCTGAAGTGTCATGATATTATTTCAATGAATTATGAATATACTTGTTTATAGCATCTGTTTAATACAAAAGCTCAGTCGTTTCATACATTGAAGTCATATGAACCGCATAAAAATTCGCTCATTGACAACGATTGAACAGGTCCTTACCATCAAAACTGGATCATAAAGGCCACAAATCGCGACTTGATAATCACAGCCCCGGGCCAGTCGATGGTATGTTAGGTATAAACAAAGCCTGTCCGAACACTCAGAACAGGGTCAGAACAAGTGAGGTGACCGACCTCGTATATCGCGACCAGTCCGATGGCTTATCGGCGCGGTGGTAACGTCATACCCAAACATCAAATAGAGCGAGGAAACCGATTTTCCACACATATTTTCAGCAGTTTAAAAGTACCTACGTAAATTTTCTATAAACGTGTTTTCCTAAAAGATTTCTTACAAATTTTTGAGAGACGGCTCAACAGCATATATAATAAACATATACATAAGGAATATCTTCAGAAAAAAATCTGAGCAAACTTGACTGACGGAAGTACTTAAGTACCAAGATTTGGTGAAATGTTCTTACTAAATAACATCTGTTTCCATTCATTCAGTTCGATATTCTTAGCACTTCGCCTGTTTTTTTTCATAAATTGACATTTTATATTAACATTTGCAGTAAAATCACACCAATTTTGATGCTTATATGTATTCTAGTTAAGATTTCGAGTTTGTGTGCTTTTTTATTGGTTAGGATATCCGCCATAATCGTATCACACAAGATTTACAGCCTTATTTTATAGTCAGTATTTTAAAGGAAAGACCGACAGGCGGGCGTAAAATAGAATTTAGTTATATGGTCTCGTGCGGGACCCTAAAAAGGAGCAATGAAAACAAGAAAACATAGACTGGTTGAGATTGAGTTTTGAAATAACATGTATAACTTTCAGTATCAAACTTTTGGAATTCCAATAAGATTAAAGGGCCCTCCTTTAAGGTTTTACTATTAAAGCATATTTTAATAAGATTCTAGCATAATTTCGTGTCAATGTCATTCAGCCCAATTAAATTGACTGCCATGAATATTAATTATTTTCTAATAATATAAAACCATAAAATTTAAAATATTTGCTAATCAATTAATTACAGTACATAAAAGCAAATAGAGCGAAAAACTGATTATACACAAGAGTTTTCAAAAGACAGCTAACTTTTGAATAAAATCATTGTTTGTAAGTGCTATTATTTTATTAATAGCTGATAGGCCAGCCTTTGACCACTATCTCACCTGATGGTAATTGAGGAAGTGGTCATAGATATTGTTCAGACTAACATAGAATTATTGGGTGTCAGAACTCATCGTTAGGTGCTGGGCGACCTATTTTTTATTGATGGTTAGGTAGTAGGTAGTAGTAGGTGGTAGCTAGCCAGGCGGACATTCGCAAAATGCCGTACCACCACGCTGTAACGACTGCCATCCTAAGACAACAACCGGGACCGATAGCTTAACGTGCCCTTCAAAGCACGGAAACGCTCAGTAGTAATGCCACTAGCGATAACCTATCTAATTTATGACCGCGGTGGACGTTGCTTAACTTATTTGATCGGTTAAGATCGGCTAAGCAAACTACGCCACGACACGAGCGCTTCAAATCCAATTTCTTTACACTTTCATTCAATTGGACAATCTTCACTTTTTATCGTGAACTAGTTTTACGGATCCAGACTACTACGTTTTTAAAGTTAGTCAAGGAAATAATATGACTAATGACACACATTGATAAGGTATACGGTTTTATTAAATGTCATATGAATTTATTTTAGGCTATAATTGACTACGTCGCTGGAGACCCAGAAATCTTAATTGCTTTGATAAAGTTAATGGCAGGATATCTAGAAGTTCACTGAGTGGATTATAATATACAGATTACATATGATTACAATTAAACTACGAGTATTATGCGTTCTTCCAAAATGTCGTTGTAGAATTTTTTTTTACCAAAAAATAGTACCGACTCCCAAAAGTGATAGTTCAAAAGTACCTATTATCACAAAATTGTGCACATGGTACCGACTTCGACAAGTTATTTCACACTTTTGGGTGTTGAAGTTGGTTCCATTTTTTGGTAAAAAAAAATGTTTCTCTCTTTTTTTAGTGACTTGCTACTTACGGTATCGATTCTCATTCATTGTCAACGACTATATCATCAAGATAGGTGAATATTTTTCAGTTATTGGAGCGTATCTCAAAAACGGCTTGACCGATTTTGATGAATTTAAAATGGGACCAAACGACAAGCATCAGCTTTCAAACAAAACAAAAATTTTCAAAATTGTTTCACCCAGTCAAGAGTTCTGAGGTAACAAACATAAAAAAAAATATACAGACGAATGGAGAACCTCTTCCTTTTTTGAAAGTCGGTTAAAAACCAGAACATTTTAATAGTTTCTTCTTTTATTTCCAGTATGTGTATATCGAATTGATATACAATTAAACTATGAAAGGTCCCATTGATTTTGAAAACAATACTTTATTTGTACATTTGTATGTAATCAAAAAATATATAAGAACACCAGGTGGAAATAATTAGCATTTAGTTGGAAATTTTCCTTGTCAATTGTGTTTAAAAAAGATGTTTAAATAAAATGTGTATGTTCATGAACAGTTAAGATGTGTTCATGTAGTTTTTTTACGGATATGTATCATATACGTCACTTTGAACGAATCTTTACCACTTTTCACTACCTAATGAATGTTATGTGTTTACTACAAGGTTACTGTTCCCGGCTCATCTTCGTTAGTGCCCGTTAATGCCCTAGAGTTCACGCTTTAATATACCAAGCTGTTGCTTTAATGGGCGTTAGGCGTTAACGCAACTATGACCGTAGCATATAAAGTAAAAATTGTTACTAACAGTAGTAAACAGTAGCCTATCTTTTTGAGACACAATAAAAATCAATTGTGTCAGCAAAAGATAGCCCACTCCAGTACTCACGGCCTCAATTGGTCGACACATTGAAAGAAACAACAACTCATAAGAGAAATGGCCATACGAGAACGCCTACTACTCCAAAATGTATTGTAGAATATGTAGATGTGAGAATCATCAGACATATCGTGATAAATCTCCAAATTATCGCGTAATGGAGGTATTCTAAAAGATAATCAGGTCATGTATAGTCATGAACAGCGAGATAATGCGTTTTTTCGCGAGAATCCAAATTAAGGAAATTCTCCGTATATAATCAATAACCGATATAGCTCTCAGAATTTGTGAGATGAAGTTGCAATAGGGACATATTACCTATAAGATCCAATAAGCCAAGATCAGACGGGGAAAATTATTAATAATGGCGCAAACTAACCACAAAAAAGACGTTTGGACGTAGGTGAATTGACATCGTTTCACAAAAGTAACGAATTTTTTTTGAGAGCGTCGCAACGCAAGACCTACGATGGGACACACGTAACACAACAAGAAAGGATCACATTCCTTAAAAGCCCTGGTATGGCACGAGCGTGGTCACCGCAGAAGAAAAGAAAGCGCCGGGCGGCGCTCATAGCAGAAACAAAAGCTATCGGAGTGACTTGGAGGGAAGTATAAAACTGCACCATGGCCCAAGAATGCGTAGAATGGTAAAACATGATAGTTATATCCCGTTTCGCTCGAAGTAGTAACATACAAAATGAAAAAGAGTGGGTACTTCGTCCCAATTTATTATATCCATGGCTCATACCTTATACACTTACTATACTGCCCTAACGTGTACTCGAAATTTTCCAGTTTTGTTGGCAATGGTTTTAACAAAATTGTTATACTGTAATATTTCTAATCTCTTGCACATTGTAATCATTGCATCTCTCAGTTATCGTAATGACAATGGTTAAGTAACCGTGCAGCGTTTACAATATTTGTGATACGATAAGAAGAAACCAATCTGTTCAGATAACATCCACAGATTCGCTATCATGTAATCGTTCAGGTAGTTCTCAGTATACATAATCATAGATTTAGATATACTTTTCTTTATACTTTCGTGAACTATACTCATGTTTTTAATTTTCTGACGGGTCTATCCACGCACGAATTAACATCAAAATATAATATTTTGACTAACCTCGACGTTTCGATGAAGTTGCATTGACCGTGGTCACGAGTAGACTGAAGAAACGGGTGTCATCGTCTTGAGGAGCGGCGGGAGCGATTTAAATCTACCCCCGTTAGGTTTTCGATAATGTCGCGGCGGCAAATTAGTGCGGCAATAGTCGTAATTTGCCGCCGCGTGCAAGTTCTGATACTGTTAGTGTAGTGTGTCGAGGTGACAGTGATAAAGACATTATCGAAAACCTAACGGGGGCAGATTTAAATCGCTCCCGCCGCTCCTCAAGACGATGACACCCGTTTCTTCAGTCTACTCGTGACCACGGTCAATGCAACTTATCGAAACGTCGAGGTTAGTCAAAATATTATATTTTGATGTTAATTCGTGCGTGGATAGACCCGTTAGATTTAGATATATATTGAAGTCTTTCTGGATTTAATTTAAATATATATTATCAGTCTGCGATGAATAAGAGTTAACTCTAATTCATGAACCTAATACAATCCGGTCTAGTTCGAAGTGTACTATCGAAATCCAATTTGAAAGGATTATAGAATGTGATTACTTAGAGGTTTTTTAGTTATATTCATGGAAATAAAATGTCTACTTTGATATATAATGAAATAGGGCATAATTAATTTTAGAATTAGATTTTAATCAAAATTACATTTTTACCCACATCACAGGAATTATTATCAGTCTCCGTGGGGCAGACGTTAAAATTTTTGGATCGTGTGCCCAATTTTTATGCGGGGGCCGATGCCTATTAGTGTCCTCATCTGCGCCGAATGGAGGACGTTCGAAGAGGCAGTTTCGGCACGTTTGGGCACATTTTATAGATACTTGATTTGATACTCTACACAATTCTAAATAATCAAAAATACTACAAAATGATCTTTTCTTACACAAAGTGAGCTATATTTTCCAATGAGAATTATACTTCGTCTGAAAGTCGGTAAAACGTAATCAATTTCACATAATTTTCAACGCCTTTCACTAGACAACGTCATAGATTAATTCGCAGTTTAGCCAAGTAAAGGCGAGCAGCGATCGTATAGCTAATATTAGCAACGGTATGGAAAGGGATTTAACCCCGGTTGCGGTCGGGTTACACTTTCATTTTGCGTAATCGTGTGTTGCTACCGACGTAGCTAGTAAATGGTAGGGTAACCTTTATTTAGCTCGATATGCCTCAATGGGAACAAATTGTAATGAACCTAGCTTAAGAAATACTATTACAGCAGACCAATCGGAAGTTATGAGATTCTTGTTTTTCATTCAACTTGTTCCGAGTATATTCAAAGTATATTCTAGGTCCATTTTTCTTGCCACGTTATATAAATAAATCGGTTTAATGTTGTGCTTAAATGTTGTAAAGAATCAGTAGCAAAGCTTCATTTGAGTATTTCATTTGCAGATTCTTGTTTGAATGTTCGGGCTTGTCACTTCGCTCTTCTTTGCCAAAGGCTAAAAGGACTAGAAAAGCTATAAACGTATGAATAATGATGAACTAAAATGAATAGCCGATTTTGAAAGCTATGAACCAAACTGAGCGCAACAAAACCTTTAAATATACTTTAGATTAATATAAATCTAAAAGCATGCTCCGCTAGTCTATGCTATGAGATACGTTATCGAGACACGTACGTTAAAGTCCGAATGCGGTGACATAATTGATTTCATTGCAAGTATATCTGGATAATTGATGGTAGGTAAAGTTGCAAGCATCAGCCTTGATGGCTTCGACCGGCGGACCTCCAAATTACACATAACAGTGGCGTGGCGGAATGGGACAAAAAGCGCAAGGCCTCACGCGGAAGAACCCTGCGCCGGCGTCGTTTCCACTTGCAACAATCGGATGCTTCTATGTTCATAAACTTACACTGTGGCAAATCTACAAAAATTACTTTGGAGAAATTGAATCATGACTAAACTGCATTACTTTTACTTTAAACAGCGTGTGAATACAACGCGGAAGTCTTTGATACTACAGCATAAACAAGCAAACATAAATTGAATAGATATATTTTCTTCGTTATAAATAGACATCTTGAAAAACCACAGTACAGTAGCTAGGAAGATTATCCGATGGTAGCACGATAAACGATGATAAGACTTGAATACACGGCCTTTATGAAACGTATAACATAAAAGGGCTGACATGATTAAAACTGATTGAACAGATGAATCAGAAAATTTACTATTTGAACAGCAGTGTATTCACGCCCACTTTAATAGTAGTAACATTGAATCGACAGACATAACTTAATCATTACCATTTTATGGTTTAATTGTTATATAAGTTCGATAAAAAATATGGTTCCTATTTCCTATATTTACAGTTTGTAGAAAGATGATAACATTTTAATTATATTTGTTCATTGTAACCTTCTATTACAACGTTTTCATCTTCCTACTTAATAATGGTATCAGGAAAGTGTCAAAGCAATTGTTATAAGTATTAATGTTCTCCTTTTAATAACTTCCTATCTCGTTGAATAAATTAGATTTGTGTCTTTAAAACCAGTTAATTTTCTGTAAATCCAAAATTATTTGATACTTTCTTGCTACACAATATTTTCATTTATAGGCTTATAATCTAATTATACCTACTTTGCAAATAAAAAAATACATTATCTATTTAAAAATAAGCTGGAATGGTATGCGATGGCAAATGTGAAATAAACTAGAAAGAAGTACAATAATATGAGATATCTGATAACTATAATAATAATTTTATAATGACAAGCCAATTACCATGCCAACGTTTCGATTTGTTTTGAAAACTTTCGCACGCCTATTGATTAGAGTAGATAGCGCTAGGTTAGGTGTTTTAATTACTTATCAGTAATATATCATATCGAATCAAAAGGAAACCAAACCCGGACATGATTGTAAAGATTATCAATCGACGTGCGTAAGCTTTAAAAAATAGAATCGAATGCATCGCCTGATCGAGTCTTCGTAAAGATGGATATCACTCCCTGCCAGAACTCATATTTACAGTTTTAGGTAATTCGGTCCCTCAATCGGGTCATCGTTAATTTTCATTCAATTATAAGGAGGTCTCAGTATACTCAAAATCGAAGTTACTTTATTACAAACGCTTGTTAAACATTTCACAATTACTTTCCGAAGACTCACACAGGCAATGAAAGCAACATTGAATAGACATTAACGTTGTTTTATAGACTTACCATCACAAGCAGCAGCCATGAACTTGCCGTTCGCTGAAAAGTCCACCAGCAGAACAGTGCCAGGATGACCCTTGAGACTCTTCAGAAGCCAGGGATGGCTGAAGTCGGACTTCCCTTTCCATGTCGTCCTCTTCTTGCTTTTGCTTTTGGCTTGACTTTCGGTAGAGTTCGTTTCGGATGACGCTTCTTCGACGGGAGCACCTGTGGTAGAACATTAGAGGTTTTAGATTTCATAAAACTGAAACCGACATTTTAAAATAGGAATGTTCTTGTAATTGCCTTTGTGTTGTTTGAGAAAAAACAAGTATGTTCTTGTGTCGTTCTTGGTGTTTTAGACAAAGACACTCCACCAATCCCAACTTTTAATATGGGCCAAGCGTTGGGATATGATTATTTTTTATAGTTGATAGGTTACCTTTTGCCCACAACGTCATGTGATAGTAAATGATGATGTAGTCGATTCTTGAAAACAGGCTTAACCTAGAATGGAACTTGACGATAGACTTTCTGCTTGAGGGCAGTAGCCACAGCATTACCTAGTCAGGCCGGCATCGGCAAAATTATCATCTATTGAAGTTAGGTCCAAAAGTGATCACCATTGATGACACGACTAACATGTTATTTCTGACTAATTGTTTAAGTGACTAAGGAACCTGCTTACACAAAAGATTTTTTCCTACGTGCTTCATGGTTTTCTCGATGCACGTTTCCGATCGATAAGTAATCGAGAACTTGTCGATTGTAATATGATTTGGGGATGTTTTGTTTCATTTCATTTTGTATTGTTATTGTTTGAAAATGATAATGCAGTTGTGAAATATATATTTCACACTTCATTTGAATTGTTTCTGAGATATTGCCATTAAATGCTGTTCAGAGACGTTATTTTAGGGTTCAATACAATGAAAAAATGTTCTGCGTGTGCAACATAGCTGCGTGGCAGATGCAGACGCACTCCCAAGATATCATATATACAATCTATGCCAGTAATCCATGTTCTCCGGCATGTAACAATGTATGATTTTAGCGGTGGTTGTATGAATAGTAGAAGCGGTGTTTATACCATCTTCCTCAAGATCAGCCTACGCAAACAGATTTTTTTTTGTCTTTACCTGATAGGTTAGCTTTTGACCACTATCTCACCTGATGGTAAGTCATGATGTGGTCGAAGGTTTTGTTCAGGGTAACCTAGAATTACTGGCTCTCAAGGACAGCTGCCGGAACACACCGTTAGGGGCTTGGCGACAGATTTTCTACTTAGGTGGTAGCTAGCCAGACATTCGCAAAATGCCCTACCACCATGCTATGGTGATGAAGAAGTCGGAACATTTAAACGATTTACTCATAGTAATGAAATTACCAAAGGTATTAAATTATTTGGAAGCAATCGTTGCGGCGCTTGCCTCGTCATTCTTATCCGATCAACAGGTTACGCAATGTTCGCTGCGGCACTACTTAGATTGGTGACCACTAGTGGCAATTATTACAGTGTGCTTCGGAGGGCACTTCTAGGCGTCGCTCCTTTGTTTGCCTAAGGATGGCAGTCGTTATTTCATAGTGGTATAGGATATTTTACTGATGCCCGCCTGTGTAGCTACCATCCTGAACAGAAAATCTGTCGCCAAACACCTAATGAGTTATTCCAGCAGCTGTATTTAAGAGCCAGTTCCAATTCTAGGTTAAGCGTGTTTACCATCATCGGCCACATCATCACTTACCATTAGGTGTGGTGTGATTGTGGTCAAAGGCTAACCAATCAGCAGATTAGGGGCTTGTAGAGGCGCGCCATAAAGGAGATACGAAACATTTCGAAGACTAAATATCTAATTCGGTTTTTATATACTCGTATACATAGAAATAATTACTCTGTGCGCTACATAATTATGTTTGTTAGTTAAATATAGGTATATTATGACTCAGTTAAATGTGTTAGTCATGACATTGCAATGATGCAGACAGACGATATTTCATGGTGTCTCACACACGAGGATATTCGAAATAAATATAACTGTTCAAACAATATAATATACCTTCAAGATTCTAGATAATTAATGCATTGTGGTGTGTTATTTATAAATTATAAGCAACGTTGGGAGTCGAAGACCTCTTGATCTTCAATTGACTATATAGTTGACTTTTTGCGCAGTTTATTTTTTACTTGTCTTAGATTACGTAGATAATAAGAATTATGTAGATGAAAAGGATTTTTCGTATAATCGCGATATTAAATGAACTAAACTGTGAGTTCTTCTCGTAATCAAGACGGGTCGCCTGTACACTGTCGGTTGAGCATAAACATGTTTCATTTGAAATTTAAGGCCTCTGACGGGGATCAAACCTGTATCTTCCGGCATTACGCGTCACACGCGTTTTATTACAACCGAAATCGAGTAGAGGTGCGAATTCATTTAAAATTGATTTTTAACTGATACAGGGGACGGTGCCTGAATATGTTGGTCTTCAGTTAGGGCAGTTCTTAACCAGACATTTCGGAAGCGTTTCGCTTAGAGGGCTATTTTTTATTTACTCGTGACCTAAAATATAAGATAGCAATCACCCCGTATAATGATGTCCTATACATTTACGGATATACAGTAAAATCGCGTCTTTTAAACGAAGCATTATAAAAACAATTATTAGTATTGTAGTTGTAACTTGTAGGTACTTATTATGTAATCTGTAGCGGTACCGGCCGGCGCGACGGCGCCGTCGCCGGTCTCTCTTTGACCACTTTGACTCATACGACAACAGCAACGACGCCACGGTATGGCGTAACCACAGGCACATTCGCTTTTTGTTCAATGCAAAAATGCTCTTCAGACTTCACACATTTTCCCTGTTCAATACAACCGGCATAAGTAGCCGGCCGGCCGGCGCGGCGCGGCGTGTTTTAGTTTAGCATATGATATCACCTCAAGGAAGAAGCATAGCTGTAATAGTACGAATGTCCTTAAACAAAATTAGTATTCAGACGAAGTGTAGTGTAGGAAGCACCGAAGTAGAGCTGAGGTAAAATGTGTACGTCGGCGATACTTTATTTGCGGAAAGACTATATTTGCTAATTGATTCATAAAGACAACATTTTTGCTTTTTAATACGAAGTGATGTAAGAAGTACATAATACGTCTACTGTCGACAAAACAAAACACAAACATCCCGCTTGTAGGTCTAATCCCGAAGTGATCTTTATTATTAATTTCCGTTTGAATTAGAACTTAAATATTTAAGTCGCTGAACCAAGAAAATACATGATTTTTTGTTTGAATATGGACTTAATCGCAGATTCAAGTTGCTTTAGAAGATTACACGAAGAACAGGCCAGATGTTAGAATTTTAAACCATACAGAAACCTTCAAAACGCTGAGCGCAGGACAAATATAGGACTTAAATGACTCTACCTCACTTGTAGAGTTGCAGCAATGAAGAGGTTTTAATTAGAGAAGAGTTTATCGAAAATCTATTATAAAAAGCATTGTATCTAAATCAACCAACAAGTAATTTATTAAAAATTAAAAGACTGATCATTTAATTACTTTAACCTACAACAAAATTTTATACAGACTTTTTTCTGTCCGTAAAAGTAGGTACAATATACTTCACTTAGAAAATTATAGCGAGTTATGTCCATTACAACTAAATAGGCACCCGGCTGGGACTCACGTAATATTTACCGGATAGATTCCGACCAGTTTCGGGCTATATTGTAGCCCTTCGTCTCAAATCTATCGGGTAAACATTACGTGAGTCACAGCCGGGTACCTATTTAGTTATAAGGTACAATATAGCTCATAAATAAAAATGCAATTCAACCAACGTAGTTTCAACATTTCTACCCACCCGTCAGTAGGTGCTGCTTCCGACCAGCACATGAACACACCCTCGACCTTCTCGCTCTTAGTTTCTCTACACACGATGCGAACGTGTATAGGCTTGGAAGTGGGTATAGGTTTATGATACTGAGACGACACGACACGAGCAGTTAGAAGAATCCCAAAAATAATAGTTCACCGAATAAATATATAGTTTGGTATATACATCTGGGAATCTACGCATTTCACCGTGTTTGCCCGCCAGATATATTCGCATGTTTTTGGAATTTGGTTATACGCTTCTTAAGGAAGTATTGCTATCGGTAATCCCAAAATCGATGTATCTATACATTTTAACAATGTATTATTTATTATTAATTACAGTACAGCGCGTAGCCTCAATTAAGAACGAACCAAACGTAAGATATCTCGCCTCACTTATAATCAAACTCACGCAATTGACAAACATCATTTACAATAATAAAAAAAAACAAAACACAACTGGACGTATTTTCATACCTCGATGTTTCAGTTGAATTCAATAAACCGGTGGTCTCGGAGACTAAACCGAAACGTTGAGGATTGAAAATACTATTAAGCTCCATCATATTATTATTGTTAATAATATTAATAAATGTACGAGTACGTGACCCCACGTCGCGGCATCAGCTGGGATTCTCACTGTGATATTGTCCCATCTATGAGTAATATACTTTCCTTGTATTATTAATATACATCTAAAGTACGTGGACGCACCGCATTGGTTCGCGATCTCTTCACGTCATTGACGGAAATTCCTGCTAAAGTCCAATCTACGTAGGTAATTTGGTGTTGACAGTAGATACATACTCCAGATGTTGAAATACACATTATTGCTCGATGACCTTCTTTGATATTTCCGATAATTTGGTACAAATAATTAAACGTTTGACTTATTGTTGAACGTAACTTTTAATATATGGACGATTAGCCACTTAGTTTCGTTATAGATGATTAATAATGATGGAATAAGACCAGTAGCGTTAACTTGGTGCTTATTGGAGTTATCCATAATATTAGTTAAATCTCTGAGCTATACATTGGTTAATTTTGGTTAGGTTAGTTGTATTGGGTATTTTAGTTTAGGTTTGCGTGAAACATACTGTGAAATTGTCGAGCAACAGGTAGTGAAACATATATAAAAACTTTGCTTCATAAGGATTACAAGCACTTCAAATGCTAAGGACATCGTCTATTTCTTTTTCCATAAAATGAAATGGCCATGCACGAGAGTGGCAAGTCGTGCGTGTACCTAGGTCGCCGATCGCCTACAACTTAGTTTTCCTCTTAAAAACGAAACATTACGCTGCGATACTTCTGAGCAGCAGCACACTATCAGAGTTGCCCAGCAGCACAGTTGCCCGCCTATAACTCACATGACAAATCTGATTAGGTCTATTATTGAGTAGCTCTAAATGGAGTATGGCACTGCGCTTTCACCCGGCCTGCGCCGCGTGTTTTCACATATTTTTAGCGGACACGCAGGCGGCAATCCTACTACCCTAGGCCCAGCATGCATGCGGCTAAATCTACACAAGGAACTGTGCAAATGAAAAGAGATATGTAAATAAGTAAAGAAAAAATATTGCTGATACAAACACGAAAATGGCGCAATCACACGAAATTCTTTTTTAATACATTATTAAATCAATTACGTAAATAGAGGCAATAATCACTAGAATTAGTATTATAGAGAGTAAATTATTTTGTATGTTCTAATCTTACTCGCCCTGATGAAATGAAGGTGAAGAGATATGTCCCTTTTTTTTTTTGAGCGGAGGAAATGCCTTCGCATTCCACCATGGGGGCGGTGGAAGGGGATGTGTGGGACTTGAACCCACTAAAACCCCCCGTGAACAGTCCTCCGCCGAGGTGGGGCAAGATAGGGTCGCGTTAGCAGTCACTATCTTGCCCCAGCGGTAGGCCCGAACTCGATCGGGCCTCTGCGCCTGTGAAGGGGCGACCCGGCTCACCAAGGCCACCCCTCAAACGTGTGGGGCCGTGCTAGCTGGTGGAGAGTCCCCCAACTCTCCCCCAGTGACCCCACTATGGAGAAGGGAGGAGGCGGGCGAACTGCCGCCTCCTCGCTCCCGTTCGTCTGCGCCGGAGCGGGGCAGCATGGACATTATCCTCCCTGACCCACTCCGCGGCCTCCTTCTGCGCCATTACCGCTTCGCAGAAGGAGACCACCGCCTGCCACGATCTCTCTCCGCCGAGCAGGCTGGCAGGCTGGGGTCGCCTCCCGTCTGGCGATCTGGTGCAGGTACTTCCCGAAACATCCATGTCCGGAAATAACCTGCACCAGTCGGAAGGTCAGCGACCCAAACGGCCGCCTCACCCACTGAAGGACCGGGCGGATGGCCTCCACCGTCCACTGCCCAGGCACCGGTGGAGCCAGGTCCTCCGTCCACCGCCGCAACAAGGCGGCTCTTGCCTGGCGTCGCATGCGTGTTACCTCCTCAAGAGATATATCCCTAATGTAACTAAATGTAACCTATAAAAAGTACATAGTTTTAACTGCTAAAACTAAACAAATTTACTGATAATTTACAAATAAACACATTCTTATATGAATAGTTAACAATAAATAGATAGATATACCTAATAATTTTTAAACTGACTTCTTTGTTATTTTTTGAAATTTATTTGCATGATGAGTACTTGAATGTGTAGTATATCCATTATACAATAGTTTTGATTAGTATTAAAATTTATTTAAGTAACATTTTATATTCTTGGAAAAAGTCTCGTTGAAAGAAAATTACATGATAAAAATGTAGTGAATTATAAATACAAGACCATTCCTCCAAAGTGGTAAAAGGAAATATCAATAAAAGATATAGGTATAAAGAGTTTTGAAAGTGAGCTTGAGTGAGAACTGTTGTATAACAGGTCATTTCATTCAACAAGTGAAAGTTAAGTAACAAACAAGATAAAACTGACTTTATTGATACCTAAATAATTTGTATTTATTTGCACTGCTTTGGAACCAAAGGAATTATTTGATCTGCATTGTACAGCTGTCTTTTCTGAGCAATTTAACTGTCCTGTTTAGATCCTACACTCATTGTTGCGATATTTCTGAGCAATAGTCTTTACACAAGCACACTTTTACAAGGGAGCTTCTACCTTAAATGACCAGAGCTCCTAGATGTTTTTTCAAAGGTTGTTTTTTTTTTGCTGTTAGGTAAGCCTTTGACCTCAATCTCACCTGATGGTAAGTGATGATGTGGTTGAAGGTGTTAACAGGCTTAACCTAGAATTACTGGCTCTCATGGACAAGCTATTTGGCTCTACAGCCTGGTAGTTCTACTAAAACAATAGGAGTTCCCATTTTCATTTCTGATAGTCCAAAATATTATCCAAGAATTGTAGCTTTAATATTTTTACTTCAATCCAAAGTTCAAGCTTTTATACTCTTTCTAGAATGATGGTAATCATGCAAGAACGAGTATAAAATCGTTACTTTTGAATCATCATTATCCATTTGTTTAGAACAAACACTGAATTAATTACCACATATTTGCCACTAAACACAACTACCAACTGGCTGTACATAATGTACACATACATAATGTACACAATGGCACACTAAGACAGGATGCAGGCATCACATTGGATTGGAGAGTGTAAGGATATCCTATTGGTTTCAATATATATATAGACAATGAGTATAAGATGGAGCATTTGAAACTCAGTTTATTTGAAAGTAACACTATGATTACACTATGACCCAAAAAACTGTGATTCATATGTTTAATGTGGCTTACCTCTATACTAACTGTTCAATACATAGTACCCTGTCACAAAACAATCAGTGAACATTTCTTTAAGAAATAATATTTTAGAGTATTTCTTGTGTCATGATATAGTTACTTTCATATAGAGATTGTTATATCAGACTTAATGTCATATACATATTCAATAATATTTGAACAGTTGGTTGATATCATATTGTGTTGAATTAATATGTAATAAGTCATATTATTACCTGAATGTCACATTTATGCAATATTATTGTAGGTAGATACATGGTATAGTATTTAATTGACTGAAAGTTACTAAAAATAAATATACAATCTTTTGTTGACAATATTGTAATGACAAATCAGCCACATGCATTGCATCCACATTACTTACGTATTTGTAAAGATTGTATATATTTTTTTTAATGTTTTATCAAACTTTTAACATTTTAAAAATACTTGATCTCAATAAAAGAAATAAATCTGCTTGCATTTTGAATATATAATGTACCTACTTAATTTAACAAAAATAATGCTTTGATAATGTCATAAAATCATATTTTATTTCAAATATAAAGATCTCTTCAAAATACTTTATTTACACACTTATCTTAGAATTTAAATTGTTTGTACGTATATATTTTGTACCTGGAGATACATATAACCTGTCTAGATATATGTTAATAAAAATAGTTTTCTAACTTTTAAATTTGCTACAGATATGTGATAACTGATAACTTATTATAACAAGTGTGTCGCTTGCACTCTTGTGATAGAGTACAGTTAGGCTATCCGCTCACATGAAGCAAAAAAGCCGCAACGATTTATAGCCATCTGAGAAATCCACGATATTTGATGGCGGTAAAAGCTTCGCATGCACATGACATGTGTACATGTTTTTACCAAAATAAGTTGAGTGTAAATAACAACATAGCGTCCTCGATATGAAATTAAATACATATATGGAATCTTACCCAAATCGTTCGCAGCTTCATGCTGCAGCGCTTCCTTTTTCTTCGAACCGAAGATGGTCTTGTACAAAAAGTGTATTATTACACAAGACATAACCGTAAATCCAGCTAAGAGGAATAAGTTAGCGTTCTGACCGGCTTCAATATCGCCCATTTTCACTCAATATTCTTTACGAAATTTCTAAATTTGTCACCGATTTCGGACACAAGACAGCAATAATCACGCGGTCGACAAACTACAATAAACTAACCAAAGATTACAGAGTCTCCAGAAAATCAGAAACTAACCAGAACCACAGATGTAAAAAACTGTGCTATTGCCACAGATGAACAAGGTATTGTAGCTGCTGCACATAGTCAGTACTCACAGTGCCATCACAGTCCCCACACACGAACGAACACATATTCATTCAATAAAGGGCCGCGTTCCGAGGGTCAGAGTGCGTTGTTTGGTTGCTTTAACTTACTCAAAGGTTCCGAACGACTCGGTTGTTTAATACCTCAAATATCTTATTTGGCGGGGAATTTTGCAAAATTTATAGACTTTTATGATGTTTGAAAAGCAATAATTACCGTTACCTGCAAAATATAAACGAGTGCCCATAATTCTCTCATCAAGAAATGTCTAGGTCATGTCAGTTAAAGATTCAACATGATAACGACCTCTTTTTATAGTTAAAAAGTTGCGCTCTACCCAAAGGTTGTGAACGACGTTAGAGTGAAAAGTTGCACTCCGAGTGCGCTCTAACCGAGGTTCGGAACGCGCTCCAGTTGAAATTTATTTGTTTATATCTATACGAAAAAGAAACGAAGAGGTCGTGGAGGCTCTAATCAATACATCAAGAGCATCGCCGGAATCTGTGGCCGGCTTTTCAATGACAAATTGAATAACGTAATATACTAACAAACTAGATATAACGAGAAAATGCATATTTATAAGTATGGACTCAGTAAAGCTTAAATATATTTTTTACTAACACTAGGTCTACTACCCTTCAGGAAGAATATGGATAAGTTGGAGAATGATGTAATTTTAAAAACAGTATTATTTAAATTTAAAAAAAACATATATGAGTACGGACCATGGTAGGGTGTCGAATTTAATAATAAAAAATATGTTTATTGTATATTAGAATCGTATGTATATTTTTTACAATTTATATAATTAATGACTAGCATTTACAGTAGTAGGTTATAAGGCAGGTAGTCAGAATCGAATCCCAGTCGTCTAAAAGTCATATCGATACGTAAGGTGTATTTTTAAAATATTTTAATAAAATGATACACTAAAAACCATATATTAGAGGGAACCTTTTAATTTTTGGCAATAAGCAATGTTTTTTTTCTAGTCGTCAAAATTTGAATGTAACTTGTGACTTCGAAAAAAATGTTTTTGGCGCGCACCAAGTTTTGTAGCAGTGTTCGGACTTCGATAAATGTTACGGAAGTTTATATAATTATTTTTATTTCCTTGATTATATTTTCAATTAGACCAATAAGTTATATTACACCATAATGTAATTGGAACTTTTGTAGATATTAGCATTATCATCAGTAGTAATATTATAAATGCGAAAGTAACTCTGTCTGTCTGTCTGTCTGTTACGCTTTCACGCCAAAACTACTGGACCGATTTGAATGAAATTTGGTATGGAAATAGTTTGAGACTCGGGAAAAAACAAAGTATAGTTTTTATCCAACTGCACAAAAAGAGGTTAATGATTTTGCGCGATAACCGACATACCCGCGCCCGGAAAGCTAGTATTGATATATGTAGGAAAACTACAATGCCAATTGCAATGTTAATAAAAGTATGTTTTGTTTTGTTCATTTTGAGCACGCCGCTCTTACTAGAAAGCGAAATTTTGTGGCATCAAAACCTCAAAATTTCGCTTTGTAGTAGCATTCTACTATTTTCTGAGCCAAGTTTTCTTAAAACGAGCACGTAGTGCTGGCGAAGCGTCTCTGGTTCAACTTGCACAAAAATGCTTTCGTATGTCCGGTTGTTCTCATCTACAGCACGCATTTCTCAACTGATTCTCGTGAAATTTTGTGACCAGCGGGCCGATCACGTATCTTCTGTAGCAATGAAATGCTGATTGCAACAATAAAAAAATGACGTTTGAGCGTTTTTTTCTTTTATACCTGAGACAATAACTGGCATATACATTGATCGAATTAAAATTTCGTAACATCCATTCTACTAAAGAGTTTGTAATAACATAGTATATATACAGGTTGTACTCCCATGGTCAGTATTTCCTTTGATTTCATATTATTATTATTCTTAAATCTAATTTTATTTTATAAATCTAATTAAATCAAAATTTAAGTTCATATTGGCATTTATTTTAAAATCATCATCATCATCATCATCAGCCGGAAGACGTCCACTGTTGAACAAAGGCCTCCCCCATAGAGCGCTACAAAGAACGGCTATTAGCCGCTTGTAACCAATTTTAAAATACTAGTACTAATTTCTTCTTCCTCCCTAACACAAATTAGCCCAAAATGTATCTTCCTCCACTCCGCTTCAATTTTAGTGTGTAATGGCCAATGGGTATCTACACTTTGGATACTGCAACACGTTTCATAGGTTTGATATATCCTGTAAAATAAAACCAAATATAATAAAGCGACTATGATATTTTTAGTATTTTTATGTTTTGCAATAACGCATAATCTGCGGATAACATTACAAATTTTAAAAAATTACGAGAGGCATAATTTTAAGTCATGAGCGGGAAAAAAATAAGTTTCTCCTCTCTCCGAATACGAAAAATAAGAAGCATAAGAAATTACTACTTGTATTTTACAATATATGCCAATATAAACTTAAATTTTATTTATTTATTTATATCTTAGGAAGACCAAAAGTATAACAAATATCTTAAATATAACTAATAACAACAGATAACCAATTATAGGTCCTCACGGATAGCTATCTTATAAATGACATTCAAATAATAAACACTAGGATACAACTTAGTCTAAACATTATGCTTATAATTAAATTCAAACAGTTAGTCGAAAAACTATCTGCTCAACAACCGCCTAGCCGATGCAATGCTTGTACAAAGTAAGTCAAGGCCAACTCTCTCGTCTATATCCATAAAATTTCTGCTCACACGTAACAGGTAAGAATATTGCCTTTATTTGTTTTATTCAGATTTTAGAATGATAATATTATGAAATAAAAGGAAATACTGACCATGAGAGTACAAACTGTATATAAACTATATTATTACAAACTCTTTAGTAGAATAGATACTACGAAATTTTTAATTCGATCAAAGTACACGCCGGTTATCGTCTCAGGTATAAAAGAAATAAAAAACGGTAGGTGACTAACGTTTGGACGCATGAAGGTCTGTTACCTATCTGTCTTACAAAATCTGTCAAAACTGACAGTTTTATTGTTGCAATCAACACTTCATTGCTACACGGTGCGTTCTTATTTGTCGTCCGACGACGTCCGACGACGCCCCGAGCGTTTTTATATGCCCGGAGCGATCGTCCGATGATCTTCCGGAGCGTTCTTATATATCGCTCGACGACGCACCGGTCGCCCCACGAAATCGGTGGATAAATATCGCCCTGACGTTTCATTTGACAGTTGGGACTTGATTTTTCTTTGTTTTAAGTTACTTTTTGTTTACGTAGACTTCTGTTTACAAAATTTTATTATTATTATATTATGTATGTTTGTTTTAGTTGTGTGTCGTGGAAAAGTACATAATTGTAAATACATTTCTTCTGAGTCAGTGAAACATTTTAAGTAGTGTTCTTGATACAGATATGATACAGAGCCGTTCTTAAAAGGCGGATGACGAGCGTCGCTCTGCTTGGAGCGATCATCCGTCGTCGGACGACAAATAAGAACGCACCCCAGCAGATACGTGATCGCCCTGCAGGTATTTTAATTCCATAGACTATTTTTTCAATTCCTTTTTTTAGGTATTTTTTCAATGGAGATATGGGGTTCACAAACTTTAAAACAACTTTTATCTGCGATATCGAACAATTTTCAAAAATGTTATGTACTATATAAATAACATTTCACTATGCTCAAGCATTTATTCTCATTTTCCTCTTTTTCAGTGAAACATTTTGCGGTCGATACAAATGTATATCCTGTTTTTTAGAAGGTACCTACCCAATTAGTGAATATCTGAGTTAAATTAGTAATAGAAAACCATAGATTATATTATCCACTACCATGGAATTAATAATGACGTAGTACTTATTACTTCCATGTCTACTACAAATTACCTTACACAATAATACGGAGCTATCATGTACCAAAAACTACGTGGTTACCATGATTATTTGGACAAAAATGTAACCAATGATTTACTTTCTATTAATATAATTATAAATGGCACCGCTAAACAATGGTTTTGAAATGACCACTAAGCCATTGTACACCATATTTTTATCCCTTAGTTTCTCCATCTGCTTTGGTCACGGAACTGAACATGGCATCGTGCTTTAGCTATCAATAAGTACAGTCTAATGAAATATACAAATTTTCAGAAGATTAAAACAGCACTATTCTTGATGCGTTTTTTTCTAAGTAAATGTACGTAGTCTATGTGTACTTATGTATCTTGACGAATGTAAATTGCAAAATGCACAAATCATACGAGTCCAATTTAATGATAAAAAACTGGCCACCTAGAAATAAAATGATTAAATACCATGACGTATACATATGATAATCGATCCATCAATCATTCATGTAACAACATTGTCTTGGTAAACAAACTTAAGGTTTGGTCATCAGTAAAAAATGGTTCAAATTCAAATAATAACATAAAATATCAAGCTATGCCGGCGGGTCGCAGTAGAAGCCGAGGGTAAATATAAAAATTGAGTTCTGTTTCCTGACCTAAGATAAAAAATCTAAAGCAGTCAAGCAGGCATAAGTTCTGTTTCGTGTTCCATAAACATGTGAGCGCCATTAAGAGCTAACCGCTCTTTTTAGGCGCGCCGCGTATGTGAGCGTGAGTAAGGCACGCCGCGCGCCGCCAGCATCCGTCCCTGTCCGATGGCCGAAGAATTACTAAAGTGGACAGGGAAACAGCATCGCGGCTCTGGCTAAAATGGGCGGAATGTTCGTAAATTTAGGTATTTCCTTCGTATAATAAAAACAAATATCTATTTGAAAAATGCAATGTGTATACGTTATAGAAAACACATTGTTTTTTTAATATCCAAATACTGATGACTTACCGTGAAGTATTTACACCGTACTAAGGGTTTATGCAGTTTTTAAGTATATCTTTAGATTTTTTACGATGAAACTTTAAGTACCTAATAGTGTTTTCAAAGTGTATGATTTATAGAATGAATCCTTAAATAATATAATATATATTAAATGCATAACTCAAAATTCCAAAATAAGGATACAGCAAGGGATCAAATGAAACACAATTACGTATAGCTGCTTCGGTGCAGGCTTTACATTTTGAATGTGGGCTAATAATTTCCACTGCAGGCAAAGTAACCTCAGAATAGACATCATACCATAAACCGTATACAATCTTTTTTGTGTGCACCGGAGTGACCAAAGATTAGAGACTGGTCGCATGTTTTCTCGCCAGGAAAAGCTTCTGGATTCGAAGCTAGATACGAAGTTCGTGAATCGTAATTTTTCTGGACTGGGCTGAGATTAGAGTGCAGGCCTCGGATGTTACAGAGATGCACTTTGAGTGAGAGGACGTGCATCCGCTGTGAAACCGTTTTCTTATTTCTTTTCTTCATATTTGAGTGTGAGGTAGGGTAGAAGGGCGGCAGTGAAACGAGGCGCCACCTACCGACTCAGAGACACACACGCAAGATGCTGCATCAAGGGATAGCTAGCTCGGAGACCGCGGGGACGCCCGAGCCCCCCCAAGAATGTCCATCGGGTCCTGTCTTCCGGTCGCCAACCGGCACGATGGCGCATTCCCGGGATTTTTCGCTAGATGGCGGGGCAGCCTTTCGTGTGTGGCTAGCACACTACTTGGGCCACCTACTATCTGCAGTCGGCCAGCGGAGAACCGTGCCTCGGATCCTGCTGCTCTCCGGAACTAGCCATCAGATACTACAAACATGCTATGTGTGTAGATTCAGTCGTTTCCGATGACGCAACTGTTTCGACCCCCCCTTCGAAGTGGCTTCACCAGACATCATGCCGGAACACGGCTAGGCCATTTGGCGACATGGCTTTGTCTGATGGGCGGTGACAAGCCGCGGCCGAAGCTTACCACCAGAATTTTTTCCGCCCATTTAGCACCACCCAGGGATCACGTGTAGGGTCTCGAGGGTAAACCTACGGACGCGGACGCGGAAAAATATCTTTGGTTTTTAATTGAAATACATTGAAATTATATAGATTTATTCATAGCAACACAAGACTATACAAAAAATATTATGAGTAATTGAAACAGATGCGAAAAATACTTCTTTAGTTATAAACTTGGAGTTTTTTTCTCACGTAGCGGTTCTGGTTGTCTAATAGACTGTGTCGACTTTTTAAAATAATAAACCAGTCTTCTCTTGGGATTCCTGACTTGAATGGTGTTTTCAAATCGTTAACAGTAACGTATTGACCCGTTAACTCCAACATCCCTTTTCGACTCATATATAATAGTAGTCCAATATCACAATTGCCCCAAATTGCTAAAAAACCGGGGAAAATGTAATAGTGACCATGTGGTCCAAATGTCATAAGATCTGTTAGAAATAAGCTATTGTTGACTTACCAAAATTCGTAACATAATTGCAAAAGAAATAAAAAACTTACTTCACAATTCAAGATTGAACTTGATTGAAATATAGGTTATACATTTGTGTTCCACGATATTTCATGGCCGTTCTGGTAATCATAATCATAATCATTTATTTCTCCATATTCATGTGTAAAATAAATAAAAAATTATGCTCCAACAACTTTTATCTCATTTTAATGAGCATAATATATTGAATTGGTTTCACTAAGAGCAGATCGACAACAGATGCAGGTGTTCAATTGATGTCACATATACTCGAAGCCTGGGAGAGTTCACATGATGATCAATTTTGGGACCTTTTCTGTTCCTAGCGTATATTAATGATCTGCCTTGCATGATCAAAGATTTCTGCAATATTGTTTTATTCGCAGATGATACCTCTCTGATTTTTATAGTAGATAGGAAAGATAGTGAACTCATTCATGTAAATAATGTATTATTTATGATCTCTGAATGGTTCGCCGCTAATAATTTTCATTAAATTCAAAAAAGACCAAATGTTTAAAGTTTTCTTTACGAAATGTTCCTTATGTTAAACCATACATTAAGCTTGGCCTAGATAAACTCTCTATTGACAAAGCGACAGTCTTTCTGGGAATCAAAATGGATTCAACTTTACAGTGGGATCCACATATACATGATCTAGCCGGAAGACTTTTTGCTGCATATGCAGTTTGTAAGATAAGACAGTTAACAGACGTAGCTACTGCACGGCTAGTTTATTTCGCGTACTTCCACAGTATTATGTCGTATGGTGTATTGCTGTGGGGAGCAGCTGCTGAGATAGAGACAATCTTTATCTTACAAAAGCGTGCAATTCGAGCCATATATGAAATGGATCCTATGGAATCTCTAAGGGATCTTTTTAAAGAAATTGATATATTAACTTTACCGAGTCTGTATATATTATTTGAAAATATTATGTATGTTCGGAAAAAATGTAGTAAATTTAATTACAGTGACAACCACGATTATAACACTAGGAATAGATATAAAATAGCAGTACCAGGTTTTAGACTAGCAAAGACAAATACAAGGTCCTTTTTAGGTAATTGTGTGCGGTTTTATAATAAAATTCCCAAACATATTACAATGCTCACAGAAGGAAAATTCAAGTTGCATGTGAAAAATATTTTGATTAAAAAATCATACTACAAAGTTAGTGATTACTTAAATGACAAAGATGCTTGGAAAGTTCCGCCTCTGCCAAGCTATCACCTGTCACCTACGTAATATAAACAAATATTGTAATAATCGTATTATATTATATATAACACATTGTTAAAAGATGTTTAAAAGAATGACCCCGAGTTTCTTGCCCGTTCTTCTCGCAGTGGCTCTATAATTTTTTTTGCTGAACGTGGCAGTACAAATTAGAATATTTCAATATTAAAATTTGTAATTGACCTTCATAAGAGCGTCGTTGACGCCTTAATTGAATAAATGATTTTGAATTTGAATTTGAATTTGATCTTAATGAATTAAGTACTAACAACTTGAACCCCTGGTGGGTACTCTAGAGTTTATTGGACACTGGGTAGGACCAAAGTTTAATAACTATTATCTTAATTAAAATTGTTCAAAAGTGACCGAAATTAAACATTTATAGCTAATGAGTATTATCTGTAAAGAAGTCTTGTAATGGATAGTAGCATTTTTTAATAAGATATCCTTTAGACTATGGAAAAAAGTTGAATCTTTTTGTATATCTTTTAGATGTTTCGGGATATGGTTATATATTTTTATAGCCATGATATGGGTACCTAAACTACACATTTTTAGGTTTGAATTTGGAAGGGCTAGTCTTTTTTGTGCCTTAAATCATAAGGTCCAGTATAGAAATCTTCAACTTTATCAAATAATTGAGGATATTTTTTCACAAACTTGCAAATTTCTAGCATATAGATGGAAGCTATAGACTAGTTGAAATTTGGAGTTCAATAAATTGTGGCTTGCAACTTTCAGTTGAGTCTATGTTTGCTATAATTCTTATACATTTTTTTTGTAGTGTAAATAAGTTTCCGACATCGGTGATATTTTTCCACAAAATGATGCCTTACTGTAACCAAGCGTGACCATACGCAATGTAGGCACATATTGCCGTCGCGATGTTCGTTGTTTTCTTTAACTCCATTAATGCAAATGAAAAACTGCTAAGTTTTGATTTAATTCTTTGAATGTGCATTTTCCAAGTTACACATGTATCTATTTCTATACCGAGTAATGAAAAAAAGTCAACACATTCTAACTTGTATGTTTAAAAGCATAATCAATTTTTATTGGTTGTTTTTGGTACGGTGGATACTGCATAATCTTTGTTTTTTTTAAGTTAATTTGTAAATTATGGTCTATTAGCCAGTTATCTATTTGGGATAAAATTGAGTCTAATTTTTTTGTTTTGTCAAAAGTCCATTATCACTTGGCGCCTGAATTAAAATAGAAATGTCGTCAGCAAATAAAACACACAGATCTCTTATTATTTTAGGTTGGCCAATATATACATATATAAATTTTAAAAAGTAAACATCCGGTTACGCTTCCCCGTGTAATCGAACTATTGATGGTTATTGGGTCAGATCTGAAATGTCTTATGCAGCCCGTATGTAAATCTAAATTTTCTATTTCGACGTACTGTTTGCGATCTCTTAAGTAAGAGGTAAACCAATCATGAGCGAAACCCCTCACTCCTATAGCGTAAAGTTTATTTAATAAGATATTAAGAGAGACTTTATCATATGCTTTGCTCATATCGCGTATAGTTTTGTGTTAATAATGTTCAACGCTTCTTGCATATATTTATATACAGCAAGAACAGTCAACCGTCTTTTCCTAAATCCATCATCAAGTATTGAATACTTTTCACCAAACGAATAAAGTCTTTTACATATGGCTTTCTCGAATATTTTTAAAGAAGCAGATAGCAGCGATATAGATATATATTATATATATTATATATTATATTGATATTGGCTTGTACATGTAGTAACTCCATTTTTATGAACAGGCTTTATAATTAAGATTTTTAACAAATCTGGAAATACCCCCTCGTAGAATGACTGGTTTATCAATAAAGTATGAGGCAATGATAACTCCTGTGCACATTTTTTAATAAGTGATGGCGGCAACTCATCAAAGCCGAAACTCAGTTTATTTTTTAATTGTTTTATGTATGGACCACAAGCGGATCGACAGGTCGTAGGTATAAGCTGTTATCAGTTGGCTCGAGTACAGGGTGGCCACGCAGTTGTTCCCAGCACTCGGCTATCTCTCCTACCGATGCAAAAAACATGTTAAACGAGTTTGATATTATAACCGGATCATCTGTTAAATTATGATTTACTTTTAGTTTTATGTTTTGTTTAGACTTTGTTTTGATTTAATTAGTACTTCCCTTTATTATTTGCCACATAGACTTAACGAAATTATTTGATTTTTTTCATTTTACAAATGTGTTGTAATGTTTTAGCCTTGTTCACTGAAGTTTTAAGTCATTTTTCATATATTTTATAATAATGTTTAAGTATTTTACTATATGATTGTTGAATTAGTATTTTAGTAATGAAACGTCAATCATTTATTCTTCGGTAAAAGTGTCTTGAGAAGTTGTTAACTTATGGTCTAAGAAGTGTTCATGTCATAGCATAGATGGCAGAACCTATATTTTTGTACAAAAGTCTGGAGTAGAGTGCTACTGCATTTGCCCCGCTATTGCATTTCCCCGTTTTGACCCTATACCATAAATGCTAAAGTATGCTAATTTAGTTTTTTGCACTTTGATATCATATATAAATATATCGTTACTGCTAATTGACTAGCGATATTTGGCAAGACTGACGGATATCAAAAACAAAACCCTAAATATAAATATCAACAAAAAGGAAATATTTAATAAATTAAAACGTAATGCGCTTGTAATATCGTCAGGCAACAAGTTCTAAGCTGATTTGTCTTTGCTCATCTAAAACCTGGCACTGTTAATTTATTTTTGTCCAAGTGTTGTAGTTGTGGTCCTCGCTGTTACATTTGAATGTGTTTAGTACAATATATGTTCATACTTGGTAAGTTAAAATGTTGATTCCTTTAAAAACGAACCCTCAATGGTTTCCTAGAATCCATTCCATATATAGCACGAATTGCTCGCTTTTGCACCATAGAGTCTCTATATCAGCTGCTACTCCGCACAACAATACACCATACGAGATTATCCTGTGGACTTATCCAAAATAAAGGCTACGTGTAGTCCACCTACATCCGTCAACTGCCTTATCTTACGAACGACGTATGGAGAACTAAGTCTCCTGGAGAGATCATTTATTTGAGTAACCTACTTAGATCTGAATACATTTTAAATCCCAAGGATACTCTATCAATATTGTAATTAAACAACTTTAAACGGTTTAAATCGCGTATATTTGTCATTATTTTGTCCCGACGTTCCAAACACTTTGCAGTGATCGTGGTCACGGGGTGACCATTATTATGACGGAACAAGCTCGAGGCCCACCTGATGTTGAGCGGACTAACCTCTGCCTATAACATATGCATTTCGTCTTTTAAGTAAATATTTCGTCGTGTCTACTTGATTCGCTGTTGTAACGCAGTCGCTTAAAATAAAATTTACTCCACACATAATTATTTACTATTTATACTATACCTAATAAGAATATTCATAATCAATAATAACAAATACTTATAAAATATATTAAGTAAACAATAAGGTAATATTTTAAAATAATATACAAAAATTCCAACATAATTTCTTGCTAAGCCGACACCGAAGTCTCGACATGCACCTTAGCCGGAATAGTTTTCGACACGTTATTCGCTTTTACTTCTACACGAACCGGCTTCAGGAGGTCTGTGGACTCATCTTTATTTCTTATAGATAAATTGTCACTTATATACTTTTTAAATAGTTTTACATTAAATATGAATGTAATGTTGTAAGAGTGTGCCAATATGATTATGATAATATTTATTGGTAATTATATAATTTTTGTAATTGGCAATAACACGTCAAATTACAATATAATTATATATAAAACATAAAAATATAACGCGCATATCTTAGCAACTGTAATTAAGCATAATAATATTAATAAGTATGTAATGGATAGATTCAGGCGTTACTTTGCGGAAATCCATATTTAATAATAACAAATACTTTTAAAAGTATCCTAAGCTTTTCCTTTATATCTTTACCAATTGTAAGCTACAACAAAGAACAGTGAGTCACGATCGGGCCTATATAAAGGCGTGTTTAGCCGCTGGCCGTTTAGTCTCGATCGTGCGCTCGGTAAGTCAAGACCTCCTGAAGATGCTTCGTTTAGAAGCGAAACTAGTCGGGTATTCTTCCGGTTAGGCTGCGTGATGTTTGTGACGTCACGTAGATAACAGGAAAATTAGGCGGAATTGTCACTAGATATATAATTTTATGCTTTTTTAAGTGTTTTATTTAAATATTATTTAATATTTTTTAGGATACTTTTAAAAGTATTTGTTATTATTAAATAAGTATGTAGTTGTAGTAATAAGTACAATCGATTAATAAACAAGCCATTATGAAAATATAGTAATAATTATAAGTATTCAAATAAACATCATAAATATTATACATCGTTCTACGAATAAATATGTAAAGAAGTGTAACTCTCATACAGTGGCCGCTTTGATTTCGGATTCGTCGACTCTACAAGTAGCAAAACACGCATAGGTTTCCAAATACAATCGGATTGGTTAATTGATTTAGCGCTTAGAAATGATCGCATTTGATAGGTCGCGTCAAGGTCACGTGTTACCACCGTCATTCTTGAAAGCTAAACCGCACTTTCATACAGAGAATTCTAAGACTGTTCCGAACTACTTTATGATAGTGTTTTATGTTCATAATCGTTTTATGTTGCATAAAACTATCCAGGGTAGTCAAGTATTGGTATCCAAAATATTGTTAATTACTCGTTTATGAAAGCTATTCCCGAAATTTTCACATCCGGCTTCTCCAGAATTTTACAATGCACTAATATTTTTGCAGAATTCAACAACTCAGAAGAACATTGATAAATTCAGTTGAAACTTCCCGCGGTACTACCGCACGACTCGAGCCCACGCGGCGAACTGAAAGCGCCACACGGTACACTTTTTAAACCACACCCGCCGCGGTACAGTTTGCGTTCTGTTGTTTTTGAGCTTGAATTACATTTTTTTCATTATTTATTCGTTGTGTATCGTTACAACATAAAACATCAATTTAAAATATCAATGGTTTAAATAATAGTCAGACTGAAGAACAGTACTTAAAGAAAATAAGTATGAATAATGAAATAAATTAATAATTCACAATTCAAATGTGAGTATATTAAACAATATACGTATTACAAATCTATCATCTCAATTACGATAAATTTGGAATGAATTCCTCGACTGTTTATGGTGCCATGTCAGTTGGGAAAGTCTTAAATTTAATTTTAAACATCGACAGCGTTTTCGCTATGTGTATAGGTTCAGGTTGGGCATTGTAAACTTTGACCCCGAAAATCCTTGTAGATTAGCCAGCTTTAGGGAGCGTATGACGAGGAGTGTTGCACTCTTCACTTTAGAATTACATAGAAAATTCTACATAGAATTACTATAACGCGTGTTCCCCGTGTCGAACCTTTCACCGCACCGTCCTACCCGGTCATTGATCTGATTGGTTCATTGCACTATTGAAATACGAGCGGGGGCCGTCCCGGCTTCACACGGGTGCAATGCTGATACTAAATATTAAGTAATATCTTCGAAAATATTAATTTAAATAACACTTAAAATCGCACATATGTTCGTGTTATGAAATCGACCTCAAATTTTATGTTGTCGTTGTCAATAACATCTAGGTATATCAGTGAGGCCAATCCGGTTTTTACTAAACCATAACTTAATTAAAAATAATTATACGTAAAAATAATCCGAATTCTATTTTGGACGATGAACTAGGTACCATGGAGAAAAAAATTAGATTCGTGAAATCCTCAATAATCGATTACATAAGTTTATAATTATAAATTGATATCATATTATCTGAATATATATCTGTTGCGCTAAATAATGATTGTTAAAACATAGATAATTAGAAAAAATGCATTCAATACTGTAGAATATGTCGATATATCTGGGGCAACATCAATGATGCCCCATAAAACGATAAATGTATAAATATGGTTGTTATATATATATATATATATGGTTGTTATGGTTGTTATATATATATATATATATATATATATATATATATAACAACCATATTTATACATTTATCGTTTTATGGGGCATCATTGATGTTGCCCCAGATAAATCGACATATTCTACAGTATTGAAATGTATTTAGCATGTCATTGGGTTCTTGTTTGGAGTACAAAACTTTTTGAAATTCCTTATCTATCTTCAGTGGCTTTGTGGTTAATCCACCTAGTCCGTTAGCTATGCATGCTCTCTGCATTAAGGCAAAATGCCTTACCACCACTGTCACCACTGAAAATGCCACTAGCACCCAACCATCCTACGACTCAGCCAATGAAATCAGTTAATTGTGTAAGGATGACTAGGCAAACAAACTACTATGGCCTTTATTTATACAAAACTAACTTAAAACATATATATTTTTGGAGTTTTGTAAAAGCACGCCTGCATGGCTGGTACTCTTATCTAGTAATCAGTCACTAAGCACGGTATACTAAGAAGTATTATGAAAGTTGTCTTTTATATCTAGTCCATAATATGTTTAAAACGAAAAAAATATGTGATTATTATATGCGATTCGATTCAACGCTCATCGATTATTCTCTAGAATATCGCTGGTAAATTAAACGAGAAAGTTTATGACATGAGTACTAACTAGTCTCTGTTTTTAATCTTGGCGATTAAAATTATATTAGTTCAACTTATTCCGAATACCAAATTATGCATCTGACAGGACTAAGACCAATTGAAGGGCACAGGCAAATAACAGGGAATGTCACAAAATTTAATATTTTCTATTTTTTATAGAATCATATCTTCGTCTACGTTATTTTGAATTCCAATCATTAGTTTATGGCCAAAACGAAAAGAAATGGGAATGTCCACGACATTACGCAAAAAGAACAAGGATTGTCACATCTGACAGTTATGATTTTCAGGTTAGAATTGTTGATAAAATGCTGAGGTCCCTCTGCAGAAACAAACGAAAAAGATGGTATTTAAAGATGGTCATGTCATACTCCATAGAGAAAATTATAATGGTGCTTGGGAGAAAACTCGTTAAATTTAAATTATAAATATAAATAATAAATAATAAACGAGTGTTGAAACTCCTAAAGTGCTTCCTGATTTTTTATATAAAGATTTTTTGCTAATAAGCGAAGTAAAATATAAAGATTTTGTGTTTAATGCCATTTTGTAACAGAGACATTCAGATAACTGCAATAGGCCATTCCTTGTTTTTCGTTTGTTAAAAGATATTTAATTTTGTTTGGATAGGATTTTACTATTTTTACAAAGGCTAAAATATCTATTTAACATTAAAATAATATCACTAATTAAGCAGTAATTAATTTGTTCTAAGCAAAAGTTAATGCATGCATTGATCTCAATAAAAATAATATATTTTTAAACTTTCAAATTGTATTTTCTCAAAATTCATTAATTAGGACATTCCCTGTTATTTGCTTGTGCCCATCAATTATAGTCAAGTTATATTCAAGTTCGTGGTATAGAATTTACCACAGACCTACTAGAATACTACCTAGAGCGCACCCGAAGTGCAACTGTTCGCTCGAACGTCGTTCACAAATTCACAACCTTCGAGTAGAGCAGTGATGGTTTGTCATCATTCTACCGTTCCGAACCTTTGAAGGTTGCAACTTTTTAACTATTAAAATCGGTCGTTAAAAGGTTGGATTCTTAACTGACTTAACATTTGATGATGATAGTATTATAGGCAATCATAATAGTATTTTGGTAACGGTGTATATATTTTGCTAGTTCCCAGTCAAAAATCGTGAGGTTATAAAACAACTTTGTCGTTCCGTACCTTAGAGTGGGTTCAAAAACAACCAACAACTAAACTCTTGAGGCTTGGAACGGAGCCCAGATTTTTAAGTTTCCAGAACAAACGAATTGTCAAAACAGTTGTTATTGTACACTGAGAATACTAGATTTTGACGCGTAGGTGTAACCAAAGAGAATTTAATACTACGCAGTAACTACCCGTGCCGTGACTTGTCTTGCCGGTGACATTTGGTTATTTTGACGCACAGAACAGAACAAAACGAATGACAGTAGATTGATTTACACTCAGAAAATATTCTTGTTCAAGATTTCCTGTAAAGTGTTATAAAATAATATTAGTAAAAATGCCACGTCGTGGTCGTTCTGCTAGTCCTCCTCCTGCACCGCAGCGAAGGTAAGTTGTCGTATACGCAAAAAAATTCTAAATGTCATCATCCTATGAGTGAGATAACCTAAAAGAAATGTTTAAGGGTTGCGCCTGCTCCTGCTCCAAGCCGCAATGTACCAGCTCATGCTCCGCCGTCGGCTCCGGCTCCTGCAATGGCAGCCCAGCCTCAGCAACCTTCCATGTTTGGACAGATGGCCGCTACGGCTGGTGGAGTAGCTGTTGGTTCTGCTGTCGTGAGTAAATTTGTATTACGTAACTTATATGTTATTGAACTTTGATTTAGCTCCATATTAATCTTGTATATTACTAATTTCATGTTATCATACGTTTTTCAGCATGGCATGGTGATACATGAATATAATTCCTATTCAGTGACGACCTTGGCGAGACGCCAAAATGGTCGGAAGATGGTCACATGTTATCGTGACGTTATCATGATGCAGTGCTTTGTTTTGTCAATAAAATTGTTTTGCTCAATAAATTATCTTTTTGCATGGTATTGTGACATGTTAGTAGTCTAGAGAGTACTATTAAATAAAAATGCTTCTGCGTACCTTGATGATAACCTTATTAATGTTACTTATTGTGTATTATCACAGGGTCACGTGGCTGGTAGTGCTTTAACTGGATTGTTCAGTGGTGGTGGCAGTAGTGAGCCAGCACAGCAGCAGCAGGCAGCTCCACCTCAACAGACATACCAGCAGCTCCAGGGTCAACAACCCCAAGGACCCTGTGCCTGGGAGATCAAGCAATTCATTGAATGTGCCCAACAGCAACATGATCTAACACTCTGTGAAGGTTTCAACGAGGCTCTACGCCAGTGCAAAGTCAACAACCACCTTTAAATTTAATTCAGAAAATGATGTCATTATGAAGTTCTTTCAAAATTCTATCACAAAGTTATATGATACCTGTGTTCGCACAGTCATTTCCATCAAAGGCTACCTCAATGTGAAAACAATTTTCTTTGATAGTCAGACCCGACACCTACCCAGTAGTTATTATTTCTAGGAAAAATTCCAAACATTTTATTAACAAATTATTTTTGAGAATTTATTGCATATTATTTTATTTACTTTAGGAAATTGTTATGTAGAAATCTATAGTAACCAATATATGTATCCCATTTATTTTACGTAATTTTAGTAACTTAGTTAATAAATATTTTACAACCAACCAAATTGAAGTTTTGTTAAATAATTTATAATGTACATGAAATCTTATACATAATGCTAAATACTTATTTTTAATATTTTGATCACATCTGCGGATAATAGACATGTTAATTGCTCTCAATCAATAATATAAACTAAAATAAAAAAAACTATGTAACCAATGATCAACTGGTGTGATAGTAAAGAATAATAACTTGTGCTACGGGCTCACTACTTGATGGCAACATGAGAGCCAATGCACAAACCGGTAAGAAAGAGGCGCCTGCTCAAGCTACTTCTGTAAAACTGGGTCTCTGGGGAACTATTGAATTTCCAACACACGTTAGTGACAAAAGTAGTTAACTTTTGTTTGGTAGATTTTCATGATGGTGCCAATTGGCTAGGCCACTCTTAAAAACCCTTGCCACTGCGGGACCACGCAAGGGGATGGCTAATATTAACATGTTGGCTATTAACATAATCATAACAATTATGCAACTACATGATCTTCATGTTTATGTGCATTAAATATAACTGAGGCAGTATGTGTTATTACAGCTAGTTAGTAACAAAATGAAACAGGTATACCTAGGGGTAGGTTTTTTGTTTATTGCTGATAGGCCAGCCTTTGACCGTTCTGGACCACAATTTTGAATTTGAGAATCTATATGTTGATTTGTTTAATAATTGTTCAATTTAACTTTATACGACTTCAATTTTTTTTTACGTTATCGTGACGGAACAAACTCGAGGCTCACCTGATGTTAATTGGACTAACCTCTGCCTATAACAGATGCATTTCGTCTCAAGTCACGAATTGCACTGCGCCCATCACCTTGAGACTTATCGTAGTTGTTAAGTCTAATGTGCCTGTAATTTCTCTGGCTCTCAAGGACTGCTGCCGGAACACACCGTTAGGTGCTTGGCGACAGATTTTCTATACTTGATTTTGCGAATTCAACAATAAGAATCCAACATTTAGCAAATTCAACGATGTGGTTGAGAAGGCCTTTGACCACTATCTCACCTGATGGAAAGTGACAATGTGGTCGTTTTTCTTTTTTATTATTCCTGATAGACCTAGTGGTCTATGAGAAATGTCTAATATATATATATAGTTCTCACCTGATGGTTAGTGATGATGTGGTTGAAGATGTTGTTCAGGATAATAGGTTGGCCATACTGGCTCTCACGCACGCGGCTAAGTAAATGATGAATGTGAGATTTTTTAAGTAAGTATATCGGTACTTTGGGAGCGTTTTTTAATATGGTTTCTACCTTAAACTGGATTTAGACAACATTTAATAAAATTGACCCGTTCTTTGTTAGCTAAACCACCAAAAGATATATTTAAGGCTAGGAAAATGAAGCAATCCATTGGTGGATTTATTTCTCTTGGACCGCTCATCTTCCTAGCAATCTCTGGTCGTCATCGTACCCAACGCGCAGACGAACAATAACTATGATGAATAGTGTTGTTACTACTAAGAGTGAGAATCTATAGGCTACGGATCCACTGATCCGTAGCCTATAGTCCGTCATCGAGTAGTCACCTAGAGGAGGAAGGTATCAAGAAATGCAAACACTAAAAAGCAAGGCCCTAAAAGTAGTTGTGTAAGTGTAGTTTTTGACGAAGTTGCTGAAGGAACAGTGCATAGCTAGTATCTGATTTATGTTACACTTAGGTATTGTTACCCCTTACAAAACGAAGATATTATCAGTACAAAGCGTTAGGTTTTCTAATTCGTCTACAACGGCGTGGTTGATTATAAAATATAAAGCAGTAATTTTAAACATAGAATATGCTGGTATTTTATTAGTAGATCCCGAAATGTCTACATTTTCCTTCAAATCCCGCTAGTGATTAAAGTTTATTCCTTTCGTTGTAAATTTTATAAGCTTAGGCACTTTAGCACGCGAGCATAAAAAAATATATATAGTATATAAGTAAAAGATTTTCTCCAATTTTGAACAACGAAAATAATATCTTTCAAGTTTCTCACATTTATATAATTTTTTGAAAATACATTATTTATAATTACCGAATTACTTACTATTTATTATCCAGGGGTGGTGGTGGCCCATCTCGCTACAACCGAGCTAATCAACATGCACCGGCGCACCCGCCGAACATCGTTGTCACTCCGATGCCACGAAGGTCAATCTTCAGAGATGCCGCAGCCGTCGCTGGAGGTGTTACCGTCGGCACAACAGTGGTACAGTTTTCAATATAGATACATTTGTAGTATATAGTATATATATAGGTATACTCGTATGGGCAGACCAGAAATATTTTTTCGAAAAATTACTTACATGAACATTTTGCAGCCAAAATGTCAGCTCCAGTTCTCAAAATACTTTTTATAGTAGACTTATTGTCCAAAAGACTAACCCACGGTCCAAAGAGTAAAACGAATTGACAGGCTTGTAAACAGTTTCAGTTACAAATGCGATGACTATAGGTACTATGCAGCACTAACACACTGGTTGGGAAATTTTGAGCCAAAATCTGGTGGCGTTGCTGTGGTGACGGTGCTAACCCTAGCACGGAGTATTCACGTATCCCCTTGCTGTATCTAATAGTGTTCGTGTAGCCATCGTAATTTTTATTATTTCTAGGGTCACCTAGCGGGAGAGGCCATCACCAGCTTGTTCGGTGGTGGTCGGCGCCGCGAGCAAGTGGAGCAAGCTCTACCACAAGACTATCGGCTCGGCACAGAGCCGACCGGTCCTTGCGCTTACGAGATCTCGCAGTTCCTGAACTGTGCCGCCGGCCGTGAAAACTTGCAGGAGTGCGAGCAGTTCAACGAAGCCCTGAGGGAATGCAAGAGGAGGAACAGTGAGTACTAAAATCAAATGATGCTGATGATGCCAAGGTTGAAGTTCCTATTAACCTTGATATTTTGGATTCGTCACTATAATCGAACTAACTTATACTTCATATTTGGTCTAGATATACTGATAGATAATATACCCATATCAGACGAATAAAAAAGAAAACTATTCTCATTTCTCAGCCCGTAATGCCAGAAAAAATTGAGAAACGGTAAAACCGTGAAAGGAGCTGTACCTTATGACAAAAAATAGATTGTCCTGGTTTCCTCGAGAAAACAGAAAATTAGTTTTTTATCTGGTAAGTTATCCTTTGACTACACTCTCACCTGATGGTAAGTGATGATGCGGTCGAAGATGTTGTTCAGGCTAACCTGGAATTATTGGCTCTAAACTACTTTCAACGACAGCTGCCAGAATACGCCGTTAGGTGCTTGGCTAGAGATTTTCTACTAGATGGTGGTAGTTAGACAGGCAGGCATTCGTAAAATGCCGTACCACCGTGCTATGTCGACTGCCACCCTAAGAACTGATCCCTCAGTTCAGATGCACATAGACAGAATGAAGGCAAACGTGCCCTCTGAAGCACTCAGTAATAAATACTTCTCAGGTTACCCACATATCCAAGCCAGGACCGCATAGCGAACGTACCAAGATGATAAGTTAAGAACGACTAAGCAAGCTCTACTACGAGCAGCGCTTCAAAGGCAATTTATATGTTTTTATACTTTAAAGAACTTTTTGTTTCAGGGCTACCATAAAGACCGCAATTGCCACATGCTGAATTTCAAAACACATATGTAACTATGCTTTAAAATAAATCCCTACCAGTTTTACTGCTGTGTTTTAATGTAAGATAGCTAATCATGCTAATATTTTATATGTAAAAGTTGTCGTGTAGTTATATTTTACGGTTGCTTGGAAGAGATCGTGACCTTTACTAGGCCACGATTAATTGATTACATACAGTATTTTTGAGATGGAATATTTTGCAACCATGTAGTTAATGTCATTAATTCTTGTAAAGTGAAATAACGCGTTAACTAAATTTAACTTATGTAAATGTGTCACAAAGCAAACCCTTTTTTATTATCATTAGGTTTAGGTATTGTAATATAAGATATACCTAGTTCCCGACTCTGGCTCAGATTCCCGAGGGAATAGTCCTATCTATTACATGTATGTACATAAAAAATTGTGGTTAGTGAGCGCAACAAACTGTCAAGATTATATTTATTTAGTAATAACGAGTTCGAAATTTAAATTGTTTTTCAACTTTATCTTTTTATTCAGGTTAAAAAGATCTCAACCATCACTAAAAAAGCTTTTGCGTAAAATTTTCTTACAAAATGTACGGAAAAATATTTTTTGCGATTTGTGACTTTTTGCGTACGTACTCCAACGATGGTTGATTCCATAGAAGTTTTTGATCAGTATTAGAAACAGGATCGATTGGCTACAAAAAATGTTTTTATGTAAAATGGCTAATATCTTGCTTACTGTAATTATTTTTGAAATCTGTGATGAGGATCAAAATTCCATAAAGAAATATGGATAGTCTCCTAAGACCATTTTAGAGTAGCTGCAATGGATAAGGTACTTCCCCTTACTGCTCCCCTGTAAGTTCCACCCTGTATAAGTCGGGCCATGCGTCCAAAAATGACTTTCTATTTCTAACACATCAAATATATGGGTCTTGGAATAAAACAAAGAAATTGTACAGGTGTATACATATAAACTTAAAATTTATTTACACCTACATACATGTTGTGACGTTTTGCAGCATAAATAAAGATCAAATTACATATTGTATCTGAACAAAATAAACTTAATACATTTCTTAGGATTCGAGGTTGTACAGAACATTCGAGATATTTCGTTTCGTTTTATTTTACAAATAAACTTTACTCATGCTATTCAAACTAGACTAAAAATTTGTGCGCAATATATTAGATTTAACTTTTTTAGAATTGGTTACTTTTACAATTTGGCACAATTGAAAACTGCCTGTGGTAGGTAAATATATAACATTAATTTCAATGCCTGAATGAATTATATTTTTTATCTTTGGGCTGAGCAAAACAGGTATACATACAATCCATAGTTATTACTGACCGAAAACAACAATCTAACGACTAACAGATATAGAATTGATAGAAAATTCAACTGGAGAAGGAACAATACTGCGCAGCCAAGATAACATTTTAAATTTCATAAAACAGAACAGATAATGATGGAGGATTTGTCTAGTATACATTGAAACAACATTTTCTTTTAACTGTTCAAATATTTTCATCCGAGTTCAAAGTGAAGCAGGTCAAGTTATACTAGACAATTTCTTATAAGAATTAACAGTTACAAGTCATTGGTTCTGATCGCGTGAATACGCTTCGTTTAATAATTCTGTATAATAATTCGTTCGAACACCTTAATTACTAAAATTCAACTAATAATAAACTTTAATGCTTAAGCTAAATCAGTCTAATTCTTAAAGCGACATTAATTGTAATGTCTAACAATAAAGCTTAAACAAATGTTAATAACACACTGGAAATTTTCATGAAATAAGGCCACTATCTTTTTAAAGTTAATACACTGTTACAAGGTCGATTTACATCCAAAATTAGAATTAACAAATTATATTCTAAAATTTTAAGATCAAACTCCATAATTACTGTACATTTAATTTGAAAATAAAGTGGGTAGATACAAATTTACAGAACTTCATTCTAGGTTAATGAGGAGGTTAATATGGTTGTGACTGATCAAATTAAGATCAAAATAGTTTATTGGACGCGAATTCTGTTTTTAATAAACACATCAGAGTAGGTAGTATTTAATATTTCGAAAATGCATAGTAAACAGCTTATTTTATATCATTATATAATATATTACTATTTTGTAGTTACTTTCACTGTTCCTAATTTAAAAAGAAACATTAGTAAACAATCACAAATATAATGCACCAACGCTATAATATCATACAATATATAATAAACCAATGTAAACATTGGGCCATTGCGAAGCTAAGCCCAAACATCGAAAAATAATTTAAAGCTTATCACATGTAAAATTTTCATCTCTATTCCGCACAACTGACAAATATATAACAAGATTTAGTAAATAGCACAAACATAAACCTAATTAAACATAAATGTTAATAGCCCTTTGAAATATGAAATTTACAGTCAACGTTATATTTACATGTTGGACTTAATATGACACAAAACGGATCCGAATTTCGGACCTGGAAACGAATCTCGCGTAAAAATACGCGCGTAACTGGAACTTTGTTCTTAGGTCACGATCACAAGCGCATCTCCCAAAGAATGAGATGCGCGTCTTTAGGGTTAAGATCGGCGGCCGTGGCAGGTCTCTCCGCCGCATCAGCAGTTTGTCGCCAGTCGACATACCCCCGTCCGCCCATTATAGTAACAACTGAACGCCTCGCCGTACTCTCTCCTACGATATAATCCGATCCGCGAAGACTTCTCGCTGCACTCTTATTGGCTACTCTCGTCTCTGCAGCGTTCGCAGAATCGCTACGAGATATCGACCGATCGGAAACAGTCGATTTACTTGAGGAAGAGTCGGGTGTAGATATGGCTATGGGGGCGAGACTGGCAGCGCCAGATGCCCCGGAACTGGTTCGCGACACACCTCGAAGAGCCATAGATTCTTCACTTCCCGATGAGGTACATAAACTGGAGGCTCTTGAATCGACGGACCAGCTTGATAAGTCGAGACTTCTTGGGCGTCCCGCGCGCATTCTCAACCGCCGATCTAAAGTGCTAACACGGAAGGGAATAGCGGCCAGCTCAGGGTCACTCCTTCGTAAGGATTCCCCGCCTGAACCACTAACGTCTCCTTCCCCAACGCAGTCTTTCACGAACATCAAGTCTCCAAACAGTCCATAAACGTCACACGCGTTCAAATTAGCACACTTTGGTAACGTTTTACTCAGACGGACATCACCTGGTTTCTTTCTTCTAACAACTGCGGATTGTACCCGTTGCGGTCGGTACGGGCTCGATTCTTCAGAAATTCTTCTCTCTAGTTTCGGTTTGTCATCGTCTTTGCCTTCTTCCTCCTTAAATTCATGTAGCACCGAGGTATCAGCTAAGGCACGTACGTTGGATAGGTTACGTCGGACTACGTTGACGTCCACGTCTTTTTGGTCAGGAACAAGGGAGAGCAGGAAGGTGACTGGGCCTGCGTGAGCGTGGTACGACACACCTATTTGTCCACCCAATAATGGTAGACCTTCTAGTTTTGGTAGCGGTACTGTGACACTTACACCGGCCGTTGTTCCGACCCACAGCAATCCCTGTCCTGCTAACAAAGCAGATATGTGCGCGGGTTTGCTTCCTTCCCGCGCTCCAATAGTCTTCGCCACGTCAGCGGCGATGTCAATATTTTGCAAATGTTCAAATGTTTCCGCGTGATACAAACTCACGTACGTCGAATCGGAGAATGCAGTCCAGAGTCCTACTCCGGAATGGGCTAAATATCTAACAGATTTGTCTCCCTCGCCTTTGAGTTCCAATATGCGCATGATTTCGGCTGTCAAAGCGTTGATGGCGAAGATTCGTTTAGCGCACGACGCGTAGACTATACCATCGACTGGGAGGATGCAGTGTACTGGTTTGTCTCCTAATTCGATCGCTAGCGGTTCCTGCAGCGCCCACGAATCGTCATGACTTCTTCGGTAGACTGACACACGTCCGTTTGACAAGCCGACAAACATAGCATCGCAGTGGTATTTGATTTGCGTGACGGCGGCGACGGTGGTCACTTCGGTAAGTTTTTCTTGTTTCTCAGGTTCTACGCCGGAGAATATGATGATTTTCTTGTCTTCAGTGCCGAGCCACACTGTGTCGCCGCACAGCGTGGTCACTTGTCGTATCCCTTTGGCGTATTCCATTGATGTCACCTGTAGAAAAAACAAACAAATACATTTAAAATTGTATATTTGTAATTTAGAATCAAGGGGATGAATATTGCAATAAATCTCTTAGGCTTATCATCAGATAGTTTCTATTTCTAAGATTAAAATATATGCACAACTAAAATTAAAAGGACAAAGGTTGGATGAAAGAAAATTTTGTTTGTTTTAAATTTGGTTAGTCATTGTTATCAATCTGTTAATTTTTATCTGATGATTGATAAAAACCGTATCTTAAGCCTTTTTCAAAATGTTAACGAACCAAATTTAATAAGATTTAAATTTATCTTATTTGAATATGATATAAATCTTATAAAGAACCTACGAATAAAATATATACAAATTTATTTGTAACAAACAATCAACATTCTCTTTTTTTTTTAATATTAATAACAATTACATGATGATTGAAAACCTGGGCCTAAGAGGTAGTAAGTATATCATAGGGTTAACATAATAAGTAAGGTAGGTAGTAGGTATACCATAAGATTTTTACCATAAGTAAGGTATACCATAAGTAGGTCACCAAATGCAAGACGCTATGTAAGGTATACAGCAGTAAATTTTCAACGCATACAGCCATAAGTAAGACAGCCAGTATACTAAAAATATGTCACCATAAGCATAGAGAAATAATACTTCATTTATCTATGGCATATGTGGGCAACATCCGGCCCGTCTCACGTTTTGAGCCGGCCCGCCAGACATTTTGACATTGAAATTAAATTACTGTTAGATTAATTTACTAATAGGTTTTCCGATTTTAGAAAAAAACATAGCTAAACTTGTTTCCGAAGTTCAGAATCAAGTACCCATCAAATTAACCATTACACGTGAATTAACCACAAAAGTAACCTAATAAATGTATAATTAAACAAAACTTCTATTAACAATAAATCAATTAAAAAGTAAAAACCCAACTGCAAATTATTTCGCTTAGATTCTATGCCATAGGTAAGTTAGTAGTTCTGTTATAAGTAGGTCACCATATTTTTGTAGGTATACCATAAGGTCATATAAGTAAGGTTTGCAGTAAGTAGATGAAGTAGATGTTATGTTACCTTGGTGTCGGGCAGGTCTAGCGTGACGAGAGTCTTGAGCTTGGCGGCGCGATGCGTGAGCACGGCCACGTGGCTGTCGGCGCTCGCCGCCGCGCACACCCACACCAGCGAGCGCGCGCGTCGCGTGCCCGCGCCGCGGTTACCGCTAGATGTGTAGAAGCAGCCGCAACGGACCTGGAAACATGCACTTTTTTATACAGAAGTTATTCTAGGTTAAACCTGTAACACCTTCGACCACATCATCATTTACCATCAGATGATAATGTAATCAAAGGCTTACCTATAAAAAAAATCAAGCGCTGATGAAAAGCCTTCTTCAAGGACTAGTTTTCGTCTCAAATTATTATTGCCAGCCAGCCAAATCAGATCACATAGGTGATTATAGAAACAGATTTCATCAGAAGTTTACTGTCCCAAGCGTGTTCAGCTGTTTAAAAGAATGGAACATTTTTCTCACTCACTTTTTTACACCTGTTTGAATATCATAATTACATTGTCTCACATGTTGATATGGTTAGCTAGTTACCACCCTCAAGGAAAACCTTTCCTCAAGCATCTACAGTGTGTTCCAGCAGCTGTGCCTGAAGCCATTTCCCTTTCTAGGTTAAACCTGACAATCAATTTCGATCACAATGGTTTTTAGGCTAACATTTGACCCCAAACTCACCTGATGGTATGTGATGATGTGGTCGAAGATGTTGTTCAGGCTAGCCTAGAATTACTGGCTCTCAAGGATAGCTCCCGGAACACACCGTTAGGTGCTTGGCGACAGATTTTCAACTTCAGTATGGTAGCTAGCCAGGTGGGCATTCGCAGAATGCCCTACCACCACGCTGTAACGACTGCCATCGTAAGATGCAACTGGGACCGTTAACGTGCCCTCCGAAGCACGGAAGCAGTCAGTAGTAATGTCACTAGCGGTCACCCATCCAACTCCTCACCGCGGCGGACGTTGCTTAACTTAGCTGATCGATTAAGAACGACTAAGCAAACTTCGCTACGAGCGCTTCACTCAAAACAACATGTGAGATTGTGGCTGAATGCTAGCCTATCTGCAATAAAAAAACCCATACCTCAGTCAATTGTTTGGAAGAGTAGACAGAAGTGGCAGCACCAAAAAGCGGCATCTTGTGAGGTGGAGCATTATGCGGTGCTGGTAGCCTCCAGGCGGGTGAGTTCGCCGACGCTTGTGCCAACTGTGCTAGCCGCAGTTCAGTAGCCCACGCTAGCCTCGCGCCGGGTTCGCTCGCTCGGAATGTTATTGGTTCTTCGCGACCTCGAATCTTCAGTTGGAGGCAGCATGAGTCCACCCATGCCATTTCATCGTCTTTTTTCTGAGGAACAGATAAGATGCTGGTTTAATATTTCGTTGAATTCCGTATAATGTTGCAAAAGTGTATAGCACATCCCTTTACTAACAACATGATAGACAGCTATAACATACAAAAAATGTGTACAAAAGGCATATATTATGACATATAACAATCTAATTCAGGAGATGTGTAATTCAAACAAATTGTTTCTTACTAACATGTTTCTACTTAGTGGCTTTACGCTTTCTAATATATACTCTCACGGGGTGATAAGCTAGAATAGCAACCCCCTATATCTTCCTGTGGGATTCATAAAAGGCGTCATAAGGGCTATATACCATAAGGAGGGCAGCAGCGCTTTCTGAAGAACTGTCATCTCACCCTTCTTTTTGTTTTAGTTTGTATTTTCTATTTGTCTACTCCTTCTGTCTACTCCTTCTATTTGTTTTAGTTTGTATTTTCTGAACAAAACATGAGCATTATAAAACCAGAAACAAATCTTTAAGTAATTATATCTCATGGGTCACGAAATATAAACGAAATAAAGTTTATTTTTATACGATTTACTATGTAGACACAAAATTTGATTCATGGAAAATTTTAAGGTAACATGTTGTCATGATTTTTTTCTATCGAGACAAACATATAAAATTGTGTTTTTTGTTCAGGCATAGTATTTGTCATACTCTCTAGAATATTATTAATATCTGTAAAGCATTCTCTTTAAAAAAAAACATGTTCAAAATATGCCTTTCTGAGAGTGTTTCAAAATGTTACCTTCAACTTTACTGTCATGATTCTACCCGTACCACTTTTTTTTTATGGCGGCACAGTATACATATTGAGCTGCTATAAATCTTCTGTGGCAGTAGGATTTTTTTTTAAATGTTATTATAACGGAGCAAGCGCTAGTCCCACCTGATGTGAAGTGGCCATCCTAATTACCTATAACAGATGCATTTCGTCACAAGTAACGATCTGCAATGCGCCCGTAACACTGAGACATATAATTGTTAAATCTCATGTGCCTGTGATTTTACTGGCTCTCAAAGACTGCTGCCGGAACACATTGTTAGGTGCTTAGCGACAGATTTTCTACTTGAGGGTGGTAGATAGCCAGACGAGCATCCGCAAAATGCCCTTTCACCATACACTAAAGCTCAAGCCAGCGGCCGAGATCGAACCATGCACTATGACATGACTATTTTGTCTGGAACGTCATACTTTGCATAATTATCAGACATTGGATTCAGAGAAGTATTCAAAATGATAAGTGTAAACGTCAGGTCGTTGTATTTATGGCGTACCTGTATACTTTGCTGTATATTCTGCAGCAAAGATCGGAACATCTCTGGCGCTAGTTCATGGTAGGGCGTCCGCAAGGAGGCGGCCAAGTCTGCGATTCTGGACACGGTCTCATAGTCGTGCATCAGGGCAGACATCTCGCTGCAGAGGGAATCCCCCGTGGACGTGCTCATTTGGTCGTGGCTGGATGTTGAGCGAAGACTGCCGCTTCGGTTTGTGCCTGAGATGAAAATAATAAGGATAATAGAAATAAATAATAAGTAGAAAATCTTTTATCCACAAAAATAAATTTATATTTGTTTCAATGTTAGAATTGTAATAGCCGGATTGCTGAACACAGTATTATTCGTATTTCGTCTAAAAACGTTTTTCTGAAACATGCTTGGAAATGTGAGCATTATTTTGACAACCTTCTTCGAGATAAATCGAAATTGCTGTACTGGCCAAATACATGCGCGCAGCGGCGGCAAAACATTTATGAAAATCTATATCTGTCGTGTCTAGCGGCCAAATAAATTGCATAGTAAACTCATATCTGTCGTGTAATTTACAAAAGGAACGATCTTTTACTTCGAAGCATGGCAACCAAAGAGGTAACTTGTCAAAGGTTTTATTAAAATTTCTAATGTGTGCCTCGGCTTCGCCTCGGCTCACATTTACACGTTCGTCCATCAATGCCTCCTTTGCTGGACGCTGCAGTAATGAACTATTACTTTTACGTATTTGTCTCGAAATACGAATCCATAATTCCCACTAGGCAGGCGGTTTGGGGAAATGGGAGACATATTTCAATATTAGTTATATTACAAACAAAATATATTAGTAAGAGTTTATTTTATTTTTGATTGAAACTTTTTTAATATACAGTGGAATTTTACTTTAACCGTTACAGGAAAACGTGTTTAGTAGACTATCCATAATTTTTTAAGTAATTCTGAACTACATCAACAGATTTTGGAAAAAAATTACAGTCAGCAAGAAAATTGTCATTTTACACATAAGCTTTTTTTGATGCCAATCGATCCTGTTTCTTATAAGGATCAAAAGTCTCTACTGGACCGACTGAGGTTTGAGTATTAGAACTAGACTAGAGTAGTATTAACTAGAAATGTCAGAAATTGCTAAAAACTTTTTCCATACATATGGGTAAAAGAATCAAACTTTTAAATTCGCCATTATTCATCCTGTATAATATTTCGTTACTATATGTACCTTGTGCAAAGATTTAGAACCGTGATAGGTTAAGAACTAGACAAGTTCTGCTACGAGAACGCTTACTTGGGCAGTAAACGTTCTATATATAAAAATAAGATTGGCCTAACTTCTGTAACAGAGTATTTTGTTTTATGTACCTTGTGCAAGCACTCGGCTGAGCGTAGGCGAAGTCCCAGTATCGACGACATCGACATCTTGTACAGCATGCGCCCACTTGAGTCCGAGCCGCTCTGCGTCTTCGCCGCTACCGCCGCCGCTGCCCACAGATACGCACACCACGAGATCGTTCAGCAATAGGAGACGACGAGGCTTGCATTTGGAAAGGCCGCCGGATTGGCTGAACTCCTGTAACAAAATCATTCTTTGATGTAGCTGTAGAACTTTTTGTGAACGAGTTAGTTATGTCTCAGGTGATGGACGCAGTGCAGTTCGTCAATTGTGACGCAATGCTTCTGTTATAGGCAGAGGTTACCTCTTAAAACCAGGTGATCGACGTGAATGCTTCGTCACAAGCACATTAAAAAGCATTCAAAATTTGTTGGCTAAATAAGCTTTTGTGGATGTTATTGTTCCAAACATTAAATTGTTCTAATCAGGACGTCTTTCGAGTTTTTCTTAGTTAGTGTTTGACCCCAATCGTAAATGATAGTAAGTGATGATGTCGGTCATGATCGAAGGTATGAACTGCACACGAAAATATGCGTGTTTCTCTTGTCAGAATAATCGGCTCCATTGCGACCAAATCAACGACGAATTAGTATGAACTCATTTGTGCGCTTGAGGCACTGGGTAATAGTTGTTTAAATTCCATGTGCGTTTGAGGCGTTTAGAAAAGTGCGGCGGAGGTCTAGAGAAAAAGACCAGAGACTAGAGAAAAAAGTTATTGGGGTTTTACTAAAAATAAACAGTAACAATGTGCCCGGTAGATATCAATAGAATCGATCCCTTGGTACCAAAAAATGTCTGACCATAACCAACCTAAAAAAGTTGTTGGATTATTCTAAGAAATTTTCAGTAACAGTAACAACTGTGCCTGATAGACGTCAATAGAATAGATCCCTTGGTACCAAACAAAAATCTGACAAAACGTGAGTATTTAGATAGCTCTCTCTGCCTACATCTAAATATCATAGGATCTAGTAATGGCTACCGCACACTGATCGACCCGGCAAAGTATCGATATTGCCTCGACTCAAAACATTTTGTGTTTAGCATTACATAGCCTATATATCCATACAGTCGTTAAACGAAGGCGCCTAGACAGGGCAATCGTGCGGGGTGTGAGGGGCGAGAAGCGTGGGCGCCGAACCAAACTGCATAGATCAAGGGCGCCGTACTTAGTTTGTAGTCGGGGACATATCGTTCAGGGTTAATGCGTATATATTTAATTAACACAAACATGCTCAGAAATTTTATCAATGCTTTTTTTATAAGTTCACAGCAAAACCACATCACGGCAGAAAACCAATTAGCGACTGCGTCGCGTCCGCGCCGCGTCTCTTCTATATAATTTAAAAAGTCGCGTCTATGTCTCGTCTCCGCCCTGTCCTCGACGCGTCCTCGTCTTACGTCTCTTCTGTCTGGCCAACGCCTAGGTTACACCTAAAGTAGCTGTTACTTAGTTTTAATTTAGCAAATATCTTACCAACTGCAAGAGGTCGTCTTGCCGTAACAGATGTCGCTTGTCAGCGCGAGAGGCCAGCAACCTCGCGGCACCGAACCTCGCCGCCGTCCCAGCGCCCCCCGCGCCCGCCACTCCCCCGCGGGTAAGCCTCCTTAGGGCTGCTCGGAATGCCTGTCAAACAGTTCATACATATCCATTAACTTTCAGTTCAATGCCCAAATTTTAGGCTTGTACGACTACTGTTCTAAAGGGTTAACTGGCGAGTCTCCAAAGATAATAAGGTATTTTTTGCAGCTGATATTATGTTAGCCTTTGAGCGTTATCACAACGGTATGTACGTGGTGATTGAAAACGATCTTTATTTCGAAATTCGAACTGTGTAATTGCCCGTGGGGTGCCGGGCTAGAATGGCACTTCCCCATCTGTACCCGTGGGTGTCGAGGCGATTAAGCAGCGCTTTCTGAGGAACTGATATCTTACACTATACCAAAACGCTTGCCAAGCGTGGGGATTATGGTAAACCCCCTATAATAGAGGAGGTTGTGTTCAACAGTGTACAATCTAACTGATACAGTAATGGGCATTGTATTCAAAAGGGAAATTTCAAAATTTAGTTCATCTCCATCACCAGACTGCGAACTGACCCTCTAGGATAGCAGCTGGTACTCCGGTAGGTGCTTAGCGACAGACTTACTAGATGGGTGGTAGATAGTCAGACGAGCATTTGAAAAATTACCACCACGCTGAGTTCGGTAACTTGTGAAAAAGTTCTACATTCTGTTTGATGCCAAAGGTTTATGGCGTTGCGACAGAATTGCTTTAAGGTAAAATAAAGGGCTCAGTAAAGTGTGGCAAAAGTTCTTAAAGCGTGGACTCTGACCTGAACCCAATAAGGCCCCTTTGAGGGTTCATGTTTATTACCTGAGTCCTTTCAGCGTCTCGTTTCCTCTCATTCAATGCGTCAGCCAACGCCTCGAGTCTCGTCAGAGCGCGTTGTAAAGCGACGCGGTCCGCGTGACCCGGCGGCGTGTGTTTTAGTAAATCCTGAAATAAGTTGAGCAAATTGTAGGCACTATGGGCATAGATAATTAGTACAATTAATGTATCTATGCTATGGGGTGTACATAGAAGCCGACTCCTTCGTTAGAGAGTGATTTTTTTTTACCAACTTGGGGTACTAGCATAGCATCCCTATCTTCGAGGCCAAGTAAAAAGCAAAGTTTCGCGCAAATATTAGGTATGTATAAATTATGCATATTCGTAAATAATACAAAAAAAACTGTCATAAAGGCGAACCAGAAGTTTTTTTATTATTTGGGTTTCTTGTTAGTTTGTCTACATATTGTACTGTACACAAAATAAAAAAGATACCGTGAATATATATTATTTAATTAGTTATTGAACTGATTACATTTGAAACGGGTAAACGTAATTTTCAATAATTGACGGTTTTAGTGGTAATGTATGGAATCGTGTGCATATGTTCTTAATAACTTTGCAAGAGAATACGACCAATATTATTTAAAACTCGCGAATACCATGATTATGTAGTATGGTTTTATAACAATAAGCTACAAGCGCGAAAAAAAAAAAAAAATATTGCAGTGCAAAATACTGCACTGCGCCTGTCACCGTGAGAAGTACAGTTGTTAAGTCTCATCATGCGCCTGTAATTTGACTAGCTCTCAAGGTCTACTGCCGGTACAATTGCTTGGCGACAGATTTTCCAATTGAGGGTGGTAGCTAGGAGGCACTTGAGTCAGGCAGGCATTCGTAAAATGCCTTTCCACCATGCAATGAACCCTCAAGCCTGCGGTGGGGATCGAACCATGGACGTGCGGCACCGCAGTCCATAGCTATAACCGCTCGGCCATCATTGCTTCATCAAACTAAGAATATTGAATTGCCTGCCACAGACGTGAGATTTCACCAGGTTTTCAAGTGGAAATAATATTGAAATCATTGGAAATATGTATTAAAACTATGGTAGACATCACTTGCCTCGTGGGGTGCCGGGTTAGAATTGCATCTCCCCATATCATCCCGTGGGTGTCGTAAAAGGCGACTAAGGGAAAAATACTGGAAGGTGGGCAGCAGCGCCTTCTAAAGAGCTGTTATCTTACACTGCCATCCCCAAGCCAAGCGTGGGGATTATGGCAAATACCCCCTTAACAGTGGAGGCTGTGTTCAGCAGTGGACGATCCGGCTGATTCAAACAGACATCACTTGTAGAATATCATTTTGGTATTCTTACAATTAGTGATAACATACCCAAGTTTTTTTTTGTATAGTCTATTGGCGAATGGATACAAAGTTCTGAACCCCACGTTGTCTGTTTTAGGGTTCCGTACCCAAAGGATAATAACGGGACCCTATTACTGAGATTTCGCTGTCCGTCCGTCTGTCCCCAGGCTGTATCTCAAGAACGGTGATAGCTAGACAGTTAAAATTTTCACATATGATGTATTTCTGATGCCGCTATAACAACAAATACAAAAAGTTGGCCAAGTGCGAGTTGGATTCTCGCACGTTAAAACAAAAAAAGGTTAAAATATGAAGTCCAATGTTGTATAGTTAATGGTACGGAACCCTTCGTGCGCGAGTCCGACTCGCACTTGGGCGATTTGTTCACTTTGTTGACACCTACGTGGTAAGGTATTATAGTCATCTTATCCCACTCATGTGTACAATATGTCTTCTCTACCAACACAAAGAAGAAGCAGTGATAGCTCAGTGGCTTTGGCTATGGACTGCCACGCAGCAGGTCCATGGTTCGAATCCCGCCGCGAGCTTGAGCTTCACCGCATGGTGGAAGGGCATGTTTGCGAATGCCCGCCTGGCTAGTGACCACCCTCAAGTTGAAAATCTGTCGCCAAGCACCTAACGGTGTGTTCCGGCAGCTGTCCTTGAGAGCCAGTAATTCTAGGTTAAGCCTGCTATCACCTTCGACCACATCATCACTTACCATCAGGTGAGATTGTGGTCAAAGGCTAACCTATCAGCAATAAAAAAAAAAAAAAAAAACAGGACAACACAAGAACATACCGAATATATGTTTTAATTAACAACAGAGAGGACTACTAAGTACGTAATAAAATTAATAAGTTTTGACTTCGGTTTTATAGCCTGCCTCCTTCCTGATGCCAATCCCCTCCTCTGAATGCTACGTTGGACTACCAACGTTTAGATGCTATTCTAGCTACTTTTCCTATCTAAGCTACCAGGGTCTAACGGTCTGTTTAGATACTAAACAAATGAAAACTTACTTGTAAAAACATAATAAATTGCGGAAACCTCTGCACCGGTTTGACCATGAGTCCGAAGAACGAAAGCCTGTCATGAGCACTGATCTGTTTCACTTTGAAGAAATCCGCCAGAGCTGACTTTCGCTTGGACTCCATCTTGGCAAGTTCCATCGCCATGGAGAAGTTGTTGATGAAATCTGAGTACACATCGAGCACAACTGCCTTTGAGAACGCGCTTAGGAAGACCTCGCCTGAAAAAAAGGTAAACATAATTAATAGACTTAGCCCTTTGCTTTGCCAAAAACCATTTTAATGATAACTATAAGGAAATAGATACTTTTAGCAAGACATTTCAGCTTAGGTACACCTATGCGACATAACAAACGCCACGTCGCGCTGCAATTATTTCAACGTGATGGAGAAGCCTCTATCGTGCGCTCAAAGTTATTCAGGAGATGCCTAGAGACGTTGCCCTCGTCATGGTCACCTCCTGACGATGCTTCGTCAATGGAAACGCGTTGAAAATTACTCCAGTTGTGTTTTATGGCATTTCTGACACAACGTCGGTGTAACTAAGCTGGAAGCTATGGGAGAATTGTCAGTAGCTATATTATTTTTATGTAAAATAATGTTGATCATTAAGCAAACTTCCCACGGTAATCTTAGTTCTCAGCAGACAAAATAATATATGGTTCTGAAACAAATGTAGACACAGTACATAAGTGGACACTATAAGCCAATCTGCGATGGTCGTCTACGAAATCACGCACCATGTGAAACCTCAAAACATTACAGAGAACATAAGGTAGAAGCACCCAACAGGGTGTTCCGAGAGCAGTCCTTGAGAGCCAGTAAAATTACAGGCACATGAGACTCAACAACTGTATTTCTTAGGGTGATGAGCGCAGTGCAGTTCGTTACATCTGCTAAATGCATCTGTTATAGTCAAGTCAAGTCAAAATCATTTATTCAATTTAGGCGTCTACGACGCTCTTATGAAGGTCAATTACAAATTTTAATATTGAAATATACTACATTGTACTGCCACGTTCAGCAAACAAAAATTATAGAGCCACTGCGAGAAGAACGGGCAAGAAACTCGGGGCCATTCTTTTAAACGTTTTTTAAAAATGTGTTAAGAACATACTACATAGTAAAATTATTACAATACTTAATTTACATTACGTAGGTGTTAGGCGCTAGCTTGGTAGAGGCGAACCAGTCCAAGCATTTTTGTCGTTTAAGTAATCACAAACTGTGTAGTAAGATTTCTTTATCAAAATATTCTTCACATGCAACTTGAATTTTCTTTCTGTGAGCGTTGTAATATGTTTGGGCAATTTATTATAAAACCGCACACAATTTCCTAAGAAGGACCTTTTATTTGTCTTTGCTAATCTAAAACCTGGCGCTATTTTATCTTTATTCCTAGTGTTATAATCGTGACTGTCACTGTTTGATTGAAATTTGCTCAAATTTTTACGAACATACATAATATTTTCAAATATATACAGACTTGGTAAAGTTAAAATATCAATTTCTTTAAAAATATCTCTCAGGGATTCCCCCTAGGATCCATTTCATATATGGCTCGAATTGCACGCTTTTGTAAGATAAAGATTGTCTCTATCTCAGCAGCAGCTCCCCACAGCAATATACCATAAGACATAATACTGTGGAAGTACGCGAAATAAACGAACCTAGCAGTAGCTACGTCTGTTAGCTGTCTTATCTTACGAACTGCATATGCAGCAGAACTAAGTCTTCCAGATAGATCATGTATATGTGGATTCCACTGTAAAGTTGAAACCATTTTAATTCCCAGGAAGACTGTCGCATTGTCAAAAGAGAGTTTTTCTAGGCCAAGCTTTTTTTTTTTTTTTTTTTTTTTTTATTTATTTCTTATTACAAGGCATAATAACAGTTCCTTAACTAATTTTCTGCCAAACTGTTGAACAGTTTGTCGGCAGATGTTACTCTCATTTACTTTACACCTTATCATGTTAATAACAGCTAACTTATTGATAACAGCTTATAAACTAGTGCTATTATTGTAAGTGACTATGCTTATTTTTAACTATGTATAATTACATAGTTTCTTAGCAACTATTCTAAATGATCAATTGTTGACAGCAATTATCTACGTGACTACATAAAATATACAAATTCTAATTATGTTCGTTGTTACTTAGATTTAACCTATATTTATATTTTCTGCATTTAATTCTTTCAAATACAGTTCCTTAAGTGACTTCTTATACATATACTTAGTTCTATACTTAGTTTCGAAATCCTTCGGCAGATCGTTTACCAACCTAGGCACAAGATATTCCCTCGTACGTGTTCCATAAAAATTACATGCTCTATAGTTTTGTACTAATTGTTGCTTAGCCTCATTGAGGGTAGCATATTTGAAGGTTCTTTTTTCTTTGTATTTATTTTTATCAAACTGTTCTAATAAAATTAGGTACTTTACTTTAACATCTACGGGTAATATTTTACATATTTTAAATAATTTACAATATTCCTTATTTAAATCATCTTTTGTTTTTTTACTGACTAATCTCTTCAGAATTCTCAACTGTATATTTTTAACTACCTGCAAATACGTCGGGAACGTAAGTCCGTAACAACTTAAGCCGTAACTGATAACAGACTCGACTAGCGCGTGGTATACACTATACAGGGTGCCTCGGTTTAGTATGTTACACAACTGATAAAATTTGCATAATATTATTCTAAGTTTATTGTTAACATTGTTTATGTGTTCTTTCCAAGAGAATTTATTATCTATCGTTAATCCTAGATATTTAATTGTAGGTACTTCTTCTAGGCTATTACATTATCAGTCAGCTTAATGTTTGGTTCAACATAAGTAACATTTGGTAAAGAAAACTTTAAACATTTTGTCTTTTTTAAATTTAATAGAAGATTATTAGCCGCGAACCACTTAGAGATAGGCAGAGGTTACCGCTTAAAATCATCAATCAAATCATAGGTTTCGAGCATGTCCCGCCACATAACATAAAAAACAGAGATAAAAATTTGGTACCTATGAGACGAATTATTTACCATTCCATGGATTCACCGTGCGGGTGCCGGGTCCATAGCGTTGCAGAGGAAGAGGCTAGAGGGGCCTGGGGCTTGCAACCCAGGAGCAGGGTTAAGAGGCCTCTTTACAATGCATCAACGCTCCCCTTCCCGCTCAAGCCTCCTCCCCTACCTAACCAAATTTGGTAAGATCCTACTAATGCCGCCTTAGATACACGTTCTAGGATGGAAGTTACGGTTGTTCTTGGCAGGCTAAGATCTTTAAGTAGGTTATATAGGTATTTCGCTGGTATACCCCTTGCTCAAACTTCTACAGCATATAAATGAACCACATAACCGTTTTTGGTTAATTCATTTGTTAGGTCATAATATTTGTTTGTTTTTAATGTGTGGTCCTTAGGTATGTTTGTTTCCCACGGCACAGTAAGTTCTATAAGTACTATGCGTTTTAGATCTTTTGAGTATAGAAATATGTCTGGTCTGGAAGACGAAACAACAACATCCTCAGGAATTATGTAGTGTTTTTCGTACGTGTCCATCAAAAGAGTCCAATCGGGAGCTGCGCCTAAGATGGAGTAAGGCTTGGATTTAGATTTTGTAGATGACCCTTCTTTTACAAAATCGACGTGTCGTTTGTTCGTGGTCAAACCTTTTTTTGCTCTAGCTACCGAGAGACTCGCCGCTTCTCGTATGATTTCAAGGACTCTATCATGGCGACGTGAATAATGACCCCTATCAAGGAGCACCTTGCATCCTACCAATAAGTGCCTTGCTGTACCTATCGCCCCCCGACAAATACCGCAAGACTTTTCGGTGGCTTTCCCCCATCTTTTTAAGTTACTTTGGTCTGGGAGGGTCATCTGAGAGGCGTTTAGATAAAATTTTAATAAGGCAGGTGACCAATCGTATATCAAGGTACGCCACTTTAACGCCAGAGGGATACAAAATTCACCTATGGTTAGCCATTCGCTTTGCATTTCTAAGCTCATTGCATGCACTTCATAGTTATCATTTTCGTCTTGTTGTAGAAAAGATTTTACAATGTCTTTATCCTCAACTTTCTTTTTCGACCCAAAACCCGCTTTAAAATTACTTAACAATTACGAACTACTATTAAGACTAAAAATATATGTATTAATAATTTTATTTGGCATAAAAATGTTATTAAAAACTTTGTTTCGTGTGCCAGTGACTTCACCCATCTAGATCTACTTAATTAGTATGCATTTCTTAGAAAAACCAAAAGTAAGCTAAGTTTATACGATGCGAAAATATGTATATTTTAATCAATACTGAAATAGCAATTGGGTTAGTTGCTAATATTACAATTTGCTTTATTTAAGTGTATCTTACTTGATGGTAAGTGATGATATGGTTGAAGAAGTTGTTCAGGCTAACCTAGAATTACTGGCTCTCATGTCAGGGTTTGTGAGAGGGTACATACACCCTCACACATGTGAGAGAGTATGTATATATGAGATAATTTGCAACACATCAAATCATTCGTGATAACAATTAAGCATCTCTTCCTCTTTTATACCTTCGTTTGTTTGGTAAATCCAAAGCGCCGCGCGCCGTATGCCTTCTAGAGGCACTCACTAAGTGCTCCATATGTCTGTGTTGCATGTTTCTGATCTACTACTTGCCTAAGATTTTTAAGAGAATTAATAAGTTTCATGTCCTAGATACCAATGAAGCTATGTAAGAGGTCTAACTTAGATTGTAGTCTATGATTACTCCTAGATACCTAATGAAATCAGCACGTCACAAAATTATAGTTACATTGGTAAGGCCTTTTGTTACTCATATTGCAGGCAAAGGTATGTACTTTAACGTTGGTACTAGATAACCTGCTTGTTTGGTACTGAAACACATATACTTTTTTTCTGCTAGTGTAGAGTGAATGAAGGCTATTTTCCAGCCAACGTATCACTTTGGAGAGACAATTATCAGCTAACGCAGTAACGTTTTGCCATGTTTTATCATGTAAGAGTAACACGGTTTCATTTGCAAATATTAGGAGATCTAAGTCTTGTAAAATAGTACTACAGAGATCACATGTATGTTTATAAAAGTGTTGGTCCTAATATACTACCTAGCGGCACACCGTACATGCACACTGCGTTATCACTCTCATGACTATCTATCTACTCTAAGCTTTTGAGTTCTTCCATTTAAACAGTCTGCAAATCAGTCTAGCGCTATACCTCTTATACCAACATTGTTTAGTCTTGTCAATAGAATGGGAATGGAGAAAATGTCAAAGCTTTTACTATGTCCATAAATACATGGGGGTATTTTTGGACATAGTAAAAGCTTTTGACACTGGTCTCCATTATAAAGGTAGGATGTGACTAGAAGTAAGAGTCAGAACGGCGTTCTCGATCGACCTTCCTTCTCTGAAGCCATTTTGGTTTTTAATTAACTAATTTTTAATCACTCTTTTTTCGACAAGCTTTTGTTAGACTTTAGAAAGAGAAAGATAATGTGAATAACACTAGTATTGGTCATATTGTTATATTACACAGGAAATACTAATAATTAGAACACATAAGTAACTCAATATAAATAGGTAAATCATAAATGTATAAATTGTATTGCATAGTGCGTGACCTATGAATGTTACAAGCTCATCTACTTTTGGTTTTCATCCGCATACAACTTTAATTCATCACTATCTCTACATGCACAGTATCATCTGGTTCAATAGAAAGAAACACGCCTTTTATCCATACCAGTAACATTATCCAGTGTTCTTTTTCAAGGAGTACTCGGTGCACTCACTCTTTTTTACAGCCTTGTAGGTACTGATATTGTTATTATACATATCTGAATGCCTTTAGATCTTTTTTATCGAACCAAACTATACCTACTTATTATTTTACATTAATCCCACATTCTTTTGACCGAGTATTTCGATACAGTCGCTGTCATCAACCCCATTAATAATAAAGAAATTGGAGTAAACAACGTGTTTTCCCAAACATAAAGCGTAAAATAACATATTATTTTTCCTAATACTGGCACGTAAACATGAAATCTAACTACGTTCATCGTCGACACATTTAAAACATTTATGTGCCGCAATTGTGAATTAAATATGTCAAGTCTGTAACTACCAGATATTTCAGATATACACGCCATTCTAATTAGTAAGACAGACGTTTAAAAATCGTTCGAAATAATTAACATTTACGAAGTTTCTCGACAAAACAATAGCACTGAATTTCCGTTGCCCTTGGTCAGTTTTTATTAGTCTGTGAGAAGTTTTATTGCAGTAGTCTATCGTCGATTTGTCAAGGCGCTTATTTTTTGCAAGGCGAGACTGTGTCCTGTGCCTTTTTAATATTGATTTAGTTTTATATAGCACGTAACGTAAGTTTTACAAAAACATTATGTCATTTAAAACTATGCATGTTCAACAATACTTAGAAATACTCTGCATGTAATAACAAACAAGTTCAAAACTTGACCCTACGCGATAATGATTGGCAGTCTTGTGAGACACAGGAGAATTTGACGTTAATACTAAGAGGAAATGACATTCATCAAAACAAGTTTTTATGTTAGACACAAAATGTGCGAAATATCCGTTTTCTAAAAGTTTACCATTACTAAAATTGACGAGGAAGAGTAATCGTCCGTAGAGGTATTAAAATTGTCCCGAGAGCTATCAAAGTGATAGATATAGGCGCTTGTGGTTTTATACATAAATTTTGTCGCCGCGACCCGCATTCGTTGCTATAAATAATTGTGGATAGTAAACCCACTTGCTACGTGTACGTGTGAATGACTCACTTTAGAGTTTGATGGGCTTATTTGTGAGAAGTGCCATGCTATTTGTATTTGTTACTGTTCGGCTATAGACGAATTATTTAATATTTTATTTTATGGATTCATCGTGCGCGTGTCGGCTTTATCATGTTGCAGTACTTGCAAGGGAATAAACTCTAGGAAAGAAACTGGAACCGGGTACATGGGAATGGCAAACGAGGCCAGGGAGAGAGAAAAGGGGAGCGCTACCAATGATATCACAAAATAAATTGGATTTAGATAGGTAATTCAAATATTTAGTATCGATTTCGAGATATTTATCTCTATCGAAATAAGTAACTAGTTTGTTAGTAGTACTTCCCTGCAAAAGCCCGTAAAAGAAACAAATGTTTGTTGATATGATATAGATCATAATCTATGCTCCAACACTACACAAAATTATAAAATAACAGTATTTGTTGCTTAAATAGAGTATAATTTATTATAACTTAAAAATCTTAAAATGCAGTAACTGCAGATTTGCTAGGGATTTCCAAGATTTCTTTTTGGCAACATTGAGTGCCCCTTTGTTTTTTTTTTATATATGTAATAGTTTTTGGGTAAAAGTAGGTATTACAGTAAATATCAAAATTTCTGGTGTGTCAATCATTCATTTTACGCGGTAGAGATTCGTGTCATACGTTCGGACAGCGGAGTCTCATAAATAAGGCTCCTAATGCCCATTTTCACCAACATCCCCTAAACTACCACCTTAGTATGGGACTATTAGCTTAAAAGAACCCCTAAACCGGCCCCTAAATAAAAATGCGTTTCACCATCATTTTCGTCACCTAGCTGGGGGACACATAACTATGTGACGTTTTGTTTTCGATAATAGTGACTGTTCCGTCTTCGACCATATCGATAATTTAAATAAAATGAATTTTCAACCATTTCTGTAATGTTATGAGTACAAGTATTATTAAATCATGTTTTTCTTAGCATGCCTTACATTACTACCTTAATTAGTAAGTAAATTTAATATTTTCCTTGAATTTTTACTCTGTGTCTGTGTACATATTACCAAACTTATCTGTGGCCATCAATGTCAATGTTATTTCTCTTTGTCTTTGACAGTTTTAGGATTTAAAATTTCATTATATTTGATCCTCAGACCAAATAAAAAGTCAAGACAGAATGTTGTGAACAGAGAAGTGAGGCCGGTTTTCCAAACATGTGTGTGTGTGTCGGTATTGCCATGATAATCAAATTACCTTATCAAAATAACGTTACCAATTTAATAACGTAATTAGTATTAATACAACAATAGGGTTCCGATGTAACGTGTCGGCAAAAGTAGTATCGTTAAGTAGGGGAAGGGAATGGAAAAAGTGTTTCAGATATAACATTACTGGGTATTTAATTTACAAGCATTTATTTCTTGTAATTAATTAGTGACGGGTTTTTTATGCAATCGGGGAAAAAAGCACAAGGCCCACCTGGTGTTAAGCTGTAACCTCTGCCGATACAGTTCTTCACAAGTGGCAAACTGCACTGCGCCCATCACCTTGAGACATAAAGATATTAAGTCTCATGTGCCTGTAATTTTACCGGAACATAGGAATGTGAACATTACCTCTTCGCGGTAGAAATAGGTATAAATAAATATAAGTCGCCGATTTTAAAATATTCCCATGATAGTTCCTTCTTACTTTTCCGAATGATTTCGATCCAATTTTGTTTAATTTTTGGACTCAATTCGGAAAAAGCAAAAAATAACTAAACAGTAAGCGTGAACAGTCAAGAGGGAACTAAAATTGCCTTTGTAATATCAATAATAATATGGTTATAATTCAACTCTATACACAACAAAGTTAAAAACAACAAAAAAAACAATGGAAAAATGTTTTTTTTTTATAACGAAAAAAACATCATCTACTTCAATATCTTCGAAACCGAAAATCCAATACCAATGAAATGAATATGAGGTATCAGCAATTATAATTAAAGGTATCAGCTTTCCAACAAAAAATAAAATGCCGGAGTTATGAAGTACCAAAGATTTAATCGAATAAATTAAATTAAAAAAATACAACTGAATTGAAAACCTGGTCCTTTTTGAAGTCGGTTGAAAATGGACTGAATGAATGAAATCCATCTTTTAAATTTTCAATTAAACCAGTGAATAAATTATGATAATGATATTGAAATATTAAAAATACAGTCCAATTGAGAACCTTCTCTTTTTTAAAGTCGGTTAAAACACATTGATCAACTATTGAAAAAAACTAATAGCAATACGTTGTATATTATCACCCAATAATAGGGTAAACCTTATAAGCTTAATAACGGCAACACCAATGCCACCACGCCGCAATAGTTTGACTGACGAGTCAAGGCGTAGTTTCGTTGTACATATGTGTGTGTAATCGTGTTTGTACACGGCGAGGCGTAGTTTTACCGGCCTCACTGCTCTTTACACAACATTCTGTCTTGACTTTTTATTCGGTCTGAGATTTGATCGTTTCTTTCGTGTTCATGGTGTTTTCTCGCGGGAGTTTTGTGTTTGTGGCGTTTATTGTGATTTCATTATTTTACTGGTTTATCTATTGTAACAGTGCATTATAATGGCGGATAAAAGGAAGCGTAGCCAAAATTTCACTGTGGACGAAAAAGACAAGTTAGTTAAATTAGTCCATGCCTTCAAAAATATAATATTAAATAAACGAACAGATGGTACAACAAATCAAGCCAAAAACGAAGCTTGGATAAACCTTTGTAACAATTTTAATTCTTCAGGAAACATGTACAGGTTAGTAAACAAAATCACTTAACACCGCGATGTTAATACCGTTGTAGTACCTACACACGTAAATCAATTTAGACATGCCTATTTGTTATTTCAGGAGTAAAGATGCTCTCATAAGAGTCTGGGAAAAAATGAAAAGCGAAGCCAAAATTTACAACTCAAGAAACAGGAGTTGTACTACTGGCACAGGGGGAGGGCCATCAAATTTAAAAACCGAACCAATACTCGAACAAGTTTGCGACTTAATGGGTCGGGGCTGCAGCGGTGTTGCTGATGTCCAAGACTCAGATTCTGTGATCACCATACCAATTGTCTCTAATTTAGAGGCAATAAATGAAGAATCGCAGACCATAATTTTCAACACTGAACCTTTCACAGTAAGCTTACCATTTTTCTATGGTTCATTACAGAGTTTTTAGTCATTCTATTATTTATATTATTATATTCTATTTGATTTCATTATTTGGCTATGTGCCGAATAATTAAATCAGGTCAGCCCTAATATTAGAGTTTTCTGATTGCTTGAAGGCCTCTAACATTAACATAGCCATAATAACTGCCATCTTAAAACAATGACCAAGACTGATTATGCCCTCTGAAGCAGGCAGTGCTCAGTTGTAAATGCCACTAGTGCACACCCATCTAAGCAGTGACTGCAGTGAATGTTGCTGTACTTGGTTGATGGAGAATCCCCTTTAGTCATCACTAAGCGAGCTTCGTTTAGAGAGCTTTGCTACCAAGATATTCATTGTGAAAAGCTCATCAGTCAGTAGTCAGTCATTAAACCACTAAAGATGATATGATTTTGAACAATTTTGATAGAAATTCAGAGGGCTCTTGTCTAAGTCTGAGGCATGCATAGGTTTTGCGAGTTATATTCTAGTCGCAGTAAGCTAGTATGGTTAAAAAGTTAAATGTTACAGCAAAATGTTATTATGTACTTACATATTTTCAGGACCATTCAATAAAAGAATATAATGAAGATATCATTGTGGAACCTAACACACCGTCATGCTCAAAAATGACCACAACACCTGTTTGGAAAAGGCGTAGGCCTATACATAAGCAGAATGATCCACAGTCAGAAGTTGTGGCAACCCTGTGTACAGGATTTCAAGGAGTAAACAACAAAAAAATGGATATAGAAGATTTAAAAAAGAAATTATTAGAAGAAGAAATTGAATTTAAAAGAAACTTATATAATATACAAATCGAATGTGCCAAAAAAGACCTAGAAATAAAGATGGAGATACTAAATCAAATAAAAGGTATGTTATAACACAAAAAACATTTATTTTTAACTCTATAGTACCTTACCCGCTAAATCTACATATTATAAGTTATCAAAATAATTTGTAAGCTGAGATCTTCGGAATCCATATGTGCTCTGGGATCTAGTATCTATTGTGACATCTGTTATTTGGCCATTTGAAATAAGTTCTTCTATATTGGGTACAATATTTTCATTGACTGGTTCCTCTTCATTTCTTAAAATACACAGGTTGTGTATGACACAACATGCAATTATTACATTGATAGCATTTTTTAATTCTAATCTTATACCAATGGCTAAGACTGGAAAACGTCTTTTTAAGATTCCATATTGTCTTTCAACCACATTTCTAGTTTTTATGTGGGCCTCATTGTATTTTTGCTGTCCTCTGGTTGTGGGATTTAAGTATGGAGTCAGCAGATGCGGCTGAAAAAGAAAAATTACCAGTAGGTACTACTTTGGTCCTTAACAAGATATTTATCTTTTACAGGTGGAAACTGCAATCTCAAAAATGTATCTGGTTTGCCAAGGAGTGATTAGAATTTTAAAACAAATAAATAAGGTTTTGAAAACAAATAAATAAAATACAACCTATATTGTACGAATTATTTACTTCTATATTCATAGTCATAAATATCCATTACATTATTCCTGACATAAAACATAGTTAGGTAATGTTACAAAAAATTAAGCTATAGTTTAAATAATTGCCTAGAAAAGGGGTTTATATTTTACAAATCAATTTACCTTTAACGGATATCCACTGTCACCCAGTAAGTAGCCATCAGCATAATCTCCTCTTTCAAATTTTCTATAGGTGTTACTATTTTGATAAATGGCAGAGTCATGAGTTGAGCCCGGCCAACGTGTAACAACATCTCTTATTAATAAATTAGCTGATGCCACTGTTTGTACATTTATGGACATGTACCCTTTCCTGTTTCTGAATAGTTCTGCATCATCTCCACCTTAAAATATTATATAAGCAAATAATATTATTAATTTTGTTACATAATAGTTGGGTAATAGATACAGATTAAATTCATAACTTGGACAAATACCTTAAATAACTTTATCTAAATGAAAATAAGTTTGAAGTATCACCTGGTGATTGTATTTTCACATGTGTACAATCAATGCATCCAAGAACATTAGGAAACCTTGCAATACTATAAAACTCCATCTTTACTTTTTCTTGTTCCTGGTGTGTTTCTGGAAATTTGATAAAATCTGGACGTAGGTTCACAATTGCTTCAGATACTCTTTTTATTATTCGACTGCAAGTAGCCACACTGATCCCACCCATATCCGCTACAGCCAACAAATGGTTACCCGTAGCATAAAATCTCAATGCTATCAATAACTGGTTAATTGGAGATATAGAGTTATTTCTGAAATAAGAAAAGGCTTTATTAAGAAGTATCTTTACTGTACATGAGAACAGCACAAAATATATTCAATAGTTTTACCATACATATGCAAATGTATGGTAAAAAAAATACCATACATTCATTATACTATTAGGTACACAGAAACAAATATCATAAGTATTCATGTTTAAAACAATTTGAAATCTACATCAGAATATAGGTTTTTTTTATTAAATTTAAAGTGTATTGTATTTATCAACGCACTCACCTATTATCTGGAAATTCTAATGTGTGTTCAATTTTCTCCAATAAATTTAACACTGAAGCCTTACATAACCTATATCTCCGAAAAAAGTCAATTTCATCAAAACTTTCAAAGTAATTTGGTCGTTTCCTATATATTTTTGGCCTACGACTATTATTTACGTTAAATATTGTAGATATTGTTTCTAAATTTTCAAAAAACTCATATAAATCAGTATCCATTTTCGTTGCGTCAGAGAGCACTTACGTATGTGCCAGTTTAAGGGCCCATCAATCGAGCACCTAAATTTAGGGGACCTTTTAACGTTAAAGTGACCCCTAATTGTCGGTGAAACAGAAACCATCTCCTAACTGCCCCCTAACTATACTTAGGGGCTCCCCCAAACTTAGGGGATGTTGGTGAAAACGGGCATAATACTAACATATAAGCTCAATGTAACTTCATGCTAGATTATTTTCAATTGATCAAATATCTGTTGTAAAATTTTAATGTAGAATTAAATTTAATGCATTTTATTGAGCTTACTGTACTGTATCAGCCGGATTCTCCACTGCTGAATACAGCGTCTCTCATTGGCAGGCGTTTTGTGGCTAGCAGTGTAAAATAACAGTTTCTCAGAAGGCGCTGCTGCCATCCTTCTGGTATTTTACCCCTAGTCGCTTTTTATGACACCCACGGGGGAGTGCTATTCTAGCCCGGCATGCAATGGACAATTGACCTTATACGGATATTATTACAGCTATGTTGTATTGTTTTTATTTATTAGTATAATATATAGATATTTATGCATAGTCGTCTGTGGCACAGTTAAATATCAAAATCATACATATTATGTGACTCACGCGTAAAACATGCTTCCACTTGAATCTTGGTATAACGAACTGCGTTTTTACCCGCATAGCATTGATATCGTTTACGCTTTCGAACTCATTAATAAAGTTATGTTATCAAGAAAATGTTATACGTTTAAATTAAGTCCCTATACATATATTATGCAAATAATGGTTCAACACACTCTGCCCCTGTGTATCGTTGAGAATACGCTGAAGGATGTATAGTCCCAGGCTGGTGTATCACTGACGGTACACGCAACATGGGTGTTTTGTAGTTTGACATATCACCGTTTCTAAAAAATCTATTAAGCATTATTAAACCACGTTAGATTTTAATAAGAACAGTTCAATTATATTTTATAATTCTACAATACGTTAGATTTTAATAAGAACAGTTCAATTATCAGTACTAATATTATAAATGCGAAAGTAACTCTGTCTGTCTGTCTGTTACGCTTTCACGCCAAAACTACTGGACCGATTTGAATGAAATTTGGTATGGAGATAGTTTGAGACCCGGGAAAAAACATAGGATAGTTTTTATCCGACTGCGCAAAAAGAGGTTAATGTTTTTGCGCGATAACCGTCATACGCGCGGGCGGAGCCGCGCCCGGAAAGCTAGTATTTTATAATTCTACAATACCAAAACATATACTGCAATAGAAATACATATACATGATTGTTACAAATAAATGAAAAAAAAACACAAAAGAAAAAACATAAGTATGTTTTTAAAGTATCACGAAATTTACCTTCATTAAAACGAGTAAACAATTTAAAAAATAATAATTTGCAGTATATTTAATATTATTTTCATCCCGGGCAACCATTAAAAGTTTCAACCACACCGTCCAAACAGTTCACCAATCAGTCACCTCTTGACCACGATCACTTTGCAGTGATCGTGAAACGTCGATATAAGAAAAGTTATGTCAAGAGTCTATATGTGTAGCCAAATGATGTAAGGATAAATAATATCTTTTTAAATTCTACTTGAGGGCGGTAAGTAGCTAGGCATTTCATCATTCGCAAAATGACTTAACACCATGCAAAACCTTCTAGCTAACTTGCAGTGAACTATTATTTAGGTAGTAGTAGTTAGTATTTTGGTAGTACATATGAGTTAAGTACTCGGTCTTACAGGTGGACTTCGAGTTTGAGTTTATCTAGCTAGTGATAGAAAACTAAACCAGTAAAACACAGACAAAATAATGAAACAAAATGTTTAAAACCCTTGTTTTTTAACAGAGCATTGTCTTAATCAGAGAAACTATCAGTTTTTGCAATCTTGATTACAATACTAAGACATTTCCAAAGATATTGAAAGCGTTTCCAGTCATCAGACTCATCAAATCACAGTCAAATAATTCATGCGTAAAATTTCCAACAAAAATGTATATTGAAATTGAAACCTGTATGCATGTCTGCGAATTTTCTTTTCACGGAGACAGTATGTCAGGTTCTTTTCATATTAGTGTCATACAAGTATACCAGCGCAAATTAGATGCGGTCGACATCCTGACACCTTTTGTTGGGCCAGTCTTTTATTTATGTCGTGTTGAACAGCAATGACACAGAATATTAATTTGTATTCAGAATTGGACCTGCCACTCAGCGTGTGCTGCGTCGTGACGCTATTCTATGAATTTATGATATTCGTATATGGTTGAACATTTTTAGACTAGTTTCATTTCTCAGTAATTAACTAGTGGCTCTGTGAACTGAAGACCACGCGACTGATATATTTTTTTTTACGATTTCAACCCTCATATCTACTTTATCGGCCAAAAAAATCATTATATTTATCAAACCTGGTTACTATATTTTAAGAGAATCGGTTAAGCCTGCACCGAGGCAGCGATACGTAATTGTGGTTCGTTTGATCCCTGGCTGTAACTTTATTTCTTAATTTTGAGTTATGTAAATTCATATGTATTATATTTAAGGATTCATTCTATACATCATACACTTTGGAAACACGATTACTTGAAATTTTCTCGATAGAAAAAGAATCCAAAGTTACATCTAAAAAACGAAATAAACCCATAGTACGGCGTAAAATACTTAACGGAGAGTTATCAGTATTTGAATAATAAAAACAACAACCTGTTTTTTCTAACGTATACACATTACATTTTTCAAATAGGTATTTGTTTTTATTATACGAAGGAAATACTCAAATTCAGGCATGTTCCGCCCATTTTAGTCAGAGCCGCGATGCTTTGTCCCTATCCGCTTTAGTAATTCTTCGGTCGTCGGACGGGGATGGATGTTGTTGGCGTGCCTTACTTACACACACATAGGCGGCGCGCCTAAAAAGCTCGGTGCGCCCTTAAGAAAAATGCCACAGCCACACAAAAACATTTTTGCTCAAGCTGAAACGAAGAAGCTTCGCGCTCGTTCTAATTAATATTCATTTACTTTTAACACTTAAACATGATATAAAACATGATATAAAACATGTTACCAAATACATAACCTTTGTATCAGTAAAATTGAATTGAATTTTAAAATAAACAAATAATTATAGTAAGGCCGTCCACATACAATCTGAATATCGTTTCGGAATTCCATTTCGGAAAATCGATTCAATTTAACGCAGCAAATTCATACATACCATGAACAAAAACGTACATTAATTTTCCGTTCGAATTAGAAGAAAATGTTATGAATGATTCTCCAAAATGGAATTCTGATGTAAGTTTCTTCAATACTTACCAATTTTTTCATCGCGGTCCCACGTACGCGCACAGTCGGCTAAAGCCGTGCGGAAGTGCAAGTGGCATTGTAGAATGTCTGGAAGCCGGTGGAATAACGTCTGGATTTTGCTGCCATTTAGGATAGGTGGACTGCTTTCTTCTAAGGGTTTCTTGTAGTCCTAGAATGAAAATAGAAATTGGATGACAAAGCGCGTAAGGTTATTAAGGTTATTAAAAAAAACATAAAAACATCTTAATATTATCTACGCCATCTATCGGGCACAGTGCCAGACTTGGACAATTACTAAAAATGTCAATCACATGGGTTTCACCCAACTTCGGCGTGCATAGACTATCGTGCCACGCCATCAAGCCAGTTTATGAACAGTACCAGCAGCGCAAGTACCGAACTTACCGATCGCTAAATTTGACGTTACAATCGTCTAAATTCGATAAAACGGGTTATACCGATGTTTGCAAACACCATTTTATCGAATTTACGATTGTAACATCAAATTTAGCGATCGGTAAGTTCGGTACTTGCGCTGCAGAGTCGGAATAAATGGGCAACAAATCTTCCCCATAAAAAACTGACTTATTCAAACGCATTACATTATTGTCTCATCACTTATATTTAATCGCAATAAAAACTATTCTGTAACCAAATTACCTGAGATTATGTAACAGGTAATTTTGCATTGATTTACTCGTACATATCTTTAGACGGTAATTATTTCTCCATTATTATACGTTTACTGCCCCGTAGGGCACCGAGCTTAGCACCCATATCTTCGTGTGGGAGTCGTCAGACGCGACGAAGGGAAAAGTACCAGAAGGAGGGCAGCATCGCCTTCTGAAGAACTGCTATCTTACTTTACGATCCCCAAGACGCTGCTTGTCAAACGAGGCGACTACGGTAAAAGCCACCTTATTGAGGCTCTGTTCAGGAGTGGACAATCCGGCTGATACAGTACAATATACGATTATTATCTTTGAATATTAATACATATATAGTGGAGTGCACGTGGGTGCCGTGGTGTGCCGGGCTAGAACTGTATCTGCCTTATATAAAAAATACCGGTAGTGCCTACTAAAGAATAGATATCTTGTATCCTACTGTTGATGTATTATATCATAGGTTTTAATTTATCTATATTTCTTATTGAGGCATATCACAGCTTTGGTTTATAAAGCAAAAAAACTCAGACTAGACTAGAATCTAATATATAAAATGTAATTTATTATCGTTATAGCTAATCTTAATTTCAATTCAAAATGACGACATAATTGTATACTAAGTAATTCTGTGACAATGACATGATAATGAAAAGTTAGTGGCAGCAAAAACTGTAGTAACAGTGAATTGAATATAATTGCCTCGCATAAGTAGAGTACAGTCAGGTGCAGCAGAAAGATACGATGAAAGATGATAAAACAGATATAATAATAGAGAAATTATATATAGTAAGAAAGTATTTACTGAAAAACACAGGCATCGTGCTTTAAATGAATCCGTAAGTCATAAATCTATGCATGCAGAGTTGATACATTAAATAAAGTTTTTTTGTTTGCTTTTGCCGACATAGTAAAACCTCTACAAGTTAATTTACAATACTAAATACAGAAGCTACTTTTGCGCAGCTACATTATTGCTTCAGAAAGAATCAGCTCCTTAAAATATCAGGCTATGTGTTGCCTTCGCATAACACATTTTTCGGTTAAAATTCGAATCGTCTAGTTACAATATTCACTTAACCTAACCACCTATATGACATGTGTGCAGTGCCCGTGCTGAATGACTTGAAGACAACTGATCAGAACAAATTTTCATCAAACATAGCTATCAAGTTCATTGTGGTCCATAATTCTAATCATATAATATATATATATACTAAGAATTATGGGCAGTAATATATTTCTTATTATGGCCATAATTCTAGTAACGCATAGTAACTAAAATGAAGGTAGCTAAAAATGTTCTGTCTGATTTCGCTACCCTCTAAATTGCTATAACGCCAAGAATGACCACCTAATACAAATACTAATGAAACTGCCGGTTTTCTAAGCAAATGCTGGTGCTAATAATCTCAAAATTTTATTGGGTTTTAGATTGTCTGTAACAATCTAACCCAATAAAATTTTGAGGATTTTCGGAATACCCATTCATTTTACGGCCTGCTGTCGAATAAAAATAACTAAATCATAATATATATAACGATGCTACGATAAAGCTTCAAAGCACATGTACAAGTTCCAAGCCGATAACACCCCTCCTATGTGAAATTTAACGATTATCTTAACTTTGTCATCAGGGGACAAAATATTCGAGTTCTACCAACGTACACAGTTGAACTACAAATCCAATTTCTTAAAAACTAGTTGTCATCAATTTGGCCATGCACTGTTTTGTACAGACGCTAAGAATAATAATGTGATGACTACACTAAATAATAAAAAAAAATTGGACAATATTCAAGAAACTGTGTATACAACGAGTAATTTTCTTCCCGATTACAGAGGTCCTAATACTCCTAATATGTAGTCTGTTACTACTGCACCTGACTGTTCTTTCGCAATTTTATTTATTGAATAGCATACATAAACCAATGTATGGTATAAAAAAAATCATACTTACGACATATTGCCAGAGAATATGAAATAGTTTCTATACGACTCGTCATGCCTCAAAATAACTTAGCTTGTATTGAATGCAAAGTAAACACAATTCTACTTTGGACCTTGTTAAAGTGTCAAGATCAAATTACATAGAAGATTGAAGACGGAATAGATTGCAAAATAAAATCACCTATGTGTTCACTGAACATGCTAACAAGAATTATACTTACGAGTATTTCTATACAGGCGTTCTTTATATTTTAAAAGCTTCTGGTTTAAAACTAGAATTTTTAGAAATACATCGATGTTCAACGAATAATACAGGAAAACAAAATAACACCAGGATTATTAAATTTAAACAATAGAAATATCGTTTAGTACCTAACATGAATATTATTCGCAAATAGATATAATATATAATGCTGTCATTTGCCAATAATAAGTATCACATACTAATAAAATGTGTGTTTACAGTGGACGTCCCGCTTTTTTATAGGGGGGGATGTCTTATCCCTGCCCTTCCACCACGGGGATGTATGGGACTTGAACCCTCTAAAACCCCTAAAGAGGTGTATATATACTTGATAAAGTTTAAAGACTTAAAGTAATGTTATAAATATTCTCTACATATTCGTATCGTCAATTTATTTCAATCCAGCCATTTCTATCATGCAGCATTATTATATAAAAACGATGATGTATCATTCGTAGAGTAATTAATAAGAAATGTATATATATATATATATATATTCCTTTAAAAATTTACGACATCTGTTGTCAATCGCATTCATATAGTTTCTTGCATACATTTATAGCCGAATATTTTACCGCTCTCTATTCAATGAAAGATGCAGCATTACTTTATGTAATTATGCTTCTGAGCTGTTCTCTTCCACCTTTGAATGACAGTGAAGTCGATTTCGTCTGAAGGAGATCTTTGTGAAACATTTTTTTCATGAAGTTTTCGTCCATAGCGGATCAAAAAATTTGTAAATACGATGTTCGTTTAGCATTGAAATTCTGCTTAGAAACATTTTGATCGTCCTGTCTATACACTATGACATATCTGTTAATTTGCGACATGTGGACTGGCGTTCCTGGAACCCCCATTATGCCATCCACGGCCGACAGCTAAACCAAAATTGGTTCAATTAGAACAATCAATATACTCCATCCATAGCTTCACGACTCCTATAGCCCAGGCACGACTTAGCAATTAGCTGTACTTAACGTAGCGACACAAAATGTGCAAGTTCGCTTCCGCGGTTGCGTCATATTTCATGCACAAAGCATCTAAGACTGTGTTATTGTTAGAAACACTGCAATTTACTCGTATTATACATTATAACAAGTTGGCTGTATATGGCAGGTGGAATGGCGGAATGCATGTATTCAATAACGTGGAATACATACAAGACAAGTGAACTAATCGATAGAATGGCAAGATTATTTATCTCAGTTCTATAAAGATCGTGTGGGAAAATTTGAATGAGATTTTGTACCGTAATATTGTTGCAATGTCAAGACGCAGTATTAGAAAACATCCACCTACGTGTTAGCTCGAATTTGGGAAGCTAACAGAATTAATAACTATGGACGTGAATGAGCAAAACACTAAATGATTACAACTACTCGTGATTGGTAAATCCAGTATAGGCTTTGGCCTCGGACTACATATGACATCTCTTTGTTAGCGTTTTGCAATAACTTTAGGCTATAGATGATCCTTGAGTTTTATGCTAAGCGTTATTAGTTCAGGGATTTAAGACAAAGTTTAAAGTTTTGTAATAGAGTAAAGACGAATAAGGAACAGTGATACGTGTTAAGTTTAGTAGGCACAAGCAACAGGTAAAATTTTAGTCTGTAGAATGTGCAACGATTAAGTTATTTCAGTAGCTACAGGAGTTATAATGCCACAATTACAGAAAATTAATATAAATAATTTCACTTACAGAAACATACGAGTTAGAAGAACAAAATATGACTACAAGTATACTAAATATAGTTAATTGGCGTCCTCTTAGTAATGCACACGTTTAAATGAAAATAAGCAGACGACACTATATAGTCTTAAGAAGACCATTACTTTATATACTATAAATGAGCTACTACAAAAAAAGCAAATTTTGCACTATATCGATTCCCAAAGAATCATGATATACAAACACAATCTCAAGTGGTCGAAAACTAAAAATGGCGCAATGTCTCTCTATTTAAATATTAAAACAGAAGCATGTATACGTTCCAAACTAATTACAATGTACCAAACAGCTAGAAATGCTTTCTCTACATAAATACGACAAACACTTACTTAATTGTTGTCTGCATACAATGAAGCGTGATGATAGCCACAGAAGCATGAAATGAAGTAAACGAACCACTCATAATGTACAATGGAATATATACAAATCGCTCAAGCAGAGAAAATAGAAAATGCATGATTCATATATACACACAACATGAAAATCAATAAGAGTTCCCGCGATGTTGGTACACACTATCCTTGATATATGTAGAACCTATTGGTACCGTAAAACAAATAATATTAAAATAAAGAGCTGATATTTTGCCTTTAGCTGTAGGGTGAACTGGCCGCTTACGTTTCTATACATACGTGGAAGGGTGCCCACTCCCTTATTTGAGGTTTTAGGTCCAGAACTAAGCATGATATCGATTTATCTCTACCATATTTAGGCTTGTATCGTAACAATTTTTTAATAAGATAATTTACTTAAGTGTTATACAACACGAAACATTTAATTTTTTTTTATGGCTTATAACTTTCAACTGAATTATATTTTAAAAATTCGTAACCATACAAGCCTAGATAATGAAGAAATCAATCGATACATATTTCTGGACCTAAAACCTCAAATAAGGGAATAATAACCCTTTGACGTTTGTATGGAAACGTGACCGGCCAGTTCAAACTTAATGGAAATGGTAAAAGGATTAGTGACGAAGCGAAGTAAATAGCGTCTAGAATTCATTTTAGATGATGGTTCTTCATCGTCACAATATCAAGTGGTCAAACGTCCTATATATATACGGGGCATAATTATATATTATACGGTATCTTTTATACGGGGTATTTACATACAAATATTTATGTACCACCGAAGATTATAGTCACTGACACCATACATATATGTCACGAAGATAAAACGGAAGGTGTTACAGGATACCTGAACGAAGGAAAAACTAATTTATGTAATATATGTATTTATTGTTTCGTGTTTCACCTCAAACTGTAGCAAATTTTCATGTTTTATGCTTATGGTTCAAATTTATTTCCTCGTGAGATCTAAGTGCATTATTACAATATCCATTTTGTCATTCTGAGACCAACCAGTCAACATTCTTGTTATGTAAGGAATTTAAAAGAGGGTAGTTTTCAAAACAAAAAATAGCCCAGCTAGTTTCCGAAGGCATTATTAATAATATCCCATGGACTATAAGATCCCACAGTATAGATAGATAATACTTTAATAATAGTGGTAAAATGTGCGGCCTTATTACGAAAAGATATCTCTTCCAGACAGCCTTTGGATGGAGAGGATATGTAAAACCGATTATAGTGTGGTGTTACTAATAATAATGATAAAAAATGAGCAATTAAATGTTAATGAAATTTAATGTTAATTATTAATACATGCAATACGATAAACATATAAGCGATATGTTATTTTATAGAATAATAGATATTATTCTATAAAATAACATATAATTTTATATAATATATATTTTTTAAATAAATATATAATTATACTACAAGAATTATGGTAACAAAGATATCTATAAACAATTTTAAGCAAAATGGCAAGAACAGGTACTTGCAGCGTAACATTTCACAGATAAAACTTTATAGTATACAGTAAAGTCAAGGCTTATGAACTTAATTCATAACCATGCATTTCTGTCTTTATGTGGGAATTAGAGAATATAATTATACAGGTTAGAGGCTATAGAATATAATCGTGTTTATGATGTTTTGCCATGTTGTTGATGTTTGTCTTGAGTTGGTAATATAATGTTAATACCTAATAAGGATAATTTGTTACGTGAAATATACTACTAAATTGTATCTTTCAACATGGTTTGAGCGTGAATTACTAAGTTTTACGTAGAAAGATATATAGGTATAGTGGTTACTGTTTTGGATAAAACAATATGTAGATGATTTTTTATTATACAAAAACTCCTTAAAAAAATATGCGTAGACTGAGTAAGCGTATAATTTTTCCTTAGTTGTGGAAGTCGGTTAAAAATATACTTTTATATCAACACAACCATCCCCAATCAAAAATTCCTATAAGATAAAGATTCCACCCCTTCGGTGGTCTGGTAACACATACCTAAGTATATATAAAATTACCAGTTTTGTACGACCTATATTGCGACGCCTTTTCAGCGACCGTCGTTCTGTGTGTTAGATAACAACTTTAGGGCTTACGCACACAAGTCTGGATCTTGAGTATTTTGGGACTTGTAGGTGATCTAGTAAGCAAGTACATACATTTATAGATAATATATATATGAGCTCTTTTCTACCCTCAGTAACTTCCAAAAACGTACGTACATTCATGCACAATGTACTGTACATATCTGTAACAGAATAGGATAATGGAGCGCTTTCAGTAAAAGATTATGGCCTTTTATAAATAAAGGCAATAATCTTTTACTGAAAGCGCGTGATGGTTACTTTGATAGGCCTATAGATAGCATAAATGTTCCAGTCCACTAAAACATTTGCATCATTTACATGATTTCAAGGATGTCAGCGAGACCCATGCAACACAGGCGCTCTATTGAATGCGCCCCACATCCCAATATGCAAATTTAAACCATGTGAATAGCACACGAGACAATAGCAATGTGGCTTATGTGGCACACACAGGTGAATATTTACATAAACATATGTTTTGTTGAGATTTTTGAAGTTTACTGTGCGACTCGCGACATCTCGCTTGTTAAAGAGCATCCAAGTTACATTTGCATGTGTGATGGAGGTGCTCTCCGAGCAAAAGTTATTCAAACGTGTGAAAAACAGACTCCGGTAACAATTTCTCAAGTGCAAAGCCAAGATTGTAAACATGTGGGTAGAAAACAAAAGAAATGATGTGAAAACAGAAAGCTTCTGAATTAGATGCGGTCATCAAAAAGGACAAAGTGACTTCACAATGAAGTAAACTTTCTAAACGAAGTGTCCAAAAACGAAATGAATATTCACGAATATAAGTTAATTAAACATGTGCGAATTCCCAGAACCAAGTGACTTATTCGCGTTGGTCATGCAAAAGAGGCGTGGCTGAAACGATGACACACATAAAACAGAACTGTTATATCCAACTGGTTTGAAAATTACTAGATATTATTCATGAGACTAATAAAATCTCATAACGCGGTACAGGTTTTCATAGACACGCTGGCGTTATGTAAGATACAGTAGTAACTTATCAAGTAGTTACTGAACCTATACAACCACTTTCTGATCTCATTAAAATTAACACCTAGTCAAGTCTAACGCTTAGTAGTCCAGTGCAATTACTATTTAATAGTCTGTCCCGTCAAGACGATCACACCTCTTCTAAGGTAAACAAAAGTGGCAACACTGAGGTTTGTATACTGGTATGATTAAGTTGTGTAATAGGAACTGTTATTAAGATTGAATTGTAATCACCGGTTGTTTAAACATCAATCTGAGCTTACTTCCTTTTCGATCGGGAATTTCTCCGGAGTCATGAGAAATGTCAGCAGCGTGTGTACAGAGGATTTTAGAAACCGGTTGGGAACTAACTTGTGTTGTGGCTTACGAGCGCTCGTTTGTGTTGACAGTGTACTTTAGTTCGACTACAATCGCGCAAAATAAACATTTGAGTCGCCGTCTACCGTTTAGTGATATGCTAAGTACTACCTACCTTGTCTACCTACGATCTTAAACCTTATCCCAATAATCACAGAACATCTTTTCTAGTATCATGTATACAAATTCATACGACATGAATTATTCGTTATGCCGACAAGGTAAAAACAGTTTTGCTATTCCACTCGACTGCTCGGGTAATTACAAGCCATTTGCCAAAGATAAACGTAACTAACTTTAGCAAACTTCTTGTTGCGAATCGATGGTTCCGCCGCGCTTTCTAATGGGAACGGAATGGCTTGACCTGACCTAGCTATTTGTTGAACCTAGAACAATAATGTCTTGGGAATACGAGAAGAAACTGAAGACACTACCGACACTGGTGAACATAAGGAAACTGATAATGCAAACAAGATAAATTGATTGTTTATTTAGTGTTGTACTTACGTTGACAAGTCTTTGTAATGTGGCGACGTATGAGTTCTCGCTGTGTATAATGGCAGCAACAACATGTCTTCGCCTCAGTTGCACGGGGGAGAGGCAATCCGGCGCAGCGCCCAGCGACGGCGGCGGCACCCGCCCCCCGCGCACCTCCCCGCCACACGAGAACAGATCTTCCTCCAACTGGAACACGCACACATCCTCAACACTTCACCAAACACATGTTCAAAAGCATAAGCCGAAAGCATTTCGATGAGTCGATTCAGAAATAGCCCACCCAATTCACAAGGACAACGTAATGAACGTAGCTGCTAATATCGAGAACGGCCTTGTCGCGCGTCACGAATCGCGTCATCGAAACACTGTCCCACAAACACGCAAACGTCAAAAGCACCATCCGACTCTTCACGCGACTTACGGCATAGCTCGACAAACAATATTCGGCTTTATCGTGAAGCAGCCTCATGCAGGACGGGCAAAACATGGCTGACCGTCAGCGAAACAACAGAAAACTAATCAACTTTTGACATTTACGTATCGCACGTTGTACGCGTAGACTCACTAAAAATAAACTGAATGAAGAAAATTACAATCGTATACATGAATCCGCTACGGTGGCTGACGGGGTACCAATCTGACATCATTATATCACATGTTAAAATTAGATTTGCTTGTTTAGCGACTTGAGACCTCCGTGGAGACGAGAAGCGGCGATGCGATCGACACGTTACTGCGGTTACTTATTCAATGTCTACTGAATGGTCAGTTGGATCATGAATCATCTAAAATATAATTGTGAATCATGTTGTTATATTATATGGTCATAAATTTTACAGTGTGTTAAATAAATGAAGGATAGTGGAAGGGGCAGTGTAACGAACATTATAATTCCAGAAATGTCATCGCCGCCGACCGGGACTCGTGTCGTGTCGTGAGTCAATGACCAAATTGTAAAGGCACACAACGTCAGCTTCGTAACTCTCTAAAGTTCAATGAAATGCTCAGTATATCATGAGTACTTCTATTAATTGAAAAGTACTCGTACTGAATGGAGGATGATGAGTACCGCCATTAATTTAACTAAGATAAAGGCGCTAAAGAAAGTTGAATGGACTAGGATTAGATAGATATTGAAGATGAATTCAACTTTAGAGCGGGTCTTATGTGTTTGAGTTTACACCTAAGCTTGAATAAAGTAGAGCCCAAGACGTATGGTTTTTAAGATTTATAGTTACATCTCCAATGTCTATTGGATCCGATTTTGTACAGGTTTCTTGAGAAACATATATTTCGAAATAAATAGGGAGACATTATTTTCTAAGACTTTAGGGAGCAACGCGTTTCCTTTTTACATTATAAGGAAACAGAATCTGTTGAGAACACGGAACACAAGTTTTATTAATTATGCGCAAGGGTGCATCTTACACGCTTTTAAATTAATGTTTTCTGAAACAATACTTCAGTCATGAAAAGGTTTTAAGCATGAAAACATGTTATAGGTATTAAATGAGAGTTTGAGTGTTTTGTAACAATATGTTTTTACACAGTTTTGTCAGTGTTATTACACTGACTTTTGCGACATAAAGGTACCGTTATATGTGTATAAAAAATTACAAATCGTATATTTTTTGTCATAAATTGATCAACGACATAACTTTAGTAAATAAGTACGTAAGGAAATATCAACTTATAACTTATTTATTAGGTATTTCTTTTTGGGACATCTAAAATTACATATCCATACTTCTTGAACTACAAGAAGCCATAAAATATTTCAATTTTAAGTCCTTAATTTCACAAAACATGCTGATCAGAATTATGTTAGGGTTCAGCCCTACTACATTCTCTTACCGAGTTGAATGCGTCAAACGCTTAAATTATGATATACATTAAAAAGTCTAATACAATATGCCTTGGTTTCCCACAAGGCTTTATACAGTGTACTAACCTCGGGCAACTTCGGCATCTTGTCGTTCTCATTCGTATGCATGTCATATTGGTGAGCGGATCCTCGCCTGACGCTGAACCACCTGGCTAGCCTCCCCCCTCCTTCATCATCAGGCGGGGGTGCGGGAGGGGTCGGAGTGGTACTGCCGCTGCGCCACCGCTCGCATAGCTCCCGCGCCCTGCTAAGCGTGTTGCGCAACTGCCCACTAGTCCTGAATGAAGGGAAATTAAATAAATTAGGCGGACAGCTGGGTGCTGTAAGTAGAACGGAAGGCGCAAAGGTGATGTATGGTCGTGTTTATTTCCTATTTATCAATGGCTATGTTGGCTGGTTTTGGAATTGAAAACCATCAATACCTACCATTACTGAAGCTATAGAATAGTAGGGTAGTGGATTGTGTATGCAAAAGATATAGGCTATTCTGGTACTCATGTCCCAAATTACAGGTTGCCTTGCATCATTCATTTATGATTTTTCTTGCACTAATTCGATATTTTTCCCATATGTTGCACATTTTTTGACATTGCGACCAATAAATACGTAATAATATACGTAATAAATAATAAGCAGTCGACTCAAACTGAATTCAGAAAAAAACGTGAGATCCCTTTGAATGCCGCGGTCTGACAGCTGTTATGCGTGCATTCATCTAAGTGTAATTCATACTTCGTAGTGAACTAAGGCTTCAGAATTCCATCACGAAAGCGTTTGAATCAAAATCGCACGGCGCGTTCATTAGCAGTCTCATCTCCAAACGCAACATTGATATTGCGAGCTGTTTCTACCGGGTTAGTTCGTCGGAACTCGTATTCAAAAACCATTCGAATTTTCGAAATAACCATCTTTCTTGTCTAAGCTGAGTAAAAAAAACAACTGAAAGTCGATAATTGAATGTTGCACATTTTTTAAAAGAAGAACCTCATACGTACCATGTGAAAAAAGTTTCACTCAAAAATCTCAAACCATGAAGGTTCTAATGTCAATTCGAAGTACCTATCACAATAAAACAATTTTATACTTTAGCCCCTATTATTAAGCGTTGTATAAAGGTTAACAATTTAAGTTACTTTTTAAATCATTTCTATTGTACGTTCAGATGAACTGTTGTTGTGAGCACTATATTATATATGATCTTATGTACCCACACACATACAATATTTACAATATGTACTTTTGATCATAATATGAAAGTGTGCAGGAAACAAAGGTAAATTATTAGTTTTATGGATAGTACAATATTACCACAGAGATTATTTAACTGCAACAGTAACTTAACCAAACGAGAAATATATTTGAGCAACGCCTATTCACTCTTGTAATTCATTGGAATAGTCTTGCCAATAATGCGACATTCCAACTATTGGATTACTCAACGGCATGCAAAATCGTTTCTCAGTCTTGCGATCTCGTGTTAAAGTCTAAATTCGAACAGTGATAATTATGTTTATGTTTTTAAACTACACGCTGTGGTATTCGCATTATGTTTTTGAAACATTTTGCTGGTATATCATATTACTCTATAGAACAGAAGCGTTCCACAGGGGAGTGTTTTAGAGTCATGATTATTTGTTATGGTGGATAGATTTCATAACAGTAGTAGCGCGTTGACTAGGTTAGACGTTTTGATTTTTCTCAGACAGCAAATAATATGCCTTCTAAAGTAGCCACTTAAAACGCTAACATTTTAAATGTAATATCTATGGATATGAGACAATCTTCGCATTATTTCTTAACGAGCATAATGTTTTATGGCAGTCAAAGGTTGGCTAGTGCATCAGAAATAACCTTGAGAATGCAGTTTCAAAGAGATGTTTATGCCTGCACTGTGTTATGCTATATTGAAAAGAACCGCTCGAGATCTTGATCGATTTACTGGATTAGGTCTGAGAATGCGGAGCCATTCGGCCAGTGTGTATGTTACTAGTAAAATGTAGTGTACTAGATAATATACAGGATAGGCCATTAAGATGGATCAGTAAGGGCATATGAATGATAAAATATGATGTTATAGTACCGTGGTCGTATGTGAATTACTCAGAAAGGCGCAAATGTGGATGCGACCGGGAAAACGGTTCAGTTGGCATGGTGTAAAAAGCTCTATCAAAGCAAATGCTGATAAATTATATAATTATTGTCAAAAAAATATATAGTTACAATAACTGACGATGCCTTTTGAATTAACAAAGTTCTTAAATGAGAAATAATATCATAATATAAAAATATTGTCAACTAGTAAAGTGGACTCTTGTCTAACGTCCCTACTAATAAGGCACTTGTGATGGAAGTTGTGATCTGTATATTTTCGTATTATGTAGCTTTCGATAGAATAGCAAGTTAAACATTTATTGGCTCTAAATAACTTGATTGGCCGTATGATTGGCAGGATATGGTCAATTAAGAAGATAAGGAAGCGGTTTAATTAACCATACAAATTGTTATTTTGTAACTATTTCGTAACATAAGACAATTACGCGTTCTGTTCATGGGAAATTTAAATAATTTGCAAAATATTTAACGACGATTTACATAATAATTGTTTATACATACGTAATCCAGCAATGTAGATGTTTAAATACTACGTAAGTAACATTCAAGAAATGCATTGACATGGGAAAACAGAACATAGTCGCATTGATCATACAAACAGGCTAACAATGGGCACATCTAATGAAGAAAGAAATATATATCGAATTAATTGTTTTGCCATTGAAATGTCTAACATCATAAATAACACAATCAAATTGACAAAACCGAATCAAACAATTGATCAATAACAATAAAGCAATTAAGAAGATGATGAGCCATGAACTGTAAAACAGAAACCTTTGAACAAAGAATCTGTCGAAGGTTTGTCACAACATACTCAAGACTGGATACTTGTATATATAAATGTAAGTATCAACCGCAAATATATAAATGAAACATTAGATCGCATTAGGTAATGTGATGAAAGATAAAATACATATTGTCTTTGCGGTTGCTTCACTCAGCAAGCAATCTTGGTAATGCAATTTTATTATGAGGTATCGGTTACCTGTACTCACGGAATTGTTTATGCAAAGGTGCGGCTGTAGGTAAACAGATTTCATTTACATTTGAAGCAAACAAAATATTCCCAAGGTTTATTTTTCCAACATTCAGAATATTCTTCAGCCAATGTTAAAGCTATCGCAACTTGTTACGATATGTCTACCATATTGGTTAAGAAGACCAAGTGATAAATAAAAAGGGAATACGATGCAAAATTAACAACTAACGTTTTACCAAAGATTTTAATCACATCCCAGTAAAAAGATTTGGTGTCTTTGTTAATGATGCAATACACGTAAACCTGTTAGCCTTTGCACCTGTGAAATATCAAGCAAAGTAATCGACGTTTGATCTTCTCAGGCCAGTGCAAAAACTCGGTATGCATCGCGATATCGTCAAAATGTTTACCTTCAAAGTGATGGCTCGATGTTAAAACATGTACCTCCCTAACTAGTAGCAATTTGTAATCCTCTAGTCACACAGCGCTCGTTTAACTTTCAAACCTAGAGCAAGGTTAACTGCTAGAATTTGGTGTATAGCCAATTAGAAAATCTAATCCCTAATTGCATGAAATAATAAATAAACCTCTTGATTGTAGCACGATACGCAGATACTTAAAATATTTCTTACATCAAGTGACTTTTACGTATCTACATTACAGTTTTGAAATGTTTACACAACGAAAAATATCTAATAAAGTATCGCTAATTAGAAATCTATACAATCTATTGGACTGTCATGTAACGAAAGGTCAGCTAAGTGCGATATACAAAATAAAATCAGCAGATTCATTTTAAAGCATTATTGTTGCAAGGTAAGTACATGACTGAGAGAAAATAAATCATTCGGCAAACAACAATAAAATGGGCGACGACGCACTGTCTGCACACGGCGAAGCTTATCTATTACATTGACCTGAGTGGTGTGTCACAATCATAAATATGCAATAACTTGAGTGTTTATTCGAATTGACCACACAATAAAACAATCTTAATCAAACATTTATGGGAGAGACTTGGAACGAAATACAGCTGGAACCCTAAAAGTAAATGGACACGGTCTCGGTCGTAAAATACAGTTTCAATTTGTATCTTGTGCTGTTTTCTGGATTATTTTCATGTTATAGTTATCTGCAATAATTCACGCGTTGTAAAAAGTAATTTCCTCTATTCATCATGGGTTGTAAAGCTAACAGGCATTTGACCTCAATTAGAGAAAATAAAAACTGTAGTCAATGGCAAAACAATTAGTGTTAATGAATTGAGTCTCAGATTGGGCTGTTATCCATATTACTGACTATTTTTAGGTTTTTTACGTCAAGCATTTTTATTATGTTGTCCCCTTTTACGCTTCATTTCCTAGGTATTTAGTGTTAGACATGACTTTGGTGCAACGCGTATTTTGCGTGAAATATAATCATATATAATAATAGCTCGCTGTTTGGGATCAACGTGAGCCGGGTATTGTGTTGTAAGGTTTCAATTGACCTGTTGTAATTGTAACTCTCTTAAGTACAGCGAAGATTAGAAGTTAAATCGCTGTTGTTTCCGAGTCTTCGTCGAGGTCAGGTCAAGACATTTGAAACCAATATAAATTGAATCGCTTTGCCAATGTTGACAATAGGGGTGTGAATAATTACCATTCTACAAACATATATAAATTATATTGTTTGAGTTTATCGCCAACGCGAATGCAAATCGACAGTACAGTTCCATCGGACCTTGACATTATTTTTAAAGCTATCTACATATTTGGTGTAGAATGTCACATGTTGGTTTGGTCGATAACTTTGTACTTATCTGTACAAAAAAATGCATTTGACCGTTATATTCATAACTTAGACCTAAGTAATTCTCAGGACAGTGATAGGGACATTGTGTGTAACGTAAATTGACAAAGCATAGCCTTCAAATAAAATACAGATATGGTTGTCAAAACAGAAAAAAAGGTTTTACTAGAAAAAAAGATGCTATTCTACTCACAGAAAGTAGTTTATAATTTCGGAACAAAAAATTGATGCATGTTTCACATGTCTTTTAACCACATCTATTCAGGTTAGCAAACCGTGACATCACAGTTACACCAAGGCAAATCAACAGAAGACATTAATCTCTCTTTGACTCAGTTCAGTGTGCCACTTAGAAGGCATTTAGAAAACACAAGACCTACATAGTATCATAGGTGGAGTACAATGGCGTGCGTGTGCGATCATTTGTCGAGGCAGTGCCCTGAGTTGGCCTCCAGTTTGAACACAGGAAATTCGAGTTAATTATCAGCGCGACACTGCTAATTGTTCGGCGGAGACCACACGAGCAGAACGTCGAGGATGAGCGGTAGTTGTTCTCGCAAGGATACTGGATACGGATTAGTTAATTACTCGTAGTTAAATCATGTTGCTGAACAAAGGTACTGCTATTCTGTGCCTATATCAGCACAGTGGTTCTAATTTGCACCATAACGAGTTCTCACTCAAATTAGAAGTTGCGTTCATACAAAACCCATCGAAGCGCTTCAGTTAGCGAGTGAAAATTTGTTTCCATGTAAATTAGTTTTAATTATGCAGATTCATTTCAACTTTATTCTCTGATTCACAAAAGTGAGAAAAGATAAACATGTAATTTTAAAAATATAGGTATAATATTCCAAATCCTGCATTGCCTTAGCCTTACAAACACTTCAGTTCAGAAGCCTATTATAAAACAGCACTATGATCGATTGAGCCGTTTGGAAGCTACTATACCACGAGGCAGTAACAAACACACAAACAAGGATTTAAAAGTTTTAACACCGCTGACGTCGGAAGTAAAAAAAATGTTTATTTTTTACTGATAGGCAGGCATTATACCAAAGTCTCAACTGGTGGAAAGCGAGGACGCGTTCAGCAGTGTTACATGCCATGTTTATGGTTGGTTCGTATTGACTAGGTATGTCTTATCACTGTCATAGCTCGCAATATACATTTATTATTTTGTTATTAGCGCCTCGGATCAAGCGATAACCAAGAAGATATTTAGCAGGCAGTTATTATTAGTGGGCGGAACAGCAAGCTCGAAATGAACTTACTTTGTATCAACTTCAGATACTGTCTCAACATGGCCAAGGGTTGTAGACGGGAAGTGGCATTCGCCAACTGTCAACTACACACTCGAGAACGGAACTGCTGCTTGTATTATGTTATTACCATGTTGTTACCTAATGGTCGCAATTATGGCTGACCGTTAATAAATTACGTGGGATGTTATCTACATCCTCCCTGATGCAATCTTCCAAGGTGGTCTCTGTTATACAAGCATGGGACTTTACGATCTGATTGGAATATAATAAGACATGTTGCTTCGAGCTGTTCAACTTAAGAATAACAATAATTATGTGAAAAATTGACATCGCATACGATGCGCCTAGCCTGCAGAGTATCGGGAATCTTAAAGTTGATAGCAGTGTTTACATAACAGTCGGTAAGTAAATCAATTTGAGATAAATAGTATGAGACCGTCCTATTGGACCCATTAACTAACTGATAATATAAAACGTGCTGAGATTTCACTTTCTGCTCTAAGTCCATGAGAAACTATGATATGTTATTATAATGGAAATGTTATTAATTTATCGACTGATAATAATAGACATATTAATATATCAAAATATTTATTGGAGTACATTTTTATGCTGATCTTAGCGCATGAACATAGTAAATCTCTTTAATTTGCCATTCAGCTTGCAAAACATGTAGCATACATGGCTTGTTTAAACCAAGTCAGTATAAATTGTGTGATTTCTATAAAAATACATGCATCTACTTATATCTTATTTGAAAAATTTAATTAAACAATACATTTAAACAATCATAACGCATAAATTGAGATCATAAAGTAAATATACAGTACATAATTTATATTAAATAATTCAATGCTTAAATAAAATTTATTAAGTTCATTTCACCTCAAAGTTATAAGTCATAAATTCATTTAACGTATAGAAACAATTCATCGTCAATACTTTACATAATATTTTTTTGTATTTATGGTAAGGAGAATTTTTAATGTAGTTTGGTAAGCGATTAAACAAAACGATGGGAGTATAAAATGCACTCTTATGAAATGCTTTAGTTTTAGGATTAGTTGAACGTTCATACGGAAGTTGCTGAATTCCTGTTAGATTTATAAGTGTTAACGATGGAGATTTCCGTGCGTTAATTTGACATTTCAGTATGATGAAAAGTTTTGAATGTTAAATAATGTGCTCAATTACCATCACATGTTAATTGAAGAGGAGGATTTCCTTACAGCAAACTATATTTTGTGTTAATTAGTGAGGAACGTCGCAGCAGTTAGACTGAAACTCGAGACATTCGTCCCGTTTTAGATTCCGTCCCTCTAAAAGGCGAGAATTAGTTCTAATTCTGAGGCTACGATCAATCATTATTAGCTGTGACGGTGCGTCGCCGTTCTACCCTTGTATGGTTATTTCAAATGTGGAGAAATAAATTCACTGCCAATGTTTCTTCTGATTTTGAGAATTAAAACGCCTCCTTGCCTTTGCTTTGGCAAATTGTATTCGATTCTTCTCATTAACGCATTTATAATAATAACGGAAAAAGATTCTTGCTTAATAATAAATACTTTTAAAAGTATCCTAAAAGACATTAAATAATATTTAAATAAAACACTTAAAAAAGCATAAAATTATATATCTAGTGACAATTCCGCCTAATTTTCCTATCATCTACGTGACGTCACAAACATCACGCAGCCTAACCGGAAGAATACCCGACTAGTTTCGCCTCTATCTAGTATCTAGTTTTGTTTCAAGACCTCCTGAAGATGTTTCGTTTAGAAGCGAAACTAGTCGGGTATTCTTCCGGTTAGGCTGCGTGATGTTTGTGACGTCACGTAGATGACAGGAAAATTAGGCGGAATTGTCACTAGATATATAATTTTATTCTTTTTTAAGTGTTTTATTTAAATATTATTTAATGTCTTTTAGGATACTTTTAGAAGTATTTATTATTAAATATGGATTTCCGCAAAGTAACGCCTGAATCTATTCATTAGATTCTTGCTTTGTAGAGGAATAAAACTAGCCAAGTAAACTAGTCGGGCTTCGCTGTTTTAGGGTTCAGCATTGCAACATCCCGTAAAATAAATTTTGTTTGTTGGTTTTAATTAGCTTAAAAACCACAATATACATTAGGAAATTCAGTATTTATTTGTTAAATTAGCGGATAAGGAATTGGTGTCTAGTTCTCAAGCTGTGTACAAACCTACGAATAATATATAGGTATTGTTATTCGTAGGTACAAACAATAGTTATTTGTTGAACTTTTAGCATCATCTAGTGGACGATATCGCCCATTTCTATTGTTATAATTATTTACGATGCGCATGAGTTGAAGGCTGCAAGGTTGTTATTTGTTTGCGAGTACTTTTATTGAAACTTGAGAAAGCGAAGGATTTTAGTATTTTCTGGCATAGAATCCTGAGCGTACCCAAGGCTTCAAAGATACTTTAATGATAAAATAACTTTACTGCCGAGCGCAACACACAATTTTTCATCTCATTCCAGCGAACAAAATGGTAGGTGCAAAAAAGCAAATAATGTAGTGAATTTGCGTCAATTTATGGTCATATCTAAAAGTAAAATTACTAGAATTGGTAATGTTATTTAGTAAGTAAATTAAGTTTTTCTAAAGTTTTCATAGGTTCGAATTTAAAAACATTTTCCACGCTAGCGGATAAAAATAAATTATGTACGAAGATTTCGAATGATAAACAACAGAACTTGTGAGGTGAGAATATTCATGGTTTCTTGCGATACGGAGATCCTGATAGAGCGACCTGATAGGCTTAACCTAGAATTACTGGCTCTCAAGGACAGCTGCCGGAACACACCGGTGCTTGGCGACAGATTTTCTACTTGAGGGTGGTCGCAAGCCAGGCGGGCATTCACAAAATGGCCTTCTACCATGCGGTGAAGCTCAAGCCCGCGGCAGGATTTGAACCATGGACTTGCTGCGCGGCAGTCCATAGCCAATGCCACTGAGCCATCACTGCTTCAGAATTTCTTATAAAAGACTAGAGCAACAGAAAATCTTAATGCGCTGCTGAAAGATTTTAAGCAGATTAATTTATCTTCTGTTGGACTTAATCTAAAGCCAATATTACTTGAGCTTGCGTCAAAATAAAATATCTTTCTAACGGCTCAAGTTGATGACAGCTTTATAGGAGCTTGTAAGGTGAAAATACTTTTTTCTTTCATGGGTTCTTGCGATATGCAGATCCTGGTAGAGCGATGTCAGACTCACAACTGGGCGGTTATTATAAAACGACAGAAAATCTTAATGCGCTGCTGAAAGATTTAGCCAGATAAATTTATCTTCTGTTGGACTTGGTCTACTGCCGATAAGACTCGAGCTTGCATCAAAATAACATATCTTAATGGCTCAAGTTGATCAGCTTTATTGGTGGTACACATTACTGACCTGGAGTCCAGTGTTGAGTTGAGCCTTTGGGAGCGGCGAAGTGGCGCGTTTCGAACCGCGCTCACCGGCTCCTCCCAACTCCCACCTGCTGATCGATGCTCATCTGAAATATACACATGTTTGTTGGAATAGCTTTTAAAAATCTTGAGAATGTTGCCCGAAAAATGAAAAATATTTTACAGCTTAGCATCTCAAAAGGATGCTATCGTCTTGAGTTTATTGAGTAGAGTACAATGCCATCGTTAAGATATTAAAAATTGTACAGTTATGTTGTCAGTCTTAGACCATTTTTGTAGTGAGGTATTCAACGTAAAATAGTGAAGTATCTGAAATTTCGCTAGGCTATGTACCAACCCTATATATAAATAAATTCTATATTTAATCAATAAATACTATAAGCGCCGGCTTTTATTTAGTTTTTAAGCTTTGATGAAAATTAACAAAATATTTTTTCTTTGGTTGGTTGCTGCGATATAACTGAGTTTCAATACAGTGAGGCCCGACTCGTACAAGCGATTTATATACAGTGAAAAAATGACTTGAAACAAATGACTACGACAGATTTCTTGATGACATTCAGCCCAAATTGGGGTAAATTTTAACTCTATTCCACGGTTGCTTATTGGTTTTCTGAATGAAAGCGGTAGATCGAGTTGCGAAGATGATCCGCGTCATGAGCGGCCTTCAATCTCTTTTACCGAAGAAAATAACTAATAAGTTGTGAGTTTGATTTAAGATGACGAAGAATAACGATTAAACATTTAACTGAGGCCCTAAAGATTTCATCTGACATCATTAAATCTATATAAAAGTGTCTGCAAGGTAGGTACTGCGAATCTTAACCGACAACCGACGAAAACAAAAGGCGACGTTTCGAAAAGTATCAACGAGATCCGTATCAATTATGTCGCCGTATTGTCGCCAATAGTCACTATAAATGTAATGTGATTTCACTAAATTTAATTAAAGAAATCCCGAAACTAAAGAAACGTCTTGGGAACGTCTATCTTCTCCAGTCGTGAAACAATTTCGAGTTGTTTCAACCGCGCTGGCAAAGTTATGACTTGTGTGTTCTGGGATAGTGAAGGAATCCTTTTTTACTGTATCAGCCGGATCGTCCACTGCTGAACACAGCCTCCCTTATGTACGGGGTATTTGCCATAATCTCCACGCTTGGCAGACGACTTGGGGATCGCAGTGCAAGATGGCATAGATCTTAAGAAGACGCTTCTGCCCACCTTCTAGTATTTTTCCCTTAGTCGATTCTTACGACACCCACACGGGAAGAAATGGGGAGGAGCAATTCTAACCCGGCACCCCAAGGGGGACTTCCATTTTTAATCGACTTCAAAAAAAAGGCGGAGGTTTTCAATTAGTTACCTCAGAACTTTTGACTGGGTGAACCGATTTTGATAATTCTTTTTTATTTGAAAGCTTGTCGCGCGGTCCCATTAAAATTTCATAAAAATAACTCAAGCCGTTTTTGAGTTACACTCCAATAACTGAAAAATATTTTCCATCTTGTTGATATAGTCATTGCCAATGAATGACAATCAGTCCTGTAAGTAGCAAGGGACACTAAAAAGTGTGAAATAACTTGTCGAAGTCGGTATCTTGCGCACAATATTGTGATGATAGGTACTTTTGAACTGTCATGGCACCGACTTCGAGAAGTTATTTCACACTTTTGAGTGCTGAAGTAGGTTCCATTTTTCGGTAAAAAAAATAATATTACATGCCATAAGGACAGACAATTACTGGACCCAATTATACAGATTTCATCCCAAAAGTTCATGAAGCAATTAAAATTAAACGTATTGGAAAACTGTCATTCAGCGTATTGATACTTCAACGATAACGCTTCTGCTCGTCGATCGGAAGTTGCGCTCAAGGCAGTCTTCAATACTGTCTTCGAGATCCTTGATGAGTGATGACTTACCAAGTTCTTCGGACTAAGCAATTTACCTATAGCTCAGGAAGGAGCATATCCGGTGTGTAACAAAATTTGAGAATGATGAATAGTTGTGGCCGTAGATAAGTTTTATAAGAATCAAAAACGTTGAATTTTTGCGGAAGACAGTATAAGAATTTTCAGGTAAAAATATACTATATTGTTCGAATTTTCCTCTACGTTTTTATTTGGCTTTGTGAAGTGATATGTATGAAAAAAGATTTCATGCAGTGCTGCTGAGACTGTTGGGATGAAATTGGAAAACTGGTGTGAGTGAATTGATGAGAATGGTTGGAATAAGGAATTAATGTTATATTAGAATATATTTGATTTATATTAGAGGATATTTAAAGTTGCAGCAAAGACAGTAAAGTTAAAAGAGAATCGTTTAGTAAGAGCAGGTTTATCAGCAGGGAAGAAACACAAATGACTATAATAATGATGAATATGAATGGTGATATAGGGTTAGGGGAAGACCAAAAATAAGCGTGAATTAAAGAAAACCAGAATGACTTGTGCGTGAAGAATAATATGAATAAAAACAGTGATGCGAGGTCGGCTGACAGGGAAGGGTAAATACGTATAGTGCAGTTGAAACACAACGTAATACGAGTGGCGTAAGGAATCGCGGGTTCGATCCTAAGACAGAAAAGTTTTTTTCAATCAGAATTTTTCCCACTGCTGATATAGTGGTTAGATAGATAAACCCTATCTGACCACTATCTCACCTGTTAGTAAGTGACATCTCTTAAAGACATCTGACTAAACACTTCGTAAGGTGCTTGGCTTTTTTACTAAAGGGTGTTAGCTAGATAGGCGGGTATTCGCAAAATGCCCAAACACCATGTTATAACGATTGCCGTCCTTAGAAAATTACCAGGACCGATAACGGCTTAAACCTTCAAAGCACGGAAGCGCTCTGTAGTTATGCTTATACCACTTCCAGTCATTTTCATCTAAGTCATGATCGCTGAAGACGTTGTTAGTTTATCTGTCAAGAACGACTAAGCAAGCTACGCCACGAGCGCTTAAAAACAAGCCGCTATAATAATTATTCACATGAACATCAAGTCAAAACCCATAACGTTTACCTATGAACAAATGCATCTTCTATTAGGGGGGTTCCGGACCATTAATAATTATTAATAGGCCGGAACCTCCAATCTCTAACTGTGTCCGATAGATAGGCAATAGATGACATATTGCAACATAATGTAGCTTTTAGACACCTGTGCAAACACCCTTTCATTGCGTGAAAATGAATTGTTTTCAAATTAGGTCTAAATTGGAATAAATAAACCGCACGATATTCTCTCTTATGAAAGTTGATGTTGTTTCATGATACGAGAAATTTTTGAAGCGCTCGTAGCGAAGTTTGCTTAGCCATTCTGAATCGATCAGCAAAGTTAAGCAACGTCCGCCGCGGTCAGGAGTTGGATGGGTGACCGCTGGTGACATTACTACTGAGCGCTTCCGTGCTTCGGAGGGCACGTTAAGCCGTCGGTCCCGGTTGTTGTCTTAGGATGGCAGTCGTTATAGCATGGTGGTAGGGCACTTTGCAAATGCCCACCTGGCTAGCTACCACCCTCAAGTTGAAAATCTGTCGCCAAGCACCTAACGGTGTGTTCCGGCAGCTGTCCTTGAGAGCCAGTAATTCTAGGTTAGCCTGTACAACATCTTCGACCACATCATCACTTAACATCAGGTGAGATAGTGGTCAAAGGCTAACCTATCAAGCATAAAAAAAAAAAGAAAAAAAAAAGACGGCAACTTTCAGTCAGAGGCAGCAAATAAAATACACTCAAAATACCATAAAAATTATTAAGTTATAGTGCCTGTCAAATTTCTGAAGGTTGGGATAATATAATGGCAAGAACTAAATGTCAATTAACTGAGTATTAGACCTTGAAATCGCTGAGCGTAGGCGGTTAGGAGCCCACGTTTGTTGAAACCACGTTGTTTTAAAACCAATACTTTAAGTAATATATATGTACGTTACCTAAATATTTGCTCACTGATATCACTACCGACAAAAACGGTAGGATAAGAAACAATAATAATTTTAAAGTCAACATTAGCTTTGGCACTTAAAATATTCATGATCACATTTTGCGGAAACACTTGCACGATAACCACAAAGTTTTTAGCTAAGCCCGCATAGTAAAATCAATAATTACCTACTTAGTTTGTACTTCTTAATAAACTTGTGTTTATTTTTTGTTATTTTGTCGCCCTTCCTCGCTTGCTTCATGTCACAACGTTTCTCCATCACGTTTTCCCACTTAACGTGTCAGTTGCGTAACATCGCCTTCAACTTGAAGATCAAGGTTCACTGTCTATTTAACGCTTAAAACTTCACATTTAATTATATAAAGCACTTATACAACACTAGTACGTAACTTTGCACTGGAATTTTAATTTGTGTTATCGTATCTCGAGTTGACAGCTACCACGTGTCGCCTTTGCAATGTTTGATCACGTACTAAACCGAAACTTCTCAATCGGCTAACCGCTAATGGTATCACACTAACAATGAGTAATTTCTTAGGTGTCGATTGATACTCGTTAAGAATTCCTGTTCTTTACCTACTATTATTAATATCTATCTGTCAGATGGACAGAGCAGCAGCGACCTACTTTGTATTCGAATACAATTAATTATCAGTGCTCAATTTGCACAGATGTTAATCGTTTGTGTGTTACGAATTAATTGGGTATCTGGACAGATTAGTTTAACTTAATTCACCTCAATAAATATATATTGTTTTGTTAATTTATTTATAACTTTTAAGCAGGTTTGAGTACCTATATATTTCATTTCATTACTTAAGTCCCTTGAGGGGAAATTAATTGCTCAAGATTGTAAATTTGAAAAGTTTATTAGCAGCAACCCTGGCTCGAACATTTACATACTGCGGATGAAATTAAGACGTATAACATCCTGAACGGTGTTGACCTCCCTTTCGTGATAGCGCTGCACTATTGAACATAAATCATATCGCCCCAGAGAGATAGCACCAGTTCCTAGAGTTGCATGTTTGTACATACATACAGATTGTATTCGTACGAAAGCGTTAGATAAAGCATTAAGACTGTAGTTCAGAAAAGCAACGGAAGATATTGATCCTTATGAGTTCGCAAACAACTTTAATCAATACAGCTGGTGGATTTCACAACTCATAAGCTTTACTCGGTCATGTATTCATTTTGAAATCGCACATACCAATAAAACAAATTACAACGATATTCATCGATGTTGTATTTGTAAGTTATTCGCTTGCAGATAGCCCCGTTAGATGGGAACAACCTGTTGCTGGTAAATGTAAATATCGAAATATCAGCTCCGTAACAAGAATCGATTTATGTACGGTCAGTACCTATCTGGAGATCTCGGTTCAGTGAGAGTCAGTATCGACTGTGTATCGGAGTAGGTCGAGGCACCGAGATCTGAGATGCCGCGCCGCGCCCCGTCACTCACGGACTCATTGTTTCGCCCGCCTAGAGCCTGTGATTCATAATATTACAAGTCTCAGATAAGAATGCCAGCAAATAGGCCGTTGCAAGCGAACAATCGCGCCCGATCTGGGCGTTATGCGCTTGACACAATTCCTGGCACTCTGTGCGGGGACGTTATATGGGTTCATTGTATCAGAAATACACAATATTGAACAGTTTGCACAACAAATGACGTCAATGGAGCTAGTCATACTAAACTTTAGCAAACCATAACGCAGGCATTACCTTGAATAAGATGACAGAAACCACAATGATTAATTTGTCCAGGAAAAACACGCATGCATTCAATAAGGAAGTCTGCTACCAGTTCAAAGACCTACGAAAGTAAAAGTTTTCACTACATAGAAGTTTTTAGCATTGTCAACAGGCTATGGCAAAGGTGAAGAACAGATAAGCTAACTAAACAAGCATCATCATCATATCAACCGGAATGTCCACCATTGAAATAGGTCTCCCCATTGGGGGTATATTGCCATAATCTCCACGCATGGCAGACGTCTTGGGGATCGATGTAGAAGTTGTCAGTTCTAGTCTTCTCAGAAGGCGCTGCTTCCCACCTTGCGGTATTCTTAGTCGCCTGTTAAGACACCCTCGGGAAGAAATAGCGGGGTGACATTCCAACTCGGCGCCCCACAGATCAATAACCAAACAACAACCAAGTCATATTCGTATACCCTATCTAATTTAATCATAAACGTGTCAGTGAAGGTGATGAAGTAAACGTCCTACATATCTTTATTGAATTTAACTTTTCTAAACGATGATTAGCAGCCACGGCAATTGCAGCATCGGCCTAACGCCCGGCGGTAGATAAGGGCAATGGGTCGATAGAAATTGTCCAATTACATTTATTCAGATGGTTACGAATGTCACTTACAATATCGTAGCGGTCTTGCCACACAATTGGTAAATGTACTTTCTATTCCACAGCTGGTGTACCATTCATAAAATTGTGGATTTGTGTTAGCTCTCAAGGCTTAACACGATTCAATGAATGTAGCAATTATGTACTGTTGTTTTAGTTTCTGTAACTGGTTTTATGTGGCCTCTTCGAAAAAATCTAATATACTTTTCTTTAAATTTTCGTGAACAAAACTCATGTTTCTAAATTACTGACGGGTCTTCACTCCACGCACGAATTAACATCAAAATAATACTTTGACTAACCTTGACGTTTCGATCAAGTTGCATTGACCGTGGTCACGAGTAGACGTCTACTCGATGAAACTCGTGACCACGACCGTGGTCACATGTAGTCTACTGTGCGTGGATAGACCCGTCAGTAATTTAGAAACATGTTATATTTTCTTTACTTCGACTTTCATGAGAGGAGGAGACATTGACTTCTACAATCGAAACGAATGAGCCGGAAGATGCGGGTTCATTCCCCATCCGATACTAATTCATGCTTTACAGTGTAGGAAGTCAGTAACGATTTATTTCATTATAATTTGAAGTACAATGTACTTACTAGTTACTACGTCATACATTTTAATTATCTTAAGAAAAGTTTAAAGTTTAAACGCTTTACATGTCCTGGGAGTCATTTTGGGTAATTATGTATTAACGTTTGGCATTTTTTACAGAAGTATTATTGTTAATTGGCAAAAACATGTTAATTGGGTTTTAATTTTTATCCGTGCAGAATTTCAAAGTCATGAAATCTTATCATCAGTTCATAATGTTAAGGTCACTTAAGTATATTTATAAATATGCATCTAGTAGACACAGTATAAAATAAACGATAAATTTGATAAGTTACTCTTAAGTATTAACCTAAAACATAGCTAAGTTGCTATCCGAGGATTTCCAGGTTCCGTCGATAAGTTAAGAACTTTAAGAATCAACAAATAAATAAACAGCACGCTCGTTACCTATTTGTTTTATAGGTTCCTCAGTCACCGGACATAACTTCACTTTGTTTACGACGATTACCAAAGTAAACTGCATTGTCTTAGTGCACCGTCACACACGCAAAAACAAATCGATATTCTCACATGGTCGTCGGTGTCGTCACAAATTAACAAATTCATTGTTTGACGCGTCAAGCTAACCGCGATGTCGGTTTAAAACTAAGGTCGGATTAACATAATATCCTACTGCACATGTCAATTGTCGAGCCTACAGTTAGTTTGCTACCAGCATTGGCTCATGTCCAGAGTGAAACAATTATTATGAAGCTCACAAAGCTAATTGTAAATATGCGGCGGCTCCCGCATCAATTGGGAACATTGGGAGCGACGCACGACGGGGGAACTTTCAGTGACGGATATAAACACAATTGGGGCTATTTCTAGAAATGGCGAGAACTCGACTGGCTAGTCGCTGGAAGCAAAACATTCTGCGATGGGCATTTAGACTTTGACTCAGATTTGGATGAAAATAGACAGATCGGTTGTTTTTCGTAGAGATGATTGAGAATTGATGTTGAACAAGTGGTAAACAGATTTAATAAAATGTAAGGGGCCCCTTTACGATAATCATTAATTCTCAATACTTTATTATTTTCTGTAGACAAAGATGGTCAAAATAAGTAAAAGTTCATTACAGACCCTGTTGGGCGCACAATTAGGAGATCAATGATCCCTTGCACTACCTGAGCCGCCATCCCTTGCCTAACCAAATTTGATAAGATCCTACTAATGCCGCTTTGGATGCGTGGTATATAATGGAAGTTAAGGTTGTTCGACAGGCTTTTAGTAGGTTGTATCGTGATCTCGCAGGAATACCCTCTGCTCCAAGTTCAACAGTTTATGAGTGACTAGCTTACTTAGACTCAAACTAAAGTATAGATCATAATATATATGAAATAATTAAACAAAACTTTTTCTGGACTCATTATCATCACATCAACCGGAACGGTCTCCTCTTTTGGGGGATTTGCCATAATACCCACACTTGGTAGGCGTCTTGGGGGTCGAAGTAAAAATTGACAGTTCTTCAGAACGCGCAGCTTCCCAGCTTTCCTTTTGGTATTTTCCCTAAGTCTCCATTTACGACACTATGAGAGAAAATTTGGTTACATTTTTAGCCCTGCACCCAACGGGGAACTTTAACTATGAAATCATTTTCGTAGGACTTCTCACCTAATGAACCACAGGTGTCAAAAATAGTTAAAGAATAGCGTTAACCCTAGAAAAAATTAGTAAACAATAAGATACACAAGCGGATCTATTTTTTATAGGAATTTGATAGAAGCAGATCGCAAAACTTCAATACTAACTACAACTAAGAAGCAAATATTCCCCTCTTCTGCGTTCCCAAACTTCAAACACCGAAAATATTCTAACAGATTTCATGCTCACTTCAAAATTTTCCTAGCAGCTATTAGAATCGGTAAACAATTTAACAAAATCACTGTCAAATGTTATTTACAAAGCAGATATACATGAAACGGATAGACAAACAAAGGCAAATCGAGTCTGGCATGACGAGACGAGCCAACTCGGCGTACTCTAATGGATGTGGTAATGGGGATCGGTCCAAAAATAATTCAAATGCATACGAGTCTTAAGCGAGTCGTAAATAAAATACCGTGCAAGATTAATGTTTACAACGTGACTATTATTAACACTAAGTCTATGTTCAAGTGCGCTTTTTGCATCGATACAAGTGCATCTGATATTATGCTGTAGCTGTTCGAAAATATCATATGTGGGACATTTCTGTACCGATAAAACAGGATTACTGAAGATTTCTAAGCGGGGAGCGAAAGAAAACAAGACAGGGTAATGACCATACAATTATTAAAATCAAATATTTTATTTATTACGGATAGGCTGAGCTTTTGACCATTGTCTCACCTGATAATTATTGTGAGTGATGATGTGAGCAAAGAGGTTGTTCAGTCTTAGTTAGAATTACTGGCTCTCAAGGACAGCAAAGCGCTTCTGTGCTTCGGAGGGCAAGTTAAGTCGTCGGTACCGTTTGTGATCTTAGTAGTAGTTGATAGGTCATTACGCGAATGCCCGCCTGGCTACTAGCTACCACCCTCAAGTCTGCCTATCGCCAAGCACCTAACAGTGTGTTCTAACAGCTGTACTTGTAGCCAGTAATTCTAGGTTAGCCTGAACAACATCTCCGATCACATCATCACTTATGATCATGTGTTTCATTATTTACCATGATGATGGTGATATGGCCGTGTTAGCTCCACTAAAAACATATTACTCAAAAATGCTTGTAATTAGATCATGATTTTGACTATCTTTGAGCAAAGTCGATCTCTCCGCGCTACTCGAATAGGCGCCTTGATATTACTGGTGTGTTTAGTCATCAAAATGCCATGAAAATCCACTATTGTCGTGTTTGGTTTCCAACATAGTCAGGTGCAGTTATTATTAATAATTAAAAAAATGCCAGAGAAAGACTAAATGATGCCGATTTTTTTATTATTATTATTGGATTGTGACGAACAATTACGGGGCCCACCTGATGTTAAGCGGACTAACCTCTGCCTAAAACAGATGCATTTCGTCACAAGTCACGAATTACACTGTGCCCGTCACCTTGAGACATAGTTGTTATGAAAAATGCCCTATCACCATGCTACTGCTATCCTCAGACAACAAGCAAGACCGACGTCTTAACCGGTCCTCAGAAGCACAGAAGTGCTCATCAACAAATGCTATTTGGTTAAGTGTCACATTGGTCACCCATCCAAGTAGTGACCGTCGTCGGTGAGGAATGACTACGCAAGCTTCGCCACGTCCGTTTCGAATCTTCATTGCTCGGAATAAATAGACATTCAACCTTACTTTAGTACATTTTCTTTTATGACTATAGCTTCTCATAATATCCTGCGCTGTCGCTGATTCAAGGACCTGCCCTTTACAGGTCCTATGAACAATTTGCATGTCGTGGTTAATAACTAGCATTACTTATGTTATGACCCACATACGGTTCAGTGGGTGTAATACTTACATTTAATGAGTACCACCGAGTCGTGGGGCTCGCATTGCACCTGGGTGGCGTTCATGGCCAGTATCCCCCCACCTCCCGGCCCGCCACCCGCGCTGTTCACCTCCCTGTGAATAACATTAAGATAATATTATAGGTTATGTGAAAGAAGTGCATTGTTGTTACTAATACAGTAATGCAAGTAACTGGATGAAATTGATATACATTTTATCCTCATTTATTTGTATTCACAATAAATAAGGAATGTAGGTCGTTAGGTCTTGTGCGTATCTGAATCTCTCAATAATTTATAATGGAATATGCCAGTCTCAAGTTCTAATTTTACAATATACGTTGATGTATGTTCAATTACATTAATAAAAAATTATTGATATATATATATCAGGAATGCTGACAAGTGGTAAGTTAGAACCAGAACTGTTTAGTTAATTAATCAATAAATAAGTTTAATAAAGTAATAAATATATTACTTAATTAAACAGTTCCAGTAATTTATAGTGTACCATACCCAAATGGTAAAACGGAGCCCTAACAATGACTCCCCGAACGAGACTCCGCTGTCTGTCTGTACGGGTTTTAGCTCGTAAACGGAATGAGTTACAAACCTAAGATTTGGATATTTTGTGTATAATGTTATGAATGTTAACCGGAAAAGGAATATTGTACTAGCAAGGTGCTCTATTTTTTTTATACCACTAAGTTGGCAAACAAGCGTACGGCCCGCCTGATGGTAAGCCGTTACCGTAGCCTTGTAAATGATAATGTAGTGGGAAAAAAACTCTTTGAACCCTAATACTTGGGGTGTCATTGCCGAGAGTTATTGAGCACATACAAACAAAAATCAAAAAATTAATAAATGGCCACCAATATAAGTAACTTTTAAACATTTTTTGTTACGTGTCTATTTTTATAACACTTTGATGGAACAAGCACGGGGCTCACTTGGTGTTAGGTGGTAACCTTTTCCTATAACAGATGCCTTTCCTCATAGGTGAAGAATTGCAATGCGCCCATCACTATGAGACATACATTTTTTAAGTCGAAGGTGCCTGTTATACCGCTTGGCGGATGAAATTATTAGATAAGAGATTAGGTATGGTGGCACTACTTTCTCGAACGAACCCGGTCACAAACAGTTCTACTGCTATTTCTATCTATCTCAAAAAATAAACTTGTTATATAGGAATCTTAAAATTCCGTATATTCGGTACTATCTTCTCTATTAAATCAACAAATACTGGAAACGCCGATTTATAATGTAGTTTGAACTAAAACTAATAATTTCTATTTATTTGCGAGACTCGACTCGCACTTTTTTTTTTGCAAACTGTTGCAATGCCGAGCTCACTTATAGCAGTTGGGCAGTTTTATTTATCTGGCATAAAAATTGGAATTTCTTCTGGATTAAGCCTCAGGTTTGCTGCATAATTAACCTAATGAATGACTTAGATTGCTCAAGGTGTGACAAAATAGTTTGTAAAACTTCGAAGGTATACAAACATCCATTTTACGCCAGATAGTTGTAGATCTCATATCAATACTTGCACAGTTCCATGCTTCGGACTGTTACGGATTCCATGATTCTTGTAGGAAAAACCAATAACACTTGCCGGGGTCTTAACGCTCATGACCCTGATGACATGACATTCTTTCAAAGTGCTGCGAAGACCTGTTGTCTACGTTCAATACCATCTTGCTTTTGACATGAGACGGGGCAATATTTTCGCAGTAGTCAAGCGGCCTGCTCGTTTTGTTTTTACGTCGATTGTATATCGAATTTACTTTTCCAGCACAACGAGTTTGGTAATATTACGTTTGGATTTATGATTAAGCGCGCTCTGGGTTTCGAGGTCACAGACCTTGATACGCATGAACTATGGCCTTAAGAATAATGCTTCATGAATTTTGAGTCGATACATTTTTGCAGATATGAAACAATGTTTGTATACATTTGAATTACCGAGGTATACTATTCGTTAGTATTTGTTATGAACTTGGATGTTACAAAATTAGTCTGTACTGCTGAGTCATGAGTTTGTAACCTCTAGATAAGCTAAATAAACTTAAAAGTGCATATAAAATTGATGCGTTTCACCAAGCACTAATGCACTGTGAAGGAAGTCATTCCCTTCCGATCTCCCTCCGATCGGTTCTTGTGGTAAATGGGTTTTTTGGTTAACGTTTATAGAGACATTCAGTTTCGTGTCTTGGGGAAGCAATAAAACAGTGCCTAACTACTAAAATTTTCAATATCGAGAAGATTACACTAGGATCCACAATGTGGGGCTTAAGGCTGCGAATCCATCAGAAAATTGCAAGGAAGATAGCGGAATAGAAGCGGTGTCTGAGAAGCCCCTAAATTTAGAAAATAAATCGATTCTGTTGGTGCATTTTTTCCTAACATGAATGTTGTTACAGGAAAGGACATATTATTAAGTCGAAAGTATGCCCAATCAAGAATTCTTATACAAAAATACACCACCTTTTGTCAATTTAACAGCTGTCGAATCTAATATCTATGTAATTATTACATTATCTCGAGTTACTTTGCGGTAATCCATATTTGATATTAACAAATATTCTAAGAAAACATTAGTATATTAATATTTTAGAAAAACACACAAAAATATAAAAAAAATATCTAGTCACAATTCCCCCTATTTTCCTGTTTCCTAAAAATGTTCATGTTTGGCTATGTAGCATTTATGACTTCCCGTCTCGGCTTAACTTGTAAATTAGGCGGAGTTGTCACTATAAAACATATTTTATAATTGTTTATCTAAAATATTAACTTACTTTTTTATATTTTTTATTATTAATATGTATCATCAGAAGTAAAGAAACTTCTCCAGAAACAATCGGTAAACCTAACCTTACAGCTGGTTCCTGATTACCATAATACAATCTTTTAATCTACTCGAAAATTACTGATCAATTTCTGAAAGCCTGTTTGTTCTTAGAATTTGGTTTCGTTCTACTTTACCGCTAGTGGTGAAATGAAGATTATTTTGTCACCATAAGCTACTGGATACTTTTTCATTTTTATTTTCCGCTGGTATTGAATTGGAACACATATTACCACTAGGCCATTATTCTCTATGACCATATAACTGCTTAGGATAGAAGAAGAAGAATAGTGAATATTTACAGGATAACAATATATTTCTTCTTTTAGAAACCGATATATAAAGGGTTAAAAAAAAATATATAAAATGCTCTCTGCTCAAATATGCTCTCTGAAAAACATTTCGTTTCTCACCGACCGGCGACCTGAGGTAAAACTAAAGCATTCGTTTTTGTCGCAGGTGGGTGTTGACTTTGCGTCAGAGGGGATTCTGTGCACGTTACCCTAACAGTCTTAAAAGACGGAAACTATCTAACATCTGGCTTCGCGTAGACTGCGATGATCTTCCGCGAATCTACGCGTATAACATAATATAAGCCCCCTAGTAGCGGAAATGCTGAAATATATCCAAGTACATATAGATGACTACAGATGCCGTGCTTGAGCAGATACCCTCCACAGAGATCGTGATACTTGGCGATTTTAACGACTACCATGCAAAATGGCTTGGTTCGCACACCGACAATCATGTAGGGCCTTTTTACGACTTCGCTTTATACGATCTACTACAAATGGTCATCTGATGTAATGACCTTCCCTAGTAGACTCTGCTTACGCAGGTAGCTATTCTGTGTCCGTTACGCTCCCCTCTGATTGTTGCCTATAAGCACTAATACAAATGTAATTATGAACAGGTGCAAAAATTATGCTTATCCCATAAGAAAGAAAATATATCTATTTTCATTTTATAGAGTTACCTACTTTTCATTATCAGTTAGTTACTTTTCAGATGTTAACCTTTTAATGGAAGTTTCTATTGTATCGAACAATCAATACAATACTTATCATTTATATGGGAACCGAATGAAGTAACAGCAATTAAAGCTGAAGAGTGACGTAACTTTTATAATAGCAAACAGGTGCTGCAGATGAGTGTGACTAACACGGCAATGTGTTTCATTCAATGGTATATATACCCGTAGGTTGGAATTGGTATTGATTGGCGGGTTGGTATAGGTACTGCTAGGAACAATGGTTCGTTTAGTCACAATTATATAGCAGTGGGAAATCATAACTGGTCAAGTATTGATATGTTTGATGAATCGACAATATACTAAGGGAATTTTTGAAATATTTATATTAAAACGGCGGTATTTATTTCATTTATACATTATATTTTATGGCGCTGACAAGTGGTGAATTGCTTTATTAGACAAATTTGAGTAAAATTAATTTAGTTTTTTAGCAGTAAGAAAATTATATGTAAATCTTCATCATATTTTTTAAGGCCAAGTTGATTCCGAAACACATTTTCGGAAAGTTTCTCGATAGAATAAAATTGAAAATATTACGCTTCTATCGTAAATATCTTAACTATTCATGTATGTAAGTATATAAAAATATAACAATAAATAACAAATCTTTGTTAAAGGTGACAAGTTTTGTGTTTTTAGATAGACTAGCCTTTGATCACTATCTCACCTGATGATAAGTGATGATGTGGTCGAAGATGTTGGTCAGGCTAGGCTAACCTAGACCTACTGGCCAGCTGCCGTAACACACCGTTAGGTGCTCGGCGACAGATTTTATACTTGAAGATGGTAGCTAGGCAGGCGGGCATACGCAAAATACCCGACCAACATGCTGTAACGCCTGCTATACAGACAACACCTGGGACTAGGGCTGCCATCCGTCCGGGTTTCCCCGGATTTGTCCTAGTTTAGAGGGCGTCCGGGGGGCGTCCGGGAGGGGTTTTCAAATAGTGTCCGGGGAAAACCCGGACATTTAAGTGTCCGGGGAATCCGGATTGATAGCTATATAAGCAATCGATTGAAACAAATCTGAATTGAAAATTCATTCTTAAGCTGCATACAAGTTTACTCGGGCGCTGCAAAATCTACAACAGAACGTCCCACGCGCCGCGCCGCGCCGACCTCCACCATAGAGAACTGCCGCCGACCCCGATCATTCACACACTGTGTTGCCGTTTTGGCGCATTTGGTGCTAGGTCTAGAATATTTCTATGGTCTTTAGCGCTTTTTTCTCATTACCTGCGCTAAAAACGTCTAGTGAAATCTGGGGAAAACATTATAATCTTGATATTAGTTGGCAAGTCAAGTTACATTGTGCGTTTATTCGCTAGTCCCGCGGCAATGGACGAAGGAGAAAAACTCACTAAAAGCACATGGTTTCATCTCTGATAGAAATAAAGTATAAATATAAGGATCTGGAGTGGCTTTGACTTTTCCGAATTCCTGATGGAAAAGTTAGACCACTTTGGCAAAAATTTGAACATCTGAAAAATACCGAAATAAATAAAAAGATCTTAATATTTTTATGTTTGCAATAACGCATTCTTTGCGGTTTACATTCCAATATTACAAATATACGAGAGGAAAAATTATAATCATGTGCGGGACTCGAACCCGCGTCATCCACCCCTTTAGCCGAGGTATGCTCTGATCTGACCGTCATGTTAGCTCAGTCGGTATATATTATAACCTAATATATATATATATATATTAGCGGGACCGCACATGACCATATTTATTCTTCCCGTATATTTGTAAATTTGTAAAATAAAAAGATCTTGAGCTCGTCAAAATTTAAACTTGTTACTAACTTTTAATATACAAAAAAAAAGTTTACCGTTTGCGTACTTAATCTAAGTAAAACAACAAGGCTAAAAAAAAATTTGATACTACTTTATAGTTTCTAACTAGTTACTAATTTATTGATTATTTATTAACTTATTTGGAAACGGCTAATAAAAAAAGTTAATATGGATAAAATTCGCGATAGTTTTCAAAGTAAAGATTATTTATTAAACCAAAAATTATGATTTATTTCTAATTTGATACCAAATAACACTGATCCTCATGATTTTTATCACCAGATTGCCTCAGAAAAATAAGAGTGAATAATTATGTGTGTAGCTCTGTAGTTTTTGCGCAAAGAAGTCATATAAATGAAAAAAATATATGAACTTTGTTTTTATGGGTGTCCGGGGAAAAATCTCAATTTCACCCGAATGTCCGGGTTTTTTAAGATTTTGTCCGGCATCGGTGGTTTAGGTGATGGCAGCCCTACCTGGGACCGACATTTGATCTCAAAGTCAAAATCATTTATTAAATTTAGGTGTCTACGACGCTCTATGAAAGTCAGTTACAAATTTTAATGTTGAACTATTCTACATTGCCACGTTCAGCAATAAAATGTACCTATAGAGCCACGGCGAGAAAAACAGACCAGAAACTCGGGGCCATTCTTTTAACTATGTGTAATAAAATTATTACAATATATTATTTCTATATAGTAAAATGATTACAATATTTGTTTAAATTACGTAGGTGACAGGCGATAGCTTGACAGAGGCTCTCTAGAATGGGCATTGTTTTCGAAGGAATTGTTTAAGTAATTGGTGATAATAAGCTTGGAGAACGAATAGTTTTATATTGTTTTAGTACAGTTACTACCTATTCGACTTCAAATATCTTCCGAGTTACTATTTTTGTCGATACATTGCATTGGTAACATGTTACGTTCATTCTGTCTTGAACAGTAGTACTTAATAGGATTTATTTTGTTATCTGGCGAACATAAAGTAAATGACCGGTTGATGACGAATCGAATCCCGACCGCCACGAAAATATGACGTTGGTTCTAGTCCAAGAGTGTTGTGACGAAAACAACTTCTAGAAGTAGGTAATGAGTAATAATATGTGAGATCAGGGAGTTGAAATACTTAGAGTTGTTATATCCGAACACCACTGCTCCAAAAGCTTACTAGAATTTACCTATGTACATACCTACGCACATCTATAAGCAGTTTGTAATGACAAGAAAAGACGTTCAAATATTATGCGTCATATCTGTTGTCAGAAAGAGATAAATAAGCAATTCGTGTTACCACCGAACCGCCACGAGACGTTCCGATCACCATTATGCTGCATCTCTTTCACTCTCTCACACCAAACGATACACATATCTCGCTCATTCATTTCATTGCGAATCGTTCCAAAGATAAAACAAAATAACGATATTTTCTATTTCAACAATAAAAGCAGTAATTACGCGTGAAATGAAACAGTTTTCTTATCTCTCAAAGTGCCTGTATAATTGGTGCAGAGTCTAAAGACACAAGGAAGGTGTATTGTCCACAGATTATTCCGAAAAAACACGATTAGCGGCCATGTATTCACCGGACGCTCGGAAGTGCTAGACTGGTAGTGACTCACGCGATTACCCTGAATTCGTCTAGTAAATATGGAGGGCAAACAACTGATCTACAGGTAAAAAAATCTTAGTGTGAGATACAAAATAAAAAACAATCCAAGAAAACAAAACAAAATGCTTGTCCGAATCGCTCGCTGACGCTTCCGAGATAGCCACCACACAATATATTTTCCCTTCACGACTACAGATCTGAAAGGTTTATCAGTCTGCGTGAAAAAAATTCAGGAATTCGAACCTTTATAACAATCCAAAAACTTTAACTTTCAACATAACCTATTGTTATAATTTTACTTGCAATTTTAATAAAAGTAAAAATCTTTTATTTGCCTTCTTCGAGAAAGTAACCCAAAGAGACGTCATTCTATTTGCTAAGTACGGAATAAATTTAGTCAATTTTTCTATGAACAAAGCGCGTTCTAATTGGCTAAGCCACTACCACGTGGTTTATAGTGATGGGACGTCATTAATGTGCTAATTTAATCGATATCGATAAAATCAATATTTTGATGAAATACAACATAAGCGTCTCTATTCTATCTTGAGCGTTGAGTGTGAATACTATGTTATTATGTGCTTGGCTATAGGAAGCAGGTAGACAGTAGAAACTTCTTTCTATGAGTAACATTATGTGTTCACTATTGTAAGAATTTACCAAATGTACATAGCATTACCTATGGCTAGTTTATAACAACATCAAAATTAGTTTCTTATCACAAGCTAGAGTAGGAAGGATTTGCAAATTCCAATGAGTACTACTTTCAGAATTTTATCATTTGATTTTTGTAGGCTTAAAGTAATTCTATATAGGTACATTATTAAAATCACATGAGCCATTCACCGCTTCTATTTCTGTTCAAGAAAGAAATACAGAAGATTAAAACACCATAAAATATTATAAGTTAGAATGAGAGTTTAACAAATATCGTTTTATAAGTTTTAATTTTTATATAGGAAAGAAATAATGTAAGGACCATGTCTCACATCACTAAAATTAAGTGAATATGGTACAATTACTCCCTAAATAACCTGTGACATCCAATATGATTTATTATAAAACTTATCAGTTACAAAAAAAAATATTAAATTACCATACTGTAAGCACCTCACTAGGAAAAATTCCATTTTAAATTTCGAATGAGTGCAATATCACACATTAGTTGCCAGAGTAGCCGGACGGTCAATACCACTCTCGAGGTTAGTTTCTCGATGTTTTTACCTTATACTAAAATACGCTATTTTTCTGGTACGTATAGGATTTTACTCACTGTTAGTGATGTGAAAAAAATACACACGAATTGTGAAAAACTCCTCCTTTTTTGAAGTCGGTTAAAAATTGTGCGCTACGCTCGGAAGCAAAGTCATTTTGCATCTCGTGCCTTCATAACTTTTGTTACGATCAGAATAATTCTTCTATCCTAGAATCCTTCGCTTTCTTAGGTTTCAATACAAGTACTAGCTGCAACTAGGAGGTAGCCTCCCATTGGGTAAACATCATCTAAGGTTCAATTAGCCATTGATATGAAATGAATGAATGAAAAGCTGCAACTCGCTGCAAAGTTATTACGCGCCGCCAAATAACAACTCGGCCATCGTTATTACTTTTTATATTATACTAGTGGCCCGCCCCGGCTTCGCACGGGTAATTACGACTATACATTGAGATGTATGCTATGCTATCTTTCAATTTGGATCAATTTGCATACGGTGTGCAAATCAAATTTAAAATTGGTTCAGTAGTTTAGGAGTCCATCGCGGACAAACAACATTACATGTAATTTTTATATATAAATATTACAAAATTCATCCAAATTGTGTCAGCGTGAAGGAGAGACGAACATTCATACTTACAATCTTTCGCATATAATATGTGATTTATTATTTTAGGATATTTTACGTATTGTTACAATATATGAATGTGTTTTATTTAATCCAGTTAAAGATCCTTAGCGCGTGGCGCTAAGGATCTATTAAAATATGAATGATCTAATTATTAAGGAAAGGAATATCTGCATACACTAAAATCGGGTCCACTTCCAAAACTAGATTAAGCACCTTCGACCGCACCATTACTTACCATCAGGTGAGAATGTGGTCAAAAGCTGCAAGCGCGGGGTTGTAGGCATTAGGCTAGGTACTAATAGAGGCTGAATTTCACTGAGTGCAAATATCAGGAATGGGTTTGCGAGTGTCTTTATCGTGATTTATTAATTTTTTTCATAATAAAATAACAAGCCATCAAAACTTATCAAACGTCTTTTGCTTGATGATGGTCATGGTTATGCCAAGACATCCAAATATTTATTACCACCTCTTCCAAGGCTTTTATCATGTATAAGTTTTTACACTCCGACTTCACAACAACGACGACAAAAGACCTGTACCTATTAAACTTTATTTCTGTATTTCAAATATTTCTTTAAGCATTAAGCAGGAATCGAAGCAGTTTCGCCAGCCTATACGTACAGGGCACCTAAACTACTAGGCCACCGAGATGGTGGGAGGAGGCGCCATATTACGCTTTTATTTTTTCGATACGAATACTTTATAATTGCTTAAAACTGTTATTAAAGAGGATTACATCAAAATCAACTGATAAGCAGCAACTACCGTTAAGATAATAATAAACTCCCTTGAATCTTTTAGTCACACAAAAAATAAGCATGTAACTTCACACCCCCTCCGATACCAAAATAGAAAGACACATTAAAAATGAACTTCAAGTGTGAACATATGGGTGGATAATAAAACTTCATAAACAAGTAAAAGTCGAGTTCAGCTGCTTTCTTTGAGGTTTCTCACATTCTGTTACGAGTGTTTCAAATGACAGTACCGCTTAGATAGTAAGGGAGTTTTATGAGAACTTATGATTAATTGGATGTTTGGGTGGTCTCCTACACTACATGAGTTATGTTGAGTGAGGTGATATCGCTCAGTGGCACATTTATATAAACCTACTTTGTTACTAACGAAATCTGATTGAAATAATACAGATCATATAGAAATATGGCAGTTTCGCGATTTCAAGCGCGTTCGTATGGCAAAAAAATTATCCCTTAAATTGGTAAAAATGATCACATTCGGCGTTTGTTTTGAGACGTTTCAGGCAAAAATATCGTTTTGAATGTTTTCTTAGCTTTGAAAACAGCTACAAATGACATCGTGCAATGTTATTTTTGACCCATGTCCGAAGATAGGTCTTCTATATGAATTTATTTATATATATTCTATGATTTCTATCAGATTTTGGTACTAATACATTACTTTATTAAATATTTATAATATTAGGTGAACTTGAAATGTGTCTATGTACTTAATATTTCTTATCGTACCTATGTACACCTTGTCTTGATAGACAAAACAAAATTAGAACAGGCACATTCATATTTTGTCAATCTAATGCAAATAGGTGAATAATTTGTTTTTTTAGGGTTCTATACAACAAGGGCAAAACGGAGCCCTATTCAAAATACTGCTGTCTGTCTTGTCAGTCAGACGGTCCGTCAAGTCACGTCACATTTCTCTAGCTCTGAAACAGAATGAGTAACAAACCGGAAATTAAGATATTTTGTGTAGAATGTTGAGACTATGACGTTGCTTAACTTTGCTGATCGGTTCAGAATGGCTAAGCAAACTTCGCTACGAGCGCTTCGGGGTGTCGTTGTCTTGAGCTCATTGAGTAAGTAGAGTAAAGAAACGGTCCGTCTAAGTTGTCGATCTTAGATTATTATTTTTGGTTATAATAATATAATATTCAATCTCAAAAACTAAACAAGTTAGAAATCTGTTAGAAGCACCTAACGGTGTGTTCCTGTAGTAGTCCTTGAGAGCCAGTGAAATTACAGGCACATAAGACTTAGCAACTATATCTCAAGATGTCGCGCGCAGTGCAATTCGTGACTTGTGACGAAATTATAGGCAGAGGTTAGTCGGCTTAACATCAGGTGGGCCTCGAGCTTGTTCCGTCATAATAACATTAATTTCGCTATGTTATGTTCCTTATAATACTCAATACGCCGTCTTATCTTCTAGTTTTTAAGCTGTGATCAAAACATTTTTTTTTGTTATCAACAACAATAATAATTATGTGCAACTAATCTCTCATATCACAATTTAATTTTGCGTTACATATTTTGGTGTGACAAAATAAATAATATCACACTGACAGTTATTTTAATATTTTAATTTGATTCCACACAATTAAGCCTTCCAAATGAGGGAAACGCTAGATTAGTGGAACAATTTTCTAGGGCAGCAATTAGTATAACAATACTGTGTTGGTGAAGTATGATTCAGTCTGGACTAAATATTTTGAACAAAGCTGCGAGTGTTTGAAATGTGAGACAAATTACTTAGCATACCATGGATTCACCGTGCGGGTATCGGGTCCATCGTGTTGCAGCGGAAGAGGCTCAAGTGCCTCGGACATGCAACCCAGGGAGTAGATTAAAGGGGGCTCTTTATGATGACGTCAATGATCCCCTCCACTCCTCAAGCCTCCTCCAAGGCCAATGTCTTTTAGTAATTTATAGCGGGATTTCGCTGGTTTACGTGTTGTTCCGCCTTCTTCAGCATATAAATTAATTACATAATCGTTTTAAGTTGCTTTATTTGTTAAGTAGTAATATTTGTTTGTTTCATTGTGTGGTCTATAATTACGTTTATTTTCAACGGTTCGTACTAAAGTTTTATAAGTACTAACTAAGTACTTGTGTTTTATTTTTTTTGAGTACAGAAATTTGTGTTTGGGTGACGGAACACCGAACTCAGGAATTTTATATATGTTTTACTATTAAAAGAGTCTAATCAGAAGCTGTACCTAATATGTTGATATAAAGATGGAGTAAGGCTTGGATGTAGATTTTGCAGCTGCCCCTTCTTTTAAAACATCGATATGTCTTTTGTTAGTGGTCAATCCTTTTTTTGCGCTCTAGCAACCGAGAATCGCCGCTTCTTATATGATTTCTAGGATTCTGTCATGGTTACTTAATCTTATGTCAAGGCGCACTACTTTAAGGCCAGTGGGCTACAGAGATATGATACACCACTCACCTATCATTTCTAAGCTCATTGCATGCATTTTATAGTTCATATTTTCGTATTGTTAAGTGACTGGTTGACAGTGACAACTATAACAATTTTTATGGAATTTTAGTTTCTATTGAAGGTCAGAGGTTCTTTTGTCTTTTGGGATAGATGTGTCTATGTCATAGTGAGATTTTACTAAGACGTGCGTTTTAGTAACTGATAGTTCCTTTATTACCATCCCAAAACTAATTTGATCCCTAAATAAAGTAGACGGGTCTGCTGAAAGTGCCAGCCTTAACCATGCTTCAATCTCTTAACATTATATGAAAAATTTGAATGTTCTTTAATATGTACATAATTACAATATTAATGGTCAATTAACAATAAGATTATTGATGTATTCATATAACTGTGATTAATATTGAATGCTCGATGTGGGCAAACTGATAATAACTCTATTGCTGTAAGATCTGGCAGACTTGTATAATTGTATCAGTTGACAATAAACATTTTCTGATTCTGATTCTGATGTTTATATCTAGCTTTCCTAGCAGGGTTTTATTGGTGCTGTATTTGTTGTTGTACACGTTTGGGTCTTTTCATAAAATAATACACCACAGGAAAAAAGTTATATAATTTGCCAATAAACTAATTTATCAGGCATTCAGTCAGCTACATTGTATTTAATGTATATGGAAATCGGTTAAAAATTAATATACATTCTTATAGACAGGTTTTTAAAGAATATCCTTAAATAATGAAATTAACTAAATAGACACTAGTATATATATATATATATATAATATACTAATTTTTAACCGATTTCCAAAAAAGGAGGAGGTTCTCAAATCTTTTTTTTTATGTTTAGTTACCTTAGAACTCTTGATTGGGAGAACTGATTTTGATTATTATTTTTTTATTTGAAAGCTGATGCTTGTCATTTGGTCCCATTTAAATTTCATCAAATTTGGCCAAGCCGTTTTTGAGTTACACTCAAATCATTGAAAAATATTTTCCTATCTTGATGTTATAGTCTTTGACGGTAAATGACAATCGATCCCGCAAGTAGCAAGGGTCACTAAAAGGGATACCTATATCCAGATGATACAGTAATATATCAATCAGCATGTATAAATGTATGTGAGTGAAGCTACTCACACACCTTCACACATGTAAGGGTACTGTCTGCGCTTGTTACAGCCATTTATCACATATCCACTATTTTTATAAAAATATGTATCCTAAAATAAAATAAACAATGCAGTGAGTTTAAATCAGTGGTGTGTGCAAATAAATATTTATATGATAAGTTAAACATTAATGGAAGCTTACCTGTGTGCAAAACAAATCTAATATTATATCTATTGGATTTTACTTGCTAAATATTTATGAAAATATTGGTGTTTGAAAATGTGCAAATCCAACAATGTGAGAGATGAAACAAAATTAAAATTTGATGTTATTTTTGTACATATAATTATTTAATTTTTTAGGTAACAATTTAAATAGCTTATTTGGTTTCGGTGTGCACTGGTAATCAGTGACATAAACAGAACAGGCTGAGTATGAAATACAATACAATAACTCTTTATTGCAAACCAATTTACAAATGTTGCACATATTATATATAAACAATAAAAACCTTTACAAAATGGTGTTACAATGGGGCTTTACAAATCTTATAGCTATAAAAGCGATTTCTTCCCGACAATCTTTGTATGGAGAGAATCAAAACTAAGGAATAGGAGGTTGGTGCACCTTGAAATCATGAAATATGGGGAATAAATTGAAAGATCAAGGAAGACAAAGTCAAATTTTAGATCCTATTGCGAATTCAACCTCAATCAATTTGAATGAACCTGCTAAGCCATTTGATGTCAAGCCACATAAATTAGGTTATTCAAATGATTTTCACTTAGGTTAAAAGCAATTTTTGATATATATTTCAATTTGCGCTATAAGGCTGACTATTGTATGTTTACCCTATTTCGCTGAATTTTCATCAGAACAAAATATTCATAGGTAGTTTGTCTTGTTTTAGACAAAAAACCTGTATGATGTGTTTTTTATTTTATTATTCTAATTTAGATCTCAAACCTGGCATCATGCATTATCATTTTATCATTTTGAAACTGGTTGCATAGAAATTACTTAAAGATTGAGCAAAAAGGTGTTTCTGTCTCACTTAGGAATTAGCATTTACAAAATTATATTGAAAAATCCACTTGGAAAACTTGGTACCTATGTAATTTATTTTGATGACGGTATTGTGACAGAATAAGCATTAGGACCACCTGGTGTTGAGCAGCAACCTCTGACTATAACAGATGCATTTAGTCACAAGTGACGAAATGCACCAATCACAATCACCCTGAGACAAAAAGTTGATAAGTCTAATGTGCCTATAATTTAACCAGCACCATCAAACCGGAACAAAGTAATGCAAACATTTCTCCTTGGCAGTAGAAATAGTTATGGTGGCTGTACTTCCCTGGACAAACTCATTCAGAACTGCTGCTAACAATGCAAATGTTACTATCTGGAACCTGGCTGTATTCATATTTTACTTTGAATTATTACTATAATGATAATTATAAAGCCTGTTTATTCTTTAATTAAAATAAAAACAAAACAAAACTAAATTTTTAAAATTAATTATTTAAGGACCCCTCTTTGGGTAAAGGCCGCTCCATTCCCAGCTACGCTTTTCTATCCTTGGCTCCTGAAGGCCATTTTTGGCCGGCTATTTTCTTTCCTGTGGTCTCCGTTTCCCTTTAGGGCCTGCACACATGGCTACTTGTTTGGGCCACTTTGCATCTGGTGATCATGCTACTGTTATTATTATGAGGTACTAAATATTTGTAATTGAAGCCCCCTAAAAATTACTGTAGGTATATCTAATCCAATATTTGTCTTAGGGTCAAGATTCTATACATATCCAAAATAGCATTAGTAGTATGGTATTCTATTAAATTTCATTAGGCAGGGGAGGTGGAAAGAGCAGTAGAGAGGAGGATTGATGACATCATAAAATAGTCCCTATTCTCTGGGTTGCAGGTCCCAGGCATGTCTTGAGCCTCTCCCTCTGCAATATGATGGACCCAGCACCCGCACAGTGAATTCATGGAATGCTAATTATTAGTCTCAATATCTACATTTCAGGTTTATTAAGTGCTTTGTTTACGGGCTACAGTCCTGTGATATACAGATAGACAGACTATCAGTTAGACCGACAGCAAAGTCTCATTAATAGGGCACCGTTTATCCCTTTTGGTTTGGAAGCCTAAAAACTTTAAAGCATGATAATAAATAATTTAGCAAACTGGATAAAACAAAGAGTTAACCAACTGATTGAAAAATATCATTTTTTTAAATACAAACAAAGTATTGTGTTGTCTGTTGGTACTCTAGGAGAGTGAGTCGAACTAGCACTTAACCAGCCCATAAACAGACCAATCCATTCTTCTAATTCAAATACAATAAACCACACCTAAGCATTTCTGACACTTCTTTCTACCTTCAACCTTCAAGTATGACTTGTAATATAACTCACCAGTAATTTTAACATTATGCATCTCTGCCACGTGCATTCTCCGAAGATACAGATCCATGCATTACTACAGGTTTTATGATGATCTCATAAGTATCTATCTAATGTATATAAGAAAAACATTTGTGGATAAATATTATGTGCCAAAAATACAATTATGTACAACACATCACACACCTCAGAATAAATAGAAATTTCAACTCATTTTATGTCATACTTTGACTGCACATTATGAATGTGCACATGATCATTAGTCTCATTAAAACAGGTTTTTATAACCGAGTTCCAGTATGTATTGAACATTCCTCAGCTTTGCAGCATTTAGGTAAATTTAATTCTGGTTTGCCTGGATGCCAGGCTTATTGAGTCTTCTACATCTCCATAAAGATACCATCTATATTGAGAATGTTAGAGGTAGCCTATTATTTGCTGCCATCATTTCTCACCATTTCACGTGCAGTGATAGGGCGTCTTGACATTTGACACTGGGCTGGTGAGCCCGTCATCAGCGATGTCACAATTTTAGGTCAAAGTACGATGAACTTGAACGCGCTTTACTCACCGTAAAATGCTTATTGCTGCCACTTGCTTCCCTGCGGAATGCGTGCAGGCTGAGCCCGCATTCGCTAGGAAAGCATTACTGTTTTATGCACGTTTGGAAAGTTTCCTTGGTGGAAACCGGCCACGACAACAATCACTGGTCACACTGCTGGCTGCGCAGGCATTCAACCTGACAGTAACGTACTCAAACACCACCACCTCTCGTAAAATCCACTGTTTTCAACAAAAGCCACTGGAATCCATGCAATGAACACATCCGATAGTTCATCACTGCACTGCTACCTAGTTCAAAGGTAAGTACTTGTTTTAAATCGGGCAACGATAACGGTTCACGCGGATTTCTGTATGTAAACAAACTTGATTAATTCAATTTAATAACAAGAAAATAAAATAATGAAACGTCGATCGCGCCGCAAAATCCGAAAAACACAAGACGCGCAGCTGGCTAGCTGTCGCCGCGCCGCACGCCGCTCTTGCGGGGGTGAAGGCGGGTGAGGCGGGCAGGCGACCGCTCCAACCGCGCCCCCTATCCTTCCCGCTAGCCTCGTCTCGCAACGCAAGTCATTTCATTATAACGTTGTGTTCGTTCATTTTTATTTAGCTGAAGCTGCGTCTGCGTAATTGTAATTGCACTTTGCAGGTATTGGTTTAAGCATAGATGTATGTACCTACTTAGGGTAACAAAGGTGCTAATGCTTTACTAACTGGCTTTATTTTCAAATGCCTTAGTTTCTAAAGTATAAGTTCTGATGTTCTTAAGTTTAAAACATCAAAACAATGGTCATGTAGGTATAATATTTGCTTTCTTAAAATCACCTACCAACCTACATATCAACTAAACAACAATAATACAGATTCTAAAGATTGCCGAGCTGTCCCTAATGAAAAATCAACATCTTTCGAATTGGTGCTGAAAATTGATGAACGAAATAAAGAGTGAGTAAACCACAGACTAGTTATGTTCCTACATTTTACAACATTGACAGTGACTGTTGTAATGTAATTTTACCTATCCACAGTCCACACCCTTGGTTTTGCCCGAATGATACTTCATTTTATCAAAAATAATTTGATAAAATAATGTTACAACTTAGGTAATACATACATACGCTATCGGCTAGCCGTATGTTACTTAGTTGGTAGTTTATAGAAATCCTTCAAATTTATTTCTGACAGGCATATCTAAGTGGGTACTTACCTACCATATTTCAATTATTTGTCTAGCTTTTCTTTTACTACTTATAAGCTTATAGCGAGTAGATAGCAGTATTTTTTTTATATTATGTAGCATCACGTTCTTCCACCGTTGTTGCTTTAAGCCTACGAAAAAATATTATTCGTAGCTTTAAGCCTTCCATGTGCCTTCCATCCTAGAAAAAGGTTCAATTTTGTAGGTTCAATTGTTTTATAATAAAAAAATAATTCACACCGTAGTCAAATAATCATCATCCATTGAAGTACCTACCTACACGCACAGGTCTGTGAATGGAATGCAGTAAGAAATTATAAACAAAGCACCTTGGTCGATGAAAGCACGCTCACTGGTGTGGTTGGCCTTCACCAGAAATCTCGCATAAGCCACATATTTACGAAAAAAATAAAAACAATTTCGCACGGCATACTTTCAGGCAATTTTCGAGAAAGTAATCCTTCATTGGCGATCTATCAGAAGTTTCTCCTTTATCATTACTCTCGGCACGGGTAACCACCCCTTTGGCCCTGTAATTACCGGTAGTGCCGGCAGATGAGTAAATGCCTTAAATTCTGGGTTGTATGGAAAGTGAAGTGTTAATGGGACACTTGCGACAGCTTGATCATAGTGTTTCGTTCCTTTCTACTTGGAAGCAGGAAAGGGCTCGCTGACTCTTACGAATAACAAATTGGCCCATAAATAAGTACCTATCTATGTTATAATCAATAGCACAGATTACTTACTAAATGGTAATTCTAAGGTTAGACATTATAATTCCTCATACGTTTGGCGTAAGGGTACTGCAGCAAGTAAATTTTTGAGAAGATCTTCTAAGATCTTTAAGACTAGTGAACAAAACGTAAAGTAAAATTATTGTTTCGGAGTGTTGAGCGCAGTGCAGAATCACGCAGAATGGAAAAATGCACTGGGCAGGCATGATACTAACCATCACACAGGCGACTAGTCCGTCTCGTACTACAAAATTATATATATAAAAGAAAAGAAATGTGTACCTATGTCTCTTCTCCTCACTTATGATCTGTCTAGTACCTATGCATTGAAGTAATATTTAGCAACATTTATCTCGATGATATTAAGGTAAGTGATAAATTAGTTACCTTCAGATAATGTAAATGCAATTTTGCGTTTCTATTTCAGCTTGTTATGTATCTCTTATATCACATACAGGAGGCCAGTTAGTGTCATCTAGTTTTTCAGTCTTATGGCTTCTATATTACCTGCATGCTGCATGCATAGTTTTATTGTTACGATGTTTTGCCTATGTGCTAATAAAAGACCAGAAAGTTGTTTGACTGAATCTGCAACACAGCAGCGGCAGCGTCTACTGTAATGTATGGTACGCACTGTAACTGTATGGTACGCACTGTAACTGTATGATAGAGGCTGTACTACACTAATAGCCTAGCTAGAATATTATATCTGGATGAGAGAGAGTTTGTTGCGTATGTCTAATTTGCTTTTAAAAATTACTGAGTCAACCACGTATACCTAATTCATAAATGTGAGCCTATCAGGTTCATTAAAATAAATTAACTTAGTAAGTTGAACAGATTTGCAACTTTGCTGTGTGTAACTAAAAACATAACTTTTGTTCAACTTTTGCTGCATCACACACCTGTAGATATAACCGGCTGGCTAACCTCCTCGAAGATTCCCGAACGCAGAACATCTGCCTCAGTTTTTGCCAGCAACAATTTACTTTTACCCCAGTTCGTGGAACGGAAGTAGGGTGCGGGCTGGGTGCGTCCTTGAGAGCTCATTGGGAAACGGAAATGTCTATTCCATTGAGTGCATTTTGTTTTTAGTGGTTTGTTTTGTTATGTTTCATTGAAGTTCAATTATAGTTACAGTTACAAATGCTGTCACAGGTTTAAAAATTGTTATTCAAAGGACGGTACGCGGTAGAGAGTTGTAATAATCCGCCATGTGCGAGTTAGACTCGTAAACCTAGGGTTCTGTATTAACGCAATATAAACAGCCAACTAGGTATCATATTTATTCACAGCGAGTTTAATGCATAATTGTATGTGTCACCATTTAAAAAAAAATTAACTGTATTACTTTATTATCCGACTTTAAAAAAATGGAAGAAGATTAAACAAGACAGATGAAAAACAAAGAAGAAGAAAAATAGAAGAAGGTTACTTGGGTTAGTTCCAATCATGATGATTGTGTTGTTGGGTAGAGTATACTGACATTACTGACTTCCACAATATTCATATTTTTCAATGTTGGGTGTCGGTTCCGGTTTTTTTAATATTATTCATCAGGTAATCCTCTATAATGAATGAATGAAAACTTTCAACTAGCTAAATACCTACCTACATTCCTATTTCTTCAGCTTCAACAATACCCTTACGGATGGAGATGGACGGACAGTGTAAGCTTGTTCCCCTTTTCTCGTATGGAGCATTAAAAAGAGAAAGCAGGTTTTTTTTTGTTGGAGACCCCACAAGAAACCAACATCCAATGCACTACATAGAAATCATGGAACACAACAGTTTTCATGAGGCATTAATTTAGCGAATGCTCGTCTATCTAGCTAACACCTTCAAATACAAAATCTGTCACCGAGCACCTCACTTCACGGTGTGTTCTTGCACTGTCTTTTAGAGCGAGTAATTTTAAATTAGCCTGAACAAAATCATCGACCACATCATCACTTATCATTAGGTAAGTGAGATAGTGGTCAAAGGCTAGCCTATTAGAAATAGAAAAATGTATGTCTGGTACATAAGCACTAACTTGTGCAGGAGACCGTCTTGATGAGTTCCATCGCTGGTATCGCAGTAATATAAGACATTATTGTGAGTTATATTCCTGTTCTAATGAACAGGTTGCAAGTTACAACTGTCGTAAGCATTAAAAGTTAACTTTTTTTCGTGTTATAAGTCTATCTTTGTTCAGCTGTGGACGTCTTCCGGCTAATGATGGTGAAGTTTAGATGTGCAAAATCACTCTAAGAATGATACAATCTTCTAGGTAATCTGATACTAATGAGTGAAGGTAGTCTACATAATTAAAAAAAATACTGAGGAAGTATTGTGGTATACCTACTCAAGTACATATTAAAGGCGAAAGAAGGCCCCGTTCTTTTATCGTTTTGACTCCTTCCTTCGTGGAATCCATCCCCCGTATTGTGCTTTTGTTTCTTCTATAAATTATATTGTCATGCACAAATATTGTTCTTATTCGTCACACCATGATAACATCTACCGTCAGAATACAATTTATTCCATATTATCAAGTTATATCTAAGTAATCTCATCATTTGCTCGCACAAAATAATAAAAAAACAATCATTCATCAAACTAATCTCAAACTTCTTTACATCTAAAAGTATTGTATAGCATTAGAGACCCAAACATGTTCATATTAGGTTCATACAGTTCAAACGGATATCCTTTCTATTTCGGTCCAAGGATAAACGTTAATGGTTACCTGCGTAGTTGTTCAATATATCACCTCTTTGTCAACGTGCCTATTGTCATGCTGATCTGTTTGATATTGCATTATTATTATTAATTATTACAATTTAAGTGCTTTATCTGACTGGTGTTAGCATTTTAAATTATTGTTAGTTGCGCAGGGGTAAGATCCTTCGTTAGCAACTCACGCACTCCAATTCGGGCGTATAAGAATGAGATTTTAATTTTTATCAGAGATGAGAGATTCTTCTTTGACCAGATATTCGACCGATAATACAAAGCATAGTAATATATGTGTTAAAGATAAGTAAGCCTATTTACCTCTGGGTTAGTCTGGATCAGCATCAGTAAAATTAGGTACCTACTTAGTTAAGTGAATGAAATTTCTTGCGGTGAAGTACGCAGTTCCTAGTCCATGCTTCCATCTGGCAATACTAAATGATTCTTTCTGGATATTATATCCAACTTTTTTAGTCTTGTCTGTTATATTAATTTTAATATTCCAGGAGTTTCAGCTCCTAATATAGAGGAGAACGAATACGATTTTTTATGTCTTAAGAATTGTGGGACCCAAAGCATTTCATAAATAATAATACAAGGCTTAATAAGGCATATTGCGCTGCATAATTAGTCTTGCGTAGAGTCGACCATCTAGTAACGTTCTTGCTTGCTATTTCAGTCTTTAGGTCTTTGTGTTTCTTTTATTTACCTTAACAGTTTCCAGAGATAATTAATTAGCTGTATAATTAATGATATGTTGGGAGATTCATGATTTCCGCCAAGGCATTATCTCATTCAAGATTATGGTAAGCTCTTAATTTGACCTTAAAGATTCCACTTATTTGGTGTTGATAGATAGTTACGCCTGCTGGAACACCTTCAAAGTAATGAATAGCTATTCCTAAACCGTTAACGAACACATTTTCACCAGTTTTAATTTGAGTTACGTTTACTATTAGTCGTCCCATTGACTTAATATTCATTGGTACAACTTCTTCTACTAATTTTACAACTAATTAAAGTAAAGTAGCATGAATGGCACCCGAAGCACACCAAAGATCAGGTAATGACTATCAATTAAAACTGTTTCTTACTTATTAACATTCCGAACACAAGTGCTTTAGAACGTAAAATATCTATCGCGTGGGTGTAGTTGCTGCTTAGAGAGATAGTTTGTCATACCTTGCTCAAGATTCAAGTCGACTACCGTGGGATGTGAGAGGTACCTATATTTTATTTATACCTAAGAAGTCGCATGCTCGACGCGCCTTGCTCAAAATATCGCGGCGGTTGGCGACTTCCGTCGATTCAGTCGATGTTTAGTGTTTGTTTCCATTGCGTGATAAACGGTTTTCTATAAAATTTAAAGGGCTGATTTGAGAGAAGCACACCCAACATAGCACTATACACTTTTGCGTGCAGATGAAGGGATATGGAGATAGTGCGTGGTTGAGAAAAACCTTTCACTAATATTACTTAAAAATAAAAAAATAAAAATTTAAGTCTTGAGAAGTTATAATTTTCTAAATACTAGAGTAGCAATTGTATAAATATGCTATAAATCCTTATTTTCAGAGATGTAAAACGACGAAAATGTAAGTAAAACGAGGTTTTTTGATATTATTCTATGGAAAAAAATAATTTATGTAATCGTTTTTCCTCTAACATGACCCTAGTGTATGAATTAAATATATAGTTATACAACCCATATCTCAATGTTAACTTTCTGATATTACCACGTTTTATTGAAATTTGAATTCTCTAATAAATGGTAGGTATATACTTATATAGCATTTATTTGCACTTCACATAAACATGAATTGATCAAATAATAGTTCTACCCTCATTTTGCAAACATAACTACATATAATATATGTTACCAGACCTGCACTAACTTTGCACACAAATATGTTGTTCAGGATTCCTATTCTTCACTTTTACTATTTAGTAGAATTTGTTTATCGTAGTAGTAGATAGTTTATTGTAGTCAGATAACAGTTCCTCAGAAAGCGCTGCTGCCCACATTCCGGTATTTTACCTTTAGTCGCTATTACGACACCCTCGGGTAGAGATGGTAATATTTACTGCATATCTCGTCTCATTGCATTGTGGTCTGTTTTCTGGACTCGACCGGTGTATTTCGACCCCTTGCCGAATAGTCCAACGCCAATGTACAGCTACCAAAAACGCCACACAATTTAGTACGAGAAGGCTTATTTAACTATAGGCAGCTTAGTCTACAATATTGAATAATTTTTAAAAAGATAATGCATCATTTTATGATTCCGCAAAATATATTGTTTTAGTTATTTAGTCACTTTGCGTTGTAAATAACGAATACTCAGAGCAGCAGTGAGTCAGCTTTAGGTGCAGTTGTATAGTATGTCATGTTATGAACAATTCGGGTTAGTGGCATACGCACCCAATGATTCGATTTTGATTTGATTTTGATTTTGATTTTGATTTCGATTTCGATTTCGATTTCGATTTCGATTTCGATTTCGATTTCGGTTTCGATTTCGATTTCGATTTCGATTTCGATTTCGATTTCGATTTCGATTTCGATTTCGATTTCGATTTCGATTTCGATTTCGATTTCGATTTCGATTTCGATTTCGATTTCGATTTCGATTTCGATTTCGATTTCGATTTCGATTTCGATTTCGATTTCGATTTCGATTTCGATTTCGATTTCGATTTCGATTTCGATTTCGATTTCGATTTCGATTTCGATTTCGATTTCGATTTCGATTTCGATTTCGATTTCGATTTCGATTTCGATTTCGATTTCGATTTCGATTTCGATTTCGATTTCGATTTCGATTTCGATTTCGATTTCGATTTCGATTTCGATTTCGATTTCGATTTCGATTTTGATTTCTACTATAAATTGCTGCCATCTAATAAGAATGTCATCAATGCCTTTGCGATACAACTCTGGTGATCTAGATTCGAAAAACATTTTGTACTGACTCCTGGGAAGAAAACTTTTTATCACATAGAAAATTGACTGAATCATGAAAAAATACGGAGGGTGACGAATGGTTTCTAATCGCAATTCCTGTAGAGTTAAAACGGTTTCTCGTGCTGTATGAGGTCTCGCGTTATCATGAAGCAATAATGGTGAAGATCGATTCATGAGTCGGGGATAGTTTTGCAATCATTGTTCGGAGTTCGGTACGGTAGACATCTGCCGTTATTGCTTGACCAGATCGGAGAAAGCTATAGTGAATAACACCATGCTGTGACCACAAAACAGTAACCATTGCCTTGGTAAGCTTTGCTTTAGAACACTGTTGCGGTTATATTTTTTTATTTCTCTTACAATAAGGTTAATGCGATAATTCTGTTTTCATCTTTGATGTAATCAAACAATACAAGGGGCTTACATTTTGCGGGGAGTAATATATGAAGTGGTTCCTTGATATTTGTTATTGGAACTTTCAAATCTTTGCTATGCTTTCTACATAATGTGTTTTTCACCCTTCTGAACGCTGGAATGTCTAAAGTACAACAATAATATTTTAATTTTGAAATTTTCAAAATACGCCTTTCAAAAATTATTTGCACTGATATATAGTTTTTTCATAATTCTGTTTTCACTTTCATCTGTGTTTCTGGGTGCCGACTATTGTTATCAGTAACCCAAATTTTATAATTTGTAAGAAATGCGCTGGACTGAATGGTGATTTATAGTTAAACCCGTCAGAATTGCAAGATTACGAGAACAATAGAATTTCATTCAGAGTACCGGCAGTCCCGTTTTCCCGATATAATACCTAGCTAGTATGCATACATTTTAAATTTTGAATCTTGCATTTTAATAACACAATTGTATGTGTTATTAATACGCAAGATATAAAAACCATTCGAAACAATTGACTAAATATAATTTTAGCAATTATGATATTGAAATAAATATATTATTATGAAGAGAAACTCTTTTTTGCTAACGGTATATTTAATATATGGTAATTATTTCTTTCAATCAAATTTATCGGGGGGAACTGAGATCGTGGGCAACTGACACGGGGGGAGTTGACATTGGGTGCGTATGCCACTAACCCAACAATTCACGGCCATTATACACTGTTATCAATGCACACAATTTCAGTCCAAAAATAACAAATACGTTTGTAATGTAATGTGAGTCAAACGCTCATCCCGTCTTGGAAATTTTTGGCAATGCCGTGTGATCAGTGTTTCAATGTACCTACCTACTAAAGCTGCAACAAAGAAAATCTTCGAAGACATTTCGACTTTTATGTATAATATACCTATCTATTTACTCACTTACCTACTAACTATTATCATTTTTTTTATTTTCATTACGAAAAATCATCATATATCTCCTCAGCTCCGCGAACGGGGCTGGCTGGGGTGTCGAGCTTTTGCTCATGACCCCTGCAGTTTCTCATGTAAAATCTGTCGCCAAGCACCTAACGGTGTGTTCCGGCAGCTGTCCTTGAGTAATTCTAGGTTAGCCTGAACAACATCTTCGACCACATCATCACTTACCATCAGGTGAGATAGTGGTCAAAGGATAACCTATCAAGCATAAAAAAAAAAAGTGACCGCTATCGCACGGTCACTCTCACTGCTTAGGGTACATCTTGAATAGCCACTAAGCAGTCTGCATTGCACTCTTGTGCTTCTTGAAATGCATCCTTTTCTTCTTTGTTTTATTTTTAATTACCTATTAAGAAAATGCATTTACTTACGCATATACACACCCGCCGGGGAGCAGGTGGTTATGTCGGGCTCAGGGTCAATAGGGTCCCCACTACCGACTAAAAACCTCATGGTGTTCCATCGTAATCGATTAGGCGGTAACCGCCTAAACTAAAATTTTCTAGCCAAAGCAAGTATATTAATTAGCGGTTTCATCCTATTTCCATCTATTTATTATGCAGGTGCTGTATTTACTTAGGAATACTTACATATGAACCCAAATACCTATATACCCATTTCTAACATACAGCGAAATAGAAGTTTTCAATTCCGTGTTAAATATTTAAGCAATTTCTACTTGAATTTAGCAACTACATTTTCACTAATCGCAAAAAAACAACAGTAACATCTAGAAATTAAATTTTCTTGCATTACCAACCTTACTTTATCAGATATATACCTAGCACAAACAAATACATAGTTTTCAACATTAAGATGGTAAATATCAGCATTTTGATGGCCGTAATCCAATGGAGATGCGCCTCTTAATTTTTTCTCAGTCAAGTTTTTGTGTGAACTCTGTCCCGGGTTTCGAAGGCAGACGATGAGTTACCAGACATCGGACACTTGAGTACCTACCTACCGGCGCCTTTTGTTTTTAGCTGTTTAAATGAATGATGCTTATTTTAAAATACAAAAGGGTTAGAAGCTTTGAGATTAGTTTGGGATAGGATTTGACCCTGAGCTGTTAATAGTCAATATCAGTTTTTTTACTGATAAGATAGAAAAAAAATTAAAAGTGGACGACGACGTGACAGAGGATTTTTTCTGTTACTGACAAAATGACAAGACGGGAACGGACGTCACACTGAAAAAATATTTCTTATTCATCTTTTTTTTATATATTCTTTTCGTTTTTTTGACGGAGTAAGTAGGGTAGAATACCTAGTTTTCGGCCATTTAGTGGCCCCTTTAACTTTGAGACGCTAGAAAAAAATATACAATTGATTGAGCCCTGCGCTGTTTATTGGTATATGTACCCTATATAATGTAATTTACGTATTTAATATTTAATGGAACGTCAAGTGCTTCCTTATTTTTAGAAAAATATATAAAGCCAAATATAGCGAAATCGCCGGTTTTCGGCCATTTTTTTTTAGTTTTCGGTCAGCAGTACCCAGTTTTCGGTCAGAACATTTAATATTGATTTAAAATTAATGTATCCATACAATTTATTAAAAAATAACATTTTAATGTGTAATATGTATGTATGTATCCATTTAAAATATCCTACTAGCCCAACACACATTTATTCCAACATCCTCATTGCTTTGACAGTACATACTTAAAACTATACTTTAATGTTTGATTTAATTTGTTACACTTCAATAGTAATACTAGGGTAGCCTGAACAACATTTTCGCCCACACCATAATTTACTATCAAGTGATATGGTGGTCAAAAGCTAGCCTATCAGGTATAATTCACTATAAATTATTTTTATCCGTCTAGGTGAAACTGTACAATCATATTTATCTTATACCTTTTTTTTGATAGGGTAAATGCTTTTAACCTCTATTTGCTATCAAGGACAACGTCGAGATATTTCAACGTTGTCCTGACCAGAATGCAGGTTCCGCCTACAACAATGGTAGAGTCTGCAGATGGCACCCATCATCGGCCATAAAAATATATGGCCTTGGACTTATGGAGCGCCTTAGCCAGGCACAGCATTCTGATTCTGGCCACGACCGTCCCGACACCATCCGTGGCCATCCAATTTCCGCTTCTCTGTAATTGTCAACTCCACGAAGGTTGGCGCCCCAAAGCACCCAAATGCCCGACTTTCCACAAGAAGGGGCCCAAGACTCAGCTCTGCAGAACGCCACGCGCCGCGCGTCACGGGACCTCGAACCTCCACATTTGTCGTCGGGAAGACTTCCTCTCTATCGGTGAGATAGTCCCCGACTAGCCTTCAGAGGCAGTGGGGAACTCGTTGATACTAAAGTCCAGCGTGTATTGTGCTCCAGGGCAGCGTGTTGAAGGCGTTGGCAACATCCAATGACACGACCAACAACACACCACTACTGGAGCACGCCTCCTTGTAGAGGTCGTGGATGCTGGAGATGGCAACCAGGGTCGAGTGACCTCTCGGAAACCCGAACTGGTTGTGTGCTAGGTTGGGCACTGTTGTCTCAAAGTGCTTAACGAGGCGGGCAGCCACGATACGCTTCAACAGTTTGCCCGCATCGTCACCTACCACAATCGGATAGCTCGAAGGCTCATCCGCGGGACGGCCTTCCTTCCTCAGGAGAAGCTTGCCCCTCTTCCACTGTTTGAAGAATTTGCCATCCCTGAGACACCTGTCACATAGGGCCTTCAGAGGGTATCAGGTGCTCATTATTTAAACCTTTGTTATTATATTTAAAAAAATACAAATAATCCTTAAAAACAATATTAGAGTTTAGTAACTTCGTAAGTCGGTAATGAATATCAATAACTATGTACAAAAACAAGACTTTTTAACACGAATTTAAGTACATTAATAAAAATGGACGAAGAACTAATACCACCGTTTTCCATACCTCAGTTTTCGGTCGCATTTCTTTCATACAAATATTATGTGACCGAAAACAGAATGTCAATTAATTACGGCTTATGTTTTCGGCCATCTGTAAAATGTGAATATCGTTATTTAATCATACTAATGCAAATTGACGGCCGAATTCTGAAAACTAAAATCTTAACTGTAATTGCAGTTGAATAAAAAGAGTAGTTCCGTACGTGTACTACCAGGTTAATAAAAGAGACAAAACTATTTTAGGTTGCATGTCGTTAAAACTCGGCCACCCCGGCCGAAAATAGAATAATTGAAGAATATCTTGCTTCTGTTTCCGGCCCCTTAAAAAATCGTTATTTAAAATCAAATACTATTAAAATAATTATGAAAGAATGACTATAACTTATTTCTTCAGCTATAAAACTATTAACAATCAACATTTACTTAGTATAACAGTAAAAAACTTACGGTTGAACAAGAGTCGAGTCACTATTTTTTTTTTTGTATTTGCGTGCTAACTCTTTCTCATCTGCCAACATGAAATTAAACAATTCTTTAAAAATCGTTTGTTTGAGTAACCCAACCGAATAATGTTTTAGGGTATCAGGCGATTCAATCAAAGAGTACTTACAAGACTTTCGTTCCTATATTGCAATAGAAAGTAGCTAATATCTAAATAATGCTGCAAGAGGATCAGGAATGGCCGATGGATAGGTGCCGGCCGGTGGACCGGTTCCCCTACCCTACGAAGCCCATCTCTTGTGCCTGTAATGTATTATTTCATATTTTTTATTACTTTGTTCGACGTAAAATATTCAATACTCTATTCAAAGGGAGCACGGCGCGGTCCAGCGTTGCCGCGTTGAACGCTCTTGGCTCGGAGTAGGCATTAAAACACAAAAAAAAATATGTTGTTAAATTAAAAACATGTATTTTTTTCAAAACAAAAAATTCTCTAATTGTTTGTTAGGGCTAGCAGATGTCAACTCTAAGAGGTTGTTAGCATATATACCAATAACCCTGTATAGTCACTCCCTGTGGGTTGCAAGTTGGCATATTGCTGTGGGAGTACCAAAAGGTCGTGAATGGAAAAATACTTATAGAGGATATGTTGAGCAGCGTCTTCTTTTCAACTGTCAGAACTTACTGCAATCCCGAAGACACTGCTTGTGGATTATAGCAAACCCTCTCCCCTTGGCGGATTGTGTTCAGCAGTGTACCATCCAGCTACGTAGTGTAGTCAGTAGATCAAGGATTTCTGTCATAAGTCAAAACGAAAGAGATGTTACTATAACACACACCGAAAGATATCTTCTTTTAAAGCAAATATACGCCTATCTAAAATTATTGATCTCCGGACTGATTTTGATATTAAAAGATTTAAAGATTTTAGTAACGTTTTTGTTTAATATTATTGATGATATCACAATTTTATAATATTGTAATACTGTGATAAAATCATGTAGATGTGATAAAGGTATAAACGCAGACTTTTGTCATGATTATAATCCTATTCTTCCAATGATACTTCTAATGGAACAGCGTAGTTGGGTCTACTGAAAGTTTAGTCACTCTCAAATGGGAGCAGAGTAATTAGAAGTTACTCTTTGACAATAGTTGAAATATTGTCGATTTTAACCCCGATGCAGGGAAAAGAAGTTTAAACCCTGATAAACCTAAGATAAGCCTTAGATAAGAGTGTCGAAAATTTAAATGGGTGCTGTTAACTAATTACTTTGGCCTGGGTCCTGGACCCCATCGCAGGTAGACGCGCGTTCCTAATTCTAACCTTTGTAGGTTAAACGAAGGTATCGTCTGCACGTATATACATACAGGAGGGATTCGTCGATAATTTTCTTCATGTGCAGAAAGGTAGATTATAATTCCTATTATAAGTTTAACGATAAAATCAGCCTCGTTTTTTTAATAATTAAACTCTTAGATTACGACACGGGGTTCCTGTTGGGTTGACTTCTACCTAATAATTAATAATGAAATTTGAAATCGGAATAATTTGTTGTTTTTTTATTGATTGGCATTTATTACTTACATATTAAGTAATCGTCGTCACTGACACAGTTGAAGATATTGTTCAGGTAAGCCTAGAAGGGAACTGGCACTTAAGGACAGGCTGAACTGTTGGGTGCTTAGCAGCAGGTTTTCTACTTGAGCGTAGCAGCCAGCCAGGAGAACATTCACGAAATTCCCTACCACTATGCGGTGATGCTCAAGCCCACGGAAGCATTTGAGTTATAACAAAGAACCTACCACATGTCAATGCATACTACAGGGCTCAGCGTTTGCTTCAAAAATTTGACTGAATTTCTAAGTACATATATGAGTTCCTGATTTCTTTGCCAGCTCCATGGCCTTTAGCCTAGGAGATTAAGGTTGTGTCTATGGCGCCTGCAATACCTAACTATTCTTAATAGGTATTTCCGTAGGTACTTGTGTAAAGTTCAAATATTGATCAAGCCCAGCTTTTACCTCCAACCAGACCACGCCGCCCTGTCCACTTCATTTGGAAAATCAATTCAATATCAAATCAATAGCACTTTCAGATAAATCACTGAACCAATTAAAGGGGCATTAGCGAATTGAATGGCTCGTCAATACGGTCCATTGTAAAGGCCCAGCATGCTACGGCCCATTTAACCTGTGCCACAGATAATGTAGCAGAAGCTAAAGGTTTTGTAGTAACTATTGTGGAAGCTATGTCAACACTGTTATCAAAATGGTGACGCCCGGAGCAAGGTCAATGTACTATGGTGTGTGCCTTTGTTGATGGTTTTTCGATTCCCGGAAGAGATCGGGTGAAATGGTGTAAGAGAATATGGATAGTGTCTTTTCGGAATACTCAAACGTGGAGTGCTTTTATTTTTAGGGTTTCGTACTCAAAGGGCTAAACGGCGATGATAACCTCATAGTGGCAAATCTGAAATTTGATAAATACTAACTTAGTGTTGAATGCTGGCTCAAAACAGAGTTGAAAAAAAAAATTAACCCAAGACATTACAAATATGGCCAACCACGGACAACCCAATCTAGGCTCATGCATGACCCTTAATATAGGAGTCAAGACTCTTTCATCAGTTTCACAGGAAAGCAGTCTAAATTGTAGGTAATTAACAATTACCTAAAAAAAGTAAAAGTACTAAATACATACATATTTCAGAAAATCTTAAACTAAACAGGTAATTAAGAAGGAATGTGTATGAGGGTAAGGGTTTGTTGGTGTATGTATGTATAGTGCATGTAGGCATGGGTTTGTGTGTATAGTGCATAGAAATATAAAACTTTTCTGTGTAATAGTGTGTATGTATGTGTGTGCGTAAATGTGTTACGAATACGAGTACAATATAATGTAACTCTAAATTTAAATAATCTTTGATTTAGATGACTTCAAAATAAATTACTTCCTGGAATAAAATAATTATTTATATAGCGGATTTATTGTTCCTGTATGAAGTATATATAATAAAGTTATTTTATATTATATACATTTTTATACAGTTATATTATTAAAGGAGGGGGGAGGCGATGTAATCTGCAATGAATACCACATTGTACCCATGATACAACTGCCTAGTATGACGTAGGACTCTGTAACAGCAGGATCGTCCACTGCTGAACACAGCCTCCCCTATTAAGGGGGTGGTTGCCATAATCCCCACGCTTGGAAGGCGTCTTGGGGATAGCAGAAAAAGTTGGCAATTCCTTAGAAGGCGCTGCTGCCCACCTTCCATTATTTTTCCCTCAGTCGCCTCTTACGACACCCATGAGTGTCGTGTACTATAATTTATACACATATGCCACGGGGCATGACATAGGACTCGCTAGTACACAATTACAGTATCCAACATCTATTATACTTTTTCTATTAAAGTAAGATCTGCTACAAGTTTCATTTCGCACACACTCACCTCAATACATGCTGAACGGCCTCCATAACACCTTCACATTTAGAATTTCTTGGAAAGCGCAACAAAAAGACTAACTTTAACTTCGTTTCTTCGTAAGCATTCCTAAATATAGAATTGGCAGCGTGGACAATAATTAATCTATGAATTTATTAAATAAAAAATCGTATTTTCGTTAAAAACAGGCCTATAAATAGTACCATAGCACCTACCTAAATTACGTAAGTCCACAAATAACCATCATTCGCCGTTAAACTGTAATTAATTAATTTAATTATGCGCTCCGACGGTTTTAGATAAAGAGGCGTGGACTTTTACTCATAAATAAAAATAACAATGTTTATAATAATTTGGAATGTTATTTTGAAGAAGAATCATAATAAAGATATGGACATGTCGGTATTTATAGCAAAACTTTAGCCGATAATGTAATAATTTCCATAAAAGATTTGTAGGTAGTTGATAAGATTTTTGCATTAACGTAAAGTCTAGTTTTACTATGGTACATATAGTTATAAGTATATTTGTAGGTATATAATGTGGCTGAAACAAAAACTTATAACTACTAGTAGAGTCAAGGTTTAGTCGTACTATAGCTAGTGATTTCATACCTTGTAAAACTTGGGATTATTTATTGCATAGCCAGAATCAGAAATGATTATCATTTGTGTATACTCAATTATTTATACAATTTCTAGTACTTTCCGATATCAAAGGTCACATCAGATAATATGACACGGAGTATGCACCTTTTTAAGGTATACTCTTTGGAGAGAAATTCAAATTGAAAAAGATTTTTTTTTGATCACGTAATACGCGAGATTTTGAGAGATAGAAGAGATTTTTAACATATTTTTTTTAAATGTTTATTGAGTATATCAATTTTGTTACGGATAGACGTAATTTTAACATATTTGACGGTGTTTTTTTTTATTTGGTTGTGTTCGGATCGTAATTTATGGAATCAGGTACATTGTTGTCCAATAACTGTTCAAGGCAACACCAGCAATATTTTAAACTGCTGATACGAAGACTTTATAAAATGGTTTCGAATACTAGCTGCAAGCTTGAAAAACTGTTTAAATTTGGAATTTTCAGGCACAGAAATGCGTTTTTACCATAATAATATATATGTAAAAATATTTTAGATTCATAAAAGAGTGTAGCAGGGAAGTATCCTTGCTCCCTATTTCTAACTCCGCGCTATTCTGTACGTCACCTATAGGATCTATGGTTTGGGTTCTGTCTGACACTTTGTTTCTGACTTGTAAGGTAATAAATGCTGTTATTATCTTGATAATATTCAAGAATCACCGCGAACATCTCATACTTTTTGATTGTGAATCGTGCGAATTTTAGTGTCTCACCAATTACAATTGTCTGCTGCAGGGATGGATTCAAACCAGTTTTTATCCAAGTAATGATTATGATATGAAGCAAAGCTGGCCACCACGGACTTAAACTTTAGGTCGATAAGAATGAGGCTACCATAAAGTACATAAAGAAAATATGCTGCCAAGTGTTCCGGCTGCTGGTTTCAGAGCTATTTGCCATTTCTTGTCTAGCCTGTTTCTACCATAGACTGGATATAATCTATAACTGATGACAGTTATATGTAAGGTAACCTATATAATAATATATATCAGGTCAAAGTAATAATTTATTAAGTCAGCTACTTTTAAGAAGGTTTATTTATCTTGCTTTTAAATTCCAAATAAAAGCCAAGTTACCAAATTATTCTTTATAAATATTTCTTGTTTATACACGGACTCTATTACGATTGACGATATTATAAGAGTCGTGGGGAGTCGATGGATAAAAACTGCTTATAATCGTTCATTGTGGCCTTCTATATGGGAAGTGTTTTAACAGTGGACTAGACGTCTTCCAGCTGATGATGTAGCGCATTCAGCGCAATGACATTCTGCTCTAAATACTCTCTCAATAGAGTAGGTAGGCTTCCATCTAGGTGGACTGACGATATTATAAGAGTCGCGGGGAGCCGATGGATACAAATGGCTGAAAACCGTTCATTGTAGCCTTCTTTGTGGAAGGTGTTCAGTGGATGTCTTCCAGCTGTTGACGATGATTGATGATACATAGACCACCTTTTTTTTTTAATATTAAATATTATATAATACAATTTACTGAAACATATGTATAACTATATTAGTATATACACAGTTACGCCTGAATTCACTCTTTTCAAACAAAGAAAAATATCCGCTTTCTTTCTCCACTGAAGATTATCGAAAGTTCACTGCGAACAATAGTTCAGCGCAATGACAATCTTTATTCTTATCGAGTCATCATTTGCTGACTCATTCTTCATACAATTCATGTTAATTATTATATTTTCCATGGGTAAACTCATGTCCTATGTAACTGGCCTGGTGTTGCCAAATTATTGCCTTAAAATATCCCATATTTCTAACAAAATGATTTTCTTTCAAAATATTTGAGTACATATTTTGTGAGATTATCTTATAAAAAAATAATTTATCAAATTACGCGTGTACGGCGCTCTTAAAAGACTATATATCAAGTGATTTATTATTCACACAGCGTCATTTCATCTCTATGTTTAAAAATGTTGTCATGCAAAAAGTTCCTTCATCATGCACAAAAGAAATAAATACTAATAGATTTATCAATATCATCCAATAAAAATATACTGTAAAAGTGACCATTCAAACCAATAAACCACAAAATTAGAGGAAAATACCACTAACCCGGCAACACTACCAAAGCCAACTATAGTGAAAGTATTCTGGATTAATCACACGATCTGCCGCAAGTTCAATGCCTCGATTATGACTGTTAAATTATAATATTCTTTTGCTTTCTTAGGAGATGAATGGGGCAGGTGGGTGCCGTAATCGTGTAGGTACGTAAGACTGCTTAAGACTTCGGACGAGCTTTTTGACATTTCTGACAATTTCTTATTTTTCTAAGAGTTAAATTGTCAACTATATTGTGATCCCCTTATCTCAGATCCGGCTGCAATTAATTAAGATCGAAGTAGATTTGAATAATCATGTGTTGTAATTAGTATTTCAACTGCGCAAGACTGCAACTCCAAGGTTCATTTGAACCTAGAGATTGAATAGTGAATGTAATCGTAAAAAAGTTCTCGCAAAGTTTTTGTAGAATGTAATATACAGATACTAACAAGCGATAAGTTAATAACATTGCTTCACGTCTGCATGACTAATCAATTGGAGAAATGGCAATCGGAGTGGTCCCTATTGATAATCACGCGCCTATTCGATGTTCTAGAGTGGACATAGCACTATAGGCGTAATAGGTTGTGTCGTAACACTTGTAAGTTATCGTTTGTAATTGCCCCCGTCACAGACTAATAACCAGTTGCACGTTCTCGGTATCGGTATTCCAGCCTCACAAGCAATTTGCTTTATTTTGAAATATGTTTTTTTCCTGTAAAATACTGGCCAGCAAATATTTCTTTCAACTAAAAACGTACATGAATTAGAATAGGTAAACTCTGCTATAGGTACATCTACTTTCATAAATTTAAAAAGAAGAAAATCTAAATACGAATATGTTCTCCTTTGATCATAGCACATTATAAGAAATATTTAGTAGCCTGTAGTTAAGAACCTACTTATAATTATATTTCTCATTAATTTTGATGAAAAACTTGCACCATTTGCACCAGTTTCTCTATACCACCAAGATTTTGACGTCATAATTACCACGCGAGCGTTTTCTAGATTTAGTATTCCATAAACAATTGGTATTCTATAGTCTATAGACCTACTCAGAGCAATAACGCTAATAACATCTCTTTGTCTAGCTGGATTATTGAGGTAAGAGAAAGAAGACATCAAAATGCATGAATAACACGACAAACAAATGAATAGGTAACTACTAGGTGGGACCATTCCCAAAGAGGCAGATGTATAGTTTGATGGGCAGCAGTGTTCCCTTTATTCGTTCCGTCCGGGTAATTTAAGGGATGTTAGGCCCTTCTGATTTTTAAAAATGTACATACAATCAATATTTTCGTATTATAAATATTTAAAAAAATCTATGCGGACGTGTCGTCAGAAATCCTGTGGTTTTTCAAAGCCCAGCTGCGAAACAATTTTTGATGTGCTTTGATTCTACGCGAAACAACGATGACTCTTCAATGAAGTGCTCGACTTTTGACCTCTTTTGACTTATCAGGAAATGTTAGCGGAATTGTCACTATATTTTTTTATTAAATATTTCTTGATAAAAATTGTGTTCAAATATGATTTATTTCACTCTCCTCCAAGATCCGGTTGAATCGATGAATTATCCATATTGAGAAAAGCAATTCACAATATCACGCCATAAACTTCACTAACGGGATACTAACAAACAATAATTATAAGAACGGCCTTCTAACTATTATTGGTATTCCTATAGGAGAATCTCGGCCGTTCGTACTGAATACATGTAAATAAATCACGATGGACCGTGAGATACAAAGCAATACACGATTTAGAATCTTCATTGTTTTCTCTCCGCGACTAAGAATGTTAAATATTTAGAATGCAGTTAGAAAAGAAACGAGCACTAATGAATGTCACTGTCTGTAAACAATTTCAATTTGTAATCAAATGAATATAGTTAAGATGGACTAGACAGAGAAAAAACGCCTTGGGAAATCTTGTACTTGCACTGGTATAAATATACATAATTTTTACTGTACTGTATCAGCCGGATTGTCCACTGCTAAACACCGTCTCCCCCATTATGGAGAGGATTTGCCATAATCCATGCATTTTGCATGCCCACGCTTGGCAGGCGTCTTGGGGATCGCAGTGTGAGGCATCAGTTCGACAGAAAGCGCTGATGCCCGCTGTCTGGTGTGTTATCCTTGGTCGCCTTTTAAGACACCCACGGGAAGAGATGGGTGATATTCTAGCCCGGCACTCCACGGCCATGGTATCCACGGGTATACATAATAATATATGTTATTATTAGGATCTACCGTATAAAAAACATGTGGTCGCTCCTGTATTTCCTGAAGGGATAGGTCTATGTGTCAAATATGCTTGGTTCCCTGAATGGTGGTAGTGCATTTTTCGAATGTCGGATGGCTACCAACCACTACTTACTTGATATGGTAGTAAATTTGTCACTAAGCTGGTTTGAATTTGCGGTAATTTTAGGTTAGCCTGCACATCATCTTCGACCATATAATTACTTAGCATCAGGTGAAATAGAGTTAAAGGCTTAATATAGTTTTAATAAAGCTGTCATTTATTTAATTTGGTAGTCTACTTCCCTCTCTTGAAGGTCAGTTACAATTTTAGTATTGAAATATTCTACATTTTACAACTATTTTCTCTTTATGCTATCGTGATGGAACAAACAGGAGGTGCATCTGGTTAAGCTAAGCGGTAACCTCTGCCTATAACACTGATTCAGTATGTCATAAGTGGCGAACTGCACTGCGCCCATCACCCTGAGATATAAAGTTCTTTAGTCTCATGTGCCTGTAATTTTACCGGCACCCATCTCATCTCATCCATCTCTCTTTGACACAGTTATATGACTATTATTGCTTGGCGGTAGATATAGGTATGGTGACATTAGTTCTCGGGACGAACTCGCATAAAGTTAAAATGCTACTGGATTAAACGTTCATCAAAAAAGTTTTGTTGTGCCACTGCGATAAGAACGGGCAAGAAACTCAGGTCCATTCCTTTTAAACGTTTTTTTTAATGTGTTACATACATATAAATATTATAATAATTATTTAAATTACGTAGGTGACAGGTCATAGCTTGCCAGAGGTGGAATTCTCCAAGCATTTTTGCTGTTTAAATATTCACAAACTATATCTCAATGTTTTTCTGATACAGCTTGAGTTTTCCTTCTGTAAGCGTTGTAATATCTTTAGGAACTACGAGTTTGTTAAACCTAATATAGCACATAATTTCCTAAGAAGGATTTTTTTGAATTTGCTAATCTAAAACCTGGCATCACTATTTCATCTTTATTCCTTAGTTCTGATTGTCACTGTTTCATTTAAATTTACTAAAGCTCTTACGAACATACATAATAATTATTTACAAATATGTATATTCAGACACGGTAAAGTATTCTTCTAATATAAGTATCCTTCAAAAAATTCCTTAACGGAGTCGCTAGGATACATTTATATATATAGGTCAAATAACTTTACTCTTGATGGTATGATCGACCTAATTTGGGTTTTGTGATTACTACTACAACCTAAGCAGGGATATTATATCATTTCATTAAGTTTCACATAAATATTTAGATTAGTATTTATTTCATATTAGAAATAGAAACTGAAGACACTGGAAGCGTACTTATCTACTTATTATATGCACACACAGAAAACTTTTAGGGCAAACAGAACTACTACCTAGCAGTCGCTCTGTTTGACGCAATTCTTTGTTGGAAGTCACCTCTTGAAGATGGTATGAGCGATTACAAGAACAACGTAACGGTTGGGCCCACATAATGTCTGGCCACACGCAATGAAGATAGCAAGGTTAACGGAGCAAACGTCTATGGCATACCTAATGGGAACCAAGAACTGTGACCGAGATGTTTCGGTGATCAAAAAGAAGTATAATAGTAAAATGTAACGATTATTGCTTGACAGTTAACTAAACGTGTTATACTGGAAGATGTCGCAAAAGTACGTTTTCTCGAAGATAACAGGGCTTTCTTTTAAAAATAGCCCTTTACTTTGATGAAACTTGTGTTCTGATTCTAAATGACTTTCTTAGCTAGACAAGCTTAACTAGATGATAGTCTTTGACGAGCAATGGCACTATGATTTGGAAATGAAGTATGTATCTAACCAGCCATATAAAGGAGTTAATAGTTAAGCAAGGTTAACTCTAGATGGATAACCACCTGGACACTGTAAACATGTTTCAAAATACAAGACCTACTATAAGATTCATAGAATTCAAGGCCTGCCTTACGTAAAGAAAATGAACAGGTGTTTTGTTTACCATAAACTGAATTTATAATTGCAGGAATATTTCAATGCCCTATCGAAATATCTAAAACAAAACACGTATTGCATGATAAATAAAAGAACCAGGGCAAACGTGATGCCTAAGAAAACATAATAGTGCACTAAACTACCTAGTAACTTTCTTAGTTTTTGGCGTTACCACAGAACATATAGGCAAAGCATGCTGTATCTTTTCAATGGAGTTACTAACAATTTCTTAAGCGGTAAGAACCTGCTTAAGGCTATAGGTGAAGAAACAAAGACGTAACCTCATCCTGTTCTTACGTAAGGTTACTTATAAAGAGGTATAGCCAAAGGTACCTGGCCATCCGGGCATTGCTGCGAGGCTCAAGAAGATAAGACCAGTGAAAGTGCCTCCAACGAGGACCCCTTGTGTACAACAAGTATTGTTGTGTGACGGTAGTCACGCTCCGCTAATTTGAATGCAAGCATGAATTTAATAGAATAATCTCGCTGATTGATAGACTCATTATATGATGATGAGGTTCCAGGAAAGTCTGCATTGTCCAAACATCGCCGCACCCGTACATAATTTGTTAAAGATATACCGTTAGATATAAAGTAATTGAAAAATTGCATTACGTAACTTCAAAGTCGTAAAGTCATAGAGAAATTGTGAGGGTCCGCCTTCAGACTTTAAAAGGCTTCAGGCGATTTTCTTTATTCGTCCGTTGCTACGTAATCTTTTTAGATTGCGGTCATTGATCTCCCAATTTTTATGGTCACAATATGATAATATAGAATCGATAATCTAAACGCTGTGAAATTATTAGACTACGATGGGCGGTGTGAAAATATATCACAAAAGAAACTCCCATACAGCAAGCTTCGATTGTTTATAAGGTTTCAATTGGTCTTTGTCGACCAGTTGTAGTAGAAATTTAAAAAATCTTAGAGTGATGAAAATAAATTGAAACAAATAAGCATCTTATGGATATTGTCCATTCTCTAAACTAGAAGTAGGTACTTGAGTTGTTAGTAAAAGTCTTGCGACTTGATTAGTTTCGAACGTTATGTGCACGTATCGCAGAAACTATTTGAGCTGATTAATCTTTATTGTAAAATCTATTGGAGCGAATTGAGAATAATGGCGTCAAGCGAGCCTCAGCCGTTCGCCTAGCACTCTTTTCAATAAAAGTTAGTTAAGAAGCTTATTAAGATGAAGGGGTGCTGCTTTTTGTTCGGAAGTGCTTAGATGCGTTGTAAGTGTTATTACTTTCACTACTCAAGCTATTTTAGTTGGCGCAAAAAGTTCGCAATTTATTTCTTTTTGTGCTCTATATAGAGTCACGACCGGCGTCGTAGTTTATTTGGCCGTAGTAGGCACTGTTTCGTACCAAGGTCGAGAACCGGATGGTATTACAATACAGTATTACCTCAACTTTCGTGCTCGATCGACGAAAGCGAATGCTATAACTCCCGTTTCGGTGACAACTTTCTGTAAATATTCTGAACCACTTTTTATCCTTTCCAAATCGGAGTTCTGTCAGAACATCAATGGTGCATGAGTGGTTGGTTTCGACAGGTCCACTTTCCATAGTTACATAAGATATAGCCTTCAATGTTTCAGAGTCGTCAAAGAAAGACCCTTAATTAATGCGTAGGTGTTTTACTGTCCTGCAGTCATTGAAGTACTAGATACAATAATATTGAAAATGTCACGAAAGCTGAATAAGTGCCTCTTGATTAGAATATAGCAATAGATTTTATTGAAATTTAATGCTATATCAGGATCAATATTTTACCTACTTAGATTTAAATTGAGCCTGACCGAAGAAAATTGAAAGGTACAATATTCGTACATTGAATATCAATGCAACTTTTTATTTATTATCATTGGATAGATATAATTTTATTTCATTCAATAGTAAGAATATGTAAGTATTTGATTTTATCAGAAATCTTATTACGTGAAGGAGTAGAGAAAAAAAATAGTTTTTGACACTTATATGTACGAAACAGAATGAACAATTAAGAAAGTTCTTAACTGTGGTGATGATGTGTATTTTCACGATTGGCTATAAACATAAATTAATTTAGCTGACCCATAAACGAAATCCTTAAACACAATGACATATCCATTTCATCGGGGCTATTTAGAAATTGGGCCAGCCATATGATAGTGGGAAATAAAATAACATTGCTCCCAGCCTTGACATAAAAACATTTAATTCAAGGCAATTAATTATACTGCGCTGAAGCCGGCTCGATGATAATGCCATTGGTCTATGCTATGACAAATAGATTGTGTTGAACAAATAGATGATATCGATGATTTGTTTAGGCCGAAATGTCATGAGAACTTTTTGTAGTAGGTACAGCTTTGATTGTTGGTCAAGGTGGCGGAGGCAAGTTACGGGTTGGCGTAGGTACTTTTGTCTATTCGGCAGATTAGTTACTGGTGCACAGTTCTTGAAGGATTGTTCCACATACTACCGTCGTCGGATGTCGTAAAAATAGAGTGCGTTCAATAAGCAGCATGCTGCTACTCTCGTCGATGAGTATGGGGTGTTCCTGTTAATTAGGTAAAAAACAGATCTCTTTACATTAACAGATCTCTATCGATCAGGTATAAAACGTATTAAAGCCCTCATTAACATAAAGTCAGTGATATACACTTACAAGAGTATTGCATAGGAGAAATAGTATAATAGATAAGGGAAAACATATTTTGACCGACCCCACATGCGTGGGATAAGGGTAGTAAGATGATGAGGTACATCTGTGCTTAAGTTCCTAATACTAAGTAGTATATTTACTAATGAAATTATTTGTCCAGATATCAATGCTGTTCGACTACGAAGGTGGGATAGAACCTCCCATCTTTTCCGCTGTGTCATAAAAATCAACTAGGTACCTGTGCGACAATCAGAAGATGGGTGTGGATGATGTCTTCTACATAGTTGTGAACGCCTTCATACCATTATTTCCTAGATTCTAATAAGCATCATCAAACTGTGGCATGTTTCTAGGGCCTATAATGATGATACAGTTTGAGGGAGCCATATGTTTAATGGGGGATGTTCTTGCTGACAAATTACAGTTGGTAAAAGTTTCATCGTTTAGCATGGATAACAAACTTGGTTGAGTAAAAATAGTGCTGTAGATTTTCATTAGTTTTATAGTGAAATGTGCAGTAAAATATGGTTGGTACGATCAAAGACATATAAGGCGGTCAAGCCCAGATCAGAATCATGAATTGCAGCTTTTTATAGTTTAGTATTGAAGTACCAACAACTTCGTGAGTGAAATAGCATGTCAGGTCAAAGTTGTTACATTTAACAATTACAAAACTGTTACAAGCACTCAAGAGTGAAAGACCTTGCTTTCATGCCTGCTCATGGGACTTTTATCGGCACAACATGTACGATTTGATTATCTTACTTCACCGTTATGGTATTTATTGATCGTTAATTAATACGCAAATCAGTTTTTGTGCTGTAATAAAAAAACAGGGTGGCCTTAAACTAAATCCTGAGGCTATTCACTTTAAAGGCTATCAAAATTTGCATCGAGCCGTCCCGGTTTGCGGATTCATGGAGCGTATGTGGGTGCTGAGCTTTAAACGTTTTATTGTGAATTTCGCGTAGTTCCTAAATGTGTATAGAATACCAGAGTATGGGCACTGGATATTTTTTGAAGATGAGAAGAAACCAGCAGGCGACCCGTTTGGCTAATTTCCCTGTTCATACAACCAATAATAAACGCATAAGGTGGCTGCAATGCTATTAGTCCGTCTCCAAAAAATTCGATATGTACATCAAATGATTTCAAAGATTTCAACCTAGATATGTTTCAAACTTCTAAAAATTGATCGCAATACTGTGCAATTTCATCGTCGTTGGATATTTACTATAAACTATTACTATTCATTTTCTGAATGCTAAAGTGAGTTTTCCCATCAGTCTCTTAGCCACTCATCTCATTGTTTATGTGTAGAACACACCAAAGCTATAGAACCCATTTTCGAGTCCGGTGCAGATACGGGACTTTCGTAGTATTTTAATTATGATAAAAAAGCTACGAGAGAGAGTAAGCTGGCAACTTAAACATATAATATATCTCTGTGCCAAACATTAAATCGGTTCAGTGAGTATAGGTTTTGGGTAGGTACCTCCTTATTCCACGAGGGTACTAAAGATCAACAAAAGTTTCTTAGTCGTGAACAGAAGCTTTTGTCTTGATAGAGATCATATTAAACCTAAGCCTGCCTGTCCATACTGTTTCTTTCAAAGATCAGCGGACTGTGGGAGCAGTCGGCGGCAAGGTTGAGGTCGCTAGTAAATTACTGTCGCTCTCGACTTGTTGCGCAAACAAACCAAGCCAAGCACATCATTTGCAATGCTCTTCAGACTCTTACCAAAGTCCATTCACGAAATTCCTTAGCTAAAAGTAAATTTTATCATGGCATCATAAATCACAAGCGAAAGATGTTACTTTGCTGAACGACACTCGATTCATCAAGAGGCCCAATCAGAATCATAATGACCCACTGTAAAGAACAAAGGTATTTTAATGGACCCACAGTTTCACTTTCCTTTGTAACTAGACTAGACTCATTAGATAGCAAGCGATAGAAGATATCTTTGTGGTCCTATTTCCGAGTGGGAGTGCTCCGTATTTAAATAGGCAATGTAAATCAGTCAATGGTTACCGTCAAGGCGAAATTTGGTAACAAATTGTTGCGGAAGTGTACAAACATTGTGCAGTTTGTATGACCAATGTTTTGAGTGACCTTACACGAATAGGATCGTCTGTAAAATGCTTTATGACACCACATCCTTATTATATTTTAATGGCTGTTCCGTTAAATAAGGAAGGCCTGCGTTGTGGTAGTTCAAGGGTTACATAAAAGTATATTTTTCTAACTGACTAAATGATAAGAAAAGTTCATCTAAGTTTTTAGGACTAGTTTCTCCTCGCAGCTTCAGCCGTGCGGGAATGGGGTGAAAATAAGGATGTAGATAGTAGGTATTTCATAAGAATGATAGTATGCTACGTGTTAGCCCATGACCTAAGGATGTAAATACCAAATTTCAATAAAATCGACGCAGTCGTTCAGAGGTGAGTTGTTGGAAAGTAACCCACTTACTGACACATTAACAATAATACTAGGATTAATTTAAATTTATACGAAATAGAATTATTAATAGGGCATGCGAAACATACTCTTAAGATTTTCGTTACATATACGAGCAGATAAACATGTGGGTAGTTTAACTCCTTCCAAGTTTATACAATTTTATTTTATAGATAATAATAACGGTAATCGTAAAGCCTACGCATCCACATTTATTGCCATTGCACATAAAGGTATTACGAAAAGTGCTAAGCAATATCTAGCAATTGTCAGTCTATTGAAAATGTAAATATTTATTTTATAATTTATAGTGTAAACTGCAATGGGGCAATGCAGACGAGGCGACTTTGTCTGCTATCAGTCAAATAAACCGATTGATCACTTGGTTTTAATGAAGACTGAATATCCTATGCGCTGTTAACTGATATTTTTATCTATTATATTTGCTGTCTAATAAGAAACTATGGAGCCACAGCGAGTAGATAAGATAAACAAGTCCACGAGTGCTCCATGAGAATGAATGAACATATCTCCATGAGAATCTCAAAATCTCATAGTGAAACAAATCTATAGCAATAATATCAGCACTATATATAAGAAAGAACTTGAATTCCGTAATCATTGCATAATCGTTACCAAGAAGTGAAAATTAGATAATTAATAAACACTCTTCTTAAAAAAAAAAACAAAAAACAATCGTGGTCACTCGTGGGGTGCTGGGTTAGAATTGCACCTCCCCATATCATCCCGTGGGTGTCGTAAGAGGCGACTATAGGAAGGTGGGCAGCAGCGCCTTCCAAAGAACTGCCAACTTACACTGCGATCCCTAAGACGCCTGCCAAGCGGGGGGATTACGGCAAATACCCCCTTAATAGGGGAGGCTGTGTTCAAGAGTGGACGATCCGGCTGTTACAGTACAGTACAGTATATTCTAAGATTTACAAGTAAACGATGAAATTCACAACTGACTGTAAAAAAAAAATATTCATGAACTTGATACGAAAATTAACCGCTTCTACCGATGAAATTGGTTTTCAAGTCAGATCAAATCTCCCAGTCTGTATACCACAATTCAGTCATTCTTGGCACTAAATGTTCAAGTAAATATCACCACTTAGGGTTGTCTAATATGGGCCTATGTGCAAACATGTCCATGTGAAAATTGTTATCTTAAGGCAAGTGCAGATTGCATTGCAAATAGACTTTTATCTCAGATTGTTGTATGGGCTGCTTATTTTGCACCTTTCTACATTGCCTATTTTGTACAAGAATGACGCACAAAGAATGAAAATTACCTTATATTTTGTGCGTGTGGAAAATGCATTTATGCATTTACGATATGTCGGGCCCGGCACTAACTACTCCGACAGCAGCAAGTGCCCCTACCGACTAAAAACCACACGATGTTCCTACGGAACGCCTTAATGCTAGGACCACGGGAACGCTAGGGAACTCTACCGTGGCCCAGGCAGCGTCGGCCCTGAGCAGAGCTTCATCTAGTTGCGGAGTGGAGTAGGCTAGAAGTTAGTCCACTCCTTCACCTTTGGCGCACGGAATCACCGCACGTGCCATCCCGAGGTCTTTGGTGGTTGGCTGGCGAAGGACACCCCCATGTCAATCGCTTATAGTAATGAAAATTACCTAAGTTAATTCTTGAAATTATATTGCTGCATGTGTAGGATTCTAGTGATAATCATACTTTACAAGGTATAGAGATTTTTTATGATATCAATGAGATCAAGTGAGGTGTCCAGAAAGAAATGTCTGTACATGTGAAATGCCTGATGTCAAGCATCATGTCATGACTGTTATTGACAGTTGCAGTCTGAAACAGAGATATAAACAAAGATTTGTGAAGACTGAGGCTGAGCTATTAGCTGGAGGTAGCAAGATAACCTTTTCTAAGATAATGGCGTTAACCATTAAAATTCACATGCAATGTTGAGATAACTATTACATGTGAATTTTAAGTGGTGGTTGCAACACTCAGAGTTAGTCCAGGTTTATGAAGCACTCGTCGTGCAACGTCCTCTGCGGTCTTGACTTGAATGGGTGATTACTGTGGCATTAATACTCAGCGCTTCTGTGCTTCGGAGGCTATATTAAGCCCTATAAGCATAGCATATAGGTCCCGTTTGTTTTAGGGTGGTACTATAATTACTATTATGGTGTTTTTTTCATTTTGCGAATGACACCCTCAAGTAGAAAATCTGTCGCCAAGAACCTAACGGTGTGTTCCAGCAGATTTACTTTAGAACCAGTAATAACAGGTTAGTCTAAACAACTTCTTCGGCCACATCATCACTTATCATCAGGTAAGATAGTAATCAAAGGCTAGCCTATCAGAGACAAAAAAGAAGTTTCTGTTCCAACCGTTTTGTGCTTCATATCTGGTTTTGCTCTATACTGTACCTAAAATACATACATTTGTGTACTCTCTAACTTCGATGTCAAATATATTTATTTTTCTTATTCTTCTCTTTCTTGCTAATATTGCTAAGCTTAGCTTTGCATCATATTTTTTATATCAAATTCAACAATATCAGCTTTATTATGAAAACCTGGGTCGATAATTCACTTCCACAAATAATCAACACCTGCAAACTTTTTATACGTAGAGTAGGTATCAGATATGAATAAGTATAATAGAATACAATGAGCGTGATAGCCCTAATGAAGTGAGAGGTATTTTGTCGGGCTCTGTACAAACGTCTTATTTCTGATGCAATACTATATACGTATAACAAAACTCGTATCGAAATCACTCCAGCATTCCTTTTCCTTTATAGGCAACTTGTCACACTAGCAACGAATGATACACTACTATTTACTTCAAGCTTCTATTTTGAGAAAAATGTTAAACATATTTACAATAATACTCGTAAATAAAGTTTATCCTAGTATAGTTACAATAATTGCAGTTAATTCATTACTTGTAGTAATGAATTAACTGTGACTGTGATTATTGTAACTAAACTAGGGAATAAATATGCCCTTGTATGACTTTCTCAGTCAGTTGGTGATAAAATTATCAATCAACGCAGGGGCGAGAACCTATATTCCTTTTGTAACATTTCAGGATTAACAGAAGTAATTTTGAATTGAAGAGTTGTTTACTTCATTGAGCATGAAAAGTTGAAGGTATTTGTATGACCCATTTTTGGTATTATATCATTTAATTACGAAATAAATTCTTAGATTCTAAATCGTAAAATTAAATCCATCGTAACAGGAATGATATAATTTTTGCTTTATAATTAAGGAGTTTCAAATATTAAAGAAACACTGACCGTTGGAGCGTATCTATGTGACGTAACATCAAACAAGATTCTATCAAATTGCTCCCTGATCAAATCTATTTTTTTTATTAATAGAACAAAATTTTTCTTATAAGTACTTAAAAAAATCGGACATTGCCTAGAGACTTGAGTTGTTAACAACTGAAATTACAACGAGTTATTTTTTTTTGGTCCCGTTCTTGTTTCTCGTTTTTCGCTTGGCAGACGTTAAAGATATTCGCTTGGCAGACGTTAAAGCAAAAATTACTTTGACTTTGATACAATGTTAGAATTATCGGGTTGTATTGAAAATAAGTCTTGTTTGTAGTTCAATTCAGTAATGCTGCAGATGTCGCTAAATTTGAGCTACGACTCACTCACCACGATAGTTCAATTGGCAGGCCATGTCTTGGTCTGAAGGATGGATGGTCGCGGGTGCGCATCCCACTCCTGGTTCAATTTTTTCTACCGTTGCAATTTTGTATTTTTTTTTTAATACCACTAAGGTTGCCATCAAGCTTACGGCCCGCCTGATGGTAAGCAGTTACCGTAGCCTGCTGCTTAGTAGCGTGCAACACCAAGTCACCAATCACTTGTGCGTTACCGAAATTAATTAATTAATAAAGGCATTAATGCATATATCACAATGTAACAACTGTTAAGGAGTTTACCGGAGAAGGGGATGCTCAGGCAAGATGCTAAGAAGTCATGAACCCGGATACCATGACTGCCATAACCCATAGACATGCATTGCAACTGTGATGAAACCGAACGCTCTGCTGGCACAGAAATAGACATCGCTGGTGACATTTAAGTTTCTTAACATTTTTAAGTCGGCCAACCACTTCAAATCGATATTTACGTGTCGATTATAGTTAAGGTAAAGATAGTCTTACAGTTCTATTACAGACATGCATAATTTATAAATAAATGAATTTTAAAACTTAGATACGCACAAGTACCATTATTTATACACTAGCTGCGGCCCGCGGTTATATACGTATTGTGATGCATGATGATGATAAGAAGTATCATATGTGTTAATCTGGCTCCTGATCTACCTTTATACCGAATTTCATCAAAATTGGTCCAGCCGTTTGAGCGTGAAGAAGTAATAAACATTAATACACACTCACAAACGGTCGCCTTTATAATATTAGTTTGATAAGGATCAATTTGCTGCTACGAAATGTGCATTAGAAATAAATATTCAATTTTTACAGTATTTATGGTTCACTATTTTGGCGATAATGGCTTACACATAATAGATATGCTGTCGCAGGCTTTTTGGTAGGATAATTTAACATAAACAATTCCGTTATACATTTTGATTGTACGTGTAAACAAAAGGTTCTTGTAGCGCACGCCAGAATAGATCGCATAAGACATAATTTCCTTTGGACAAGTCGCTCAATATCTTTATATATTATGGCGTATGTGTTATTCTGATGTGTAAGCTATATTATTGTAAAGTTGCATTAAAATCCATCCAGTTGTTTTTGCTGAGAGAGTACATAGATAGATAAAAACTTTATCGTTTATTATATTAGTAGGATCACGCCAAAGTGTTCGTCACTATTTCATTTAATATCTATCTCGATTCTGTCGTATGAGAATATACTGACGCTGGTTTCGTCAAGGAGTTCACAGGAATATTACAGTGCATGTATAAAAAACAATACTGTCGGTAAAACCGTGACGGTGGAAAACTGTGGGTAAGGCGATGATGGTGGGACGTCGTGAGATCGTGGTTCGCAAGTATTGCATACTGCGTGCAACCAACAATGGTTTGAAAAATGAGAGCACATTATATCGGGTAAGACACAATATCTTGCACAATATGAGATCTTGTGTCTAGACGCCAGACCTATTGTGAATAAATAACAGTTCATTCTGGTTCTTCGTGGGAGTGATGCCCTTTTCACGTTTATTTTACGATCATGCGTGCCAGCCGGACCAGTCGAGAATTGCTTACCAATGAATGAAACGGTCAGAATGTTTTGAATGATGCTGATGATTATTTTGCCATGTTTAGGAACTGATGTAATATTATGGCAGCCTAAGATTTATGTGAAAAAATCGTAGTAGGCATTAGCTATTCTGTTAAAGACGTGGTTTTCGTTTGTAAAGTGCTGTGTACTTATAACCTTTTACTTCGGGTATAGGATTAGTTATGTACTATATATGTATAATAAAATTATGTTACGGTAAGGTGAACAGGTGCGTTAGAGTACCGTTGTTATTCCTGTAATTTTGGGACATACGTTTCGTCTAAACATCTTTCCATTCCATAATTGATGAAGTGACATTACTTATACGTTCTAGTGATTTTACGGACTGAATGGTTTATTTTTAATCTGAATGTGACCGACTAAGCTCGAGGCCCACCTGATGTTAAGTGAACTAACCTCTGCTTATAACAAATGCATTTCGTCACAACTCACAAGTAATGAATTGCACTGCGCCCGTGAGACTCAGACATACAATTGTGAAGTCCCATCTGCATCTAATTTTACTAACTCAAGGACTGATGTCGTCGGAACACAGTGTTAGATACTTGGCGACAGATTTTCTATTTGAGAGTGGTAGCTAGCCAGGCGAGCAGGTTCGAACCAGGGACTTGCAGCTCGGCATTCCATAGCTATTACCGCTCGGCTGGTAAAATTACATCGAATACCTACCTATATTCTCATAAAGTATATGATGTTGTTTTAACTTAAGTATAATTTTATTCATATTTAAATAAATAGTGTTTGTTATTGTCTGACAAGGAAAATTAATACAAACAACTGGTTACATGAAAACAAGAAGCAATAAAACATTTACGAATTCAGAAATCATAGTGGATTAAGAAAGGTCATGGTTGGTTTGCATAAATCATGTAGGGAGATTGTTGAGTGCTCGATAAATATTTTGAGTTAATGTTCGCAGTTTTGCAAGTAATGTAAACAATCTTACACAAGTCTTTATTTTCATTCGATGCGAGTTACACTTATACATGCCCTTTGATATATGAATGACGGTATGTTTTGACTGTGTCAAATCAAAATTATCGTATAGCCAAGAACGCTGCGTTGCCTTTGTTAAGTCTTGTAAATAAGGAAGAACACGATTTGCAATAATTATTGAGGAAACGAAAAATGCACGAGAAACGGATGTCATTATGTTACGATATACCTACTCGTAATTGATGTCCCAAACCAAATCTCTTTCTGAATGAATTATACATAGGTAAACCCAACTCTACTTACTTACTACATATATACATTGTGTGTTTATATATAGTTGACTGAAACGTAATATCATACATAGGTCTAAGATTTTTTTACCTGTAGATGTGTTGTATGGCCTCCATATTTACTAGACGAATTCAGGGTAATCACCTGAGTCACTACCAGTCTTGCACTTCCAAGCGTCCAGTGAATACATCGCCGCTAATCGTGTTTTTTAGGAATAATCTGTGGACAATATGCCTTTCTTGTGTCTTTAGACTCTGCACCAATTATACAGGCACTGTGAGATATAAGAAAACTGTTTCATTTCACGCGTAATTATTGCTTTTATTGATAAAATAGAAAATATCGTCATTTTGTTTTATCTTAGGAACTAATCTCAATGAAATGGATGAGCGAGATATGTGTATCGTTTGGTGTGAGAGAGTGAAAGAGATCGCAGCATAATGGTGATCGGAACGTCTCGTGGTGGTTCGGTGGTAACACGAATTGCTTATTTATCTCTTTCTAACAACAGATATGACGCATAATATTTGAACGTTCTTTCCTTGTCATTACAAACTGCATATACATGTGCGTAGGTATATTATATATGGTATATTATATATGCGTAGGTAAATTCTAGTAAGCTTTTAGAGCAGTGGTGTTCGGATATAACTAATCTATATATTTCAAATCACTGACATAGGTACATACAATCACGCCTGCATTCCCCGAAGGGTGAAGACAGAGGTGTGTGTTTTGCTAATTGGCTTTTGCTCCCATGTAATAGGGGGTGAGCCTATTGCCATTCGCCGAACACAGTTTCAGGGTCATACAATTTTTTTTCTCTAACACACTGGACAAAACACAAGAACACTTACGAATAATATGTTTACACTAACAACATATAAGACGGGAACACAATGTATGAAATGTATGAAAGAACGTTATTGTATGAAACTTTTAATGTGTTTATGTTTGCAATAACGCATGCTCTACGGATTACATTACAAAATTACAAATTTGCGAGAGGAAATTTTTTGTCATGTTAGCTCAATTGGTTGCTAATTGCCCGGCTAAAGGGGTGAATGGACACGGGTAAGATTTTTTCCACTCGTAAAGTAATTTTGTAATGTAATTCGCAAAGCATCGGATTGGAGCACACAACACCCTAACATCATCCACGTGAGAAGTGGCGTGCTGTTCATTTGGCGCACTTTTCCGTTAGTCGCGTCTTACGACACCTACGGGAAGAAATGGGCAGGTGACATTCTAACACAGCACCCATCCTACAAAAACCACTTGTGAAGTTGTTGATTCATGTTGACGCTTTGTTTTTGTCATATTACCTACCTATACCTACTGTTGTGGGAGAGCATATCCCAATAAGGCGACAAGACCTACAAGTTCAAGATATTCATTGCAACATAGTGGTCTGAAATCTTTATATGAATATAATTCCTGGACGTTAGAATGGCATGAGATTTGTGTTTCGTTTCATTTCATTGATTTATTCACCTGAGAACGTATATATGAGTACGTATACCTTCAGGATACTCAAAATGCAACCTTAAGAGGTTGTTAGCATTTTACCCATGATATTAAAATCTCTTAAATTGTATTTAAGTAAGGTAATTTTGTTTATTAAATTACACCTACATTGCTGACTCATTTTTTTCATCACTTCAACACTAATTCTGTTTTAAATATCCAATACTACGGGCTTAGTAATTCAGCGGTACTAAATTCTAAATTCAGTGGACAAAAAGTAATATAGCGCCACAGTTCATTTGTCATGCTCTTATGATTGTGACCCATAGCAGCCCATAGTGATCAGTGAGATAACGTTCAAGAAAATAAAGCAACGACGACGCGCAAACAGCTTGGGTGGTCACGGCGGACCTCACGTTACCCATCCACTACTTCAAGATCCATCAATTTTTATCATCCATACTTTATTGCAATATTTTAATCGAATATATATGATACCAAGGGGTCTTGGTTAAGTGGTCGATGCCACCACGGCTCCGCCAAATGACTCCAAACTGTCTCAGCGAAAGTGTGTGAATGTGCGGCGTTCTTTGCATAATATCTTGTAATTCATCAGAATATTCTGCTATGTAACCACCGTGGGTGGCACATTGGTATATTCTGATTGAACATTATGTATTCAGCAGAATCGATCCGCGTATCGATTTACGAATCGATGTTAATGAAAATAGTACGCACGTAAATGTATAAAGATTGCTTGTAACTTGTAGTAAATTGGGTTAACGAGTTATCTATTATAATGAAGTACATGTGATAATAGTTTGTCTAGCTTTATCAGCCTAAGCTCGTTGTTATCAGGATCTCTATCCGCTCTACTGATAAGAACAGGTAATGTTTTGATTTTAGACCAAAACATTACCTGTTCTTATCAGAAACATATTAAACCTGATCTATTTCTGGAAAGAATATAATCATTGCAAACTATATGTACCTTTAATCTTTTATCATATTTTTCTAGTTTCCGCTTTATAAGCGTAGGTAATTATAGTTCTGGGGATGTTTTCTGTTAGGCAACTGCTTAAAAGAATATAGGTACTTTACTCTATTGAATGAATAATATTATATAGCAAAAAGTTATTTTATAGACACATGATTTTAACGAGGTGTCACTCACACAAGTTCAGAATGCAGCCTACTTGGAAGGAGCTCAACTTGTAACTTTTAAATGGTACAATCAGAAAACAAGGATGTTATCCTTTTGTTTCCATCAATCTCCAGCTGTAGTAACCACGGGTATGACGGCCGAGGTGTGTGGCCTCACCTCCGCGGAAACAGGTTTGTAGCCAACGCCCGCGTCCATGGCGCCCGTAAAAAAACCATTCAAAATTTAACGACGCACTCTAACAAGCAACACGGGCATCACCGCACCGGGCCTACACCCAACCACTTTTTCATAGATCTTCGAATACAAATCTCACTTTCCTTAGCTCACTAACACACTGATACCATCTCAGCGACGTCCTATGTCACAACTACGGCATGGTATAAATAATCTGCAATGACATTTATTTTGTTACAAGTAGCTTTAAAAACAGATGTTCTCGAGTAGATAAAGCGTATTCAACTGTCATAGCACTTTGTTATGTCTGTTTGTAACATTACTGGATGACGACATTTCTAGTCCTAAACATGGCAATCTATATGTTGAGAAACTAACACGTAAGTACTCTTAGAGAATTTAACCAACGTACTATACGATCAAACCACTATTAATTTAAGATACATTATCATTAATCTTTCAGTATAATCAACCTGGTATGTAATTATTCAGATTACTTTTTAAGCGATCTCACTAAATACAAGCACTATTTTAATGATAGACTAGATGAATTTATAATAGACGCGTTTAGAGAATGATTTCCTTGTTGCCTTGAAGTAACAAGTAACATCATATGATTGCGAGTAATGATTGCATCTTGGAACCTATGTGACTTCGGCTGTAAATTTTGTTCACAGTAATTGTGTACGAATGAGCCTATAGAGCTTGCATATAAGATGCATCCATCTTATATGCAAGCTCTATATAGGCAAATATAGCAAATCTACACTCAGCAAATCTTCGCCGATGCTTCACCCATGGAGCCTCGAACGTGAATGTCGATGGTCCTCTATGTTCCGAGTGCTTACAATAATAAGTAAAGAATGGCGTTCCTGTCTGCCGGTCACGTGTGTCCGGGGGCCCGAAATGAAAGTGGAAGCGTGGGCGGTAACGAGCTCTACCATCGATACCGACCACTTGACTATCGTGAGAATAGAATAAGACAAGTTGTCCCTCCAGTCGCCATCACATTCACACTTAGTAGAGCTGAGAAGGTGACAATTCCATATTTAAATTGGTTTTGCACGGATTCTCGATGAGTAAAAAGTTGTTCACGAGCAAGGTGACTCTGAATTTAACGCAGTGACCGTGGAATCAAATCATTAACTTCAGCTGTGGGCGTACGAGTACCTGTTTTTCCTCACATTCTCAATTAAATGCAGAATTCTTTGTATTTAGATTTTAAAGATCAAAACAATATTACGAACAACGTAAATAACGTTAGGTACATTATTAGAATGAACTACCTACCTGTATTTGAATGTTTATCTAAATCAGTCAAAGTAGTGACTGCAGGTCATAAAAGATTTAGTTTATCATTATTGGAATAAATTTACGAGATTGAATTGCTTGAAGGCTTTAATTTACTTATTGTAACAAAGCCAATGTTCATAATATTCTTCAGAAGACTCGATAATTGTCTGATCAACTAACCATTTGGACATATAATAAATCTCTAAAGAAACTCTTTTAAAAAATTCGCAACCATCCATCTGTCACTATAGCCAGGCCATATTCTGCCAATTGAGCTATCGTAGTGTAGTCGTAGCTCGAATTTATCTTTTTCGTTTTATTGTTTTAACCGTCTTCAGGGGGCGGAGCGACATCTGCAGTCAACAGAATTGAACTAGGTACAAAGAGGACAATTTTTTTGTTTAGCTTTAAACTTTTTCCACGATGGCGCAACCCGTTAATTGAAATATTGTAATTTTACGCGACTTTCTCTAAAACCCCTCGAATGGGGTATCAAAATGAAGGCCTTTAAGAAACGATACCATACATATATAAAACTTACAGTTTTAATTCGAATGGAACGATAAAACGCTTAACGAAAATAAATAATTAGCAGACGTAGTAATTTTTAATTTTTATGTATACTTGTTGCATCAACGCCTGCTAAACGAATAAGCTTACGAAATTACAATGAAAGGATATTTTTTCCTTTTGATATTTTTTTCCTTTCGTTGTTATTTTGTAAGCTCATTTCCTAATTATTAGAGTTTGTAGTTCGATTCAGTTTGGCTGCAGAAGTCGCTCCATTAAATAATAGAACGAATATGATTTAAGGATACATTTGTGGTATGGCTCTTTCACTACGACAGATCAATTGACAGAGCATATCCCGACTATAGATACGGATGGTCGGCGGTTCAAATCCCGCTCGTAGTGTAAAATTTTCCTTTAATTGTAATTTTTGTAATGAATTTGTTTAAATATCGACAAAAAAAAATCTAATGGTTAGTTAATCAGGCAATATTAGGATCTTTTGAAGTATATGAAGAAAATTGGCTTTGGCTGTAACAAGTTGGCATGGTGGTAGGGCACTTTGCAAATGCCCGCCTGGCTAGCTACCACCCTCAAGTTGAAAATCTGTCGCCAAGCACCTAACGGTGTGTTCCGGCAGCTGTCCTTGAGAGCCAGTAACTCTAGGTTAGTCTGAACAACATCCTCGACCACATCATCACTTACCATCAGGTGAAATAGTGGTCAAAGGCTAACCTATCAGGCATAAAAAAAAAAAAAGTAAATCAAATTGATGACAAGCAAATAAGCTTACAATATAACAACGATAGGAAAACTTAACAAGCGAGGAAAAATCATCACTTCATTGTAATTTCGTAAGCTTATTCCCTTAGCAAGCGTTAATGCAAAAATTACAATGTTAAAATCTATTTTAACTATATTATTATATAGTTTATCAGTAACGAGTATAAGATTGTGTTAAGCACTTACTAATGTTCATAAACTTTACGAAGAATCAAAATCAAGTAAACCATCGTTCTCAATTTGTTCCTCTTTACGAAGCTGATTATCGCATTGTTTCCTCAATTTACATAATTCACGTTGTGTTTGATAGATGTAATGATTTGTGGCAAGCGCCAAGCTCATCAGATAGTCTGCCAACGAGGCGTGCTCTTGACCCCCACTCGATGTGACTCATGGCAGCCCGCCGCGCCTCCATGACTCCGTGATGCATTATGTGGGAATGTAAAGGAAGGAACTCGGATTCTTTGTTAGAAAAAAGTTGCGATGAAATCAATACTAATTGCGAAGATACTACACTTACAGCAATGCTTGTAATGACTAACTACATAATGATGATCCGCGCGCATCGTTTGAAGATGTTATTGAATTTGAACACTTGAAAACTTTTGACATATTTTAATGATCCCACGTTCTAAGGGATAACAGATCAAAAAACCAATGCCCATTACTTTCCATTTGTGTAATTATTTGAATTCAATGAATAAATACCGTTCATTTATTTAAAACTGACTCAAAACTCGTCTGATTCGGTTCGTAGATACAGAAGAAAGTTCAACGAAAGATACTTAATTTATAAGCCCTTAATCAACTTTATTGCCAGCACTTATCTAAGCGCTCTCCCTCAAATGAGTTCGTCGTAACTAAGCTTCCATAGATTTTTACGGCTGCACTCATAAATTTCACTTTCACTAATAATATATTAACGAGTGGCATCATCAAAGGTAACAACACAATTAAGAGTTAATTTGTGAATGAATAAAAAACAAATTAAACGGTGTAGGAAATACACGAGTCGTAAGATTTCGTTCGTGATTATGAACTCCTTGTAAGTACCTTTTACTATAATTTTCTGTAGCAATGATAGTCAAGTTGCAAAAGCTAATACGGACTACTACTAAGGTGTTTCATTGTTCTGATTATGATACTGGCTGGAGCTTAATCGCTAGGTTTAATTAAATTTGCTTCAAGTCTTCAACTATCGTGCTTGCTATCACCCAACATTGCCTATTTTATGCTGAATGAAATATTTCTTTGACTAAAGACAGTCAAATAATATATATATTATACTGTATTATATATACATAATCATTGATGACCAAATACACATTAGACTTGGTCTTCACTATTGCTACGAACTTCCGTTATAGATTTGCTGCAACGCGCATTGCTATATATTTCGTGCAAATCATGCATGTATTTTATTAAATTGCAGGCGGGCTCGACAATTTTCACCCTATAATTTACCAACTTTACTGTACTCCTGATCTTAACTCAGCTTAGGTCAATTATCCGATAATGTCAGCCCTATCGGGGAACAAGAAACCAAGACGCACACTGTTCGCATAATTAATGAAAGAAAGACACGCCGTCGTCCGTCTTCCTTCCACGTTTACTAGAAAAAAACCTCGTGTTCAACGCAAGTATCCTGTACATTACCATACCTTCTTTCCACATCAGTATTCGAGCCGCAAGCAGTATGATTGTGTTGGTAAGTCTGACAAATAACCTCGTGCCCGTCCTTTGTCGGCAGTCGAGACTCGCCGGACGAGACATCCCTCATTACTGTATGGACTCGTATTCTCGGGAACTAAGTGAAGAGTCGTTAACGTCATAGATATAAGCTTCAGGCTGTCCTATGTTTGATACTATCATTGACTTTCTATAATCACCGTCGTGTTCTTTCTTTTCCTTGACACACATATATGAGTTCGTTACAATGTATCTTACGATTAATAGAACAAATTCATAGTGCACATTGCTTACGTATTGGATACGGTTTTATGGCTGACCTTCTCTTACTTTGTATGGATGGTTCGTCGAAAATTATGTCCTTAACTATTTTTACTATTTATCGAATTTATAAAACAGAAGCAATTAAATACATCAATATAAAAGAAACTGTATATTCTACCAATATAATTTTATCCGCAGTGTATACTTGGGTAAGTATTGGATTACTTATGCGATTAAGTTAAGCGCTGTGCGAAGAACTTGCAAGGTTAATGCTAAATATTATGCTAATATTATGTCAACTCATATTGTATCATCTACGTGTAGGGTCTAAGTGCCAAGAAAACAGTTTGTTTTAAACGGATTAATGCTAATAATCTCAAGAGATGCCTCATAATCCTCAAACATTTTAGTGACCGGAACAAACAAATGTCACTCAACTCACATGCGTTGGGCAACAAACAGGACTGCACCGTTAAACCTACTTCCAGTTTTTCGGAGATTCATTTGTTTTGCCCCAGTTTCCAGTAAAACGCATCTGTCGCTCGTTCCGGTACATTGGTATTGCATCACTTCATTACTTTCCGAAGATACGCTTTGATCAGCATGAATTCGAGTTCTTCAAACGCCAGGCGCCAAGGCGACTACCGACTTATTTTTAAACTTTTTAATACCGTGCAGTTTGCCAATTAACTCGCAATTAGGTGATGTATAATTGAAACAAAGGAAATTCTTTGCGCACACGCTTACGGTCAAAAACCTGCAGATATATCATCGTGTAGCGGTACTGAGGAATGTTTCTCGCGGTCTGTATTTCGACACTATACTAAAGAGTTGGGTACTGGGTTTGGCAATAATATTTACACGCACGTTTCTGCGAACCTGCGGTTTCCGGCGTCTGCGCATCGCGTCGGCATCGCTACCGGTAAAGACCAAACGCGATCTCCCATGCCCATCCGCCGGACGGACTCCTCGAAACACTCACATAAAATGTAGCCGTAAAAATTACAGCTCTTGCAAAGTTTGGCAGGCGAACGAGGAAATAACGAATATTATTATGACGAAGGAATTATTACGCGTTCAACAACTTTTTTCTAGGAGAATAATGTTCCAGGAAACCTTGAATTTTCAGCGTTTCTACAAACGAGGTTGAGTAAAGTTGTAAAAGTCCACTTTACCACTGGCTTGTATTTGAAATTGAGAAGGATTTTTAACAGTTGGTGCTCTAGTTACGGATAAGAAAATAATTTTATTAGACGAATGTGCCTAGGTAGGAGTCTGGAGGTTAAGCACACAAAGAACTACGGAGTTACTCCTTGTTTTTAAAAGCGACTATTTATGTCGCTGACTGGTTGACGTGTGTGTGTAAAAGCACTGCTCTGAATCTCAAGGTTCTAGGTTCGATAGAAGTTATTAGGAATTCAGAAAAAAATATACCTAGGTACAGTTATAGTTTGCGTCCGAGCTTCGCGAGATAGATGCAATAGGGCTCGCTCTATATTACACATAATAACAAGTCTAGGCTCACAGGCGTGACGATATGTATATGTTTATTCGAAGCATCCTAATGATTTGAACGAGATTATAATTAGCATCCCTTTCGTGGTTGCGGGAAACAGGGGTTATAAGCATTGATTGTTTTAATTACATATTTTGAGAGCTTGAAATTGCTATCTATACCTATAAAAGTAAAGATGTTATGTTTAACTTTCCACTTCTTTATACTAGCTGAGACTTTATAGCGTATACCATCGACATAATATAGATATTACCGACCGTAATGATGGGTTATATCATTGATGATACACCTAATAATTGGTTGTTCCAATTTGTAGCTATATTCATTTTTACGATGCAAATGTATAAGTTTATTACAAATATTAAACGTATTTCGTTGCATCAACTATAAAATCTATTTTAATAGGTACCTCTTTAGGGGTTTCATTTAAAATTAAACTACTTACATATAAAAAATATATAATATACTTATATGAAGTGAATTGTTTTTTATCAGCATTATATTTATGTATTGTTTTGTTTAGCAAATTGTACAGTTTAGTCGGAAAATAAACAGGTAGTAAAAAAACATGCCCTTGCATTACATCTGTGGCATGCAATAAAATTAAATATACTAATGCATTACTTGAGGCAGGTAGGTACTTATATCCTCAGAGGGTATTAATAAGTGTGTGCATTTGCAATTTATAATAAAATTATGCAATTTATAATTATTAAGTACCTACAGCATACCTAGTTGTATATAAAACACGAAAAATTATTTAAACTGCCAGAGGTATATGAACTGAAATGATTTATGGTTTGTACGAAAGCCTAGACCAAAGGAGTATTAGATATGTGAGTCAGAGAATACATTCGATCTACTTTAACAATAAGGCAACAAGTGTGGAGGTAACTAACACCTTCTTGACGCTGATTGGCGTTTCTAGATCAGACATCGTATTATGATATTTCACGGTGATTAGCATCCAGTACGAAAGAGATAGGTTCTTGTACTCTTAGCGGTACGTTAAGCTTAGTTTCGCATGAAACAAACAATTCCCGTATCAGTAATTCAGTACCCATACAGATACCCATTTATTTGATTTTGACCTTTGTCGTAGCGCATTTCAACATATACATTCTAAGCAATCAAATAATTTATCAATTCATGATATTGTACAGTTAAACTTTTTACAACAATGTGTTGGATTCTTTGTCCATTATGTTTCTGCCTCTTTGAATTAGTCAATGTCATGTCATAATATTTTATAATACCATACCCAATGAAATTGTTTCAATATGTTCGTATCGCAGACAGAACACAGATTGTTATTGTTCCGTAACAATTAATTGTCTTTGTTCCGTTTGATTGAATATGAAACGATAATAAACCTACTTCGATTTGTAACCCAGAATTCAAGGATCACATATTTTAGAGTTCAACTTTAATTTCGAAGAAAAATATCGTAAAACGAAACAACGCGCATGACGAAACGTCTCCATGGGGATTCATTCAAGTTTCTTTAATTGCTACATAACATGTGGCGCCCTCAACACTGCCCGTAAATGAACAAGACATCAAAACTGGTCAGTCTCACTCAAGCAAATAAATCTTATTCGTCATTATCATTACACACGTGAAAGTAATTACTTTAGAGTCAAGCGTGGAGAAAATGATCGATCAACTACTATTTCTATTGAAATGCTAGACATTGCTATACGATGCGATGATTCAATTATTTGCATCAATTAGAATGCGAGAGCACCTTTCGTTCTGATCGAAAGAAATTAAATATCGATAGTCTGATACCCATTATGTAACGTCAGCGAAGTTGGGGAATTCTCACGAAAATGTTATAGCTGTTTTGACTGATAGGCTTACGTGGGTGGATTTCATTAAATTTCGCCAGATTTTTTACTCTCTTACGTCTCTTACATTTGGCGAAGCACTATTTCACCTGAGTAGTTATTAAGCTATGATTATTCTGTATCGTGAGTTGACTCTAGATCTTAATCTGATATTCTCTCACCTATAAATTCAGAAGTATAGCTTCCAAGGAGTTACAAACAGACAGATACAATATAGTTCATCACCATCATCTGCAGCTGGAAGACGTCGACTGTTAAACTGCCCCTTCACCATATTCATATTGAAGCTTTATTTCGTACTGTAAATAAAGTTCCAATATATCATGTCCATATTATATCCCTCTATATATAGTGTATATATTTAGGGGTGAGCAGAGCTGTCTAAACACTCACGTTAGCTTTCTATTGGGCTCCGTTCCAGGCTCCGGACTACTGAACGTTGACATGCTAGAAAAACCCAATCCGGCCTTGAATACCAAGGAACGGCACTTGAACAACGGGGCTGAATACTATATGATTAATTATTATGAGTGAGGAATCCTGTGCGAGGAATTTTAACGAGACAGGTTGTCTTCAGAGAAAACAGTGTCAAAAACCTGACGAGACGTCGCGGTGTCAATCATTGATTGTCTTGGCTATCTTAAAGTTATCGAATTGTCGCATAATGTTGAATAACATCGATTTCGTAATACCGTCTCTGCCCGAGGCTGTTCACACTGGATAGTGGATATAACCAATTTGTTTCACTTTGATAATGATAGTTATTATGATATTGGTGAAGGTGCGTTGATACGAGTAGATGAGTGGTTTAGAAAATGGTAGAAGATTTATTGGGAATCCCTCATGATATGACAGCTAAGTCAATGTATTAAAGTAGTAGGATTTGTAATATGAAGTTAAAAGAACCATCATAATATGCATTACAAATCATGACATTAAAAGTTTTACACATTCTATTTAGGGGCTATAAATCTACACCAATACGACGACGGTGTTTTGTGCATGATTGCACATATTGCATAGTCTCTATTTGATGGTATCGTGTTTTTTAAAGGGGTTCTAAATTATTTAACTGCACAAAATTTCATGAAAAGCAAAAAATAAGGATGAACTCGCGAATATAATATTAGTATCTAGTTTCCACGTTCTTGTTCAATTTATTAACAATCTCATTCAATAAGACATTCCTGTATTAATTCTGAATCTATTACTTACTCAGACTCAGAACAAAGCTTTACAATCTTCGAATATATATACTATTATATTTTATCGAAGTTTACAATGCCTGTTCGTGCCAGCTCCGTCACACTAGTTGGACAGCCGAGGTGATAGGCCTGTTTATGTCGGCTTGTCTCAAGCTGAACGCTTTTAGCATTCAAATTGCTTTGTGATGTAATAGCTATAACTAGGGTTGACGTTTAACTATAAATTAAAACATCCGTTATTAAAAGACTTCCGATTCTCTCGTGTTATGATTAAGTTACTTCCCGCGACCTTATTTGGTCTAGTACTCGAATCTTGTTCTCGTTGAAAGCTAATTATTTCGGCCGTTCTATGTTATGTGTAATAATAATTTCCTTATGTATCTTGCATCTTGTATTATTTAAAATATATACCTTACCTTGCAAATTAAATCGTCATGTTTCTACTTCAATTATGTTCCAAAATTTTCATCAAAAGAACATCATGTACTATTTTCGCACGTATCCTGATTTTGTTTATATTTGATTCCATTCATATTGCTGGAATTTTAATTAAGTAGGTACTTACTATATTCTTGTAAGCCTTTACCTTTGAACTTGTCATATCTTTGTATGCGGATAAGGTAAGTTTTTGTTGTTATTCTGCTTCAGTTTTTGTTGCTATTACTCAATAACTATTTATAGGCAAAGACTATTCACGTAATATTGATAAGCTATAAGCTGTTAGAATTCAAACTACTGGTGTGACGTGACGTAACCGCTAAAGTAAGATTTATTCATTGTAGATTTATCATTATTTACTCGTAGTGTTGTTATTATATCCCTATAAATTTTTTGGCATTTTTGATTTCAAATCAAAGAAAAAATAATAGACAATAATAGAGCCAAAAATGGCAATTATTTCCATTTATTTATTTTTGACAAGCGTGTATTTTGTCAAATGCAGCAGTATGTAGAGTATTTTTACATAATGTCGCAAAGACCAACTTTTTGCAAATATTTAAGATTTTCCGTGTCAAGTCACGACACGGCAAATCTCAAATCAGTTTCTCAAGTCCACAAGTTCACTTGTTCCCCCATGATTGAAGGGAAGAAGAAGACTGGAAAGGGACAGTATGATAGGAGCATGTTTTGTTTGGGAATCACTTGTGTCATGCGCTGAGCTTTATCTGAACTTCTTTATTGATGTGGTTTTCAACACCCTCGAATGTATTTTACAGTAATCTGCCTCGATGTTCCGGCACTATCAAATTCACAAGTAGGTCGTGTCGGACTTTTATTGCAACTTCGCAAGGTAACACTAGGCTTACATACAGGGCACACTCTAGTATTACCTGCTAAAATGTGGGTAATTCTCACACTCAACCATATTCTTTTCTTACACAAGCGTGATGATGTCTTAATAAGTATTTATTCTGTATAAAAATTGTTTGCGAGGCAGGCATAAGTAGAAGTAGAATTCCGGAGAAATTCCGGGTTAGAATTGCACTCCGGTTCGGACTCGTAAAAGGCGACGAAGGGAAAAACACCAGAAGAAAGGCAGTAGCGAAGGACTGCCGTCTTACTTCGCGATCCCCAAGATGGTTGCCCTTAAGTGGCAACCCCCTCCTATTGGGAGAGGCATTCGTTCAACGGTGGGCGTCTTCCGGCTGTTGATGATGATGATGTGGCGCAGTTCCGAGACCACGACCATGACATCTAATATGTTATATAGATACTGTGTAATTATATATTCTTCCAACAAGTTTAAGAGAGACACCTTGTTCTGAATCTGTTACTCTGCCCATACCTATGATCCTAAATACGTTGGCAGCCACGCATGTGGGTGCATACACGTCATTTCATTGGAAAGTACACAAATGGAGAATATATTAGACACGTGATTGCATGTTTCGCTTACGTAAACAAAATCGTAAGGAAGTAACAAAGTAATCACTAATGCCTATATTGGCTGTAATACACTTACAAAAAGCGTGGGATCTTCTCAAAATTCAAAATCGATGGAATCGAGAAAAGAGAATCGATATTCTGGCAAAATCAACATCAAGATTCAACATCTGTTTCCATGACGCATGTTACAGGAAATTTTCATTCATGGAAAATAACAAGATCTTGTTATTTTATTGAGGTGAGATATTGTACGATTTGTGGTGAAACGTAAATAAACTTGGCTTGTTTCCTACGGTTCTGTACGAAAAAAAACCCGTTTAAAAATTGTCATACATATTTAATAATTTGTTTGATGATGGAAGAAGTGATGGCCTAGTTTGCACGCGACCCTATAGAGTTGCTGGCATCAGGCAAATTACTGAGTTTTTTTTGCTTTTTGATGGAACAATCATGAAGCCCATGCACCTGTTGTTCAGCGGTAAACTCTGCCTATAACAGACGCAGTTCATCACAAGTGGCAAACAGCTTCAAAATGGAACATAGTAATAATACATTACTGCTAGGCGATAAAAGTAGCTGTGCTGGCAGCACTCCGGCGCACGAAATCATTCACAATGAGTGATACTGCTACAAAAATGATATGAAGAATAGGAAGTTGTAACAATTATATTATTATTATTTTTTATTGCTGATAGGTAAAGCCTTTGACCACAATATCACCTGATGGTAAGTGATGATGTGGTCGAAGATGTTCACAGGCTTAACCTAGAAATACTGGCTATCAAGGACAGCTGCCGGAACACACCGTTAGGTACTTGGCGACAGATTTTATACTTGAGGGTGGTCGCTAGCCAGGCGGGTATTCGCAAAAATGCCCTTCCACCATGCGGTAAAGCTCAAGCCCGCGGCGGGATTCGAACAATGGACCTGCTGCGTGGCAGTCCATAGTCAAAGCTATCACTGCTTCAAAACTGGTCTATTTTGGCTCGATAAGGATACAAATGTAAATCGATAGCTCAGTTGTTGATTTAAATTTGTAAGATAACTAGCGACCCGCCCCGACTTCGCACGGGTGCAATGCTGATACTTAATAATCTGTAAAATCTTGGAACATATTCATTTAAATAACATGTTGTTGAGGGCCATATGGATCTATATTAAATGCACAATGTATTAGGTACTTATTTGGATAAGGATTAATGGTGTATTGCTTAGAATCGCTTCGAAAAAAAGGCATTATTTCTCGTAAAAAGTAAAGGATAAAAATGTTTACTGTGGGTTATTTCTAAGAGATAGATATAAACCATCATGGACTTTTTTGTAGACCATTCTGAGTTGTACAATACTGTACTACATTATTTTGATTATCTCGTAGGGTTAAGCCAGCGTTTGCAATCTAAACGCTAAAAATTGTGTTCATTTAAGAAAACACATAAGAAATTACTAAAATTATCAGTGTTGCTCTATTATAGTATGCGTGGATGATTTAATGGTATTACATGGCTAAATCGCATCAAAATCCGTTGCGTAGTTTTAAAGATCTAATCATACATAGGGACAGACAGACAGCGCGAAGTGACTTTGCTTTATACTATGTAGTGATACCCAAAAAAGAAGTTACACTCACCGTTAGTACCTAGGTAAGTTAACACCAGCTTTAATCCTGGGATAAAAATATTTTTATTTAATCAAAATAATATAAATAAAATAAATATGCTTTTATTTAATTCTGGGATAAGGAGATGCCACCATATTATTGCCCCGTATTAGTACCTATATTATTTTTCCTAAGTCGCTATTAGTGATAAGGACGTCTATAAAACTTTCCATAAATATTAGAATTGTATTTTAGTGGTGTAGGTAAAAATCAGTAAATAATTATGATGGATTCCCAACTAGTAACACCTAGGTAATCCGGCCATAGCGTGTCTTATTGCGATTTTTTCTCACCCATCCATCTATCTATCATACATAAGCAATCTAAAGAATTTAGGTAGGTATTTGGGCGGATTCCATCGTGGTAAATCCATGGAGCGAACACGTGAACCATCTGGGGTCTTATTATCTGACTAGAATGGTACCTACCTAATGGAATTGACCTTCATATTGTATTTCTTTTAAAATGTTCTAGAGAGTTTGAATGTCATAATTTTTATATCTTTGATGAAAAGTAGGAATTGATTCCTTTTGAACCTTGTATAACAATCTACATACAACCCAATAGAGTTGCTCCTAAGCGTTTTTGGGAATGCTTTCGTTGTTAGTATACCCGCTAACTTACGGGTAAATAGTGTGACAAGATGATAGAGGCACTGTTGTTCGCTCAATGTGCAAAAACAGCCTACTCACATTTACGTGAGGGTGAAAAAAAAGAGCAGTGCTGCTCATTTGGCACATATTTACCTAAAGCGGCGGTTGGATAAAGTAGAAGGCATCATTATGCCTTTTCCTTTATCCAACAGACAGGTATTGATAGTCAGTCCTTATATATTTCAGTGGTGACCTACACGAATTTATTTTCCTAAATTTAGATTAAGTATTAAAAGAATTAATTCAATAGCTATCCTATATAATGATCTCGTGTAATGATCTGGTAAATAATTTTATTTAATACTCGTATCTGTGTAATTTAACTGCCTTAATCATTAAAAAACCGTGTGTCCAATTAAGATGTGCGCCCGCGACGGAGCAAAAGAAAGCAGTACAACAACACCCAAACAGTAGTACAACTCTGTACAAATCAAACCATATTCCTTTAACATTGGAAGACTGTATTATAAGACATGAGAGAGGGTTTAGCAAATGAGGAGATGTTGCATAATTATATACTTTTAGTGTAAAGAAAAATCATGTTATTCACAATTATAAAAAATAGATACATAATAGCATCGCATTCAACCAAAAATAACTTATTACAGTGATAAAGCCTTAGACCACTATCTCGTCTCACCGTCGTCAGTTACCAAGGTAAATGATGAAATATGCAGTCGAGGATGGTAAGCAGGCCAGGATTTTCTACTTTATGGTGGTAGCTTGTGCTCATGTGAGCATTCGCAAAACGTTGTGGACATAACTGCTTCAGTCAAGAGTACCTTAGATAGACTCTGTAGATAGATGACAAACTTTCGTATAGTTCCTACATATGTAGGTAGGTAAGTTCTTAACTAGTACGATATTATAATTTTTCAAAATCAATTGTAGGTCCAAAACTCTGTTAGCTCATAACAATCAGGTTATAATGAAAAACGGCATATGACAGAATACGTTTTTCGTTTCTTTATATCATGGTAAAAACTGAACGAGGAAAATACTTGCGAAGTCAATAAATATAAGGGCATTGGATTGGACGTCTACGATAAATAGGTACGACTTACAGGTACAGTTAGGTTCCCAGTTACACATGTCTAAAATGGTTATTCTGTAAGTATACTACGAGTACAAGAAATGTAATTAAAAATAATGTATAATAGAAATATTTATTATTATAATTCTATCCAACCTTCACATTTTGATAAATGAAATAGTTTTAGTATCAGGTAACTTATTAACAATATCGAGTAAAAGTTATTTCATAGTTAGAAGTCATTGTTAAAATAAAAGTCGAATCCAACTTTTTTTTTTCATTTAGTTTCAACGTTCTGGAAGACATAGGTACTGGACGTCCGCCATCTTGCCGGTTGCTTTAAGCATGGTTACTTATGTAGGTACATTATCTACGGCTTTGTACCCACATTTGTCACTGTTATAAAGACTAGCAAGTGCGTGAGTGATTACTTTGTCTTGTCTCGAATTAGGTACGAACACCAAATGTATACATTGTAACAATCAGAGCACAGTGTGTTCGGCAACTGAACTTTATTATCTGCTTACATTCAGTATACTGTGGTACGGCGGCAAGTTCAACGCAAGTTTGACATGGAATCCGAAGATGACTCACCAGCAGGTTTTCTTCGAGGTATCTGGGCAATGAGCAAGAACCTGATAAATTATTGATGGATGAATGTGATTATGGTCAATGAAGGTGCTGAAAACGAAGACCACCGAGTAAATACTTCGGGTAGGTAGGTGGTAGGTATGTAGATAGTACTTATTGACATCGGAAGTCGTACCTATTAGTATTGAAGTGAGTTTTGTATAATAAAAATTTATATAGGAATTCTGAGAATTTGAGTACCTACCTCATGAAAAACCGATTCTTACAACAATCTCTGGACAGTGTCAATCTTACGTACTTTCCTATAATCGCTATGCTCGGTTAAAAAGTACAAATTTTAATAACTATTTGCTAAAAGCTGCTATTTGGTTGTCTTGTGTTTATTTATTATTATTAAAACTAAAATGATTTAATTTTAGGGCAAAGTAATATTTTGTTTCTCGAGGGCGTTATTTTAAATTTAGAGCAAAGCGAAGGTTTCAGCAAGGGATAGCAAGGAAACCAATACATGCCACCAGAGAAACTCAGTATGTATCAGACAATATTATTAATCAATAACTACGTATAATTATATTATTCATTTAAAATTTTACCCTAATCTTGTAATGTGATGCTGATGACGATGATTGAAATAATGTTAAAACAACTCCAAGGCACAACTGAACTGAAAGTGCAAGAGAATACTAAACTACTTACTATCAAACTCATAAAAGGGTAACCGCAAAAAGCCCTAAGCATCCTCGTTGCTTCAACGCAAAAATAAACCAAGACAATAAAGTAAAATTACTCCCGGCTAATAAACGTCTAGCGAATATTAATCATCATTCTGCTCGTCTTTCTAGACCCAGTAATCATCTAGATGCCGACAACTGACTACTATAATTACCCCACGCATATAGCTCTTGTGTATGTAAAGCGAGTTGCACGTTTTTGAGCTACAGAATTTCACAGTGCGAAAGTACGGAAAACTACTCGTGTTTGAGTTAATTCCAGTGACTGCAAGTAAATATTGGAAAGACGATTCTATTCTATAGTTACTATAGTTGCCATTTCAACAAACCACTCCAATAGACTTTAGATTATCATCATCATCAGTCGGAAGACATCCACTGTTGAACAAACGCCTCCCTCATAGAACGCCACAAAGCATGGCTACTAGCCGTTTGTAACAATTGGCTACCGATTTTCTGTGGGTGACTTTCATGATGTCGTCAGTCCACCTAGTGGGGGGCCTAACAGCTCTACGTCTTCCGGTTAAATGTGGTAACCATTCGAGAATCTTTCTTCCCCATCGGAGAGGAGAGGATCCTTGAGATTATAGTTCTATACATTTTTTATTATATATTTTCAGGGTTCCATACCCAAAGTACCTAAGGTTAGGGTGCCGGTCTAGAATGTCACCCACACGTTTCTCAGTGGGTGTCGTAGAAGGCTAATAAGGGTAAAATACCGGAAGGTGGGCAGCATCGCCTTCTGAGGAACTGCTTTCTTACACTGCGGTCCCTAAGACGCAAGTTGATTGTGGGCATTATTTATGTTCAGCAGTAGACAAACCGTCTGATACAGTAATACTCAAAGCTCAAAACGCAGCCCTATTAACGAGACTCCGCAGTCAGTATGTCTGTCCGTTCTTCCGCCCTATGTTACAGTTTCTTTAGCTCGTAAATGAAATGAGACGCTGAAATTTTGAAATTTTGTGTCGATCTTTGACACGAAGATGAATATTGGACAAGAAATTCGATTGATTTATTTTTCATGGGGCTCCCATACGTGAGATGGTAAGCGACAGTAAAAATAAACCTTTTTTTCAGCCTAGCAGGCGCGGCTTTCATCGTCTAGAGCTCATTATGAGTATACACAAATATTTTTATTAATAAATGGGAAACTGTAATTTATTCCAATATTAGACCATATCATATAAAAATATTATATAAAAAAAACCTAACTAGTTAGGAATTTAAAATTTCATTGCAATATCTTCTACTTAAGCAACAAAACTAAAAATGGTGTTTGTAATAAAGTTTTGAAATTGTGATCAACACACAATATTATTTCTTTTTAAGGGCTCTAGCAATGCAGAACCTTAAAAGCACTTGGCAATTATTTTTGTGTTGTGTATTTGCACAAATTTCAAAAAGCTAGTAATGTATCTAATATATCTACAAAATATATATTTTTTAGTCTTCTAATACACAATACATGGTATTAAATTTCGTAATTACAATTTCCACTAAACAAACTGTTCGTCTTGGCACGCAGAACAAGCACACAACAATTACTATCTTTGACATCACCGTATGCAGTACAGCTAGCAGCCTGCTTCGTGTTTGGAATTCGCATAGGCTAATTTTGGTATTAGCTGCGCCAGTTGACTGCCGGACGTCGTAAAACGGTGATCCAACGTCGGTATGGCTTGGTTGGGAAGATGCATGAATTAAAAACGTTTCGATCAAGAAAACGGATTGGGGCTATTGCTCTGCACAAGATTATAGGGTAATGTATAAATAACTCTTTATCGTCCTTGCCACGCTAAATGTGATCGGCACAACATGTGTTTATCTTCCACTACGATTTGCTCTCATAGTATTAGAGCTGTCATCTCAATAGGTACTAACAAATACTAATTAAACATTATGTGATTATGTAATATTATTCGAGCTGCAGTAAATTCACAAAGAAAAACTTGTGAGCGTATGTCCACGTATTACTCCAAAGTCTAAGTCAAAACCAAGATCAGTTATTCAATTTGGCGTTTTACAACTGACTTCAAAATGTCACTTACAAAATGTCTGCCGCGTTCAGCAAAGTTGGTACAGGAGCCATTCTTCTTATCTGTCTTTTAAAATTTGTAAGTATTATAAAATTATTACATAGGTGATTGCCGTTGGAATTCCACGAGAGGAATCCCAAGCTTTTTTGTCTGCTAAATAATAACCAATTTTCAACTGACTTCCAAAAAAAGAGGAGTTTCTCACTTTGACACGTATATATTTTTTTGATGTATGAACACGCATAAATTTTATCAGAGTAGTCCGATTTTATGTCATGGTGTAATATACCTCCGAGAAAATGTCCATATAAATTTCATCAAAATCGGTTGAGTAGGTTATTAATTGAACCGATAGTCAATTAACTGAAAAATATTTTCGACAATTTAAAGCGAGTGAATGATCTTGTAAGCAGTAGTTACCCATAACATACATACATACATCACGCCTCTTTCCCGTAGGGGTAGGCAGAGATCACAGATTTCCACTTGCTACGATCCTTGCATATCTCTTTCGCTACATCTACATTCATGAATCCTTTCATACGTGAGCGTCGGTTTAGGGTACACCTGACCTGTCCTTTTTTGAAAACGTCTTCAATTTGATTTCGGAACGTTCGTCTAGGTCTTCCCCTTCCAACACTTCCTGTTTGGTCAGTCTCATCTCATTCATTCTCTCTACATGTCTAAACCATCTTAACATACCTTTCTCAATTTTGTCACTACATCCACATTCACACCACATCGTTCCCTTATATTCCTTCCCCTGTCACTCCGTTTCACTTCAATCATGCTTCTTAATGCTCTCATCTCCACTGCATTTATTCTACTCTCATGCTTTTTCTGCCATACCCAACTTTCACTACCATACATTAGCGTCGGAACCAACACTCCTCCATGAACAGCCAGACGAGCCTTCTTAGACACCTTCTGACTGTTCATAAACGAGTGCAATGCTCCGTTGAAAAAAGAAAAAAAAAAAAAAAATATCAAAAAATGGAACCGACTTACAATTAAATACTTTTCTGTGTTGGAAGTCAATTCCATTTTTCAATACGCTTTTTTAATTAAATCTTAAATCTTTATTATGTGCAGCTCAAATTTTCTTTAATTTATAAATAAATCTTTAAAAATGTTATTATAATCAATTACTTAAGAAATACTTTTTATTTGACTTTGCTAATCTAAAACGCCGCTAGTGTTTTTTTCTAGTGTTGTAATATGTGTAGCTAGCCGTTTAATTTAAGATTACCTTACTCATTTCGAGTATACAATTAACTATTTAAGTATTATCCAGATTGGAACCATTTTTAATGGCTTATATTTACTACCATTTTGGGAACAGGGCAAGTTTTATCAAAAGCATTTCAACAATTTTCAAGATTAGGCAGCGGCGGTTCCCATGACTTTTAGGGCAATTTCGACCACAAAAGCCCACCTCCCGTTCAGGATAAGACCCAGATACTTCATCTGGTATGCTCTAAAGCCCTCCTTTACTCTTATATCCATATATTTATATGTCTAGTTACATGTTTTTCACCCCATCACATGACATGCCTCTACCGCGCTAGTTTATTGATACAAAGTTCCACATTAGTATCATATCTTGCTTCCATACACCAGAAAAACACCTTAAAAATTTTAGTTTTGCTCCTTTTCGAGTTGGCATTTGAAAAGTGTGAATTGAATAGTCATATAAAATAAACTACAACTGGCTAGGGCTCTCGTAATATTTCAGTTGCTTAAAAATTATGGACAAAAATCATAATATTTTAACGTAAGTTAAACGTTGTTTCCTTTAACTCTATCTGTGGACGAAAATAGGTAAGACAAAATCTAATGATTGAATACCTGCATGAAGTTTCTTCTTATGATTATAATTAACGTCTTCTAGTTGACGAAGTGCCTCGAAATAACCGGCTAGAAACTTATTATGCCACAGTTCGATCAGCGTAAACTTGATGTTATCAAGATCTTTAGATTAGTCAATTGTCAAATGCATAACAGCCTTTTGTGGTCACTTGTAACCCAGCTTAGTGGTATATAGTGTTTACGACTGTGCCACATTTACGCACCTATCTTATCAATGGAAGTAAGGTAAGTAAATTCACTTGTCAAACTGCAAATTCCTGAAATGGAACTGGTTTAGCGGAATGCGATTTAGTTATGTAATTGCCGATTCCGAGTGGTGGTGTACGTTAGGTAGACTGGTGGTGTGAGATATCAGATTGAAAACTTTGCAGAAATTATTGTAAAACTATACCTACTGGAAACAAAGTCAAGCAAGCTAAATTGTTCAATTTTCACTTAGTTAAAAAACTCAACTGTCGCGACCGTATAACACGAGTATAGTCCATGTACATATTATACAAAAAAATACTCTTAGACATAAAACAATAAGGTATTGTAAGCTAAGTAATTGTATTATAAGTATAACTGTTAAGTTTTGTACCGTAAATTATCAGAAAACGATTTGAACAAAGCGGCAACTTCGATCGAGGTAGAAGTATAACTTGAAACCAATAAAGAAAGTCCGTACTCCGTAGTGATCTGACATAAATTCATGAATTAGAGTTGATGAAATATATAAATAGCTAGCTTAATAATATTTAAACGATTAAAGTACCTACATGATTCATTTTTATTTCATTGCAACTGTCCTCAAATATTTGTGGACTTTTGGCGTAAACTTAACGCAGAGTCTGGCAAGTATAGTTGCTCAATGAGAACCGAGTCCACTAAAAGAAAAGGTTACTAAAAATAGCCATAAAAGCTCCTCGTGACTCCAATATAATCGAGTTAAACTGGTACTAAGGACCTTGAACGGACAATAGATAATTTTTTCACGACAACTTCTAGCTATTGCCGTTGGATGAATTAATAATATATTGATTTCAATTCATGAATGATGATGGTGACATCATTGGACACGTTATCGTTGAGTTTGAATTAATGGACTGTTGAACTTATCGTATTTAAACAAATAACAAGAAAGGTGGTATCATATATCAGAATCGACGTTTAAAAGTGCTTTTAGATAACTGACTGACTTCTTAAAGATTAATTTACATAAAACATCTTATTGCTAAACATACGAAATTAAAAGATAAATTATACCAATCAATGGACAGCCCCCAGGAACAATAAGATCTGTACTGATTGTAAAAACTTAGACTAGAGTGTATGGGACATTATGCATAATGTCCCTTATATCAAAGGTGACACATAAGGACATAAGGTATATTAAAGGTGATGGAGGAAAGGTGTGTACGAAAGATACGCATGAAGATAACACCAAAGAAAGCGTAGCGGAACAAGATTGCATGTTATGCAACCACATTCAACGTGGGCTAAGGGCAAGAGGAAAAAAAAAAATTACGAAAATAACTTTTTTAAATCGTGAAATAGTAACAGTTTTGTCACTAGTGCATTGGGTGCTCATTTGAATAACAATCGCATTAAATTATCATCGGAACGATTAGCGAAATCTAGACTTGAAGGTCACGGGAGCCGTTACAGTCACAAAGACTATGCTAATATCTGGTGGGTGTAGGTGACATGAGTCAGCAATGGTGGGTGACTGGTGTCTGATGAAGGCCAGGTAATCCTTGGTCAACAGTAACATTTATAGGACTATGGAATACTGTAGCAGTCTCCTATTACGCCGTGCCGTTCCTGATAGACCACTGGTTCAAGTTACTTTCGTCACTGTTTGTGAGGTTTCTATTAGAATTAATAATTAATAGCTAAGTAAGTACCAACGTTAGTATCAGAGTATTTTCCCAGTTCTTTTGTGTTCTTCTAGTCGTGTTAGTCTGTAGTGTAGTTTTTAAGTATATAGAAAGTAAGTATATAGAATTTAAATATGTTTGTGTTCTATTCTAGCCCAGAGAGTTTCTTTATACTGCAAGTTTGTTGTTTGCCATCTACTTTGTTCTGCTAACAGAGCCTTTATGTCGGTAATTAACGAAAAAACATAAACTTTCCCCTCGAAGGCTTGGAAAAGACTTGTTTATCATTAGAAATCTGTGTGGAAAAGTGCTTTTTGTCTGCTAGCGTGGAAAAGGTTCTTGAAATTCGAAACTTCAACATGTCCAGAAAAATTAATTAACTTTAAATATTACGAAATTTAGTACTCATTGTACTTGTAATTCTTACTAAAAATTTACGTAAATTTGTTGCATTAAATAAGCCATTTTTCTTGCATATAGTATTTTCCTCGCTGTAGTGAGGTGACGTTTGTTTCTCTTAGCAGAAAAGTAATTTTTTGTCTACATCTTTGAAAACTTCGTTACGGTCAGGATTCTATATTTAAACCACTTGCATTGCTCGTATTTCAATCCTAAAATCCTTCTCTTCCTCAAGTTTCAATCAAAGTAACAACTTAACAGACTTGCATAACATATAACTATTATTCCTATGAATATATTCACAGTCCATGTGTCCCCTAAATATCTACTGCCAATAATGTGAGATAATTTCTATCTAGATCTCTAGACAACGTGTGGCTATTACTGTTGAATAAAGTAAATAATATTAAGATAGTGATGCATGAATAATGATGGTTACATCATTGGCCATGTCATCTATGAACTTTTTATTTGAATGTTTGCAGCAAAAAACTTTAAAGAAATTTAATATATTGGTAAAAGAAATATCAATAAATTATTTTTAAAAAACTTCGAGGATATAAGGTTATGTTTAGGTTATGGGTTCAATCTGTAAGAGAATATCTTTATCATGAAGTTAATGCTTTACATTCTAGTAATAGTAGTATTTGTCATAGAGAAATTATTATTCATTTATCTATGCAGTTGTTGATTCACAAGTGGAGGTGACCAATATTTGGTGAGTTGTAATAAGGAAAGAAACGTTTGGTGGTAATTTGTTTAAGTATCTGTTTCTTCATTGTGATGTATAGTTAATGCTGGTATAAGTGTATTATACAAAAGTCATAAATACTAGTTAGTCAAACCTTTACTTATTATTCAGCACTATACCTCACTTATTATTCAGCACTATGCCTCACTTATTGGTTAATAAAAGATATACAAAAGTCTTTATCTATATTTAGAGAATAAACTCCAGACTAGCGCCGATAAGTCCTAAGACAACCCAGAAACGTGAATAGTTACTGGCCTTCTCTTTCTCGCGCCTGTTCTCCGTACTCCGTAGATTTTATTACTTTCTCAAAAAAGTAGAATTACGATTGTAGTTAAAGTTTATTGAGCATTTTTAATCAAAACTATTGTCCATAACGGATGGTAACGAGAACACAACTAAGAATACTTCTGAGTGTAGATTTGCTCACGTGCTGGCCAGAAGTCTCGCCGAGATTTCTTGCCAAGAAATTTGCAGGCAGTATAAGAACCAAAGGTATCAACCGTGAAATGGCTGGGTAGAGAGCAGGGTGTAGTATTTCGTCTCGCAGTGCTGGTATTCTTCTAGGTCATAATGACAAAAATCTCTCAAATTTAAATTTCATATTCACCAATAACTTAATTATACCATTCTGTCATCATAATCGTTTTAAACTTTAAATCGATAGGGGTTGGTATATCCGAAGAAACGTTAGACAACAGTCACGAATCCGTGACACGAAAGCATTAAACGAAGCCACGTGCTTGCAATAAACGTTCAATTCGGGTTTTTGTCCAACGAATTCGCGTGATATGATTTAATAAAATACTCGTGTAGGCGGATTATCAAGTTCGATTCTAAATTCAAAAGATCGAGGTTGTTAGAATGTGCATTATTCGTAGGTTATGCTGAGTCTGGCTTTGATAGAAGAGTTTATTTTATGACTACATATGTACATATCAATAAGAGAAAAAGCCGTGAACGCGTACCTAGTCAGTAATAATAATATTATAAATGTGAAAGTAATTCTGTCTGTCTGTCTGTTACGCTTTCACGCCAAAACTACTGGACCGATTTGAATGAAATTTGGTATGGAAATAGTTTGAGACCCGGGAAAAAACATAGGATAGTTTTTATCCAACTGCGCAAAAAGAGGTTAATGTTTTTGCGCGATAATCGACATACACGCGGGCTGAGCCGCGCCCAGGAAGCTAGTATCTTTTTATAACGTACTAGCTTTCCGGGCGCGGCTCCATTAGTTTAGAAAATACGTCCTCAAGCACCTAACAGTGTATTTCGGCAGCCAGCCCTTGATCTCTTGAAATGTATCTGTGAGGGGTTACCTCCTCGTGCTTCGCGAGCACGAATCGGCCTTTTTGGTGCATTCATCAAATATATTGTAAAATTAAAGATTATTAAGAAAAAACAACAATTTCCGAAGCACTCGTTTAGTTTAAAGAATTCGTTGCATTTATTGCACGATGCAAAAAGCTAAATGTAAACCGGTTTTATACGTGCAGGTTGAAGTGGCCAATAACAAAGTCATTTTTAATCTTATCATTCTTCAAATGAAGATAACATGTCTGCATGATTGTTGATTTTGCGCAGTGTTAAACCCGGTCAAGTGGTTTTAGGTCATCTCTGATTATTGTGTGAGCTCTATTTTGAGAACGTTCAAAGATTTTGTATCCCTATAAGTAATAGCTGTATACATATAAGTATTGTAATATTTTGAAATGTATCTTTCTTTCTTACTAAATAATTACAATATGTCAAAATCATCATTACTCTCCCTACATTGTCAGAAAGATCATTAGGTGCCTTTACGTATTAGTTATATCCAACACAAGCTACATAAACATATATAAGTACTTACTATAGTTCTTATTCTAATTACGTTAAAATTCAAATTAGTATAACACACGTGAACGTTTTTTTTTCGTTTTTTATATTTGATAAGTGTATTACCTTAGGTAAATGTCTCCCGCTTTCTATTCAAACTAGTTTCGCCATATTTTAAATAATAAGTATTCAAAGGTGCCGAATTTTTACATGTATGTTCTTGACAATAGCATTTTGCTTCCAGTTTGCTAGTTTTCCATACACATATAAATGGTAGGGAGTTGTGTGAATACCCGCCTGGCCATATAGCTACCATCTTCAAGTAGAAAATCTGTCGCCAAGCACCTTACGGTCCGTTAGCTGTCATTGAGAGCCAGTAATTCTAGGTTGGCCTGAACAACATCTTCGACCACAATTTACTATCAGGTGAGATAGTGGCCAAAGGCTAACCTATCACCTATAAATCCTAACAAATAGTTTTGTATGAGAATTCTTCCTTTTACATTTTGAGATAACATAAATAATACAACGAGAAACTGGCAAACCAGTAGCATAGATATTGGGCTCAAGGACACGCATGCAAAATTGCAGCGAATTTGAATACCTATTATAAAACAAAATGACGATATTTTCTATTTCATCAATAAAAGCAATAATTACGCGTGAAATGAAACAGTTTTCTTATCTCTCACAGTGCTTGTATAATTGGTGCAGAGTCTAAAGACACAAGGAAGGCATATTGTCCACAGATTATTCCTAAAAAACACGATTAGCGGCGATGTATTCACCTCGGATGTGCAAGACTGGTAGTGACTCTGGTAATTACCCTGAATTCATCTAGTAAATATGAAGGGCATACAACGCATCTACAGGTAAAAAAATCTTAGCTACTTGGTACCTACCTATTTGAAATATGACAATATTACGTTGGTATGATATGAAGACACTTCCCTCCGAATAGAATTGACATGATTTCATCTTGCTAAATTCCCTTAGATCCGGGGCTGCGGCTACTCTTTACTCGATTAAATAACTTCTAAGATACTATTGTATTATATAGTATCTTAGAAATCTTAAAATAGATCTTATTATATAATATTACTATATGCTTTAAGAATATTATAGAACTATAATAACTAGATTTGTGAGTAGGTACAACAAAAAATCGGATTGCGGCAGTACAGTTACGTTGACACTGAATAATCCTATGAGTCACTCTCACACGCGGGACGCCAAGAAAATTTGTAGGTTTAGATGAGTCTAGTTACTGTGGAAACCACTAGGACATTTAAGCAACTAAAAGACATTACGTTATTAAATAATGACATTACGAAATATATAAAATGAATATGTTACTAGTGCACAAGTGTTCTTACAAAATTATAGATTTACTGAGAGATAAATTGGAAGTAGTTAAGTAGGTACGTAAGGTAAGTATTAGAGCATTTTATATGTTTTATTTTATCTTTATTATATTAATATTTCTAACAAAGGTAAGTTCTGGTCTAGTTATATACATAAATTCTCTTTAAATTACTTATCGTAAAGTAAGCCTACTCCTGTACTACAGGTAAGCCCTGTCTACGACCTATTGTTTTTTTTCAATTATCGTATTGTATATATTTATATACGGCAAGGACATGCGTTTTATACATTTAAAGATCTGTATGATTTTTTGTTTAATGTATTCTTATCATATTTCCTCACAAAAATCAATTTCTTGAATATTGACTGAAAACAATACCTACAAAGAAAGGAGATTACCCAACTTGATCTGACCGGTGCGGTGTGTAGGTACTCTATAAGGTCTAGAAAATAACTAAGATCAGTCGATACTCATGTTTTTATCAAAACCTTTTTTAACCTCGTCGGCGAGTAGGTAATAATAATGATAGAATATTATAACTAGGTACACCGATACCACTGCCGATACTAATAATACTCATATCTATACGATGTACGAGTAGGTAGTTTGTTCTTCGTAGCATAATTTAATTGGTAACACTTCATCAGCCCATCCCTACTACATTTGGTCTATATCAAGGTCTTTTATCAAGAATGTTTTACCAGAAAATAATACGTATCTATTAGAAATATCGCCATATTTCCGAAGACTCTAAATGGTCTCTCATACTAGGTATATAGCAACGCAGATATTTGGATGGGTAGTACTACGCGCTCTGTCCATTATATTAATTCATCTTATAAGCAGCAGATGTTTACATGTAGCTCATCTGATTTAATCGCGTTTATTTTACATTATTTTAGACCCGAGATGTTTCAAATACTTTGCAGTGATCGTTTCACGGGAAGACTTAGGTGACAGTTGTCTAATGATTCGTTTGAGAAATTATTTGTATCTAATCACGTTCTCTATGCACGCAGTATTCGCTCATAGTGTCCAGAGGTCTTACAGAATTGTGTCGGCCTTGGGACTCAATTCATTAGATGAGTGAAGCAGTGTTTTTTTCCTTAAAGACAGGTAAGCCAGTAAACTGACCTATACACATTACACAAAGTTAAGGTGACTGGAACGAGCCACTGGAATTAGTTGAATTGTCCTTTCTCCATTTAGATGCACCTTGTAGATTCGACGCCGCTGGTGGTTTGTTCCGCGATGTTTGATGATACCTTTGGAGCCCACCGCTTATATGATAGCCTCCCAACTTTTAGGGTTGTACATTACGATATCAACGTCGATTTTTATACAGTCAATGGTGCCGATATTACCACAGTTTTCGGCTAGACAAAATAACGCCATCCAAATTATACCATAAGCATTATATGGTACAATTTGGATGGTGCGGCGTAAAATGCGACTAAGAGAAAAAATCGTCTAGTAAAACCATTACTTACGTTGGTGGAGTGTTGCTTTACTTTGGACACACAAAAAAGCGGCGTAGTAGTCAATCTGTGTCGCGGCTCGAACCTGTGTCTACTATATCTCTTCTGATGGTAAGTGATGATGTGCTCGAATATTTTGTTCATGCTAACCTAGAATTACTGGCTCTCAAGGACAGCTGCTGGAACACACCGTTAGGTATGTGGCGACAGATTTTCTGCATGAGGGCGGAAGCTATTCTATATTTTTCAATAGTACCTACATGATGTATTGTTATATCGTATATTTACAAGATCTTCTAAACTTTTTCCCCTTATTATTTTAAATCATGATGTATTTACATCTTTTCTTCATGAAAGTTATTACAGCAGTAAATCAGCTTTAGTTGCGTTTGATTTTGGGGCAGTATTTATTTGGCAGTCTTGTATTGTCAGTATTGTTACCTTACCACTATAAATCAAGATTTGACTGCACGTTTTTCTTATTTTAGGTATCATCTGAATGTTGCGAAACAAATATTGTCCATCTGAAGCAATGTTGGCCCAGTGGCAATGTCTGTGAATAGACTGCCTCGCAAGATGTTATCTAATGGTTCCTACCCCGCTCCAGATTTCGGAACCTGCCCCAGGCTTGAATTTCACCACATGGTGATAGGATATTTTGCAAAAACCGAACACCTAATGGTGTGTTCTACTATCCTTGAAAACCAGTTCCCGTTCTAGGTTTAGCCTGTAAACATCTTCGAACACATCATCCTTCACCAACAGGTGAGATAATGGTTATCTATCAGCAATAAAATAAAACAATAGTAATGTTAAGTATGCCCCGTGGGGTGCCTGGTTAGAATTGCACCTCCCCATATCAACGCGTGGGTGTCGTAAGAGGCGACTAAGGAAAAAATACTGGGGCAGCAGCGCCTTCTAAAGAATTGCCAACTTACACCACGATCCCCAAGACGCCTGCCAAGCGTGCGTATTATGGCAAATACCCGCTTAATAGGATAGGGGAGGCTGTGTTCAGCAGTGGACGATCCGGTTGTTACAGTAATGTTAGGTATTACTTAAACCGTATTGGGTGTAATGGGGTACCAGACTTGGAGCCACATAGGATGCCGAACTAGAATTACAGACTAAAGGGGCTGCTATAGGAATAATACAAGAACCCGGTAAAATACCCCCGGTAGCTTAACAGATAAAGCATCCGGCGCGAAATCGGAAGGACGCGGGTTCAATTCCCGCCCGGGGCAAAACATTTTGTATTCCAATAATTTGTAACTTTATAATACAAGAAGGTGAACAGCAGCACCTTCTTAAGAACTACCATCTACTCCGCGATCCTCAAGACGCCTACCAAGCGTGGGGATTATGGCAACTTGGATTTGATCAACTGTGGATGTATATAAAAATATACCAACAAAAATTTTAGGTGGCAAATAAACGTCGATGCTTTCTGTGATTAATGGCGCGTTGGCTGAGGTAGGTACTGTAGCTGACATATTATGCTGTATATGCAAAAATATTTCATAAGTACGTAATCGTAAATATTAAAATATTCAAGATGTTCGAATCTATAAATGCCTCGATCACTACTTCTGAGATTGTAATATGTCTATGTGTAGGTATATCTCATATAAAATTATTTATTAGACTTTCTGGTTGTGTAATATCTCTCATACAAAGCAGTAATATGGGATAAGATTGTTACACCCTATACTGCTACCCTTTCATAGTCATGATCAAAGTTTTGCACATAATAAAGTTCACCTGTCAGGCGTCGTGCGTCGGCTGGAAAACATAGTCGCCCATCGTATTTTTTTGGTACGTAATAATAAAATGTGTCACGTGATTTCAATATTTGCGGGAGATAACAAACATATTAAAGTGTTCGTGATATTTGATTAGGTATAATTTGAAGGTAGAACTTTTAAAAAGTTATCAAATCAAATCAAAAAATCGGCCAAGTACGAGTCGGACTCGCGCACGAATGATTACGTACCCTTAGCTATACAACATAAGACTTCATATTTTAACCTTTTTTGGTTTTAACGTGCTCGAGTCCGACTCACACTTAGCCAACTTTTGTATTTGTTGTTATAGCGGCAACAGAAATACATCATCTGTGAAAATTTCTAGCTATCTAGCTAGCTGTCTAGCTATCACCGTTCTTGAGATAGGTACAGCCTGGTGACCAATGGACGGACGGACAGCGAAGTCTCAGTTATAGGGTCCCGTTTTTACCCTTTGGGTACGGAACCCTAAATAAGTTAACAGTCAAAACCACATGGCTTATAATTTCGACCGTGGCGTCACCGAAATGTACAGGTGAGTTTTATAATGATTTATCGTATAAATTTATATAATATTTTCTCTTTTATGCTTATTTTATTAAAAACATGTATTTTACCTATAGTTTATACTTGCTCACATTGTATCCTATTAAAACTCTTCAACTTTTGAGGTTAGAAGGTACATAAAGTAAGTCTAAGCCTGTCTGCAAGATTTTTGCAATGCAGGGCCTTATAATATTTATCATACAGTCTATCTTTTATTGCCTGAATTTCAGTTGAGAGCTGAAAACGTTTAAGGATTTTTCGAGGGCGAGGGTTGGATAGTAATTGGGATTTATTGACATCACATTGTAAGCAGCCTTAATTCTGGAATATTTCCCTGTAGATGGCAATAGTCTCGCCTCCACAACCTGTAAAGGTACCAAAGCAAGGCGAAACGTGGCTATTTAGACACCTGTGGGTTAGCACAGGCGTGAATGTAAAAAAATATTAAGAAATGCGTGGTTGGTAACCCTAATCGCATGAGTAACGGTTAGGTACCATACAAGAATGCTTCGGGTCAAATCGGAGGTATCATCGATTGGTGTCAGTGTTCCACGTTTTCTCCTATATGTCATCGACGACCTCTTTGTCCTGGAGGTTTGCTTTCATAAGGTTATTATGCAATGCAAATATTGTATTGTTCGGTATATATTTTGGTGACAATTGCCGCCATCATTACTAAAGGCCAGGAGGGAACTACCATATCTAATGCTTCTGTACTTTACAATTCCACGAAAATATCGTAGTAGATATAATTAAGTTTTAAAATTTAATATACTTATATGTTAAATAAAGTTCCACTTGTATAAGTCTTTAGGCGTAATGAACAGTTTTGTTACAAAATAATGTTTTCAAAAATGTAGAAAGGGTCCGACTGAAAAATCGTACAGCGGTTTAATGGCATGGTAGGTAAATACAGGTTTTATATAATAATACATTATATATTTCCACGGTATGTAGAACCATAGACCCAATTTTGTTTTGTACTCTGTGGTAGATAAATAATCTGAATTGATGCTTAAGAATGCAGTTCTATATGTATATTTAAATATACTTACTTCTGTTCTGTAGCATTAAATGCTACCTACCTGTGAGCCTGCAATGCCTTGTAGGTAAGTTGTCTCAATGTTTTAGTTGTAGTAGCTGTATTGTTGTATATAGTTAGTAGTGTTGTGTTGATAAAGGCAAAAAAAAACTCCATTACTTGTTATAATTTCCATATTCGAAATAGTGTTTATAATTTTTTTTGATGTAGTGGTGTGAAGTGACATCTGTTATCGTTTCTTCATACTACGTATATAAACAATTTAACCCACCACCACCAGAGATTTGGCTGGACAGCATTACAACACAATGAAAGTGGCATCTCCAATAAGTACTGGAGATGTTTAGCAGATGGCGCTGTTACGAATTGATATATTATAAGTTGCGCGCTTTGAGTGTTTAGGTGTTCGAAGGCGCGTAGTAGCGCTTTCAATACAAAAGTTCTCGTGAATACTTTATCTTTAGACTTGAAGGGGAAACTGATAAACCAGGCTCAATAACTTGTTTGGACAAAATCCTTGGGTTTAATAAATAAACTAATCTAACTCGATGGGACGACAGACATGGAGAAGGTACTATTCCCAGTACAAATCTGAAGTTTTGATATTTTGAGTTGAACGTTGCGTTGACCTTAACATAAATATTAGAATATAAATTTAATTATTTTTCAGAGGGGCTACACGACTTTCAGATTAGCCAATAAAAACTTTTCTGCATCCCAGGATGTGGTGGTTCGTCTTCTAGAGCTCATTGAATACCTACCTACAGTGTAAATATTTTTATCTGAAATAATAAATAGAGGGCAGTTGAAGTTGTAAGCTTTAGATAGTTTTTGTAATATCTATTTCAAAAACTTAAAATGGTTAGGTATCTAAAGTTTTGGTCTTATGTATTGTACCTACTGTACTGTACTACATCAGCTGGATTGTCCACTGCTGAACACTACCTTCCCCAGTTAGGGGGGGGGGGGGGGGGGTCACCATAATCACCACTTTTGGCAGGCGTCTTGGGAATCGCAGTTTAAGATACTAGTTCCTCGGCGCTGCTGAACCTTCCGGTATTTTATCTTTAGTCACCTCTTACGACACCCACAGGTAGCTAAGGGGGAGTCACATTCTAGCCTGGAACCCCACGGGACAGGTCTTATGTTTAATGGACTATGTACCATATCCTTTTTTTTATTTCACCAAACAAGTATAAACTAGCAAAAAGCTGAGCTTTGTGAGGGCTCGCGTTTATTTTACAATCTGATTCTGGTGGTGTCATCTAGTATTACGATGTATTTTAGTATTGAAGTCTATCTAGTATTTATAGCTCTGCTGCAGCGTTGTTAACTCTTTGGTTTTCTAACAGATGACGTTAGTAGTACAATAACATCCTATCCTATATAAACTCAAAATTGTTAGTGTTAACTATTTTGTAAGGTTTACGGGTGATAAAAATCGTAGGTTTGCCTAGTCAATATACGTACTTTTTTATGAATAGATAATTATATTAATAATAGAAGATATCTAATAATAGAGATACTATTAATATATAGTTATAAACATGTAATTTATCCTTATTCTATTCCTTATTCCTAACACTGTGGAAGTTAGCGAACAGTCCTAGATTCTCAGGCCAAACTTCAGTAATGTCAAAGGTCTGCGTCTAAATTATTTCAGAACTCTAGTTCAATTAAACTTCCACTTATTACCCTATGAGTTAAAACAACAAAACAAACCCCATTAAACAAACAACCCTATTACTCTAGTTTGGCCCATTTCAGTTACAGCGCGTTCCGAACGGTATCAGGGATCAAAAAGCAATTGTATTCAAACCGTTTCACTCTATTTTACTTGAACCTTAATGGTTGCAACTACCAATGAAATGTTAATGACTACAATGCAAAGAGTTTTCGTAGTAGAAGTCTATATATACTATGAATTAAATAAATAAAAAATATTTTAATATTGTTAAGTTTGCAATAATGCCTGCTAGGCGAATTACATTACAAAATTACAAATTTGCGAGGGAAAAAAATATAGTCATGTGCGAGATTCGAACCCGCGTCCATCCACCCCTTTAGCCGGGGTATGCTCTAACCAATTGAGCTAACATGACACAATGAGTCATAACTTTAATTCTTGCTCTCGTTCTTCAACCATCGTATCGGGATGGAGCGACACCTATAGTTCAACTTGCATTCTACTACAAACAAGACCAATTTTGCAATTGGTTTTAAACTTGTAAACGATGACGCAACCTTATAATTTTAATATTGTTAAGTTAGCAATAATGCCTGCTAGGCGAATTACATTACAAAATTACAAATTTACGAGAGAAAAAATTATAGTCATGTGCGGGATTCGAACCCGCGTCCATCCAGAATTAAAGTTATGAGTCATTGTGTCATGTTAGCTCAATTGGTTAGAGCATACCCCGGCTAAAGGGGTGGATGGACGCGGGTTCGAATCCCGCACATGACTATAATTTTTTCTCTCGTAAATTTGTAATTTTGTAAATAAAACATTCAAAAGTATGAAATAACTTGTGGAAGTCGGTACCAAGTTGATTTAACACCGACCTCACATTATCATGATCAACGACATATTTCATAGTTTTTATGATAGGAAGTCAGTTATGGTTGTGATAACGTTATGGTTAAAACTACTAACTTACTAAGTCATTATAAAAAAAGCAGAGAAGGCCCAGTGGCAATGTCTATGGCCTGGTGCGCAACAGGTCCATGGTTCAAATTGCACCGCGTTCTTGAGCTCCACCGCTTCGTGGAAGGACATTTTTGCTAATGCCAGCCTGGCTAGCTACTACCCTTAAGTAGAAAATCTGTCGCCAAGCACCTAAACCACAGATAACAGAAACTAAAGGATCTCTATAACCTAAACATATTTTATGTTCCGGCAGCTGTCCGTGAGAGCCATTAATTCGAGGTTAAGCCTGTTAACACCTTCGAGCACATAATCGCGGACCAACAGGTTAGATTGTAGTATAAGGCTAGCCTATCAGCAATAGACTAAATATATATAGCTATTTAAAGGTATCACGGACGGAAAATTGTAGGCTTAGTAACAGGGTTCCTTTTTCTCGGACGGAATCCTAAATACTATCACCAATTAGTCCGTAGGGCTGCTCATTATGGCAATGTAATTAGTAGTTCAGGCAGAAATAATCATGATGTTGGGAATGGTGCTCGGAAATATGACTTCAGAATAAAAAGGCAGTAAGGATACTATATTATTTCGCTTTTAGATGAATATTTCGATTGCCAAGGCATTCATTATTTCTACTATACTACTTTAAATATACTGCGCTATTTTGAAGCAATGATAGCTGAGGGGTTACAGCTATGATGCGGTACTGCAGGTCCATGGGTTCATCCCCGCCGTCGACGTGAACTTCAACGCATGGTGGAAGGGCATTTTGCGAAAGCCCCCGTGGCTACCTACCACCTTCAAGTGGAAAATCTGTCGCACCTAACACATTCCGGCAGCAGTCCTTGAGAGCTAGTAAAATTGCAGGCACATGATGAGACTTGAGGCCTCGTGCTTGCGTATACCATATCAAACACATATACTATTCTATATCAAACCCATAAAAAACAAACTAAAGGAACTATATATATATATCCCCGCGGGGTGACAGGTAAACATGGTACCCCCCTTTATCTTCCATTGGGAGTCGTAAGAGTTGACAAAGAGAAAAATATGACAAGGTGGGCAGCAGGGCCTTCCGAAGAATTTATAACTTACATTGTGATCCCCCATAAAGTAAATCCCCCGTAATAGGGGGGCTGTGTTGAGCAGAGGACGATTCGGCTAATACAGTACAGTACTAATATATTCATAATATCATAGTAAAACCAGAAAAGTGTGTTAACATAGGATCGTAGGCGATTCAAATGTCTAACTCTCGCCTGGATACACAGAATTGTCCCTATCTCTAAGTTTTATATCTGAGTTTTTGTTTTTTTATATTTGTATATTGCAACAAATGAATTCGTTGTTACCCACAGTTTTTTATGAATTATAATTATTGCATTCTCTTTAAAAAGATATTTCAATATTTGCAGAGGGTACTTGTCTTCGAACTGGTCAAAGATCTCAGTTTAACCTACAGTACAAATAAAAATCCGACCTACTTCTAACTACGTAATTTTTATGAACACTAAATTCAAGATTATGAAGCCATACAAATTTATTTCCCGTGAAGCGTGGCTTTTAGGCCACGCTTTCTAAAGTGGAGTCGCTGGATTTTCTAGGGTGGGCATTTTGAAACCGCCATTTTGGATTTGACTACTACTAGAGCCTATATGAAATATTTTGATTATTTTGAAAACATACAAATAAATTGTATAATTTACCATACTGTTTTACGTATCGCTTGATATTGGCACGAAACGAGGTCGATTCTCAACTAATGAATTACTCGTGCCTGTGACTCGGTGCAAATTAATTACAGGCTCTGCTGCTCTCTCCCAGGGCACCTGGATCAAGCAGAATCACCAAGTACGCTCGTAGCCAAGGGGATTTAGTACGCCCCCTATTTTCCTCAAATAAATTGGTTGTAGTCTAGAATAATTATTATTTAAATTAAGTTACGCAGTATATTGAAATTCCTAACCTCTTTTGTGTGGCTTTGTTGTTGGATTGTGTAATATCACGTGTTTAAATTCTTTAAAATGCCTTGTTTCAGTTATCCAGGATTATAAATATATTGCTAAAAATTCTGCTATATCTTGTTAGAATAACCATTGTTGTCAGAGCTCGTTTATCAAAAGTTACATAATCCAAGTAAAAATCTAACGTTTTATTTAAAAGTATCGAATTCAGCGAGATCTAGTCAAATGCGAGTCAGACTCGCAAACCAAGGGTTTCGTTCCACTACAATATGATGAGTTAGTATTTGCTTTTGCCCGTGGGGTGCCGGGTTAGAATTGTACCTACCCATTTCTTCCCGTATGGGTGTCGTAAAAGTCGACTAAGTGAAAAATACTGGAAGGTGAGCAGCAGAGCCTTCTTAAGAACTATGCCATCTTGCACTGCGATCCCCAAGCCACCTGCCAAGCATGGGGATTATGGCAAATACCCCCTACATAGGGGAGGCTGTGTTCAGCAGTGGACGATCCGGCTGATTCAGCAGTATTTGCTTTTACTGTTCCTGGGTTTATGCCACGCTGGTTACGGTCGGTATGTATTTATCAACATCATTTTTAAGTTCAGCTCGTCATTTAACTTCTGGTACTTTTCGCACTCATACTCCTCTCAAAAAAGCAATAAATGGAACCAACTTCAACACCTAAAAGTGTAAAATAACTTGTTGAAGTCGGTTCCATTTTTTGTTTGTTTTTTTGAGACACTTTTGAGTGTTGAAGTCGCTTCCATTTTTAGGGAAAAAAAAATTTTCTCTCTTTTTAGTGTCCATTGTTTACGGGATCGATTGTCATTCATTGTCAACGACTATATCATCAAGATAGGTAAATATTTTCCTGTTAATTGGAGTGTAACTCAAAAACAGCTTCACGGATTTTGATGAAATTTAAATGGGACCAAACGACAAGCATCAGCTTTCAAACAAAAAAAATATTTTCAAAATCAGTTCACCCAATCAAAAGTTCAGCTGTAACAAACATAAAAAAAATACAGACTAATCAGTCAAAAACATACAATAAAAATTTTCATTATAATCAATTCAAATACACTTCGGATTCCGCGAATCCTTAATACGTCCTTGTCTGCAATGGGTTAATTAAGTTAAAATTATTATCGGATCTGAGTAATTAAAAATTAATACAGACGGATTTCATCGAGTCACTTATTTATGACGGTTGAAAATTACGATTGATAGCTGTTTTATCGATGAAATGTTCGAGTTGATGTGATGCATCAGTTGGGAATCGAATGGTAGTATTAATTATTTAAATAGCTCGTAAAATTAAAACAAATATTGGCACGCTGTATAAGTAATGAGCACTGTAGATATAAGTGTTGTAATAATTTATTTACTATTATTATAAATATTGAGAAGGTTGGGAGACATTGTATCTTGCTATGCATATTTGCGCCCCACGGAGAATGATTAAATATATCTCATAATTCAATTAATAGGCTTAAATATGTAATTTGCACTGTTAGACGAAATAGCGTTAGTTTTTTTTTTATGTTTTTACTTCTCTCCGTTCGTTCTCGTTTTGAGAGCCAGTAATTCTAGGTTAGCCTGAACAACATCTTCGACCACATCATCACTTACTATCAGGTGAGATAGTGGTCAAAGGATAACCTACCAAGCATAAAAAAAAAGTTCTCCGTTATTCGTATATAAACCAATTTGAAAACTTCTTTTTTATTTTAAAGGTTGAACTTATTTTCAGATTAATGCCATAGCAAAAAAAATAAAATAAAACAATAAATAAAAATAAAAAAACAATATAAACCATAAACCAATCTTCAAAATCGGTTCAGTAGTTAGGTAAATCAAAATAACTTGAAAAATGTATTAACCAACTAAACAAAATTGCGTAAATTTCTTACTTTCCAATGTTAGCCAAAAGTCGGTTAATTCTATATTTAATATTTATATTTTATTTTAATATAAACTGTGCTGATCCCGAGGGACTGTCACAAAACCAATTTACAAGTGAGCAAAGCTACGGCCTTCCACTCGTCGTCGTCCTTCACTAGTCGTTTATAGTTAATGTTGATCAAAATGTTATCTCATCTCATAAAATTCATGATCGATATAGCAGAAACTTAATGATAAAATGATGTTTCCGAATTATTTCAGATATTTCTTTTGAACTGATATTCATTCTGAATAGTGGCAGCACTGGCAATTCAACAATTCACAAGTGCGAGCAACAACCAATTTATATTCGCTTATCACCGAACATCTCAAGTGGTTTTAGTTCTCAGGCCACAATACGAGATATTACTCCCCAAAGAATCCCCCCAATCCCAGACGGATTCGCTCCCCGAGGATCTAGTAGCGTTGACATCAAGGATAAAACGAGGGTGGATAAAAAATTGCCCTGCGACTGCGAGAGAGCGCAGCTGAGCCGCATGCAACCGTAGCAATTTGATAAATTATTCCAAATTCAAAGTGGTGAAATTCAAGGGAAGTCTGTGTCCGCAACAGCTGACCGATTGGTTGAAACTTCGATTTATTTTATTGAGAATGCTTAAATAACTCCATTTTGAGAGATTCATTAAGTTAATATGAAAGTATGAATTATTTAAAACATAAATGCATAATAAGGAAAACAGGATTATGAAGTGTATACTTGAGACCTGTGCAACCTATTGGCGTTTTTTTTTACATCGTCAGATCATAAACCTATAATAGGTAGGTATAAAATATATTAACGAGTAAGTATTCCTATATAGAATATTAGATTTCCGAGCGCGGCTCCGCCCGCGCGTATGTCGGTTATCGCGCCAAAACATTAACCTCTTTTTGCGCAGTTGGATAAAAACTATCGTATGTTTTTTCCGGGTCTCAAACTATTTCCATACCAAATTTCATTCAAATCAGTCTAGTAGTTTTGGCGTGAAAGCGTAACAGACAGACAGACAGACAGAGTTACTTTCGCATTTATAATATTAGTACTGATGGTTGTGAATAGATACGGATGTACACGCACGTAATTTTTTAAGTTTGAGCGCTATTGTGTATCCATAAGTATATTTTTGAGTTTCTTCATTCCACCATAACTTCTAAACGGCTAAACCGATTTTAATGAACGAGATATCATTAAATTAGTCTTGATAGCGTTAGTAACACTAGGTACATAAAATACATAAAAAAATAATTAAAAACAAACGCCATATTGTTAGAAAAAAATTTATTCTTCCAAACCAAACAAATTGGATATAAAAATGGAACGGCTTTAAAGAAAAATCCCATAAATATATTATTATATAACAATGCAGTTTCAATTTCGATGGAACGATAAAACGATTAATAAAATTAAACAATATGCAATCGGGTTTTTAACTTTTTAAATTAAACTCAAATAGTATTTAGAAAAACGTAGAACATGTATAGCTGAAAAATTAAATAAATATTGTCAGTAATTGTTAAAGGAATTCCACAAAGCTTTCAATATCAGAATGCGCTTTTCGTCCCCTCATTGTAATCAATGGGAGCCCCTCGGAAGATTACATACCGGAGATGTTTTGAAAGAAATGTGTTAGAATTTGGGGTGATAGAGTGACGAAAATGGCAATTCAATTGTATGGATTTTTGTTTGTTTAGGGAGGACATAGATGCTGGCTACCGCCTGTGCGGTCGTCCAGCTCCACCGGGTTTTGGGCGAGGGCCTGGCCCTACAATAGCCCGGGAGGGAGAAGTGCCGAAGGCACTTCTCCCGAGACGGGCGTAGAAGGCGAAAAGCGCTTTCTACCTCCGTCTCCTGCGGACGCCGAAAACGTACCGCTACTATAGGAGGGGTTGACAGCGAGCTCAAGGGCACCACTGTGGTTCGGACCTCGGCTTGTCTCGCTGTCGAGAGACATGGGGGGGATCGGAGCAAAATGCCTCTGTGCAACTGCAGTGTTGCACAATTGGGCCCTACTGAATAATACTCTTTGACTATTTGGAGAGCAATTTATCGTGACCTTGTTTTTGCCTCGAGCTCGCCGGCGAGCTCGGTGTTTGATTGTGTGACCTCTGATTACCTCACACCTGGGGATTTTACCTCGACGACTTGCGGATAACGCTAAAGCTGCCAACGTAATGGCTGCGATGGGGTCATCCGGGTCGTCTAATACCTGCCGTGGTCGGCGACGGGGGGGTTTGAAAAATGGGATAGAAGAGGCAGTCGAGTAGTTCGATGCCTGGACAACCAATGGGTTCGGGTGGTGGGGCGCTCGATCAAAGTATCGGCGGGCGCAGTCCTTATTGAACTGCGCTAGAGAGGGAAGGTTTAAGTCGCAATGCAACTCGGTGTTCCGGATATACCACGGGGCGCCGGTTGCATTACGAAGAAAACGGTTTTGGATGACTTGAAGTTTATGAAGGTGGGCCTCACTAGCATGACTAAACACTATTGTATGGATGCAAAATGGATAAGTTTTATAATTAATGATTTGTGTAACGTCGCTGTTGTTAAGGAGGGGTAGACTGGGTAATGCTCCAATGAATGTGATATGAATAAAATGAAGGAGACCGATTACAAAGCCTTGTAAGGAGAATTTGTTATGGCACGTTCGAATCTCTCTTAGAGAGCGCAGTTGAACTTTTTTGAAGTTAAAAAGAAATAAAAATAAAATAGAGACTGTAACAGACCGATCTAAGCAATGACTGCACATTGTGGTTTAGTTTTAGGTTTTCTTTATTATTATTCACAACATTTATTTTTCTTACAGTCTATCTACTTACATCAGTTTAGAATTTTAAAGATTTTTTTTAATAATTGAAATATGACAAACATTGAAATGTAGCGGGCGAAATGTAAACGAGTTCATTTTGTAAACAAATATTTTAATTTGGAATAACCCATTTTAACATTTTAAGAAGTTTTTTTATGTTATTGTAACAGAACAAGCTCGAGGCCCACCTGATGTTAAACGGACTAACCTCTGCCTATAGCAGATGCATTTCGTCACAAGTCACGAATTGCAATGCGCCTGTCACCTTTGAGACATAGTTGTTAAGTGTCATGTGCCTGTAATTTCACTGGCTCTCAAGGACTGCTGCCGGAACACACCGTTAGTTTTCTAATTGAGGGTGGTCGCTAGCCAGATGGGCATTCGCAAAATTCCCTTCCACCATGCGGTGAAGCTCAAGCCCGCGGCGGGATTTAAACCTTTGACCTGCTGTGCGGTAGTCCGTAGTCAATACCACTGAGCTATCACTGCTTCAAATATTCATTCAAATTTAATTTCAATATTCACTCAGGTTTATATAAACTACTAAAAATGGCAACCTTAACCCAGTTTCAAGATGTTTTCCGCTTTGATCACCTGGGTAATAATTTTAAACACCAAAAAAGTCATAAACTTAAGGTCGGCCGCACGCTAGTTATAAACCCCGAATGGCACTCGTAAAAGCAGTTCTTAGTTGTCCGTTTTATATTACACATAAAAATATTCCGTCGGGTCGGCGATATTCGTAGCAATTTTCTTTTTCAAGAGAGTGCAACGATCTTAAGCATTCGTACAACGCTTTATGAAGAAAGAGGAGGTCGGGGATTCAGGTTCGGTGTTGCTAGAGTGGGGGATTTTCCTGATAATATTGGTAGACAAATACTGAGCTGAGGGATGTTTTAAACTCTAGCTATGCTAAATGCCCAGAGTTTTTAAACAATCTCATTAAATTAATTTAATTATTGTTATTTGCATATAATTGCAGTTAATATTGTATAATATAATCTATACTATAATCAAAAACATGATATGTTGCACACTTTAATGGTATATCACAGCGCTCACCCAATTTCATAGACCATTTTTTGTATATAACCTGTGTTAATGCAATAAAATAATTTGAATTAGAATCTCAAATGTATTAATTACCGTACTGAAGTTATATATATGATAGTACCAGTCAGTATATCTCTTGTGAAATTCTCCATAACTGAACAAGTGTATTTTTATTTCCAAACCGTTTCTAAAATGTGTATATAAGCAAACAACGTTGCAAAGCTAGTTACATTATCGTAATATTACAGAATAATATAAGATACACAACTATATCAGTTGTAAAACGATGATTTTTAATACTATATGCATCGAATATATCCACTAATGCTTCTTTATTGGAAGTGCATTATGGTTACAAGCGTGGTTTTGTCATAGTTCAAACTCGCATATTTTGTCTCGTTCTTGTGCCTAATATTTAGCTTATGGATTTTTTTGGACTTTTCTGTACAATTATGTATTAACTAATTTATTTGGAAAAATCATTTTGTGAGAGGCGAGTTCTCAATTTCACATTAAGAGATAAAATTTATGGTAAAACGATAAACTGGAAAACCTGAAATATAGTTATTCGGTTTAAGGGCATGAATGTAAAGGTTTTTATTTTGAACACTTGAAGTCTTATTTATAATCGTTCCATAACTATATGATAGGTTTATCAAACGTCATTAGTACTGCGAAAATGAAAACCCTTTTGCTCAGTTAAACTTTTAATTAACCTATTTTAATGTAACTAAGCGATTATGAATTAAGGTATTTATTTAAACTATGTTGAAATTACGTTTTTATGGAAAAATCTTCCACAAGTCGTTAAACAAGTATGTATAATTTTCTATAATTAATGGTTCAACCCTTGTATTGTTTTTTTACGATCTTAATAACAGAAAGAGCTTTATAAACTGAAAATCTTTTTTCAATTAGACTAAACATTACCCTTCACAAATTTTAGTATAATAAAAAATATTAAAAGAGAAAAAAGTATTTCAATTAAACCAACCATTACACATTTAGGGATTCGCAATGTGGAAGAATATTACAATTTTCTACAGATTGAGTAATATATGTTTTAATCTGTGGAGAATAGTGTTCTGGCATAGTGTTCTGGCAGCTGTCTTTGAGAATCAGTTCCTTCTTTGAGAATCCGTTTATCAAAGGCCATATACATTTTCAAAAGTATCATATTAATCTTACCGCTTTTCAGCGACTTTCATTAATTACAGTACGAGTCAAAGAGTACACTCGTATATAAGCCACAGTATAGTACTACACTACTTCTGAGCTTATAGCTTGGGGTGATTTATAAAATAAGTGATTTGTTAGTACGAGTACAATCCTGGCATCACAGTTTTCAATTGATTTGCATTCAGCATTCCAAGATTCACGGAGGAAGCTTTGCGAGACGTTAGGAATCCCGCAATTCACTCCTTAAACTAAATCCGGGATTAGAACCTGGGAACTCAGACTAGTGATGAATGGTGCTAAGGAATTTCTTCTAATGAAATGAATAGTATAAATAACATAGTCAAGGATACATTTTAATGGATTGAATGTATACCTAATGAATAAACAACTAGAGGTAGTATATTGCATTCGATCAGGAATCGATCGAAGTATATTGCTTTACTTGACTATATTGTACAGTGAGAAAGTACCAACGTTATTAAGTATTTGTTTTTCAACAGTGTATCGTTCAACTGATTGATTGCTTCTCGACGACAGAGTGGCAAAAGTGTCATTTCACTACTTATTATGGATTCAAGATTGGATTACCAGGCTAGACAGTTATTCAGGTTTTAGTCAGACAGAAGACATTTCCAGTATTAGTCCGGAGTTCGGCATTGTGCCTGATAATTGGGATAACTCTAGCCCCCCTTTAAAATAAGATAAAACATGACAAGTCTGACGCCGAACAAGCGAAGCAGCGGATGCCATATTGGGGGTTTTGATGGACAGTTCCTGGCTTAGTCCCCTACACGCTGAGCTCATTACGCCCATTTCGGAACTGGTGTTTACAGCGATAGCTACCTTAACACTGCTGCACTTCAGGAGACTAGTGACCCCGACCCCATCATCTGGACGACATCGATGGAATTCTTAATCCTGTCGAGTACGTTCTGATCCGCCATCCGTGGATCGGCCGACTTTAGATTACCTGCGGCTCTGCTCAGCAAGGCTATTTTTACTGTCTGCACCGCTCGATGAGCCCACACCCTGCAGCTGGCGGTGAAGAGTCCAATCACCACAGGTCTTGGAGATTGGTATTCTTCTACTGGTGAATAGGTATCAGAATCTGGAAATGTTTCCCTGACGGAATTTTGACATTCTCACACACCTTCCATCTTGCCAAAAAAGTGTTATCACTCCGGGCATGTCCCGGAAGTACACTCCACTGAAACTGAGAGTCTGCATATATAAAGATGTTCCATGAATCGGTATCGGCGCAGTTGGACATGGACCTCCTGCCCGCCTCTCCTCGCCACCCTATTGTGACGATGCACGCTAAGCTGCATCAATAGAACCTAAATAATTTAAGATCTGCATTATGTAACCGTGTTTCTGGCAAATAAATGACATTTCATTTCATTTCTTTTCTCTGAGTTCTTTATCCAATACAACCCGGAACATTTCCATCTTCCGGAACTAAGGCCAAGTTTAGAAAAAAGGATTGAAAGGTGGGAATTCACAAATTGATAAAGGAAAGAACTCGCTCAATCCGAGATATACTACATTTGATTGTAAGGAAAACTATTTCTTCTATTCACCAGTCAAAACGGCAACTTCCTACAATAAACCGGAGTTAGATACTTACCAACTGTATGTCTCAGGGTGACGGGCGCAGTGCATTCGCACTGCGCTCCGTCACTTGTGATGAAGATCTATAGCTATAGGTTCCGTCACAACCCCATAGAAATAAAAATGAATATTTTTACCTGCAGATATTTCCGGTTTTAGGCGTCGAAAGTCGAAAAAAACGGTGATTCGCTTCTTATTGTCATTTCTGTAATAAATATTAAAACGACCTTAAAAAAAATGTGTTGTTTATTGGTTGATTAATTAAATATTTTATGGAGAAAAAACTATAGATGCGCTAGGTAAATACTCACAATAACTCCTAAGGAAATCTCTCTATGATGTTTGGTTCCATAGCTGACATATTTTTTTAAATATGGCGGATCTAAGATGGTCACTATAAATATAAACCTTTGTATTTTTGGTACCTATGACCACAGAACCGGGTTTTGGGTTCAGTCGATAGCTTGCTGTTCTTTAATTAAAGCCTATATGATTATGAGTCAAATTTGGCTGCTAATTTAGCTAGAGTGATGTAACCCGATGGAAACGAAAGGCGATGTTCCAAGGACGCTTACTAAAAAACCCTATGGCTCCAAGTGCAACGGCTACGCAGATATTGTCTGCTTAACAAAACAAAATGGCGGAAAAATAAGGTATCATTGCACGTTATTGTAAGGAATGGTAAATTAAGGTGAGGTTTGAAATAGGACCAAAAAATACAAGGCACACCTAGGTGATTTGCATACCCCTTCGCGGATATAAAGTCATGATATCTATATATATATATCTATGTCTAGGAAGTAGGTAATGTAGTAAGACAATAACTCCACACCTTATACCACGTAACAAAGTCTGATTGGTTGTTTAAGGAGAAAAATATTTAATACACAACTGGTTTAAAAAGAGGATTTTTAGTTCCACGTAGGTACGAGTATTTATCTTGCACATATCCATGTTTGATTTGCAACATAATAAATCCACAATAGAACAATGAAACTGTGGTTTCAAATTGACACGCCTTGTTTGTTATTCCAACCATGTTTTATTTTAGTTCTGTCTGTCACAGGTATACAACTACGGATATGTTTGCAACGTAATGCAATTAAATGTTTCACGTTTTGCGGTCAAAAACAAACATGTCAGCGGCAAAACAAGCTAATACGACACGGATATCGCCGACGAGCCATTTTTCACCCTCATATAACGATATGTCAGATCCAATGCAGGACCTATATCATTGTCAATAAACTGCTGTATAAATCAAACCGGAGAAACTAGCCGGGTTTATAAATGTACATTTTGTATTTTACCGTATAATTTTGAAAGAAACAAATAATTGGTATTATGTATGTATGAAATTAAATAAGTATTGATAATCGAATTAACGCCTTGAACCGTAGACGAGAACTTTATGTACGTACTCTTTCTTGATTGCTATTGGCATAATACTCTATATTAGATCTATACTCTAGGTATAATACTTTAGATTGATACATACATATAATCACGCTTTTATTTCCCGAAGGCGCAGAGGGAGGTGTGTAAAGTTCTAGGTTTCGCCAATTGGTTTTGGCACCATGTAATAGGTGGCGAGCCTATTGCTATTCACCGTGCACAGGGTCAAAAGACTGATATTGTCAGAATATGGACAACCCAGCAGTTTGTGGTGGCAAGGTATTGTGAGAATGCGTGGCTATCGAGTAAAATACTGTCGCTAACCTAACCTTACCATTTTTTTAAGTAGCCGCAGGCCGGGGCTTGTTTAGACTTCGTACTAAACATGCCCCGGGGCAAAACAAACGAAAGCTCGAGAGTAATTCAAATGATTTCCAAATGTAAAAACATTTTTACTATATCAATAATTCACCAAAATCAAAATATCAATAAATGATAAGTAACCTATAAAACGCCCTTTTTTTTTTTTTTTTAATCATGATAGGTTCGCGTTTGACCACACCCTGCCTGATGTTAAGCATTGGTGAGGTCTAAGATGGAGCACGCTTACCTAGAAGAAACCTATTTACTATTTTTATTTGCCCTTTCGTTATAGGGTTGTAGCGCCGCGAAGAAGACATGTAGTTTCTATAGAAGGTTGCCATTATAGTGCTACGGCGCGGCGTAGCATGTCCGTAGACAATATTCACAGCACAACAGCTTAATAAGGAATGTAGGTGTATGATAATATAAACATTATTAAAAAAATACTAGCTACGTTAATCTAAAGTCTTATTTATCAAATTCACTATATCTGACGCAAAAGAGTTTTCCGATTACTGAAATTTCGCTAGGTTGAATCCTCTGAACTAATGAAATTCTTCTCATAGATAATCTGTAGCTCTGAATGGCTAAAGAATTAAGCTAATTTTATTTGAATCCATAGAGCCTTAGATAGCATGATATTACAAAATTCAACACATCACGACCAAATTAAATCAAATCATTTATTGCAGAGTTATGTGGTACATGCAGATCACGAATCAGAATAAACACAATTTATAGGTATCACATAATTACCCTATTTGGGTATAGCAATGTTGGTAAGGAGTGGGCCGGTCTATTTCTAATAATTAATATACTACATTATTGTTGAAGGAATTAGTCAAAAGAATAATAAGATTTTTCTATTAATAGGTTTTTTAGTTTTTATTTCAAACGTTTATTCATTTTCTTCTTCTTTTAATGCTACTGGTAATTTATTAAGTATTTTAATGGCCATTGAATTTGGGCTGGAGCTATGCATTTTTTCTAAATTTCGTGATTACTAGATTTTGTTTAAATCTTGTTGTATACCTATGTTGGATAGAAAAAAAATTGTATCTTATAAAAATGGTTTATGAAAGTAGGGTTTACTAATATTGGGGTTTTGTTATTGGCAAGGATACGGATGCATTTTTTCGAAGTATAAAAAGGTCTTCTATCTTCGATCAGTACCTACATTTTATATATATTAACTAGGTCTAAAAATAACGGACCAGTGTTACTTGAGCAATTCTGATACCTAAGTAAGACTATATAAAAGTTTATCTTTCAAAAAATCTCCGTCCTTTCTGAATCAAAGAAATTTCAAACCACCCAAATATGTTTCAAATCGGGTAAAATGGGGTGAACAGAATCAAATCTTCAGCATAAACGAGAATCAGAATTGTTACATCATTGTAAACGGTTCTCCCCTCTTGACATTAGAATTTCATATTGGATTCGTGTGATGTGGCAATTATGGCCTGTTGGCTGTAAGCTAGCTACTGGACACTTTATTTCTAATTGTGAGGCTATAAAATCTTATGATCTTAACGGTTTTTGGGCTGAGATTCTAACAAGGAACAGAATTGAGCCTAGGTCAACACTAGGGTCAAGGTTCGTTTGGTGGTTATCATATTTGTTTAAACACAATTTTTCTCTAAACATGCAGATTTAATGATGAATTACTTAACCATTTTCTGTTGTCCACTCATTTAAAAGACCCCAAATTTTACTTTAAAATCAATACTTATTTTCAATACTTCTCAGGATAATACATATTACTTCTTAGCGATTAAATTGATACACAACCATTAAACAACTATTTAGTACCTATGGATGTGTTAATCCTACAACCCTGCTTGACACTTTAAGGTCTTTTTTTATATTGGCCTTATGGCTTTTTATAACTAACAAACAAACAAATTATTTTTATTGACATAATATAAGAATACAGCAAATACAATGAACTAGTGTTAAACTGTGTTTCAGGAACCAGAGGCTTCTCCTTTAGTAATAGTAAACTAGAACAATATGTAATTTAAGTGCCTGTTCATAAATGCATTATATTTATTGAATTAAGTATATGATTGAAAATTTAGTGTAGTAGTAGTCAGTAGACAAGAACAGTTGCTGAAGCATAAAAAATATTTTGTTGTTAGAGCGAGGTTTAACTAATCTGTGAAATAGTTTAAACTATTGAAACAGAAATATCAATAATTATAATCTAGTCAAAAATCAAATGAATAAGGTGTAAAAAATATAGTAGTATACCTTTAGTACTTATATACTATATTTAGGTTGAATCCAATCCTAGAGTACTGTATACTAAAGGCTCATAAGTTAATAAGTAATTATCTTATGAGTAAGACAAATGCTCATATGCCAGAAAATTCCTCCAAGAAACTGGAGCGAGTAACTGGATAGGTATAACTGAACTTTTATCTGATGGTCGAAGTTTCGTGCACCTGCGTGCTTGGCTTACCCCTGTGTATATGCAGTTAGAAGTGTTCACCAGTATGTTATCTATAGATGAGACCATTTGAACAAGCATCTCAAGCTTTCTATTTGGAAATCAAAGAATGTGATTCTAAAGAGGATTGTCCATTTTCGGCTCTGCGTGAACAAGGTGCCCGAAAAAAATTAAATACGCCAATAAATCAGATTGTATTTAAAATTAATTTCTGTGCTATACCTTTGTATCAACTTAAACCTATTCAAAATAATTATTAAAAGTATTTATCTGATAATATTCGCAAATACAACGATCTTTCATAATACAGTGTTGCCAGCAACTAAATACGGAAAAGTGTACAGTTAATACAAAATATTAAGTTTTTGTGAAATATGACTTTGTAATGACTATGACTAGACCTAAACGTGACTGTTGTGACTTGACTCGACTATTTAGTTACATATTCAACACGATTCAACTAAATTGACGAATAGTGAGTGTACAAACCACACTAGTCCATCCATAGAAAAAAAAGTATTGTGAAAAAATCAAACGACTTCGCTGTCATCTATGTCATCCCAATGTCATTAATTTCATTCTGCTTTTCCGGTGTGTTTAACAGCTCTCTCTCGTTTGATATATTTGCGTTTTCGTTTTCCTAATGGATTTCGGTGGTTCTTCCTAGGTAGGTACACCCTAATGGAACCGCTTCTCCTCACAATCACGATGACTTCAGCTCGTCTACGAACATTGATACTTCTCCTCATGATGAACCTGGCCTGCCTTGAATATCATCTTCCGAGCCAGGGGAGGGAATCAATAAAACGATATTGCTGCAATTGCATTGTGGGCGGAAGGACAGTGGCTTGAAGCTGCGCACACGTCATAACGATAATTTGGTTTTTGAGCTTGGCAAGGTATCAGGAAGATCTAAATCCACCTGCCCAGTTTTTAGATAACATACTGTTAACTTATGATAATAAGTAATAGTAAAGAAAAGTAATAAATAAGTGTGTTTTGTTCCAAAAGCTATTAAAGTAGACCATGGTCAACAAGGGCTTGTCTGACATCCTGATACAATATATTTATGATATTATTATTTTAACAGGTATAAGCTATTAAACCTATATCGTATTTATACCTATAGTGTCTGTTCATTGTAGGCCAAAAGGTCCATACAAGTGGACAATGCCCTTTATTCGATCAACTACTTACGAATCTTGATGTAGTACAAATAATTTAAGGTGCAATATATGAAGAAACGGCAAAAGCCCAGAGTATTTTATTGCTAGTGGCCAGTCATTGGCTATCCCACTTGTTCTTAAGATAATGGAACCTACAATAATTTTCTACAAATAACAGCTAAGAGATCAAAATCTACGTACGGCAGGTACATTTTATGTCTGGTAATTAAAAATAATGGGAATTAATTGAGTTCCGAAAATCAGTAAAAGTATTGAAACACTCGAAATTAAAAAACTAATACCCTTTTGCAGTAACAGTGCATATATTTCGATGTTTTGGAGCCAAAACTGATTTGTACTGTAAAGTATCATGTATGTATCCACTCGAAAATCTTACGGTTAGTTTATGGGTCTTATTATGAAAATTCGAATCAGCGTGAAAGCTGCATTCTTACTCGTACCATTACATGGAAAATAGCAGACATCTATTTACGTACCATACTGAAATTAACAGAGATAGCAAACTGATATTGTTAAAAAAAAAACAAAGAATATGCAAATACAAGTGTTCATGCTCAAAAATGTTAATTAGTTATTTTGTTTTGGGTATACGTAAGAAACAATAATTTGCGAAACTTGTAATTAGGGAGTATGTACCTTACATATTGTGAGGTTAAGAAGGAGAGAAGAAATATTTTTGGAAATTTATGAACACTGTAATGAAATTTAACGATTTGTGATTCTTTGTTTTTCTGTTTATAATAATGTCAGATCTCAATTACAGTTTTTTTTAAACACTGTTTAAAAATAAAATTAGTATGCTAGCTTTCACTCGCAACATGGTGTGAAACCCAAGCCTGTGGCCGTGATTCTACCACGTTGTCCTATTGATTGGAGTAGGCGAACTTTTTTATCTCGACCACGTTGTCCTATTGATTGTAGTAGGTGAACTTTTTTATCTATTGAAATTTCTAGGCTAGCCTGAACAACATCTTCGACTACATCATCAATTACCATCAGGTGAGATAGAGGTCAAAAGTTAGCCTAAAAGATTTAAAAAAATGGACCACTTGCACCACTAAATCACGGAACCTCTAGCACCAAATGATGCCATTCATAAAGATAGTAATTAAAGAATAAACAACACTTACTTCAAATGAATCAGTAAAACAATTTAAACTTTTAAAATCTACGGGAAAATGAGCAAATAAAAAGTTAGCAATGCGCTTCAGAACAATATTAAACGACAATTGCAAGTGGCGGGTGTAAATGAGACTGCTTATTTTTCCTTTTTGCAGACACAATGAGGGCCTTTACCTCGGCAATATCACCCCTGAGGACAACGGGGCTAAGCAGGGAGAATCGTGCAAAATATCTAATTGAATTTTTCATGTCTAAAAGCTTTAATAAACAGAGGGACACTGTTCGGGAATATCATACTTGACAGTTTTGATGACAATTATAAGACAGTTTTTTTTATTATTATACCTACACAACTGCTTATTCAGCATAAATAAAGTCAATATGCAGTATGCTACCGGCATTTACTCCTAATTGATTATGACTGAGCCAAATTAGTACCCGCATTTTAGCCACGCATCGCGTCGCCTGTATACTTAGATAGGTGCTCTGATTAGTTTTTGAAAATTTGTTGAACGTAGAAAGTAAAATCATTATTATCAGTGTATTAGCTGGAGGTGTCCAATGTTTACCACAGTTTTATCCGTGAGAGTGTTATATTAGAATATTTACAGGAAACTGTGATACCGTGAGGGAGATGTAATGATAGCAAGCGGGATCCTATATTACTAAAACCTACGGCTGCCGTTGTCCATCTTCCCTTATAAAGAGTATAGCAATACTCTGTATACTTTTGAATCGTTATTGGTACGAGTTGAAACTTAACTTAATAACACAGAAAATGTGTTATTATAATGGATATACTAAAAGAATTATTAAAAATATAAAACAACATACAAGGAACTTTTAGGGGTCCTAATTTTATCATGCTTCTTGTTGTTGTTGTTAAAAAGGCCTAACCGTCATTTACGTAGGCATACTTATTATATTAATAAATGCATCTCAAAATAGACATGGATCTTAATATTATGTTTGTCTGTTTTTTAAATATGTTCCGTACATCTAACGTCAAACCCGTAGAAAATTTTCTAACGGTGTTTTCCGACAACTATACTTGAGAGGCAGTGTTTCTAGGTTAGACTGAACGACGTCTTCGACCGCCATCATCATCATCTATAAGTAATAAAAATATATAAAGTAATGTTTGAATCCATCAAAATAAATTCAGTACGTATCTAGAGAAATAGTGAAACATACTTCTTAATTCCATTCAAACTAGATTTTAAATCTTAATAAAAGTTTATTAAAGTCGTTGAATAGGTGCAGCGAGAGGCAATCGCCGGCTGATTTGCATTAGGCACTAGAATGAAAGGTCTGAATCTAACGGTGTTTTCCGACAACTATACTTGAGAGGCAGTGTTTCTAGGTTAGACTGAACGACGTCTTCGACCGCCATCATCATCATCTATAAGTAATAAAAATATATAAAGTAATGTTTGAATCCATCAAAATAAATTCAGTACGTATCTAGAGAAATAGTGAAACATACTTCTTAATTCCATTCAAACTAGATTTTAAATCTTAATAAAAGGTTTATTAAAGTCGTTGAATAGGTGCAGCGAGAGGCAATCGCCGGCTGATTTGCATTAGGCACTAGAATGAAAGAGCACAAAGCGTTGGAGTCTGAAGAGAGTGCTCGTTCATACCAGTCAAAGACTAGTGTAGAAATCTTGATAGACGAAATAGGGTATAAGAATTCTTCGTGTCTTGTTTTTCGCTTTTGATAGAACTGCTTACGTCCTTAAAAGATATTATGCCAGGATTTTTGTTAAAATTGACTGCGTAAGTACTCAATTTGTTTCTTTTCTTGTTTATTTTAACTTCTTTTTCAATTTGTCTTACTTGAATATTTGAACACTATTTTCTTTGTAAGATATGAAGTTGTTCAGGCTAACCTAGATTTACTGATCCTAAGGACAGCTGCCAGAATACAAAATTATCTTGGTGACAGATTTTCTATTTGAGGGTGGTTGCTGCCTGGGTTGCTAGTAGCTAGCTAGGTAGACATGCAAAATGCCCTACCTCCATGCTATTACGACTACAATCCTCAGGAAACATCAGGACCGACAGCGACAGCTTGACTTGCTTTTCGAAGCACTGAAGTGTTCTTTAGCCTATATCCGAACTATTACAAGTTTCTTATAACTTCCACTGCAAAATTTGACTGTTGGAAGTGTGCTCCAGCATGCCATTTCTATCACATACATTTTCTACAAGTTAATAATCAAGTTCATGAAGATAATTCCAATCCCCACTACACATTTATCAAATGCAAATAACTACCACGTCCCGACAATTGCGACCGCGACATTATTACGTGACCTGTTCCAAAACGGACAGGCAATCTCTATAAATAGGTATTCGGAACCCTAATTTACACTCCCTTACCGTCCTTGTGTAATATTCTACGGTTATGAAGGTCCGTAGGGTCCTTAAAGTCCTCAAGGCTTTGTATTGTGACTTGTTCATTTGAGGCGCTCAGTTTTGGTGTAACGAAATGCACAGAGCGAACGACGCTGCCGACTGCAATTGCAGGCTGCACGCAAATCAAATAAGTTCAGTTAACAGATAAAGTCACCTCACATCACGTCACGTCTACCGCTCAAGGTAGGTGCTCACAAAGGTGTCCCCGTGTGGGGAGGAAAATTATTTCCCCACTCTAGGAGGGGACATGATCTTCACGATTTGCCTTGGGGATGGTAGCGTATGATGACAGTTCACATGCAGCCAAAAAGGCCTGTGGTATGGCGATTACGTAATTTTTTTGTAACAATTTCTGATTGACAGCATCATTATGACAACTTTAGTAGTAACTGAGTCCCACTGCAATGGAATTATATATATTCACACAAATGTTTTGCAGTGCCACTCTGATTTCTAAACTTGAAGGTCTCATTTCATTTGTTACAGCGCTTTTTGGACCTAACTAAACACAGCATTTATTAAACACTACTGCGTGGAAACAGCCTGGCCTCGACCTCATTGCATAAGAGCCTACCACGGTGTCGATGCCAAACCATTGGGAGATCTAAAGGTATCTTTGCATAGAGCACCGATATAACCCCCCGACTAATGTTAACTTACTGCCACAGAATAATAAGGACCAAAAGGATAACTCCGCAAAGTCATTAAAATACTTAAGTGACTCTAGACTACGAAGCAATAAAGTGCACTTCAGCTCGCAAAGCACGGAGTACCTAATATTTATATTCACTTACAAGGCATCTCTCTTTCTATCGCTTACCCACGCATAGCTCTGATCTCTTCTGACGCGGCCCGCACCGTAGAATAATCCCTTCCGGACGGATACGCCGATGCAGCAGTAGCTTTGTACCTAAAGTGCGGAGTGAGCCAGGCCTGCTAAGATGAACCGAAATGAAAATTGAAAATATTGGCATGGCAATTAATGCAGTTTATTAATGTAACACCACATTAGTACGAAATATTACAACACATTTTCATGGGGCTCAACAGGAATTCAAATAACTTTTGGCCCCTATGGGGTTCAAAAGGAAAAAATATTCCCTTTGTCCCCCACTGGGGACGAAAAGTGAGGGACAACAGGAATAACCCTGCTACTGCTCCTACAGACAATAGACGTAAATCGATCAGAACACACAAATGTTTTGCACGTTACGGAATTGCGTTTTCCACGCAAGATGTAATTGTTATTTCAAAGGCTTCCTTAGCCTTGAAGACTGAAATAAACAAAGCAGTGGTGATCCAAATAAGGGAGAAGTCTTCCCCTGAAGAAAACGTCTGGTTTATTCTCCAAGTTTTTTTTTAGGAAGTTTATTCCTTTTGTTTAGAAGTAACTATTAAAAGTGACTGGCCTGATCTAGTTTCTCATTCTATATTAATTGCTTCTTCTCAGCTTGATTAACTTGGAATTTTGCCAAATCGAAATTGGACGAAGTACAAAGTATGTAGCTTAAAAATCATAAATTCGTGAAGTACTAACTAAATATGTATGTTTTTATTACAGTGAGTTTTATTTTTAAGCCTTATAACCTATAGGTTAGCCTTTGACCACAATCTCACCTGATGGTAGGTGATGATGTGGTCGAGGATGTTGTTCATGCTAACCTAGAGCTAAATTATATACAGGATGAAAAAAAAACAATGGCCTCTGAAGGGAAACCACTATAAAACCCGGGACTTTTATTAATTGTCATTTTTATCATATTTTGCATAGCAACCCGAAAATTTATTAGGACATTCTGAAATAGTACTATATACATATATATATATATATATATATATATATATACTATATACCCTGAGATACAAAATCTTTATATTGGTAATATTATTTCTATGCACATATCCTCCTTAGACGAGGCGTTCTGAAATAAAACTGACAACTTTGTTAGAGCTCCGGAGCAGCAATTTTGAAATTCGAATGAACATTTTGCACATTATAACTATGCATTTTGTTTTCTTTTGCTTCCAATTCGTAATTGTGTAATAATGACGTATGAAGAACAAACTCGATTATTAAAAAATCTATCATTATTTATTATTGATAAAAAATATTATTAATTAATAATTTTATCTATCTTATAAGTAGTACTACTAGTTTATCTATAGTTGATGGTACGACTAGTGTTATAATAAGGTAGCGAGTTTTTTTTAAATGTTATTGTGACGTAACAAGCTCGAAGCCCTCCTGATGATAAGCGGACTAACCTCTAGCTATAACAGATGCATTTCATCACAATTCACGAATCGCACTGCGCCCGTCACCTTGAGACATAGTTGTTAAATCTTATGTGCTTGTAATTTCACTGGCTCTCAAGGATTGCTGCCGGAACACACCGTTATGTAATTGACGACAAATTTCCTTCTTGAGGGTGGTCGCTAGCCAGGCGGGCATTTGCAAAATGGCCTTCCACCATGCGATGAAAGCTCGAGCCCGCGGCGGTATTCGAACCATGGATCTGTTGCGCGGCAGTCCATAGCCAATGCCACTGAGCCATCATTGCTTCAAAAGTGTTGAATTTTTTAATTTTTAGCTGGTTCCATACCCGGTTCAAGTAAGCTTTTCGTGTAATCTGTGAATGCAATATTGTTTCAATTTAAATTTGACTTCCGTATATAGTGACGGAAGTGCGGTGGAAGCTAGCCAGGCGGGCATTCGCAAAATGCCCTACCACCATGCTATAACGACTGCCATCCTAAGACAACAACCGGGACCGACGGCTTAACGTGCTCTCCGAAGCACGGAAGCGCTCATAGTAATGTCACCAGCGGTCACCCATCCAACTCATGACCGAGGCGGACGTTGCTTAGCTTTGCTGATAGGTTCAGAATGGCTAAGCAAACTTCGCTACAAGCGCTTCAAAAAAATTGAGCGATGATTCCTTTAAGTAAAATAAACTATTTTATTTTATCCTTCTCTGTGTTTTGATACCCATTAATTTTAGATAGCAATACGCAACATGATATTCTTTTAGTAATAATTCTTTTACATGATGGAATGATATGCAATAATATTTACAAAGGCAGGTGGGCGCGAAATGCCATGCCCTTTGAATTGACATTTGGCTGGAACGTGTAACTGACTTTATGCCTACTTTTGAAGAATTATATTTGTTTACCACGGTCGTGAAAATCTAAAATTCGGAGCAGAATTGCAGTGTTTTTCACAATCTTAAGGATACTGTTATAGCATGGAAAATACATTTATTATAAATAACTGCTATAAATCAAATTGCCAATATATATTATTATGAGAATGGTTTTTTCATATTCTTGACATTATAATCATAGAATAAATGTACTACGCCTTTAATGCTTATTTCTTTTTTGGAATAACGTTCAAATTCTTATACTTTTTATTATAAGTACCTTTACAAATAATTAAGGTAACCTATTATTACACAAATCAAGTAGAAAATTTGTCACCAAGCACCTAAAAGTCTGTTCTGAAACCTAATAGTCCATGATAAAATTATAGGCACATGAGACTTAAGTCCTGTACCTATGTCTGAGTGACGGCACAGTGCATTCCGTCACTTTTGACGAAAGGCATCTGTTTTAGACAGGGTTGCCGCTTCAAATCAGACTGATGTATGTTCCAAACAAACCCATTAAAATAAATAAAAATCAAAAACTAACCTTAGAATAATCGGAATACACTTACATTTCAGTTAGTTCACTTCTTGAACATGTAAAAAAGTTAATTTTGTGACTATACGAAATTTAGTAATTAAACAACTTTAAACGGTTTAAATCACATTAATTTATCATTATTTTTGTCCCTACGTTTCATGTGTATGAATTATTTTTGGAAAATGCCGCGACTGATCTCTGCGCTGAAATGTATGAAATAACTTTTTGAAGTTGGTACCGAGCTGATACAAAATACTGACCTCAATATTTAATGACCTGACTTTCACAAGTTATTTTACACGAACCGATTTGGAGGTACATCCTACTCAACGGAAATGAATCATCAAAATCAGTTTTAATTGGCGGAGTAATCGCGAAACTGACATACAAAAGAAAGAAACAGTCGAATTGTGAGAATTCCATTTTTGGAACTCGGTTATAAAAGCACATGTTTCGTTGTCTCTCATATTTCTTTTGCATGGTGGTAGGGCACTTTGCGAATGCCCGCCTGGCTAGCTACCACCCTCAAGTTGAAAATCTGTCGCCAAGCACCTAACGGTGTGTTCCGGCAGCTGTCCTTGAGAGCCAGTATTTCTAGGTTAGCCTGTACAACATCTTCGACCACATCATCACTTACCATCAGGTGAGATAGTGGTCAAAGGCTAACCTATTAGGCATAAAAAAATAAATAAAATGATAGATGAATTCCGATAGTATGGTGGATGGCCACCGCTTTGACGTTTAAAAACAACAAAATTAGTTCGAAATTAGCATTGTATTTCTATTATTTATCAAGTACCAGGTGTGCGAAAGTGATAAACACTCGATTACCGCCCTAGGTGAACATTTTGTGATCTTATTCTGCACTTTTTTTTAATTTTTTTTTATAAATTTTACAACACTACAGCTACTACAATAAAAGCATTTAGACAACCTATAAGTCATAGCAGACTCATAGGCAGTCCAAATGCTCCAGCCCACTCCCAGTTGGCAGCGTGCCCAGCATGCTGGCAGCATTGCCCCTTTGAATTGCAATGCTTATTCTGCACTAAATGTTGCACCATTAAATTATAACATTTTTTTAAACCAAGAAACGCTACTAACTAGTTAGTAATTTATGTGGGTTCGGAATTATGTTTGTTTATCTAAACAAAATGAAGATCTAAATTTTTCTTAAATTTTATAAAATATATTACTGTGTTCAATACTAATATCTTCGTAAGCTGTTAATTGATGAAGGTTTGTTCTTTCTGATAAGTCTCTGTAAAAATGGTAAAGTAGTGACATGGGGGCCCGAATATGAGAGAATATGTGGCATTCAAAATATTTTCTTAAATTTTTGAAGTGCACAATTTGAAAGTATGAAATGGTGTTTATTTCATTCTTTCAAATTGTGTACTTCATTTTGTTTATCATGTTTTTTGATAAATAATTGATTTGGCACCGTTACAGAACAAATATGAACAAATCTTGTTCGCAAGTAACATAAAACTATGTATTCTTGAGGCATGGATCACTGACACAATCTCGAAGTATTTACAAAGCGAATACGAGCTCGAAACGAAGATGCGAGTAATATCCGGACGCCGCGTCTTAATATCCGTTCACACATCTGTCACAGACTTGTGCCTAATTCCTATTTAATTTATACAGTGGGTTGCGTTACGCCTGCTGTAATATGAAATTAATATACACCATAATTATACCTACTGGCACAAGTTCAAGATCGAGGTGATGCTTTAGATTCCATTCACATATATCGGCACGGAGAGCAGTGTAAATGCTCGTAGTATTTAAGCTTTATGCCATTCTTGAGGTAGGTAATTAAACTTTGAAACAGTTTATAGGACAGATGACCAGTTGAGTGAGATGTGTGAGGCCGTGTAAGAAACTAGAGAATCCCCCGAGTATCCATCAGTGACCCTACTAGGGATAAGGTAAGACGCAGGCGCAATGTCGCCTACTTGCCCCCGTTCGTCTGCGCCGAAGCATGTAAGCATGGACATCGTCCTCCCTGACCCGATCAGCGACCTCCTTCTGCGCCATCACCGCTTGGCCAAAGTAGACCACCGCCTGCCACGATCTCTGCAATCGCGGAGTCTGTGAAATGTTAACTAAGCTACACATAGCTGTTTAAGACCAAATGTAAATAAGTAACCCGCTACTGCCATACTACTCGAAGAACACCTTCATTCGAGAAAAGGGGTATGCTGAAAATCAGCCTTGCAGAGACTTTAGTGTCTATGCATTCCCGTGCTGAGCATACCCCCTATTGCCAATTATGTTTAAATTTATGTATATGTTAATTGTAGTTATTGTATTATTTTTTGTGGCAATAAAAATACTTTTCTTTCTTTCTTTCTACTGAGTCATCACAGAATAAAAATCACGTAACTCGAACACCAGCTAACTTCACATTATTGTCACATCCTATGACGTCAACTGGAACTTCAACTGTACGACCACCTATATCACGGCATCATTAGCAGTTATTCGCACAGGTTTCGAAGATGTCTCGGCAGAACCGCAATCATCACGGCAAATTACGACCTTTACAACGGGTCATAGCACCGACCGTCGAAATCTATCTCTCTCGACTGGACAAGGAGAAAAAAGGAGAAGAAATCCTGCGTTATGTCCGGAAGAAACTTAAGTCCGGGAGGGTTGGTGTGACGACAACCTGTTATGTAGTGTCACGAAAAAATGTTATTGTTGATATATATTTGAAGGTATTATGTTGCATGGGTCGGTACATTTTTTTTTTTTTTTAATTTTATTTAATATTTCTGTTACCTGCAATAAAGATTTATTATTATTAAAAGTTTTATTTATGTCTGGTAGGTTAGCCTTGGACCACTATCGGACCTGATGGTAGATGACGATGTGGCCGAAGATGTTGTTCAGGCCAACCTAGCATTACTGGCTGAATAATTAGAGTTCCCAGTCTCGTTGCAAACGTAAGCTGCTGAGAAAAACCTGACCCGCTGCAGTCCGTGCTAACGTTCCAATTTGTTAAAATATAGTCTAGTATAATATATAAAGCATAGTTCTCTTTGGCAGGTTCTTTAAATATTCTCCTACAGTACAAATACTGACAAGCAAGATGGTAGTACTTGGAAATACATAAACTTTTAAGACTGTTTTTGTATGAAGCAGATGACTAATATTTTTCTTTTTACGTCAATTTGCATTTAATAAATGTTTTAAACATTCGTTACTTCTTTCTTCAGAAGTTTATTACCCTTACAAAAACACAACAAAGCATCTAGTATAATACGTTTATGTCAGTTTATGTGGTGTGCAAACAAATACTGTAAGATTGTATTTTTTAGAGGTATGTGTATGTACTGAAAGCTTTAAGCATTCGTTTTATTTTTTAGAGAACATGCTCCTAATATTCTGCGTCCTATGAAGAATAGATATCTGAAAGGTTGCACAAACTATTGAAATTTCACAATTTAGTATTATTGTGCAGTTAGTAAGACTTGCAAAATAAATCAATCGAAACGCGCGAAGTCTAACTCAACTGCTTATCTATCAAGGGCTATTTAAAATATAACATTTTATCCAGTGAAAATGACTTCGTTAGTAATTTCACGCAAAGAACATTTAAAATTAAGCGGAAAAACTCAAGTTAATCTAAACATTTTCAAGCGTTTTCAGATCTGAAAGACAGCAAAACATAAAAATACAACGAATAAATAAAAGCGTCATCCTGCCGCTAACGAAGGAAATAAACCGTCGAAAACCCTTTGAATAAACTTGAATAAACCGTTAAAATTGCTCTGGAATAGCCTATTAACACCCAGTGACAATCTTGTAGAGCCTCCTCTAGGACCAAAGATAATATTTTTCTTTTATTTGAAACAGACGACGGCGGCGGTTCGCACTTAATTAGATTATACTAATTGAGTCCGTGCCAATTGTTCTTTTTGGAAAATATTGTTGGAAAACAACCTTTTTGCTTGGATGGATGGCCCCTTAATAAAAATTATAGCAAATTTTTCTCCGACATTAAGTTCTTGTACAAATAAACAACGACACAGTCTAATATTTTCTCCACAAAAGTTATCACGGAAAAGGTTTTCATATGATTTGATGAAGAAATTAAGTGTCAGAAATATATTACATTTTATGTCGATAAAAAGTAGACAATATTGCGTTGTCATGAAAAATCCGCACGTTACTTTAATAACATCCCAAAAAATAATACTCCATGGTTTATCCCAAAACTTTTTGAATTTAATCTGACGAAACTGAGCTTTATTGTGCTCCAGAATCTTTTTATCATAGAAGCAGAGTCATTTGTAACTCTCGTTTTATTCGAAATTAAACGTAGAACACGTCTTTGTTGCTGCAATTTACTATTTTCCGTCCATCTGTATTTTATTTCGTATTCCTCCTTTATACAGTTTCTGTGTAGTAACTCTGCAACAATATAACAAACAAAATTGTACACTACAAAACAATACAGAAGCAGATCTCCTATTTCAACAGTGTTTTCAGTTTCCTATTTCAGACAAGCATTCAGCTCTTTATGTCACGCATGTCCATCATACTCAGCCACAGACCAATAATGAGAATACAAGAAACCGGAGTATCTCTTTGAAAAAACTTATATAGATAATTGATTATTTGATTTAAACACACTCTCTGTTTAGTTAAACTCTGGCGCGTAAATCACTGCTTTTATAAAATAATTTTAATACAGGGCCTCAAACATGTACCCATCTCCCACTACCTTGTTGAATCGAAGGCCAAGCAGCAACGTATTACAAATAAAATATAAAAGAAGTTCTTCTGGACCACTCAAAGCATACTTTTTAGGCAAAATTTAAAACACGGAGGAATTTAACACACTTACCTTTCAACTGAATAAAGATTAATATTATGATAGTTGATTTACTAAAAATAATGTATCATTTTTTTTTGTAATTATCCCTATATGTAAGTTATTTTATATGTAAGAATGCAAGCTGTTTATGAGTGTTTGTTAATTTATGATCCGCTTTTGTATACCGAATATATGTATCTCGGCAATCATACGCCCCAGTGGGGTTATGATGAAAGCGCAAAGCACGCTCATGTGAGTGAACGGTAGCGCTGCATAAACTTTTTGCCATATGACCATGTAATTTATTATTAAATTATTAATGTATGTTATTTATTTGATACAAATGATAACATGTTAGTCAATCTGTGGTCAAAGTTGAGCGCGAATTTGCGGACAAGAAGTATTCAAAGAGCGTTATGGTCGGGGCTAGAACTTCGATAGTACGATGTAAGCTCGAAGGGCTAAAGTTATAATAAAATATACGCAAAGTTGTAAAAAAGCATACTACGTTTATGCAAATTTTATCGTCATTCCTTGGGCCAGTTTTTTTTAGAGTAGTTGAGGTTTCTCATGATTAAACATATATTCTCTTATTAATTATTTTACTGTCATATTACTCAAGTAGTGAAAACGTTTCTTTTGAATATCGAATATCTGGGTTTCTGATTCTGGATTCATGGGTGGGACAGTTATTGTTATTTCAATTTTTTGGAGTCCAGGTTTGTGTCCGTTGTATGGCAATTTGCTCTGAAATTGGGCCAAAGCATATTTTGGCAAAATGTGGGTGTTCTGAGCTTATGTGATATTTGTGCCTTATGGGTTTTCATTTTGATAAGTACTTATTGTTTTGTAAAGAAGAAATCCTCTTTAGCTCATAATATATATATGAGAAGTAATGTTATAAGACTAATCACCTATTAAAAGTTATCTGAAATTATTTTAATAGTTAAATATGTTTCTTATGTTAAGTATTCAATTATGTCAATGCCTTCGTTAAAATAAAACTTAAACTCAAAAGAAATAACACATCAACTTAAAAACATCCTTGCGTGTAGAATATACATTACTAAATGGTTCATACTGCTAGCAATTTGTGTTGTTTCTGTCCTCAAATTTTCAGAGTTCCGCATTGGGAGGGAAATGAAAATATTTTCCTTTTATTCCAGTCCCCTGTGCCGGCCAATTACAATCGCAATTAACTTAATTTGAGGGCTCCGTAGTCCACGACCTGATGTTTTGGAAGCTTACCTTACTTAAGTGCTGGGTGAATTGTGGTCACCGTGAATATTTTATGCTTGCTTGATTCTTGTGGGCCCTGATAATGGTTTTAAGTGCTTTTGTTCGAGTTTAAACAATGAAATTTGGGTACTTGATTGTTACGTTCGCAATCTGTTTTAATAAAAATTAAAGTCAATATTACTTGTCTGTATAAATATTATCTTTATTTTCAATTTAGTGCTTGTTTAAAGCCTTATTAAACTCTTTGCAGAAAATAAATTTGATAATGGAATACATAAATTGTATTGACTAGCTCTTGGGTAATATTATAATGAGTCTCTTTAGATATACATTAATAAAAAAGATGTGATTCGAAATAGCAGAAAGAATAATTTTAAATCATAGAAAATGTTCAAAGTCACAAGTGCACAAATTTCTATCAATCATAGAATAAAAACCAACTCAGAACCAGTTTACCGTCCAAACTAGTATATAATAATAATATGGTTATGTCTATTTTCTAAACAATATTCCAATATGATATTTGTATTATGACCAACAGTGCAAGTGTTTCAGTGTGCATTAGGTAGTTTATTATGTTAATTTTTAAATAAATAAATAAAATATCAATTTATTGCCTTATTACAAAATAAAAAAGGTACAGAATAATAAAAATTAATAACAGTCATAAGGCAAAAAGGTTATGCTCAGCATTATCACGGTAATGTTAATAATATTACCGTGGCATTATGCAGCGCTATCACTCACTTACATGAGCGTGCGCTGCGCTGTTTTTCAGCATATCCCTACTCGGTCGGATGTTTGCCGAGAGACATAGGAGGTAAAAAAGCGGTTCACAAATTAACAAAAGAAACATAGGTACAGAGACAACTTACAATCATAGAGCTAAATTACACAAATTCGTGGCCAATTAAAACATAAGACCACAATAACTCGTTTAGTAAATTATTATTATTATCAATCTATATATTTTCATGTTGTAACCATACAAAATTTTAGTATTTTTTTATACTCTTCCTGACTTGGACACTTCTGTAAGATTATAGACTTCTATATAACTAGGACTTCAATACTTGACTCTGCCTTGCTTGATCTCTCATTTTTTTGGGGAATGCCAGCAGGTGGGCAGCAGCGCCTTCTAAATTGCGATTCTAAAGACGCCTGCCAAGTGTGGAGATTATGGCAAACCAATAACGAAGGCATTTGTTCAAAGTTGCATGGCTGTTGTAGATTAATGACGACTGGTAAAGGTACAAACCGTACGAGTCCAATCAAACAAAAAAAATAGTTCACTAGTAACCCGGTACTAGGCCAAGGAATTAAGTGTCAAAATAATGTTAATTCAATTCTTAATTATGTATCTAAACACCCTTTAACAAAAAACCTACCTACTGTAATAAGGAAAAGTAACGAGAACTCAGTTGATGTGTCGATCCAATTTCAATAACGTCTTTAAACTGTGCTTACGGTCTTTTGTTTGTATTTAATTTGACGCTTCTAGACTTAGACATGTAATTTAATTTGTAGCCTCAAATAGGTTTCACGTCTTGTTTACTCTATGTTGTCGTCTACAGAACACTGTCTATCTTCGTATTAGGTAGTTATATCAATATCACCACTATCATCCACTCGTTCCTTACTTTGGTCGCCCTATAAGCATTTTATTGTATATCTAGCTAGCCGGTCTTCGCTAGACCACACTAAGAGTAGACGTTTTGATGGTGGTGCATTTGTGCTCTAGTTCTCTTAAGCTTTAATGTAAGTTAGTTCGTAGTATGTCTTCACATTGAACAGTTCTATATTCAATTTGATTCAACTTTAATTAGTTTTAAATTGTTAATTAATTTCAGTTTGACTAGGCAGTAAAGCCGAGTCTATTGCAAAATGTTTTCCGAAACATTCATCAATATCTCATACACAAACAAAACTTTTTGACGGAAATACGGATGTCATCCACAGCTCATGGAGGTTTTGAAAACATTTCACTGGTCATTATAATTATTATTATCAACGGGATATTTACCGTGTTATTGGTTAGGTTAAATATCCCGTTGATAATAATAATTATAATTATAATGACCGTGACAGTTTAAAAACTCATATTTCACTGGTCACTAAAGGATCTGTATATTATATTGGTGCAATTCAAATGTCTGTACCCTGCACCTCTACCCGCGTACGGTGTAACGTGTAGTTGTTTTCTTCTATGTTTTTCACAAGCCACAACAGAATGAAAGAAAGTTATTGAATATCGACCGGAAACCAAGTTTTATTTCGTGTTTTTGTGAAGTGTTTTAAAAAAATACTAGATACGAACAGGACAGGCAACACGCTTCCCATATCTATTTCAAGAACACAATTTTGCGTATAAACGTATGATCTAAAGCTAAAGCTAGGATCCCGATGTTAGTGGGTAAGTTTTTCGTGAAATTGTGTCATTTCAAAGTTGTTAAAATATATATGAATTTTGGACAAATTATGCCTATTCAACATTTTGGTAAACAACATTATGAGTAATCAATATTTTGAGAAGTTAATATTTTGAGAAATTAACATTCTGGACCTGAATGCTATAAACGGTGTAAAGTGAAAACGTTTATTTAAATTTTGTGTATCATAAATTGTTTTTGGGTCTTGGTGGCTAAATTAATGGTTAAAAAATTGTACTCGGACTTCTTTAACCCATATCATAGTACTAGCTTTCTGGCCACGGCTGCACCTGCGCGTGTGTCAGTTATCGCGCAAAACCATTAACTTATTTTTGCGCAGTATCATATGTTCTTTTCCAGGTCTCAAACAATTTCCATAACAAATTTTATCCAAATCAGCACAGTAGTTTTTAAGTTTATTCGTTAAATACAAATCTTTACTCTTTATAATATTAGTGTAGATGTAGATAATCAATGTGAAGTCACTACGTTAAGACAACTTGTCCACGTGGATAACACTTTTTAAAATAACTATAGTCTGTTTTTTTTAACAAACGAGTACTGAAAATTTTACTGCGTTGCTATTGGCTTCCGTAATCAATATAAAGTCACACGAACTCTGTAGTTACATGTAGGTTCATTCAGTTGAGTTTTCAACCACCTTCGCGTCGAAAAATATTGCCTGGAACGAATGAAAAGTTACAACTTTTGAATTAGGGTAAGCAAAACAAAGATCGTATTGAAAAAAAAATTGTAGCTAAGTCAACAAATCGTCTCGTCATACTTTTGCCAACGTATCACTGTGAACTAACCCAATTGAACTGGTTTGGTCTTAAGTAAAGGGCTATGCCAGGAAATAACATAAGTTACAAAATTAATGAAGTTTGAACTCTTTTGTTACAAGGAGAAGCTAAAGTGGATAGATAAAAATGGTGGTCATGTCTCAATCATGTGATAATCAAGATAAAAACAAAAATGTACGGAGTCGACAATCACATACAAAATATGTTAGACCAATACTTATATTATTGACGTATTTGCAGAAAGTTCATCAGAAGGATGACGATAATTTTTAAGATTACAAGAATTTTTTTAAGAATTATTTGATTTATATGTTCTAGTGCATGATATATATATATATATATATTATTATTACAATATTGTTTTATATCATAAACGCGAACAGAAAATTTTGTTACTAAGTATGCAATATGAACGGGCCTTAACAATTTAAAAAGAAGAACAAAGACCAATGACTGCAATGACCCATCTCACTCTGTCAATATCGGAAATGTGCAAGAGACATACTCAGTACTCGTTTGTTAAAAAAACAGACTATAGATAATTATTGTTTATTCACTACACAGATCAAAAAGTGGTTTCATAGTCTTTGATTCACAAGAAGAATGTAATGGACGCTGTCAATTTGAAAATAAACTTCCAATGCTAACTTTAAAATGTAATCTAAAGGAAACATATGAACTTATAGAAAATTCACAGGAATTAAAAGTCATGGTTGTCAAAAACTGCGAATATTATCAATTTTCAATTTGATAAATTACTTTGATTATTATAAAAATTGACAACTTCTACGGTTTCAATTAATTTAAGCGGTGCGGTGTCCTAAGATTGAATGAAAACCATTTCCTTTCATCATCAACAAAACATGTTTCTTTAGGGCTCACGAAAATCCCTGATTGCTTTCCCTATGTAAATATATTAATTTACGAGTCAAAACATGAAACCTTCAAGTTCTAACATTGTAACAATATTGTGCGGCGCGGATAAGGTAGCCATGGCAACACTTCGGATAATTAGGACAAAACAAAGACACAGAAAATATGTACATAATCATTTTAGTGATTATTATTTTTATTTTACTATTTTATTTCCACCAACAACGTTTCGCTCTTAAGTAAGCTAATTTAAGATTATTTAGTAATGAAACAATGTTAGAATTCCAGTTGGTCGAGTTTATTGTTGAAAACTATTAGTTACTGTTGATATTTAAGAGATACATATACGCATTTACAAGCTCTGACTATTAGAGACCAACCAATAAAACAAAGTATTTTTGTCACGATTCTGTAACTAAGAAAACAATTGATATAATTTAGGGCATATATCTTGTAGTCTCTCTATTGTATAAATAACTTTTAAACTTAATAATCAATGTGTTAAAATTTTAACAAACAAACTGACTTGAAAGATCGACTAAAAAGTGAATAAACTGTAAAGAACAGAACAGCCCTTCGACTCATACGTTTCCAGCCTGGTGGTCGTCTCAAGAATGCCCCGCCCTTCACTCAGTGTCAACAGTCAACACTCGTTTTAGCGGGAATCCACCCAGCCAATCACAGAGTGTGTCGTATGTTTAATTCCGTCAAAATAGTGGCCCTACTATCGGATCGGTGTTGCCATTACCACATCCGCTAACTGACTAGTATTAAATATTTATTGCTGTCCAATAATACCATAATACCGAATGCAAACATAACAAAACTAAACTCTTTTATTCATTCTACAACATGAAAATGTTGAACACGTGAAAATGGCAACATCATCAATGTAGTAGCCAATTAAATACGCAGTATTAGGGATAACTCAATTACAACCCGTTATATCTCACTGAAATTTAAATGGGACTACGTGACAAGCACCAGATTTCAAATATAACAAAAAAAAAACATAATGGGTACACACTGTATAGTTTATGAGAAAACACAAAAAATATTTAAAAAAACACAGACGTATTGAGAAACTGCTCCTTTTTTCAACTGGGCTAAATAAACATAACTTATTTTCAATCCAATACCCAACAATGTTTATCCAGAAAAAAAACAAGATTAGGTTACCCTAAACATAATAAGCGACTTGTTCTAGCAGCGGTCTGTTTTGTTTCCACACAATTTCTATTGCTAATGGAAATTATGAAGCAGCGAAATTATGTTTGCAGACCTTCATAGCAAATACCAAGTTTACTACAATGAGATTGCATATTTAAACCATGGGTCAATACACTTTTGAATATAGCTATCTAACTATAAATTTATTTTTTATTTAATTAAAAAGTAAATATGTCTAAATTTTTTACAAAGCAATTTAATAATTTTAACTACATTATTTGAAAATAGACAAATTTCTATTACGTCGGAAATACATACCTGAAATAGTTTTTTTTTTCAATTTGTTAGTTTAAATTTTTCTTGAGTGTAGGTGTCTACTAAACGTGCCCGATAACATGTTTTGCTCCCATGTTATAAGGTGCTAGTCTATTGCCGTGTATGGGCGCAGTTCGGGTATGCAGAGTACTAATGAGAAAATCTCCATCAGAAAACCACAGTATTTCTCTAACTCAAGGATCTCAAAGTGGCGTGTTTACTCGACCAATGAAGGAACGGTCATTGAGAGCCAGTAATTTTAGGACATCCTGAACAAAATTTTCAACTGCATCATCACTAACCGTCAGGTAAGATAGTCATCAAAGACTAGCCTATCAACTATAAAATAATAATGTGATCATTTAGGTAGCATATTTAAACATATCAGTATTTGTTTTGGATTATCACTCATATTTCTTTTTACAATTATATGGGTACTAAGTCTGAAAGGACCGCGGGCTATTCGATCGTAAACAGAAATCGAATGCTCATCATACGACCGGTTATGAAATTCTGTAAGCAAATTCAATGTTACAATATTTTTGGGTACTCGCAGTTTTATATATTTACCTGTGAAATTAAGAGATCATTATATTTTCTTTGATTTGAATTATCTTCTTACAAAAAATATTTATTTTTTATTAAGTAGGTACGAGTATATCAGAAATACCAATACGGATATATATTTTATTGTTGGTGAAGAGTCATAGCCTTATTAATGTTATAATTTTCTCATATAATACTCCTATATCTTAGTTCTAAATTGATGAACCCTCAGTATAGCACCAATATGCTGCAGAGAGCATCGTATCAGCTGCTTTCTGAATTTTTGCTCTACAGATCCCAGAGATGGCGTTAGCTGTATCGATTCGGTAGATATTTGGTGTAATAATCTACCTACAAAAGCCATACAAGATGCTCGTAACAAATATTTTGTATAGAGGGTAAGTAAAGCAAAGGACTATTCTTACGTTTTTATCCGCTAAAAAACCCACATCGCAGCTTCGTGTTAATTTTATTAATTTAATTGCACAATTGAAGACGCTAGAAATAACATTTGATATATACTCAGTATTGTATAGACGTCAGAGTGTAGTGAGCACAACAAATTTTGGGCAAGACTTTTTCCTGATTATTTTGGATTTGTGTGTCGCCGGTCGGTCGCCATATAAGAACGCCAAGAACGATGTCTGCTGTAAATCCCAACTAGAAGGATTTGTAAAAATAACGAGGATTGCTTAAGGTACGTGCGCTAGTTACTACTGCACTATGTATGTATTGGTGTTTTCAGGGAGGTTCATTCATTTGCTTTAAAAGTCAGCCCTAATTTTAGGCGTCATTGATCCCAACTAATTAACGGTAAACAATAGGTGAAGGCTATTTACACGCCTCACAAACTGTATTATGTCACTGTTGTCTACCAAGTTATATTCCATGTAACAATTGACTTACCTTCTACTATGTAAGATCATTTATACAATGCGGGAAAAAGTTTTAATTTTTTAATCTCATCTCTTAACAGCTTATTTATATGAAGCCCTCTGCCAACTGGCACGTTAACCGAGGGTCTCTTTAAAGCACTTCTAACTTAAAAAGGTCCATGTCATTATGACGCGAGGTTTTTCATCATTTTTAAAAGCTGTAACGAGAATACGAGTTGAATTGGTTTTTTTGACGCGATTTGTACGCTGGACTGGGTTTAATTACAAACACGGGGTACGAGGATAATATTACCTTTATTGATGTATGAATGAAAACATATTACATAGGTTTAGGAGAGTGATTACTTTTACGATAAACTATACATATAATTAATATACCTTATGTAGTGCTCCAATACTGACTCGAATCATAAATCAAAAATACAAGGAAATATAAAATTAATAATAATAAAATTAACAAATAACTCTCAGACTCGATCGTGCGCTCGGTAAGTCAAGACCTCCTGAAGATGCTTCGTTTAGAAGCGAAACTAGTCGGGTATTCTTCCGGTTAGGCTGCGTGATGTTTATGACGTCACGTAGATAACAGGAAAATTAGGCGGAATTGTCACTAGATATATAATTTTATGCTTTTTTAAGTGTTTTATTTATATATTATTTAATGTTTTTTTAGGATACTTTTAAAAGTATTTGTTATTAACAAATAACTAATAAAGTTTAGAAAAATAAATAAAAAATATAAAAATATGTAACGTACTGCAACATTATTGGACGTCTATGCTAACCAAGGTCTATATTATTTTTATTGGCCCTATTTAACTAAACTATAGAAGCGATTTGTACATAACTTTTACAAATGGCGTCGCATCCTTACGTTTATTATAATCGTGAAAAAATTAACCATTTATTTCGTCCTCACTCTAAAATAACTTATCTTAATGTTATCTCTTCCTCAAGTGGAGAATCTGTCGCCAAGCACCTAACAGTGTGTCCCGGCAGCTGTATTGAGAGCAAGTAATTCTAGGTTAGCCTGAACAACATCTTCAATCACATCATCCCTTAACATCAGGTGAGATAGTGGTCAAAAGCCAGCCTGTCAGCTATAACTTAAAAAAAAACTGAATTTGATAATATTCTGCAGCCATGGTCCATAGCCCAAAGGCATACGATATAATAAGAATTAAAAACAAAGTCTATGACGGATAATTTCCAATAGGATACCTTCTTATATATTATGTGACAGACTATATGAGTAAAATACCAGGATTAACAAAATTTAATGAACGTACGATATTAACAGTAAGCAGTTTTTAAGCTTCATATTAATTAGGGACAGGGTTCCTCATTATTTGGGCTTAAGTCGATGAAATAAGGTTAGTAAACAATATACAATGATCCCGTCACGTGGCTCCATCGGACGTTTTTACAAGTATTTTCCCCTCACGTTTCCATTTGAGTTTCACGTGGTCGAAAATGGAGAAATAAGCTGGCACGTGATCCGTATCCGAAAATTTACTTTTGGCATTCTGTGCTTTTGGACTTCAACGTCAACGCTCAGGATAAATAATATATAGTATAGAATATATATTATAGTATAATAGTCAAAGGTAAAACCATAAAGGGAATATTACTTAACTAGCAACCTGTACCTAAGTGTGGGCTCATACTTTGAAGCGCTCGTAGCCAAGTTTGCTTAGCCATTCTGAATCAATCAGCAAAGTTAAGCAACGTCCGCCGCAGTCAGGACTTGGATGGGTGACCGCTGGTGACATTACTACTGAGGCTTCCGTGCTTCGGAGGGCACGTTAAGCCGTCGGTCCCGGTTGTTGTCTTAGGATAGCAGTCGTTACAGCATGGCGGTAGGGCACTTTGCAAATGCCCGCCTGGATAGCTACCACCCTCAAGTTGAAAATCTGTCTCCAAGCACCTAACGGTGTGTTCCGGCAGCTGTCCTTGAGAGCCAGTAACTCTAGGTTAGTCTGAACAACATCGTCGACCACATCATCACTTACCATCAGGTGAGATAGTGGTCAAAGGCTAACCTATCAGGCATAAAAAAATTAAAATAAAAACTTTCGGGTCCGGTTTTTTTTTCTTGGTGGAACTGAAACCGGGTTGCCGCCTTACCGGCGCACCTAATCTAATTTTTCATTCTAGTCGTGAGACAGCCGCCAGTACGCCACCCGCCTTAAGAGGTCAAGTCATATGGACGAGAATTAATTTGTAAAGCGCTGTTACTTTGGCACAAAAGAAAAATGCATTTTTAGTATAGGTACTAAATTTATAAATAGTTAGTATCGAGATGCGTAAAGCAAAAACGATCGTTATTCGAAAAGTCACACTCGTACCGTCCGTTAGGTTGCTGGCCAAGCACGCTAACCGCGCTAGACCGGGGTGTGAGGCCAGCAGTACATTTTGTAAAGAATCCGATTTTAAGGCAGCTTGATTGATAAAGATCGGGCTGAATCGAAAGGTATAAGACTAGATTAAACTTGCCATATAATGTCTACTTTTTAACGAAACCAAAAGTACGGAATATGAGTATGACTACGACAATCTTAAAGATATTTTGACTAAAACAAATTGTGTAAAATTTTTGACTCAAGGACCTGAATCCATTTCTAGACAAATTATGTATGATGATAATACAAATTGAAATAAGACGAATTTCGTCAAATTTTTGGACTTAACTTTCGATGAATTTGAATATTAGAGAGAGCAGGTAATAAACGTATGTGCCAGGGTAAACATTTTTGTGTTTGTCATGAGACTGTGTTATTGGCGTGACTTGGCTAACTGGTAAGAGCCGTCCTACGGTATGGCCTGATTCTCTGGGTTAAGTTATAGATAAAGCTTTCTTGTCACAATAAAGTGTACATGCGCGATGGTCCTGATGACTTGACAGGATTCGTATGTACAAATACTTATTCATACATACGCATCCTGCAAGCCATTTTTTAAAGATCTCAAAATCTTGCCCCTGACGTGCATTTATATTTCCGTATTTCCAGTATTTATACTACATATATTATAGCTGTAAAGGATGACTCACGCTAGACCATGTCGGGTCCGAGCCGAGTGTCGGCCGTAGCACGGTCACCGAGCTGGTCCCATACCTGTAATTATACTCGCCCGAGCAAAAATAGTGATGTAACTAGACTACAATCATGTTGAATTTTGACGATCTGGAATTAGCGGCTATTGCGATCGAAAAAAAGAATTGAAGAATCTGAAAAAATTTCAATTCCAAGGAAATGGAGTGTGCATCCACTTTGGTAAAAAAAAAAATTAGCTCTTAAGAATAGCTAAGCGAACACACGTTAGCTGCTTGGCATAAGATTAGCTAGCCAGGCAAGTATTTGCAAAATGCCCTATTATAATGACTGCCATTCTAAGATATATATCAGGACCGACGACTTAACGTGCCCTCCAAGGCACGGAAACACTCAGTAATAATGCCACTAGCTGTCACTCATCCCAGTCATGAACGCAGTGGAGGTTGTTTTACTTATTTGATCGATTAAGATCGACTTTGTCAGCGATGACAGTGCTTTGTCATCTACATTCCATTAACGAGCTGAAGACCTGTAACATACAGCTGGACAGTCGACAGACCAGGGCCCAAGTCCCACCTCTTATAGTAATAATAACTTGATCTTACTGCTAAACTTTATACCTCCACGTACATCAAGCAGTCTTACAAGCGGTAAAGGAATCGCTCGGCGCTCTGATGACGTCACAGCAAATAGTTCACTCTTTTCGCGAACCCTGACGTGACATTTAATACGAGTATAAAATATACTTTGCTTATTTTGACCCATAATGAAGACTTATAATTGGAGTCCATACATTTCCCATCGCTCATATCATATAATGCTGGATATTTCCTCACAGCTTCAATCAAACGTTCGTTGTTTTCCAATGTCGAACAAAAACGACAGTGAACTTGCATAGCACCACTACGACTGCTCGGGCGCAGCTCGGCGGCACTGTATTCATGCAACGGGCCGTGGCCGAGCCGAGGCGGGACCGAGTTGTTTCCGAGCGTTGTCCGTTGCTCGGCCGTCACTCGGTTGCCGCTCGGTATAGCGTGAGTGTGTCCATACGTAATATAGGTAATATTAGTTGACCGTGCTCCGGCCGACACTCGGCTCGGACCCGACACGGTCTAGCGTGAGTCATCATCCTTTATACTGCCGTATCATGTTTCTGACCATATAGTATAAAATAATGATGATAAACGTCAAATAACATTCATCATTATTTCGTTACGAAAATCTATATTATACATATATATCGAAACGAAAAACTTCAATACTAACCTTTTATATCGTAAATCGCAAATAATCATTAAACACGCAAGCTTCTATTTAAATTCTGTAGTCACAATTCCCAGTGTAATTTAGTTGAACATATGAGCTTAAATACTTAGTAGCTATATGACTGACGCAAAGGTAGGTTAGTTGGGTAATCTAATAGCAGCTTGGCATTTTCATTTCAACGCTTTGTGCGTCGAGTCCACAATTTTAATTGAGTGACGGACAGACATCAAAGTGGACATGTTCATTTCAAAAGCACAACTTTTTGCCGGTCCAAATTTGATTTGAGCTTTCACGGTGACGTGGAAAATAGAGTTTCTACGAACAAAATATGTTATATTTTACTGCAAAAAAATATAATGCTTGCCCTCTTGGTCAAAGCAGCAGCTTATAGATACGCAAATCGTGAACAATTCTACTTACTTGTGGAATTATAATTAATTTTATTAATCGATATAAAAAATAATCCCCTCCACATCCATTGGTTATGCCATCGAAAAAAAAATTACGTTCTGTAGGAATGTCAAAGTCAAAGTAATTGATTCAAGTTAGGTGTTTACGACGCTTTTATGTAGGTCAATATTGAAATATTCTAAATTGTACTACTGCCACGTTCAAAAAAATATATATATAGAGCCACTGTTAGATGATATTGTGTCCTTGCCATACAATACATAACAGGAACATTCTATACCATATATCACATTATAAAATATCATTACGACTTTATAAGCTCGAAGGGGAAGGTGGACGTATTTAAGCTTTTACGTTTGATGGCCCTATTATCATCTACTGGGTAATCTAATCCTAGCTATCCTAGTACTAAAGACTCTGTACTACTACTAAAATATTTGTATAAAACCCAAACTACTGACCGATGTATCAGTACCGGATCGAACTTCAGGGTTTCATAATTTCAAAGAGAAGCTTTATATCACACGAGCAGGAACTATTCAAAGTCACCGTTTGTTATCATTCAGGGTCTTTTTTCCATATCGCTCTGTGATTGATCTGACTTCAGCCACTCGATTTAACCTTATAGGGAAAGGTATCCATAGTCAAATCGCTTTGCCAGATGAATCTTTTATGTGTCCCAGGTTTTACAATATAGCCTCGGCCAGTTACAGTCGAACTGTTATGTGGACCTATTCAGTTGCTTTAAAAAAAAACAACTTATGGACACACACATATTTATTTTATTTAAACAAATAAAATTATTAATTTACTTTAAAAGTTGCCGCAACTCACTTTTGGTAATAATTTGGGCAGAGGTTCCACCTGAAGGGTAAACTGGTACTGAGTCTGGTGACTCCTGGAGTTATCACAATAAATCTGGGCACTTAATTTTGAACCGTTTATATAGAGTAAAATACTGCTGACAACGCGTAAATAGGTTTGTGAGGGATTCGGGCCTAGGTCAGCAATATATTAGGTGTAACAGAACGTATTTATGCCGTCAGATAGTTTGTTAGAATTAATTCTAAAACTGAATCTGTGGTGCAATCCTGCTACTCAGAGTCAGTTTCTTCACTGTTGGGTAGTTCTGTCCACTTCCTAGTGAAATCTCTGTATTATTCACGGCCCGACCTCTAACTTGTATCAAGTTAGCGAATTGGAATTTAATGCGGTCTTTCTTTGCATTGTATTATTTGCTTGACAGTTTTCGTTTCATTTTTTTATTCTGCTATCAGCATGGACTCTAGGTTAACTCTAGGTTAGTCTGAATAACATCCTCGACCACATCATCACTTACGATCAGGTGAGATAGTGGTCAAAGGCTAACCTATCAGGCATAAAAAAAATAAATAAAAAAAATGGATATTTGTTTTGCTGTGCTGCGTTAGACAATGAAGTGTCACAAATTGGAGTTCAATTTTGATGCGCGGCATTTCAGGGAAGCGATCCTCTGGTTCAGTGTTGATTAAAGACGACATCAAGAGAAGACACTTCAAGACACATCCCCGGGCTACTAAAGGTCTCGCAATCCGTCGTAGCATGCGTCTCAAAATAAGTTATCGTCTTACGGCTAACCCGCCAGCTAATACTTTTTGATTTCTGACTTCTTGATAGAAAGATCGATTAGATTTGTCTCTGATGGTTTTTCGTCTGATCAACAGCGACTTTTGAACTGTGTGCATCTAAAGTAAAGATGATGTAATATTATATCTACACGGTACTTTTATGCAACAGCAAATAAAACTGAAAATAAATGATCAAAAGAGAACCTTGTGCTGACTTGTTCACTTAGGCATGCCCTTCCAAATTATTGATGCGAATGGCATTGAGGCCTTGTTTTTAACCGACAGTATCTTGACTGAGTGAACCGATTCTGAAAATTCTTTTTTTGTTTGAAACGTGATGCTTGTCGTTTGGTCCCATTTAAGTTTCAACAAAATCTGTCAAGCCGTTTTTGAGTTACACTAAAATAACTGAATAACATTTACCTATCTTGATGATATAATCGTTAACAATGAATGATAATCGATCCCGTAAGTAGCATGGGCCACTAAAAAGTGTATAAAAAAATATTTACCAAAAATGGAACCGACTTCAACACCCAAAAGTGTGGAATAACTTGTCGAAGTCGGTACCATGCGCAGAATATTGTGATAATAGGTACTTATGAAATATCATGGTACCGACTTCAAGAAGTTATTTCACACTTTTGGGTGTTGAAGTCGGTTCCATTTTTTGGTTAATATGTAAAATGTGATCACGTAAGTAGGCAGAAACAATTATTTAAAAAAAATATGGAGGAGTGCGTCAACGTGAGTAGAAAGGGTTGTACTTAGTTCATCGTACTACATATGGCAGAAAATAACTAAAATATATATTTAATTAATATTAATTTACCTTGCAAATACTTTACTTATCATTGTGGTTAAATATGTATGTCAATTTCGTATTGCAAGACCCATTTGGTATAGAGATTAGCTTAAAATACCTGCATTGTAACCATATTTTTTTACAGCAGTTCAAGAGAAAGTGGCGATCCAAAGCTTTGTTCGGAAGATTTGCCGCCTAACAATGATTTTCATAGCGGAAAGTTAGATCTAAGTGAAATTTAAAATTATTTTTTTTTATACCCTTGTAATATTTTTCAAAATTAATACATAACTTACTTTTTTATTTTTACAAATCCACAATCTTAATGATTGGGAACTCAAGAGTCCTATGTTCTCCACAAAAATAAGGATATGATCGAAGTTGTGATTCAAAGCACACTTAGTCAATTGAATACTGCGCTTCGCGTTTAGGTAATCGAAATATCAGCATTCAGATCTGAAAATAAATTTCGTTTTCTAAAAAATCATCGCGGTTTGGGGTGCGTGCTTTCTTTTGTTCCCAGGGTTATTGCCCCCGGTTCTAATAAAGTTGATATAGTTTTGTTTTCTCTATTTTTGACTAGGTACAGTTAGCAATATCAAAGCAATTTAATGGGTATTTTATTTTTTACCAGTATAATATAGTAACGTACACGCCTATAATAATAAGAATATACGTATATTACGTAACTAAATGATATCATTAATTCATTTGGGTCATGTCCACCAAAACAAACTTATCTCTGTCAGCTGACGTGTCGGATGAACCACACTACATTTCATAATGTGTGCCTAATTTTACAATCAATTACGTCAATTCCACCTAATTCATTTACCTTTGAAGCAGGGCTTGTATACTACTGTTACTTATTTACAAAACTACATGACTAAGATTTTAATGCTACTACTTTGATGTGAATTCAATTTTAATAAGGTTAACTTGAAGATATGAAACGTACAAACCCACTTCTACGTAGAAGTAAAAAAAAAATACCAAATCCTAGTCGGGCCTTGCAATTGTATAAGGTTCATTTTGCAAAAAAAAACAAAATAAAACTTTGTTTGTTTCGATCATAGGTTAAAATTTCATAATAAATTCATATTTTGCAGTATTGGTATGTATAATAAAGGATTTTGTACATGATTTACCAAAATAATAAATTGCTAACTAGTTCAGTTTTTAAAATAGGTCCCGTAGTTCAAGTGGTTTCAAATCCTCTCATTTAATGTTAGTTTAAGTTAAAAACATGTTGAATTTATATTTGTTATCTGCACAAATTGTTCTACAAAAATTATACCCTATGTACTATGGATACGTAGTATTATTATAATATAATATAATAATATAATATAATATAATATAATATAATAATACTAAGTATCCTAGTACGTAGAACATATTATGCTATGGAGCAAAATAGTTTCTTACTTTATCATGTTTTGGAAAATTATTCTAGATAAATATGGGTATGTGAGGGTCAACGTTCTGTTAAAAATATCTGAATTATGTAACCTTTCGTTCACAAGCTAGATACCCGACACATGCGATAGACGGACCGTCAGACAGCAAAGGATGGGTAAAAAACCCTACCTTCCTTATTCGAATCAACCTAGGTATCATAATAGCCGTAAACAAAATGCAAACATTGTTTAAAATGGCAGTTCCTAAGTCACGCTGACACGACAGTTTGAGCCTTAGTAAATAATCGTTTGTAGACTACCTTTCATTTCATCAATCCATTTCTGAACAGTCAGTGCCTCAAGTTCTACCATAAAAAAGGTTTTCTAAAAGCTTTTGCTACTGAAATATATATGAGTCATTTATTAACTTGTCCATTCACGAAGTTTCGTAATTTGAGTACCATAAAATGATTATATATCATATACGAGTATGGAGGGGTATATGTTTTTTCAATGGCAAATAGAGATGGCAAAGTTTCTTGTTGTGCTATATTTATTTTATGTTGATGAATAGTTGACTCAAAGGTCTTTATAAACATTTTTTAGTCGTTTGTGTCGGAACAAGCAAGAGTTTAGTGGTTAAGAGGTTAAGAGTTAACCTGATGTTAACCTCTACGCTCAGGTCATTTTTCGCTCAAAATTATGGGGCCCGCATTTTGACCCCCTTAATTTTAAAATATATGACTATACTAAAAATTGTATGGTCATTTATTATTATTTTTTATATACATTTTTTTTTTCCAAATTTTATTTGTATAATTTTTTCAATTGAAACTGAGCTGGAATAGATTTATTCCAAAACTGAGGTGGGCGGCAACCTTTGCCTGTAACAGATGCATTTGGTCGCAACTGCTGTGCGCCCGTCACCCTCAGACATATACTCAAACAGCTGTTAACAGTTGTTAAGTCTCTTGTGCCTTTGATTTTACTGTCTCTCAAGGACTGCTGCCGGAACACACTGTTGTGGTAGCCACCTATGCGAGCATTCGCAAAATGCTCTTCAACTATGCGGTGATGCTCAAGCCGGCAGCGCGGCGGTGAGTATCGATCCTGTGAACTGAACGATCATGGACCTGCAACACAGCAGTCCATAGCTAATACCGCTCGGCTATCATAGCTTCAAAAATGTTATAACTATTATCATCTTCCACAATTAGGTCTCCTTAGCAAGAATCCGTGTTGGTGCGTACCATCACTGTGTTAGATATTCTGTCTCAAAGCACGTAGAAACTCTACTGTGTCTATGTATGAAGGGAAACGTAGTAAGTGAAATTACTGGACAACGGAGACATAAGAACTAACGTCTTGGAGTGACGAGTGCATTTGAAGAAAATGTAATGGACATGCGGACGACTTGTTCGTAGCAAGACCTCAAAACTTTTTACCCACTTGGCCTTTCTTTAAACTTTCGTGAACTAAACTCATGTTTCTAAATCATTAACGGATCTATCCATCACGTATGAATTAAAATCAAAATAATATTTTGACTAACCTCGACTTTTCGATCAAGTTGCATTGACCGTGGTCACGAGGAGACCACCACTAGTACGTATGTAGTCTATCTAATATGACGAACTTATGAAAATTTGACACAAAAGCTATTCTTTTTCTTACCCTTATCCAACCTTAATTGGTGTCGGCAGAACATACGTATTCACCAAAAGTAAGCTCTATGCAAAATAAAAACTGAATGGAAGTATACCTATGTCTAAAGCTTGTTTACTGTAGTATAGCTACATATTTTGTGCTTTCATCAAGCTTAGCTTATCAAGATAAATTATGCAGTCAAGATATTGATGGACTCTGTAATAATACTTTGGACGACTTTATCAATTTTACTTTACCTCCTGATTTTACAGGAAATTGATTGCCTTCTGAAAAATGTTTATAAAGTTCGAAGGTTAGACGCGAAGATGCATATTTTTAATCTTGTTCTCGTGTAGATTAAACAGCAGGAAGACGCTTCAGAGTCTGTAGACTTTAGTATGTATAGAAAAGTGGACTTTAGTATGTAGAGAACATTAAAGGAGACAGTGATAGTGTTTCTGAACTGGATGTCAATGGAATGATATGAATTTCAAATATTTTACCAGCAATCATTCAAGTTATCAGGACATTTAAGCGATGAGAAGTCGTATTGTGCTTATAATGTACATCATCATTACTCACGTAGACATTAGAAGTGCCACGCTGGTCATTAGTTGCATTTTAGTCGCCGTTTACACCCACCAACAAAAGAATATGGAATTGTCCAAGGACTATGCTTGAATCTTATCATTAATGCAAGCATTAATGATAAGATTCAAGCATTACTTGCGGAAATTCTTTAATGACACCAAATATATTAAAATATTTTAAGAAAACATTAAATAATTATTTAATGTTTTCTTAATGCCTGCATTAATGATAAGATTCAAGCATAGTCCTTGGACAATTCCATATTCTTTTGTTGGTGGGTGTAAACGGCGACTATTATCTATTATATAATATTCGAAAAATCTGAAAATATATCTAGTGACAATTCCGCCTCGTTTTTCTATAAAGCCGTCGTGACGTCATTATACAAAATTAGGCAGAATTGTCAGTAGATATGTTGTCATATTAATTTAATGTTTTATCAAAAGATTTTTGAAATATTTGTTAATATTATTTTATTTAATAGTTATTATTAGTCTTGTAGGTATCTTTAAAGGCTACGTGCGATTCTTCATAAAAATGTATTTCCGTATTTTCCCGTAGATTCATTTTTATATATAAAAGCTAAGCCTGCTATAGACACGCCCTTATCATTTCCTTTTTTTCAGCAAACAATTATAAACATGACCCTGAAAATCTCTAAAAATTCCTTCCACCGCCATATCAGAGGAAAATTGAAAAGTTTTTATAATAAAAGGAAATGATAGGAGCCTAGATATAGATTTTCCTAAAGTTTTAATTGAATTGAATGTGTCGCAAAGACAAAGTGCTCTGATAAGTTTGAAAAATAAAAGGTTCAATGGGAGCTGCCAAAGTATGTTGTCAGGGGTGTCTGCATCTGTGCAATTGAAGAATTTGAAGCAGCGATGGCTCAGTGACATTGGACTGCCGCACAGCAGGTGGTTCGAATCCCGTCGCGGGTTTTAACTGGACCACATGGTGGAAGGGCATGTTGCGAATGCTCGCTTGGCTTGCGACCACCCTCAAGTAAAAAACCTATCGCCAAGCACCTAATGGTGTCTTCCGTCAGCTGTCCTTGAGAGCCAGTAATTCTAGGTTAAGCCTTAACTCAGTTACCAAAACGCGATATTGTGGTGAAAGGCTTAAAACAATAAAAAAAAAGATGCATGATTGCAGATAGGTCTGTCTACGCTAGAGCATGTAAGGCAGAGTTGTGATAATGTAGTCATGACCTGAGTCTGCGTTTCTTGATGATAGAATGGGTATCATAAATCTTAATAATGGTGTAGATGAAAATCGTAATCTTCCTGACTTTTACAAATAATGTGAGAGTAACTGTCTTAATTTATTTTACTGGCGAGGTGTTGATGATTATATATTCAACATATATTTTTTGGGGACCCTCGTGGGTGATAGGTTGTTGTGTTTTGTAAAGCAATCGGTACTTAAAATCAGGTGAGATAGTTGTCACTCACACCGTGTTACGAGTATTATTTATAACACGCGTTGATAAAAAAGTGTTCAATAGCCACTTACTTTAGTTTTATTATGAATAAAATAAGTGGGTCCTGTGGACCTACGACTATAGAAGTGTGACTACTTTTCACCACTACAGTTAAGGGTTGAAGATGATTGTAGAATGGTTAGTGCAATCAAAACACAAAGACCATGATAGTGCCGAGACGGGGAAGGGGCTTATCTCAAACTCGGGTGCCTATAAATTAGGCGGGCCTTAAGAGCTTACTTGTCACGCAACCCTTGATACGACCCTGTGTAATTATGAAGGTATCTAAGCATACTCTACTGTAAATTATCATCAGTTTTCCGTTCTTATTACTCTTAAATGTATTAGATTATGTACAATGTTTATCTTTCAGTTCTTAACCCACGTTTAATGTGATCGGCACAACAGTTATTCAATCCATAGAGATATTGTTTTCTTTTTACTGTGATTCCACCAAATCAAGTGGTCATTTAGCGGAGTGTTGCTATATAAGGTTCGCGCTCGCGTCTCGCCTGACACATACGTTTAATAAACATAAATTATTATTCTTCCGCCACTGTTTTGGCTTTCGTGTTAGTACTACTACTATACTAATGATGTGTTTAAAAAACAACAAAATATTTATGTACATTTTCTTACAGCCTTTCTTGACCCATTTATCATATTTTCTCATATGTTTTTATTCATTCTCTACACCCTATTTCGCTATTTTATGTCAAGTCAAAGTCAAAATCATTTATTCAATTTAGGCGTCTACGACGCTCTTATGAAGGTCAATTACAAATTTTAATATTGAAATATACTACATTGTACTGCCACGTTCAGCAAACAAAAGTTATAGAGCCACTGCGAGAAGAACGGGCAAGAAACTCGGGGCCATTCTTTTAAACGTTTTTTAAAAATGTGTTACAACTATATAATAAAATTATTACAATACTTAATTTACATTACGTAGGTGTTAGGCGCTAGCTTGGCAGAGGCGAACCAGTCCAAGCATTTTTGTCGTTATATTTTGAAATATATACAGACTTAAAATATCAATTTCTTTAAAAATATCTCTCAGGGATTCCCTAGGATCCATTTCATATATGGCTCGAATTGCACGCTTTTGTAAGATAAAGATTGTCTCTATCTCAGCAGCAGCTCCCCACAGCAATATACCATAAGACATAATACTGTGGAAGTACGCGAAATAAACGAGCCTAGCAGTAGCTACGTCTGTTAGCTGTCTTATCTTACGAACTGCATATGCAGCAGAACTAAGTCTTCCAGATAGATCTTGTATATGTGGATTCCACTGTAAAGTTGAATCCATTTTAATTCCCAGGAAGACTGTCGCATTGTCAAAAGAGAGTTTTTCTAGGCCAAGCTTAATGTTTGGTTCAACATAAGTAACATTTGGTAAAGAAAACTTTAAACATTTGGTCTTTTTTGAATTTAAGAGAAGATTATTAGCCGCAAACCACTTAGAGATCATAGATAACACATTATTTACATGAATAAGTTTACTATCCCTCCTATCTACTTTAAAAATTAGGGAGGTATCATCTGCGAATAAAACTATATCGCAGAAATTTTTAACCATGCAAGGCAGATCATTTATATATGCTAGAAACAGAAAAGGTCCTAAAATTGATCCTTGCGGTACGCCTATTCTTACCAAAGACCTGGAAGAAGTATTGCCATTTATTCTAACCTTCTGTAGTCTGTCTGACAGATATGACTTTATAAGATCCAGAGCTTTTCCACGAATACCATAATGTGAAAGTTTTCGAATCAGAGTGCGGTGCTCTACATAGTCAAATGCCTTAGAAAGGTCACAAAATACGGCAATAGCATCCTGTGAACTCTCCCAGGCTTCAAGTATATGTGACATCAATTGAGCACCTGCATCTGTTGTGGATCTGCTCTTTGTGAAACCAAACTGATTCTCATTCAATATATTATGCTCATTAAAATGGGATAGAAGTTGTTTGAGCATAATTTTTTCGAATACTTTACTCAGAACAGGTAAGATAGAAATAGGTCTGTAATTGCAAGGGTCAGATGTAGCCCCTGACTTCAAAATTGGAGTGATTTTACTTTGTTTCATTAAGTCGGGGAAGTTTCCTTTATCAATACAAAGATTGAATATTGTTTTTAAATATGGTGCAATAATGCATATTATAGACTCTGCCACTTTAACTGACATACCCCACAAGTCTTCGGTGCTCTTAACATTTAAATTTTTAAATGTCTTTATAATTTCAAATATTGTTGTGTGTCTGAAAGAAAAGTCCGGTGATTTGCAGGGGAAATTATATATTAGCAGAGTTTCTGCTACATCGGGACATGCATCCAATGACTTAGTGACTTCTAGGGGTAAGTTAGAAAAAAAATTGTCAAATATATTTGCCACTTGTATTGGATCAGATATCTGATTTTTATCAACATTTAAGACATATGTAGAATCTCTAGGTTTATTTTTTCCGGTCTCAGTATTTATAGTATTCCAAATGGTTTTTATTTTATTTTTAGACTTGCTAATTTTATTTCTAATCAAAAGAGATTTAGCACACAAGCAAACAGACTTAAACATTTTTGAATAGTTCCTAACATAATCACGAAACTGCTTGCAGGATGTCAAATTCTTCCTGCGATACAGATCATACAAATAATCTCTACTTTTTCGAATACCTGTAGTTGCCCAATCACCGAACTTCAACTTTCCATTTACTTGTTTCTTTATTTTTGGACAAACTTTTTGAAACTCAGTATTTACTAGAGAGAATAAACTATTATAAATGTCATTCGGGTCACTATGAGAAAAACTTGTAATGGCAAGCTTAGCTTCTATATTGGTACTGAGTATTTCTAGCCTACTGGTTGTTAACGGCCTATGTTCAATTTCATACCTTGCTGTTTCTCAGCTTCCATCAAATCTAATTGCCAGGCCCTCATGATCAGATCTGACACCCTTCATTATTGACTTTTGTTTAGTCTTACAGTTCGAGTATATATTGTCTATACAGGTAGCTGAAGTATCTGTTATTCTAGTGGGCTCACAGAATAGAAATTTCAAATTAAATGACTTAAACAATGAAATAAGATCAGTCTTATTTTTAGATTTCAATAAAATATCTACATTAAAATCACCACATACAAATATGGGTTTTTTACATTTAGAAATTTTTAGTAGTATACTTTCCAGAGTGGCTAAGAATTCTGTAAAATTTTGAGCACGACCTTCATCTGTTGGTGGTCGATATACACACAACACAAGATGCCTGTCCACCTCCACACAAGCAACTTCACAGACACGTTCAACAGAACATCTGACTAAGTCACGGCGTTCTTTAAATTTTAAGTAATTTTTTTACAAGAATAATACACCCTCTACACATGTTTTTGATACTTCTATGATATATCTTATAACTTTATTATCACATGGCAATTTAATGTTACATTGCTTTATATTATCCGTGTTCATACGCCGCAAAAGCTAATATGAATTAGCAATGCTATTCCAACTGTAGTTGTTGCGTAGAGCACATTAGTTTGGTTTGTGGTTGCACTTCGGAAGTTTGATAACTAGCAGCCGCGACACGCCTCCCTTGAGCTCTTGCTTCATCTTAGTTTAACAAGTTCTGTCCGTTTATTGTTGTTAAATTGCAGAGATTTATGAATCAAGATCAGAAATGAAACTTTTCATCGACACGAAATTTTATAGTATATATTAAATAGCTACTTTGAATCTCTTTAAATATATTTAGATGCTTTTTTTATTATCAATATAAAAAGCTTTCTGTTTATCAGGATTTAGTCAAAAAATTAAAAATCTTTCGTTCGGTTCAACTTTATGAATAGCACAGCACACACGAAGGTCTTCTGTTAGAGCAAGGTCATCACATGATACGTACGGAATGTGATAAGTACATTCGAATAAGTTCAAATGCTAACAATATGGTTTGATTCACTGTGGAGTTCCGTTGTCTGTTTTCTGACGCACACAAACCGTAATATTGCCTACGATATAGCTAATTTGATAGGTGCCAAAGTTTCTGCTTGGTAGTTGCTGAAAAATCATATAAACGGAATAAGTTACATAAGAGGTTCTAGATGTCTATCCATATGTAACGACTTCCTTTTAATATCGAAGCGAAATATTACTTTTGAATTTCAAACATTGAGCCAAGCAGAATTTAAAAATATGTAAGTGATATCCTAAAATTGTATTTTTTTTCTTAAATATAATAATATGCAGGTGTTAGGTACAAAAAGATATTTACAAGTTGGTGTTATAATTCACTATACGTTACGTACTCAATACACTGCACTTGTAAAACCATTTCAACATCCATACAAGTTTCACGTAGACCAAGTTTGGAATATTCCTTAACTGCGTCTCGCTCAAGTCTAAACTGTAACATAATTGGCGCCCGGACTTGTATTATATTACACGATGAGGATTGCTCCCGAGTGTAGCACGGTTTTAATAGCATTGCCTAGGACATGTGCCCAACTCAGTTACGCGCCAAGTTCAGTGATGATCCAGTAATATGAACCGAACTAACATAATGACTTTCAAATACGACATCAAGAGACTATATAGCAAGTATTTGCCTGTATAGATACTGAATATATTTTTTTAAGTCCGATTCATATGGTTTGTACATTTCCCAAATCTCTATATTTTATATATAACAATCAATTGCGATTGTTTGTCTTGCTAAAACTCATGAACGGCTGAGCCAATTTAGGCGATTTTGATTTTCAAATGTTTGTCGTAGCGTAGTCCAGGGAAGGTTTAAACGATAAGAATATATGGAAAAATGGCGAGGAACATAGTAAAAACAACAATTTAATTTTCCCATAGAAACTAGTTAGTAGGTAGGTAGTTGAAAGTCATTGAATAAATATCATCAGTAAAAATGTACAAACACACAAGTACAAACACGTAGCAGCCCCTCGGTTTTACTCGCGTAGACCATGATGAAAAGTGGTGAATTTGGTACTCTAACTAAGTCATCATTTTGTCGTCATATAGGACGGTATGATAATGGATTTCGTCTGACAGAGAGAAAGAAAGAAAAATAATTTTATTTGACACAATAATAAGAAATAATTTAAAAATTAAAAAACACGCCTGCCGTACCAAAAAGTGAACGAAAAAATTACAAACAAGTTACATGATTTTAATGTTGAATGGCTACAATGTAGGTACTAAATAGATTATATTTACTGTGCAATTAAAACACCATTGAACCCAGAAATGGAGAATAGATAACCAATATTTTCATCGAAGTCGGGGGACATGTAAAGAACTATTACAAGGAACTGTCCCCCGACTGCAATGAAAAGATTGGTTATCTATTCTCCATTTCTGGGTTCAATGGTGTTTTAATTGCACAGTAAATATAATCTATTTAGTACCTACATTGTAGCCATTCAACATTAAAATCATGTAACTTGTTTGTAATTTTTTCGTTCACTTTTTGGTACGGCAGGCGTGTTTTTTAATTTTTTAATTATTTCTTATTATTTCGTACCTTTTAGTGATAAAACAATATTTTTGCCAACGCACAATGTGCCACAAAACATAACTTATATTTTTTTGGAAATTAATATCACGCAAAAGATAACGTGAAATATATTTTTTTATGATTAATTAATTATTAATAATAACTTTGAGGTCTTTCAGTTCTTGCAGAGACTTTTTGTCATGGAGCTCGTTGATAAGCTTTCGTGGATATAAAACACCAATTCTTCTAGCTGTCTGACGCGACTAAGAGCGACATAAACTTTCATCATCGTCATCATCAGCCGGAAGACGTGCACTGTTGAACAAATGCCTCCCCCATAGAACGCCACAAAGAATGGCTATTAGCCACTTGTGACCATTAGCTACCCGCGACTTTTATGATATCGTCAGTCCATCTAGTAGGGTGCCTACCAACTCTACATCTTCCGGTGTTCCATGGTACCCACTTAAGAACCTTTCTTTCCCATCGCTTATCAGTTCGTCGAGCAATGTGGCCTGTCCATTGCCACTTCAACTTGCAAATTCTGAAAGCTATGTCGGTGACTTTGGTTGTTTGGCGAATATCCACGTTCCTGATTTTATCGCGCAAAGTAACTCCGAGCATAGCTCTCTCCATGGCTCGTTCAGTGACTCTGAGCTTGTCCATAAGGGCCACTGTTAAGGACCACGTCTCGGTGCCATCACAGTATGTCATCACTGGGAATACACACTGGTTGACGACTTTGGCCTTCAGGCACTGCAGGATCTTTGACGAGAAAACGTCGCGTAACTTCCCGAACGCTGCCCATCCGAGTTGGGTTCTTCGGGCGTTTTTTTTTTCGAAGTTGGGCCTACCTAACTGGACAGTCTGTCCCAGGTAAAATTACATAAACTTTGCCCCTTGGCTAAAATTTTAGCGCCTAGATCCACGACGGTTCTGTCCAGTGTCGTTCCTTGCAGGTTGTGCACTGTCACAGCCTAACATAATTTCAGTGGTAGCATGTGCCGCTCGACTTTACCTTGACCCCGTAACGCGTCAAATTCGACAGCGCTAGGCTCAATTTTGACACCCAAATTGACTGTGTTGCCACGCATTGTTTTGTCATAGAACTCAACGAAAACGGCTTGCGGTAACTCTCCCGGTTACGACGTAGCGCTGGCTATACGAATTATCGGATGACTTCCATAGCGCCATTTACCAAGCCGTGTCCAAATTTAATATTTTTCCGCAACATTACCCTAGTACCAATGGTAACTTTTAAGAATGGAACAATACCTCCTGTTACGTCTTTTATTGTGTAGTTTAAGTGTCTTAATACGTCTTTTATTGGGATCAGAAAGTATAAATTCGGGTTTTGGCCGCTGTCATTTGGTTTTGGCTTCTACGGATGTATCTGATGCTACCACGTCAAACAACCGGCAAATTTTGGCGAGTTCGATGGTCATCGTTTGATTTTGATTTGGTGGTTCGATTCATCCACCTGTCTTGTCGTGGGAAATTTTCGCACATACTCGCCATCTGGTCCAGTAAGTGGTACTCTACGATGATCCAGGATTTTAACCCGTAAACTATTCAAAATATCGACAAATGTGGTGTCGTCTGCTTGCCTCACATTCTGTGGCAGTTTGCAGAAGCTATATAAAGTCCATAAATCCATTTCAGCAGTTAAATGTGGCGGTTGTTTAAAGCAGTAGTATGCAATAAATGATTCTGATTCTGATTCAGTATGCTCCGCTGACAGATTTAGCTACTAGTGGAAGCTGCATCAAGTCACTAAACAGTAAAATGTTAACACCACCAAAATAATCATTTCTTGTAGTTGTGTATGAAATGCCTTTCTCTCTGAAGGCGTTCTCCGGTCAAAAAACGCATGGTCTCTGTCCTGCCGCATGCCGGTGATTTATTTATTTGTATTACTTGTGTCTACAAGAAGCAAGTGTAGAAACGGATAAGACAATATTTATTACTTTTGATATTAGTTACCCAATGTATATTCAATACTACTGTTATATATTTTTGTTATGTACTAAGCAAGCTCTAGACGGTGATAGTAAAATTTGTAAAATTTTCACGATTTTGTTTTTATTTTATTTTCATTTCATGATATATGGCCCCCTCTTTGAATTTTTTTAAACATTCACTAGCCTATGTTACCCGGAATAACTCAACGCTTCTAATGATATGACAAACATCAAAATCGGTTCAGCCGTTACGAAGTTATGGTGGAATAAAGAAACTCACAAACATACATACATACATGAACCCTAAAAACATAACTCTCCTTTTTTCAGGCAGTCGAGTAAAAAGAAAAAGTTACAAAGAAATAAGATAGTTAAGAGCAGCATTGAGCCAAATAGGCCCTACCTCAGCATAAATGTCAGCAACTGACGCTGATTTTCAGGCAAAGCCCCGCAGGTGACGAAAATTCAACTTGTTACATACAACTTAATAATATTAATACATACAAGTAAATTAAGTGAAGAGGTATAAGAATGTAAGACAATTTCCTCAATTTACCTCAATCACACTAAGGTATTTAAAATCAAACCACCATATAAGCTACAGAGTTAGCTAGCTAGAGAGTTGAGGTTAATCAGAATATTAACTTTAGTAGTTGTATTCTAACTTGAAGAAGCGAAGGAATCAAAAGTAGGAGACGCTAAAACAACTATTTTGTCCTTTTTTTTATTGCTGGTAGATTTGCCTTTGACCACTATCTCACGTGATGATAAGTGATGACGTGATCAAAGATGTTGTTCAGGCTAACCTAGAACTACTGGCTCTCAAGTAGAACTCTCTGGAACACACCGTTAGGGGCTTGGCAACAGATTTCAGACTTGAGGGTGGTACCTAGCCAGGTCGGTATTCGCAAAATGCCCTACCACCATGCTCTAACGACTGCCATCCTAAGACAACAACCGAGACCGCCGGCTTAACGTGCCCTGCGAAGCACGGAAGCGCTCAGTAGTAATGTCACTAGCGGTCACCCATCTAAATCATGACCGCGGTGGACGTTAACTTTTTAAGAACAGCTAAGCAAACTTCTCTACGAGCGCTTCATAACAAACAATGTTGCCATGTAATACACAAAAAATTACATCTCACTACAACGAGAGTTACATCAGTACATTAAAAGTATAATTAATTAAATTGGTAATATTGAAGGTAAATTTATTTTATGTGTAACTTTTATAAAGGTTCCAATTTTAAAAACCTGTTCCACGCTACCGGACATAAAGGACTTTTCCACGCAGATTTCGAATGATAAACACTTTTCCGAGCTTGTGAGCTAAAAATAACTATTTTGAGTCTTTTTCGTCATAAATAGTCACCATCTTACCAATTACAATTCACCAACAAAATGGCACAAAACAGTATTGAATGCCTTTTTAAGATACCCATACATTTTCTTTGAAACTCTAATCCATTTCGTATTTTACCAACTGCTCACTAAATCTTTTGCTTGATTTACCCTTTTTGCCTTTCTCTTGTTACCGCCAGTTTGTTTTCGTACATTTCTTTGGTAATACTAAACCACATTACGACCGAATCCTGGCAAATAAATAAAATCAGGAAATTGACAAGCGTTCCTCGACGGAGACACGTTGAAATTGGCAGAACCTGAATAGGTACATCTTCGGAAAGCCAATGAATTGAGTAATATTTGATTTTATGTTTCCAAAAGTATATTTAATATTTAAATAGTTTTTTTACGGGATACTAGGGCAAACGATCAGACGGCTCATCTGGTGGTAAGTGATCACCGTCGCCCACAAACGTCCGCAAACCCAGAGGTCTCGAGGGTGCGTTGCCGGTCTTTAAGGAGGGAATATGCTATTATAAGGAATATGATAAACATAAAATGATGACAAAAACAATATAATACACACTTACTATTTTAAACTTTGTTCAAATTGACAAGTCCACCTTTCCCGTTGGTCACATTTTATTAACCCATGATATTCAAAAATAATGGTATAGGTACTAAATTTGGTTACATATGTGATAGTATATTACATTAATAAACAATAACATGTATGTGATAAAAAAACAGTATATTTGATGGGCTGACTTTGACTTGTGCATATTGTTGTTGTATGAAGCAGTGATAGCTCAGTGGCTTTGGCTATGGACTGCCGTGCAGCAGGTCCATGGTTCGAATCCCGCCGCGGGCTTGAGCTTCACCGCATGGTGGAAGGGCATTTTTGCGAATGCCCGCCTGGCTAGCGACCACCCTCAAGTTGAAAATCTGTCGCCAAGCACCTAACGGTGTGTTTCTGCAGATTCTAGGTTAAGCCTGCTATCACCTTCGATCACATCATCACTTACCATCAGGTGAGATTGTGGTCAAAGGCTAACCTATCAGAAATAAAAAAAAAAAAAAAAAATTGAAAGAAGTGATGCATAACATGCACCCAAACACCAAAGTCCAATCAAACACTGAGAAAACAGAGCATCAGTAGTACAAAAATTTAAATTCTGAAAAATTATACCTATATAAAATGAATCAATTAGATTCATCAGAAGACAGGAAATGTTCCTGAAGTAATAATGAGAAAAAGAAAGTTAATGCAACAGTTTCTAACCATTGAATTAGGGTGCGATGAAAAGTTGCATTTGAGACATTTTTATACATTGAATTTTTTTTACAGATGGCTTGTGGCATTTCTTCTGAACGCTTTCAACAATATGAAATAAGTTGCGCATATGTATAAAATAAGTGTACGAAAAGCGTCTGACTAATAAGTCAACTTTTCGTTAATCAGATGACTATTATGATTTATTATGATTAAGTACGGATTATAAGGGATAACTCTAATACTACTTACTCGTCAGATCTCACTCAAATTTAAATGGGACTTCATGACAAGCACCAGCAGCTCAAATGTAAAAAAAACATCAAAATCGGTACAACCTGTAAAAAGTGATGATCAACACATCCACAAAAATAATAATAATACATTCGAATTGAGAACCTTCTCCGTTTTTGATTTCGGTTAAAAATGAAAATTTTATAATCGTTAGCGCTATATTTATTTGAAAAAATGTTTCAGAAGCTATCAAGATACATTTGTAAACTTATGAATTTGTTCTTACATTAAAAGTGATAATAATTTGTGGACAATCGGCTAATTCAGAGCAAGACGCAAGTAACACTTTGATATGACCTTTGTATAAGGCGCAAGATAATTATTACTCTAAGGGCCTGTTTCAAAATGTTCAAGTAAGTTCCGGTTTTACTACCCAGTATATATTATTTAATTTAATAAATACAACACTATCTTTGCGTTTCACAGACATCGATTTAGTCTATCCATCTGTTAGAGCTTAAAACGCGCTGCATATTAACTGTCATTTTTATCATTCAGTTATTTTATGTGTTGCACAGCAACCTGAAATTTTATCATGACATTCTGAAACGAGCCCTAAGAATAACTAAGGTGCGGTATCAGAAATCCGGAACCTATTTAGGACATATACCCGCCAGCCAAAGCGTGAACTTTTACATTAAACTCAACTTGTTATTAATAAAAAACTCGCATGTAAATATAGTGTATTATTAGACCTATCGTTTCTGGCTTAAATCCTTTTTCTTTTGGACTAATAATATTTTTTTTATATAGCGTTTAGTATATAGCACTCGTTTTTAGGAGTTTGAGCCAGTTATTCGTAGCTCCAGATTTATTTAAAAAGTATAGTACATATGTATAAATAACTTCCCATTATAGAAAGTTCATTATATTCCCCATGTTTGTGGTGCAATAGAAATATTAAAAACATGCTTATTTTTCTTGCAAGAGATGCTTAAAGTTGGGTCTTTCTTTTGTCTAAAATTACGAGTTTTTGAGCTAGTTGTAATTTCAAAACTGTATAATTTAATGAAAATCTGATGCACCACAAACCTAGATATTAGGATAGTGAGTACGTAGGTAAAAAATCATTGAGTTTTATTCGCTATTATTAAAATGAGATTGGAGCTGCGTTTTGTATGGGGGCGTTCGACTAAAATATACCCTTAAATGTTACTGAGTCTCTGCTGTCCTTCTATTGTACCGTCCGTCTGTCCAATCTGGTCTGTATCTCTGGCAACGTGTGAGGTAGCTAGTTACATTTTAGCAATGGTTATGTTTGACGGGTTGCCTAGTTAATAATAACAATAACAAAAAGATGGAATAAAATGAGGCTCCCATACGAAAAAAAGCTTTTTTTTATTGTGACGGAACAATCTCGAGGCCCACCTGATGTTAAGCGGTTACCTCTGCCCATAACAGATGCATTTCGTCACAAGTGACGAATTGCACTGCGCCCGTCACCTTGAGACATATTTAGTTGTTAAGTCTCATGTGCCTGTAATTTCACCGCCTCTCAAGGACTGCTGCCGGAACACACCGTTAGGTGCTTGGCGACAGATTTTCAACTTGAGGGTGGTCACTAGCCAGGCGGGCATTCGCAAAAACCCCTTCCACCATGCGGTGAAGTTCAAGCTCGTGGCGGGATTCGAACAATGGACCTGCTGCGCGGCAGTTTATAGCCAATGCCACTGAGCCATCACTGCTTTGTATCGCTTTTAAGTTTTATTTGTTAATGTGGTAATAATAAAAACATGCGCGTCGAACTTATTTTAACTGGTAACGGAAAAGGTATAATCAAGTTATCGAAGAAGAAAATTTCGCTTGCTGAAAGAAGAAAGTTCTTAAACGGGCCAAAGGGTATTTATTAATTAAAAGGCATAATACAGTATCTCCATCTCCTCCTAAAGCTCCGTCACCAAAATACCAAACGTTAGGTTTGGATTGAAAACGTTGAGTTAGACTTAGGTCTAATTTGGAGCCTATTGCACAGCGTGTAATACCGCTACACATTTGAGCAAACTAGTCATAACAATAATTGGATGATATAGTTAATTCAACAATCGCGTATGTAGATGTTATCGTCTAGACGGTCTCTCCTGAATGATATATTTCCCTCCTCTAAAGGTCAATACCGATTATTGAATCGATGTACCGATATTAATTTATTTCAGACATCATCGGCATAAATCGATTTGGATCAATTTAGCGCGTTATTAAACAACAAAGGAGGCATCAACCAATATCCACCCTAGTTTGACATTCGTAAAAAGGAAAAAACGAATAAATGGCAACATGCGGAAATTGTTCACAAGCTCGAATTAAATTCTATTGTTATTCAAAAAACGCGCTGCTAAAGGGAGTCGAATACAATCTTCGGGCACACATTTTATTAGTACGCGTCACATTTTACGAGCCGGCTCAAAACCTAAATAAAAAGAGGATTCCTCATACGGAGTCCCTTTGTCATTTTTTTACGGTGCGTTGTCAAAAGCTTTTACGATCTCATCTTTAGTCGGTCGGCGTTATATGTTACGTAATACCTGAGAAACTGAAAAGACGTCCCTTTTCTTTACAGGTTGATTTTATTGTGACATAATTTAAGGTACATTATTATTATTATTTTACATTAATGGGCACAATCCCTTGTTAAAACTATATTTGTGAAAATGAGTTATCCTATTTCGTGTCACTTGTTTACCTGGATTTGACATACAGGCACGAAATTTGACTTTGGGTAATCTCAAGATGAACATTGCAATTAAGTATCATGATTCAACATTGTGTCTGCTATATCTGATCAACATATAGCGGAATCATTATCATCCTATCCTATACCATCATTGGATGGGTGACCGCTAGTGACATTACTACTTAGCGCTTCTGCGCTTCGGAAGACACGGCCGTCTGTCATGGTTGTTGTTTTAGAATGGCAGTCGTTATAGCATGGTGGTTGGACATTTTGCGATTTCCCGCCTGGGTAGCTACTACCCCTAAGTAGAAAATTTGTGGCAATGCACCTAACGGTGTATTCCAGTTATTAAGATACAGTTATTCTAGGTCAGCTAAAACCACTTTGAAATTCGACTACATCATCACTTACCATCAGTTGAGACATTGGTCAAAGGCTAGCCTATCAGCAATAAATATAATAAATGACAATAAATATACGACGTCGATATAATATATTTTCTCTAACAACACAAGTACATATTGTAGAAAGTTCCATAACAAGCCGATGTAAAAATAATCTTATGGATACTCATGCCGATGTATGTAAGGTATGAGAGGAACAATTTTTTTTTAGAAAAGTCAACTTTCAACTTTTTGACAACTATTTTATAAGGAAAGTCAGCTGGAGGATCTGACAGTCACTACACACTCAAAGTATTAGCATTCACGTAGCGCTATCCATGCAAAAGTGGTTGCTCATATTTGAAATGCCAGTTATGTTCAAAGTCGGTGAAAGATTGCATGCATTTGAGCCTGATAACTAAGCTGCTAGTTTGTCAGTTTTCGGTTTTAATCTTTATTTAGTCTCAATATGTTATAATAACAATTTGTACATATTTTGGAAATGCATAATTTTACGAAATAATGGCGTACCAAAAGCATACAGATATTCGGCTCAACACATGTATGCAACATTTCGGTGAGCTTGAACACTTGGTGTTTAAAATATTACTGAAGTACTTTGAGAAAATTTCAAAAGTACTTTTATGAAAAGCTCTATATTAATACTCACATTAAGTCAGTAACTAGAATGCTGGTTTTATAATAATTAGATAAAACTCTATGCTTGCGTATTCAATAATAAATGTACTAACGTACCTACTCTATATATAAACGCTGATATGTGTAATATTTTACGCTTATTATGAAAAATTGTTACCAGTTTTCAAGAATGGGTAAAAAGTTGACTTTTGAATCTCAATTTTCTGGAAACTTCAAAACTTTGTGGAGCAAACATTAAAAGTTTGTTTACTTCATACGGATGCCGATAAGTCACATAAAGAAGGCGAAATATAAGTTTTCATAAAAGTTCCATAGCTCAGTGGCGAGTGGAGGGCAAACAAATTCAATGACCACAGAAAACTTATAAGGAAAGTTTATCAATGCCACACTTTACATACCAAGGCAGTACCTAAAATCTATCACGTTTAGTTAGTGAAGAAATACTTAGTTTATTATCTTTTTTTTATTATTAAAACTGACGCATTTTTCACACATATACCGATATATATTTTAAAATTTATTGTAACAGTTGTTTATTACGTATAGATTGGTAAAACCTAGTTAATCGCAACAATAATTGGAACGTCAAGTTTTTATGCGTGAGCCATCAAAAAAAAAATGTAGCGTAGTAACGTTCGAGATAATTCGTCAAGAAAAGTATACTTTTCATTGACAGATAAGCTTCCCCATAACATTCATGTTTAGAGTTATGTAGAGATATGTACTCCATTGCAAATTACTAACTGACTCACAATCAATATGTACACCATTAAGCTGCACTGAATGTGATCCAATTGGTTTGTTCAGTCTTCACGTGATGTACAAATAATAATAGAGTAGAAACCAACGCATCTTATTTAGCCTATGATCACTATTTAATTTTTTGATAGGTGACGATGTCTTGGAATATGTTAATCGGATTGATAGACTGGGGACTTTTACGATCGTCTTTATCTCTTTTTATATTTTTGTCATGTTCAGTTTAAATGTTCGACACGGCTTTGGTGATTTTTTTTGTGATTTGGTGAGCGTTTACACCTTTGAGATTGTTTGCCTTTTTGTTAATATACAAGAAAATCAAGAATAGTTGTTGGAACACAGGCTTCAGTGCTACTAGGTGACAGATTTAAATAATATCTTCTTGAGATTATTGCGTTTAATAATTGCTCCAATTTTCTCATAATTCGAATAATTCTCATAAGTCGCATTCTTCTCATATGAAATCCCAAAGCCAGTTTCTACGAAACTAAGTCACTTCTTTCCACGGTTTCAGTACTTCAGCCTCGGGCAACTTGAGCGTAAAAATATTACCTAAACAACGTAAAAGGAAAAAAGTTAGCGTAATTTTTGCACGGGAAATTGTTTAACATTTTCAGTAGAGAGCTTTTTAAACTTTAGGAAACGAGCTAAATAAAGTGTTTTGAGTTACAAACTAGGCAATCAGAAGTTATCTTTGTTACTAGAAATTTCTTTGAACAAATAGCGCTGCTTTATTTGTCTATAGTGGTTGGACGCGCTATTTTGTGTAAAATATCTAACCCCGCATTAAACGTATTATTTTTGCATACTTACAACGAAAGTTATTCTATAATAATTTCTTGCAGTCAGCGTCATTGTTATTCAAATTCTTATAGCTCTATCACACATCATTGTATAAAAACATTCCACCTTAATCAAACATCCGTGTTTCTTTATTTCAAATTAATTTGTATATTTTCATTTTGCCTAGCTAATTTTTAGTTATTTATGTTTGGAGCGCATTTTTACCTTTTTAAAGGGCACAAAACTTGCATTGTGTTAGATCTAACACAAAAAAATAATTCAAATCAGTTCCCTTTTATTGGGATATACCCAAATAAACAAGTAATGACATTGAAAATAATTATTACACCCGTATTTTTTTGTTTTGCTGATAGGCTAGCCTTTGACCAATTACACGCCTGATGGTAATTGATTACTTATGACATTCCTCTTTCGCCGGCAGGGGTTTGATACATTTTTTACACTCGCCGAGTTAAGAAAGTACTCAATTTCCGATATTCTTAGCAATCGGATTACGATTGAGTACTGGAAATGATCCCTGTTTTTGAAGTTGGCAGTAAATAAATTGATATTTAGATTTCAGACATGCTTCAAGTATTTCGAGGCTTCTTTATCTTTTAACCCTAATGTATTAATATAGGGTGGGTATGAATTCTCTAACGACATCAAAAAATCTAACGACATTGTTTGTTTATTTTTCACAGTTTATTAGTCACATAATTTCCTTTTCATTGGTATTCTTACCTGCAAAAACGAGTAGATGGCAAACAAAAATGGCAATTAGCATTAGACTTGCACTGCGCAGCAAACCCTTACTTTATTTAGATTATCCATTCCATTAATCATCCAATTTGAGGGTATGGACAGCTCCTTAATCTTATGCCGAGAACTAACGTACGCTCCAGGTGTAGACATAACAAACCTTAACAATAACAGTCAAACTGATGTTGGCTTAGCATAGTCTATGGAACTTAGGTTTGTTAGGTGCTATTCAAAATACGAACAATAAAAGGACAGATGATAATCAAATAATAAACAGAAATGCATCGATTTTTATATTGTAGGTAAATTGTGAAGTTATAATTTTATTACAGCAATATCTGTGGACGTGTTTATCTAATAAACAACAGTTGGAAGGCGAATCCCAAGCGGACGTGATTTGAGCCCGCGAGGCGGCATAAATGGATCGAGAAGCGATCGACGCCGGGGGCTTTGTCAAGATTTCATGGTAGAACCCTTTGTATCTACTCAGGACTGTATTCAGGCTAACATTTTGGGGGCAATGAATGAAAGTGTCTGGGCTCGAAAATGTAGTATATATGACATAAATGTCTTACTACTAAAATTGTGCAACGATTTGATATCCTCTCTTTTTATTCTGACGCTAGAACACGGAGTAAATAGTAAGTGAGAGTGAGAGAGTCAATACCATTTTATTCTGTAGTCATTCTAAAAAATTTTTACAATCCCATTGTACTAATCATAAGGAGTAACAGATTTTCACTACTGAAAAACTGATAAATAATAAGTGTAAAATCGTTTGTATAAATCAGTGATGCCAAATTATACCATATCGTCTTCTAGTAATGCCTTGACGGAAGAATTTCCTCTCTATTATTTTAACAATCATGATGAGCATTAACGTCGTTTGTTGTTGAATTGGTTTGTTTTTGTCAGTTTTAGACAGAAATAAAGAGTATTTTTATTCTATTTACTCGTATCTGAATGAAATAAACAACATCATGTTAATTTTATTCGGCAACCTCAGTCAGCGACAAAAGTCTCTGAAGAGGTACCCGTATTTCATGGTAGTGGTACCGTATTCAGGACTCAGTCTGTCTAAATCAGTGATTGTTACTGGTGCTGGGATACCAACGACCCTGGACTGCCACGCAGAAACATGGTTTAAATTATACTGCAATCTTTAGCTTCATCCCATGGCATTTTGCGAGTGCCCACCTGGCTAGCCTAGCTTACCCTTAGTACCCTTACGTAGAAAAGTTGTCACCTACCGGAAGCTCTTCGTACGAGCCAGTTCCCATCTTCGACCACAATATCACTTTCAGAAGACACCGTGGTTAAAGACTAGCCCAAATAAAATAATAAAAACTCTAATTAAGATTATACATACACGTGTGTGTAATATACGAATCAACGAATATTTTTTTTTCACGTATTAATAGGGTCTAGTAAAACCCATTTCCTGCGTACAATCCTGTGTTTGTATCTCTCGCAATTTATTATGGATGTTCAGAGGATTTCACGATGTGAATAATTGGTGTGCAGGAGCGTTATTTCTTGTAAAATGTATTTAAGATTTACCATTCTTACATTCTTTGTATTTGTTAAGAATAATTGTAATGTAATTTTAATGTAATAAATGTAATTGTATATAAGGCTGACTAAGAAATTGAAACCGAGATTGGAAAAAATAATCAGATGTGGGTGAATATTTGTTAGAGACAAACAAGATTCACAGCGCAGACTTTAATGTCAGGGTCTCCTAGAAAATATTTATAGATCGTGATGAACACAGTATATGAAATTAGCCGTTAAAGGAGAGGAGAGTTGTACCAGTCAACGCTGAAAATTTTGTTTTGGCGTGTATTTGACCACACTGTTCTAGCGATGGTGATTTCGTTAAAGATGTATGTAATTGGCCCTCAGGGACAGCAGCGGGATTACATTGTGAGGTGATTGACATCGTATCTACTTTACCGCAGTAGCTAGCCAGTCGAGCCTTTTTAAAATGTGTCTTTTTTCATTGCTGATAGGTAAGCCTTTGACCACAATCTCACCTGATGGTAAGTGATGATGTGGCCCAAGGTGTTAACAGGCTTAACCTAAAATTACTGGCTCTCAAGAACAGCTGCCGGAACACACCGTAAGGAGCTTAGCGAGAGATTTTCTACTTGAGGGTGGTCGCTACCCAGGCGGGCATTCACAATTTGCCCTTCCACCTTGCGGTGAAGCTCAAGCCCGCGGTGGTATTCGAACTATGGACCTGCTGCACGGCAGTCCATAGTCAATGCCACTGAGCCATCACTGCATCAAAGACGTAGTTTACGAATAGTTTATGATGTTGGATGATGTTTATTAGAAATGTGTGCATTTTTTCACGTAGATATACCAAGTATGAAGAGTAAAAACGTTTATTACGAGAGTAATAAACATCCTTTGTAGCCAGAGTGTTGTAGCCCAAATAGGTAATACGTTGATTTTGTTAAGTCCTAGCTTTGAGCACCAGTGTCATGGTACCTTAATAATTATTTTATGTCAACAGAATAATTACTCACTATTGTTATGGGTATTTGTGGTCAACGTCGTTGGTATCGCAATGACTTATATGTTTTGTCTTCAAACTTTTTGTAAATTTTGTGTAGTGTGTACTGTTTGTTGATCCATGAAAAAAAAACAGATAATGTTATTGTTATTAGAAGTGGGTGCAATAGAGGTCTTCATGATTACATACATACAATTGAACAATAAACTACCTTAATTTAATGATAAACAACTATAGTACATTGTATACCTTGAAAATAATAATAAAAAAAAGGAATTCAACGGTAGTCCATTGCAAAGTTACATGAGATTTGCATTTTTAGAGGATGCAATTTTATTTTTGGGACATGTGTGGGTGGGCAATAGAAGCTTAACCTCAAGTTGGTGGAGTCGTCGGCCTTGTCCCCCGGCCGCCATCTTGGAAAAAGGGGTGATAACACGTATTGCACGCGATATCTCAGAAACTATGTTTTTTACAAAAAAATCGTAAGGACATAATTTGTAGCAAATTGTTTTGCCTACAAATATGTTTTTATAACTGCCTGTGAGTCTGCAATGACGGTCTAAATGCTTTTATTGTAGTAGCTGTAGTATTGTGTACCTATAGTTCATAGTATTTTGTTAAAAAAGGCATACCACAGGTTAAAAAAAATTGCAAAACAAAACAAAAATTAGTTAATTTATTAATAGTTCGAGATAATTTACTATTTTAGGAGTACCTAAAATATTTAAGAAATTGCTGCACTACGTATTTGAAATAGTTGTTTTCTGTGCATCAGCAATTCAAGATTTTAGTTACAACGAGTATAATACTGAAATGTAGCAGCTGCTTATTTATTCCCGACAGCTTCAGGTTACAGGAGTGGTTCTTATTCAGTTTCTGTATACCGTTTTAGAACTACACGGCCTTTCAGTATATCTCCAAATTTGAATGGCGCCGCCGTACTAAGTTTGAATGCTAATTTGCTTTCAGTGGCGACGCGCAGCTTTTGGCAATTTTGGTGGAAATAGCTGTTTTGAAAGTGGTAATGCAGTTACTTGAATATTTTTGTCTGAAGTATTTTAAATTGCAAATTAATTATTGTAACATTATCAGTAAAGACGTGATGAATAATAACGTAATTAATGGCATTTATGAATGTTTTGGCCGATACACGATCGTGATATCTTTATGTAGGAAGGCAAACCTATAGAAGAGAATATTGCCAGAAAAGTATTATGGCATACATTATTTTTAACTCAAAACATTGTATACACACATTTAATCACAATACTCTGCGGGTCCCAAAATAGGGAAAGCATGTATCTTGGCGACCCAATGAGGGTGACGAGGTGCAGCGGTGACACTCACTTTATGATCATTAATTAAACTTTGGCTAATATGGTCATAAGTTGTCCTATGCCGATCCATTACATGAGTTTCACAGTTATGCCAAGACCTCTCGAGCCAAGATTTACCAAAAGAGATATGACGCGCAGTTACAATACAATAATCTGATTTGAAGCAACTTAATTATCTTTAGTAACCTAAAACTAATAAAACCACCTAATAAACCTATATATAATTTAATATATGCAAGAAAAAAAATACGTAGTCTGTGATTTTCATAATAAAATAAAATAAACTTATATCTGTGATATTGTTTAACAGTGTGTGATTAAGTTTTTGTGTATGCAGAATGTGTGTAGGTACATGTATGCTGAATTTCAACAAAAAAACTTACCTATTAACAAAGTATCCCATAGGGTGTTAGAATTGCACCCCCATTATCTTCCTGTGGGAGTCGTAAGAGGCGCAAAACCCCTAATTTGGTGAACATTGGCTGTTGAATTGTCATATAGAGTAATAATATGAATCATAAAAAGATCAAAACGATTTTTTTTAATTTATTACCATATAAACAACACATTATTATATTTAAGTAACAAGCATTCGAAAACCACTAAAGTTTGTGATGGATGCTATACAAGAGACTACAACGATTCACAATCTACTACAGTACCTACTTAATAAAACAAATAAGATAAGAATTCAGCTCAATAGGATAAATAAACAGTTATTCGTATTTAGTATTCAAAACAAAAAGAAAAACAAATGATTAGCTAATTAATTAATACATAACCGAAGCCATGGAAGGAGAATTTAGAAAATGGGGTATTAAAATGTTTATTTATGTATGAAGTGTGGCCACTACAATCAAAAGCAAAGATCTACTGATTCGTTGTCAATATTCATGCACGTTTTGCAAGACATGTTTCAGTTCTATGCAAAAGGAGATGAATTGTTGCCATCTACCGCAGTTTCAGAGAGAATGTAACTAAAAATGTCCTTATCAGAAAATATTAATGATAAAATTATCCATGATAATTTTTTTAATTGAAAATGCGTCCGGTTATACCACTGAAAAGAGAAAGCAATTTATATCTCTATGGGTTATACTCGTACCTAGGCTACGCGGCGTTTATCTCATCACCCTGCTTAGCAGAAAAATTGGGCGCATTTGCCATTAAATATATTTTCAAAATGTTTTTCTTAAATATATATAATTTACCTCATATTTATTGAATGCCTACCTTTTCGGAGAATACATACGTGTCATTATGGTCATCACACATCAACTAATATTATAAATGCGAAAGTAACTCTGTCTGTCTGTCTGTTACGCTTTCACGCCAAAGCTACTGGACCGATTTGAATGAAATTTGGTATGGAAATAGTTTGAGACCCGAGAAAAAACATAGGATAATTTTTATCCACCTGCGCAAAAAGAGGTTAATGTTTTTGCGCGATAACCGACATACGAATAAGATCTAGACTGATACATGTCACTGTGTTATTTAGTAACGTATTGATTTTATTGTGTTTTGTGTGGCATAAATAAATAAAATAAATACGCGCGTGCGGAGCCGCGCCCGGAAAGCTAGTATATTATAAGTACATGCGTAAGTTTCTAATGATGTGAGTGTGCATGTTTGTTACGTCTCTACGCTGAAACGTCTAAACCGATTTAGATGAAACTTGGAATATATACAGTTTTGGTCATTCTATACATAAGATACTTTTCATCACCACCATCATCAAGTTTCATCATGGTCTACGTGGAGGAAACCGCGGTGCGCAGTTGGACTTAAATAAAAGCCAGCTTAGTTGAATACTAAAATTTACCGTATAAAGCCAGTGCAACTATATTTTGGTAGCTTTATTAAGCTAGCTTCCCACGGTCCGCGATTCTATAGATCATCACGCACAGCCGACGACCACGGACGGCAACGCACGCAGACGAAGCTCTTCCAATGCGCAACGGTGCGTGTCGGTCAGTGCCACGGATTTAGGAAGGGAGAACTCCCTTCCTAAATCCGTGGTCAGTGCAGATCTTTTGATAGCTTCATTGCAAAATGAAGAGTGAAAGAGAAAGAGTCCATCTCTATATCGCTGCAGCTGCGGCTGTGATATTAATTAACAATTACCAGATTATGCAATCTAGTAAAAGTAAAAAGAAACTCGTGGATGGTGGATATAAAAACACAAGTGGCAGCATAAAACAAAAGTCGTTTAAGGTAAGTTTACTTGCATATAGGTATATATATATATATATATATATATATATATATATATATATATCGAATTTTATTTTATGTTTTGTCACCCATTGGTAGCAATGGGATCACGGTAGAAAATTAACGAATGACATAACATCGCGTCGCACCGCACCTTTGAAGTTAACGCCTCGCGACGGATACCGGCGCCACAGACAGTCTGCGCCACCACGGATGAAACCCTTCCCAAGGTGTGTCGTGCAAGCTTGTCCACGTCCGTCCACGATATCGCGAACCGTGGGAAGCTAGCTTTAGAAATACGTGTTTAGAATTAGCCGGAGTGTAACATATATACTAATTATGTTATTTCGGCTGAAAATGTTCGTCGTTCCATGTCAGTTAGCGATATAGTTCGATGGTTAATAGACAATTAGCCCATTGATAATGCATTGAAGCGTCAACTACCGTATGCGTTTCGGAATTAGGTTACGTTAGTAATAGTAGGTTATACACCTAATGAATAAAGCAGTGCTTTATGCCATGGAATTTTGAAACCTAAGCGTAACAAAGGATTCTAACTTTGTACCTTTTGTATCCTACTTCCAGAGAATGATTTAAGTTTCACCAAAAAAAGACAGCTATATCTCGAAGGAGGAAGCTCTTCTTTTTACAACATCTACGACAAAATAACAAGCGAAACTTACAAGCAATTAGTAACACAGCTTTTTATTTGAATAATTCTTAAATAATTACTTATAAATAAGTCGTTAAATTAAAATTTGATACAGTAACGTGTGGCTGACACTCACATAGCCTCTGTAATGATTCTAATAATTTGACAGGCAGTCACAATTATTTTCTTAAACAATTATTAGAACATTTCTGTGGTCCTAATAAAAACAACACCTGATATAACATACATTTTATTAAATTTAACAAAGCACTTCAAACTAAGTATACACAATACATTATAGCTCCTACAACGAAAGTATCTAGGCAACCTAAAGACCATTGTAGGCCCACAGGTAGTTCAAATGCTCCAACTGACTACCAGATGGCACTATAACTTGTTTACGTACATGACAAATTCTACAAACAGAGTAATTTAGGTGTAAACTTGACGTAATTTATAATGTATTGAATTGAAAGTCGATTACTAAAATTGGCATCTGACTACTAACCACACGAGACGGCTCACTGATTCTGCTGAGTTGACAATTTGCAAGAAAATCTGAGGGAAGAACAGGTCAAAAGACATGAAGGGCAAAAAAATCAAGCCTGTCTTATGTGCATTAAATTAATATTAATAATTAATATCCTAGAAAAACCTACAACCCTAAATAACGCAAATCTAGTTACCCAGGTACCCAGTGGGTACATCATATATGAATAATATAATAAGTATATTAATATAAGACACAACAGTCAAGGAAGACCATAACTTCAAGATTATATGCCTCTTTAAGGTATAGCGTTGATTGTTGTTTATTTATTATGTGTCGTAAATAAATTATTTTTCATTTTTCATTCATTTTTCATTCATTTTTCATTATTGTTAAAAAGCAGTTAATCACCCGTAGATCAACTGCTTGATACTGCCAGCAGTAGCACCATAAATAAATATCTCCTGTAGATCAATTCCATATTAATTATAGGTTCATGGTTACAAGATTGCCAATTCAAGATTTCCGAGAAATAGCTCAGCAACCAATTAGCATTCTGTTTGACGGCAATAACGAGATACATTTGCCATTGAAATTTACTAAAATTATTATTATTATTAGTACCAAAAGCTAACACAGATTAGTTTGAAATAAGTTTTATAATGTGGCCGCTACGGCACGACGTACCAAAACTAGAGAAAGTCTTATTATCATGTGATATGGAAGCGAAAAAGTATACAAACTAAACAATATATTTTTTCATAATAGAGGTAGCATAGTAGCTATGTTTGCAGCGCAATGTGCTTGCGTAGGTTAGATCAACATTACCACCAAGCCAGGACCACAGACAAATAAAAGTACAGACGGTGAATACTACAAACTGTATTGTCATAATACACGTGTAGAATTACTTTACATTAAATCACTGATCGCATTAATTAATATGGATTAGATTGGAGAAATATCTAAGTATATGAGGTACTACTTGACAGCACGTATAAAAAGAAAGTGATGAAGACTACAGTACTAACAAACAGGCAACGGCAAAAGTGCTGCCATAGATAAGAAACTAATCTAGTTTGTAAGACATACATCAAACTGTGGGGTGCCGGGTTAGAATTGTACCGCCCCATATCATCACGTGGGTGTCGTAAGAGGCGACTAAATACTGGAAGATGGGCAGCAGTGCCTTCTAATGAAATGCTAACTTATACTGCGATCCCCAAGACGCCCGCCAAGCGTTGGGATTATGGCAAATACCCCCTTAATAGGAGAGGCTGTGTTCAGCACTGGAAGATCCGGCTGTTACAGTACAGTACAGTACATCTCACTATACTTATAGTGGTCTAATAAAATTGATATATTTTAATTTCTTGTAAAATGTCAAATGTTTTCAGTCAAAATTCAGTACCATTCGAAAATAATATCAACTATTAGTAGGAAAAATTGTTCTACTGGATAGGTATTCAGTAGACCAATTTTTGTGAGGTAGTTTTTTTTTACATATAACACTGAAAAAACCGGTAAGACCATTGCCCTTTTAAACGATATGATACTCGTATAATCACTAAATCATCTACACATCCACTCACATCTGTACGAGTTAAGCACGTGGCACACTGGTGGATCGATTCGAGTCAACTCCCGTTGGACCCCAATAAATCTATCCGGACCTGTGTTCATTAATTTGCCTCTGTCAAGTCCGTATCTGAAATTGTTGATGTTTTGCGCGTGTTTCCAGGGCAAAATTTATTGGACCAATCATTCGTGGCCTCAAAGTTGGGCAGTACTTGAGATGGAATTTCATAATTGGATCGGTGTTTGAGTTGGATTATATGAATATCCTGTTAATTTTATATATAATGTTTTTTATTATTTCGGTATTAGCTAGCGAGACCTCAAAATAACAAACCTACGCTTTTATACGTCCGTATAGGCAGGCAGATACTAATGTTCCACTTTTACCAGGTGGTTGGTCTCATCAGCTAGAGTCCGTCTTGTTAGATACCACCACGCGTCAGATGTTACGCCAATATTCAGCAGTAGTGCGCAAATACTACTGTGTGTAGAAGTGAAGTGCACTGTAGCAAGTGAAGTTGCTGGGTGAATGCTAACTTCTCAGAGGGACGAGCGCAGTGCAGTGTCATGCAGAATGAGGATATCGAGTACAGAGCCCGAATTTGACTTGCTACTGTAAAGTTTTTTGGTCAAAAAACGCAGCAACTGTACGACCTCAAGATCGAAATAGATTCAAAAGAGACGCGTTTCTCATAAAAAATGTGTTGCTGCACTTACATTTCAATTCTACCGTTTTGGTATAAGATTTGATTTGCATATTCTCACTAGTCTTTGAAAAATGTCAGACTGAGGGTGTAGGATGGAGAGACCTCGTTTCGTAAGCGAGTGAGCGAAACAAAACTACTATATATATTAATAGCTTAGGTATGTCTTTTTATTCATATAAAAGTGAGCTGCTTAAAAACGCAAAAAATCTTTCAGTACTTTATTCTTCTAAATATATATAACTCAAAGGTGACTGACTGACTGACATAGTGATCTATCAACGCACAGCCCCAACCACTGGACGGACCGGGCTGAAATTTGGCATGCAGGAAGATGTTTTGAAGTAAGCATCCGCTAAGAAAGGATTTTGATTAATTCTACCCCCAAGGGGATAAAATAGGGGATGAAAGTTTGTATGAAACTTTGTAAATTTTAAACCGATCGGGCGGAGACTTTGCATGCATAAAGCTACTATATGACGTAGGCATCCCCTAACAAAGGATTTTCAGATGCAGGCTATATAAGATTAGTAACTTTTCAGTTTTAAATATACGAATTTCTGAATGCTAGCGCCATCTACATTGAGTTATTTTGGAGAGAACTTTGAATTAACCATTTTTGTGCATAGTGCATACATAATATATCTAGCGGATTATATTTGACGACTAGCTTATTAATAATAGTAGGTACTTCTTAACGCGAACGAAGCCGCGGGCAAAAGCTAGTCGTTATATGGTTGCTACAAAATAATATAAAGTTTTTTTCTATTGCAACGTGGTACTAGCACAGTCTATGTAACTTAGATTTTACGCTGTGTTGCCGCTATACTATAGACACAAAACTGAAGATTCTTTTTTTTTCCGATATTTTAGAACCGTAATCAGATTTTTTTCTATTTAGAGAAATATATGAAAACTTGTTTACGGATTCGGCATAGTACATCATATCATCTAGAATACACTTATTCCATAATATTTTACTCATATGCGTACGGCGTACATACTCACTTTCTTAAAAACATCTATATCTATACTTTTTTTTTATGTTGATAGGTTAGCCTTTGACCACTATCTCACCTGATGGTAAGTGATGATGTGGTCGAAGATGTTGTTCAGGCTAACCTAGAATTACTGGCTCCCGAGGACAGCTGCCGGAACACACCGTTAGGTGCTTGGCGACAGATTTTCAACTTGAGGGTGGTAGCTAGCCAGGCGGGCATTCGCAAAGTGCCCTACCACCATGCTGTAACGACTGCCATCCTAAGACAACAACCGTGACCGACGGCTTAACGTGCCCTCCGAAGCACGGAAGCGCTCAGTAGTAATGTCACCAGCGGTCACCCATCCAACTCATGAGCGCAGCGGACGTTGCTTAACTTTGCTGATCGATTCAGAATGGTTAAGCAAACTTCGCTACGAGCGCTTCAAAAATAATAATGCTTATAATAAAACTGTAACAGGTCCAATTCTGTACATTGCAGATATTTTGAAAATATTTTTTGTGAGCACTCTGTAGCTGATACTGATGAAAAACTGTACGTTTTTTTATTTTTGTCTATCTGTCTGTATGTCTGTATCCCGGCCGCGCATCAAAACTAATGAATGGATCTAAATGAAACTTAGCACGATTTGAGTTCATATTACTACGAAGAAGGATATAGGATACTTTGAGCGCCATAGCAGGCGAGTAGAAGGGTGTCAAATATGGTAGAAAGGGTACGGTACGGTTTGCGCAAATGGTACCAATAGCGTGCTCAGAGCTGCTCCGTTTTGTACGAAGGGCACCAAACGTTTGCATGGGTGATAGGTGTGATGTCATGGATGACGTCACCACTCAGCGCTATCATTACCGTGGCGTGAGTACTCCGTGCTCATAGCGATCTGAGTGCATTTCAGACGTAACATTGGCTCGTTTACGAATCTGTGACTCAGACGTCACAAAAAATGTCAGTGAAAATTAAAAAATCTGAGACCTTTCACAGTTGTTTTAGAGCTAGTAATTCTCTCTCTCAAATTATGTTTAACAGTTAAAATCCGTTATTGTTTTGAGAAGTTAAAGTGGTAATGTATTGTTTTACATATGGATGACGTCATATGCGCGCTTTTGCTAAGTCTGAATTGTTAGTAATGCAAGCATGTTAGTATGTACTGTGGCTGAGTATATGCATATGAAGATCGGTCCAATCGTTAGTACTGTTAGCACCATTGGTACTATTGGCGCTTCTCGGACCGCACCCAATGTTTACTTCTCTCATCAACAACGCACCTATAAACCAATATATATTGCATTCTGACCCCATATATACATCGAGGTAAGTAAATAGTCTCATACTAGAATGGCGGGGTTGAAAACAAATGCAACAAGCTTGCTGCTCATTTGATACATTTATTTTCAACCCCGGCACAAGTGAGAGGTGCCACCAATTTTAAGTTGAACTCGCACACTGATAGTTTCATACCAACACAAAATGTACCAAAAAAATAGTTATTTTTTTATACAATTTGAGATCCTTAGCGGGAGTCTAAACGGCACTTAGCCAATTTTTATTGTTTGTTACAATACCTTAGATGTTGGATATTTTACCAAGTTTGAAGCTTCTTCTGGTTTGGTTACGTGGCGTTTATGACGTCACGTCGGCTTTACAAGAAAATTAGGCGAAATTGTCACTAGATACATCGGTTAAAATTTTGTAAGTGTTTTTTATAACTATTAATTTAATGTCTTCTAAAAATATTTTTGATGTATACTTTGTTTTTAAATGTTTAAAAAAGGATTTTTTGCAAAGTAACGCCGGAATCTATTATCTTAAACAATTTTGTTTATCGTATTGGAATCCTATTTTACTTTAACTTCTTATTATTATTATTTATTATGTCACCTTTCTCACTTATATTGTTTGTAAAATCTTACCGGTTACCGATTAAGTTTCCAAAGAACACCAGAAGCTTAGTAACAGAGTTTTCTAGTACGAGTACGCCACCCTAAAAACGAAACTAGAATATCAGTTTGACCGTAATCACTTACGCCCGTTTCACACAAGGAACGAGCAGCGTATTTTACCTAAGAAGGACGCGACGGAACGAAAAGGAGGTGGTGCGTTTGGGGTTAAAGGCCTTTTATATTGTGTGTATGTCATACTTTTCTTTGGAAGCTACTAAACCGATTTCAATGCTGTTCTTTGCATTGAACAGCTATCATTTCAGAGCAGGTTCTTAAATATTTTTGGCCACCAGATGGCCCTGCCACAGCTTGAATAGTCGGAGCTTGAAGGTTAGCCCCAAAACTGTTGGACTGATTTAGAATAGAATCAACTCAAAACGAATACCTGACTGGGAGATTAATATGACAGCTGTCAAAATGGCAGTTTAGGTTGTACTTTTCAGTTATATATATAGGATAAAATGAACTCAAAACACACCCCCCACTGGGGGATGAGAGATAGATATGACAGCTATCAAATTTATAGTTATATTTATAATTAAAGGCCTACATCTCAAAAATAATTAAACCTAGTCTGATTGTTGCTTTACAGAATATAGAGCTCTCATCGAGAACTTAATTTCAGATGGCAGCTGTTAAAGTTAAGTGGACTTTATCTCAGAACCTAATGATCCTAGACTACTGGTTTATTTATAGAAGTAACATCTGTCAGTTATTATCTAGCGTTACGGAATCATTAAGATAGCAATATAATATTGAGATCTTCATAATAATAATAAGTAATATTCATAATATTAATATTGACATCTTCATTTCGGATTAAAGCTTTCAAAATGAATAAGCCTAAATCTGGAAACCTATTGAACGTAAATAAGTGCCTAGCTTTCTACAGAAAGTTTTGCTCTAGGTCTGTACTCTTGGTTCTTAATTTCAGATCGATCTGTCTTTTTTACACACTCTTTCAAGGGTAGTAGATAGAATTCAGTGAGTGGAAATTCTACAAAGTGAAAATAAACGATAGTGTTATGTAATATTGATAGCAACAACTTTATCTTCTCTCTAAAAAGTTTATAATATAATAAAACGTTTATAATACAATACAATAATTGACAACCCAGCGTCAAGTAGAAAAACATAATACAATGACAAACTCAAAAAAAATCCGTGAGGACCTGCCATCTCCTGCTCCGAAATGATCAAAATATGTGCTATATTATGGATATGTGACTAATTGTAATGGCATTAAGTACGTAATAAAATTGAAATAAGTGTAATGTGTTTGTTGTTGAAGTCCTCTTTATTTTAATTATTATTATCGTGAACAGTGACAGCAATGCCAATGGCCGCTCTTAAAGGATTTCTTGGGTTAGACATTATATTCATTCTTATAATTGGCGTTAAATCAGTTATTTTTAATATAAGTATTATTTTTATTTTCCGTGACTTACTTCTCCTTCGGGGGTTTGCCGAATTTTTTATCAATCCTTTTTCAACTACTTGACATGAATTAGTCGTAGATTAAAAAAAAAACATGTTTTTTTATAACAGTAAGAAAAATATTACATTAATTCAACTGCTATTTAAAATTCGAAAAACCGCTACAAAAACAAGCTAATAACATTTCATAGACTGTTGATGTAATTCAAGAACGTAATCATGTAACATCCTCCTTTAGTAATTCACTCCCAATTGTAAAGGACCAGTTAGGGAGGGAATAACACTGCCATAACAATTATGGTCCCGAATTATACAACTTCCTTATACTCGTAGTTACAGCCTTGTCCCACAGATTATATAACAGTTGTTACATCTTATCCTTAACTAGACTATGGAACTTTATGGAAGACCATAAAAATTAAAACCTGGGAAGGGTTTTATCCATGTCATTAAAAATGTAACTAGGGTAAGATAAGGAGTAAGTTATTTTGAGCGATTTCGAGAAATTGTGCTATTATATTGTGGGTATTTGCCATAATCCCCACGCTTGGCAGGGGGCTTTTGGGGATCGCAGTGCAAGATAACATAGTTCTTAAGAAGGCGCTGCTGCCCACCTTCTAGTATTTTTCTAGTACTTTTACGACACCCACACGGGAAGAAATGGGGAGGTGCAATTCTAACCCAGCACCCCATGGCTTATAGTATAGCTCAAGATATTTAATAGTAGATTATACACTAAGGAGATAGGCACAGCAGTATCTTACGTAACGAGTGTCATGTTGTATTCCGAGCATAACAAAATATTCTATAGTTCTCATGGAGGTCCGAAACTTAACAAGGCTCTAAAAGAAGTCAGTTTTTTCCAAAGAACAAATAAACCTACTGAAATGAAATGAAATGAAATGAAGTTTATTCCAGCATTACACAACACTACAATTAAATAAATATAGTTAATTATTCCACAGTTAGAGCAATTGCAATGTTGCATGATGCTAGGAACGAGTCCCGTCTCAGCATGTGCCAGGTTCAAAAAATGACCCTAAGCGCTGGTTTTCAGACGGCACTCCCGACCAACATCACGAACGTGTATGACATAACAATACAGTAAATAACAGAAACAAAACCATAGATAAATATACATATCTATATATATATATATATATATATATACATACACATTGTATTACGACCACACAAATTAATATTAGAATATACAGGATACAAAATGTACGATATAATCTATGCGTGGTGGACATGGCATCACTAGCCGCCATAGAGAATAAATACGTATGCTTATTGCTTAGTGCTTACGTGTCGTCACGTGGTTGAAATATGGCCACGTCACATACTGATAGATTTACTTTCAAGGAAATAGGTTATATCCATGTTATGTCACAAAGTCCAAATACCCTAATATTTACTTATTTAGTTGAACAGTTCACTTTTAAAATAGAGAAGCAATGTGCAGTGTTGTGGCAGTGAAAACCGTCCCCTATTACATCGAGCAATAAAATGCGGTAAGTGAATAAATAAGATCATTTGCATGTACGTAGACTAATTTTGATACAAGACAGTTTTGTTCCTATAAAAGCCTAAACTAGTACTTAGAATTTAGATACCTAGCACAACTTACAAGAATGTTCAACAATACATAATTGTTAGAGCAGAAATTGCACACAGAATCAAAGAAACTGCGAGGAGGTAAAAAGAATTCGTGAGTCACCCCGCGATCATGATGCATGTAACTGCGTCAAAATATTGGGAGCTCAAAAATAAAAATCGCCACTGTACATATCCCGTAAGTGATAAAAATATTTATATACAAAACCGTGATTGTCTAAAAAAGTGAGTAAAAATAATCTATACTAATATTATAAAGAGGAAAGATTTGTACCTATTTTTGTATGTTTGTATGTTTGTAATGAATAGGCTCAAAAAGTACTGGGCCGATTTAAAATTATTAATAAAATAGTAGATTGTACAACACGTACATATGAAAGAAGTGATTTTAGTCGAGACGTTTAACAGTCCGAGCCAAATGCGAGGACTAGTATAAATCGTAGCATTGGAATCTCCAAGTTCTGGGTTCGATGCCTAGGTGAAACAGCGGTTGGGTTTTTAGTTTTCAGTTTTCAGGCCAGATTATGGAACTGTGACCGGAAGATGACAATAAGCTCGGCTATGGAACGTGTTACTAAAATACAAGTATGATTGGCTAAAAAACTTAAATACATCACATGACAACTGAAATTATTTACACAATACATCTGCTCTACGAGTATCTCTCTAAGTATGCCATGTTAATATGTTTGTTTGTTATAATTTTTTTATTTAACCTACAGTTTACTAGAAACTGAGTACTAGAAGGGTTTTTGTAATTAAAACTGCACTTACGTACTTAGGTAATTACGTTGTAGTTCACGTGACCGCAATGTCCTGTAGCTGAGTAACCTGTAGTTTCTGAAACTCAGTAACTGCTGTAAAGAGAGAGTTTAAAGTGAGTAAGATTATAAGAATCATGCATAAGATCGGGCTTTATTAACTGATATTGATAATGACGTTCGCAATAATGACGATATAAAACGTATCTAAACATCATCTAACATAATCTAAAGTCTAACATTCATAGAATTAATACGTTTACACTAGACTGAGTACTCGCTAAGATCGCAGACACATAAATACATTGTAATGAGTAATAAATCAAGCCATAAACTATTCAGAGAATCATTGCCTACAATAGAATATATTTCGTCGAAACATATCTAACAAATAGGTTGAGTGATTTCGACTTTGGAGCGGTTGGGAGCAAAAATGTTGCACATTATATTGTCTATTTTGCTGGTAGAGTGACAAAAGCGTCGGTTTGTAATCTGAGTTCGATTCCAGGGTTGGATAGATATTGGGTTTACAGGGTTCTGTACTAGGAAACGTAACCCTAATATTAAGCCTCGGCTGTCCATCTGGCCGTCCTGCGTCCGTCCGTCATTATTTTTATGTTATGCAAGAATGAGATGCAGAAGTCTCCCGCCTGAAGGTAAGCGTCCCAACTGTCCATTACAGTTGCAGTGTCAACGCTCTTGTCCTGCCTGATACTGCACTGCGTTTGTCACTCCGATGCAATTGTTTTTGATGGCCTTCACGCCCTTCACGGCCTTCAAAAACAGTAGTTTTGCACACTACACATCGAGACGGAATATCTGATACTGACATAAAGACTGACTTTTGCTTCAAGGAGCTATCAGTGGTATATATTTCAATCACTAATTACATTTAAATATAACGCTGGGTATATTAAATATGTCCGACCTTAGGATCTAGGATCGTAAGAAGTAGCCGGTTAAACTTTTTACAGAAAGATTATGTGATAGCTCGGCGGTTCATCTAACAAATAATAAAAAGTTAAAATAAAAGGGGGGTACTATACAAGAAAGTGGTTTTTTGCATCATAACGCCAACATTTCTAAGGTATAACAAATAAAAAACGGAACCGATATGCTACACTGAAAAGTATGAAATAATTAGTTGAAGGCTAAAACCATGTTGATTATAAATTCTGACCTCACATTATCACCCGTTACAAGAAAAACAATGAACAACTCCAATGTGGCCATAACCTGTAAATAGCGGTAAAGACGTCGCATTGTATATAGCAATATTTCTACATAGGTATTGCCCTTATTTTCATTGCACATATATTCAGCTGTTTTAAAATATTATTTTGGATCTCCTCCTCAACAGTGATGCATTTTCATATAGATATAACTTTTGCTAAAATGTGACCAATTATATTTTTGTTATATTTTTTAAATTGGACAATGGCATTTATGTTAGAAGTGTTATTTTCGCTCGTTTTAGACAAGCAAAAGGTCGTCGACGAAAGCCACCCCTTGCAATGCGCATTGCGATTGAAATTCATTTGATGAATGTTTGGTTTTATTTTCCGGTATGTAATGTTTGCTATAAGAGATTTGGATGGGTGACAGCGAGTGGCATTACTACTGAACGCTTCCGTGCTTCGGAAAACACGTTAGGGTCCCGGTTTTAGTCTTAGGATGCTGTTAGAACAGGCAGCTGTTATTCTATGACGGAGGCCTTTGGGTGGCCTGGAAACTTGATGCCCCGGCGTTTTGATAATAGTTTTTTTTGAGAAAAGTGACCAGGTTTAGAACAACACCTGCACTTTCAAGCAGAAAATCTGCCGCCAACTATGTGTTCTGGCAAAAGTGCTTGAGCCAGTTCTCATTCTAAGCTGTAAGCCTGCTTACTGTCGTGGAACATCACTTACCAACAGATGAAGTTGTGCTGAAAGACTCGCCTCAGTAACTAAAATAAAACATTTTTTTTGACGAAAAGTACGAATATTGTGCTCACATGTTTTGAACTGAACTACACATAGCAAGGTCAAGTGAGCTCTAATAGAAGTACTACTTATAGTACAGTTACTTCTGTGGTACTACTAAGAAACAATTTTATCGATATTATAAAGCTTTTATTGGGGTTTCATTGCTCGTTAAATTTTATGGATTCTTAGCTGCGTAGTAATAGAGAAATCTATACACCTTAGAAGCTATGAAAAGGCTTCTACTGATAGTTATTTTTATAGGTTGAATCTTTCTATTAGGTTGTTTTACGTAATGTTAAACACATGGTAGATATATAATAATTGTTTTTATTTCTAAATATGATTACAAGCACTACCGCGTGCAAAGCAAAACTCATATTTTACATGATTATTGGAGCACATACGAGTAATGTTATTCCCCGGGCGGGAATTGATCCCGCGTCCTCCGAGTGCGCGTACAATTAGAGCACCAAGTTTCGTCAGAAATAGCCAAGCCTAGGTGGCCGAGCGATTTAGGTATCCGGCGCGAAATCGCAGGACGCCGATTCAAATCTCGCCCGGGGACTAAAATTGTGTGCTCCAACAATCTGTAAAATATTATAACTGATTTTACTAAACCTAAAACAAAACTGTAGGTCAATTTTAGTTTGTAAACGATATTGTTCTATCATCATACGAACTACCCTCAATCGATAAATTTTATAATAATGATGTCATATAATCATTAGAATCAAGTAAAATTAAGTGCTGTAGATTTATGACGTCGATACAGGCCGACTTCATACAAAGACATAAAATGATGTGTTTTTGGTTTGGATATTAGAGATTGGTTTGAAACAGATGACATGATGTCGGTAGACATAGTCTAAACACTTATATTCAAATTGTTGGTATTTTGAATAAAAGTGTTAGAAGTTATTCCACTACTATTTGTTAGCTTTTAATATTTACAAAGGCAACTGCAGTGTTTTAAGTAAAAGGATATTAGGCTAGAAAATAAGTATTGATATAAATATATACTGAGACTACATTGAACTGACCATGCGCTGTCAAATATCTTCATAAACATGAGCGAATCGAAAAGCTTTCTTCGTTACCGTGAGCCACGTTAAATTATTTATATTATATCAAGTTTGCTGGTTTTTAATTGCCTTTCTATGTCGGTTGAAACAACCTCCTTGGAGTTTGTAACCATCCTGCTATGTACATCTAACTTTCTTGTTATTGTAACCAAACCCTTTTGTATTTTAACCAGGATTAATGGTTATGTTTACCGTATTTATTTGTGCGCCTTACCTACCCTTAATTAGTGGTTATTTTATCGGCTACATTATGAATATCTGACTGTGTTTTTCGCTTAAAATAACTGAACAAGAGCGAAGTTTCAGAGTATTGTGCCCAAATCATTGTATCACCCCAGGCACAGACTCACTATACTATAATAAGCAGTTTATTCCAACACTATATATAATATAAAATGAAAGGAATATGGCGGCTGATTATTGATGATGCATAGAATCATTTTTCTATATACTAATCAACCCAATCCTAATCATGAATAATGAGACCTGCATGGAATTAGCCATCAATAGATATGAAAATTGATTCCATATAAAACGGGCGAGGGTGATTAGTTGATGACATTAAAAGCCGGAGATTCTCATCAACGCGAACTGACGGTGTTTGATGGTGCTGGTGAATACAAGGTGTCTCTATTACGCTAGAACATCTACTTTTATGCTAGAAGCAACATATGGTAGCTAAAAAACACGCTAGATGGCATTGTGGGATAATCTAGTTAACGGTAACTTCTCTGAATAATGGAGTTCTCACAAATCTTCGTGGTTGTTATTATTAAGATTTTGGTTCATTATTGCTTTGGTTAACTGGTTAAGCTTACGAAAACCACTATCAAGATAACTTAATTGTTCTACTAAAAGAATAAATAACAAATCTGGTCCGTTATTTCAAGCAAAAATTCTTTAGGAAATAGGCTGATTCTTTTTTATATTATATTTTAAAACCGAGCTTTTTAGGCGCGCCGCGTATGTGTGCGTAAGTAAGGCACGCCAACAGCATCCGTCCACGTCCGACCGCTGAAGAATTACTAAAGCGGATAGGGACAAAGCATCTCGGCTCTGACTAAAATGAGCGGAACATGCGTGAATTTGAGTATTTCCTTCGTATAATAAAAAGAAATACCTATTTGGAAAATGTAATGTGTATACGTTATAGAAAACATGTTGTTTTTTTTATTTTTCAAATAAGGATGACTCTCCGTTAAGTATTTACGCCGTACTATTTATTTCGTACGGTTTATTTCGTTTTTTAGATGAAACTTTGGATTTTTTCCCAAAATTTTAAGTAATCGTGTTTCCAAAGTGTATGATTTATAGAATGAATCCTTAAATATAATATATATTACTAACATTACTCAAAATTAAGAAATAAAGATACAGCAAGGGAACCACAATTACGTATCGCTGCCGTGCAGGCTTAAACCGAGCATTCAGTCAGTCAAGCAAAAAGTAATACTTGGTTGAATATTTTTTTCTGAGCGTAGATAATTTCAAAAGCTTTTCAGAAAAAAAAACCGATCCCGTTTTTCTCAAGTTTCATAGGTCTACTTACACTTACATAAAGGAAAATCAGAAAGAGAAATAAAAACAAATATAAAATAAATCCGTCAGAAAATGGACGAAGCACGCATAAAGTTATTTTACTTGGAGTATTTATCATGGCAAAGCGCCACTCCTCGAGTGTTTTTAGAGAAATCACGGAGCGGATCTCCGAAAATTCATCGCCGGCTTCACTCACAGACAGGATAATAATAACAAACGCAATAAAAACTTTTCGGTGAAAAAATATTAGTTTTTCGGACGATCGGAGTTTCGAGAGGACCGAAAGACAACAAGAAAATTATTGGAGGTAACTTCATTTTTTCCGTGTTTTAAAAGTTAAATAAAACTTCTCTTGTTATGATCGATGTTCTAATACTGTACGACGGGGTTAGCCAAAACTTTTGTTCTTATTTTGCTCTTCTCTAACAGTTTTTCCTCAGATTTTCTTATCTTGTATTTTTGTAATTCAGTTTTACAGAAAAGCTAGTAACCTATTTGATTGCATGTATAGTAAAATCAATGAAATGATGCATGATTCATAGTTTTTAGATTTTTTTTTATGCTTGATCGGTTAACCTTTGACCACTATCTCACCTGATGGTAAGCGATGATGTGGTCGAAGATGTTGTTCAGACTAACCTAGAATTACTGGCTCTCAACGACAACTGCCGGAACACACCAAAATACGAGACTTTGCATCATCATCAGCTAGAAGACGTCCACTGTTGAACTAAGACCTCCCTCATAGAACGCCATCCAGAACGGCTATTAGCCGATGGTAGCCTTGGCTACCCGCGACTTGTACGAATAAAATTCTTCCGTGGAACACCTACGATTTTCGGGTGTTCTACGGGCAATAGTTCAGATTTTTTAAATTTGTGGGTGGTGGAACACCCATCTCGATCGTCTTGGTGTTCTACTAGTAAACAATCAAACATTAAATTACAGAACGCCTGCGACAGACATCAGATAATAGTTAGTATAATGCATTATATACTAGTGGTGTTCTACTGGTGAGTATCTAATGTATTCTAACACCTCGAGAACCTTTCTTCCTCATCGGTTATTAGTTGTCAAGCAATGTGGCCCACCCATTGCCTCTTCAACTTACAAATTCTGAAAGCTATGTCGGTGACTTGGGTTCTTTGGTGAATATCCACGTTCTTTATCGCGCAAATAAACTCCGAGCATAGCTCTCTCAATAGCTCGTTGACTCTGAGCTTGTTTATAAGAGCCAGGTTTGTATATATTACTTTAAATGTAAATTTGACGAACCTGGATAGAAATAGAAATCATACATACAAATAAAACCGCAAAAGTACCTACACAGACTTGACACCTCACAAAGGCTCACCCCTCCACAGTATTTTATTGATGTGCAAGTACGGGTAGGTCTTATTTGTACACGACGTCTGGGTGTAAATGCTAATAGTGCATACAGTAGAACCATGAAATGTGAAATATGATTGCTCAGTAGTTGCAACTACACTCATTTAGTGTAGCGCACTTTTGTGAGAGGAAAAATATGTACAAGTTATATGGAAATTGATTTATAATAGATAATAACAAACATATCGTTACTCTTGTATTCTCTCAAGGGTAAGGCAAAGGTTTTTAAATATCCACGTTTGGATAGACACTTTTCTGGTCCTATCTTATGTTATTGAGCCTATTGTCATCTACCGGGCACAGTTCCTGAATCCGGAAAGTTCTGAAAATACCTTTGTTAAAAACCCAATAACTAGTCCGGCGTTCCAGACAGGACCTCAAGATTTCAAAGCTTTATATTTAGATTATAGAGCTATATAAATAATGTATATAGTGCGTCCCTTACAGATCGGCTAGAATACCTTTCGTCTCACTTCATCACCCACTTAGCTTCTCCAAATATAGACACAATTATGTTTTAATTAGATCAATAATGAGGTACTAAGGAACTGATTGACTTTCCCGAATTGGGCTTATTCAATTCTAAAACGGGAGTGTTTAAGCGCCTTCTTCCTAACTTCTGGTTTGAGGATCAATAACTATAATACATATTTATAGATAGATAGATAGATAGATAACTCTTTATTGACAGCACCGTAATAACAACAATAAACTTATTACTAAAACATAAAGCCAAGTGTATCAATGGGCGGTCTTATCGCTCAGAGCGATCTCTTCCAGACCACTATTGTATGTAGTTATATTAACAAAATACTACAATAAAAGCAACCCATAAGTCATTGCAGACTCACATGCAGGCCAAATGCTCCAGACCACTACCGGTTGGCAGCGTGCCCAGCATACTGGCAGCATTGCCCCGTTGAATTGCAAAAAAAATGTTTGCATGATTGTTTCCTACATATTATGTACGTTACTCTTAAGTAATTAAGACAGCTATATTTGTATGCGAAAACATGTAGTGTTGTTATTTCTTGGTTATATATACTGTTTGTTTTGCGAATAAAATAAATAAATAACATTAACAACCACCAATGACACAAAAATCAATTCATTTATTCTAGCACTTTGTGACATCACGTCGGCTTAACAGGAAAAATAGGCGGAATTATCACTAGATAAATGTTTTTTTTATATTTTTTAAGTATTTTTCTAAACTATTAATTTAATGTTGCCTTAGATTTTCGCGATTGTAACACATAGTAATCAAACAACTATAAACGGTTTATACGCCATTAAAACCGTTTAAAGTTGTTTAATTACTATATTAATTTAATGTTTTCTTGAAATATTTTTAAGGTATTTCTTACAGATAAATATGGATTTTTGCAAAGTAACGCCTGAATCCATTTATTATCCTAATAACCTTTTCCAACAGTTCATATTAGCTACGTATGTTCGAGTAACTATCTTCCATTATACAATTCAAGTGTAGCATATCGATTACTTCGAAAATCGGTAATGTATGTGGACTTTGATAACATATTTACAGATGCCCCATAAACGCTAGTTCCAATTTTCTCCGCGGTTTCAATCCAACTTAAAAGGGGTTCTCCATTACCATCCAATGGTGTGTATATCGGGAATCCATTGGAGTAATTTGAGGCGAGCCGAAACGACGTTGTCGCTAAGCGATTCAATCCTACGCGACCGCTGGGACCCACACGACGATTTGAATTTAAGCGATTTTATGTTAGCTGTAACATCGTATATTACATTTGCATATCTATTTAATGTTGGGAGCAGCTGGATGAGAGAATCATCGCTCCTAATGTTGTACTTCATACGAATGTTTTGTGTAGGCTTCTTGCGTGCCAGGGCAGTGTTAGAAACAAGTGTGATTTGTAAGTAAAGTTTTGAGTGTCAGTTGTTTGATTATCCAAGAATATGCTCAAGCTGTCACTAATTATATCAAAAGTGACACTGTAGAAAACGTGGCACGTTACGTACCTCTTTTAAGTAATAAAAAGTGTAATTGTAGGATTGGGTGAAAATAGTATTTTAATCGACAATATTGCAACTAATATGGATATGAGTGAAGTTTACCACCCAGCGGATATCTTGTTCGTCTAATAAACTCGTCATCAAAAAAATAATAGTAATGTTCTAATCTGTTTTTATCAATAACGCAGTTACGAAAGCATTTTGACCCATTATTGGGACCAAAATGCTGCAATGCCAGTTATCTTTATAAACTAACTTACAATGCAGACCCACATACCTGAATGTTAGGAGCACAGTATTCAGAAAGGCTTAATTTATGTAATAGGTGCTAATAGGTACAACTTTTATTAATTGAAGAACCTAATATATTCTCTATAAGTATATATCACGCGAGGGCAATATACATTATTGGAAAACCAGAGAAAAATCCGCTTATAATCCCGCTGGAGTTTTTGCACCATAGCTTCGCGCTGCAAATCAGCCGTGGACCAATCAGGAAATTTATGGAAAATATTCGAGCGTTATTTTTGCGTATTTTCCGACAATTGTGGATTCTGTCATGCAGAGTTCAAGGTTTCTTCAAAATAGGACTTTCTCTATACGTATATTTTTAATTCCTTTTTCACTTCGACGATACTGTTGAACAACATTAACATTACGCTTTAATCCTGTTTTAAAATGTATAAATATGACGCGGCCGTTTCTTTAACTCAGCGTGCAATTGAGTGTTTCTGGATTTCGATAAAGTTATAATACTCGCATTTAGAATATTAGTTTTGAAATTTTACTACGTTAAAATTCAAGTAATCGCGGCTACGTTCACGTCAAAGTAAGTTGTAAATAACACTCGTATAGTCACAACACTAATTCGTTATAGAAATGTCGTATTGTACACACAGGCAATGATTTATCTCAATTTAGGCAAACCACAGTAGTAAGCTTCAACGCATGGTAGAAGGGCATTTAGTGAAGTAGAAAGTTTGTCACCAAGCACCTAACAGTGTGTTCCGTCAGCAGTTTTTGAGAGCCAGTAAAATTACAGGCACATAGAGAGACTTAACAACTGTATGTTTCAGGTGACGGGCGCAGTACAGTGCATCTCTTGTAACGAAAAGCATCTGTTATAGGCAGAAGATACCGTTTAACATTAAGAGGGACTCGTGCTTTTTCTTGATTCCGTCACGATACTATAAAAAAAACGGGTAGTTTATACAAAAACGGCGTTGTTTACCCGCCAGAATGAGTGCAAGTAATTTATTTAATTACACTCCTTACCTTCTTAGGGCTTTAGGTTGAGAACTAAGCATGAAATCGATTGCTCTCTTTATTATGCCGGCTTGTCTCATTATAAATTTGTAAAAAAATATTATTTTAATAGTTATCACCCTTGAAAAAATTACATGAAAATGTTACGTGGCGTTATATTTTTACGAATTTGTAACGATACAAGCCTATAGATAATGAATAAAACAATGGATATAATGCTTAGTTCTGCACATAAAATCTCAAATAGGGGGGTGATTTCGACCTCTGTATGGAGACATTTATAAATTAGAGTATAATCTTATAAATCATTTTAACATTATCTTACGTGTATTTAAGTTTTTGTACGAAAACCTACTCCCCTATTTTATGAATGTATTACATAGATTGATAAAATGCTGAAGGTTTTTATTGATATATTTTTATAAAAACTAAAGTAGGGATGTTTCCAATGAAGTCTCATCCAATTAGGTACATTACTAAAACTCGAAAACTCTTATTTAAATGATTACAATAATAATTGAATTTATTTTCTTATCTCATACGAAATATGCATATAAAAGGCATGGATATAATAAAAAAATGTTTCACAGCTGTTGCATGTTGGTAGACGTTTTACACTGAGTTCCCGATTTATTATTGTTTTGGTTACATTTGGTTATTATTTAAATTGTATCTAATAAAATTGAAGCCTTGGCACTGTGGGAAGCCTAGCGGGCACGACATCGTGAGTTAACAAGTCTGTACCCCGGCTTCAATTTTAACAGAACAAAGCTGGACGGCTCACTTCTTGAATATTCACCACGTTACAACTCGAACACTGCTATAAATAAGCGACTCTAACAACGAAGCAATAAAGTGCACATCAGTTCGCTAAGCACGGAGTTCCCAATATTTATATTCGCTTACAAGGCGTCTCTCTTTCTATCGCATAGCCATGAATAGCTCTGATCTCTTCTGACGCGACACGCACCGTAGAATAATCCCGTCCGGGCGGATACGCCGATGTACCATTAGTCTTATAACTAAAGCACAGAATAAAAATGAACAGAAGGATCACTCCGTAAAGCCATTCCAATAAATAAGCGAATCTAGCTACGAAGTAATAAAGTGCACTTCAGCTTGCAAAGCACAGAGTATCTAATAATTATATTTACCTACAAGCAGTCTCCCTTTCTATCGCATAGCTCTGATCTCTTCTGTCCCTTCTCTTCTAAGTGTTGGCCAGGATACTAAGTTTAAGTTTTTATATGTGCTGACAATGTTCATTTTAATTAGCAAGAGATAAGGTACTGGCTGCATTAATGTAATTTGACAACGGGACAAAAATCCGATTGCTCGAATTAATACACCTTCATCTCCGTGTAATGGCGGGGCGTACCTCCTTCGTTGTGAAAAATGGAATCACGACATTGTATAATTTGTCATTTTAATGTTTTCATGTCCGCAACCGTGCTACTATGGATAGACGATTTATAACGTATGTCATGTGGGCATGCCATTGTGTGGGAAGGCGAAATATTATCTAGTGAAGACGGGCATGCTATTTGTTGTGGCGTCTGTCATTTGTTAATGTACATGACCTGTTTTGTTTGTTGTTATACGTTTATAACACAAAATAAAAATTTAATTCTAACTATAAAGTTTAATTCTAACTATGCATGTTCATCGGTCATCGTAGATTTGCAAGCATCGTCAAATTGGTGAAGAGCGCCAGTCCTACCTATCTACCAAATCAAAAGAAGTGCTAGACGCGATATGTAGATTGCGCCATCATCTAAAATATTTTTCTATAATTATATATAGTTCATAAAAAAATGCCTGCGTATTGCTTAGGCAAAAAACTTGCTAAGTGTCGAGCTTCGCTCTTTTAGGGTCCACTTTGCAGCAGCCCGTAAGAGAAAAGAATTTGTTGGTTTAAAAAAGGATGTGGTACAAAAGACATTTTGGATTTAATTTAGAAAAAATGTTTGGGATGGACAACGTAACAAAATGTCCGATTATTAAGGGGACTTCATAATAGTAGCAGTACTTTGAGAATCCCTTTGTTGCGTCATGTCTAATACCTGTTCAGTGCCTTTTTTAGGTATGATTTTGAGCTTTAGTGTAACTTAAGCTATTAAGACTATATTCGAAAGCAATGTCTGCTCCTCGTTTTTGCTGATTTGACAAATTTTATATAACCAGCATACAGTTTTTTGGTTCCGAAGTACTTGCAAATTTTTCCATATTTAGGTCTAGTGACGTCTTGGATGTAATATGAAACTTGTGTTCATGGCTAAGCTATGATTCTCTTCACAGAATTTAACGAATCTATCCCCATGCTACTTTCTATCGCCTTAGCCATTATGGCCGATGACGTTACCAGACTTGCCTTTAGCAATTTTGTCTTAAATTCTCCCATGATACAGTTTAACTCATGCTTCTTGGTAAGTAATGCAACTTGATCGAATCGTCGAGGTTTGTCAAAATATTTTTAATTTTATATTAATTCGTGCGTGAAACTAGACCCTTTAACGATTAGGAAATATGAGTTTAGTTAACAAAAGTTAAAAAAAAAGAACCATTATACCTACCCCGTATAGACTGTTTGGAACAGTGATTTGAAGAATAATTAAATACGAATGCCTCCTCTGTAAAATGTATTTTGGTACTTTGCCATCTTGTAGGTCTTGTATCCAAATATTGACTCCATAATCCATAATATGTAATTTAGCTCCTTTGTGGAGTATAATTAATTTATCATTAAATATTAGCTGGTGTCCTAACTAAGGTAGAGGTGAAAAGTTGCTTGTTTCACATGAGAGCAAATTTTTTAGGACCTATCGATTTACATCTCTCGTAGTGGCAAGCAGTAGTGCGCAAACACTACGCTAAGGTTAAAATTGCTGAGCGAACGAGCCATAAGTAACATCCCTGAGTGACGAACGCAGTGCATTGTACAGTCGAACGAGGACGGTGACACTGCAACTGTAATGGACAGGCTGGACGCTTACAATAAATAAAGTGAAAGTCCCTCTCATCAAGTCATGATATAAAAATATAACATGGTTATAATAATTATGAAATTCTTTATGACTTCGTTTTATGACCATCCGCAAGCTGACATCAACCCCCGATGAGAGAATGTTCTCTCTGTTACTATAATCTTTCATCATCATCATCATCATCATCATCATCTACGTATGATGATGAAATATTATAGTACATAAATATTATTATCACTTACGGGATTTGTACCGATATTTCGACGCAGTTACCTCCATGCATCATGATCGCGGGGTGACTGGAGCGACGAGCGGTTGACAAAAGTCACGAGCAGACGAAACGGTCTACCATCTTTATTTGTCTTTTGCTGCGCGTACCACTGGAACTCGAACTCGACTGAAAGTTTCGACAAAATACACTCACAGTATCACACATGTTATTTGAGTCACTTTTAAGCGAACGTATAACATTTTACTAACCTTAGATTATAGGACTATAATCTTTCAGGTAAACAGAGCTTGAAGAGATTTATTTATTTAATTAAAACGGTAAGTATACCAATAACATTAATTAAAGATACTGTACAAAATTATGAATCATAAATTTAGTTTTAAAAATACTATGTCATTCATTTATACATTAACAATACAACAATATAAATTAACAATAATATAATTATACAATAGCAACAAACATTAATATAAGTAAAAAATCACACAGACCCACTCACCTACTCAAACATCACTTTCACAGAACCTTAGATATACAAACAATATTACCTTCCATTCATCCGCAAAAAAATCACTTTCAGGGTAGGTCTCCAATAGACAGTTGAGTGCCGAGAGGGTGCGTGGTATTGGGGAGTTTTTATGAGCAACGGTGCTGAAATTAGGTACTGCAAAAAGTCTGTGCCTTCTGTTTCTCAGATACCTGTCGGGGGTATAAAATCGGCACAGCTCGTCACTCAGGCTGGGTGCATCTATGATTCCCCTTAAAATCTTACATGCTGTTACGATTTATTCTTTTTTCCGGCGTACTTCAAGAGAGTTATAACCCAAGCAACCCAGCAAAAAACTGGTGGGATACAGTAACCGTACTACCATTTGTACAAGGTCCTTAGGAAAGCCTTCTGCACCTTTTCCAACAGCAGTTCATAGGTTGTTTCATGAAGATTCCAAACACATGAACTGCATTCAAGCTTAGATCGGACTAGTGAATCAAACATTATCCTAATAATGTCATCATTTTTGAATTCACGTGTGTTTCTAAGGATGAAGCCAAGCCGCTTAAAAGACTCCCTAGCCCAACATCTTAATGTGGTCATGAAATGTGAGCTGACCGTCAAATGTGACACCTAAGTCCTTCATGCAGACAGTTCTAACTACGAGTTGGTTGCCTAATTTGTAGCCATAATAGATTGGGTACCACATTCGACTGAAAGTCATTACGAAGCATTTACTGATATTAAACTCCAGTCTGTTTTTCAAACTCCAGTCATAAATAGCGTCTACGTCATTTTGTAGGGCAAAACAATCAGCTTCCGACCAAATTTCTACGTAGAGCTTAAGGTCGTCTGCGTAAAGCAAGCTTTTTGCATGTTTCATGACCGTAGGTAGATTGTTTATCATCAGTAAGAACAGCAAAGGTCCCAGAATTGACCCCTGACTTACTCCGGAACACGTGTGATAGGGCTGGGACTCGTATAAACCGTACCTGACATACTGCTGGCGGTCACGTAGATAATCTGCCAGTAGCTGGACGAGTCGTGGGGCAAAGCCCAACACACTCAGCTTAACCAGCAGTATGTCATTATTGACCCTATCAAACGCCTTCCAGAAATCAAAGCACAGCACATCAACCTGACTCCCCCTGTCCATGCATTCAGATATATAATTTACATGAAGATGATAAAGAGCTCTATTGTATTACCAAACCCCACTCACATAGACGCGTGTAGTGGCACCAAACCCCACTCACATAGACGCGTGTAGTGGCATGCTGCTCATACATATTTTTTTCCCTTCGAGGCCTGTTTCAGCTTCCACAGAAATATAAGGAGGATATGAGTTCTAGCCCGCCTAAATTTCTAAATTAATCATAAAAACTGTTCTTATAAAGCTATAGAGATGTCGTAATATTATGCTGCTGGATTCCCACGTCGTAAAACTGTGCCAGAGAAAAGACGTAAAAGTGATCATTCACAATTTTACGTCTTCGAACCCTAGGTTAGTAAAGGTTAATGATTGGATGATCATAAATTAATACAGTAATACATTATATACCTTGGGTTAATTATTCTTACCTATTTTTTACGTATTATGACTTTTAACATTGGCAGAAACCACTTCTTGCTGGCGTTACAACTTAAAGCGCCCGTAGCGCATCTTGCCTAGTCGTTTTTAAACAATCTACTAGTGTAAGCAACGTCCGCTGCGGTCATCTTTCGTATTATTGAGGGCACGGTACACATTGGTCCCGAATGTTGTCTTACGTTGGCAGTTGGCCAACGTAAGACAACATAGCATGTTGGTAAGATGAATTGGGCATGGGCATGAACAAATTATCTAAGTTTGAAAAAAATGTTGCCTAGTTGTATAAAAGCTTGTATTTAAAAGGATTTTGAAGCGCTCGTAGCGAAGTTTGCTTAACCATTCTGAATCGATCAGCAAAGTTAAGCAACGTCCGCCGCGGTCATGAGTTGGATGGGTGACCGCTGGTGACATTACTACTAAGCGCTTCCGTGCTTCGGAGGGCACGTTAAGCCGTCGGTCCCGGTTGTTGTCTTAGGATGGCAGTCGTTACAGCATGGTGGTAGGGCACTTTGCGAATGCCCGCCTGGCTAGCTACCACCCTCAAGTTGAAAATCTGTCGCCAAGCATCTAACGGTGTGTTCCGGCAGCTGTCCTTGAGAACCAGTAATTCTAGGTTAGCCTGAACAACATCTTCGACCACATCATCACTTACCATCAGGTGAGATAGTGGTCAAAGGCTAACCTATCAAGCATAAAAAAAAGGATTTAGAGTCGAAGTGTAACTATTCTGCAATCTCATCTACTACCTACTGTTGCAGGATCATGAAAACGTGCTAAATACGAGTCAGTCTCTCACACTTATGGGTCTGTAATAAAACACATCTTCAGTATGTAGATAACACAAATCGTTTTACATTTAGTTCGGCTCGTGTTTACCCGATCATTATTATTTGCACTTTTATTTAATTTTTTTATACTTAAATCAAGTCGTAAGTATCCAAGTTAGACGCTTGTACTCGTTTTTGCAGGTAATTTGCCGTGTGACGTGAAAATCTTTTTTTGTAATTATGTTTTGTTATGATACTTACATATATTCTGTATAAATTTGCCGGTTGGTTACAAATAAAAAAAAACCCTAAGGCAATACGGATGGATTGACGGACAGCGCTTAGGCTTATAAAAAAACATTTTTTACCCTAAAATCTCAAAGGCAAAAAGAAAGTAAAATGTAATCTTCCCTCACTTTTTGAAGATTGCGAATAACTACTAAAGCTTTCGATTCTCAATATTTTACTAAGATCGTTCTTTTACGAGGAAAAGTTTCGGTCTCGCCAGAGGTCATTGCCGAAAAGTTCTGTTATTTGCGAGCCACTCGTGAATTTGTTCGTATTCTTCGAGAACTTTCGTGAGAAGTATTTACATCTACTTGAACATGCTGAAAGGAAGTTCAGCAGTTATATTGGAAAACTGTTTTATTATATTATACATAAAACTATATTACTTATATATTTTTTGACTTATAATTGCGCAAGTTTTGGTTTCTCTATGTCTGAATTTTGATGAAATCCAGTAGGTACATAGATTTCTTAAGTCCTGGGTTATTTAACTGAAAAAATAAAGAATATACACTGTTGATGCCTAATATATGAAATATTAGGCATCAACAGTGTATATTATTTATTTTTTCAGTGTAAACTGTCCCATATAACGGAACAATAGTAATGTACGAATTCCTGACAGTGTAGTTATAGTTTCGTTTGGTGGTAGTGCATTTTGTGAAAGTTCGCCTGGCTAGCTACCACATTGAGTTGAAAAATCTGGTTACTATTACTAAAATCCTGGTATTCGTAACAATTACTCGCGTCCTATTGTGACAGCAAGAATCGCTTAGTAGCTATTACATATAAGAATCTTGTAGTGTGTACTTCTTTTTTTTTGTTATGTTTACTTTCTGTTATTGCAATTTTACAATTTCTCTTGTAATGTTTACAATGTTTTCTTGTAAATTTCCAATAATAATATTAGACTTGCCATGCCCTTAAATATACGTGTCAGCAGAGGAATTAAATCCACCCATGTTTCTTCAGACAAATATTGGTTCTATATAAAGGGGGCGAGCCCACTTCCGGACTAATCATTACTAGAGTCTGCTGCTGAGAAATGTTATGTCAGAAAACTTTCATAACTGTCGCCCGAATCCAGGACTTTGAGAATACAAAGCAAAGGTTGCACCAATTCACCAAAAATATAACCTATAAGAATGATATAACTGACATACTACAGACTGTCTCCTTGGTGTGGGTATGAGAGGGACCCCCCCTCTCATACCCAGAGGTTTGAGGGTATGTGAGTGTGAGTGAAAACGCCGATGGTCCCGAGTTCGATTTCCGGCTCGACGAGATATAAATAGGTTTTCATGACAAAGAAATTCTTATACTCATTACAAAGTCTGGAATAGTGCCCAGTAGAAGGCAACATGCTTGCCCCCTATTACATTGAACCATGTCTGTCAAAACGTGGTTGCTTAGACACCTTTGCCTACCCCTTCGGAGAATCCAAGTGTGACGCTATTGTTACTCTTGCTACACCGTTGAAGAAAAATCTTCATTAATCGGTTTTGCCTTCATTTTTGTTCAGAATACGCTTGTTCCAAAATGTGTAGACATTCTGTATAAGTGCACTCTCTCCACTCTGCTCTACTTACTGTCAGTTACTTGCCTTTTATGATCCCTCCGCCCTTAATTAAGAACATTAATCCAAAGGCATGACCACCTTGTTTTCCATAAATGGTTGGGAATTTTTATCTTGATGCTTGTTTTTGTAGGTGGCTGCGTTTGTACCAGACTTTTGCGTTTTGATATTTTTACAATTGCATAATATGTTGTAAAATATGGAACCCTATAAGTATTGTACTACCGTGAGAGCTGGAGTCACTAAAAATAATATCGATACGTTTGTTACCTAATATACTGTCTTCCAAGCTTAGTTTTAGAATAACTTAAATATATTTCGAAAAATGATTACAAGAACAGCGTGCTAAGCGAATACATTTTTTTTTCTTAACACAACTCTTGAACCCGCTTCACTAAAATATGTAAATTTAATTGTAGACAAAATACTATAAATAGTTGACTATGACATATCTATAATATAAATTAAGTGAAACCTAATGTAAACGTAAAAACATATTTGATTAAATAAAGGAAAAAATCTGCTTTGGTTGTAAAAATCTACACGGGAATTCAGAAGGCAGACAGAGCTGTCTTTTATAAGAGAAAAATTATATACAAAAATTTCTAATATAAAATGTAGCTGTTACTACACATGTTAAATTTAATATGAAGTTGGTAATAATAACATATTATCTGTACTAATATTATAAATGCGAAAGTAACTCTGTCTGTCTGTCTGTCTGTTACGCTTTCACGCCAAAACTACTGGACCGATTTGAATGAAATTTGGTATGGAGATAGTTTGAGACCCGGGAAAAAACATAGGATAGTTTTTATCCGACTGCGCAAAAAGAGGTTAATGTTTTCGCGCGATAACCGACATACGCGCGGGCGGAGCCGCGCCCGGAAAGCTAGTATGTCATATACGAGTATGTCAACGTGGTCCACGAATCTTCTTACATCTTTGGACTCGTGTCATAGAGAACAAGCCTATTATCCTGTGTTCTAGACTCCGGTCAGATCATCATAGGCTTAGAATGTTAGCGAAAAAATCCTAAGTCTATGGGTCAGATTTTTTTTTGTCAGGAAAGCGCAATTACTATAGAGTTTCCGATGCGATTATTATTGCAGCACTAAACAGACGCGGCAATAGGCAGTAACAAATAAGATTTTATAAGCAGTATATTGTAACAAACAGTGGGAAGCAAACCGTCAACGCAGGCTTGAAAGTGACCACCGGATGTGGTCGAAATTAGTCGGAGCTATCTGACATATACTCATTATCACGTGAGTTATCCCGAGCTATGTACTAAAACGAATGAAAACCACGTTAGTTTTTATAATAAAATATGCTAACAGACACTAACACCTTCACAGTTTTATAATTGGTAACAATTTTTCAACATGAAGCCAGCGTCAGCTCCCATAATTAAATTTATACATCATGAGAGCTCTCTACACCCCGAAATGAGAAATTCTTTACGTAAAACGAGGGAGAATTTTTATTTGTGTAAATTATTATGAAACCAAGCGACTAGCTTTTTGAGTATGAAGATGTGCGTATTCTGTATCTACGCGTAAGATCCATTTGAGATATATTAGGTACTCGTATATAAATAACTTCATGTGTAAGAACCATAGAACCTGCAAATACCTATGTTTTTGCAAGTAACTCATATAAGTAGCAAAGAAAATCGTTTACAAAATTTGTGTTTTTTCTTGCGTTGTTTGTCCACAATTGGTGGACATCGAAAAACAAATAGAAATTTTCATTAGTGGGAGCCAACTCTACAAAAATTATACCTACTTCGAAAAATTATAACTAGCACTACCACGTGCTAAGCGAAAATCATATTTTACAATTGGAGCACGATATTTCGGCAGTAAAGCTGTGTCCAGGTGGCTGAGTGATTTAGGCATCCGACGTGAAATCGTAGGACGCGGGTTCAATTCCCGCCCGGTTCATAAAATTTTGTGCTCCAATAATTTTTAAATTATAGCTGCGACTCTCTTCTAGTTGACATCGCTTATGACTGGGCATCTTTATCTACCAGTTGAGGATGTGACGAAAAATCAACTGACTTTATTGAATCAAAATTCACTCTGTTATTTCGTGGTACATATTGCTTACAAAATTGATTTTCCTTCCCCCAAAATACACAACGGTCAAGAAAACGTCTAAAAAAAAAAAAAAAAAAAAGAAAAAAATCCTTAGATAAGGTGGGCTTTATTAACCTCTGGTATCTAAGTTAGAAATGTACATACAAATTTTGAAAAACACATTTATGTACAACATTTTCATTAACGTGGTGCGTTAATGACTGATCATCCAGTTACATTATTGAAGACAAATTGCTTCAGAGTAATAGTCAGGAAAAGGGTGGCCTACTTGATGCAACGCGTGCGAGACAGCACCAACAGTCTCCTAAATACCATTTTAGGTAAAAAACATTATCCCGTGGTGCGTCACTGGAACACTCTACATATGAGGTCGGTCGTGGCGAAATTTAATGTTAAATTTGATATTAAGTGACTCTTAGTATGACATAATTTTTTTTTATTTAATTTTAATAATTATTTAATTAAGTACCTATTCTATTGACATGTACAAAATATGGATTTTTCTGAAATAAACGATTGATTGATTACACAAAAACAATTATGTGAATCAATAAAAAGCAATATTTTGCATTGTAGTTTGGTTCTTATAATTCATCAACATTTAATTTCGAAAGAGGTAAACGCCGATCTAAAATATTGCATGCTAAGTGAGAGCAAAAGAAAGGAGGTTGATAATAGAATTATTTTTGTGAGCATCGCCGAATCAGCGGGGGTCGTTATTCAATTACAAGGGGAGGAAAAACGCGTTGTTTACCTGAAATACCGAATATGATGATTGCAGTACATAAACTTGATCATGTTCATGATAATCTTGTGTTAATTTTATTTTTTTGTATATTTTACATTAGTGCATGTTAAGAAAACAAGCTTAGAAAATAAAACAATGGAATTGCAAAAAAATTTCATGTTTGGAGTGTAAAGAACGAGAGGACAAATTAGAAGTATGACTCTTATGTCACGTTGTCTTAGCGGTCAAAGCATACCCCGGCTATAGGATGGCGTGGGCTCGAATCCCGCACATGACTATTATTTTTTGCAATTTTGTAGTCTAATCTGCGGAGCATGCGTTATTGAATAAATAAATATAATAACGTTACTTACTATGTTTTTTTTAACGAAGGCAACAAAATACTACGAACTATATCAGCACTACAGCTGGACTAAGCATACATAGGCAACCATTGCAGACTGCTACGTCATATTTGTATTATCTCTACAAAAGTTGTTGTACTGTTTTACACTGTGTCTATATTGCTGCAGGCCATCCGAGCGAATATTCTAGTCTATCCAACATTTTATCTAAAACAGGGAAATAAGGCAAAATATGCGGGCTGGCATAACTGCCTTTTGAGTAGGAAGCGGGGATGGTAATTATTTTGTGGCATTTTTCAGCCGCTTCAGGTGTGATATTATAAATTCAACACGCGTATGTTGTTACCTTTTTAAATGTACCGTTGCTGCACTGTATTTAGCATCTTATATTTTGGAGGGCATATTAAGTTTTATCTAATCAAGTCATAACTCCTTATTACGTCATTGGCTTTAGACGAATATTATATTCCTTCAATATAATATAGTGGTAAATTTGGCGTTAACGAAACTAAATTTTAAAACTGATTGAATAGTAAAGGGTGTCTCAGTAAAAGTGTCAGTGGCAACTCTCTTATAATATGTAATTTTAACGAAAAGTTTGCATTAAAATTGTTCATAATACATAATTTTATTCATTTTAAATATTTACAACCTTAAGGACTGGGATTGAAAAGTAATTAAAATATTATTTGATAATCGTTTAGATGTGTGAATCCTGCCGCAGGCTTGAGCTTCACCGCACGGTGGAATGGCATTTTGCGAATGCCCGCCTGATTAGCGATCACCTTCAAGTAGAAAATGTATCGCCAAGCACCTAACAGTGTGTTCCGGCAGCAGTCCTTGAAAGACAGTGAAATAACCACATGAGGCTTAATAACTATGCCTCAAGGTGAAGGACGCAGTGCAATTCGTGATGTGTGACGAAATGCATCTGTTATAGGCAGAGCTTAGTCCACTTTACAACAGATGGGCATCGAGCTTGTTCCGTCGCAATAACATTAAAAAAATGTTTCATTCTATATTAATGTATGTTATATTTTTTGTACAAGTTATGAAAATATGTTGTCATAACGCGACAACATCATTAAAATAATATTAATAATAACCGACAAAACACTCATATTAGGGATCGAATTTTTAGTATATTATATTCTCCGTCGTATTGAATACACACTCATTGATACTCGTTATCACCAGGATGAGTGCGAACAGCAGCGTCAGTTGCTTTGCCAATTATTAATAATAATTCATATATTCTGTGAAGTAACGAAAATATCACCTGAATAAAAAAAAATAGTAACACAAATCACACACACGCACGCTAACATCCTAACGCAAACACACATACGTACACTCATTCACACGCAGGCAGTCAAACTCACGCATAAAACAAATCCTATACGAGTATATCAAGTCTTGAAACATGGCGTATAATTAATATATTAGTTAGTTTAGTGCAATTTTCCACGTGCATTGTTACCGAGGGAGATCAATACAACAAATTCCAGGCAAGTGAAGCCGCGAGCAGACACCCTAGTAGATTCAAAAAACAGATACCGAATAAACACTCTCATCTGTAAAGCCATGAAAGGCTAATGAATTCAATCTCAATCGCGTATACTCAACGACGTACGTGCACCAAATCGCATTTTACAAACGCCAGCCGCTATATTCGGGATATCGAAAACCATTTTTGTCATTTATTTGCAATAATCCAATATGGAAGCGGTTGCGCGTGATCTCATTGACACTAAGCTTCGCTTCGGGTAGCAATCCATAATTCATGGTATGGTGTTCTTGTACGAGTACATAAACTTGTGTTGTTAGAAAACATCGCACAGAAGACAGACCTAAGATATTGACGGTCGAGTATCAGCGGTTTAACTAAAACTAAGAAGTAGTACAACGTAACTTGAACTATAGATGTCGCTCCATCCTAATACGATGGCTAAAGAACGATAGGAATAAATTGAGTTATGACTCATCGTCATGCTAGCTCAATTTGTTAAAGCATACCCCGGCTAAAGGGGTGGATGGACGCGGGTACGAATCACGCTCATGACTTAAATTTTTCCACTCGGGAATTTGTAGTTTTGTAATAAAACTAAGAAGAAAAAAATAGGGTCTATTAAAATTTTTCATTTGTGAACTGTTATACATACTTTGATAAAAAAAATACAAGACTCAAACCCTACTACACCATTGTAATGGCATAAAACAAACATTTTACTTCAAATCTGCGGAACCATAATCTATTATGTAATCTGTGCTATGTCTGGTGCTACACGCAGCATGGTGACATTGTGGCGCTTGGAACAATTCATATTTTTGTCATCTCCCTACTATATAGCATTATTAAGCTTTTCAATAAAAAAAAGCATTTAAATCGGATGAGCAATTTTGACTTACGAAATTACGAAAAAGAAAGATAAACAGTGACATAGACATAAGGCGTAATTATAAATATAATAATACAACCTTTACGTTACAAAATGATCCTAAATCATTGATGTATAGTATATCATATAAGTTTTTGTAGTTTTCCAACTTCTAATCCGTCTTACCCCACACTATTTATTTATAAAAAGAAATTTCGGTCTGATCCAACTTGTTGTTGCAGTTACTGCTTATATATGTTACCGGAATGTATGAAACCAAGGAATTGTACACAATTCCTTGGAAATATATACCCTTCCGAGCCTATTTAAGAAATGTGTAAAATAATGTTTCAAAGATTCCTTAATACACACTTTTCCTGTGAAATGTATGTATTTCCTAGGAATTATATGCAATTCCGAGATTATACTAGAAAATCAAAAATTGTAATCGAACAGCAAATGTAGTAAATTATCACCAAAAGAAGTAAATTATCAGTAAATCTCAAAGTCATATTTAGGTGCGACGAGCGAAGCGAGGAGGAGCGTTAGGTTACATGTGACCACAACAACGCACGAGCAAAGCGAGCGTGCCGCGGAGCAGCGGCCGGTTTTGCGCCAGAAGAATTATAGTTAATAATATAATTCTATTACAAAATATACATTTCCTATCTATTTTAGAAATTGTACACATTTCCTAGGGATTGTATACGATGACGGATTGCACACTTTGCCGTTAACATACACATTAGTTAGGTGCTGCTTAAGAACGAGTATATTTGCGAAATAGGAAGAGATATGCAACTATGCTTAACTTAAACGATAAGTAAAATACCAATGTACGAATTCTCAAAATACTAGGACAGCAGAAGTTCATGGTAGTTGCATACTTCAAATATCGTTCTAGGAAAACTACATTAACAAATGAATTATAGTGAATTTAACAGAGCCTAAGCTAAGTTACTGTTTCCACGTTGCTAACTCAACGGACGTGAATATTATTTGATGTGGTTTTGAAATGGTGGCGTTAGGTATTTCGGTGTATCCGAATCAGAACTAAGTTTGCTTCATTACCAGAAGTGATGAAATAGGCATGCCAACTTTATATCGGCTGAATATGTGAGCTGTACTAGCTCGATTCCATCGAAGTTGTTTATTATGCTTTTATACATTTGCTTTCTGAACGTTCGTCTATTTGTATATTACGGGTCTCTAGCTCGTTAACTGAATGAGTTACCAAACCTGAAACTTTTGGCGGAAGTTCGATTTGAATGAAGTTAATGGCTATATTCAATAAAATTATTTGTCAAGTAGGCCCCAATATAAATAAGAACTACGCCGGATAAACCTTTTGCACCCTTGCATGACGGGTGTCATTGTCTAGAATGCATCCGTTGAGTAGAGTAGAAACAAAATTGATAATATTGTGCTGTATCAGTATTTGCATACTGCTTTGATCTACAAATAATAATATGCTTCAGTATTCGTAGGCAGAATATTTAACGTTTACAAAAGACAGACACTTGCTTAAGAGGCCTTGGTAAATTACATATATCTGTAAGCATTTCTAATTATCTCGAATTAAAAAGGTGGCGGTAATGATTTTTCATCAAGTTTGCAGTTGAAGTCAGCGGGGCGGTAATTAAATATGCAGCTTTACCAGATCACGTATAAATTTCCCGTTTCGCATGTGAGTGGCACCATTCACATACAGATTTAGTTTCGCATTTATAAAAGTAAAAGGATACAGATTGAGAGAAGTATTACATATTATAATTTCAAATCTTTTAAAATGTTAAAAGCAAACTAAATCTTCTCAAAATAAACAAGAACTAAATTTAGACTAACACATTATTATTTCCCTGGGGCATAAGTTATTTTGAGCAGTCAAGGCTGTGGCTGTGACATGTCCAGCGACTCACCTATTTTAGTTAAAGCGGGTCTGCCCCGAGGTCCGACTTTATTCTCTTCGCAAGCTCTTTTATATGAAAACATGAATGTAAATAAGGAAGCAGTTAAGAGTTTTTGTGAAAATATATACCCAACTTTGTTTAAAAATTATTCGACATTCTGAGTATTCCTTAGTCGAAGCAGAAACTTCTGTAGTGTTGCTTTCAATTTTACTATTAATGGTCGGCGTACACTGAATCACGTGCCACTACATTTATCAACATCTAAACTCAAGTCATTCATTGTCAAGTCGTTCAAACTATATACTGCACCATAATGCACAATAATCGGCGCTGTAACGGTTTTGCCCTGACTCGCCTCGCGATATGCTTTAGAGTGCTCGTGAGAATGAGGCGAGGCGTCATTGATACGTGGCCGTGGTCCTTTATCCGGGAATTTTCAAATGTATGCAACATTATTTCTAATTATAATTTCTAGGAGTATCGTATGCTAATTTACATTTACACATTCGCAGATACCAAAATCTCATCCAAGGGTGATCTGAAGCCATTCGAATTCGAGTCCAATCGAACCCTGTTGAATATTACATCATCGGTTAAAAAAATAATACAGCGCTGTCCAGTATTGCTGCGGCGGGTGCTCTTGGCCAGTAGTAGGCATTAAAACACAAAAAAGAAACTTTTTTGATGACAAAAAATCACACATTTTGAGAATATTCTTTTGTCATGGAAAAAGTTTTTGGTGCTGGAAAAATTCTAACTAGCAGAAGTCAACCCTAAGAGGTTATTAGCATTTTTCCAATAACCCTGTTTATACTTAACATAGTCATGATTATCTTATGGGTTGCAAGATTCAAAATTACACTTTTGTTGAAGATGATAAAAACAAGTTTATATTCCCTATATGCAGATATTATTATCAAGGCTGGCTACGACATATTTGCAAATCAGTGGGGCCACTCGACCTTGACCAATAAAATGCTGAACGGTTGCTAAGAAAAAACCTATAGTAGAAATCAATCGGGATACATATAGATAACTAAATATACGGTATTATAGGTATAATGTCGATACAGGTCTCTTATCATACATTTCCGGCACTCTGAGCAACAGAAAATAGGTCAGAAAATTGCTGTGACACTCATACAAGATTAATGATTATACCATGAAGGCCATATGTGCAATTTATTTTTATTTATCAGTCGTAAATCAATGTAAGGGGTGGTGGTCTTATAGAGATAGTGATTTTATTTGAAAAAGATTAAGGCTCAAATCACTGGCTGCAGTTGAGATCAAAAAAATGCTCGTTATTGTATAAATGAATTTATTCGGTATAGGTTACGTAACTATTACCGAATAAATTCATTTATACTATGAGATTGGTACTAGAAACCTGTAAAGGTTTGTTGAAAAAGAAAGAAAAAATAATGTTTTCTCATAAGTAAAGCGGCAATAATATTTGCTGTTTTCGGTATGTGTAGTTAATATTGAGTATTAACAACACATAATATGAGTATAGTTATGTTGGTACACAGTATACATATTTTGAAGCGCTCGTAGCGAAGTTTGCTTAGCTGTTCTTAACCGATCAGCAAAGTTAATCAACGCCCGCCACAGTCATGACTTGGATGGGTGACCGTAGGTGACATTACTACTGAGCGCTTCCATGCTTCGGAGGGCACGTAAAACCCGTCGGTCCCGGTTGTTGTCTTAGGATGGCAGTCGTTATAGCATGGTGGTAGGGTATTTTGCGAATGCCCACCTGCCAGCTAGCTACCATCCTCAAGTAGAAGATCTGTCGCCAAGCACTTAACGGTGTGTTCCCGCAGCTGTCCTTGAGTTTTGTTTTGTTTAGGGAGGACATAGATGCTGGCTACCGCCTGTGCGGTCGTCCAGCTCCACCGGGTTTTGGGCGAGGGCCTGGCCCTACAATAGCCCGGGAGGGAGAAGTGCCGAAGGCACTTCTCCCGAGACGGGCGTAGAAGGCGAAAAGCGCTTTCTACCTCCGTCTCCTGCGGACGCCGAAAACGTGCCGCTACTATAGGAGGGGTTGACAGCGAGCTCAAGGGCACCACTGTGGTTCGGACCTCGGCTTGTCTCGCTGTCGAGAGACATGGGGGGGATCGGAGCAAAATGCCTCTGTGCAACTGCAGTGTTGCACAATTGGGCCCTACTGAATAATACTCTTTGACTATTTGGAGAGCAATTTATCGTGACCTTGTTTTTGCCTCGAGCTCGCCGGCGGGCTCGGTGTTTGATTGTGTGACCTCTAATTACCTCACACCTGGGGATTTTACCTCGACGACTTGCGGATAACGCTAAAGCTGCCAATGTAATGGCTGCGATGGGGTCATCCGGGTCGTCTAATACCTGCCGTGGTCGGCGACGGGGGGGGTTTGAAAAATGGGATAGAAGAGGCAGTCGAGTAGTTCGATGCCTGGACAACCAGTGGGTTCGGGTGGTGGGGCGCTCGATCAAAGTATCGGCGGGCGCAGTCCTTATTGAACTGCGCTAAAGAGGGAAGGTTTAAGTCGCAATGCAACTCGGTGTTCCGGATATACCACGGGGCGCCGGTTGCATTACGAAGAAAACGGTTTTGGATGACTTGAAGTTTATGAAGGTGGGCCTCACTAGCATGACTAAACACTACTGATGCGTAAGTCATGATGGGGCGGATGCAGGCAGTGTAAAGTGTCTTCTTATTACTAAGAGACATTTTACTCTCTTTGCGAAGTAGGGGACCAAGGCGACCCATTATGAAGGCCGCTCTGTTACGGACGGTTGTTATGTGATCGTTAAAGGTGAGATGACGATCAAGGGTGACTCCGAGGTATTTTGTTCTAGGAACCCAGGGAATGGGTTCGTCGAACAAAATAAGCGGTTTCGGGTAAGGGGAGCGTGTCTTCTCAGTAAAGCACATAGCTGTGCTTTTAGCTGGGTTGACCAAAATGACTTAGGGGTTGCTTATACTGCAACTGCTGTTAAAATGACTTAGGGGTTGCTTATACTGTTTTTCGATTTAATGCTCCATTTACGAAATATTAAACTTTTAAGTGCAATTTTTTGTTCAAGCAGAGCGTCCCCCCCCCCTCTAAAAGCTAAACTACTGGCTTGAAAAATCTGAAAAAATTCAAGGTGATAGTGCGTTTTATGAACTTTAAAGGAAAAGTATATATAGTCGTTGAACTTGGGTGTTGGATAATTTTGTACCAAATATAAAATCTATAGAATAAATCCTTTTAAGTGACTAAAATGAAGTAGTTGGTTGTTTATAAGGGTAGAGACTGGCATTGAAAACTTAATCTAAAATAAAAAATCTTAAAACGATAACTATGGCCTATGTCATACCACTAGGTGGACTGACGATATCGTGAAAGTCGCAGGTAGCCAATGGCTAAAAGTGGCTAATAGCCGTTCTTTGTTCAGCAGTGGACGTCTTCCGGCTGATGATGATGATGATGACGTCATACACAATAGACTAGCTTTCCAGCCGCGGCTCCACCCGCGCGTATTGCGGTTATTGCGCAAAACTATTATCCTCTTTTTGCGCAGTTGGATAAAAATTGTCCTATGTCCTTTCCCGGGCATCAAACTATTTCCATTAGCATAGATATGACAGTATTTTTTTTTTTTTTTTAGGGAGGACATAGATGCTGGCTACCGCCTGTGCGGTCGTCCAGCTCCACCGGGTTTTGGGCGAGGGCCTGGCCCTACAATAGCCCGGGAGGGAGAAGTGCCGAAGGCACTTCTCCCGAGACGGGCGTAGAAGGCGAAAAGCGCTTTCTACCTCCGTCTCCTGCGGACGCCGAAAACGTGCCGCTACTATAGGAGGGGTTGACAGCGAGCTCAAGGGCACCACTGTGGTTCGGACCTCGGCTTGTCTCGCTGTCGAGAGACATGGGGGGGATCGGAGCAAAATGCCTCTGTGCAACTGCAGTGTTGCACAATTGGGCCCTACTGAATAATACTCTTTGACTATTTGGAGAGCAATTTATCGTGACCTTGTTTTTGCCTCGAGCTCGCCGGCGAGCTCGGTGTTTGATTGTGTGACCTCTAATTACCTCACACCTGGGGATTTTACCTCGACGACTTGCGGATAACGCTAAAGCTGCCAATGTAATGACTGCGATGGGGTCATCCGGGTCGTCTAATACCTGCCGTGGTCGGCGACGGGGGGGTTTGAAAAATGGGATAGAAGAGGCGATCGAGTAGTTCGATGCCTGGACAACCAAAGGGTTCGAGTGGTGGGGCGCTCGATCAAAGTATCGGCGGGCGCAGTCCTTATTGAACTGCGCTAAAGAGGGAAGGTTTAGGTCGCAATGCAACTCGGTGTTCCGGATATACCACGGAGCGCCGGTTGCACTACGAAGAAAACGGTTTTGAATGACTTGAAGCTTATGGAGATGGGCCTCACTAGCATGACTAAACACTACTGATGCGTAAGTCATGATGGGGCGGATGCAGGCAGTGTAAAGTGTCTTCTTATTACTAAGAGACATTTTACTCTCTTTGCGAATCAGGGGACCAAGGCGACCCATTACAAAGGCCGCTCTGTTTCGGACGGTTGTTATATGATCGCTAAAGGTGAGATTCCGATCAAGGGTGACTCCGAGATATTTTGTTTTACTAACCCAGGGGATGGGTTGGTCAAACAAAGTTAAAGGTTGCGGGTAACGGGGGCGAGTCTTCTCAGTAAAGTACATAGCTGCACTTTTAACTGGGTTGACCGCGATGCGCCATTTACGGAACCAGTCACCGATCTCGGTGATGGCCCGTTGAAGGGCGAAAATGGACTTTCTGCTGATACGCCACCCAGTGGTATAAATAGCGGTATCATCCGCGTATTGGGCCAATAGGACGTCTGGCTGAGAGCGTGGGATGTCGCTGGTATACAGCGCGAAGAGAATGGGTGATAGCACGGAGCCCTGAGGGACTCCGGCTCTGACTGGGTGGGGGGAGGAGAGGGTGCCTTCCACGCGATAGCGAAAGCTTCTGGCTTTAAGGAAGTCTTGTAGGATGAGCACAAGACGTTCTGGCACGCCAAGTTGGTATAGCTTGTAAATCAAGCCATTGTGCCAGACTTTGTCAAAAGCTTTCGCTACGTCGAGGAAGACTGCTAGCGTGGTCTGGGGTTTGGGGTACTTGTTAAAGCCCTCAATGATGTGCTCCGTGAGGCGGTGCACCTGTTGGACGCATGAGTGTCCGGGTCTGAAGCCAAACTGCTCATCTGGAATAAGGTGGTGTTCCTTAGCATGGGACTGGAGACGGTTTGCAAGTAACCGCTCGTAAAGTTTGCCTAAGGCACTGAGATATGACAGTACAAAGATTCGACATATATAGGTATAAAGTACTTTTTTGGACCTTATTTTCGCCGTACACTAGAAGTGTTTGCTGTCTGTACCTGTCTTACCAAAGTCATCGATCACTTCATTTCACACATCATCAATTTGTAGTGCTCTTCAATAGTGTAAATTTTTCATAATAGTCAAATAGTTCACTTAATAATAAATAATTATTTGATTTGACTCGAAGATGGTGGTTACGTAAAGTAAGTTTATTTAATTCTAAATAACAGCTAAAGATGAGACTTTTGCATATTGACTGCTTGTTAAAAAGTTAAGTGATCATTGTAAGATTAATAATGTATTTTTAATCCAAGCATTTGTCCATTTTAAATATTAAACGATGCCACGTGAGTTCTGGCGCCAAGATGCCGGACGAATGCTTGGAGGGGCGAACGGAGCGAGCGGGAGCTCACTTTGTTGCCGATTTTCGAACGAAATACACTGTAAGTAGAAACTTTACTGATTAGGTTGTTATCGATTTAAATTCAATTATAATTCATTGTTCAGAGCAATTATAAATAGAATGTGTTTACTGGTTCCTTTGACTTTTACTTCATAAACATCCAAGGATAAGTGCCTAGGTTACTTTTCTTACCAGTCAGCTTACTTAAGGCTAAAGTGATTATAGTGTAAATGATAAATAGCTGCAGTACCGTTGACCTTGATGTGGTCAGCGGTTCTGCGCTTTTTTAAAAACACTTTCCATCTCGAAAACTCGACATATATGAAATGGCGCAAAATCGAAAGAATTTTTTTAAGTAATAAACGCGTTCCAAATTCTAAGTTCCCCGTAGGGTGTCGGGTTAGAACTGCACTACTTCATATCATCCCGTGGGTGTCGTAAAAGGCGACTAAGGGGAACAATTACTAGAAGGTGGGCAGCAGCGCCTACTAAAGAACTGCCATGCCATCTTACACTGCGATCCCCAAACTGCTTGCCAAGCGTGGGGATTATGGCAAATACCCCCTGACTAGGGGAGGCTGTGTTCAGCAGGGGACGATTCGGCTGATACAATAAAAAAATATCTAAGTAATTTTGAGTTAAGTACAGTATTTATGGCCAGACTAGTTATATATTATAATAGCCCATTTATAAGCGCACTTGCATATATCGGTGTGTACTTTTTTTTCATATATATATATATATATATATATCAACTATTTTATAATAGAATAATTATTTATGCTACAGCAAATAAATTAAATGACAGTCAAATTTTTACGATGTACCAACGAATTCTGAATCGCGCTATCGTTACGTTATCATTCGGGTATCAACCTATAGAATTCACAAACGAATTTTGTTTAATTTTCGAATTACAATTGAAATAATAACTTGGCGGCAATCGTACTCTTATTTCTTAGATTTAGCAGGAAGAAAGTGGAGGAGAATAAAGAACTACAGAATCGTTCTAAATTATGATAACGGCCTTCTACGGAACCGCACACTGTGCGTGGCTCGACAGGCACTTGACTGTTTTATTCAGATTTCGCGCCGTATGCCTAAACCTTCGTAACAGTTGAGTTGAATTTCCAAATGTTGAGATTCTGAAGTTTATATAACTTTCTCTCATATATTTACCTAATGAACAGATTCTGATATTAGCCCAAGCAGGTTCAGAATTAAGCAGATGTTGTATTTAACAACAGGTTAATCTTAGATTAGACTAGCTAGCTCGTCCGTTCATAGCCACTAGGTTGCGGCCGGTTTTGACTGACAGCGGCCCTTGATGCGGTTAAGCTGCTAAACAGTCGACCTGCTATTAAATTGACTAACGGGTTGATTTCCAGATTCATGTTGGACTTGATTATTACGATCATGAATAGAAGGGCTTAGTTACCACGTTTTGGCTTTTGTATTTGGGATTAAACCAATGAAATTCAAAGATTATTCACTTTCCAGGCATTAATTAAAAAGTAAATGATTAGATTCATCGGGTTGGGTCTTCGTAAAAAGTTTAAAGCTAATTGAAAACTTAGTTTTGTTTGTAGTTCAATTCAGTTTGTCTCCAAATTTCGCTTCGTTTAAGACTGTAAAACGTAAGGAGCGATTGGATAAGTTTGAGCAGTGGCTCACTCACTACTGTGGTAGCTCAGTTGGAAGAGCATTCCGTGGCCATAGGGACGGATGGTCGCGGATTCGAATCGTGCTCGTAGTTCAATTTGTTTATTTTATTATAATTTTGTAAGCTTAATCGCTTAGCAGGCGTTAATGCAAAATTTACAATGTAAGATTTATCGGGTTGCGTCATCGTAAACAAGTTTAAACCTATTTAAAAAATTAGTATTTGAGAGAAATACATAGTACCTACTTAACTTTACTTTAATATGTACATTCCACGGAAATATACCGAGGGCTGACTTAATAACAAAACAATATGGCACTTAATAGAAAGTCTTAAACGAAGCGAAATGAACAGACTAGGTTCTAAAATTAAAATTCTTGGTAAAAACGGCCAGTTGTAAAACATAATTAAAAAAGGATATTCTGTCGTCAATAAAACTTGATTGTCTTTTAGTTCAGTACGGCTGCAAATATTGCACCTTCCCCTTAAGGCGGTAATACGATAGGAACGAAAGAATAAATTTGAGCTACGGCTCATTCACTATGACAGTTCAGTTGGACGAGCATGCCCCGGCTATAGGGGCGGATGTTTGCGGATTCGAATCCAGCTCGTAGTTCAATTTTATTGCTTACGTCGTAATTTTGTAAGCTCATTCGCGTTAATGCAAAAATTATAATTTTAAAATAAATCGTGCCACCTATAAGCCGTTGCTCTTCAAAATCCTCATAAAAAAAGTATGTTGAAAGGTTGTATTGTATGCTTATGTATGATTTATTCTAATTCACTGTGATTTATTCTAATTCAACCGCCATGGTAATTTCATCGAATTATTGATTTGTACCTAGGTAATTCACCTAGAACCTACTTTTCATATTAAAGTTATGTAACTGATTTAGTTCTGTTGTGCTCTTTGCCTTGAATTCTTTTATCGTCACCGCAAAATTTAGCAGCATGCTAGCAGATGCATTTAATCACTCTGGCGGATTACTACAATAAGTAATTTTAATACAGCAAACTCATCATTTCACACCGTATATAAAATACAGTACCTAATTAGCTTAACATAAATCCTATTAACTTAATATAACCCGACATCAACAGATCGCTGATGTATATCAGCAACTGCGTCAGGCTCATATCCATCGTTCTGTTCAGAAATCTCATAGCCACGCACTAATAATCACAGGTAAACTAAAAAAAGGCCTGGGAATACCTCAGAAGACGGCAAGCTCTTCACCGTTTCTCTCAATAACTTAGCCCTACAGGCAATAATATCTACACAACAACTTATTTCTACACAATGCCGTAAAAAGTTGTTCTTTTGCAGTAATTTGTAAAAAATTAGAATCTCCATTCTCTTAGTCTGTGACATAATATGCCTAGCGTGAATACCAGTTTAGCGCAGCCATATTAACTCCTTCAGACGAAAGCTTAACCGGAGGTACAACGGACTTAAGGACTATAGGCGATTGGGGACTAAACTTTAGGGGCTTATTATTCATCGTGCTTACATTATCTTCCAAACAATTTAGAATCCATAATTTCACATATCTGATGATATGGGAGAAAAGATAAATAACATAAATTTTATTCACTCATATTTCTAATGGTTATATTGAATTGTTATGATTGACCTTTTGCTGGCTCTTAAAGACAGCAGATGACGAATTACTCCGTTTGATGCTTACAGACATGTACACTCGGGAAGGCACAAAGCTGTACGGTACAACTCGTTGTGAGCGGGTGCTGCTAGAAGATACTGGTCTGCTCTGGATGCTAGTGCTAACGACATTCACGAAAAAAGAAAAAAAAACTTTTAACACTGTTCCCCTTGGAATGTTGCATGTTTCCTCTTTCTTATTTTTTGTTTTAAATAGAAAAATGTCATAATTGAAAAAAGTCACGGACCCTGGATTCGGTGGAGTGTAGATTTATAAATAAAAAAATAAAACTGTACGCTGTATATTACTATACGCATTATTGCTGCTCATTTGTACGTTTAGGCATCGTTTGTAATTAATTAGTGTGGGTGTAAGTACTAATTATATCGTCCCTTTGTGTCTAATGGAAAGAAAGCATGCCACAACTGGTGTCCTGCTGCACATTGACTGCACAACAGGGTTCTAGAACATCTTAATCTGATTACCCTGGTTATCTAAGAATAAACGAGTATACTTCAAAAAGAGCATTTTCAAGGAGAGTTGGCGCAGCTTTGCGGCCGGTGTTAACTGTGATACGTCTTCAGCAAGACTCCGTCTAGGTGGTCAGCATCTCAGTGTAAGATATTCTGTTTTTAGGAATGAAGGCAAAACTAGTCATAAGAACTAACATTGTAAAAACGAGTGCAGAGTCATGCATTACGAAGATGGTGACACAGCAACTGTGATTTCAGATATGATGCTTACCATCAGACGACAAATATTTTTTTTTATATAATTATATAAAAAAAAATACTTTTGAGTGGTCTTTTGTGTACTTAGAGAAAACATTGCATGGACCCATAATAGGTTCGCGGAATTAGGTTAAGTAATGTTTTCTGACTCCCATGAACCACATAAAGAAGCCCTAGAGTACGTCCACATCATAAGTATACTATATTGTTGTGTGCTTCAGTGCACATGCTGGTGCATAGTAATTAATCATTTGTTAGTTTGTTGCCGGCCATCCAATTACCCGCATGAAAGAGGGCGTGCCTAAACTAGTTTCAAATGAGATTAAGAGCCAGAAGCTTTTAGAACTATTTTGTTATTGTATTTTTTATTAATTGTGAAATTAAATATCAGACTCGGGCACACCCAAGTGTGGTTCACTGCGTATGCTACCATCACCTGTATTTTTTGTGTTAGAATTTTACAAATATCTAGTAATTGAACAGCGTATCATAGAATGGTATATACCTAAGTAAATGACAAAGGGACACTCCATTAGGGGCTAGGCTATAGATTTTCTATTTGAGCTAGCCAGGCAAGCATTTTGCCTCACCATTATACTGTCAAGCTACACCCGTGGCAGGTTATCAAACATTGGCCCCCCTAGGCAGCAAAACATAGTCATAGCCAATACTGGCACTGGCAATCTTTGCTCTAAAAAGGTTTCGTATATTCTAACCCTGATCTCACATAATTATGTGTGGTTTAAATAAAAAAAATTAAAAACCTTGAACTTTATCGTTACAGTTTCTGCTTCGGTGTTTTGGCTTACCAATTTCTTCAACGACTCTTCAGCATCAAAAGGTTTTTGAGAGTGCTAAATAATAATGAGCCCTGCGTGTAGTTAAAAAAAATGCCAAAATTAACCAAAATATGGTCGTGAATACAAAACCAAATTATATAGCATAGTCTACTGCAAAACTTACTTACTAGAGAGCTCATACATTTTAATTAGCCAGTGTTTAACACATATATGTTAAAATTTTAGTAATGATTATTCAATACAAATTTAATCAAAGGTGTCATAATCAAAAGAAACCACAATTAACTCAAATAATATACAATACTCTGTACCTAATACATTGAGTCTGCGAATATATAACGTTAATTAACGACATAAGAAGATAGATCTTAATTTTTACCACAAAATATTTAAGCTCCACCGTAACCATCTCCTAATCCATTATTACGAAGCCTGGTCTTTAGTCTCTGGTGATTATGAACAGGCTTTTATTAATATTATCCATTTTATTTACTGGTGCGTTGGTTCGGCGGTTACGCGCCTGGTTATTATCTGCGGTGGAATAAACTGAATAAATTGGAGGTAAGCTATGGGAGGCTATTTTGGAAGAAAATGTAAATTAAAATACAGACATAGTCAACATAACTTTATTTTATTTTTATATGTTAGATTATTTGTATTATGTACCAAATAATTTTAAAGGTGATTTTTAAACAGAGGATTGTACAACAAGTGCACAATATATGTGATTATAGCTGATATGGTAACAGCCTGAACCAAAGGCGAGGGTTGGTATTTATGTCGAGGGCATAAGCATATCGCAATATGCTCAAATGATTACTTATCCGACGTCACCGAGATGTTCTTGTGCTTTCACTGCTTTATAGTAGCTTATTTATTGCCTGTAAGAATTTGCACCTAGCGATAAGGCCGCCCATTGTACATCAGATACAGATGTTTGTATTGTATTGTATAAGTACATGAATACATGAGTTGTGCCTATAGTTACTCAGTTTTCCACTTCATGTACTGCATGCATGACGATTTGTATTTTAATTAAGTAAGAAGTACCTGATTAGACACTGATTAATTTTATAATTTCCTTGAAATTTTGTGGACAAATTAACTGTTGTCACGCCTGATATAAATATATATTGCCCCTTGATTATTTTTTCTGGACCGCTAACGGGTAGTGAACTTTCTTTAAGGTTAATTAAGCTTGTCACCTAGTAACGCGAACACGGCGAACTCGCCTCGTCTGCAAATAAAAACTGCACATACACATCCATATTTTATATGAAAATACCTTCTTTTTATTAATGTAATAGTACTGCATAATGACCTTATTGTTTTTGTTTGCTATTTACATCTATTTTAGAGTTCGACGTCGATAGTCTGATTGGGACAGCATTGCAAACCCCAAATGTATTTTTTTTAGATTCAAAATAGGTTCGCGTTTGATCACACCTTGCTTTTTTTATGTTATTGTGACGGAACAAGCTCGAGGCCCACCTGATGTTAAGCGGACTAACCTCTGCCTATAACAGATGCATTTCGTCACAAGTCACGAATTGCACTGCGCCCGTCACATTGAGACGTAGTTGTGAAGTCTCATGTATCTGTAATTTCACTGGCTCTCAAGGGCTGCTGCCGGAACACACCGTTAGGGGCTTGGCGACAGATTTTCTACTTGAGGGTGGTCGCTAGCCAGGCGGGCATTTGCTAAGTGCCCTTCCACCATGCGATGAAGCTCAAGCCCGCAGCGACCAAACACATGGAAATGGCGAAAACCATGGACCTGCTGCGCGGCAGTCCATAGCCAAAGCCACTGAGCAATCACTGCTTCAAAATCTTGCCTGATGTTAAGCATTGATGTGGTCTAAGATGGAGCACGCTTACCTAGAAGAAACCTATTTACTCTCGATTTGAAGACACCCATGTTGTATTCATCGGGAAAAACAGTTGTTTACCATTATTGGACAGAGTCACATTTTCTAAAAAATGTGCCGTAGACACTTAGCAGTGGACCATGATACCGCTTGTTATTAATATTCTAACCGAACTACCATTATAATATATTTTTCTAAGAACCAGTAGAACCTGTAAATTATACAAGTAATTTAATCATTCTGGCTAACCTGTTCTTCAAAGCGAAACACAGTAATCCCAAAATTGTTCCTTGGAAAATTGAATAATCATTACCAAAATAGAGATACTCTACACGTGTACCCGAAATCAGCTATCTCGAGCGAGCGATCGCAGATGGAAAAATAACATGATTTTATTAGCACAAAAGTCCATAAAGAATTTTATGGACCTTATAAAACCGTTAACAAAATATTGTTTGTTCAAGTGTGCATAGAAATTTTGTGAATGTTGTGATAATTTTGACAATTGCAAAATACATTTAAATAAAATTAACTTTCATAGCCTTAATTAAAACCGTATACTTAAAATAACATTGGCAGAATTTATTAATGTATATTTCATATATAGGGTCATAAGACTTGTAATTATTACAATTGTATGCAACATTAAAAAATATAATTTATTATTAAACTGTGTAAAGTCATTTCTATTGTCACTTATTTTTAATTCCAATTCAGATGCTTTATTGATTTTAAAATTTGAGACTTACTATCACGAACTATATAGCAGTTCTTTTCAGAATATGGCAGCCTGGCCCCGTCCATTTTAAAATATGGCTTAAATACAAATTGGCTTAGCTAACTGAATTGTGCGGCGGTGACATGAGCGAACCGGGGATTAAGTTAGCCCTGTTGCTGTACAAAGGCCGACCATGACAATGACAGTTAGCCTCACTTGTTCACACTTGCCACTTTACCTTTGCACTTGACAACTAAGTTTGATATCCAAAATTAGCCCTAGTTTTTAAATGTTAACGTATTTATCGCTCCAAAAGAGACGTTGGGTAGCTACGAGATAAACTGGTTAAGCATGTTAAGCCAAGTTTCAGTCGACCTCGGGCTGTGACGAGCTTAGCTGTAAATATACTTTGTTTGGCAATAATATCTATTACAGAAATTGTTTTGTGTTGGTTTGGTAAGGGAGGAAGCTGATATTAATATACATACTACTGCACATAACTTTGCCTGACTTTTAAGTAATACATCGTAGATATTTTCTATGCCATACTTTAGTTTTAGCCCTTTAGCTATATTTTTTCAAAAATCGGTTGTTACATTGCTATGTGAAAGAAAGGCAAGCAACTTCCGGTTTGAAGAGAATGGGTGATAGTAAAATAACAGGTTCATAAAACAACTTTATGCGAAACTTGTGACGAAATTCTCAAGAATGTTACACATCTTTTTGTTACCTTATCAAGAACCAACTTTTTGTCAGAATAACATATTCAACTGTTAAACTTATAAGGACCGGGATGGGAAACAAGCTAATACCCTGTGTCATATCAAATAAGGAATTTTCATCAGTTTTTAGAATAGGTATATCTAATAATATGTAATGGTTTTTGTTGACCCACACTATTGAAGACATAAACCAATAACCAATAATATTAGCAATACCTACAATGCCCATTACCAACCCATACCCTATCCTCATAGCCTTGTTATATATATATGATTTTGTTAGCTACTTTTTTCTATTTCAAGTATTAGGTACGTATTGCGAGACAGTTGAAACTTTCACAGATAATGAATTTCTGTTGCAACAAATAGGTATTAAAAATCACACAAACGCGAGTCAGACTCCCGCTAAAAATATAGTATCTTGTGTTGTACAGATATTAATGAAGAAACGCTAATTATCTCTGTCAGCAACATGAATAAAGTTCCAATCATTGAGTATTTTTTCTGTAAATTGCCAACTGCTTATCTTACGAGCTCTTTAAACGATTTAAGGCCCATGTAAAAAGTCATATGAGATCATTAACTGCATGATCTTTTTCTAGAACCAGCTGCCAGCTATATAGGCTACGATCTCCCATACCTTTTCACCCAGGTGAGAGCCTCCTAGCAGGAGTGGAGCAGGTTCGAATACAAATTCAGGTGAAAATACAAACGAAGTGGTGGGAGGTAGATGTTATGTGTATCCACCTACAGAACTATATTTTAAAACTAGATAAACATGCTCCAAATTACTATTTATGGAGGGCTGGTTCAAGATATTTGGTGCCAACTGCACCACCTTAATTGTTAATGATGATGAGCAGGAGGGAATAAAAGCAGATCATCATGCACTTTTGAAGCAGTGATGGCTCAGTGGCATTGGCTATGAAATTACAGGCACATGAGACATAAGTTTCTTGATGCTTAACAACTATGTCTCAAGGTGACGGGCGCAGTGCAGTTCGTGACTTGTGACGAAATGCATCTGTTATAGGAAGAAGTTAGTCCGCTTAACATCAGGTGAGCCTCGAGCTTGTTCCGTTATAAAAACATAAAAAAACTTGGAGAAAGAAATCCATTGAAACTCTGCAATAATTTAATTGGCTTGGGAACATAATTATTATTATATATAGTATATTTACTTATTACTTGTCGGTCGTAGCTAGCCAGATAAGCAATTGCTAAATAGCTTTCCAACATATCCGAGTAAAACGTTTCAGTTTATTCGCAATATTGAAGAAATGACTAGGCCTCTACGGCCAGATTACAGGTATTGCCATGTCCATGGCAAGTAAGAATTTGATTCTTAGATTGAATAATACAATTATTATTGGGTTTACTGATAAGAAAATCTTAAATAAGATAGTGGTCAAAGGCTAACCTATCACGCATAAAAAAAAAAAAAAAAAACTTTGTAGAAGTCATGAACTATAAAAAAAAACTAGAACAATGTCCGGTAAGTAAAGTAAAAATAAATGAATTGCAAAATTGAACTAATTTATGATTCACAAAAAGCTTATTCTTTTGTTACAAAATGTAAAAACTATAACAGGAGCAAATTAAATTGCTAGTAAAAGGACTAAAAGGTAGAGTTCGTTTTCAACAGGCATAAGCTTCGCGGAGCCTAGTGTAATCCTAAAATCCCTGTAAAATAACGATCTGGCCGAGCGAATGAAAAAAGCAAACAAGTGGATTCCGCTTTTAAAACTGTCTGGCGAATTTAATGCTCTTTTTGAGTCGCATAAAGTACTTAATGCGTTACTACAGATAAATAGCTATGAGAGTCGCATTAACCTTTTAGTATGTATTAAATTTGTTGCTTAAACTTTTGACAAATTTAGAGGTGTTTTATGCACAGTACACTTTAAAATATATATTTTATGTAGGATTTTTGAGGAGCTGACATTGTAGCCCAGCACCCCACGGGCGTTTCATTTACATCACAATAATATTTGTAACAAGCACATTTTAGTTGTAAGATATGAAGCACAAGCAAATGTAAATGAATAAGCTGCTTTACTTCATACCCCTGAAATATTTGATTACTTGCTTCAATTCTGACACTGATTGAAAATCCTTTTTAATATGTGATTTTATCCGAAAAGAAAACCTCATAATTAGGATTCGTTTATTATGCCTTAAACTCGTGATCAGGTAAGTATACTTTTTCATAACATTTGCGTCTCGATGATATTCACATCAACAACGTCCACCGTTGAACGAATCCCTTCCACTACGGGGTGATTGCCATAGTCTTCTGCACGCTTGGCAGGCGTCTTGGGGTCATAGTGTAAGATGGGCGTTTTTTAAAACGCGCTTCCGCCCACCTTTATTTCTATACTATTACGTTCACCAAATTTCAATCTTTGCATCCAGTATATTCGGAGAAAATAGGTTCTGACATATGGAAAGAAAGAAAAACACGCAGGTAGTCTTTTAAAATTTTCCTTCAGATATCGGTGTTTTTGTATGAAGTAAAATATTACATGGAAGCCTACTCAATAATCCCCGTATAGATTACAACATGTTATAAGGTTTCAAACCACTTTCTCGAATTCTGAGCGCCACTACACTAAAATCAATGAAGTTAATTGGATAAGTATGGAACGGTGCCTAATTGGATTATCTTCGGGTCACTGCTCACCGGTGACTTGGTTCTCTTTGATATGCTTCTTATGTTGTGTTGGATTTCACCGAACGGGACCAAAATTTGTTATTTACTTACTCACTAGCCTAAGGACGTGATGATGAGGATAATAGTTAGAATGAGAAATAATTTTTCTTATAAATCACCGCACATATTTTATTTCGTAACCTTAGAACGAGTTTTGGCGTACCTAATTATGAATGTCAATATTTTTGGTCAAATATTTCTATAGATCGATTTATTTAGTTTTTCTCCGAAAATAGTATAGAAGAGATGCGGTACGCCTTGGACGACAGGCGACACGCCTTCACATGGTGGCATTCTACACATTCCTATTGTTTGATTTAGGTCTAAAAAAAGTTATATTTATCGTAAATGAATGTGCCTATAGTGCGCTTACGATATGCACAGGGCATACCTGTGGCACGACCTTTCGGCTTCAGTGTACTTACATATAAAATGTCTAAAAGTGGCTAAACGACTCTGTTGGCGCATATAGAGGTGTTGCACCGATGGCACACTGCCTCTTTACAAGCTTTTATTTGGTTTCACCTATCCCGATGTTCGTCATCAAATCTTGCAAATGAAATTTCCAGATCCACTTCCCGTTACCGATTGAAATGAAATTTTGCATACATGTGTAAATCGCGTGACAATGCAATATGGTATAATATTATGATGATATGGTGCTGATCTGATGATGGACCTAGAAGGTGGTCAAAGGAACTTCACAATGAAACGACATAACCTCATCGAATTTGAATCGTCATATAACCGTTCAATTTTTAGTTCTTTTTATTAATTAACAAGAACAAAATAAAAGTTTGTTTTATAGAGAAAAGCTTCTTTTGATTTGCACCATCAGTTACAATTAAGTTGTCTTTGTCTGTAGTAGATACGGATATGTTAACCTCATACACTACCACGACATCGCGGTCCCACTAAAATCCCCACTACGTGATCTCCATATTTTCGAAAGCTCTTTGCAGAAGCTGTAACAAACAAAGGCAAGATATCGACAGCTGCCGTACTGCACTGAATATTCATAAGAGATCGGGTAACATCAAACAGTACTCTGCTTGTTCGACGTTTACGAAACTGGTATAGTGAAGCAAAAGTCTTTAAAGTATCGGATTTATTATGTTGCTGCAAAATTCATAATATGCCTAATGTTCTAGAACTCAGCAGTCTTTCGTCACTTTTAATTACCTATATATCAGCCGGAAGACACTGATGAGGAATTGTCTCCCGCATAGAACGCCACAAAGAACGGCTATTAGCCGCTTGTAAATATTGGCTACCCGTGACTTTCGTCAGTCCACCTAGTGGGGGGCCTATAAAATTGAGTTTTCTTACTCAGATAAATTTGAGGTAAATGTCTAGAACTACGTGATTCTTAGAAATAATTCTTGGCAGCAGGGACGTTGCAAATGTGAGTTTATAGAAAACGGCAAGGATATTGTAAAATACATTAGAAATTTAAGTTTTGAGGTTCCGTTTGTATTGTAATTTGTGTCTTTATCGCTATTTAAAATAAAAAGAATGGACGATCCTTTGCCTAGAGAAGTAGCAGATAGTAAAATTAATATAATTTAGTATTAAAAAGAAGCCACCGATAAATATATATTTGTGACCAGCAGGATTTTTAAATGGCAGAGTGACCAACGATTTTTTGCACCATTCAAAATTAACGATGTCGTGGTGCCTTCCCTATGCTCTCTTTTCAACAAGCTTGTTAGTTACAATTATATTGACTAATGTATGCAGCTAATAGCGCTTTGGCGTCTATGTTGCTAGACCCTATTGCCATTTTTGCACTAGGAATTTTTTCAAAAACTTTTCTCCTAAATGTATACAGAATTTATTTCAGTTGGGAAATGTATTTTCACGAGACACGAACCCGCAACCCCAGAACACTGTACGTTTCCAATTTTGCTATGGAAGCGGGTGCTGGACGGTAAAATTTTAGTCTATCCGTTTGAATTCACATCTTTTGAAGTTGGCGTTAGTTTATCTTATACAATCGCAACTTGATTAGGTAGTTACTTCTCCTATAAACATTATGTATATATATTAGAGAGACATTAAGCGGCATGAAGGCTGCTGCACTGTTCAACAATCTAAGAGATAATTGAGTTCAGTCTATTACACCGCGCCTCGCTGGTTGGTAGCACAAGCACTTTTACATCGGTCATCGTAGGGAGCCGTTTTCTGACTACAGCGTCATGGCCCGCGTATGTTTTCATGACCACGCTTTATGCGCAATAGTTCTGAGGGTGATTCTTTTCTAAGATTACCACCACATGTGCAGATTACATCGATGGAGTAATTATGGCATGCAGGTTCGGGAAGTACTCACGCAGCCACCATTGCCTAACATTTTAAAAGGAACTTGGAGCGACGTATTTAATTGAACTTGTTAAATCTGATATTCTATTGTGGACTTTTTGGATGTACTGGACAACTTAGGAACTTTCTGTGATTTGCGTGTATCTGCCGGAACGTGTAACTGGGTTACGCGCCGAGACTCAAACTCGTCGCTTCTCTCAGTTGTGTGATTTCCAGGCGAAGGAATTCAAAATAGTCCGATCCGAAAAGTGATCAGATTATTCTAATAAATATCACGAGTATCTATCCAGGAAGTTCCTAATTAGTTACTATAAATAAAGTGTATTTGACAAAATTAATTACTTACGACGGAAACGTACGTCTGTGGTTAGAAGTTGAAAGTTTTAACAATTTTATAGCGCTAAGTTTGCTATTAATTCACAGTATCGCGGTACTCTCTACTTTAAAATATTATTACTTGTATTACCTTGAAAGGTTATTTATCAATTGTATATATAATTAAAATAATATTTGTTATAATATTAACCAAATGTAAGCAATTCCATTGGTATGTATTAAAACAATACTATCGTAAGCAATATTTTGGCAATCTTGAAGAACGCCCGCTGCGGCAACACTGGATCGCGCCGCGCTCCCTTTGAATAAGAGTTTTTAATATTTCATCGAGCAAAGAAATAAAAAAATATGAAATAATAAATTACAGACACAAGAGACTTTTAAGATCAGGTCTTCCTCGTGCTTATTCCGAGAAAAAATACATTAAAAATGAAAAAAAAAAAACATTTCAAAATGTTTGTTAGGACTAGCAGAAGTCAACCGTAAGAGATTTTTAGCATTTTTCCAATAAACCTGTATAACAATGTAGTGAATAATAAGTAAGTTAATACATATAGGTACGACAAACAACACGTGAAAATATATATCATAATGAGTACTGTACTGTAAGCGGCTTGGGGATCACAGAACTGGCAACCCACGAAGCATAATTGCTTACTTACTTATAGTGTTTAATTATGGTAAGCTTGGATATTGGGTATTTACAAACAGCTCATTAAAATTATACTAGGTTCTCCAAACTATATACATCATACATAGCTAAGTATGATGTAAGTATATAGTTTGGATGAAATTAGCTATTTATTATGTTGTTATTCACCGAATTCAGACGAATACGACCATTCAATATCCTGATGCTACAGATTATTCACCGATCATAAGTAGGTGAACACTGCACGCTCACCTCACCGAGAAAGTTGCCGACACCCTGAAACAAAGCATCGCTCGAGCGTGTTTGATGTACCGGAAACTGATACAACGAGCACCCTCTATTTGCAGAATACAACGCGAGACGACGAAATGCGCAATTCGTTGGATCACTCGTGAAGATCGCATTGTGTTTGCTGTATGATTGCGCTTGGGTGTAAACTACCCCAACAGGATTACTAATAACTTGCCATAGTTCTTGCACATTGAAGTAAACCCATGGAAGTAATAAGTACTACGTACCTAGTATGGAAGTAATAAGTACTACGTACCTAGTACTTATTACTTCCATGGGTAAACCATATAATGTTTGATTTAATTTTTAAGAAATGAGAAACTATGTATAGTTTATTTCTGCTAGGCTAGCATTTTAAACATATGACGCTTGCCTAGTCGTTCTTAACCGATCAACAATGGTAAGCAACGTCCGCTGCGGTCATCAGTTGGATGGGTGGCCACCAGGGCACTTACTACTACAGTGTACTGACCGCATCCATGCTTTGGAGGGCACATCAAACCGTCACCAGTCCCTGCTATATACTACTATAGAGTAGAATACTTTGAGTAATAGTAGTACCAGTAAACACGTAATTCTATGGGTTGGATTTAGTATCGTTTGTAATGTATTTGACATCTGACACCTATGCAATTAGATTTGATCGGTGGTAAGTTATAAGCATAATGCCACTTTTTATATGTAATGTATTTTTTTTAAGAAAACCATAAAATGAAATTCCAGAAGAAGAAGTTGGTGTTTTTGAGATTCTGAGGGCCAAGTGCAGTGAAAGGGAAAGGCGGTGAGTGGAGCAAGCTGGCGAAGCACTCAAGGCCAACATGGAGAGAGTTCTAGCGAAAGCCCAATTAGTAATAATTCTTATATTTTTTTCACACATAACCTCAAAAAAGTGTTTTTAATTATTTCTTTACAGTGATCATTGCCTTTTTTCGGGAGAGGAACCCCCTGGGGTTGTGAGACATCAAGCTCATAAGCCTCACCTCTCTCCCTCCCCTTTTTGTTCCAAACGTCACTAAGTATTTTGGTAAATACTTCTACTCAAGCCTGAAGCAGAATTTGAGCCAGAGATCATCTGCGTAACCCATGGTCATCGTCACGGCTGCGTCAAGATTGATTCCAAAGTTAAAATGATATTTATGTATCATATTTTTACTGAAATTAATATTCTAATGTGCCGCTACCATTGTTAATTTCAAGACTTTTATATCTAATTATAACGATCTTACAATATTGACATCAATCTGAACTCGTAGTTTTGATATAGCTGTGTAATGTTATAATCAGAGCTTGAAGAAAGAATATTAAACTTTTATTAAATAACTTTCAAAACGAAATTAAACTTGCAACTTTGTTTCAATTCAGAAGTCACATTCATTTTAGTCTCATTCATCTCATGTAAGGATATGAATAGAAATGTAATTCTTCTATGATTTAATTTTAAATATTAATTTCGAAGCTACAAATACTTAAGGTTATTGACATACAAGTCATAGACTACTTCATATGGGAAATAACTGGATGTTTCAACCTTATTTTATTTCGCTTCGAGCTTGTATAATTTTTGTATGCCTGATAGGTTAGTCATACACCACTATCTCACCGGATCCGGAACACACCGTTAGGAGCTTAGGGACAGATTTTCTACTTAAAAGGGTAGTAGCTAGCCAGGCGGGCATTCGCAAAATGCCCTACCACCATGCTATAACGACTGCCATCCTAAGACAACAACCGGGACCGACGGCTTCACGTGAGTAGGGGAGAATTGGGGGTTCTGCATCTGCATCGCTCTCGCTACGCTCGAGCTCGCGATGCATGACCCCCAATTCTCTCGATTATCTGCTATCCAATCCACATCAAACATACGATTAATAAGTAGTATTGTAATTACAAGGGAACCGACAACTTGTTTGCGCACGGATCATGTGTCAGATGTTTTTATTCTCTATAATCGTCTCGTTAGCGCATTTTACAACATGTATTATGTTCGCTCACTATATTCGTCGCACTGAATTAAAAAAAGCGAGGTTCCCTCTAGCTTATAAACCGCTATCGTTTTATCTGGTCAGTCTGTATTTGTTTATCTGAGCAGTTCATTTTATTTTAGACCGTTCAAGACAGATCAGTTCAGAACATAATACTTTGTCTGTCTAGTGAAACAGATGCGACCGACACATTTATAAGGCATAGGTATATAGTATCCCGATTTAAGTGTGGGTTATACAGCCGTGGTATGTTACCTAGAGTACGTACGAGTACGTATAAAGTGGGGACTTTTTATGATTATTACATTTTATTATTTTGTACTCATGTCAATGATATGTGCAGTCCTATGTACCTAGGCTATCAAGTCAGCCTATATTTGGATTTTCTAGCGTACGTGATTCAACGATATTTTTTTCGTCATATTTTTTTATCAAAGATACGATTAGTCAGACTGTCATGTTGACGTAGTTGGTAAGTTCTTGTCTTCTATGTTGCGGGTACTAGGTTTGATTCCCGACAGTAGCATAAATCTCCTCATCAAGGAAAATATGCACTTCTGGTTCTGGGTGTCATTGTGTGTGTGTGTGTGTGAAGAAGTGAATGTTTCTAGCACCTAAGATACAAGTCTATGAATTTAGTGTGGGCTATGAGTTTAAAAGTTTTTGTTTTTAGTATTTTCTAAGATATCTATACTTTTCACTATCTATACTATTAAATAGCTTCTTAGCAAACAACAATATTACTGTGATTATATCGATACAAATATTTCTGAAAAGAATTTCTCTTAGCGATAAGACTCCATTGTCACTATCCATAGGTTACTTTACGGGCTTTTGGTTCTTTTGATGTTTTGTAGTAATCATCTTGTATAGAAAATAAAAAAAGTTAAAAAAGAGATTGATTATAATGAATAAATAAATAAATGACGGCCTATGGTTCAAAGATACAACCTTCGTTTCATGATTTTACATAATTAAAATTATAATATACGTTTTGGTTAAAATTTAACGTAGGTACCTACATATTAATGTCTAATAAAAATACTAAATAGGTAACAGTAGTGATCAGAACATTATGTGATTTTTAAATATTTACTTAAGTAGCAATACATTTTTAGTATCGTCAAAAAATACAAATCGACTTATTGATGTTTGTTTCGCTACTAATATCTAAAAGATTTAGTTATAAGGATTTTCATAAAAAGCATTGTTTTATTCGAGAGGTTCTCTCATTACTGGTGATCAATTGAAATATGTTGTTTACCAGTTAAGTGAGATCTGTAATTTAAAAGACTCGTAATTGGTATAAGTACCTGCCACTTCCTTATAGGATTTTTGTCTCCAGTTGCTCGAGAATGTGCAGCAGTCATCGCTTTACATCCCTTGACGACAGCATAAAGTCTCATTCAGATTTGTTTATCGGTTGACAAGATGAAATGAACTTTGTTTACAAGATCGTTAAGGTATACAATCGTTAAAACTTTAACCTTTCTGTTTTTTTATTTTTGTACGTTTTAGTCAAGATTCGACTTGTGAATGCATCTTTATAAAATGAGATTATAAATAGGACTGATTTGGTGCATCTACATTTAAAAGCGGATATTCAGTGGTGGGCGACGACGCTCCAGCATCCAAAAAAAGTGCAGTTATTTACATATTCGGAACTTCAAGGAACCTAACTATGTAAGTAAGTGACCTTAAAGTATTTATTGTTAGTATGAATGAATTATTAGTGAGTGCAAATTGCCTTATAACTTCGGTGAAAAAAATTAGATGCCATGCTGGCGTAGTTGTTAAGTAATTGCCTTCTACACCGGGAGTTTCGGGTTCGATTCCTGACAGAAGCTCAATTTACTTCCCCAAGGGAAATTTGTATTTCTGGTTCAAGGTGAGATTATGAGTGAAGTGAATGTTTCTGGCACCCGCTATACAAGTCATTGAACTAAGTGTGGACTGTGAGTGTGAGGATGTAAACGTATAAAGTGTAATGTGACTTAGGTACCTGTGTTGATCGGCAAACTAACTTGTGTTAACTCATGGATTTTTTATTTATAAAGCATTTTGCTATGCTAGGCTAAAACAATGTTCAGAAACAATGTTGTGTTAACTCGTTGCGAAGTTATCTTCTATTATAATTATTTTAAATTATTGCTTTCAGGCCGGGCTGGTCGCAAAATCCTTTCTGGGCCGATGAGATTGATGTATCGGACGACGAAACACCGGCGGGGTCCGAGCCTGTAGCACCTCCACCTACACCACAACCTCCTGCAAAAAAGGTGGCTCAAGAAAAGAAGAAAGACGGAGGCGCATCAAAGAAACGGACGGCTAGCAGCGGCGCTGGGTCTTCATCGAGAAAGAAAAAACTGCCAGCGGCGGTGTCAACAGAACTGTTGACGACATCCCATTTCTTTGGCTCGGACACGGATGACGTAGAATTACCTCTGGCGCAGCCCTCGATTACACAGGTAATGAAAAAATATTATTCGCTCGTTTACTTATTTTTATGGGTGTGATACTCAGTGTGTGTGTGTGATGATTGTTTACGGCACCATGGCCCTCTTAGGCAGGGTATTTTTTTAGTTACGATGGTGGATAAGCGTTGTTTAATGCAGGCTAGATTATTTTTGTAAACATTTATGTAACTTACTTTTGTTACAGCAGTTATATCAATAAACTGTTACGTATGAAGGTCACTTATTATTTGTTTGATTTTTTTTCAGGAGATCGGAGAAAGCAGCAAGGTGAAACCAGCGCGTGCGGCTACATTGCGGAGCTTCTTTTCACAGCGCGGAACGAGCGGGTATACAACACAACGAGATCTCACACGTGGCGGGGAGTATTACGTCGAGTTAAGGGTCTATAATTCCCGAGAAGCTGAATGTCAGCCTAGCGAAGAACGTTGGAAAAGAGCCCTGGTTACTTTAAAATTGTGTACTGACACCCAAACACCTGTATGGCGCGCATTGTCAACACTTGTAGAAGCCGGGAAAAATGAATTCAAGGCTATACAGCCAATAATGTATCCCATGAAATTACATTGAACAGTATGTTTTAACAGATTGGTACAATCGCAATTGTTTCATTTTGTCTTTACTTTATTATATTACCTTGATATTTTTATTTCTACCTTATAATAGGTAATTACTTGCATATATACTACTTTTGAATTAGTTAATGTTAGTTTTAGATTTTATGAATAAAATTTGAAATGGTTATTCTTATTTTGTGTCTAATAATTGTTTTATTTACAGCAAAACTAAAAATGAGAAATATTGAAATATTGAAATATTGAAAATTGAAATATTGAAAAATTGAAATATAGAAACTGAAATACTAATTGCAAACATTATAATAATATCTACACAGTAAATTGCAAACTAGGATTACCAAACTATACATTTAAGTATCCCATGATACCGCAATGAACAATATGTTCTAACATACTGACGCAATAATATTCAATTATTTCACTTTTATCTAGCTATCTTTACTTAACTGTTATCTTTATTTTATTTATACCTTATAATAGGAAAGCATTTACAATACTTTTTAATCAACAAATGTAAGTTTTATTTTCATGAATAAAATTTTAACTGGTTATTATTATGTTATGTCTAATGATTGTTTTATTTACAGCAAAACTATAAATGAGAAATATTGGAATATTGAAATATTGGAATATTGAAAAATTTAAATATAGAAACTGAAATACTGAAATATACTACTGAAAACTAATTGCAAACAGTAAAATTAAATCTCAGATTACGAAACTATGCATTTATATTATTACCGACATCTAGGCAGGTTAATCGCTTCATATCAATTCATGCAACTATTATATTAAGTAAATACCTCAAATATTTACCTATATTTTTTAATATTTTTTATCAGTTCAAGTTTGTTATCAAGTATACCTACTAAGGAACAAGTGAGGCAAAATGGTATATTGTAGAGAGTGTAATATTGAGGTGTCTCGTATCTCGTCGCATTATAAAAGTAGTATTCATAAATCAAACTGTTTGATCAACTCTGAGTTCCCAGATGTGCAGATTATAGCTAGTGCATTTAAATCTAGAATTGTAAGTTATAAAATAAACCCTATTTCGAATAATATGCTGCCTGAGGAATTTTTGAATAAAGCCTCTACTTCAGTTTTACAATTAATAAAAAAATCATTGATCCAACACAATGCATTAAAAGTCAACATGGAATTTTTTGTGTCATATTATTTACCTAAAAATGATGAAAAAGCCCTTAAGTCATTTAATGTGCCATTTGTAAAGATTTTTTACAACTCTGATTTGATATCGTTTTATAAAACATGTGTCCAAAAGCTGATAACGAAATGTTCAGAATTCGAAATGTCGGGGAGTGGTTGGACACTAAATTCTATCAGTCATTTAGAATTAAATATTAATCAATACAATCCATTACGGGCGGGCTCATACGTGAAATTGCCGCGAGAAATTCAAAACACCAAATCATGTTTAAACATTCAAAACAAAGATGATCGATGTTTCTTATGGAGCATAATTGCGCATATGTATCCAGCAAAAAATAATCCAAATAGAGTGTCGTCATATCCACATTATAAACATATTCTGAACACTTCAGGAATGACTTTTCCTTTGAGTTTAAATGATATTAAAATATTCGAAAAGATAAATCCTTTAATTTCGGTAAATGTGTACGGTTTGGATAAAAACAATATAGTATCTGGTCCCCTCTACAAAACAAAACATCGTAAGTTGACGCATATTAGCCTGCTCCTCATTGAGATAAACGGGAAAAACCATTTCTGTTTGATAAAAGATTTCGGAAAGCTTGTACATAGACAACTTACACAACATAAATGCAGAATTTTTTTGTGTGACGAATGTTTTATTTATTTTCCATCGCAAGAAAAACTGGTAAATCACGATTGCGCTAGAGTAAAAACAATTCTGCCTCAACCAGGTAGTAAGTTATTATTTTCGCATGTTGAACGAACTCGTAGAATTCCTTTCGTAATATATGGTGATTTTGAAAGTTTGCTTAAAGAATATTCGGATAAAAGCAAATCACAACATGTTGAGAACGTGCAAATACATCAAGCGACTTGCTTTGCTTATTACATATGCTGTGAGTCTAAACCGAGTCTAAACAAATTTGTGTCTTATCGGGGCCCAAATTGTGTAAAAAAATTTATTGAAGCTCTAACTAATGATGTAATGGAATTATATCAAATTATATCAATTAAACATGAAATGATGCCGCTAACTGAAAATGAGCTGGCATCGTTTAAACATGCTACCATCTGTCACTTGTGTAAAAAGGAATTTGTAGCTGATGACGTAAAATGCGCAGACCACGATCATTTTGATTCAGCTTATTTAGGTCCGAGTCACGTGGGATGTAATTTGAATGCTAGGACATGTAAATTTATTCCAATCATATTCCACAATCTTTCCGGATATGACTGTCATTTATTTATTACCGAGCTATCTGCGATCATAGGACGTATTAATCTTATTTCAAAAACAAAGGAAAAATACATATCAATCACAAAGTTTATACCAATTGATTCCAACAATGCCGCTCAGTTGAAATTTATTGATTCGTTCAATTTTCTTAGTTGCGGCTTGGATAAGTTAGTAAAAACACTGCAGAAAAGTGACTTTAAAAATTTAAAAAAATATTATCCTGATAGTAAATCGTTTGATTTATTGTGTCAAAAAGGAGTATATTGCTATGATTATTTGAATTCGATGGAACGCTATAATGAACCAAATCTTCCTGACAAGAGTAGTTTTTTTAATAGGCTTTCTTCTGAAGATATATCAGATAAAGATTACGAACATGCGCAAACTATTTGGAATGAATTTAACATAAAAGATTTAGGGGAGTACACCGATTTATATTTAAAATGCGATGTATTATTATTATGTGACGTTTTTGAAAAATTCAGAACAATGAGCTTGACTTACTACAACTTAGATCCTTGTCATTATGTATCATCACCTTCATTAAGTTGGGATGCCATGTTATTGTTTACAAAAGTTGAGCTTGATTTAATTTCCGATGTTGAAATGTATCAAATGCTTGAAAAAGGCATTAGAGGAGGTTTAGCACAATGTTCTCTCAGAAATGCTAAAGCAAATAATAAATATTTGTCTAATTACAATAAATACGAGCCCAATTCTTATCTAATGTACCTCGATTGTGTAAATCTTTATGGATATACGATGATGAAATGTCTTCCTACCAATAATTTTTCCTTTCTAAATGAAGACGAAATTAAAACCCTTAACAACATTGAATCGATACCAGATAGTAACAATCGCGGATACATACTTGAAGTGGACCTTGAATATCCTCCACAAATACATGATCATCATTCTGATTTACCATTCGCGCCAGAAAAATGTATTCCGCCTAATGGAAAATCTCAAAAGCTAATAGCAAACCTACATAATAAATATAAATATGTCATACATTATACTCATTTAAAAGAATGTTTGAGAAACGGACTTGTACTATTAAAAATACACAGAGTATTGGCTTTCGATCAGAAACAATTTCTAAAACCTTACATTGAATTAAACACATTGTTGCGACAAAATGCAACTTCCGAATTTGAAAGGGATTTTTTTAAAAAACAGAATAACTCTATATTTGGTAAAACGATAGAAAACAAAAGAAATCAAGTTGATGTAAAACTAGTTAATGTATGGAAAGATTGTTCTAACAGAACTAATAAAATTTGCGGCGCTGAAAAATATATAAGTGCGCCAAATTTTATGAATCTCTCGATTTTTACAGAAAATTTGGTAGCTATTCAAATGCAGCCAACACAAATCAATCTAGACCGACCAATATATATTGGCTTTACTGTTCTAGAACTCGCGAAGAGACATTTATATAGATTCCATTACGCGATTATGAAAAAAATGTATGGAGAAAATATATGCCTTTGCTACACAGATACTGATAGTCTTTTATATTTGATAAGGACTGATGATTTCTACAAGGATATGAAACTTAACCTACAATACTTTGACACTAGTAATTTTAAAGAAGATAATGTATATGGTATACCTCATGTTAATATTAAACAACCTGGATATTTTAAAGATGAAATGGCTGGTGAGTTAATTACAGAATTCACAGGACTTCGCGCAAAACTTTATTGCATAAATACTGAAACATCTTCACTTAAGAAAGCCAAAGGCACAAAAAAATGTGTAACGAGGAAACTTGACATGGCAAAATATAAACGATGTTTGTTTAGGAATATTGATTTTAGAGATAGTATGTACATTATTAAATCAATTAATCATAAAATATTTACTCAGAGGTTGAATAAATTGATTTTAAATAAATCAGATGATAAGAGACAGATCACGAAAGATATAGTAAAAACTGTACCTTGGGGACATTACAGCAATATATTATAATAATATTGTATTATATTAGAAATATATCATAATAATAAAAGTGACATTTAAAAGCAACATTGAACTGTAAATAATGACAAAATTATATATCTTGTCAACTGAAAACCGTTTTATTTTGGTAAATGTTTACTATAATTCCTAACATAATAACTATATATATATATATATATTTATAAGTAATACATTTGTAAAGTTATATAGTCTGTAAGTCTTGATTTACTGGTAAAAGTTATAATTTGCTATATATAATATATGTGAAATATATATGAAATAAATTGAAATCGCATAAAATATCATTCCTTGCATTTTTCTTAACCTATCCTAATTCCTGTCTGATTTTATAAGATTATTGTTAGTGTTCGACCGAATCCAGATTTACATCGGTCACCGAAATAATGTGTAGGTAAACCCTGCGTAAGCAAGATAAATAAAACAAGTACGTGACTCGTAACTATGTTTATTAGGTTATATATTCAATAATATTACAATAAAATAAAATATCAATAAATACAATTAGATAGATTTATAAAGGTTCTGGGACACATAACTTTTTTGTCATCTTACTTATTAAATCTTGCGTTGCGTCTAAAATGTTATCATATTTATCCTCAACTACATACTGCACACTTACACAACAATCATCACTTGCTAGGGTGTTAATTTCACTGATTTCAATTTTTATTAAGTGATGTCCTTTTCCTGGTATTTTTCTGACAACGAATGATGAATCTGGTGATATTTTTTTCTTAAAACTTAACTTTCCTTTCTTATGAATTGTTTTGAATGATTTATTTTTTGTATTGGTTTCTTTATTTTCTCGAACAATATCTCTATCGTGTTCATGACTGTTCCAGATTAAATTCATGTCTTGAGCCTCTTGTAGATAGAAAGGATCAGCGTCAGCAAAAACTATGCTTGTCATTGTTTCTGTAACAAAATAAAATAATACTTATTAAATTAACCTTCATATGAACTACCAATTAGTTTTAACTGATATTATTAGTAAAAAGTTAAAATAAACACTTACCAAAATCAGGATATATGTAAACCAACAGTGCAATGCAAATTTGTCTGCTATACAGTGGAGCTGGTGCAACAATGAATTAATAAGTATTACAAAAATAATAACTAAAATATAACTAGGTACTTACCTTTTTTGGTAATAGATCACGTGGACAAAGGTTGTTTTTAAAAGCTAAATTTCTTGGAAAGCAAACATTAGAACCGCTAACATTCGATCAATAGAAATGGACATTGTAATGATTTATCTATTTAATATAAATACCCTATACAGTATTGTCAGATATCATTATGAGGTTGATAAAGCAACCCACAACTTTAGAAATTAACAACATAGAAGTAAAATCACATTCCGGAATTAACAGACATAGCGTATTACTTCCCAATACGATTCGCTGTCTAATTTGCGGTCCATCTAATTGTGGAAAGACCAATGTAATGATAGGCTTATTATTACATAAAAACGGCTTAAAATTTAAGAATGTTTATCTGTATTCAAAAACCACATTTCAACCAAAATACTGCTTTTTAAATGAAATCTTGAATCAAATTCCAGATATAAAATTTAACATATTTAATGATAACAAAGACGTTATTGACCCGGATATTGCTTTACCAAATTCTGTTTTTATTTTTGACGATGTGGCATGCGAGAATCAGACAAATATACGTAACTATTTTTCAATGGGACGGCATAAAAATATAGATTGCTTTTACTTGTCCCAAACTTATTCGAAAATACCAAAACAATTAATACGAGATAATGCAAACTTTTTAATAATTTTTAAACAGGATGATATAAATTTAAAACATATTTATAATGAACATGTTAATTCAGACATTGATTGGTCCAAATTTAAAAACATATGTTTAAAAACATGGACTTATCCGCACTCATTCTTAATTATAGATAAATATAGTGAATTAAATAATGGTAGATACAGAAGTGGATTTGATACATTTATTAAGTTCGATTGATTTCATTTAAATACAAGTCATAACTACTAAAGTCATCATTTCTTATAATTTAATGGATGTGGTAACATCGTTATAAAACATGGAAAAAAAATGGAAACACCAAATACTCGCCTCAGTTAAAACAATTAAAAACAAAATAAAACAAATAAAGGATGAAGAAGACAACACAAACTTAAATTTAAATAAAATATTTAAACCTCTCACTGATCCTCTTAATAAAATGGCTGAATCTAATTCATATAAAAGTGATATTAAATGCACTTTTGATACAAATGATTCATCACTGTGTAATTATTCCAACGGTTCACCCGACGACAAATTTCAAAGCTATAACTCTGCTAAAAGTGAAAATACATTAACCGATAGTGAATCAGAAAAACAAATACATTCAACGCCATTTAAAAATGAAAAAAAAGTAACCAATTTAGACACTCCCCTTCTATCAATATTAGAAAAACAAAATTTGCTTGATGAAAATAATACATTAAATGTACCATTTGGAGTACGGGATGAAAACAAGCAATTATTCATGGGAAACATACCAATCTCTTTTAAGGTTTTTGGTAAAACTTCTAGCGACAATGAAATTTCTTTAATGACCCTTGGAAATATAAACTACGAAATGACACCTGGTATTAAGGAACTTTTATTTAAAAAAAAGCCGGATTTAAATTTGGTAACAGAGAGAGATAAAATAGTTTATAAAGATATGTTACACAATACTAATGCTCACAAAAGAGATTTTAATCGTTTAGGCCAAATAAGAGGAGACAAAAGCATGAAGTACTGCCAAATTATAAAACCCTTATTTTTTGATCGAGATGAAGTGGAAAACAAAGCTATCAAGCGTGGAACTGGAGTTAAATCCCCAAGTTTTAAAAAAACCTATAAATCAAATACAGATTTTATTTATTGGGACGATCCTAATGAATTAATTGAAAGACTTATGCTTTTGGTGGCATCTAGAGATGCTGGTAACAGTAATCATGACAATGAAATTATTTCAATCATAGAAGAGTTAAAAGAAGCTGGTATAATTAAAGAATAAAATGACTAAGCGTTGCGAATATTTGTTTAGTCTTTAAGAATCATTCAAACATGAATGTCAACAAATTCGGCCATCACCTATATAAAAAACAGAAAAAAGATTATATAATCCAAAGCGAATGTTCTATAAAACAATCTAGTGATGGAAATTTAAACGCCCAAAATAAGATCCTTAAAAATTTGGAACATCCAATTGATCTGAATGACAGCGCAACCAAAGAATATGTTGATAAATCTCTCATTAATAGTCGGTTCCCTTGTAATTACAATACTACTTATTAATCGTATGTTTGATGTGGATTGGATAGCAGATAATCGAGAGAATTGGGGGTCATGCATCGCGAGCTCGAGCGTAGCGAGAGCGATGCAGATGCAGAACCCCCAATTCTCCCCTACTCACGTGCCCTCCGAAGCACGGAAGCGCTCAGTAGTAATGTCACCAGCGGTCACCCATCCAAGTCATGACCGAGGCGGACGGCTAAGCAAACTTCACTACGAGCGCTTCAAAAATTGAAGCCAATCATCTTGATGTTTGGTGTGATGATGATACATATCGACAAGAATGAAAGATGCAAAACCCGAAACACATTTAAAAACATAGATTTTCTGTATTTTTGCATTTTGTAAATATTTTTGCAACAATCAATTTGTATTTAACTTTACGAAATCTAATACAACTTAACATATTTTTTTCCTACAACTCATTGCTTCAGATTCTTGAGACATATTTTATAAATTTATTTCTTTAATTTTTGAGAATTAAATTCAAGGTTATATCACTCTTGATTCTAATAGCACACACATATATTTTTTCATTAAATGCACGTTCAGTTTATGATTAATAACATTTTTACGAAACGTAGATGATTATTATGTATTAAAAAAATCAATTTTGTATTCAACCTGTGCGCGATAAGATCCAAAAGTACGTACTATTTAAACGTGTATGAGTTTTAAAAAATCTATAAATGTGCTTACAAAATAACTACGCAAGGAAACGATAATATCCCGACCATCAGTCCTTGAAGCCGGTACATTCTCTTCCAATAAGAGCTGCCGTGGTTGGAGTGAGACAGTCGAATTTAACCTTTCGTCATTATGCATTCGTGTTGAACGATTCTCGAGTTTTTGCTTGTAAGTCAATTGATCCCGCACGGACTGGTACCGCAGGTTCAATTGATATATAATACATACAGATCTCCTTACGATCCACGATTTGAAGTAAAATTATTATTGTAATATATTCGGATAGCTTCCTAAACCAAATTTTCTTTTGTAATTGGCGCAAATTCTTATTGTAATAGTTCAAAGAAATCTCTTTTTTAATAAAAACGTGAAAAATCATTATATTAGAACCAATTCTTATATTATGAGTATATAATCAACAAAAGCTGAAGGCGAAACATGCCTTTTGAGATTTAATTAAAAGGGCCAGATTTTTCCAAATTATTATCTCGAATCGTTATCTGAATAAAGATAAGTTTATACTACGATATATTATTTCCTATGTTCCTTTTGTAATATTTTATGGGGATTTTAAGTTACTGGTACACTTCGGGAAGTTTCTCGATGCTGGTACAGGTGGATAAAAACAACGGTAACGCTTGGTTTTCACGTGCAAATGGAGAGAGAGAAGTTTCAGAAGCGCTCGTAGCGAAATTTGCTTAGCCATTCTGTACCAAGGATCAAAGTTAAGCAACGTCCGCCTCGGTCATGAGTTGGATGGGTGACCGCTGGTGACATTACCACAGAGCGCTTACGTGCTTCGGAGGGGAAGGTTAAGCCGTCGGTTCCGGTTGTTGCCTTAGGATGGTAGTCGTTATAGCATGGCGATAGAGCATTTGGTGAATGCCCGCCTGGCTAGCTACCACCCTCAAGTAGAAAATCTATCGCCGAGCACCTAACGGTGTGTTCCGGTAGAAGTCCTTGAGAGCCAGTAATTCTAAGTAAGCCTGAGCAACATCTTCGATCACACCATTACTTACCATTCGGTGAGATAGTGGTTAAAGGCTAAACTATCAGGCATAAAAAAAAAAACACAAAAGAGAGAGGGAGATTGCAAGCGCTAGTCTAATAATAAAATTATTTCTAAACAACATATCTATCAATCGACGCCGCGCTGGGGCGATTCAGATCAGTTAGGATCTTGTAACGAAAATATAGTACAATCTCCATGCGCTCTGTACTTAGCAGATACAACTTTTTGTCCAAAATGCGCAAACAATTAAGAAAATAATAATTGTCATCATGGATGCCACTGACCGATATATATTTTTTGCTTGGATTTTGATTGTGAGAGGATATATTTGGTCACATTTTAGCGACGCGGACGGCTAGATTTAAATATTAACTGTCGTTTAGGAGGTAGTATATACGCTAACAATAGTTTTAAAACAGCTGCACTTCAGTTTATTTACCTATTAAACAAGCATTTATAAAAATATTCCAGCACGGATGTGTTGCCAAAACCTCAGTTCATAAAATATATTTTTCAGAGTTTAAATAATATTCTTACCCCTTACAGCACCAATCATTAATGCAATCATTAAACATGTTCACATATTCAAAGGGTTGTAGATGGAAAATAAGTGTGAGATATTTTGGCACTTCATTCTACAAGTCCTTTCATAGTCCGGTCAAAAACTGTGTATCTCAGTGTGAAATTACCTGACACACTTAATAAAGTACATGCCACCAAAATAATATGAAATTGTTCCTGTTTTGAGTTTTATACCTCATGAAGGAGTAAAAAAGAGATTGAGACAAAGACGTCGCGCTAAAATAAAAAAAATAGTACCGCATGCATCGTACCAAGACGTATCAATAACAATAATATTGTTAAGAAACTTGTAACTAAGACATTATGTGTAGGAAGAATAAAAAAACAAATGTGGTAAACCACTATTGTAGTTCAGGGATTGTCACGTTTCAATACACTAAAATTCACATATCTGTCTTTAATTAATATTGTAAGCAGTAAAGCTTTGCTTACAAAATTAATTATAAACTTAACAGCTTTTAAAAAATGCTCTCAGTTTCGATAACAATTCGAGTGTTGATTTATTAGTTTTAATATATATAATTATGTTTGTTATCTTTGTTTGTATATAAATAAAAAACTACGTTGTGGAGGGAATTGTGGCATAACATTATTGTAAGTGAAAATTTGGGATACCGCCTTCTATGCTCACCTTAATTTTATATAATATAATATTATTTATATTCAGAAGATTTAGAAAATGTATAATAGAGAGTACGTTTCATCGTATCAAAAAGTGAATTTCTACACAAAAAAATGAACTAAAATTGAGAAATAACCAAAAAAACAACGACGCGTAAACTCAGCCTAAAATGGAAAAGAGCAATGTTTGCTGGGTAATGAGATTTTTTCAGAAACACGATCGCTTTTCTGTACCTAATTTGTACAAAAAATACCTTGGATACGGCTATTTTTCAATCAGAAGGGACTGCCAGAGGTTGGGTCATAATTTATTACTAGCGTTGTATAGAATAGCAGTAGGAAGCTGATTTACATTCAGGATGTAAACATCTATTTTGATTAAGACGAAGGTTTTTGACGAGTTCTATGTTATTTGTCTTTTTCTTATGATATTTTTTTAGCTTTTGGCTACTTTATATATTTGGATATTACCCCCGTTGGGGCCCGGATTATTGAGGCTGGCAGGGCTAGATTGTCACCCATCCGCATTGCTACCTGTGGGCGTTGTATGCAACGCCCACAGGTAGCAATGCGGTTAGCTTTGCATTGCTAGCAGTGCCGTCTGAGGTACTGATATCTTAAGCTGCGATCTCCGAGGCGCCCGCCAAGCGTGGGGATTACGGCAAACCCCCCCTTTAAGAGGGAGGCTATGTTCAGCAGTGAACAATCCGGCTGATACAGTAATCTTATAGAAGTTTACAAATATATAATTATGATTTTTATTTTTATTTATTTATTTATGCCTGATAGGTTAGCCTTTGACCACTATCTCACCTGATGGTAAGTGATGATGTGGTCGAAGATGTTGTACAGGCTAACCTCGAATTACTGGCTCTCAAGGACAGCTGCCGGAACACACCGTTAGGTGCTTGGCGACAGATTTTCAACTTGAGGGTGGTAGCTAGCCAGGCGGGCATTCGCAAAGTGCCCTACCACCATGCTGTAAAGACTGCCATCCTTTTTTTTTTTTTTTTTTTTTTTTTTCACCCGGGAAAATCCTTTATGGATACCCCGGGGGGAGCGGAGTGGTTATGTGGGAGTCCTCGCCTGAAGGGCCTTACTACCCCCACGGGGGGGTAGTAAGTGAGGTTACCCACTAAAAACCCGGGATGAGCAGTCTGCCGCCTAGTAGGGCGAAATGGGGTAGCGTTAGCAGTCTCGCCCCGGCGGCCCGTCACCGATGACGGGCCCCGGCCAATGGAGGGATGACCCGGCTCATTGAGGCCATCCCCCAGACGTGTGGGATCGTGCAAGCCAGTGGAGAATCCCCCGACTCTCCACCGATGATCCGCACAGCACTAGGAAAGAGCGAGAAGGCGCCCGAATCGCCTTCTCCTCCCCCCAGTTCGTCTACGCCGGAGCGGGTCCGCGAGGACGTCGTCCTCCCTCGCCCGCTCCGCGGCCTCTTTCTGCGCCATCACCGCTTCGCAGAAAGAGACCACCGCCTGCCACGATCCGTCGCTGCCGAGCATAGGGTTAACCACGCTCGGCAGCGACAGATCTGCGCCAATGACCGCTGTGAGGGTGTGCCGCATGGGACTCCATGCGGCGCACTCCTCCAGCGTGTGGAGCGCCGTGTCTTCTGGCGCTCCACACTCGTGACAGGCGGGGGTCGCCTCCCGTCTCGCGATGTGATGCAGGTACCTTCCAAAACATCCGTGTCCGGAAAGCACCTGCACCAATCGGAAGGTCAGCGACCCGAATCGCCGCCCTACCCACCTCCGGAGGACCGGGCGAATGGCATCCACCGTCCTCTGTCCAGGGACCGGTGGAGCCAGGTCACTCCGTCCACCGCCTCAACAGGGCGACCCGCGCCCGCCGTCGCATGCGCGTGACCTCCTCCCACGCTGGAGGCTCCCCGTGGGATCTCCTCGCCGCCACGAAGTGGTACACTTCGGCGAGGATCTCCGCTTGGAGCCCCCAGGGGGGATCACCGGCCAACACGCATCCCGCCGTCCAGGACACCGTCCGGTACCCGCGTATCGCCCTCGTCGCGATGACCCGCTGCGGACGTCGCAGCAAGGCCTTATTGGCGCGACCGAGGGCGTCCACCCAGACAGGTGCCCCGTACAAGGCCATACTCCGGATCACTCCGGAGTACAGGCGACGACATGTGGCGTTCGGGCCACCCAAGTTGGGCAGCAGCCTCCCAAGGGCGGCAGCGGCGCCTATGACTTTTGGGGCCAGTTGAGTGAAGTGGGCCCCAAAAGTCCACCATGAGACCCAGGTACCTCATCTGGGTCCCAACCCGGACCAGGACCCCGCCCAGGTCTATCCGCGTGCCTGGAGGGGGTCCCCCCCGAGGCCCATGGAACATTAGGGCCTCGGTCTTGGAGAGGGCGACCTCCAGCCCCAGGGCACGTATGCGGCCGACCACGAGTGTCGTGGCCACCGTGGCCCGCCGCACCGTCTCCCTGAGGTCCCTCCCCTTGACTACGACTAGGGTGTCATCCGCGTAGCACGCAACCCGCATACTTGCAGGAAACGTGCCGCGGAGCAGGTAGTCAGCCAACAGCCTACGCAGATACAGGGGCACTCCGTGATAGCGGAGCGCCTCCCGTATTGTTCCGTGCGGTAGGCTGTTGAAGGCGTTGGCAATGTCCAGCGAGACAGCCAACGCCTTTTCCCCCCCTGACCGCGTCCTGCGTCCACCCTTTGATCCAGAGCAGGGCGTCTATCGTCGACCGCCCTGCTCTGAATCCAAACTGGGCCTCTGAAAGCTCAGGCCCAGTTCCCCCCAGATGCCGGATGACACGGGAAGCTACGATTCTCTCCAGCAGCTTCGCCGTGTCATCCAGCAGCACGATTGGTCTGTATGTGGCGGGCGAGTCGGCGTCTCGCCCTTCCTTCCGCAACGGGCACAATCGCCCGTCCTTCCAGAGCTTCGGGAACTGACCCGACGTGAGGCACGCGTCGAACAGTTCCCGAAGCTGACCGCCCATCTCCCTAAGGGCGATCCTGAGGACCCGCCCGGGAATCCCGTCTGGTCCCGGGGCAGTCTTCTTGCCACTCAGGCGAGAGACTGCTAGCTCCATCTCCACCTCTGAAATAGGCGGAATGGAGGCCGGGTCCTCCTCCTCCTGGAAGGATGGTGTGGCCATCGGAACGACTGCCATCCTAAGACAACAACTGGGACCGACGGCTTAACGTGCCCTCCGAAGCACGGAAGCGCTCAGTAGTAATGTCACCAGCGGTCACCCATCCAACTCCTGACCGCGGCGGACGTTGCTTAACTTTGCTGATCGATTCAGAATGGCCAAGCAAACTTCGCTACAAGCGCTTCAAAATTATTAATTTAATGAACTTTGCAAATTTAACATTGCAGTTTTGTTCTTTTGCAAGCTGAAATAGCGAGATTTCATTTTTATACGAAGTATGAGGTTGGAACTAAAGCACATTGTGCTCCCGTACGTCTTGTTGTCTGATGAAATAAATGAGATGGGGTATAGGGTTCTGTAGATCTATCGCGAGATCGATCTATCATTTATGATGAAATGCATCTTTTACAGGAATAATCTACCCCTTTATACCAGTTGGACCTTGTGTATGTTCCGTAATAAAAACAAATTAATCCTCGCTTCCACACTTTTTTCAGTAAAAGAATCTATGAACTGCATATAAATGCTAAAAGTGCAAAGATATCATATTGTTGATTGATTATTTATCTTATGATTTCATATTTTTTTTGCATTCGGCTTTTTTTTTCATTTGAAACGTCAATTTCATATGTTAAGTATGTTAGTACAGTAGGTGTACTAATAATTTGTATTTTTTATTTGTCTTATTGAATTGTGTTATTTCATAATTATGTCAGAACTTAAATAACCTCTTTTACATTTTTATAATATTGAGGTAAACCTCAGGGTTGTAACTGACTACTTACCTAGTAATTATTTCAAAGGAAAAGCTCTTCCTTTGAAGCCTCCCGAGACTGCGTAGAGTGTAATTAGCGTTAATCTCAAGATAATAAGCCACATGTTTCACTAATTGGTAGAAAGTTGAAGCTGAGAATTTTTAGTTAAGTATTTCTTGTAATAAATAGAGAAATATATTCCAGTTTTATATTTCAAAGCATTGCAAAAGCGCGTCTGTTAATTGGTGCTTTTAAAAATAGTTATCGTCTTTGAATATTAAGCCTGCACCGTCGTAATTTGCTAGAAAAATACTTCAGTTTTTATTCTATTAGTTACACAGCTTGACAGTTCGCAAAATTGGTATGCAGAAGGCAGAGAGAAAGAGAGTAGTTTTGCTTACAAGCTGCTGTAAGTATTCCTGTTTTTCGTAATCCCATTGGAAAATTTTTCAATATATACGCGTTTTGTCTCCACACGAGGTAAAGTTTGGAGCTGCATTATTATTTGGAGGTACATTAACTTTATTTTAATTAACGATCAAAAAGAGAACATACTTAACATATGGCCTAAAAGCCGGCAAAATATGTTTAAGGCCGTTGGTTTTGCGGATATCCGTGGGCATCAGTAAACACTTACCTCTAGTAGTAATGTCACTATCGGTCACCCATCCAACTCATGACTGTGGCGGACGTTGCTTAACTTTGCTGATCAGTTCAGAACGGCTAAGCAAACTTCGCTACGAGCGTTTCACACATATATATATAGAGTGTTGTTATAAGCAGATTTTAATCTTTAAAACATATACAATTGTTTTATAAACAAACTTCACATCAATAAGACATCTGTGAACAATACATATTTGACTAGTTTATTCGAAACCAATTGTTATGCACATATCGCAGCCTCATCAGTTTAATCAGCCGTTAAATGGCTGATTAAACTGGTTACTAAACGGCGTTATTTAACTAGCAGCCTGAATGTTCCTGAATGACTTGGATCGATAACGTTTAACTACTTGCCTAGACCATATATGAAGTTGATAGTATGTGAAACAAATGGTGTTTTCTATAAACAAGTATCTGTTTTACAAATATAGCCATAAGGTGAAATATTTCTATTATTATTCACGATACAGGCTTGCCTAGTGTGAAGGTCATAAGCAGCTGACAAATATATTAACCATCTCGGCATTGTTTGGGAGATATGTTTAATTATTTTTAAGCCAACCATTGTGTTTAACTTTTTCCATATAATGTATAATAAATATTTTTCATTTTTTCATTTAATTGTTTTCTAAAACAATTAAGTAAACGTCGCGCTTGTCAGGCGCATAAGCGATTGCATTGTTAGATGACAGTTCTCCAGAAGGCTCTTTACCTGAGTTTATAGGAATAAATACAACAAATTTTTTCAACAATAAATTGGCTCTAATTTCACCGCAATTAGGCACATAAGGACACCTGTAATTAAATTGTGACTTTTTCATTGCTATTATTCATAAGTGAGTTGTAGATTTTTTTTTATAAAGTTGCGATATAAAAAAGATCGTGTTTAGTACAAATAAATTAATGTACCTATTGTTTACTCTTTTCATACAAATTCGCATTTAAATAGACAATTTCAACTTGTACGTGTTTACTAAAGAAAACTTATGTATGTGCCCAAATATAACTTTTATTTTCTCTGTTATAAAGAAAACTTTAAATTCCTCATTACGTATGTGGCTAAAACGCTATTCGAAAAAAGAAACCTCATTCTTTAGTCTATGGCCGATTGCCATGCGCGTGCATAGGAATACTGATTTTGTCCCGCCATTACGATTTTTTTTTACAAGTAGTTTGCACTGCTGAAAGTAAATTATTTATTAGTATTATTTTCTTCGCAAGTGTGTTGTAAAACGTCATGTGATACACGTGCGTATTGATGATTACCGTCCTCGGCTCTCTTGAGACCCTCACCTAACGCCTCGGGTCTCACCTAACGGCTCGGGTCTCAATGGCACCTCAGCTGTAATCACCAACATTACACACTTGTACTATAATGTACTATTTTTTTTCTATTATAATATGAAAGAGGTAACCAGTAGAAAATGATATTATGATACACCTTCTATAACACTGAAACCTTAAAGTTATATTCCATTTATCCACTCCTAGCAATATAGGATATTATTTCCAAACCATTCGGAAAGGTCAGTTTCCAAGATAGGGATGCACGATATCATTATATTTCATTACCTTCATAACGGACCGTCTCGCTCCTCACAAAGGGCAGTCTGGGCCCTCTTTCTTGAAAACACAAGTTGACAAGCGTGAAAATAGTTCTCCTTTTGTACATGCCCGCACTAGTAAACTTCGAAACACTGCTGGCTACTACTGGACGCGCGGAGAATTGTTAACCATACTTACACCTCTTTCTCTGAGATTAAATATAATGGCCCAGTAGTGATAATAATTATGATGGGCTGATATGGAATACGGGAAACTCAGCCAATGTAAACAATCTCAGTTTAAATTTCTTTGACAAAAACTGAATTACTAGTAGTAGTGGCGCACACATCAATGAGACCATTTGGTTCTAATATATGAACAATGGCATAAATGAAACTTATGTACTCTTTGTACAATGTTCCAGTGAATTTAATATCAGTTATCATTATATCTGATCTTCAAAGAAACTGAAGTGTATTGTGGCCATGCTTCTTCGACGACTGAGTATTTGCACTAGATAAGTTATTTCTCTGTTGTCTTGTATTCAGTATCAGCCAATGGTGTTCCCACCACTAAGACACGGGCCTTCGTCTCGAAGAGGTAGAAGTATGGACAATAATCTAACCAGGTGGGCTAAGAACAGCGTGGTAGATAAGTACTACCGTACTTGGTCTGAAAAGAAGAGTAGTCTGTCTGAGTAGAGAGAGTAGTCAGAGTTTTCAGACCGACACCGGACCGGAAGGCCTCCGATATAGGGTAATTTTTTTAAATTGCTGATTGGTAAGCCTTTGACTACAATCTTATCTAATGGTAAGTGATGATTTGGTCGAGGTGTAATCAGTCTTAACCTAGAATTACTGGCTCGCAAGCTGCCGGATCACACCGTTAGGTTCTTGGTGTCAAGTTTTCTACTTGAGGGTGGTCGCTAGCCAGGCGGGCATTCGCAAAATGCTCTACCACCATGCGGTGAATCTCAAGCTCGCGGCGGGTTCGAACCATGGACCTGCTCCTCGGCAGTCCATAGCCAATGCCAATGAGCCATCACTGCTTCTAATGTTGACTTACTGGTTCATGACTGTTCCTAATACGACAACCGGAGGCTTGATGTTTCCTCCGAACCAAGAGAGCGCAATTTGGAACTGTGCCACTACTTGTCACCCAAGCTCCGCTACGGACAATATTATGGATCCGCTACGAGCGCTACGCGTTTTCAACCGACTTCAAAAAAGTAGGAGGTTCTCAAATTAAAAGTTTTTTTTTGTGTGTTACCTCTCCAAGTCTTTACAGGTTGTGTTGATTTTGATGATTTTTTTGCATTCGAAAGCTGTTTCTTGGCATGTGAGATCTGAAGAGTAGTGTTTGAATTTTCCAATATAATGTGTTCTTTATGTTTGAAGTCGGTTTTTTGATAAATCATTTTATTGCTAGTTTATTTGCTTTCAGAACGCAGCAAAATCATGCACAGTGATAATAAATGTGTAAACAATGTGTTGTAGATAATTTGTTTTGGAATTGAGAAAAAATATTAATATTCCAAGTGCATCATAGATAATAATAACAACTGAGTTTTATTCATAAATGAACGATATCAGTTGCGTGTAAAACGTAAGCCTGACTGCCCTTTTGGTCGAGTGGAATCTATAGGTATTGGGAACGATCACCGGATCAGATGAAATGCCTCCAATTGTTTGGCAAACAGTTTCCGTAACAGTCTTCAGTCTTGAAAATGTGTTTAGTAGCTAGCAATAGACTGGACTCCTAATCTAAGTCTAATTAGCCCACGTAAAGCCATTATTTTGTTTAAATGCTAGTAAAAAATACGGTGCAAAAACACATCTAATTAATATAAACGTATATATAAATTTATAAGAAAAAACACTTTTAATGATATATATATTTAGACATAATAAGTATTCATTCGTTCGTTCCATCTCGGACTGGATTGAGCAACCATCAATAATAATATTGATAATCTTCCTACACTTATTTTAAATGGGGGCGGTAAAATACAGTGATTACATGAGTAGATTTGAAATTGGGAGGCTGTATTTGTGTCTCGTACCTTATATGGCGGTATGCCTTTATTTAACAAAATACTACGAGCTATATACAACACTACAGCTACTACAATAAAAGCACTTGGACAACCTATAAGTTATAGCAGACTCACAGGCAGTCTAAATGCGCCAACCCACTACCAGTTGGCAGCGTGCCCAGCATGATGGCAGCATTTTCTTGGAGAAAAAGTACGAGAACATTTCTATGTTGTACTTTTTCTGTAATTACATGCAAATCTTTTGGCTTACCAACGAGGGTCTAACGGAACAATGGTAAACAGTCTGAACTTATAAGAAAAGTTTTATTGAGCTTAACTCTACCCCAATGGGTGGCTTATCTTTGTAACTTAATTGTATTATGATAAACAGAACCTTGTATAGTTTTGAGGAACAGGGCTTCGAAAAGGTTCAATCAAATTGCGCATACGATTCAATGAGGTCTGAACGCGACGGTTTCCGGCACAGACGAGTAGATGACGTCACGTCTCCTTTATAGCTATAAGGCAGGATACAGTTTGTCGATGTGTATCTCCTTAGAGGAGTTGACATCCGATAGATCCTGACGGTATGTACTGAAAAATATATATTAAATATTTTTTCTTAAATAATTGAATTTGTTTGTTTACCATCGTAAACCTCTATTGATCGTGTAGAGTAAGGTTTCTGTTGCGTTGAGGCAAGGTGGCGTAATAACGAACTTTGGAACGGTGTATCCAATCTTTACGCAAATGTATAGGAAAAGACATTAATAAAAGTTTTTTTTATATTTATGGCTATCACCTTAAATATTAAAACATTTTTTATATTAAATAAATGGCCACCTCTTTTTAGGCCCACTATTCAATTTTTGGAGAAATTTTAAAATTACTAAAGTTAAATGTTTTAATCTTGACATATCTATCACTTTCTTATTTTTTAATAAGAAAAAAAGAATTTAAGCACGAAATGTTGCAAACTAAATTTAGCAAGCTAGGTTAGTAATAGTAGCACAGCAGTATAAAGTATTCCTATGTATACAAACACTAGCCCTTTAAATATTTAAAATAAAACGAAAAATGTCGGAGGAACGCTGTTGACCTCCGTACGGATCGCACGTCTCTATACCGCCTCGAGTGAATCGTCATTATTTTATTGAAGTAAAATAATACCGATTGCGCCCGGAGCTACGCGCTACGGAGGGGATTGCTTGCGGTAACCAGGAAGCCAGGATTAGGGGCATGCTGTCATAACCATACTACAGCAGCCCCTATTCTTAGCGGTCACGGAACCAACTCCCCGTAGCTGCCTACGATGGACCCCTCACCGGGACCGTCTAAAGGCCCTTCTCAGGGCCCTTCTAAGAACGTGCGTGCCGATCCAACGCGAGAATCACGTCGTTCTGCTGAAACCATACGTCAGCATCATCACGATGATGCTGACACCGATGCTGTAACCGTAGCCATACCGCACCGTGAAGAGGTGCAAAAAGGTCCTTCTCAGGACCAAGAAGCTGTAACCATGCATGCTAGCTCCTCACAGAGCTGGTATGTCACCACCCCGACGTCGGCTGCACCCAGCCCGTCGCAGGCGACTCCATACCCGGGAGCGCTGTCACCCAAGGGGCAACACGAGGCTGATATCCTCAACCTCGCCCGGCTTACTGAAGCAGGGGCTCTGTCGGGTGGTATGCTAACGTGGATGGCGTTATTCCTGCGCCTACAGGAAGCCGAGCTAGAGGGATTAGAGCTAAGCAATGAAGACCGGACTATACTGGAATTCGCTGCGCGCTCTGTCCTAGCACTGCCGCCCGTGACTGAAGACACATTTAAGCTAAGAAAGCAAGTAGTGACTACCCCGCTGCCCACAGAGCGCGCAGCAGTGAAGCGTCCGCGAGCACGCTCGTTATCGCCTTCCTCGCTGTCGCCCTCCTCGCCAACAGCAAAAAAGCCTCTGCGCAGGGCGGCTAGCCCGGCACGCCCGGCCCGCCCGTCCGAAAGCGTAGAGCTCCCCGATACCACCCCCAAGGCACGCCCCAATGAACGGCAAGAGCCTAAGCCCCAAAGAATGCCCCGTAAGGCCCCGTCCCAACCCGCATTTACGCCTTTGGCCGTAGAAAGAAATATGGCCCAGAAACCTACTGAAACAAGGTCGTTCGCCGAAGCCGCGCAACTAGCGGCTACATCCGATCGAACGAGTGCGCGTATCAGACAAGCTGAACCTATCGTCCCCAAAGCGATTGAAACAGCTAAACCGAAGCCCAAGAACGCTCCCCAAGCTCCCCAAGCCACAGAAACGCACGAAGCGAAGGCCAAAGAGGCAGCAGGGCCCAGATACCCACCGCTTGTTGTCGAACGCATTAGCAATTGGACCAAGCACTTTAAGATACTCGCAGACAGACTCGGCCGCCCGCCCAACGGCAGGCCGTATGGGCAGGGGATACGTTTCACCCCCTCTGACGAAGATGAGTACCGCACGATTCAGTCGTATCTTTGCCAGCTGGAAAAAGAGGAGAAAATAAGTTGGTTTTCCTACTCGCTCCCAGCGGAAAGGAGCCTGAAGGTAGCCATCAGAGGTCTACCTGCAGAGACCGAACCGGCAGAGATAGAAGCCGACCTTATTGAAAAAGGGTTCACACCGGAATATGTTAAATGCATAAAGGGAAGAATGGGACGCCCGGGTTGCATATTTCACGTCCAATTAAAGAAGACGCCTAACCTTATTCCGGCCATTTACGATGTAAATGAAATGCTCTATATGCCAGGAGTGAAGATAGTCGCGTGGCACGGGAAAAAGGGACCATCTCAGTGCCACAGGTGTCAGCTCTTCAGGCATAGCTCACACAATTGCCACCGCGAACAAGCCTGTGTGAAATGCGGCGAGCCCCATCTCGCACGAGAATGCCCACGCCCTAGAGAAGAGCCGGCCACCTGTGCGAACTGCAAAGGCACGCACCCGGCCAACTACAAGGCCTGCCCCGTCTTCAAGCAGGAGACTAGAAACAAGAAGGCGGGCACAACAGCTATTACACAACAAATAGCCAAGAAAGGCACTGCCCCCGTACAATCGGCTACTGTAGAGGAAACGGCGCCTACATCTCTCATGGCGCCGGCGAATCTACCGAAGCTAGCCGGTCAAGCCAAGAAGGCAAAGAAATCGAAGTCAAAGAAGAAGAAAGCACAAGCTACAACAGAACCCATTCCCGCGCCGCGCGCCCCCACCGCGCCCCGCGCCCCCCCTGCCGCGCCCTCCGCTCAACCTACAGAACGTAGAGACTCGCTAGGGCAAACGATTGGGGTACTCAAGGACATACTTGAAGCGGTACAAACCGGTATGGATCCTGAGACTGCCACCTTAAGAGGATTAATGAAAATCTTAAACCACAATGGATCACAAATATAACAGAATAGTACATTGGAATGCCCAATCGCTCACGGGGAAAAGAAACAGACTGATCACTTTTCTCCGTGAGCATAAAATCACTATAATGTTGATCAGCGAGACGTTCTTAAATAGCAAACATGATTACAAGCTCCCTAACTACCATGTCTATAGGAAAGACGAAGTGAACGCGGAGGGGCGAGCATATAGAGGACTCGCCGTCATCGTTCATCGCCAAGTTATTCACCAACTGCTGCCAGTCCAAGAATATAAGACGTTTCAAGCGCTTGGGGTTCTAGTGAATATCGCCGGCAAATCGCACCGCATATTCGCACTATATAAACCTCCAAACAGCACCCTTAACATGACAGAAATAAGAGCTATATTAGCAGGAGAGACACCAATAATCATTGCCGGCGATATGAACACAAAACATACGCACTGGAACTCGAATAAAATAAGCCCAGACGGCAAGAAGTTGTATGACGACATGATAGCCCATGACTATGACGTCATCGGCCCCAGCGAACCGACTCACTATTGCGAAACTGGCGAAGCTGACGTCTTAGACATTGCAATAATTAAGGGATTCAGAACGATGCCGGCACAGACCGTGCTCATGGACCTACCGTCGGATTACAGGCCCGTTTTACTGACGCTGGAAGAGCTCCCAAGTAGAGTAGCCGCCCCCGTGGGGAGGCGGAAAATTTGTTGGGAGCTCTTCGAGAAAGAAGCGCAGAAAAACACGACGACCGGCCCTATTATGACAGCTACCGACGTAGACAGAGAATGTAGAAGCCTCACCGCAGCGATCCAGACTTCCCTAGAGTCCTCTTCACATACCTCCGCGCCTGGAGAGCGTTCCGATCCCCTCCCGGCGCGTATACGGAACATAATTAGTGAAAAAAGGGAAGTCAGGAAGCAATGGCAAGACACAAGATGCCCGGTGCTCAAAAGAAAACTGAATTCACTGATCGAACAGATAAGAATAGCCCTCCAGGAACATGCGGGAGACACCTGGGAGGGCATAATTGATACCGCCAGTGAACACATGCCCTCACTCCACCGCCTATGTAGGAAACTGTCTAACGCCCCACAGCCTATTAGACCGCTCATAGGCAGCGACGGCCTGCTCAAATTTGAAGCAAAGGATAGAGCTGAGATATTTGCAAATCACCTGGAAATACAGTTCCAACCGAACCCGTGCAAAATCCCTGAACACACAGAAGCCGTAAATCTACACCTACAACGCTACTTTGCGAAGCCGAGCGAGATAGCAATAGAGGGGGAACAGAGAGAGACCGAGAGCGACAAAGAAGCACCGAGTGAGCGAGAGGCAATGAGTACCGAGCAGGAACCCACTGTCTTCTCCCCGGGACGCGTCGCGCGAATTATTTCCAAGCTTCCACTGAAAAAAGCGCCCGGGTTAGACGGGATCACTAACGCTGCCCTACGACACCTTCCAATGAAGACCATAGTAGCCCTGACCCGGATCTATAACGGGATAATGAGATCGGGTCACTTCCCACCCTCGTGGAAAGAAGGCAAAGTTATAATGATACCTAAACCCGGAAAGGACCCCAAACAACCAGGAAGCTACCGGCCGATCACCTTGCTGAGCACCCTCTCGAAAGTCTTCGAGAGGTTGTTGCTAACGCAGGTGGTCCCCCACCTCCGACCGCGCGATGAGCAGTACGGGTTTAGGTCCGAACACTCCACAACGCTGCAGGTCACGAGGGTGGTTAATGAGATGTCCATGAGCCATAATAAGAAAGAAGTCGTAGCAGTGATCCTGCTGGACATGGAGAAGGCGTTCGACAGAGTATGGCATGAGGGGCTGCTATACAAACTGTCGAAGTCAGCCCTCCATAAGAAGACAGTGGAGGTCATCGCGTCCTTCTTAAGCGACAGAACAATCACAGTGGCGGTTGAAAATGTTTTGTCAACCAAGAAACAAGTGAAAGCCGGCGTCCCCCAAGGCAGCTGTATCTCGCCGATATGTTATTCCTGGTACACCAATGACATACCAGTCATCGGGCAGGCAAAACTAGCACTCTACGCAGACGACGCAGCCTATTACGCCTCCTCCTACAAACCCGCCTACGCTGCCAAACGCCTCCAGCCAACCCTTGAAGCTTTGCCAGAATGGCTTGACAAATGGCGTCTGTCCATCAACGTACAGAAAACCCAGGCTATGTTGACAGGAAGGACGAAGTTACCAGAGCCATTAAACCTACTTGACACTGAGATACCGTGGAGACCGAATGTCACATACCTGGGTGTGATTATAGACAGATGCCTATCTTTCAAAGCACATATAGACGCCACCGTAGGGAAGACTAAAGGGGCGCGCGCCGCCCTCAAACCTGTACTACGATCCTCATTACCACTACGGACAAAGGTAGGGATCTATAAAACTTACATTAGATCCCGCCTTACATACGCTGCCCCGGCGTGGTACGCATTCCTGACGAAGACCAACAAAAACAGACTCCAAGCCCAGGAAAATTTGTGCCTTCGTACAATAGTAAAAGCGCCACGTTACGTGAAAAATACTACTATATCACGTGACTTACAACACGACGACCTTGCCGCCTTTATTACCAAAATGACAACGCAGCTTTTTAAACGCGCGGACGAGTCGAAACAAACGCACCTACAAGGCATCGCCCCGCTCCACGCACGACCGCCAGACGAAAAAGGGAAGAGAAGATCGAAGCCATATTCACGGGACCTTATCCCCGTGATCACAGAAGAAGAAGAAGAAGAAGCCACCACAGAAAGAACAAGAGGCAGAATAGAAGTGCGGGAGCCGCCGGCTGCCGCTGCCAGCGCCCGCGGATCGGTCCGCTGGGCTTCTCCCGTGTAGGCGGGGGATTCACCCGGCGCGGCTTGGGATCGCCCTGGTTGAGCGGAGGCCGGGCCTAGGCCCGCACTCACTATCTGCCGAGAAGCCTGCAAAAACCGCACGAAAACAACAAAAGAGAGACCGACACGCAAGAGAAAGCCAAACAAGCGAGTAGAAGCCACAAAAACACACATGAAACTCACCAATCATGAAGCCTTAAAAAAGAAAAGAGAGAGAAATAGATTAGAGTGCGATAGCGAGGGAACCGCCGGCTGCCGCTGCCGGAGACAGACGATCGGCCCGCCGGGCCCTCAACCTACGGGGCGAGGGACCACCCGGCGTCGCTTGGGATCGCCCCGGTCGGGAGTGGAGGCCGGTAGGCTCTCGCTAACATCGCCACCTACAGCACCGTTGAAAAGGTGCAAAAGACCCACCCCTTATAAGGGGTGCGAGAAGAGCCTGGGTAAGAGGGCATAGCCCTGACACCCATTTACCCTATGCCACAGCCAAGTGGCTAAGGAAGAAGACCAGATGATGAAAATGTCGGAACGAATTCGTTTCTTGTACGTATGTACCTTGATCCATGTAAGCTTTGAAGAAGTGATGGCTCAGTGGCATTGGCTATGGACTGCCGCGCAGCATGTTCGAATCCCGCCGCGGGCTTGAGCTTCACCGCATGGTGGAAGGGCATTTTGCGAATGCTCGTCTGGCTAGCGACCACCCTCAAGTAGAAAATCTGTCACCATGCACCTAACGGTGTATTCCGGCAGCAGTCCTTGAGAGCCAGTGAAATCACAGGCACAAGGGATTTAAGAACTAAGTCTCAAGGTGACGGGTGCAGTGCAATTCGTGACTTGTGACGAAACGCAACTATTATAGGCAGAGGATAGTCCGCTTAATATCAGGCGGGCCTCGAGCTTGTTCCGTCACAATAACATAAAAAAAACTTTTATGTAGTTTTTTGCTAGGATATCCACCACAACAACATATGTGAAAACTTCAACCAGTTAAAAGCTTAAAAGATCCATCAAATTAAAAACAGATAGGCAAACAGCGTTGACTTAGTAGTAAAAAACGATGTATATGTTTTGTCACTTTAATAATTCTGCCCTATTTTAAGATCTTATGATCTCTACAAACACTACACCAATTTAGCTCTTATACAAGCACATTCAGCAATATAACCCACCATTCCAGCATGTTTCGTGAAATTCAGGTGAAGTACTTGATAATTGTCGTTGGATAAACATGGGTACAAGCATATAAACATACAAATTTTCAGCCACCCGCTTGCCACAGGGACCTCACTTCGTTCGGCAATTTTTCTCTCTCAAAACATCTCAAAATAAATACACTGAAATTCGCTATTTTAGTTGACGGAGGATTAAACACAAAGCATCCTTCTCGGATAATCCGCTCGATTTGCTAATCTTTTTTATCCGCGCTTCAGCAATTTATCAATTGGATATAGGTACTCGTAGATCGGACGGTGGAAGATATCCTTCTTGGCAAGCCTTGCCACGTCTCGTTAGAATCAATCTGCTAAGGAAAAAATGTTTATGATATTGAAGGCGACTTTCTATACTCACAAAATCCTTGTTGTTTTTTTTTTTTTTATTGCTGATAGGTTAGCCTTTGACCACAATCTCACCTGATGGTAAATGATGTGGTCGAAGGTGTTAACAGGCTTAACCTAGTTATGTTTGAAATATAAGTTCGTTTTTTGTCCGAGTCTTCATGTGTTTACCTCTAGTAACATTAGTTTACATACGAGTATATACATGAGTTAGTAAATTGTTAAATTAACCATTTAGTTTTCTATTTTATATAAATACATGTATTAAAATTAGAAATGGTTGATAAAAACATAATAAATTACACCTTAAGATATATATTTATATATTGATATTATATTGAATAGATAGGATATTCAATAACTAAAAAAAAAATTAGAAGTGCTTTTCAGCAAGTGCTCCGAAAAAAAAGTGAATATGATCGTCTATGAATAGTGTGATGAACAAAATAGTGAGCTTGATAGAAGCTTTTCTGAGGATTTTCGGACATGCATAAAGTTTTATTGGAAGCAAATGGTTTTCCCGTTATATATATTTAATAATGAGGTAGTATTTAATTATAGTATTGGCAGAAAAAATCTGAATTTCGGCCAGATTTTGAATTAAAGCTGTGATGAGAATTTTAGAGGAGTATACGTGAGTTTGAAGGAAAGAGTGAGGAACAGCGGTATGAAAAATTATGGAGTAAATGACAGAATGTGGACAAGAACGCATGCTAGAATGAATTGGACGTGTAGAATTGATTGGTGAAAAGACATTGTCAAAAGTATGCGCATGTGAATGGAATGAAAGGAATAGGAAGGTCTATAAAAAGATATTGTGATTATTTGGAGACATTCTCGAGTGAAAAACCAGGTATTGGGCAAACAGCAAGGTTAAAGAAGCAAGGGAGACATAATAGAAAGTGGAAACCAGTGGCCTCTGCTGACTCTATCTGAGAAGCAGTTATGACTGTGTATGATGTAATCTTAAATCTTGGTCAGATTCATTTCTAAGTTCTACAGATTTTTTAAGTTACAAATGGCGTACTCTTTATATTGAACCGCCTATGACTTGAAAAATATTTTAATTTAATTTTCAACAACGTAAATTCAATACACAACCTTTCACTCTATCTGACATTTTCATTCAAAACACTACAAACCTCAGTGAAACAGAAATATCACATGCAAACATCCCGCACTCTATATTGAATGAAACAACAATAGTTCTACAGAAATATTTCAATCGTACGTTGCGTGTTCGCTGAAATATTGTCTACTGACATTGTGCGAAAGTAACGACCCGTGGTACGGTGCATTTTCAATCAGATTTATATAGAACAGGATTAAAAATTTAACGAGTTATCCTCACACTACCGGCTGGTTGAAATATTATTGAATATTTTTTTTAGATTTAATTGGCAATCGTTTACTTATCGCTACTATGTTAGCTATGCAACATCGGCTATCTCCAATTACTTGCTGGACTCCACTCTCTTGCTGGGGTTAAGATTACAATATTATTATCTAACTCTTTGTAAAGCCAGCAAATATTTGCGATTTTGTTCGCGTGTTATTTAATCCATAATTTAAGCCCGTGGCTTTCATCACGACCCCTACTTTATTAGATCCACAAAGAATGAAGAGCTTATACTGCCTGGTTTTTAATATTCAAATAATAAATATAAGATTGTTAAAATGACCGACCGAAATTAAAACGAATGAAATTTTCCTTAAAACAACTTACATTCGTTGTTTAATATCAATTTGTTAGGTATATGTCTGGCCACATCGTAGAATTGCCCATATCATGTAATTCTCGATCATTACATCAAGTGGTCACATTTCATGAAATGTTTTACTGTTTATTGGCCACATCATGATGAGCCTTCGTTTAAAAAATCGTTTAAGTTGCCCACATCATGTAATGCGGCCACTTTATGAAATTCTCGAGCATTTCATGATTTGGACTATTATACGCTATAGCCACAACATGGTGAAATGTACACGATTTAATGATCTGGTCAAATTAAGTAGCCTACATCTTGAAATGTGACCACTTCACGAAATTCTCGAGCATTTCATGATATAGAGAATTCTACTATGTAGCCGCGACATCTACTTTTATGCATAACAATAGTAATATCTGGGCTTAAGTCATTGAGGCTGAAATTCAGATACAAGTCTAAGCGTGAACTAAATGCTTTCATCTGTCAAATCATTGTAGTGCTTGAGTCTCATATTTGTATTCAAAGATTTTCTGAAGATTGAAACAGTAGAAGTTTGGAACAGTGCTAAAACTTAGCGCATGCAATTCCAAGCCAAGTAGTGGAAATCGACACCTTTAGTCTGTCTTGAAGCAGGAGTGGCGCCGCCAAAAGTTGTAGATTTTACATTAAACCTAACCTGTATAGTTATCTTTTCAATATATTTACCTCTTAAGAATATTATATTAAGCAAAATAAAACACAGCTATTGTATATTACGAAATTTATGATTACGGTGAAAATATACTGCTATGAAAAGCGTTGAAGTAATTGCATGGCAAGCGATCATGATGTTGCTAATTTTTTATTTTTTTTTTTTATAGAGGACAGAGATGCTGGCTACCGCCTGTGCGGTCGTCCAGCTCCACCGGGTTTTGGGCGAGGGCCTGGCCCTACAATAGCCCGGGAGGGAGTCTCGGGATTCTCCCGAGACGGGCGTAGAAGGCGAAAAGCGCCTTCTACCTCCGTCTCCTGCGGACGCCGAAAACGTACCGCTACTATAGGAGGGGTTGACAGCGAGCTCAAGGGCACCACTGTGGTTCGGACCTCGGCTTGTCTCGCTGTCGAGAGACATGGGGGGGATCGGAGCAAAATGCCTCTGTGCAACTGCAGTGTTGCACAATTGGGCCCTTTGACTATTTGGAGAGCAATTTATCGTGACCTTGTTTTTGCCTCGAGCTCGCCGGCGAGCTCGGTGTTTGATTGTGTGACCTCTAATTACCTCACACCTGGGGATTTTACCTCGACGACTTGCGGATAACGCTAAAGCTGCCAATGTAATGACTGCGATGGGGTCATCCGGGTCGTCTAATACCTGCCGTGGTCGGCGACGGGGGGGTTTGAAAAATGGGATAGAAGAAGCGGTCGAGTAGTTCGATGCCTGGACAACCAATGGGTTCGGGTGGTGGGGCGCTCGATCAAAGTATCGGCGGGCGCAGTCCTTATTGAACTGCGCTAAAGAGGGAAGGTTTAGGTCGCAATGCAACTCGGTGTTCCGGATATACCACGGGGCGCCGGTTGCATTACGAAGAAAACGGTTTTGAATGACTTGAAGCTTATGAAGATTGGCCTCACTAGCATGACTAAACACTACTGATGCGTAAGTCATGATGGGGCGGATGCAGGCAGTGTAAAGTGTCTTCTTATTTCTAAGAGACATTTTACTCTCTTTGCGAATCAGGGGACCAAGGCGACCCATTACAAAGGCCGCTCTGTTACGGACTGTTGTTATATGATCGTTAAAGTTGAGATTCCGATCAAGGGTGACTCCGAGATATTTTGTTTTACTAACCCAGGGGATGGGTTGGTCGAACAAAGTTAAAGGTTGCGGGTAACGGGGGCGGCCCTTCTCAGTAAAGTACATAGCTGTACTTTTAACTGGGTTGACCGCGATGCGCCATTTACGGAACTAGTCACCGATCTCGGTGATGGCCCGTTGAAGGGCGACAATGGACTTTCTACTGAGATGCCACCCAGTGGTATAAATAGCAGTATCATCCGCGTATTGGGCTAGTAGGACGTTAGGCTGAGAGCGTGGGATGTCGCTGGTATACAGCGCGAAGAGAATGGGTGATAGCACGGAGCCCTGAGGGACTCCGGCTCTGACTGGGTGGGGGGGGGAGAGGGTGCCTTCCACGCGATAGCGAAAGCTTCTGGCTTTAAGGAAGTCTTGTAGGATGAGCACAAGACGTTCTGGCACGCCAAATTGGTATAGCTTGTAAATCAAGCCATTGTGCCAGACTTTGACAAAAGCTTTCGCTACGTCGAGGAAGACTGCTAGCGTTGTCTGGGGTTTGGGGTACTTGTTAAAGCCCTCAATGAAGTGCTCCGTGAGGCGGTGCACCTGTTGGACGCATGAGTGTCCGGGTCTGAAGCCAAACTGCTCATCTGGAATAAGGTGGTGTTCCTTAGCATGGGACTGGAGACGGTTTGCAAGTAACCGCTCGTTAAGTTTGCCTAAGGCACTGAGGAGGCTGATGGGGCGGTAATTGGTGGGGTCAGATGAGCTTTTGCCTGGTTTGTGAATGCCAATGACATTTACACATTTCCAGGTGTCTGGGAATAACCAGTGGCTCATAGCAGCATTGAAGATGCTGACTAGGAGATGGATGAGAGGAGGAGAGAGGGTTTTAAGAACCCTGTTGGAGATGCCATCGGCACCGGGGGATTTGCGCGGTCGGAGGGCCTTGATCAGTCTCGCCACCTCAGCGTAAGTCGCTAAGGTGATTGGTGGGAGTTCAGAGGTGACCGCAGAGCTTTTACGTTCGACTTCAGCATCCACCGAATCGAGGTAAGCTTGGTCGACGTGATCTACGTTAGGGGAACACTGAGCCTCTAGGCTATCAGCTAGGCACTCAGCTTTGTCTTCGTCAAAGAACGCTGGGACTAGTGGGACTGGTCTGTATAAGGGAGGCATGTCGTTATGGTTACTTCCTTTCAAACCTCGCGCCAAGTCCCAATAAGCATGGTGGCTTGGCACGAGGTTTGAAAGTTTGTCACCCCATTGTTGATCACGCAACTCAGACATGCGACTTTGAACCATGCGTTCAAAGTGGCGTTTCTTAGTTTTGTTCTCTTTACTGGAGTAAGAGTCGTAATGTCGGGTCACTGCTTTACTTTCCGTCACTAATCGTCGCACATCCGCTGGAATGACAAGGCGCCGGTCGTCCGGCACCATGACCTCCTTTGCGGATGCACCTACTACGGTGGAGAGGTGATTAGTGAACGAATCGATCGCAAGGGTTACGTCATCTTTAGTCAGGATATCGTCAGGGATCTTGTCCAGGTCCGGTGAACTGATAGCCTTTAGGGCATCGCCTACTTGCTTCCAGTTCACTATCGTCTTAGTGGGGCGGGGGAGGTCAGTCGTTGGGTCGGGACCTAGTCGCAGTATAATGGGTCGGTGGTCAGAGTGAAGCTCGTGAACCACTTCTATGGAGCGTAACTGGAGTGTTACGCCTCTGAGTAGTGCCATGTCAAGCAAGTCAGGTCGAAAGTCTTCCATATGAGGGTAGTGGGTGGGCTCAGTGGGCGCAATTATGTCAAAATTAAGTTCTGCGACTAGTTTTTCAAGTGCAATACCTCTGGGATTGTTGACGTTACAATTCCATAGGATGTGCTTACTATTGAAGTCGCCAATCAGAAGGACGGCGCTTCCTAATGAGAACAATGCTTCTAAGTCAGCTCGGATGATCGGCTTTTGGCAAGCTTGGTAACAAGACGCTATGACTATAGGTTGATGATCAGTCATAGCTAGGAGGCAACAAGATGCTTCCATATTAACAAGAGTCGGGGTAGGTAGGGGAATGCAGTGCAGGGACCTTTTGTAATAGATAAGAGTGCCTCCCCCACGGGAGTTCACTCTATCATCACGTACCGTTCTGTAATTGGCAAACCTAGGGTTCGCCTTCCCCGGTTTTAGAAGGGTTTCCTGCACGCATATAATGTCGATAAGGTGGGTGCAACAAAAGTCGTGGACAAGGTCACGTTGTCTAAAGAGACCGTTAGCGTTGATTGAATAACGAAACTGAGCGCGGTTTCGTGCGTGCGGTTGTACTACCCATAGTGGTTGTACTGGGGAGGGGCCTGGGGAACGAAGCGCTTAAGGGCGCTAAGTAAGTTCGCGTGTTCCAATGTATATTGGATCACGTCCGCTGGGGATTGAGCGAAGTGCATCTTGTGCGCTAGCTCGCGGACTTCGTTGATGTCAATAGACATCGCCAGGTCGCTGACTAGTTTGATGTCCTCTTGAAGAGAGGCATCCATCAGCGGCATGGGTGGCGCTTGTGGCCGAGAAATGGCGCGGGGAGGAGGCGCGCGAATTAAGTTGGCAGGAGGTGCCGGGGGTGCGGCGCGAGCCGGGGCCGGTGCGCGGGCAGGGGCCGGGGCGCGGGCGGGAGCGGGTGCGGGCGCGCGGGCCGGGGCGCGGGCGGGAGTGATGGTCTTTACCATACTGGGTGGTTTAGACCATGCGTTACGGGCGGGGAGCGGCGCGGGTATTACCTGTGAAGCAGGTATATACCGACAGCTTAGGGCTGACCCGTTGGTAACGGTCATATGAGGGACGGGTCGGCCTATGCCTTGCCACCCTGTGGTTTATGCGTGGTGCTTTTGGGCAGCCGCGGTAATTCGCGGTATGTCCTTGAGCACCGCATAGAACGCAGCTGGGTGGGTCCGGCGAGTCCCGAGTGCGAGTGCACGCCGCTGTCGCGTGATCGCCTAGGCACTTGACGCACCTAGCGCGAGCGAAACAGAAACGGGAGGCGTGACCGTATAATTGGCAGTTATGACACTGCGAGGGACTTCCATTTTTAAATGGGGCTTGTACATCTAACCCAGAGAGGCCGCAGACCTTTTTTAAATTAAAAATGGCCTTGCCCTCTGGTGTACGGTCTAGTACTACGAGTACTAGGTCATATGGACTGCGGTCCTTCCCGCTGTACATGCGGTGAACCGCATGCACTGGGAAGTCTTGTGCTTTAAGGTCGGCACATACCGCATCGGTATGTATCTCCTTAGGCACACCGCGAATCACAACGCGAAGGACTTTCTCCTCTTCGAGCGCATAAGTATGAAAGCTTATGCTCTCTTTACGGAGGAGCTTTGTTAGAGCTCTGTGGTCGCTACTGGTGGGCACTTGGACTTTAATGCCCTGCTGCGTGGAGCGGGCATTAGTGTAATGGATCCCACGATCCGAAACTAAACGGGACAGCATGTCCCATTTGCTTTTGTCCTGAATGAACAAAGGCGGAGGCGGTTTTTCGCGACGTGCGCTCGCGTCCTGAGGGGACGCGGCGGTTGAAACCGGAGCGGAGGGAGGAGACGCGGGGCTGATGTTGCTAAATGAAAATATGGATACTTATAGATATTTTACTGCACTCACTCTTATGGCGTTTTAAATATCGCTGTTCTTATCGTTTGCTTTTAATGTCACGCTGCACAGATAAACAATTGGTTAATGGTAAATGAAACTTTTCCGATAATCTTTTTTATGGTAAATGTTCCATTGGTAAAATCTCTGCCATAATTAATAGTGTGTGATATTAGTAAAGACCAACGCAATTAGGAGTCAAGCTATTTTAGTAAACGAAATTGAAAAACGAGACTGGTCTCAAACTGTCTTATATAAACATCTCTGAAACTTAATGTTATTATATGTCCAATCCTTTAACATTAGAATGTCATCAATGTTTTATGTAATAAAATGGAAATATATAATGATGGTGATATTGATACATGTGCCAAAGCCATAAAACTATAGCTTAACTATAGCTGTTTCACACCCACATCAAGTTAGCTCGAAATTATCGTATTATTGTTATTGATTATTATCGTATTATTGAAATTGTTTGAGTTGTAAGCTGTAAAGAAATTATAATGTAAAAAGAAAAAAACAATAAATTTTGAGTTTTTTTTTATTTGTAGTTGTAGGTATTCCTTTTTGCGTATGTACCAACATTTTATTTTTTGCTATTCAGCAGCTTATAACAAATATTCTCTTCATAAAACCTTAAATAATATTTTAATAAAACACTTAAAAAGTATAAAATATATAAATTTACAAATTATTGGAGCACAAATTGTTTTGTGCTCCAATAATTTGTAAATTTATGATTTTCGCTTAGTACGCGGTAGTGCTTGTAATCATAATACTCGTACTTATTTAGAAATATAAAATATATATCTAGTGACAATTCTGCCTAATTTTCCTGTTTAGTCTACGTGATGTCACAAACGCCACGCAGCATTACGGATGAATATTCGATTAGCTTCGCTTCTAAAGAAAGCATCTTCACGAGGTCTTGAGTCACCGAGCGCACGATCGAGACTGAAAATATTTTGTTTCAAATAATTGTCTAAACAAACAACGTTTGCTTTTCTCTATATACTTCGTTTATATTATTGACAATAGATCTTATAGTTATTTTAGCTTTTACTTATTTCAGTTGACGACCTGTATCTTTTGTGAGAAGTACTTGGCTTGTCGCAACGGATCCTAATTATTTTCTGTCCAATGTTGATATTAAATAGCTGTATGAATTCTGTATATAGATTGAATTTGAGAGACGGGGATACTTTGGAGTGACACAGAATTGTAGTTTTTTTTTTTTTATGATTGGTTTTGTTCATTTTCCACAGACTCCGGGGTCCGTGCCATTTTTTAAGTTAACCGAGAAATTTGTTAAGTATTTACATTACTATGGGGAGCATTCTTACATACTAAATGGGGGAACACAGTTTTAAGGAATATACTACTACTAAATAGTAGCAAACAGATTTGCACCGGCATTCCGAACGGACCAGTGTCCTCAAGCAGCACTCGTTCACGAGTTGACTCGCGTGCCAGCCATCGTCCTCCTCAACCATTTTTGAGGGAAGAGGGCGACCCGACACACGATGCCACCGCTTGCCAACACATTTTCGTGAGCATGACTGTTCCGAATGCCTGCACGAATCCGCTTGCTAATAAATTAATTGTGGTATTAAGTACCTATAGACGAATAATAATGAAGTAGTCTAGTCAGGGCAAAAGTATTATCAATGGCTACTTAATTTTGTGCTCATTATTTCTATGTAGTTTTGTACTTGAAATTTTACAGCATGTGTGGTTCAGTTTTGTAACTTATATTCTTTATTATATATCTTTAATGAAATGTAAGGAAAAATTATGTTCCTAAAAATCATTGATTTTCTGTCTAATTTATTTGTATGCAAGTTTAACATAAGACTTACAGGAAAACTGCAGAAGTATTGTTTTTATATACGTCTTCATACGACGCCGCGTCGTTTCATTCCCCAGGCCGATGCGCGGCAGAATCAATTTAAAATAAAATTGCTGAAACCATTCTGAAGGTAAATACTTCGACTATCGTTGGTATAATTATATTAGCTGGTAGTACTTGGCCTATAAAGCTCGGGATTCCAGCATTTAAGCATGGTTGAAGCACAATGTTCAAAGAGCATAAATATCTGCTTTGGTTCTGTATGTGGTGTGTTTATGTGTGTGGGACTACGAGTTTTTTATGTGATTGTGACAGAAAAAACACGAGGCCCACTTGATGTGAAGCGGACTAACCCCTGCCTATAACAAATGCATTTCGTAACAAGTAACCTTGCGATTTTCACGGCATTGCCTACCTCGCACTACCGAACAGTTACGACCTAGGAACCTTCAAGAAGAGAGCATATTCCCTCCTTAAAGGCCGGCAACGCATCCTCGAGACCTCTGGTGTTGCGGATGTTTGTGGGCGACGATGATCACTTACCATCAGGTGACCCACCAGATCGTTTGCCCTCCTATCCCATAAAAAAAAACGAATTGCACTGCGCCAGTAACGGCAACGGTAAGTTTACTCTGAGACATACAGTTGTTAAGTTTCATTTGCTTGTAATTTTACTGGCTCGCCTTCATGATATCGTCTGAAAATGCCTTCATGAAAATGCCCTTCCATCATACTGTACAGTTCAAGCCATTTTGGTGGGGAACAAACCATGGACGTGTGGCACGGTATTCCATAGCTATTACAAGCATGGTACCGATGATTATGATTGTTATTGATTATATACATAACGCATTAAAATTTATTAAATATTTGTTGGCGGTCGACATTATCAGGTTTGCTGGCAGAGCTCTCACCTCATAACGTGGATGTACATGTGGGTATCGTTGAAATAAAAAGACACATCATATGAACACTTGGTTTATTGCCAAATTTACAGTTTATGTGGTTAGACCCCGGCAATGGATTCCGTCTACCTCTTATAGCCATTCCAGTCCTCGCCTCGCAGAACACTCTTCATAATTGATCACTACTATGGAGTGACTGCCATGAGGTGTCGTCTTCAGAGTATACGCCTCCAAGAACTGCTGTATCCATGAAATAAGACCATATTCTACTCTTCTAGGTCTGTGCCAAAATCTTCCAATCATAAAATCACCGTTTAGTTATATGATTAAGCTGATGTAGACTGATTAGAGAAGTCCTCACTTACAGTGTTAACTGGCATAGGTTTCATTAGATAGATATTGCCTGCTCCGCAGTCGGTAAAAGAGTGCTGCATGATACAATAATTGTTTTCTTAGACCATGGAGTGCTGGATCCACTGCAGTGTTTCATGACGTACGCACCACATACTCAACTGTCTATAGACTAGCAGCGATCACATACTAGAATAACGTCAATAAATCATAGTGTTGCCAGTCTCGTAGCAAACTAACTGCTCACGTTCCAACATATTAAAAACATTGTGCATCATTTGTTTATTAAAGCTACAGCACCCAGGATTATCAAACAAAACAAACTTACCTCATCCTAAAGACAAAGGAAAACACGTAAACGAATTAAAAGATCTAAAATCGCATTGTTTCAAAAAGCTCCATCTCTTTTGCTTTACATCAATTACCAGCAGGCTGTATGTTGACTGTTAACTCATTTACCTGTCCACTCTTCGGAGCAAAGCCAATTTGGAATTTATCCTGTTAGCCTTTTGAGCTCACAAGTCTGCATCGGATAATCGAATGGACACTGTTTAAACAACAAGTCTGATTAATCATGTGAATTACTGTGGAGTAGTACTGAAGGAGTGATCAGATGATTTGATTATCAAATTTGACGTAATTGAAAAGCTGTGCAACGACTCAGACTCTAATCATATGTTGTGGCTTTCATAAATAGTACAACATATTACATTAATGATTAATGTATAAAGTCTCTGTAGCTGACTGCGTCGGGCACAGTAAGCTACAAAAGAATTATAATTGATCCTTAAGATATATCAAAAGGTATAAACAGGTTTATTGGTAAAATGCTAACAACCTCTTAGGGTAGACTCCTACTAGTCCTATCAAACTTTCTGAGATTTTATTTTTTGAGTAAAAATATGTTTTTTTTATATTTACTTTTGTGTTTTTTTATGTGTTTTTGACGGCATAAGTACGATGACCACTTGATGTTAAAAGTATCTTGTGCCTGTAATGTATTATTTCATTTTTTTTTTATAGTTTGCTTAATACAAATATTCAAAACAATATTCAAAGGGAGCACGGCACCGTCCAGTGCTGCCGCGACGGACGCTCGCGTTTCGGAGTAGGCATTAGAAAACATCTCAAAATGTTTGTTAGGACTACCAGAAGTCAACCCTAAGAGGCTTTTAGCATTTTTTCAATAACCCTGTATATATATTCACAATTTTTTTTAAATGTATTAATTATGTAAAATTTTACTCAGTAAACTTGTGCCAATAAAAAAATTGTCAAGTAATTAATGTGTTTTCTTTTTTAATAGGATAATTTAATAGGAAACTGAGTTTATGACTGAGCTCACTTTGTATCGTAATGGCATTAAAAAAACTTTTGATTTAAGTTAAGAGTATCATAATAGTATAAAAAACGTTACTTACGTTACGTTATAAGTAAAATCCATCCTAACATCTGTTAACAATTATTTAATGGCATGGATGTTTTAATTTATTCTTAGTCATCAGTACTAATATTATAAATGCGAAAGTAACTCTGTCTGTCTGTCTGTCTGTTACGCTTTCACGCCAAAACTACTGGACCGATTTGAATGAAATTTGGTATGGAAATAGTTTGAGACCCGGAAAAAACATAGGATAGTTTTTATCCAACTGCGCAAAAAGAGGTTAATATTTTTGCGCGATAACCGACATACGCGCGGGCGGAGCCTAAAGGAAAGCTTTTCTAGAAAAGAAATCGTTTCAATTAAGTTTTATTGTTCAATATCCATCATGTTAAAAATTTAGATCTCCTTCTGAAACATAGAGATATAAAATTCTCTTTTCTGTGTTCTGAACTGTCATGAAGCAAAAAGTAACGAACCCTTCAAGGTCAAGGTACGCAACATAAATGATGTTAAAAGTTGAGACAGGTTCCGATAATCTTATTTAGCAAGCTTCACTTTATTTGAAATTAAGTACTTAAACATTTGAGTCACTGTTTTATTTTCAAACAAAATGAGAACTATTCTTAAATAATAGGCAACATAGAATGTTTTTAAATAATTGCCTACTTGTACTTGATTTCATATTGACGGCATAACTTACGTGTACACTTTTTTTTTTTAAAACCGGCGTTTATTAACAAAATACTGCGAACTACGAGAATTTGCAACTCTACAGCTACCAATGGAAGCATTTTGATAACCCAAAAGTCATTGCAGACTCACAGGCAAAAAAAAGAATGAAATCCAAATACTCCAGCCCATAACCAGTTGGTGGCGTGCCCGGCATGCTGGCAGCATTGGCCCGTTGAATTGCAATACTTATTTGTCGAGAAAAAAAAGTGCCAGCATTTTAATCACGAATCGCATCGACCAATCGCTCTGATAAGATCTGGAAAATACGATGAGCTCCTGGTCCCTGTACACCTAGTTTTTTTATAATAATGTAAAATAAATATATTAATATATATAAACTGATTTCATACATTAAATATCATTATACAATATTATGTTGAAGTCGTTGCCATGCAATAATAAGAACAAACAGTAAAAAAGAAATTATAGCATTTATACTATGAAGCGCTCGTAGCGAAGTTTGCTTATCCGTTCTGAACCAATCAGCAAAGTCAAGCAACCGCTGGATGGGTGACCGCTGGTGATATTACTACTGAACGCTTCCGTGCTTCGGAGGGCACGTAAGCCGTCGGTCCCGGTTGTTGTCTTACGATGGCAGTCGTTACAGCATAGTGGAAGGGCATTTTGCGAATGCCTGCCTGGGTTGCTACCACCCTCAAGTAGATAATCTGTCGCCAAGCACCCAACAGTGTGTTCCGGCAGCTGTCCATGAGAGCCAGTAATTCGAGGTTAGCCTGAACAACATCTTCGACCACATCATCACCTACCATCAGATGAGATGGTAATGATGAGGAGTGGTCAAAGGCTAACTTATCAGGCATAAAAAAATAGTGTGAGACAAGTAATAAACATCTACGATTACTTAGCACCAGATGACATTGAGAGCAAAGGTTTGCTAATTAGCGAAAATAATAATAATATTGTGGAATGAAGTAATAAGATTATGAGCAAGTCGGGCTTTAAAAAAGAAGTTTTAATAGTGTTTTGAACGTGGCAACTGACAAGTCTTAAATCTGCAAACTATACTTTATTATTCCACTAAAGCCACTCAATCTAGAAAGGCTGGTCCCTTGATATATTCAAGAGATATTGTTACTCCCAAACGTAGACATTTATTATTCGAATGTTGCCTCTATAATGTGCCCTAGATAAATATTGTGAACCCCTTTTTGCGTCCGCGAATGCGTAGCGGTCTAATTTCGGATATATTTTATAAAACATCTCTTGGAAACGTTGGATAAGATGTTACATAAATATAACAGTGTGTAATTTGTTTGATGGCAAAAACTATGTTGCATGCATGTTTGTAGAGCAATTCACGAATTCCCGGCCAGCAAGCTTCCACAGTTAAGTAGCAAATCTATTGCCAAACACCAGTTCCCTTTGTAGGTTAAGTTTCTTTACCAACTTCGATCACAACATCCCTTATCATGAGGTGAAACTGTAGCTAGCCCTATTGACAATAAAATAACAATAAAATATAATATATATATATATATATATATATATATATATATATATATATGTATATATATAAATAAAGTTGCACCTGTCACCCTTAACCCTTTATACCGAATGTATGCAAAACAATATCAGTTTTTATACTTTATATTGATATATTTGGATGTACATTAGTCGTTGGCCACAAACATATATATACTAAATTAGTGCTCTCTATATTTGATACTAAACCTGATCATCTATTTGTAACTGGAAATGAATCACATGAAATCTGACGCTCATATGATAACTCAGTAGAGTTGTTGTCTATTCCGAGTATGACATTTATACTCCTACGTCATAGCGTAGATGCAAAAGCGAACCTGTTTATGATGTTAGTAGATAGATTACAATAATAATAAAGCCATAATGAAGGCTTGATTAAAAATATGTCTAACTCTGTTGATAATATTACAACAGACAGCGACTCGAACACACTGTAAACTGAAGAATTAAATTCATCTAAACGTCGAACATCGAAACCAAACCGTGTTTCAAAACGCGTCACTTGTCAGCACTCGGTCGGAATAATCTGATTAGGATTGTAATTTCCTGTGTCGCTGACGATTCCCGTCGCATTCGACTAAACATTTCATCAGTATTAACGAAATATACCAACAAATTTTACGACAAGGGTTTAAATGCTTGCCAAAGATCTGCCATTGTTTGTTACTCTGTTGACAAGTAAAGTTGTTAAATGGATTGACTGCGTCCAACGTGAAGTTAACGTAAATTGGGGTTTACTAACACTGAAACTTCATAATTAATAATGTTAGCAAAATAATAGTCTTACTTCTCACAAAAGGTACGGAATTTTATATCCAACACAGGTATGTGAGTTTTGAGTGTCCTTTAAAGTGTATGAGAAATTATAGTTTGTAAAAATATATTATCTTGTTAAATGTAAGCATGTTGAATAGTTATCTGCGTATACTCCTATATTTTTGTTAATTAGTTTTATTATTTGAGTATTATTATTATTTGAGTTAAAACCACGTTGGTTCTAACAACAAAACGAATACATAAATTTAACTAGCGACGGAGCGGGTCGCTTCGCTCGGGATCAATACTGATAATCTATAGTATCTTCGAAAATATTCATTTAAACAACACGTTTTAAAGGACTATATTGATCTATATTAAATGCACAATATATATCTAGGCATTAAAATTAATTTTTTGAAGCGCTCGTAGCCAAGTTTGCATAGCCATTCTGAATCGATCAGCAAAGTTAAGCAACGTTCACCGCGGTCATGACTTGGATGGGTGACCGCTGGTTGGGCATTACTACTGAGCGCTTCCGTGCTTCGGAGGGCACGTTAAGCCGTCGGTCCCGGTTGTTGTCTTAGGATAGCAGTCGTTACAGCATGGTGGTAGGGCACTTTGCAAATGCCCGCCTGGCTAGCTACCACCCTCAAGTTGAAAATCTGTCGCCAAGCACCTAACGGTGTGTTCCGGCAGCTGTCCTTGAGAGCCAGTTACTCTAGGTTAGTCTGAACAATATCCTCGACCACATCATCACTTACCATCAGGTGAGATAGTGGTCAAAGGCTATCCTATCAGGCATAAAAAAAAAAAAAAATTTAAGGAAACATATTAGATAAGGATTAATGGTGTATTGCTTAAAATCGCTTCGTAAACAAGCCATTATTTATCGTAAAAAGTAAAGGAAAAAAATTGGTTATTTTGGGTTATCCCTAAGAGATTGACATATTACTATACCATAGCGGATTTCTTACAGCCCTTTCCCAGGTAAAAATGTAGTATAGTATTGTACAAATACTATAGTACATTATTTTGATCTACCTCGTATGGTTCAGCCAGCGTTTGCAATGTACGCGCAAAAAAATCTGTTTATTCACGACATCACATTAAAAGTATTAAAACCTCAAAAATTATCAGTGTTTCTCTATTATATTATGTATGTATTATACATATTATAAATCTTCCTCTTAAAATATTTTTGTATTAAAAAACCGCATTATAATCCGTTGCGTAGTTTTATATATCATACATAGGGATAGACGGTGCTTGTAATTTTGTTTTTGTACATAATTATTAATCTAAGTACCAGCATAGAAATTATATTTTATTTCAGTTTAGAAAATAGTTGTTATAATGGAAAACAAGAAAGTACTAACCTTTACGAGCTTAGCCCTTCCTTACAGCTAAGTCTCTAAAGCCTACCGACTTTCCTTAACTAAATAGACTAGAACCTAAAAAGATAAAAGCGACAAATTGCTCTAGGTCCAACAGAATCGACAAAATGAATTAAACATTTTCACTGCACGAAAAACATGTGAGCCCACGATTTACGATATCACTAAAGTTCTAGTATCTGTGCTAAAACGTTCGGTATATCTTCATTTAGGCCGGGAGTGGGGTACCTGAGAGGCATTTGTTTTGCAAATTATTAACATCACTCTTGCGAGGGTGACCCGTCGTAAAGGCCCTTTCAATTACGCGGTCACGTGTGTATACACTAATGATACAGTTTCGTGACCGACGTTCGGGTTTAGTGTGCTATTTGAGCCGTTTTCGAGGTGTAAATGGAACTTACATGTCAGCGGCTACGTGATATCACACTGTTCTTAGCTTGTCTTGCGTGTGTTAGATTAATAAATAAATATATTACATGGTTTAGAATACTGTTTATTTCGGTATCAATTGACTAATAAATACTTACGTTTTATAAAAAGTAAATCATAAATAAGCAAGAGTAACTGTTTTGTAACTCTTATATTCAAAGATTTAACAGAAATTATACATTTAATAAACAAATCAAGTTACATGACAACAGTCTATATCTTTATTCTATATAAAATAAAAGTAGCATTTTACCTGAGTTGTTCACTCTGAACATGCTTAAAGACGCCTTTTCAAATAATAATTTCGGCAGTCAATATAAATACTTATGTATAACTACACTTTTGGTATGAGAAGAAGGTACTTATAAATAACTATTTAAATTTCAGGTATTATTACTTTATTCTTTTATTGATTTTATACAATGTTATATAATTTTGATCTAATATATATCTTATATGACTAACGTCAAAACAAGTATTCTTATTTTAAACCTTAAATAAATGTAATATATTTCAACTTAATATAAATACTTATAAATAGTTCCTAGCAAGTAATATTTTCTTTGACATCTACTGAAAATGAAAACAAAGTACCTTACCTAAGGGTAAAACCAAACGAGCGTAATTTTGTGAGGCGTGAGTCGCGTATTTTTTTCGCGTAATTTTTGTTGTTTAAACGTGGATGACTCATTGCGTCGTCGTGTGGCATAACTGCACTTTTGTGTGAAACCAAATCAAACAGAAATTACGCGACCGAAAATACGCGGCTCATAACTTACAAAATTACGTTCGTTTGGTTTCAACCTAAAACGTAACCCCATCGACGCAATGTTTACTTATGCTATCACGTGTATTGGGCCTGTGGATGAGTTATAGCAATGGAATTAGTACGCGAGGTGCTGCTCTTATCACAAGGAGTTCTTTAACTTTTAAAGAAGAATCGCTTCCTGTTTCTTACTGTGTCTTCTTGTCGGTTATCAAATAATCCCTTCCTAAATTCCTTCCAAATATAAAGGTCTACAGTGATCTCAACCCATAGATTAAACCGTTTATTCTTAGTGCTTTCTACCGTTCTTCTTAAGTGCTAGGATATTTTTCACTCCCATAACACTATCAGTAGCCCAAAGAGAAAAAACAGCATCAAAACTACTTATACCAGGCGTGGCTCACACCCCACTTACACCAGTAAAAAGCTACAGGTACATCCGTCCGGACTCCGGACGGAATTATTCTACGGTGCGTACCGCGTCAGAAGAGATCAGAGCTATGCGATAGAAAGAGAGACGCCTTGTAGGTGATTATAAATATTTGCTACTCTGTGCTTTGCGAGCTAAAGTGTACTTTATTGCTTTATTGCTAGAGTTGCTTACTTATTGGAATGGGTTTGTGGAGTGATTCTTCTGTTTATTTTTATTCTTCAGTTCTTTTCGTAGTAAATAACGTCATAATAATGTATAATGTAATCTATATCAGTATTATTAGTAAGTTTCGTAGTACAAGCGAACTTACGTCATACACATTGTAATTATTAACAAACATATATAACCCAATGTTATTTATGTAATTTTTAGGGTTCCGTAGTAGAAAACGGAACCCTATTTCTTCGCCTTGAATGTCCGTCCGTCTAAGATAATAAGGGCTGTATCTTAGAATCCTTATTAGGTAACCGATCGATATTTTTTACACAATGTATTTCCTAGTAACTACAGCATGAGCTTCTTCAATTGGCGAATCAACAGCCCCTAAAAGATCGACAACGTATTTTTAATGCCCAGAGTGCTTCTGATTTGGTACGGAACCCTTGTGTTGAGAGTGCAACTCGCGCTAGGTTGGCTTTTTATCTCCTACAGCAAAAGTAGGTTGTTAGAAGTCGAAATCCTTTGTATGTATATACATTTAGTAGTGGTAGTCATTCTGTTTATCTGTCTCTTGGCATCGTAGGCCTCAAACAGCTCAAACGACATTATTTCACTATTCAAATACTGGATAGAACTTTTTATTATTTATAGCTTATAGTCTAGCCTTAGTCCACTATCTCTCTAGATGATAAGCAATATGTGGTCGAAGATGTTGTTCAGGCCAACCTAGAATTACTGGCACACAAGATCATCTGCCGGAATACACCGAGAGGTTCTTGACGACAGATTTTCTACTTGAGGGTGGTAGCTAGCTATGCGGGCATTTGCAAAATGCCCTACCACCATTATGTAACGACTGCTATCTAAGACAACAACCGAGACCGATGGCTTAATGTGCCCTTTAAAGCATGTAAGCGCTCAGTAGTAATGCCACTAGCGGTCACCCATCCAAGTCATGACCTCAGCGGACGTTGCTTAATTTAGTTGATCTGTTAAGAGCGGCTAATTAAGTAGTCTACGAATAATTCTTCCTGGTCTTGAAAAGTCTGTTCCATACTGTTTATAAGCATAAGATATACAGATTAGCTTGCTTGTCCAATCCTGAATATATAATATCCTCTGCTAAGGTATTACGTGCAGACTTAACACGGTGTGTACCACGGATTTAGGAAGGGAGGGGATATGGCGCGAGGCATTTATTCTACTGATCCGCATGTCGCAGTTTTTCAATTATCTATCCCCACTGCGCTTCACGTCTACAAATGAAACAATAAACTCTTAAAGTAATACACTGAACGCAGGGCTCTCATTAGCTACTTACACCAACTCATTACAATGCACACTGACAAATCAATCAATGAAAGCAAAGCGCTCGGACATCACAGTAACAATAAAAATTACTCCTACATGCATACATTTACACGTACGCTGGGGCTTGATACTATCGGTAAAGTGGTATCGAAATAAAAACTACATAGTTTAACTGAATAAGTAATTGAGTATAAAATAACATTTCTTGCTACATATATTCAAAATTTATGTTTTATTTATTTTCATGTCACCTAAAATTTTATAAAAATGTAAGTAAATAATATGAAAAAATATTGAATATAAAATAAAACAGCTTGCACTTGGTTTGAACCGTTTTAGGTTATTATTTATTGGATAAATGATACATGACAACACATAGTATGTATGTAACTTTATTAGTTTTTATATTTTTTAAATCAATTTCACACGTACTTCTGTCAAAGCAGTCGTGGTTTTGGGGCAATTCGCATTCTTGGGGATTATGTGGCTCCAAAGAACAAGATGCCTTTGAGTCGACTTTCTCCGTTTCCTAAAAGTTACGAATGCAATTGAAAACGCAGTAACTGTAGTCGGCGTACTATAGTCACTCCCTGCAGTATGCGATCGGCAAGGAGGGTAAGCGACGCGCTGCGCTAAACGCAATAAATATTATCTTGCAGATAAGATTTCGTCACCAGATTTCAAGAAGTTCTCGATTGCCCTCCTCACCGCTCGCATACCGCAGGTGGTGCCTAGCATTAGTGGGCGGACTATAATAACAAAGATAATAAATTTTATATTTCATATCATGCATTTTTCGTATAAAAAATAAAAGGTATGTACCGAAAATATATGACTAACTTTTATTTTTGGGACTGCCCAATCAAAAAGTCTGCGACTTTTATTCAAGGGTTGAAACATCTCTTCCCTTAAATGGGCTGAAAATATTCTGCTATTTTTAAATGGTAGCCAGGTAGATCCCCTGCCTGTCGCTTCAATCCATTTTTCCTTAATATTAGGATCTTTTGGGAAACTGACAGAAAATGTATATTCTGTTTTAAAAATATCTTCCACTTTACAACATTCAATTATTATAAGTAGTCTCTTTCCAAATAACGCTTGCAATATTGCTTTAAAGTTTATTAACAACACTTAGCAGGCTCGTTACAGTATCGATTGATTGTTTTAAAAATATCTTCTACTATACAACAGTCAATTATTATAAGTCGTCTCTTACCAAATAACGTTTGCAATATTGCTTTAAAGTTTATTAACAACATTTAGCAGGCTCGTTGAAGTATCGATTGATATAAGTATTTCTATAATGTATCGACCACATCACTAACTCTCGGCCGATAGCAGCGGCCGTACTACGCGACGATGCGCGCTTTCAGAATATCGTTAACGCAATTCTACATTGCGGCATTTGCTTGTTGAGTCGTAAACAATTTTCTAACATTAGGAGCAATGGATTTCGATAATGAATATGCTATACTTTTGTCACCTTTGGAACATTTTCAACGGCTCTGTTAACTTCGTTTGGAATTATGATGGATTTTAAATAATAACATGTGAATTCTTGTATTTACATGTCAAATGATATTCCATTCACCTTGTCACTTTTGTTCTTGCACGTAATGACAGCACAACTTGGCATTTGGTGGTAATTACACGATGTTTGCACGACCGTGGACAAAGTGCGACTGGCGCGCCGATATTTACGATTTTAACGAACAAGTTCTCTGGAACTTGTTGCTGCGACACGTATCACGCCTCCTCGGCATATCCCCTCCCTTCCTAAATCCGTGGTGTGTACCTATTTCTGAATTACATTATAAGAGATCCTCTATAACTGTATGGATATAGTAACAGAGCACAGAATGTTCAACGTTATTTTTCGATAGCTACAGCCTGTGGGGTGCCGGGGCCCGTGGGGTGCCGGGCTAGAATGTCACTGCCCCATCTCTACCCGTTGTATGTTAAGAGGCGACAAAGGGTACCACACCCGAAGTTGGGCTTTCTGAGGAACTGATATCTCACACTGCGATCCCCAAGCCGCCTGCCAAGCGTGGAAATTATGGCCAACCCCATAATTTCCACTGTGGAGGCTGTGTTCAGCAGTTGCTGTTACAGTATAGAGGTATATTTATCATCTTGTATGTTGAAAATGCAAAACACACGTTAGAGTACACACGTACGAGTAGAAAATGTAAGTTGGAAACAGAATAAAATATCTCAGGAAAGTGTAAACGCTACAGAATTGGGCGGTAACAATCTGATAAAATTACAAGAATATACATTTGGAAATAATTTAATATTTTCGATGTAATTGAATTACGATACGCAAAATTCGTGCAGACAAGTTAATCTTAAATTATTACTCATGCTCTTATTGGTGTATCAATTTTATTTAGGATTTTGGAATCGAGTTTCGTTTCTAGGCCTAACCTTTCATCATCTTCAACTCCATACAATGTTATCAAAGAAGTTAACTTATTGTGTAAAAAAAAATTAACATCATCATTGTATCATCACGCCTGTAAATCTCCGAAAGGAATGGAAGTTGTCAGAAAACCCACGTTTTGCCATTTATGTTTTGTGTAATAAGGGGCGACGCTATTGGCTCCTATCGGCTATAGTTTCAGATTCTAGAGCGTCAAACTAAAATCTGTGAGAGACTACTACTAAATATTCATCGGAACTTAGAATCTCGGGATCGCAAAGCGACGCCCCTGGACAAACTAGACAGTGTCCAAGTAAAATAATTAACATAAAAATCCGAAAACTCATATGCATAATGCCAACATAATTTTTATAGCTGCAAGGCTTGCCTTTGGCCACTATCTACATATAATTGCTAGCTCTTAAGGGCAGCTGCCGGTACACTTCGTTTGGTGCTTGGCGACAGATTTTCTACATGAAAGTGTGCTAGCCAGGCGGGCAATTGCCAAAGGCTTACTGATATAACAACTGCCTTTCTTAGACAACTAACGGGACTGACGACGGCTTAAAATGATCAGGAACGGAAACACACAGTAGTAATGCCAGTAGCGGTCACCCATCCAAGTCAACATGCTTAAGTTTTTTATGGTATTGTGACGGAACTGCCGACGAGGCCTACCTGATGTTAAGCGCTAACCTGTCTATAACACTGACGAACTGCACTGCGCCATTATATAGTTGTTAAGTCTAACGTACCTGTGATTTTACTGGCTCTGAAGGACTGCTACCGCAACTCACTGTTAGAAGCTTAGCGACAGATTTTCTACAAGAAAGTGGTAGCTAGAGAGGCAAGCATTCGCAAAAATGATATTCCACCATGGGGTGAAGCTCAAACCGACGTTGGGGATCGAACCATGAATTGATCGTTTAACATCAATGAGGTAAACTCCGCCATAAGTGCTTCAAAATAGTAATGAAAACATCGCTATCATCAATACATAAACCAATAACGTGATTTTTAATACGTTATTATAATACGTACAATACCGGTAAGTAATAATTTTTCCGTTAATAATGTTTGTAGTCTTGCTAATAATTATTAAAAGTATTGTGTATAAGGTTGACCTCTTGCAAATTATTTTACTATTGTAAAAGTTAATGTCCAATTAGTTAATGACCAACTACGGCGTAGCAATCGATATATCTAAGGTGTAGATAGCTTTGACAAAAGACCCATCTACGCCAAAACACATTATTTACAGATGTTCAAATAGACGTCAAAAATTAATTAAAATTTTAGTCAGTATTGCTTATTCAAGCTTTTTCATCTGGATTAACTTAAGTTATTTAACCAAACATAAAATTAAGTCAAACTAAATATTTATATCCATATTTTTTCCAATCAAATAGCTGTTTCTATTTATTTTGAGATGATAGGCTAGACTTTGACCACTATCTGACGTGATGGTAAGTGATGATGTACATATACATATATACAATCTAGAATTACAGGCTCTCTAGGACAGCTGCCAGAACACGTTAGATGCTTGGCGACATACTTTGTACTGGAGAGTGTTTTCTATGGACGTTTTACATCACTTATATTTCATTGATAATTTTCATTGCGATGCTTCATGGAGTCACCTGCATATAAACCAACATTTTCTCTTGGCAAACCGCATAATCACAAAAAATAAAAAAAAGACTAAAGTCCAAATCGGACCTAAGTCTTCTTTTTTAGGGTTTCACTTTTAGGGGTCTGCATTGCAAAAGACTTTTTTATGTTATTGTGACGGAAGATGCTTGAGGCCCACCTGATGTTAAGCGGATCAACCTCTGCTTATAGCAAATGCATTTCATCATGTGACGAATTGCACTGCGTCCGTTACATTAAGACATGCAGTTGTTAAGTCTCATGTGCCTCTTATTTTTCTGGCTCTCAAAGCCAGAACACACTATTAAGTGCTTTACGACAGATTTTCTACTTGAGGGTGGTAGGTAGCCAGCTAAAGGGGAATTCGCAAATTGCACTTCCACCATACAAAAGAATATGTTTTTAAGATTTTTCCAGCTTCAAAACTACATTGAAGCGGCATTTACAGTATTTGTTGATTATATTGAGCTTATGGTGCGTTATTCATAAGTTTATACATAATATATCCAAATTCCAGATTCCTAACTAGTTTGGTTTTTCAAATATACCCTATAACTTACATGAAATTCTCGTGAGTTTCACACATATTTATTTAAATTATAATACATATGTTTAAATTTATTTATTTATCGGGATGGTGTCAATTTTAAGTAGAGGGTTGTGTGATAGAGTTGGTAGCTATTATGTTGACCTTTTTGGTAGGTACTATAGAAAAGGAATAAAATTAGTCATTGCATGGCACACGGTGTTGTTTTGTGGCATACTCAATAAAATATCTACAGAAACACGTAATGTATAATTATGGAGAAGAGCACAATGGGAAATTCTGAGCACAATACTCCAAATTTAAATTAAACAATATATAAAATATATAAACACGGCTACTGCAGTACTTAACAAGCCCTGCAGGTTCCCAATTTCACATGTCCCATATGATTTAAGCAAATTGAAGGCGAGAAGCAGACCGTTAAATCTTTTCATGGCTTAATTTCGGGGCTGGCTCAGCAAAATTAGCTCGGAAACTGATTTGGAGAGCGCATAATGGAGCACCTACTCGATCGTCTCGTCGAACCAATAAAATAAGCGTTTAACCATCCCCGTTTTTATTAGCCATCCGTACTTTGGCCTTGTTAATGCTGTTTGAATTTTATGTTGTAATTCAATTTTCGGGTTTAGGAAGTTATGTCTTTTTTATGCAAGATTAACGGAGTTCACGTTTTAATAAATTAAAATTGCTTTGTATTAAGTAAATGAAATGAACATAATTGAAGCTAAGTTCTACATCAATTTGCTAATGAACGATTTTTAAGGTTAAACTTCATTGAACCATTTCATCGCGCATATTATTATTTTTTCTATTATTATTATTTTTAGGGGAAGTGTTTCCATAGCGGTTACAAACATACGTAGTATTGTAATATTTTAATAAATATCAAGTATTTAAAACGGCTAAACTATTTTACATGTATGCTTTTGAGCCTAATGATTTGAGGTATACTAGTTTCTCGTAAACTTATGTTTTTATGGGAATTCTAAATTTTACTTTTAGAGGTAAAATAAAACTGGCAAACCAGAAGCATAGATATTAGACTCAAGGAAATTAATGGTATTTGAAATAGCAAAACTATGTTTGTATAGAAACCGTACACTTCCAATGTATTTTAATATTTATTAGTTATGAAATGGATTGTCTCCAAACTGGGGATAAAAGATATGTATTATTATGCAATAAGTTAAACGATCGAAATTTAATTTTCGATTAGACGTGAATGTATGAACTGTAATAATAAATAATTCCTTGATTTATTCTTAGCAAACGCAGTGGACGATATCTTCCATTTCTATTGTTATAATTATCCACGGATGCGCATGGGACATACAAAACCAACCTTCACAACTGAAAAAAAACTAATCTTTTTTTTAACTTGGATGTTTATTTCATTTGTTTTAATTTTAAAACAAACAGCTGAACCGATTTTGATGAATTTCTATAGGGCCCATCTGAATGTGAGGAAACATTTTCAAAACATAGAATTATTTTCTAAATTGATTCATAATGAATCTGCAGTAGCAAACATTAAAAAACTGAATTAATAATCTCCTTTTTGAAGTAGGTAAATTGTTTTAACCAATAATAATTTATATATATATAACCTCTTTAGTAGATATATTGTTCATAAATATCCATTTCACATTACAAATGTACGAAATTATGTTAAACCTCATTTTTCTCTTAGCCATCTCATGCCAACAACTTCCATTCATGAGGTACACTTATTCTAGATTTGGATTATTTAAATTATTTAATGTAGTGCGTAAAATGCAATATACCTATAAGTATATCTGTCTAGTTACCACAGACTATTTGTCATACATAAGAACCATAGTGAAGTCTAGGGTCGATGTTTATTTTAGTCAAAGCTTCATGATAACCACAAGTTGGTTTATTATTCAGACTGCGGACTAGGTACTGTGTGTGAATTATGTATCTGCACTTGGTCCGAGTCCTGTTAGTTAGCCAGCTCTGTACAATGGTTGGTGATATTGCAAGCAATAATTACTTAAGCAAATCTCCAATGTGAGCTGTGCACTGTTATGCTGAACTACTGAAATCCTGTGTTTAACCTACATATAGTGAATGAAATCTTGAGCGTGAGTTTCCTAGTTTTGGGTCTTTCATAAACAATTTATATACATATATAGTTAAACGACAAAAAGTGTTAATTTTACAGAAATTACCGAAACTTTTTCATGAACTAATAAAATTAATAAATTTGGAGTGTGTTTGTTGGTCTGTTATGTGTATTAGCAAAAGAGCCATGGAACATCTACATTTTTATGAGATAAAGCACAAAGGGAAATGGTACTTAAGTGAGAAATCAAATGTAAATCTGTAGATGAGGGATTGTTTACCTTTTTTTACCGACTTCAATAAAAGCAGGAAGTTCTCAATTCGACTGTTTTTTTTAAATATGTGTGTGTTACTCCATAACTCATTACTGGGTGTACCGATTTTGATATTTATTTTAGATTCGAAAGATGGTGCTTATCATGTGGACATTTAAATTTGAGTGAGATCTGAAGAGTATTATTTGAGTTATCCCTAATAACGCTTATTTTATGTTGAAGTCGATGAATTTGTTAAATTTTTTTTTTTTTTAGGTTTTTTTTTTTTTTTTTTTTTTTTTATGGGATAGGGGGCGAACGAGCGGGCGGCTCACCTGATGGTAAGTGATCACCGTCGCCCACAAACATCCGCAACACCAGAGGTCTCGAGGATGCGTTGCCGGCCTTTAAGGAGGGAATATGCTCTTTTCTTGAAGGTTCCTAAGTCGTAACTGTTCGGAAATACTTCACCTGGCAGCTGGTTCCATAATGTGGCAGTGCGAGGTAGAAAATGCCGTGAAAATCGCAAGGTTGTGGACTTCCTTAGGTATATTACTTATTATGTACAGATTTATTATGACAGAGAATATAATGGTTGTTCTATAACTGGATAATTATCTCATTGGAACTCTTTAAAGCTAATATAAGAAAAAATGCGCCATAGGTGTCTAAATCTGAAGAGAAGCTATTCTAAAATAATTTTTGATACACTTCCTTAGTTACGTTAATTAATCTAATATTCACTTACTGTAACAGCCGGATCATCCACTACTGAACAGTTCAGAGCACAGCCTCCCCTATGAAGGGGGTATTTGCCATAATCCCCACGATTGGCAGGCGTCTTGGGGATTGCAGTGTAAGTTGGCAGTTCTTTACAAGGCGCTGCTGCCCAGCTTCCAGTATTTTTCCCTTAGTCGCCTCTTACGACACCCAAGGGATGATATGGGTAGGTGCAATTCTAACCCGGCACCCCACGGCCCACGGGGATAATACATATTGATATTCTCTTAAATGTGACCAATCCTTTAAAAATCCGCGTTAAAAAAAAACGAACAATTGTAATTGTCCGATTTCCATCCATGAGATTCATGTGAAAAGTACTGCGCATTGAACTTTATATAAATCATGTTTTGATTTAATTTCCATTTCAAGCACCTTATTGATCTGAAGGCTGACTAACGGCAATATATCGGGTATAAAGCAATCCCGAAGAGTTGTCTAATAGGCGGCCAGCGATAGACCTAAGTTATTATAACTATGTTTGTTGTTCCTGTGACGGAACATGCTCGAGGCCCACCTGATGTTAAGCGGACTAACCTCTGCCTATAACAGATGCATTTCGTCACAAGTCACGACTCGCACCGCGCCCGTTACCTTGAGACATAGAACTTAATTCTCATGTGCCTGTAATTGCACTGGTTCTCAAGGACTACTGCCGGAACACACCGTTAGGTGCTTGGCGATAGATTTTCTACTTGAAGGTATTCGCTAGCCAGGCGGGCATTCGCAAAATGCTCTTCCACCATGCGGTGAAACTCAAGCCCGCGACGGGATTCGAACCATGTACCTGCTGTGCGGCTTTCCATAGCCACTGAGCCATCATTGCTTCAAAATTATGTCCTCCTGTTGTCCAGTACATTGTTAGAGAAAACACATTTTTAAATATGTCATATGTAGTATTTTGTGTTGTAACAGAAGACGTAATATATCACCAACCCTACATGAGAAGGATAAAAGTAGGACAATGTGATAGATTGATACATTGCTTAAGAAACTCAGAATACAATTTCATATATAAATGACTAAGGTAAGTATATAAATGTGTATATCAATTACTAAGGTAAGTAAAATTTCTAGGAATTCATGCTTGAAATGCACGACAGAAAATACCAGTACAAATGCTCTAGAATACGACTATGTAAGGTAAGTTCAACAATGGACGTTGCATTCAATAACCACCTCAGTGTGCTGTAATGTACAGGTGCTATACGTAACTTAGTTCTCAACTAAATTCAAGCATTATCTGGTCTGGATTTAGAGTTTATTATAACCAATCACTGAATGGAATGAAGAGAAGGTTGTAATAATTCCAATGTAATGTGGTATATGCGACTTTAACTTCAGCAATAAATACATTTTGAAATACTAAATGGCAACTGTTTGGAAATATGTATATTCGAAAATTGAGCTACAAAATAACGTATTCTTTTTTAATAAGTTAATGTTGACCAAGCAAGAGGCCTACCTGATGTAAAACGGTAACTTCTAACTACAAAAGATGGATATCTTCACAAGGGACAAAATCATTGCGCCCGTCACCCTGACACATACAGTTGTTAAGGTTCATTTGCCTGCCATTTTACTGGCTCTCAAGGACTGCTGCTGGAACACACAGATGCTTTTTTGTTATTTTTCTAAATCTACACTCCACAGACTCCAGGGTCCGTGACTTTTTTCAATCATGACATTTTTTGTATTGTATGCCGCCATATACTGACTTAACATTTTCCCCTTGATGACCTGGGATGTGTCGTTGTTGTATATAGCGGCTTCTGCCTCTTCGAGTCTCACCTTTAAAAGGTTTTCATTTTTAAGCCTGAAGGACTGCAATATGTTTTCGCAGTTTCTGTGGTTGACCTCTCTGTTCGCCCTTATACAGTTAGATGATTAGCGACAGATTTTCTACTTGAAAGTGGTAGCAAGCCAGGTGAGGGTTCGCTAAATGCTCTTTTGCCATGAGGTAAAGCTCAAGCCGGCGCGGGCGATGGGGTTCAAACCATGGACATGCGGTTCGACAGTCCATAGCTATAACCGCTCGGCTATCAATGCTTAAAAAAAGCAATCCAATAATTGGCAAAGTATATTGCATTCTAACAACTGCTATGCTCTAATGTGGATGCAATACAAAACTATACGGAGTCTTAAGTATATCCCGTATTGAGTGTGAATTCAATTTAAACTTAGGCTACCAAGTTTGTTGTTTACCAATAGCTGATCAAAAGTTTTGAAGTAGGTAGAACGTTGTTTATATATACTTTATAATAAACTTTTATAATTTCTTCTCGTAATATGTAGAATTATTTACTATTTACATCAGTCTCCTGAATCGTTTTTCTTTGTGTACACATGATTTGAATTATAATCTAGTTCTTAACCTTAAGTATGTTTCTGTGTATCTGTAATGATTGTAATTTGTGTTGTGTACGAAATAAATAAAATAAAATAAAATGTGTCTTCATCTTTGATTGTAAAAACACGACATCTGTGGAAAATTATAGGTACTGTTTAAATACTTCATTATATGTTAGTTCAACATGTCAACAAGTAGCAAACTATTATGACTGCATCCGATTGTTTGAGATAATCTCAGTGTGATCCGAATAATGAATAGTTTATTTGTTTCAATCATTTCTCATGAGGAATTTATCAAGAAGCTTTGACTAAAATAAATATCGAGTCTAGTATGAAAAATAGATTCTGGTAACTTGACAGACATATTTATGAGTATATTGCATTTACTCACTACGTAAAATAATATAAAAATCCAAATCTAGTATAAGTTTACCTCATGAAGGTAATATGTTGGGAACAGACGGCTACATGAAAGCCAAAGAGATCTACGATCATTTTGTTCATATGTAATGTGAAACGGTTATTTATATATCTAATATATTATCTACTATAGAGATTATATGTATATATTTTTAAATCATGTTTTTTTTACTGCCTTGTTATGCCTAAATTAACAACATACTACGAACTATATACAATACTACAGCTACTGCAATTAAAGCATTAAAACAACCCACGATTCATTGCCGACTCACAGGCAGTCCAAATGCTCCAGCCCACTACCAGTTGGCAGCGTGCCCAGCGTGCTGGTAGTATTGCCCCGTTGAATTGCGATGCTTATTCGATTTTGTATGTATTGTAATACCAACTTCAAAAAAGAGGTTATTCGAATTAATAACATACAATATCGATTTTAGGGTTCCGTACGTTGAAGATTATCTAACCTGCCGAGAGCAAAGGGTAAGAGTCAATGACTATGAGAGTGACGTCGGATTCAGCAGAATTGGTGTTCCACAAGGCAGCACGTTCGGACCAACCCTGTTTCTCATTTACATCAATGAGCTCTGTAAAACATGTATGCCTGGAATGGAGCTCCTCATGTTTGCTGATGACACGGTCCTCTTATTCCATGAAAAGTCGTGGGAAAATGTTATTGAATTAGCTGAAGCCGGCCTTTCTAAGGTTACCTCCTGGCTTGAAGACAGTCTGTTGTCTCTTAACACAAGTAAGACAAAGTATATTTGCTTTAGTAAAACAGCAGCAACAGCTACACACTCTGACTTCCAACTAACAATTCATACGTATCCTTGTAATCGTCGAACCATAAATGTAGACAGCGTCTGTACCTGTGAAAAATTTACTAGAGTAGAATCTCTTAAATATTTGGGTGTGACATTAGATTTTAATCTAAACTGGAAATCTCATATAACTACACTATCGGCAAGAATTAGAAAACTCATTTATATTTTTAAGAACTTAAGAGCAGTCACTCACTTTGATTTACTTATTCAAACATACAAAGCACTCTGTGAATGCATTATAAGTTACTGCATCTGTGTCTGGGGATTAGCTGCTAAAACGTATTTTATAAATGTTGAACGAGCTCAAAGAGCGGTTTTTAAAGTTCTTCTGTACTTACCCAGCAGACATCCTACCACAGAGGTATACAGCAAAGCACAGGTCCTATCGGTTAGAAAACTTTATATATATCAAATTCTAAGACGGTATCACGCAAATATAGTGACACATTTACCTACGTCAAATAAACGCGTCGACCGTTGTCCAGTGCCATTCGCCCGCAGTAAATTTGCGCAGAGACACTTTGACTATGTGGCACCGCACCTGTACAATAAGTTAAAAAAACTAAATCATGAAAGTAACATAAAAAAATACTCTAATAATAAAATTAAAAAAGTTATACTCACATGGCTAAATCAACTAGACTATGATGATGTTGAAAGCATACTCGATAACCTTTAAAGGATAATAATTAGCCACAATCACATAACACACCTCACACCCCCTCACATATATTCACTTCCACACACATACAAAACAACAAAACGCTATTTAGAAAAAAAAAATGTATAAGTAATGGCATAATTTCTGTTTTTATAGACACACATTGGGGAAGGATCTGGTCTTCGTAACACAGTGTAAAACTTCATCGAAGACCAGAGGCTTCATAATTAACATTGTACACAATTATGTCAATAAATGATTTTTATGTTATGTTTTTATGTACCAATAGGGTAAAAACGGGACCTAATAACTGAGACTTCGCTGTCCGTCCGCCCGTCCGTCTGTCTCCAGGCTGTATCTCAAGAACGGTGATAGCTAGACAGTTGAAATTTTCACAGATTATGCATTTCTATTGCCGATATAACAACAAATACAAAAAATTGGCCAAGTGCGAGTCGGACTCGCGCACGTTAAAACAACAAAAGGTTAAAATATGAAGTCTAATGTTGTATATCTCATGCTACGGAACCCTTCGTGCGCGAGTCTGACTCGCACTTGGCTGATTTTTTAATGTTTGTTACCTCAGATTAATTATGAATCAATTTAGAAAATGCAATACATTGTACTTAGGATCTCGTCTTTAGGATTTTAAATACTACGCTTGGGATTCCAAATGTCTCGCCTAAAATTAGACTGTTTCATCCCGTTAGTACGTTATCTACTATTATTATCGACAATCTTCAAAAAATATTTCTTTAGCAATGCCAAATATGTATTTGTACCAATTAAAATAAATATCCTTTAATACATTCCTTTAACTTTCCCTATGTTAGCATGATATTTACGAATTGAACATCCTCCCAGCAATTACATTACCCAAATTGTATTTGAATGAAAGCTCGAGTCGCCGCAATAAAATGAATTTCATTTCTTTGAGTGAGCCTCAAGCCTTATTTTAGCTGTACATTCATTATGAATGGAATATTATTATTATTAATCTAATAATTTGAAATAGATACATTAATAGATATATTAATGTATCTATTTCAAAAATCAAGTTGTTATACAGATTATGGAAGGGACTTTTTTACCAGCGGTATGTCTTTATGAACAAAATACTACGAACTATATACAATACTACAGCTACTACAATAAAAGCTTTTAGACAACCTATTTAAAAGAGAAACTTAATTATAAATAAGACATTCAATTTAACTTGGAACGGACTTAATTTAATATGTAATTACACGACTAACCAAAAAACGTGTGTTATGTTTTCTGGGTTCATGTATGTATGTTTGTGAGTTTTTTTTATTCCACCACAACATTTTAACGGCTTTACCGATTTTAATGTATGAGATATTAGATACGTCTTAATAGCTGACGCTATGTACATTAATAACAAATAAAATAACAAACTTTCGGATATTCGAAGCTACTTACGACGATATTTGAGAGAAAAAAAAGATTATTTCTTCCAAACCCAACGAGTGGAATATCAAAATGAAGGGCTTTAAAAAATGATTCCAAAAATATATATAACTTGCAATTTAATTTCAATGGAATGATAAATCGTTTTACGAAAATAAATAATTCACAGTCGGTTTTTTTACTTTTTTAATATTTTTTTACTTATTTTGTCTATATAATATCCATTGACCCCGTGGGGTGCCGGGCTAGAATGTAACCTCCACTTCTACCTGTGGGTGCCGTAAGAGGCGACTAACGGTAAATTCCCCCTCTTCTGAGGAATTAATCTCTTAATGTGATTCCTAAGACGTCTGCCAAGCGTGGGGATTATGGCAAACACCCCTTAATTTCCCCTTTTTTCCCAGAAATGTTCAGCAGTGGTCAAACCAGCTGATACAGTAATATACATGAGCTACTGATAAATAGTAGTATATTTTGAGAACATGTGATGAATGAATCACCCGTGCTATTTGTTCCCCCCTTTAAATCTTTCTGTGGGAGTATTTAGAGGCGATGAAGAGAAAAAATCAGAAGGTAAGCAGCAGTACTTTCTGAAGAACTGCCACCTTAAGGTATAAATAGACGATACGACTTGGCTGGCCCAACCATTTTTACCCAAATTGGCATTTAGAACAGACAGCACGTCCGTCGGCGCGACCCTCAGTTGTTCCCTCGGAAGTGCGCACTGGTGACTGTCATCAGTTATAGAAACCACTACGTCACCGGTATTATCAAAGCGGTATATTTCCATACTATACAAAAAAAATTAAATATTTTTTTAACAAAAAATGGAACCGACTTCAACACCGAAAAGTGTGAAATAACTTGTTGAAGTTATATATTTCATACTACTAAAAAGCATCATACCTTTCAAACAAAAAAATCATTTTCAAAATCGGTTTACCCAGTCAAGAGATCTGAGGTAACAAACATAAAAAAAACAGGTGAATTGAGAACCTCCTCCTTTTTTGGAAGTCGGTTAAAAATAGATACCAACCATACAATATACTTCTGCCGAAAAATATCGTATTAACTTAGTGGGTACCTACTGCCATACTGCTTAAACAGTATTAGTTGTTCAGGTAACTAATTATTAGAGTGATATGCATAGTAAAATTGACATTTTTATTGTTATAATGGTACTTATAGTCATTCTAGGATGTAGGTAGGAACCTACTTTTTTATACTCCAAAACCCGTTTAATGAATAAGTACTGAGCACATAGCTACCACGGTCTTACCGTTTGGTATAACGAGAGCCATAGAATTTCATTCATAAATGGACGATATCATAGACGCGGATATCATAAATAGGTAAAGATATCATAGACATAAGAAATATATTATATTAGAAACATATTAGGTAAATTATAATTATTAAAAACACAAACAAATAGAATTATTATACAGTAAATATAAGATGGTAGGTACTGTACAACATATGTATGTAAAATGAGGTAATAAGTTTATATTCGAATAATATTACTTATTCCTTTCTCGCTTATAAGAACCTTCATACGCATATTTTCTAAATTGCTTTTGAGGCTCGTTATAAAGTAATATCACTGTCGTGTTATTTATGAGAATTTCTACCTCAAATTCAAATTCAAATTCAAAATCATTTATTCAATTTAGGCGTCTACGACGCTCTTATGAAGGTCAATTACAAATTTTAATATTGAAATATTCTACATTGTACTGCCACGTTCAGCAAAAAAAGTTTATAGAGCCACTGCGAGAAGAACGGGCAAGAAACTCGGGGCCATTCTTTTAAAGGTCTCTTTACAATGTGTTATAAACAATATAATACAATTATTACAATATTTGTTTAAATTACGTAGGAGACATGTGATGGCTTGGCAGAGGTGGAATTTTCCAAGCATTTTTGTCGTTTAAGTAATCACAAACTGTGTAGTAGGATTTCTTCATCAAAATATTTTTCACGTGCAATTTGAATTTTCCTTCTGTGAGCATTGTAATATGTTCGGGAATTTTATTATAAAACCGCACACAATTACCTAAAAAGGACCTTTTATTTGTCTTTGCTAATCTAAAACATGGTACCGTTAATTTATATTTGTTCCTAGTGTTGTAATGATGGTTGTCACTGTTTAATTTAAATTTACTCAAATTTTTCCGAACATACATAATATTTTCAAATATATACAGACTCGGTAAAGTTAATATATCAATTTCTTTAAAAAGATCCCTTAGAGATTCCCTAGGATCCATTTCATATATGGCTCGAATTGCACGCTTTTGTAAGATAAAGATTGTCTCTATCTCAGCAGCAGCTCCCCACAGCAATACACCATACGACATAATACTGTGGAAGTATGCGAAATAAACTAGCCGTGCAGTAGCTACATCTGTTAACTGTCTTATCTTACAAACTGCATATGCAGCAGAACTAAGTCTTCCGGCTAGATCATGTATATGTGGATCCCACTGTAAAGTTGAATCCATTTTGATTCCCAGAAAGACTGTCGCTTTGTCAATAGAGAGTTTATCTAGGCCAAGCTTAATGTTTGGTTCAACATAAGGAACATTTGGTAATGAAAACTTTAAACATTTGGTCTTTTTTGAATTTAACAGAAGATTATTAGCGGCGAACCATCCAGAGATCATAGATAACACATTATTTACATGAATGAGTTCACTATCTTTCCTATCTACTTTAAAAATCAGAGAGGTATCATCCGCGAATAAAACAATATCACAGAAATCTTTGACCATGCAAGGCAGATCATTAATATACGCTAGGAACAGAAAAGGTCCCAAAATTGATCCCTGCGGTACACCTATTTTTACGAAAGACCCGGAAGAAGTATTGCCATTTATTCCAACCATCTGTAGCCTGTCAGACAGATATGACTCTATACTACTTATTAAGTTATAACATTAGAAAAAAAGGCGCGCTAATCGATCTAGCAAACGCCCTGTGTATCATAAGAATACAAGACTGAACGTGGTTTTACCTCACGAGCCAATTTGGTTGGAACCGCACCGAATCAACTGCGCTGGCCACCCAACGCATCCAACCAGTAGTAATAATTATGGTTGGTCCAACAGTGCCCGACTATCCTACACATGATGCAAAGTGGCTGGGTTGCGCGCCAAATCGGCGGCTGGGTCCAACCATGTCGTAACATGTGATAATAGTATTACACTGCTGTCCCAAGACGCCAAGCCTGGGGATTATTTTATCATACCATAAACGTACCTCCTTAAAGGGGATGTTCAATTCAATGGAGAATGTCATGGCTGTTGATGATGATGTCTTAATAAATGATACAAGTTGTGTTACACAGCAAAATCATAGGCTGTGAAGCGCTCGTAGCGAAGTTTGCTTAGAGGTTCTTAACCGATCAGCTAAGTGAAGCCAACCCTTCCACCCGGGTCATGACTTGGATGGGTGACCGCTGATGACATTACTACTGAACGCTTCCGTGCTTCGGAGGACACGTTATAAACCGTCGGTCCCGGTTGTTACGATGGTCTGAAGATGGCAGTCGATAAAACATGGTGGTAGGGCCTTAAACGAATGCTAGCCCGGCTAGCTACCACCCTCAAGTAGAAATATATCGCCAAGCACCTAACGGTGTGTTCATACAGCTGTTTTTGAGAGCCAGAAAATCTAGGTAAGCGTGAAACACATCATCACTTACCATCTGGTGAGATAGTGGTCAAAGTTTAGCCTATCAGCTATATATAAAGTTAATTACTTTCAAACAGAGATTTTGGTGTTCGAGTCGATGTGTTAAGGCATCCAGTGTATATGTCGAACAGAGGATGCGAATTCAAAGTTTCAAACTCAGATGTTCGAGATGTTGCAAACTTGTTTCTTACCCTGTAAGTAGCAAAGCATTCTGGGCCCAGGCAAAATCGATCGAATCCAATTTCAATCTCCTTATCTTCTGTGAAAACGGAGGGAACCTATGGTTACACAGCTTAAGAAGCTTGTTAGCTAGGTTCTCCTTCTGCGTTTAAATACTAGAAGTAAAATATCTCTACATCTGACCCGTATCCATCAGTTAACCGTCTTATATGCAGACATGTTCCTGTGCACTGCACCCTTATTCGTCATTAAAGATCCCTTGCAAATAACGCGTGACGTCATAACGTGCTGTAAACTATAATGCGTTTGATAACGCTATAATAAATAAACAAGGAATATTCAAATGCTATGTCACAAGACAAGTTGTCTATGGCTCAATTCGAGGTTTACGAGTTACGTTTAAAGTCAACCCGTCTCTCTCAAAAGTCTTTTTAGGGTTCCGTACCCAAAGGGTAAAAACGGGACCGTCAATCTTAAAGTGGCATGCAGAATACCATTTCACGATCTTTCCACGAGATAACGTGGCGCGTTAGGTTTTTGAATGTTCTTAGAGAATAACGGTCCAGGGGGCCAAGTTTACTAATTACATGTTCATATTCAGCATAGATTCATTCCGAGTCGATTGCGATTAGAATCGGTAGTCTACTAACCCCATATGAATATGGATCTATGATGTATCTAGGCTGGTTTTAACTATATTGCCATACCACAAAATAAAAACAGAAGAGTAGTGTTAAGTCAGTGTAGCGATGGGCGATTGCGAGAGGTTTTAACAATCGAAGGAATCGCAGTCGTCAAAATATACAATCGAGTCAATAATCGACTCGCTGTTTTACAAAACAATCGACAGGTTATTCGGTTATTGCGATTGTTCATTCATTGAGTTCAATTGCTTGCTTAGTTACACAAGGCCAAGTCCGGCCATCGAGATCTCGTTTTGAAAACAATCGACTGAAACCTCTCGCCATCTCAAATCATCGCAACCACAAAGCCGAGTTGGAATCGGGCCGAAGACGAAAACAACAACAATCGAAAACAATCGAGATGTTTGACGGAATAATCGAAAACAATCGAGAGTTTCGAACAATCGAATCAAGATAGAAGTTTTGAAGAATGATAGAAAACTTATTTTCCATGCCCACAGGAATGGTACCTAATGCCGGAACAAATTCCTAACTCAACATGTTTGCCAACAATACTAGGAGTTGGTGTATGCCACAGACTAACCACCCTATGCACAACACCATTGGTTTTGCATGCTTCTGTATTGATAGAGTATGAACTGACCTCAGTAGATGACAATAGGCTCACCCCTATAACACGGCATTTTGAAACATATCTGACGAAGTATACATGTTTACATGGATACATAACATAGTGTGACAATGACACTAACTATAGGATTACAAAGAAAAAAGTTTTTATATTGTATATAATATTTTTAATAATCATCCTTATAGGTTATTTACATGATAGATATAGGGATATAGTGGGCCAAAAAAGTTAGGCATGCCCTGTGACAAGATGTGGTGATCAGGCTTTTTATGAATCCCGGCTTAGCAACAGCAATAAGACTGCAACATTGGCACATGTGCCAAAACATAAAAGTAATTAAATATTAAAAAAAACCCCTCAAAGATAGGTAATGTATTTACTGTTGATATGCAAGCTACACCACTACGGCCACCGGCAGTAAAAACCTACTACTACCTTTGAAGATATGGATTACAATGTCTGCAGTTAGGACGTCCAAGTACAGTTTCTGTGATTATGCACTGGAAGGACTGGGCAGTCCTCTTCATCCAAGCATGTCATGAAAATATTAAATACAATTCCATATTAACAATAATTGTTTAAAAAATCTATTGTAAACTAAAGTACCTATCTATCATTATAAGAACTTCTTTCACATGCTTATTATATCCACTGTTTTTTGTATTATACCTAGTTCTGTAAAAAAAACTAGTTTGTATAGTTACTCTTTTTGGGATCTTGTATGAATTGTAATTTTAAATAAAATATAGTTGTTATTATGTGTGGCAAACATATAATCTTATTATTAAATTAATATAAATATTAATCTCGACTTTTTGTGTGTAGTTAGTATTTATAGAGTTAACGGTGAACTAATAATTTAATTTCAACAAATAATAGTGTTATATCTATGTGCAGTGTTTTATTCAGTTTTTCCAGATGCAATAATGAGATATTGTTTTGTGTCTAAAGTTTTTTTATTTTTACTAGTGACAAGCAACAAAATGGTGTCTAATGTTTTGTAAAACACAACAATCAATGAATGTTTTGCCTATCACCATATGGCTATAATGTAAAGCAAGGGCTGCGCGAAAAAAATATTGGAGGGTAAAAGGCATTGAAACAAGTTCTTAATACATTATTATATAATTACTTCTACACTAATATTATAAAGAGGAAAGCTTTGTATTTTTGTATGCAACGAACAAACTTAAAAACTACTGGACGGATTTGCATGAAATTTGGAATGGAAATAGTTTGAGACATGGGGAAAGACATTTTATGGTAGTTTTTTATCTAACTGCATGAGGTTAATGGTTAATGTGTCACGTATTAGTAGTGATTGTAGCGGGGCTTGACTAGTTTATGAGCTTAAACAACATTATCTGCATTTAGGTACTGATTAGATAGGTGACCGTTAGTGAGGCCTTGAGGTGGTCTGAAAACTTTGAAGAATGCCTACTATCTTCCATTTTTCACTACGCCTTCATAGTGGATCATGGCGCACACTTATCTTACCTTACTGAGGAAGTTCCATGTCCCGTCTGTGGCAATGTTTTGATCCACACTTCTTCGACTTTCGTCTTTATATGGGGAAAATATCTTGAACGATTTCATCTTCTTCCGATTCTTTTATTCCTTGGGAAGGTCTCCGAGTGGTATGCTAACGGCTCATTGCACCTATTACACTCATTTATTAAGTGTTGTTGTATATAAGGTTCTTAGGTTACAATTATTTATCTAAACAAGTGTTCTACTTCCACAGAGAATACACTAACATACATGTCCAACCAAATACTCAACAAACAAAGTGTTTCAGTAAACTTTACGAAAATACATATGTCGGAAAGCAATCTCGGCTCAATCTATGAAATTTGTACCACGTGACATGTGTCAAAAATAGTGGACTACTGATTTTGCCATTCATTGAGATACAATATGTTAGTAGACTACGAAAAAGTTCATATGAAACCGAGATTGAATCAATATTGACTCAATATGAACGATATGAAGTTAATAGACTACCAAAACTGTCATAATTGACCAGGTCAAGTTCATTATAGATTCATATTGATTAGCAGACTTGGCGCCCTGGTGATTCTGCACTAGCTGCATAATAATATGAATATCCTTCCTATACTAGCTTTGCTCATTGTAACACTGTGTAAAGGTAAATAGAGAAACAGTATTCTGTTTCTCGTTACCTACAATGGAGATATGAGAAGGTGACAATTGAAATACTGTATTTTTTATACCGAAGTTTGTTATTCGTGTTCCGAATAGTGTAAGCTTTGGGGTGAATTCGGATCTTCGAATATATCCCAACTATGTAAAATAAAAATTGTTAAGTGCAAGTTACGCTCGCATTCGAAGGTTCCGTACCAACCACGGATTTAGGAAGGGAGGGGAGGGGAGAGACCCTTCCTAAATCCGTGGTACCAACCATAGAGAAAAGCAAAATAAGGTACCAACACAACAAAACCCACAGAAGCATTATTTTTCTCAGAAAGTAGAATATCCTTATAGAAAGACCGACTAGCCCTTGGCCAGCATTTATTATTCATTATTATACGTAAGATTTCAGACAGTTGATAATGAAACTGCTGCTTTAACGCTTGTCTGTGTTACAATTTTAACGATAGGGCAAAAACAAATAACGTTATACAAAACGTGTTTGTATATGAAAGCTTATTTTTTCTTTTAGTTATTATTTTATTTTGTTAGGCAATCTGCCATACTAACAAATAATCTGTGAAAATTTCAGCGGGGTATACACGATTCGAAACATGTATCTCTTTAAACCTAGTGGTCGCGTGGATTACATATGTAATCCACACCTAATAATCTGTAAAATTCTCAAAAACGGCGAGCGTACATTTCACGCGCTTCTAGGTAGATACTCTAAGTTGAATAGTTGACAAACACACTCCGTGCTGCGCGAGCGTGGGTCGCACACGGTAGTGTCACATGGGGACCGCAAGTCGGTGGATTACAAATGTACGCCGCGCGACCAATTACGTAAGTATTTTGAACGTAATAATATAGTTTTTTTTAATATTCTTATCGTTTATTCTTGGTTACAAATGTAGTGGTGTGGTTGGTGGTAAGCGCTAAAATTGCACCTTAAAACTGTGCAACACATGCAAAAAGTTTATTTGTGGTGATCATTCCAGGATTGCATGTCTGTCCTGTTTAGAAAACACGAATTGGAATTTAGTATTTTGTATCTACCCTCCTACATCTATCTCAATTATATCAAACTATGTGATTTTCATAATAGAGGTTTTTTTTGTTTTGTTGATTTTTGGAGAGGATGTAGAGGTGTGTCAAGCGGTTGTGATTATTTTTTGTTGATTATTTTAATCAAGACGATTCTTAAATAATACTATTTATTACAATAAGAATTAAACATAGTTGAAGCTGAAAATGTATTTATATTTGAATTTATAAATGGCAGTTTGAAGCAGTGATAGCTCAGTGGCTTTGGATATGGACTGCCGCGCAGCAGGTCCATGGTTCGAATCCCGCCGCGGGCTTGAGCTTCACCGCATGGTGGAAGGGCATTTTTGCGAATGCCCGCCTGGCTAGCGACCACCCTCAAGTTGAAAATCTGTCGCCAAGCACCTAACGGTGTGTTCCGGCAGCTATCCTTGAGAACCAGTCATTCTAGGTTAAGCCTGTTAACACCTTTGACCACATCATCACTTACCATCACGTGAGAATGTGGTCAAAAGGCTTATCTATCAGCAATTAAAAAAAAAAGGCATACAATGGTTATCCACGCGACCAATCAGGTTAGGTTTTAGTACGCGATCACTGTAGGGTTAAAGGTTGGTTGAAGTGACGGATTGGTGAACAGCGGACGCTTAATATTCTGTTACCACTAAACCTAACCATTTCTACTGCAGAACCCTAAAAATGTGTCTTTGAGTCAGACAAGATTGAAATTAAAAATGAAAATAGTGTATCGAAGTAGAGCTCTGTACAGTTTCAGTTTGACGAAGTGGTTGAGCACCTGTTCCCCACACGATCTACTAGATAACAACTTTGGTGATTAACTTCAATACTTCAATTCCATTAGCTATACCCAGTCCATCAATCTTGAACACAACAGAGTCTGTATTGCTTGTCAGCCGAATATATACAAGGCTTTACTTGTGCATAAGATATTTGAGACTATGAGAAATAACCATAACACAACTTTTGTACTCCCAGAAAGAGATTGCATCATATAGGGTTGAGTTCAACAAAGGTATACCAACATTTTTCGTCGTCTCAAAGTGAAGATAAAAGTATTCCTTACATATTGTCTTTATCGGTACACGGAACATCTACAGAAGCGGGGGAACATTTTATCTCTTCCACTACATGCTTCGCCTTGAGGGGCGTTTGTTTCCCGCGATTGATACACATTAGGGCTGCCACCCTTCCGTCTTCGTGACGTCACCGATCAGTGAATTGAGGTGGCTGAACTTTGTGGGTATTGAAGTGCAAGTAGAAGTTTTATCGTAACTGTTTCTAAATAACGTATCATTGCATCTCTGCGGCAAAACTGTTTCGAATAGGAGATAATTATTTAAATTGAAAATAGTTTATTACAAGTATTTTCACCATGGGAAATAAACATTGGCCCTAAACTAAAAAAAAAAGAACTGGACGTTAATTGTTATTAATTTTCGTTTTAAGCGTGATAGTAAACACGTTTCTATTCAACGTTATCTCTGTTGAATTACAGTTTAAACGCGTCCAGTAAAAAGACTTTTAATTAAAGTTTGTAAAATTGTTAGTTGTGCATATACCCAAAAGCACACTATGGATACAAATTGATTAGGTGTAATTCATTGCTATTGTCTCTTCTTAGATTCAACTTCTTAGACTATAATGTGATGGTTAAAAGGTATTTAAATTAATGTCAAGTACTTCTACTACCTTCTATAAAGAGCTCCAAATTAAATGTTTTGTAATATTAAGCTATACGAAATTATTAATAGTATTATTTTATGTTATAGCGGTAATATCCTAGTATTTAGATCAAAGAGTATTTTTATATTGAATTGTTTGTTAGTATTATCTTATACATATATGTCGGAGATTGCAAAACTTCTCAACATCAGGTTTAATAGTGCCAGAGCTCTCATAACGCACAGGCGTACATGTACGTATCGTGGATATGAAAAGACTCAAAAATCACTAGACTACTCTTGGGTTATTCTTTATCCACAGTGTATGGGAGTGACTCCCGAAATGGCTTCTATCCACCCCATATATAGCCATTCCAATCCTCAACTTGCAGAACAATCTTCACAATCTCACTCTGGTCTTTACCGATTCCGGATATCGCTGGTTAGGTGAACTGATTATCGCTGTTGCTGTCATCGTCCTTCATCTGGATCACAATGGAGAAAATGTGCCTTGGTGCCACAACAATAGTGGAATCCAATCGTAAAATCAAAATTTCGTTACAGGATAGTGGCGATGTAGACTGATTAATAAATAGATTTAGACGTTTCTCAGCGAAAAATCATATTTAAGGGTATATTTTAGCCGAACGCTCCCATAGAAAACGCAGCTCCAATCTCATTTTAATAATAGCGAATAAAACTCAATGATTTTTTACCTACGTAATCACTACCCTAATATCTAGGTTTGTGGTGCATCAGATTTTCATTAAATTATACAGTTTTGTAATTACACTAGCTCAAAAACTCGTAATTTTAGATAAAAATAATATAAAAAAATATACCCAACTTTAAGCATCTCTTTCAAGAAAAATAAGCATGTTTTTAGTATTACAACAAACATGGGGAATTTAATGAACTTTCTATATTGGGAAGTTATTTATACACATGTACTATACTTTTTAAATAAATCTGGAGCTACGAATAACTGGCTCAAACTCCTAAAACGAGTGATATATATAATATATAATAAAAAAAAAAATATTAGTCCAAAAGAAAAAGGATTTAAACCAGAAACGATAGGTCTAATAATACACTATATTTACATGCGAGTTTTTTTTTAATAACAAGTTGAGTTTATATAAAAGTTCACGCTTTGGCTGGCGGGTATATGTCCTTAACAATAACAAATATATAAAAACCATTTAACTTATATTTTAGACAAAATATATAAAAATATACCCACATTTATATGTGTTTTTTTAAGCTATTAAAACTAAAATTAGTTTACTTTTTTATTTTTACTAAACTTAAAAGGTTAGTCTTTGACGATTATCTCAGCTGATGGTAAGTGAACTCACCGACAGAATACACTATTAGGTGCTTGACGACGGATGAAACTATATACGAAAGGTGTTTTACTAATATTACAGATTTGGAAATCAGCATATACAACGTTCATATACTTGTTTTGTTTGTTTAGGGAGGACATAGATGCTGGCTACCGCCTGTGCGGTCGTCCAGCTCCACCGGGTTTTGGGCGAGGGCCTGGCCCTACAATAGCCCGGGAGGGAGAAGTGCCGAAGGCACTTCTCCCGAGACGGGCGTAGAAGGCGAAAAGCGCTTTCTACCTCCGTCTCCTGCGGACGCCGAAAACGTACCGCTACTATAGGAGGGGTTGACAGCGAGCTCAAGGGCACCACTGTGGTTCGGACCTCGGCTTGTCTCGCTGTCGAGAGACATGGGGGGGATCGGAGCAAAATGCCTCTGTGCAACTGCAGTGTTGCACAATTGGGCCCTACTGAATAATACTCTTTGACTATTTGGAGAGCAATTTATCGTGACCTTGTTTTTGCCTCGAGCTCGCCGGCGAGCTCGGTGTTTGATTGTGTGACCTCTGATTACCTCACACCTGGGGATTTTACCTCGACGACTTGCGGATAACGCTAAAGCTGCCAACGTAATGGCTGCGATGGGGTCATCCGGGTCGTCTAATACCTGCCGTGGTCGGCGACGGGGGGGTTTGAAAAGTGGGATAGAAGAGGCAGTCGAGTAGTTCGATGCCTGGACAACCAATGGGTTCGGGTGGTGGGGCGCTCGATCAAAGTATCGGCGGGCGCAGTCCTTATTGAACTGCGCTAGAGAGGGAAGGTTTAAGTCGCAATGCAACTCGGTGTTCCGGATATACCACGGGGCGCCGGTTGCATTACGAAGAAAACGGTTTTGGATGACTTGAAGTTTATGAAGGTGGGCCTCACTAGCATGACTAAACACTACTGATGCGTAAGTCATGATGGGGCGGATGCAGGCAGTGTAAAGTGTCTTCTTATTACTAAGAGACATTTTACTCTCTTTGCGAAGTAGGGGACCAAGGCGACCCATTATGAAGGCCGCTCTGTTACGGACGGTTGTTATGTGATCGTTAAAGGTGAGATGACGATCAAGGGTGACTCCGAGGTATTTTGTTCTAGGAACCCAGGGAATGGGTTCGTCGAACAAAATAAGCGGTTTCGGGTAAGGGGAGCGTGTCTTCTCAGTAAAGCACATAGCTGTGCTTTTAGCTGGGTTGACCGCGATGCGCCATTTTCGGAACCAGTCACCGATCTCGGTGATGGCCCGTTGCATGACGAAATAGGACTGTCTGTTGATATGCCACCCAGTGGTGTAAATGGCGGTATCATCCGCATATTGGGCTAGGAATACTTTGGGCTGAGAGCGTGGGATGTCACTGGTATACAGTGCAAAGAGAATAGGTGATAGCACGGAGCCCTGAGGGACTCCGGCTCTGACTGGGTGGGGGGAGGAGAGGGTGCCTTCCACGCGATAGCGAAAGCTTCTGGCTTTAAGGAAGTCTTGTAGGATGAGCACAAGACGTTCTGGCACGCCAAATTGGTATAGCTTGTAGAACAAGCCGTTGTGCCAGACTTTGTCAAAAGCTTTCGCTACGTCGAGGAAGACTGCTAGCGTAGTCTGGGGTTTGGGGTACTTATTGAAGCCCTCAATGATGTGCTCCGTGAGGCGGTGCACCTGTTGGACGCATGAGTGTCCGGGTCTGAAGCCAAACTGCTCATCTGGGATAAGGTGGTGTTCCTTAGCATGGGACTGGAGACGGTTTGCAAGTAACCGCTCGTAAAGTTTGCCTAAGGCACTGAGGAGGCTGATGGGGCGGTAACTGGTGGGGTCAGATGAGCTTTTGCCTGGTTTGTGAATGCCAATGACATTTGCACATTTCCAGGTGTCTGGGAATAAGCAGTGGCTCAAAGCAGCATTGAAGATGCTGACTAAGAGATGGATGAGAGGAGGAGAGAGGGTTTTAAGAACCCTGTTGGAGATGCCATCGGCACCGGGGGATTTGCGCGGTCGGAGGGCCTTGATCAGTCTCGCCACCTCAGCGTAAGTCGCTAAGGTGATTGGTGGGAGTTCAGAGGTGACCACAGAGCTTTTACGTTCGACTTCAGCATCCACCGAATCAAGGTGAGCTTGGTCAACGTGATTTACGTTAGGGGAACACTGAGCCTCTAGGCTATCAGCTAGGCACTCAGCTTTGTCTTCGTCAAAGAACGCTGGGACTAGTGGGACTGGTCTGTATAAGGGAGGCATGTCGTTATGGTTACTTCCTTTCAAACCTCGCGCCAAGTCCCAGTAAGCATGGTGGCTTGGCACGAGGTTTGAAAGTTTATCGCCCCATTGTTGATCACGCAACTCAGACACGCGACTTTGAACCATGCGTTCAAAGTGGCGTTTCTTAGTTTTGTTCTCTTTACTGGGGTAAGAGTCGTAATGTCGGGTCACTGCTTTACTCTCCGTCACCAATCGTCTCACGTCCGCTGGAATGACAAGGCGCCGGTCGTCCGGCACTATGACCTCCTTTGCGGATGCACCTACTACGGTGGAGAGGTGATTGGTGAACGAATCGATCGCAAGGGTTACGTCATCTTTTGTCAGGATGTCGTCAGGGATCTTGTCTAGGTCCGGTGAACTGATAGCCTTTAGGGCATCGCCTACTTCCTTCCAGTTCACTATCGTCTTAGTGGGGCGGGGGAGGTCAGTCGTTGGGTCGGGACCTAGTCGCAGTATAATGGGACGGTGGTCAGAGTGAAGCTCGTGAACCACTTCTATGGAGCGTAACCGGAGTGTTACGCCTCTGAATAGTGCCATGTCAAGCAAGTCAGATCGGTGGTCTTCCATATAAGGGTAGTGAGTGGGCTCAGTGGGCGCAATTATGTCAAAGTTAAGTTCTGCGATTAGGTTTTCAAGTGCAATACCTCTGGGATTGTTGACGTTACAATTCCATAGGATGTGCTTACTGTTGAAGTCGCCAATCAGAATGACGGCGCTTCCTAATGAGAATAGGGCTTCTAAGTCAGCTCGGACGATCGGCTTTTTGCAAGCTTGGTAACAGGATGCTATGACTATAGGTTGATGACCAGTCATAGCTAGGAGGCAACAAGATGCTTCCATATTAACAAGAGTCAGGGTAGGTAGGGGAATGCAGTGCAGGGACCTTTTGTAATAGATAAGAGTGCCTCCCCCACGGGAGTTCACTCTATCATCACGTACCGTTCTGTAATTGGCAAACCTAGGGTTCGCCTTCCCCGGTTTTAGAAAGGTTTCCTGCACGCATATGATATCGATAAGGTGGGTACAACAAAAGTCGTGGACGAGGTCACGTTGTCTGAAGAGGCCGTCAGCGTTAAATGACGCTAACGAAACTGAGTACGGTTTCGTGCGTTCGGTTGTACTACCCATAGTGGTTGTACTGGGGAGGGGCCTGGGGAACGAAGCGCTTAAGGGCGCTAAGTAAATTCGCGTGTTCCAATGTGTATTGGATCACGTCCGCTGGGGATTGAGCGTATTGCATCTTGTGGAATAGCTCTTGTACCTCATTGATGTCAACCGACATAGCCAGATCGCTGACTAGGTTGATTGCCTCTTGAAGAGGGGCAGCCATCAATGGCATAGGTGGAGCTTGTGGCCGGGAAGCGGCGCGGGGAGGCGCGCGAATGGTGTTGGCGACGGGTGCCGGGAGCGCGGGGCGAGCCGGGGCCGGTGCGCGGGCAGGGGCCGCGGCGCGGGCGGGTGCGGGTGCGGGCGCGGGTGCGGGCGCGCGGGCCGGGGCGCGGGCGGTAGCGACGGTCTTAACCATACTGGGTGGTTTAGACCATGCGTTACGGGCTGGGAGCGGCGCGGGTATTACCTGTGAGGCAGGTACTACCGTTAGTTTAGGGCTTACCCGTTGGTAACGGTCGTAAGAGGGACGGGTCGGCCTATGCCTTGCCACCCTGTGGTTCACTCGTGGTGCTTTAGGGCAACCACGGTAATTCGCGGTATGCCCTTGAGCACCGCATAGAACACAACTGGGTGGGTCCGGCGAATCCCGGGTGCGAGTGCACGCTGCTGTCGCGTGATCGCCTAGGCACTTAACGCACCTAGCGCGAGCGAAGCAGAAACGGGAGGCGTGCCCGTATAGTTGGCAGTTATGGCACTGCGAGGGACTTCCATTTTTGTATGGGGCTTGGACATCGAGTCCTGAGAGGCCACAGACCTTTTTTAAATTAAAAATGGCCTTGCCCTCTGGTGTACGGTCTAGTACTACGAGTACTAGGTCATATGGACTGCGGTCCTTCCCGCTGTACATGCGGTGAACCGCATGCACAGGGAAGTCTTGTGCTTTAAGGTCGTCACATACCGCATCGGTATGTATCTCCTTAGGCACACCGCGAATCACAACGCGAAGGACTTTCTCCTCTTCGAGCGCATAAGTATGAAAACTTATGCTCTCTTTACGGAGGAGCTTTGTTAGCGCTCTGTGGTCGCTACTGGTGGGCACTTGGACTTTAATGCCCTGCTGCGTGGAGCGGGCATTAGTGTAATGGATCCCACGATCCGAAACTAAACGGGACAGCATGTCCCATTTGGTTTTGTCCTGAATGAACAGGGGTGGAGGCGGTTTTTCGCGGCGCGCGCTCGCGTCCTGAGGGGACGCGGCAGTGGTGGCCGGAGCGGAGGGAGGAGACGCGGGGCGCGGGGCGGGGGTCGGCTTCTTGCCGGAGGCGGGGGCCTTAGCGGGTGCCTTGGCGGGAGGGGCGGAAGTTGCGCAACTAGCGGCTTTAGGAGCACGCTTGCGTTTGCGGTCAACGACGGTATAGCCGTCGTTATCGGAGTCCGAGTCAGTGCGTAAGGCGCGACTCGGATCTATTTCCATCTCCGTTTCGGAGTCCGAAGTGGGCTCGACAACGGCGATGGAGGGACGGGTGCTCGCTGGCCTCCCGATCGGTGAGCGCGAGCGAGACCTCTCACGGGGAGGGGCTGCCACCGTGCGTCTATTGTCCGGGCCCGGGGCGGGCGAAAGCGGGCTGTCCTCTGAGAAGGACCGGGTCAGAGGAGGGACGTTGGCCTCCGGGATTGAAGTCCCGGAGGGAGCAATAAGAGTGTCCGTGAGGCGGGCACTCGCTTCCTCTTCTAGGAGTTGCATATGAGCAACATACAGATCGGGGTGGCGGAGGGCGAAGGTCTGAAGGACCTGCACCTCACCGTTAGAGGGACGGGACTGCATCCTGAGGGGAATACTCAGGACGCCCTATCAAGGGTTTGAATTCCCTCACACACCTTGTGAGCTCACTGTGTGAGAGGGAGTGTGTACCTAGGGTGTGCCCTAGTTGTGTACCCTCTCCGAGCTTTTTTCTCGGCGGAGAGGGGTGCTCCTAAGCGCTACTCCGGAGTTGACTAGGGGCGACCCCAAGGCCAGTAATCCCGGAGCCCAGCTTGCTTCGGCTGACCCGTGAAGCGGGAAAGGCCACGGTGCAAGGTTAAACCAAAACAACAACAGTGGCCGTTGTCACCGTAGGGTGTCACACTGCGACCGCAGCAAATGGCGGATTTGATCGTTCAGACGGGTTTGGCTGACGCTACCCCACGCCTGAACGACGTCGCTTAACAGCACAAAGTGTGTTGTTACGCGACTGTTACTATGTTGTGTCGGGTAGTAAAGTGGTGAAATGCGCACCGAAAAGTGCGGTCAAAACAAGACCACCAGCCCGATATGATGTTGTTCGTCCGAAACAAGGGACTTGGGTAGGTGGTAATGCCTGACGTCTTAGAGCGCCTCTGCGCGCCGGCACGGCGAGCTCGTAGCTCACGTTGCACGGCGGTCGGTGGCTGCTCAGCTTCTGCACAGAAAACAAAACTTCGTCAGGACTGCGTATTCCAAGGCACTGGTCTGCAACTAGCGTCGGAACGATGACCCGAGTGAGACGGCAATAGTGCGGGGACTATTGCGGTCTCACTGGGAGATACTGGCGGAGCTGTAGACAGGTGTGCACGGCGTGGCGGCACAGGTCGGAATCTGCGCGTTCATATACGATATAATTCGTAATTAAATATGTATCTCTAATTTTTAACCCTGGCAGTATGTTTAATTGCTCATCCAAAATTTTTACGGTGCAATATTTAACTCGCATCGGGCAGTAATCAAACCCACTTGTTTTGTTATTTACTTATTTGCTATACGTGCCGAATGCGTTTACATTTTTTTTACTGTGACCGATGCCAGAGTCTGAACGAGTTGCACCCTAACATTATTATTTTATTATCACCATTAGATGTGTTTTTATTATTCTTGCCACAAATATATTTGATTAGTATATAGTGTCAAAACAGAGAACTTGTCTGTTGGCTTTGTCTAGCTGGCTGTTATTTAGTTTCTATGCGTCTCTAGCTCCAAACCTGAAATTTCAACTATTTTGTGTATAATGTATAGACTTCAAGCCAAACATTTAATTAGAGTTTAATATTATTATTTAGGGTGCAATGGTGTGGGTTCCCCGAGGACTACCGGCTGGCTATTATAGAGATTATGGTCAAAGGCTTAGCTATCAACAATAAAAAAAAGATGATGCAGGAACAGTACACATCTGGTATGAGGTTAACCATGAACAGTGAAAATCAGGAACATGATGTTAAAAATGAAAATAACTTTAATAAAGTAGTTGGGAATTAGAGCTGCTCACAATGAGAGCTCAGGTTGGAATGCGTCAAATCAGGCATGTGCGAGTTATCGCGATTGTTTTAAATTTGAATGAAGGATAGGAGTATGAAAAATGTATGTGGACAGTAGCGAATTATGAAATGAGGTCATAATATGGTAAAACAGGATGACTTCCACACAAGCGAAATTCCAATACATAAATAGGTAGCCAGAACAAATAAGGGATTTCAGAGTGGCAACAAGATATAAAAACACAGCCAAGTTTGAGTTCGACTCCCGTGAAAAATCCCTAATAAAACACACAATTTTTAAACATATAATTAAATTCAGAGAAAATCTGTTGCCAAGCACCTAACGGTGTGTTCCGGCAGATGTCCTTAAATGCCAGAAAGTCTAGGTTTACCTGAACAACATGTTCGACATCATCACTTACCATCAGGTGAGATAGTGGACAAAGGCTAGCTATCACAATATGTGGCATGGAACTCGTAGTGCGTGAGTCCGACTTGCGTTTGGCTGTTATTTTCTATAGTCGTCTTTTATAATAATTCAATGGGTCGTTCTATAAGTTTTTACGGACTTTATATGATTCTTAGCACCGAATTATACCACTATTCACTAATTTACATAGACTTATCTACATGAATATCTCGTCTTATTTGGTCTAAAATTAAGGAACCCTCTGAATTTTTTTACTTTTGGGCAGCAATTGCCAACCCTGCCTGTACAAAGTAATTTTCTTTTTCATATTCCTGAAAAGCCGGGAAAATTGTTTTGATTAACAACTCCACTGGCAGGAAGTAAATTTATTCATTTTACAAGAAAATAATTTCGATATTCAGGACCAAAGGGAACGGGTTATTATTTTACTTTTACACAAAACGTATTTAAAATGATTAACTGGATTTTTTTAACAGATCTTCTGGAAATATTCTTGGTTTCTTCAATCCAACCTAATTATGCGCTTATTCATTCGCCACCAAATTAGGGCAAAAGTATTATAATGTTTTGCGTTTTCTTAACAATCTCCACGGGAAACTCTTTCTTATTTCGTATTTTAATCCAACCCGAGACACAGAATATAAATAAACAGTAAAACAGGTAAATATTAAAGTTTTTTTTCAGAACTGAGAACTTCTTTTTTGTTTTGTTGTTTTTTGTAGCTTGTTTTTCCTCAGATATGCTTCCTTTTTTATCCTCAGTTACTGGAAAGCGAAGCAATTGTCGACGGCGAGTGGCACACTGCTGCCTAAAAGGTCTCATTTACTCTGGTCTTGTAAAGTAAAGTTAATAAGGGATTTTTAGATGATGAATTTTAATTCTTAGTTTATAAGATGAATTAGATTAGGAAAAACGAGACGCTGATATGGCGACCGTAAATCAGCCGTATTTTTAAATGACGATAATATGTGGGTGGATGCCTCTTTATCTTCGTGCATCGTGTTGTTTGATGCAAGAAAGCTGATAGAATAATAAAGTACTGCAGATCATTAATACAAACCCAGAAATAGAGCCTGTAAAATGCGAAATTCGCGTCACTGGTAGACGCACCGAAGTCGAGTCTCTATTGACGTACTCTTACCACAGAGCTTCGTTGTTCGGTTATCTATGGCTCTCAATGAAGTTAGAAGTTAGTAATAAAATTTAAGTCAGCAATACAGGATAAAAGATATAATGCCGCACTTTCCACAGGATTCTCAGATTTTAATTATGGTAAAGAATAAAAGTTTTCCTCATTATTCCCATACCTTATTGATGATGGATTGGTTTGTGAGAAGATTCCCTACTCATTTTTACATGCAAACCAAGGTAAGGTAATATTTATCACGGGGTATTAAATAAGGGGCCATAATGGAATAACAAATGCGCTGCCGGCGGGCTACACGACAATGCCTCTGTGTATCTGGGTTTCTACAACTACCTGAGGTAATATTAGATTTGCCTGAAAAATTAGATGTGGCAGGGATACACACAGGATAAATACAAGGATAATATTTATTTTTTAGTATAAACATATCACATTCATAACAAAGTGCGTTACCATAAGTGATATTTTTTATAAAGTTTTATATAGGTTGTCTATCTACCTACTTCATTTGCTCATTTTCTTTTCGGAATCTTTAATTTGGTAATAATTATTAAACGCGTGTAGGTTTACTAGGGTAAGAAAATATGATTATTTATAAATTATTAAAATTTTCTTACTTCTTAAAGGGTCATTTAATGTGTAAATTAGCAAAAAACTATTAGTACCTATAATTTAAAAAAACTGTCAGTAGGTATTGTTAATGATTTGTTTTTGTCAAATGTTTTTATATCGGTATATAAGACACGGCAAAGTAAAGAGTGTAATTCCAAATTAAAATTAAAATTATTTATATGCTTGAACATGGGTATATGTATAAGGTATTACAGAAAATACGTAATGCTCCACATTCTACCATAATTATATGCAAAATCATACGTTAAAATTATAAAGGTGACTCGTTCAGTTAGGAGAATGAATCAAATTTTACATTGTAACCTTCAAACATACATGTAAAAGATTTAATTTCATGTCAGTTTTTTCAGTATTTTATTTTATATTATATTATCAAACTCATTTACACATTTTAATGAAACCCCGGTCGGACGATGAAACCCCGTGACCACGATCACTGCAAAGTGTTTGAATGATAAATATACGCGATTTAAACCGTTTAAAGTTGTTTAATTACTATGTGTAATAATCGCGAAAACCTAAGACAATATACTATGACGCACTCTGATTCCAGTATCGATTTTGGTAGATGATTGCATAACCTAGGGGCCATACTAACCACGCTGTTGCTATAAAAAGAAGTTATGTGGGGAAATGTCTGGATTCTCTTTTTAAGCCGTTCACTTCTGAGGATATTGAACAGATTCAAATTATTTTTTATAAATAATACCACTTCATAAATATATAAACAAGGAAACGTCAATATAGTAAAAAAATACGGCTTACATGAGTCAGTTGTTTGTAATTGGAAATAATTTTAATAATAATGATACTAAAATTGTATTATAATGATCATATTTCTAATAATGCCTTAAGACTAACTAAAGGATAAGGAAAATTAAATGGACAATAATAACTAAAGGAGGAATTTAAACTTTTACTCACCTTCACCACGGTAGCTCAATTTGGCAAAGCATGTCCAGGCCCCAGGACGGACGGTGCTACCATCCGTCCCGGGCCCTGTACATGATCTGCCTGGTAGAGTGAAAATGTGTATAATTTATTATTTCGTTGTAATTCAGTAAGCTGGAAGGGTTGGAAGGGGGCCGACTATCATCTCCTAATTCAGATATATTTTACTTAACACTTACAATTTTATATCAAACTAGCAAATAGCAATATAACTTATATTAGAAATTCACGGTGAGAGCGGGCTGATCGCATGAAACTCATTTGTGCATTCTATGTGTCCCAAGGACTGGGACTTCATCTGCCATTTTCTGCTACCGTGATAAGGGTGTGTCATAATTCGAAGTTATCTATTCTTTCTTATTATTTTAACACGTCTTAATTGGAGGGAGCGGACAACTGTTACCAATTTTAATTGAACAACAAACATGACTAACTTTTAATTTATCTTGACGTAAATTTGTGTACAATGACGCGAATCCATATTTCTAGCATTGTAGTATTGCATTAGCACCTAGGGCCTTACTCCCACCTCTTAAGAACTGTTATGGAAAACAAACGTCTAAATTTTAAGACTAAAATATCTATATTGCGGTCCGTACTATATTTTTCATGAAACAATAATGTTGATATAGCGCTATATACAGCGATTCGAGCTCTCTCACAGATAGACTTAGTTTTGAATTCCTCTCACATATAGACTTGAGTTCGAATTTAAATCCTACTCACTTATAGACTTGAGTTTGAATTCAAATTCCACTCACAGATAAACTTGGGTTCAAATTCAAGTCCCACTCACAGACAGACGGATTCGAATGCAAATCCCACTCATAGATAGACTTGGGTTCGAATTCAAATCCCACTCACAGACAGACTTGGGTTCGAACTCGAATCCCACTCACAGATAGACTTGGGTTTGAATTCAAATCCCACTCACATATAGACTTGGGTTCGGATTCCAATCCCACTCATACATATATTTGGGAGCGAATTCAAATCCCACTCACAGATAGAATTGGGTTGGAATTTGAATCCCACTCATGGTTAAAAAAATGATTTCATTGTAATGATCTAGGGTTATTCACCTAGTACGGTTGGTAGCTTGTTAATGCAAATAATACAATGTTTGGGTATTAATAACCTCATTATGTTTCTGTATAGATTGTTCAGCAGCCCAAATACGTTCACAAACTTTCAGGTTGTCCGATTCACGAAGGTAACTTTGCTATTCGTAACGTCACCGCTTAGTTGCTTATCGCATTCATCAGCGTCACGGATAACCGTTACGGCGAGCTCGACACTTCGCATCACGACGACAGTCATGTTGGTGATTGTTGTACCCACAGGATCAGATCCGTTCTATATTTTGCATTAAAGAACACCATGCAAAATTACTTACGAGAATAATGAAATCAACAGATCTTGGGCCTAGATTATGTTTTAGTCAGTATTAGTGTACCTTTGAACGTTTATTCCAGGCAAAGTGTATGTTTAATAAAAAGATCTTAAGCACTGATTGCTAACCAACAATCCAAGGGTTCGAGCGTATCTACACATGAATTAAGATTTGTTTGGTTCTAGTCAAATCTCGACTAAAAAAATCCTTTCTACGCAAAAAAAAGAACTGTTGATGACTTATCGCAGCAATGACATTTTAACGAGATATTACGTTCAAAAAGGGTAGCTATTAGGTTGGTTCTAAAACATTCAGTGTATTTTATGACAGTCTTTGAGCTTCAATCTTACTTTGATCGAAAGTTCCGTTAGATGTTACGTGGGCACAATTATATCTGTATATTAATTTTAAATATTAAAAAGTAATTAACATTAAACAAGATAGTCTCTTTATGAATCTTAAATAATATATGCTTGGTGAACTATATCTCAAAAACTTACTCAACTAGAATTATCGTTTTATATGATCCTACATCACGTGAAATGTATACTTACCAACAATTACGAATAAATTAAACTAGTGGCATTAATACTGAGTGCTTCCGCACATCGGAGGGCATGTTAAGTCGTCGTCGGATGTTATCTTAAGATGGCAGTTTTTAAAGAAAAGCGGTGTTAATTTTACTCATGCCCGTCTTTCTAGCTACGTCGAAAATCTGCTGCCAAACATCTTATATGTATATATATTGAAATGTATGTATATTGAATATACATACATTTACGTATATTTATAGTTGGGAGGGCAGCTACAGGAGAAAAACATAAGATGTTTGGCAATATACTATATTGAACATGACCATGCATTGTATCGCTTGAAAGACTTCCATATCGTTCGCCACTGCGGTGGCAATTGACTTTAAGTGGATACCTTGTAATGAATCAAATCAATAATGTAAGTTAGTCCCATTACTAAATTAATGTGATAAGTCTTTTTCATGTGAAGGATAGTAAGAAAATCGAATCGAAATCTGTGCATGTGCGTCTTGACACTGTAACAGGCGTATCACGGCATAACACGCGTATCACGCGCACTTCGTGGATAAACGACGACGCGGCTAAAGGCGAGTGTTTATCACGTCCTTTATGGTGCTTTAATAATACCTTCGAGGTTAAGTGAAACACGGGAGTGTTTACGTGTCGACTTCTTTGAGAGTTGAATGATGTGATGATCAAACAAGTTGGTACTATTTTATTTGGAAGCTGTTACATATGGGCACAAAACTTATTTTTTAGTCTTGTATGATATGTAAGCAGCTGTAGTTAAAGATATGCAAAGTGCTTACAATAATAACAACATAATTTCAGTTCTGATTTGTTAAATGCAATAATTACGACACAAAATGTGGATGTGCGTCATTGCAAGAAAACTGTTCAAAGCCGTGTCACAATATGAACAAAGAATATAATATGTAGAAGAGTGTACGAGTTCGTAAAAGAAAACATAGTAGCCGATGCGTTTTTTTAGATGCGTTTCATTCGAGGTTAAAATGGGTTATAAGCACGAGTTATACACTCAAATTTTCACTTCAGTTGCGAGGAAATAATATAATTTAATTATAGATATATCTATTATTTACTACTAATATCATTGTTTATATTAGTAGTAGATAAAACATATATCTATAATTAAAATTGAAGCAGATATTACATCAATGTTCTATTTCGATAAGCATTGTTTCGAAATACCTACATAAGTATCTGGATATTACTCCTGATCTACTCCTGATCTATGGGTATTACGAAAGACCCAGGCTATTTTTAACGGAACCTCTTTGAACAATTTAAATTGCAATTAGAAATTCTGCGATCTGTGCAGGCAATATCGGCAGATGTCAACTGTGCCGAACTCTGAACAATGATAGATCCGAACAAAACTAGCAGTAAAACAGCCCCGACTCAAGAATCGATCTTCACCATTATTGCTCCATGATAACGCGAGACCTCATACAGCACGAGAAACCGTTTTAACTCTACAGGAACTGCAACTAGAAACCAATCGTCATCCTCCGCATTCGCCTGACCTTGCGCCAACGGACTACCTTTTTTTGTGATTTGGACAATTTTCTTCGTGATAAAAAGTTTTGTTCCCAGGAGGCAGTACAAAAGGCATAAATGACCTGCCTATTAAATGACAGCAATGTATAGATAATAGTGGTATTTATTTTGATTAAATAAATATGTTAATTAAAAAACAAACCGCCCAAGCGCGAGTGGGACTTGCGCACGAAGGGTACCATTATCTGTAACCGAATCTTGCAAGTTAAGTTAATAGGGCCCTCCTAAACTATTTAATTTATTTTAATTTACCTAGTTGTTGATTTTGAAAGTACATATACAACTAAATATTCGCTGAATATTTCAAGTTTCTACATGTTTTCATTATTATTATTTTTAGCAAATAAACGGCAAAAACCTCTTTTATTGTATGGGAGCCCTCTTAATAATTTATTTTAATTAATTATTTTAAAGAGAACATAAAACTAAATATTCTGTGAATAGTCGAAGCGTCTGTCACTGTTATAAGTATCGAACAAGAAACGGTAAACAATCAAGTTTTTGTATGGGTAAAATTAAATATTTATTTTATTTTATTTTTAGTATTTGTTGTTATAGCGGCAAGAGAAATACATCATCTGTGAAAATTTCAACTGTCTAGCTATTACGGTTCTTGAGATACAGCCTGGTGACAGACGGACGGACGGACGGATGGTCTCAGTAATAGGGTCCGGTTTTTACCCTTTGTTTACGGAACCCTAAAAAACGATTTTTACTAATCGGCAACTTCATACTTTAATCCCTAATATTATAGTCTATCACTAAGCACCAATAACAGAATATTCCGGTAGCTGTCCTTTAGAGTCAGTTATTTTAATTTTAGCCTCTTAACACCTTCGACTACATCATCACTTACCATCAAGTGACAATGTAGCTCAGGGCTATTTTATTTTAAAAAAAATGTGAAAGTGTGCGCTCGTGTATGTTACTTTATTACCCCCGTTCTCTGAAACGTATGAACGGAATTTAACAAAACAAAGTAATCCAAACTGACTGTCCATAGATTCCTTAGTTCATGTAAGTATGAACACAGTACAATTTTTATCAAGATTTTTTGTCTAGTTCCTAAGGGAGTGCAATATAAACAAATTGTATGCGAGCAAAGCTGCAGAGAGGAAACTAGTATACTAATACAGATCAGTTCAAAAGAACGCATGCATACCAATAGATTCTCTCTCCATTTGGTACTCGTAGATAGGTACCAAAGCAAAGAGAATAAAACTAGTAACACAAAGGTCGCATCAGTCTGCTCCGAACAACGTTTCTATTCAATTTGCGATTTCCTATCTGACTGCAGCAGAGAACAAATAATAGTACAGACTGTAGTCACAGAATTTTTCATCGGTTTGTTATCCCGTACAGCAACGAGGAATTATGCAGTCTGTTTGTGGATGCCATTATTTGGTAGGTAAGTATATAGATCGACGGAGGACTTTGATAGATAGAAACACTTTATTTGCATACCGAAGCGCTCGTAGCAAAGTTTGCTTAGCCATTCTGAATCGATCAGAAAAGTTAAGCAACGTCCGCCGCGGTCAGGAGTTGGATGGGTGACCGCTGGTGACATTACTACTGAGCGCTTCCGTGCTTCGGAGGGCACGTTAAGCCGTCGGTCCCGGTTGTTGTCTTAGGATGGCAGTCGTTACAGTATGGTGGTAGGGCACTTTGCGAATGCCCGCCTGGCTAGCTACCACCCTAAAGTTGAAAATCTGTCGCCAAGCACCTCACGGTGTGTTCCGGCAGCTGTCCTTGAGAGCCAGTAATTCTAGGAAAGCCTGTACAACATCTTCAACCATATTATCACTTAACATCAGGTGAGATAGTGGTCAAAGGCTAACCTATCATGCATAAAAAAAAAAAATACCTTAAAAACATTACAGTGAAAATTAACAAACATAGTATTTATACAGAGGTTATTTATAAAACACACATATTATTTATACAGAAGGAGGTCTTATTGCTTAAAGCAATTTCTTCCAGGCAACTTATTCTTCCATTATGAATCAGTGATGGCTCAGTGGCATTGGCTATGGACTGCCGCGCAGCAGGTCCATGGTTCGAATCCCGCCGCGGCGTTGAGCTTCACCGCATGGTGGTTGGGCATTTTGTGAATGCCCGCCTGGCTAGCGACCACCGTCAAGTAGAAAATTTGTCGCCACGCATCTTACAGTGTGTTCCGGCAGCTGTCCTTGAGATCCAGAAAAAAATACAGGCACATGAGACTTAACAACTGTATGTCTCAATGTGACGGGCTCAATGCAATTGTGAAAGCAAAGTGAAATGTATCTGTTATAGGCAAAGGTTAGTCCGTTTAACATCAGGTGGGCCTCGTGTTTGTTCCGTCATAATCACATAAGTAAAAAAAAAAACATCAAAATCAGTTCGTTATTATTGGAGTCATATTTGAACAAACTTACTATAAAAACAAGCAAATGCATTGAGAACCTTCTTCTCCATTCTTGAAATTCAGTTAAAATAAAGTCAAACCCGTTCAGGAAGGTAATATGCTGCAGACTACTGTCAAAGAGAAGGAAAAATATGTAACAAAAATCTCCAAATCAAGTTTAACCAACCAATGCTAATAGATGGATGGCTAAAGGAGTACATGGCATTTTCAATGGTTCTGTAATGCCCGGGATTTGTGGCTGCCCGGGTCTGTTTGTTAATGATGTGCTGTACATATGTAGTAGTAAGTTTTATGTAGATCAATGCAGGTATTGGATTTCGACACAGAACACATCCCTTGATTTAGCTGTAACTAGTCTATCAACGCTGTTTTTAGGCGACCTTCTGGGAGATTTATAACCTTTTAATCCTTACACGTCATAGTTGATGATAATATTCAGTTGAATTTCATTCTGAATAAGGCTTTGTGTGATGCTAACAAGTTAATAGCACGTGAGGGTATTGCCATTTACTGGTTTAAGTACTTACTTAAGGACTATAAATGAGAATTTAGCTGACTTGCCGACTGATTAGTGGAGTAAAAATTTCATATCTGGTATCATGGGTCGATCGACGTCGGATAGATATTGGGGTTTTCTCACAAATAATTTTTAGAAGCAATCTGGAGTCTTTATTTCTATTATTTCTAGATACGCTAACTTTGTATAAAGTCAAAAATTTAGTCGCTTAGTGTAGCTATGTATTGTATCGACCCAATATTGTTCTGGTCATGCTTACCTAAAAGAAAATTAGATTTACTTAGTTCGTAACTATTTTATAGGACTATTCGAGTCCAGTTAAGCATCAAATCTTGATGCGGACTATATAATTATATATCATAAGGCATGATTGAATAAAAAAACTTTTTAGCAAAAATATTACTTAACAAGTTTTTTTTTATGGCTATAGTCTTTGAAAACTATCTTACCTCATGATTTGTGATGGTGTGGTCTAAGATGTTGTTCGTGCTAAACTAGAAATACTGGGTCTCAAAGGTCATCAGAACATACCATTACGAGCTTGGCGACAGATTTTCTATTTGAGTCGGGAATGTGTTTTTCTAGTATTTTTTGTTGGCTTCTATGACATGTCAATTGGCAACTTATTAAGTTCTTATGTTACGGTAAATTTGCTTAAGTCATGTTTCAATAAGGTGGTATATACGTTACTTAAGCTATTTATGGAAATTTGGTGAAAACACGTAAAATTATCATTATTATGTTACTATATGCTCTCGTGAACGTTAACGAACACTTAACACTTAATAACTCACAATTATTACACATAAATACTAAAAGCAATATTTACTTAGCACAATAACAAAGATGTTACATAGTTCCGATTTTCCCGTTGAAACCTCCCGACCGGGGTTGTAACATAAACTTACCCAACATTATACTTAACGTCTTATGTCAACACAAAGTCAAAATACGACAGCAAAATGACAGAGCGGCACAACGGCACAGGCCCACTGAATGTTAATCTAATCTAATTTAAAATTAATCTGCGAGATGAAAAGCCCGGGGGCTGACCGGGTTGTGGAAACTGGAAATTGAGATGTTACGGCTTGCCCGTAGATTTCATTAGGTTGACTGTACCGCAGAGAGGATTTACAAAGAAATATGTTGCTGGGATTGATGTATGTAATCGAAGGCAGGTGAATTTACGTATAGGTGAAAGAAAACGTTTCAGGTTATATATATTATTTTCTTTCACCAGTTTTCGGCTTCAGTATTTACCTATATAAAAACTGGTCTATATCATGTTATCAGATATAGTAAAAGAAGACCAATGGTAGGGCATTTTGCGCATACTCGCCTGGCTTCCTCCCACCCTCATGTAAAAAATCCTTGAGAGCTAGTAATTCTAGGTAAGCCTGAATAACACATCTTTGATCACATACCATCATGTGAGATAGTGGTTAAAGGCTATAAGTAAAAACCTATCAAGTATAAAAAATAAAACCACCATCATCAGGTAAGAGAAGAACAAAAAATACCTGACGCCGGTCCTCTACCAACATATATTATACCAGCTTTCCAGCCGCAGCTGCACCCTCGCGTATTTCGGTTATCGCGCAAAACCATCTTCTTCTTGCGTAATTGGATAAAAAATATCCCATGTCCTTCCCCGCGTCTCATACTATTTTGATACCAAATTGCATCTAAATCAGTCCAGAAGTTTTGGCGTGAAAGCGAGACAGACAGACAGGTATATAGACAGACAGACAGAGTAACTTTCGCATTTATATTATTAGTATGAATAGGATCCTATATATTTTATAGTTTAATAGGGGCCTTAGTAATAGCATCTTTCATCTTTCATATATATATCATTCAGCAACACCTTACGCTCTTGCAGCTGATAGATTTTACTACCGGCGTTAATTCCCGAGGATGATTGACATCAATTCCATGTTTCAGTACAGAATATAAAAAGGGTTTCAAGCCAACTCAAGCTTAAACCTCAAGCCAAAAGCTGGCGCAAGTATGTTTATCTCGGTAGTGGTTACTTATTTCAGCCATTTGGTATAGATACATGGGGTCCGTGGGAGCTGGGAGCTCATCTTATTTAGCTCCAAAACAGCCTAGAGCTGATGATAAGAGCGCTTGGTCGACGCAACGCGTAATCGATATGCTGGCACTTATTTAGCACAACGAATTAGCAATGCAATTCAACGCCGCAATGCTGCATTCTAGGCATGCTGCCAACTGGTAGTGGGCTGGGGCATTTGGACTGCCTGTGGGCATGCACTGGCATTAAGTTTGCCTAAATGCTTTCGTATTTGTAGCTGTAGTATTATATATACTCGTTAGTTACTAGAGTTTTATCATTATAGCTATACTGCCGGTAAAAAAATTTAAAGGTCATGTTATATTGAACTAGACGTTTAGACATCTGTATTAGCCAGACTCCAGTACTGAACAGTGCCTCCCCCATAATCGAGATGTTAAGCGCCCATCGCCCTAAGACGTCATTAATTTGTTCATTTGTATAACCCTTCAAACCGGAACACAGTAATGCAAACAATGCTTGGCGGTGGAAATAGGTATGGTTTGCATTACTTCCCCGGAGTTCCAATGTTACTAAAATATAGTAATGTATGAAAACTGTATAAGTATAAGGAAATAGAACAGTGTTTCAACTTAAGTAATGGTATACGAGTTCGATGCTTTTGCAATCATAAACAAAGCCTAAAATGCAACGAAAATTTAAAAATGATGGCGGGACGAACTCGCACAAGGAGTCCTACTGCTACTGAAATTGTGAAACCTATAAAATATGAAAACCCTTTCAGTATAAGGAGATAGGATATTGTTTTAAATTAAATATTACTATACTAGTACGTTGTTTGAAATCATAAACGAAGCCTAAAATGAAACGAAAATTTGGTTGATTGATAAAAATTACGTTGGAAGTATGTTTTTCTGCTGTAGAATTTAATCTTCTTATCCGTTACGCTCTTGACAGAGCGGTCGTGATCGTTATGCAGTAGTACTGGCAGGAGCAGATGTGATGCGCCTCACGATGTTTCGCCACCTTTGCCTGCTGGAGGTCATTCTGCTGCACTGGTTCAGGGAACTTCCGATGGCAGACTTGATCTGGTCAGTCCAACGCGTGGGTGACCTTCCGCGCGGTCTAATGCCCTCTACTTTTCCTTGGACGACAAGGCGTTCTAAGGACTGATTGTCGCGCCGGGAAACATGTCCGAAGAATGTAAGGATGCGAGATTGTACTATTGAAAATAGACGCTGCTTTATACCGAGTTCTCGAAGTATCGAGACGTTCGTTCGAAACTCAGTCCACTAAACCCCGAGCATTCTTCTCCAGCACCACATTTCCAGAGCGTCTATTTTCTGTTTTTCCACATCTCGCAGAGTCCACGTTTCAGCTGCGTATAAAAATATGGGGAATATAAGTGTCCTCACGAGCCTGGTTTTCGTAGCCTTGGTTACTTTTCTGGACTTCGATAAAATATACCCTAGATGCAACTTTTCGTATTGACAGAACGCATATAAACGGCTCGAGTTATCCTATACCTTTCTGTCTATTGAGATACACATAAAAACCTTAAAATTACACAAAAACGTAGTAAATCTATTTAAGTTATTTAACAATATTCAACCTTGTTTCAGTTGCATAAGGTTTAATTTTCAATTACTTCGTAATAAACTTATAGCACTTTTACTCTGCGCCATTGAAGAGAGCTCGTAAAATTTTATTACCCTTTGCTGTGATAGAACATAAAATACAATGGAGTTGCTTACTCCTAATCTTGTACTAAAAATATTATTTAGTGATTAGTTTTTTTGGTGACATTAATAATTGGAATTTTAACTATCCGTATATACAACTAGCTTAATTATATACCCTGGTTTTGCCCGGGTTGAAAAGGTGTGTAGTAAAATATATGCGGATGTTGGGAGATAGAAAAGGGATCTGTTATAATGAAATCAGAATATTAATTATTCGGCTCTAATTTTCATTAACATTTATTTATTTATTCCACACAGAACAAAAACCAATTAAAAACAAATAATATAACTATATAATGTATCAGACCTGAATTGCAGTTCAGATACCTGCGTGTTACAGCAAAATGTATAAAGTAAACGTGTTTGAGTAATTATGAATGTTAAAACAATGTTAATGTTATACATTATATATGTAATACAATATTTAATATTTATAAACTACCTTTACATACTATATTCATATCATACATTCTGAAAATCATCTGTAATAATAAGAGTGCACGCTAAACCTCGTGCATTCAGGATTGTGCAGGTGGCTCGGACATTTCGATATTAAATTATTAACATACAACATCGATTAAAAACCGGAACACTAGAACTTGAAAAAGGTTTTGTGGTGTTTTTCCAATCATTAAGCCAAGTCACTGTTACACGTATTAGTACATAAAACATACAAAGATATGCACACACACACACACATAAAAATATTGTATATATGTTTGTAAGCACTAATCCATATTATATGTGAATATATTGCAGTTCTAATAATATTTCATACACACATGTCAAATCGATAACCTCCTTTTTTGAAGTTGGAAAATGTAAAAGTAATGCCTGTGTACAGTCTGAGAAAATAAAAGATTATTATGGCGACTCCAATAGACTTGTTCTGAATTAGGGCTCACTTATTCTTTTCTTGCATGGGATGTTATTATGCGTGCGAAAGAGACAACTGCGTGACAGGAGTAACGGAATTTATTTTGTTGATGTATTAATTTGTAGGTGATAATAAAATAATTATGAATGTTTATCACTTAAAATACTATATATATGTATTAAACTTACCGAAAATACGAAATCCGATGTATTTTTCGCTTTGTAAGTGTATTATTTTTGCAACTATTCACAGAGCACTTCGGCATTGTTTCACTCGACGATCAGCGCGTCACTAACGGCAAAACTGTGCTTCAGATCAATATAAGCACAGTTTTGTTTGGTTAACTTTGGAGCGTTCGCGCAGAATCTAGGGTATAGTTTATCGAAGTTTCTGGACCTCCATATTTTTCTCATCTTATCCATCGCATGTAGTAGAATTTAATACTACATGGAACTTACAACCTAAAACGATTGAACAATGAACAATTATTGGATGCTATGAATTATGAAGTAATTATGGAGAATTTTCGTTTCGAATTAAACGAATTTGAAGTACGATATTTTAATTATACGATCTCTAATTATATGGAGTGAATTCCTTCAAACAATTAAGTTACAAGATACTTAACAATTCTCAGAGACCGTATTTTAAGTACTTTAATACACTGTGATGTTATGAATCTTACTTAGTATTACCAGAACATTTAAATAATATGTTTAATTTTTGATAAGGGACCTATATAGTAAATTTACTGCACATTTAAATATAAATACACATACAAATACACAATATCTTTATTGTACATATCAATGGTTTACAGGTAAATTGTGAATTCATTGATTCTAAAGTAGTGTTAACTGTGTTTGGGAGCAAAAGGCTTCTCCCATATAAATTATAGATATCATAAACAAATATGTCAAAACCTGGAGTATTAATAAAGGTAAAGTTAAAAAAAAGGTAATAGTAAAGTTATAATTTAAGTGAATAGTTCAGTTCATACACATAAAAATCAAAATCAAAAGTTAAAGTAACAATTTAAAATTATTCTTAAGTCAATTTATACATCACTTATGCTACCTACACTTGAACAGTGGTAGGGCATTAAGCGAATGATACTAAAGATAACTATTGGGTATTAAAGTTAAATAGAAAATCTATCGCCAAGCAAATACTAAGTTCCGGCAACTGACTAATCACAGCAATATCACTATGTGTCTATAGGTGAGATGGAGATCAAAGTAGTCTATATGCAACGAATTAAATAAATTTTGACGCCTTAATCTCTTCAATGCCTACCTTCGCTTAAAAGGGCTGCACCGCTTTTATGTACAGGAGTTCCTACCTACCTACTTAATATCCTACACCTGTTTCAGTAGTTTCTCGACATCGGTGTAGATAGAGCCAGATAGTTAAATTTATAGCGGCAACTATCGTAACACAGGGTGATATTTTAAGGTCACCAAAAACGAGCCAGTTGTCGTAAAAGTGGATGGGAAGCTCACAAAATATTCACACTTTCGCAGCGATGTGTAGCCGTCGAAAGCGGCGATAAAGATTTACGATCCAATAATACTTTGATTATTTCGCAGATTCGTGGAAGTTGAATTTTATGAGCCGTACGGCTCCTTATTTAGGCAATAATGTGTCGTTATTGCCATCCCGCAATTCCGTTCGAGTTTGGTTGATCAATATTTTATGTGATTTTTGATTTGGGTATAGGAAGCCGTTTGAGACAGCTGGGTCGCAAACTTTTTGGGTCAACCTAGAGTTTATTGAAAAATAAGAGTTGAATTATTTCATATCTGGATTGATTGGATTAATTTTAGGGTAAGTTTTATTTAATATTTGGTTTATCCATATCATCTTATTGCTATCATCATAATATCAATAATACTTTAATGCTACTACAACTCTAGTGTAATGGGGTATTAGTAATTTATATATTAAAGTAAACCAATAAGCCGTACGTACCTGGGGCCCATCGAGTAACTGAGGTTAGTTTCTCGATGCTGGGGCCAAAGTATCTAATGCCAATGGTAATTTAAATAATGACTGAAGTGAAAGATAAAATTCCGGAATTATACCCTTTTCTTTGGCAATGCTACGGCAAAGCGTCAAAATTAACATACCAAAATAACGTTATTTTATCTTCCGTAGGATGTCAACAGGGTGATCCTCTGGGACCAGCCATTTTTAGCCTTGCGATCCACTCAATAATTCAACGTCTCCAATCAAAACTTAACGTTTGGTATTTGGATGACGGAACCTTAGGAGGCGATGCGAACACGGTTTTGGATGACTTGCGAGTACTTATAGACGATTTTCGTGTTATTGGCCTTGAACTAAATTTTTCTAAATGTGAACTTTTTGTTTGTGATACTTGTCCGGATAAAGTTTCGATTATTGAAAAATTCAACTTACTTGCGCCTAATATAAAATTAGTAGAAAAAAGTTCGCTTCGTCTTTTGGGTTCACCGATTCTTAACGAATCTTTATCACCATTTGTCGAAGAACAAATTCAAAAGTTTAGAAATGCTTCTAGCAGATTATCCAAAATTAACGCCCATATGGCTTTTACAATTATAAGATTTTGCCTTTTCGTTCCTAAATTTACATACTATTTAAGATGTTGTCAGCTGTGGCAACACAGTGAGCTTTTGTTAAGCTTAGACAACTTAGTAAAAGATACGTTAGTGTCGGTTTTGAATGTTGAGATGGATGATAGGGCTTGGGTGCAAGCTTCTCTCCCTGTGAGGTTGGGGGGCATAGGGATACGCAAAATTTCTAGTGTGGCATTACCAGCTTTTTTGTCTTCTGTACACAGTACACACAAATTAGTAGAAAAAATTCTTGCACGATCTTTAGGCTCTTTCGATGTAGCATATCTGGCTGAGGCCAAAAACACATGGAGACTGGCTTGTCCAAATACTGAATTCCCAAAAATGTTGTCATCTCAGAAACAGTGGGATCGGCCCCTATGCGAGCTAACACGGAAAGATCTTTTAAATACGTGTTCTAGCATCGCAGATCGTGCTCGTATTCTCGCTGTTTCTGTGTGGGAATCCGGTCTTTGGTTACAGGCCATTCCTTCTTACAAAACTGGTAGCCTCATAGATCCATCCGCTTTTCGTCTAGCTATTAGCTTACGCTTGGGTGCAAGGTGTTGTGTTGCACATCACTGCCAGTGTGGTACTGCAGTTGATCAACTCGGTCACCATGGCCTCTCCTGCTCTCGAAGTGCTGGTCAAATTTCCCGCCACGCCAGCCTTAACGATATCATTCGCCGGGCTTTTACCAGCGCCAATGTTCCAGCTATTCTCGAACCGAATGGTCTGATGCGTGACGATGGTAAAAGATCTGACGGCATGACTCTGGTTCCGTGGAAGTTAGGACGGCCCTTAGTGTGGGACGCTACGTGCGTGGACACTTTAGCGCCGTCACATCTTTCTGAAACCAACGTGAGGGCTGGCGCTGCGGCTACTTCGGCGGAGCAACTCAAGCGGCGCAAATATGCTAACCTCGGTATGGGTTACATATTTGAGCCGTTTGGTGTGGAGACGTTGGGTCCGTGGGGACCGGGAGCTCATCGTATTTTCCAAAACCTATCTGAGCGCTTGGTCGATGCGACGCGTGATCAAAATGCTGGCACATATTTGGCTCAACGAATAAGCATTGCAATTCAACGGGGCAATGCTGCCAGCATGCTGGGCACGCTGCCAACTGGGAGTGGGCTGGAGCATTTGGACTGCCTATGAGTCTGCTATGACTTATAGGTGTCTAAATGCTTTTATTGTAGTAGCTGTAGTGTTGTATATAGTTCATAGTATTTTGTTTACAATGTCCTTGAATTAAATAAACAATTTTAGTATTTAAATTATCTTCAATTTGAAATTCGAACTCTGTACTGTGCACCGGTTTCAAAGAAAAATTTCAAAGTTATGACCACAATAATGAGAATTTGTAGGGGTAAGTTGCATTTGTACTAGCGTAGGTACAAGTTCGTCTTAGAGTGGGTGGTGGGTGGGTGAATGCTAAACGTACATACTGTCAAATAATAAAATGTTATTTAATATGATTTGCTTGGTAGTAGTAGTTGCAATTATGTACACTTCTAAAAAATATGGAGAGGTGCGCCTTGGTGTGTGGAAAGGTATGTAGATAAATTCACAAACCCATTGATAGAAAATAGCTCTATGAACCAGCAGTGGCTCCACTTCGTACGATGCATCGACGGGGTACACCGCGCTTGGCAGAGGAGGGCTTGAGTGTTTTTTGTCGCTCAGTGCAAGAAATTTGCTTCTGCCTTGACGATTCCACCTCCAATAGCGAAACAGCATCGTTGTGATAGAAGGCGTTAAAGACAGATAGGATCTTTTTAGTTATCATCGGCAAGATGCAACTAAGAATTCCCATGCTTGGTTGATATCAGGAACCTTGCCTGGAAAACTACAAATAGCTCCCTGGCTGTTTGTAAACAAAAGCCCTACAATATAAGTCCAGAGGTAAATGTTGACTTAATTTTTAATGCAAAGGAGAAAAATTAAAATTTGAATTGCCTTGGCTAGAATAGACCTTCCAATTCTAAATTACGATAAGTAATAAATTAGTAAAGGATTGATTTCTTTCAGGAATGGAGTACAAGAGATAAATAAACGATGTAAGTAAGAATCATTATAATTAGAATAAAATGAAAGTAATGTATTAAGATTTACAAGCTATTCGAACTTTTCATTATTGAAAGACGTTTTATATTTTCACTCTTCTCAGTGAAACGTAGGTACTGCTTATATCGATTGTGTTCACAAAACTGGTAACCATCAGCAAGATTCGCACTTTTTATATTATCTGCGTATATTGGCCCTGTGGGGTGCCCCCCCCCCATCTCTACCCGTGGGTGTCGACTAACGGTAACACACCAGAAAGTGGGCAGCAGCGCTTTCCGAAGAACTGATATCTTACACTGTGATCACCAAGACGCCTGTCAAGCGTGGGGATTATGGCAAACCCCCCCCCAATAATGAGGGAGGCTATGTTCAGCAGTGGAAAATAGGGCTTATACAGTATATTGGCTTTACTTTTAACTTGAGATGGGTGGCGACGGACCAACTTGGAAGTATTATCGGGACATTTCTTATTTTCTTTAGTAAGATAGAAACTAAAATAAAATATTGAAAAAATAATTATCAAGATTAGATAATCCTGTAAAAAGTTATACGTGGTCATAAATAAAAAATAAAAATAAAAATATTTGCAAATGTTTCCCTTCTCGAAAGACGATTCTAAGGAAATACAGAACAGCTTTAATCTTATAAGTAGTTTAAGCAGTAAATGATGGCCGAACTATGTCTTTCCCGATGGGCAGCGGTCTACTGGTTCGAGCTTAATACTCAAAATGAAATGGCTACTGTCTAGATAAGAATATCAGTATGCTAAAGAACTCAGAAAACAAGTCGTAGATAATTAATATATTACAAATGAAAAGACGGTTATACTGTCGTAAACATATGAACAACTACAGCCCGGAGCTGATGAATTGCTACGCGTATGTATTGTACGAGATGAATTATCGCGCTGACGAGGACCGTTGGTCGAGCTCGTCGGTTAGCCCGTTGACTGACGCACTTGTGGTGATTCGCCGCATAACGATCTGCGTTATATAAACTTGTTTATGGCGACTCCATATACTAACCAAACGTACGCACGTGCGTAATATCTTGAAAAAGAGAGTATCGAGATCCGATTTGTGTTGTTGACCGTGATCCCAAATTAAAGGATTGGATAGAAGTAGTATATTTATGAAGATCTACAATAATTTAATGAACATAAGCTTTCGACCCTGAGAAATAAAGTTGTTAGGTGTCATGTGCCAGCAATTTCTCCAAACGAACTCGTTCACAAAGACATGCATTGCTTCTAAAATATATACATCTGGTAAAGTTTCTGCTAGCTGAACACACTAAGGTCTTCTCCGTGACACATTAAATTATTATTTTAGATTCTAAATGCTTATTGCGCCAACGTTCGAGAGATAAAGTCGGGTTAACTTCGTTTTTGACAATTTTTAACACGCGTTTCCATTTGGCGCAAGTGGGCCTATGTCTCTAAAAAATAAGTCATTCGCAGACACAATTATACTCGGACCTCTTTCAGTAGTTTCAAGTACTATTGTAGGTACATTAACAGAATAATTCAAACCTTGGTAAATAAAATTACATTTGATAAGTGTTATTGTCATGACAAACTTCGTCGTTTCCTCAAATAAGCACATACTTTTAAAAGTTACCCTTCTCATCACAGTACCGTGACAAGTGCCTACACCGCTCTTACGGGAATAATGTAACGTTAAAATTTAATTATCATACGTATAATTTAAATACTCGACATTTTATACGGCTTTTATGGGTTATATCTAGATTTATTACCCGTGAACAAATTATTCACTCATGCTTTAGGGCGTAGCTTAGGTTTATGTGTGTCTCGAGGGGGTTTTAGAAGTCAATATACTCACAGCCTTCAATTGCCCTTGTCGCATTGGCAAAAAATAGCCTTCGTTTTTGAGGCTCTTTGCCCAAAAGACAAAATCCTTTCGAAGATACTATCTGTCTGTAAGTCTGTATTTTCGTTTCTTACTGCTTTTCTAGCTCGATAACGGAATGAGTTGAAAACTTAGTTTAAGATGTTTTGTACAAAATGGTGACTTATGAATTTTGAATCACAAATCTAATTAAATAATAAGAATATTCGACAAAACTAAAAGAAATGAGCGGCCATTAATTGTTACTGTTTGAAGCATTTGTTACCCGTTTTATCTCAAAATTGGCCCCGTGTTACTTTGACAGATATTATCATCCTTTTTAAATGCAACTATGGTCTTAATTCGTCACAGTCCATTACATTGCTAATTTGCCATGAAGATATTTTGATTTTCTTATGTAAATGTAAGAGTCTATCTCTTCGAGTAGAGAGTAATCTCATAATTAACTGCTATTAGGTTATGGACCCAGATGCTTGGTTTATGTAAATTAGGAAAGTATATTTTTGAGTTAAGTTTTCCGGTACTGCCGTGAAATTTTAAGCTGTATTTGGTATTTCAACATTGATATAGTAAAACTAAGTCTAGCAACGCTTAGTTAATATAGAAAAAAGTGAAAATATTGCCACACGGAGTTTTGCCTTTAAGTCAAATCTTAAACAAGGGGAACTTTGGAGATGCGTGGATACTAAGGAGCCGGAAACTTTAGGCCAGTGATAATACTCAAACTATAACAAAATTATATTAACAATAAAGTGTACTAAGTACACTCCCCTCATAAAACAGACTATTATTTATCCTCCTGTTGGATGTTTTAAAGGCTTCTAAGGGAAAGAATGCACCAAATGAGCAGCACACCCCTACAATATTTTTATTTATTACATGTAAGTTAGTTATATCTTGCTGCATTGGGCGCACAACAGGATTTCTTTACCATCCTAACGCACTGTTTACTCCGAATTAGTAGTTAACCCGCCAATACTTGGAAGGAAAGCATCCGACCATAAAACCAAAGTAAAAGATTTTAACAAGTATGTCCTTGTGTTACCTTTTTTAATACTAAGTAAAACAGGTAACATAAGGGCATACTTGTACTAATGTGTTACCTGTATAAAAAATATGTAATAGCAAATATTGCACAGACCCCACATATTTCAGTAGAATAAGGATAGATAGATGATTAATTCACTTAATTGCCGTCTGTTCCCTTTTGAAATAATATCCATACCTATAAAGATCAAATGCAGACTAATTTATTAGAGTATTGACCAGTAAGTATAATGTATAGCAACCCAAGCGGTATAACGTGCATGAGAACTTTCACCTTCACTTCATTGTCTACTCAAAATTTTAACGATGACGTCAGACCGTTGTTGTCTTAGGATAGCAGTCGTTACAGCATGGTGGTAGGGCACTTTGCAAATGCCCGCCTGGCTAGCTACCACCCTCAAGTTGAAAAATCTGTCGCCAAGCACCTAACGGTGCGTTCCGGTAGCTGTCCTTGAGAGCCAGTAACTCTAGGTTAGTCTGAACAACATCCTCGACCACATCATCACTTACCATCAGGTGAGATAGTGGTCAAAGACTAACCTATCAGGCATAAAAAAAAAAAAAAAAAAAAAGACCACCTAGTGGGGGGTCTAACGTACATATTCTATGTCTTCCGGTGTAAGGTGGTAACGACTCAAGAATCTTTCTATATCTATAATCGGTTATAAGTCCGTCGAGCAATGTGGCCTAGTACCCATTGACACTTCAACTGGCAAATTATTAAAGCTATGTCGCTGTCTTTGGTTTTTCGGTAAATATCCTCATTCCAGATTTTATCACGTAAAAAAATTCCAAGCATGACTCTCTCTCAGAGCCATTTTTTTAAAGTGCAACTTAAGAATGTGAATTTACTTGAGAAGAATACGCTTAAGCCTTCATCATTTTCACTATAAAGCCACAAACAGTAAATTATAAACTAGTGAAAGAATAATTATGCGAATGAGTTGAATGAGTTAAACTGCCTTACATACAAAACTAACCGTCCGCTCACCACCGCTTCACTTGCATAGTTTTAATGAATTTTATTAAACTTTAATCGATAAATGATTTTATTAAATATTGCAATAATATTGGGTTTCCTGGCGAATAAAGAAGCAATCTGGAGCTGTCATGAAGAAGAAATTCCATACATTGCGATCCCCAAGACCGAGGCCTGCTGAGCGAGGGGATTATGGGGAATACGCGTCGACTTGAGAACCTTACTCCTTTTTTTGGAAGTTGGTTTAAAAACCTACAAATATCCGAACCAAGACTTCAAAATTTAAAAGTAACGCTACTCAGCCATCGGGGTAATCTTCAATTATTTCGAAATCGTATCAAAATGGTAATGAAATCACAAACCGTTCGTGTAATTAACTTTCTATGTACAAACGAGCACTAAACATGAATACAAGGTTATGTTTCATGTATAAATCAAGAGTATAAAACGTAATGTCATAGTTTTAAACTCTTAACTATTTCAAATGTTGGTCTATCACTAATACAAATCACTCAATATAAATGAGAAATTCTGACAACTTTTATGCACCGTTCTAGTATAATTGGCTATTCAAATTATAAATATATTTATAAAATAAAATAAATACCTTCGTTTATAAAATACCGCAGGCAAATCTGTGGGTAAAGGCACAACTTAGAAGTGTATATCCTATAATAAGAGATATTAAAACTATACGTATATCCTATAATAAGATCAGTAGTTCGTGGAATTTTGATGAATTCGCAAAATTACCTTGTTACAAAGAAAAATAGTAATGTAAATTATATCTCATCACATACGGCCAAAGTTAAAGGTGAACCTCAACAGAAAAAAAAATTGCGTTTATATCTCAATATACAATATATTCCTTCTCAAAATACGATATATATATATATATATATATATATATATATATCATATCTCAAAAAAAACATATTTCCCGCAGTCCATTTACATAACTGTCTTCGTCCTGCTTTCCAACTCCCCAATTTTTGACAATATTTCCCAAGATTTTACCAATTCCTGAGATGTAACTTTCCTTCCTGATCTTGTCCATTATAGTAACAGTATACATCTTATATAATTCATCCACCTCTTTAGTTGCCCAAGAATCAGTTTCATACATCATGACAGGCATTCTTAACTACCTTCACTATACTTAAATTAATTGGGTAAAAGGTATACCCCTATTTGTGTGTTCACCAGATTATAATAGAAACGCTGATTAATCACTAAACCCGATATCCAAACTGACCATTATCTCGATTACCCCGAAACTGGTAAACAAATATTAATTCAGTTGAAATCATTAAGCATAGTACTCATTACGGACAACAATGCTTCCTTATCATTAACAGCGTGACAATGCAGCGTGTATTGGCAATACAATGGCTCACAGCGGTGTTGTTCTAGGTTCTAAGGTGGTGGTGTAAACACAGCTTTACAATAATAACCAAGGATGTAGAGTAGATGGAAGAAACATATTCTCAGACACGTGTGCTCTGCCAAAAAAATATAGACAGTGTCACTCGAGATGATGTACATATTCTAACTTCATAGATACATAAACTCTCGTAACATGAACCTTACAAACCGTTACAATCATTTTGGGCAATCATGTAATAAAGAGCTATTTTTTAGTTTATAGTCACACTAAAATTTATATAGTATTTTTCGGCGGTAGGTGTGAAATAATACACACGCTTTTATAAATTTTGCACGTTTAATATTTGTTTTTAATTATAATTACTTAGTTTTGCTAATAAATTTTATGATATAGTAAATCTTGAGGGCACTCTACCTGCCGGTCAGTGTTTATTCTCCTAAACAACACTTCACTTATTAAAGTTGACACTATCACTGCATTATGGAGGAGGTCAAGGAATCAGTGGCACAGATGCAGCAGCTTTTTGTCCAGCAAATGGAAGACTTCCAGGCTGAATTACTGAAGGCATCCACTCCTGTCACCACCTCTGCCTTGGCTGCAGACTTCGCATCTTTTAGGACTTTTATCCTTGCTGCACTTCAGTTTGCGACCGACTTCTCTTCCTCCGGCATAAGTCGTTGTCATAGAATGGGGCGTATAACGAGCCCGGATAAACCTCGGCCAATATTAGTGAAGTTCCGTGACTTGTCGTTGCGCAACAAAATCTGGGGTACTAAGGCTAGCTTCAAGGCAACCGGCATCACATTGAGCGAGTTCCTCACTAAATCTCGTCATGACGTTTTTATGGCAGCGCGACAGCGGTTCGGTGTTAAGAAGACGTGGACTAGGGATGGCTCCGTATATGTGTTGGGTTCTGATGGAGTGCGCCATCGAGTGACCTGCCTCTCAGAGTTAGACAAAATCGATGAACCAGCTGCGAGGAGGCAAGCACCTGTGGTCAAAGAAGTCACAATAGCAGCGACCAAGAGCAGGCGCACTAATGCATCGAACAGGAAATAGTAAATATAAAATCACTTCACTAGGTATACTTATGTTTAGATTCTTTTAGTTTTTGTTTCACAAAAAAATTTCGCATCGTTATATGATATTGCCACTACCTACATCTTACATTGACTAATCATTTTAAATTTGTGTGGGTAGCTTCAAGTTCTTCTTCTTCTAATTGGGTTTAACGTGACGTCTTTGCTGTCAACACCAATCAACTGTCAACAAATTGTCATACGCGAGATTGATAAGTCAATGTCACGTAAGGTTTGTTAAAGATTTTGAATTCACACTGTAGTCAAACATTTTCAATTATAAGTAAAGCTGTAAGCGATGTGTAAAATACATCGAAGTGATGTGTTAGTTCGATGTTATGTTAACTTTTTTAAGTTATCTATGTAATATTTTGTGCACAACCGGCGGGTAGGAGAGTAAGATAATAATAATATTTTACTGTTTTTACTTGATAATTAATATTTGGAGTATATACTTGTCATATGTATATATACTATTTATATATATATTATACATATTATTTAGATAATACTAAATGTTAAAGATATTTCAAACTAGTAACAACGATAGTGACGATTATTATTCCATTTCATCTTCAGAAAGTAGTACCACTGACAGCTTTGAAAGTGTACCATCACTTTCTGATTCTCTTGAAAATGAATTTTCTGATGTACCGAAGAATCTCAATGTTATCTATATAAATGCCCAGAGTATTCCGGCTCATTTTTCCGATATGCTGGCAACTTTCGACAACAAAAACATTCATGCTATAATAGTCTCCGAAACATGGTTAACTCCTAGTCTCCCGTCCATTTACTATCCACTTCCAGGTTTTCGCCTCATTCGTAATGATAGAATTGGCAGTCGTGGTGGTGGTGTGGCCATTTATTTACGTGCTCATATTCCTTTCTCTGTGGTTACTATGTCAGCACAGCCACCATCCGTAAATACAGGTGAACATTTATTTGTAGAAGTGATCCTATGCCATGCCAAAGTTCTACTCGGAGCCTATTATAGCCCTTCTGCGCGTCTTAATTATTTCTCTTCCTTCGAAAAGATCTTAGAAGATCTTACTCCCTCTTACAGTCATTCCATTATTATGGGTGATTTTAACACTTGCCTTCTTAAAAAAGATTCGCGCTCTATATCCTTGGAAACAATCATTACTTCTAGCAACATGCATATATTACCACTTAACGCAACACATCATGTTTCTCATTCGAATCCTTCTTTTCTTGACCTTATCATTGTTTCTTCATCACAGCATGTTGCTAAGCATGGCCAGTTTTCTGCTGATGCCTTTTCTTATCATGACTTACTCTTTTTATCTTATAAAATTCGTCCTCCAAAAGTAAAACCTAAAATAATTCTTCAGCGCAACTTTAGTGGCATGAATCAAGATCTATTTCAGAAAGATGCACAGAATATAGATTGGACGCCTGTTTTCAATGCTAAATTGGTGGACGATCAAGTTGCAATTTTCAACTCCATAATAACCACGTTATATGACGTTCATGCCCCTTTACGAGCCGTCAAAATTAAACATCTTCCTGCACCCTGGCTCACTGAAATCAATGATGCATAAAAAAGTCATGGCAAAAAGTAAATATAAATTGAACCCTAATGATTTCAATAAAACTAAATACGTACAAGCTAGGAATCGTTGCAATACAGTGCTTAGGGATGCTCAACGGCGCCATATCCATAAATCCGTTGAAAACGGAGATCCAAGGAAATTTCTGAAGTCGCTAGGAGTTGGCAAATCACGTCAGGAATCTTTTTCAAATAATTTAGACATAAATGCCCTAAACAAACATTTCTCATCATCGTTTTGTATAGATGATTCAAACAAAACTTCTACACTTCAACATCTGTCTAAAGTTTCAACTCCTGACTTTGATCCATTTGTTTTTAGTCAATTCACTGCTTGTAATATTAGGAAGAGCGTTTTGTCGATTACATCAAATGCTGTCGGAGAATACGGTATTAGTCGAAACATGTTAATCCCTATACTTGATATAATTCTACCTACCCTTTGTCATATTTTAAATACTTGTGTATCAAATAGTTTGTTTCCTTCTTTATGGAAACAAGCTCAAATTATCCCATTACCTAAAAAAGCTAATCCCACATCCATTACAGAGTATCGCCCTATTTCTATACTTCCTTTTCTTTCTAAAGTCTTTGGGCGGTTTATCCACAAACAAATAAGCAATTTCCTTTCCAAACATAATTTGCTCAATCCTTTTCAGTCCGGTTTCCGCCCAGGTCACAGTACGGTTACTGCACTACTTAAAATCACCGATGATATACGTTTTGGCATGGAAAACGGCAAACTTACTGTCTCGACATTGCTGGATTTCAGCAACGCGTTTAACAATGTCAACTTTGACATTCTTCTTGCAATACTAAGCTCCATTAACATATCTCCAACAGTGGTTGATTGGTTTCGTAGTTATTTATATGGTCGCCGACAGAGAGTGCGCCACGAAGAATCCTTTTCTTCTTGGAGTAACACTTCAGCCGGAGTTCCTCAAGGTGGTGTGTTATCATCTCTCTTGTTTGCAATCTTCATTAATTCTATATCAAACCATATTACTTCTCCCTATCACTTGTATGCCGATGATCTCCAATTTTACACTCAAGCTTCACTTAGCGATCTTAATACTCCTATAGACGACACTAATTATAATTTACGCCAAATTACTAAGTGGAGTAAAGCCTTTGGATTACAAGTGAATCCGAGTAAAACTCAGGTCATGATTGTCGGGAGCTCACGAACGTTAGCCAAAGTCGAATCGGCAATGTTACCTGGGGTAGAATTTGATGGAGTCACTATCCCCTACAGTAAAAGTGTCAAGAACTTGGGCATCACTATGGATGAATGTCTTCAGTGGGGTCCTCAGATTGAAGCCGTCAGCTGCAAGTTATTTTCGTCTGGCGGTTCTCTTAAAAGACTGCGTAATTTTCTGACTACTGCTACTAAAGTTGCGCTTGCGCAATCTCTTTTGCTTCCTGTTTTAGATTACGCCGATGCCTGCTATCTTGACCTCGCGGAGGACCAGCTTGATAAACTTGAGCGACTTCAAAACTTTTGTATACGATTCATATTTGGTCTTCGCAAATATGATCATGTCTCTGAATTTCGTAATAAACTCAAGTGGCTTCCTATACGACTTCGCCGAAATACTCAAATTCTTTCCCTTTTGTACACCGTTTTATTTAACCCCAACAGTCCACACTATCTTAAAGAACGGTTTAAATTCTCTGAACATTCTGAGACGCTTACACTCAGGTCATCAGAAAATCTCTGCCTGCAGATGCCTCAGCATAGCAGCTCTTTTTATGATAAATCATTTACAGTCCAAGCTGTTCGCTTATGGAATGCATTGCCAGTTTCCATAAGGCAAGTACAGTCACTCCCTATTTTTAAAAATCAAGTAAGAGAATGTTACTTCTCGCTTAATAATCCATCTCTAAAGTTGATTAGTTGATACTTATTTTTTTGTCTCATTCATTATTAGTATATATATATATATATATATATATATATATATATATATATATATATATATATGTATATATATTGTTATTATTTATATATATGAATATTTATGTATATATTATTGTATGTTTTATATATATATTATTAAGTATATTGTATGTGTGATTAATGTTTATGTAATGTTATTACCATAAAGTGTAGGTTACATAAAGTACCTATTTAACTTAAATGTTTTTAATCTTGTATTATACACCACCGTCATTTATCATGGCTAAATTTCTCTCCATCCAAAGGTTGTCTGGAAGAGATCGCTTTTTAGCGATAAGACCGCCAATTGTACAACATTACTTAAGTTTATGTTATTGTTTATAATGATTATGTTATTTTGGTGTACAATAAAGAGTTATCTATCTATCTATGTATCTATCTATCTATCTATCTATCTATCTAAAATTACATTTATACAATGACATTTAATCGACTTGGATCCTTCTTCCACCACGCCTGCTTTTCACTACCATATGTAATTAATTTCAACATTAATAGATCTCCTATGGCCTTATGGCATACTTATTGATTTTAATTTTATGTTGAAAACCATGTGCTTTTGTTATTCAAGTCTTTGCTCCATTACACCCTCGTTTTGAGCTCGGGTTGCAATCAGCCAATCAATCCCGCCGTCTTCATGTACTATCGTCGAAAACTGGTGGGACTTTTATTTTCCAGTGAAAGGTCTGTGAAGTCTGAAAACGTCATCATGTCGAATTGTATCATTTACCATTTTAATTTCAGATGCGTTCGTATAGTAGCTTGTTTGGTCGTTCTAAACTAAATTAAGCAACGTCCGCGCTGTGGTCATCCTTTCGATGGACCGCTATTGGTGTTACTACTAAGCACTTCTGTGCTTCGGATAGCATATTAACCGTGGATTCTAGTTTTTGTCTTAGGATGGCAGCAGTTATATCATGGTGAGGGCATTTTGCGAATGCCCGCCTAGCTAGCTACAACCCTCGTATAGAAAATCTGTGGCTGAGCACCTAACGATGTATTTTGCCACCTGTTCTTGAGTGCTTGTATTTCTAGGTTAGCCTGAACAACATCTTCGACCGCATCATCACGAAAGGTTAGAGGCTATAAATAAATCAAAACCCTAAATATATGACAGCTTCGCGCATCTAGTGGAGTTAACTCCACGCCCCTGACCGTCGTGTCTGTCCAGTAATTGATGACTAGCAATAATTCATCGTTTGTGCGGAGTCTCACGCTCACCGCTCGTTCCGCTCACAGCAGCGCTAGGTATATCTAATGTTGTGGATTACGAACAAGCATGTTATAAAGGAGATGTGTTTAGGAAAGAGAAATGTGTTTAGAAAGAATCTTGGTTCATTTTCAGCACGTTAAGCTTATGAACTGAGTACTGGTGTGTTAATGTGAGTAGTACATAAATTGAAACAATACTTATTTCAAGTTGCCTTTATTTCGGAGACCATTAAGTGATTTTGATTTTAGTTTTTTTCTGTTTCAGAGGGTTTATTTACTGTTGATTGGCTAACCTTTGACTACCATCCCACCTAATGGTTAGTGATGATGCGGTCCAAGATATGGTAAACCTTGAATATCGTGGCTCTCAGGGGCAGCTGCCGGAACATACAATAAGGTAGTCGGCGACAGATTTTCTATTTGATGATGGTATCATCGAAGTCATGATCGCAGTAAATATTGCATAACATAGAAACTACTTTGTAAGCTCCGCTGATAGCGCTTTACTAGTTCTCACTCTAAGTCACAATTTAATAATGTTACAATCTTAAACCACACCATCAGGTAAGATTAACCTACCGGAAATACATAAACCTCTTACCACCCACGCTCAATATATCTATGTAGTTTATGTGAGATTGAAGTTAAAATAAAACTTTAAAACGTGACCTTTGCTCTCATGTAGTTCCACATTATTTAAATAGTGCTTTTGGCGCACATAGTGCTGGCAGTGCAATTTACTGAAAAGTTAGTAAACCCTTAACAGGGACATTCTCAATAGGACAGGGGCTTGGCTAAACGACTTTAAACTTTGTTTTGTAATCCATTGAATTATGCTGACTGTAGCGAAATGGATACTGAACGGTCTATCGAAACTCAGGCAGGATTTACACGAGTGATTTTAACAATTTCGAACGTACGCACAACATATTAGTGAAATTCTAGCGACAATCTTGGTGATCTTTTTGCCAAGCTGGGATGACTTTGCAAACAATAACTTGATACAATTCTGAACTTGATAAATAATGTTATTTTTAAGGTATGCAAATAAAGAATTTTCTATCTATCTATCTATCTACAATTCTTACATGTAAACAACTTGTGAAAGTTAGCTCTATGCTGGTTGTGCAAAAAAGGAAGAGATTAATTTTATGTCAATGGCAAAAATACCAATGTACGAATTCTCAAACTACAAGGACAGCAGAAGTTCAAGGAAATTTCATACTTCAGCTCCCTTTGAATCAGAATTGTGATTGTTATATGATTTATTTATTATTAATCTCAAAGTACTCGTATCAGGAAAGCAGAAGTTCATAGGAGTTTCATACTGTAGATATCGTGTTTTCTTGAATGCATTGAGCTAATACGATATAGGTCATTGATATAGATCGCTTACATAGATATAGGACATGTTGACATTATGATATGAATATGCAAATAAGTACAATTAAAACTAATTACAAATAAGTACAATTTACTGTAAAAAACATGCATGGTGGTAGGGCATTTTACGAGTGCTCGCCTTGCTAGCTACCACTCTCAAATAGTAAATCTGTTGCCAAGCACCTAAAGGTGTGTTCCAGCAGCTTTTTTTGAGAGTCAGTAAATCTAGGTTACCCTAAAAAAATATTCAACAACATCGTGAGATAGTGGCCAAAGGTTAGCCAGTCAGCTACATATAAAAAAGAACATATTTTTCAAAGGGAATGCGGTAAAATATTAATAAAAATATTATAGTCAAAAACCTAATTTAGATTTTAAGACCTGCAAAAAATTGCACGGAACAAATATCACATAACATTAGTTCTTGTGCCTTATTCGAAATCAGCTTAAACTGTAATGTATATTCTGTGAATTCAGCTAGCTTCATTACTGAAATGTTGAGCACTGACCTATGTATGTAGTTCCAGCTTTAGGGCGAGCGTACACTGCAAACATTCCATTATAACGTAGCGAGCGTGGTGTTGACATTTCGACTGCAGTGCACCTTGTCAGCTGACACTTCATCGTAGTGTCTAAACACTGTTAGCGTGGGTTTGTCACCCTGTTGGGAAATCGACACTGATGTGGGCATTATTGGGCATCTATTTGCCTCATTTGATGGATAAAACTTGTCACTAATAGGGATTTTGTTATTGTTGTTCTTAGGTCGAATTTTTCGTTATGACTTTAATTCTTGTTGATGAGGACAGAATGTAACTGTCTTTACTATAATAAGTATATAATGTACACTAGCTGACTCGGCAAATGTTGTTTTGCCATATAAATTATTTCAAGTAAATACTTTGGGAGTCACAAAAGTAAAAAATAACTAACATATTGTAAGTGTGTGGAGATGTGGCATAATGAGTGAAAGAGGAATGGAACGCTTTAGACGATGACGGTCTATAAAAATAAAAAAACATTGGATGTCCGACATTTTGTGACTTTTATTTTAACTTAGAACTTATTAAAGTACTAATATCACTATTAGAATAGGGCTTTGGTTGTAAAAGAGTGAAAATGTAGGGTTTGGTATATGTATTTTTAATGCCAAATCATACAAAAATTAAAATAAACAAAATTGTCCGAAAAAAATATTTTAGCGTATGAAAAATAGTGTACGTCCTATTCTCAGACCTACTGAGTATACGTACAAAATTTCATAGAAATATTTATAATTTCATAGAGACAAACACTGTGACACCTGAATTTTGTATATTAGAGATATTACTACAGATTACTATAATACTGACTCGGCTTTACGATTTGAAGCAATAATGTCCATGTGGCAATGCTTATGGATTGCTACGAAAGCCATTTTAATACTGCCGCTTCAGGTACTCCGCATGATTGAAGGGAAATTTGAAAATGTTCGTCTGGCCACAGCTCACAAAGAAAACTTGTTACCAAATTTCCAACGGTGTTTTCCAGTAACTGCCATTGAGATTAATTTGAGTATGTATAAAAAGTTATTTCCACATTGATAACGATGTAGCAGTTTTTGACAACCATTTGGTAAAAATATTCCAAGTTTGTTTTCTTAGTATTCCCTTCAATAGGATCATTAAGAATTGGATTTCTTCGAGGACCCATCTCATAGTACCGTCAATGGACTTAAAAATACAATAGATCAACTTTAGCTACTAAAGCCTTCGCTGACTTCTTAATAAATAAAGAAGGTTGTTAAGGCGCCGCTTGAACTTAAATATTATTTTTTATATATTACATGGTTCTTCCTTTGTTCAATGGAATATACCTCCAAGTTAATTCTATTTCAATTTCAGCAAATCCAAACAAGATTTTTTTATATAAGTATAGGTAGGTACAGTATCTTGTATGCATACGCAGTTTGAAAAAATGAACAAAAAGATAATAAATAAAAAACAGAGCCGAACTTTACAACTGGATATGTAATCTCAGTGTTTTTGAATTATTTACGTAAGTGATTATTTTGTGAATGTAATTGTGAATGTGATTGTCATGATTTAAATAATCTTTGTTAATGTATATACTTTACCACAGAAGAGGCAAATTTGTCTACGTAGATAGATATTATTCGCTGCGTTCAAATACACTGTCTTCAAAGGTCATCAAAACCGCCCTGTTTTTTCAACCTACATATATTATTCTTGAGATAATTTATTAATATTATTTGTATCATCTAACAAACATAATGTCACAAAGTAATAAGTAGGTTTGATATAATTTAATCAATACATTTTAAGAGGGAATAATTTATTAAATCTGCAATGCAAACGGTTACCTACCCACTGGGGTCCATTTCAAGGATGACTAACAATGTTAGTTCAGGAACTGGCTGAACATACGAAAAAACTTTCTACAACTTTTTTAATTAAAACTTGGTGCTGATCAGTATTTTCCACGTAGATATTTGTCGGAGGCACTCTCATTACGGAGTTTCATATGTCGGCTAATTAGAGGGATCGACTTCGTAAATGTATATTAAAATCGTGAAGTGTTTTACGTTGAAACGTCTTTGTAATAATTAAGAGTATGTAAATACTCGTTTATTAGATCGCTAATTTGTAACTCAAAGGCTTCTTTCTCGTTTATTAATTTTTCGTTAATTTAGAGCACTTTATTGAAGTTTCTCCGAATTATTCTGAGTGTAGTATTTTGACCTCGCGAGTAAGGACTAACTGATTTCTACGTATTGTACGATTTACTGAGTCTATACATTTTAACTGAAAATGTATATTTTGATTTTCTCATTTAATTATAAGTTCTCGAGGGATTTCACGATAATTTATAAACGCCTTCCAAAAAAGTAGGAAGGTTATCATGCCAACGGGTATTTGCGTTTTTTAGGATTTCCTACCAGAAAACAGGACCCTATTGTTAAGTCTCGGAAATCGTTCCGTTCGTCCATCCGACCATTGCATGGTAGATTGCAAATAATAAAAATACAGGAAAACTGTTATGATAAATTTTATTATAACTTTTTAAATTTATTTTGTGTTGGGTCGCATTATGAGATATGAGCCTGTCTATTGTTTTTTTCTCGAAACATTTCACAATACCACGAAAAAAATCACAAATTTTGTCTATGGTGAAAATAAAAATTATTCTGTGAACGACATGCGTGTTTCAGACACAAAGTTTTGTATATGAGTTTTGGTTTAATGTTTCAAAAACACGTGACATTGGACTCTGCTTTACATGAGAGAAAAAGGCGGACTGCCAAATCTAAAATGAAATTTGAATAAGAATGCGTGTAAAGTATTTGGATGGGTTTGTGAAACTTCGATAACTTTTTGTAATATTTATTTGTTAAACTGTCTTTAGCCTGCCTAGCACACACATGAATCGAACGGAAGCGAGAGTATTGCTAGACGATAAAAATATACATTATTAAAGAGCAGTGTTGCCACTCTAAATTATTTATAATCTGTAACAATGCGATCGTTGTATTAGTCTACGTGCCATTACTAAGTGAAGGTCGATCTGCAATAATGATGGACTGTGATATTGTGATCATACATTCCATTCACACCATGTGTCGTTCTTTATGGGATAGAAGAGCAAATGAGTAGTTGGCTCACCTAGTGGTATGTGTGATCATCATCGTCATCATCCATGGACATTCGTAACACTTACTTACTACTTACCTGTATTCTAGCCCTAGTGGCCTGAGGATCATAGTTCTTAATAAAATGCAAAAATCGCACCGCTGTTATATCTCCGTAGTGGAAATGGATACACGTCGGTGCTTACTGTTGTGCGGAGCTATTCAGTTGTCTTAAGAAAAAAGAAGGACACACAGATTTATTTTATATGAAAAATAAAATTATGATGTTTACACTATGACTTACAAGTTTCCGAATCTCACTTTCACTTCCAATTTAGGCAGAGGTTCCACCTGAAGGGTATACGAGTGCTGAGTCTGGTGAATTCTCGAGTTAGCACAATAATTCTGAGCACTTAATTTTGGAATTCACCGTTCATATAGAGAAATATAGGAAATATATCTACTGCAAATAGCACGACAGTAGGTTTGTGAGGGATTCAAGCCTACGACAGCGATATATTGGGTGTAACAGTACGTATAGCCGTAAAATGTGACAGAGGTGAACATTTTGGAATGTATCAAAATTGGTGAATGATTAAGTATCTTTCTACCTAAATAAGTTTTTACAGCTGGTAAACTTTTAAAAATTATTTGTACATATTTAAATAAGTATACGCATATTAAACCGTTGTATTAAATTTTACCTAGTTAAAGATCAGAGATACATATTATATTCCGAGGCTATTGAAGGTCCAATTATTATGCAGCACATATTCCTACAAAAATATAGTATACTCGTTAAATAATCCTAAGCTCACGTGTTTAAAACGTATGTACCTACACTATCCGAGCATGCCAATCCAGCAACACAGCTTCGGGCGCGGTACACTTGACATAAATTAAAAATGCACGCTGCATTAGTGCGCCAATAGAGGGCCGCGGCGCACATGCGACGTGAAACTCGTCTCGTGTCGCATCTCGTGTACACAGTGCTTTATAATGTATCTGTGATACTTTACTTGATACCAGTCAGGTATCAAACAAGCAGACGACTCGCCTAATTGTATGGGCGTATTTTAATGTATTTATTTTGACGTGAATACGTATTTGAAATTGCTTCCATAGGGACGCAATTCAAAAAAAGTAATGATAACAAAATCGTTGGATACAGTTTGGTGTTGCAGCTACATAGCTATCATCCTCATCCAAATTTGAATCACACCATTGGATAGTTAATGAATCAAAGAATTTATAATGCTAAGTAAGGACTGTAAACCATCGCACGCGGCGGAGGGGGGAGCCCGCCATTTTGAGACGTATTCACGTACAATAAACGGCCGTGTTCATAACACAGCCACACCCAATTTTTAGCAATAGAAGGTTAGAATCTCACCTCATTTCTTCCCGTGGGTGTCGTAAGAAGCGACTAAAGGTAAAGTGCGCCAAATGAGCAGCTTGTCACTTCTTACCTGGATGTGAGTAGGGTATTGTGTGCATTAGACGCACAATAGGGCTGTATACCATCTTAGTGCCCTGCCAGGGTCTCATGCAATATGTTCTTGAGTTCCTATCTTTTATGTTGTTAGCGTAAACATATCATTCGTAATACGTTCATGTGTTCCGTCCAGTGTGTTAGAGAAAACATTTTGTATGACTCTGGAACTGTCTGTGTCTGGAACTCTGGAAATGGCAATAGTCTCGCCCCCTATTACATAGGACCAAACCCAAAAGGCGAAACGTGGGTGTTTACACACCTCTGCCTACCCTTTCGGGGAGCACAGGCGTGATAATGTGTATGTATTGCAATGACGCATGATCCGTGAGTTATATTACGAAATTAGAACGATAGATAAAGTTATAGTCCCGCATATGGCTATAATTTTACCTCTCGTTGAAGTTTTGTAATAAAATGGCGTAATATATGGACATCTGCAATACCAGTTTTTGTGGCAACTGGCAGTACAACTCTGTATTCGTAATAGGTAAAATAACACAGACATGTTCATAATATTATAATTGGAAGATGATTCGGAAATATACGAATTGAAGTAAATCAGAGCAGGGCAAATTATGTCGTTTTGAAACATGCAATAAGTATTATGCCTCGATTTTGAACTAAGTTTCATTTGGTATATCACCATGGTAACGAGAATGTAGTACCATGTTCAGCGTGCCTAACACTCATGTTATAAATAATATCAAAAAGCTAAGCTATCTTTTAACATTCAAAAACGATTTGTCAATGTACAAGGTTCTTCAACCATATAACGTTTAAACGAAGGTTTAAGATGAACTCTTAGAAGCAATAGAACTCTTTGCGCGTGTTCGTCCCGAGAAGTATTGCCGTCATCTATTTCTACCGCCAAGAAATTATGTTCGCATCACTGTGTTCCGATTTGAAAGGTATGAGTGCCGGTGAAGTAACAGGCACATGAGACTACTTTATGTTTCAGGGTGATGAGTGCAGTGTAGTTCGGCAATTGTGACGAACTGCATATGTTACAGGCAGACAATATCGCGTAACACCAGGTTCGTGCTTGTATATCACAATAGCACATTAATAAAAACAATTCCAATGAAGAATTGCCGAGGGACTTAGAGTTTTAAGAGGGACTTGTTTTATTTGTTAGTATATTTTGTAGTACAGACCTGTTTGCTGACGAAGGCATGCTCCTCCAGAGTTAATTATTAATATGCGTTTATACGGTCAGGCCTCGTGCCCACACTAAGTCTTAGTATGAGTGTAAATGATAATAGTACTACACACTGTAAAACAATAAAATATGTTTTTACTGTGTGCGGTTTGCGTAGACGATAGTACTACACTCAAAAATATGAAGGGGTGGGCCTTCGTGAGTTGAAAATTCTATTATTTTTCTCTCCGTTCATAATTTTTTTTTGTCATTTTTATCTCTCGGGAGGCAGCAATGGGATGTTTATTAGATATTTTACAACGCAAGACCGATTCGAGTAAACCGTATGGTTGTAGTTCGTAGTAATAGTTAAGTAATAATTATTTATTAACTTAGGAGCCTTAAAGAAGAGAGCATAATTCCCTCCTCAAAGGCCGGCAAGGCATGATCGAGACCTCTGGTGTTGCGTTTGTTTATGGGCGACAGTGATCACTTGCCACCAGGTGAGCAGCCTGCTCGTTTGCCCTTCTATCCCATAAAAAAAGCAATTCAAATTATCGATTGTATGTAATCAACTATATGATGAGCTCCTTTGTTTTCTAACATTATAATGTTTGTGTGATTTTTTTTTATTTTGCTCACACAACCATCTATCACAGGGAGTGTTCTGAAGAACTGTTCAATTTAATACCTGCAGCTGAATTTCATTATCGGATGGCCCGAAAGGCATGATGTTTCATCAATTTCATATCGACGTTTGGAAGTTTTGTATATGAGTTTTGGTTTAATGTTTCAAAAACACGTGACATTGGACTCTGCTTTACATGAGAGAAAAAGGCGGACTGCCAAATCTAAAATGAAATTTGAATAAGAATGCGATCGTTGTATTAGTCTACGTGCCATTACTAAGTGAAGGTCGATCTGCAATAATGATGGACTGTGATATTGTGATCATACATTCCATTCACACCATGTGTCGTTCTTTATGGGATAGAAGAGCAAATGAGTAGTTGGCTCACCTAGTGGTATGTGTGATCATCATCGTCATCATCCATGGACATTCGTAACACTTACTTACTACTTACGTGTATTCTAGCCCTAGTGGCCTGAGGATCATAGTTCTTAATAAAATGCAAAAATCGCACCGCTGTTATATCTCCGTAGTGGAAATGGATACACGTCGGTGCTTACTGTTGTGCGGAGCTATTCAGTTGTCTTAAGAAAAAAGAAGGACACACAGATTTATTTTATATGAAAAATAAAATTATGATGTTTACACTATGACTTACAAGTTTCCGAATCTCACTTTCACTTCCAATTTAGGCAGAGGTTCCACCTGAAGGGTATACGAGTGCTGAGTCTGGTGAATTCTGGAGTTAGCACAATAATTCTGAGCACTTAATTTTGGAATTCACCGTTCATATAGAGAAATATAGGAAATATATCTACTGCAAATAGCACGACAGTAGGTTTGTGAGGGATTCAAGCCTACGACAGCAATATATTGGGTGTAACAGTACGTATAGCCGTAAAATGTGACAGAGGTGAACATTTTGGAATGTATCAAAATTGGTGAATGATTAAGTATCTTTCTACCTAAATAAGTTTTTACAGCTGGTAAACTTTTAAAAATTATTTGTACATATTTAAATAAGTATACGCATATTAAACCGTTGTATTAAATTTTACCTAGTTAAAGATCAGAGATACATATTCTATTCCGAGGCTATTGAAGTTCCAATTATTATGCAGCACATATTCCTACAAAAATATAGTATACTCGTTAAATAATCCTAAGCTCACGTGTTTAAAACGTATGTACACTATCCGAGCATGCCAATCCAGCAACACAGCTTCGGGCGCGGTACACTTGACATAAATTAAAAATGCACGCTGCATTAGTGCGCCAATAGAGGGCCGCGGCGCAGATGCGACGTGAAACTCGTCTCGTGTCGCATCTCGTGTACACAGTGCTTTATAATGTATCTGTGATACTTTACTTGATACCAGTCAGGTATCAAACAAGCAGACGACTCGCCTAATTGTATGGGCGTATTAATGTATTTATTTTGACGTGTCTTTAAAATTGCTTCCATAGGGACGCAATTCAAAAAAAGTAATGATAACAAAATCGTTGGATACAGTTTGGTGCTGCAGCTACATAGCTATCATCCTCATCCAAATTTGAATCACACCATTGGATAGTTAATGAATCAAAGAATTTATAATGCTAAGTAAGGACTGTAAACCATCGCACGCGGCGGAGGGGGGAGCCCGCCATTTTGAGACGTATTCACGTACAATAAACGGCCGTGTTCATAACACAGCCACACACAATTTTTGAAATAGAAGGTTAGAATCTCATCTCCTCATTTCTTCCCGTGGGTGTCGTAAGAAGCGACTAAAGGTAAAGTGCGCCAAATGAGCAGCTTGTCACTTCTTACCTGGATGTGAGTAGGGTATTGTGTGCATTAGACGCACAATAGGGCTGTATACCATCTTAGTGCCCTGCCAGGGTCTCATTTTGGTTGTTAGCGTAAACATATCATTCGTAATACGTTCTTGTGTTCCGTCCAGTGTGTTAGAGAAAACATTATGTATGACTCTGGAACTGTCTGTGTCTGGAACTCTGGAAATGACAATAGTCTTGCCCCCTATTACATAGGACCAAACTCAAATGGCGAAACGTGGGTGTTTACACACCTCTGCCTACCCCTTCGGGGAGCACAGGCGTGATAATGTGTATGTATTGCAATGACGCATGATCCGCGAGTTATATTACGAAATTAGAACGATAGATAAAGTTATAGTCCCGCATATGGCTATAATTTTACCTCTCGTTGAAGTTTTGTAATAAAATGGCGTAGTCTATGGACCTCTGTTCAGCAATACCAGTTTTTGTGGCAACTGGCAGTACATTTCTTTATTCGTAATAGGTAAAATAGAGAACAGACAGTGATTTCGGCAGAAGCGTTTTGTTCATAATATTATAATTGGAAGATGATTCGGAAATATACGAATTGAAGTAAATCAAATCAGGATAATATGTCGTTTTGAAACATGCAATAAGTATTATGCCTCGATTTTGAACTAAGTTTCATTTGGTATATCACCATGGTAACGAGAATGTAGTACCATGTTCAGCGTGCCTAACACTCATGTTATAAATAATATCAAAAAGCTAAGCTATCTTTTAACATTCAAAAACGATTGTCAATCTACAAGGTTCTTCAACCATATAACGTTTAAACGAAGGTTTAAGATGACCTCTTAGAAGCAATAGAACTCTTTTTGCGTGTTCGTCCCGAGTACTGCCATCATCTATTTCTACCGCCAAGAAATTATGTTCGCATCACTGTGTTCCGATTTGAAGGGTATGAGTGCCGGTGAAGTTATAGGCACATGAGACTTACAACTTTATGTTTCAGCAAGGGCGCAGTGTAGTTCGCCAATTGTGACGAACTGCATATGTTACAGGCAGACAATATCGCGTAACACCAGGTTCGTGCTTGTATATCACAATGGCACATTAATAAAAACAATTCCACTGAAGAATTGCCGAGGGACTTTAGAGTTTCAAGAAGGACTCCTTTTATTTGTTAGTATATTTTGTAGTACTCAGGCATGCTCCTCCAGAGTTAGTTATTAATATGCGTTTATACGGGTAGGACTCGTGCCCACACTACGTCTTAGTATGAGTGTAAATGATAATAGTACTACACACTGTAAAACAATAAAATATTTTTTACTTTGTGCGTTTTGCGTAGACGATAGTAGTTACAACTACACTCAAAAATATGAAGGGGGTGGGCCTTCGTGAGTTGAAAATTCTATTATTTTTCTCTCCGTTCATAATTTTCTTTTTGTCATTTTTTTCTCTCGGGAGGCAGCAATGGGATGTTTATTAGATATTTTACAACGCAAGACCGATTCGAGTAAACCGTATCGTTGTAGTTCGTAGTAATAGTTAAGTAATAATTAATTATTAACTTAGGAGCCTTAAAGAAGAGAGCATAATTCCCTCCTCAAAGGCCGGCAAGGCATTATCGAGACCTCTGGTGTTGCGTTTGTTTATGGGCGACAGTGATCACTTGCCACCAGGTGAGCAACCTGCTCGTTTACCCTTCTATCCCATAAAAAAAGCAATTCAAATTATCGATTGTATGTAATCAACTATATGATGAGCTTCTTTGTTTTCTAACATTATAATGTTTGTGTGATTTTTTTTTATTTGGCTCACACAACCATCTCTCACAGGGAGTGTTCTGAAGAACTGTTCAATTTAATACCTGCAGCTGAATTTCATCATCGGATGGCCCGACAAGGCTTGATGTTTTATCAATTTCATATCAACGTTTGGAAGTCCACAAGCTTGCGATTCTCACGGCATTTTCTGCCTGCCACAATATGGAACCAGATGACATGTGAAGTGTTTCCGAACAGATACGACTTCGGAGCTTTCAAGAAGAGAGCATATTCCCTCCTCAAAGGCTGGCAACGCTTCCTCGAGACCTTTGGTGTAGCGGGTGTTCGTGAGCAATGGTGATCACTTACCACCAGGTTAGCATTCGGCCTTTTTGCCCTCGCATCCCAATATGTCCTCGAATCTCCCCATTGGTGAAAGGCCACTTTTCAATTACTTACCTGTCGGTAGCCATATTTTCTCCAATCATCGCAGTTGAGGGCGGACCTGCTGGATGTTTATCATGGAGAAAAACACGGCCTCAATCAAATTCTCCATACCAACGCTTCCTTCCCAAAATCGTTTTAAAGTCAAACAGTGCAGTCTTGCTGAGACAGTAAAATTTTAAAGCCATAAAAAGTACGATAATTTTGTATGGTTTTAAAAGTTTACTGTATTTTTTTGTGTTTACCTCGTTTTTGCTACGGATGACGAACCTCAATATGTAACAAAAACAATTGACACGTGACTTCCTGTTAAAAAATATTTAAATGAATGAGTTTCTTATGTTTAAAAACATAACACTCGAAATTCAAACTTTTATGAGCGGCCAGGTGCGCAAAACATTCAGTGTCTGTGTACTGTATTGTTATGGTAAGCTTGTAAAAGTCCATTGTTAGTTTTTTTTTATGCCTGATTTTATGCCTTTGACCATTATCTCACTTGATGGTAAGTGAGCTGTGGTCGAAGATGTTGTTCAGGCTAACCTAGAATTGCTGTCACTGAAGGACAGCTGCCAGAACACACCGTTTGGTGCTTGGCGACAGATTTTCTACTTGAGGGATCACCCTCAAGTAGAAAATCTGTCATTTTGCGAATTCCCGCCTGTCTAGGTATCAACGCAGCCAGGCGGGAATTCGCAAAATGTCCTACCACCATGCTATAACGACTGCCATCCTAAGACAACAACCGGGACCGACGGCTTAACGTGCCCTCCGAAACACTGAAGCTGTATTGTTTGTATGTAAGCTTGTAAAAGTATATTGTTAGTTTTTTTTTATGCCTGCTAGTTTAGCCTTTGACTACTATCTCACCTGATGGTAAGTGATGATGTGGTCGAAAGTATTTAAGTCATGTTTGTATAGAAAAATATTTCTGTTTATTTTTAAGTACATAAGCAGTTTGTTCAACCAGACTATTAATATTAATTTAATGCACCCCCGTCTTATTACTCCTATTTCCTCTCCATAAAGGTTGCCTGAAAGAGATCGCTGTTAGTGATAAGGCCGCCCATTGTAACACTTGACTGTAATCCTTATTATTTGTTGTAATGTAGTGGTGTGTACAATAAAGAGTTATCTATCTACTTCTATACACTTACTATACTAGCTCGTTCTGTGAAACAATCGTCGTTCCAGAAATTGTTCGATAGATAATCTACCAGTTTTATATAACACTAGCCGACCGCGCGCGGTTTCACCCGCTTTACTCCGCTCCCGTCGCTCATAGCGTGATGCGATATAGCCTATGTTCACCGAGGGTAGTGTAGCTTCGTAACAGTGAAAGAATTTTTTAAATCGGCCCAGTACTTTTTGAGCCTATTCATTACAAACATACAAACATACAAAAATAGGTACAAATCTTTCCTCTTTATAATATTAGTATAGACTACACTAGCATCGTATTTTTCAGTATTATCTATATCAGTTCCAAAAACATGGACACTTCAATTTGTTTTAAAAATGCCAACAAAAGTTTAGGATTTTATTTTACGTCGTAAATTCACGTCCACCTAGGCTTTATATATTTTTCATGGAGTTTTAAAAATGCGGTTTGCGGTATAGTGAAATATTGGACATCACACTGAAGTAAACTCATCTTTTAAACGCTCATATAGGAGAAGTAAATAGAAAACTTTTGTCGAATTTGGACCCTTACAGTAAGCTTCACAACGCTTTATGAAAGACAACTCATCTACATTTTTAACCGAATTTCAAATAAGAAGGTTCTCAATTCATCTTTATTTTTAACCACTTCAAAAAAAGGAGGAGGTTCTCAGTTCGTCTGTTTTTTTTTTGTTACCTCAGAACTTTTGACTGTGTGAACAGATTTAAGTAATTCATTTTTGTTCGAAAGCTAATGCTTGTCGTTTGGTCCCATTTAAATTTTATCAAAATCGGTGAAGCTGTTTTGTAGTTACAGTCCAATAACTGAAAAATATTTTCCTATCTTGATGGTTTAGTACTTGACAATTAATGACAATCGATCCCATAAGTAGAAAAGGTCACTAAAAAGAGTGAAAAAAATATTTTACCAAAAAAAATGTAACCGACTTCAACACTCAAAAGTGTGTAATAACTTGTCGAAGTCTTGTGGGTTCGAATCCCGCACATGACTATAAGTTTTCCACTCATTGTACTTATGTGATCTCATTTACATCTTCCTACCCTTATCTAACTAATAATACGAGACATTAGTCATTCAAACAAGCTCAAGACTTCTCTACCCCTTATAGCATACCTTATTTTTTAACAATTTTTTCAGCGTTTCAAGCACTTTTTGTCTCAAGCTCTTCATCGTAATTCCAAAACATCAAACATAAAGCGTTAAATATAAGCAGAAGCCTTGTGCTAATGAGCAAGCGCTAATTTCTTTTAAGTCGCTATTATGCGGCCTCGCTCGCTTATCTCTGCGAGCCGCCTGGTTTCCACTGATTTTTACTCACTAGACCAGAGAAATAAATCAAGGTCGAAAGCCTTACAAATATCTGGTACCTTTATTTAAAATAGGTTTGAGGGGACGATAAACAAAATCAGTCTAGTTTCACGGTTTCGTTGCTACGTAATATAAGCGTTGAAAATTTTTACCTTAGTTTAGCGGTTAGGATAAATTAAACTATATACATACCTACCTATTTGAAAGACTATCTAGCTGTTTTTTTTATGCTATCATGATTTATTTTATTCATTCGTTTATAACAATAGCTAACCTCAACAAGTACTTTTTTGAAGCGCTCGTAGCGAAGTTTGCTTAGTCATTCTGAACCGATCAGCTAAGCTAAGCAACGTCCGCCACATGGTGACCGCTGGAGACATTACTACTGAGCGCTTCCGTGCTTCGGAGGGCACGTTAAGCCGTCGTCCCCGGTTGTTGTCTTTGGATGGCAGTCGGTATAGCATATTGGTAGGGCATTTTGCAAATGCGCGCCTGGCTAGCAACCACCCTCAAGCAGGAAATCTGTCGCCAAACACCTAACGGTGTGTTCCGGCAGCTGTCCTTGAGAGCCAGTAATTCTAGGTTAGCCTGAACAACATGTTCGATCACATCATCGCTTACCACCAGGTGAGGTAGTGGTCAAAGGCTAACCTATCATGCATGAATAAATCTAACTTCATTGGATAAGCACGCGGCCCACCACATTTTGCGGTAGCGCCTATAATCACAAGTGGCGCACTGCAAGTACGTCACAAGTCGAGAACTGCACTGCGCTCGTTTCCCTGAGAGTGAAGTTGTTAAGTGCTCATGTGCCTGTAATTTCAGGCACCCATACCCTTCAAACTGGAATACAGTTATATGAACATTAATGCTTGGCGGTATAGATACTTATAGTAGTAATACTTCCCGGGACCAACTCGCACAACGAAACCGACTGCTACTAAGACCTTCGTTTAAACGTTATACCATTGAAGAACCTTGTAGATTGTCAATAGTTTTTTGAATGTTTATTTAAAGATAGAATACCATTTTGATAATATTTGTACCTAGAGTATTAGAAACGCTTACTATGGTACTACATTTCGTTACTATAGTTATAAACCTACATGAAACTTTCTTGAAAATTGAGGCAAAATACACCGCGTCGGTTTCAAACCAATATATTTCGCCCTCCTCTCATTTACATGATTTCGTATATCCTGAATCATCCAATGGTAAAATTATGAACAAAACGGTTCTGCCAAAATCACTGCCTGTTCTCTATCTACAGAACCAGGTACCAGTAATTAACCAGCCTTCGTTCCTTCAATTTATTGCGGAGAAATTATCTTTGTTGACCCACGCGCCTCTGCCAAGGTGCTTAATTTTTTTTCCAACGCTCTCTTTGTAAGCGTTTTTCATATCCCCGTCGTCCTTTTTCCGTGCACGCTTATTAATTAGGTAGGTGTTTATGGGAGGAAATTGTTGTCGTATAGTAACTATTACTTTAATTTCTAAATTAGGGGAGGCGCTTTGATGCGGCTAATATTAAACAGGTACCTATCAAAGACACATTTATTATGTTTTGCGTTGATGGAAGGTAGATTTTTATTTTTAAGGCTTTGATACAACACCGTATAAGGTTGTGTAGATGTTTTGTTAGAAACTTATCAGAGATAGGCTACGCAACTTGCGGTGTTTGAGATTTAATATCAAATATCGCTGTTGGCCAAAGAAAAAATAAGATTTCAAGACCTATTTCTTAGAATAATTAATTAATTTATTCCATTAGCAGAATGCATACTTTTACAAAAATGGCTTTTCGGAAACCCAAAATTTCATTTAATGACGTTTTGACTTGAACTTTATATAATAAAATAATGTTTTCAACATTATTTTTTTTAAGTTTTCTATGTTTTTTGATGCCATTCATCTACTCTTTTTATGAGTTTTTAATGTTTAAAATTTTCTGAAAGTTTCTTTTTAATGCTGGATATTTTTTATACTTGTAACGTGCGCGTTCGATTTGGCAAAAATAAAATAAAAATTTTATAAACATAAAACCGACTTCAATTCACACATTTATATGGGACTACTTGAAAAGCACCAGCTTTCGAATGTATAAAAAACATCAAAATCGATACATCCTGTACCTATGAGTAACACACAAAAAATACAGTCAAATTGAAACCTCCTCCTTTTTTGAAATCGGTTCAAAACCAACTTTCCAGTTACATGCTCTAGAACTAAGAATATTTTTCAAAGACTACAGTATATTTTGTTTAGAAGGTCGTGCAAAATTAAGTTTTTCACATATTTACGGTATGTACGCTCGCCGCAAGATTGCATTTTCTCCGTAAAAATACATTTGTAAGATCGAATAATCTCGAGTCAGACCCTCTCTATGTTCAAGGACGTTGGAGAATCGAATATAAGATTGGTTCGCACGGTTATGGTCCTCTGCATTGCATGCTTTTGAGTGGAATTGCATTGCATAATAATATTATATACGGGGATAACTTGACAAGATTTTATTGTCTTACCTTTACATACAAAAATTGGTAAATTTTCAATTGAACAGTTTGGTATGTTTAAGAAGTTTAGTCTGCTTCTATAACGAAACTACATTTACTCGTATACCTCTGATCTGAACCAGTCAAAGTTGAATATATATGGTAAGTTAATAATACATTAAAATGACGTAACATGACAATTGTTTGTCAATTACCAATTATTACCAATCTATGGTTGGTTACATCACGTCAGTCGCCGAGACGATGGCGGCAAAATTCAAATGACCGAACGCGCACGTAGCTGCAGTTCCAAAACTTCAAGGTCTGTAGTATTACCATCTTCGTCTACACTATTTAGATCTACACGAATATTATACCATTTGTACGTTGGCAGAGTAGTAGGGGGCAATCAACGATATGGCTAAACGCTTATAAACAAAAAATCTTTGAAAGCTGCACTGCAGTATGCCTGTGTTTTATATAGATTATTTTTTACACGAGTGCCAACAACAAACCTGTACCTGTAAAACAAACCTGTACACATATGAATGTGAGATTCTTTATTCCACCGTAACTTCTAAACGGCTTAACCGATTTAATGTATGATATATCATTAGATTTGTCTTGATCGCAAGTGACATTCGTGACATAAAAAAGTAAAAAAAGAAACTGGCGGATATTACACAAGTGAAATAAAACACTTCCTCCTTGTTAATACATTTATATATGAAGATACTTATTTCTTGATACCTATGTTATAAAATCGACTTCACCACCCGACGTCTGAACAAGAAGTGCTGCTAGCCCACCAATCTCATCATCACACATTTTCCCCCCTCGAGCAGTTGGCGGGAATTCCGAGAGTCAACTTGTTTCCGGTGGCCATTTTTATTTAAAAAGAGTATGGCATAATAAGTCAAATTCTCTTCGTTTAAAATTTTGGCACAGAGTAGAAAATATCGGAAATCATGACACATGATATAGTGAGAAGAAAAAACAATTCTCCCATACCCATCGAGTATCAAAATGAAGGACTTTAAGACACAATTCCATATATATATACATATATATATATTGCAGTTTTAATTGGAATGGAACGATAAAACGATTAACGAAAATAAATAATTTGCAGTCGTGTTTTTTATTTTTAACTAATTTATATTTGTTAGTGTCTTCAGTTTGGTTTTTGTACGAAATAAAAGCATTAGTAAGACGAGTCGGAAAAAATAAGCTGATAAGCTTCTTTATCGGCGTGCGCTGACCATATGGTTTGGAAAAAGCAGCACATACACGAGGAATGTATTTAAATGTATAGAAAAAATATATGAATATATTAACAATGATATAATAACAGATTTTCGGGGGTTGAATATATTAACAATGATATAATAACAGATTTTTGGTGGGCAACTGACACGGGGGGAGTTGACATTGGGTGCGTATGCCACTAACCCTGCACAACTTGCACATAGTACTGCGCAATGCAACACACACGCATCTAACTTTTAGTGTAAAGCAATATAATGTGTTCTATTGAGAAAATAAATTGAAGATTAATAGGTAAGATTCATGAGTTTCTTGGGATCACTCTAGTTACTATAAATGCAAATATCGTTTTTGTCGTCAAGGTAATTTTATGTAAGTAGATAAATTTTTACATTAGCAGTGCCAGAGAATAAAAAAAACCGGAAAGATCTCTACGCATAGACGTTTAAATAAATAAGCAACTCTGCGACGACGCATTAAAGGGCAATTTCAAATCGCACACCGCTGAGTACATAACTTTTATATTCACCTACAAGGCGTCTCTCTTTCTATCGCATCATCTCTTCTTACGCGGTACGTGGGTTAGGGTTATGATCTTGTGTTCAAATGCTATTACAGCTGTGTATGTACATATAATACCCGTAACTATTAAAGCAATTAAATATATTTCAAACAAAAGTTAGTACCTAGTATTAGAAGCGTGTTGAAGTGAAAAAAGTGCATTCGGGCGGCGCGCGGAAACCCACTGTTGAGTAAGCCCGTCTAGACGAAGCCGCCGATGTATTTGTAGCTTTGTACCTAAAGTGCGGAGTGCGCCAGGCCTGAATGTGAGTTGCTGGATTCCAAAGTTTAGGAGATAATGTTTTTAATTATCTACATTATTTAGTGAGCTGTGTGCAAAGTTAATAAGAGCGCATGGATGAGTCGCGACCCGATGGCGGCGCGAGCTCACTTCCACGACATACTTTTAAAAGTATAAAGACGGTTGGACAGCGTAGAATAGAGGTTCATTTACACGTGCCGAACTCTCAGTATAAGAGTTAAGTGCAAAATCAGCATCAAAAAGGAACACTTTCACTCAATATCGAATAGCCTTTATTGACCGAGCGAGAACTTAGTTCGAGCGAAGCGTCTCTGCTTCAAGTTAGACGATAATGTTTTCGTATGTCCTCTAGACTACAGGTCGCATTTCTCAACCAATTCTCACGAAATTTTGTGAGCTGGTTTGATAAGTCTATACAATTTTTTTGTCCATTCCGTTTTTGGAATTTTTTTGATATGACGGAGATATACATTATAAGGTGTTGAAACTTGAAAGTATGGACGCCTGCGCTTAAATTAATGGCAATGTTTTGATACGCACGTCAGCCTAAATGTGATAGGCTCTCTCTCTCTCTCTCGTATAATCAATTATTAATTCGAGATAAATACATTACGAAGTATGTAAAATTATTGTATATTTACTACTTACCTACCTACCTATTTCTGATACAACTAGCCTTCGCTGGGCCCGCGTGTCATTTATTATTATTATACATTAAATATCAAGAGATTTTTGGATTTCTTGACCCATTCTCCCATTAGCATAGGCAGTGAACCTTTATTCAATAGTAAGCTATGCAAGGGTAAACTTGCGAGATTTACAGCTCGGAGAGCCACTAGTTTATATTGCTAAATATTGTACCAATCAATAACTCGAAGATTATTTTTATAATTTTCACAAGGTCACTGTGGAGATCATGGTTTAAGTTTCCTTTAAACCTTCTTATATGAGTCAGATAATTAGTTATCGTATATATTGGTAAAGACCGACAAAAAGTTATTTTTTATGGCCGATATGAAGTGATTTATCTACGTAATTACAAAGAAGTATTATCCAAGCTAAGCCGTGCAAGGTTTCAATATTCAAATACATTCAAATAACTTAACCAGTTTTCAATCCAGATTATATGTGTGCCAGTCCAGGATTATATCATATAAACAATATTGAAAATTGATAACAGAAGTCTTCCCATTTGATAGCTACATTTTACATTAGTTACGTGCGTCATCAATCGATAACAGGTAATTCTGTTATGGGTCATCGCTCATCTAATGACGTGCTCGAAAACGCTAATTGCATTTACTCTCGTAATCTCCGGAATTGCAGCTGATTTAATGTATGTACTAACATATTATGTAACTTCAGTAGTAACTGCCTCTTTAGCAATTATCGATATAGTGCTAGAAATGAAAATATGTACATAAGTATAATTTTAAAGCTATATATAGCTTCAACTCAGAGTAGAATTTATCTTGTTCCTTATGGAATATTTCATAGTAAAATACCTGCCAAATAACCTAATACAATTGTAAAAATGAGCAGCCTCCTTCGTATTCGTGTTGTCACACCCTCTCAGAAACAGATGAAGTCTGATTGATGACCACACCCTATATGATGGTAGTAGAGCTTTCCATACAAAGATACTTTTGTCGTAGTTATAAATATTAAGCGGGACTTAATCGGTATAAGACTTGTATATATTTTATGCACCTCGACGTTTCGACCAAGTTGCATTGGTCGTGGTCACGAGCGTACTGAAGAGACGGGTGGCAACGTTTAGAAGGGCGGGTATTTTCTCCAACTACCCGCATTCGATTTAGAAATATATCGTCTCGACTTACAACATCCACAGGTCTTAATGAAGGTAAAACGAATTTGGTGCACTTCCTTAGTACTAGATTCCAGGGTACAGGTTACTTAAAACCATCCTGTCAATTGAAATTATGATATTTCCTTATTTCAATAGCTTCTCGTACAAATCTAGAATGGTAGTGACGACTACCGTTTCCGTTGAGAGGACTTTAGTTGTTTTATAGCGATTAAGTCCCTTTAAATACTTATATAATTTCAGTTCAAGTCGCGAAAGTCTTAAAGTTACTATAATTTCGTCGTATTTTACATACCAAGTGTTAAATCTCGGCGAAATTTTGAACGCATGTGCTTGAACCTAATACCTATGCCTTTGGGTTGCCAGTTGGCAGATTAACACAAGAATCATATGATTCATACTGACTTTTTTAAGAGAACCCGATATGACTAAATCAAGTGAGGGTAAAGTCTGGGACGGGAGGTTGTACCTATAATATTTCTGTATTTACCTACCAGTTCGAGGATTTGTAGACCTTATTATATTACTATTTATTACAGTTTTGCATGAGGATGACATCATTGAATTATCTTCGCATTTGGTCAATGGTACATTGATAAAAATGACAGTCATTACTCATGGTAATTGTAAAGGAATTTTGAAATAAATGTCCGTATTCCCAATAAAAACGGACCAAGAGTAATTAATTATAATTTGCATGTAAATCATTATTCAACAAGATTTTACCAGGAATTGACATTGCTATAAAAAATCAGGCAACAGCACAATATTTCTTAGTGCTGAATAATCATGTTTTGTCAGTACGCGTCACGACAAAATATCATGACGATAGTGATTTATTCGAATATATTTATTAAAGCCTATATTTGACTATAATAAAATTTCTAAGAACATAAAAAAATGCATCGTTTTATTTCATGAAAACTTTAAAAATTTTCAAATGTAATGTTAACGATAAAGCGTATAATATTAAGAACCAATATTTAAAAAAAATTAAACCAACTTATCCTAAGTATGCAGCCTTTCCCATATTGTCCGTAGAAAACGAAAGAATATTAAAAAGTGAGATGAATGGAGATTGCGTTGAAAAAGTTTAAATGCAAAAATTAAGCTCATATTCCTTGTCATTCTATTTAGGCAGACAATACCTAAGGCTGCTAATTTAAATAAAGAACTGTTGTTCATAATTAATCATTCTTTATAACAACTCTAATATTGTATATACTTCCAGTGCATTTAGCTGCAACTGTGACCCTTGACCGCCGCCGACCGTTTCAAATTTATTCCATACGACCGCATCGTTAAAGTCAAGGGCGTGCTTAGTCCCGTATCCATTTACTAAATATATGGGTATGAGCAATCGACATTTCGCTATTTTAAGAGTCGAATACCCGCTCATGTTATTGCTAAATAGCTCGTATTTGAGTTAATGTGAAGAGTCAAATGGTGTTTGTTTCCGCCTTTTTGCTTGGAAATTATGAAGCAATTTTTTTGCGGTCTGGAATGTATAGTTTTTTTTTTTATAGGAGATACATTCACTTATTTAGGCCTTGTTTTAAATGTAATTATAATGTACTTATTCAACATACAAGCATAGTAAATACAAAGATTTACTGAAACTATACATTAACGTAAAACATATTTGAGTAGGTACCATTTCGTCGTCTGTGGATTGGACTAATTAGCAATAATGTATTTAGTGTTGCAGGACTTTTGTGTCACTTTGATGGATTAATCGCAATGGAGCAGGCCTCATATTTTATTAGCTTTGCCTATAGCATCTTTTATCCCTTCAATACAATGACATTTCTTGACTCTTAGGTAATCTAAGAAGTAACAAATCGTCTTGTGTAAATTATCTAAGTTACTTTACATGTTTGGATTTGAAACTTTGAACACTTTTATAATTTGATTAGGTGTGCCAAAAAATATAAAACATATTTGTTTCTTTATTTTCAGCATTAGTACTAATGGAGCATGGCTGATCATCTTTTCGGGTGTCTTGAAAGACCACGTATTTATATATATGATGCTTCTGGCGTCACGTCAGCTTATGTAGCAGAAATTTAGTTACACATTTTAGATTTTTTTTTTCATTTGATTTGAGGTTATTTTTAAATATCAAACGATATTATCTCCTTAATTTTATCTTATTAATTTTTGTTATATTTCTTTATATTTATATAAGGATTGTGTTAATAGATACTTAAAATATTGTAGGTACTTATGCATAAGTGGTTTTATTATTAGAATAATATCAAGAGTAATATAATATTATTTATATTACTTAAATCACTTATGTCCAATTAACTTTCTTTTTACTTCTTTCACACCAATATTGTTGTTATTAGTTTTTATGTTGTCTTATCCATTCACAAAGGCCGTCTATAAAAAAAATCATTAGCGATAAGATCATCAATTGTATTATTATTTGTTAAAATTAAGTTTTGTATTTTCATTAGTATAATAAATTGCAGTATTTACGTAAGTAAACTCAATTAAATATTATTAAAAACTCTGTCCTAGTTTTCACACGCTTTAAAATTATTAACAGGTGTAACGTATACGACTCTTAAAATTTGCCAATAGAAAATTACTAGTAACTTTTGAAAGTAGATCTGTTTGAAAAGTTCTACCATCCATTTTGACGCTGAACCCTAAATTGATCGGAATGAAACGTCTGCCTGCTTAAAACAACTATAATGAAGAATGTGTCGTTCGTTGACAAAAAAATGATAACAAAGTATCAATTTCATTATATATTACTCGAACATCCAAAATGCTTATTCCTAACAAAAGAATCACCAAGGTAATAAAACCAACATGACCGTTTCATATCTATCGCTAATTGCACAATAGTCAGCTCAGCGATGTAAAAACTTCCAATTAACAAATTGTGTAAATTTTTATAGAATTTTTAAACAGTCAATTACAATTTGTTTATTTTTAAAACATGAATGTAAATAAGAGGCTTGTGTTTGCGAAGAGTTGATTGCCTCTGTCCGACTGAGGGACGCATCTATTTTCGAACATATGTAAATTTTCAACAAGCCTTTTCGATCCGCCGTACGCGTCCAGCCCACCGGTGAATGGTAGTGAAATGGGAAAATCGACGAGTCATGTACGGACTTTTTTGCCGGTGTTTGATGAAATAATACCCCCAACGGGCTCGCTCCTATCGCAGAAAGGCTTTTAATGGTGATTCTTCTACGGTCTTTTGACGACCGGTAATCGGTTTAAGCACAGAAAAGAGAAAGCAGTTTATATCTCTATGGGTTTAAGGAGTTTTTGATCCAGGTATGTACACGTAACAAACACTTTATTTTTTTAGTGTTGTAATACTCTAAACCAATATGCTTTGCACACACCATTTTTAAAAAGTTAAGGAAGTTTTGCGCTAAATTTTATGTATAAATGAGACACTGGCTATGAACTTTTTGAAAATAATATTAAAAATATTACGAACCTTTCAATTATTAAATTCTCTTTACGTCTCTTTAAATTTATTCTCTATAAAATTATATATTGGGTACTGAAATATTTAAAAAGTAAGTATAACTGATAAGTTTTGCATCGGGACATTTTCGAACAATGATTGTTTGAGATTTCAGATGCTGCCTTATCTATATTTAATTATATTGTTCCAAAGGCTTTAAATGGAATTTATGTGTACTTAAAATTGTTAAGCATACCTTCATGGTATAACAAGTTTAGGGGCATTCTACTATATTTTTGAGACTAATGTAAGAAAGTAGTGGTCACCCTATGTCACTGGTGTAAGTTTACTTAAATTATCTAAATCATTTGATATAGTATCTCATTGATAGACAGGCTATCGATGGATGCCGCCAAACTAACCAATTCTCCAAAGCACAAGTCAATTTTGTGTTTTTATATTATAAGTTAAGTAAACGTCTACCAAAGTGAAGCGGTCGAAAAGCACAGAAAGCACAGAGAAGATTTTGATAGTTCGTTTTTTCACTTTGATCGGCTATCTCGCATATTTTTATTAGAACTCTTTCACTCTGAGAATCCCGAGTGGAATAATTTTTGATTAATACTTGCTTTTTGCGATGCGTCATTGGTCTGCTAAAAAAATCCTTATAAAATCTCTCGCTTGTCTGTTTGTCTATCTGCTAAAGCATAATTTCTAGATATCTTTGGACTGTTTTTTTTTAAATTTATAATTGTTGGTTATGTTATAAATATGGGTTTATATTGCAAACTAATTATGGGGTAGTTACAACTATTCAATAGAGATGATGGTTGGCAAGTACCACCTGCTTGGGACCCTGTTATCAAATTAATTCAATCCCATGGACAAACACAAATCTTCAAGATCTCTGGACACTGTGAGCGAATACTGCGTGAATAGGGAACGTTATGATTAATTTAAAAAAACATTCTCACGGTAGACTAAATAATTTCTTAATGTGACAAATAAAACCAATTAGTCAGCCCGTGACCACGATTACTGCAGTGTTTGAAACGTCGGCATAAATTAACGATAAATATATGCGATTTAAACCGTTTAAAGTTGTTTAATTACTATGTGTAACAATCGTAAAAACCTAAGACAACATTAGGTACAACTATTTTATGATAAATAAATAAGTGCGTATTTTAAAATACATAGTATTTTAAACAACCATACCTTTGAGAAATAGAGCCTACGGATTTGTTAAGCTTTTGCTTGTGTAAAAAAATCAAGTACTTTGCCATACATACAAATGATTAACAAATATAATTTCAATGAAGCACCGGTCTCTACCAAACAATATTTAAGAAAAATGTGAAACGGAATAGAAAAGCAAATATGTGTTTCGTCGCAGGTGGAGTACATTTGCAGTATTTTAGTTTATAATGAAACTGTGGAACGTTCTGTGCTTCAAGCAGAATGGCTCTCTAAATGTAATATTACAGACTGCAATTAGTAAATTCTGGGAAACTACTGACAGTAATGAAGCTTAAAATGTTTGTAAAAAAAAGCCATGCAATACCAAACTATGACGACGATGGAACTAAAAATCCTTTAAACATGCATAACTTTATTTTAAGTTAATTCAATATTAAATCTATCTTGGTGATGGAGGATTTCATACTTTATTGTGCAAGGGCATATTTATCGTCATTTTGTACTGAAAACTATTAAACAATATGATTGATAATACTGAAGACCGTGTTGGATACTGTTATTGGTAATATATTCCTATACTAGTATATATCTTTTTTTATTCATGATGAGTTCGCGTTTGACCACACTTTGCCTGATGTTAAGCATTGATGTGGTCTAAGATGGAGCACGTATTTACTTCGTTTTTTCTTATTGCTGATAGGCTAGCCTTTGACCACTCATCTGATGGTAAGTGATGATGTGGTCGATGTTGTTCAGGCTAGCCTAGAATTACTGGCTCTCAAGGACAACTGCCGGAACACACCGTTACGTGTTAGGCGACAGATTTTCTACTTGAGGGTGGTAGCAAGCCAGGCGGGCATTCGCAAAATGCCCTACCACCATGCTGTAACGACTGCCATCATAAGACAACAACCGGGGCCGACGGCTTAACGTGCCCTCCGAAGCACGGAAGCTCTCAGTAGTAATGTCACTAGCGGTCACCCATCCAACTCCTGACCGCGGCGGACGTTGCTTAACTTAGCTGATCGATTAAGAACGGCTATGCAAACTTCGCTACGAGCGCTTCGTACTATTAGATAACATGAATCTAATAGTGCAGAGGGTTTAACTTCTGTATTATTCATATGTATGAATACAACATAAATCATATTGTGTGGTTGTATATGTATACAGAACCACATCTCATATCTTCAAATCAACCATACAATATGATTTATGTGCACCTTTTAAAAGATTTTTTCTAAATGCGGGTAGCACATTTCTTCGAATAGGTATTTAAAACATTTTGTGCATTGTCGTTAGCGTTATAACATACACCTTAACAACTATTTTGTAATGAATAGATTCAGGCGTTACTTTGCGGAAATCCATATTTAATAATAACAAATATTTTTTATTTTAAGAAAACAATAAATTAATATTGTAATAACCTAGATAACTGTGATAATTGAGGCACTTGGTTAATTTAATTTAGTTATGTGTATTAAATATGCTTTGGTTATGTAAGTATATCTAAGTATATACTACCATAATATTTTCTGTTAAAATGAATCTGTTAAACAATATACCCTAATATACATGATGGTAATAACATTTTACGAATGCCCGCCTGGCCAGCTACCCTCAAGTAGAAAATAAGTCACCAAACACCTAACGGTGTCTTCCTGTCCTTGAGAGCCAGTAATTTAAGGTTAGCTTGAACAATATCTTCGACCACGTCATCAGTTACAATCAGGTGAGATAGTGGTCAAAGACTAAACTATTAGGTATAAAAATATCCTTCAGTTTCATTTTATTTCTGTGTTCATTTAATTGTGTTAAGACTATTTAAAATAAAAATATGCTCGATTCTGCTTCATTATTAACCAAAAAATACCAGGTAGTCTGTACATACGTTTTGGTAGTTATTTTGGGTCGACTAAAACTTGAGGTCGGCAAAACAGTTTTTTTTGTATGTGATTGTGACGGAACAAGTACGAGGCCCACCGTAGGTTAAGCTCTAACTCTGCCTAAAACAGATGCATTTCGTCTCAAATCGCGAACTGCACTGCGCACGTCTCCTGTGACATACAGTTGTTGAGTCAAGTGTGGCTGTAATGTTACTGCTTCTCAAGATCTGCTACCGGAACACACTGAAAAGTGCTTGGCGACAAATTTTATATATCAGGCTTGATAACCAGTTATAACCGCTTTGCTATAATTGTTTCATTATTCATCCTCATTTAGCTAAAAATAAATTTATTTAGAAATGCTGTTTCTATGTTTATATTTTTTTGCTGATACGTAAGCCTTTGATCACAATCTCACCGGACGATAAGTGATGATGTGGTCGAAGGTGTAAACAGGGTTACCCTAGAATTACTGGCTCTCAAGGACAGCTGCCGGAAAATTTCATACTCATATTAATTTATTCATGCAAACATAATATAAGTGATAATAGACAATTATACGTGTCTTAGACTTGTAATAATTATGTGGCCTGTAAGGGCATTGTACGCTGAAGTATATACAATTAAGTTACGCATCCCTTTGTAAAAAAAAACAATCAGGATTAATTTAGTATCATAAATATTACTTACACATAAAGTCAGTTATTATAATTATTTGCGTCAAATTAAGGATGTAGGTACATTTAAATTTACTCCTACAGTTATTATAGAATGACAAATTCAATACGTACATTTCAATAACATTTAGGTACCTATTTGTCACACGTAACTGAGCACAAGTCATTCTCAGTTGATTACGAGTAGATACAAGCGGATCATTCATTACGCTAAGCACCGAGGTAGTGATATTTCAGATCATTGAACCATTTTTGTTAGATATTTTATCGAGTAAAAATTGTTCAACAGAGTAGTAGAATTTTTGTAATAGAAAAGATTTAAGTTTAAAATAATACTGGTTGTCCTTTTTATGGTTCTTTTTGTGTTCAGGAATTTGATTATAGATTTTAATGAACCCGCTGTGCGGAATTTTGCCAAATATTTTTAATGATTTCCTAGTAGGTAAGATAATTCATCAATCAAAATAAATCAATTTTTGTTATGAATTATATGTGGTGGTATTAAAGCCAGCGATTCATTTCATTATGTAGTTTGGTCTGCTGCCGCCGGCGCCACGCCGGTGGGATTGCGTTGAAATAGAGATGTATCAATTGACCAACTTCCTTAATCTAAAGAAAGTACTGAATTTACGCATGGGATGGTTATGATAAATTGAATGACATTTCTACCAGTTGAAAAACCCGTATAGGAACTCAAGATTTAAATTTAATATTTTGGAATTTTAATATTAGGAACAGCGCAAAAGGGTTCATTGGTTTTATGATCTCCTAGTCGAATGTCACATAACACATGTTATGATATTTTGAACATAAAGGAAAGAAAGAATTCGTTTCAATTCGTTATTGTCTAACCAGAAAAATAATGTTCATTTTCAAGCTTGAACCTTTTCAATGAAATCTCCTTTAACCAAGAATAAAGTATATTCACAGTCGTTCGATTATCAAGCCCATTGTAGTCTTATTTTTACACGATTACTCCAAAACCAACATCCATTCAAGTGTACATATTTTGAAATGAATTTCACGTCATATTTATATATGAGTTCAATAACTGAAATTATACAGTGTTTATATATATATATATATATATATATAAACATAATCTATTAGTATACGTACTGTTAATTTTATGATTGTCAATTTGTGTGTGATAATGGCATATATCATATATATATATATAATATAATATTAAAAGGAAACGAATAAAATAGAAAATGGCGTCGTTTATTCTTTCCCTCGCACACGATAGTTGTCAATAGTATGCGAGTAAGAGGTTATAGCGCCGTCATTTTCGATTTAATTATTTTCATTTTTACCAAATTATTTCTATAATATAAAACACTCTAGTCAAAACAAGTTTTCAAAAATAATACAAAATCAACGACGTTGTTCTTTCCATTTCTTGTCTGAACCACGTATTCACGGTTACGTAGGTAACGAATAAAATGTATGTGATAGATATACATACAGAAAACTAGACTGACAAGCAGACGGACTTACCGAAAGATTTACAAAAACTAATAATAAATATTTTTAAAATATTTTAAGAAACCATTTAATTAATATTTTAATAAAGCACTTAAAAATATAAAAAATATACCTAGTGACAACTCCGCCTAATTTTCCTGTTAAGCCGACGCGTGACGTGACGTCACAAAAACCTCTCAGCCAAACCGGAAGAATTTTCGACGCGTTTCGGTCTACACGAAGCATCCTCAGGAGATCTTGACTCTTCGAGAGCACGATCGATAATAATATAGTTTTCTTAAAATATTTGTTATTATCAAATACGGATTTCTGCAAAGTAACGCCTGAATCTATTCATTTATAAAAAAAATAATAAATAAGTAATAGACTTCTTGAAAATTTGTATTTATGGTAATAAAACGTTAATAGAAAGACTTCAATAACCTTATTTTCACTTTTACTGAGTGTTTTTCGGCCAATATTAAAACAAAACAGAGCATCTAACATAATTCAGTGAAGAGCAGATTAAACATAGAGAGGTCACTATACTAAGCAACCAGAGGGGGAGGGTGGAAGTTATCCTCCTTTTGAACTTCTATAGTTAAACGGCCAGTATCACACTTCGCACGTTTTCCATATCGAGATATTTCATTAAACTATACTGGTAGAGCATATGACCACAGAATAAAATTATATAAAATGATGATTAGTTAATAAATCTAACCAAACTTGTGCACATTGCACGACTATGCTAACATAATAAGTTTTATCGCACATAATATTATACGTAGTAATCACAATAACTGACTAGTGTCAAGCTCTAGTCCTCACCCTGAGTCTGTGAGGACTAGTTCACTTACAGGGTGATGTTAAATAAGTACAAATCCGTGTCCTAAATCTATGTTATTTTGGAGATAGATGTAATCCAAAAGTGGACCTTGAAAGCCAATACCGACTCTTATTATCAACGGACACAAATAGTCTATGGCTAGCCTGACGATTAAAAAAGTTTAAAACATACTTACATTCAATCATAGAAAAAATATGTCAACTTATTGTAAGTGTCACCATAATAAGACAGTAATTTACGTCACATAAGTACTATAAGTCATTTCTTTGTTTTAGATAAATCATCATGGTCTTCGAAAGTCTGGTCGTTTCTTCATTTTAAATACCGATCATATTCTAAATTAAAATAATAATATCTCTACGTGACTTATGAAACTAGCATGAACGGACATTGGCAGAGTTGTGGTAACATTAAACCGCAGAAGCCATTAACAAAGAAATAATACTATAGTAAGTAAGTGATAGTAACAAAAACCTAAAAGGGTGAATTCAAGATGAACGACGTACAAAACCTACTGAAACTCAGATTAAATTAAATTTTATGTTGTCTAATAATAGACTAAGTGGACTTAGTTTATGTATGTGTATCTAAAGGACTCTTTCAAACTATCCTACTGCATTTGAACTGTGTCAAAGGAAAATAAACACCCGTAATAATTGAATGAGTTCCGAAGCAATTTTCTCAACAAAGATGTATTATCAACCGGTTGGTTTATTTTTAAGGTTAGGTCTGTTTGTAACAAAACTTGTTAAGCTTTGTTGTTTGAACTGTGAAAGACAGTTTTAATGTTAAAATATTTTTATAGGAGTTTATGCAACGCGCTTTTATCATTTCTATGTAGACCTTATATTTTAATCAAGGTTATAGGCACAGAAGTGAACATCTTACAGGTCCTAAGATGGAAATAGGCTCGCCTTCCATTCTAAATCTATGGAAATAAAGTTAAGCAGCTTATCCTTTGTAACAATTGTGAACGCAGTTATTCTGCCTGTTTATTCTTGCCGTTTAAACCATTTTAATACATTTTTATGAAATGCGTACTAGTGATAACTTATAGCTCTTCAAGTGGACTAACCTCTGCCTATAACGATTTCATTTGATCACAAGTGACGAATTTCACTGCTCCCCTCACGCTGAGACATATATATTGTTAATTGTTAATTAATCTCATGTGTCCGTTGTTATACTGGCTCTCAAGGACTACTGCTGTAACACACTGTTACGTTCTTTCAGACAGATTTTCTACTTGAGAGCTAGCCCATCCACTATGAGCTGAAGCTCAAACCGGCGGTGAGAATCGAACCCTCGACCTGCGGCACCGCAATCCATAGCTATTACCGCGTGTCATAATTGCTTCAAATCTTCAAACAAGAATATTCCCCAGGAGTGTATGAGCCAGAAAAGCACAAGCCGACTAGAAAACGTAATCTAATACAGTTGCAATATTGTACCAACAAATTTTTAAAAAGCAAAATATTATACCGACTTCACTTAAATATTATAAGACAAAGTAGACGACAATAATGACCAGCATTTATTGTACTAACTCGTAATTTTTTTGAGTACATTTTCCCGAAATATTCATTCTACAACCGTATTTATGACTTTAAATCCTTTCAGTCGTAATTTTAATTTAACATTGTTCAAGGGTCATATTGTTTTGGAAACAAGAGCTTTCCTATAATAGTGAGGTGAATGAAAATGACGTTAATATTTTGAATCCTGTGTTATCACGGAAATATTTACATCACAGGCAATTCACCATTTCATAATAAAAGCATATTTCAGAATGACGTTTATTAGCATTTAAGTTATTTTGCACATTGATAAACTTGAAAATAAAAACACATACAAAGTGTGTTCCAGCAGTCCTTGAGAGGCAGTTATTCTAGGCCTAGTAAGTATACCATCCTCGACCACATTATGAGGTAGTGGTCCAGCCACTGCGTCTATCCCTAATAGGGAGGCATGGTGTAAAACACCCTGTGTTGATGTTTAGCCATTTTTTTGTAGGTAACAATAAAAATAAGTTTTTTGAAGCGCTCGTAGCGAAGTTTGCTTAACCATTTTGAATCGATCAGCAAAGGTAAGCAACGTCCGCCTCGGTCAGGAGTTAGATGGGTGACCGCTGGTGACATTACTACTGAGCGCTTCCGTGCTTCGGAGGGCACGTTAAGCCGTCGGTCCCGGTTGTTGTCTTAGGATGGCAGTCGTTATAGCATGGTGGTAGGGCACTTTGCGAATGCCCGCCTGGCTAGCTACCACCCTCAAGTTGAAAATCTGTCGCCAAGCACCTAACGGTGTGTTCCGGCAGCCATCCTTGAGAGCCAGTAATTCTAGGTTAGCCTGACCAATATCTTCGACCACATCATCACTTACCATCAGGTGAGATAGTGGTCAAAGGCTAACCTATCAGGCATAAAAAAAAGGAGCAATTCTATTTGTTATCATCTACAGGGTACATTATTAGAATTCGGATTATTACTAAAATAGTTCTCCCTGTTGAAGTAATAATACTCGGGTCACCCGGGAATCGAAACATAAGTCTCGTAGTTTTGATATAAAGAACGAATATATTAATACCGTTGCATTTTTCATACATCTTAACTTACTGAACCCATTTTACTCTTATCAATGTCTCGTTGGTTTGGATCGCAATCAGTCTTAAAATATATATCTAGAATAGTCGGAGTTATTTCACACAAAAAAAAAAAAACAATGTTAGCGACTCCTACTCCGCTACGGATCGATCATATATTTAAAATAAGGAATCTATGTACTCGGATATCCCAATCTTTATAGCGGATATGTAACACACACCTGCAGTAATAGAATAAATTTTAAAAACCAAACCAACTGGGAACGATACTTAAGACTTAACGTCACGGTATGACGATCGCTGTGAGAGATATAAAATACTGAGCGTGTCAAGCAAGAAGAGCACGGCGACATTGCAATTGTAATGCTGCGTTCACACACCTGCGTAAACGTGGCATTCAACGGGTATGAGTAGGTTTACGAGCGTTTGTGTGTATAGTTTTGCTTGGCCCATGTATGAGCACCGAGCTGCTTGCCAGGCCGCTTACCAGGCTCCTTACCAGGTGCGTGTCCGAACGCACTGTTACACCTAATATATTGCTGACCTAGGCCCGAATCCCTCACAAACCTATTTACGCGGTGTCAGCAGTATTTTTCTCTATATAAACGGTGGCTTCCAAAATTAAGTGCGCAGATTTATTGTGATAACTCCAGGAGTCACCAGACTCAGTACCAGTATACCCTTCAGGTGGAACCTCTGCCCAAATTAGTAGTTAAAAGTGAGTTGCGGGAACTTCAAAAGTCAAGTGTATATTAATAATTTTATTTTTTTAATAAAATAAATGTGTGTGTGTCCATAAGTTGTTTTTTTTTAAGACAACTGAATAGGTCCACACAACAGCACGCAATATTGCACTGAATGGCTTGCCGCGATGCGTGTCAATAGATTGCTTGGTCCGCCCACGTGCGTCCCGGACTGCTTGCCTGAATAGCGCGCATGTTAATGCATTGAAAAGCTCGTTGGGGCCGCTTGCCGAGTGGCTTGCCAGGCTACGCGGCGCGCGTCTATATACAGCATAAAGGACAGATGTGCTGCTTACCCTCAGGCGAGTGACTTGTTCGTCTTATCACTTCGCAAGATACAAAAGGTTCAGTTTCAGTTTAATAATAACAAAAAATAAAAGTAAACATAAAAACTGTATGTTGTAAAAATGGTAGCGCAATAAATTATGTTTGTCAGCTATGTCTGTTTGCTCTGCCCATCCAGACCGCGCGACGCCGCGCCGCTCCCAACGAAACATAACTAAAGTTTAGATCACATAGTTTATCTCCATAAAGTTTTTCGTCATTATTATTATGTTATAAAAGCAATGTACCAAGTTTAGCTCATATCTCAGTATTTTCAGATGCCTATAGTTTCATAGTAACTGAGCCGTTTTCTTTTTGTGAGAATACGACGTAAACAGAATAGATAATATGTAATGATCGCAAGTACTTCGAGTTAAACTTAGGTATTGCTATCTCCAGGTAAAGATCAAGACTCCGGATTAATATTTTTTTTTGTCAGTAACATCAAAATATTATCGAAATCAAGGATTGAAACTCAAAATATCAAAGTTATTATTAATATATAAGATAACAGGAATTACAACAGCACCATTTATATATAAATATATAGTTACAGTATAGACCATAGAGACAGGTGTTTAAAATGCTAGCAAAATCCGCATGGTGGAAGGGCTAGCGACCACCCTCAAGTAGAAAATCTGTCGCCAAGCACTTAACGGTGTGTTCCGGCAGCACTCCTTGAGAGCCAGTGAAATTACAGGCACATAAGACTTAACAACTGTGTCTCAAGGTGACGGGCGCAGTGCAATTCGTGACTTGTGACGAAATGCATCTGTTATAGGTAGAGGGTAGTCGGCTTAGCATCGGTGGGCCTCGAGCTTGAGCCTCACAATAACATAAAAAAAAAGTTATACAGTAGGTATATATTATTATTTGGTGTCAGGAAAGCGATGTATGTCACACGACCAGACTTTGTGACATTATGCATCACTGAAGCTCGTGTAAAGTTTGGATTTCGCTGTACATTGTTATACAAGTTATTGTTTCGCAAAATTCAATTATGTTCTTTTATATGCTATGGTCATTTTAAATAAAATATATGGAACATTTTTGCAGTGTAGTTATGACATACCTTTGTAGTTTGTGCTTCCATTACCGCTATGTATCGACCGGAGTCGATATCGTCCATTTAGGAATGAAATTCTATTGTTATTATTTGCATGGTGGTAGGGCATTTTGAGAGTGCCCGCCTGGCTGGTTATCACTCTCTTGTAGAAAATCTGTCGCCAAGCACTTTTTGTCCCGACAGCTGTACTTGAGAGCCAGTAATTCTAGGTTAGCCTGAACAACACCTTCGACCACATCATCACTTACCATCAGTTGTGATAGTGGTCAAAGTCTAGCCTCTCAGCTATAAATTAAAAAAATGTCTCGATTGGGACACGAACTCGCAACAAGTTATTAGACTACAAAATGTATCTTCAAGCGGGAATCGAACCCGCAACTCCCGCTTTCGCGCTGGGTGCCTATACTCGTACGATAAGGTTATCTACTTATAATAATTTTTCGTTGTGATAATATGAGATTGCTTATAGTAGATCCCTAAATATAGCTCAACCAATGCGTTCGCAACTCTACACCGATTTGTTTGCTGAGCAAAAACGAGAAAAAACACCCAGAACATGACAGGTTCAAATATATCGCGTAGCATCCGGACCACGTGTGCGTCGATGTCTTCACGCCTTATTAATGTTGTAAATTAGTCTTGGTGGTCCGAACCACCCAGTTGCAGTCTTGGAAATAGATGGAATATATTACGGAATTAAATTTCTTGCATATTTGGACTGGATTTTTGGAGAAATTATTTGTTTCGCCTTCCGTAATGGAGATCTTTTATGAAACGATGATGAAAGAATTGCGGATGTTAAACAAATAATAACTAAGCTAGCCCTGAGTTTCTTCTACGGCAATTTATTTTAAGAAAGTCACGGAATCTACACTAAAATTACCTATATAAAAATAGGCCAAGTGCGAGCCGGACTTGCGCACGAATGGTTCCGGACCATTAGCTATACAACATTATATTTCATATTTTAACCTTTTTTTGTTTTAACGTGCGCGAGTCCGACTCGCACTTGGCCATTTTTTTGTATTTGTTGTTACAGCGGCAACGGAAATACATCATCTGTGATAATTTCAACTGTATAGCTATCACCGTTCTTGAGATACAGCCTGGTGACAGACGGACGGACGGACAGCGAAGTCTCAGTTATAGGGTCCCATTTTTATCCTTTGGGTACGGAACCCTAAAAAAGAAAAGATTTGTATTTTTGTATGTAACGAATAAAAAAATAACTTGAACTAATAAAAAAACTACTGGACTTACTATTATAATTTTACATTATCTGTGATGAACCTAACTGCCAAACTATATAATATTTTCTAAAAAGTAGTTTTTTTTTTATATATGTTAAATACGTGTGAAGCCAATTTGGGCCGCTAGTACATTACATTTTATCAAATAAACAATCCTACAAATAGTACATAGTGCTCGAAAAGGCCCGAGGGCCCGTCAAAGACAATGCTCGGTACAGAAAGTCTTCAACCTCTTTAGCTTATGAAAATATAATTTTCTTCAATATTTTGTGTTTTGTTTCATAATGAATTCATTTCGGAGGGCCAATCAATCAATAAACCGTATTTAGGTAACTGCGTCAGAAGATCCAGATTTCGTAGCACGATGCCTACTTTTGCGCTTTTTTCATGGATTGTGTCGGAACATGCACGAGGACCGCTGGATGTTAAGCGGTAACCTCTGCCTACATATCGCATGCCTGATGAAGGAGTGCCAGAAGACATGCGAGGCGAATGCTAGTGTCCAGTGTAAACTACTAAAACCTCATTATATTATTAATATTGAAAATGATTATTGATAGGTAACTATTCTGTATAAAATTAGTTATTAAAATAGTTTTAATATATGAAATTTATAAAATGTGTGATTATAATGATTTGGATATGATATGTACTAATGTATGTACGTATATTATTGAATATTCTATTGAATTGTTGAATTTTATGGATATATTACTGACAAATCCTAGTAATTAGTAATAATAATGCATGTACCTATTAGTATAGTATTTAATTTTGTAATTTTGACATAAGACTGTATTTATGGTCTCATTTTAATAAGGTTTAATTTTTACTGTTCATTTATTATTTTTATCGTGTATATAAATATTGTATGTAACGCTTTGGTTTTTTTAAGCTGTAATGTTGCATATTTTTTACTGAATAAACAAATACAATACAACAGATGCAGTTTCTCGCAAGTTACGAACTCAGTTGACTAGACAAAATTTTCGAAAAACCGGTAGTAATGCCAACACATGAAACTACCGTATGGTAGTTTCCACAGAAAAGAATAGTATTTTATATCTCTGTGGTAGTTTCATACTATACATGTATATGTATAATCGTACTATGCTTTCATTTTTGTCGCAGTTTCATCTTGTCGTAGTTTGTATACATTATGTAAAATCTAATTTTATGATAGCATAATGTTTATTTTTGTTTAATTTAGTTATGATCTAAATATTAATTTGGTTCCTCACCCTTGTTATGATATTACAAGGAGCTGCTAGTATCTGCTAGCAGACTATCAGTACTTCAGTACTAATATTATAAATGCGAAAGTAACGCTGTCTGTCTGTCTGTCTGTCTGTTACGCTTTCACGCCAAAACTACTGGACCGATTTGAATGAAATTTGGTATGGAGGTAGTTTGAGACCCGGGAAAAAACATAGGATAGTTTTTATCCGACTGCGCAAAAAGAGGTTAATGTTTTTGCGCGATAACCGTCATACGCGCGGGCGGAGCCGCGCCCGGAAAGCTAGTGTTCTTTATAAATAAGTGACGTAAATAGCTATGTACTTAACTACCAAATATATTAATCTTAATTTTGTATACAGGTAGTCCTAATATTTCTTTTTTAAACAAGATATTGCCCTATTTAAATATAATTGCTTTCATCCTAATTTTAGATCTCTATTAGATCTCATGTAACGAACGCAAATAGTGGTGTAGGATCAAAAAGTGTTTCCAAGATAAAACCTTTTCAAATTTGACAGCTGTCATTAGAAATGAAGATTTCTATTAGAATTAACTTTGACTAAGAGATTCTTATAAGTAAGTGACCTACCACTTTCTTATAAGATTAGGATCCTTCGCTTGCTCGGTCATCAAAATTGAACACGCGGTTAAAAAGCAACCTTGCACTCTTGTATAACAAATAACTATTAGGAGTTCAGTCCCTAATGTAGCTAATAATTATATTATTACTGCTTGTTTGTACTTGTATTAGCGACATGTTGAGGTTTTCATAACACGTTTATAGAAACTATAATGAGGCTGAACGTTCCAGACAATGTTTTCTTTGTATACTATACATGGAAATAATTTTATCATATAATATTCAACCAGAATATTCCCGAGGAATAGATATTTTCTTTGTGCGAGAAAAGAAAAATACGGAGGTTTATCTACTCTAAAACTAAAAGGATGTTTTGTGAATGAGGCTACCGATTTTGCTAGTTCACTATTTTGCTTCTAAGATTTGAGATAACGTTTTTTTTTCACTCTCTGTTTCACTAGTATAGTTTTATTAACAAGAAGGGCGAGATTTTATGGCTACCGTACATGTTTTCGAACCTCACCTAAATTGAACAAAATAATTTAAATTATAAATATTTGTCTTAGGTTTTCGCGATTGTTACACAAAGTAATTAAACAACTTTAAACGGTTTAAATCGCGTATATTTTTCATTATTTTATCCCGACGTTTCAAACACTTTGCAGTGATCGTGGTCACGGGGTGACTAATTGATTTTATTTGTCACATGAGTTATTAAGAAATTATTATTATGTATTTGGTCTACCGTCAGAAATTTTTATATTAATCATAACGTTCCCTATTCACGCAGTATTCGCTCACAGTGTCCAGAGGTCTTGCAGATTTATGTCGGCTTTGGGATTTAATTAATTTGATAACAGGATCCCAAGCAGGTGGTACTTGCCAACCATCATCCCTATTGATAATTTGGGTACTTTTTGATTTCAATAGCCTCGCGTAACATTCTTGGCATAAACCGGGTCTCTCTAGCGAGAATTTGTGATTTGTCGAACCGAATGTAGTGGTTGGGTTTGTCCTGGGCATGTTCACAAACCGCAGACTTTGTTGAGCGTCTGTTCTTCATGTCAGCAATGTGTTCTTTTACTCGGATACCAACGCTCCTCTTTGTTTGCCCAATGTATGACAGCCCACATTCACAATCAAGTTTGTAAACACCTGCATCTTGTAAGGGAATATTGCACTTAACAGGTCTTAAAAATTGGTAGATCTTCTTGTGCGGCTTGAAGTAAGTTTTTATTGAAGCTCGTCTTAAGATATTACCAATTTTGTCCGTGACACCCTTGATGTAAGGTAAGATGGCAGGTTGTCGCTCAACTGTGTAAGGCTTGGGCCGGCTGTGACGCATTAGTGGGAGCTTGTGATTATTGCTTCGCAGTACTTGTTTTACATACTGAAGCTCCTCCTTGAGATGGTCAGTGTCGCAGATGCCATGTGTTCTCTGTAACAAAGATTTGCCTACGGTAGCCAACTGACATGGATGGTAATGGGAGTTACCATTGAGATATTTATCTGTATGGGTGGGTTTCCTATACACTGTATGACTAAGGGAGTTGTCAGGATTCCTGATAACTAAAACATCAAGAAAAGCTAAGCATTTATTGACTTCAGGCTCCATTGTAAATTGAATTTTATTATGTAAGGAGTTTAGATGGTCTAGAAATGCAGAAACTTTATTACTGGGAAGGATGGTAAAAGTATCATCTACGTACCGTTTGTAGATCTTCGGCATAGCCACAGCTGTGGAGAGAGCTCTCTCCTCGAAGTCTTCCATGACAATATCGGCGACAACGGGGGAGACTGGAGAGCCCATAGCTACACCATCAATCTGCATGTAGAAGTTATTTTCCCAGAATAGATAGCCAGATGTTAGGCAATGTTCCAGTAATTCTGCATATTCCATGGGAAGGTCATGCTCACTAAGTCTCTTCTTGACAATTTCAATGCAATCATGTACAGGTAGGCTGGTGAATAACGACTGTACATCAAAGCTAACCATAACTTCATCATCAGTCAATTGTAGATTTTTCATTTGACTGACAAAGTGGTAAGAATCCTTGACATGCGCACTAGTTTGACCGCGAAGTGACAAATAAAATCAATTAGTCACCCCGTGACCACGATCACTGCAAAGTGTTTGAAACGTCGGGATAAAATAATGAAAAATATACGCGATTTAAACCGTTTAAAGTTGTTTAATTACTATATAAATATTTGGTTTAAAAAAAGATGTTTTTCTTATTTTAATTTTAAGTTTTAAGTACAAACGTACAATTATAATTTATTCTTGTAACTATTGCTACGGTTAACGAGTTAAAGACCTACAGACAGTACACATACCAAAGTTGCTTGTGTCTTTACAAAATAAAACAGAGAAAATAACACATTGAGTGCCATAGTCTGGCTGCTTACAGGCATCTTGAATGACACAGGCCTGTCATTTTCTCAATTATGGGACAATAAATAGGAATTTGGTTTTTACCTTTGGGTATGGAACCCTATCTAATTGTTTTAAGCCATTTTATTTTATTAGTTGCCAGAGTTGCAGAGCTTATTTCCAAAAGTTACTAATTTTATTTTAAATACGCTTATACTTAAGATAATTAATAGATTCAGACGTTACCTAGCGGAAATGCATATATAATACTTATTCACAAATATTTTAAGAAACATTAATTAAATATTTTAATATAATACTTATAAATATGGAAAATATATTTATGAAGTGTTTTATTAAAATATTATTTAAAATATGTTTAAGATATTTGTTATTAATGCGCTGTACTACTATTAGCTGATAAATTAATGTAAGAAGCCTTCAACTATGGCAACTCTTGTTGGTTTTCTACTCATTATAACGAATTAAACAGAGGTCGAGCACACGAGTTTCTCAGCCAAGTAGTTCGGCAGAAAGAGGTCGGCAAGCTAAGCTTCAATGCTAACGACGACACAGTGTACAATTTCCTACAGTACAAAATAGTCAAGAAAATATGTTTTACTATATATAAAAGTTTTTATGTCAAAAAGTGGTGATCATTTTATGAATAAAATTAACTTTGCGACGTAAAATATAATAAATAAACATTTAATTCTTTAATTTAATTAATTTTGACCATATATGACAACGATTTATCTGTAACAAAACACAAAAATATTAATTTTATTTATTCGTTTCAGAAAGTCCTAGTTTTATTTATTTCCTCGCAAATGTGTTATAAAACGTCGTATGACGTACGTGCACTATGATAATTATAGCCTCCGCTTTCTTGTAGCCCTCGCCTACAGCTCGGGCTAGCAATATCGCTTCGACTATCATTTTCAACTTACCGCACTTATATCATAATGTACTATTACGTAATCCACTTACGGTTTCTACCAGAGAAGAATGCGTTAAAGGTCTATCCTATATTAGCCTGCTTGATGTTTACAAAAACCACATTCTCCATAATGTTATTGTTTAAAACAATTAATAAAAACTGTCAATGGATAGCAGTATTTTAACTTTCTCAAATATTGTCGACATAACTTCGTAGCATCATGATAGAATTATAATTAAAGAATAAGTAATGCTAGCAAGGTGGAGATACTCACTACGTAAATGATAAAACAATTACAGTCGGCACTTAGTACAGTTTATAAAAATAGGCAAAATAAACTTATTAATTCGATACCAATGTATTTATAATACGAAGAACAAAAACAAGCAAAATATTTCATCTGTAACATATTGCGTGATGCACTGCACTATATATCTCGAAATGGTACGTACAATCATGGTAAAATAATAAATCAAGAATATTTATTAAAATAATTATAATAAAAGTACCACTGACATTAGCTGTGTATGTTATCCTTATAGAATAACATTACTGTGTGTATTTACTGTGACTCCTTATATGCTTGTGAGGGTATGATATGACACGACCCCCGGCGATTCGACAGACGTGACGTGAGCTCACTCTGAGCCATTTTTTTATACCTAATTTAGTTCACGTACAGTATGACGTCATTTTCATATTGTTGTAGTAAATTATTAAGTAAGTTTCACCCTGTGGGATTTCTGTACTTGGATGTGCCGTATGTTTTCGTAAGCCTAGTTTCCTTGGGTGCGGAAATGAGTTACTAAAATTATGTTACGCTGTGTGAAGAATAATAATTACATATACATTTGAAGATGGTCTCTCAGCAAAGTGGAATACGCTATTTTATAATTGTATAATTTTTACCAGTCACAGTATTAATATAGTTTTCATATTATTTATGGTTTTTATTTCATTTGACTTGCGAATTTAGTCTATACAGGTGTTTCGGTTTTTGTTATATTATAATTATTTGGGAAATCATTCTCAAAACCTTGTTTACTCTATTTATCTCATTACTTATTTCGTACTTTAAAAGGATATCTAATTTATAAATTAAAAGATAAACAAGAAAATATTTATAATTGCATGTACTAAATACTTTTAGGATATATAATATTTTTATTTTTGCAATAACGCATGCTCTGCTGACATTGCAAAATTACAAGTTTACGAGAGGAAAAATGATAACCCGCACATGGCTATTATACTTTTCCTCCCGTAAAATTATAATTTTGTAATATTATACCAGAGTTTAATGTTCGAATACTAAAAAGAAAGTAATATTACAACGACAACTGCTACCAGTAAATACGTATATAAAGTTTAACAAAAAAAGAAGTTAAATAGGTAACGTAATCACCATTAAATAGGTAACGAATCCCGCACATGACTATAATTTTTTCTCTCGCAAATTTGTAATTTTGTAATGTAATTCGCTTAGCAGGCGTTATTGCAAACTTAACAATATTAAAATTATAAGGTTGCGTCATCATTTACAAGTTTAAAACCAATTGCAAAATTGGTCTTGTTTGTAGTACAACGCAAGTTGAACTATAGGTGTCGCTCCATCCCGATACGATGGTTGAAGAACGAGAGCAAGAATTACAGTTATGAGTCATTGTGTCATGTTAGCTCAATTGGTTAGAGCATACCCCGGCTAAAGGGTGGATGGACGCGGGTTCGAATCCCGCACATGACTATAATTTTTTCTCTCGAAAATTTGTAATTTTGTAATGTAATCTCCATGGTTCAAAAATCGAGCTAATGCTCCATCCACATCACGTCAAGTTCTTGGCTAGTAGATCGAAATAATTTTATATGTAAAGAAAAGACGCAGGAGAAATACCTATCGTTTTATACCAATCATGACGATAATCAATATGCTCCTTTATTTGGCATATCATAAAGCACTAATTCAATAACCGGTTATTTCGTCTGTATAGAGAAGTTAGAGCCACATTTTTTTTTTATACCTGGTAGGCTAGCTAGCCTTTGATCACTATTTCACCTGATGGTAAGCGATGTGACCGAAGATTATTCAGCCTGACCTAAAATTACTGGTTCTCAAAGACAGCTACATAGTTAGGTACTTGGCGATATCTTCGAAGTATTGATGATGATGAGCTCAAAAGTTTCATCAGAAGGTATTGTCATTCCGATCCTTACACATGACTATGTTGGAGCGAGATAGGCGCTGTAAAAGTACGTTAAATCACGAATATGAAACCTTACAGATATACTAATAAATAAATATATAAATTTAAAGAAATGTAAATAAAGCTCATAATATGTAGATAAAGCTCATAAGTATGTAGATAAAGCTTGAGATAAAAAAAATGATACACCTCGCCGAAAACTTTACGAATCAGAACTTAGAAATTAACACTGAGTGTTGAAGATTACGTCTATATGAAGCTCGCTCTAGATACATCTCCCTCAAATCACTGTTTTATCACAAAAGGTCAATGGCACTAAAAACAATATGTATGGAACATTCCGGACCCCTAGGGTTCCCAAGTTTCCCGAAACTGTACTCGTGTGCTTACCGCGCTTCAGGCACATTACTGAAATTTCCGTATAGTTCACATAGCAGTACATAAATTTTAAAATATTGGGATAGAAGCAATATAGGTAAGTACTTAAATAAAATATATAACTAGTAGTTCGCTAACAGTTGTATATGTTTACGGCTTTTAGTTAAGAATAAATCATTATCAGATTATATATAACAAATGAGTATATAAAAAAAAAACAGCAAATCTCCCGACCGGAAATATTTATTTTCGTTATACGTTTTATCGCTCCATTGAAATCAAACCTGCAAGTAATATATGATTTTGAAATCCCAATAGAAGCGTTTGAAAGAAAAAACTACTCACAAAAATGAGAACCCCCTTTTTAGAAGCCAGTTAAAAATATGGTTTATATATAAATAAAACCCACTCTGTCCCTGTAAACCATTTTTATCTAAACAACTGCGACCGATTTACCTAATATATGCCCAAAATACGATTTTCAACAAAAATATGTAGTTTTATTAAAACCACTTAAAGATAATGTCACATTGAATCTATTTTAACACAAACCTGTTCACTCGCGAAGGCATGCCCATCCACAGTAATTATTGATTATACTGCACTTCTGAAAACTTTTTAAACTTCGAGCGGTTTCCTGGATGCAGATTAATTGCAAAACTACCTACGTTGACTAAAAACACATCAGTGAAATTAGCGATTCCATAAATCTCATGATAACATGTGTCTGTCTCTCTTCCACGCAAACCCATACGCCAAATATAAACAATATTTCATTTAATTAACTTCGAATATTTTATTTCGTAACCATAAGCTTGCTCACCATTATTTGGTTTTAAAATATCTCGAGTCTAAAGCTGCCTTTCCTGTCACGTGGATAGCCACCCGCGTGCGGATCTAGCCCGCATGTACCCACATGCCGCCATCCTATAATTTCGTACATAAAATATTTTTCCTATCACACGGGCAGGACGCGCTCGACTAGGACCATGATATCATCCCATTGCGGATTGGACCCGTGCGCGGTTGAAAATACGCATAACAGGACAAGAGCCTTAGAGCTTAGGTACTGATTCCTTAGTACTTTACCAACTCACTACAAGCCAGATGTTGCAGGACTGCTTGTTATCGCTATTGCTACCTAACCTGTAATTTGAGAATTGTTTCCTTTGAGCCCACTTCGATAATATTTGGTTTGTACGATGTTTTTCTTGGCAAGTATCATAAGTTTTCCTACTATCTAAATCGTTATGAATACAATCATATTATCCTCGCCACCCCATCCGTTTTCTCTACTGGAACGTGAAAACTCTAGCAGCGAAAATGAATAGTACAAACAGGGGATAACTACCACTAGCCTCATTATGTCTTTACAAAATAACGAGGGGAACAATTATAGTCCTGTGCGGGATTCGGAACCGCGCCATCCTGGGGTATGCTATGCAGCCAGAGTATGCTTCGACCGCTAAGCTAACGTGAAATATGAATCATAACTCTAATTTGTTCTCTGTTCTTAACCATCGTATGGGGATGGACTCCCTGTTTCATATCATAGTTTGGGTTTTTGATCGGAACGCATTTGGAATCACAGGCTCTAGGAGGAAGTATATTTCCTCCTAGCACAGACTCATCAGGTCAACAGTCATCATCAGGAGGCAAGTAAATAACTGTAAAAAAATTTGGCTTTCGGTTTATGATCAGTCACTTACCTGACGTCTACTCTCCTTGGAAATACTCTTGTCGGTAGTTTGCCTGCTACATTTCAGGTAATCAAATCAATAAGATAGTAAGGAGCTAGGATGTGCATGCAATTTGTATTAACACCCCACTCGCATCGCCGTGAGTGGTTTCAAGCTGCACATTTGTCGCATTATTTCCCTTAGTCGACATATGTAGTATAAGGAACAGAATTTATATTCTTGATCTAGTAATATATATATAAAAGTATTTTGTCATATATTTATATATATATATATATATATATATATATATATATATAAATAAATAAATATATATAAATATATGACAAAATACTTTTATTTACACAAATGGCAAACGTTCTAAAACACTCACAATACTAATAAAGCATTTAAGTGCAAAGACGGTTCGTGGTGAATTCTTCATAATTTTGGTGGATGGTATAACATTTTGTGAATGTCAGCCTATCACCATTAATAAAAAAATCTGTCGCTGCGCTTAACTGTGTGTTTCTAAACATGATAAGCACTATTGGCGTGCTAATCGAGAATCACATTTACAAATTATTGGGGCACAAAATGTTTGTCACGGGCGGGAATCGAACCTTCGTCTTCCTCTTTCGCGCCGGAAGCCTTAACCAATCCACCAGAAAATGAAAAACAAAATGTGCTCTAATAATTTGTTAATATGATTTTCAATGAGCACGCACGTGCTTGTAATCATACTTAAAACATAGAAAGGTAGCGACATTGTGAGAGTTAGGTGTAGAAAAAAACACTTTTTTCGATTAGATGAAGTGTAGTAGTCTGGTTGATGACCGTGCACCATCCCTCATGATGGTTAATGTAATACAATTGGAGCACAGAGATTCAGCTCGAATCAGTATGTGCCGAGGGCCGAGTGGTTTAGGCATCCGGCGCGACGGGGGACACGGTTTTGATTACTACAAAATCATTTTGTGCTCCAATGATTGTAACAGGGGGGCATTCGCAAAATGCCCTACCACCACGATAACTGCCGTCCTAAGACAACAAAAAAAAAAAAAATCTTACTTGCGGTTACCCATTCAACTCCTGACCTCGACGGACGTTGCTTAACTTAGCTGATCGATTAAGAACGGCTAAGCAAACTTCGCTATGAGCGTTTCGAAAAATATAAAATAATTTAAAGAGTTTCCACTTAAGAATCTAACGTACAAATAGAATATATTATTTATGTTTTTACGTATATAAAAGAAATGTATTATGTTGCTTGTAGTAACAAGAATACCTATAAATATTCATATTGAAAGTGTAGCCATTTCTATATGGAGGGTCAATAACAGCGTCCGCCGGGGGTCGATACCGGAAGTCGACCGGCGGCACTTACAGGAAGTGACGCTTTCTGGCGGAGAATTTATTTTTTTTGATTGAAAGGGTAGTTGGTAAACTTACCAAAGTTGTACATATAAATACTGTTTGTTTAGTTTAGCGAGGTCTAGTAGCAATTGAGACATTATAGTGTTAGTTGCATCTCTAAGTTTTGATATCTAACGTAAGATGCAATTTTGACAGATGTTCCATTCATTAAACGTCAAAACTGTCAAATCTCCACATAGATTTGAAATTTGAGATGTGTTCAATAATACGAGTATTAGGGCCCGTTTCAGAATGTCCTTACAAAGTTTCGGGTTGCTATCCAAAACATAAAATAGCTGAATGATAAAAATTACAGTTAACATGCAGCGCGTTTCAAGCTTTAACCGATGGATAGGCTAAATAAATGACTGAAACGCAAAGATAGTGTTTTGTTTAATAAATATGTTCTGGATTGTATAACCGGAACTTCTTGAACATTCTGAATCAGGCCCTTAGTTTACTTGTTGGTGGTGTTAGTTCTTTCTCTCTGATTAAACCGTCCCTAAAGCCGGGATTTGCTTTGGTAACAATTGAGCTATCGTATTGAGTGAGTCATGGCTCAAATGTATCCTTTCGTTTCTATTATTTAACCGTTTTGATTTTATCTGCAGCTTAACTGAATTGGACTACAAACAAAACCATTTTGTCAATTAGCTTTAAACTTGTTTACGATATCGCAACCCGATAAGTAATTCTAAAATTGAATATTTTGCATTTACGATTAACAGGCGATCTTATTCAGTTAACAACATGAAAACGAAAGGAAAAATTCTAACGTATATGTATATTTTTATATACATGCAATATTGCAGATGACACAGTCCTCATAGCATCTTTAGAGCAGGAACTCCAAAAAATTGTCGATTCTGTGAACGAGTATAGCGTAAGAGCAGATCTCAAAATGAATGTGAACCAAAGTTATGGTTATTTCCAATAAAACTACTTTACAACCATTAGTGACTATAGCAGGCCAAACATTGTAAAGGGCACGCAATTTCAAGTAATTGGGCGTGGTTGACTGAAGAGTGGGACAGTGATACCGAAATTAAATCCCGCATAGAGATTGCCCGTAGTGCCTTTGGGAACATGAAGAGCGTACTATGCAATCGCAGACTAAATATCTCACAACACACACGCCTTCTTCAATGTTAAGTATATCTGGGCGATACTTCTATACGGATTCGAGGCCTGAATTATAAAAGTGCAACTCAGGAAACGTATAGAAGAATTTGATATGTGGGCCAACAGGCGCACGTTGGCGATGTCCTGGACCCAATGTGGTTACCAATGTGGAAGTACTGTGGCAAGTTAGACAAGAACGCAAACTTTTGAAAACCGTCAAAGAAAGAAAAGTAGCATCTTTGGGCCATGTACTTTGACATGACAGATATTGCCTTCTTCAATTAATAATGACGGGAAAAGTTGCGGGAAAGAGACGAACTGGTCGCAGAAAGAAGTCATGGTCCGTAACAACAGGGAGTGGAGAGGGATTGAGAGTTTTATAGCCTTTTTCGCCTCGCCAAGGATATAGACGAGTTCAAAAAGCTGATTGCCAACCTTCATTGATTGAAGAGGCACCGAGAGAAGAAGAAGATTTATTTACAGACGTATACGTACGTACGTTTTAATTGACTCATTATTTTGAATATAAATAGAATTATATTTTTATAATTATATAAATAATTATTGCGGAGGTTGTTGGAAAGGACCCAAAATGAGGATTAATCTTTTCTGAGTGCGATAAAAGTAATTCAGGTGGGACTTCTAAGAAAAGCTTTCTCCATAAATTGATTCATAACTATTTTTATAACGTATATACGTTTACGTACTAGTAATTAACACTTTTTTATGCCCGAAATGTTAGCCTTTGACCACTATCTCACCTGATGGTAAGTGATGATGTGGTCGAAGATGTAGTTCAGGCTAACCTAGAATTACTGGCTCTCAAAGACAGCTGCCAGAACACATCGGGGCATTCACATTCACGGCATTCATAACGCAAGTCGTTATAGCATGGTGGTAGGGCTACCACCATGCTATAACTCCAACTCATGACCGCGGCGGACGTTGCTGATCGGTTCAGAATGGCTAAGCAAACTTCACTAAGAGCGCTTCATTATTAATATCATACTCGGTATGCTTATTAACTACCGTTTGTTTCTCATCTCATTTGATGATGAAATGTGTTCAAAGATGGTAGTAGCATTTGATTTAAAGACATATGTTGGATCACATCATTAGGCGCTTGGCGGATAGATCCATCAGTTTAGTTGGAAACCTCCCTATTCACGGTTTCCCCCAAAAAAATGTATTTAATCTGCCATTGCCTGCCTGCCCCGTTTTACATATGTCCCGATTATTTCAAAGATACAGTGGATTTCAAAAACAGCTTATACTCCTCTCATTGGCCGACTGAATTTAATGCAATTAAACTCCAAGAAGAAATAATATGTCTTCTTGTACATATTATGTTTGTTCATTTATCGGTAAAATATCTTTATTTTAGTATCCCAGCGTTTAATGCAATATTATTTATTGTATCAACTCATCATCGCGAGTAGATTTAGTTAGAAAACATTACATTTCATTTCAGTTTTCTTCTTCTCTTCTTTACCGTCTACGATTTAGGAATTTTCTTAACATTTAGAAAAAAAATATTCTCAAAAAAAATATAGAGGATTCGATTGATTTTAGTAATAGGTTACTATTATTCAGATAAATATGTAAATAAGCGAAAATATCAAATAACCCGATTGTTTCTTGCAGATATTCGAAAAATACCTTACCATTTTGGAAAAAAATAGAATATATATATATATATATATATATATATAAAATAGTAATACGTAAAATAAATAAAAAATGGGCTTAAATGGGTTTTATGCCTGAGTTACTTCAATTTTCATTTTAATTGCGAAAAAAGAAAGTGATTTAGTAAGAAATACTTTAAAAAAATTAAGTTAAGTAAATATACAAGTTTACTTTACCGTGTTCTTATTTTAGTGTAATTGTTTCGGAAAAATATATTCTTGGTTCTTTAAGAGTACCCTGATCTAAGGTCGTTATAAAAGTGAAAAGTAAAACCTGGACAAACTTACTACTCAAAATATATTGCAAACTGAATAATTTTGAATAATTTTAAATTAAAAAATCCATTTTATGCACTTGTGCATAAAAGAATAGAGCGTAAAAACCCGATTTAGTTCGCTTACATTGGGCATGAACACGAACTTTACGAGCAAAAGAAGTAAAAATATATTTTTGTTTAATGTGGTGAATAATGTTTTTGTTGAAATCGCTTTAACAATGAAAATTGACAAACAACATTACTCAATAAAATGTCTAAGCCGAATATAAATAACGTTTTCTCACTAACAACACCGCCCTAATGATCTATGTGCCGTGGGAGGCATTTCATACACATACTCGTATCGATTCTTTCGTGCGACTATCGTTAGTTAAAATTTATAATTATGAGGAGATCCACTTGTATAATAATATAATAGTATATAATATACTATAATAGTATACTACTATGTTATATCAACAATACTGTAGTATATCCCGATTGCTGTCATAAGATAGTAGTCGTTATAGCATGGTGGTAGGGCATTTTGCGAATGCCCGTCTGGCCTCAAGTAGAAAATCTGCCACCAAACATATAATTTTGTGAACACAATATTTCAACAAAATAAACTTAAGTAAAAAGTGTGAAGTCGTATTAAAAATATAAATTTTACAAAAAATATATATTTTTAATAAATTGCGTATGTTGTACATACCACAGTATAGATTACAGGTATAGAACTTAAAACCAACTTCACTTGATCACTCAGAGTGATCTCTTCCAGACAATCCTGATGGGTAACGTCAGCCAGTTACACACCGCAAATATCTAAGACTAGTAAATTAATACATAAGCCCCTCTTACAAATATGTACATCCCGTTCCAAGGATTTGAATCTCCTAGACTATTAAGTTCATAGGCAGAGATACCTACTGCCATGCCTCTATAGTAACAATGTCATATGTAATTCACTTTGGAACAGAAGTTTTATGTTTTGTTTGAGAAATGTTACAAATTCTTAGGTTCCTTGTCTAAAGAAATCTAAAAAAAAGAAGCTTTCTGGAGACCCCCCTTATAACTCTCTCGCCAATTACGACCATTGTATAATAAATATAAATATAACCAGTCCATCTGTGACGAAGTCATCTTTTTTTACGATGGTAAAAGAGAATGACTTCGTCACAGATGAACCGTGATATATGAATTGAGGTGATATGGTGCTATTTGGTTTTGGTGATTAACCTTATTCTTGATTTGTACTGTTCCTGCTTGTCAAATCAGGCGACGTCTCTTGATTGAGTCGCAGTATTGTGCATATGTGCGTTTACTACATGCTTGTCTTCCTGTCCTTGTCATTCATTAAAACGTATCATATACAATGGAAGTGTCATTGTGTGCGTTACTATATGTTGTGTTAAATTTTCTCCACATTATATTGTCGTAATATAAGAACATACCCAATCTTCCTTATTTATTTAAATCGAACAGTTTGGCAATATTTTTATTTACTTTCTTCTCTGCTTTTACGCCTGACTAACTACCACCCTCAAGTTTGACACCAAGTAACTAAGAGTGTTTTCCTGCAGCGGTCCTTGAGAGCCAGTAATACTAGGTTAGCCTGAACAACATATTCGAGCACATCATCTTACCATCACCTCCAGGTGCAAACATATTTACTTCATATAAAGTCAAGAGTCGTCCTATAAGTGCATTCCCGTGAACGAAAAAATATTTTGATATTAAAACATTAAATGTGACATAATTGTTACACTACTAAATCAAACAGACCAACTACAGAACATTCTGGGAAACGAAAATGAATTTACCGACTACAGACGCATAGTGGAGTATCAATATTAAGGAAGGGTTTTGCCCTTTTGATTCTATAATCTGAAAGTCAATAGGTACCTACCTACATCCAGTACACAAATCGAGATCCATTATATAATCATGTTAAAGATTATATTATTATTTAATCTATAATAATGCGTTATATACTCCTTTCGATATAATTAAACTAAAAAGTGGGCACCCGCCATACAGAAGTTTACATGATTATATTTTTTATATTACTACTAGCGTCCCGCCCCGGCTTTTCACGGGTAATTATGACTATAAATTGAGATGTAAGCTATCCTATCTTTCAATTTGGATCAAATTACACACGGTGTGCAAATCAAATTTTAAATTGGTTCACTAGTTGAATAGTCCATCGTGGACAAACAACGCGACACGTAATTTTTATATATAAAGATATACGAGTACAATAAACAAGTTAGTTACAAAGTCAAATACTAACTCCTTGGTTCATACCACGCTGGATGCAGTAATGTGTCCCGTGAGTTCCAATAAGAACTTTTTACAGTAAAAGTTTGTGATAAATCTTTCCAACCTGAGATTTTTAAATTACGAGAACAATCTAGAGCATGGAATGTTCTCGTAAATGTTAATGTAGCAATCTTAGAGATAGCAATGATAATATAACAAATATATTAGTTCCTTTTTAGGGTTCTGTACCTAAAGGGTAAAAATGGGACCCTATTACTGAGACTTCGCTGTCCGTCCGTCTGTCACCAGGCTGTATCTCAAGAACGGTGAAAGCTAGACAGTTGAAATTTTTACAGGTGTATTTCTGTTGGCGCTATAACAACAAATACAAAAAGTTGGCCAAGTGCGAGTCGGACTCGCGCACGTTAAAACAAAAAAAGGTTAAAATATGAAGTCTAATGTTGTATAGCTAATGGTACGGAACCTTTCGTGCGTGAGTCCGACTCGCACTTGGTCGATTTTTAGTATAATATGTGTTATCAATTATCATTCTAGAGTGTTTTAGTGAGTGCGTAGAAACTATATTCCCAGCAATGTAATGTCAGATGTATCTTATACATATATAAAATTCTCGTGGCACAGTGTTTGTAACAAAACTCCTGCAAAACGAGTGTATATTTAGTAGGTCTAAGAAAAGGACGTAAACTATTTTTCAAATAGATATATTAAACTTTTCATTGTCATTTTTATTTGGCATAACAATATTTGTTCGGTCAGCTAGTCTTTCTATAAAAATAAGTCCTCTCAACGCATAGTGTCATATGTATCTATCAATTAAATAATTTAAGTGATTTATATACATAGGAGTATATACAAAATTATATTTGAGTTAACCAAAAATGTCGAGAATGCACTCTATAAGCATGTAATAGCTGAGTGGTAAAAGCTATGGACTGCCATGCTGCAGGTCTATGGTTCGATTCCCACCGCCGCCGGGTTTAACTTCACCGCCTAGTTATATAAGATATTTTGCGGATTCTCACCTGGATAGCTACCTACCCCCCAGAATAAAATCTGTCGCTAAGCACCTTACCCGGCAGCAGTCCTTGAGAGCCAGTTACAAATTATGAAATAGCAAGTGACTGTACCTAACTGTGTCTCAGGCGATGGGCTTATGCAGTAGGTTAGTCCGCTTTACATCAGGTGGGCCTCGTGCTTATTCCGTCACAATCACATATAAAAATAAATGATTTCGATTTAAATGTTTATATTACTACAATTGTTTTTATTTCTACAATTTCGGAGCGCTCGTAGCCAAGTTTGCTTAGCCATTCTGAGTCGATCAGCAAAGTTAAGCAACGTCCGCCGCGGTCATGACTTTGATGGGTGACCGTTGGTGACATTACTACTGAGCGCTTCCGTGCTTCGGAGGGCACGTTAAGCCGTCGGTCCCGGTTGTTGTCTTAGGATAGCAGTCGTTACAGCATGGTGGTAGGGCACTTTGCAAATGCCCGCCTGGCTAGCTACCACCCTCAAGTTGAAAATCTGTCGCCTAGCACCTAACGGTGTGTTCCGGCAGCTGTCCTTGAGAGCCAGTAACTCTAGGTTAGTCTGAACAACATCCTCGACCACATCATCACTTACCATCTGGTGAGATAGTGGTCAAAGGCTAACCTATCAGGCATAAAAAAAAAAAATATCATCATCATCAGCCGGAAGACGTCCACTGTTGAACAAAGGCCTCCCCCATAGAACACCACAAAGTACGGCTATTAGCCGCTTGTAACCATTGGCTACCCGCGACTTTTATAATGTCGTCAGTCCGTCTACAATATGCGTATTATTTATTATTAGAATTTGTAATGAGTGCTTTATTCAACGAACTCAACATAATTAAGTATGGAGATGGTTTTATTTAGTCAGGTAGGAGACATATTGTTTTATCATCACATATTAAAAAAACGTTATATTTCCTACAAAATAATATGTTCCACATGAATTGTCAAAATAAAACTAAACAATTTTGCACACAACTAAAAAAAACATTAAAGATTTCATTTCGCCAAAGCATCAATGTTTTTTCGTTTGAGGCAAAAGAACCTATTGTTCACCCTGTGACAATTGGTTGAACAAGTATCTGAATTACAGGTTCAAAAAGTCCTTTCACCCTGCCCTTCACTTCCACCCAACAACACTCAACACAAAGTATGTTACGCGATTTGAATATTAAAACCTTTGTAACTTTTTTCATACGTTTGCATTATAGAGTCTCAAAAACAGTCCTCTAGCACTTCTCATCAGTACTGGACGCTTAGCAATTCTTTGATCATCATGCCTTATCAACCTTAACAAATACATTACATATTGATCTTTGACAAGGTAAAAATAAGATTGATTTTGTAATGAGTCAATGTAGCAGTTTTGTGAAAATGATATTCACGATAAGCCAAGCTAAGTGATAGAAAATGAGGTGCGACATTTGGACGCTGAACGCCAAACGATACAAACCAGCCTTTGACCCAAATTTTAGCACTCGAGTGTTACCATTTGTACGAACGTACCAATTTGTGGGTTGGCAAGTTGACAGGTAGCTTTTAAATGTTAAGTAGGATTGTATATAATATTTAGTTAGTGTATGTTAATAAAATCTACAAAATATTACACAGTTATATTTTATTTTTATTTTTTCGTTTTGGCTGCAATTTCGCAGTCACTTAATGTCAGCTAATATTAATTATGTGATCAAAAAATTATAAAAGGTTTGACCTAGAATAGGAACTGACTCTAGTACTTTTAATGGAATACAACGTTGATTGCTCGTCACAGATTGTTTACTTTAGGCTAGTAGTGAGTATTGGCAAAATGCCTTACCACGCAGCGTTCGAGTTTTTAGCACGAAGGCATCCGACGTAGGCTAAAAACTTTCGTCAACAACTGGGACCGACGGCCTAACATAGTCGTAAATGCCTTTACCAACGCCGATTAAATCCAAGTACTAAGAGAATATTTTCGGTCGGTTAGAAACGACTAGACACACTCTGCTACATTATTGCGTGATATATTGTAGCAAGTTTTATGATCATTATGTGTATAGTATGTCATAACGTCATTATAATTTAGAAAAGACTTTTGCATATGGATAACACTGTTTAAATTTGATTCCAATTTCATTAATGTCACATAGGACGAAAATTTTAAAAAACTTATCTAGGTTGCAGAAAGATGACATCGTTTTTAGTCGGAAAGTCAGACTTCAAATTTAATTCCAAACCGAACTGAAATAAAATACACTCATGATGTGTATACGTCATCATCATCATAAAAAATCGGCGTTATAGGTATCCGAATCACATTTGGCCAGAATAAACCATATTATACGGTGATATATTATATATTTACCTACAGAAAGTCGTAACTAGCAACCAAGGACGTACTTTGGTTCTTTGAGATAAAATCGTAATACAAATAGTCCTATACCTGGTTTTTCAATCATGAGTAAAAAAATATCTATAATATAGACTGATAAATTGTTCATCGAACGAATTTTATATAATATATGTCATTTCAATTAAGATTGTAGGAACGAAAAGTAACTAATGATGTAAAAACGGGGCCTAGAATTAACAAAATGTTTCTATTTTCATGTTTACAATTTTTACGAATCTACATATTTAAGTATAAGTGAATTTTATAAGAAACTACGAACAAGTTGATCGCCCGAAGTTGAGCTACAGGATTACTCGTCAAATGTTCAGGAGAAAACGAAGCTTTATGATTTAATTTAGCGTAGCATTTATGTTATACCTACCTACCTACCTACCTACATGCATTATTCACGATAGAACAACACAACTTCGTAGCCCAGTATAACCAAAGTAGTCTGTGACAACAGATGAATATATTTGGGCTTAGGTAGCTCTCTTGCTCTATGTTGATATGTTTTAGATGTAATAAAAATAATTTCTTTGCAAGATTAAACTTTTATTGGAGCATACTATTATAGAATGGTTTTAAAAAGTACATAAGTCAATATTATCAGCCTGAGCATGCCTGCATGCAGACATGCAAACAGTTGTACTATTTTGTCACTATAAATCATTGTTGCAATGGTGTCAGTTAAGTTTATAGCCTACTAATATTAAAAATCCATACGAAGTTTGTTACATACTCTTTTTTAACATGGGATTTTTAAAAAGAATATTTGACAACGGGATTAGTAGATACATTTCGTACAATATAAAATCCTATCTCCTATAAAATATACTTATTGAATTGATTAGGTACCATTTGTTACGGATAAATGTTCGATTTGCAAGTGTTAGTTTAATAAATAAAATAAAGTCAAAATCAAAGTCAAAACCATTTATTCAATTTAGGCGTCTGCGACGCTCTAATGAAATTTTAATATTGAAATATTCTAAATGTACTGCCTCGTTCAGCAAACAAAGTTGTATAGAGCCACTCCGAGAAGAACGGGCAAGAAACTCGGTGCCATTCTTTTAAACATATTTTAACAATGTGTTAATTACTTTCTAAATACATTACATTTACACTTTTACTGGTTCATCAACTATTAATTAACATTATTACAATTATAATTCTATACAATTATAATAACTGTCCCTAAAACCCTTTTAACAAGCCATTTTAAGAACCATAGCATATAAACAAGGTTAGTCCTTATGTAATATCATAAAAGAGAATAATAAATTACTTAACTTCACACAATCTTGATCGGGCAGCACTTCGTCGTTAAAGACTACTTTGAAAATATATTTCGACACCACTGTGAGGTCCGAGTTGCTCACTCTGAGCTTGCTGCCTGCTGGGCAGAGCCCCTTTCAAATAACAACTTCGGCAGTCAACATCAATACTTTTAAATAATTACAATTTTGGTTTACTATTAAATTATTTGATTAGAATGTGCTTATAAATAACTATTTTAATCATAGGTATTTTTACATTAATCTTATTATTGATTTTATACAATTATATGTATTGAACAAATATAATATATTTAATATGACTAACGTCAAATCAAGTACTCTTAATTTAAACCTTAAATAAATGTACAATGGTTCAACTTGATACAAATACTTATTAATAGTTCCTTGCAAGTCCTATTTTATTCAACATTTTAACATTAAAACAAAGGACATTGCCTAAAACGTAAATCTAACGACAAAATATTTACATATGCTATCACATGCATATGGAAGAATAAAAAATGAGCCTTTTAAAACGAAAACATCTATCGTGTATGTATATAATAGTTGCTACACAATAATTAGAAATTAAATTTGTTTTAATACGATTTCTATATGAACACAAAGGCTAGATCTATAAGACATATAGACACACAGCGGAGTGTCATTAAATTTATAATATATATATATATATAAATTAGCTCTGTATTATCTATCTATATTTTAAGGTATGCCTTAAAATAATTATTCTCAATCGTAATAAGACCTAAGAAACAGAACTATATATTCATTTGTAATTAATATCTCCAAGACAAGTAACAATGAATTTTCAAATAATAATTTAGTGCTTATAGTTTGTGCGCGCATATGTCTAGCCAAGTTATCTTTTAATGAAAAAATATGGGAAACAAAAATAAAAAACGTATTATTACAAGACTAAACTGAGGAGTTATGAATTTTAACATAACTTTATATCGCCCGCGTTTTTATAGGTCACTAATTGTACTTGCCAACACTTAATGATAATTTTCGAAATAAAAATGCACATTCAAGGCACTTATTTTTCTATCTTACGGAAATAATTATCATAAGAACAACTCATCGGCTTTCTTGCGTAAGCTTATAATAGTGAGTACTTAAACCACACTCTATTTAGACAATGATAGCCCACTAGCAGTGAAAGTTACAGCACAGAATATCGGTAGAACATCTTACAAATGCATGGATATCATACTTGTATATATTGTAGTAGGTATGGAAAATCTTTCGCCGAGCATAATAGCTCAGGAAGCTTTTTGGCAGCTCAGCAAGACACTTGGGCAGTTATAATATTTCTAACTATGTATTTATTTTATTTTATTCGTCTTTAGCAGTAAAAGTAAGTAAGTATAGGTGTACATTTTGGACATTATACAATGCATTTCCGAAATCTACCTAAAAATACGATGCCTAGATGCGTACTTTTCCCGGCTGGGCATATTGCTGGCTCAGTGCCAGATCAAATACTCCAGAGTATGGATGGGAGGCTGAAATTATGTGGGACGACACTCAAATTTTAGATTCTTCAACAAATGCGACCGCTTTCTTTGGATAAATATGAGGAATGTTAGAAGTACTATGCCGAGCGTTAGTTGCAATTTTTAAATGTATAGTTCCGTAATATGTTTGGAAGTAGTACAACAACAACATTGAAATAAGTGTAGAAAATTAATACCGCATTGGTAATAGGCAGTTTTTATTACTTCATTAGAAAAATATTGTGACAAATCCTTTCAAACAAACGCCTACCCAATTTGAGAGTTATAAGTTTGAAGTCATTGCTCCTGTGTATCATCAATTGTCGTCATCTCGTGGCATTGTTTCCTTTATCCATCTCCCAAACGGCTGAACGGATTAAGATCGGTATTTTGTTATATGAAGAAGTAATTATTATTATTTATTATCAGTGTTTTAAAAGAGACCACGCACCTCACTTAGCACCGTGTGGCTCCCGATCTTGGTAAAGGAAATGCAAGCTTTGATTTTTATCAAGGGATTAATTTCAAATTATTTAAACATTTCACATTTATATATATATACTAAAACACAAAAATCAAACTAGAATGAAAGTAATAAATTCTAGACGAGATTTTTTGAGAGGTTAAAAAAGGTAATGTTTTTATATGGTGTAGACACGTAGCTACAATATTTCCACTCATAAATAGTGGTCACGCGCAATTCGTGGAGAAATCCTCACGATGGTGGTTGTGTGCCTATTTTCATAACTTTTCTTGAGTTTACGCTCACAAAGGTCACAAACCAAGGGTTATTTCTGTGCATTTCTTCACACATTATGGCATGACTTTAAAAGTACAATAACAATATTTCAATCATAAAAATGATCCAAAAAATAGCAAGCATACGACATTACAACATGGAAAGAAGTAACATATAATTAAACTGAACCGGCGGTGTGCTTTTATTTAACAAAATACTATGAACTATATACAATACTACAGCTACTCCAATAAAAGCATTTAGACAACCTTTAAGTCATAGCAGACTCACAGGCAGACCAAATGCTCCAACTCACAACCAGCTAGCAGCATTGCCCAGTTGAATTGCAATGCTTATTCGTTGAGCCAAATAATTAAATAATTAATAATTAAACTGGATCCTCAATTTTGTGGTAACATTCTTCAACAGTGTACTTTACAATGCAAAATAATAACCAATAAAATGAAGAAGATCTGTTTTATCGTTTTCCTCGTAGAAGAATCTCGGGATGTTAATTTGGTCCATTCGTGGTATCGCAATCAGTATATGCAATTAGTCAGATGCAGTACCCACACAGTTTATAATTCCATGCGGTTGCAATTTGCATTACTTGCAGGAATCCGTTCCTACCTGGTATTCTGTGAAAATATCTCGCATGGACTTATTTGTAAATGTTTGCTGACACAGTATCAGAATATTTGCTGAATTTATATGTAAAAGAACGATATTTACGTTCAAATTTCGTTAAATAATTGGGAAGCGCTCGTAGCGAAGTTTGCTTAACAGTTCTTAAGCGACCAGCAAAGTTAAGCAACGTCCGCCGCGGTCTTGAGTTTGGGTTTTTGGGTGGCCACGAGTGACATTACTATAGAGCGCTTCCGTGCTTCGGAGAGCACGTTGAGCCGTCGGTCCCGTTGATATCTTAGGATGGCAGTCGTTATATGGTGGTAGGGCATTTTGCGAATGGCCACCTGGCTAACTACAAGTACAAAAACCCTCAAGTAGAAAATTTGTCGCCAAGCACCTGTAGGTTGTGTTTCGGCAGCTGTCCTTGAGATCCAGTAATACTAGGTTAGCCCGAACAACACCTTAGAGCACATCAACACTTACCATCATAGATAGTGGTCAAAGGCAAACATATAAGAAAAAAAAAAAAATGGGAGTATTTTTATGAGTTACAGCCTTATACCACTATGTCCCCTGTTTGTAGATGATATATAGATCGAAGACAATAAGCATGATAATCATTGTGGACTGTCTCTCAACAGGCAGCTGCAAATAATTATAATAATTAATTATTATTTTTATATTTCCAAGAAATAGGTTTAAAGAACTTTATTTCTCATATGAACAAATGTTCACTTAGAATGAGATTCACTTAAATATAATTTAAAAATGAGTCCTCTGGCTTGGTAGGCATTACATATTTAACAAGCTTTTTACATAGTGCTTAAGTTTACTGCGATATGCGTTAATACTCTCACATTCTTTCACTTCATTTGGCAAATGATTGTATAGCTTTGCTCCTTCAAATAATAACGTTGTTCTCCACTACTTAGAACGTGGTGTTATCAATCGTAATTTATTTTTATTTCTTGAATTGTGTGTATTTATGGGTTGTGTGAACTGAATGTTTGAGTGAATTGATTGAGTTAAGATATTTTTTATGAGAATGCAGGTGTTATATGTGTATATTTGTTTGATATTATAAAGTTTAGTCTTTTCATGTAATAATGTTGTTGGTGTAAGATAGTGATAATGGAATAGGACTTTAATTATTTTGTTTTGTATTCTTTGTAAAGGATCCAAGTTAGTTTTTGAAGCTGTTCCCCAAATGTCGACGAGATATTCCAGGGGTGATTTTACAAAAGAGTTGTATATCGTAGTGCGTATTTAGAATCGAATACAATTAGCGACTTTCCTTAGTGTTCCTAAGACTGATATCAGCTTCGATCGGACATGCCCAATATGCGCTCGCCAATTGAGTTTGTCGTCCATCCACAAGCCGAGATATTTTTCTTTTTGTGATCGCTGTATAATTGAGTTATTAATTTTGAGTGGAATAAAATAATTTATATTTCTGTTTGTACATGATACCCAAAAAGGCTAATAATATTAGGAACACTTGTCAAAACGTTGAAACCCAAGCTAGACAAAAGCTTGGGGCTCAGAGTACAGACCTAAACGGTACACGTCATTATATTCTATGGTTTTTTTTTATAGCAGATAGCCTTTGACCTCTCTCAGCTGATGGTAAGTGATGATGTGGTCGAAGATATTGTTCAGGCTAGCCTAGAATGACTGGCTCTCAAGGACAGCTGCCGAAACACACCGTTAGTTGTTTGGCGACAGATTTTCTACTTGAGGGTGGTGGTAGTCAGTGTCATATGCGTTATCACCATGCAGCACCATATAAGGACTATGAGAGTGTAAATAAAATATTACACAGGAGAGAATGTTTAACAATAAAGGTAGACTAAGAGGTTTTACTTTTTTTTTTATTGCTGATAGGTAAGCCTTTGACCACAATCTCACATGATGGTAAGTGACAATGTGGTCGAAGGTGTTAACAGGCTTAACCTAGAATTACTGGCTCTCAAGGACAGCTGCCGGAACACACCGTTAGGTGCTTGGCGACAGATTTTCCACTTGAGGGTGGTCGCTAGCCAGGCGGGCATTCGCAAAAATGCCCCTTCCAGCATGCGGTGAAGCTCAAGCCAGCGGCGGGATTCGAACCATGGACCTGCTGCGCGGCAGTCCATAGCCCATGCCACTGAGCCATCACTGCTTCATATTATTAACCGGTTACCTGATATTAAGTAACATGAAATTGCGGCCAAACGCATTTAAAAAATCCTTATAATATTTTGTAGAAATTATTAACATACCTACACTAACTAAAAATTATACGATCCTACTTAACATTTAGAAGCTACTTGTCAACTTGCCAACCCACATATTGGTACGTTCGTACAAATGGTAACACTCGAGTGCTAAAATTTGGGTCAAAGGCTGGCTTGTATCGTTTGGCGTTCCGCGTCCAAATGTCGCACCTCATTTTCTGTCACTTAGCTTGGCTTATCGTGAATATCATTTTCACAAAACTGCTACGTTGTCTCATTCCAAAATCAATCTTATTTTAACACTGGCAAAGATCAATATGTAATGTATTTGTTAAGGTTGATAAAGCATGATGATCAAAGTATTGCTAAGCGTCCAGTACTGATGAGAAGCGCTAGAGGACTGTTTTTGAGACTCTTTAATGCAAACGTATGAAAAAAGTTACAAAGGTTTTAATATTCAAATCGCGTAACATACTTTGTGTTGAGTGTTGTTGGGTTGGAGCGAAGGGCAGGGTGAAAGGACTTTTTGAACCTGTTTCAGATACTTGTTCAACCAATTGTCACAGGGTGAACAATAGGTTCTTTTGCCTCAAACGAAAAAACATTGATGCTTTGGCGAAATGAAATCTTTAATGTTTTTTTAGTTGTGTGCAAAACTGTTTAAAGTTTTATTTTGACATTTAATTTAGAAACTTTTATTTCGTAGGACATATGACGTTTTTTATGTGTGATAAAACAATATGTCTCCTACCTGACTAAATAAAACCATCTCCATACTTAATTATGTTGAGTTCGTTGAATAAAGCACTCATTACAAATTCTAAGAAGAAATAATACGCATATTGTAGAAATAAGCAACGCTGCGTACATTTAAATCGAAATCATTTAATTTTGATATGTGATTGTGACGGAATAAGCACGAGGTCCACCTGATGTAAAGCGGACTAACCGACTGCATAAGCCCATCGCCTGAGTCATACAGTTAGGTACAGTCACTTGCAATTTCATAATTTGTAATTGGCTCTCAAAGACTGCTGCTAGGTAAGGTGCTTGGCGACAGATTTTATTCTTGAGGGGTAGAATCCGTAAAATACCCTTATATAACTATGCGATGAAGTTAAACCCGGCGGCGGTAGGGTTCGAACCATAGACCTGCAGCACGGCAGTCCATAGCTATTACCACTCGGCTATTATATGCTTATAGAGGGTAATAATTCTTCAATGTTTTTGGTTAACTCAAATATAATTTGATACATACTCCTATGTAACATATACTCCTTCTCCTCTTTTTTTTATTGCTGATAGGTAAGCCTTTGACCACAATCTCACTTGATGGTAAGTGACGATGAGGTCGAAGGTGTTAACAGGCTTAACCTAGAATTACTGGCTCTCTAGGACAGCTGCCGGAACACACTGTTAGGTGCTTGGGCGACAGATTTTCCACTTGAGGGTGGTCGCTGGCCCGGCGGGCATTCGTAAAAATGCCCCTTCCACCATGCGGTGAAGCTCAAGCCAGCGGCGGGATTCGAACCATGGACCTGCGACGCGGCAGTCCATAGCCAAAGCCACTGAGCTATCACTGCTTCAAACGTTACGTTCAAATATAGCTTACCTATTTGCATCGCCAAGCAGTAATGTTCGCATCAATGTGTTCCAGTCGAAGGGTGCCTGGGAAATTACAGGCACACGAGCAAACAATTTTATCTCTTAGGATGATGAGCGCAGTGCAGTTTGTGACTTGTGATGAATTGCATCTGTTTTATTTATGCTTGATAGGTTAGCCTTTGACCACTATCTCACCTGATGGTAAGTGATGATGTGGTCGAAGATGTTGTCTGTTATAGGCAGAGTTTAAACCGTTTCTTTAGTGTTATGTAAAATGAACAAAATACTTTTAGGTGCTTCAACACGGATTTTCTACTGAAATATTGTATGTAGAGAGAATGAATGAAATGAGATTGACTAAACAGGTATACGTGGGACAAGTGAACGGAAGTGTTGGAAGGGGAAGACCTAGGCGAACGTTCCGAAATCAGATTGAAGATGTTCTGAAAAAAGGCCAGGTCAGGAGTACCCTAAACCGACGCTTATGTATGAAAGGATTGATGAGTGTAGATGAAGCGAAAGAGATATGTAAGGATCGTAGCAAGTGGAAATCTGTGGTCTCTGCCTACCCCTATGGGAAAGAGGCGTGATTTTATGTATGTATGTATGTTATATAATATATTGTACGTAGTTGTTTGAGAAAATTCGACAAATGTCATGGTGTAGGATTTATTTTCCTACAGGAAATTTTCAGCAACCGTTTCGAATTAGGCACTGTAATTGGAATAACTAAAACTTTCATAACCTATCACATGTTACACTAAAGATATTAAGAAAATTTAGTAGCTCTTTTGTAATTTTTTTACAGGCATGTCCAAGGTACGTTTAATGTATATTTATTCTACTTAAATATATTGAATTCTAATAACGTCTATGTAAATAATTGATTAAAATTGAATAATCATAATATTTTTTAACATAATACAGTTATGTATTTAACTGTATTATGTTGTGTAATTTGCTGTTATCGCGGTTCCACTTTTCCTAAGAACAAAAATTCTAAAAGCTGCATTGACATATATTCTTTTAATGTGTAGAAGGGATTGTATTCAAAAAAGTTCTTAAGCTTAAGTTTAAATAAACTATATTTTAATGTGATCAAGCTTTTCTTGGTAAATTACATCATCAGTATTTTCGAATAACGAACTTGTCTTTGTACTTTAGCTAATCTGATTTTTGGTACAACCCAAATTCCATTATTTTTATAATTCGTATTATTAAAGCATATTAACGGCAGGCTTCTTGTTTTATTCTTATTATTTAGGAAATACGTAGTTCGATAAACTCATTACACACTACACACTTTAGGTAAAATGGGTATGGAGAGAGACATCAACTGTCAAGCTTTGAAATTGTCGATAACAGATATTTTCTAAATTATTATTTTATCGAATTTTTCTTTATGAGATACAATTATTTTTTCAATAAGTACCATACATTTTATAGCTTATCTTTATGTAAATCTAAATTTGTTTTACAGAACGAAATATTTTTAAACTTCAATTACGAAGTTGTTGATACAAATATATCTAATATCTAGATGTAGACTATAACCTCGGACTTAGAATCTGTCAACTAGACACTTTATACCTGTTTGCAACCCATTGGGCATGTGTATTCTTAGGGTTGTAATATCAGGTCACAAGCTGATTAAAGTCAGACTTGTGAAATTGATATGAGATCTTATGGAAACTTCATCATCTTCCTACCCTTATCTCTCTCGTGTAGAAATACGACTTTAGTACATTTGTAGTGTACAATACGACTTTAACTCATATCAGTTCATACAGAACAGTACCGTCACTACTCACTATAACTTTTGTTTAATACATATTTTTATAGGTATATTTTTTGTATGAAACGTGTCAAAACCTGTGAAGAATATTATATAAATTCAATGGTTTAATAAGTCTGGAAATTCTTAGTAATAAGTTGTAGGTATATTGTTGTAAATGGGCTATCCTGATTTTTGAAACCATCGTAACTATTCTTGAGAGTAGCAACTCTGGCTTAGCCTCAACAACAGATTCGATCAGATCATCACTTACTATCAGGTGCGATAGTAGTCAAAGGCTAGTCTACAAGCTATAAAAAAACCTAATTTTTCAGATTTACCAGTGAGCTGTTTGTAATCGCTTATTTATTGAGCGATGCTTTTAGCCTTCTACAAAACTTAAACAATTCTAAAACGCTTTTACTATTCTCACAAAAAAATCGAATATGAAAATGTTAAATGAATATTTATTACGGAAATAACTTCAAAAAGTTATTCAAAAACATCTGACGCTAAAACGAATACCAGTCAGAACAAAAAGTCATCGGGCACAGTTAAACAATTCACATTTCTGTCGCGAGTTGCGAGCACTGTTTAATTTATTGTCGAAATTCAAACTGTGGTCCGACGCCTCGGAATCCCAAAGTATACACCTAAACAGTCGATAAGGCTTGATACTTTCGTATGATACTGTAATATTTATTAACATTACCAGAAGTCACCTCTGGTAAGAATAGTCTGGTCACTAACAAGTCACTTTGCCCATCTGGAAGTTTATTGTAAGTTATAATTATTGAAAGTCAGGTACTGGAGGATAATAAAGCCCAGCGTGTAATAAGACCCACATCAAAATAATGGTTTTACAGTAATGTAAATTATATCTTGAGGAACTTAAATAATGCAAAAATACAACTAACACCAATGTGGTTTTAAATTTACCCTTAATCTTGTAATATTACATTTATAGAAAAATGCGGCGAACAAAGCCCATGACCATCGCCCACTTCTTTTTGGAAATTAAGTTTGTTTACAAATATAACAAATAATAAAATTACTTAATTATTGCTTAAATTAGGACGTGAACAACTTAGTGAACAACAAGAACACTACAAATTCTTCTCACAACATATTTATAAATTTTCATTTACTTCCCAATATATTGAAAAAGGCTGTGGGCCTTAATATACAATCTAAGCCTTACGACGCTACCTAGTACCATTTATTTATATATATTACAGCAAAATTATACGTTGCATTATGACATGCAATTACACTAACAACGTCATGAGGTTATTCTTGACTAACCATGATTTCAATCTACCTGAATTAAGGCGGGCCTTATTACCTGCAGGAATAAGGCCCGTCGCGTGTTTTCTAAATATAGTAGGTCTGACTACTTGTCTTTTTCTTAGCCGCTTTAGGAACAATATTTTTGTGTCACCTTCCGGTTAGAATGGTGATGAACCCTATTGTGCTATAGAGCATTAACATAACAGTAATAACCACTTAGACTGGCGCAGCTGTTCATTCGCCTATTTCTTAGTCACCGTTGACGATCATCCGACGGGAACTTTTTTAAGGGTTCGTAGTGGAGGTCTCCTGTTCCTTATTATCTGATCAACTGGGTTAAGCAATGTTCTCTGCCGTACTGATCGGCTTTACGATATCACCAAATAAGGTGACCACTTCTGGTGGCATTTACTACTGCTGAGGCTGCTATAGACGGACCGTTTATCCCTCACTTCCGGGTGTTGTCTCCGAATGCCCGTCATAAAGCTATGTCGAAGACCTTTGGACAGCCTGAAAACTGAAAAAGATTTCCACAATTGAAAAGTATGAAATGCAATTTTGTTTTATTTACTTGGATGAAATAGGCATTTTTTTCAGTTACTTTGATTTCAAAACTAAACTACTGTACTGATTTTGATAAACTTTATATTGGACCAATCTGAAAGTTTATCATTTTTACGCACCACACACACCAGAAGGTGGGTAGTAGCGCTACCTGAGGAACTGATACGAGTATCTTACTTTGCGATCCTCAAGATGCCTACCAAGCGTGGGGATTTTATGGCTGAACTCCCATAATGCTCCCCACTATGCTCAGCAGTAGACAATCCAGCTGACACAAGTATATTTGAAGCTTATTCTCTGTAGTTTATTGCATCACACGACGGCAAAGCTTACTCTTTGTGGTACAATTAAAATTTCATGGCAAAGGTTTCGGCTCTGCTATAGTCTTCAGAGGCTTTGCAATTAGGATTAATGTGGGATTCAATTGCGAGTGAGTGAAATTAGTATAGAATGATGTCTATGTATGAATATTTTTATTTATATTATGATAATTATTGGAGTTCAGTACTCAAAGTGCTGAATGGGTTCTTATTGAAGACACTCCGCTGTCTGTCTACACTCACAATCATGAAAATAAAATCCAGGTGAGTTTCAATACATGGAAACGTAGGCGGTCAAAAACCTTCTTACACCTTGTTACGTAGTACCATCGTGTATAAAATGCCTTATTATGTATATTTTATATACGTATAAAATTAATAAACTATAATCAATAATGGGGAGGCGTCAAATTTGGTAACTTTAGACCAGTCTAGTTATGGAGTCTTTCTCAAAAAGTAAACTAGTTAATAATAACAAATCTTTTAAATAAAACGTAACAAAACATTATATTCATGTTTAAAAAAACTTTAAAATTAAAGTGGTACCTTGTGATATTTCGACCTAATTTTCCTGCTAAGCCGACATGGTGTCATAAACGCCACGTAGCCTAACCGCAAGAATTTTCGACGCGTGTCAATTCTACTCGAAGCACCATCAAGAGGAATTGATTCTTAAGTGTTTACTTTCTGAAATAGTATTTAAATGTTAGAAATTTCGGTATATTTTGGACCATTTTCCGCCCATGGGATGCTGGGCTGGCTGCTATCTAACACATGCGTTCCTCAAGAAGTCTACCAAGAGTAGGGATTATTGCTGAACAATAATTTGCTCAGCAGTGGACAATTCCGTTGATACAGATGGGCCAAAACCCATATTTAACCATTATATACTGAATACTGCAATGTTTTATTTAGTTTTTAAGCTACGACCATTTCCTGTCGCTCTGCGGACCATTGGCTGTCGCGCTGCGGAACCTATAAAAACGAGGCTCCAGTCACACTAGACCAGTTTTTTGTTGATATACTTCATTATTATCCGGTAACATATCTGGACTCCAGACTGCGTATAGAAATGTCTTCGTCAGAAAAACTGTGAACCAAGACATCGACATTCCAAAGCAACTCCTTACACCACTCGCCCACATGATAATATACGAGTACATACAATCGCACTTTCTTTTGCAAAGAAAACGAAACTTGCCAGCGTAATGGAAAAGTTTTTTAGTTTAAAAGAGAGCACAACAGGGGTTCTTCCAACCTCTTAATAACGCAGTCACGTAATTCGCCCCTAATGAAAATTGTTCCGTCACGACTGAATTTCGGCAGTCTTTTTATTTCGTTTAAGGTACATCAAACGAATGTAATTGGGACTTACTGGTGTGTATTTACGTTGATATCAACAGGGATAATGAAATCTCTGAAGGATATGACAGCTTTGTTGGTTTGCTAGAGCAAATAAGTCTCTTTTTGATTGCTTTTTGATCTTGTCTTCGGCAGTGCGGTAAAGAAATAATATAAAAGTAAAAGAATCTTTTTCGTGAAATGTGCCAGTAATTAAAACGAGCTAAAGAAAACTGAGTCTTGAAACTGGAAATTTGTAGTAGGTACTTTGAGTTTAAAAATTGCCCATAAGGCTGAAAGTGTCTTATATTTGCACATATAGTCTGTTCTACATAATCAAATTTTTCAGGATTCAGGTACGTACCTAATGTAACTTGAATCCTAAAAAATTAAGACTAAAGTATTGACCGCTTGTCTAAGAAAAATCCCGCGCCACTTACGTTGGCACATTTGTTTAATTCTACCCTCTATTCCTATTTTATATTTCGACGACTATCTGTCACCCCACCGCGCCTGCAAGCAATCCGCTTGCCACCGCCGCCGCAAGTAGACGCTGCAAACGGCCCTTGCCCAACCTAGCTACCTACCGCACCGCGCACGAACCGAATGATCTCGATTGTCGTCCTTTGGGGTTATCCGAAATACCGAGGACACTGGAAGCTGCCTTCGTACCGGTAGCCTCCAACCGCCCACGAATAAAAATTACAGTCCACAACCACGGTAGTGAAACTACCTGAAGAAGCCTTGAAAAGGCGCTGCAAGGCTGGACCTCCTCTCTGGACAAGACAACACGACGAATTAACGGATAAACAGGACCGAAGTTCGTTGCGCTAAGTACAGTGCCAGTTGGGAGACCAGGTTAGTCGTCACCATCTTACCAGCTATCCTTCCCCCGCTATTTTTGGAGACGTGCTCAGCCATATATTATATACTTAGCTGCCGCGTTAACAAATGTTATATAATACTAAACTATAAAACAACTCAGTAAACATACCAGACGGCTTAGATAGGTATGTAGTAGTACAAAATATGTATGGTTATAATTTCAAAGTATGAAACACCTACATTATATAACATAAAAGTGTAAAATATTCAAAATGCAATAATAGAAATTAAATTGTGCTGTTCACTAACCGTAAAAGGATGTGGGTAGATTATGTGGTGGGTACTATTTGTATGTTTTCACAACTTAATGTTTTTTTTTTTGCCTGATAGGTTAGCCTTTGACCACTATCTCACCTGATGGTAAGTGATGATGTGGTCGAGGATGTTGTTCAGACTAACCTAGAGTTACTGGATCTCAAGGACAGCTGCCGGAACACACCGTTAGGTGCTTGGCGACAGATTTTCTACTTGAGGGTGGTAGCTAGCCAGGCGGGCATTTGCAAAGTGCCCTACCACCATGCTGTAACGACTGCTATCCTAAGACAACAACCGGGACCGACGGCTTAACGTGCCTTCCGAAGCACGGAAGCGCTCAGTAGTAATGTCACCAGCGGTCACCCATCCAAGGCATGACCGCAGCGGACATTGCTTAACTTTGCTGATCGATTCAGAATGGCTAAGCAAACTTGGCCACGAGCGCTTCAGAATCTTCTCTGTATCTGCGAATTTGTGGCCAATGTTTGCAAGAGGGGATTATTAGAAGTCACTCCTTCTATGTCTTTATTATTATAAGACTGCATATAAAGTTTATAGTTTTTATACCTTGTATTTTAATACTTCAATTGTATTTTCACGACTTGTCACTCATAATGTCTTAAATGGGCAGAGGTGAAGCATAGGTATTCCAGGCCCCTATGCCCGCGACGCTTTATTACTCAGCTATTATTTAAAAAAAAAACATGGCCGCGGTGGACCTTGCTTAACTTAAGTGATGATGCTATGAGTGCTTCAAAAGTATCAGGTAAAGTAAACGAATCATATCATTTGTTCCAAACAATATTCTGTTTGCAAAATTACATAGCAATCGTGAGGTAAATTTTGCAATATCATACTGACAAGAAACCAACCAAACAAACCGACGGACATATTTAAAAAAAAAAGTTATTTTCTTGATCAGTAAATTAGTGATAAGGCCGTCCATTGTGACACTATAATGTAAGCTTTCCTTTTTATGTTATTTTTGTATAATAACTGGTGTAACAATAAAGAAGTATCTATCTATCTGTCTATTATTAAAGTTGATAGATATAGAAAAAATATATTTTTTTGCATGTAACATGTTCCTATTATAACAATGAAAACCTAATGAAAAAACGCTTGTAATATTTAAAATTTAATCCTAACGGTCAAAAGGTCCTCTAATTATCTTGTAAGTACATTCAGTTCAGGAATCGAGTTTCTTATTAAAACAACCCTGGACGTAATTGGAAAATACGGTCAGAGAAGGTTTCATAACACTATTATTACCTCGGCGTTAGTGTTAAAAACTAATTTAGCCGGTAGAATGGAGGTCGGACGATACCAAGTCAGATAATGTTTACTCAAGTCCAAGTTACTGTGATAGTAAGCACCTATTTGGACTGTACCGACTATGTGCGATACGATATGATATTATAATTTTTCATCACTCCAGCTTCAGCAAAATAGGACGGAATTGACGTTTAAAAACGCGTATCACTTTTCGTTGCTAGCTTTGTTATGTTTTTATTACTATCGCGTTCATGTGTGTTTCTTACATCACAATTTTCTAACTGTCTATGGCCACCACAAGTAGAAGCTATGTAGTTTTAGCCTCCTTTTTGGCAAGATCGTGAAGCGTGAGAGATGCACCTTCTGTCGCGGCCTTTAAAGACAAGTTGAAGTCCTGGCTATTGCAAAACTTATTTTATAATATAAATGATTACTTAAAATTACCTGACTTATAATTTTATTATTTTATTTGATGGAATGATCAATCTATCAGAATTTAATTATCTTAATGTATAAAATTATTATATTAATCTTATTTTATTTGTTCAATATTTTCATTTTTTTATTTTCAATTTAATGGGTCTTAAATTTAACTTTATATCACTGGACATATGAGCGTATGTTTATTGCATACTTTGTTTACTTGCATAGTGTTTGACTTATGACATTGGTGTCATCAATAAATGATTTGTATTTGTATTTGATCACAACACAATAAAAAAACGAAAAGCTCCGAATGAATAGGAAAAACTCGTGGGTTTCTAGAAGAACTATTGTGATGTTATGGTGAAAACGTTACTAGTCAATTATGTGTCCGTATTAATACGTCTAGCCTGTGTGCAAGTTGATTTACATAAAGATAAACAGACTTTGGATGAATTCTAGGCAATTCGGTCATGAATTCGGAAGCTTTGTATGTGTATGTTTGTACGAGTATGTGTTAGTGGTTAACGGTTAAAATTTTAAATCGGCGAAAATCTACTTTCTTGGAATTAAATTTTATATAATAGATCAATCAAGTGACATAAAATGTTAGTATTTTTTATATATTCGCGGGTACTTACAGAATATTCTTCTCGGGGATGATGCTTTTTGCATCATTGGCGAGCTTTCACAGAATTTTAGTTCACTTCTTCGTTAAGCACGGAATTTAGATGCACTATGTTTTCTTTTGTGCAGACTACACCATTGTTGGTAGCCGAATGAAAAAGATGGAACCTTCATTCTTTTTGTAAGTAACGTTATAATTTGACCATGTCAACCAGGTTGTTCCTAATAAGGATCACGTGTAAATACAAAATCGTCATGTCTATTCCGCCAATCGTAAGTAGCAAAAAAATGTGTGATTAAAAATGGAACCTAAAAAGCAATGCAATTTTTTGATGCATTATTTTAACATCTGTTTATTTACATTGATAATATAGTACGCGAGATGAAGAGAAATTGTTTTAATAATTAATACTGATACAATTTGTTGCCCGTAAAAATTACTTAAAAAATGTTTAATGGTTTTATTAGTGACCTGTGAAATCATGTGCATTGATCTTTATTACTTTTCCTAGCTACAAGCGCGATATAAATGCCTAAATTTTGAATTTCTCGACACAAATCTATGTTTCCATTCAAAAGCATACATAAAAATTCAAATTGAAGCAATAAACTTTGAATTCAAATTGAAGCAGAATCGTATCGCAGGATGTAAGTACCTCCTTACATAAGTTTGGGAGATTCGTGAACAAAAACAAGAGCCCCGCGGCGTTTATCGTTACGAACTCATCTATTATACATACTTAGTTATCTTTAGGTATTATGTTATACATAGTTATTCAGTGCGTATTAATTTTCCGTCGTGGTTTTTGGGGTAAACTCCACTTGAATGTTTGGTCTATTATGTTTATGGTAGGTAAACACTAGAGGGTCGTTGGGTCTATTTGTTTGGGTATTTTAGGTACCTCTTTAAGTTTTAAGGTAAATCAAATAATATTTTTACTGGGGTCAGGTAATTTATGAGATTTTAATTTGTTTGTTTCGCTTAAATATGAGTGTTAGTTGTTAAGGAATTTGACCCAGTATAATAATCCTACTAATATTATAAATGCAAAAGTTTGTGAGTGTTTTATATGTTTGTTACTTCTTCACGCTCAAACGGCTGAATTTATTTGGATGAAATTTGGTATGAAGGTAGATAAACCCTGGAATAACACATAGGCTACTTTTAATTCCAAAAAAGTATTGTGTTCCCTTGGGATGAAGACGGATTTGTAATATACATATTTGCTAGCTTCCCAAGGCAAGGCTTAACTAATTATAGTTAAATTTAGTACAGAGGTAGCTTACACTCTGGATTAACATTCAGGTTAATTTTATTAAGCGAAAAAATATGGTATTTCCGTGAGCTGTGCGCGCAACCTACTGTACACTTAGGTTAAATTTTATGACGAAAAAAGCATGGTGTTTTCAGGGGTTTAGCACGGAATCATCTTTTATCTTATTTCCTATCCTTCCTACTGATCCTTCTTCCTACCAATATTATAAATGCGAAATTTTTTTGAGTGTTCAAATGTTGTTTTCTGGTCAATTTTGGTATAATTTATGTTAAACATAGTCATTAGTATAAGGCGGGACACAGCGGCGAAGGCGAACAATTCAACATAAGGTATATATATTAAATAAATAGCAGCCAAGAATAGAAAACCTGTCGCCAAACACATAACGGTGTGTTCCGGCAGGTTTCCTTGAGAACTACTAATTCTGGGTTAACCTGAACAATATCTTCAAACACAGAATCACTTACCGTCGGGTGAGATAGTGGTCAAAAGCTAGCCTAACAGCTACATACCTATAAAAAAAAGAATAGTTAATATTTTCCAATCATTTTGTGTAAGCTACATGGTCCAAAAAGCCTATGTACTGGATAAATAGATAGGTAATTCTTTATTGTACTATTTTAATATTAAAAAAATTGGCCAAGTGCGAGTCGGACTCGCGCACGAAGGGTTCCGTACCATTAGCTATACAACATAAGACTTCATATTTTAACCTTTTTTGTTTTTAGCGTGCGCAAGTCCTACTCGCACTTGGCCAACTTTTTGTATTTTTTGTTATAGCGGCAACAGAAGTGCATCATCTGTGAAAACTTCAACTGTCTAGCTAACACCGTTCTTGAGATACAGCCTGGTGACAGACGGACGGACGGACAGCGAAGTCTCAGTAATAGGGTCACGTTATTACCCTTTGGGTACGGAACTCTAAAAATGTAAGTATACTCAAGTTGACATTAGTGGGGTGTATAATTTACGTTATAGCCTGGCATATTACCTAAACACACCATTCTCAAGGGATGATTGAACTTACAACAAGAACTGGATATCATCATTAAATTACAGCCAACATGTTAGATAAAATAAACTAAGCATAACAAATAATCTGCTCTGTAATATAAGACCTTCAAGAAAATATTGTGAAATGAAGATATCAAATATAAGAGATCACAACGAGCTATTATATTCTGTTTTCCCACTCATTAGGCATTCCAAACAAGGAACATGATCCTGACAATTATACGAACAAACAAGTGTTAATCTCTGATGAATTTCTGGTTCATAAATGCCTACTGTATGCCAAGACTAGACGTCATTTTGTTACGTGTATTTTTTTACATTCCCCAATAATAATGAAGGTGAAGATGTAAAAACATATATTTTAATCTTAAAATTTTTTAGTTTGAATGTTTCATTGTTAGATTTATGGCCCGTTTCAGAATATCTTAATAAAGTTTCGGGTTGCTAACAAACATTATAAAATAACTGAACGATAAAAATGCCAGTTGACATGCAGCGTGAGCACGACTATGCCAAACCTTTTTGATAATCTTGTATTTCTTTATTTATAATATTGTCATTTGTTTGAGTTGCTTAGTTACGAAATAATGAAGCAGTGATGGCTCTATAGCATTGGCTATGGACTGCCGCTCAGCAGGTCCATGGTTCGAACCTCGCCGGGGGCTTCACCGCATGGTGGAAGGGCTTTTTGCGAACCCGCCTGGCTAGCGACCACCCTCAAGTTCAAAATCTGTCGCCAAGCACCCAACTGTGTGTTCCGGCAGCAGTCCTTGAGAGCCAGTGAAATTACAGGCACATGAGACTTAACAACTATGTCTCAAGGTGATGGGCGCAGTGCAATTCGTCACTTGTGACAAAATGCATCTGTTCTAGGCAAAGGTAACCGCTTAACATCAATGGGCCTCGAGCCTCACAATAATATAAAATAAAAAATAATAATAATAATATACAAAAAAAATTCTATTGAACCAAATGCACGTTTTATTTTTTAACTTACGAATGGTCAAACAGCGCGTATCAAGCTTTAACCGATGGATAGGCTAAATCGATGTCTGTGAAACGCAGAGATAGTGTTTATTTAATAAATAAGTTCTAGGTAGTATAACCGGCACTTACTCGAACATTCTGAAACAGATTTTAATTCATTTTCAACCTTATAAATATCGATTTTATATTATACGGAATCTGAAGAGCAGTTGAGGGACACCCGTTTAAAATACAAAATTATTTTCTTTGTTCACTGTCTTTTTGGAAGCGGTCAGAGATGCTAAACATGCTAAGCCATGAATATGAACTGTCTCTCAAGGACAGCGGCCACCGTTAAATGCTTGGCGATAGATTTTCTTATTCTGGATGCGTTATATCTAGATAGATGAACTTTCCCTATATGCCCTAGGTTCAATATGCCCACGTGATGTAGCTAAAAACCTACAGCATAATACGAAGCATGGAAACCCTTCGTAGACGTTCACACTCATGTCTTTTGCCTATCATTGTTGTATTTACTTTTACTAGCTGTTGGAGAAGTAACAAATTATTCAAAGAAAATGTCAGTCGTAATCACTAACTGTAGATATAACTCATGTAACACCTATTGGCTCTGTGAGCTGACTTCTGAAATATGAATATACCTTTTCAACCACCATATCTTCATCGATTTGAAAAGTTTCTAAAAAGTGAATTAGAAAAAAAACATGTAACAATCGAACCTGCTCACAAAACTTTACGACAGTCAGTTGAGAAATGTGAACTGTAGAGGAGAACCGGACAGACACACGACAGTATTTTCCCGAAGGAGACGCTTCGCTTGCGCTTCGCGCTCTCTCGGTCAATTATAGGTAAACAACAATAATTACGAGTAAAACTTTGTTAACTAATATACACACATCAATTTTCAGTATATTTGTTGCTAATATAGTGAAACGATATTTATTCGGACAAACAATTCCAGTGTTATTAATGTATAATAATTCTGTAGACTCTGTAGTTGATATACTGGGAGAAATATTGTGAGATTTATGAGCCTACAGTTTCAGACTGTAAATCAATATTTGTATTCAGGACGGAAACGGAACCCTATTGCTGTCACTCTACTGTCTATGTTTACATTCGACTGTTTGTCATGGGCTCGTAAAAGAATGAGTTACAGAAATCAAACAAATTCGAAATTCATTTTATTTTATTCCATACTTCAAAAGAAGCAGAAATAATGTTTTTATTAAAAGATCTATCTCATTGGGTAGGATAAAAATATATTTATTATTCCTTATTAACTTCAAAAGTAAAGAAATTTGGAGTCTTGAAATTAGTTATTTTGAGATTCTATATCAAAAAGTAAACTGTAGCCGGAAATTTGGAACTTCTTTTATGATATAATATTATGTTATTTTATACTCTCAGCCGAAAAATATTAAGGCCTATCCCTTATTATTCTGTTGATATGGTAACATGCTACTAAGTGCTTAATGTGCGCAATACGCTACTCGCGTTGGTGAGTAATGGCATGCTGGTTGTTCAGCTAATGTTCCCTTATTCTATTCGAATATTAAGAATCCTAAAGACCAATCTCATTCTAGAGCCTGCATCTACTGAGTGGGGTGTTGCTGCAACATAGGCACACAACAGGCCACCTTATAAACATTGATTACGGAAAAGCCAACGAAAGCATTCTCAAGGTAGGTCTTGCGTCAGGGAGACATTCGCTCTAAAACCGCTAATTAATATTTAAAGCTAAGCTTAATTATTTAAATGACATTAACAATGCTATCCCTGTCTCTTATGTTATAATAATACGTTTTTGTTGTATATTGTGTCGTTAAAATACATATTGTGCCAACCCCACATCAGTAAGATAAGGAAATCTATTATAAGAGTAAATGTTTTTTTTTCACCTACCTTCTTTTTATATCATGTAATTTTATATTCATATTTGGCACAACTCATTTTTACTTAGGAAATATAGATGGAACCCAAATCCTTTTTTTGCCACAGTCTTGCCGTTAACCACAATCTCACTTGATGTTGAGTAATACTACAAGTACTTACCCCTGTGGTGCCGGGTCAGAATTGCACCTCCCCATATCATCCCATGGGTGTCGTAAGAGGCGACTAAGGAAAAAATACTGAAAGGTGGGCAGCAGCGCCTTCTAAAGAACTGCCAACTTACACTGCGATCCCCAAGACGCCTGCCAAGCGTGGGGATTATGGCAAATACCCCCGTAATAGGGAAGGCTGTGTTCAGCAGTGGACAATCCGGCTGTTACAGTACAGTAATAGTAGAAGTTGGTAATAAGACGCGATCTGACTCTCCAGGATAGCAGTCGGAACACACCGTTATGTTTGATAGTAGATTAGTTTACTTGAGGATGGTAGCTAGTCAGGCAGGCAAAATATCCTACTAAAATGCAAACCAGTGACTACCTATAATTCAAATTAAAGTTTTTTTTTTATTACAACATTACAAATTTACGAAAGGAAAAATTTTGCCCCTTTAGCTGGGGTATGCCCCAACCGACTGAGCTAACATGACAATGATTCATAACTAAATTTTTCCTGTCGTTCTTTAACCATAATACTACAAACAAGACTAACTTTGCAATTAGTCTTGTTTGTATTTTTTTATGGTATTGTGACAAATCAAGCACTAGGCCCACCTGATGTTAAGCGGTATCCTCTATTAGTAATTAAGTTATACAATAACTTAATTATTGCACTCACCCCGCAGCCGCCTTAAAATAAGAGACATCTGTCATCTTTGTAAATAAATTGACACGTGTCAATCGATCAAATGAGTGTATCCTCAAATCCTCACATGTCCTCGGTCCCCGACCTTACGCCGGCCATCTGTATGGTATGCTTGAATCCCGGCACGCTATATTGATATTAATTGGACGACACAAAAACCGCCCTATTGGGAATGAACAACAGATTAATAAAGGAATAAAGGCCAATCTCGATTGTAGGTATTCCCTTATTCCCTCTAGAGAATTTAGAAGATACGCGCCTCTAATAAATCCTACAGACAAAGGATATTTTTATACACAGCAACATTTTTTATTTCGATTCGTAACGCGTATTTGCTTTGACGAAATTGAATGCTTGAGCATTGCTCTGAGATGTCATTAGTTTGGGCTTCAAAGGATACAACGACATCCTTATGGATTAGGTTTTATTATTTATGTAAGTACACATTCCGGGGAAATATTTTTGATACTTATTCCCTTTTTTCTCGTTCAAGTTGAATTAGGGATGTTAATGTCTTTGACCACTGTTTAGTACACAATAGAAATAACAAAAAAGGTTTCCACTTGTAACACTGAACATGAAATAACTTGTTGAAGTGATACATGATACTTACCATGTTGATTCCAATAATCTGCGGTTGTGGTACCGACTTCTCTAATTGATTGGTGGCATGGTGGTAGGGCACTTTGCAAAATGCCCGCCTGGCTAGCTACCACCCTCAAGTTGAAAATCTGTCGCCAAGCACCTAACGGTGTGTTCCGGCAGCTGTCCTTGAGAGCCAGTAACTCTAGGTTAGTCTGAACAACATCATCGACCACATCATCACTTACCATCAGGTGAGATAGTGGTCAAAGGCTAACCTATCAGGCATAAAAAAAAAAAAAAAAATTCAATAAATAAATTTACCAGTATACAATATTAATTTGTATATACCAATACTCTTCTCTTATTGTCTTATTCCGATGGGAAAGGATATGATCTTCATATTGAATTTTGAACCCCATAATAGACATCGTTCTCAAGGACCTAGGTCGAGATCGAGAAAATTGTTGTCTTTAGCTGCCGTCCTAATAGCAGGGCACTTTAGAAATATCCACCTGGCTAGCTACCACCCTCAAGTAGAAAATTGTCTCCAAGCTCCTAACGGTATGTTCCGGTAACTGTCCTTGGGAGCCAGTAACTCTAGGTTACTCTGAACAACATCTTCGAGAACATCATCCCTCACCAGCAAGTGACATAGTGATAATAGGTTAGACTATCAGCTATATAAAAAAACCCTATTCGGAGCTCAGCTAAAAATTAGAATAAGCTTGATCTGGTTGACTTATTACGTGTGGCATGATATGAACTAAAGTGAATGATTTTTTTTTCCGGCGGTATGCATTTATCAATGAAAATACTACGAACTATATATAACACTACAGCTACTACAATAAAAGCATTTAGACAACCTATAAGTCATAGCAAACTTATGGGCAGTCTAAATGCTTGAGCCCAGTACCAGTTGGCAGCGTGCCCAGCATGCTGGTTTAACAATGTAAATGAATTAGAATGAAATATTGAATGTCATGTTGACCAACTTGATTGCAGGTTTATTTTTTTATAATTTTATCTCTAATCATTTTGTAAAATTTACTAAACACTGATAATAAATCCTTGTATAAGTCAACACGTATTTTAATTTTGCTTTAATGTTAATCAAATGTACCTACTAGTACCAATTTAACACGTAAATTATTCACGAATCGTTCTGACAACCGGCAGCTGTATCGCAAACGAATGCTCCGTTTTTATTTTTATTGGCAATTAAACAATTAAACCATTATTGAGTGAGCAGAAGGGCTTCCCCTCTATACAGCGAAATTTTATACTCATTGATGTGGTATTTTAAGGTTTAATATGAGGGCTTTTAATGAATGAAAGCAATGATTTCAAAAATAAATTGAGGAACTTTCGCTGCGGGGTACTGAAGGGTTTAATATAAATTAGGTAGGGATTTCCGTGAGTGATTTTCACAGCAGTAAAGCTCAATAATTAGTTTCTTGTTATGTTAAATAATAGTTTTTTTTTCTCACATCTATTTGAGAAGAGCTAGTTTATTCTTCGTAAACAGGGACTAAAATTTAACTGACTTTTTAATCGGCAGTAAAAGTGGTTTGAATTTAGAATGTGGATATTTTTAGTAAATTTTCCAATCACACCAAAGAGATGAATCACAAACATTGTATGTACAAGTTACGGGCTGTTTTATTTTTGTTTTTTAAGTTATTTTTTCAATTAAATATTTTCATTTAGTTTTCAGCCTAAAAATAATATAATTTCTCAAAAACTACATCCGGGGACAACGTTTTCTGAGATAATTTCTAATTCTCAAGATGTAAATAAATTGACAACTGCAACGGATGGTATAGTGATAAAATTTTTACCTTGCACTTCTATAATTGTTCAAATATAAACATTAGTCTCTAACTATTTATATGAAATGTCTTATTTTTCCTAATTATATCCAAATCAATAAACGTAGGTACTATTCTTATTCATAAGTTCCACTTACGTAATAACTCATAGAGGGTGATAAAAAGTAGAGTGTCCACCTCGGGAGCTAACGACTATTGTAAGCGCGAGTAACTTTGAACCCTCGCTGCACTCGGATACTACTTTAGAATCCTTCGTTCCGCTCTAACACTCGCCTTTGAAATGGTTGTTTGCTCCCTTGGTAAACAATCTATAATTTATCTCTTGTCCCAATAGTGCACAAACTTTTCTTTTCTCTTCCAGGAGCCTAAAACTAACGCCAAATCAAAATAGCACACAAAAATAAAAATTCGCAGTATTTTGCAGGTAGCTTATTCAGCAAGAGTCCGTCTTGTTGGTACTACCGCAGTACATTTTACTTCTAAGTATACGTGATTTCAGAGTGACAAGCGCAGTGCACTGTCAAGCAGAACGAAGATAGTGACGTTGCAACTGTAATGGACATTCGTGACGCTTACAATCAAGGGGACGTCATCTGTGTTTTTGTTTTACAAATATCGTTAAGCCACCCTTAAGTAGAAAAATCTATTGCCTTGCACCTACGAACGGTGAACCTGAACCTGCCGGAACGGTGCGTTCCGGCAGTTGTCCTTTAGAGTGACTCATTCTAGGTTAGCCTGAACAACATCATGCACCACATCATCTCTTACCATCAGATGAAACAGTAGTCGAAAGCCTATCAGCTATAATAAAAATAAAAAAAAATATAGGCTAGTGATAATAGTAATTAGTAATTATGCCGTGTAGGAGGTGGTAGTAGAATCCTTTAATCATCCATGAGTTTGAATCCTTCCACGGGCTGGAGCTTCACCGCATAATGCCAGGGTATATGCTCACCAGAGAATATGTGTATGTTACGTTCCAGTTTTGCTTGAGAGTCAGTGATTCGAGGCTAAGCTCTACTCTCTAACATATTATCACTTACAAACAGGTAAGGTAGTGGTTGGACGCTAACCTATCAATCGTATATATAAACGTATACGGACGAACAGACAGATATTCAGATAGTTTAGCATATATAGGTAATACAGCCACAGTTAAAGAGCCCCGCTTTACCCTTTGTGGACGGAACCCTAAAAATCTATTGCTACGACTTAAGGCTAGAGTGCACTTAGCCCTTTCTATACACACGTAGATTCGTCATATTTTAATTACCAAGTGTTAAGACTTGGTAAAATTTTGTATGTAGGTATATAACATACATTCATTTGAACTACCACTAAATCTAAATATATTCATTCCCATACAAAACGATTTAAATATTTTTGAAAATACTCAATTTTACGGAAAACTAGCAAAATTTCATCAAGTTTTAACACTTGATATTTGAAATATGTTGAAACTACGTTTGTATGGAAAGCATTTCGAAGACATTAGTTTTGAGAGTCTTTACAACTATTATCATCATCACCATCATTACCAAAACATCTATCGTTCTACTAACGCCTTCTCTTTGAACGCCACAAAGAACGGCCACTTGCGTCCATCATCGACTCCTCGCGACTTTCTCTGTCGTCAGACTACCTAAATAATATTATAACACAATTACAACAACAATTGAAAATATAACGTAAATAATCAAAACGTACTGTACTTTGAAAACAAAGAATTATTTCACATTATAAAATATTTTATGAACAGAAGTAAAGAAGGAACAACTATTCTTCAAAATGTTTGTTTTAAAATGAGTCTTTGAACGAAAAAGTATTTGTTCCGAGGTTAACGTGCAATCTAGACTGTAGTACACTACACACCTTTTTTTTCAAATGATTCAGACAGGTAAAGTTAATACATAGAAAATAACCTAAAAATATACTTATTTATAAACTTTGTGTTAGAATAAAAACGTTTGTTATTTGCAGTCTGGTCGGCAATTAGGCCGCCCCTGATTAACTATGAGAGTTGAGACGCATTCGCTATTACCCCAAGTGTGTTTAATGGTTTGGGATACCTATTTTCTATGTATAACTTTGTAATAAGTACTGCCCATCAAACCATTTTTTCATTTTGTAACTGGTTCAGAAAAACGTTTCTGAAACATAGGAATGGAAGATTGTCATGGTTGCAAAGTTTTTGATTGCTTGCGCTTAATCGCCCACTAGCAAAATGGCTTAAGGCGAAGCGTAAGGGCAAAACATAAAATACGAGATGTGTTCGGCACGATTCACGGTGAATAAATATATCCTGTATCACGTATCTTGAAGATTGTTATTCAGGTTTCTAATGCATTTTGTTATGTACTATAGAATTAGCACCCGGAACTATTTGTAAATTTTGAAGAACCGAGATTACAAACCATTTTTTTAGAGATGTGTCAAATTCAATTGGTTAAAAAAGTGGGTCAGTTATTCATTTAGATTGTACGATTGTTTAAATGGTCCATTTCTTCGAACAAGAATTTAAAATTAGAATTAGAGAATAAAAGCTTTGTGCGCCTACTAAAATATAACTACCTACTAGTTGACTCGAAAACAACTTCGTTTGCTCACAAATATGATTAGGCAATAATATTTGGGCAGCGTGCCATCTATCGACTCGGGCGAACTCATGCCCTTCTTACTTAATAGATAACGCGCGAGCGACCACTAAATGCATATAATCAACTGGCCTTACCTTTCGCCTTAATTCTCAATATTTTTCATTAGTGAATTGCGTACATAATATTTTTTTTATGGAATTGGGGTAAACGCGAAGTCGGCTTACCTGAAGGCTGATTACCGTCACCCACGAACATCTGCAACATCACATGTCTCGAGGATGTGTTGCTTGGCCTCGAAAGAGTGTAAATGCTCTGTTCTCAAAGTCTCTACGTGTTATCGGTTCGGAAATACTTCACAAGGCAGCAGGTTCCATATTGTGTCAGTGCGAGGTAGAAAATGCCGTGAGAATCGCAAAGTATTAGATTTCCAGACGTCGAAATGTCGGGCAGTCCAATGGCAAGATTTAGCTGCAGGTAAAAAAAGCAGTGATACTCGAGCGGTGATTACTATGGACTGCAGTGTGCAGGTCCATGGTGCGATCCCCACCACAGGTTTGAGCGTGAAGTTCAAACGTATGGTGGATGGGCATTTTGCGAGTGCTCACCTGGCTAGCTACCACCTTCAAGTAGAACATCTGTCGTTAACACCTAACAGGGTGTTCCGGCAGCAGCTCTTGAGAGCCAGTCAAGTCCGTTTACCATCCTCGACTATATCATCACTTATCAAAAGGTTAGATAGTGATCTAGCTTGACAGGTATTAGAAATAAAATAAAAATTGTACTCGTAGCCATCTTTTTGAAGCACTAAGCACCTAGTGGTAAAAGTAATTTTAATTACTAAATTACGAGAGAGAGAAAAAACGAGAACGAGATTCAAACCCGCGCTATCTACCTAACATGACATATGAGGCATAACTCTATTTTTCCTAACGTCATATAAAAAAAAATGTGATGGTCCATGGTTAGAATCTGACAGATTTCTTTACATGAAGGGCTTCATTGCAGAACAGATTTAACGGGTATCTTCAGAAAAGCATTTGACAAGCCTCTAAGGGTAACTTTTAAGTAGCTTAAACCTCCAGCAGACGATCATTCCCCACCTAGAAGTGTTTTGACAGCTGTGTATAAGAACAGCTGTTTAAAAGAGCTTGTTTCTATTTTAAGTTTACTCAGTTTATCTTTGGGCAAATTATATCATAACATTTTAGTTTTAGAATTGATGGAAGAATATTTGACACAAAAAAAGCTAAATCAACTTCTAAAACTGAAAAATATGAAATAATTGGTGTGAAGACGGCCCATCGGCAATGATGTGCTCAGAGTTTTCAAAGTTGTCATGGAGTTGGAAGTCAGTTACTGTTGAAGCCTTGCAATTATTACTTAGGAACAGCTGATATCGATATCTTTCGAAGGTATTTTGTTTTAAATCATTTTTGACACGATTGCTCGATAGAGGGTAGTTATGAGCCATATTGCCTCACTGGTCCGTCTGCCATTCTCAACAGCTCCTTTCACCCGAAGCGCATACGTAACTTCATCGCGTGTGGTATACCTACTCTCAAACCCCTATATATGATTCCTGAATCATACCCGGTGAAAACAATCTCTCGCCAAGTTGCTCTTATATGTAACAGTGATTATCAAGGGATTGCACAGCGCTGTGCCATAGTATGGACCGGAGCTGAGTATGGTGAGTTGCGTTATGCAATTTTATATCTTTCTCATTGAGCTACTATAATTGATTATAATTGTATTCCTGTGGCAGTCCTTTAGGAAACCACTCCCTGGATTGGCTGGGGAGCGTTCAGTTACAATAAAATAGAAAACTGTTAAGTAATGCTTATATGTATTATCGGTATTCACCCCCAGAAAACATACATCCATATTGTTGATGAAATTTAAATTGGTTCAATTTGTGAGCTATATATTTACCCCACAAGAAAAGAACCATTAAGACGGGGTGATACATATAAGTAGTCATATATCACATTAATACATACATAAAATATATAATGAGCATCGGCAGACATCATTCATAGAGTTCCTATACTGTCTTGCTTGCTTACCATATCCTGCTACAACTGGGTTTGTTTTTGTAGTATTTTATTTAAATTGAGCTTACGTTGATTTTTCCCTTTGATCTTACCCTTGGGATAAAAAATTAAACCGCATATTCATTTTTCACGATTTATTTAATAAAAATCTCTTTTGACTTGAACACGATCACTAAATTACAGACAAAGAAATATTTTATGTAACATTGATACTATTCAATTTTATTTCATATCAGTCGAATATCTTAGTACAGTAATAGTTAGACCATTACATCTCACTGACTGAATGAAAATATTAAACTGATCTCTTAGCTATATACATTACTTATTAACTGAGTTTGGTGATACTTTTGTGTTGAAAAAATCCTCGAACCTTACAGCAGCTACGAATATCGAAGTAAAGCAGTGAAGATTATAAGGCCAGCCTGCTAAATGATCTGTACAAAATTTAATAATATAACTTCAGAATGTAATACATAAATTGGGAATGTGCAACTGTGACTGGTATGAAAATATTAATATGCGCAGCCGTTACAATCTTATGGAGCAACGTGTACATACTTTTACCATATAAATATGTAGTTTTTTATTATAATTTGATGATTAAGGGCCTGTTTCAGAATGTTCGAGTAAGTGCCGGTTATACTACCCAGAACATATTTATAAAAAAAAACACTATCTTTGCGTTTCACAGTCATCGATTTAGCCTATCCATCGGTTAAAGCTTGAAACGCGCTGCGTGTTAACTGTCATTTTTATCATTCAGTTATTTTATATGTTGCATAGCAACCCGAAACTTTATTAGGACATTCTGAAACGGGCCCGAAAAGTAACAAATGAAAGTAACAGTGATAGAAATTTTATGAATATATGATGACAGAATCCTAAGCCAAAATATACGTTCATGACCTACGGAATATATAACAGAACACGAAATAAGATTTACAAAATTGTATAATTCAATTGCTATTTATATAAAATTATGTCCTTTTATAAGCATTGCATTTCGAGTTAGAGGATTTGAACTCATAAAATTAAAACAGGTGTTCATTTTGACGCCTTAAAAATATTAAAATTTTATACAATCCCAAGATGTGAGATCTAACAAGATTCATTTTTCACTTCCAAAAAATAAATCATTTCGTTTTAAAAACATATCGTTCAAGCAATGTTTACAGGAGATGTATAAGCTATATTATGATATATGTCGCAAATTTATGGATAATTTATGACATTTTGAGAGAGCTGAAACACAAACATTGAGATTTGTTTCATAGAGCAACTTATAAGTACTTTACTATGATATACTGAGAAAGAACCGAAATGGCTTCTGAATATATTTTACAATACATTTGTAAAATATATACAAAATTTAGTATTTTAAAGGCGTATAAAATAAAAACTTATTAAAAATTACACTCAATCATTTTCAGTATAATTATTTTAACTTTTATTATTCTGAAACAAAATGAATGCTATAATTTTGTGTAAAATCAACAGCTTGAGTAAAAGTGTTCCAATATTTTTGTATTTCCGTTTGAATATTATTGTTTAAAATATATAAAACTAAATATATGCAAAAGTGATTGTGTACATACATACGTATCTATTTACAAAACTAAAGAGTGCACCATTTTAATTATTTACAATATATTTATATACAGCTTAATCCTAAACAATAATTATTAACAATGACACCTTCCAAAAGTTTAATCCTAAATTTACGCAACAAATATTATACACAGATGTAATAAATAAATTGGACCTTTTAAACTCTATTAAATATGTTTTACTATATTTTTTCTGAGATGTTAGTAATTTCAAAAAGTTTCTAAAACTTGTCAGTGTGTAAATGGCTCTGGTGATTTATAAATATTATAGATTTTAAGGGCACACTCTGTACGTACATTCAGATTGTAAAAAGTCAAAATTAATGGCATAAAATAGCCCAAAATGCAATTAAAAATCCTCCTAAAAGCTATCAATATTTATCAATAAACAACAACGTTGTTAATCAAAGTGTTTTCTTTATTTTACCAGCAGTTATTATAGACATAAAAATTTACAAATCGACTTTCCGCAACAAGTATACGTTAAACAGACAAAAGTGTAAGATCAAAATGGCAGCGAACTATGACCATACAAAATCCGAATCATCTGATATCAGCCTTTTCTTCACCTATTAACTACAAAAAGATCAGTAAAAACAATCTAAATTTCATTGCAAGATAATTGTAACACCTTAAATAGACACTTGAAAATCCTGGTTCCACACAACTTTCAAGTAAGTATCTAATTAGCGCAGTTTGTGCCTCAAAATTTATTTAATACAATTTACAAGCAAATTCTGTTTTTCTAAAACTGCTATAATTTCCTTGCGAAATGATAAAATCAGTACGTTTCTATGAAACGACATTTGTAACAATACAAACAACTTGTTAGGCTTTTTATCACTTCGACGTATACCTTCCCATTACATTCAAATTTATTTACAACAGCTGCCTTTAAAAAGAGTCGTCTTTGAGACTGGTGATACCAAAATCCACCATTTATCAAAAAGGAATGTTCAAAATTCACGCGTAATCCGACATAAATATTACTAGCATTTTGATAAAAATATACATTAACTGCAAACTAAAAGATGACTTTAAACAAATGGAAACTATAGACTCAATTAATTACAAACTATATTCCACATTGAATTAATATAAGTTTTTTATTTTAATTTGCAGATACATCGTCATTTTTATCAAAGTACTACGAATACATATAGATTTGTAGGCATGTTTTACTGGTGTCTCTTTGCGTTAAGGAGACCCTCCAAAGAATTTGAAGAAGGAATCACGAGAGGCCTTGACCCCTCAGCTCTGTGCTAGGGAATCCAACGGCACCACCAGTTTTCCGTTGGAGTAGCTATAACAAAGAAAAATAAAAATGAGAACGAGATTAATTTTCAAGCATTTATAGCTTTAAAACACATTAATCATAAAGCATTTAATATGCTAAAATTAGCTACAATTCTACAATTAGCTACAACAACGGTTAGTAGGTAGAAAATTGAATGTAAAAAGAAATGTTATTAACCTGTATGGTATAGTAGATGTTCTGGATTTAGCTCTGCTTGGCCTACAGGTCTCATCTGTAACCAAGACATTTCAATCTTAACTATGTAACAAACATTTCCCGTCGTATAATTAGTGTTTGTCTTGGCAGATTAATCCAAAGTTCCCGGCTGTTCATAGTTTATATCCTATCGACGGGTTTAATTAAGTGGTAGCTCACGCTATTGTCTTGGTTCTTGCGGAACAATACTTATCTCGAGTCGAAGTTGCAGAAGTAATATCTGCGATACCTTAATGAGGGAACTTTGTATCGACTTTGTTAAATGTCTGACCCGACCGCGTCGCATTGCGATGCTATCATTTTGATAATACGTTTTAAAACTGCTTAGTATGATAATTTATGATGGTAAAAATAAATATAAAGTGACTCAGACTCTCAGCAAATAAACTGAGCGATGAAATTTTTTGTGGACGCGCATTTGCCAATTGAAGATAAAACTAAACATAATAATGTTTACTGGTAGAAAGCAAGAAAGGCAAACAAATCATTGAAAATACTTGACGCCTCTAGCATCCAATTTGTTTGTACTTTCTGCCAGCAAGTGTGAAGTGTGTGGGACCCTTACCATAGTGCGGCTAGCACCGTTGTGAGAGGCACGCATCGCATTTGACGGGCTCGGCACGCCGCTTGCCCTGAGAGCCCTGCGAGCCGGACTTACGCCGGAAAGTGTACCTAACGAGCAGACCTGCAATGCAAAACGCGGCACCGTTAACAAAACAAATAAATAAACCAAAATGAAACGACAAACACTGAGCCACGCGCGCGCGTCCATCTGAAAAACGCCTATGGGCGGACGAAAGCGGGCGAAATGAAAAAAAAAAGAATTTATGCTCTCAGAGTTTTCATGACTTGATACCGCTTGGATTCATTCACGTTTTATGTGAGAATGGGACTTTACACTTCGTGCATTTTCGCTCTAGATTTTATTTTATGTGACGTGTGACGTAATGGAAATGGTGGCCTAGGTAACGAATGTTTCATGTCGTATTGTTTGAGCTAAATACAGAAGTTTCAAAGTAGCTCTAGTTTTATGAAGCAGAATACAAGTAGCTAAGGAATATTACATGCAGGCATATATAAAACATTTGACCCACCTGTTAGTCCAGCTTTGTTGATACTATTGGAGCTAGAGAATCCAGATATTTTCTTCCACGTTTTTTTGTTCCAGAATCCAGTAGATTTTGCATCCCCACAGCTAGAACTTCGAGGAGAAGTTGCATCCCTGAATCGAGCGCCACATTCTTCAGCACTTAGGATGCGAACGCCAGCTCCTCGAGTCCCGTAGGCCACTGCGGGCAAGTGAGGCACGGATCCAGTGGGTTTCCGCCGCAAGCTGCCCACGTAGCTCGCGCCGCTACTACTTCCACTGAATCCACTATCTAAATCCGGCGGGTTACAACTTGCTGGCGACAATAATTCGTCCGTTGGACCCACACGCAACAGCTCCTCGATGTTATCTCTATCTTCAGCACGCTCCGAATCAGGTGACTCGCATTCTGGCATCAACATCGCTTCTACACTAAGATTTAACTCTCCCAAAATCCTTTTATGCCTCGATTCCACTCTTCGCACTTCCTCTTCGACGACACTCCTGTCTAATGAAACTAAAGATTGCCTCGGAACATATCGATGCTTGGGACATGTTCTGGAACCGTCTGTGATCTCTTCATAAATATTTTCTTCAGTACCATATCTAGTGACATAGTTATGACGTGAAGTACGCTCACGAGGTATGCCACCACGTCCACGCTGACGATTTGACTTTCTAGATGACGAGGGCATTGATAAATGATGATCGTAGTAAGCATATGAATAATCTACTGGTTCAAACCTTTCCATCGTTGCAGCAATGTTGCTTCTATTCCACGTCTGTGGAGGTGGTTCCCTTGATAAGTTGACAGCTGCGAGTCTAGCCGGTAAAATTTCATCCAAATCTCGAGCGCATCGTTCATCGAGCGATTGAGCTTCGTCTTCCTCCTCCCGTCTATGCTTTCTATGCGGCCGTCGAGATGTTTGTGAGCGATGTGCTCGATCGCAGTCCACGCCATGACCGTGATTGTAATCAGGGGTATGACTGCGATTATAATCTACCGGTCGGTGTTTGCAGTCTATCGAGTGGTGGTAATCTGGAGTGTGCCTGAGGCTATAATTTGAAGTTCCTTCGTAATCGGAACGATCATAGGAGGGGCTATCGTCAGCGTTGCTATTGTGTGGATGAGGGCAGTCTGCGGCTATTCCGGATTCAGACGAAGGGTAATCGTGTACTTCCGCCGTGGTGAGCACGCGGTCGTCCGGTCGTGCCGGTTCAGAGGCCGCGTGGCGATGGTGTGGCCGGGGGCGTGCTGTCTCGCGACAGCTGGCGAACGCTCTCTGCAGCGAGGGCTGATGCGGGAATCGGCCGCAACGAGAGTCAAACACCGCCTCCCCCAGCTCGTCGGGGCTTGGCGGCGCACTGCGTGATTCCATGGCTCATCCTCTTATACCCATTTTGTACCTGTAAAGAAAAAAGATCTATATCAAATATGCATACTAAGAAATATTATTCTTTTAATAAAAGTGATCGACACGACGCGGGCGGCGCGGTCGACCCGAGGGCAATGAATCCAAAATTACATGCTCCGTGATAAGGGTAGGGTAAGTGACGATCAACACAGCAGCCGACGTCGATATATCATCATCAGTCGCCGGGTAATAAATCGGGGACTCGGCTTTATGTTTACATTTTATATTATGGCACATTTCGACGTTCTGTTGGTTTTGGGTGCAATATTGCGATAGATAAAGGCAAATATGGGGATCGCTACCCTTCGCGTTGTACAAATAGAATGAAATTGTTTCGTTTCCATGCAACATTGATTTCTCAACAGTTTGAGGAAGTTCTGTTATTTGAGACGTAACGATTTGTTTTTATTAATAAAATAACAATACAGACGCGACAAAAGGGAATCGAAAACTTATTTGAGACAAGTTGCGGGCAACCGGAACGATTATGTAAATATATAGCACTACATCAAAACTCATAGACGCTTTATCACAAAGGGATACCACATCAACATTTTTATTGCGTGCGTCCCCAGAAAGTTATTGCGAGAATTCCAGACCAATTTATTACGATAACGATAAGTGTCAGTGAACTAGTGCCGTGAGGGAGAGTCCTTAGCTGTTGCTAGGCAATGCTTCTAATATACTGTGTATTGGAGACATAATAAGCCTCCGTCGTACTTACGGTAAGTTCTACAATTCATATATAAAGTTCACTTAATATTTATGTTTAATTGATTAATTTTATGGATTTAAGTTGTCTCCAGTTGGTAGTCAAGGACAATTTTAGGATCACGAAGATATTCACTAACAGATTTCAATCTAGCTGTCTTAACCTTAAAAATTATGAATTTTACTTGTCTTCATTAGAGGTAGTAGATAGTTTTAATATAAAATATCTACCTAATTGTTATTTCTGTGATAAAAAAAGAATAAGTAATTTAACTGTACTTACTAGGAATCTTACTTGTTACTGTACATAAGTAGACTATTTGAATAACCAGCATTTTAACGTTGAACAGATTAATCAAATTACATAATAATTCTTCTCTCAATTGTTCGTATAACATCAAACAACAAATGTATCTCTCTTACCATTGTCATATTTTCTATTTTATATCTTGACCCTAAGTCTCACAACCTCAAGGTTCAAAGACGACCCGTGACCATCTCCCTTCCACGCTATAGGGCGACAAATTGCATCGTCCGTACGGCCATAGCCGTCGGTTTACGAGCGGCTCCCAAGCTCCATCTGATGATGATTTAGATGCAAGGGAAGCGGTAAACAGCGACATCTATAATATATTATAATAACATGTCTTTATCAGAACTACGTAGGGCTAGCCATAGGCAATTGCTGATTCAGTGATAACTGGTTGAAACTTGCTTTCATTGGGACGCTTGCTTTTTAAATTGGCAACATTTATCTTGAAAAAATTTTTTGGTAGTGTGACCGATTGTTTCTACTGATGACAGGTCGAATTAGTGATCGACTAGTATATATAAACTATATACTAAATATACTCAAATTAAGATAAATTTGTAACTTGGTTCGTCAAGCATACAGGTTCTTTTTCTTTTAGCTATAACTTTGAATATTTTATTGGAGTCGTAAAGGTTAAAAGTAATTCATTAGTTGCATAGTAATTAAACAACTTTAAACCATTTAAAGTTGTTGAATTAATGTGTAAAAATCGTGAAAACCTAAGACAACATTATGATAAGTTGCGTTTGAACAAAACACTCGAAATAAAACAGGTATAGCTGGAATTTATGATACCCTTGAATAGCTGCAGGCATGATAAAATTATCATATTTCAAATACCGATGCAAGAATTATTGTCATACCACTCCTTCAATATCAAGTTTAAAATATTAAAAAAAAACAGTTGAGCAAATACCAGCATTCTATATAGAAATAACATGCCACGTCTTTCAATACACTTATCTAAATTTTATTGTAAAGAAAGCCGATTGCATTTTCTACTTTTCGCAGGGTGCATGATATCAGCACATTTTGCTCCCCTCACTCAGTCCCCTTATCTAATGTTCGCTATTGGAATATATTACGCATATTGAGGGTGAAAAAAAAATCATGCCGCGGTGCTAATAGCATCGTAATTGTGATAATAAATTGTAGCAGCCGTGTGGATGAGACTTTAGATAAAGTCGCTTTTTTTCAATTTATCGCACATTGCGCACGTACGGTATATGAAAGAAAACCGGAAGAATCAGACATGCGTGGTACAGGATTTCGTATTTTATCCATCTTTGTCGAGTGCGAAGGTTATTTCATGGACCGCAGAGTAAAGTTTGCCGATTAAATAAAAATCGCGTGTCAGCGTTGAATGTATTTTTCTGGAAGTTGATGTAAAATATAATTTTAGACGAAGAAAAGCAAACCCTACTTTGATGGTTAATTTTCTCTGACAAGTGTCTTGTTTTCGATGATATTACATGTAATGGATTTATAAGCTAACTAGCGGCCCGCCCCGGCTTCGCACGGGTAATTGCGACTATAAATTGAGATGTAAGTTATCCTATCCTTCAATTTGGATCAAATGGCACACGGTGTGCAAATTAAATTTAAAATTGGTAAAGTTTAGGAGTGACACGTAATTTTTATTAAAGATTTGCTTAGCTGGCGTGAAAGCAAACACAATTAGGTACATATATATTCGTAATTGTCTGCCTAATAAACATTTTAGAATGCTGTGCTTTCTAACAGATACAGTATGTGTCTAACTCAATTTTACATCGTGTTACATACCACTGAGGTACCATATTTCATAATTATGATTTCAGACGACATTACTATATAATCCATTCACTAACTTATTCGGTGTTATGTTCATCTAGAAGTTTCATTTCAATAAAATATAGTGATATTTGGATTGTTTGGTTCACAGAGAGATCGAGGATCCTTTTCTCGGATTAGGTGAAAGGCAATTTGTACCGATTTTGAGTCTATCGCCATAAACCCTATATTTACTTGTAATATTGAAGTAACGAAGCGATAATCCAGTGCCAATCGCTATGGACTGTAACACAAGGGCCAATGGTTCGTGCTCTCTTCAATTCAGTTGGGCTCCAGATGTCGCTTCGTCTCCTAAAAACTGACAGAAGTGAAACAATAGGAACGTAAGGATACATTTGAGTTACCGATCACTCACCAAGATAGTTCTTGGCACAGGATGTACCGGCTCTAGGGACGGATTGTCGCGGATTCGCAAACGTGGTTCAAATTTCTCCTTTCGTTACAATTTTGCAAGCTTGAAGGAATATGCAACATATACATAAAGGCCGGTGCCACCAGAAAAGCAAGCAATCACAAGTAATCAAAATCTTCCCTATCTAATGATTAATATTTTATCCTACTTACGACACTGCACATGTGCCCTACAAAAAACCTATTACACGTAATGAGTGACGATGCGGGGTGCATAGAGAATGTAAACGCTTATTATTTTATCGCCTTGTGATTGATGATGATTAACGTAATGACGTGAGATTGAAGGGAATTGTCGACTTTAATTGGTGTGAAATTAATTATTATAAAATGATAAGGCGGCTTGTTATGTTCTTAAAATATTTATAAATATTTATGCGTAGAGATAACACATTTTTCTGATCGTTTTTTGAATGTCATGTATTTGATTCCTTTATAAATGTGAGCAGGGATTCGAGTGAAGTATGTGAATTTTTATCAAAAATGATCGGTCAATTTAACGACACGAATAAGGGCTTATTTTGACATAAAATAAAAGTTTTTTTTTATACCGAAATGCAGAAAAAATATGTACACTATTTTTTCCTACAATATTTTGTAGGAGATACAGATAAGACGACTAATTATAAACTAATATTAATTCAATGTTGTACATGAAAATGGTACTGTATATAAAAGTTCCTTACGTAGTGTATAAAGGTTATATAGAAGGGCAATATACCGGCTAAATTAAATAAATTAAAATCAAATAAAATACGCAGGACTGCTAACAGGATTAATGAGTAAAAAAATTGAGGGAATCAATACTTCAATATATTTTTTCTTTGTGCGACTTGAAATCTTTCGATCTACTCTGGATTTAAAATAGTGGCAAAACAAAGCAATATTATTTACTTTCAAAAAGTATAGGTATAAATGATGATATTTCAGCTACGAGGTAAAATTCGAGTATTTCTATGAATAATTTATATAAATTCCTAAGTATATTCTTATAGTAAATATGATGATTTATTGTAAAGGAAGTGCTGATAAGATGAAGGCTGAAGCTTTGTTCATTATGAGACGGTGACTGATTACTCAATTAAAGCGGTGAAACACACGATGTTATCACAACTTAATATGGTTGTGGCCTGGAATATATAAAGGATTTGTCTCGGCACTTTTTGGGACCCTATTGCTCTCGGCTGTCCGTAAAAATCATGACACATAGAAACTTTAAACTTGGTATGAAGATAGTATAATATATAAAAATATGGTATAAGTGATATTTAATATAAGTGTATAATAAGATAGGTACACTAAAAACTGAAATGCAGATCTATCTCCCGCTAAGGATCTCGATCTATATGATTTTTCTTTTATATAGGGTAGACTTTGACCACTGTCTCACTTGTTGGTAAGTGATAATGCCGAAGATGTTATTCAGGCAAACCTAGAATCACAGACTCACAAGGACAGCTGCCGGAACATACCGTTAGGTTAAAAAAAATTTGTACTCCAATAATTTGTTTGATATGATTTTCGCTTAGCACGCGATAGTGCTTGTAATCATATTTATAAATATAGAAGGGTAGCGACATCATACCGAGAGTTAAGTGTTTGAAAAAACACTTCTTTCGATCATATGAAGTCTAGTAGTCTGGTTGATGGCCGCGCACCGTCCCCTATGACGGTTAAAGTAATACAATTGGAGCACAAAGTTTCAGCAGAAATGCCAATGTCCAGGTGGCTGAGATGGTGTTAAGCATCCGACGTGATATCGGAGGAAGCGGGTTCGATTCCCGCCTTGGGCATAAAATTTTGTACTCCAATAATTTGTTTGATATGATTTTCGCTTAGCACGCGATAGTGCTTGTAATCATATTTATAAATACCGTTAGGTGCATGGTGAGAGTGGTAGCTAGCCAGGCGTGTATTGGAAAAATGCCCTTCACCTTGCTATAGCGCCTGCCATTCTAAGAGAACAACCAGGACCGACGGATTAACGTGCCATTCGAAGCTCTGAAGCGTTTAGTAGTAATGCGACTAGCGGTCACCCATCCATTCTATGACCGCCAATAACGATTTTGGGGGACTCTCTGTGATGGTACGGAACGTTTGGTGTCGAAGCCCAACTAGCTCTTGGCCGATTATTTGAAGCATCTCTTCACAACAAATTTATTAACTAATACATATTTTCGAAAAAAAAATAATACAGACCGTAACAAACTCAATATATAAACTCACAGATAATTTCTTAATTGCTCAGATCTATAACGACATAAGTAAGTACTCTCCAAGAAAATGTATTTTGAAGGATTAAAGCAGATTAGATGCGGCTCTATAATATATAATCATGTTCACATTCAATTATTCAGAATTATTTTGTCCATGTCATTACCGACCTCAATGTAATCGATAAATAGTTTATCGTTACGCCAGTAAAATAATAATTATAAAATCATTGTCGTGCCAGAATGGAATTAATTACAGTGCCAACTCAACGCTCGTCGCAATTCTTGACACGTTTTAATTGTTTACCTACCTACAATTGACCCTAACTGGTCTGCTTCATATATTTGTCAGATATCGTACACATATAAACGAAGGGCCATGTCTTATCGTAGTTATGAGACTAATAAACTTCGATTCATATATCCAACTAGCTGTGCTCCGCGGTTTACAATGATGAAAAGTGATGGTGTTGACGATAAAAATTATTAAAGACCTACACTGTCTATGTTCTAAGTTTTATTCGAATCAGTTCAGCCATCGCTGTTCATGTTCATGTTCACAGTGAAGGAGGAATAAAAATATACACTCGTAATTATAACGGATGAACATTCATATAGTTTTGGGTATATTAGAAAAATCTGCTTAATGATGCATTACAAAAATGTTGTCTTAACGAATCAGTAGTGTAGCAATTCAACGGGGAAATGTTGCTCGCTTTGTTATCATACCAACTGGCTGCATAAATTGCGCTGCCTGTTAGCCCACAATGGTTGATAGTTTACTTAACCTACCCAGGAATAAAATTTGTTGCAGAAGCCGTTATGCAAAAATATGCCTTTAAATATTTATAAATTTATTGGCAACTCTAAAAATAATCTACAGTATATATTATACTGTATCGTTAAATAATAATTGAAACAGATGGGTTTAAGTACATGTTTGGCCACCTTACCTGCAACAGCAGATCTTTCTTTCCAATCAAATTTCTGCTAGAAAGGAAAGAAACATAATAGGCCTGTAAACGTATCACAATTGCTTCAAGATAAACGTACATAAAACACAATACTCGGTGTTTTCATTTTATGTTAAGTAGGTAGTATAATAATTTTAAATAAATATTAAGTTTAAGCTAATCGTTTTTCAAACAATATCTAAAAACGTTAAGTGTCTGACTTACAAAAACCCGATATTTAACCACGTTTTACTGCTTGAGATCCGAAAGTAAATTGATCCGAATGCATTTGAACCAAATTCTGCTACACATAAAACGTTTACTGTATTGGAAGAAGGTGATTCCAAACATGTAGGTATGCCCACAAATATTTTTCTCACTCATTTCATGTACCAATACACAATATAATCGTTCCAAATATACCTCCTTAATACGTGGAAGATATTGGAAATCCATTAAGTTCGGCGCAAATATCCATAACAAAATCTTAGTACTCATAATCGATATTATTATTACAGTTAGGTATCAAGACACAAAACGTTGTACCTAAAGCACCCTAAAGTACCTAAGTCCCAAGAAAGGTTGCTAAGCACTTGGTACGTATGTATATCATTCCTCGCATACAGAGAGACAAAAAAGCAAAGTTATTCACTCTTATTAATAAATAGTTACTAAAAAAGTCTATGAAAGCGGAAATATGTCATTCGTAAAAATTGAATCTTTCGTAAATTTATCACAATGGGTGCCCATATTTATTTAAGTGGTTAGATCTATCCAATCTGGAAAATCATTTTGAGTAAGTATACCTCATCTTAACACGTGTAGTAAAAATGCCCAGATTATATTGCTCATCAGGAGACACATAATTTTGTAGCCATCATGTCTATGCTGGCTTAGTGGTGATAGGAATGCCGTGCCACGTGGCTCAATCCTCGCCGTGGGCTTGCGCTTCACCGCTTGGTGGAACGCCATTTTACTAAAACTCGCTTGGCTAGCTACCGTAAGAGTTTAAGTAGAAAATCTTTTATCAAGTATCTAACATTGTGTTCAGGCAGCAGTCCTTGAGAACCAATATGTAATTATGATATGACAGGCACATTGGATTTTACCACTGTATAGTAGTTACAACTTTAAAGGGTATACACTTTGAAGTTGTTTTATTACTATGTGTTATAATCGCAAAAACCTAAACATGTCTCAGGGTGATGGGGGCTATTATAGGCAGAAGTTACGTCGCAATCCTTTAAAAAAACACAGACTCAACGACAAAGTTGGCCCACGTAAGGTAAAAGAGTGTGAGAACTACTTTGTACACTTTTTTGCTTTTGATAAATCCACCATGTATCGGTGACGCATTGCTGTCTGTAATAGTCGTCATCATTCATGAGATGAAGTAGTATATTGAATTATATTATAATTATTAACTAGTGTGCTGTAATTTTGCACAACGAGACTAGCATATCCTTGATATACAGTTGAAAGCTCGGACCCCTAAGATACACTAGAGTAGTAGGAATTTTTTTTCCTACCCAACTAAGTGCATCCATTCAGTTGGCAGCGTTCGTCAACAATCATTTAAATTGGTCATTCTTTGTATAAGTCCAAGTACTCAAGCAAATAAATTAGTGGACAAACTGTATCTAACAAGCTTCCTAATAATCAAATATTCTTTACATTTCCCAAAAGAAAATTAATCTATAATAAACAGTTATTTCTCTTTCTATAGGCTTACGAGCCAGGAGATCTTTGTGCCCACTGTTATATATCACTTTCCAGTGTTCTTATTTTTAGTTATAAAATACGTTCTTTTACTTATTTTATAACATGAAAAGTAACGTTTTAAAATATATGTTATTTCAGAGACAATTTCCATTCAAAGAAGCGGGTCACCGTCTTCCCCGCTGGGTCCAAGTTATGAGCTCAATTATGAATAACTTGATTTAGACAAGAATACTGGATAAATATTGAACTTGTTTGTTGGCAAAACAACAATTACACACTCAATTTCATAGAACAAATACGCGCACTGTACCAAGGAGGTTATGAAACTGTGCCAACCTTAATTTGTATAATAAAACGAGAATAAACTGGGACATAACGTGAAGTACACCAAGTGCCTGAGAATAGAGTACTTCACGTAACGCAGAATTTTCATCCAGTTGTTTAATTTGATCGGTTTTAGAAGTTATCGTATGGGTAATGTTATTGATTCATTATTATTAAATTTACCATATAACTAGAAAAAATACCATTATGGTTATAAAATTATTCACTTCAATAATAATAATATATACGAAGATGTGTCAAGTAAAGCTTATTGGCTGTCGGCAGATCTACTATAAAACTTTTATGTCAAAACCATTGGTTTATATATATAAAAAGCTTCCCTGTTAAAACTTCGAACCTGCTTCAATTACTATGTGTTATGAGATGAGATATAGGAGATAACAAACATCTCCTATATCTCATCTCATTTAACTTGGCTTTATAATGTAAATATTATGCTTTATGCATTTTAGTGATGATAATATAATCACTATGTATGACACATTTTATGCAATGCACGCATTATATCACTTAACATTACCCTATTTATATTCGTATTTGAAATTGTCTTACTATTAGTATATGTAGGTCTAATGATGACAAGTTATTCTTAATATACAAAAATACATTATTGGAGCTTCCATTTTCTTATCTTAAATAAAATATATCCAATAACCAATTCTACACATAGTCTGAGACAGCGTTACATATTGATAAAATCCTTATAAGAGCAAAAGTTTTGTAATAACACGATATGCTCAAACTTTTAGGCCTTCGTTCCACCAAAAACGAAATTGCGTTACGATGATAACCCTCACATAACGTCAGTATAATAAGAATATAAACACAATCTTACCTATAATATTATGAAGTACTCTCAGTTTACGATCGAGATTTTCTGAAGGTGTACGCGTGACTTTACCGCCTTTAATATCGGCCGAAACTCCAATAACACATTTTTAAGGATTTGTGTCAGGATCGTTTTATCCAAAAGGGAAAATATTTTTGTAGGTGAACGGCGAAATTAGGCTTTAAGAAATTTCGCTGTTCATCTTAAACGACAAATTGCTTGCCAAGAATTTGTTGGCTTCAATGAAGATTTCGCTAAACATACGGTTTTAGGTTTTGTGAATAGAAAGTAATATCGTGAAATTGATCTGAAATTCACGCCATACCATATTTTTTTATGGTTATAGTATATATAAGGTTGACTTTGCAAAATAAATTGAAGAAACAGATGGTCGTATTATAGTAGATAAATAATATAAGCCTTATTTCAATGAAAAGAAAGTTGAGCCAATATATCACATCCTTGGAAAGATGGAGGTAAAAATAAAGAACCAAATTGCAGAGTCATATCAGGTAGTCAGAAACTTAAGAAGACTGTAACCTTATATCCCAACTTCATCCCACTAATGTCATTGAAGTGACTCAGCGCAGTTTGCTGGAAACTCGTTTATATACTTAACTCTTTGTTATACTAAAATGTGTGTTCAATAAAACAGCACTTAAATTGTTCGCATTTCTAAGTGAAAATTTGCCGTCATCTCCAAGGAAACGAGCCGGCGAATTGGCTACCAGCCTATAAAACGTAACGTCACATTCATTTGCAATTCAAGAGTCCTCAGCCTGTATTATGCCTAATAAAATTTACATATTTAAATTAAACTGAGAAATAACAAGACACTGAAGCCATCAGAGCGTTTAGATTGCTTGGACTGGACGTTTTCCTTTACATGTCCTTTTAAATGATACAAATTAGGTTTCGGACTTCAGAACTTCCTACGACGAGCTTCGGAGCCGTTGATACAGAGGTAGCAGTTATCTCTGTTTCTCTACTATCTTTAAAGTTCTATAACATATAAAATGGTCAGACAGAGATGTTTTTATTTAGTAATTTTATTACGAAACGGTCAAATTGTATAAAGGATTGAAGCGTTTAGTTTAAATATCCTACAAGCTTCATATGTACACAATTAATTAAATAGTTATGTATGTGTAATAATTGTTTATTAGTTGAAAACATCCGTCGATGCGTAAGTATAGTTTCTTTATCGGTATCTGTGAACTGGCCATGCAATACTTTATTTAATTATTTTTTACTTACTTTTTAACTGCTGAGAACTAAAACAGGTGCATATTGTAACCTTTATTACAAATTTTTTATTTCATTCACAGTTTTTTTTATTTTCATAAGCATAGAAATAACTACAATATATGATATGAATTTCTAACACTTAAGCATAAGAATATTAAAAAGTTGCAAGTATAAGTCATTTGAAATTATTTTTTAACTTACGTAGTTTTTATTTTATTCTAGTATGTGTTAACGTTATATGAAAGTCATATTTTGTCGAATATTTTATTTTACCCAGCTGAGACTACGATGAATAAATAATACGACATTACTCATCCAGTGACAAATATATAAAGCATTGATATTCCTGCACTGATAAACGAATTCATAATGACGACTGACGGACGACCTTTGACAGCAATCAACTGATACTATATATATATCAGGACGTATCTACAAAACATACATACCTATAATATCATGTAGTTTGATAACTTTTATTACACCGTACAACTTTTTAGTGTAAAAAGTCACTTGCGTATATTCATGATCTTTCTACTGTTTCAAGTCATGTAAGGTTAGTATTACATGTCTTTTAAAGACGGTATATAGTGTAAGAGCATAATGTAAGATTATCTTCTTAACTTTACAAGATCAAAAGGACATGATTGTAACAATTTCTGGCTTCGGAATAATGACCAGCCCCCTTGATAGTTCTTTTGTTGGCTTTACTGTCTTTTGCGGAATCAAAGCATTGTGATACTAGGGCTCAAGTCATCTGTTGGATGTCAAATGGGCAGTACCATTTTGTCAAAACCTTGCTTATAATGTGAGTTTTATTATATCGTTCTTAGGGCCATAAACCGGACTACAATAATATTATGCATAATAATATTATACACTAGTGCGTAATAGAATTATCTCTACAAAGTTAAGTTAGTACTTAACTGGAAATTACATGCGAGTAAACAGAGCATTTTCAATTTAACCGGGTAATACAGATTTGTAACAACAAAGAGGTTTAAGGCTAAGTATATGTAATCAAACGGATACGTTTGCCGCGCGCAAAAAAAAAAAAAACATGTGCGCTATTTTCAATAATTTTCGTATGTTGTTTATATCGCATTTGTGCAATTTTTTTTTTCCTCGCAAGGTTGTTGAAAAAGTGCGTAAGAAACTCGTGAGCAACTTGCTCATTATACTTAGCTCACTTTTATCATAATATATTAATTCATATCGATGTTATTTTGGTGTTCATCATACACAATCACATTATTATCGGATATTTTTCCCGTACAATTATTTCCTATCAATAGCAGCAAGACTACTAAATGTACACATTCTCATTGCAAGAAAACCTGAAATATATTGGTTATATATTTAAGACTAAATAAATCAAAATATAAACCGATCAAAAGTCTAGTAAATATTTTACGATCAATGAATTCTCATCTAAAAACTCTTCCAAATCATTTATGACATGCGTGTTATACAAAAAGCTTTAAAAATCTCTTAAATATTTTTACCATGCCTTAACTAGCAAATAAAACGTAGGTATCCAAATTATGAACCCATGAAAGGTGTATTACAAAGAGACATTTCCAGTCGGTGAATAAAATGGTCATGAAGCTAGGCCACTAAACCTGGGTACAATAATTTTACAGAGTTTTATGATCCAATTACGAAATGGTGTGATGAGGGGCCAATTTTATTGCACCAGTCGACGATTCATCCAATCAGAGGTGTAGGTAGACATTTATGTGTATAAATAGACATGTACTATATGTATAGGCAGACACCTGTCTTTTGTTACTCACGAGATTCATTTAGTTAATTAACTACGGAGGAAATTTTTCCAATTTTGTTATTGCGTCAAGCAAATTTCGTGTAGGTTTTGATGCCGGCAACTATTTAAATATTATCAATATCATTGTTACTTTGATTAAAACACAAACATAAAATATTTTTATAATGTGAATTTTTTAATATTTTTTATTTTTTTATTTTTTTATGTTTCAGGACATATTTAAATTTTAAAGACATTTTTGTTTGAGTAAAAGTGCACGAAGCAGTTTCCATACAAACGTAGTTTCATCATAATATTTTAAATACCAATTGTCCAAACACGGTAAAATTTTGAATGCATATTGTTGAGCCTAATATACATGCTTGCGGTTTGCCAGTTTTTCGAATTATTTTTGAATATACTTAGTTTTATGGATTTTGGCAAACCAGAAGCATAGATATTAAATCAAGGCTCAAGGACATACGTGCAATGTTTCACCGAGTTTGACCTCTTAGTGTTTAAAATATTACGTAATTACTTTTGTATCGAAAGCGCCACGAGCACTCCAGCCTTTACATACGTCAATATTCATTGGAGGCGATGAAGGGTAAGATAGCAGAACGTGGGCAGCAATGTCAATTGATGAAATGCCATCTTACATTGCGATCTCCTAGGACGCTTGCCAAGCGTGGGGATTATGGCAACCCAAATAGGGGATGTATTTGTGCAACGGTGGACGTAATGGCTGTTGACGATGATTATAATGAATAACCTTCAATAATCATTCATTCATAAAATCACCTCTTTCCCGTAGGGGTAGGCAGAGACCACAAATTTCCACTTGCTACGATACCTACATACCTATTTCGCTTCATCTACACTCATGAATCCTTTCACATAAGCGTCGGTTTCGGGTACTCCTGACCGGGACTTTTTCCGTATTCAATATGATATCGCAAGGTTCGCCTAGCTCTTCAGCAACTAAAACTTTCTTTCACTTGTCCCATGTATACCTGTTTAGTCAGTCTTCAATAATCATTCCGTATAAAGATGCTCTACTGTTCCGAATCTCGTTAATCTTAGTTATTCTGTCTCTATTGAATTTTATTTCTCTTATACTGATAAATTTAACTTTCAAAGTATTGTATTTAGACGCGGTAGACCGTAAAGTAAGTTAAGCAAATGCACTGCCGGGCTGCCGAGACGAAACAAAACTTTGAGACGGCAACTCAAACTTTTAACCGCTTCCTGACATTTACGTATATTTTCACCGTTTTATTAAATTATACAATGTTATTAATTAGTCGAGAATTTTTATGTCAATTTACAACCTTTTATGGATATCTCGACTCTTGGAATGGGTCAATTTAAGCAGTTTAAACGTTTATGAGGGTAATAAAAAGCCGAAAGAACAAACAAATAAAAGCATGGGCCTAAAACGTAATTAGAGTAATGCAGTCAGTGAATCTCGGGTAGCTGGTTTTAATGTGGTCGGTGAAATAGGGGGCATAAAATACACTTTACTAAAAAGTCAGCGATTAAGTTTGGTCAGCTTGAAACTTTGTGGCCTCCAAAAACAGTATTAGTAGTTTCTAGCTACGACTTGTAAGTAAGTTTAAGTTGAGGCTGAAATGCGTTTTATGCACGAGTTATATATACTTGGATTTTTACTTGATTTACGAGAAAATTAAATAATGAATTTTAAGTAATAAATATAGGTACGTCTAATTAATTTTAACTGTTAATTGAACAATTTTCTATTTTGAAAGCCATTGTTTCGAAATAAACATGTCTGGGTCTTTAATAATACTCCCCTCCCTTATTCCATGGAAATTATTAAAGACTCGTGCAAACTTCTTACATTAAATATATACTACATTGAACAATTCGAAAAAAATATTCTTTTATGCACTTGTGTTTAAAAACCTGGTTATTAGGCACAAGAGCATAAAAGCCATTTTGGTCCGCTTTAGCCGGGCATAAACAAGAGACGAGCATGAGAAATGATATGAGCTCCGATAACGTCGTTACTTCAAGGTGCCGCAATGTTATGTTAAAGGCAAAAATATTGTGCAATATAACTTTAAATGCGCATAACATAATTAGTAATAACCTTATAAGTAACAAATAACCTTTTGCTATATGATAAATAATTGAGCACTAAAGCTATTTTAATGATTATCTAGTAATACTTCCGAGTTGGATCGATGAGCTATACATTCAACCACATCAAGGTGTATTTTTGAAAGAGTGTTCGGCACATTCACATACTTTTCTCTCATTGCACGGTGTGTTGAAACTATTTCTACATGAATGGGTAACACCCGTTCTAATATTGTATTGAGTACCTACACATCACTTCACCTTCTTTTAAAATATCTTTGAAATTTAGCTCTCTAAATTGATTGAACTAAAGAAAAAGCCACAATATAAAGTCTCGATTATATAAGAACATGTTCAAATCTCAGACAGACGAATCCCGGATCTCTTTAATTTTGTATTCTAGGACCAAATTGTTAAACAAGTCAAGTCAATACTGCGCACAAAATAGGAGGGCTTACCTACTGTTTGCAAAAACAGTGTTTGTGGGAGCGTCCGGTGACATTCGCTTTTAGCTTTTACCTTCTGCAAGTCACGTGTGCTAATGAATCCACTCAACTTAAAGTGGGCAAGGGGCTTTGTAAATAATTTAATCAATCTGTTTACTTTGACACGTTACAAATTAAGTACCGTACGAAATGTCGAACCCCTTTGCTAAAAGATGTGACAGAAATTTCGGTCATCATTCGTTATTATGAGTTTAACACACGGCTCACGTCAACGCATATTTGTTATTATTATCTTGATTCATTTTAAAAATGGTAAGTCTTTTCTGAAAAAGTATTCGCGTTGGAGATACATTTACGTACCTTCTGGGGAACTACAGGAGTGAAAAATTATTTATCACGATATTATTTCAATAATGTGTGCTATACGCTGATATATAAACTAGTGAAGCATTTATTATTTAATATGTATGCATGATTAAAATTTTTAATACTTTACAATTGCTGGTAGCATCTAAGCAATGATTGATATTTGCAGTTACTAAAATAGCAACCGTAGGTAAGTCCCTAAATCAACTGAATGTTTCTCTGTACAATATGTTATCTACACCATGAATTAATTATCCAAGTGCTCATTCACAAAGAGGTCCATTAACCTTATTGTCGGGTGTGGTGCAAGTCACCATAGTAATGAATTCCGGAACTGAAGCTCGTAACGCAGTTACTGCGTAAACATTGTAAAATTGAATTCATCCCTAAGGTTCGTTTCATGTTTTCATTCGATGTACTTATCGATATTTTAAATATCAGAGCATTGGATACGGTAAAGCCAGACGTAAAATCAATCTTGTTAAAATGAGGAATAATATTTACTCTCTTCAACAATGTTTGCGGTCATTCTAATAAAAAATATTGGTCAAAAGGTGATTCTGCATATTATACTGTAGGAATTCAGACCTTCCAAAAATCTCTGTCATGGTCTATCAATTGTTGTCCGAAAAATATAGAACGTCACAGTGAATACGCACCTTAGAATAATCAGGAACGATAAGTCTATTCAAGGACGGAAGTCAGAACAGATTATTTTTAACTAACCTACTAAACTTTTCGCTTTTACACCTGCTTTTCTGCCTATATATACGAGTATGACTCAGCGTACATTTTATTATCAGCGCGGCTCTATATTGTGCGACACATTTCATTTGGGACATCCTTGTGTCCATATTAATTTGGAGTCCAAAAATCAAAATATGGATTTGAGGTTTAAAGCTTAGCTGTAAAATCTAATATCAATTCTTTGTAAACAGTTATTACCTTTGCTGAAAGCAATACTTAATTATTTTTATTGTTGAATTTTCTCATCAAATCTTAAATTATGTGTATCTATATATATATATATGTATTTTAAAATAACAAAAAATGAACCTTGATTACAAAACTCATGCTTAAGATTTCTATATTTCTACACAACAAATGCGAGTATGTATGTATTATGTATTCCGCGAAATGTAATCACTTTGAACTTACACGTATAACACTACACCAGTTTAAATGTGTAGTCAACTCCACTGGGTTGGGTATAAATGGATTCTTGGAAAAACTATAAAATAGTAAGAACAGAGCTTTAATGGTTGTAACACAGTGTGAGCACGGAGGCATCATTACGACTGGCAGCCAGGTGAGGTGCAGTTTTCTATTTGTAACCACTACTCTACAAATAGCACAAACTTTATTTCAATGTAAAAATAGTTCTACTTAGAATTTTTTAATAAAGATATTACTAATAAAGAAGCCATAGCTCTTGTATTTGTTATCATGTGCTATGATTATTAACAATTTTGAAGTTAAATGGGTTATTATTATTTTTTAGTAAGTATCTTTAAATTTTTGATACCAAGCAGGCAAAAAGTTTCGCTGTATTACAACGTAAGTTGAACTATAGATGTCGTCCCATCCCTATACGACGGCTAAGATCGAAATGATTAATTAGAAACGTCATATGGCATGTTGGCTTAGTGGTTAGTGCATAACCCAGCTATAGGGGTGGATAGCGCGAGTTTAAGTCCCGCACATTACTAAACGTTTTTTTCTTGTTATTTTGTTAACCAACACGTACATGAGATGTAAGTCACCAACCGATAATGGTACACTAATGTACCTACTAAATTTCAATAATAAATGCAATAAGATCAATAATGTATTTTCCAAAACCTATCTGAGCGCTTGGTCGATGCGACGCGTGATCAAAATGCTGGCACATATTTGGCTCAACGAATAAGCATTGCAATTCAACGGGGCAATGCTGCCAGCATGCTGGGCACGCTGCCAACTGGGAGTGGGCTGGAGCATTGGACTGCCTATGAGTCTGCTATGACTTGTAGGTTGTCTAAGTGCCTTTAATGTAGTAACTGTAGTGTTGTATATAGTTCATAGTATTTTGTTTATAAAAAAAAAAAAAGATCTAATTTGATTTAAACATCTTAGGCGCTTATTTAAATATTATAAATAAAACCGGCAAAAAACACTCACGTTGGGGATCGAATACGTCGACCCGGGTTTCTAGGAGCTCGTCACCTAGCACCAGCAGCGCTGGGCTCGCTCCGCCCCCACCCAGCTCCCCGCTGCCGCCGGCGCCGATATCGCGCCGAGCCGCGCGGGCCGCGCGCCGCAGTGCCCGTCGGGAGCTCGCAGACGCAGCTGTGCACTCGCCCTGATGATGAGTATCTGATATGCTCGAAACCCGGGTCGACGTATTCGATCCCCAACGTGAGTGTTTTTTGCCGGTTTTATTTATAATATTTAAATATGTGTGAAACTCACGAGAATTTCATTTCAAAAATATCTTAGGCGCTTTTACATCAAGTAACAAAAATATACCAATAATATTATAAAACAATATTCTAATACACACAACCAAAATACACATATAAATAGAATAAACTATTCACTACTGATTGTCTAGAACCCAAAAATAACATAATCAGAAAATATCTTCATTTCTTCGCGACTTCCATAAATTTGTACAAAAATAAAACAATGACATTGAAGAATTCCCTCAGATCTTTCGGAAAAGAGATATCTTCAAGTCTTTTCATCATTCTGACAGCGTCTGTCCACAAGGAAGCTTTATAAACCTGTCGACGAACGGGACAGCCGAGACTGACAGAGAAACGACCGCGACCTATCTTTAAATGGTGCAAAGTTAAAAACAGAATAGGGATTACAGTCAATAGGCATGGCAACATAAATAAAAATATAAGTTTTAAATACAATGCAGTGCCTACTCCAGGATAGATCAGTTTCTTTTATTGCTGAGAGGTTCATTATTATACAATATCACCTTATTGTAATTGTTGATTTAGAACTAGGGAGTTGACTAACAAATGCATTGCAGCTTCAAGAATATTCAGTGATAGATCACAGATTTTCTACTTACTTTTTTTAGTTATATAGCCAAGCGAGCATTCTTAAATAGGCTTACCATCATAAAAACCATTAGCATTTATTTACAAGAGGTACTATAATACAAGGCTAACTAACTATGCTAAGGAAAGCTAAGGAAGGCTTCAGAAAAGGACACAATTTTGATGATAGGGACCGCTGTTCTTCGAGCAAATTGTAGATTTTAAAATTAATGAAGGTTACCAGCCACGGTAATTTGTTTCTACGCCAAATTCTACGACAAATCAAATGCCTGGATTGGTCATGATATCGTCACGTTGTATTATGGTGTCTATATGGATTGTAGTGTACTGACAGGAGCATTTGAATTGTCTGTGAGTCTGCAACGACTCATAGGTTGTCAAAATGCTTTTATCGTAATAGCTGTAGTGTTGTATATAGTTCGTAGTATTTTGTCAATGAAGGCATACTGGCTTTACTCTTTACTTTCAACTTAGGAAAAGACAGCATGTAACAGACAGTAAACCCGTGGCTTCCAGGGTACGCTTATAATTTCTCACTTTTACCAAAAAAAATTATTGCCAGAAAACCCCATGAATAAATATTGTGATGAAAAAGTACTAGACCATTGTGGCTCTGTATGTGAAATTTTCCATACAAGCTTATCTCAGTACAAATGCGACCATGCTTACTTGTGTTCGACGTTCGTTTTATAATTTAATTACAACAATCACTTCACATCAGGTGTGGTAGCAGTCAGCAGTATATATTTAATTTAAAAGAAAAACCTAAACATCTTGCATTCATAATAAATCAGCTATAAACTTAGTATAATATCAAAGACTTTGGGAGAAGCGGGCAGCCTTCCAAACTAGTAATTAATAAAGGATAATCGAATTAACGTAATAGTTGCGGCCCTTCAAGCCCAGGGAGTGGTCGACATCAATCATTTTCTCATCCACTTTCTGTCACTTCGAATTTTGATAGTACGATGATGGATCACCACTACGCAACGCGCTACATATTGTTGCTGGAGAGGTTCAATTATTGTAACTGTAGATTGAAGTAGTGTAGCTCCAACTTAACTGTTTAAATTCTTGTCTAGTTACTTTGCTGGTATAGATGTAGTCCATTCGACCCCAAAAGTTTAAGTTAACATCTTATCATCACCGTATTTTCCGAACATAATACTAATCATTATACTCTCCCACACGTAATATGTTCCTACCCTTAACATTTTAATTTGACATATTTAGTCTACTGGAATCCCAATATAGAAAGCAATTTACAGAAGGGCAAAAGATATAGTTATATGGATGTATCATAGTATCTTATAATAATGTTTCCAGTAAATTATTCCAGTAGATAAGTTTGTGCAACCTTACGATATCGAAGAGCTGTACAGTCAAACGGTCTCGATAAATCGTACCGTGTGTGGCAGATTGGTTAGATTCTTCAAAACGGTTCCATCGAATGGAGCAAAATCAAAATCCATTTCATAAATCGAATTGGAGGAACATCGAATTGGAAGAAGTGTACCGTTCAATAGAAACGTGTGTGCGGGCCGACCGTCAGTTTCGATAAAAAAGTAGTCTGTGGTTTCGATCTCGATCATGCTCTGCTTGGTCCTGTCATACATGAAGTTTATCTGCTAAAATATAAATATTATCAACATCAAGTGAAAATTCTATTAAGTTTTATTTTAAAATTTAATAATAATTAGCTCTTTGTAGATTTTTGTGGCCGTCGTCATCGTTTTCATACATTTTTCCTTAGGGCGAGCACTTGATAGAGCAAGTCGACAACAGCTAATGCGTCGTCCGTCGATCGTTCTCAATCTATCATAGTATGTGGTGGAAGCAAAACTGTACAGTTTTGAATCTAATCGGTTATCGCATTCGATTTCGGACGGTATGGTTAGGTACTACCAAATCTCCCAAAATCAAAAGCGATTTCGAATTATATGCCAATATAAATAACATTTTATCTAAAAGTGTGGAATGTCCTATGATTATGAATGTGTATTATGTGATTATTATCCTTTTAGAAGAACTGACAATAATATATAACAAATTGAATCTATGACTCTGGCGTGGCTCCCCTCGCAACGTTTCGAGTAAAGTGTGACTGCGCTCGTTTCCTTTTGTCTGGATTCCTTTCACGAGTTACAAATACCAAACTGCGGTTGTCTGCAAGTAGATAGATAAATTTAATTTCGACAAGTACGCTACGAACGTACATTAAATCAAAGTTTTTTATTTCTCAGTCTACAATAAAAATAGCTTTTGTTGATGTTGTTAACGGCAAGAAGCAAATAGAGAATGGTGATTGTCTCACCATTTCTAAAGGTAAAAGCGTAAGAAGCTTATACATATCAATTTAGAAAATTTAAATTAAGTACATTCATAGAATTACTTTTTTAACGATATAACTGTAAAAATCTATAATTTTATATGTATCATTTAAATCTTAACAGTTAATTCTGACCTAAAACTAGTTTTCATCATTATATGGGAAACACATCGGTATTTCATGAACTTGAGAAAAGGTGCATTTTTTCTTGTGTTAAAGATATAAAAATTGAATAATTTCTACAAAAATAAAATGGGTTAAATCCAGCTTGGAAAATAGATATTTTTTTTACTTTTGAATGCTGTTAAGATTAAATCTAAATGGTGAAACACGGGGTCATTCGAAATGTTAATAAATCTCTTGCCAAAAAACGAATCTAGATATTTCTCCTTCTGTGTCACATAATACAAATATACTCACATTTCACACTATATTAATAATATAACAGGAAGCATATGACATAAAAGTGTAACGAAAAAATTCGCTACTATTATGTGCTTTGATACACTTGGTATGTTGTTATTTTCAAAATTTATTTTTTCCTTATCCCTTAAAGAAACTTTTAGTGAGACTATGAATGCAAATAACAAGTTTCAAGTGCACAGTTAATTCATAGTCAATGACCGCTGATGCGTTTCATAATAGTGGATTACAGTCAATGGTTTCGATAATCGGACAAAATGGTCAATTAGTCGTAAAATAGGGCCGTGGTGGACAGTCGGTGGCGGCTCGGTGGCAGCAGTGCAGTGATGCAGTACGTACTGTCATACTGACGCACACTCGACACTTATTGGCAAGGTTTTTGTTAAAAAAAGAAGTTTAGTCATGTTTTTAAGTCACATAGATTTAAACATTCGATAATTTTAATCAAATCAAATCCGGTTTTCTTTTATTACAGGAAACCGCCACAGTGCCGCTTTGTAAAAGACGCGTCGCAGAATGATATGTTGCGGTGCCCAATGTGCGGTAACACTTAAAACGACCTGAGTGACCATACTGCTCGCTTTTACGACATTTTCTTCGATGTTGAATGATTATTGAAAAGGTCCTACGAGTAATATTCTTAAGCCGGGAACAGTATCTAATTTTAATTTGCTGCACTGTTTGGTTGTATAGAAATGAAAGGAAGCCTTCCTTTTGTCCTTAACGACTGCTTTATATACGAGTAATATACTTACTACAGAACTGGCAACTTGAAAATGCTGGCAGACTTAAGACTATTATGTAGTTTTATAACAGAAAATCATTTATTCAGATATCGTATGCGTCAAAAGGTAAAAATTATAAAAGAATAGAGTAGGTACAATTACAAATAATAATCAATAATCATTGTTGTGGTAGGTATACAACTACCTACTATTACATTAATATATCAAAACTATACCTTGTATTGTCTATATTACCTATATCTAGTGCAAATGCGATACAATCGCAAAATCGTTGGCCACTAAAAATACCAAATGTTCAATAGACGCGCGTCTCCTGCTGGAAAAATGAACTTCTCATGAAATTTAATGTGGAAATGTCTTGAAACGACGCCAAACCGGAGTTTGAATTATTTATGATCCGCTATTTTAATGGCGTCTCCGTTCGTTCATTACAGTAAGAGTGTTCCTTAATTTTGAATGCCAACCGGCTGCGACTATAATATTGTGCATACGTTGTTCAAGTTATTTGTTATCGTGAAGTTGATTCAGTTTGTCCTCGAGCACTTTATTCAAATATTTGTATTTTTATACAAAACTTAATGAGTACTCTCATCGCTGGATGCAAAACACAGTTGTGAAAGTGGACGAAAAGTATAAATGTAATATGTAACATCTCAAGGTAGTAAATACAAGTGACTTGCTGGAGTGCGATCTTTCATAGTGACATAAATCAGCAATATCATGTCAATCAATCAATGTCGATATCAAAAATTGCACTTTTGATCTTTTTCGTATTCTGAGCGTTTGGTTTTAATTGCACAGTGAATATATTCTATTTAGTACCTACATTGTGGCCATTCAACATTAAAATCATGTAACTTGTTTGTAATTTTTTAGTTCATTGTTTGGTACGGCAGGCGTATTTTTCAATTTTTAAATGATTTCTTTTTATTTCTTACCTATTAGTGACAAAACAATATTTTTGCAAACGCACATGTGCCACGATAGATAACTTAAAAAAAAAATAATATTGTGCAAAAGATAACGCGAAATATATTTTTTATGATTAATTAATTATTAATGATATCTCTGAGGTGTTTCAGTTCTTGCAGAGATTTTTGTCTTGGAGCTTTTTGATAAGCTTTCGTGGATCTAAAACACCAATTCTTCTAGCTGTCTAACGCGACTAAGAGCGACATAAACTTTCGTCATAATCATCATCAGCCAGAAGACGTCCGCTGTTGAACAAATGCCTCTCCCATAGAACGCCACAAAGAATGGCTATAAGCCGCTTGTAACCAATGGCTACCCTCGACTTTTATGATCTCGTCTGTCCATCTAGTGGGGCGCCTACCATCTCTACGTCTGCCGGTGTACCGTGGTACCCACTCGAGAACCTCTCTTCCCTATCGATTATCAGCTCGGTGAGCAATGTGGCCCGCCCATTGCCACTTCAACTTGCTAATTCTGGAAGCTATGTCAGTGACTTTGGTTCTTTGGCGAATATCCACGTTCCGGATTCTATCGCGCAAAGAAACTCCGAGCATAGCTCTCTCCATGACTCGTTAAGTGACTCTGAGCTTTCCCATAAGGGCTACGGTTAAGTACCACGTCTCGGTGCCATATGTCATCACTGGGAATACACAATGGTTGACGACTTTGGTCTTCAGACTTTGCGGGATCTTTGACGAGAACATGTCGCGTAACTTCTCGAACGCTGCCCATCCGAGTTGGATTCTTCGGGCGACCTCTTTCTCGAAGTTGGATCTACCACCTAACTGGACAGTCTGTCCCAGGTAAATTACATAAACTTTGCCCCTTGGCAAAAATTTTAGCGCCTAGAACCACGACGGCTCTGTCCAGTATCGTTCCTTGCAGGTTGTGCACTGTCACAGCCCAACATAATATCAGTGGTAGCATGTGCCGCTCGACTTTACCTTAACCCCGTATAACGCGTCAAATTCGACAGTGCTAGGCTCAATTTTGACACCCAAACTGACTGTGTTGCCAGGTATCATTTTGTCATTGAACTCAATGAAGACGGCTTGCGGTTACTCTCCCAATTACGACGTAGCACTGTCCAAATTTAATATTTTCCACAAAATTACCCTAGGACCAATACTAACTTTTAAGAATGGAACAATATCTCCTCATTTATTGGGGTCAGAAAGTATAAATTCGGGTTTTGGCCGCTGTCCGTAGGTTTTGGCTTCTACAGATATATCTGATGCTACCACGTCAAACATCCGGCAAATTATGGCGAGTTCGGTGGTCACCGTTTGATTGTAGTCATCCACCTGTCTTGTAGTGGGAAATTTTCGCACACACTCGCTATCTGGTCCAGTAAGTGGTACTCTACGGCACACTGGAACCTTCATATACTACGCAGATGGCGAAAACGACGCCATAGGACGGTTCGTTAGGAAGGCGATGGTTGCGAAATAGCGCGGTAATGGAGGCCCTGTCAAAATGTGACGTGGGAGAATAACAAAATATGTAAATTTCTGTAGGTATATTATTTTATTGTAGTCCCAAATTATTTTCACCTTCCTCACAGGAAGGTGTTGCCTAGCGGCGGTGTTGTGTGTCGGGTCGCCATCTTCCCTCAAAAATGGTTGAGGAAGGCGATGGCTGGCACATGCGTCAACTCGTGAACGGGTGCTGCTAGAGGATACTGGTCTGCTCTGGATGCTGGTGCTAATGACATTAACGGAAAAAAAAGAAAAAAAAAAAAAAACTTTTAACACTGTTCCCCCTTGGAATGTTGCATGTTTCCTATTTAATATTTCTTGCTTACTAATAAATTATGTCATAGTTAAAAAAAGTCACGGACCCTGGAGTCTGTGGAGTGTAGATTTAAAATTAAAAAAAAAAAAAAAAAAAAAAAAAAAGTGGTACTCTACGATGATCCAGGATTCAAATTGCTGCATGGTGAGTTGACCAACCCGTAAGCTATTCAAAATATCGACAAATGTTGTGTCGTCTGCTTGCCTCATATTCTGTGGCAGTTTGCAAAAGCTATATAACGCCCATTAATCCACTTCAGCACTTAAATGTGGCGGTTGTTTAAAGCAGCAGTATGCAATAAATGATTCTGATTCTGATTTAGTATACCCTGCTGACAGATTTAGCTACTAGTGAAAGCTGCATCAAGTCACTAAACAGTAAAATGTTAACACCGCCAAAATAATCATTTCTTGTAGTTGTGTATGAAATGCCTTTCTCTCTGAAGGTGTTCTCCGGTAAAAAACGCATGGTCTCTGTCCTGCCGCATGCCGGTGATTTATTTATTTGTATTACTTGTGTCTACAAGCAAGCAAGTGTAGAAACGGATAAGACAATATTGATGACTTTCGATATTAGTGTACCAATGTATATTGAATACTACTGTTATATATTTTTGTTATGTACTAAGCAAGCTCTAGACCGTGATGGTAAAATTTGTAAAATTTTCACGAATTTTTTTTGTTTTCTTTTAATTTCATGAACTATGGTACCCTCTTTAAATTTTTTTAAACGTTCACTAGCCTATGTTACCCGGAATAACTCAACGTTTCTAATGATATCACATACATCAAAATCGGTTAAACCGTTACGAAGTTATGGTGGGATAAAGAAACTCACAAACATACATACATACATGAACCCTAAAAACATAACTCCTTTTTTTAGGCAGCCGTGTAATGAGTGAAAACCAAGTTAGTTTTTATAATAAAAAAGTCGATACAATATATTTTGTTCTCTAACAACACGCAGGACCATAAAAGGCAATAATTGTAAAAAAGTTTTGCATTTGGTTGGCCACCACGCCTATGGCAAAAAGTCCTGCTATGTGCCATTACGCAACAACATCCCACTCTCATCAAAGTGCGTGGTTGATGCTTTTTTTATACTAAACTGTGTAGCACTTGACCACTATCTCGCCTGATGTTAAGTGATAATGCGATCGATGATGAAGCGCGCTTACCCAGAAGATTTCTATTCACTGGCGTGAATAGGAGAGTGAATAGACATCTAGGCTGCTACTCCTTAGGCTTATTTTTCACTTAGCCCTTGACGACATAAAAACCGTATATTCTTAAGCTGTTAACGTTAAACTCAAAGTTTTTGAAGTGAGTCTAACACAGATGCATGTCTTGCAGTTGAAGATATTCACTTATGATATTAAACCCATTTCTCCTCTGAGGAACTGCTATCTTATACTGCAATCCCCAGGACGCCTGCCAGGCGTGGGCATTATGGTAAACCCCCTTCAATGGGACAGGCTGTGTTCAGCAGCTTAAAGTCTGGCTGATACAGTATATTCAATCGAGTAGAATTTTAATTATAATCGAAGTCTATTGAGCTACTAAATTAGTCAGTAAAGTAGGTATTATGTGTTGTTTCTCGACCAACAAAATAAGTAAGTTGTTCTTATGCTTTTTGGAAATCTATTTACAATAAAAATATAATATATATTTTTCATTGAACTAAAATCTTGTAATAAAACAAAACAATTCCAGTGGTTATAATATTAAAAGAGTATCGTTTCAATACTACTCAAATCAAAAGAAACGGCACAAAAGCTAAACACCAGCGATGGAATGTAATAAAAACAAGGACACGAGAAATCCTTTAAAGCCAACGCACAGGTTTATGATGCAGTCAACAAGATTTGCCGGATTTTCTCAACTGACAACCAAAGCTATTCCAGGAAAAACCGAGGAAATTTAAGAGCCATGAAATTAAATGTCATTTGAGATTTTATTTAGCTACGGAATATCCAATACAGTATTCAAGGAACATGATATTGAATTTATTGATAGACTTAGGATTACTAATTGCAAAACTCGAATATAAAGAAGTATTTAGGAATTTAGATTTAGAAGTATTCCATGCGAATTTTTGTAGACAAAAAATACTTTACAAGTGGATTAACCCATTTTGATACGAGAATAGTTTGAGAAAGTTGGTACTATCTTTATAAACACATATTTAATAGACTTATCTTTCTACAGCTTTTATTTTCTTTGTACAGCTTATCAATCTGAAAGTTTTAGTCTCGCCTAAATTAGTGTTAGTTTTTTTTCAACAGTTTGCTTCTTTTACCTTATACGCGGCATTACAATGTGAGTATTTCGGTGTCCATAAACGATCTAACTACATTTCGCCCTATTCCGAAAAAACTAATTTTATACCAGGTACAAGAAGTACCCTCTATTTCATTCATAGTCTTTCTATAAACTGAAGACGATGCGCGGTGGTACAAAATTCTCCACTTTAATTTTTAATTTCTCGTGCTAGTTTTCATCTAGGTCTTCTTGAACTGAATTACGACTTTTCTACTGGTACATTTAGATATGAACACATATGAATGTGGAATCAAGTTCAAATGTACGTATAAACTGTTCATCTACTTGTTCAGGTCACCCATTGTCGAATACACCCGGCGTAAATCAATCGCCCACGCAACAGACTACCAAACAAATATATACCCAACTAAACCATCAGAATAGTAGCTTTCTCGTAAACATATCAGTGGTAACTTATAAAGTGCACAAAGGCGCAGGCGTCTATGCAATAAAATAAATAAGCTTTTATCAGTTGCTTACGCGAATACAGACGTCAGCTATTCTAGAATACTGTCAAATATTGAGATCGAAGTTATTTATAGGAAAGTACAATGTCCGGTAACTTATAGATTTATAGATTGTACGCTTCCAAAGTACGTAGGATGCAAATGTATGAGTCTGCCGTAACAAAACAAATACATACTATATTTGACTGCCTCCTGATTCTGGATAATATACTTTTAAGCTTTGTTGAAGTTTAAATAGATTTCTGAAGCGGAAACGGCCAAATAAAAAGCGAGTTACACAAACTCTTAGCGTATCATTTCTAAATAAGTTCGTAACAAATTCAAGCTCGTGGAAGCGCTGCGTCGTGAAGTCGACTCGATAACATGGCAACATCACTGTGGCACGAAAATGTTGTGTAAATAGTGGAATATCTCTCAACCCTGCCCCGAGGTCACCCTTCTGAATAAATAACGTTAAGCAAACTCAAACAAAAGCAAATTCATTCACCAAATACGACGATTAATACACGATTTTGCGACAGATTTATTATCTGTTGATCGGCGAAGATGTCGAGAATAATATGTTCGTGTATAGTCACTGAATAGAAATATAGTTAGGTAACTGTTATAACATATGTGCGTAAACTTTTGTCAACGGTCAATTTGCTTTTTGGTTCAAACTAAACATTTAACATGGAACTAAATCGAATAAGAATTGCAATTCAACGGGGCGATGCTGGCAGCATGCTGGGCACGCTGCCGATTGGTACTGGGCTGGAGTATTTTGACTGCCTATGAGTCTGCTATGACTTATAGGTTGTCTAAACGTTTTTATTGCACGAGGTATTTATTATGGGTAACTTCTCCTGTACTACTAAAATGTCAAAATGTCTGTTACATTGCCCATCATATAACTCCTGGGGGTGGTGTTGAATAAAAAGGGATCTAAATATGTTTAAATCATATATTTATTTGATTTACGTAGAGAATTTACATTTATAAAACAAAAATGTTTAAAATCTGAACAGAATATACAATATTTGATTATTATTTGCTATTTTTGGCACGGTACAACATTTTTTGATAATGACAGCTTTAGTGATGATTTTATATAAAAGTATGCCTTCAACTGGCGAATATCTGCTTAACCTTCATGTGTAATAAATATATAAATTACATGTTATGTATAAAAAAACCCTTCCTTATACAGGGTTATTTGAAAAATGCTAACAACCTCTTAGGTTTGACTTCTATTTTTTTTTATTATTTTTCTTGTGGTTTTGACGGAATAAGCACGAGGACAACGTGATCTTAAAAATCTTTTGTGCCTATAATCTATTATTTCATATATTTAATACTTTCCTCGATGTAAATATTCAAAACTCTATTAAAAGAATAAAAAATATAGTTAGGTAAATGTTCTAAGATATGTGCGCAAATATTTGTAAGCAGTCCACTTGGTTTTAGGTTCAAATTGATTATTCACCGGCACCAGCACTCGGCACCTTCGGTCCAGTGATACCGCGGCAGGCGCTCTTGGCTCGGAATAGGCATTGTGTTTACAACGAGACTCAAAACTTAAAACAATAAGTTGTTCTAGTACTGTCTGACACTAAGTTTTGTGTACAAAAAACATCTCAAAATGTTTCTTAGGACTAGCAGAAGTCAAACCTAATAGTTTGTTAGCATTTTTCCAATAAACCTCTACATCAATAATTAACTTAGCAACGAATGAAACTCAGTCTGTTTAGAAAATATAAACAAAACTCAAAATAAGGACCGATACGCATTAATTGAAGCGCTCCTAGTGAAGTTTGCTTAACCATTCTGAATCGATCAGCAAAGTTAAGCAACGTCCGCCGCGGTCGGGAGTTGGATGGGTGACCGCTGGTGACATTACTACTGAGCGCTTCCGTGCTTCGGAGGGCACGTTAAGCCGTCGGTCCCGGTTGTTTTCTTAGGATGGCAGTCCTTATAGCATGGTGGTAGGGCACTTTGCGAATGCCTGCCTGGCTAGCTACCACCCTCAAGTTGAAAATCTGTCGCCGAGCACCTAACGGTGTGTTCCGGCAGCTGTCCTTGAGAGCCAGTAATTCTAGGTTAGCCTGAACAACATCTTCGACCACATCATCACTTACCATCAGGTGAGATAGTGGTCAAAGGCTAACCTATCAAGCATAAAAATAAAAAAAAGTTGTCATTTAGTCCTAAGAAAATAGCAACCGTTAAGCTAATTTCTTCGTCCGACCAGTAGATAAGTCGTCAAACCGAAACTATTTACTGTACCATATCAAATAATAAGAATTTTTCAAGTGTGGTAATTTTCAAGTCTGGAATGGTAAGAAACAACGGTAGTGTTAATTTGCAAAAGAAAAATTTTGTTCCACATAAAAATTAGGTTATCGAAATATGACACATAATTCAAATAGCCATTTTTTATGTTTGTAAATATAAGTTAACCGCTAAATATATACTTTAACTTGGTAGAGACATAATAGATTATAACTTAATAATATTTTTCATGCTATATTAGAGAGTCGTAGATCAAATGACCCTAAAAAAATATTAATACGATGGGTATAGTATAAAATCTCTTTGGTATCTAGAACGTTTATAATAACATAACGTAGCCTTTGGCAATAGGAATAATGTTAATATAATCTACATCACAATCATACCTTTACGTGATACATCGCCAAAAATAACAAACAAAAGCAGTGAGGTGAATCAACGGTTGTTTATACGAACTTCACAGAGCTAATACAGAACTACAGAACAACTTTATTCGTTCCAAGAAGAATAACAAATTCTAACAGCTCCGACCGCATCCGAGAGGGATGTTATCGTAGGGGCTAAGGCAAACATTTTTTAATAGTTTGGGACACCCTGCTTGAAATGATTACTCAAAAGATAAAATCGACATCATTTTGTTAGTTGGTTAACAAGAAAACGTCTCTTTTGGTAAAACTTTTTACTACTTACAATTCGGGAAACTTAAAAAAAATATTACTAATACAATTTTTAACAGCAACTTATTTTCTTTATGTGCAATAATGCTTACTATTTATACATATATATTGATTGGAGTGTCCTGTCACTTGTCACGGGATTGATAACTGCTACTTACATGCATCAAATATATTTATTTTTTAGAAATTATTTTCTAAAAATGGGATTTTTTTTAATTCAGTCGACTTTTTTTATTTACTGATTTTGTGCATAATCTAAAAGAATTATTAGTATATTATGTTTAACAAGTTAACTTAATATTTCGTAATCAAATAGTTTTTGTAACAAATATAATTGACGTACTATAGGCCGCCTATAGTACATAGTTTTCTAATTGTTAAAGTTCACACACACTAATCATTGTGTTCACACACACTAATCGAGTAATATAAATCCGAACTTTTTTTGAAGCAATGTTATTCGAGCGGTAACACCCATGGGCTGCCGTGCTGCAGGTCTATGGTTAGATTCCCAGTGCATTTTGGGAGTACATGCCTAATTTAGGTAAGGTGGTACCTACCTACCTTCAAGTAGATATTCAGTCGCCAAGCACCTAACAATGTGTTCCGGCAGCAGTCTTTTTGTCATCATAAAAGACATAAAAAATTACAAGTCATAGCAAAACCAAATAACTCATATATGAATAACTATAATGTAGGAATAATTTACTTTTGTTTTATCATGAGTGCAATGGTACCCAGAGATCTATATAATATTTTATCTAATAAATTTCTTGAAAATAATGAATATAATATCTTTTAAAATTGTATCATAATCCATCGTATTTTCATCTGAAACAAACATATAACATACACTTTATACAGTACCTGCTTATTTTTTGTTAAGGCCATCTATTGTAGTCATGTGTGATCATTTTGAGCAATGGATTCTTATCTACACATGGGATTAAATCAAATATATTTTACAGCATGTGTTGTTATCCCTTGAAACGTTGTGTTAACAAAATATAGATAAATTAGATAAAACATTCCATGAATTTCACATAGGTTATTATTCCACATGTGGGCGGTTAGTCAAAAACTCGTTATTTATCATCAGTCAGGACAGAAATACGTGAGAAATCATGTTTGAAAACTCCATTACAATATAGTCGAACCTTTATGTTTGTACTGTAATACGAGTAGGTTTTTGTACTGTGGAAGGTTGTAAACTTTAAGGCCAAATCCTAGCATCATTTCGAGGATATCACAGAAACAAGCATTTACGAGATTATAATGGCTCTCAACTAGTCAACACCACTCGATGACGAAATCACAATTTCTAAGGCCCTTCGAGCAAATAACCTGCGGTCACAAGCTCAATGCTAAGAACCTATGAAAAATTGTTCCTACCTTCAGCAGTATTTTAATTCCACATATTTGCAGCAGAACAGCACATTCGTTTTGTTCTGTATTGTGTCAAGATCTGGAACTACAAACTCATCTTCTTTCTGAGTCTTGGATACAAGTTGTGAATGGGAATAATAACGAACCGCCTCACTCGTTTGACGACTTCCAGCCTCCTATGCCTCTTTTAAAATAAAACTCTTTGCTCAAAAGAACATATTCTAGCATTTCTGGACTAAGTAAAGGTCTTTGTCTCAGTTAATGTAACCTATAGTATAAGTTTTAGTTCTTATTTGCAGGACCCAATTTTGGTTACACACTATTTTTCCAAATTGGCACGCATGTTCTTGAGGCTAATATGTGTCGAAAGAGAAACATAATATGCACCAGGTAATATGATTTTCAAAATTATTCCGAAAAACTTCTTGCATAGAAATTTTTATTTTCACATCTATGGTTTCATCGACTTTTTTGGGGTCTCCTATCTATATATAAGCTATTTGTTTCATAGCCTAAATATATTGTTGCTTTTGCATTCTTTACTAGACTACTATTACAATTTACTTTACATTTGCAAGCTTCCAAATTGAAACTTTCCTGAAATCTATGTAAACACGACAAATCACGATTTAGCAAAACGCCCGGGCTTAAACGGGGCACTGACTTATACAAAGAAGAGGATTATTCGAGGAGGATTCGATAATCTCGCTCGGCTATGCCGAGACACGCGTCTCGAACCCACATTAAATCCACATTAGCTCTCCATCGATTACAAACTTGACATTTTCAAAAGATTTTGTGTGGTTTTTACTGCAATATGTCATGGTAGGGAATATGAGCTAGAAAATCAAGTAGAAGTATGTGTGTAGAACTATCACTGACTATATCAAGACAAAAAGTTTTCAAAGCAATTATAAATATATTATAATAGTTTCATCATTAATATTTCTGTTTCAGTATCTAAAGCAACGTCAAGAAAACCTGCAAAGTGCGAGTCGCCCTCGCGCACAGAAAGTGTTGATATTAAAAAGGATGTTACGTAGCTTTTACAGATATATGCTTTGAAAATTGTATTGTTAGAATGTATGAGCTAAAAATCTTAATAATTGGTGCTTCTGGTATTGATTAACACAAGACACATTAGTTTTCCTTCAAACAAATAACAGTTTCTAAATGAAGTCTTAAACTTCTAAAGATTTATGTATTTCAAGCAAAAGACATTGATATTCATAAATCGTAAAGTATATTTTCCGAAGTGGTCAACTCAGTACTAAAATTAAATTTCAAATATCCCGCATTCAGCGAAACTCTTTGCCTATTCACTAAGAAATGTTTATCTTAGTGATTGGCACCTAGCCTGTTCCAATATCTTCACTATTATCTTACAAAATGTCTACTTCAGCTGAATTGAAATGGCTTGTTCGGTTGAATTCAGAGTAGGCATTTATTTAAATAAAAGCCCTCTGGCTCTATATTGAAATTATAATACATGCCCTTGAAATGGGTAAAGAGTGTAAGCATTTGTATAGTTGATTGAACTTTTAGGAGGTAAAATATGCAAAGTACTGAGTTATATATTTCAAATACTAGTGATAATGTGGCTTATATTTTACGTATTTAGGATTACAATATATTGTTACACTGGCGGTCCACCCCGGCTTTTCACGGGTAATTACGACTATAAATTGAGATGTACGCTATCCTATCTTTCAATTTGGATCAAACTGCACACGGTGTGCAAATCAAATTTAAAATTAGTTCAGTAGTTTCGGAGTCCATCGCAGACAAACAACGTGGCACGTAATTTTTATATATAAAAATTATTGAGTCGGTATCAGTCTTACAGGGTGCACTAATAATGCGATGAGTTACCATTAATTATAAAGATTGTAGTGCTTTTTTATGCTTGTCGTAGTTTTTCAATTAAAGCAATGAAAAATATATATATATGTAAGAATTAACATGATTTGATGGTTTAGTTGGTATATATAATCTCGAGGCTCAGAGTTTTCTTCCGAGTTGGATAATTTAAGGTTTTTTAACGAATAAGATTTTAATAAAAACATATATTTTATAAATATTTTATCAAAATATTAAACTAATTTAATGATAATGAATAGATTCAGGCGTTACTTTGCGGAAATCCATATTTAATAATAACAAATACTTTTAAAAGTATCCTAAAAAACATTTAAATAATATGTAAATAAAACACTTAAAAAAGCATAAAATTATATATCTAGTGACTATTCCGCCTAATTTTCCTGTTATCTACGTGACGTCATAAACATCACGCAGCCTAACCGGAAGAATACCCTACTAGTTTCGCTTCTAAACGAAGCATCTTCAGGAGGTCTTGACTTACCGAGCGCACGATCGAGGCACAGGAAAATTAGGCGGAATAGTCACTAGATATATAATTTTATGCTTTTTAAGTGTTTGATTTAAATATTATTTTAATGTTTTTTAGGATACTTTTAAAAGTATTTGTTATTATTAATTTAATGATGATAAATCCCTAACTTAGTGTTAATTTTATATATATTACGAGCGGCACGCCCCGATTTGGTACGGGTAATTGCGACTATAAATTGAGATATAAGCTATCCTATCTTTCAATTTGGATCAATTGCACACGGTGTGCAAATTAAATTTATAATCGGTTCTGTAGCTTAGGAGTTCATTGCGGACAAACAACGGGACTCGTAATTTATATATATACTTATTATTTATATACGGATTTTAGAAAAAACCTTTAAAAATATTAACAATTATATCAAGTGACTATTCCGCCTAATTTTCCTGTTAAGCCGACAATGTTACAAAGACGATTTTGCGATCTCGTTTCTCGATCGTGCGCTCGAAGAGTATCTCCTGGGGATGCTTCGTGTAGAAGCGAACGCGTTGAAATTTCTTCCGATTGGACTGCGTGGCGTTTGTGACGTCACGTTGGCTTAGCAAATTTTAGTTGGCTTGGTAAATTAGGAGGAATTGACACTAGATATACCTAGTTAATGTTGTCTTAGGTTTTCGCGATTGTTATACATAGTATAATTATTATCATTATTTTATATTATGTATATTAGTATCATTATTTTTCGTCCCGACGCTTCAAACACTTTGTAATGATTGTGGTCATACGGGGTGACTGCAAAGTGTTTGAAACGTCGGGACAAAATAATGACAAATATACGCGATTTAAACCGTTTAAAGTTTTTTAATTACTATATATAATTTCTATATTCTTGAAGTAATTTTTCTATAATATTAATTTAACGTTCTTCAAATAATTGCTATTATTAAATATGGATTTCCGCAAAGTAACACCTGAATCTATTCATTAAAGAAATTTTTATTCAAAATTTATTTAAAACGGTGCCCGATAGATTGCAATGGGATCGCCGATATGGAACAAAAATATATCAGTCATGACGTGTGGTCTACCCTTTCTATTGCAGGAAATATTGGCGTGATGATATGTTAAATATTATGTTTTTTTAACTGTATGAGTGTATTTAGTCAAACAAAGTCTTCACTAAAAAATCATACAAAGTGTACAATGTAAGTCATTTCAAAATCAGTACCTATCGTACTTTTTGCCGTCTGAAGATTTAAGCTCACAGTCTAACAGATTTGGGCTGCACTTGACTGGCAGAGTCCAGCACAAAGCAATGAAAGCAGCTTAGAGCAGAGAAAGGGGATTAGAGTATAATCTGTGGGGTGACATACGCCCGCGGCGAGGGAGGTTTAGTGTGCGCCGCGCCTTAGTTAATAGTGGGAGTTACTTGGGAAGTCTCAAAGTATTTTATAGTCTCATCATGGTGGCTGTGTTACTAGTGAATAGGTTTTGCATTGTAATAATTTGTCTTTTATTCCATAAATGTTTTATACCCTGAAGGGAATCAATATAAAATATCAATAAAAAGAAGTCATACAGTGGCTTTCATCATAATTATAGAAGGTTGGTATATTTAAATGATAGAAACCAAAGGAGGTAGGTTGTTATACCTTTTTTCACGACATGGACACTGTATTCCTATAACAGTAAATTTTAGAAATTCGTGCTTATATTTAAAATTTTTGACATCAAGCATCTTATGGTACCTATATAAATTCACTGAACAACGTTGTAATCTGTGACAACAGCAATGAATAAGTACATACTTAGAAATATAATCCTATAGTTACCTTATGACATGTTTAAAACACGTATGGCTGAAGCTTTTCTTCTGGTCTGTAACAAAAGAACAAACATTATTAATACATGTTACATAACTATCACTCAAACTGTCATGTGACTACTATTTTTCCATTTATGGTGTCGGTAATTTTATTTTCCGTTTCCACTTCGGTTTTTCCCGTCAACTCTGAACTCACTCCTTTCAGTTATCTTTTACACATCCCATCAATTTTGTCTTAGTTTTTCTTCATATGTTCACACCATTGACGTTAACTTTTAAAACAGTTTTGTAAAATTCAGTACCTAATAAAGGATGTATATCAATCTAGAGATGTTAATAATAAGGATTTTAAATGTACATACAAATTTGGAAACCTTGACCAATGCCCAAACCATTGCATGACAGCTTATCATTAGAATATCTGCATGTAAAAACGTTTCTATACTCCAATGTTCCTAGCTTGATTGAACTTGATACCTGTGACATGAGTGGATTGGCCTACCGGTTATATGTTTAGCTGGATAATCATTCATTTGTAAATATGCGTAAATATTAACTTATGTTACCTTCGCTGGCTTCAATTCTATGAATACTGAGTTATGACAAGTTCAGTTTGAGTAAATGTAACTAAATTAAGTAAGTACTTAAAACTTCTTTTAGATTCAGTCATTCATCAAATACTTAATTAATTACACACTTAAAGAAATGTCATCAGAAATTTACTAAACAGATCTTTTATTACAATTAAACGCTTTTACGTGCAGTTAGTGACATTATTCGAGTACTATGGTTATTTTAGTAAGCGGAAACAAATTTAAAGTCCGTTAATGATAATAAAAGATAGCTCAATAACCGAGTGATAAAATAGAAATAAAAATATGGTTAACGCAACGAGGAAGGCATGTGTCAAGTGATTATGGACTGAGTCACCGGTCAGCCGTGAGAGTTTGACCAAACACTGATCCTGGTTAGGGGTGTCACAATCTCTATGAAGAATTAGCTGCTGTGCCATTCACGTGTAATATTGCTGTATCTCTTTTATAAAAACTATCCATTTGTGCGTGAAAAGAGTGTAATTTGAAGGATTTCTGAACACATATTATTTTTAAAGTGTCAAATTCATTTAATGATATAGATATTGCATAACGACGATAATAACTTCAAAAGTAAAAATGTAACTTTGTTTAAAAATATTTTGGTTTTCCCTGTCCCTTACAATTAGCACATATAAATAAGGTAATTTACTCGGAATAATTATACGATACATATTCTATAATTAACGTTTACAATACTCCAGTTGGACATATCGAAAAAAAATATTCTTGGGATATTCACCCCTGTATAGGAATTAGGGTAAAATAAAATTTTTATTCATCATTGTTTGGGGTTTTGTTAGAAAATGCATAGTATTTATTAACTTTCTTATATACAGTTTCTATCGCCTTTTATTTTTCAAGTTCTTATCTATTGTGTGGTCAGCCTGAAATATTGAATTCTAACCACATAATCTATATAAATAATAAATTTAAATAATAAAATACACACTACAACGGCTTTATTAATAATAATTGATATATTATAAGTAATAGTTAAAAATATTATTACTACTGAATACATCGTTATAGTGTTTGCGATAAGTGCAATGGTTGAGTCTGTTAGAGATGCTTTATTAAACCAACCTGGTTACAAGCTGCAAAACCCTTCACCAAGCAATGCTTGACATGCTTATGACCTTTTTTTAACTGCTTTTTGCCCCTTGGCTCACACGAGTACCTATACCTATATACCTAACGCGTAGTCTGAGATTTTAAATAAGCTAATAGTAAAATGTATATCCAAAATCTGTAACTAGATTTGTTATGTTGTAGTATGAGAAGAAAATGTGAAACTCTCTTAACTCTTAAGCATTGTATACTTTTTTCCATAGATAAGGAACATTGATCTCAGTCTCAACTGAAGGAAAGCGACGTCGCGGTCGTCGTTGAAGCATGGTTGCTCAGAAGACTGAAAACTTGCCTATTTACTCATGTAATCTATTCAAACATATATTTTATATTGCGTATACTATATATTTCGGTATTTTAATTATTTTCTATAGGTTTTATCCTTTGTGGTAGCCCTGGTCAAGCTACAATAATTGTCCATAATAGGACTCCACCCACATAAGGGAGTATTGACATACAATAAAAGTCACATTTTTCTTAATGGACTTGACAAACACCTTTACAAACTGACAGGACAATTGGATCAGTAATTGTAGAAAGAAAAAGTACAGCTACATTGTAACAAGTTTACAAGTATGGATCAATAAACTATGCTACTCGTATGTTCAAACCAATCGCAATTGTTATGATTATATCTTCACTTGTGGTAGTTTGTGAGTCTCTCTGGTTGGTATGTATCTACTCATTTTTGTTTGGATACATGGACAATACTTAATTAAATAATAACAACTTATTATACATGTTAATATACTTACATATTTTTAGAATGTAAAGCCATTTACTTCATAGGAACATATATACTAAACACTACAAATTAAATTCAAATCTACAGCTACTACAACGAAAGCATTTAGGCAACCTAAAGGCCATTGCAGGCCCACAGACAGTCCAAATGCTCTAGCCCACTACCAGTTGGCAGCGTGCTCGCATGCTGGCATCATTAGTCGTGCTGTTCAGTTCACTTGGTTGACCACAGGTGCTTTTCTTCGCCTATATAGTTCACGCATGTTGGCCTTAATGTGCGACTGAAATGTAAGATCTGGTGAGAGATTGTGAATGTTAACGCGACCCCATCTTGCCCCACCTCGGCGGATTTATTGCTGGGTTTCTATTGAGTATACCAGGCAGCGTGTTTTGTGAGATTGGAAGGTATGAAGCAGCGCTAGGAACTGCTATATAAGTGTATATAAATATGTAAGCGTAGGGATTATGGCAAATCACCCCCCTCCCCCCTAATTGGGGGAGGTTATTTTGCAGTGAACAATCCGGCCTCTTAACATAATTTGTAACTACACTCGTTTTTTTTATTTGCTTAAATGTTTGGGTCTTTTGCGTAAATCAGGCTTTGAAATATAGAGACAGTATCTATCTCCTTAACCTTATGGTGATGAGGCCACCACATACTTACGTGAAGAACTATATGCGCTCAGCTTTGATAGTTAGCAGAGCGCATCAATTATAATCGATTGGTCTGTTGAAAAGTCAGCATCTTTATGGCAAAACTACAACCAAATCAGGCATATAATCTGGTTAGTCACTTTTAATACTATAATAAAGTATCCCGAGTCATTTCAGTACTTCTGTACCTACTAACACAAAAATATCAAAACTCGTTCAGTCATTCGGAAGTGAATACTAAGTATCATACACATATTCAAATAATAATAATATTTTACTTTTACACTCTTCTTCTAGCCAAATAATGTTTCCATCTGGTGGATCTATACAAGTTGTGCATTGACCTGTATGACTTATAGCAATTTGAAAGCAAAATACTGGCCTGTAAGATATTTCCTTGATATCGATCACTCCGTCACAATATTTCCTGGTGAAAACACTGTAAAGCCATTGTGCTAGATTTTTTTCCCACTGTAATCACCGTTCCTTCCCTTGGGATTTGTGAGGGCTGAGATGAAGCTGACTGTGAAGAAATGTAAGAAATAGATCTAGTCCAATCATGTAACACATTATGTGATCAAGGAATTACAAGTGAACGATAAATTAAAGAAAAAATGTAGATAGCAACATACAATATGCAACAATTAGGAATAGACAGCAAAAAGCTATGAATCTATAATAGCAGTAAAAGAAGGATGAGAAGACAGAAGAGACAATAATTTCTTCATTGGCTGAATAAATATACCTTGAAACGAAGCAGGTTGGCATAATTCATACTTCGCCAGACGACATCTCATTAGCATTTTAGATCAAGTTATGATTTAAAAGCTCCCCCTTGTACTAGGTACGACTATCATATACAATATACATATGTATTATTAGCTTAGAAACTGCTTAGTAAATTACTAACTTTAAATAAAATATTTCTTTAACAAGAATGTTTAATCCTTGCGGAAGAAAAACAGACATTTATTACAATTATTTCATATATAAATGCCTTAAGTCGAGGCAGTCAAAAATAATTCCCACGCTAGCTCCGCCCATGCGGCGCAACGATCCCCGCTGCACCGAACGAAGCGATGTGCAGCGGCGCACGCGTCTCGCTTAAAAAAACATTTTGTGTACTTCATATTAGATTCGCGAACACAGATACCATTGAGACGATTTCAACATTTTTTATAATCTTATTCACGTGACGAATTTCGATACATAAAGTAACTTTGTATATACTGCAATTGATGTCACGTTTTTATTTTTATCAACATTACTAATATTTCTTAGTAAGAAATTGATTATTTGATTTACTTTTCAAAATTATCCTTACGGTCGACAGTAGCTCATAAAACTAAAGCCAAAAGTTTTACTTTTTACAATATGATAATGTCTGCTCGACTTTATTGGCATATATTATTATGTATGTATTGGTATATATATTATACATATTTAACTGACTTCCCAAAAGAAAGATGGTTCCTAAATTGACTTGTCTATTATTTATTTTATGTTTGACCACACATAACTTTTTTACTGAACCTTACAATCTTGAAGATTATTTTTTTGCTAGTACAGTTTAACTCTTAATTGGTTTCATTTTAATTTCATCAACATCGGTCGAACGGTTTGCCAGTTACAGTCAACTTACTAAAAGTAATTTGCCAAAATGCCTTGACGATCGCAGTGCTTCTAGCAACTAATGTAAGTGGCAACTGTGAATATAGATGAAAGTTATTGTTAACCAGTGATAAAATCTATAAATAATATGTGAATAATAATCTCTCTTGAAAAGTCTGTAGTCATCAGTATATCAAATAACCTGCCGACGTCATAATCACAAAATTGAGATCATATTGAACCGATATCAATGAGTTATTCCAGTCTTTTTAATTTTCTTTGCTATGTTGTTGTGTCGCAGTTTCTGTGTTTATAGAGAAAACGTATTGCACCAAACCAACATAAAGTGAGACGTGGGTCGGAATATGATGATGGTACATAACAGCCCAAACGGCACGATATATGTTGATAAATGGGGTGTTTTTAAATTCTCCGTAGTAACGAAAGTGATTTCTACTGATTAAACTACCTATAAAAATTTAATTACCCCTTGGCATCCGCGTGGACGATAATTTATGAATGAATCAACATTGTTCTCAGTATCTTGGAATGCGATTAATCAGATTACACATCATTAGAATAAAGTAAAATATCATCAAATTGAATAGTATTATACTATATTATATTCGCTGAATATGGGTACAATTGACCTGAAATAAATGGATTTGATTTGATTAAATTTGACCATTCATAATACCATGACTCGTCATACAAATATGAATTATAGTTTTTCATAACTGTGCTACTGTACACGTTTCCATAATAAAATATAGTAGGTTGTTTTTTTTTATTGCTATCATATAATTTTTAACTATTAATTACTAATATTGAAAATATGTTCGTATACATCCTAGTACTTTTTTATTTTTCAGTTACAGTGGTAAACAGAATGGTGTTATTTTACTACCACTCTGCTTTTAGATACCAACTATGGTAAAAATTAGACCAACCAGATATAAGTAGATCTAGCCACTTCTAAACAGCAGGATAAGATTTTTTTTACCAAACTTGCAGAAGAGTGTATATATGCAATTGTAAGGGGTTTAATTATTGGGATATTTAATTAAAAACACCCCACTGCAGAAACATTGTAGAGAACATGTTATACAGCCTTCTTTTAATGCAACATAGCAGACAAGTGAGACAGTGAGTGGCACTGGAACAGGTGACTAAATTTGACATTAAAATAAAAACAGTGGATTCTTAGATTGTTAGTAAGTGGACTATCATAATACAGATATTCGTGGATAGTCTACAGAGGTTATAGACACATTAAGTTAAGATGTATATGAATTAACAAAAAATCATTTATGAAATAAAAAATATATAGTTTTCCATTTATACAATTTTAATGAAATGCAAAAGTGTGCGTGAGAAATAACGAGTATCGGAAACGGAAAGTCAAGTTTGCAGTCCCCCCGATCGTCACCCCGTGACCACGATCACTGCAAAGTGTTTGAAACGTCATGACAAAAATAATGATAAATATACGCGATTTAAACCGTTTAATGTTGTTTAATTACTATGCGTAACAAACACTAAAACCTAAGACAATATTAAGTTAAGTCTTCTTTTTACGGTGGGAGGAGGTACTGAAGCATTTGCACTTTGATGTTGCAAGTCTCCCTCGACAGCCTCCTCTTGATTTTTTCTTTTTATAGAAGTTTCCACATATTCTTGATCCCGGATCATTCTTTTCTTTGAGTGGCGGGGATTGACCAGCTCGGGCAGAAGGCAGTCCATATAGAATGTGATTAGTTTTCTCCAAAATTTTTCTTCTTTTTGTAGAATTTCTATTTTTAATTTGTTGTCTCCATACTACACGGCAAATAAGCATTAGTTATATTACAAATGTGCATTTAGCCGAGTTTGATGATACCAATCAGATTTTTGATTGATATATACCTGCAAAAAATATAATTATACATTTTACAGACATTCAGTTACCTGAAGCCTTCAGAAAAGCAACTGTACATATCTGTTTGTCCGACAATCACAATTAAAAAGCACAATTTGTTAGAATGTGTAGATAGAATTTGTTAGTTCGTATACGAGTGCCAAGTAAGGATAAATGTCGATAGAGCAGTCGAATGACACCTGTCAAAAATCCAAAATGGCGATTTCAAGACGGCCACCATACAAACTGCTCCGCCCCTGCTGAAGTTCGGCCTTCAGAAAGGGGGTGTTGGGAATATGAATAAATGAATTTAAATACATATATTCAGATAATTTGCACGTCAGATTTTTTGCACGTCAAGAGTACAACATCGCTCTTTACCATCTATCTAATACCCTAATAACCGAAAAGGGGGCGAAGGCAAGTATAATACATATCAGCGATGGCATTCCCAAAAGGGTATTGCTTCAGATAGGAGGCCGGGCATAAAATTTAAGTCTTGCTCCGGACAATTATGTCAATGCGTTGTCTTTTGTGTAGGTACTCAGAAAAAATATATTGTTTATACCGACCCTACAGAGGTGTGAGAAGTGCAGGGCAATAATAATGTAGTGTTATTTTTCAGTGTAAAAAGAAAATTTAAATGTATTTATAACGTTTTTTTTATTTAATTTTACCTATTGCTCAGCTATGGATAGGTCAAAATAATTTTTAGCCTAATATAGGTAGTATATAAAATATTTCCTTTACGAAATTTCCTGTGAATAAAATGTGCAAATTTAGCAATACTTGATTCAAAGAATTACTCACTTATTTTCATGTAGTGGAAGAACACAGTCTTAACTTATTATATGAGATGGCGACTCCGACAGTTTTCCCTGTCCGAGTGATCTCAGACTTCGACTGATTTGTTATTTTTTTCATGAGAAAGAAGGTGCATTTTATGAGCACAGTCAATTATTCAACTCTATTTATGTATAAATCGATACTTATATGTACATGTCTAAGTGATAAAATGTATATTTATAAGTACCTATGCAGGTGACTTTGTATATAATATCTTGAATATATACCTACTTGCCTGATTCTGAATATTCTTTCATTGATATAAATCTACATCTAGTCTTGAGGGACATAAACAATGTTTGATGTTTTATTGCGATATAGGTACCTACCCACCAAACTAAATGCTTTGATTTGCTACGCTTGTGTTATTATTATTTAGCAACGCTCAACTCCATTTACGGTTGAACGGGAGCTGTACTTTAGAGCCAGATAATTTTACTTTATACCTGTTCGGCACCTTCAACCACATCACTTACCATCAGGTGAGACCATAATTATACATATACCAGATATTATTATAGTACCCTACTAATCATACTTAGATTAGTACGACATATAGTTATTTTATAGCTCCATTACAGTACTAAAGGAACCTAGTTGGTATAGAATCTCTTAGTTCGGTAGAGATAGTACCTATGTTTCATGAATAGAATAAACACCAAAACACAAACGATTATTAAATTTGCATAGGTACAATAGGTAAAAAAAAACTGAAATATTAATAACGAAAAATACTTACGCTTTTGCCTCTCTCATAATTCTTGCCAAGTCTTTGTATCGACTCTTCTGCATCCATTTTTATTTTGTTGGTTATCTTTATGTCCCATATTGATATACTCGTACCTACCAAGATACGTATTTATAATGCAGAGGTGATAGCGCGCGAGCGATAGGTCCACGTCCAACGGCGCACAGCGCGGCACTGAAGGACAGCTCTTACGCATTGATTTTATTTCGTAATCGTAAGCTAATAAGGTTGAATATCGAATCTTCCGATTGACCGTAATCCTGCACAGAACTAAAGGTCGTAAGTCTAAAACACAGTTTAATTTTTTATGAGAATACTAATTACTCTAGGTAAATTTTACTTATACAGCGGATAATAAACTACATTTCCTTTCTATGTGTATTTATTATTGATATGTAACTGATGTAGTTTCCCAGAAAAATCCAATAATTTAAAGAAAAGGCTTCATTTTAAAAAATTAAAACTATCGAGTAAATTTCTTTCAAATGTGTTCCTGTCTGGACAACGGATAGAAAAAGGTTTGAAAAATCAAATATTTGAGTTATCGTGTCGATTGCATATTTAAGTGGCTTAAAAAATCTAGTCGAATGAGAGTATTTTTTCCGCAGCCTCGTCTTAATTCCGGTGATTGTGATGCCAACGGGATGGTGAATATTATTATAATCCATATCCTATTTAAGTAAGATCAGTATAAGTAGTATTATTTCTGTAACTATAACGCAATAAAAACACATATTTTGAAACGTTTATTCAACTGCATCATAAACAGATATGTAGAACACGGGTGTTTGGGTGGAAAAAAGTTGTGTAAAAACTTATTTCATGATATTAAACTAGTTATTTAAACTAGTTTTAACTAATACAAGTATCTCGCTTGATAGTAAGTGATGATGTGGTCAATATTGTCCAGGTTAAACTAGAATATCTGGATCTCACAGCCAGCTCCCGAAGCAGATTGTTAGGTGCTTGTTATAACTGCAAAATGCCCCATCACTATGCCAAAAATACTGATATCCTAAGAAAACAACCGGAACCGATGTTACAGAAATAAATATCAACAGGGCTTTCCTAACCAAAAAATTACCGCAGCGGACTTAACCGGGTTGATTGGTTAAACAAGTCAAGATACGCTACGCGCGTTTTCAAAAACTAAAATACTTAATAATAATAAATACATAACTGAATGATTGTGTTAGTGGTTTACCATTATCAAAAACTGTTAGAAATACTACAAATACAACCATTAAAGCATTATGAAGCTTACAGCTATCGCAAGTCCAGGAGCATTCCGAATGTTCTAGCCCACCAGTTAGCAGCATGTCCAGCATGCTGATAGGATAACCTCATTGCATTGCAATGATTATTTTGTTGACCCCATTAGTACCAACATTTCAGTCACGCGATTCCTCAACCAGCCTCTGATCAGTTTTGAAAAATACGATGACCCTCTCGAACTCAATGTCTTTGCACCTTATTATGTAACTACTTTAAAATAATTGCGTTACTGATGTCATACATACGAACACAATTGGTAGTATACTCATTTGATTTTGAATTTTATATTTTCAATTAGCATAACTACTTATAATAAGCTAAATAATATATTTATAGTACTGGCCTATAATGCCCTTGGCTATGGCTAAGATATTTTATGCACCATACAACTCGTAATAAGGTTGCATGATCAAAATAGTGTTTAAAAACTTTCTTGACACGTATTTGATTTGAACCAGCGACGCAATGTGCTTAACGTTTTCAATTAAATATGTTAGGGTGTTGACCCTAAAACTTTGAATGTCCAGATAATAGTTATTACAATCCAAGTGAGTCGATCAAACTAAGCATAACGGTCGTGAAATCAGCATATCGACGTGCAGCCACGGCGCCGCCGGCGGCGGCGGTACCCCCAATCGACACTAAAAAGCCTATACTCGCTTTGAATTATAAATCTATTCATAGCTGATGCCAAAAAAGGTGCCGCCGCTTAAGCTAGTTATTATTCCCAAGTATTTAGCCGATAAAGATCTATGAGAGCTGTTTGCTTAGAGGTCTAATTCGTTGTAAAAACTCCCGTCAACTGACTTGCCGCATTATGATTATGTGTCGGAGAGATAAAGCTTTTAGGGTTCAATAATTTGTTTCATATTCTAATGACATATGATAACTTCATGCTAAAAAAAATTTTTACAAAAAAAATGGAACCGACTTTAACACCCAAAAGTGTGAAATAACTTGTTGTAGTCGGTACCATGACAGTTCAAAAGTATATAATATCACAATATTGAGCGCATGGCACCGACTTCGACAAGTTATTTCACACTTTTGGGTGTTGAAGTCGGTTCCATTTTTTTTGTAAAAAATTTTTTTTCACACTTTTTAGTATCCCTTGATACTTACGGGATTGAATATCATTAATTAACGACAATATCATTAAGATAGGAAAATATTTTTCAGTTATTTTAGTGTAACTCAAAAACGGCGTGACCTATTTTGATGAAACTTAAATGGGACCAAACGGCAAACATCACCTTTCAAAAAAAAAAAGAATTTTCAAAATCGGTTAACTCGGTCAAGAGTACTGGGGTAACAAACATAAAAAAAATACAGACGAATTGAGAACCTCCTCCTTTTTTGGAAGTCGGTTAAAAATAAAAACCGGGTATTTTAGCCAAAGTTAGATTTTGAGGCCTTTCATAGGCTTGAATTGAAAAAAGATTATTTATTAAAATTTAGGGTTGAAGCCGTAACCATTTCTAAGCAACGAATGTTATATCAGCATTGAAACAACTAGAGTAGGTATACGTACTTTATAAATCCTACAACAATTGTTATTTTAAATTGTGCATACACACTCGCATCGGAAAATAGGAACCACTGCAAGACCATTTCAATACTATAGCTAGTAAAAGAGTAATCGACCAATCCATACCGTAAGCACAAACATTACCTAACCAGTGTATCTTGCCATCGAGTTGTATGCTCGGTAGGTACAGATTTTTTTGTAAACACAATAATAGTTAACATACAAACAACATTTATTATATTATTAAGATTAATATACAGAACACAAGTTCTTCGCATCAAAATTAACTTGACTATATTTTAATCTAGGCTTGCGTGGCGTGTGACTCGTTGAATTCAGAACGAAGGTTAATCCCCGCCCACGCATGTTCACGATATTATTATAATGGTCCATTTGGTTGATTCGTCATTAAACCGCAGTAATATCAAGCAGAAAGCTACGTAAAAATAAATTTATTTCTAAATAAATATCGTTATTTCTAAATATAATTTCAAGATATATCGCATTCTCAGCGAACATATCACATTTACAAACTTTTAGAATCTAAACCACATCCACCGGCTCTATATACACACTGGTAGCATTAACCGCTCGGCCATCGAGACACGATGGACAGCTGCGAATTTTGTGCTATAATATTATTTTTTTAACCCTCATAGGAGACGGTGTTATTATCAGCCAACCTGCTAGACTTCATCTGACTTAGAGAAGAGCTTTTCAAATACTGCTGTCGGAAACCTTCTTTAAATTGTCTCAATTAGTTTCAAGCATCAGTACTAATCAGTACTAGTATAATATTATAAATGCGAAAGTAACTCTGTCTGTCTGTCTGTCTGTTACGCTTTCACGCCAAAACTACTGGACCGATTTGAATGAAATTTGGTATGGAGATAGTTTGAGACCCGGGAAAAAACATAGGATAGTTTTTATCCGACTGCGCAAAAGAGGTTAATGTTTTTGCGCGATAACCGACATACGCGCGGGCGGAGCCGCGCCCGGAAAGCTAGTATTATATAATAATGATTTGTTAATGTAAAAATGTTTATTTTACTTCGATACTTAGATTACTTAATAGAAGTTGCACATGGTATGGATATATGGGATATGGGTTTTATGCTACGATATTAGCACCAACTGAATATGGAAAAGGTGATTTTTATTGTTGTTATTTATTATTTTATAATGCACCACTCGTAAAAACTTACGCAGTTTTTGCAAATAGACTTTACGTATATTTACAATTAACGGTGTATAATTGATAATCAGTTGTGATTGGATAGGATAAAATATAATTGGTTAGCTGAGTTGCATTGACACGTTCGCACTTTAAAGGGTACTTTGCGATGCTTTCATGTATGAATCGGCATTAAGGTGAACTTTGGTAAAGTTCATTATGATATGTTGTATCATGCAATGCAAGTAAAATTTTATTAAAATTATTTTGCCAAGAAAGAGTTACTTAAAATGTTTTTAAGATTATAGATGGAAATAAATAGATGTAATGGTATAGTGTCATATTTTTAATAATCGATATGACTGTCTTTTATTAGTCAACAAGCTTAGATATAATGTAGTATAAGGGGCTTTTAACTTAATTATAAAAACAATTCTATTACATTTGCCGTATTAATATTGTTAAATAATTTCCTTTCTACCATATAGCATATTCTTAAAATTTTTCTATAGATATATTTAATGAGAGAGTGGTAAGTTTTATTAGGTTAGTGTTTGGGCTGCTGAGAGAAGTAGAAGAGGACAAGTTGGTCTTGACATCATAGTTAATATATCTTGAAGCTAAATCTGCTTTGAGAATCTTTAGTTCTTAATTTTAATCTATATTTTCAACCTTGTTTTAATGAGAAGCCTATATTTTTATTGACTGCACTGTGATACAATTCTCAGAAATATAGTAATTTTGGTCAACGTCGTTCGTATTGCAGTAACCTAAGGATACTTATGTATGTATTTTTCTATCAACTTACTGTTCATTTTTAACCGAAACAGGAGGAGTTTCTCAATTCGCCTGTATTTTTTTTTTATGTTTGTTACCTCAGAACTGTGGACTGGGTGAACCGATTTTGAAAATTCTTTTTTTTTTTAAAGGTGATGGTGCTTTTCGTTTGGTCCCGTTTTAAGTTTCATTAAAATCAGTCAAGCCGTTTTTGAGTTACACTAAAATACCTGAAAAATATTTACCTATCTTGATGATTTAGTCGTTAACAATGAATCATAATCGATCCCATAAGTAACAAGAGTCATTAAAAAGGTTGAAAAAAAAAATTTTGCTAAAAATGGAACCGACTTCAACACCCAAACGTGTGGAAACTTGTCGAAGTCGGTATCATGCGAACAGTATTGTGATAAAAGGTACTTTTGAACTATCATGGACCGACTTCAACAACTTATTTCACACTTTTGGGTGTTGAAGTCGGTTCCATTTTATGCATTTTTTTTCTATAGTGCGTTCTGATGTTTAATCCATGAAAAAAAAAATGATAATTTAGCAATACTACTTCGAGCGTCTCAATGCAAGTTGAACTAATATGTATGACGATTAAATCACACCATTCAATCTTATATAATACTCGTTGAATGACACTATAGCTGTGACTAAGCGAGGGCATTGGCAAACGATGATTATTTTACAATAGATAGGTATTGTTTGCGGTTAGATGATAGATAAACGATTTATTAGAAAATAAGAGCTAATAAATCGACAGTGTGTCTAATCGCCAATTTCTCGTACAATGGGAAATTCCAAAATGTTGATGAAGTAAAAAATAACCAAACGTTTCAAAATAGAATTTGGAGCTAGTATTTTATGTACCTAAGTGTTAATTTGTCGACTTATGCAATAAAATATTATTAATTTCACGGCCTATGGCATGAAATTTAACATTCGAGCGTGAACAAGTTTAAGCATTGGAATGTTTACGAAACACACAATCTTAAATGACTATTCAAGCAATGACATCCGAGCGGTAATAGACAGACGGCCATGCGGCAGGTCCTTACCATCAACTTGAGGTTCACGTGACCTGCACATGGTGACCATTATAATTGTAGGCGAGTGATGAAATATTTAAAAAAGAAGTAATGGAACCTTCCAACACTAAAAAGTATAAAATTACTATTGGGACCATGAGAAACGAGAGCAATTCGAGAGTCGCAGTGTTTTGATCAGCATGGTACCGACTCAAGAACTTTCATACTTTTCAGTATGGAAGAAGCATCAATTTTTTAAAGATAATATACGCACAACAAAAATATATTGTGTATACCGACTTGCACTTTTTTTTTTAAATAATGGTTAATTAAAGTTAGTAAAAATCATTCGTACACAGGTATAGCAAATTGTAGTTTCAGTTTATATGCTATGTTACGAGTACGTATAATGATATGGGTTAGTACTAGACAATAATGGTTTTCCCTTGTCCTTGCTTTGGCTATTTATCTATCAGCAAGCTGTGCCATAGATTGCCTTATTAGTTCATATTGCACTTGAATAGCCAGAAATTCGTATTGGATAATTGTTAGATCTCATTTATCTTCCAACTGATGTCACTTTCAGACCTCAAGCACAAAAGGGCCCGCTACATGTGAACTTGTCTGTATAGTGATGGAGCTGTAACCGATTCCAATTACGGGTTCTCAACTTATCACCATGTAGTTGTTCAGTTATGTTTATACAAGGTGTAATCATAATCCCTAGATTGTTTTTTAATAACATGGGTAAAAGAACATTTAAGACAACACATTTACAGTCAGTTCAGCATTATTATATTGTAAGTTTTAACTTATTGATTAGTTTAATCTAATATATAACTATATTATAACACTATCATATAAGAAAAATAGAACTATATAAATTTATTGCAAATTTGTTTTGAGGGCAAACAAATTAAATCTATGCTTTATGAATTTAGTTTCAATAAAAACTTTTATTGCAACTTCATATTGCAGTCAAAAAGCCAGTAATGTTCATTAGATATGCCTTAGTTTCCTAACCCTATTTTTTACCGTCGTTGTAATTTTCAGACTTTAGGCATAAAACGACCCGCTACATGGACTTAACAGTTACGAAACTGTTGCTCCCAATTTAATTAAGGTTAAATCTGTGAAATTTGTCTGAATTCAATCTATTTCCAACAAAATAATTGTCTTGACGAAAAATTTGACGTTATTAAGAGAAGGTGCAATTGAGCATTAGATTATTATTTTTAACGCACGTTTGTTAATAAACTTTATAAAGGTGTTACACAATGAGGCTTAAAAAAATGTTTAACAATATTATTAAAACAAATCAGATTTGTCGAGTCTAAATATGCTATAGATAAAAATTGCAGCATGACAGCAAAGAATTTAGATTATGTGAGGAAGTTTTATAGAATAACGGTTGTAAGGTGTAACGCAAAAGTGGCGCATGTGTTTTTAATTTATTATAGAAACTCAGCATAACAGTTATATCAGTGTTTCAGGAAGATAAAGTAGTGGTTTCCATCGTGAGGTATTGTTGTAAAACAAGGTAGATTTTCATGTAAAAGCCTTCCTATTCCTAATGAGAGAATTTTCACAGGCTTCTTTTAATCAAATATTTAACAACCAGTAAAAAAGTTGAGTTGGGTGGGAGCTAAATACTACAGTTAGGTTTATTTCTTCTACAAATAAGACCATAAAAAATTAAGCATTAACGACTGATTACAGATTTTATAAAATATAAAAGCTTTTAGTAATGCTGATAGGCTAGCCTTTGACTACGATTTCACCTGATGGTAAGTAATGACGTGATCGAAAGTGAGTTGTAAAACGAATATTTTTCTAAAGCTGGCACCATGAGTGTTAATAAGAATAGATGTCTATATTTGCTTCTGAATAGATGACTAAGTTAAATGAAGTTGGAACAAATATTCGTAGAACAGCAAACATCACAAAGTAGTAAATTACCAACATGCATAAGAAAAAGTTGAAAAAAACCATCACAAAACCTGCCCCAAACCCTTCACAATGTAAGAAGGAATTATGTTTATTATTTGAAATAGATGTCACATTGATTGCACAAATTTGTCTAAGCTAATAATATTTCAAGAGCTTGACACCGAGCTGCTTTAGTACACGTTTCGAGATATTATATTAAATTCGTTTATGCAAAAAGTTTAACAATACCTGGACCTTGTCAATGTCAATGCCAATGTCTGGACCTTACATTTTTCAAATATTTCGGTCCAATCTTCCATTCATGTTTGTGACTGTTTAAATTCTTTCCATATTCATTCCATATAAAACATTTATCGTTATGTATTTTTTCTAATTTTAGAAATATTTACTTTTGTGAGATCTTCATAAAATTTCGTGAGAAGAATGTTTGTGTGTCAGAAAATAACTTTAATAAATAAATGTTTTATTATTACTTTTATAGTGCCACTTTCTTCTTCTTGATAATATATGTTGTAAAGACTGGTCTATAATTACCAAGAATTGACAATTTTTAATAAACATGTTTAATTTATTGGCTTTGTATAATATAAAACGTAATACCTGGTTAAAATTGACATATATCTCAGTGATAAAATTAACCGGAAGTTCATAGTCTACGAACGAGAGCCACAATGGCAAGGGGTCTGACAAAGAGGTCTAAAATTTCACCGTTCTTCTGAGACGAGGATGAATTGAGACCATTATTTTTGGGAGGTTGCGTGTCCTTGTCGGGTAAATAATCGGGATATTAATGTTGATGAATGAACGTGAAAATTAATATTTATCGTAGATGATATAAAGCGAAAGCGAAAGAGCGTGTTTTTAGATAAGAATGTTTTAAACAAAATTTAAAAGATATACTCAAATCGTCATTATTAGAGTTACGAACATCTAAAGCAGCCATAAAGGTTAGTAATAAAATTGATGATAGTATTTCAAAAATTAAAAGTGTGTATATACTTTGACATTATTTTTCAACACCTTTGCTCGTAAAGTGAGCTTAATTATATCGTTCTTAGCGCCAGAAACCGAACTATAACACCCTCGTGCATAATAATATTATACACTAGTGCGTAATAGAATTTTCCCTCCAAAGTTAAGTTAGTGCCTAACTGCAAATTATATGCGAGTAAACAGAGTGTTTTCAATTTAACCGGGTAATACAGATTTGTAACAGCTAAGAGGATAAGGCTCAGTATATGTAATCAACCAATATACGAGTACATTTGCTACGCGCAAAAAAAAACTTGCGCGTTATTTTACATAATTTTCGTATGTATTTTTTTCCTCGCAAGGGTGTTGAAAAAGTGCGTATGAAATTCGTGAGCAACTTAGCTCACTTGTTTCATAATATACTACTATGATACTCATAGCTACTGCCAATATTATGTCAGGAAATAATATTGGCATGATAACATCAGATCTAATCGGAATTTCAGATAGTTTAAACCACAAATTGATTAACATGATTGAGCTGTGCTGTGTGTTGATACATCGTTGTAGGTATTGTATGTCATTAAAATCGATTGTAATCAAATATACTAATAACGCTGACTAATGTTCCGGTCTAGGTATGATCATCTGTTATGTATCTATTATAGTAGGCGTAAATTGGAGCTGACAGGACATAAATCAAACAACGATTAATTTAATTTGACCATTAATTGATAATATAGGGTAAATTGATATTAGGTACTGATATGATATCAAAGTTCTAGATGCAGAATAATCACAGCGGCTATATTAAAACATTATTATGAATTGGAAAACGCCTGTTTAATATCACCCGGAATTGATACTTAACGTGAGTAGTTTATACAAACACTACACTTCAAGCAACCATACTTGAAATTTGGTTTACGTCAAGAATGTTGCGCGAGGCTATTGAAATTAAAAAGTACCTGCCCAAAGTTCAATAGAGATGGTGGTTGGCAAGTACCACCTGCTTGGGATCCTTTGATTAAATTAATTAAATCCCATATCCGATAGAAATCTGCAAGACCTCTCGAGACTGTTAGCAAATACTGAGTGAAAAAGGAACGTTATGATTAATAATAAAATTTCTGACGGTACATAGTTCAAAATAATTTATCAATAAAACCGACAAATAAAACAGATTAGTCACCCCGGGACCACGATCACTGCAGTGTTTGGAACTACGGGATAAAAATAATGATTTAAGCAGTTTAAAGTTGTATAATCACCATTATATATGAAATACTTAGATAATACTTATAAAAATGTGTGTTTCCTTTTTTAATATTTTAAAGTGCTTATAGTCGATTGGAGTGGCACATCGAAATGAGGTTTGATTAGTCTTCTTGGTTTTTGGGCATCACTGGAGTAAATTTATCGTATGTATGTTATGTGTATATATTTTGTTTGTTATTTATAGAATGTATATATTTTTTGGCCTAATGATTTCAATATATTATACTTATACATTTACTCCGAGAGTTTCTATATAAACGATACTTAAAATGAAGACTAACGTAGGTACCTAAATAATTTACAGTGCTATATGCTTCAAATATTTGACTATTGTCTATGCCTCAATTAAATGCATATATTTTTAAAATGTATGTATTAGTGACAGGCAAACCTTTATTTTCTAACCTGATGGTAAGTGATATCGAAAATTTTTATCAGGCTAACCCGGAATTATAGGCTCTTAAGGATAGCTGCCAGAACGCCATCTTTAGATGCTTGACAACATATTTTCTACTAGGGACCTGTTCTTTTAAGAAATACTTAATTTGTGCTTAAACGGACCAAAACTAAATAATACATATTATTGTATTCCTATACTCACAACTTATTAATTAGATTACTTAATTACAATAGTACAAAACAAAAAACGTCCAGATATTATTTAATTTGAAACAAATGCATATAATACTGATAGACAATAGCAGCACGTAGTCTCGTAAAGTGCACTCTGAATAAGCGATGCAAGAGTCAATTAGTGATTGGCACCCGTCTCGCCACCTCTGCTCGGCTGGTTCAATTACCTGGCTTCATAGCCGGAGCATCGTCAATATTTCAGCATTGCGCCAAACTACAGCCAAATCCAATAATATACTATAAGCATTGTATTGCAGAACAGTTGTGCAGTGTACACAACTGTTCTGCAAACGCCTTGTAAAGTCTACAGAGATTTAATTTTTTTGTAATACATGCATATTTTAACCGACTTCCAAAAAGAGGAGGTTCTCATTTCAGCAGTTTTTTTTTATTAGTTACCTCATAACTTTTTACAGAGTGTACCGATTATTTTTTTATATTCAAAAGCTGGTGCTTGCCATTTGCCCCTTTAAATATCAGGGAGATCTGACGTTTTATCAGTGAGATTTGAGTTATCTTTAGTAATGCGAATTTATTTGGCTTCAACTACATTGATGATGTTCTCATTTTGTCGATTTATTATTAATATATATAAAAAATGCAGAAACAAACAAACTGTGTACGATGGTTGATTATTTACTTTTAGTGAGATTGTTTTTTTTGTTTCTGAATATTTTCTAATAATCTATCATGGATACCTAGTCGAACTAACTACCATCTTAAAGTCAGTTAACCTAATAGTCACCGATAAGTGACTCTAAATGGAGATCCTTCTACAGAAATCTATCGAATTCCTGATTTTACAGTATAGGTAGCTTCTTATTCGATACATTGCAATGAAAATTTTCGGCTTATAAGCCGCGGCAACCGGGAAAAATATTATGAGAATTGTCTTCTCCTCCAAACATAATCTACTTTCAATGTAAGTAATTAAATTTACTATGATAGTAATTACATTAACATGGCCAGCCCACGTTAATCCAAGTCAGTAGATAGCTGGTTCTTAGACTTTCACCAGCCATACATAGTCTACTAAGTTGTCATAGTCATGGCATGAAACCCTATTTAGGAGATAGCCAAGTATTCCTAACCATCCTCCTAGAACTGCTTCTAATAGATACCACGTACGTACGATACTTAAGTAATAAAAATATGTGCCGTATCCATTATTCATGCTAAACAAATTTGATTGATACGAGCTGTACTTTGAAAATTTTCAGACTAAGGACGGAGAGACCTAGAGCGAAACAGTACTACGCAATATTTAATCAGCGTAAGTGGATTTTTTAAATAAATTCTCATAAAAGTGATCTTTTTTAAATGAAAAAAATTTAATTATATTATGGTTGCTAATAAATAAAAATTAGAAATAAAATTCGTATTGATACGATTTGCTATATGGACCCAATAATCTAATTATTTTTCCATCGAGGGATATACATGGAATCGTGTTTTCGGAACAGGCAGACTATTTGTCATATGCTCTTGAATATTATTTATATTGTATTCCCATATCTATAACACGAACACTCTTTCTAAAACATGTTTGAAAGTTTTCCTTTTTGAGACTTACTTCACTATAATCCAACCTCCAACAACCATGACATTTACGAATAAAGTATATACGAGTATGTTTGCAAAATCAATAATTTAGTTACGAGCAGTTCGCTGAGTGTATATTCCGAACCACAAAACGTATATAAAACCAAAACGTAAACATAAAACCAAAGAAAATCTACGGTATATTTGTGACTTCCTTCGTTGAGACAGCTATCTTCAGCCGGTATTCGTCGTCGTACCTTACTTTACCTTACTTTAGGCAATAATTGAAATAAAACAGGTGACATTACGGCGGTCGGTCACGAACCGCTGATGTATCGCGCCGGGTCGTAACGAGCCGGTAATTCGCAAAGGTACAACGTACTGCGAAACGGTGATAAAACTTTATGCAAAACATCTACTGTAACTATTGAAATCATTGTGGTCTGCATTATACATCTAGGTAAAAATATGCTAGTACTTCAATGTCAAATGTTCGAGATCTTTAGCTGGAGTCCAACCCGAAAAGTCAATTTTTTCTTATTTGTTCATATACTGTATTTGAATATTAATCGTACCAAGCTTCATATTTGTGTTTATTGCCGTTTTGAAGATAAAGCAATAACAAAACAATCGGTTTAAAATAAGTTTTTTTTGAATAGGGCCCTCTTTTGATATATAACTTATACACATATTCTGTTAAAATTTCAAACGGCTTATTGTTGTTCCAAAGGTACAGAATTTTAAAGGACGGCCAGACGGGTGGACATCTAAGGCTTAGTAATAGGGTCCCGTTTTCTAGTACGGAACCCTAAAAATACACATGCTGCCACCATAATACTGAAATTACAACCTGTTGGTCTTGCATTGTCATTCCATGTTCTGAATGACCTGACATGTCCAAAGGTAATTAATAGATTCAGGCGTTACTTTGCGGAAATCCATTTTTAATAATAACAAACATATTAAAAATATTTTAAGAAAACATTAAATTAATATTTTAATAAAAACACTTAAAAATTAAAAATATATCTAGCGACGATTCCGCCTAATTTCTGAGAATTACGATCGGGTGCTCGAAGAGTCAGGACTTCCTGAGGATGATTCGTGTAGAGGCGACACGCGTCGAAAATTCGCTCGACACGTCGCTTTAGCAGGAAAATTAGGCGGAATTGTCACTTCATAGTTTTTTATATTTTTTAAGTGTTTTTCTAAAATATAAAATTAATAGATAGATAGATAGATAATTCTTTATTGTACACACCATTAAATTACAAAGTATTAAAATATGAAGGCTTACAATCAAGTGTTACAATGGGCGGCCTTATCACTAACAGCGATCTCTTCCAGGCAACCTTGGAATGGAGAGGAAATACAGGAATCATAAGACGGGGGTGCAACAAACGAATATAAAAAGTGAGGTTAAACAAACTATGCTAACTTAAAATTTAAGCCACAAAATAATATATTCTTCTTAAAATATTTTTAATATATATGTAATTATAAGTGCCTTGTCCATTTTGCTACGTGATGGTAGAAATATATTGTCAGATATCATACTAAAATTAGGGGATTAACAGGCCAAATTTTCATTAGTTGGTCAAACGCGATCCTATAATAAATAAAAAAAAAATGTTTTCATTAAATCACCCATCTATACCACGTATAGGTTTTTAAATCTCAGTATACATTTTTGCCATGAATTTAGAATCTGTCTCTGATCTACATTGCTTTGTACCTTCCTAACGACTCCAAGGACTCAGTGATTCGCAATGTTGCGGTGCTAAGGGATTTTGGGATTTAGTTTATAAATACAGCTGCTATGGATTAAGATACTTCATAACTAAAAGCTTTAAGAAAATAAATGACAAATTTATTACGCAATTTACTTTAGTAAAAAGTTTTAGGAATAATTTAACGTTTCAATAGCATTAAACTGTCACATTAAATGTTACGAAAAGCCTGTGTTACGACGTTATGAGGTATATTTAATATATTTTTTTTATATATTCAACACATATTTTTTGTCTTTTATTTGGCCTCTATTTCATTGCGTTATCCTTCTCGCACCATACACAGGTGTCCGTAAATTTATATAAATAATGAAAAAAATTACTTATTTTACATATTGCCAATAACCTTCATACTGAATTTCAAACAAATAATTTCAAAAACATAGGACTTTTATGTAAACTGCTACTCCCTATTAATTGATCCTCTTATTTCCTAAAACCTTTTGAATAAAGTTTATACTCTTTTCTCAGCGGCAAAATAGGATCTCCATGCACATTTTTTAACCTTATATGTGTACCGTATTTCAAACATTTTTCAAACATTTTAATAAACATTTTTTACCGTATTTTTAAGTCATTATCCATAACATTAAATGTTTTGCCATGGTCTGGTCATGGCCTTAATTTCATAAACATTGGATTTCTATATTAAATTTCAGAGCCTAAAGACGCCCTTTAATCGGCCCTTTCAAAAATAGACATACTTGAAACATATTCGTCACACATGCCTTTCAGCTCTGAAGATCTCGTAATTTTAAGTGATCAAGTGTTATTTCGCTTTTATAATGCAATAATAGAAGATACAATTATACCATAGTAAAACCACATAAGTAGTTTGACTTCATAGAACGGTAACAAAATGTAGCTTTTATGTGTGCACGCCCGTACGCACGTACAATTTCCATAGCATGCACAGTATGATAAATATATAGATTTTTTGTATCATCGTTATGCCTTTATTATCAAAATACTACGAACTACATACAACACTACAGATACTACAAAAAAAGGACTTAGACAACCTATAAGTCATTGCAGACTCAGGCAGTCCAAATGCTTCAGCCCACCAGTTGGCAGCGTGCCCAGCTTTCTGGCAGCATTGCCCCGTTGAATTACAATGCTTATGTTGAGCCAAATAGGTGCCAGTATTTTATCACGCTTCGCATCGACCAAGCGCTCAGATAAGTTTTGGGAAATACGATGACCAGGAGGTCCCCACGGACACAACATCTCTACACCAAACAGGTTAAATATGTAACCACTATAAATGCGTTGATTTATGTAAAAATAATATAAGTATTAACAATCATAAAAATTGTAGCTAGCTACGAATTGATTTGCTTTTATATAAATTATATATACTTCATAGAACCCTAACCTATGTAACATAACCTATAAAACTTACGGGTATTGTCAATCCTGTGAATCTACACTAGAGTAGGCATTTAAATCTACAAGCCACCAGTTAAACTACTTTTCTTGTTTTACTATAATTGTACTGTATTTTTATACTACGCTACCTACCTATATGATAGAACAACACATCAAAAACACTTCTAACTAGATTTAAGCAGTCTAAGTACCGTTCACAATGTTAAGATTAGAACAAAGCCCAATCCTTTTCAATAACAAGCAGCTGAAGATGAATATAAACAGACACTCAGATAAAACTTGACATCATTAGTGTATTCATAAATCATGTGGCACATCCATTATGAGTAATTGAGCAACCGAATCGCTATCTTCGTACTGCGCACTGTTGGCATATTGAGTGAACTATATGAGCGCTATGAGTTGACTGTGTTAGGTTTTAGTGAACAGTAGATATTTTATCAACATGGGGAAAATGAACAGTTTTCTTTATACTGGGTTATTGGAAAAATGCTAACAAACTCTTAGGTTGACTTATTCTGAATTATTTTTCATTACTTTTGTGTAATTTTTTTATATGTTTTTGACGGAATAAGCACGAGTACCACCTGATGGAAAAAGTATGCTGTGCCTGTAAGGTATTATTCATATATTTATTACTTTGCTCGATGTAAATAGTCAAAGCTCTATTCAAAGGGAGCACGGCGCGGTCCAGTGATGCCGCGGCGGGCGCTCTTGACTCGTATTAGGCTTAAAACAGATTAAAAAAAAACTTTTCTTCAAAACAAAAAAAAACATCTCAGAATGTTTGTTAAGACTAGCAGCAGTCAACCCTAATAGGTTGTTAGCGTTTTTCCAATAACCCTGTTTATTATTTACTTTATTTATATATATATGATCAGACTGAATCACTCACGAAGGCACGCTCCTCCAAAATAAATTATTGATGCAGATTTATACGGATAGGCTTAGTTTTTACACAACTTCTTACTGTGGGTGTAAATGCTATGATATATACAGTAAAATAATAAAATATTTACAATATGATCGCTTTGGAAAGCAATTAGTAGTTGCAACTACCTACGTGAAATATTGTTCAAAAACCATTGGAGGTTTTTATGGTTAAGTACCTTTTGTATGTCTTTATGACAATTGAGCTAAATATAGGTATATAAATACCTATGTATAGTTTATCGATAAGTATTAGCATAATAATTATAATGTTTCATATACTATTGCATTTATGACATGATATACCCAATTTATATATTTATATGAGCGGATTTATCTAATCCATAATTAGCTTATTGGGAATTCTCTTCTATACAAATAACTGCAGGCGGCTTTTGTGTTGGTAGAGAAGACTTATGATACGTGAAAAACACGTATACATACGCAGTTTTAACCACTGCAATTTCTATACTATACTGACTCCATATACGTGTGCTAAGATTAGAAAATTGACGATGATGAATATGCTAGTGTAAAATTCAGCTCATTTCGAGCCAGTGCGAAAATCAAACCAATCAACCTTGAAAGAAGGCTCATTTCAGAGTACGCTGAAACGTGACACTTACGGTAATCGCTCTGATTGAAAAGGAAGACAAATTTAGATAATATTACAGTGGACATGGACGCCATTCTTCGATTTTGTCTTTTAGGAGGAGATACAAATTTTGTTCTGTATTTTTCTTAATAGGTACATGAAAGTAGTTAGTAGTAGTAGTGAAAGTAGATCGTTTCTAAAGTCAGGTCTGCTATGTTTTGGGCTCAGTTACTTTAAGAGGCATTTCACATTTTGATGCGTGTATCGAAGATTTTAAGCGCTTAATTTACTATCATAGGAAAGATCTACAAATTGTTGAATAATTGATAAAAATAGAATAATTTGTTGCCTTTTCAGTTAATGTACCACATTTACAAATATTACTTCAAGTATTTTGTAATGACCAATCTCCCGCACCTTGTTTTACCAATTAACGTACACATATCCATCTTCGGAGCTCTATCTCTTGTAGAAAAATTCATCAAATTAACTTTAAAAAAAATCTATACATCAGGCATGTAATCTTGTTGACACATAGTGTACTAGAATATCGATAATTTATCATAATTATGGAATAAAAATTAAAGACCTTGCGCCAATTTCCACGAATTATGTAAGCATTTTAACACGATTTATTGCGTTAAGTAAAGTGTAATTCCAAACAGATATTATATCACACGAAATTGCATTCTCCAATTAATCTAATCTCAATTAACTGTGACATTAGCTCTGTTTTGTTAGTCAGGAAAAAATATTTAACATAACTCTAAATTATCATTGTTTACACATGCCAATTACACAAATTGTTATATCACAACTTATATTTATTTATTAATGAGTGCAAATATCAAATTAAGTTACTCACAGTCACGCTATTCCGTCGTCACTTCTTTCGCTTGTGTAAGCGATAAGCTGGCATTTACTTAAACGTCAGTAGCGTGATTTTGTGAAATGGCTCTTAAATGATATGTGTAATTGTATCATACTTATTGTATAGCATAAACACAATATCGCTCAACGCATACACGACCAGCTCTTCTGTAGTTCGTATTAAAATATAGACGTAGTATGTTACTAATACATGTACGCATTTCCAATAAGTCGTGACCTCCTTTTGCATTCCCCAGCGAGTGCGGATTCAGTATGAGCCAATAATAAAGTCTGAGCCACTTCAACTCGAGCATCGATGGCCCTTCAGTCTTTGAACAGCCCTGCTTCACTGATGACGAAACAAAATGAAAAGCGAATTATTTTTATTCCTCACTAAACAACTTTGCAATGAGGGGACCTTTACCGCCCCCGGCACGCCCTTTGTCGCTAAAACAAAAAATGCTTTATAAAATCACCTTTCGAAATTTCTCTACGAAACTGTTGTATTGTGAGATTGGATAATATTTTGTTATCAATTTTTAAGTGCTTATCGACGTCACATTTCTGAAATATTTGGATTTGATTTCAATGAAATACATGTGAATACATTTATTAGCTTAAAGCAATTAAACATTACATTTCTGTTTCTGATATATTCTAAGTAGTCTCGAGATGCAAATCTTATTTTTTTTAGAATGCGTAGTTTAACATGTCCACTCTGATTCCTCAAATTTACATTTAATAACATCTATCTTCACAATCCACAGTTTCTTATCACTATTTCTGTAACTGAGTTGAAAGGTTAAAAACTGGGAATAGAAAGACGTTGTATAAGACTACTTTGATATAAACCAATTCTGTGTTAAAAAAAACCAACACCATTTTCAAACAAGAAATGATTAGAATACAAAGGCATGTTGCGCCGAGTATATGTATACCCGCAAGTTTGTTCCACAACAGAATTCAAGAGTATCAAAGCAAACCGTTTTAGAATATTCAATATGAGATATATCGGCTCCAGCGAAAAAAAATGTGGACCCAATTTGTCTTGCAGCTCACGTCTCCTACAATTTGGGGAATGTGGAGTTACGTAATGCCTTGGATTCATGCATATTTCTATATTGACACACATACCGAAGTCTCTTTTCGTAGAAAAGGAAGATTTTTGTGTAAATATCTTTTCCTGTTGTTTGATTAGTGTGGATTTCGTGAGAGACTGACAAACGGAATAAGTTAGTGATTTTTGTTCTCTGCACGTGCTAGTTTTGCATTATTTTACGAAATTTTGTTTTCTCATCCAAAAGTGACGGCAATATTTCTTTTACTTATCTTATACAAAGCTAGCTTAGTATACAAATTAGAGCCGAAACTTCAGCGTTATAAAAAGAGTTTCGATTCAAATTTTCGTTTAATTTTCTTTTTAATCCACAACCCGGAATTCGCAAACAAAACCCGACTAATTGTTTAACTTTTATCAAGAAATTACGGATCTTAAAAGATTATAATTTGTTTTCTCGATGGTCGCCGGCGAGACACCTAAATCAGGGGAATAGGGCGGTGGGGGTCAAATGCATGGGAGAGAGGGTGGTTGAAGGTAAGGGCTCAGATACTTTACTACCAGCTTAGAGAAAGTCAAACTCAGCATTTTGTTTTGATGTTTTAAATTATTTGCCATTGTCTTGAAGCTCGGTCAAGTTAGATAAACCACTTAGGAATGATAAGCTATGTTTAATGTAGTTCTTTACAAAACTTGTCATAGTTATAAATTGTAACTTATTTGCGTTAGTGGAGTTGAAGTAAGATTAACATATATGTAAAGAGATATAATATTGCTCTCTCCCTTTAGGAGCACTACCCAAAGTCTAACACAAAATATCTATCTGCAATAAGTTAAAATTTTGGTTTGAAAATTTTATAAAATATTGATCCTACTTTATATTTTCAAATCATAAAATTTAAAATCATAGTAATTACTACTTACATGTTACGGAGTAGAGAAATGAGTAGGTGTCCTGCCTTATGTTTGGATATGACTTATGTCATTAGGAAGTACATAATATCTTTGGACGGGTAAATTTTAATAGGTTCGCTATCCGAATTTTGTATATCTTTTAATTAATTGTGTAAAAATAATAGATTGTAATAGTTAAAAGACGAGATAACTAACACTTCATTTAAACTACGTCTTCAAATGGCACGAATAGTAATGGTAATACATATTTCAGATCTATATATATTGTTACGAACATTTCAAAATGTTTGAGGAAAAAAAGCAAAAACTTTGAAGCCGCTCTTGTTGGCCAGGAATATAGCTTATCGATTTGTATCGATGAAATTAACCAGAAACAAATGATTCAGTGGCAAGCTATTTAAAGTTGTCGGGTTTTTCGTTTCATCCTACGAATGTGCCGGTATTTTTTTGATTTTTATAATTACGATAATTATACTTTAATCATACTGAAGTAAAAACATAAATATATTATTATATATCTTCTCGATTCTGTTTATGCTGTTTACAAGTGTCATACTCACCCTCAATTTAGGTTACTATCGGAGGTTTAGAATTAAATTTGGGTTTGAATTTAGGTAACTATTATTTTGATCATATACGAATAAGTATAGTATTGTGTCCCTAGTACATCAACGCGAAGAGAGGCATACTGCTGATTTGGAACATAAGTATCCCTCAATCAGGTTTTACAAAATCCGATTTTGGAACAGCAAGAAATACTGATTCTAGAGGATACTAAGAAGTTCGTCAAATTAAAATTATAATTCAATTTACAAAAGATATGCACAAAATGAAGAATTGACAGATTATTGATGGTGTTTATAACATATTTTGGTACTTTGACTGTATCATTAAAACTTCTCAAGTTTCTAAATATGAATACAAGCACTATCGCATCCTATCCAATTATATTATTATATTAAATTATTGGAGCACAAAATATGTAATATGACTTCTTAAATTGTTTTTATTTAGATCATCAAATTGTTTATATTTAGATACGAGTTTTGTTATGATAAGTAACAATTTTGTATCTCATTCTGAAGGACGTTGACGAATTTCTTCAAAACTATGTCAATTAATTAACGGTATTAATATTTAAGTCGTCATGCATATACAGTAGTAATATAGTAGAATGCACCTAAGTAATATTATTATGTTTTAAATTCCGAACAGAGCGATGGCCACAAAATTTACGTTGTAGTTATAGTATATGTATATATAGGGTTGCTGGAAAACTGGCCTCCTAACCCGTTTAATTTTCGAAGTATTTGGCAATGAATCTCTAATTTGGGGTGTCTCTCAATCAAATCTCTCTATCAAATCTCTAAATGGTCCTTGAGTTCTACGGCTATTGAATAAATAATGAACAACCTATGTCCTTACCACCAAAAAATTGACAAACCATTTTGAAATGCCTCAATAGAACACTAATTCCTCGGCTAAAACGAACAAAATGTCAGTATCAAAATGTTTAAGCTACAACATACAAAGCTACGATTTGACATGTTATAATCACACCCGTCAAATTTAAAACATTACCACAGACATTACCAATAATGTAAGGTTGCACCTACACCGCTTCGATTGACACGCAGATAGGTACAAAACACTTCCTGTGACGACTCAGTGCACACCCTAACTATGATCTATGTACTGACATTAGATCGAAAGCAGATTAGCTATGATTAACTACGGGTCTGCTAGTTTTCGTAATATATCATGTTAGTTTGTAATATTATTACATAGATGATGATCAGAAACGTTTTTTGTCAACATCTATAGTCTTAAGCTTTTTTACAGCAGTGATTTATTATGCAGCTTATTATACTTAAGTTGTTCTCGATTCTATCACCATCTGTAGTTTCAAAGTCTGCATTTTATTATCTGATCTTTAAAATATAATTACTCTTTTCATTCTGTGTCGATGACAACATAAGTTTATAGTAAATTTATAATGAACTTAAAATTATATTCAAAATCTCGTTTTCTTTCATATAACTATTCATATATCTAAAATCGTTTTGATAACTAACATAGCTATTGTATGTTCATGAATCCAATCAAAATAGCTTCTATGAACAGTAGAAGTAACAGCATCATCACCTTCCTACCATTACCCCAGTCATTTAGAGTCGGCAAACTGTGCTGTTCCTATTCATTTCTTTTAACACTCATCAACTCAGAATTTCAATAAGTTGGTAATATAGTTATACATTTTTTTTACAAATAAAAACCACCTTCAAACTTAAAAAATGCATTATTAGGGATAACTCCAATACTGCTCGTCAGATCTCACTCAAGTTTAAATGGAACCACATGACAAGCACTAGCTTTGAATGTAAAAAAAAAAAATCGTCAGGTAACGAGTTATGGAGTAATAAATACTATAAAAAAAAAAAAAAAAACTTGTAACCTCCTTCTTTTTGAAGTCGGTTAAACTGGATTGATATATTAGCTTTTAGATTGCTCGTAGCTATACTTTTAACCCCTTTGCTAACAGCTAGGTTTTCCCAACAAAAAACATTCCTTACTAGTGATTTCCATCTCCTTCTTATATGCAGAACGCTACCAATTTGTAAGTTTCATACACCGAAGATTTATTGCACGATCGTGTCATTTCACTGAATCAGGATTACGTGTATGTTCCCAAGAACAGGGTTGCCAGTTTTCATGAATAAAAAATACTCCTGTCTGTTTTATTTAGTACGATGCTATAAAAATGATTTTTATACCAATACTTTCAAATATAAATTCATTCCTTATCAATTTTATACAGTAAATATGAGAGCGTGTGGGACTCACCACATAAACAAATGAACGAATTTTGATGAAATGTGGTACCTACATTACATTCTCTAAGGATTAATGGAAGGGTATGGAATTAATGAAACAAAAATTAAAATCCAATATTTTTAACTCCGTAGTTCTGAGTTCGATCCTTGGTCAGCCAAGTGTAAATTGGTATTTCCTATAGATTTTTTTAGTAACATACCAGATATGTACCAGTTTAATAGCAATAGGTTCGCACCGAATGCATAATGAGGTCCGGTCAAATGTAACAGATGTTGTTCTTCTTAAACTGCAAAATGCCTATTGTACCTATGAAAGCAATAAAATATGGTACAAATCTCAGTGCCTATTGCAAGGAGCTGGCAACCCTGTTCAAATGTAAAAGTGTTGCCTTCTCAGCCGTATTCGGTTAAATATATTCGTTTAGCCCCCGGCTTAAGGGGCGATGATTAATGAAATACTCCCCTAGGTGTCTGGCCCCTTACGTGTCAGTAAAATTTGGTAAAAATAAATTATTTACGGTTTTTGTCAAAAAAATATTCTATATGTGATTTTCGCTCAGCATGCGATAGTGCTAGTAATCATATTTAGAAATACCGAAGGATAGCGACATCATTGCGTAACTAAAGTGTTTGAAAAACCACTTCTGTCCATCACATGAAGTCTATTAATCTGGCTGACGACCGCGCAACGTCCCCTATGGCGGTTAAACTAATACAATTGGAGCATAAAGTTTCGACTCGTAAGAGTAAGGTTCCGGTGGCCGAATGGATCAGGCATTTAGCGCGAAATCGGAGAACGCGGGTGAGATTCCCGTCAGGAACATAAAAAAAATACTTCAATAATTTGTTAATGACGTATATTATATTGTCTAACATAAACTTAGTCTTAAGAGAGCATATATAGTTCTACAATTATGATCCGTCTTCTTGTCACCATGGTCAATGCAACTTGATCGAGACGTCGATGTTAATCAAAATATTATTTTGATGTTAATTCATGCGTGACTGATTTAATAAATAAAAAAAATTATTCAATGACTTATAAACATGAATTTAGTTCACGAAAGTTTAAATTTTGTTATGTACTCGTATGTACTGTTGAACCTTATCTTATGAGTGTTATCAAGCCTAGAATATCTTCTCATCCCTATGTTATATAGCTGATTTAGTATAGCTTATACTCCTGTTATTCATTGTTACAATCTCGTACATACAGTTTAGCCTCGAGGGCTTGGCTAAAATATTTTTTCTCGTAATATTTTTTTCGCGTGTATACTAAGCATAAGAATTTGTAACCCAAATGCTTCTTCGGTGGCTGTCACCATCCAAATTGAATACAATTTATCATGCAATACGTCTCCTACGTATTTATGATCCTTAGATGGCATATTTTAGGTAGCGTAATGAATTTATTCTTTTTTAAAACCTTCATAAAGGTTTGTCACATGGTTTATCGGCGGGAAACTACAAGAAAATTATTATTGTTTTGACAATTTGTGTTTTCATTAAAGTCTGTTAGTAGGTAATACGTAGCTACTTTTATTAAATTATACATAAACATTATCTTTAACACATTTTGTGTAATAAAGATTTAGTACGACAATAGTTTATTTTGTTCTAATCGATAAAGCAATATCCTGCTATATTATGACTTTATTCCATTATAGCATTTGCATATGGGCATTATTTTTTAGTTTTATTTTATTAAAAATTTAATACTAATTATAAAATATGTAAATTATGTCTAAGACAAATTAAATTTGTAAAACTTATAATTGATACATTTATTTTATGTCATAATCTGTGAAAAATACAAACTTTCGGTTGAAAGCAATGAGTGGTAGGGTATTTTGCTAATTCGCGACTGGTTAGCTACATCTTTCGGTAAAAATCTGACGCCAAGCACCAAACGTATGTTCCTGCAGGTGTCCTTGAGTGCCAGATCCCGATCTAGGTTAAATCTGTTTACTATCCTCGACCACATCATCACTAACTAAGAGGTGAAATTAAAATCAAAAGCTTTACCAAATCGGTTGTAAAAATTTGAAAATGATTAGTTACTATTTTCAAGCCACAGTAGTAGTTCTATGCGAGTTAATAATATTAAGCCCAATGTTTCTTTCGGGCAGATGGTCTTTCACACTCCATATTTTAAACATTCTGAAAACACAATAACACATGACCATCAAAATGACCATAAAAAGTATTACTTCACCTATGTGACGCAATGATATCTTGGCGTGGACTCAAATAACAGCGGTAATTGCAGACAGTAAGACCTGTACTGTATTTGATTTTAAATCTTTCCCCAAATAATAAATGATCTTTGCAACAAAACATTTCATTACACACAAATATCTCTAGCAATCTCGACCAACTACCAGCAAAGCAACACGCTACCCCATCCGTTGAAAAGAAAAGAAACTTAACCGTGTTTTAAAATTAAGTTGTAACTTGTAAGTAACATTTTCTCCCGAGAAAAATAAAGACAGAACCTATTTGTTCTCATTCTCTTTAGTGATTCACGAGATACCGTCTTTAGATGTTAAAGAAATTTGTGATACTTTCGTAAATGGACATTGAAAGCGAACAAGTATCAAATATCAATGTATTCTTAATTGACTCAATGTGTTTTATTGAATAGTGTCCCAAAAGACATAGGACACTACGGAGCTTAATGGACCATTTAACAAACCCATAAATTGTTGTTAATCGTTACTAATTGGATGACATAAGAAGAACACACATAGTTAATATCAATAACAGTCTAAAAATAGGTACGGGTGGTCCCATAAACTCTCAAGCTTTTATATTGTTTGATAATAGCTAAAAGGTAACCCACATAAAAATTAAGATAACAGTGGCATTTCAAAAGCTAAATAAAACCGTCGTTAATTCTACTTTTTATTAAAATTCGTGCGGCGGCGACATAAAATGATTCGATAAGCGATTTATTTATTTTATTTATTAGGGAGGACATAGATGCTGGCTACCGCCTGTGCGGTCGTCCAGCTCCACCGGGTTTTGGGCGAGGGCCTGGCCCTAAAATAGCCCGGGAGGGAGAAGTGCCGAAGGCACTTCTCCCGAGACGGGCGTAGAAGGCGAAAAGCGCTTTCTACCTCCGTCTCCTGCGGACGCCGAAAACGTACCGCTACTATAGGAGGGGTTGACAGCGAGCTCAAGGGCACCACTGTGGTTCGGACCTCGGCTTGTCTCGCTGTCGAGAGACATGGGGGGGATCGGAGCAAAATGCCTCTGTGCAACTGCAGTGTTGCACAATTGGGCCCTACTGAATAATACTCTTTGACTATTTGGAGAGCAATTTATCGTGACCTTGTTTTTGCCTCGAGCTCGCCGGCGAGCTCGGTGTTTGATTGTGTGACCTCTGATTACCTCACACCTGGGGATTTTACCTCGACGACTTGCGGATAACGCTAAAGCTGCCAACGTAATGGCTGCGATGGGGTCATCCGGGTCGTCTAATACCTGCCGTGGTCGGCGACGGGGGGGTTTGAAAAATGGGATAGAAGAGGCGGTCGAGTAGTTCGATGCCTGGACAACCAATGGGTTCGAGTGGTGGGGCGCTCGATCAAAGTATCGGCGGGCGCAGTCCTTATTGAACTGCGCTAAAGAGGGAAGGTTTAGGTCGCAATGCAACTCGGTGTTCCGGATATACCACGGAGCGCCGGTTGCACTACGAAGAAAACGGTTTTGAATGACTTGAAGCTTATGGAGATGGGCCTCACTAGCATGACTAAACACTACTGATGCGTAAGTCATGATGGGGCGGATGCAGGCAGTGTAAAGTGTCTTCTTATTTCTAAGAGACATTTTACTCTCTTTGCGAATCAGGGGACCAAGGCGACCCATTACAAAGGCCGCTCTGTTACGGACGGTTGTTATATGATCGCTAAAGGTGAGATTCCGATCAAGGGTGACTCCGAGATATTTTGTTTTACTAACCCAGGGGATGGGTTGGTCGAACAAAGTTATAGGTTGCGGGTAACGGGGGCGGCCCTTCTCAGTAAAGTACATAGCTGCACTTTTAACTGGGTTGACCGCGATGCGCCATTTACGGAACCAGTCACCGATCTCGGTGATGGCCCGTTGGAGGGCGGGAATGGACTTTCTACTGATATGCCACCCAGTGGTATAAATAGCGGTATCATCCGCGTATTGGGCTAATAGGACGTTAGGCTGAGAGCGTGGGATGTCGCTGGTATACAGCGCAAAAAGAATGGGTGATAGCACGGAGCCCTGAGGGACTCCGGCTCTGACTGGGTGGGGGGAGGAGAGGGTGCCTTCCACGCGATAGCGAAAGCTTCTGGCTTTAAGGAAGTCTTGTAGGATGAGCACAAGACGTTCTGGCACGCCAAATTGGTATAGCTTGTAAATCAAGCCATTGTGCCAGACTTTGTCAAAAGCTTTCGCTACGTCGAGGAAGACTGCTAGCGTTGTCTGGGGTTTGGGGTACTTGTTAAAGCCCTCAATGATGTGCTCCGTGAGGCGGTGCACCTGTTGGACGCATGAGTGTCCGGGTCTGAAGCCAAACTGCTCATCTGGGATAAGGTGGTGTTCCTTGGCATGGGACTGGAGACGGTTTGCAAGTAACCGCTCGTAAAGTTTGCCTAAGGCACTGAGGAGGCTGATGGGGCGGTAACTGGTGGGGTCAGATGAGCTTTTGCCTGGTTTGTGAATGCCAATGACATTTGCACATTTCCAGGTGTCTGGGAATAAGCAGTGGCTCATAGCAGCATTGAAGATGCTGACTAGGAGATGGATGAGAGGAGGAGAGAGGGTTTTAAGAACCCTGTTGGAGATGCCATCGGCACCGGGGGATTTGCGCGGTCGGAGGGCCTTGATCAGTCTCGCCACCTCAGCGTAAGTCGCTAAGGTGATTGGTGGGAGTTCAGAGGTGACCACAGAGCTTTTACGTTCGACTTCAGCATCCACCGAATCGAGGTGAGCTTGGTCAACGTGATCTACGTTAGGGGAACACTGAGCCTCTAGGCTATCAGCTAGGCACTCAGCTTTGTCTTCGTCAAAGAACGCTGGGACTAGTGGGACTGGTCTGTATAAGGGAGGCATGTCGTTGTAGTTACTTCCTTTCATACCTCGCGCCAAGTCCCAATAAGCCTGGTGGCTTGGCACGAGGTTTGAAAGTTTGTCACCCCATTGTTGATCACGCAACTCAGACATGCGACTTTGAACCATGCGTTCAAAGTGGCGTTTCTTAGTTTTGTTCTCTTTACTGGGGTAAGAGTCGTAATGTCGGGTCACTGCTTTACTTTCCGTCACTAATCGTCTCACATCCGCTGGAATGACAAGGCGCCGGTCGTCCGGCACCATGACCTCCTTTGCGGATGCACCTACTACGGTGGAGAGGTGATTAGTGAACGAATCGATTGCAAGGGTTACGTCATCTTTAGTCAGGATGTCGTCAGGGATCTTGTCAAGGTCCGGTGAACTGATAGCCTTTAGGGCAACGCCTAATTGCTTCCAGTTCACTATCGTCTTAGTGGGGCGGGGGAGGTCTGTTGTTGGGTCGGGACCTAGTCGCAGTATAATGGGTCGGTGATCAGAGTGAAGCTCGTGAACCACTTCTATGGAGCGTAACTGGAGTGTTACGCCTCTGAGTAGTGCCATGTCAAGCAAGTCAGGTCGAAAGTCTTCCGTGTGAGGGTAGTGAGTGGGCTCAGTGGGCGCAATTATGTCAAAATTAAGTTCTGCGACTAGTTTTTCAAGTGCAATGCCTCTGGGATTGTTGACGTTACAATTCCATAGGATGTGCTTACTATTGAAGTCGCCAATCAGAAGGACGGCGCTTCCTAATGAGAACAATGCTTCTAAGTCAGCTCGGACGATCGGCTTTTGACAAGCTTGGTAACAGGACGCTATGACTATAGGTTGATGACCAGTCATAGCTAGAAGGCAACAAGATGCTTCCATATTAACAAGAGTCGGGGTAGGTAAGGGGATGCAGTGCAGGGACCTTTTGTAATAGATAAGAGTGCCTCCCCCACGGGAGTTCACTCTATCATCACGTACCGTTCTGTAATTGGCAAACCTAGGGTTCGCCTTCCCCGGTTTTAGAAGGGTTTCCTGCACGCATATAATGTCGATAAGGTGGGTGCAACAAAAGTCGTGGACAAGGTCACGTTGTCTAAAGAAACCGTTAGCGTTGAATGACGCTAACGAAACTGAGCGCGGTTTCGTGCGTGCGGTTGTACTACCCATAGTGGTTGTACTGGGGAGGGGCCTGGGGAACGAAGCGCTTAAGGGCGCTTAGTAAGTTCGCGTGTTCCAATGTGTATTGGATCACGTCCGCTGGGGATTGAGCGTATTGCATCTTGTGGAATAGCTCTTGTACCTCATTGATGTCAACCGACATAGCCAGATCGCTGACTAGGTTGATTGCCTCTTGAAGAGGGGCAGCCATCAATGGCATAGGTGGAGCTTGAGGCCGGGAAGCGGCGCGGGGAGGCGCGCGAATGGTGTTGGCGACGGGTGCCGGGAGCGCGGGGCGAGCCGGGGCCGGTGCGCGGGCAGGGGCCGCGGCGCGGGCGGGTGCGGGTGCGGGCGCGGGTGCGGGCGCGCGGGCCGGGGCGCGGGCGGTAGCGACGGTCTTAACCATACTGGGTGGTTTAGACCATGCGTTACGGGCTGGGAGCGGCGCGGGTATTACCTGTGAGGCAGGTACTACCGTTAGTTTAGGGCTTACCCGTTGGTAACGGTCGTAAGAGGGACGGGTCGGCCTATGCCTTGCCACCCTGTGGTTCACTCGTGGTGCTTTAGGGCAGCCACGGTAATTCGCGGTATGCCCTTGAGCACCGCATAAAACACAGCTGGGTGGGTCCGGCGAATCCCGGGTGCGAGTGCACGCTGCTGTCGCGTGATCGCCTAGGCACTTAACGCACCTAGCGCGAGCGAAGCAGAAACGGGAGGCGTGCCCGTATAGTTGGCAGTTATGGCACTGCGAGGGACTCCCATTCTTGTATGGGGCTTGGACATCGAGTCCTGAGAGGCCACAGACCTTTTTTAAATTAAAAATGGCCTTGCCTTCAGGAGTACGATCTAGTACTACGAGTACTAGATCGTAGGGGCTGCGGTCCTTCCCGCTGTACATGCGGTGAACTGCATGTACGGGGAAGTCTTGTGCCTTCAGGTCGGCACATACCGAATCGGTATGTACCTCCTTGGGCACACCGCGGATGACCACTCGGAGGACTTTCTCCTCTTCGAGCGCATAAGTGTGAAAACTTATGCTCTCGTGGCGGAGGAGTTTAGTTAGCGCTCTGTGGTCGCTAATGGTGGAAACTTGGACTTTAATGCCCTGCTGCGTGGAGCGGGCATTAGTATAGTGGATCCCACGATCCGAAACTAAACGGGACAGCATGTCCCATTTGGTTTTGTCCTGAATGAACAGGGGCGGAGGCGGTTTTTCGCGGCGCGCGCTCGCGTCCTGAGGGGACGCGGCAGTGGTGGCCGGAGCGGAGGGAGGAGACGCGGGGCGCGGGGCGGGGGTCGGCTTCTTGCCGGAGGCGGGGGCCTTAGCGGGTGCCTTGGCGGGAGGGGCGGAAGTTGCGCAACTAGCGGCTTTAGGAGCACGCTTGCGTTTGCGGTCAACGACGGTATAGCCGTCGTTATCGGAGTCCGAGTCAGTGCGTAAGGCGCGACTCGGATCTACTTCCATCTCCGTTTCGGAGTCCGAAGTGGGCTCGACAACGGCGATGGAGGGACGGGTGCTCGCTGGCCTCCCGATCGGTGAGCGCGAGCGAGACCTCTCACGGGGAGGGGCTGCCACCGTGCGTCTATTATCCGGGCCCGGAGCGGGCGAAAGCGGGCTGTCCTCTGAGAAGGACCGGGTCAGAGGAGGGACGTTGGCCTCCGGGATTGAAGTCCCGGAGGGAGCAATAAGAGTGTCCGTGAGGCGGGCACTCGCTTCCTCTTCGAGGAGTTGCATGTGTGCAACATACAGATCGGGGTGGCGGAGGGCGAAGGTCTGAAGGACCTGCACCTCACCGTTAGAGGGACGGGACTGCATCCTGAGGGGAATACTCAGGACGCCCTATCAAGGGTTTGAATTCCCTCACACACCTTGTGAGCTCACTGTGTGAGAGGGAGTGTGTACCTAGGGTGTGCCCTAGTTGTGTACCCTCTCCGAGCTTTTTTCTCGGCGGAGAGGGGTGCTCCTAAGCGCTACTCCGGGGTTGACTAGGGGCGACCCCAAGGCCAGTAATCCCGGAGCCCAGCTTGCTTCGGCTGACCCGTGAAGCGGGAAAGGCCACGGTGCAAGGTTAAACCAAAACAACAACAGTGGCCGTTGTCACCGTAGGGTGTCACACTGCGACCGCAGCAAATGGCGGATTTGATCGTTCAGACGGGTTTGGCTGACGCTACCCCACGCCTGAACGACGTCGCTTAACAGCACAAAGTGTGTTGTTACGCGACTGTTACTATGTTGTGTCGGGTAGTAAAGTGGTGAAATGCGCACCGAAAAGTGCGGTCAAAACAAGACCACCAGCCCGATATGATGTTGTTCGTCCGAAACAAGGGACTTGGGTAGGTGGTAATGCCTGACGTCTTAGAGCGCCTCTGCGCGACGGCACGGCGAGCTCGTAGCTCGCGTTGCTCGGCGTTCGGCGGCTGCTCAGCTTCTGCACACAAAACAAAAACTTCGTCAGGACTGCGTATTCCAAGGCACTGGTCTGCAACTAGCGTCGGAACGATGACCCGAGTGAGACGGCAATAGTGCGGGGACTATTGCGGTCTCACTGGGAGATACTGGCGGAGCTGTAGACAGGTGTGCACGGCGTGGCGGCACAGGTCGGAATGAGTGTCCTCCGTCGTCGATAAGCGAAATGTTGAAGCTATTTATGAGACAAAATACAAACGTTGTGTAACCAGTAACTACTCAGTTCGGAGATACAGAGAAATCACCAATCAAGTTAATTGTGGAGAAACGATTTAGTGAAACCCCTTCATTTAAAGTTATCCAGGAATCTAAGCCGGAATTCGTGTAACGTAATCGATCTCGAAACGAGGAGCCGCGAAGGACAAAGTGCGGTCACGAATTTACATATAAATTCGGGATTATTTTAATTTAAAACGCATTTGGAAAGTTTATTTGCATTTATATGAGGTACCATTACCGTTTCTTTGTCACGACTAATATAGCAGTTCAGTGAGCTTACACATTATGGACTGGGAACGTCGAGGGTCGAAGCGAGAAGTGATTTACAACCAGCTCCATTCAAGAATCCAATTTCGATCGCCCTTCTCGCTTTCACAGTTTAAAAGCAGTATGATGCAAGTGGGATGCCGTATACGCCATTAGTAACCCCCGACATGTTTTTGGGTAGTACTTGTGTAAACAAATTAAGCCGAAATGTGACCACTTAATTAAATTAACCAATTTATTAATGTAGGTACTCTTTTACGTAGGGTAATTAGTTAAGTATATTGTTTAAACAAAATTGGATACTTTTAATCTGCAACTTGTATTATGTTGTAGATACTTATTTAATATCCTTGTCTTACGAAAATATCAGTCATTTAATTATATTACAAATATTATATATATTATTACCTTCACACGTAAATCAGTATTTTGATCTCAAACGAAACTTTTTATTAATTTCATTAGTTGGTGACGATTACTTTATTGTATTACATTTCCATCCAGAAACGCAATTATCGCATAACCAAAACTCATGTATCGTTTAACATCAAAGCGTACGAAAATACGGGAATATCAGAGATGTGGCATTAATTATACCGGTTTAAGTTTAATCCCGTACCGGTATTAAATCAGTCATTGCTTACAGATGCCTGTGATACGAGCCTTTACTTGTGTACGAGGGTATAAATATATTTGTTCTTGCACTAATAGCTCGTAAATATTTTAGCGCAAGCGACGGACAAACACATGCGCCTCTAGACAAATGATCGTGTATAAAATATATATGTTGCCCCGTCACTTTGAGCATTCCCATTCGTTACGTTTCCAACGACTGAAATAACAATACCATAGGCCATTACTGAAGTCTCCAGTTTTAAAATTCGAACGGAAGTGTTCCTGCCATCCATCACTTTTGGCCAGTCTTTATACAACAGCTGTGGCCCATCGGCGGCGGAGTATTTTAACAATCCACGTAATGAAGTTTGAATGTAACGTTACACTAGTGGAATCTTTCTTTGGGAGTTCATTAGAGTTGGTTAACTTGTAGAGTACGGATAATGCTTTAGTTAGTGTGGGGTTCCAGTGTCAGACAAATGGCTTAACTCTCGACTAATTGATCCTTGACTTGTAGGTTTCTTTTTCTTAGCTGTAGTTTTAATAAGAATGTTTAAGAGAGTATCATAGAACGATATGTTTTGTTAATTCTTTATGATAAATGATTTACATTCTTTAGTTTAAAAGAGAGTAACTATATATTTATTTCCGTGCATGTGTAAAAAATTTTTGATGGCTAGTTTATATTATAAAAATTAACTTTTTATATATTAGTTAATGTATTTTGTGTAAAATATATAAATAAGTTAACAAAGCACTAGAATTAATTGTAACATAATTAAATTAATAGATTGCCATTCTAAAAAGGCATATTTTCAAAAAGTATTTACCGTGAATTAGTATTAAAATTATTTTAAACAATAATAAAGGGATAACTTACAATTTACTTACCTAAAAAATATAGGTAAATATGATCCATACCAACTGTTTTTCTTAAGAGAAGTGTATTCAAAGCGCTCTTCGTACAAACGTAAATTCGTCATATTTTTATCTCCAAGTATTCAAACTCACTGAATACTTGCTTTTTATTTTCCAATTTTATATAAAATTATGCACTTTCAAAATTATTTTGCGAGCATGTTTATTAAGAAAACATCAAATTACTATTTTAATAAAACACCTAAAAAATATATATGTAGTGAAAATTCTGCCTAATTTTCTTACTAAGCCGGGATTTTCGACGCGTTTCGATTCTACACGAAGCGTCCTCAAGAAGTCTTGACTTTACGAGCGCACGATCTTGTATTAGGCGGAATTGTCACTAGATATATTTTTATATTTTTTAATGTTTTGTATTAAAATATTAATTTGATATTTTCTTAAAATATAGAATATTTGTAATTTTTAAATATGGATTTCCGCAAAGTAACGCCTGAACCTATTCATTATTTGTAGGTTATTCTTAGTTTTATATATAGAGAAAAGTACAATAAATAATGTATCAAAAAATTGCCAAGTCAGAAACAAAGATATTAAGCACATAAACATGCGTGTCACAGTTCACTGAGCTAGAACACTTGGTATTAAAAATATGGCAAAACTACATTTATATGTAATTAACTATTGCACTTCCAATAAACTATGCTTCAAAACTTTAACATTGAAAACTGTTGACTTACTCGTCTCATAGTTTTCCAATTAATAAGCAACTCGACTCACCTGAAACAAAAAAAATTAACGTTATAGTATACATACGTGTACTTATAGTTACAGTAAATATCTTTGGAATAATATAAGGTAGGCGTAGTCGGTCGTCCTTCATTCTCGACAGTCTCCAGAAAAGCTGCCGGGGCGGGCATCATGCCTCTAACAGATTTTATGGAGACACCTTCAGCATTAAGTCACGTGGTAAGGACTTCTTGACATGGGGATGAATAAGATGTCTTGTATGGGAAGTATTATGTTATACGAGAACCTTTTTCTACTTATTTTTTTTTAATATATTTTCGAACGATTCATTCTTGTTTTAAATTTTTAAACGACTTCAAGAATATGAAGAGATTCTCAATTCAACTTCTTTTTTTCGGTTATTACCTGATATCTTGTTTGTTCTTGGGTTTACCGATTTTGGTAATTTTTTATATTCAAAATCTGGGGATTTTCATGTGAGAAGGATTTGAGTGAGATCTGACGAGTATTGTTTAAGTTATCTCTAATAATAATTTAATTGGCTTCGTCTACATTCATGATCTATTTTTGAAAGAACCTTCCCTTAATAGGAGGTTTTTCGGCAATAGACAATCCGGCTGATACAATACAGTACAACCATGAACTTCTTTCTCATTTTCACTCGTCGATGTAAAATGAACAAAAAAAAACTGGGTAATATGATGGTTTGGTACATTTACTGTGTAGTGCATTTTTGTTTTAGAATATTTACTGTTTGAAGTCGGTTTTGTAAGTAAAAAATTATATTGTTTTCTTGCAGCAGATTAGAACGTAATGCTGTCTTGGGTTTTCGCGATTGTTACACAGTAATCAAACATATTTAAACGGTTTAAATCGCGTATATTTATCATTATTTTTGTCCCGACGTTTCAAACGCTTTGCAGTGATCGTGGTCATGGGGTGACTTTTTGGTGAGATTAGAAAGTGTGATAGAAATGTTTTGAAAAATTGAAACGCTTTTGCTGTAAATTACTTTATTATCCTGTTGAAGACGTAAACGCATGGACGAGGTTTTTTTCAGACACTTATTTGTGTAGACTGTTATGTGCTTGTTGTATATTCCTTTCAACGAATAATGATGCGAGCAAAGTGAGCATACTGCCAAATGCTGCTGGCTTGAGCATTTGGTCTACCTGTGGGCGAGCCATGGTCTTTTATTTCGTCTAAATGCTTCAGTTGTAGTAGCTGTAGTGTTGCATATAGTGTGTAGTGTTTTGTTAATAAAGGCCCATTACAATAAGCTTGCCTTCTATTATAAGGAGCTAAAATACTTGTAATAAAAAGCCTAAAAATGGTTGTAAAAATACCTTATTTATGAAATCTTATTTTATAAGAACATTGAAGCATGCTAAGAAAAAAATTAGGAATTATTTCAGATGGAAAAAGTCCCGCTAGATCTTATCTTTTTCTACCCGAAATAAAAATGCCGTTGTGTACGTCATGTTTATGAAATATTTTTTTGCCTTTGATTTGTGATTAAGCGGAAATTATCACAGAAATGATAAAATCAACTTTTCAAAAGTCAATATTTCCGAAGAAATTAATCTGAAGCTAAAAGGGCGGCCCTCGAAAGTTATCTGCGAAGGAAGCCGTAGCGCGAGCATGACCTCACAATCAAATGTCAAAGAAAGTTTTATCAGAGGAAAGTTGACAAATAATCCCTCGTCGCGCTACCGAAGTTTTCTCATACTCTACGCAGTGGTACGTGATTTGGCCAACTCTATCGGAGTCTTATTGTGCTCGAGGCATCGCTGCCGTGCTTTTGCATTACAATACGCTCATGATGTGGGGAATCTTGATCGAATTTGTTGGAATCAGGGGATGGATGCGCATTTTTAGCGTGATATCAATGGAAAGTTCCGTTTCATACCGCTTCGTAAAACTTCATCGCTGTCATCCTACACTGTTATGTAATTTGGACTTACAATTTGATAGCAAGTGCTATAACCTAAATCAACGTTTTATTCAACTCCAAAATTATTTATGATTTTAAATTACTGAAAGAGGGGCTTTACTTTACTATCTTACTGTAAGTGATAATGTGGTCTAAGATAACAAAGACTTAACTTAGAATGAGTAGTAGCTCTTAATAACAGCTGATGGAACACCGCTTTAGATGCTAGGAAACATCTATTCTATTTGAGTTTTTTTTGAAATGAGCAACACACTGGTACCACCGTGCTCTAAAGCTAATGCAAGTGGTGAGAATTGGACTATGGCCTGACGACGTCTACGACTGTTTATCAATACCCCAAGGCCATTACTGCTTCCAAGGTACGTGTGTCTAAAACAGGTAAATACAGTTCTAAGTTTTGTATTGTCTAATGCAGATAAAATTATTATCATTAAAACTATCCCACTATGCATACATTACTGTGGCCGATTGTTTGAACAAAACGGGTTGTCATTATACGTGTTTGTTTGGCAGTAAAATAGTATATTTGTACAGTAAGCAGCATAGTTTCAAAAGAAATAAATAACCCCATGTTATCTCCATATCCCAAAAGGACACTTATCGCGCAAGTTATACTATATATATATGTCATGCTAAGTCATAAAGGTTCCTCTTTAGCAAAATTGTAAATGCTAAGCACGGAAACACGGTGATACCCAAGTTGAAATATGGCGTTCCCGCGACTCCCTTTTATCATAAAGTAAATAGTGGGAAAGAAACACGGGGCGTAGACGGACGGGCGCCCTGACGATTAGATATTATTTGTGGTGACATTACGTAGGTAGGCTAAAACCTTCATTTATCTTTACTCTCCGTTATGAACCCAGGTCGTTTGTTATGTGTAGTCGTCAGTGGTGAAATCCTAGGGATTAAAACTTCATTGCAGACAAATTGGCTCGGTTCGAAAGTATTTACTTGGCAGCAACATTAATCTTTCTCATATCTCATTATCACTATAAGTCATTTTTTTTAAAATTCCTATTAGGTTAGCCTTTCACCACTATCTCACCTGATGGTGAGTTGAAGATGTACTTCAGGCTTACGTAGAATTACAAAGTTCAAAATTGTATAAGATAACTTAAGGTTTATTTATTATCAAGCAAATAACCAATGACAGAGGTAGACCTAGACATAAATATTGTTTGTTTTAACATTTGAAACTAGTAGGTAAATTTATATACTTGAAATATATTATTATAGTGAAAATAAGCAGTCATAACATAACCATCTTTTCTATATTTAAACTAAATAAAAAATTCAACAATGAAACTTTCCAGACGAAAACTTCTCTCTCTAATCTGACGACGATATTATGGCATTAACGCAAATATTTGCCCTCGGTCTGGATAAAGTATTTTGTAAGTAATTACCTATTGATTATGGGAGTATCACTATAGGTATTTGTATACATATACTTGCACCATGTCACTTAATTTGCCAATAATGGAAAATTTCATTGCGTTTCAATTAAATATTCTGTAATTGTTGTCAAGCTTAAAGCTTACAGCAAAGCCTTCAGATAGAAATATCTTAAATTGAACTACAATCAATAGTGCTCTTTTTCAATCTTTGGTACTAAAAATATAATACATTCAGATATGTTAATAATAACATTTCAACACTATTTAAGCTGGTAAGTTTGTATAGTGTTACTTTGTTTTTGTTTAGGGAGGACATAGATGCTGGCTACCGCCTGTGCGGTCGTCCAGCTCCACCGGGTTTTGGGCGAGGGCCTGGCCCTACAATAGCCCGGGAGGGAGAAGTGCCGAAGGCACTTCTCCCGAGACGGGCGTAGAAGGCGAAAAGCGCTTTCTACCTCCGTCTCCTGCGGACGCCGAAAACGTACCGCTACTATAGGAGGGGTTGACAGCGAGCTCAAGGGCACCACTGTGGTTCGGACCTCGGCTTGTCTCGCTGTCGAGAGACATGGGGGGGATCGGAGCAAAATGCCTCTGTGCAACTGCAGTGTTGCACAATTGGGCCCTACTGAATAATACTCTTTGACTATTTGGAGAGCAATTTATCGTGACCTTGTTTTTGCCTCGAGCTCGCCGGCGAGCTCGGTGTTTGATTGTGTGACCTCTGATTACCTCACACCTGGGGATTTTACCTCGACGACTTGCGGATAACGCTAAAGCTGCCAATGTAATGGCTGCGATGGGGTCATCCGGGTCGTCTAATACCTGCCGTGGTCGGCGACGGGGGGGTTTGAAAAATGGGATAGAAGAGGCAGTCGAGTAGTTCGATGCCTGGACAACCAATGGGTTCGGGTGGTGGGGCGCTCGATCAAAGTATCGGCGGGCGCAGTCCTTATTGAACTGCGCTAGAGAGGGAAGGTTTAAGTCGCAATGCAACTCGGTGTTCCGGATATACCACGGGGCGCCGGTTGCATTACGAAGAAAACGGTTTTGGATGACTTGAAGTTTATGAAGGTGGGCCTCACTAGCATGACTAAACACTACTGATGCGTAAGTCATGATAGGGCGGATGCAGGCAGTGTAAAGTGTCTTCTTATTACTAAGAGACATTTTACTCTTTTTGCGAAGTAGGGGACCAAGGCGACCCATTATGAAGGCCGCTCTGTTACGGACGGTTGTTATGTGATCGTTAAAGGTGAGATGACGATCAAGGGTGACTCCGAGGTATTTTGTTCTAGGAACCCAGGGAATGGGTTCGTCGAACAAAATAAGCGGTTTCGGGTAAGGGGAGCGTGTCTTCTCAGTAAAGCACATAGCTGTGCTTTTAGCTGGGTTGACCGCGATGCGCCATTTTCGGAACCAGTCACCGATCTCGGTGATGGCCCGTTGCATGACGAAATAGGACTGTCTGTTGATATGCCACCCAGTGGTGTAAATGGCGGTATCATCCGCATATTGGGCTAGGAATACTTTGGGCTGAGAGCGTGGGATGTCACTGGTATACAGTGCAAAGAGAATAGGTGATAGCACGGAGCCCTGAGGGACTCCGGCTCTGACTGGGTGGGGGGAGGAGAGGGTGCCTTCCACGCGATAGCGAAAGCTTCTGGCTTTAAGGAAGTCTTGTAGGATGAGCACAAGACGTTCTGGCACGCCAAATTGGTATAGCTTGTAGATCAAGCCGTTGTGCCAGACTTTGTCAAAAGCTTTCGCTACGTCGAGGAAGACTGCTAGCGTAGTCTGGGGTTTGGGGTACTTATTGAAGCCCTCAATGATGTGCTCCGTGAGGCGGTGCACCTGTTGGACGCATGAGTGTCCAGGTCTGAAGCCAAACTGCTCATCTGGGATAAGGTGGTGTTCCTTAGCATGGGACTGGAGACGGTTTGCAAGTAACCGCTCGTAAAGTTTGCCTAAGGCACTGAGGAGGCTGATGGGGCGGTAACTGGTGGGGTCAGATGAGCTTTTGCCTGGTTTGTGAATGCCAATGACATTTGCACATTTCCAGGTGTCTGGGAATGAGCAGTGGCTCATAGCAGCATTGAAGATGCTGACTAAGAGATGGATGAGAGGAGGAGAGAGGGTTTTAAGAACCCTGTTGGAGATGCCATCGGCACCGGGGGATTTGCGCGGTCGGAGGGCCTTGATCAGTCTCTCCACCTCAGCGTAAGTCGCTAAGGTGATTGGTGGGAGTTCAGAGGTGACCACAGAGCTTTTACGTTCGACTTCAGCATCCACCGAATCGAGGTGAGCTTGGTCAACGTGATCTACGTTAGGGGAACACTGAGCCTCTAGGCTATCAGCTAGGCACTCAGCTTTGTCTTCGTCAAAGAACGCTGGGACTAGTGGGACTGGTCTGTATAAGGGAGGCATGTCGTTATGGTTACTTCCTTTCAAGCCTCGCGCCAAGTCCCAGTAAGCATGGTGGCTTGGCACGAGGTTTGAAAGTTTATCGCCCCATTGTTGATCACGCAACTCAGACATGCGACTTTGAACCATGCGTTCAAAGTGGCGTTTCTTAGTTTTGTTCTCTTTACTGGGGTAAGAGTCGTAATGTCGGGTCACTGCTTTACTCTCCGTCACCAATCGTCTCACATCCGCTGGAATGACAAGGCGCCGGTCGTCCGGCACTATGACCTCCTTTGCGGATGCACCTACTACGGTGGAGAGGTGATTGGTGAACGAATCGATCGCAAGGGTTACGTCATCTTTTGTCAGGATGTCGTCAGGGATCTTGTCTAGGTCCGGTGAACTGATAGCCTTTAGGGCATCGCCTACTTGCTTCCAGTTCACTATCGTCTTAGTGGGGCGGGGGAGGTCAGTCGTTGGGTCGGGACCTAGTCGCAGTATAATGGGTCGGTGGTCAGAGTGAAGCTCGTGAACCACTTCTATGGAGCGTAACCGGAGTGTTACGCCTCTGAATAGTGCCATGTCAAGCAAGTCAGATCGGTGGTTTTCCATATAAGGGTAGTGAGTGGGCTCAGTGGGCGCAATTATGTCAAAGTTAAGTTCTGCGATTAGGTTTTCAAGTGCAATACCTCTGGGATTGTTGACGTTACAATTCCATAGGATGTGCTTACTGTTGAAGTCGCCAATCAGAATGACGGCGCTTCCTAATGAGAATAGGGCTTCTAAGTCAGCTCGGACGATCGGCTTTTTGCAAGCTTGGTAACAGGATGCTATGACTATAGGTTGATGACCAGTCATAGCTAGGAGGCAACAAGATGCTTCCATATTAACAAGAGTCGGGGGTATAGTGTTACGACCTAGGCCAATAATAAGTACTAGTAATATTTACATTTTTTTTATCTTGTTGTGACTTGTGCGACGAAAAATAAATATGTCTTAAGCTCAGATGATACAATAACATTTGTGAAACTTTTTGTTTTGATATATTAATTACATACTCACTTATAGGCAAACAAAAATACAAAAATTTCATCGTGACATTGAAGCAGCAATGTTTTGAAAATGAATTATCGTAATGAGAAAATCAGTTTGTACTTTGTATACCAAACCCCCACATCAATACAGACAAGTACCGTATATTTCGTTAGAAGAATAAAATATACCTAATTAAACAGGTTTGACGGAAATCAGCCTATCCCGCGCGTGGCTTGAAATTTTTACTACGCTGCACTGCCCGCTGTTTTATTATTAGATGAGCTTTTTTATTTTATTACTATCACACGTGAATACAAGTATTTAGATAAATATATATAAGAACCTAACAATAACCCTTGATATTCATGTTATCGTATCTTATCAGGGTGGTCCACCACCTTCGAAGTTCAAACGATATTTCACAGACAGTTAACGATCTATTTACACGTGACTTCTTGTTCGTCTCCAAGACCGCACCTCAAAGGAATGCTATAAAGGCTCGGAAGTTGACAAATCTCCGACGTTATTTCTGTACTAATTAGGCAAGAGGGCGTGGGCGTCTTCAGAATGACAAACGAAAGGTGACACGTACCTACAAGAGTTCACACAAACAAATTCATTTGTTGTTCATGATCACTCATTGGTGGTTAAGAGTGACGTTTGTTAAACACTGTCATTTGTTTTATGTGTCATGTCAGGCAGGATCGGTTTTTTTTTTTCAAAATAATTTGATTATTTTGTAATATATATCATTTAAATTCAACGCGGTCTTTATATTCAGCCTCCGTTGATACATTTATACATTGACTCCTCGGTTGTTAAGGACGAAGAATGGTGTAAAATAATTATTAGATCCCCATATATACTATTGTTTTGTATACGGATGAAATTTTCAAAATGAATAATGATACATTCAAGATTAGCAGAGTAACTTAATAACATCAATAGGCCCTATTTCTAGAATTCAATTATTTCTTATCTTTAATTTGAAATGTTGTTAGCATCAAAAAAAAAAGGCTTAATGTAATTTTTTTACTATTTTATGATTTACTTTTAGACCGGTTAGTTTGGTAAGTTGTCTAGATAGGGCGCGGCTAAAAGCGACACGGAAGGTGACGCGCGGCGTTTTATAAAGTGCCGTGTCTTAAACACTGTCATTTGTTTTATATGTCACGCCATAGATATGATTGTTGATAGACACATGAACGTGGGTGGTGACGACCTTCCTTCCATTAATGAAATGGTGATTGGTTTGCTTGCCTACGCCTATTTTTCATGCATATTCATTGCTGTATTAACGATTTGGTTCGGCAGCTTTGTAGTACGAAAGGAAGTTGACCACACGAATGTATGTCTATAAAGGACTACCATGAATAAAAGTATCTTGAAATGTGATTGCACATCCTGAATACGAGTGTCTAAATCAAAGACGTCTATGAACTCAATGCTTTGCTTGGATTTTGATTGTCATGTATATATATATATTATATATTATATATTTTGTCTATTGGTATATTAATATTCACTTATTATTATTCATAAAAATTAAGCTTTGTGACTCCTTGATCCGACGTCCGTGTCAGTGATGGGGACTGACGCAGGACTGTGACCACATTATACTTTTCATACCACTTGGGCAGCTTCCTTAGAACTGTCAGCATGAACTTTGTAATTTTGAAAATTTTAGTGTGTGCTCTTCAGACTTTGACTCAAATTTAAATTGGACATGATAAGCACCAGCTTCGGAATATAAAAAACCTCAAAATCCATACACCCTGTAAAGACGCACAAAAACAGTCGAAGTCAAATCAGAGCCTCCTCCTTTTATTGATGTTTATGTTTTTCTGTGTCAGATTTTTGTTAACTCAGGTTTAAATTCAAGTCCTAGCGTAGAAAATGCTATATCAACGTTAATACGGTTTTCTTCACCGATTGTATTTTGACTTAAAGCACGACATGGCTAGAAATTGATGTATTATGTGAATCTATATAAAAACGAGCTTTGGGATACCAACTGTCTCTTGTTTTAAACATAAAATATCACAAGGATAAATTCGCGGAAATCTGCAAATATTGAAACATTTGGTCAGGAGCGAAATACAAACAATGATATTGAATTCTCGGTTCATAATTATGTCATTACCATATCCGATGATGCTGCAAATGATTTATTAATTGACCCCTTTACTGAACATAACGACATATCCATTGCTGTCATCAGTTATCAAAAGGATGAGTCCATTTAATTTATATCACCAATTTTTGGATTGGTTTCGCTTTATCGATAAAATTCTGTAATGATGAGAGAACTCTTCGAGTGTTTATTATTTTACAGATAGGTGTAAATAATATAGTTGGACTCTGATACTGAACACTGCGTCTCATCTACCATCGCATCGCTTTTCAAGAACTCGCATTTCACATTCGCACATGTCAGATACTTTTATAATAATTGTAACATTTTTTACTAAATGTACAGTCGCCTGCAATAAGAAGTATACACTTCCTAATTTTCAATATCGTGCCAAAAACTTCTGTTTCTCTTAATGTACACAGAAGTATCTTAAAATCAAAGAATCATTTGTATATTTTTACTCATGTTTATATTAACTTCAATAATTCATAAACTTAGCGACATCGAATTATTTTGAACAAAGTGTATACTTCTTATTGCAGGCGACTGTACAAAGAAATTAGAACGTACATTCATATTTTCATGTTGCATGGTTGTAAATATGTATAACTTGAACCAGCAGGTAGCCCTCGGAGAACCTTCACCGTTGCTAAACTTTCAGGACTCGATGATAATGTACTATTAGGTCACTCTCCTTTTTGTTTGTTTGTCTATCTGTCGTTCCAGGTGGAACTCAAAATAAAAAGGAGGTTTTCAGATCCTTTTTTTCTAAATCCGTTTTTGAATTCTACTCAGTAACTGTAACTACTCTGTCACTACTCTACTTCAAAATAATATTAAACTATACCTAATTCTAAATCACGTTGCATTAAATTTATTATTATGAAATAATAAATCACAATTTCGACGCAGAAAGTCTGGATTATATACCCAGTTGATATAACGTCGGTAGGGTATTTACCTCGGCGGCTGAGAACAAAGGGTAATTTTCATTTATTGCTGGCCTTATTATTACAGCGAGTTTGTTTTCGGTCCACTGTCTTAGCTATTACGAAAACAAGAACCTTATTACACAGTTATTAAACTTATTAATAGCAGATAGGGATGGGATATCAATATTTTATGTTATATCGATATTATTGTCAAATTTGTCTGTGATTTGATTTGTTATGAGTGATGTATCCACCTATTGGGGGGCCTACCTACTCTTCTTCGCCTGGTGTAGTGCAGTAACCACTTGAGAAGTTTACCTGAACATTGGTGATCGGTACATCGGGCGATGTGGCTAGCCCAATACCTCTTCAACTTACAAATTCTTAAAACTGTGTCAGTGACTTTGGTTCTTCAGTGAATTTACTAGTTTCAGATTTGGTAGAGCAAAAAAATTCCGAGCATAGCTCTCTATATTTAAACTGCCACCGTGAAGAAAGACGTCACTGCACTGTAAAATATTTTCAGAAAAGCGAAAAAACAACAGTAACCGTTGTAGAATAGAAAACGTCATTTCATTGCCCCTTAAAAAACAAGCTGTCGACATCACCTATATCACACGTTACACCTACATCAACGCAACATGCACACAATTTACACCTAGCAATGTCCTTTCAACTTCAGAGCTCAATAAAAGTTTAACACAAATCAAATCATCGATATTTTTGTAACATCTCTACAATACTCCGTTAATTGTCTCAGTAAATAATTGTAAGGTTATATTTTAAATGTATCGCTCTAGAAGCCGAATTTATTATAATACGAAGAGCAATTAGAAGGCTATTAATTGTAATGAAATCTAAGCTTATTGAAGACCTCTACGTTTAGTTTGGAACATATGTAGGTATTTGATCATTAAAATAATGAAAAGTTACTGCTCAGTTTTTTTTAGTAAGTACCAAGTATTATTATTTCATTGTACCTTATTAACTTTCGATGACAATTTCTAATAGTACAAAGCAATTCGACGTACCCATAGAAATTATGAATGTCGCATATGTCACCATATACGACTCACCTACGAGACAGACAATTTTGAATGGTTAGAAAATAGAAAATAGCTATGATTCATTGTACAAATAATTTTCATATTTAATTTATAGTATAGGATTATGAATATCTAAATCTTTTCAGTGGGAACTGCTATTGAACATATTAAATATTACTTACAAAATTTTAAGATTATTTTATTTACATCCTGCGACTGGGTCTGGGATAAAATAAGACAAAACATTATATACATACCTACATGTAAATGGAAGATATAATATATAAAAAGTTCCTATTCAGGTAATCTTTCATAATCTATTTGAGACTTACAACCGGTTTTTATATCTGATTAATTTAATTTAAAAAGCTCCACATCTTCATTATAATTATTATTTTTGTAATCTCTATTAGCATACTATTTTAATAGAAATATATTTCTTTTTCTTTTATATTCAGTCTGGTATAAATTATTATACCCATTTTAATCTTGCATATACATAAATTTTAACGGCAATTCTAACAGTGACTAATTAAAATGCATAGGAAAAATGGTACTCAAATACATTTTTTGAACGAGATATTTTTGGAAATTCTCTATACTGCCACTACTCAATGTTGTGGTAGTTTACCATTATATATAATTATAATGAAGATATGAGTTAGAAGATAATATGTATAACAAGGATGCTGCGGGCTTTGATTATATCTGCAGATCATGGTGCCTCTGGAACATGTGAAGGCTGTAATTCACTTCTACCCATTTTAGTTTGTTGAAAAAAAAAAAACCGCATCAGCATGGTATAAGGCAGAGGCCTTACACCACTCGAGCTGTGGCGGCAGTCATGAACTGTGATGTTTTGTATGTAAACAACGAAATGTTTTAGGTAAGACTGATAGCAAAACTTCATCCACCGTTATTTTTGTTGTTACAAATATCATTGAGTTAGGTACTACCTACTGCTTATTTTTCTTCATAATTGAAATCTGCAAAAGTATTTCCAACAATACGATGAAAATAAGTCCCACTGCAAGAGGCGATTGACGGTAACGGCGGCGCGGTGTTTGCTAATTAACGAAGTGTATGGCCACGAATTAGCTGCTCAATTAGAATCACATTACTTGGAACAATTTACCGCTAACCGGTCGTGGGGAGCTCGATGCGGATGGAATAACAAAATGGTTGGTCAAGTGGGACGGACGCAGGGCCACCCTTTGGGGGATTGCAACGGTGACTGGACATTTGAGATGACATGTGACACGGGATTTTGGGCTTTAGGGGATATATGGCAGTTTTTGTAATGGAATCCGTTAAATATTCGAAATAGTTTAACTGTATATGCTATACTTTTCGATTTAGGAAACGCAATAGTCGTGTTCAAAAGAAAAAACATAAGTACCTACCGTTATAAAGTTTTGCACCATTTTTAGAGGCGAGAAAGATGTTCAATAACATTAAAACTGATGCATATTACTCACTTGATAAACTTATTAGCATAACATTTTCAAGCTAGATATCTCGCTTTGCACAGTGTGAAATGTTACGAATCAATGTGCGCGGTTCTATGCAATGCCTTGGGAAGATAAAAAAAAATCGATGGTGAGATTAGATCTTTGTCAAGCGTCTTAGGCAAGTATATATGACATTGATTGGACAACTGCATCTGTAAATTGTAAATGCGATATTGCGGAGTAATTAAACTTATTCCCGTACGTATATTATAAATGTATCTTATATCGTACTTATATGTTCATGGAATAAAATTTATAAAGGCATTTTTTTGATATTTTGCTAAGAGCAGGAATGATAAATAGTGGTTAAAATTATGACGGTCAGATTTAGGGCCCGTTTCAGAATGTCCTAATAAAGTTTCGGGTTGCTATGCAACACATAAAATAACTGAATCATAAAAATGACAGTTGACATGCAGCGCGTTTCAAGCTTTAACCGATGGATAGGCTAAACCGATGACTGTGAAACGCAAAGATGTTTTATTTATTAAATATGATCTGGGTAGTAAAACCGGAACTTACTCGAACATTCTGAAACAGGCCCTTATCCTCTCATTTTAAGATGTGTAATTCTAAAGCAACTACAAATGTTAAAGTGAGACGTTTATTTACGAGAATGAAGGTTTTTCTATCGACTGCGAAGTGAACATGTATTGGTTTTTAAGTCAAAACTGTGTTACATTCATGTCCTTGTGTTGACCTGTATGTATTTAGCAGTGATATATTTTTGAATAGTTTTTTAAAACATAATTATATTTGCAGGCCATGAATCGAATAAGCGTGGGATGAGTATAATGACAGGTATTTGTCTCTCTGAAAAAAGAGATTACGACTAATCTACTATAAACACTTCAAATACCTACTAAAAAAATGTAGGATATCAAAAATAAATTTATTTGTAGTTGCTTTCATGATAGAAAATATAATAGTGGAAATTTCATTGAGATCAGTACCAATCAATAAAAACCTTTTAGATGTGACTGGTCTGTATTGAATAACACAAACTCCTGTTGTTTATTTCTGTCTTCATTTTTATTACTTCATTTTAAGTCTTTTGCTATCTGATTTGACCTCCTGTAATTTATTTTAATTTTAAAATCCTACAGTTAAGAGTTACATATATTGTCTATTACGTCGACAGCTGGAAGATGTCTACCATTAAAGAAATGCCTTCCCCATTATAGGAAGGGTTTGCCATTATTCCCTCGGCCATCAGGCATCTTGAGGACGAAGAGTATGTTGTCAGTTCTTTATAAGGCCCTGCTTTTCGGTATATGTTTCTCTTTGTTGCCTGTTGCTCACACATAAATAAAAAGGGGATGTAATTTAAACCACGCAGCCCACGGAGTACTATTTATTTACGAAGCGTATATTATCTATGCTCATAGCTAATGTGTTCATTTGTGAAAATAATGCAAAATCACGCTTTTGCCCCCAGAACCTTCACTTAATACGTCTCAACCAGGCTTTTCTTGTTTCAAGTTCCAGACTTTAAAGATACGTAGATAGGAGCTTGTAGAATGGACGTAAAACTTTATTGGAGTGTTGGTGAAGTTTTATTTGCAACGATAGTCTTCCAATACCTGTGTGTCTGCACATGAGTCATGCCAGGTGCGTTTCAAATGCATTCAGATGAATAAATCGACTGTAGTTAATAAAGTAGGCAATTGAATACCGATAAAATACGAGATATGCACTTTAGATTTTCTATTTATTCATAAAGATTTGTATTATAATGTTATATCACTTATAAAAGTAATCGTATGGGATAACCCTAAATGAAATGAAGTTTAATAGGTATAAAGATTTCATTATCTTTAATTTGTAGATTCATTCGTTTACAAGAAGGCAGAGTCACAGTTTACATGTAGTTGTGTATGTAAGTTTATTGACTGCTTTAGATAATTATTGTAACTTTAATACATTGTTTTCTAATCTATATTTTTTTAATTAGAGCTGTTTATTTAATAGTATGTGGTTTTTTATAATAAGAAAACCAGTACAATATTATAGTCTAGCTCAAATAATTATTAGCATATGTCGTAGCATAAGCCATTATTTATATACTTTAGCCTTGCACACTAGACACTTTTTATTTATCATTTACACATTTTGATGATAAACCATGAGCTTAGAAAGATTTACTGTTTACCAGCCACAAATATATCAATGAACTAGCAAGCGTTAAACATTTAATCTCACTTACCTCCCAGTATCACTAAACCGATTTCTAACTCTACGCTCCAATCACTGGAACTCATTGGTTGAACATCCAAAAAATCGTGATCGGACCACCCACGGCCTCTGTGAGAAGGCAAATAAAATAAAAAGACGATAAATAACAGTGCCCTCGCATAATTGATCACAAATTAAAACTCGCAGCGCGTCCGAAATGTTAAACGAACGTTGCCGAAAGCAAAATTAGTACCTGTATACATACACAAAGTCACACACACAAACAAAGACTCACATCGTAGGGTTGCCTATTGTGAGAAATGCGAAAATAATCACTTAACAACATTTTTGGCGACAAGTGTCACTCATAACTCTAGTTCACGACATGGTGAAGAGCTTAATGGTGTTGTGATAATAGGAATAATGATATTTTCTAAAGTAGTCTTCGCTTTTATTTATATAAAGAAAATTTACATATATCTTACTACACGAGTTATCAATATTTCAATATTACAATTTGTAAGTTGACCTTCATTAGAGCGTTCATTAGCGTAGACGCCTTAATTGAATAAATGATTTTGAATTGAATTTTAATTTGAATCATAATTTGTAAATTAACCCAAGCCTAATCAACAACACCAGTTTACTCAAGAAAGTATTTTAAGTTCAATTTAAATTTACGTTTTGTAATAGTTTCTCCGTTGCAACAAAGTCATTCACAAGACCACTAAACATATAGGTATCAATCTACTTATGTCATCAACATACAGGACAAGGCCCACCCAAGATCCTTTGTAATCATCTTATTTTCTTCCTACTGTGATTATTAATTATATTAAAAATCATGCCATTACTGTGCCAATATAACATAGTCGGTAACCCTACGCGCTTCACATCATCACACTCACGGCCTGTTTACAGACTCAGACAAAGAGCAGCTACTAAAATAAATTGTTTTTAATATACAAAAGCGCTTAAGTAAAAAGCTGGTCATTGTTCAAGAGATGTACTTATAAACGTAAATTAAAATAACGTGAAATTTGTAACAGTTTTAAAAAATTTCAACATAATAAAATTCAAATACAAATTTAGAAGGTTTTTTTTTTTTTTTTATATGCCTGATAGGTTAGCCTTTGACCACTATCTCACCTGATGGTAAGTGATGATGTGGTCGAGGATGTTGTTCACACTAACCTAGAGTAACTGGCTCTCAAGGACAGCTGCCGGAACACACCGTTAGGTGCTTGGCGACAGATTTTCAACTTGAGGGTGGTAGCTAGCCAGGCGGGCATTTGCAAAGTGCCCTACCACCATGCTGTAACGACTGCTATCCTAAGACAACAACCGGGACCGACGGCTTAACGTGCCCTCCGATGCACGGAAGCGCTCAGTAGTAATGCCCAACCAGCGGTCACCCATCCAAGTCATGACCGCGGCGGACGTTGCTTAACTTTGCTGATCGATTCAGAATATATGAATGTGAACATATTTTCAAACTGCATTCCGCCTGCTATTATAAGCTAGGGAAAACTACTTTCAACTGCAATGCACTGAGGTATGGCTTTAGATAGGCTTAATTGGTATATACATATAGTCGCATCAACTAAACTTCTTAAGTACATGATAGCTAATTAGTGAGTGGAAGGTCATGAAACCGTAATTGACGAGTACGTCTGCTAATTGATTTCCAAGTGCTCCGAGGATATGCGATTTTTCATGCAAAATACAAAATAAAAAGTTGATTAGAAAACTAGAATATTGACTTGAGGCTGTTAGGACCTAAATTACCACAAGTCAGATTTATTCAAGAACCACACATAATCAAGTAATGCCTCGTTTCTTCTGTATCCAGCCCTTTACCCATCGAATCTTATTACATTTTTGTTATTTCCTCAGTTTTGTTGAACACAGTGTTTGTCTAAAAACCTATTTTTAATATATCTTTCAAATTAATTCCCCACACCATAACGCTCGTGCAGGTATCTTGGTTTGTATCTGTCCATCGGTACAAAAGAGTAAAACCTTTAACACCGGATTACACACCTTTATCTAATTACGATCGTAGACCCCAATCTATAAAATATGTTCTCGGAATATCTTAGCCTTAATATATGAGAATGGCAGTATGGAAACTTGAATAGGAAATATAACGTTTAATATGTTTAAATCTGTCAGAAATGGATTAACTCAAAAGAAAAATTCTTTAAACTTGGCTATAATAAAATATGATAGGTACATTTAATTTGTATAAGTCAGTATTTGTGAAAAGCTTAGCCTGACAATTTGTTTAGACGAAACATTGAAGTATGTTACCTAATACTGATACTATATTAAGTATAAAAACTAATTATTTACTGCTTTTAACCGACTTTATAAAAGGAGGTTATATATTCAACTGTTTTTTTTTGTGTGTTATCTCAGAGCTCTTTATAGGGTGTACCGATTTTGATGATTTTTTTAACTTACGAAAGCTGGTGCTTGTCATGAGGTCCCATTTAAATTTGATTGAGATCTGACGAGTATTATTATTTATGATAAAATTTTGATTACTTAAAATAACAATGACAACGGTAATGATTCATTCCCAATTTTAAAAAATAGGTAAATTATTAAGAAGCAATTTAATATCTATTCACACATAAAACAGTAACTATATAAACAATAATATGATAATAACTGTGCTTCAAGTAAAATATAAGACAAAATGTTGTTACTGTTTCTATATTTTAGTCTCTATACTTTTGCCGGAACAATAGGCGGGTGGCTATGGACTGCACCATACACACTCGTGTATGGCAGTCCATAGTTCGAATCCTATCGCGGGCTTGAGAAGTTCAAGCCCTCATGATAATAGGGCATTTTGAGAATACTCTCAACATACAATTCAGAATAAAATTTGGCACTTTAGTATATAAAACCCCAAATAACCTCAAAGTATTAAGATCTATCAGCTTCCATACTGCCTACCATTTATGATTCTGTGCCGCAGCTGACTTACGAGGCTGGCGTTCCTCGAAGGCGTAATATTAGGTATAATAATTCTTCCAAGGGAAAGATCGTTACAACGATAGCAGTGCACTTCAAACAACTTACTGGTATTACTAAGAATTCTTGGGCATTTGTGTTTGGGAACATTTCGGAGGTAGAAACTTGGATTTGGTTAGTGAAATAGCACCCGATTTAGAACGAAAATTGCGAAAATATGCTTATTTTCTCTACTGAGTTACATGCAGTTTTTCTCTAAAATACAAATAGTTTTTGTCAATTAGGAAATAATAATGTCCCCAGTATAGCATTTTACAAGATTGAGATTTAGTATTTTCTTGCCCGATTAGTTATGTTAAGTTATACCTTAATGGAATGAACTGGCTCTCGCAAACGCAGGGAGTCCTGTGTTTGTGAGAACCATCTGCTCACGCGATGATTTGCTCGCAGCCAACCAGAAAGCAATCGAAGCCAGAATGGCGTAGGCAAGCATAGTAAGGCCATCCACCCCATAGGTTCCGGCCTTGTCGTGATGGAGGGCTCCGTAGTGGGGTTCCTGGTGTTGGAGAGTCGCAGGTTTCGCAACTGGCTAAAACGACTCCACGTGTGGGACATATTCGGTTCGTTAAGATATAGGTAGTGCAGCCATATCATCAATGTGGTATAATGAAAGGAAAATGATTTATTTC